>OX375797.1:1612420-4161135 GCA_947359425.1 Lagria hirta | reverse complement strand
ACCTAAAATGGAATGTGAGGAAGAAAAATCTAGAAGTGAATGTAAAAAAAAGAAGATGATGTTGTTCAACAAGATGAAGAGGAAGGAAGAAAAGGATGATTGGGAATGAGAAGGAGAAAGAATAGAACGAGTAAGAAAGTTCAAGTATTTAGGATATACATTTAATGAAAGAGCTACGGACAAATTGCATGTTCGAGAGATGGCAAGGAAGGCAAACAAGATAGTGAGGTGTGTGTGGCGAATAGGAGAAAGAAAGTGGGGAGGAGATTTTAGGAGGAGAATGATGTTGAAGCTTGGTAGAGAGTGTATTGATGTATGGAGCAGAAATCAGGGGGCGGAAAGATATAGAAAGTGTTCAAAGTATTTAAGATAGGTTCTAGGGGTGGATAGAGAAACACCAGGGTATATAGTAAGAGAAGAATGAAGGAGAAATAAGCTAAAAGTGAAAACGGGGAAAAGAGCGATTGAGTTTGAGGATAGAATGAATGGAAATAAAGAGTGTAAATATTGAATAAAGAAAGAAACATAATGGCGTGGTTCAGGTGCGGAAATGAGGAGAGAGATTAGATATTGAACGGAAAAGAAAGACAGACTGTGTACGATGTATTATGAGGAAAGAGAGACAATAGAGCACATGTGGAATGAATGCAGTGAGATGAGAGAGAAAGAGATAAAGCGGGAAGACAAGAAATACAGAGAGAAATGGAAGAGATAAAGTGGATGAATGAGGTATGGGAGAAGAGAGAAAAGAAAAATGAAGACAGGGGAAGAGAACACAATTGAAAAACGGGGGAGAGGATAGAAAAATAGTCTGTAAATATAGAAAAACTGTAAATAAATGTATATTATATTTTAAGCCTGTATAGGCGAAAATAAACCTATTAGTAGTATAGTTTTTAGTTTTGATTTTATGTGTAGTTTTCCTTATTGAAATTGTGCGGTAAAGAGGAAATACCCGCCCCGGCGATTATTTTTTATTGTAGTTTTACTCGAATGGGCGACACCACTTCAACTATAGTCACATATCTGTATAATCAACGCACTTGTAATGTTGAAACTGAAGCTTTTTATTGTCGCTATTATAAAGTAGACCTTAAATTTAATTAACAAGAGCTATTAAAGATTAGTTAGTCGTAGTTTTAACATTAGTAAGAGCATACAAATGACAAAAGGGTGAAACATGATGAACAAGTAAGCATTTGAAAGAAGAAAACTTTAATGCAAGATTTTAAAAAAGAATTAGTAAGAAACAAAGCCAGAAAATTATTAAATTAAAAAAAAAATTGTAAATAAGACAGATAAACACATGAAGGATCAAGTGAAAATTTGTAATAGGTTATAAAGAGGTAAACCAGAAAACAAAAAAAAGTGCTAAAGCTTAAGATTGAAGAAAGAATAAAACAGATATAAAAAAAGAACAATTAAAATTTTTATTTTTTAGTGACATGATATTGTTGATTTTCGTCATGGATACGATATATGAAACGTATCTCATATCTCCCTTGGGACTTTGTAAAGTTTTTCACCCTCAAACACATGGTTACCATGCATTTGCAGCAATTACACATTCACGCATTCTCGGATGTTGTTATTTTTCATATAATTTTATTAAGAAAGCAGTAATGAAATACTAAAAAATAAAATATTTAATGCACTACGAGAGATATTCTGTTTTTCACCCTCGGTAGACTTACAGACCGCGGGCCTCCGGCCCTTGGTCTGTAACACGTCAACCTCGGAGAAAAAACATTCATATCTCCCTTAATGCATAAATATCTATTTTAAAATAACAAAAAAAAAGTAAAAATTGAGATTTAAAAAAATTGTGAAAACTGTAGTAAAAATAAACGCCAAAAAAATATTAATTATAAAAGCACACAAGAAAAAATGGCTAAACATAAATGTAAGCAGATACATATTTTAGAAGAAGAAAAAGAACAATTTAAAATAATACAAGAAGAACTAGAAGAGACAATAAAAATACAAATAGAAAATGACAGAAAAAGTAGGAAATAGATAAAATACAAAATGAAGTGAAGTTGTACGATTTACCTTAGTAAAAATACAAGCTACGGGTATTTTTTTGTACAGCTATTGTTTGCAAAGTACCTATTTTGAATTTTTAATAATAATAAAATTATTGTTTATGTTTTGGTTGAGTACCTCGATTAGAACTTTGACATTCAAAACTAACTGTTAAGTACAGTTATGCGACTGGCAAAATCACCTTTTTTTTCAATTAATTGTTGTGTTTTCACATATTTATTCATAATAATTTTTAAAATTTACATTTTTGATAATATGTATTAGTAAAATATGAATAATTAAAAATGATTAATCAGCAATCGATAAGAATCAGTGATTTTGGAAAAAATCCCAATATCATTTACTTAATCAGGTTATCAGATAGGATTGTATCAGTCTGGTGATGTGTAGTAAAGACGCGTAATTTATCACTTTATCAAGAAAAACGTCGATTAAATATTAAGTAATGTTTAGTAAATTTAAAAAATATGTAGAAAAATAACTAATACACATGCAATATTAGGAATGCGCCATAAATAATAATATTGTTATTGTTGTTTTTGTGGTGTGAGAAAAAGATTCCATAGAAAATTTGGGTAATAACACCGCTTACATTAGTTGTCCAAACAAATTATAAATTATAATTGGTTTTTTTGGAGCACTTACGGAACTTTTATTGTGCACTTGTTTTGAGAAAAGAACAAAAGCGCTAAAAGTTAAGAATATTAACAGAAAAACCAAGATCATAAAAGTATTTGAAACACTTAAAAAATTTTCTGCAAATTGATCTGTTTTGTTTTTTAATTAAGTGTTTTTTAAAATTTGTGTTTGGCTATAGGTCAATTGTAAGTCGCTAGATCTCAGTTTAACTTTGCTATCAAAATAAATAAATAAATATTCTATTTTTAGACCCCAAATTTGTACCTTCATCAGTTCATCTTTTCCCGACCATTTTTCATAATTAATTTTTTTTATTTTCATTTTTTTTTTATATTTTTTGTCCACTTTTCTCTCTTTGTTTTAGTTTTATATCAATTTTTTTTCTAATGCGTTCAACAGCTTTTCTTTTTTTCCACACATATTTTACCTTTCCGCTATCCAGGACCTGCTAGCTTTTTTTTCTGTTATTTTATCCCTTGTCTGTTCCTACATTTTTCTTATTTTTTTATCTTTTCAATAATTTTTAAGGACATAGACTCACACATAATTTTTTATTTTGAATAATTTAAATTTTGCTATACATATTTATCTTTTTTATTTCTTATCCGTTTCATTATTGAAACGGTTTGAATAATCACATATCTTGGATATGTTGCATCAGGAACCGAAAATTCTTAATCGGTTGTTTGCCTAATTTGCTGCAAAGACTTATTTCAAATTAATAAATAATTTCTACTGATATTAACAGTCAAATAAAAATTTTAAAAAATGCATTAAAAGTACATTTGGGCATATTATCACCTAAGGAAATTTTTTAATGATAAGCATAATAATATATTAGAATATTATCTTATGTATGAATTTTTAGAAGGTTTTATGACATATATGTATATAAAATTTATTTAAGTTATTAGTATGAATAAGCATTATTATTATGTTTAATCCTTTCTATCCCGGAGGCACCGTAATTTTGCTGGATTTAAAAACCATTACAAGTAATGATAATGACAATATTATTCATTGAATAATATAAAAATTATTGAAACACAAGCTCTAATTGTGTTTTGAGCCAAACCAAAAAAAAAATATTAAAAAAAAAATCAAACCAAATTCTCCATGTAAATTATATCCATATCATTGGAATTGACAGATTTACAATATAATTTGTATCTATCATTTTCCAAAACAAAAATATATAGTTATAATACAGCTCAACGATTCTCACTCAATAAAATTTCATAGCTAAATTTGAATGAAATATTTTTGCAGCAGCTTCCTGTTTTTCTTTATAATAATTTCTATTAACTAACAAAAAAACAAACAGATAAAATGTATTCAATTGTTCCGAACGAATTAAAACACATTCTACAAATGCCATTAACTAATTAAAGGGTTTACAATTATACTGAAAAAAATTTTCTCGCGCGTTTTTATATTCTCTAAATGATAGAATGTCTGTGTTGATATATACAATTTGAAGTAAAACGTATATTCCTGATTGAACCACCAAGTTTTCACGTTAGCGCCTTTTGTATCAAAATTGTATCAATGATATAATGTAATCTTATCTTCTTTGATTAGCTATCAACTGGTAAAATAAAAAAAAATCAATGCAAATTAATCAAAATATATCTGTAATCTTGTACATGTTTCGTTCTTATTAGCACCCATCAGCAAGTCGCAAAAAACACTTGCATTGTTCTTTTTTAAAGTTTGTATAAAATTTTCACTATTTCTATGTTTTTCTAGAATTTAAAAAACATTTTGTTAATGTTATTTTATATTATAAAAAGTTTTAAAATTTTGTTTATAACTTTTAGATATTTAGACACTTCTCCATTATTTAGAATGTTAATGATTTAATTCTTGCCACTTTCATAACATCAAATTTGATTTTTACTTTTTTGTGTGTCCTATACAACGGGTGTTTTTAAAAATTTGGCGTCAAATGTCAAAATAATAACAAAATTTCTGAAATTTCTTAAATTTAAAATAGTTTTTTTACAAGAACAGGAAATGTTTGTAGTGGAATCTTATTTTTGTAACGACGATTGAGTTGATGGTAAATAGTAAATTATTGGGGCAATTTTTTTTAATGAAACATTGACTGCTACAAAATACCTAGAAAAGATTTTACAGCCATTTATGCTCGTCGATTTATCAGCCGAAATACAGCCATAACTTACTCTTCAAGATCTTGCAACCTCACTTCATATGTGGCCTTATTTAAAGAGCTCGTTTTTTTTTTTTTAAATTATTAACTAGCAATTAGAAACAAAATCATAAGTTTTTTTATATTCACTAAATTTGAGCTTATCCAGTGACTACTGAATCAATAATTAATTGGTTTCTTATGCAGCCTTTTTGTCCAATACTTATAATTTTATTTTTTATGCATGATGCAAACATTTTGTATAACGTCAAATATTTTTTAATTATTATTTTGAATTATTGCTATTATTTAGAATTAAACAGAAATAATTTCCAATATACATATAGCTAGAGCTCGTTGTGACATACCCTGTATAGGTAAATAATTGCTTTGCCCATAAATTTTTGATAGTTTTCTTATTAAATATTCAAAAAGCATTACGAATTGGCAATTTCAACCATACAGCAATAAAAATTTAAATAAACATTTGATTTATGATTCAAAAATTATACTTTTATTATCAATGAAAAAAATTTTTTCTTATATGGAAATTAGTAAATAAATAGGTACGCCGAAAGTAAAATTGTGTAAACTTAAACTTCTGATTTCCTCTAATTTATTGACCAAAACCGGAAAATTGCCATTAGAAAATGCGTCACATTTCCGATCTTGTGGTATTTTAAGTTATTCATTGAAATTATGAAATTATTAAAATGGTTTCGATTATAATTCTGAAGATGGTTTTTATCAACAGTCATAGCAAAATTCTGAACACGTCACGTGTGCGCCCCCGAAAAAAAAATTAAAATAATAACTGGCTCACCCTGTATAAACCGTACCGAACAGCCGGGGATATCCGCTATAAAATATACCTTCACACAGGTGCTATGATTTATTTCGTATCGCGATCTTGTCCGGGTATGGTGCTATGTGTAAATCGCAAAATCGTGTCAGTGGGTTTAATAAATCGTATCTTTTTCAATCAAGTTTTTTGCAAGTGGGTCACAGCAAATTCGACAATCGATCTCCAAAAACAGTGCTAAAATGACAAATGAAAAAAATAATATTAAGTATCCATCGACATTCACAATTGATAATTTTAGTTCAACGTAAGTTTTTTTCTTTTTTGGTTTAAGAGTTTTTTAGAAAAAAAATTTTTTTTAGTGCTAAACTTGCCGATAATGACTATAAACTGCCAATTGGAAGCGTCGAGACGCTTGACCAAAAAGAATATGAACCATACGACCACCGAAAGGAAGAGAATCACAATACGTAATTTATTTTTCAAAATAAACACAATATTCTCTAATAATTTAAATTTTAGTTTTTTTGGGGCACTCATTCATATTGTAAAGAGTTCCCTTGGGACAGGAATTCTGGCAATTCCTAGTGCTATCTCAAATGCTGGAATTGTGATAGGAGTTATTGGAACAGTCCTTACAGGAATACTATGTACACATACCATTCATTTATTGGTGAGTAATTAACAAAATATTGTATATTTGCTAAAAAGAGTTCTGAATTTTCGATAAAAGTGATTACAAAATTTAAGTCAAGTGGATGGATTAGGGTATTAACTGATGAAATGTTTGATCAAATGACAAAAATGTAGATTTATTGTCTATTTTTCATATGAACTCAATCTATTTTTTTCTTAAATTAACCTAAATATTTAAACCCTGATCATAATTTTGCTAAAAAAAGCGAAACGTTATTTATAGTTTTATATATATATGCATCTTTTAAGCATATTTTTTTAAATATTTTTATGTTAATATTTTTATGTTAAAATTTTAATTTATACTGTCGTTTCTTTTATAAAAACTTAATTTACTTTTTTAACTTTAACCTCAACAAAATTTTGATAATAATTTAGGCAAAAAGTTGTAGTTATTAAATCTTTCAAGCATATTTATAATATGATGCTGCTTTTTAAATTTATTTTCATTTAAATTAAATATGTATCTTATTGTTTATTTTTCATATGAACTCGATTTATTTTTTTCTAATTTAATCAAAATATTTTTCTGATGATAATATTGATAAAATAAGCAAAATGTTGGTATTTTTTTAAGCATATCTATGTTATTATGCTTTTTTTATAAATTGTATTTACTGTCTATTTTTCATATAGACTCCAAATACTTTTTTAAATTTAACATCAAAAAATTGTTATGATAATTTAAGCAAAAAGCTGTAGTTATTATATCTTTTCATAAGCATATCTATAATATAATGCTACTTTTTTAATTTATACTCGAAAGTCTGGATTTATCTATTGTCTGTTTGTCAATTAAACTCATTTTTTCTTGATTTAACTTGAATATTCAGATTCTGATGACAATTTTGGTAAAAAAATGAAAAGTGGTAGGTTTTCAAAAAGCATTTTTATATTATAATGCTACTTTTTCGACTACTAATCTTAATTTTTTAATTAAAATTTTTGATTTATTGTCTATTTTTCACAAGAACTCTTCTATTTTTTATTTTAAATGGAATTTTTAAGATTAGATATTTTAAATTTTTAGTCTTTTATGATAGTTTTTGTAAAATAAGCACAATATTTTAGTTGCTACTCTTCATAAGCATATTTATATTATAACGCTACTTCTTATAAATATTTATATTTTTTATATAACTACATACTTATAAATCTTGGTTATAATTTTGATAAAATAAGTGCAACTTTGTAGCGGGGTATTATAAATTATATAATAATATAGAAAAAAAATTATATAATTATATAATAATATTTCTTTAATTATTAATCTTAAGTATTTTTATTAAAAATTTTGGATTTGTTGTTTACTTTTTAGACGGACTCAAACTATACATATTTTTAAATCAACCTAAATATATAATTGCTGATGATAATTTCAGTAAAATAAACGAAACCTTGTAGTTACTGCTCATTTGATAATTAATTATAATTTTTAATTAATAATTTGAGTTTATGGTCTATTTTTCATATTATAGTCTTTAACTTTTTTTTATATTAGTTTAAATATTTATATGGTACCTACTCTTTCTAATCATAATACTATTTCTTTAATTAATCGTAAATTTTAATCAAAAATCTAGGTGTAATTAGTCTTCTTTATTATAAACTCAATATATTTCTTATTAAATTAACTTAAACATTTAGACCCTGATAATAATTTTAGTAAAATAAGAAAAATCTTGGAGTTATACCTCTTTTTAGACATGCTTATGTTATAATGCGTATTTCCTTAATTAATCTTCATTTTTAATTTGCACTGCTTAAAAAAAACACGCTTTATACATTTAATTAATTTTTTATTTTAACCATTGCAGCGAACAATTTTTTTAATAAGATTAATGGTGAAAACGTTAGGATTTAATGATAAAAATACAGTTACAATAATCATCAAATGTTTTATTATATTTGGCTTCTGATATGAACACAACTGAAATACGTCATAAATACAATTTTATCAAATTAAATTAATAGCAACAATCTACCACAAAGAAAAGATAAAAAAACAAATGGTGAGATAGAGAATGCAAAAAACAAAACTAAAAGAACTGAGAAAAAAAAACAAAGGAAAACTACATAAAAAAAATACCGGATAATATGCAAAGAAAAAAAGGAAAAAAAGACTATAAATATAAAAAAAAGAGCAATAACAATGCAAAATAATACTCGGAAAACAAAAAAAAGTAAGGGAAAAGATAACAAATAAGATAGAAATGAGCAAATGGGTAGAGCATTTTTAAAAACTACTCTAAAAAGAAGAAGAAAAAAGAACTAAACGAGAAAAACGGAAAGAAATGGAAGAAGAAAATGAAAGAAAATGCAAGACGTGTCGAAGAGAAAGAGAAACATTAGAGCACATGAGGAAGGAATGCGTAGAGGTAAAATAAGTACGGTAGCGAGAGAGGACATAATGGAAGAGAAAAAATAAAATGAATGAAAATGATTGAAAGAGAAAGAAAAGATTAAACTTGGCCAATGAGCTAGAATGAGAGAAGAAGAAAAAAAGCAGAAAAAAGAAAAGAAAAATAAAAAAAGATAGTGCGATTTTCAGTTTTTTGACAAATACGTCAAAAATTCTTTTTTTTTTCAAAAACCTATTGACATTTGAAATATGAGAATATTTCAAAGACAAGCCCAAAAAATTATCTATATCCAACTGCAAAAATCAACAACTCATCTATCAGAATCATTGCTTTAAAGCAAATAGAATTTTGCAGAAATTAGTGGCAATACAATAAGTTCCGTTGAGCGCAAACGGTAGATAATGAGTTAATTATTTTGTGTCATTTATACTTTTTGCGCGAAAAATATTTTGTCTTGTTTGTGAAATCATTTTTACTGGTTTTTGCAAACAAAATTAAATACTGATAATATAGCTAAACTCTAATTAAGTTGGCAAAATTAGACAATAAAATTATTTAGAATTTATATTAAAAGACAAAATAACAATATTTACAAAAGTATTTAAATAGCTACACATAATATATAATGTTCTAACAGTTCAAGGTGTAAATTCAAATATTAGAAGCATTTTGTAAACATTTATGTAGATTTTCTTTTTTTTGCATTTCAATATGTTTTGTTTTAACAAATGATTATAGACATTAAATTATGTACGTCTTTTAACCACAGCTGTCGTGGGGTTTCCATCCATCAGCAATGGCTATAGAAAAGGTAGAAAATGATGAAATAATTAGAATTAGAACATAAATTATTTTGCCGGAAGTTACGAAGGTATTTAATGGCACTTACATAAGGTTGTTAAAGTTTTGATAGCTCATTTACATTATCATTAATACTGGTAAAATGCAATTATTATTTTTTTAAACAATTTGTTCTAAGTGAAAATATTTTAAAAAATGTGAAAACAGTTAAATGACGTAGTAGAAATAATATTAAGTTTAAATATTTTGCAATATAAAAATGTTTCAGAACATTCATATACAATTAACATTTTTAGTTTATATACTAAATGTAAAAAATTGAAAAATATGAAATTTTTTTGCTGAGAATTATAATGCTTACCAGTTTTTAAGTCTTATCATAAGCATTTTAAGGCAACAAATTTCATCAAAATCGGACTAGTAATTTTCAAATAGTATTGAAACAAACAGACAATAATAACCATAAATTCTAAAAAGTTTAGAGTAAGAAATTCTTCAACACTCAAGTTTATATTTTTGTAAATATTATCTTTAATGTACAGATACACTTCTGTTCCTGTTCTTGGGTTTACCCAAGGGGTTTACCATATCGCACTGATAAGGTTATCAACTAAAACTACGTTCCAATTTTGAATTTAATAAATTATTCAAAATTTATCACAAACTCATAATTATGAAATAACCACGAAGCAGTGTGAGAATAATTAGAGTTTTATTTTCTTTGCAAAAATAACAACACAAAAGCAGCAAAATTAAATCACATAATTTATTGTATGATATCATGCAAAACCTTCTTTTTATTATATCATTAAATGTTAAGAGAGGTGGCAAAGGGAAAGAAAGAAAAGAAAATAACGTAAAAGTATCAAATGGAATAATTATAATAGATGAAAAAAGTGGAGATGAGATAAAAAAATAAGAGTTTTTAAGAAACGCGAGTAGAGGCACAGAAAAGACAGAAATTTACAATGCATAAAAATTAAAATAAGCATTAGGACAACCCCAAAATAAACAGATAGAAAAAAAAGTAAAAAACAAGTATAGAAATCAAGAATGGAAATGATTGCACAATTCAACGTGATCAAGCTTTCAAAAATATAATTAATAGCAAAAAAAAGGTAAAATATCTAATAAAAATAAACGAAATGAAAAGTAAATGTAAAACTGAAGAAAGCAAAAAAACAAACGCCATTAAAAAAATATTTACGATAAACAAGAGCAAAAAGAAATAGTAAAAACTAAATGTAAAAAGAATATGAAAGCATAAAGGAAGAAACAGAGAAACGGGAATCGGCTACAGCACGATTTGTTTTGAATTCGGATTCAGAATAGAATCAGAATAATATGACATTAAAAATACAAATAAAATATAATAAAGTAGAAAAAGAAAAACAAAATAGAAGAGATGCAGATTATAAAATAAAATAAATTAATTGAAAAAAAAATTGCAAAAAAACTATTAAAAGTTAAATTAAAAATTTAATAAAGATAAAAGAAAAACAAAAAACAGATAAAAACAAGCAAAAAAAATCGAAAAGAAAAGAAAAGTAAGAAAGTTTAGAAATCAGAAATGGAAATGTCTACACAATTTTAACGTGATAAAACTTTGAAAACATAAAAACAAAACATAAAATAGATAAAATACCCGATTAAAATAAAAAAAGAGGTGAACGAGAGATTAAGAAAATTGATAAAGCAAAAAAAACGGCGTAAAAAATATATTTGCAATAAACAAGAACAAAAATAAATAGTAGAATGAATGTAGAAACTAAATGTAAAAAAAATATATAAAAAAAGATAAAAGCATTGAGAAAGAAAAGCAGTAATATGCGATAACTGATTTGTTTTGAACTTGAATTCAGAATAGAATCAGAATAACAAGACATTATAAATGCAAATAAAATATGAAAAAGTTGAACAAAAAAAAAACAAAAAAGAAAAAATGCAGATTATAAATTAAAGTAATAGAAAAAAAAATTGCAAAAAACACTTTAGAAAAAAAATTTAAAAATTTCATAGAGATAAAACAAAAAAGCAAATGAAAACAAACCAAAACAAACAAATAGAAAACGAAAGTAAAAAAAAATCAAGTATATATAATTTTAATTTTTAGATTATTTTTTTTGTAATACCAGACAAAATTAACATTTTTTTAATTAAAAATCTATAATTTCTCAATTTTTTAATATTCAAAATAATTAAATACCTAGATCTTGAAAAAAAAACAAGCACATCAATTTATTTTGAAATCAATAATAAATTTTTAATTTTTTTTTGATCTCTTATTCATTCAAAGCTTGAAGGCCTATAACAGGACCTTATATCAAATAAATAAAATATTTTTTTTATTTTCAATGGCAATATATACGGGTGTTTTTTTAAATTTGGCGTCGAATAAATTGTGAACATACCTTTACCATCAAATCGAAGTGACAGTTATTAATTTGACATCTAAACATAATCTAACCTCACTTTTAATTAAATGAATCGATAGCTCAACACATTTGTGAGATTAAATTAAAAACCGTCATCACACTTGTAATGTCATAACAAAGAAAAAAATATAATTCCATCAGTTTCGGCAACTATTGCCTGACGCAGCTCATCGAAGTTATTTAAACGTTGCTAGAACATTAAGTTTTTTAAATAGGGTCACAAAAAAAGTCACACGGAGTGAGATTGCAAGTTTTTGAAAAGCTGTATTTCGGCTGATAACTCGACGAGCATAAAATAAGTCTTGCCGAAAATACCCGTCCAGAATTTCATCGTCATAAAACAGTGCAAAGAATGGCTGTAAAATCTCCTCTCGAAATCTTGCAACGGTCAATGTTCCATTAAAGAGAAATGGCTCAATAATTCACCATTCACCATCAACTCGGTGACTGTTACGAAAATAAGATTCCATCACAAAAAAATTCTGTTCTCCAAAGAAAACCACTTTAAGTCCAAAAGTAAAGAAATTAAGATATTTAGGCATTATTTGGACAGTTGAAGCAATTGTTTTAAAAATTATGGTTCGTTCACACCAACGATATGGCCAACTATGACGCCAAATTTAAAAAAACACACTTTAGAATCACGAAACGATTTTCAACTTGTTTTGATATACTGCCCTGTTAAATAATTATTGGAAACTTAGAAAAGACTAACGTAATTTCCGCAATTAAAACCCAGAAGCTAATTGTTGAAAATTTTAAATAAATGCCCGATTTTCAATTAAAATTCTAAAAACAAGAACTATTAACTGAAAATCTAAAATTACTTAGGTCGGTATTTATAGTCGAAGCTTAAACTTAAATATGTCTCAAGTTCTATAGTTTCAAAATTTATATATATATTTATAAATACCGACCTTTGAATCTTAATTTTTAACTTAAAAAAAATGAAAAATATTTTTCCTGAGCATTAAATTTTTAACAAAACAATTTTTAATCCGAAATAAAAGTTGTCTTTAGTTGAAACTTTTCTTAATTAATTATATATGCCGATTAGCATTGTAATAAATGCATAAGTAAAGCATAATTTATTATTATAATTTTTTAAATAAATTATTTTTAATTACTATTACTGTACACTACAAATTTGATAAAAAAATTACCATTTAAAAATAGAAAATAACACAATTACACAGTCTCCAACCGGCAACGGTGCTATAGTTTAGCCGCTGAAGAGATATCGTAATCCACCCTTTTGGGGCAAAGCTGCATGTGCAAAGACAGTCTGCGCCAAAATCCGATTTACATCAAAGATATGAGAATAGAGCCGCTAATAAATCGAAAAAAACGTAAACATAATAATTGAAAGTTGGATCTGAAATTGTTTGTTAACTGAATAATGTTTTCGACCCTAAGTTACAATGTTCACTAAAATTTATTTAAAAAAGTTTAATAAAGATTGGATGGGCGTTTTCTGTGCTATATCTTAAAACTATGATTATATTTCGTAAACAATTTTTTGAATAATATTTGCCGTTTCTATTTCAGTAAATTAGAATTTCTAATTCAGTGTAATGAATAATATTCCTGTTCTAAGCTATAAACTTTTTCAAATGAGGTGAATAGCAAAGATCAATAAAAATTTCCATCAAGAAAATGCAAATTTGTGTTTTATCTTGATAGCCTCAGATTTTTTGCAAATTGGCACAAAAACAGATTCGCAGCGTTGAGCTAAAAAGATAAGGTTTAATACTACACAATAATGATATTTATCAATTGAATGCAGTCACACTCTAATTATTATCCTATAGTGGGTACTATAATAATTTTTTTTTTTTTTTGAAAAGGATCAAGGGTTAAATTGGCAAATTAACTTCAATATAATTTTTTTAAAGCGTAATTACACCCGTGATTTTTTTCAAAAAAAAATTGTTAAGAACATAGACGTGAAGCTCAACAATTAAAATGACATATATTTCCAACAAAATGGCGCACCGACTCAGCTGCTGCGCTTCAAAAAACCAGACAACTTATTATCATCTTGTTTCAGGTATTCGCATCACAGCAAATGAGCAAAAAGGCCAAAGTACCGTCTCTGGGATTTTCCGAAACTGCGCATGCAGTCTTCAAATACGGCCCCAAAAAAGTACAACCGCTGGCAGAGTTCGCGAGGTATGTATGATGGAAAGAGATTTTTGGGGTCAGGGATTTTCGGTGGTTCACCTTCATGCCGTGTCACTCAACTAATTTACCTACGCGGAAAAAAAAGATAAAAAATTGCATTACAAAAAAATAGATTTTGCAATTGATGAGAGAAAGTGAAGTGGCATTGAAATAGAAATTACTGTCATTACTGATACATATCTATTTTTTTTTGCACAATTCGGTTAATGAACTGTCATTTGTAAAAATAGCATTTTGTTCCATTTGCATTGTAAAGTAAAAATAGTAATCCATTTTTATTATTTTATGAAGAATATTGAGAACAGTTTCATCACTTTCTAAAATCTGATTATCTATCTCTTGAAATATTGACATCTTTCGGAAAAGACAGTGTCGAAAGGTTTAATAAAATCGTCGACGTTTCGCACTCCATCGGTGGAGGCGTCATCAGGACAGGGAAATAAAAGTGAGAATAAGCACTGTAACTCGACGTGTGAACCACGCTAGAGGCGAAACTTATTCTGGCTAGCTATCTCTTCCTAAACTTTGTGATTTTTTTTTAATAATAAATATAATATTCGAACTAAACGATAGATATGACTTCCCAACACCTAATTTTAGCGAAATGCTAACAGGTGTTTTTTTTTAATTTGACGTCATAGTTGGCCATGCTTATGAGTTTGTGTTAACGGACCATAACTTTTAATAAAACAGTTAATTAAATGACAAAATAATTACTAAATTTTTTTATTTTCGAATTTAAAATGGATTTCTCACAAGAACAGAAATTTTTTGTGGTGGAATCTTATTTTTGTAACGGCTACCGACTTGATGGTGAATGACAATACTCAATTTAAGTTTGTTTTAACTTTTTTGTGAGACTAGCTCGTGTGATTGTAAAACGGGTAGTGGTCCCCCTTAAAGAGAACAGAGGAAGTTATCGAAAATGTAAAGCAAATAATGGAAGAGGCGCCACGAACATCTCTACGTCGACTTTCACAACAAATTCAATTCACCATTTGTCGCAAAATTAAAAAAAAAAGATATTCACTTGTATCCCTATCGTCTGCAAGCAGTAGATCAACTTCTTTGTGTTGATTATCCTGTACGGGTCCAAAGTGTTGTTGGTTTATTAACACTCTTAATGGAAAAGTGTTAAACTTAAGTTTCTATACGGATGAGGAATGGTTTCATTTAGATTTTCAATGATGATTCAATTTTTTTCTGACTGCTTAAAGATAGCAAGAGGAGATTTTACAGCCATACTTTGCACAGCTTCATGACGTTGAAATTGAGAACGGGTACTTTCAGCAAGACGGTGCCATTTCACATACCACTTACGAGACCTTGAATATGATGCAAGTATTTTATGATCGTCGAGTTATCAGCCGAAATACAGCCATAATTTACTCTTCAAGATCTTGGCACCTTACTCTGTGTGACTTCTTTTGTGGCTCTTTTTAAAGAAGTCGACTTTCCAGCAACGCTTCAATAAACTCGATTAGTTGCGTCACGCAATAGCTGCCAAAATTGATGAAATTAATAACGTTGGCAAATGTCAGTAGCGCAATTGTTCCAAGAGTCGGCAAGTGCTTTGAAGTCGATTGATAATTTGTTATAAAAATTATTTCACCATTAAAGTTTATTTTTTCGTTTGTTATAACACTACAAGTGCTTTCAATTTAATTTCATTAACGTGTTGAACTATTGATTCATTATATTGAGATGTTAGATTAAGTTCAGGTGTCAAATTAACAACTGTCACTTTGATTCGATGGTATGTTCACAATGCAAAAAAACCAAAAGTATTTTTTGAGCAAATTGTTTGCATTGTATTTTTCAGAAAAGTTTTTTTTTTATTGGAGCATGTTAGGGCCGTTAATTGACAGCAAATTAATGCCATTCTGACGTAATTGTTATTATAACTTATACCGTGCGATCAAAAAGTCTTTCTATCACCTGTTCTCTATCTATCTACCAAGGCCACGATATAGAGAACGTACGGCTGATTTCAAAAAAAACTGATACAATTCTTGCTTTTAGCTCTTTGTTCGTGTGCGGAGCCATTTAAAGATTATTATTTTTGCGCGGTTATTTGTTTCTAATCGACAATTCTGACAAGTTTTTTAATTTGACAGTGACGGCGACTGGTGCCCTAGAATACACTGCTCAAATATTTAAAAAACGTGCTTTAAGAGTCGTATCAGTTTTTTTTGAAATCAGCTGTACGTCTTCTTACTTATGTCAAAAAATAAATTACAAAACGCAGTATTTTAAAGTTCGAGGTTCATTTAATTGTACAAATGGTTCTAACAAACTGTATTCGATTGGAAAACGGACATACTCCATACCTGCATGTATTGCAGATTTTCAGACAGCGTATCCTGTGCAGACTATAATTCATTATTATGATTATATATTCAAAATTATCCAATTTGTGATGCACTTATAAAAATGAGACTGGGAGCGTCAAACATCGTCAACGTAGTGGCAGATCTAGTGTCAAGTCTGAAGAGAATATCAACCATATTCACGATATCATGGAAGAACATTGTTCAAAATCGTGCAGAAAACTATCTCAATAAGTTGATTTGCCTTTTGGAACTTGTCAAAGTATACTAAAAAAGATATTGGTGTTTGTCCATATAAGGTGCATGCTGTCCATAAAATTTTATCTGTAGATTTTGGTCCAAGGATGAATTGTTGCCGGTGGTTTAACACTAATTTGAGGGACAATGATGGTCTTCCTGACCTCAGTTTTTTCACAGGCTTTATCTTTTTCACTTGTTAAAAGTTATGAAATATACGGTCTAAAATATTTTGCTATTAATTGCTTTATTTATTTGGTCAAATGAATAAACAACACGATGATAACTTTGGACCTCAAAGCATCACACTATTTCTGCCAGCTTATCATCGACATACGTTCTTATTTTAACGCCTATTTGATAGAAAGACTTTTTAATCGCACGGTATTTAGATGTCAAAAATGTAATGAAATAAAATGTCAGCTTATCATCGACATACGTTCTTATTTTAACGCCTATTTGATAGAAAGACTTTTTAATCGCACGGTATTTAGATGTCAAAAATGTAATAAACCAAACAAACGCTTTTAAGCATATTAGAGGCAAAACTTATTTAAATGTTTGTGTGCCTTTTATTATTTTTTTTATTGATATTATATGTATAACCTTTGACCTATATATAACAAAAGAGGCAAATTTTCAAATATAGTAAAACGTTTGAGAATATACTCGGTAGTAAATTTTATTCACAAATCCATCAGAAAAGTTTGACACCCGAAACCTCAATCATAAATTAAAAATGATCGTTTTCTATTCAGGGTAGTGATCAGCTACCTGGTTGGTTCTATTCATAAATCGAAGGGACGCTACACTTTGGGCTGTGAATCTTTCTTACCTTTGCTGCCATTTCCTTCACATTGTGAACATCAAAATTTACAGCCGAATAAATCTGAATCGTTCCTTCTATACTGTAGATAGAAGCTGCATTACAGTACTTACTTATTACAATACTATTAATAGCTCAAGTTTAGAAATTTTAATTGTTTTTTTAATTTAAAATGTTTGCACGTTTTTTTACTAGTAGTGACAAAAGTAGTTTATTTATCAAATAGCGGCGTTTTTTTTTATTGTGACATTTTAATTGTATTTGTAGTTAATGATTAAAAGGAACCTTACGCAATAGTAATATATTCACAGCTTAATTTGTAAAAAGTGTATTAAAGTATGGTTTGTGATACCTTCAGGTCTACAAAAAAAAAACAGTTTGAAACCTAAATCAATTGATTTCGTAACAAGAATTTGACTTTTACTTTGTTTATGCAATGCAAAAATATGTGAACTACTAATGAAACATTATTACTTTACAAAAAAAAAAAATTGACATTTTTAGAAAAATGACAATAATTCTTTTATTATTTTTTTTTATTCATAAATGAATGAGTAATATCTATTGAAGGTTAGAATTTCCATACTGGTTCGAGTTCTCTGAATGTTTGTTTACGTAACTAATGGTCTTCAGAGAGGTGAAAGGATGTATTTTACTTATTTCCAGTAATTTTCTGCTTGAATACCGCACGATTATAGGCCTTGCCTGCAAACCTATAAATGACGTAAGAGTATTTCTCATTTGAAACCGTTTAAAATTAAAAAAAACTCAGAATTAAGTCTATAGTTATGCTAGTCCCAGTGGAATAGCGCTATATTGCCGTACTTAACATTCTGCTGTTTTAATCCCCTATTACAGAACAATTCGCCTAATCTTTTAACCTGTGCAGTTTGTCTGAAGGGTGAAAGTTGGAGATTTGTAGTGTTGCAGGTAGTCCCATTATTAGGCTATTTACTTTTGCAATAAAGAAGGCACCATATAACGTTATATAATATGGACTACTATAGTACTATACTTAGCTATTGACATCTTTCGGAAAAGACCGTGTCAAAAAGTTTGATAAAATTATCTATACTTCAATGACTTCGGGCCGTGAAAGCTTTTCTTCTTCTATAGATAGGTACCATAACAAAAATTAATAAAAAGCCAAACCCAATTCTGGCCCCGAGTTCCTTCTCTCATCAGAAACAAGCGGCGTGCAACCCTTTTTTTTAAATTATTAATTTTCTATTAGTGAATCGGGTATATTATGTCGCTACTGGTGAAAGAGCAATGTAGGTGACTTGAATTCTATTAAGCAACTGTCACAAGTCAATTAGTTATATTAGGCAATTAAAAAATAAAAAATGCTTTGTTTTTTAATTTTTTTTTCCATAATCGATGTTGTTGTTCTTAAATTAAAAATCTTGAGATTCTCATACCTTGACCATTGTTGAAAAATCATCATCAGGGTCGCTCGCAGCTGAGGGTCTTTTATGGAATCTCTGTCACTGAGGATTCCTAGTATTAGTAGTCCTTACACCTATTGACCTTACTAAATTGTAAATAAACAATGCTATTCTACTATATGTATTACTATTGACATCATTATTAACCGGGAGAGGTGCGGCTATGAGACTATGTGAAAAGAATTTAAAACAACTGATTCATCTACGGAAATGTCCTTTTGCCAAAATATTATTAATAAATACAGTGCTAATGAGGCAATTTAACAGTTCGCCGAACTTCCTAACATTGAAGAGGTTTTTATCTTTATTAGGCAACAATTCTGAGAAAAAAGTTAAAAAGATTCACAGATTATAGGTAATATACGTGGCCCAATAAAAAAAAAATTTTATTTAAATTTATCTTAATATGTTAAGTCTCAACAGCATGTTCATTTGTAGCGAGATAAAGCTTGTCTTATTATACTGCGGCTGTAAGTTCATTTTAAAACAAACAATTTCTTGACAGATTAGTAGAAAAAGTGCTATTGAATGGCCGGCAAGATGACCTGATCAACAGTTTTATTTACAAAATTTTATTTGTCAAAAAATCATAATAATAAGTACAAGCCTAAAAAGACAATTTTACAGATTTCCGAACTTTTTGACTTTGAAGAGGCTTTTGTTTCCAATAAGTTTTTTATCAAAAAATAATAATAATAAAAAATACGAGGCAAATTAACAGATTGCCAATCTTTTTGACTTTGAAGAGGCCTTTGTCTCTATATAACAATTAAGAAAAAACTATTCTAAGAGATTCAGAGATAACTTAATATACAGCGTGACTCAACCAAAAGTTGGCATCTAATATTTTTTATTCTAATCTAACTTAATTTGTTAGGTAATACTTTATAACCCCATTATATCTGATCTAATTAAAGATGAAGGTCGATTTTGGAACAAAAACTGGTCAATAGATTGGCCTAATAAAGAGCTATTGAATGGCCAGCAAGTTCACCTAATCGACTGATTTATCTACAGAAATGTCATTGTAAAAAAAAATTAAATACAAGACTAATAAGACAATTCAACAGTTTGCCAAATTTTTTGACTTTAAAGAATTTTTTTTACCTTCATCTGACAATTGGAGAAAAACAGAAAATTCACACATCACAAACATACAGCGTGGCCCAACGAGAAGCTTTCCTCAAAATTTTTAATTGCACATTTGTTTAGTAAAGTACATTTACAACCTCCGGAGAAATGAAAAGTTTGTATTAAGCAATCACATAATAGAGCCTTTTTACTTTCTTGAATAATTTAAATTATGAAAACTATAGCAAACCAGATGTTCATTTTCAGCAAGCTCTTTTCTAATGCCTATATTGCTGCTGTAAGACAATTTAAAAAGCAAAAATTAATTTTTTAGTCAACCGACTGTTAGAAAAAGTGCTATTGAATGATCAGCAAGATCACCTGATTTAAATCCGTTGAATTTTTTCTAAGCGACCACTTGAAAAAGGTGTGTTCTCGCTTTCTTGTATACGGAAATAAAATTTTCCTTTTAATTTAAAAGGAGAAAGAGGAAGCGACATACATAAGAAACAGAGGAGTAATATTAATTGATTATAGAATAACAAATATAGAAGAGACTTGGAAAAACAAAATTTTAAAAGATGAGTGAAAAAGTTTAGTTAGACAACCTGCCATTAAAGAGTTAAGAAAAAAAAAGCCAAAATTAAACAAAAAGTGAAATAGAATAAAACAATTATAAAGTATTCCAAACTTTAAAAAAAATAATTTAAAGCAGAAGAAACTCGTGAAAGTAGAATTTAAATTAATAAAATTGAAACAAATTATAAAAAAAAAGTAGAAAATAAAGCAATTGGCAAATGGCAAAAAACTGAATATCTCAAAAAGGCACAAAAGTAAAAAAAACATGCAAGCAGCAGAAAAATACGGAAAAAAATTGAAAAAAAACAGTATAAACAAAACAAGTAAAAAAATAAATTAAATTAAGGAAAAACTGGTTATACATGAACATAAATAAAATTAAAAAAATTAAGTGATACAATTAATGTGACGAAATGGAAAGAATACCTAATAAAATTGCTAAATAGAAAAGCATGTAAAAAAAGGTAGACTGATTTACAGAAAGCAAAAAAAAGATAGTTAAAAGACTGACAAAAAATGATAAGTAGGTGCGGAAACAAAATATAAAGCAAAATAAAACAAGAAAACCCAAAAAAAATTTTAATTGAGTCAGGTGCAGAAATAAAAAGAGAGAGCACAGATATTAGATAGAACCAAATAATAGATGGTTAAGATTATCTAGAGTAAAAACGAAAACAGTAGACTATATTATTTTGAAAACTGTGTAAGGCAACGAGGAAAACGGGATTGGTTAGACAAAAGAAATAGAAAAATTTAAAAAGAAAGTGTAGAAATAAGATAAAAAAATAAATTGCCTACATACATAAACATAAATAAAATAAAAAAAGTGAGTAATAAAATTAGTGTGACAAAATGAAAAGAATACTTAATAACTGCTAAATAAAAAATCATGTGAAACAAACAAAAGAAGAAATAGAAACAAATGTTACAAAAAATTTGGTTGCGCAGGTATGAAGGTCGACTGATTTAAAGAAAGCAAAAAGAAGATAGTTGACGAACTGACAGAAAATGAAATGTATGTGAGGAAACTAAAATTAAACAAAAAAAATTGAAAAAAGATAATTGACAGACAGATTCAGGTACAGAAACAAAAAAAAGAGATAGAGAGAGACCACAGATATTAGATTAAACAAAATGATAGACGGTTGAGATTATCTACAGTGAAAACGAAAATAGCAGACTATATAAGAAAACTGTGTAAACAAATGGAAGAAAGAAAAAAAATGTGTTTAGCAAAGAGGGAAACGGGACTGGGTAGACAAAAGAAATTGAAAAAAATATGTAATTTCATTTTTATCAGTTCTGTTACTTCTTTCTTAACCATTTTTTTTCTTTCTCTTCCTCTTTGCATGCGTTCTCTTTATGTTGCTACCAAATTTTGTTCTTGTTCTTCAATCCTTAACCAGTTTCTCTTCTCTTGATTGTTATTATTCCTTTATTTTAACGCTCGAAACTATAGTATGTGTTTTGTTTGCTTTTAGGATATTCGTAGATGTGGCACTTCTCTTAACCTACTATGCAGGTTGTGCTGTTTACGTAGTATTTGTATGTTCCAACATACAAGCTGTGAGTATATTGTATTGGAATATATAAAATATGTTACTTTTTCTCTCTTTTCAGCTGGTAGAATATCACGAACCTTCCGTCTCAGGATGGCCTATCCAGTATTATATGTTAATGTTACTAGTACCACTAATTTTATGTTGCCAAATGCGAGAATTACGTTTCTTGGTGCCATTTTCTTTTGTTGCTAATGTTACAATGATTGTGGCATTTGGTATTACGCTGTATTATATGTTTTCTGGTATTGGCGATGTTGACGTAGATAATCGAAAGTTTTTTAATGATATCACTCTTATTCCGCTGTTCTTCAGTACGGTACTGTTTGCTATGGAGGGTATTGGTACTATGTTACCGATTGAGAACTCAATGATAAAACAGCAGTTTATTGGTTGTCCTGGTGTTTTAAACACTGCCATGAGTTTTGTTGTCACCTTATATACTCTTATAGGATTGATTGGATATCTTCGATTTGGAGACACACTCCAAGCTAATGTAATTGCAAATTTACCTGAAGCAGAAATGTAAGTACTTATACAAAAACTTATAGTTTTCGATTATACAAAGTGTTTCACTTATTTTAGAGCTGCTCAAATAGCAAAAGCTTGCATTGCTATCTCAGTCTTCTTCACTTTTATGCTTCAATTCTACGTTCCCATGGACATCACATGGAGGAAGATTAATACAAGAATACCAGAACGGCACCATAACATTGCCCAAATCATCATGCGTACAGTTCTTGTGATTTTCGTGACAGGAATTGGAGCAGCCGTTCCCAAACTGGATGCCATTATATCCCTGGTCGGATCTGTCTTTTTCTCAACTTTAGGACTTTTTATTCCCGTTGTGATTGACATAATTTTAAATTTGGGAGATGGAGGAGATAATGGATATTTAAAATGGAGGCTGTGGAAAAACATCCTCGTTGTGATACTATCTTGGTTCGCTCTGTTCTCAGGCAGCTATTATGCCATTAAGGAGTTTATCGAAGATTAGTGACGAAAGAGAATCAAATGTGATCCTTAACTCAGGCTTTAACAAAATTAAATATTTATTTTTTAAATTAGAATGATTTTGAGCAAAAGTGTGAACGTGTGATAATTGTTGTTTGTTGAGATGGAATTTTTTATTAAATAAGTGATGACATTTCGTAGTTTAAGTTTTCATTAAATCTCGCCCATTATTGACGTTTGTAATTGTTAGAAAGATAAAAACCTGTGTCAGGAAATGTGATCGATTAACACTGCAAATTTTTTACCAGAAACAAATATATTATTTATAAACTTTTTAGCGTGTTTTTTTATGCATCTTAACGCACCCCAAGTCAACTGCAACTGCTGGTACATCAGATAAAGCGCTAAATAGAAAAAATATTAGGTTTGTTAAGTAAAAACTAACAATAACAAAAAAGATTATAATACATGGTGTCTCTCGAGGAGATGTTGGTCAACCAGCACAATTACTTGATTTGACACCAAGCAATTTTTCATGAGACTACTTACTTCTCCAGAAATAATGACGAAGACCTTCAAAATTTGGCTTCAGCGTTGCATTGTTCAGAATACTTAACAAAATTAGTAACAGCTTTGAAATAATTGTCTTGTTAGTCAAAACTAAGATCAAATGGTGCTATTTAACCATAATATAAGGTTTTTCCCTGCAAAGAGATGTTGTTCAGCCAGCACAATTACCTGATTTGACACAAAGCAATTTTTCATTAGGCTACCTCGAATATGAGAATTACCTTAATCGACGGCTTTAGGAAAAACATTCAGCAAAAAAGAAACGCTAGATATTCCTCAAAAAAACAGTGACAAGAGCAATGATAAACACCTTCAAAATTTGGCTGAAGCGTTGCATTAAACAGAATTTTTTAGCAAATGAGCAAATAACCATAACATACAATGTCTCTTTGCCAAGAGATGTTAGTCAGCCAGCACAATTACCTGATTTGACATCAATCAATTTTTTATGAGGCTAGCTTAGGATATAAGAATTACTTTAATTGATGCCTTTAGGAAAAACAATTAGCAAAAAACCAGCGTTAAACTTTAGTTTCAGCGTTGCATTGGTTAAAATTTGCAGCAAGTTTAGGAACAGCTTTGATATAGAGGTCTATTTAGAAAAAACTAAAAGCGCTATTTAACCATAACATTATTATGCAGTGTCTCTCTGCGAATAGATGTTGGTTCAAGGCTTTATTATTATTATTTAAGAAAAACGTTCAACGTTACTCCTCAAATGATAATGACAAGAGTAATGATAACTTTTAAAATTTGTCTTCTGCGTTGCATTGATCAACCATTTTCAGCACATTTATTAACAGCTTTAAAATAATGACCTATTTAGTAAAAAAGAAGTGAAAATGATGCTATATAACCATTATATACTGTAAGAAGATGTTGGTCAGCCAGCATAATAACCTGATTTGGCACCAAGCAATTTTTTATAAAACTACTTCAAATATAAAAACTACTTTAATGAAAAACATTCACCATGAAACCAACGTTACTCCTCAAAAAATAATGACAAGCGCAATGATAACCTTCAGAATTTGGCTTCAACTTTGAATTGATTGAAACATTCTTAACAAATTCAGTAGCAGCTTTGAAATAATGGCCTAGTAAAAATTAACAGAAAAATCATCAATATTTCAACCATAATATACTATGTCTCTCTGCGAGGAGATGTTGGTGAGCCAGCACAATTACCTGATTTGACACCAAGCAATATTTTATGAGACTATCTTAAATATAAGAATTACCTTAATCGACGGGTTTAGGAAAAACATTCAACGAGAAACCAACGTTACTCCTCAAAAAATAATATTTTCAGAAAATTTAGTAACAGCTTTGGTTTATTTAGTAAAAACTAAAAGCAAACAGAGCAAATAAGATGAGGTATATAACCATAATAAACGGTATCTCTCTGCGTGGAGCTGTTAGTCGACCAGCACAATCACCTGATTTAAGACCGTGCGATTTTTTCATGAAAAAATATTCATCGAAAAATAATGCACCAAGAGCTGTGGTAGTCTTGAGAAACTAGCATCAGCACTACATCGATGAAAATTTTTCAATAACTTGATAATTATGGTCTACTTGGTAAAATCTATCAAAACAAATAATGTTACATAAATATAATTTATGGTCTTTACAAGCTGATCGGCCAGCATAGCCACCTGATTTGACACCGTGTCATTTTTTCTGTAGAACAGTTCCAACTATAACGACTATGTTTCCTGAGTCTCTCTATATTTTATAAAAAAAATCGGTTTTCAACGTAATATGAAATACCCCCAAGCAGCGTTTATTATCAAACCGCTATCTATCAATTAGATTGATTAAAGCAATAATTGTTATTGGATATTGAATTAATCAAAACAATAACCATGGAACGATAACAATATTTCCTCCAATCACGTTTTATCAGATTTTATAAATTACTATTTTATCAAAAACATTAATCTTCCCTTGAACCAATCAATTTAGATATTTACTTTTGTCCCCCATACAGCAGCAGCATAAAAATGCGCTTCAACATAACCGCCACGCTTGCGTTATTTGGTGTCATTTTAATTTTTTTAGGATTGTTATGTGCGACTTTTATTTTTCCACGATTGGAAAAGCATCTAATTTCTAAGGAAACTGCAATGAAAAACGGCACTAAAACATTTGAGTCTTGGAAGAAAATTCCATTTCCTTTCAAATTCAAAATTTATTTTTTCAATGTTAGTAACCCTGATGAAGTGCAATTGGGAGCGAAACCTAGCTTGAAAGAAGTTGGACCTTATATTTATGAGTATTTTACGTCAAATTAATAATTTTTTAAAGATAATGTAAACTTTACAGTGAATTTAGGGAAAGAAAAGTTATAAATGTTGATGAAGATAATGATACAATTGAGTTTACACAAACAAAAACATATTTTTTTAATAGAAAAGAATCGGAATGTCGAAGAGAAAGTGATTTAGTTACAATCATCAACATTGGAGCTATCGTAAATTTTCTATAACTAATTATTAAAAAATTTTTTTTTTATTTTTTGCCAAAAAGTTCTTTATTTAATACAGCAGCGGAAAAAAATTGTCAAAAAACTAGCGCTGATATATTACCGCGACCACTTATATTATTATTATATTATATTATTCTTCACATACCTATTAGACACACTCATTCCCAAAGTTCAAACTGTTTGAAACAAGGTAATCATATCGTTTTGACGATGGCTAGATGCGTTCAGGAGAGTACACGCTCAACAGAGCACACGTTCACATATTTATTTTTAAGAAGATAGAAATCTTCAAAACACCATCAGTGTGCTTCTGTACACTCTGGCCTGAGAGATTCTAGTGAACCTTATAAACCTCCTTCTTGTTGCCTCGCTAAAGATAACCGGCACTGTAGTCAGACATTCTCAGATCTTTTTATTTTTTTCTTTCTTCCATCGGTTTTGTCATCTATTTAGAGATTTTTCTTCCGCTTTGTCTTGCAGTTTTTGGGTTTTCTAACCTCTTTTCATAGCCATGTACTCTTTCTAGTACCATTAAATCAATAGGTGTTGTAATCTTGATTACCTGAAGCGCGACTATATACCTACCTATATACGATGTCTTGTATGCAGAAGACAATCTCAATAATAGTATTGTTAAGTAAGCAAAAAAACAGCAAGATTCTCACAAAAAAAAATGGAAGAAATAATAAGAAAGCTAGATGAGTTAATAAAAGAAATGAAGAAATTGAAGGAAAAAAACAGAGAAATGAAATCAAAGTTAAAAAAAAATTTTTAAAAAAATGGAAAAAAAAGATGGAATAAAGAAAAGAGTAAAAAAACTAGAAAACAAAAGCAGAAAAAAAGGAGAAAAGAGAACGGAGAAATACTGTGATAATAACAGAGAAGCAAATTAAAAAACAAGGAAAAAAAAAGAGGAAATAATAACGCAGCTAGAGGAAAAAGTAGCAGCAAAAAAATGGCATTAAATAAGCGAAAGAAAAATATTAGTGATAATAAGAGGCTAGGAATAAAAAAAAATAAAAAAATCTGAAAAATATCGAAAGTGTCATGAAAGTTTTTAAAGATAATAACATAGCAAGAAAAAAAAATTACAGAGAAAATTAAGAGAGATAGTAAGAGAAAAAAGAGAACAAGGCAAAGAGGCGAGTGAAATACGGGAAGATATTCATTGCGAGAAAAAAATGAACATGGAATAAAAAAAAGAATAAGATACAGGCTTTTTAAGAGAAGGAAACGGAAAGAATAGAAACAAAAAGAAAAACAAAAGCAAACGAAGAAAAAAAAACAGATTTTGGATGGAGGAAAATGAAAAAAAAAGCAGAATGTTTGGAAAAAAGAATGAAACATTAGAGCACATAATGAAGGAATGCGTAAAGGTAAAAGAAAGTATACGGTTGCAAAAGAAGACATAATGAAAAGAAAGAAATAGATTTTTAAGAAAACATATTGTCGTTTGCAGTTTTTTAACTGCTTGAACTTTAAAGAAGAATAAGGCTTTCACGGCCTGGAGTCATTGAAATATTGACATATTTCGGGAACGACCGTGTCGAAAAGTTTAATAAAATTGTTGACGTTTTGCACTCCATCGGTGGAAGCGTCATCAGAACAGGAAAATACCAGTGAAAACAAGCACAGTAACTCGACGTGTGAACCACGCTAGAGGCGAAACTTATTCTGGCTAAAGGAAGGGAAAGCGGTGAGAGGAGCAGAAGAAGAGAAACTTGCAGAGGGCTTGGAAGAGAGAGCTATGGAGAAAGCTTGGTGTTGATAACAAAGCAGTGTTTGTGAACAAAGTCTTCCAAACGTTTGAGAGATAATAACCTCAATCTCTATTAAAGTTGTTTGAGTGTTTTACAATTTCGATTGCTTCTCTAATTTTTCTGTCACAGAAAAATTTTGATTCACAAATCAAGGAAGATTCATCTAGACAAATTTTGTAGTCGGTGTCTAGATAATGTTCAGCTAGTGATGACTGTGACCATAAACCCGAATTTATGCACCTTTTATGTTCAGAAACTCCAAATTTAATTGACTTTAATAAAGCTTTAACTTTCACTCCAATTTTTTCAATGTTAACACTGATTTTAATCTTGCGAAGAATGTCTGCGTATTAATTTCCTCCTGATTCTATAATTATCTTTTCGGTTTGTGGCTTATTGCTAATTGACTTATGTTTTTCTTTTTTTGTTTTAGACACAATTATCTTCATGTGTATTTCTTCCTCCCAAAAGAACGTTTTCGGCAGACTTCATTAAATATAATTTATCAAAATTTCCTAATGCCACCAACTTGGTCTGATTTACATTATGACTCTTCATATTGTGACATGTCCCCATATTGCTCGACAATCTATGATTTTCATAATCAAGAAACAAACGTCGAAGTTTTATAGAAACCACCTTGTTTACCAGATTTAAACACCATAGACGATCTGTGGCATTATGAATCAAACATAAAACTCAAGTTTCTGGAAACGAGATAGCACAAGCAGATCGATTATCTCATACAATTAAGTAAAACATTAAATTTAACAAAAAAACTTTCTGGCAATTGATAAAAGAATATTAACGCATTCCAAAATTTCGAAAAAAAATCAGTTAAATTTATAATATTTTGTCGTTTTTAGTGTGGCTTGCTTCGTGTTCTAAAAAATAAAAATATATATTTGAGATTTTTACAAGTTTAGTCTCGCCGTGGCGTTTTTCACAAATTTTAATTTGATAAAAAATAAATGGTTTAAAAAATCTTCAAAATAACCTAATAAGACAGCCAAACATCCTAACAGCCTCAAAAAAAAATATTAAATTTCAATAATAAAACAGTTAAGTGTTTTAATATATAAAATTAAAAAAAGAGTCAAAAATACTAAAAACAACAAATCTTCTAAATAATTCGACAATATTCTATTTAAAAGTTTTTTTTTTAGAATATAGCCAATAAAGTAAAAGCTGTCGCTCCTTCAATAGCACCGTTATTAAACGACATATTTCCATCATTATTTCCAAATATTAACAACATTTTTATAACAGATTCTGTAGAAAATATTTTATTCAAAGGAATGAAGCTATCCTGTGAAAGTGAAGATTCTGGTAATTTATCAATTGATAAAATTTAAGTAAACATAATAATGATTTTAGATATGATTTGTGATAGTATTAAGGGTGAAATGCCACCTTCTATGCGACAAGCTGATAACGAAATAGATTTGTTATTATCTCTTTTTCATCATGTGAGTGATAAACATTTTATTCTATTATTTAAAAAACAAATTTAGCAACATTAAGATTGTTAAAACTCAAAAAAATAGTTTACTTTAATCCCACATCTGACACCAATTCTAACAATTACCACGTCACAACAAGTTTTTCAAGTCTTTCTAAGACAAGTTTGTATAATTAATTTGCTTAATATATATAAAGTTTCCATAGACCAACAAAATGTGTCTGCTTGCCAAACGGTTTTAAACATCATTTTCATTTTTTTTCTATTAAAAATTTAATCTTAAAAAAAAACAATTACTATATTATTACACTTCTAAAGCAACTAATGCTTTATTTTTTGCCCAGTGTTTTATAATTTTTTGTATGCTGAGTTAACCTTAAATTTTTGATTTTTTTACCCGCTTACAGGTGGCCTGTATAGAAGGGAAAGAATGTTAAATATAGCTTCTTAGGCGTTACCAATGGGACATGATTTGAAAGACTCGCATAACCAATATAACATATAATTATTAATAATACCATAAATAAATCAATGCAAATTCATTCAAATTTCAAAGTACATCTGTAAACTTGAACAGGTTGCGCTCTTATTGAAACTTATCACCTAGTCGCAACAGATTCAGATTGGAATAAATTTGCAGTGAAAAAGTGCTTGTTACTTCCGTAATATCGTAAAACAAGCGACATCTATTAGAAGATACCTTGCACCAAACAATTTTTTAAGAAACATTTTCTACACACGTTTTTATGCAAATAGTTTATACTCTAATGTTTAAATGATGTCATGGTTGATAGATACAATTTGAAACAAAAGAATATTGCTGATTGATTGATTGAGTAGATATAAGCTCAAACTTGTCACTGCAAATTCATTCAAATCTGAATCTGTTGCGACACTCTGATGAATTCCAATAAGAACGAAAATGAACAAATATAGCATAGTCTGTGTATTAATAAAACTCGAAAATATCTTAATTTTTTAATTTTTTTTCTATAAAAAAACATTTTGACGAATATTGGTTTTTAGATTAACAATACTATAGATGGACCTTATATGGTTCAACGAGGTTTAAAAGATACCATCAAAGGCACAATTGTGGCGTTTAAAAATAAAAAATTATTTACACAATGGCAAAATAGTTGTTCTTTGATAGAAGGCACCGATTTAACCCTAAACCCAAATCTTTGGCAGAAACAGAAAAAAATTGATTTTGTAGCCGGAGACTTTTGTCGATCTTTTTCTGCCAATTTTAGCAGCGAACAACAATATAAAGGTCTACAAAGTTACCAATTTGAAAATAATCTTTTGTTTGATTCGAAATACAATTGTTATTGCACTAAAACCACTCCAAAATGTGATGATTTACTTGGAACTATGAATTTGGCACCTTGCACAAAATCATCTATAATTTTATCGCAACCACATTTTCTTGGTGGAGACAAAACATTATATAATCAAGTAGAAGGTTTAGCACCAAATGCTAAAGAACATGGAACAACAATTGTACTTGAACCGGTAGAAATCCTTAAGATTTTTTGCCACAACATAATTTATTATTTTTAGAAAACCGGTCTGGCACTATTAGTACGAACACGCTTTCAAATGAATCTACAACTCCAGAAAATTGAAGAAATTGATCTTTTTGCTAATGTTTCTAATGCCGTTTTTCCCTTTATTTGGCTTGAAGAGGTAAGTCTAAAGCTTTTTGTCAATAAATCCAAGCAATAAACTTATGCGGACTTCCTGCTTATTCTATATTGTCTCATAGTGTTTTCTATCATACTCACATCAGTGATTAGTGACTTTGACATGAAAAAGAGAAAGCACTAGTTCTCAACCTCGATAAGAAAAACTTTTGATAGATGTCACTACTTGTTTAAGATTATATTTAATAAAAGCGTATAGAAGTTATGACCAGGTTTTCAGATATTATTCATTTGAAATATTGTTATAAAAATAAGTTTTACTAAATAGTCCTAAAAATTGGCAATTATTTGTAAGCAAATTTTACAAAGTATAAGTGCAATTTAACGCTTAAACAGTATATTGTTACACGAGCTACAGAAGACATTTAGATCATTTGAAGCTCAAACTCATGCGTGACACAAACATGTCTAGTGAGTATTTTTTCTCAGGTTGGTATAACATAACATTCACAACAGAATTGTGTAATGTCAAGTCAATGTTATTGACGCCACAACACTATTAACCATACCAACCCACGGCAAAAGTCACTAAAAACAATTAGGTACACAAAATTCAATTTTGTCTAACTTTTTTTTTAACCAAAATCAAAACCATCAAGGGTTAAAAAGCTCAAAACCGATCAAATTCCTACTAATTTTCGTTTTTTTTTCAGGCTGCTACTGTTCCAGATGATATTATTGAAGAAGTAAAAAACAATTTAAGCAAACTAAACATATTTAAATATATACAATATCTATTGTGTGGCTTAGGCCTAGCCCTTCTAGCTATAGGATTTGTTTCATCCATGATTAAAGATAAAATTTTGTGCTTTCAGTTTCTTGGCTCGAACAAAGTTTCTGGAAAAAAGCAACAGTTTGAAGAGTTTAATGTGTTTTTAAAACAAAGAAAATCTGGATATATTCCCAAATCTGGAAATCCAAATTTGATAAAAAAAATCTGGAATGTTTTTGACTAAATTAGACATGGAACACTTATTCATACCGTGTCTTTACTTTAACTGTACTTTTCTTATTCAATTCCAGCACAATTTCTAAATATTTAAGAGTGCAAAATTCATAAAGTTACTTGTAAATGCTTGTGAAAGATCAGCAGTTTAATCTAAAACTAATTTAAAAATAAAACAATCATATATGGCTCATATAAAATAAATTATATAAGAAAAATATTACATGTTAATAAATTTATTTCTGCAAAAACTTTTCACTTACTTTCCACTAGGTTTCTTGATTTTTGAATTTAAAACAGTTTTGTTACAAAGTCAAAAATTTTTGTGATGGAATCTTATTTTCGTAACGGCTACCGAGTTGATTGTAATTGACAATACTCAATTCAAATTTGTTTCCAAGAATCCCGCCAAAAATTTCTTGACATTCAACACATTTCGTCATAATGTAAGAATGTAACCTGTTGTATTCAACTCTTTCGTGAGACTGGCTCGTATAATCGTAAAAAAAGTAATGGTTCATTTAAAAAGAAACAGGGAAAGTTATCGAGCTAAAAATAACGCGACAGGCAATTGTTGCCAAAATTGATAATTTTAATAATAATCTTCAAATGTTGACGAATGTCAGTAAAAAGCAGTTGTTCAAAGGGCCCGCAAATGCTTTAAAGTCGATAAACGACATTTTGATTAATTGCTATTAATCTATTACCTCATTAAAATATATTTTTTCGTTTGTCATATATATGTAATACTACAATTGCGTTCAAGTACTTTTAAATTAATTTCATTAACGTGTTGAACTATCAATTCATTAAATTAAAAGTGAGGTTAGATTAAATTCAAATGTCAAATTAATAACTGTCACTTTGATTCGACGGTAAAGGTACACATCACAATTCAAAGTTAAACATTCATGGCAATCTTCAACGGCAAAATTAAAAAAACACGCGTTACCATATCAACAAGAAAAAATTACTTTCTAAAGCTTTTAGAGAATCTATTTTTTCACGTTGCATGTAAGTAAAATTTACAAAAACAATTTTATATGCTAGAATTGTCTGCTGGTTGGTTATTCTTATATCGACGTCTTATCTGTCAACTAGTAATTGAAAGATTCTTTGTGCAAGTTTAATTAAATATACCGTCAAATACCAAAATTGTTTTGTAGAAACATAAGCAGCTACCAGTTAGTAGAAAATTAGAGATTTGCAAATGTTATAAGAAAATCGCTGCATTTAAAGAATTTTTTGTAAGTTGATATTTGTTTATTAAAAAAACAAAACATAAGTTTGAATAAAAAATAAGGAGTCCAGTGCTGCTACAAGTGTAATTTAACAGTAGTCAAAGACTAATTATAAAATTAGCTAACCTTCATGATCAAATTTGAAAAAAAACTAAAAAGAATATATTTGTTTATCTAACCGAGATGATTTTGTGACACAACAACTTCAAACCAGAATGGCAAAATCTTAATAATTTTACTGTAATTATAATTCAAATTTAATAATAATAGTTAAAACAAGCCGACTTAAGCTAAATTGTTGACATAGTTACGATATCTTTGGTTTTTCACCAGATATCACGTAACTTTCAACCTAAGAAAATGTATGGCTTCTTAGTTATTGATGTCGCTACATCTAAGCAGTGTGATTTATTGTTGACATGCATGTACTAGAGAACAATTTCTTTTAGATAGAGACAGCTTATTAATCACATTAGAGGCGCAGTAGTACAACGGACATAAAAGAGTCAGTGTTGCTTATAGCAACGCCACAGATCAGCTTCACCTATAGACACAACATTATCGTTATCATGGATCGTTATACAGAGTTAGCGCATCCGAGGATGACTTAGGTGTGCCTTTCTAAGAGTATTCGAGCTGTAAAACTAATTCAGCAGCATCTACAAATTTTCAGCCTTACAGCAAAGCTTACAACCTCCAAGACTCATACTAGAGTAATTAAAATTCAGCGCTAAAGACTACCTTAGTGATGACGTATAAGGATAAGCTTAATGTTTCCAAATACAAAAATTAGATTGTCATGAAAACATTTGAAACGTTGACAGCCAAGTTTTTGTGATAGTGTAGTCCAATTGACCAAAAACAAGTACTAAAGCTAAAGCCTAAATGAATGCTAAACGCTAACATCGCAATCGCATACAACTGTCACCGCGTTTTCGACTATGTTGCTGTGTTATTTAGTAATTCAGTGGGACAGTGGGAAACATCAGTTTCCCCACTCCGTGGGCTGTGACGTCAGGCTTAGGAAGTCTATTCATAAACTCACATCGAAAGTGTGACGTCGTTGACATGAAAATCAAGGATTGCGCTGCAAGCAAAACAAGATTTGCACACGCGTTAAAACAAAATTGTGTTTGACAGGAAAAAATGAGGTTAGGATTGTTGTTGATTTATGTGAGTATAACATAATTGTTATTTAGATCTAACTTTTTAGAAACATATAAATGTACTTACATTAAACACACAAAGCAAGTGTTGGAGTGGAAAAACTTTTTTTTAAATCACAAAATATCACATGAAAGACAGTTTGTTTTGTTTAGAGCGCAAACCTGGACCCACCCCTACCACAACTTATGACGACATTGTTAAGCGCTATCCATAGAAAAACTATTTATATTTAGTCAGGTGAGCGCTATCTCTACGAGAAGCGTTTAATCAACCAAATAAAACTCCTTTCATTTAATAAAAGAATATGGACGTATATTTTCTGAGTATAAACTGCAAATGATTATTTACAAATAGGCACAACGTGTTAATTATAACTAGCTAAAATTAAGAGTCATAGCTTCTTGGAGGCGATGCCACAGGAGATGGAGGCGGTGGTAGAGGATTGAAGTAGGTCGAAGATCTTGAACTTGGAGAAGGTGGACAACTCTCGCTATGACATTGAGATCTGGGGGTTGGAGGCGGCGGAAATGCTCCTTCATCGTATCGACTTCGTGTCGTCGTTGTCGGATAATTATAATCACTTTCGTCACAAACATCGGTTGAACAAGGCGTAGGAGGTGGAGGTTGATTTATCGTTCTGAAAGATGAGAATAATAATACGTGTAAAACCGATAAAAACGTGCAACTATCTAACAATTATTTGTAATTTACAAACTAAAAATTCAAACTCGTTCGACCTGACAGTTCGGCATGTAGCGACATCTAACAACAAGTGGTTGAAGTTAAAGATGTTAGTGAACAAAAGCAAATCTATGACAAAAGCTAAGGTCACTAGATTAACACATTACGTGTTCAGGTAACGCCATTACAAAATGACACATCCATGCTAAGATTTATCGTTAACAAAAGATAGAAAATGTAAATTTCGTAAGTGCGCCGAAGAACTCACCAGCTTTAGAGAATTTTATTTGCCAAAACGGCCGCAGTGTTTCAACGTCAAAAAAATTAATGTTAAGCGTATATCTGTCACCTTGACATCTGAAATTTTTTAAAGCAGTTACTGACGTTAGACTTGTTTCTAAACAAAACGTTTGAAACTCTTATATATTTTTCCATCACTGACACTTTCAACTTTTGTTTAGTTTGTCACCAGGTTGGATTTACGCTGAGACAAGGATCGACATAAAAAATTACTATTATAATGACGCTACGTCAACACGTAGTGTGCTAATCTAGTGACCTTAACCAAAGCACAAAGAAGGCGCCATCTATTGATACAAAGATAAACTAGATTCATAATTAATACAAAGAAATTGCCATTTAACTCTGCAGTGCTTTTTTGGTAAATTCATCAATGAAAACGTTTCTTAAAAAATAACTGAATTTAAAGAAATATGTCAACAGAATTTTAAAACATAGTGATGAAACTATACGGTAAATGCTGGAAGGTTAACTTTTTTAATGTAAATTGCGACAGCTATAATCATAGGTTTAATACAAATGAGCATAGTGAAACAAAAAAAAACAGCATTATCTATCCAGTCAGGCACGAATGTGTCAAAATCATGGCTAAGCACGTTTAACTAATTATAGGTATTTTTGCATGTAACAACAATTTTCCAAAAAAATTTTAAAGGCTTTTACATAAAACTTGCTGTTGACAGTTGAAGTATTATCTGTCAACAATTAAATAAGAGAATTTTTGGACAAGTTTAATTAAATTTGGCACTAGAAATTAAAATTGATTAAGAAATCAAAAGTATCTAGAAAAATTTGCGATTTACAAATTTCATAGAGAATTCGCTGCATTACATTAAAAAAAAATTGAAATTATCAAAAGACTAATACGAATATTTTCCGTATTAAACACCAAATAATACTTTTTAATTTCAAGTTTTTATAAAAAAAGCGGTGTTTAGTGCTGATACAAGACTAGCTTAACAAAGCCCAAAAATTAATTAAAAAAAAAACAAACTATAATACCGATTTGCTTAATGATCAAGTTTTACCAAAAACAACTAAGACGGAATTTATTCATGTATCGAACTGACACAACTTTAATTCAAAATGACAAACCCTTTCTACTGTCAAAGTAGCATTATTACCTCTACGGTAATTATGATCGAAATTTCATAATAATCAATTTAATATAAGCTGACCGCAGGGTTACTATATTTTTTGATTTTCACCTGAAATCCATAGTCACCACTCCAACCAAATTTATGACAACCGATCAGCAAATATTTCTAAATCTTGAAAATAATTTGTTGACATGCATATATACTTATGTAGTAAAAACGTAGAAATATTTATGAAAAATCAAAAATTTAAAAAATTATCTATAATACTAATCATAGTATCTTTTACCTGTAATGCCTATATGGCCGATACCGTGATGAGGGACTACTACCCCGCGTAGTGGCAGGGCTCGGAGGTGGATTTAAAGGTTCGCGTGCATAGCACGATATCAGACTTGATTCATTCGTGCTACTGGAAGCCCCAGTGATATGATTACGATCGTAACTTGTTTCACTTCCCGTGAGCATTGATACCCGTACAACATCAGGCATACCTTTAAAAATAATTAAAAAAAACATTAAATATTATCAATTTACCCAAAAAAAAACTTTACCTTTTCTAATTTTCGACATTTTAATAAAAGGTTTCGCATGCATTTGACCCAAAGCATCTTCTGTCGGATCATTAACTTCTTCATTAGTCTTAAATCGTTTATGAAACAAACAATATCCGACAACCATAAGAAATATAACTCCAATCGAAGTACCAATAATAATAAAAATAAATCCATCACTTCCGGTTTTCACTTTGGCGCTCGAAGCACAGAGACTTGGATGTTCATCGGCACCATCAGCGCAATTATCATTATCATCACAAACGTAATTGCGTGTGAGACAGACTTCGGTATTTGGACATTGAAATCCATCGCGACAACAGTTCTCTTCGTCAGATTTATCTTTACAATGGTGAATACCATCGCATTTATTCAATAAACTAATACACGAACCATCTTTACATTTAAATTGATCATTTAGACATTCTGGGCAATTATATTCATCCGAACCATCTGAACAATCACGTTGACGATCACAACGCCAAGACATGGGGATACAATTCTGTTGATTTGTTGGAACTGAAACACATGTAAAACGATCCGCACCACAATCTTGAATAGTTGCGCAAGTTCGCTGATCATCATTCAACATATTTCCCTTTGAACAAGCACACTTTGGATGTGTTCCATCTAAAATGCATAAATGCGAACATTTCTTTTGATGAAGAAGACAAGTATGATTTAAATGCGGCTGAGTTACTGATATTATATCCACTATATGAGTTGCTTGTAGAGATAATGACGAACTAAAATTGCCCGATAGAAGTTCAACTCTTTGAAGTTGAGATGATTCTCGATCAATCCAATATAACCAACCGGCTAATACCGTTAGTTGAGTGATTGGTGTACGACTTTCATTAACAAGGACGTGCCTAAAATGTAAAGAATTAATAATTTCTGCTCTACAAAACCCTAGGAGTGCTCTATTATTAACCAAATGTTGGTTGTGTGAAACATAAATTTAGGTTAATGATGAAATAAAAAGATAATACTCACTGATTCTCTCCCTCTATGTTGCTGGTATATATACTTTTCTCTTGCGTCCATACAATCCAATCATTTTCAGCATCAACAGCAATAGCCGATATATCCGCATGTCGAGTAATCACTAATCTATGCGAACCATCTAATCTAGTACGAATCAATTGTTTTTCTGGTCCCACATCAGTATAAAACAATAATCGTTTTGTTGGATGAATAGCTAAAAGTCTTGGTTTTTCATTTTCTCTTTGTATTACAACACCGAAAGGAATATTAGATGAATCCCGATCCATACGTGTTACATTGATAACATCTTGAATAGCACAAGTCCAAAATAGCAAACGACCAATCAAATCAATGGCTATATCAAAAGGTTGCAACTCCTTATTGCCATGTACGACAATCGACGTATCAGATCCACCGACTTCAGCTCGTTTAATTGATTGTGTTTTTCCTTCAACCTGCAAAATCAAAATCATAATTATTGAACTCAAAACTCAATCATTAATTAACACTTACCCAATAAAGAAATTTTTCAATTGGATCAAACTCTATTGCTTTTACACTTTTCAAGCCTTGAATTGGTAAAACTACTTCTAAACATTCTGTAGGACTTGGTAACAAACGTACAGTTAAATTTCTTTGACTATAAATCATAAATTGCTTAGGTGCTGAAAATAGAATTAATTAGTAAAAAAAAGTCACATGTTGAGCGCCTACATACGTTCACATTCGTTTTCATTGGTCAATGTATAGTGAGTAGGGCATGCACATTTGTATTTTACAGATTCAATTGAATTTTTTCCTGGTACAGGTAAACATAAATGTGTACATCCTGCATTACTTTTAGTACATTGATTAGAACCACGGTTACGTTCTTGATAAACCAAAAGATCAGTTATACGATATGTATTCCTATGAACCACATGCCGATTGGCAGCATTTGTATCGTCTATATTCAAACGTAAAATCTCTCCAGTAATATTATTACTCCAATAAATGTAATTATTAGACATTGCTAGACCAACCGGTTTCAGCATTCTATCTCTGATAATAAAATGCTCGCCATTTCCATTTAAATCTGATGACACGATACCACCTTCTAATGTCAATGGATTTATTTCGGTCCAATATAATCGTCTTCTTTCATAGTCCAGAGATAAATGATTAGCATAGCCTTTGGTAACTATTAATTGTTGTGGTCTAGATCCATCCATTTCTGCTCTTTTTATTGATTTTGATGTACTCCATTCAGACCAATACATAAAACTTAAACAAAAATAAGAAAGATTAGAATAGGACAGTCGTCTATAACTCTATACGACTAATAGATGATTCATGCAGTCAGCCAAAAAAGCGTGGACTTAGACCGCCTCGTTCTGTTTGTGTATAATTTTCTTTTAATACATTTATGTAATAACATATAAATAAAGACTGTCCACTACGGCAAACGTCCAAACATTTGAAATGGCACAGACCACTTGATGCATTAAACACTTATTACAACTTACCCATTTGGTGGATCCACAGCAATACTATGCGGATCATAGACTTTCCCCTCCCAAAGCAAAGCTCGCCGACTAATCCCCGATAATCGAGCCACTTCAATTCTATGAGCGATAGAATCTGTCCAATAAATATTCAAACCCAACCAATCGATTGCAATTCCTTTAGGATAGACTAAACCAAAATCGACTATTTTTCGTGGATCAGATCCATTTACAAAACCGCTCATTATCAAACGGGAACCACTATCGCTCCAATATAATCGTAGTGTATCGTTATTATAATCGATTGAGCTAAAATAAAACTATAAAACTTAACAGAATATAGTCAACAGTTTCTAGATGGAAGGCCAAGAACAAATTAGATTAGCCCACAAATTAAAATTTTTGAAACAAAAAAACTACTGAGCTCGAGTGCCCATAACCATACTTAACCTAGGATTTTCATAAGCATTGGTTGTTCCGTGATAAAATGTTCGCGCGGCAAGCGATCCTGGTTCAATTCCGGTCCAAAATATCCTTTTTCAAAAAAATATTTCTCAGCTACCGAAAAAATAATCTCTTATTTTTGACTTGAAGAATGCGATTTTGAAATTTTGCGCCGATAAACTTTTGACGCGGTATGTACGTAAAACCTAAAACGACCTCAAAGCACACCTCTTCAGAGCTTATGTTTGCTTCGGTGAACTATATGTATAAACAGCAAAATGTAAAGATAGACAGATATAATTCAACAAACCGCTATCAAGAAAATAAATTACGAAAAAAGCTAATATTGTCTTAATAAGGTATTTTGAGAACTGCTGGCAATACCAGAGATGCACACGATGAACATAAAAATATTAGAGAATAAATCCGAAAGCAGGAGTTGGAATATCAACATGTTCGAGTGGTCCTGTGTTGTCAGTTTTACAATTTCCTCAATAAATAGCTGTTTAGATGTAAAAATTAGCTTACCTAGCATGATTGATACCACCAATTGGAATTTCAATTTCATTATTCTCCTGTTCAATTCCAATAATTCCCAATTTCTTCTCTTTCGAATACAAAAGATAAGTATTCGCTTTAACACAAGTCATATGATCATTAGTAAGTTCATAGCCTAATTCGCAAGCACAAACTTTCGTCTTATTATGTCGATAGAAACAAAATTGCGAGCAATCACCATTTCTCGAGCTGCAAGGATTTGTTATCGGTTTTGCCTTGAGATTAATTGCCTTTAGTCCCATTACATTCGGCATTTGCTCTAAAATACTCTCTCGTTGCCCACCGGTAGCCTTATGAGCTCTTTCAATTGTACGCCGTTGCCAATCGGTCCAATATAGATAATCACCCATTAAAGTGAAACCAAAAACATGTGGTAAATCTTCACTGATAAGTACTTGCCGATCTTTTCCATTAAGAGTTGCATATTCAATCTTATCTTTTCTTGCATCACACCAATATAATTTATTACCACTTAAATCTAATGTGATGCCATTGGGCCATCCTAGATCCTCCCTAACTAAAACCACTCGTTCCGAACCATCCAAATTAGCTCGTTCTATTTTTGGACTCTTCTCATACCAATCGCTCCAGAAGAGCCAACCTATCTCTGGAGCAACTGCTATTGCTCTTGGTTCAACTAAATTATCGCTGATTATGGCACGACGATATTTTTTTTCTAGACGACACATTTCAACACGATCCGTTGCAGCATCGGTCCAATATAGATTACGAGCTGCCCAATCTATAGCAATTCCATCAGGATGTTTGATTTCATTTGTTACAATGTCCTGTTGATGATTTCCTTGCAAATCAGCTTTTTGTATTTTTTTAACTTCATCATCTGACCAATAGATGTACCGTTCCACCGGATCAAAATCAACGGCAATACTATAATTGATATTCTTTAAAGGTAGTATTTTATAGGTGTAATCTAATGAATCTAAATAGATAACACAGATATCTGTACGTCTTGCAAGTAATAACAATTCTTGTGGTCCTTCAGCACAATTAAATCTATCAATTAATTTGATTCCGACTGGACATGCGCAAGAATAACCAGCCGAATTCGGTGATAAAAGACACAAATGTGAACAGCCCCCATTATTCCGCTGACATGGATGCGCTTGTTTTGGCTGTCTTTGACTATCGAAAACTTGTATATACATCGGTACTAAATCTAAATGATTGATCAATTGTTTTGACTCATTTGTACTTCTATCAAAGTAATGGACGGCCCACGTCTTCCAATCAGTCCAAAATAGTCGTGTTTGAAACATTGTCAATGAGAAAGGATATTCAAATTTTGATTTTAAAATTATTGTACGATCGGTTCCATGATAAGTCATTACTTCGATAAAATTCAATTTTCCATCGATCCAATAAATTAATTCGGCTGCATAATCGATTGTTAAGCCATTCGGCCAAATAATATTTGTAGAAACAATTGTTTTTCTTGTGGCTGGATCGCCATCCATTCCTGCTCGTTCGATTTTTTGAGTTTCGCCCCAATCCGTCCAAAACATCAATCTAAAAACAGCAAATATCAACGATAATACAGTTAATAATAACAACAGTTTAAACAAATACAGGAATAAAGTAAAACAACAAGAAACTTTCACGGTTATACCAAATGAATAGTAGAAACGTTTGTGATATAACTGGCAGTAAATTTCATTGCTCATAATGAGAAGGACAAGACAACAAAGGTGAGAAAGATTCCTGCTTTAAAAGAACTATCAACTGTAGTTTTAGTTTCATCTAATTATTTCCGTAAACGCCTAATAAATATTTTCATATTATAAAAATTAATGAAAAAGCTGCTCCAATGAATTGCAAAAAATAATGTTTTTTTGAGTTTTTCAGCGGTCTTGTCTGTGATTTCAAAACAATTTTGTTGCTGACTTCATTAAATTTGTATAGCAGAAACGTTTGATATATACCCGGCATTAAATTTTATTGCTCATAATAAGAAAAGCAAATCAACAATATTAATAAAGATTTGCAGTCCAAAGTGTCTCGTGTTAGTTTTATGAATAAAAGCCGCCAGGTAACTGAGTACTAGTCTGAATGTAAAACCATCTCCAATAAGTGCTTTTTAATCTATGACTTTGATTCGGGTGTCAAACTTTCTGAAAGATTAGTGCAATAAAATTTGTATATCTCACACGTTTTTACTATAAATATATGGATATGTCCAAAAAAATGTCACTTTAAAAGATTCAAGTTTTCATATAAATTTAGCTAAAAGTATAGCCAAAACAAATCAACTGAGCGTAAAAAACACAGAAACTTATAAATTTTATAATATTTAAGCGTTATTTCGTCGTAAAGCGTCGATTCGACTATGCAGTCTATAGCAAATAATGTCACTGATCAGATGTAAATAACTAAAACCTTATATTAAAACATGTGGTAAATTAAATAGTAAAAAGACGAGTGACAACTGACAGGTTGCACTACCAGCTTGCTCAGTGCTGCCAATGTATTTTTTGATTGTTACTCGGTATATTATGGCATTTATTAAATTTCGCCCACAATAGTTACTACGAATCATAAGTCGTACAAATTACCAAAAATTTCACTTTTCCCACCTTAAGCTTCCAATTACGCTTTAGGCGGCTTCTTTAAAGAGCATTATAAATTCTGTATGCTCCGGTTTAAATAGTCCAATAAATTGAGCGTGAGACAACTATTAGCACATAAGTAAACAGTGTTTGTTTGGTTGGGCACAAGATCAAAGCAAAGCGTAAATATTTAAAAAAGATAAATACCCTTTCATTGGGGCTAGAGCTATGGCACGTGGTTGATCGATTTCAGACCAGAATAAGACTTTTCTGTATTTTCCATCCATTGTAACAACTTCAATCCGATTTGTCTCGCTGTCCATCCAATATAGTTTGTTGGTGAACCAGTCACAGGCTAGCCCCACGGGAGAGACGATGCCATTCCCACTGGTAATAACTTCCACCTGAAAGAGTTTATTGACAATGTTTTCATTATTTGATGTTACTTATAGTAGTTACCTTATTTTTAACTTCAAAACCATTGTAATCGGCGCATTGTAAATTCTCTTGCCCATGATCAGTCCAACATAATTTCTTAGCTTCATAATGGTAATCAATTGCAGGTCCCTCTGTAAAGTTCTGTACTAATATAGTAAACTTATTATGGTTAGTAGTTTTTGTAGTATTCGTAACTCTGATATCGTTAGTTGTTGAATATAGTAACAGTGCGTTACTATTTATACCATAACCTAAAAAAAAGTGCCCCATTATACCACTTTTACAAAACAACCCCCCATTAAAAACTTACATGAATTGATGTGTGTTAGCACTATCACAATAATTAAATAAAGCAAATCCATTTGGATTTGTTTTATTTGAAATACTACATTATTTATTATAAGATTTTCTTATTTATGTTTGATCGTGTATCAAGCAAGATGGGTTCGAGGAACGCGGTGATAAAAAATAAAAATAACATTCGCTGATTGGTTGATAAGTGACAGCTTTCGCCATCTTGAAATGGCGGAATATTTAAAACATACAAAATTAAAAGTAATTTGTACAAATTTATATGTTATTTTGTACTTTTAATTAAATTATAATTTTATTATAATTTAACTATTATTTTATTAAGATAATGTCAAACAAATTTTTTTTATTTGCAAGTGTGTATGCTCTAAAAATTATTAAAAACAATCATGGAAAACAATAATTGTGATAATGAATATTTGTTTTGATGTTTACAGCAACGACAAAAAAAGAATCAAAACCAGTAAAATAAAATAAAACAAATATAACAAGTGTTTTTTAAAATTTGGCGTCAAAGGTAGCCACATGCTGTGAACAGACAATAATTTTTAAAAGAAATGCTTCAAATGTCAGAATAGTAACTAAACTTCTCAATTGATTACTGACGCTAGTCACTGCTATTTGGTTACAAACAAAATTCTTTTTAGCCTCGTCTATTGTAAACGGCATATTTACGTTTTGTCAACTTTTATAGTAACTAGACTTTTTTACATGCAGAGCTTCTATCTGTCACTTTGACTCACTGGCGTGCTGTAAAATACGTTGAAAATTATCTGCTTTTAAAAACCTCCAAAAAAAGTGTTGTTTAGTCATTAATATAGTTTGTTTATACAAGACAATTTACCTCACTTAATAAAACTTATGGATTTTAAAAATAAAAACAATTTAAAATTTTTGATGCAACTTTTAAGGCGCCATCTTGTAACGTAGCTAACCATCAATCGAGTTCTGAGCCATACACTAATTGCACTTGAGCTGTCAACCTCAAATCAATTCAAATTTCAGAATTTTTAAAACTGGCAAAATTGAGTCTTCGGTTAAAAAGTTGAATTCGTTATTTGGTCTTTCATCATTTTACAGCTCGCGGTATTATTAAAGCCCTCCACAAAGCGTCAGGCTTTAAAATTAAATCCTTGCGCTGTAAAATAAAACTTACCGCACTAATAACGTAAATAACTATTAAAACTAGTGACTTTTTTTTATCTATAAACAATAGATAAGAAATAAAATGTTTTTATTTATATCAAACGCAAATAATCACATCTTATTTAGCACTCGATTACCATATTGAACCAATCTCAGCATAGCAGCAAATTGTTTTTTATTTTGGTTTGACCAATGTAGCTTTTTTAGATCAATTTAATCTTAACATTGCTAACAATTTAGATTTGTTGTTTTATTTATTTAATAATATTTACATAACTAGGTATCATAATATTGAGCACTGCTTTAGCGATGTAATTAACACATTATCTACATCTATAAGTCTTGTAATGCTTTTTATGTTACATGATTGTTCTGCTGCTGACAACGTGACGTTGACATTTTAAAACTTTGACAGAAGACTTAATTTTGACACTAAATTTAAATTTGATGTTGATGTTTTATTTGTTTAATGCTATTTATCTATATTTTACGTAATTTTGTGGTATTTGGTTTGAAAATCATTTAAAAAGTAACGGTTTTGTTGTCAAATAGTCAAAGATTTTTTTGCTTTGTTATGAGTTAACATAACCTTATGGTTTATGTAAAATTTATATTTTTTTAGCTCTATGGTTTTAATTAAGTTTGAATGTTTTGATAATATTTTATAGACATTATGCAGGCCTAAATGAATGACTGTATGGAATGGTGTATAAGGTGAATATTGTCTTTGAATTGCGCAAACTCTCAAATAAAATAGACAGTCCGGAGTCTGCCTCGCTCCAACTCCAAACGAAAATTATCGTCAGTTCAGTTAATCAGCCGGTGCCGTGGTTGTAGTGGTTACCGTCACCAATCACTAAAGTTCCTTCAGAGTCCGGCTTTTGTGTCATTGTCACCATCATCACAAAGACCTGAATCTGTGATATGTTATAGAAAAACCCGAAAACCGCACCCCGAGACAAGAGTCAAGTGTTTTAAGGCCGAATAATGTGGACAAGCAAAACGAAGCACTACTTGCATTGCTGTTTACTATTACAGGTGATATTTCTTTTTGAGATCTTTACCGGCGGGATAAAGTTCCTGGAGGGTGCGGTATTCGTGCCGGCGGCGGAGATCAACCCTTGGCTACAATACGGCTATTTGGGGGCTTTGATTTTGTACCTGCTTCGGCTTGTAACTTTTTTGCCGCTGCCGCAGGTGCTTTTCAATTTCGTGGGGCTCACGTACTATAATGCCTTTCCGGATAAGGTCGTGCTGAAAGCGTCGCCAATTCTCAGCCCCTTTATCTGCATTCGAATTGTCACGCGAGGTGATTTTCCTCAATTAGTTAAAACGAATGTCACGAGGAATATGAACAAATGTTTGGATGCCGGCTTGGAAAACTTCTTGATTGAGGTGGTGACTGATAAGTTCATAGGGCTGGAAGATCAGCAGCGCAACAGGGTTCGAGAAGTGGTCGTCCCGCAGGATTATCGGACAAAATCGGGAGCCCTTTTTAAGGCTAGAGCCCTACAATATTGTCTCGAAGATAAAATTAATTTACTTTCGCCAAATGATTGGATTGTTCATTTAGATGAAGAGACTCTTTTAACCGAAAACTCAGTAAAAGGAATTCTTAATTTTGTTGGGGATGGAAAGCATCAATTTGGACAAGGGCTGATCACTTACGCAAATGAGGAAGTTGTTAATTGGATTACAACATTGGCTGATTCATTTCGAGTCACCGACGATATGGGCAAACTCAAATTACAATTCAGAATGTTCCATAAACCTTTGTTCAGCTGGAAAGGCTCTTTTGTTGTTACACAGGTATGTCAAAAATAGCCTTGAATCTTAAAAAGTCCCAAATTGGAGAAACTTAATATATTTGTAATACTACCCTTGTATTTTTGAGGGCGAGTCCTACTCTGGCTACTAGCCCAACACTTTCACTTTCTTTTTATCAACAATGTTTGTTTTGTCTAGGTTATAAGCACTTAAAATAACTTATCAATAACTTATCAGTTGTTGAGATGACGATTAGTCTTTATTTCTTTATTAATTTTGAAATTTTAGATTGTTTTTTTTTTAAATAAATATCTCATAAAACTAAATGAATTTAAGAATATCCAATAATATTTGAACACAGTTCCAACAGTTCCACAAACGTAAAGTGGAATTATTAAATGGAAATAATTATTGACTTTTGCATAAATCAATAAAAGATTTACTTAGATTGTATATATTTTTTAAGGCTCCATCATTTTTTTCCCAACAAAGTATAAAGTAGTTTTTTTCTTGTCTATTTTTAGAATCAGATGTATGTATTTTGACATTATTTAACTTTCACGAATCTTTATGAGGGTTTACCGCAGAGTTAATCAACGGTCGACTGCTCTTTATTCTTTACTTTACATAGTATGCGGCTTGATTTGAATACAAATATTTTTTACACTTTTTTAAATCTCTTTCGAAACTAGGATAAAGCTTGAGAAGGAATGTAAAACTATTTTATTTGCTTTTTTGTTTTATTTTTTAGTGCTTGCCGATATTTTAGGTAATTTTGCCCATTGTGGACAATGCTGATTTTCAAAAAAAATAAAATTGCAAAGAATAATAAAACCTTATTAAGATTTATATAAAACTATTAAAAGTTTGTGCGATTAACAAACATACGGGATGGGAAGGGAAATAAAGATGCTACGCTGGGAAACAGCTTTTTATGTTTATATAGGTAAAATATATATAAAATCTGCGTATAAAAAACGTAAATCTTGTCAAAATAGTGAAAATATTAACTTGTCTATAAAGCTTTTAGGGCAAGGAAAGTCAACTAGAGTGGTTTGCGGAGAAATGTTGACATTCAGTCGTAGGAAAAACTACGAAAATGGTTTTCGGTTTTAAAAATATTAAAAATGGTAATGAAATCACTAAAACGTAAATTAATTATTATTACTAGGCATGAGAATGGCATGAGGCATATTAGGATATAAATCAGCGGCATATGTCCAATATCGGGTGTGGTCTAATTACTTTCCCGAAAAAAGTATATGAAAGAATTAATGAGAAAAATTCACCAAATAATATTAATGCACTATAACTAAGGCAAACGCACAATGACACAAACTCATCCTATTATTTAAAATACAGGAAAACGGTTAAACGCAATTTTGTACACTCTACGAACCCTTCAAAATCTCATCTACATCGACAAATGAATAGAATAATTAAACATGCGATTTACACGGTTTGTGACTATGGTATGTTAATATTATAGAGATAAGAACATTCCATGAGCTGTTTATATATACGCTGAGATCATTTACGTCTATCAAGAATTATTTGAAGTAACAAACTCAAATTAATTGTATGTTTTACGTACAAAATATTATTTAGTGTTAGTGACGATTAATTTATAAACATTTACTTTCGAATTGCTATTATGGTTTATGATAGTAACATGCAATACCTTGAAGTGAACGCCAATTTAATGAAATTTACCGCGCTCCATGAAGGTATGCAAACATTTTTTTCATCCTCTAATACTAATTTGCACAATATCGTTTCCTACATATATTACACACATTCTAAAAAAAATTTTGTTGAGCTAACAGCATCGTCCATAATCGGCAAAATGACCTGTTTTGACGTGTAACTTCATTCAGGCTATATCTGTGAACGTGGACCTGTTTCGTTCGTATTGGAATTCATCAGAAAGTCGCAACAGATTCAGATTTGAATGAATTTGCAGTTTGGGTATATTTGGGTGCTTGTTACTTCTGCAATATGGTAAAAATAACGACTTCTATTAGAAGCTGCATTGCATCAAATATTTTTGAAAATTGTATACGTTTTAGACAAAAGGCGCTAATGTATGTAATTTGGTTGTCCAATCAGCGATATACTTTTTATTTTAACTTGTATCTATTAATCTTGATCTGTTAGTGTATTTTGATTGATTTTTAGTTTTTTTTAACGTGTTAATTTTTGTGGTATCAAATAAGTTTGGCTGGTGTATATTTTTTTAAATTTTATATAAGTTAAAAGGCTCATGGGAGATATAATAAGCGCGATAACTTAACGTGTAAGCTACGCCAGCGGCGAAACTTGAGTTTATTCTTGCTTAATTTGTTGTAAACATTTGTAGATGTTTTAATTTTGTTGTTTGTATTATTTGTTTCTTACAACGTTTGGGGTTGTTTTAATTTAATTAAAAGTTTAATGATTTTTTATTTCTTGAAATTGTAGAATTGTCAGTTTAACAGTTTACTTCAAGTTTTAATTGAAGATGTCACCATTCATATTCAAGGTTGCCGGATTGAGCTGTATTGTGTTTTATTTGTTGAATAATAAAAAGTAAGCACGTTTGTACATTTTCGTACTTAACGCCTCAAGTGCATTACTTTATTATACTTTCAGTCTTTTTCTAGAATTCACAGAATTGTATTTAGTTTTGGTTGACATAGGTATAGTTTAAGATTTTTTTTTATAAATTTTGTTTGTTTTGTCGTTAGTCTGAAATTGTCAATAAATTTATGACCTAAAGAAAATATTTCGTGACTTAAACAGCTCACTGATAGGACGATTAGTCACTTTTTCTTTATTATTGTCTATTATTTGTAATCACACGTGTTTGTTTTTTAAAACAAAGTTCTTTTTGTTCTATTTTATCCTTATCTTATCATTTGTTAGAAATCCAAAGTAACACTTTTAAAATTAAGTGCATGGACATTTATTTTTAAAATTGTGCTATTTAAATAAATTAAAAATAATTTAAAATTTACTCATTAAAGTATTTTTATTTTTAAGTTTATTATTAGTTGTATATAGTAGGTAAGCAGCGTCGTCAATTATTGTTGAAAGTTTTAATTAGTTTGTCTGAGAAAGAGACGCTGATTGAGTCAAAACAACTTTTTTTTTCTTTTAATTAATTAAAATTATTTTCTAATTAATGTCCAATTTGTTGTTTTTTTACTTCTCAAAATAACGAAAGAAGCTAAATGTCAAAAAAATTGTTTGAAGAGGTCTCTCGGTTTACCTCCGGGATTTTTTGGTTATTAATTATTCTAGAAATTTTAATCATTTACTCAATATTTTACAGTGAAAAAAGTACTAATTGGCATTTAAGAATTTTTTTGACAAAAAATTAAGTAATTTATTGCGACAGCTTGACAATAGTTCCGATTGATTAAAATATTCCATTTTTCGTATAATCAAAATCTACAATGTCATGAAGATGAGATTTTTTTATTGCTTGATAATACGATGCTGGTATTAAAGTCAATTTTTACATACATTTTATTTTATAAACTATAAATCGGTCATTTTGTAGAAAAGAAAATTATGTTCATGTCTTCAAATTTTTATTATTGCAACGGGACTAATTTTATAAAATGTCCTGCGATAGCTCATCCGATATAGAAAAAAAAGAGTTGTTTGATCAATAAAGAAAACAGCAGGTTTTTTTATTATTTTGGGCTCGTCAGTTACATATAGTTCTCTTTTATTGACCAAACAACTATTCCTTCAGGAATCCCATTAGAGATTGTGTCTCGTCACGTACTGTGTTTTTCTAAATATTTCTGCGGAACAGTTTAAACTAACTCTGTATAATAATACCATTTTATATACAGAAAAAATTCTTTTCAGGAAATAATCGTTTAAAGCCAACTGTAAACATTGATGTGAAAGGATTTAATTATTGTGATCACCTTATCTCAAGGTTATACACTTCCATTATAACTTTTTCTATTTTATAGAAATAGAGATTTATTGTAATTTTAGAAAAATGTGTACAATTTAATATTATTGAAAGAAAAGTCGGAAAAATTTATAGAAATGTATTTCTTGCTATATTTATAATTCTAGGTTAAAACTATTTAAACAATTACATAATTTGCAAACAACTTTATGTTTATGTCATTTTCCTGCATTATCTAAGCTTATATTATCAAAACTATCATTATCAAAATATTTGCAAGTTATTATAGTAGAACCTTGATTTTTTTCTGTTTAATATCAATTCAAAGAAGATCATAATACTTTTTTAGTAAGATCTTATGCTCTTTTTGGCTCATATACTGCAACTTTTGCCAGCTGGCTTTGGTTGGAGTGCTTAGCAGCTGACGAGGGTTAACAAGCCTGAAACTGGTATTGCACTATGGAGTTCGTCTCTTCTATGACATTTTTGGTGTACAGAAACCTATTGCTTAATAGTTTTTTGGTAACTGTTTATTACACATTCTGATTAATTATTTTTCTAACTTGTTGTGAAAGTTAATATGACGGATTTTCACGTACACTAAGAGTTAAAAATTTGTTCCGGACAACTGCTCTGACACACATTGAACTATGTCTCCCACTGCGACTAATAAAGACGAACATGCTCGAAACTAGTTTTTTTAATTGTTAATGTTTATTTTGGTTTATACTGAATTGAATAACTAAAAACATTCCATACTCCTACATACTACAAACCAAATCTTTTTTCTTTTCTTTTTCTATTTGCTTTTTTTTTTTCTTTATTTTCTTTCTCTTTTCGTGCTTCCAATCATGTTTATCTATTCTAACTTCAAACTATTTTTATTTGAAACTTTTGCTTTCGTTAAATTGTTCTCCGTCATTTCCTCTTCAAACTTTTTAACATCTTATTATTTTTTTCACAGTTTATTTTTTAAATATTTTGACAAATCTTTTGTTTTTTTTAATCTTCTTTATTTCACTTTAACTCTGCAGTTTTGCGTCTTTTTCTATTCATGTGTTTTAATTCTTCAAATGTTCTCATTTTTTTAATTTTCAGGTTATGTACTATATTTTTTCCTTCATTATATTTTCTTTCCGCTTAGTTTTCTCGTTTTTTTTAATCTATTTGTTTTTGTTTTTTTCCTACTGTTCTTTTTTACGCTTTTTTTATTTTTAGTTATATTTTCTGTTTTTTTTTATTCATGCGTGACTTTTTGTTGACGCTGAGATAGATAATTCATGTTCTAAATTGCATAATACGATATGCAATTTAACTAGCAGACTTAATTTTTGTCAGTAAGTGTTTATTATGCAAGACATTATTACGCAGTATTTTTAGGTATATGTACTTTAAGATTAAGAGGTTTTTTATGAAAATTAATTTTGAAAAATTTCCAGTTTGATTTAATACTGGAATGACTAATATTAGTTATTTAGTGATAATCCTGTTTAATATTCTTATCTCTATGAGATAAAGATGAATGCATTCAAAATGAATCATAGAATATCTCAGATTTGATTTTTCTTCATTATTGAATTAATGATTACTTTAAATATTGAATTTATTAATCTGACAAGTTTCTCACTTTATCGGCGCAATAAAATTCTAGTGAAATAACGACGATTTAATAATAGTATGATATTAGGCATAATGATGTTATGTATGCAAAACCCGTTGATATTATATAAAAAAAAAACTACAAAAGTTATCAAAGCATGACAAATCATCAGCCTTGAAACGACAAAAAAATATAACAAAAATTTGAGACATCCAACAACAATTTTTTGCATTTTCTCTCACAACTTTCCCAAATTTATTTCTTAATTATTGTGTACTTTTACAAAATTACAGCAATTAAGGTCAAAAATGTATAATAATAATAAATTTATTATTTTATGTGAATTAGATCGTTCCAAATACTTTCTTTGAAATACGATATAATCGGTGGTTTTACGACAAACAATTAAAAATGAAGATCACTCTCTCAAAAAAGAGTTTGGATTTGTTTTGGTTAATTTATTGCGGTAGGAAGTTTTTATGGTTTTTTTCCTATTTAATTTGACTTTTAATTAAGAATGATTTATGGAAATGAGTTTTTTTGCACTCATTTTGTCAGTTGGTCTGTCTAGCATAATATACAAAGTTGGAATCTAGATTTTAATTAGATTCTTTGTCTATTGTGAAATATAAACAAGGATTTGTTGCTTTGTTGGCTCATCAGTGGAACGATACGATGAAAGAAACTTGGTTTTCTAATTCGAAAGCCAGGTACCAGGTTTAAGCTCCAGCCCGGACAAAACATTTTTTTTGTAAAAAGGAGTATTGAGGTTACACATCCATATAAGTGAGAAATAAATTTTTGTTCCCACGAGATATCGACTATCTGAGACCAGAAAAAAATGCAATAAAGTAATGCAAGGCACATTGTCGTAACGGCCACCGAGTTGATGGTGAATGGCAATACGCAATTCCAGCTTGTTTTCAAGAATTCTGCCGGTGCAGTGTAGACTTTTTATCGTAATGTAACCCAACTTCTTTAACTCTTTTGTAAGACTGGCTCGTGTGATCGTAAAAGGGGTAGTGAACAGAACAAGTTATCGAAAATCTAAGGCAAATAATGGAAGCCGCGCCACTAACATATCTACGTCGACTTTCACAACAAGTTCGATTATCAACCACCACTTGCCAAAAATTTTAAAAAAAGGACATATCTTTATCGTCTGCAAGCAGTACATCAACTCCTTCCTGTTGATCATCCTGAAGTTGGTTTATTAACACTTTTAATGGAAATGTTTAATGGAAAAAGTTAAGTTTCTTTACGGATGAAGTCTGGTTTTATTTAAACGGTTATGTTAATTCACAAAATATGCAAATGTAGAGTTTAGAAAAACCTAATTTTATTGAAGAGGTTCTACTGCAGTTCGAAAAAGTAGGAGTATGGGCTGTTATTTTAACGCGCAGACCTATTGGGCCAACTTTTTTTAATGGAACGGTAACCGGTGCAAGATATCAAGAAGATATTTTACAGCCATTCTTTGCACAGCTTCATTGCGATGAAATTGTTGACGAGTACTTTCCGCAAGACGGTGCGGAAAGATTTTATGATCTAAAAGTTATCACCCGAAATGTAGCCGTAACTTACCCTTAAAAAAACTGCTTTCTCTCTTCATGTAGCTTCTTTTCGTGGTCCTATTTAAAGAGCTCGATTTTCCAGCAACGCTTAAATAACCTCGATGAGTTTCATTAGGCAATAGTTGCCGAAATTGATGCAACTAGTTATAATCGTCAAATGTTGGCGAGTTTCGGTGGCCATAATTTTTCAAAGAGTCCGCAAATGCTTTGAAGTCGCTGGACGACATTTTGATAATTCTAAACTTTATTTTTCCATTGACGTTTATTTTTTCGTTTGTTTCACTTTCGTTTTCGTTTCGTTTGTTGAAAACACTACAAGTGTTTTCAAGTGCTTTTAATTTATTCTCATTAACGCGTTGTTCATTCATTAAATTAAGAGTGAGGTTAGATTAGATTCAGATGTCAAATTAATAACTGTTACTTCGATTTGATGGTAAAGATACGTTCACAATTCAAAGTTAAACATTTATGGCAAATTTAAAACATCATCGGTTATAAGAATGTCTGTCGATGTTCCATTGCTTCGCGCGTATGCTGTGCTGACTGCTATTCCAAAACTATAACGAAATTTCTTTTTCTGTACATTTTAGAATTTAAACTCTTAAATTGCGAGATAAACAATTACTGTTTCTTTTAACAGTATTAACAGCCGTTAGAAATATTAAACAAAAATACTATGAACTGTTGGACTAAAAATTTGTAATTAAAATTTTTTTCTAATATTTTAATTCTCATAATTAAAATAAACGAAGTGTTTAATTCAGAAATTAAACTATTTTTATTCAGATAAAATATTTACATCTGTCTTTTTTAATTCGCAGATTATTGTTTAAATAAATAAAACAAAAGTGAAAAAATACGAATCGTTGTGTAAATAGACGTAGAAAACATTTCGTAGAAAAATAAATACTAAAGTAAGCTTTATTTATTTATTATGTTGACATTATAAATGTTCTCACTCTTGTATAACGTGTAGAAAAAAGGAAAGAGAAAAGTTGCAATAGAAAAATAAATAATAAATCGGTGTTGTGTATCTCTAGGAAAAAAGGGTCAATGGCTGAAAGGTTTATTGAATTTTTTCTTTTTAAGAAATAATGCTGCCACCGTTTATGACGTCGTAAAAAGTGGCGAGATTTTCCTAAAAATAGACATCTTTATTCATATTTTAGCGTTCAAATAAAATTACGGAAATATAAATTTTTCCATCTTTAAGCCTTTCTTCTAAAATCTTTATTTTTTGTGTTTATGATTCTAAAAATTTTTTTCTGCATTACAACTAGTGTAAAATATTTTTTTATAAACATTTTTTGTTTTATTTATGTAAAGAAGTTTTTACTTTAAAATTTTTTTTTGGGTTGATAAATATTTAAAAAAAATATATAACAAGTTAAAAATTTCGAAAAAACTGACTTCAATATAATTAACAATTAATTGATTTAAACATTTTGCTTTTTTGCCAAAATTATTTAAATTATTCTCACAGTTTTACCACTCTCGAAAAAGTTTGTCTAATAAATCTTGAAGGCTGTTTCGACTACCAAGTGGTCATCATCAGTAAACGAATAAAATTGAATCATTATTTGCTTAATTTTAGTTAAGGCCTTATTTTTATCGATTTCAAGATGGGTATAATTTATTTATTTTCTTGACTCGTTTTTAAACTGTTAATAATCTGCCGTATTTTAAGTGAGCTAAGTGTAAGGGGTATTTTTTTTTGACGCAATTTGCATAATAATAATGATGAAAGCGCCGGGATAATTGAAATGATATAATTAAATTATCTGGTTTCATTAAAATCGAAAATTGTCAGATTGTTTCACCACATTCTTTTTATGATTATGACTACAACTCAATGCTACAACTTAAATACTGCATAAATACAAGATTAACAGACTAGATCATTATTAACGATCTACTACAACTCACCCCCTTGTGGCCGCCGTTAAGAAACCGCCTCGAACGAATTGAACGGATTAGATTAGCCATACATGAAACACATTCACACATAATGTACCTGTCAATAATACTTATCAAGGAACTCACCGGGGGCTTGTCCCCGCAAGACAATCTTTTTCCATCCTAGCCTTGTGGGCATCCTCTGCTTTGGTGGATTCGCTGTTTCTATCATATTAAGGACCGAACTTCAAGGACTTTGGCGTTTTTCTTCTGCTTCTCCATTCTTCGACCTAGTTTCTGTTTTCGGTACCTATGTGAGAAGTTTCAGAGGCCATTGGCTACAGTGTTTCCGACGAGAAGAATAAAATAAGATTAAAGGAATAATTGAAAGGTATAAGAATACTGCAATTTTCCATTGCTGCAATTGGGATCACACTACAACCCTTTTAAGCAACAAGGTACCAGCCTTGACGGCAGCATCAAACCCGGCTTCAAAGATCTCTCCAATCTTTTTAAGAAATCTGAGAAGCTAGATCTCAACCGAAAAACAGAAATTATGTCAATCGGAGAGCCAAACAATAAATAGTAGTGAAGATCGGCTCAAGCACAGAACAAGTTTTATCGTGTAGGTTTTCATCATTTCACATAAAGAATAACAATAAGCAATAACAACCGTGTCAATCTTGACACAAAATAATCTGCATGCTCTCTAATAAAACAAGTATGTCAATAAAGACATAGATGTGTCTGCATGCATAATGATAATTAAAATAATGCGATAAAGTTTTACATATGTTTTTTTCCAAAAATAGAGCAAGGCGTCTCAGTACTCACAAACCTAGCTGCCATGGCTAAACGAGCCACATTATTAGAAGAAGGTAGGATCTGTCACTTGGCTAGGTTACTGAAACAGAAATGTTAAAACACCACATTCGCACTTAATTTGCACACAATAACAAGTTATATTCGTTCGAGTGTAGAGATAACTATCGCTCCCGTTCTCTCGACCTGACTTGACCATGCATGAGTACCGCACTCGACATTTCTACCATTACTACCGGCTGACAATTGTCTACTGCCCTTACGGCAATAGTTTCATCTCTCAGCTAAGCGCTCTGCGCAATCTCCACTCAACTATTTCTCCTTCTTGCAATATTTTATATTAAAGCCGTTTTGACTTAAATAATTTATATTAATAATTTTATAAAAAATGAACTCTCACATAAGTTATCTTTGTATCTGGTTTGGACTGACCTACACGTTTGTTTTATATAACGTTTGTCACAGTCATTACATTCTATGCGATAGATTCCAGACTTTTCTAGAATAGGTGTTTTGGTTTTTGGACCTCATAACAATTTTTTTAATTTTGATTCTCACTGATAAACCGCTTTAAATCCTAATTGTTTAGGCACAATATCAAGTCCGTTGGTTATCTTAGGTTTAAAGGGTATTGACATGAATTTTAATTCTTGAAGAATAAAGGCTTTCACGGCTCGAAGTCATTGAAATATTGACATCTTTCAGAAAAGACCGTGTTGAAAGGTTTAATAAAATTGTCGACGTTTCGCACTCCATCGGTGGAGGCGTCATAAGGAGCCCAAGCAGCAACGAGGTCTAGCCCATTATCTGCTTGGGCTTATATTGGTAATGGGCTTACCAAAATAAGCCCAAGCAGCAACGAGGTCTAGCCAGAATATGTTTCGTCTCTAGCGTGGTTCACATGTTGAGCTACCGTGCTTATTCTCACTTTTTACCTGTTCCTGATGACATCTTCACCGATGGAGTGCCAAACGTCGACAATATTATTAAACCTTTCAACACGGTTTTTTCCGAAAGATGTCAATATTTCAATTTTAATTCTTGTTTATTTGTTTGAAAAGTTGTGCAATTTTTAACATTTGCTTTAAATTTTAGCTTGTTTATAATTTTATTTACTATTTATTATATTCATTAATATTAGCAACGTTTTTGATAAATGCTTTTTCTTTATTGAAGTGTGTTTGACTTAAAGGAAAATTAAATAATCTGATTACTGAAAAAGTCCTTTTGTTTCTAAACATCAAATTCTAAATCGTCTTTTTTAATTTTATCTTTGGAATCTAGGTGTAATAAAAAAAACTTTTTGGCAAGTGGTAAAACTGTGTGAATAGTTTATTGTGCCAAAGAATCCAAACCAATCAACTCATTGTTTAACTTAGATTGAAAATTACTTATATTAAAGTGGGTTGTTCCAAATTTTAAATAGTTATTATTTTTTTATTATTATTTGTATGTGCCAATTTGGTTGTTAATCAATTTTTAGTAATCAAAGTTAAGAAACGAATTATTGAGAATATCTTAAAAACTACTATTTAGATTATTTTTTTTAAGTTGACTAAAAAATCATTTATTGACAGTGAACGTAAGACATATTTTGATATTTAAATAAAAAGTGATAATTGCAATAATTGACTAATATAGTATATATTTATTTATAATTTTTAAAGAACATTTCAAAATATTAATATTTACACAAAAAAAAGTTGCTTCGGTCGAGAATCGAACCTTGGTCGTCTACGTGGCAGGCCAGCTTTCTACCACTTAACCATCGATTCTTATTAAAATTCCAGGTTATGTATTGGACCGTGACGGCTAGGCGAATTTAGTGATTTTTCCTTATCCTACAAGTTTTTTCAACATACGACCACACTTAGATGAATAATATTTGAAATCTACTAGTAGATCTAGGGGAAAAAAGGTGAACCGACAATGATGAAAATTAGAAATAATAAATATCGTAATAATTAATTGAGAGCCTACTCTCATATTTTATTACCACTTTAACCTTAAACTAAAAAAAGATGATACAAAGCGGTGGTTATTATTATTTTTGGCACTTTTCCAATTACTATTTCTTGCATCGGTGCCAAATAAAAAAAAAACAATCAAATTTAAAATATGAATCAGCGAGCATTAATCGCTCTAAAATATTAGATTTGAATTGGTTTATTTTGAAATTGTCTGTAATTATGACACATCTTCGAATGTACTAGACGATATGTAATTATCCTCGAGTACTAAATAATTTATGAGTTTATTTACAAAAAAAAAACTGTTGCCTCGAAATGTGAAAATTAAATTTATAATGCCTTATGACGACACAGACAGAGGTTAATTACTACTCATTTGGTCTGAGATAATAGAATTTGCAACTATTATTCGGAATAATAATGTCCTTGAGTTATTAACATTTTAACAGAAGAGACGTCATGAATTTTATGTAACTGACTTAGTTTTTGTGCCAAATTAATAAACTCATTCTCAAGGTGTATTTTTGAATTAATGTTAGAAAAACATTTTTTTTTATTTCTATGTTTTCAAGCACCTCTGACCACGTCTGTGCGAAATTCCATCGCAATGGCGAGTATGGCGTTAAAGTGTAACATACAAACAAAATTAAATTCATGAGTTCTTCATTTGAGTTTGTAAGGAAAAATTAAACTGCCCAAAATGCAATGGAGATCATGAACTAAAAAACTGCAAGTCCAAAAATTTTACATGTATAAATTGCACGAAATTGACGGAACAAGGCAACGTAGATCGAGATTCGAGTCATACGATGGCGGATCACTGCGGTCCTGTATATAAAACTGTGTGGGAAACACTAAAAAACGACATTTTTGCTATAAGGCAACCACAGCGTAAATTTAATAACGATGATCCCCAAACGGATTCTCTATGGTATACAACTATACACAAACATTGCTGTATGCCCTAGCCAAACTGAACTCTCTTCATCTATACGTCTTGGAACACAATCCAGACTGCATTTTTCTTACTGAGACGTGGCTGTCTTCTTCTGTACCATCCTCTCTGCTAAGTCTTCAAGGGGATGATATGCATAGAACAGATCCGCCTTCTCGTGGGGGTGGCGTTGGCATTGGTTTGAACAAAAAGTCTTTCTCTAAATTCAAAGCTAGTAACACAAGCAACAATATTGATAATATTGAACTAGTTTATGTCAACTGCGTCTTGTTTTCATTTATTATTTCGCTCGTATGTATCAACCGTTCGCCTTCTTGCTACTGATTTGTTATTTTTTGACGAGATCAGAAATCTTGCTGATTCATGTAAGTCACCTTGTTATACATATATTACGTGGTGATTTTAAGTTTCCTTCTGTTAATTGGTCTGATATTACAGTGTCAGACAGCAATAACCCAAGCGCTCTTGTTTAGATTTGCTGCTGAAACGCCTTCATTAAGTGACCTTATAATAGACAACGATACGAATTTATTAACACGACTTCTTTTTTTCTATTGGCATTTCGGATTATTGTGTAATCGAAAACTTCATCTTCCACTCACTAAGAAGCACTGGTAAAATTAAATTTGATGGTCTTAAACCTGATTTAAATGATACATTTTGGGACAGTGTGATAAACTGTACCGACTATGACGTTAAATTATCTAGGAAGTAGTTACCTAACCTTTCTTAAAATGATTAAAACAAAAAGGTGCTACGGAACAACTTCAAAATTACGGGTTTAGAAGACGATTAGGTATAATATTGCACGTTTTCAAATAAGCTTAGATCAGATAGCAGGACAGCTCAATTGACCTATGAACATGATATTGTAACAAAATGACCCTCTGCGGTATATAAATATGTCGGAAGTAAAATGTTGTCTAAAGTATCTTCTCCTTCTATCGCTGATGACGATGCAGTTGAAGCTAGCGAGCTTGAATCTGCAAATTTGTTAGCGACTTTTTTTGCTAGTATTTTCAACCAAATGATCAGCTTCCTTCTTGCTTAGTTGAAAGAATTAAACCGAGCAAATAATAATGAGACGTTCTTTTCATTCATCGAGCCTACCTTTTGTGTGGCTGAAAGCACATGTTAAGATCAAAACTGAAAATTATCGGTCTTACATGTATATATACGTGAAAATCATGCAAATGACAATCTGAACTCGACTTGCTCAGTACTTTCTGAACACAATATTATACCTGCCAATCAACATGGTTTCCCACCCAAGAAATCCACCATCACTTGCCTTCTTCAAAGAATGCGTAATTGGTCTTCACTCACATATAGATAGATTTGAACTTGTCATCACCTCTTGATGGTATCATTTGTTTAGATTTTGGAAAGGCTTTCGACCGTGTTTCGCACAGACCGTTTTCTCTTCAATCGATTGTTCATTGTAAAAGTTTGCAAATCTTTTTCTCGTTTGCGTCAAGTTGTGTCTTGTGTCTCGCAAAGCTCTGTTTTAGAGCCTATTCAGACCTACAGAAACTGCTGAAATCGGAAAATGTCTTTTACGCTGACGATGGAAGACTTTTTAGAAACCCGCTAGTATATAAAAGGTTCTTCAGTTTCTATACAACTAAACATGCACTTGGTTAGTTTTAATTACCGTTAGCAAGTGCTCGGTATTTCGTTTAAACAAACCACATGCTCAGTATGCCATTAATAATACGAAGCTAATATGAATAGATTTAGTAAATGATTTAGATGTCCTCAGTAATAAAAACTTTACATTTTCCGAATATGCTGCTCATGTTGTCAAACGCGCAAACACCGTTGTGTATCTGCTAAAGATAGCCTTCTGCGATTTAGATGAGGCGATTTTCAAATTGTTTTTTTATCTTATGTCCGTCTGATTCTTGAGTATGCTAGTGTTTCATGGTCCCCTCCTTTTGCTAAAGACAAGTAACTGGTTGAAAAAGTGTTACGGCGCTTTTACAAAAATGTTTTTACTCTTTGATAAAAGTCATACCAATCCAGGTTTCTTTCCGTTAGTCTTCTTTCCCTAAAAAAGCGTCGCTGATTTGGTCTGCACATACAACATTCTGACGAAGCAATTCTGTGTAGATGTGCCTAACATCTTTGTTCTGTCTGAAGACTTTCGCACACGTTTAAGATTTACCACGAAGAGTACAAAACTAAATGTCGACAGAATTTGATTTTTAATCGTGTACTCGAAGCGTGGAACAATCTGCTTTCAGATGTTGTCAACTCTCAGTCTGTTGCGACTTTTAAGTCTAAAGTCATACCATTTGCAAATAATATTATACCATGGTATATACATACTCGGAAAGCAGAATCAATGGAATATACCCAAGCATATTTTAGGCGTAAATACCATAGTAATGTAGTACCTAGTATAATATAATTTATTATTGTGAACACCGCTCGGTCGAGCAAGCCATAATCAGCAGCGGCTCTTTAAGTGTTTGGAAAGAGCAAAATAGGCAGTACAGTACCCCTCTGCTTCACTCATTTTAATAATAATAATAATTTGTTTCTGCAATTGTATTTGGTTTTACATTAAATTTAAACAACTTAAAAAAATTAAGCAAAAGATGAATATTGAAACTGATTTCTTTCTCTGTCCTTTCCTTGTTTTGAAAATTTTACATTTGTTTTTATTTTTGTTTTGTTTTATTCTTTTTCCATTTTAACTCAAACACTGTAAGTGTCGTCTTTGTTCCCTTGCTTCTTACCGTTAAAATTCGGTTTTGTTTTATCGGAGCTAGGGGAACCCGAGTGCTGCGTGGGTGTATCAAAAGGTTTTTGTTTTTAAAATAAGTTTTAAGATTAGATAAAAATTACGCATTTTTATTATTTTGAAAACAGCTTTTGATAAGATAATTGTGAAATGTCAAATTACGCACCGTCTTTGATTGTTGCAGATTAGATTTTCGGAAATATTAATAGTCTAATAAAAATATCATTTTTATATTGAACTAAATAAATCTGTCATAACGCAAACTCTTTTTAATAACTACTGCCGCAATGTAATTTATTTTCCTGCAATGCGTGTAGATGATTACCCCCCAATAAAGTCATTGATTATTTATGTTTAATGTTTTATTCTAATAGACTGTATATTATATAATGAGAATATTTTATGGAAAAATCGATCTATATAGCGTGTTTTGCAGTTTACTTAAATGTAATCAATATTTTGTTTGCATAATGCAGAGGATTCTTTTGAAAAACGCGGTAACTCCCGATTATAAAGTGGGATCAAGAGGTAGATTTATAATATATGTTTTTTAAAATTTGGCGTCATAGTTGGCCATGCCTATGAGATTGTGTGAACAGACCATAATTTTTAAAACATTTGCTTTAAATGTCAGAATAATTATTAAACTTTTTATTTTTGAATTTAAAATGATTTTCTAACAAGAACTGAACATTTTTATGGTGGAATCTCATTTTTGTAACAGCCACCAAGTAGATGGTGAATGGTGAATTATGATTGGGAGAGTTTTTTTTGAATGGAACATTGATTACTGCAAGACATCCAGAGGAGATTTTAAAGCCATTCTTTGTACAGTTTTATGGTGGACGGGCACTTTCAGCAAAACGGTGCCACTCCACATACCACGTACAAGACCTTGAATACCATACAAGAATTTTATGATCGTCGAGTTATCAGCTGAAATACAGCCATAACTTACCCTTTAAGATCCTGCAACCTCACTCCATGTGACTTCTGTTTGTGGCTCTATTTAAAGAACTTGATTTTCCAACAACGCAAGTCCTGAAATACCTTGAAGTACATGAACGACATTTTGTTTATTTATTATACCTTATTTTCTCATTAAGTTTATTTTTTCTTTTGTTATAACAGTACAAGTGCTTTAAAATGTTTTTAATTTAATCTCATTACCTGTTTAATTATCCAGTCATTAAATTAAAAGTGAGGCTAGGTTCAGATGTCAAATTAATCACTGTCATTTTGATTCGATGGTAAAAGGTCCGTTCAAAGTTCAAAGTTAAACATTCATGGCAAGCTTTGATGCCAAATTTAAAAAAAAATTCTCATATAACTGAGTAGCACTACAAACTAAGTATTTAATAATACAGGGTTTTTATTAATTTTTTCGATTTTGTTTAAGGATCTCTAGTTTCGACCAATTTGCCTCATCAGCAGTTATTCACGAATAGATTGACAAAATTACACTGTGTTTGGAGAAAAAAAAACATATTGTCTCGTTTCTAAAAATGCTTCAAACCGCTGCTTAAAATTTTTTCTATTTCTGTTTTATGTTCTTCAAATCTATTTTGATATAGAGCCTTGACCAATTTTCACCCCATTTCTGCAAACATTTGCAATTTCTATTTATATAGATGTTAAGTCGATATTCATATCACCATCCCAACTCTACTAAACTCTTATTGGAACAAAACAAACTGGTTTTGCTTTTTTGTTATTAATAATTTATATTAAAATAGCTTTTACTTAAGTTAAATGAAACATCAAACTATATTGATAAAAATTCCATCGGTTTTGCAAATTTATTTTGGATTTAGATAAGACGATTTCTCTTATCAGACATATTTTTTAAATGTTAATTTTTCTTATCTGCTTGTTTATGAAATTGCTATATTACAATGATTAAAATGGTTCAATATGTGTATCTACTTGTCTATTTGAACTACATTAGTATATTAAAGAACTAGTTTTATAAGGATTGATTTGAGGCGAGTGCGCCAATATTCTTTATAAAATGTGTTCTTTAAGCTATTTTTTTCGATTTTGTGCTTTTTTATAATTTAACATAAAAAAAACTTATTTTTAAACTCTGGGAAGTTTTGTTGCCAACGGTTGGTAACAGCAACAAGCCATTTGATTTCAATTTCAATTTTATAAATCTTTAAAAAAATTTTATAAAGATTTAATTCTTGATTAAACATTAATAACTATAATGCTTTTACATTTGACTTTTTTTTTAATTATTTTATCGCTTGATTTGTTAATGAATACATATATTCTTTCAAAGGTATAATAGTAAGTAAAAAATGAAAAATTAGGTATAGTGACACTAACATTTGCCGTAATTATGACAGTTATGCTATACGAACTTTTAAAAATTAAAAACATAGCTATAAGGGCACTCGTTCTTTTATAGATGTTTATTAAAGACTTTAAATTGAAAATATTAATAAGGTTATGAAATACTCAAATTTGAAAAAATATATATTTTTTCTTTTAAGGCGTTAAGATTTTTAGACTCTTATTTAAATATTTGCCGCAGATGACTCTGTCTGCTTTTAGTAAGATTATTACTTAAAAATTGAAGAGTTAACAACATATGAATAGCTGATAAGAATAACTTTTGTTACCGTGCTTGTTCTAAACCCTATTTTCTTGTTCTGATGACGCCTGTACCGATGGAGTGCGAAACGTCGACAATTTTTGACACGTTCTTTTCCGAAAGATGTCAACTTTTCAATGACTTCGGACCGTAAAAGCTCTTTCTTCTTCAACAGTTAACTGTTTTTGGTAGCTGCTACTTTTGAACTTCGCGCTACCAACAAAGGCGCTACTTGAGTTGCTACTTTCAAATCTTCTTATTTGTCAATTCTTATAAAAACCCTTTTCATCAGGTCTCTTAACTTCTTTCAAAAATTGTTGTGACGTATTTTCCCAGCATTGAAAATTTTCACAACTAAAGAAGTCACGCTGAAGGCATATGACATCTATGTACTTTAGAAAAGTTGATTTCACTATTGCAAGGATGACATCTTGCGATAATCTATTTTGGGGCATCAGAGATCATTGAAAATGGTTGAAATTCTTGTCATTATTTCAATTTAGTAAAAATGAAAATTCATTGTTATAGCAAACTTATTAGAAAGTAGTTTTGTTCTTATGCACTCATCAGATAAATCTAGACTACGTATGATGGCCACCGTAATAATGACATAAATTCTAAACCCACTCCAGTATCTATGGTTAAGAAATTGTCATTTTCTAAATCATTAATAATATTCAATAACATTTCCATTGAAAGAGCATTGATGAATCTAATGAATACTAATCAAAAACATTAATACGTTTCACTTGTGTTTTATTATAAAATTTCAATTTCAATTGGCTATTTACTAAAATTTTAGCAAAAAGAAACACTTTTATTTTTTTTTTCCTTTTATGATTGTTCCAATTAAGAACCACTTACGTCAATTGGATGATGTAATATAATCTTAATTATTATACCATTAAACGAGCTTATATTTAAACATTTTTTCTTATTGTTTGAAATGGTTAAAGTATTAGGAAATTTTGGAGTTTACCAAAACTGGTTCGTAATTCATTAGTTTTAATGAATGTTTCTATTGAATATGGATATATGTATAATCAAGTTCCACATATTTTCGATGAGTGATAAATCAGCCGAGCGAGGAGGCTAAGGTAAAGAAAACTAGTTCAATTTGAGGCGTTATCTTGCTGAAAACATCATCCCTCTTAGATTGACATGTTTTTGTGCTACGAATTCCACGTAGACGATAATTTACGCAATATCTGATGATTTGTTCATATTTTTGAACTCCAATATTTTTAAATAAATGCGAGTTAAAAACAAACTAGTCATAAATTATGCAATCAAAATGAGATTAGATTTATAAAAAGTTTGGCAATTTTTGCTAACTACTCATACATAATATAATAATCAACCTTTTGAATTTTTTTTATATAATAAATTAATTTGAAATTCTATTTTATTTTTAGAATGATAATGACTTTGAATTTATTAAACAATAAACTTTGATTTAAAAACATTTATATAAGTTTTGGATTATTTTCCATTACCAGACAAGCGACCTTGTCGGCTATTGTTATTATATAATTTAAAATTGTTTAATTTAAACTCATCCCATAAAAAAACCAATTGCATTGTCCAAAACAAGATCTTTATTAAGAATAAAAAACCTTGACAACGAACCACACATGAATACTAATTTTTCCTCATTCCTATGGAATAAAGATCAAGTGCACTGTGCTTTTGGCAAACTGCTTTCAAAACAATTATATTAATACTTTGACATACTTGCAGTTGTAATACTTTCAATCTCTTCAATTATCTAATCCAATGTACTGAATGACTGAGAAATACAACCACCTTGGACTTTTTTTTTGATAATTTTTATTTTGTTTATTTCGACTCTATTTCTATTGCGAGCATTTTTTACTCCTTGGTTGTGGGTGTCGAAGATGCTAAGACTGGGGGCCAGAACGACACAATATAGTCTTCAGCGATGAATCGCACTTTTGTTTTAAAGGTGGGAAGGCAAAAAGTGTTGGATGTCAACACTGCACGGACAGAATTTTTGAAAACAAGTTTGAATTGAGTATTGCTATTTACCGCCAACTCGGTGACCGTTACGAAAATAAAATTCCACCACAAAAAATTTCTGTTCTTGTGAGAAAACCATTTGAAGCAATTGTTTTCAAAATTATGGTTCGTTCACGGAAACTCATAAACAATTAAACATGCCTAACATAACGCCAAATTTTAACAAAAACTCGTTCATGAAAGGTTGTATTTCATGTATCATCAAGGTTTCATATTACCATTATATTACTACAAAGTGTAACGTCACTATTCAACGGCCTTATTGAAATAATAAATATACACAAACAAAACCGTAGATTATTTTGTTATGTCTACCAATTACTATCTTTGCCAATAATAATTAATTAAAACTATTTAAAAAAAATAAATTTTTTAATCTTCTTTGTAACGGTTTTGATTATTTGACATCATAACTTAAAAGGACTAAACGGCTTTAAAAAGCAATGCAAAGCGAAAACACCGGAAGGAGCAAAAACCCGACGTGCTATATCCGTTTTAAACGTGCAACAATGACGTTATTATTATTATTCAGAAACATACGATAAAATAAATCGATAAAATATAATCAATGACTAATTTTTTATATTATACAAAATCTTTTTATATCTTAAAAATATTATTAAATTCTATATTATATTTTATAAATTATAAAAGGATTCCTTATATAAAAGCTGATTTGACGTCACCAAAATTCCTTAAAAAACCTCATTCACAACGGCGGTTAAAAATAGATTCTAATCTCTTATTAATCCACGATTTTTTGAAAGATATCAGAACCACATGTTCCGGATTAATATCGTCTATCTCTATATTTAGGTCATATTATGTGTAGAAAAAAACATTCGAATTTTTCTTATCGATAAGATCTAATTATTATTTAGGCAATATCGAATGGGAAATAATCAATCAATAGACATTGGAAATAAAATCACTTTTATGGGTTTTTCTAAAGTTTAACGAGTCCAAGTCCAATTTTCAGTTCATTAAAAATTTAATTTTATCACTATTCAATAAACAAAATAAATCTGAAGAGGGAGATTTTATTGTGAAACAATTTGACATTAATAATAATTAGGAGTATCAGACAATCGAAAAGAGGTCAAAATTCATTGATTGAACGTATCACTAACGTAGGGACATTAAATATTTAAAAATAAACTTTTTCTATTAAGGTTGGAGTACCTCAGGCATACACTAGAGTCTTTATAATATTGCCCATTATAACAGGTGTTTTTTAAACTTGGCGTTATAGTTGGCCATGGTTATCCTATAAGTTGGTGTGAATGTTTAAAACAATTGCTTCAAATGTGAAAATAATTACTAAACTTATCAATTTCTTTATTTTTGAATTTAAAATGGTTTTCTCATAAGAACAAAAATTTTTTTGTGGTCTCTATCTATCTGTCTCTATCTCTATATGTGGAATCTATCTTATTTTCGTAACGGCCACCGAATTGATGGGCTGGTTTTCAAGAAGTCTGTAAAAAAATTATTAACATCTAATATTTTTTATCACAATGTAACCCATTGTATTCAACTCTTTCATTAGACTGGCTCGTGTGATCGTAAAAGGGTAGTGGTCTCCCTAAAAAGAGAAAATTGGAAGGTATATAAAATGTTAAGCAAATAATGGAAGAGGCGTAATGAACATCTCTACGTCGACTTTCAAGATTCAGACCAAAGTTATGTATTTTTTCTGCTGAAATACCTTGTATATTAAATATTTTTTGTAATCTGGATGTAAATGAAGACAAGTTATAGTCTTCCTCCACCTAAGACTTAGCGTTTTCAAGAAATTAATTTGTAGATCCCATAAAAGTTTTATGATTTTGCAAATTCTGAGGACAGCGCTGTTTCGTACTTGTTGAAAACTCATCGGCATTTTTATGAGCTCGATCTTTACTATTTGTAATTTTTGGACAACTAACATTATATAGTTGATCCAGGACATATATGGCTGGCGAATTTTATAGCTTTACAACAGCCCAGTCCGTTTATCTTATATCTCATCACAATTTGTTTACTGACAAACTCAGTCACGTATCGGCCTCAGATAATGACTCAGTTGACCAGTTCAACAGCGCAGTCGAATACTGTTTATCCAACGTTTCATTGCTTGCTTCTATAGGTAATTAAGCGAAAAAAACAATTTTATTTAGGGTGGTCTCATACTGATTGAGTTACTTTTGTATAATTGAGTTGGTTTTAACCTTTCAATTACATCCTAATAATAATATGTAAATAAAATGTTAAAACCAATTCACTCACATTTGTTGTCAAGAATTTACAAATAGTAAATATTGAGGTCATCAAAATGCAATAAACTGAGATGATGAGTTTCTAATAAATACGAAATAGCGCTGTCTTTAGCATTTCTGTGAAACATAAAGCTTTTATGAGATGCTCAGAGCTATAACTTTTCATGCATTGTAAATTTGAATGAAAAATGATTGTTGTATATTATATATTTTTTGATGCTTTTTTCTCTTCTTGAAAATTTCAGAGTATTTTTGAATATTATGGTCAATCGAGCTGAGCGTTGTTCTTTATCAGCGCCTGAGGCCTTCTTCGTAGGTTTTTTTTCGGAGGTGAACGACTTATTCGATGTAACGACATTCCACCGTTTTTTGCTCTTAACAAATTTCATGCATGAATTCCGCTGCAATTTAATTTATTTTGACGAGCTGTTGCCAAAAAATAAAAAAGAATATAGAGGTATGTAAATTCGTTTAAGGGAACCACGCTCGTAGAGGCAGTCTTCAAAGGTCAAGTGGATGTTAATCTGATTTTGATGATGGAACGAAAAAAAAATTTATCTCTTTCGTCAGGGAATATGGATGATTTTTTGTTAGATTTTTAGGGGAAACTCTAATTATCTAGATCATCAATTTCAGGCACTTTAGATGTGCTGAAACAAGAGAAAGTGAAAACTTCCGGATGATCAATCATATATTGTGACGTTTGGATCAGCGATATCCCAACTGAAATTCTCAGGGTGTAATCCATTTATTATCATCACACTATTCCGAGCTTTCCCAGGAAAAAGAAAATGCTTCGCGAAGCGCTGAGTATTGACGTTCTAGAATAATGGCAAAATTTATGTCTTTTTAGGATTACTTCTTGAAAAAATATGGTTGAGGGTACACAAAATGGAGTTTATGATGATTAACAAAAGATGAACATCACATTAATTTGATAAGAACTGCCTTTAAGTAGCCAGAACCGTAGCAATTCGAGGTCTTGTCATTTTTGAGGGGAAAACATCTTTTCTTAGACACTTTTGGGATCGGGAAAAACCCAAAAACCCAAGCGGTTAGGCTCGATTCCCGCCCGAAACAACTTTTTTTTTGTGTAAAATGTATTGAATGCTTTTTTTAATATTATAAATAAATTTACGGTAGGTAAGAGGTAATTTTTTGCACAATTTGCATAAGAATAATGGTGAATAATTTTAATTATATAATCAGATTACCTAATTTATTTAAAATTGCAATAATATTGTCAGATTGTTTCTCTATATTCTCTTTCTAATACGAATACATTTTAAATACTTCATAAATACAAAACAACAGCTTATATCATTATCAACAATCTACTATAACTCACACGTATTAGATTAGCCATACCTCAAGCCATCCAACATTTCTGTTGTCACATTAAACACGTCTGACTTATAAGGTTTTGCCTTGACAGCATTATAGGCTCTGCTTCAAAAGCGTCTCGAACTCTGCGAAGCTAGTTTTCATCCGTGAAACATTATTTGTGTTAATCGATGTTGAGATTCAAATAATAAAAATAAAGACCGTCTCAAACACAAAACAAGCTCTTTGTCGTAGGTTTTTATTTTTAAGCATTTTACATAAAGGTTGTAATAAAATAAATTTTACATTTCTTAACGATCAAATAATAATATATTTTGAAGTAAATACTTTTTTAATTTGATATTTTTTTGCAGTATGGTGCCGAAAAAGAGGTTTCTTTCGACAATGGTATCGACGGTTCAATTGCTGAGGATTGCTTCTTCGCGATGAAGGCCTACAGTAAAGGCTACAGCTTCAACTTTATAGAGGGCGAAATGTGGGAGAAGTCCCCGTTTACTTTTTGGGATTTCATCCAGCAGCGTAAACGCTGGATTCAAGGAATCCTTCTCGTTGTCCATTCCAAATCAATTCCTCTAAAGAATAAGCTCCTATTGGCTTGCTCTTGCTATTCCTGGATCACATTGCCATTGTCTGTTTCCAATCTGATTTTGGCTTCCAAATACCCCATTCCGTGTCCGCCGATTATAGACTTTATCTGTGCGTTTATTGGAGCCGTCAATATCTACATGTTTGTTTTTGGCGTCATAAAATCGTTTACCGTTTATCGATTCGGACTTGGACGATTTTTCCTTTGTTTGTGTGCGGCAGTGCTAGTGATACCGTTCAATTTAGTGATCGAAAATGTGGCGGTTATATGGGGGATTTTCGGGAAGAAACACAAGTTTTACGTTGTAAATAAAAATGCGCGGCCATCTATTACAGTATAGACAATTTATTTAAGTAGATAATTCGTGTGAGATCGGGTATTTTACACAATTAGTTCATAGGAAAAGGAACTAATTGTACAAATAAAACGTTTATTTTTTTGTGATGTCCTTTTATATGTGTATTGCCCCCCTCGTTGGGCGCCACTTTTAAATTTTTGTTGAATCTGAGCTTATGGATGCTTCCAATTTGGGTATGCATACTGCCTTGTCGATATTGATCATCAATTCTTCAAGTATTGAACATTTAGTTGAGCTTTTGTGTTCGTTCCTATTAATTAAGTAATAAGAAGCCGAAATACGTATCTGAGTCACTTCTACACTAGCTTCCTTTTAGCTTGCCATTACGTTTCATTAGATGGTTACAAATCAAAAGATTTTGTAGAATCAAAAGTAAATCCAGCCAATTATAATCGAAATAGGGAATTAATGTTTTTTAGGGGTTTTTCTCTCTCCCATCCCCAAGTCATGTCAAATACTCGCGCTCGGCTGACTATTGAATTAGTGACGATCCAAAGATTTTTTGTGTGTAAATATAATATAAATACTTTTGTGATTCTATAGTCCTGTTTAGGTAATGTGGGCAGTGACTTATACTCTACCATCGAAGGAAAGTGGCACTGTAAGCACGCCATTGACTTGTCAAGAAATGCGGCCGACCGAAAAAATCTGTCACTGCTGACATTATCCCAAGTAGACTATAGTACTGGTGGAAATAGAAAGCGAATAATTATTCGTTCTATATTTCTGATCGTTAATTTTTTTTTCTATAAATTTGTTTCACGACATACTAGTCATGCGGACGGTATCAGTAAACAACGCTGTGGTTGTTACTGGATCGCCCAATATCGTCGGTTATTTGATCTAGTTAATTTTTTTGTTTGTTTAAGTGTGTAACCGATGTGATTTTAAATGCCACTTTTTTGTGAAAGTCAGAAAAGTATGCTGTAATAAAAGCCGACTGATGTTTTTTTATGTACAAAATGTTAAGTAATAAAATGCACAATGCCAATACTATATCTAGTTTTCTTTTTCTCTACCATTTTCAATCTCAATTGAGATGATAAGGATAAGATGTCATTTTGTTTGCTCTTAAATAGTTTACCGTAATTGCGTCATTACTGTTATAAATAAGTGGAATTTAATAAAAAAATCCTTGAGAAGAGGCTAATTATTTTGGTTTATGGAAATATATCATCTATTATAACATTATTTCAGTGGAAATGATAATAGCTCAACAAATATATTCATTAGACAATTAGTATTTATTTCTGTACAAAAACAACTAACATGAAGGCTCTACTAAAAAGGTAGGTACAAGGCTATTGTAATGCACTATGTGCAAGTGTTTGCAAGTAATAATTACAATTTATGAAAATTTCAATTTCTATTGCTACTATGTTGTGGCGAGAACTCCGAAACTAAACCAGATTGGCACAAAATAGTGTTTAGTAATGAAACACGTGTTTGTTTAAGCATGCAGTAGGGAGAAAAACATAAAATTGATTTCGCCGTTGAACGCAATATCAATCATAATATCTTAGGAATAATGGTAGATCACTATAAGTCTTTTTAAAGTGATTTCTTTTGTTCTATCTTCAAGGTCTTTCAACTGCGATGTTTAAGTAAGATAACGCACTTAAACATGCAGTCAGAAAATCAATGAACTTTTTGAAGAAGCTGCAATCATGTTGTGTATAGCATAAACAATAAAAAAAGCAGTTTTTAAAATGTAGGTATAACACTTGTCGAAATTTGGTCTCAAACCCACATATTCTTCAAATAATCCTTAAAATGGATAATAATTTTCAAGTGTTTATCATTTTTTACTATAAGAGTTCATAAAAAAAGTCATAAAACAGTGAGAATAGCATGTGGCATGGACCACACGTATCTTGACACCTCCAGTTTATAGCTTGGTGCTTATTTAAACTGAAGAAAAGCATATAATTGCTTAATAAAACTAATTAGGCTGCTTTTAATGTGTAAGAATACGAAATCAAACTTGAAACCGACATTGAGCTATATCGCAATAAATAAGTTAAATCATTTAACTTCTCACTGCATGACAGCACAAAACTACAAATTTTAATAGTTTAAGACGTTTTATTAGAAAATATATACGCTACACAATCGTCAACTATAAAAAAAAACTCATAAATAAACAAAATCTTTTTGGTTATTCGGACTATCACTTCTCATAGAAACCGAATGCGCTGCAAGAGCGGTAATAATTAAAACAGTCAACTTGTTTTCTAGTCTAAATTCTCAACGAAAATCTCTTCTGACTTTATTTCAATCTAAAAAGCAGAAAATAGAAATATTTCAAAAACAATGTCGTTAACATACCAAATCATCGTCCAACGATTCACTTGAATGAAGGTTGATTATTTCGTCGGTATTAATATGTCTGCCTGTCGTCGCTTCTTTTCTATGTTTTGCTTCTTTGGATTTAATACTGGATAATGAACTTAGCCAATATCTGGAATAAAAACTTCAAAAACGTGCGACAAAAATCATTCCAATCGTGCTCAATACAACTTAAACAAAGAAGGGTATTTAAAGAAAGTAACTCACATCAGACGTGAGATTTGTCTTAGAAAGAATTCTACATTAAAAGTCTTGTAGTGCAGTATAGTACAGCATTATAATATCGTACTTCATTACTTTTAAGCTCCCCTCCGGTAGAGGTCTCTGTTTTCCGGTCGGCTTTAATATTTGTAGCAGTAAACCTTACCGAGGAAATTTAAGCTTATGTTCCTCTTCAGCTTTGCGAGCATCTTCATAAAATGCGTCTTTCGTCTCCTGCGATAAGCCTTTCCACATATTTCCCAATCTTACAGAAATTGTCTTAGTGCTCTCGTTTGGATACTCCACCGCTAATTTTTTTCTCCATTGACAAGCAAAAAGCATAAAAGCATTTGGGGGTCGAGGAATAGAATGATTATCTGTAGGATTATCGTTTATGGCTTCTGTGGTTGCAGCTTTAGATGGTTCGGGTTGTTCAGGCATTGTCATTATTTTTCTTTTCTTAGGTGGCGGAAAATGAGGTACGGGGGATGGAAGAACTGGTGATAATACCGTTTTTGGTTCATTTGACTTTTTTGTGACGCTTTTTTTCTCGTTGGAAACTTTTGCGATAGAAGACAACTCTTCTGATTGGTTTGTTGTGCTCGAAGGATCAGGACAATCTAATGTACATAAACCTTTCACTTCCAAAGCTTTCCCCAATTTCAGAAAATCTTCCAAATCGGATTCAGCCACTTTAACTTCGCCTTGGTACATAAACTGTACAATTAATTTTAAGTCTTTGAACTTTACACCACTTAAAAAAATTAAGGCGTCTGGAGATCTGTGGTAATCGAATACTTTCTGAAAAATTAAATTTATCATATCAAACTAACATCTCTAGAATAAAGCAATACTCTACAACCGGTGTTATATTTGGCGTCGAACCTTGCCATGTGTGTTTAACTTTGAATTGTGAACGTACCTTTACCATAAAATCAAAGTGTCAGTTATTAATTTGACATCTAAATCTAACCTCATTTTAATTTAATGAACCGATAGTGCAACACGTTAATGAGATTAACGTTAAAGCACTTGTAGTATTAAAACCGACACAAAAGCCAGAAAATGTTTAACAAACGAAAAAATAAACTTTGGTGAAAGTAGCCGTCCATAATATGTTCATGACTATGGAGCTGTGCTGGCTAGAAAAATCTCTTCTCGGTATGTTGCCCCATGAACAAAATAGGCCCAATAATTCACCATTGACTCAGTGGCCATTACAAAAATAAGATTCCACCACAAGAATTTTCTATTTTATGAGAACATCATTTTATATATCAGAATAAAAAAATTACGAAGTTTGGTAATTCTTTTGACATTTGAGGCAATTGTTTTAGAAATTAGTCCGTTCACGCCAACTCAAGCATGACCAATTATGACGCCAAATTAAAAAAAAACACCCGATAGTTTCATTAAGAGTTAAACTACTATAATAATAGAATTTACTAGACATTTGCTTTAATTGTCATTTTAAATTTGACAGAGTGGCTTTACACCCAGTTATTCATTCAAATTGCCACTTTACAACATCTAATTTGTTGACCACTCATTGTACTCCATTTAGAAAACTGGCCAATCACAAGCCTTCATTATGAAAACTGGCATTATGTCAAATGTCAATATGAAGTTTCCCTTTGACAGTTTCGCCAACCACAAAACAGTTTATTCAACATTTGTTATTTAAGCAGCTATTAAAACTAGTTAATGCCATTTAACTGACCATAGATATATAATAAAAGGTTAACGATCAAATAATAATATAACAACATACCTGAAAATATGAACTGGAAGCTGATAAAATCAATTTATGGGCCCTGAGAAATTCGCCTTCAGAACTCAAAGAAACGTCTACAAGATTCTCTTGATTTTTAAGTTGCCAAATAATATGACTTAAATTCAAATGGTAACTATTCCACCTTAAATTATACAAATCAGATGGATTTGTAGGGTTGGCAGGAGCCATGTTCATAGCAATTGAGCTCAACTGTCAATTAACCAAGTAGAGTAATACCACCAATTGTTTTATAACCTAAAAAAAACGAAAAACAATAAATATTTTGAAATTAAGTCGATGGATTAATTTGCATGGTAGGAATAGTATAAAATGACAGTTGACCGTGCAATAATCAAAAAATAAAAAAGACCGTTTTGACAATTAAACGTCCTAAATAAATTAAATCTATTACAAAACATATTTTTCAATTATTACCAATTTTTTGAGGCAATTTAGGTCACCAAATGGAACAAATCCATGAAAAAAACACGTTTTTGTTCAAGATTACTGCAACAACAATCCAACACTTGAGCGCCATCTGGCAAAAGATGAGATGGGATTTTAGACTAAAATTTCAAATTATGGCGGTAACGTAATATTTATCAATTAATTTGTTCATATCGCTCAGATATTTGATTTTTTGTCATCTTTAAATAATTAATTATATCGAAAAATTCTATTTCTGATACACTTTAAAAGTTTTTTAATACATATATAATTGCTTTTTTAGTGACATTTTTTGTAGTGGTAGCAGTGGTATTTGAGTCACAAAACACTTAATTGGATTTTACCAGTGTTTTACAGTTGGTTTTACCAGTCTGGCAAACCAAAAAATATAGATTACATTGTACCGGGTGTACAAATTTAACAGGAATCAAGGGAAGCTGTGCTTTTTTGGCAGCAGCTCGTAAATCGGTTCGTATTAAAGCCGGTAACAATCTGTAAACATAAAGCAATGGCGGTGAAATTTTTGTGAATTGGAATATATCAATTTAATTAGTTTTGGCTATTGTTTTTGAGCGCTGTAAAATAAGAAATTAGTACATAGTTTTAGCCTGTTTAAGAATTTTTTGTTTTCTTTTTAAATAATTAAAAATTTGTTTCACATTCCGAAAATGGCGCAAATGCATCGGCCCGGCATTTATGCACGGCACTGTGCTTAAATAACAATGACAGTATCGATTGACAGTTGTGAATAAACACGTACAATACTGGGCACTAATAATTAATTAATAAATAGTTATTTTACCTAATTTTAGTACAAACCGATCTAAGACCTGCTGTCCTTGATTTCTGTTAATATTGTACACCCGATACATCACTGCTATGTGTTTGAAACAATCGCTAGCGAGATAACTTGGTTGTCCAATCAGCGATATACTTTTGATTTCAAATTGCATTTATCTACACTGATATTCTATCATTTAGAACATAAACTATTTGCATAAAAACATGTGTAGAAATTGTTTCCCAAAAAAATGTTTGATGCAAGATAACTTCTAATAGATTCTGCTCGTTTTATCAGATTACGGAAGTAATGTGATAAAACGCTCTTCCAAGAATGGGATATAATTTATATATGCCCACAATTGTCACTGCAAATTCATTCAAATCTGAATTTGTTGCGACTTGCTGAAGAGTTTCTCAATAAGAACGAAACATGTCCAAGTCTACAGACATAGTTTGAATGAATTTGCATTGATTTTTTTACTTTTTGTTTAATTATACATTCATACCAAAGTTTTATTATAATTTTTTTTTGTTGAAACAAGTGACATGAGATGCGTATGAACTCTTATAGACAAGGTAAAAAAAACGTAATTAAGCATTTATTTCACATAGGCTATAAAAAATTATAAAACCTAAAACCGGTATTGTTTTAAAGCAATAAATTGTATGGATTTTCTTCCCACGCTACGTATTTATTTATCTCTTTTCCTCGAATCAATTTTTAACTAAATTTCATTCACCTCATCCGATCGAAAAAAAAGTAATTATCATAAATGACATTTCTATCTCTTTCTCTCTCTATGAGTTTCAATCACGGATGACTCATATCGATTATCCCATAACAAGCTGCGTGGGTGGCAATGACGTAGCATCGTCTCCAACCAATAACACATGTCCAACGCCCTGTCGTCATCTTAAAACTCTTGCGGAATAGGGTTGACGTCAGACGGGTTACCATTATCAATGGGGGGTTACCCGGAGTAACAGCATCTTCCGCCTATCTTGCATCAATGCATTCGGCCAAAAAGGGTCAAATGCGAGGGCGTTGAGCCGGTCTTCCAAGAATGGGTCATTTCAAAACGTTTCGGCATATACCTACAATGTGAACAGTTTGAAACCATATTAGTACCAGAAATAAAACATTTTATATATCTGAATAGAAAGATGCATAAATTAGGACACTATTCATTCATAAAGTTGTCTAGAGATGATTAAAAAATCTAGTACTCTTGTGGAAAAGTTTACATTGGACAATTTTTCAAAGCTCATCTTCATTATCTGAACATTACTTAAATATCGACCACAAAGTCTTCAATAATACAGAATAATCCGTAGAGCAACATAAATTTTGTAACATTCTAATAGTTTTAATATTTTTTTTTAACAATTGCATAGCTTTGTTTCGGGTACTTTCTTGGCATCAACATCAAAATCTGTTCTCTCGGCAGCAACAACGTTTTATTAGATTTACATCTCGTTTATAATATAGTTATATGTCAATCGGTTTTAGTTATTGATTGATTTTATTAAATTTTAATAATTTTTGGCCACATTTTGTTTTAATATTTTAGTTAAGTTGTGTGCGTTATGTTTATTCATTTTAAAAATTATAGATTGTTAGACTTCGTAACAAACCAAAAAATCAAAAATGATACATTGCGTTTATAAATTCTTTAGATCTACTCTTGCCATGGAATTTCAATCGTATGTTTATTTTGTGGTTAGTTTATACGCAGAAACGTACAATATATAGACTAGCTTATACGTTTGTTTAACATTTGTGGGCATTCATACATACTATCAAAGACAATAAAAATCTGCCAAGCTAAATTACACAGCAAGGGTTCTAAAATAATTTATGAACGCACCATTCAAGATTACTGTTTTCAAGTTTATTTGTAAAATTATTTGAAAAAAAAATTTTTTTTTGTAAAAAAAATCTTTTTTTAATAAGTTATTTAGGAAAAAAAATTAAAAAATTAATATAGCTTTATTTTTAAATTTATTTTTCGGAAATCGTCTTGGAAACAATAACATTTTCCTGCTTATTTACGCCCAGGAAAATTGAGTTTTCCGGACTAGTACTGTAAAATCTTTACAAGACGCAAAATAAAAAAGATACTCTAGTAACTATAGTTGTCAACAAAATTGACAAGCTTGATTTTTGTGGAATTTGTCAAAAAAATTCTAAAATTTGTAAATTTTGTCTTTTTTTACGATCTCCGGAAAAATTTAATACCTACAAAACACGTCAGTAAAATCTCTTACTTGACTCGGATCATTAAAATACTCGGCACAAAGTGTCTCGTATTTCAATTTAGCTCCTCTTCAGTAATATGACATTTTCCTGACTTTTATGTAAATAACTATTATTTATAAAGCTAAATTTATAGCTTTTTGCGATTTATTAAAAGTATATATATATTTTTATTGTTAAAGTCAAAAAGTCTTTTAAGTTGTCAAGTTTTTGAAAATTTTGCGTATTTACCTTTTCAACATATTACTTTTTGATTTTGATGTTTCAAAAAGAGTATAAATAACCAAATTTTTGACTTTTCGGCAGAAATGTGACCACTTTGTTACTAAAGTTTAGTTTTAGTAAAAGTGGAACTTTGTTTTTTCTTTATACAATTTAAAATATTTAGTTTCTTCTTAAAAAATTTTTTTCAAAAAATAAAATGTTTTATTTTTAAGATTTTTATTTTTTTCTTTATTTTTTTTTTCAAAGTTTGTTGTCTTTTATTGTCAAACATTTGAAAATTTTCCTAATGTGTCAAGCCTATTGGTATTTATTTTGATTATAGTTTTTGATCCTTCTGGGATTTTTGATACAGATTATTCATTAAACTGATTGGCAAGATAAAAGAAGACCGGCATTACTAATATAATTAGAATGTTGGTGTATATTTTGTCAGTTAAATTACCTGACAAATAAAAAAGCAAGCAGACAGATCGGGCGATTTAGGAGACCATGAACCGGCGCAACCTGTATGTTCTCTTACAACAATTTTATGGAGACACAACTTTAAAATTTGTGAAATATGTATCCCCTCTCAAATATTATGTATTTCAGGTTTTAAAGCTAAAAGACTTCTTTAAGTTATTTTGATTTATGTTAATCAGAAGTTTAAAAATGTTGAGGAAAGTTTTAACTTTTATGACTGCAACGCAGTCATAGTACAAACCTAGTTTTAAGCTTCTTACTCCTTTTTAAAAATCTTCAAACAAATTATTTGCAGTTATATCAATCAGTCAAAAACGTCATGACAAACACAAACCACTGTAAGATAAAAAAATTTTGTAAAATAAAATTCTTATTTATATACCGATTCAAGAGTTAAAATCAAGCATCTCTTGAAAAAAAAAGTGTCTAAAATCAATGATACCATCATGATGGAATTGCATGCGTCTCGACGTTGTCGTCGCCGTCGCGGCGCAAGTCTGTGACGTCAAAGCCGCCTCCACAGTTAGTCGGGCTTTGGCAATACGTCGAGGATGTATTACAACAACCGGAGTTGTTTGCTAATTCCGGTGAAAGAATTGCCGCGAATGAAAATGTCTGTGATAGAGTGTTATTCATCAATTAGTTAGAAAATAACTACAAAAAAAGAAGAAGAAGAAAAGAAAGAAAACAAATAGAAACAACGAAAAAGTAAGTAAATTAAAGAATCTTTTGTGTTTTAAGTTAAGAAAAAAAAATTGACAGTTGGCTATCGTGTCGTAGCCAGATTCGTGAATGAACTAACCGGATAGAATGTAGGTGAAAGAAGAGATAGAGATGGAGTAATACGATCAATACGGAATGCTGGATATCTTGGATACCGTTGCTGGGGCTATTTTTGGACCCATTTGCACCTGAAATATACCACTTTGATTCTTATCACATTTTTTATACTGATTCATCGATAACACTAATTCCATTCAAGATATTCCAACATTTAGGCGCCAAAAATTCATTCAATGTTTTTAATCTATTATAAATTCTTTTAAATATATTATTATTATTTAAACTGTATCATAAATAAGGGATGGAGCTCCTTGGGGTGCGTTGTCCCTAATAAAACCATTGATGGTATTTTTAGATCAGTGTGTCTGACGCGCGTATCCTATCGATTTATTCTTATATAGGTCATAGTTTACAGAAGTCTACAGCAGATCATCTGTATCATTAATCTGCTGCCCTTAAATTACCGCCAAGCGGAAATTATACAGCACAAATGGTGGATGCGCCGGGCTAAATCGTTTTAAGGCGTTCAAAAATTTCTTAAAATTATTAATAACAGCGCACAAAAATAATCAATTTTAGTCGATTTCTCAAATATTAGTAAATTAGTAATACACTGGGTAAACGCGTAATTACTAGCTAGAGGTTAATAACTTTAAACTGGAAAAAATATACAAAAAATGGCAAAGCAACACTAAAAATTACTGATTTTGAACTAAAGTTAGTAGTATTTTTGTTTCTATTTATAGTAGTAACTTTATAAATCTAGCAAATGGGTAAGCAATTCTCTAACTAATAATTATTATTATCAAATTTTAATTAGTATTTTTCAAAATAAAATTTGAAAATTAATAGTAAGTATAATAGTAACATTATAAAAAACTAAACTTGAGCAGAAAGTTACCTGTTCAAAAATAGCAAAATAAATGCAGTGTTTTTCAACTAATATCACTAAAAAATGTATTAATAATTTCAGAAATGTTCAGTCCAAACAATATTCGGAACAAATCGTTTCCAAATTGGTAAAATAAGAATTTAATTAATAAATCATGAAAACATAATCATGTAATCATGAAGAATAGTAAATTACTAAAATACACTTTGTAAATTATTATCTAAAAATCAATAATTTTAAACTGAAAAAAACTGACGTTTCATAGAAATCGCAACAAAAATTCAATAATTAAATATTGGTAAACATTGAGTAAAATTAAAAATTCAATGAATTCTAGCTAAAGTAAACAATTTATTTTACTATTAATTTGAGCAATTGTACATTATAAAAATAGCAATGCAAATTACACAAAAAGTATCCTACAAAAGCAAATTATTTACTATTGTAAATAATCAGCAACTTAGTATATAATTAAAACAATAATAAACCGAAAATTATATCGGTCAAATGGTGGATGCGCCGGGCTAAATCAATTTTAGTCTCTCAAAAATTTGCTAAAATAATTATTAACACTACTAGAAGTAAACAATTTTAGACGATTACTTGAAGAATAGTAAATTACTAATACAATATGTAAACTATTATCTAAAAATTAATAATTTTAAACTGAAAAAAACTGACGTTTCATAGCAATTGCAACAAAAATTCAATAATTAAATATTGGTAAACATTGAGTAGAATTAAAAATTCAATGAATTCTATCTAAAGTAAACAATTTATTCTACTATCAATTTGAGCAATAATACATTATAAAAATAGCAATGCAATTATCTAAAAATAAATTATTATTACTAAATCATTACTTTATTAGTATCTCAAAAAATAAAGTTTTAAGATGTTTTTTTTTAACAATAGTAACATTATCAAAAACTAAACTTGTACATGCGCCGGGCAACATCGATTAAAGTCTCTAAAATTTGTTAAAATAATTTCTAATATTTTAAGGAGTTATTAATTTCAGACGATTACTTAAGTATTAATAATAATAAATTACTATTACACCATTTAAACAAGTAATTTATAGCATTTTTTTTCTAATCATGAAAGTATTATATTTCAAACAATAGTACATTATAAAAATACTAACGTAAGGTAAGTCATAAGAAAATAGCAAAAATGATAAAGAAAAAAACAACATTATCCAAGTAATAAATATTATTCTTAAGTAAATAGCTAAAAAATAACATTTGTGTATGCCTGAGTCAAGAATTAATAATATTATTAAACTATTACGTAAACATTTGCAAGTTATTTATAGCAACATCAGTTAATAATTAATATTTACTTAGCCTTAAAGCTAAGATAGGATTTTTAACCAAAATAAATCTAATAGTAACATCGTCAAAGTCTAAACTTGTATGTACATAAGGTTAGTTGTTTAAAAAAAGCAAAATAAATGGTTCAATTAATAGTTTAAAAATTAGTAGATAACTTAAGAATTTGATTGAAAAATCACGTAAAATCTTAGTCATACAAAACGTATCACAATAAATAATACAATAATATAAATAGATAGTGCTAGCAACTTAATATTATAATTAAAAAATCAAAAAAAAAACAAAAATTAAATTGGTCTAAATAATATTTCGCCACTCAAAAAATTTGCTAAAATAGCTAAAATAATCAATTTTAGTCAATTACACAAATATCAATATATTAATAATACACTATGTAAGCAAATAATTACACCTAAAGGTTAATAACTTTAAACTGGTAAAAAATTTACGTTTTTCTAAGCAATAGTAACAAAAATTTAATAAAACAATAATAATTAGTTTTACATTTTAGTAACAAAAAAATTCCTAATTTATGTTGTTAGTGGAAATAAATATTATATGTTGCTTGAAAGTCGCAGCTTTTTTTAATTAAAGGTTTAAATATCATTAAAAAACTAATTATTTCAGTAATATTATTAGTCACTTGAAGCCAAATTGGAAATGAAGTGTTTAAAAATTAGTAACATAGGAACAAATGACATTATTATGTAGCCTTATTCCACAAAAAGTATCACAATGATGGCAAATTGTTTACTATTATAAATACTTAGTGTTAGCAACTTGTTAGTATTATAATAATTAAAAAAACCAATAGAACCAAAAACTAAATTTGACAAATAGTAGTTACGCTGGACCATTTCGAATGGATGAATTTGCTAATATAATTATTAATATTGCAAGACATAATCAATTTAGTAACATTGTCTAATTATTGGCAAAATTTTAGTAGCACTAAACAATTGCTAATTTTAGCTAAAATAAATAATAAATTAGGCTAGTAATTATTTTTGTGACATATTCAATGTAACAATAGTACATAATAAAAATACTAACGTAAAGTAAGTCGCTTAAAAATAACAAATGCGAATGCAGTTATCTAAATAATAATAATTAATAAATTATTACTCACTTAAAACCTACTTGCAAAATAAAACTATATAAAGTAAACAGCATAAAATTAACATTATTGTAAACAATTGAGTTAAGAGTCAATAATATTACTAATTTAAGTACATATTTACCGTGAATTAGCTACTAGTTAGTAATTAATTAGTGTTAAGATAGTATTTGTAACAATTTAGTAACATTATAAAAAACTAAACTTGTACATTCGGTTAGTTGCTTGAAAGCCGCAAAATAAATGCAGTTTGCTGACTTAAATATTACTAATGTATATATTTTAGTAATGTTGGTAGTAACTTAAAACAAAATTAGAAGTAACGTGTTCAAAAATTCACAATCTTAAAGTTTAATTAATAGAAATAATTCGGTCACAAAAAATAACACAATTGCGATCTTAATTACACAAACAGTTTCACAATAAAAGCAAATAATAAACTATTATAAATACTTTGTTTTGTGTTAGTAATATATGTATATAGTATTATCATTAAAAAACCAATAAAACCAGAAATAACATCTGTCAAATGCTAAATTTGCTAAAATAATTACTTATGCCGCGAGAAATAATCAATTTTAGTCGATTACTTAAATGTTAGAAAACAAGTATTCAGTAGACGATGTAAATAAATAATTACTAGCTAAAGGTTACTAATTACTGTTTAATTATAAAAGTTACTAATCGCTTTTTCAATTTAAATAACTTCAAACTTAAAATAGAGTTTAATGTTCCAAATAATATGGGCAAAATTTCAAGTCAAAAAATTATTATTAACGACATGTTTTCAATATTAGAACAGAAAAATTACCAATTTATTACTGAAATCAGTAGTATAATATCGTAATTAGTTATTTAAATAATAAAGGGAGTTTGTATTGCCCCAAAAGTAAGCAATAGATCTCAGAAGTGGTTAATGAGGATTTCAAATTTTAATTGTATTTTTTCTGCATTCCCTAATAAAAATGTTGATGAATAATTTTTTTACTTTTTAATAAATTTGAAATTTCTATCAACTTAAGATTATTAACTGTTTTTTTAGAAAAAAACATTCTAAACTTGAGAAATAAAAAGGTAACCAAAAGCATAGACTAAGTAAAGGTATATTTAGTCAATGCCAGAAGAGAGGAAAAAAAGCATTTTATACTTTTCTAACATGTCCTGCGCACAATTATTGAGAAAAAAAATTAAAAAATTAAATTATTCTTGACAGATTCAACAATCAAAATTTAACACACAAAAAGGGTGGTGAGAAACAGACACAATGTCTGACATTCTAAAATCATTGCTATGAAAATAATTGTATATTAACTGTATGTGTCAATTAATAAAACTTAATAACAGGTGTTTTTTGAAATCTGGCGTCATAGTTGGCCATGTCGTTGGTGTGAACAATTGCTTCAAATGTCAAAATAATTACAAAATTTCTCTTTTTTTTATTTTTGAATTTATTATGGTTTTATCAGAAGAACAGAAATTCTTTGTGATGGAATCTTATTTTTGTAATGGCCACCGAGTTGATGGTGAGATATTGAAACAGTTTTTTTTAATGGAAATTTGACTGCTGCTAGATAGCGAGAGAAGATTTCACAACAATTCTTTGTACAGCTTCATAACGATGAAATTGTGGACCGGTACTTTCAGCAAGACAATGCCACTCCACATAACACTTACGAGACCTTGTATATGATGATCTGGATCTGCGACCACACTCTATGTGACTTTTTTTGGTGTTTAAACGCTTAAATAACCTCAATGAGTTGCGTCAGGTCAGTAACGCAATTGTTCAAAGAGTCCGCAAATGTCTTTAAGTCGATGGACGACATTTTAATTATTTGTTATAAACTTTACTTCTTCACTAAATTTATATTTTTCGTTTGTTATAACACTTCAAGTGCTTTAAATTAATATCATTATCGTATTAAACTATCGATTCATGAAATTAAAAATGAGGTGAAGTTCAGATGCCAAATTAATAACTGTCACTTCAATTCGATGGCAAAGGTACGTTCACAGTTCAAAGTTAAAATGGCAAGCTTCGACGCCAAATTGAAAAAAAAACACCTATTATAACGTAATGGTAGCGGAAATCGATGCAATAGTTGACTATTTATCAAATTAATAATATTTATTTTTTTGTAAACAAATATTTAAAATAAAAACTATAAGAGGTTATTTGATAAAAAAAAATCGCGCTATATGCTTTGAAACATTTTCTTGAATTTTTGCATAATTTTTAATCAAATTAGGAAACGATTTACCACAAATACAACATGTTATCGCAATGTAATCAGCGTTCGTGCAAATTCTAACACTGCTTTATTATGTATTATACAGGTGACCAATAAATTACAAACTATTAGAGAATTTTTATACGCAATGAAGTAAAAAGTGATACAGTGACTTAAATGTTCTATACCTATAAAATATTTTCTGTTCTTACGATTAATGTCATTATTGAGAAATTAAAAATTAACTTTTTATTACAAAATTTAACATTTTTTAATATTTTGACATTTTACAATAGCACATTGAGTGAGATTTGCTTAGCTATAATATACAGAGTGTTCCATGTAAAACTCCCCTGACGGAATATCTCAGTAAATAAAGTATTGTCTAAAAAAATACTAAAGCATGTCAATTTGTTTTCCTAGGGGACGTATGATGTGGAGAATTCTAACAATTAGATGTTTTTTACTTGTTGAGGGTGACCACCCTCACAAAAAGTTTTAATGGCAACATGGGGCAAGTGGCGCTTTATTGAAATGGTCGTTCAATTTGCCACAAAATATCAGGTCGCGATGGTTTTTGCCTATTGTTATTTTGGGTTTATCAATTACCTGTTCCTTCTGCGACTAATTAGTATTATTCAGTTTTGACCAACATCTCTATGCCAAACACGGAGATTGTGCTAGCAGAGCGGCTGCAGTTTTCAATGCAAACCATCCAGACAAAAATGTTGAGTTCTGTTACGTGACAAAACTTGTAAAAAAATTTTGTCATACGGGGTCCACACAAAATCGAAAACATGATAGAGATGGAGCAGAAACTGTTGCAGCTGAAGATAACGAAATTGAAGTGCTGGGGACGATGACTGTAAACCCTCAACAGTGCGTAGTTTAAGAAGGGACATAGGGATTATTAATAAATGCTGAAAAGGCATAAATTTTATGGGTCCAAAATGCAGTTAGTTCAGGAACTTAGCGAAGATGATACCGATATAAGAATACAGTTTGCGGAAGACATGTCCCAGCAGCTGATCGACAATCCTTCTGTATAACATTTGCTTCAGTGATAAATGTACATTTTATTTGAACGGCAACGCCAATAAACTTACTGCTCGTTTTTGGTGTAATACTAATCCGCATGTGTAGAAACGCATACTCAATATCCGCTGTTGGACCACTGTTTTTAGAAGAAATTTTAACCGGCGAAAGGTATCTTGAACTTCTAAAAAATCACATCATTGATTACCAACGGACTAGAAAATGACGACAATATTAATGAAAATTTGCTGATGTTTCAGCAAGATGGCGCCCCATCGCATTTTGTTAGACCAGTGCGTGATTTTTTGAACGAACGGTTTTTTGGACGTTGGATTGGGCGGTGTGCTGCAATTGAGTGTCCGGCGCGCTCTCCTGATTTAACGTCACTCGATTTTTTTATGAGAGCACTTTAAATTCAAAATTTATACGTCGATGTCACAAAACTTACAAGAGGTACGAAACCGAATAACCACAGAGCACCAAGTAATAACACCTGCGGTGTTGGACAATATTAGGGTTGGTTTTCACAATAGACTTTATTGGTGTATGGAGGGACACCGATATACATTTGTATATGAGGGACACTTTCAACAATTATTGTAATTTACAAAGAAATAAAATACAAAACCATAACAATATGCTCTTTTGTGTTTTTGTCCAGCGTAAGATTTTTTGTACTAAGCTTTTACCAAGTGCTTTTGGAATAACTAGTAGCCGTAGTGTATTCATTTTTTTTGACATTACCATGCTCATGTACACCCTACGACTTTTTTATTTTGAGTACACTTATTGTGTACGTTAAAATGTGACTAACTTGTACACAAAAGCACATCTTCAGAAAGCGAATTGATAGACCATTTTAATGAGGCGCCACTTGACCCATTGAATCTTTTTGTGGGGGTGGCCACTCTCAACAAGTAAAAGACAGGAGACTGGGAGATTGTTAGAATCTCTCAGATCATACGTCCCCCTCGTGAAAATTGACGTGTTTTCAGACAACACTTATTTACTGAGATATTGCGCCTGGAGACTTTTATATGGGACATCTTGTATATGTCATTTTTGTCCAAAATCGCAAATCAGCTTAAACAAAATTTTCCGTTTGCAAGTGTTCATTGTAAGCGATTTTGAACCAAAATCTTTTATCTATATTGCCACGCTACCCTTCTTGAAACATAATTTAGGCAAGCCAGGGAATTGTGTTAGAACGGCATGCTATTAGACCTAAAACCTATAGTCAGTTGATTAGTATTGGTTTGACAGATGAAAAAAGAGCAAAATACACAGAGCTTTAACATATATTTATTTTATTTTTACACAAAATTTGACAAAACTTCTGGACATGCTGCCTGGGCTCAAAAATTATCAAGAGTGTTTTTTTTCAACGCTGACAACATATTTTCAGACATATTTATAATTTTTGTTTTTTTTATAAAAGCACAATATTAAAAAAGTTGCTTGAATATATCCTTTGTATTATAATAGAAATATCAATTTTCTCAAACTTTTCTCTACGAATAAAGCTTCAGCGGTGATTTGCGGCAACAAAAGAGAATATAAAAAATTAGGCCATGGATGACATCTGAAGTGAAAAGTGGCGGTATTTAGGCCAAGCGCCAGTTGCTGATAATATAGAAATATCTAGGCCAGGAAATACAAGGATGAATATTGGACATTTACAACAAAGAATTTCTATTTTGTGTCGTAAACCGATTTTCCAGTCTGATTTAATAATTTAATATTTAAACAATACAGCATACGAGTTTAGCTGACAACAAGGAAATTTAAAGGAAAATGTTGCAATTTTTTGCAACTCAAATAATAATTGTAAAAGACTAATGTAGACTGAAATATTGTGATAGTAATTCAATAGACATAAGCAATAGTAGTTTAATAAATGTTTTTTAACAGTGAAAATTTTTCAAAAATAATCTTCCGAGCGGGTACCTACTACCTGAGGTAGTTTTTTAGAACCAATTATTAATAATTTATGTCAATATACAAGTATAAATGATTGCCAATACTGACAATGGAGGAGAGTCGGGAGAGTTTGATCCCTTTTTACATTTTTTAATTTTAGTTCAACAAGCTTGGTTTTCCCTATTCGCATTTTATTCAAGTAACATTGACACAAACTTTTACACACTAAAATAATTTCGATATACTTGACATAACGCTTTTTCAACATGGTGCCAAAGTGATCAAGTGTCCCTTACTCGGGAAGATTTGTTCCTATTATCTGGGATCAATACTCCTCATTGTAAGTTACTAACAATTTAAGTTCTGTTTTTTTTAATTTCATTCAATGGCAGATTTAGCACATGTTTCACATTTGGAAACTTAATTTTGCATGTGTAGTGGCCGCGGCGGATGCTTGGTAGTGGCGAACCTAGTCTTTTTACCTTGTCTTGTGGCACAAAAACCTGGTCTTAAGGGTGGGGACTTGGGGAACGGTCTAACCTCCATTAGGAAAATAAAGACAAAGTGCTGACTTTAAAGTTATAGAGGTTTTCGCGTTAAGGACTGACCAGACCAAATGGGCAAAAGAAATGTTGGTGGAGGTAGTGAAGGCGTATCATTTGGGGATTTTTTCACACTCTGCGGCTGACCAGACCCCTGTGGGGAAAATTAGGTGGTGTTATAGAGGCTTATCATTTCTGCGATCTTCTATAGGGTTTGGCCTGTCCCGCACTAAACTCATCACTCTACGCTGAAGATGTCAAAATTAAATGGGAAAATCCCTGATACTCAAAAACCACTTAGTTTGTTCGCTGGTTAAAAGAGCATAGAATAAGCTTGCTCTTAAAGTCCTGATATGTCATAAGCCGTTATTTTTTTTACTGGATGATTGGTCATCCAATCAGATGCAGCTGTATTGTAGAAGGTTTTTAGTGGTCCAAAAACCGAACGATTCAGGAGGTGCAGTTTGTGTAAATTGTGTGGTAACAGCAATAATAAGACCAAACCGTTGGCTCTAGCGTAGTTTATTACGTCAATGTTGAGATGACTATTGTGCTATCCAGAACCTCCAAGTAGCGAAGGTCCCGGCTACAGTTAGTATATTTTTGAAAATGCTCAGCTTCTCAAAGAATGTGCTCACAGTGTTTCTATTGATCACTGTGCTTCGAGCTCGGCTTATTGGCTCAGAACTACAAACTAGGGACATATTGGGGTGTCTTTGCGTGATTTTAATATGCTTACGTCACGGCTGATCTTGGTGCTTTTGTAATCTTGTGTTTTTTAGACTTTATAAATTTTATACAGTTATTATTATTTATACGCCTCTTTTTCTGAATTGCTTTAAAACATTGCTTACCACTTTTCCAAAATGGATCGAAATAAAAGCTTAAAATCTGTAGGTTTTTTTGTTGATACCTAATTGATAAAATCAAAGTTAAGGTAGGTTAATAATATAAGTAGAACGTTAGCGTGCAGATACTAATTGGTCCACTTAGAAAAGTTCTATTTTTGGCTTTTCTTTCACAATCTCTAAAAATAACCAAACTCATCAAGTCAGCAAACGACAGCTTAAACAAAAAAAAAAGTAAAAAATTGCCATTCCACGTTTAGACTATAACTTTCTAGTGTAGCAGATGGCAAGCTAGCCCATTTGCTCCATATCCAATAAAATATTGCCCCATTCTCGTATAAAATGATGATAATAAAAAAAATGCACTAAGTATTTTGGCAAAAATCAGTTTTCTGTGACGACAACGACATCAAATGATTCATGAATCGATAGCATGGTTTAGAATTTATTATCGTCTACAGTTTGTTTAATAAGTTTCAGAGCACGTAGTGTGAGATATCGTTCTTGAGATTTTTTTTTGAGATCGCTGATGTGCGCTGGAATGGAATAATATTCTGGAAGCGTGCCGTTCATTTTCATCCCTTATAGGGGTCGTTCTATTTTTATAAAATCGATAAATTATAATTTTAGCAACGGCACACTTAATTTATCGAAAAAACAAATATTTAGTACACAGATAAACGTTGCTCTCAAGTTATTATTAAATACTACTAAAGGCTAATAACGGCGGTGACCACGACAGCCTCTCTTAAACGATATGCGTGTTTTAGATCACTGTGACAATATATTCTTTAAGAATTTGATTCTAGCTTTGAGAGTGGCGATATCTTATTGTTTTCTCAAAAATTCCAGACGTGTTCTATTCGTTTCAAGTCTGGAATCTCGGCTGGCCAACTTGTTCCTATCAAGTATTGGGCGTCAATTATTATCAAAATGTGCACGTGAGCGATAAAAAACCACACATTTGACAATGTTTTTGGGTGTTGTTATTGCCCAGTGTTTACTACCAAATTGGTGTAGATCACTAATCAAAACGAATAAAGAGCAACTTGTAAAAAATTGGCAGTTTTTAGTGTAATAACTTATGATGACAATTTTTCTTTATTTCAGTATTATTAGACTTTTCTCTAACAGTTTCATACAATTTTTTGCACGAGTATAAGGAAAAACAAAAAGTGCTGCATTTTGAGCAAGTTTGCAAATGATGCAAGTTAAAGCGCTTTATTGTTTGAGCGCAAACGTTTGAAAAAACCAGAAAATTTTTACAATTAATAGTGGGCATGGCCTCTTCTAACTCGTATAATTTCCGCACAACACCAAGCGTACTTTGTACAAAACTGTGACTTTCTCCAGAAACGAGCTGCTCTCATTCTTCCATCAAGATTTCTGCAACGTCCTGAAGATTTTCTATTGGCTGCCGCTCTATCCATCGCTTCCCTAGTGTGTCCCAAACGTGTTCGATTAGAATTAGATTGGGACTTTGAGCAGGCCAGTCCATAACAGCAACATTGTGGGTAATATGTATATAGGTAATCTCGCACTATTCTGGCGATGTGAGGCCGAGCGTTATCTTGCTGTAGAATGAATTCTAAACTCAAATTCAGAGCAAAAGGTATCACATGTGGTTCTAAAACTTGGTCTTTGTATCTTTGATCAGTCAAAGATCCTTCACGAAGCACCACCAACTCAGTACGCCCATTCAAACTTATCCCACCCCAAACCATGGTGGATCATCCAGCAAAAGGTACTCTTTCTTTGACAGAAACGTCGAAGATAGGGTAGATAACGTTCTTCTGGGCGTCTCCAGACTCGAACTCGTCCATCATTGTGATTCAAGCAGAATCTTGATTTGTCAGAGAACAGCACGTTACTTCACTGTTCTAACTTCGAATTGGCATGTTCTTCAGCAAACAATCTTTTCGGTCTCTACGGTGTTCAGCCGCTAAAGAGATTTTTTGCCGAACGCCTTGCGTTAAACTGACGTTCTAAACTCTTACGTATAGTTTGAGTACTTAATCTGGTTCCTGTAGTCTGTACCTGTTTATTCTGTAGCATTGAAACAGTTCTTTTGCGGTATCGGGTCCAAAGTTGTATTAAACGGTTTTCTTTTGCGGAAGTTGCCTTTGCACGACGTGGATAAGGTTGCCTTCTAACAATGTTATACATTTGATGTCTTATCCAGGCCTTATTTACGGCAGAACGACTTACATCTAAAGTTTAGGCTACTTAGCGTCTTAAGTGGACTTCTTGCATTAGTGTGATGGCCCTAGCAATCTGAAACTCTGCGCGTTTGTGGCCTACCAAGCACATCAACATTCATGTCTCTTCTTTTACATTTACACCAAAATTGAAGAAACAAGCATTTTATTGGCTCAAAAAGATGCACCTTAAGTTTTATGGCTTAAATAAATAAAACTGCTCAGTTAAGAAACTTTTTCACAAAAAAAACTTAATCTAGACCAAGTAGGCACCAAGTTTTATTCAACTATTTTTTCTTACAAATGAAATGCCATGCAGATAAGCAGAGGCTTCTTTTTTGTTTTGAGTAGTGTATATTTTGATTTGAAATAGATAATAGAGGCATCTTTATTTTATCTATTTCTAAGAAATTTGAAGCACTAAAGAAAATTGCATAAGGCTACTTTGCAACAAAACTCCCAGATTATTCCTATGTAAGCTATAAGAGTTAATAATCGGTAAACATGTCTGAGTCTATAGATTTTCTTTTTCATTATTCTTAGGTCTTTACGGTAATGTAGTTGATCAAAAATTGGATAGTTTATTTGAACTGAGCCATTTTTGAACTTTGTACAATTTTCTACAAAATAATGAAATTGATAAAATTTTTGTTTAAGGTTCTTGGAGATCATGCCGGTGGATGAACGAGTAGCACGCAGTGTTGCCTTAGAGCAGGCTTACGTACACGACGTCTACGAACAATTTTACGACAACCCCAGAAGTAAACCTTGGCCAAAAGTAGAACAATTTCTCCAAGATCTAGAGCCTGGCTCTTTGGTATGCGATGTTGGTAAGATTTCATTGATTTTTTCTAATACTTTTATATATTGTTATTTTTTTTCTATAATAGGTTGTGGTAATGGCAAGTACCTTAATGTAAACAGCTCAATTTTCAATATGGGAGGAGATAAATCGACAAGACTAACCGAAGTAGCACGAGAAAAAGAAAACGAAGTATTAAATACCAAAAAATAATTGATTAAAATGATCTAAATCTTGTTTTAGGTTATAGTATTAGATAATTTAGCCCTTCCGTTTCGAGATGAGAGTTTAGACGCTGTACTTTCAATAGCAGTAGTCCATCATTTGGCGACAAACGAAAGACGAGTTTGCGCTTTAAGAGAACTTGCTCGAGTACTAAGAATTGGTGGTCGTTTAATCATATCTGTTTGGGCAATGGAACAAAGTCATAGAAAATTTGAATCACAAGATGTTCTGGTGCCTTGGCATAGACCCAAGCATCTTAGTACTCCTTCTTTAGAGCTAACTTCGACGACGACAAATACATCGGAAGATGATTGTCTACCACCATATCATGCTTACACGCAAACTTCTGATACTGATTCTAGTAGGTCTATAAAGTAAGTAGAAAACCTGCGCGTTTTATTACATTTGCCATATATATTATACTTTCTCTCATTTCCTATTTTTGTCATTTAATGTTTTTTTTCTTTTGTCTTTTTGGTAAGCTTTTGTTTTTATATGTCAATTTGCTTGGTTTCTTTTGGGTTACACGTTACACAACTTTCCAGTTTTCTACAGCATTATTTAATATGTTAGCCACTTCATTCGTATCTACAATATAATTTTCAATTACTGCTTTCAGATCAAAAGCATTAGTAAGAAGACGAGGAAAAACCAAACACAAAGGTCGTTCCATTGATCCCGGACGCAATTCCTCTCCTTCAAGTTCCAGTTTAAGCAGTCCCAACGAAACTTGCTACAGTTTTGTGCGAAGAGCTCTACAAAAACTAGCGGGAGGAAGGCGAGTGGTTAATCGCCCTTGGTTTTTAGATTCGTGGACCACCTGTGCTAAAGAGCCCCAAAGAAATTACGATACCTGTGACTGTTGTGATTGTACCGAAAATATTCAAGATATTCCAATCGAGCTGCGTAGAGTTGATGAAGAAGACGTACCGCAAAGGCGACAAACATTCCCATCGTCTCAACTGATGAATGATATTACCAATAATTTAAAGTCGAAAAGTATGACAAATATTAAAACTGGTAGTAGAGAAGTAGGAAAAAGTAAGTCTACGTCACCGAATAGAGAAAAACAAGAAGAACAAGCAAAACCAGTAAAAAGTTTACAAAAACCAAAGCTGGTTAAGCAGAAAAAAAGTATTTGTGAAGAAGACGATGAAGAAGCTTTAGATCAACCGACTGATATGAAAGATCTAGTAAAAAACTTGCCAGATTTTAAAGTTTATCATACAAGATACAAAGGTGGTGTATTAAAACAACGTTCTCTCAACGAAGAACTCATGTCAACTGACAGGCTCAAAGAAAAAGAACGTGTGCGTCAAAATATCCAAAAACAAGCTTCATTGAATGAAGATTTAATCTACCAACGTAACTATACGTTTGATTCGTTTAAAGACTCTTTTTTCTCAGTATCAACATCAAAGCGCTTCCAATTAATTAAAACGGGTTTTACGAATAAAATTAAAAACTCTGCTACTATAGAAAAAGTTACTTCCACTTCTATTAAAAACGGTTTTGTACGAATGTTTCAAAACTGGAAAAGTAGTGATCTCATTTCGCCAACTATTCCAGAAGATGATCAAATCGATTCGATTACAACAATTGTAGAAGAAAAGAAAGATGTTAAAGAAACAACGACTCCAACAGAACGAAGACATTCAAAAGAAGATGGATCGGACTCTTCAAAAGACAGTAGTTTACAAAGTGATACTAGTGTAGATAGTGAAGATTCGTTTGCTTCGGTAATTTTCGTGCCCAAATCAGATCCTATGTCGCCGACGCCGTTGTCTCCAGGACCTATATCTCCTAGAGTAAAAAACTATTCAACGCCAAATTCTCCTAGGATTAAACAATCGTCATGTCCTACAAGTCCAAGAATTAAAACAATGCCACTTACAATATATCCTTTAACAAAACAATTAAGTTCACCAAAACCCACATCATATATAGGAGATATTCTGCCAGACAAATCAGATAGGGACCATGCCGAAAGTACAACAAGTAGCAATACTCTTGCACAAAAATATTCAGTACCTCAAATTCCTAAGTTTAGACGAACTAACTTAAACACACCTATCCCTACAATCACTAGTACCAGTCCAGAAAAATCACCAACCGATACTACGAGAACTGAGAGACTGAAAAAAATTAAAGATCTATTAACGCAGAAACCGGGATTTGGGGCACGAAATAGTAAAGCCAATTTTCCGATAGTTCGGCATTGTTCCGTATCTAATGGTAAAGTTGAAGTGGTAGCTAAGCCATTACCAAAACTTCTTAGTTTAGAATTGTTCAATCCAGAAACCGACGACAAAGATAGTGATTCAAGTTGTGTGTCATCGCCCGATTCAATGGATAGTGTTATTAATGTGCGAACTGATGCAAATAGGACCAAGTTCAAATTTCCTCCAACCAAACAAATGAGTCTTCTGGAAGCAGCCGCTGATGTAGCTCATTCCCTAGATGCAGCCGTAGGAAAAGTAATTAAATCAAGTCCACGAGCCAAAAGAAAATTGCAATCTTCTGATGTTTTATCAATAATTCATCGAAAATATTCATCTGACACCATTCCATTACTAAGAAAGGAAGAATCTGGTCCTAGTTGGGACCAAGAATGCCATAAACATCTTACAGATTTTGCTGATCGATTAAGCGAAAAACTTCTTCATGAAATTGACCAATATCAGGAGAAAAGCAAAGAAAGAGCTTTAACTTTATCGTCTTCTATAGATAACATAGATGATCCCTATATCCATAGATTAAGTGAAGAGTTAGATGACCTATCAAAACTAAGTGCCGAGATACAAAAGCAGAATGAATACTTAGCTAGATTAAGTGCTAGTGATAATTTATTTAATTCAAAATGTGCAAAATGTAAAGAAATTCAATGTCGGTGTTCCGTTAGGACTAAAATTAAAGCCAAAATTGACAAAAAACCAAATAGTGAAAATCTACCTAGTGATAATCCAACAAAAAGTGACAATTTTAAAAGATCGCACACAAACGATTCGTTAAGTGAGAGTGAAGTAGGATTAGCCTGCAAATTGTCGGTTAGCAAAACGTCGATTCGGATGGGAACCTCAACGGATTCGTGTGATTCTGACAAAGGTGAGCAGTATTAGTTAGTCAGCAGTTTAGTTAAAAATAAAATCTAGCAAATAATGATGCTATGTCACCACTACCGGTCGACGCAAAGTTTGGCAGCCAGTGTGTATGTAGTGAAAATCTTTGCAGAGCACTATTAAGCGTCAAGTCAACCTTATATTTACTAGAAAAACCTAAATTTGCATAGCTGAAGGTATATTTTTGTCTGCATTTAAATCTGTTTTCAAAACTATCTAGTTCCTTAGTTATAATTTCGAAACCTAGTAAGACCGTTTCTAATATCTCTATCTCTAGATGTGAGAAACCTTAGATCTTCAATATTTTTTGTGCTGCTTCTTAACTATCAGGCTGTCATTTTAAACTCACAACCTGTTCTAAAGCTTAATGTAACGACACTATCAATTGTTAGGTTTGAGAGATTAGTCAACAGTAATTATACATTTTTTTCAACTGGGCTTATCGATTATGACACTCACCGAACTAGAAATGGCCAACGGCAGGGGGTGTCTCGCTCGTGTTCGCCTCTTATTGCTGCATATGGCCGGTTGAAAGTGAATTCATACTGTACATATTCTGTCGAAGTTGATATACATCACACTAATTTTAGTTTTTCTTGTAGGTAGCAGTACAAACTCGATGATCTCTAGCGTAGCAACGTCGATAAACTTTGGTCCTTCGGTCGAATCAGCGGATGGCGTAGAAAGTCACAAAGATACAAATTCTATCAGTCGTTACAGTGATGGAGGTAGTACAGCATCTTTGGCATCATGCCCCGAATGGAAGATAATAAAATCGAAAGCAACTGACGATCATTTATCGCATTCGACCGTAAGTCTCGAAAGCGATTCGTCAAAGCGTCGAGGCGATAAATCGACGTTGTTAAGCGATACATCGCAGGACTCTCTACCATCAGACAATATTGGGGGCGAAATCACTTATCATAGATATTATCACGTTTTTAGAGAGGGCGAATTGGACCAATTGATAGAAAAATATGTAGAGAATCTTCATATTATATCGTCGTATTACGACCACGCCAGCTGGTGTATAATTGCCGAAAAGGTCCAAGTATGGACCATCTGACCTGTTGGAAATAAGAATCAACGTCGAAGCACAATGTACATAAATGTTCTCTTTACCTTAGAACTTGCATTTTTTTACAAATGAAAGTCGAGGCCATCATTTTGGTTGCACAAAATTGACGTTACAACTCATTTTCTCCCTCTCTATGGCATCTAGATCTACCAAGCCTCGATTTTTATACTGTAAATGCCTAACTATCCCAAATTACTAACTAAAGCTACAATTGCCTCTACCTTGTTAGATATGGTCTATTACAGAGTTATCATCAATTTGTGTAGTTTGCTGGACTATTTTTTTCAAATTTTTCCTTTCAACTTGTTCAAGCTCAAAATTAAAATATTAGCGTGTGTTTATGTGAGATATAGTAAATTAGCTCTTATATTTTTTATACAACTTGAATAATCTATATTCAATGGACAAAAATTATCAATTGTTATAATATTATTGAATACTATGAAACTAATCAACATGTTTGTAACGTTATTCATGTCAATCGGTCGATTAGTTACTAATATTCAAATATAAAATGTTTCCATTTGCTAATCTTCATATAGTAAAGAAAAAATCATTATCGGCAGAAAAAAAAAACCATTTTGAATAATGTGTTTTGTTAGCGTTAGACAAGTCATAAAATGACAATAGTCTGCATTTTGTGACATTTTTCATCAGATTAGTAAGAATACCATAGCTTTAAACTATACGATTTTAATTATAACGCTATTTTTCATATCTTACAACGTAATTTATACCTAATAAGACATAAAAAACATTTTGGGAATATTCGACTTTAAAAAGAAAACTACAGAGAGACAATTAATAATTTTTTATTTTGTTAACAACTGTTTCTTTATATTTAATTCCAAGCCTGAAAAGTATTGAACTTTGTGCCTGTCTTGTATGGTCAAGAATTTTGATACTTAAAAATAGTATTCAACGAAAAAGTTTAATGTGACGTATATTTCACTCTATAAAATTATTCAAAACTACAAATTAAACTTACATTCGACTTGTTGTGTTTAATAAAAATATACTCAAATGTTCCAATATTTTTTTAATCCTTCAATCTGCGTTGAAAACCACACTAGAGGTAAGTTAAATTAGAAACAAACACTTTTTTATATAAAAAAAACACTATATTGTGACTTAATGTGCTCTATTATGAAACTATCACGTTTTTTGTTGCAATTTTTATGAATTCCCAAGTGATCACTTAAAGTCCTCTTATAATCTTTGGCCAATCTGTGTTGAAAACGTCCTTGAGCGCTAGGAAAGTTTATTAAGCAAAAACACAAACTTTTATTTTAATTTTTGTTAATCATTTAAAACTTTTTTTATCAAATGTTTTTTTTTTCACGTCTCCCACATTCAAACTATTTCGGTACATATATCATTTGAAATGTGTTCACAGATTTTATGATTTATTAATTGTGTTTTTCTGTTCGATTTATACTCACATTGGTCACATTTGAACAATTTTTGTAAATCAGGTGAAAAATGATTTTTATTTTTGTGATGTACTAAATATTTCTTTTGCGTGGTTTTATATTCACATTGATCACAGTTGAACAATTTTTGTAAATTAGCTGGAATATGTTTTCTATTTTTATGTTCTTTCAAATATTTCTTTTGCAATGTTATAAAGTCACACCGATCACACTTGAACCATTTTTGCAAATCAGCTGGAATATGTTTTTTATTTTTGTGTACTTGTAGATAATTTTTAGCCTTACAGATAAACACACATTGATCACATTGATACCATTTTTCGATGAATAAATGTTTTTCGGTTATGTGTGTTTTTAGATAACGATTTGTTGTAGTTTTGAATGTACAATGATCACATTGAAACCATTGTTGTAAATTTACAGGTATATGCGCTCTATTGTTGTGAGCTTTCAAAACATTTTTATATTTTGTTTTAAATTTACAACATTCACATTTAAACCATTTTTGTAATTCAGCCAAAGTATGCTTTCGGATTTTATGCTGCTTTAAATATTTTTTCATGGTTGTTTTATATCCACATTCATCACAAGGAAACTGAGTTGTAATTTGATCAGATTTAATGTCCAAACTGTCTCCCTCAACATTATTATCAAAAATACATTTTACCTCGTGAAAATTACACCACGCAAACGAGAAACTTTCCAATTTGCATCGACCGCAATGTTTAGACATAACCTCATTTTCAACTTTATTAAATCCACAAACGTGATAGAATTTCAGAATTTTTTCATTGGTTGTATAGTCGCAATTATGGCAATTGTAAAGGCCCAAAGATTCTTTGCAGTCAAAAAGCTCGAATTCACCAGAATGTTTTAGAGAAACAGACATGTTTAGGAATTTAAAAATGACTTATGATAATTAAAGATTAAAGTCAATTGTCATAAGTTGACAACTGACAGATAAAAAACGCTACGCTGTCATTTTAAACACTTAGCTTGTCTTGTGTGTGTACTCTTTTAGTGTGCTATTCTTGACCATAAGTAATGAAATAATTTCGTATGGGCGGAGCTTATCAATGAGATTGTGACATTTTATTCCGAATGACAGCTGAGACACAAGTAAAAAAAATAAATTCTAGTTTTTTCAAATATCGTTAAAAACACTAACTTGTTGATTACCCGATTTTTTCAATTGTCAAAATTTTGTACCTTACTTAAAAAAATTATTAAAAATTGGAAAAGATAAATTTTATTACAGAAAAAAACAAAAAAAAACCAATTTAAATCAAGTAGCTAACATTCAAAGAACTGTCAACCTATTTTTAATATTCTATTTTAGTTACCTACATGATTTTAGATGTTTCTTTTTATCCCTGTTTTTGTTGGTAATAAAGTTTTTGTTTTCTAACATTCAATAATTCTTTTTTTTAATTTTCTAATGTAAGGTATCAAATTTTTTATTGTCATTTTGACAATGGAAAGAGGAATCAAAATCGTATAAAAATATAGATTTAAATTGCCGATGACGTCATAACTCTAAATTGACAACTAAAATAATCACAATGTGCTCAGTATTTTTTCAAACAACTTTTGTTCAATAAGTTTTGTAATGAAATCTACATTTACAGCTGCAAAACCATTATTCCATACATTTTTGACATTTTATACCTGCATGGTTTACTAGATTTTTCAAAATCGTAAATTAAAGATATTTTTTTCTTTTGTTGGATGAATTTTCTTGCCATAGATTGAGAAAAAAATTTGAAAAACTCAGAATATTTTTTTTTAATAACTCACATTTTCGCCAATTTTTTCTTTCATTTTTCTGCAAAACACATCTTCATCACAAACCACACTTTATTTTGAATAGTTTTTCTCATCTACCCGATTTTTAGGAAGAAAAACCACCCCATACATAATCAAAAATTTAAATATGGTGAAGACGTCACAATTTGTTTAATTTTTTCATAGCCTGCAATATTATTCAAAGTTTGGAAAAGTCACTTCAATCTGAGATATTTTATACAAAAGTCATACGTGCTTGTTCATTTGGCACCGAACCAAAATTATTTGTATTTCAATTTTGTGTAAAACCTGGACTAAAAAATTTTTATCTTTTTTTTTTGCTTATCAGTCTCCTCTCTTTTCGGAGGTTTAATTCTTTGTAAAAACGTTTTTATATTTCGATTTTTTTCTGCTAAGAAGCTTTTATTTTTTGTAGGTAAAATCTACTACATATTTTTTACTTTTTGTTATGTTATAGTGCCACTAATTTTACAAATTATTATGTGTAATTCCCTATTTTTTTACTCCTAGGAGGTAAATTTTCATAGTGTTATGTAAAAAGATATGCGTGGTCATACATAAAAAAATACCTATTAAATATATACTTGTAAAACCTCCTTTTTTCGTCGGTTGAAATTCAAGGCCTGAAGTTAATTCAAGTTTTTACTTTCACTATACTCCAACTTTTTTTTCTGGAATAGATATTATAAAAAAAATATTTATAAAAAAAAACATTATATTACTAGAAGCAAAAAATAAAAAGTACAACTTTCAATAGTATTCGCAATAAATTAGTTAACCTTACAATAAATACTGTTTTTATTTTAACAAACAAAACACTTAGGGCTACTTAAATACGCGTAAGCTTATAATATCTCCAAATCACAGTGTCGAATCTCAGGAAATTTACTCTGAAACAAAGAAACAATTTTTAGTCATTTCGATTAATCGAAAGAAGCTGCCAAATATAAACGAATATTTATATTATATAACGAGAGTTTTTTTAAATTTAGCGTCATTTTTTAATTTAAAATAGTTTTCACACACTTTTTGAGGTGAAAACTTCTTTCCGTAACGGCCACCGAGATGATGGTGAATTATTGAGACAATTTTTTTAACATAAAACATTGACTGCTGCAAGATACCGAGAGAAGATTTTACAGCCATTCTTTTGCACGGCTTCATAATGATAAAATTGTGGACATATACTTTCAGCAAGTTAATTTTATCGTTTGTTATAACACTACAAATGCTTTTAATTTAATCTCATTAACGTTTGAAGTATCGATTCATTAATTAAAAGTGAGATTAGGTTCAGATGTCAAATTAACAACTGTCACTTCGATTCGATGATAAAAGTACGTTCACAGTGTAAACTTAAACATTCATGCCAAGCTTCGACGCCAAATTTTAAAAAAACATCCGTCAAACCACTATTGTAAGTCAGATATATTCAATTTTACTTAAAAACATCCAATAACCAGATTTAGCAATAAAACCGCCTCTTTTATGCTTATATTATCATTTCCTCAATTTATTTTTATATCTTCGACAGCTCTGACAACTCAAAACCAAGACTATTTATTATTTTATTGCTTATTGCATATCTTTCTACTTTTTATTAGTACACATCTGGCCATCGGATAGATCTTAAATTTGTTATATAACCAAATCCAGCCATTGGTATACCAACCCTCAATTTGTTTTCAATCCTATCTATCTCACCACCCATCATATCGACAATACTTTCTCCATGGTTTAAGAAAAATTCCTCAAATTCTTCAGTATTATCAAAAGACTTGACCTCATCGAGTAAACCACCAATATTCTGAGTATCCAGATACGCTCTGGTCAGTTGGCGACCATCAAAATCGATCTCAGCTTTGTATCTGACCAAGAAGCTACCCATATCGATACCTTTTACGTCATGAATTGCACGGACCATAATGTCACCTTCAAGTTCAGCATTGATTCTGTTTAAGCGATCTTCCGGAATTGACCTATATAAAAAAACAATATAAGTAACAGCCCGTTTCTGACCTGACTCATTTTAAAAATTAAGAGTACTATAGAGAAAGAACTGTGCGGTCAACATAAAGCGACACCCTTTGCTGACAAGCCAGTGCCGTGCTTACACAATTGGATTATACATGGGTTCGGTAGTTCAATATAAGCATAAGAAAAGAAACAAACAAAAGAACCAATAATACTAAATTCACTAGATCAACACACTACGTGTTAAGATGGCGTCATTAGTGATTTTTTATATCTATCCTTGTTACAGAATAAATCAAATCTAGTGATAAACAAAACAAAGATGCCTTTGTCTTTCAGTCAGTCAGTCATACATCTTTCATTTGCCAGTCTACAAATAGCAATTCTATTAAATTGGTAACATCTTCGTCACACTTACGAGATTTGCATTTTTTATCTGTTTTTTTAACTACAGATATGAGCAAGGAATGTACTTATGATGCCTGAACATGTGTTGATTTAGTGACTTTAGAGATTACATTTATTTAGATTATATAGATTTATTATAATGTATCAAATCTATTAATATTAGGCCACTAGATTAACACACTACGTGTTCAGGTAGCGCCATTAAAATCACACATCCATGCTTATATTTGCCGTTGACAAAGGATGGAAAATTCAAATGTTGTTAGTGAAACGAAGAGCTCACTAGCTTTAGAGAATTTCGTTTGCAAAAATGACAGCAGTGTTTCGCCGTCAAAAAATTTAGGGTTGTGCAAAAGGTGTCACCTTAACACCTTAGCAGCTGATATTTTTTGACTGACAATACGTAGCCCGATAGCAGGCTTTTGACGTCAGTAATCTGACGTTAGGCATCTTTCCAAACAAAACGTTTGACGCTTTTATTTAGGTATATATATTTTTATAGCTGACACTTCAACTTTTCATAATCGTCACTTTATTTTGTTTGCCAGCAGATTAGAGTTACGCGGCGATAAGGATAGACGAAAAAATTACTAATAGCGCTACCTGATCACGTAGTATGTTAATCTAGTGACCTTAGATATTACGTTTATATAGCACCATCTAAAGTTTCAACGCTAAACCAAATTGTAGAATAATTCAAAACCTACCGACCAACTAGTGCAGCAACATTCGAATAGATTATAAAGAATGCCACAGATCCAAGAATGCAGCCCACCAGTAAACAACCAATAGAATCTGGTATTGGATTCTGCGTGATGGTAGATAAACCTATACATCCCCCGGCTACAACAACACCAATCACAGCAGCAAAATCTTCCAGCAATACTACATTAACACTTGGATCTTGTGATCGCATAACTAAAAAACAAATCTTATTATATAGTAAAGAAAGTCTTTAGTAATCATACTGTATTCATATACTGACATATCAACTTTAGTGGCTCCTCTACGTATTGAATTAAAAGCTACAATCCAAGTGGCACCTTCAGAAAAAAGCGAGCCACCAAGAACAAAAAATGCCTAAAATAAACAGGTATTATTTATGAACAAAACGTATCGTATCTAAACTTTATAAAAAACGCCATTAAATAAAAAAAAAACATATAATGATCAGTTAATAATTTTTAAAAGATTGATAAAATCGCCTTTTTCTTGATGGGCTAATGTCAAAAATACATTTCGTTAATTTTTTATACATGTTTACAATTACTTACGGTTTTTTTTTCATAAAGTCACCATTTTCACACCTATATTTAACTGTTTACTTACCCAGCTTGGTTCTACTAGAGGTTCAGGATTCATTAGACCTGTGATTCCATGATAAAACGAGAGACCTGTTCCTATACACAAAATGCCAACGCCTGAAATGAGCGACGCTACATTTTTCATATTTGTATAGCCATATGGATGTTTATCATCGGCTTGCTGCATAAAAAAACAATAATTAATATAATTTAAACCTACTGAACTGATAACATACTTGAGTTGATTTGTAAATACCTAACGCTAAAATTATTTGATTTAATGTATCACCCAGAGAGTGTATCATTTCTGAGAACATACTCTGCGATCCTGTATAACACCAGGCGGAAAGTTTGAAAACACAATTCGCAACATTTCTGTAATATCATTAACCATATCTAAGTGGCGCAGTCAGTAGGCTCGGATACAGAAAGTTGACAAATTGTTAGATTTTACCAACTGAATAAAAGTTATTGTAACAATTGCTACAAAATAGCCTTTGCTTTGATGTGAATTATTTACAAAAAAATCTTTCTGCCACCGGCCATCAGTCTCTCATCGAATTATAAAAAAATACTTACATTGCAATTGCCGTTAATACTACTTTTCCCGATGCACCCGTAAGACCTCCATCTGTTTCCAAAAGAGGTCTTCTTGCTTTATCTTCATTGCTAAATTTATAATTTCTCAATCTTTTCCTCAAGACAAAAACCTCTAAATAAAATATAAAATATCATACTCCTGACCTAATTAATTAATATTTATACTAACTTTGACCTAATTGTCTTCGTTCAAGAGCCCGTCTGGCCACCTCTTTCTCTAGAGCGTCTTTAGAACCCCAAACAGAAAGAGCTTTGGCTTCGACCTCTCGTCTCCAGTAGACTGTAATTGGAGGCGCATTGTCGTATGGAGAACGCCTTTTTGTTTTTAATAAAGTTTCTAGATCGGACGATTTCAATACAAAATCGGCAATTGCACGAGCAGGTGTTATGAAATTACGATCTAGGGATTTGACCGTAACATCTATCTTTTTCCGTTTCTTCGCGACTACGACCACTAAAATTCAAATGAAATCCAAGCTATTAAACTATGAATAATAATTTTTAATATTTTTGAAGTTATACGTCTTTTGGAGCATTACAGTTGGCGACAACGGGGCTGAAATTTTACAAATGCAACAAACACCTAATGATAGAGCAACAATCGTATTTTACGTAAAGCTAATACAAGCGGCCTCTGCTTCAACAAAGTATATGTCAGCTAGAGAAATTATTCAGTCAAAGCGCGTTTTAGTGAACCTGTTGATAAACGGCATTAGCACAGATATTTAGTGTATGTGTGGTGTTAGTGTTATCGCCAAAGTGATAATACATTATCCCTCATCGGTTTCAACAAACTTTTATCTCCTTATTAGGTAAGTATATTCTGTTTTGACAGAACGGCAATGGTCCGATGATGCCAAAGTTAACGTCTATTAAGTCTTCAATGTTCCACTGCTATTTATAGAAAAATGTCTTTCAGTGGCCACTTTTATTAGTATAGCTGTTAGGTGGACCGACTACGAAAATTTTAACTTTGCTATTCAATAAAGTAATATAAATACAGAGATAATTTAGGTCAATATTAAAAACGAAAACAAAAATTTACCTGCACCCGTTTTTGCTTCTTGACTCTCGGGAGCCACCTCTTTCGAATCTTTGGTCGATTCAGCCAAAGGCTTGTTATCAGGGATTGCTGCATTCTTATCTTTATCAGTACCTGTTATCACAATTGGATCTTGAACAAGAGTCTTTTCGGTATTAACGCTACTCGCAGAAATCTTGGAAGTTGGGTCACCTTTCGCTTTCTGTAAATACGGTGTAAAGGCAACATTTCTAACGTTTCTTAGCTTTGGAGACCAGGCTGTTGAATCTTTTGCGTAGAGACAATGGAATTGGCGCACGGCGACATCTAAAATGGGGACCAGTTAAATTACATACATTTATCAATTGTCTTTATTTACTGAAAATTAGAAGACATTTTTTCTCACAATTTGATCGAACGGCGAGGTGACATGCATGTTTAACCAGAAAATAACAACGAGGCAACATTTTTCCAATGACCTATTCTAGTTATTATCAATAATGAAAAAATTATTATATTGCGGGAATGTACTGACAAAATCGCTTAACCTAACAATGTTTTTTGACAACTGATATATTGTAAATGTCAACAATGACAGTTCGAGAAATGTGTGAAGGTCACTCGATCAACACACTATACTCAGTTTTTTTGGCAAAGGCGGAAGCGCTCGCATCGGGAAAAACCCTACATACAATATAGCAGCTTTCAGCAGTGCATTTTCAGGAAACTGCTGCCAATTTAACTGTCACTAGTGTCCATTTAGGTTTACATAACCTCACACAAGCACCGGAATCTCTAAAGACTTCCAATAGTGGAGAAAAATGTGACATTGCCATGGAAACCAAGTTTTGCGCTCTAAACCACACAGAATTTGCACGCCGTTGAGGAAAAATCTTGTTTGACGGACCAAAGTGAGGTTAGGATAAATTGACACGTTTGACTGATGGTACTGACACCGCTTTTTCGTAAAATTGGGCTTTGTAAACAGGACATTGCTTTAACAAATAGAATTCCGTTTTCTACGGAAATATCTTCCTCTATATTATCTTAGATTGAATTTTTGCAAAAAATCGCAACGGCCGGCAATGTCAGATCCAAGTTTTGTTTACTATTTGGTGTTGTGGGGTATCATGTGTGTGGATCAAAAAAGTGTCCAGATGAAAATATGTGACTGCTCAAGGCCGATCATCGTTGTATTTACATCAACAGAGGCGTAGAAGTTTATATTTTGTCACAGCTTTATGAACTTTTTTCTGACGAAGTCTAAGTCTAATAAGTGTCTTTCATGATTATTAACGTATTAGTTTATGGATAGCATCCAACTTAAAGCATCGTAAACAACAAAAGACTAATTCCAGAACTTGTGACAGTCATCCATTTCATACAAATTACAGATTCATTATGTGCATTTAGTTTTAAACATATTTTGGCTTTTCTCTGAACATCTGCGCCGCTAGTGCTTTTGTTCCTTCAGTCACATTCTAATTGTCGGCCCCTACAATCCGTTGAAGCACCCCGCTCCCCAAAATTTTTGCATCACAAGAAACGCAAATTGTAGTAGGGAATCCTGACTCCATTCTATTATAGCTCCATAGTTTGAACAATTTAAATAGATGTGAAAGCGAGTGTTCTGTGGTGAAAGCTCTTAAAAGTTGGCAACAAAAAACACCAACCAAAGCGACATACGGTGGCTAGCTGTTAAATGCGGAACTAACATAGCTTAACTCATCACCACATGTACAGATTACATTTTAATTGGTTTGCGGCACGACTATATAGATTTCTACATTTTTAACTTTTGAATGTACAGCTGATTTCAAAAAAAACTGATACAATTCTTGCTTTTAGCTCTTTGTTCGTGTGCGGAGCCATTTAAAGATTATTATTTTTGCGCGGTTATTTGTTTCTAATCGACAATTCTGACAAGTTTTTTAATTTGACAGTGACGGCGACTGGTGCCCTAGAATACACTGCTCAAATATTTAAAAAACGTGCTTTAAGAGTCGTATCAGTTTTTTTTGAAATTAGCTGTACGTACCTATATGTAATATTTGCCTTATTACAACAAAACATTACAATAAACATATTATTATATTTACTGTAATGTTTTACCAAATCTGGCAAATATTAACAATACATCATAAAAAATAATAAACGAAAATGAATACTTCAAAAACTTGAATTTAGCAAGTAAAAAAAATTGTGTTTATTCACAATACAGTTCCAGCAGTATAAAAATTGTCAAGACTTCAGGTACAATATGACTTATATTTTTGAAAATTTTCTATTAAGTATTTTTGGTTGGGTGATATTTACTCATTTGCTCTAAAACCTCAACAAATAACTTTCAATCACAATTGCTTACATAAATTAATTATTACCTATAGATACACTTTAATAGAAACTACTATTATTAATAATGTAATCATAGAATTGTATACTTTTCGTCACTTTAACATACATTGAGTAGCAAGCGTAGTACACCAACAAAATCCTGGAATTAACTAACAGCATTAAAACAACATTAACTCTCTTTATAACATTTTAGTATGTAGAAACAAAATAAATATATAAAAAAATTATATCAAAAATTAATAAAAAATCAGAACATGCAGCTTTAAGAATTAATATTACTAAAAGATATTAATTAGCACATTATCAATTATAAGTAAAATTGAGACAACAAAATTGAATATAAAAAATCAACGAATCAACTTGGTGCTGCATTTTGTTACACATCTCATAATTATATTATAGATTAAAATGTGATGATATCAAGCCTCTTCACCACGACAAGGTAGCAACACTTGAAGAGGAAAGCAAAAGCCCCAGCATAAAAGCATAGAACAATAACAAAAAGCATAAAACCGCAGCAAAAAAAAATTTATAAACTTGTAATAAATATAACAATAAACTTAACATAAATCTCTTAAACAAAATAAATATAACAATAAACTTAACATAAAATTCTTCAAAAAAAAACTTAAAACTATGAAAAATAAAAAATATATAATACTTTGAAGAAACTAATACTTAAATAAACTATATAATAACAAAACGCCCAAGTATAAAAAAAAAATTGATAAATGAACATGCAATTTTCATTCCAATTTGAAACGCTGAACCTTTCTAGTGTGTCCTTCTGAAAATAAAGCATGCTGATGCTTGCCCTTAAAATATTTATAAATAAAAAAAGCTACACTTTTTTCCAAAATAAAACTGTTGCAATGCGGTTCTTCGCAATCAGTTTTTTTTAAATCAAAATGCGGCTTATACAACTGCTTGAAATTGTCTTCCGAATTTCTTCTATATCTATTTTCTTCAAGAAAGTTGGATAAGCAGTCATAAATATTTTGGATGACGCTGACGTACTTGAGCCGCTGTTTATCATCTATTTCATTCAAAGAAGTGAACAGATGGCGCTCTGTAATTTCGCGTGAAAAAAGAAGTGATTGACAAACATCACAATTTGAAACATCAATGTTTTTCAACATCCAACCGGCAACATTAACTTGACTTTCTTCTAAAGTAATGTCCTCAGAAATTTTGAAATCGGATGCAATTGATGGTTCTTCTTGTAACATTGAATTATCTTCAGAAAGATCTACACCGCATAATGCTTCTCAAATCATGCAGCGGCGAACACAAATCATCCTCACAATTTCCCAAATTATGTGCTGACACAGCAAATTTATTAACAACAACAGTTTTTAAAGCTGCTGAAAATTGGTGACAGGTTGGATTGGTGTTCGCAGCTGCATGTTGCCTAATGGCAGAGAACAAATTTTCAATAGGATCTTGGTTAAAAGACCTCATTGATAAATATACAAAACCGTCTACTTCTTTTAACCTACCCCAAAGAAAATTTATTGATTTAATGGTTGTTTGCCAACCCTGCAAAAATGAAAATCTATTTGTAACATCTTTTTGAGTTACGCTATTAATAATTTTCCAATGGTTTCATTTCTGCCAATAAGTTTGTTCAAAATTGTAGATGTGGTCCATCTGCCGACAAAGCGCGTCTAAATTGTTTATAATCATGTGTGGAATAATTATCCTATTCAAAGAATCAAAAAGATGAAGGCAGCTTGCCCATGGCAATGTAAGCTTCGATGGCAGCCGCTACAGATCTACTAAGCTGGACAGCAGCAATGTTCACTTTCATTTTCACGTAGGAATCTTTGAAATTAAAATATGAATTTTTCAATTTCAGTCCACCGCCTCGCGAACGATTTGCGATTGATATTTCTCAATTGAAAATGAACAAAATTTTTTGTCACATTATTTAAATTTTCAAGAACGAAATCAAATTGTCCCGAATTTAAGTCGTTTACAATAGCTTTTACTTTTGCCTTTTCCTTGGCATGAGCAATGGTAAGCTTTGACAAACGAGATTGCATGTTTCTATGCACTTGATACATACTCTTTTTCATTTTTAGACAAATTGCGCTTAGAAGTTGCAATTAACGGACAGTAAACTCCCCGTTTACTCTCACCGTTGAAAGCAGAGGCTTTATTCTCCAAAGACTTACAATAACGATGATCATGGAAAATTTCTTTTTTTTTGTTGATTATTACTTCATCCTTTTCAAAATCAAAACATACCATTTTTGAAGTTGAGGGCTCATAAGCATGTGCACAAAACCCAGGTGTGCAAAAAACCTGTGGTTCCTCAAGCGACCTTGGCAAAGCATCAAATGATAATCGAATTCTATTTCCTCTTATCATCTGCAACTCATCAAAATGGTCTTGACAAATACGAAAGCTTCGGATGGATGCATCAAGCGAAAGGTTACGAATCTGCTTCCAAGCATTACAAATGGCTTCGCCTTTTGGAAAATTAAAAAAGTGTTTGTTCTCATCGATATTATTATGACCATAATACCGATTCTTACAATTGGGGTATACCTATGCATAGGCACTTTACATGAGGACGCCATGATCTACAAATTTGGAAAAAAATTAAAATAAACAAAATTTACTTGCTCCAAAACGTTTCACCTTATTACACGGCAACACAATCCTACAGTATTAGCTACACTACACTTAATTTCGCTTAAAAAGCAGCAAGCGACACATCAACCCTAACCTGAAAAGCGCGCGATCCCGAGGTTATCTATGCGAAGAAATAAATGACAATACTGACATGTAAATGACATGACATATAATTTAATGACAGTTTGACAAATTTTCAAACTACATTTTGTTTTCTTCACGTGTTTTTTTATCTATCTCTTTTACTCTTATGTAATTATAAGGCTTTCTCTGCAAGGTGGCATTTACATAGATAAAAAAACAAATGTTTCTATGCCGTCCTATACTGGCTTCACCCCCGTGTTTTGAACCAGTGTTTTTTGCAGAGAGATTCTGTGTCATGTCGGATCGAGTAAAACAATCGACGGATCCGCTATTTTTATAGAATTGTTTAATTCTGTTTCATGTCGAGAATCGATTTGAGATGACGCGATGTAAATTTGGTGAAAAAACTGGTTTTAGTCGACACCTCTGGAGCTGTCGTTTTGCCATCTCAACATAATTCTGTCTTTATCCAAAACCATTTCTATCTTTATCTATTTTTATGTTTAACATTTTCTATAGACTAAATTGATTATTATAAATATTGTTTCTTATAAACAAAAAAAGACAATCAAGTTTCATAATGCCGGTATTGATAGTCGTATCTCAAGCTCAAGCTTGAGTTCAAGCTTGTGTTTAACAATTGTGACGCATTAACGTCATTCTGCGTGTTTATATTTACTTTAAAGTGACAGGTCGAGTAATAACTCGATGCCGCAGGGGTCATATCGAAAGTGTTTTGTGTTGTCGGGTGAGTACATGTGTACTGACAGAATACGTGTATGGTAACTTCATAAAATGCTCATTATAGACAAAAAAGCTGCGTATACAAAAACAGCAAAACCCTTGTAGTCCCGCATGGACAACTCCAATAATGTGGGAAGTAATACGACGGACGCCGCAATAGTGACCAATCTGGACCATTATTACATTCTCCTCAAAACACGAAAGCTGCAAAAGTGAGACTCAAATAGAAGCTAGCTTACACTGCGCGCTTTTGAGAAGGACAATGTAAGTGCAACATTAATATAAATCTAACCAGACCTTTATCCACTTTTATTGCAGGAAATGTGATGCAGAAAAGTTATCAGAGTAGTGAGTAGAAGGAGCTATTCAAGAAGTGTGTAAAGATGAAAGTTTTCGGCTGCCGTTTTGTCTACTATGCTTCTGCAAACAATACCTTACACTTATAATGTAAACTAATAAAAATTTTTCTTTTTTTTGTACTTATGTTTACCAGTAGAAGGTGTTTCAACATAAAAATACTACCCAATTAATAAATATCTGTGACTTTTATTATTATTCAATGCTTTCATTTTTTAATTTTGTGTAAGTAATAATTGTCTATCCACTAATTTGCAAGCAATCCTACATTCACTACATTGTCTTTTGTGAATCTGTAGCGACGCTTAAATTTAAAGTTGGAAAAAAATTCCAATGGGTTTGCAGCATTCCGCGCATATCTCGTCCAACATGTCAATGTTCGTTGTTATAAAATGCAACACATAATACTCTTCAGTATTTTCCAACGTCAAACGTTGCCATAACCGGCGAATGGCGGCTGAGTCGGACTTGAGACAACTCGAGGCCTTGCTTGAGTCTGAGTTGAGATGGACCCAGTGCGCTTGCTCATCAAGCAAAAATTGCCCTTATTCACACCGTAATTTGATATTTAAATCTTGAGATTTGTCTATGAATACCGATCCGGTCTTTAGGTCGACCTCAAGCTCAAGATATGAATATTAGATTTCACGAGCATTGCCGAAGTCCTTGCTTGAGATGGAATCAGCGATAAATCTATTTCAAAACGCATACAAACGCGCTCCCGAGCATTGCCGGAGTCCTTGCTTGAGTCTAAGCTGAAGCTTGAACTTGAGATACGACTATGAATACCGGCAATAGTCGCGCCTTGAGCTCGAGCTTAGTCTCAAGCCCGTCTCAAGTCCGGATTGGTTTTCATAGAGAAATCTCCAGTTCAAGTTTCAGTGTGCGCAAGCGCTCTTGCTTAATTTTCAGTGTGCGCAAGCGCTCTTTGCGCAATCTCAACCAAGGTTTTGACCTGTCTCAAGTCCGACTCAAGTCGCGATTTGCAGGCTAATGTCCGATTTTGACGTTTGAAAATAAGATTATGTCGCGCGATTCATATCTAACAATGGACGAGTTTGCAGTTTTTGCGACAAATTGGACAATGAAAACAACGTGATAATGCCAAAATGATATGTGCGGGATGCTGCAAATCTATTGGAATTTCAGTCCAATTTTAAATTTGAGCGGCGCTATAAGTTTACCAAAGACAGTGTAGTGAATGTGGGATTGCTTTAAAATTAGTGGAAACACAGTTATTATTTACACTTATTAGTCAAAAAAAATTAAAGAGCTTCTCACATTTTGTGAAAAAATTATATCAATGTTTTAATAATAATAAAAGTCACAGATATTTATTAATTGTGTAGTATTTTTATTTTGTAACACTTTCTACTGGTAAAAATAAGTACAAAAATGTGAAATTTTTATTTAGTTTACATTATAAGTGTAAGGAATTGATTGCAGAAGCAACAAAAGTGTGTGAGAAGGTTTGGTAAGATTTATTAATGTTGCACTTACATTGTCCCTCTCAAAAGTGCGCAGTTTGAGCTCCGCTTGCTTCGGTTTGGTCTCAATTTTGCAGCTTTTGTGTTTTGAGGCGAATGTAATAATGGTCCAGATCGTTCGCTTTTTTTGAACTGTTGCGGCATCCGTCGTATCACTTTCCACACTATTGGGGTTGTCCATGCGGGTTTACAACAAGGGTTTTGCGGTTTTCGTATAGCCAGCTTTTTTGTCTATAATGCACATTTTATGAAGTTACCATACACGTATTCTGTCAGTAGACATCGTCATTCTTTTTTCTGCCAAAACAACACAAAACACTGTCGATATGACCCTTGCGGTATCGAGTTATTACTAGACCTGTCACTTTAAAGTAAATATAAAGGCGCAGAATGACTCTTATGCGTCAAAATTGTCAAATTCTAAACCTGACAACACAAAAATTACTACTTTTGTGACTGCAACAAGACGCAAGCAAACGCTTTCTCAAGAATTGCCGAAGTCCGGGCTTGAAACGAATTCAAGTCCGACTCAAGCTTGAGCTTGAGATACAACTATGAATACCGATATAATTTAACTGGATATCGGTGATGACACATTGACCTTATTTAAAAAATTCAATAATTCGGCACTATTTTGATAACCCGCTGCCTTTGCACTTGAACTCAATACCTTATCGTTCAACGTATAAACAATGACATCAGCTATGGCCCGATCAGATAATTCACATCTTTGACCTTGCCCTAATTTGGAATAAAAAAATGTAATGACGTCTTCAGTTACCTGCTTTTCGTTCAATATTTACCAAATCTTGCAAAAGAGATGCAATACAAGTTTCCGTAGGAAAAACACTTGTCAATTTTCCCCTTCATTGCGCCCATGTAGACATAATATCAGCTTGACTTTCGAACCAGGCTTTTGCATTTCCAGACAAACTGTTTGTAAAAGAAAATATTCGACACGATCGTCCCAATTATATAAATTACCAATTGCATCAATTTTTTGCAACCATTGAATAACTGAAATTTTGTTTGGAGCTCCGCTAAATACAGGTATGGAATCAGTTAGACCGAAGAAACGTGGAGAAACCCCTACTCGGTTCACCGCTCGTCTATCCTTGCCTCTTCTTGTGAATCTAAGAATTCCCCAAAAGACATGCTTTGCTAACAATTATATATATAATTACTTTTACTTATTAATATCAAATTATTATTATCTCATTCTCTCAACTATTTCGGCTTTATTTCCAACCATGGCACTTTAACCATCGCCATAATTGACCAAATCTCTGAGCTTTTACGGTAAAATGCACTAATGTAGCACCCTCAATTTATTTTTAATTTAATTGCATTGATATTAGAGCTGATAAAACTTGTTGCCCAGCCATATTTATAAAAAGTGCTCGAAAATTTCATATTGTCGCAATTTTATCATGTCGGGCGCAAAAGTCACTAGCTTTAGAGAATTTTGTTCGGCAAAATGGCAGCAGTGTTTCAACGTTAAAAGAAATAGATTGGATTTACTGTGCGACAAAAATAGTACAGCACCGGGATTCTGGTGCGACGATACGATAGAAGTGTGTCGTGAGACAGACGACGATAGCAGCGATTCCGGTATGCGACGAGCACGATTTGGCAGACGATTGCATCGTGGAAAAGGCGACGATTTGGACGACAACTCAAGAGGTATCGTCACAGTATCGTTGAAGGAATTGTCATGCGCATAATATGATTTTGCCAACTAAAATGAAATATAATGTCTCTAAATCGTCTTCGTTTATCATTGTTTATTCTTTAATTAGCTTTCATTAACATTCTTATAAATCATCATATTATAATAAATAATTATTATTGTTTATTCTGTTAGCCACCGCTAAAAGTCCCTTTAATAGTACATTATTTTACGAGTTTAATAAACAAAGCCTTATTGTTGTATGTTTTAATAAAAAAAGGAGTGTAAAAGTACGTTCTATTAATATACTATTTTTTCATTACAATATTTTTTTTTAATTATTTTTATCAATATTTAGAAAACCTGAAAAGTGTTTATAAAGTTTTACGGATCCGTTTATTGCGCGATGATTAAAGTGTCAGCTTGTAAAGCAAGCAATTCCCGGTTCAATTCCAGTTGAAACCTTTTTTTTTTTTTTTTATTTTAAAATATTTAGTAAAAGACGTTCAACAATAGTTTTAATTGTTAAACTGTTTTTAGTATCACAATAAACTAATTGTGACACCAAAGTAGAAAAACTTTATTTCAAACAAACGCGGTTCGCAAAAATCTACCAAAATATAAAAAGTAATTTTGTTATTTTCACCAGTTGTTGAACACATCGGATAAACCGTAAGGAGTTCTAGGTAGCTTATCATTATTTTTTAACACATGAGGCAAACCGAGGGTATCGTAGGTAGCTTTGTGCACCGCAATTTTATTTTATTTGTAGAAAAATTGTCGAAGAAGAAAGTAGTCAAAGCGCGATGTCTTTTAAAGTTAGCGATTCCCACTGGGAAATTATAATAAATTATATGGAAGAGCATCAAGATTTTGCTGTAGGTCGCTTAAATAGTGCAAGCGCAAGAGAAACCCACAAAAAGATGTGGGACAATTTACGCAATATTTTAAATTCCGAAGGAGCTGGAATCAGAACACCGGAAAAATGGCAAAAGGTATGTAAATTATTTTTCAATATGTAATGCAAATAGGTACTGAGCAGAAGGCAATAATTATAAACATACATTTCAAAAAAGTACAGACATGGACAGATTTCAAATACCACTTAAAAAAAAAAACAAGTCTACTGTCAACCAAGTGTCAACGTCAAAGTCGTCAAAAAAATAGTGCCGCTAGTTATAATTTTCATCCCATTAGAACGAAAATGTAGTCACGCCCACCGAAAGCCGATCGTTTCCGACGATAGTCATCCGGAATCGCAAAAGCCGCCATTTGCTTCACGATATCGTATAGAATTTGCTGTCGTCGTCGTCAATCGTATCGTGAGTTCGGAATCCCCTAGCAGCACGTAGTGTGTTGATTGAGTGACCTTAATGTTTTATTCAAAATAGCGCCATCTGTACGTGAATCGTGAATTTTTAGAGGAATTGAGTTCTGTTGACGTTTGAAGCGCCTAAATGTCTCCTTCTTTGAGTTTTCCTCTTTTCGAGTGCTATGAATCGTTTTCGTTATATAATTGTCCTAAATGCTATTACACAACAAATAAAAAAACTGAAAAATTCCACCATATTTGTGGACTTACCGCAAAAAAAAGTGAGGTTAAGTTGAAAAAATGCTGTCGGTGCAAAGTGGAAAGTTTTTCTTTTCTGTGGTATTACTCTCATAACAAAAAATGTATTTCTGATAGAAATATGCACAAATCGGTTAAGCAAAATAGAAAACGAGCTAAAAAATTAGATTTGCACACAAAACATTTCCAATGTGACCAATGTGATTTTGTCACTAATAATAAATATTATATAAAAACACATAGAATTTATAAGCACACACCAACGCATTTACAAGAATGGTTTCAATGTGATCAGTGCTCGTTTAGATCTTTTGTAATCACTTATTTGCATAAACATAAAGTACGAATGCATAATTTTATTGAAGGATGGTTCAAATGTGATAAATGTGATTATAAATCACAGCAAAAAGATTATTTGAGAAAACATACATTATATAAACATATTTCACCTGATTCACAAATATGGTTTAAATGTACTCAGTGTAAATACAAATCCAAACTGAAATCAAACTTAGAAAATCACATATACCATAGACATATGTCAATAGATTCTCAATCACAATTTGAATGTTCTCAATGTGAATTCAAGACAAGATATTCGTTTCATTTGCAACAGCACAAATATCACAAACATTTATCGGCTGATTTACAAACATGGCTTGAATGTGATCAATGTGAATATAAAACAACGCTAAAAGTATATCTCCGACAGCATAAAGCAAGAAATCATATGCCGGCTGAACTACAAAAATGGCACACATGTGATCAATGTGCATTCAGCACAAGAAGAAAAAGAAATTTGGAACTGCACAAAATAAGTAAACATACTTCAGCTGATTTACAAACATGGTTGAAATGTGATCAGTGTGAGTTTAGAACCAAGATGCAGTTATATTTGAAAAAACACAAAATTAGTAAACATAATTCACAGTACTTGGAAAAATGGTTTGAATGTGATAAGTGTATATATAAAACAACGATAAAAGGAAATTTGGTCCGTCATATAACCACTAGACATTTGAATTGAATTGCGAAAATGGTTGTAATTTAGTAATTTTGTTGCCTAAATTTATGATCAATTGAATACTTTAAGGGTGCGCTTACGTAAAGTAAATTAAACTGATATTAAAATAATGCGAAATCATGATGTATGATTAGATGCTCTCACCAATTAAATCAATCACGGAAAGAATTAATTTTAAATATTCAATTTGGCTACTATAAACTCACCCTGAATGTTTCTCTAGAGCAGTTTCTAAATTTAGAAGCTCTTCTTGGAGCGTGAGATAGCTTATTCAAAAAGTGACCTTAGGTTTTTAAATATTGATTTGAAAAAAATCAATATCTTTAAGAATGTGAAATTCTATCATTTAATAATTTTGGTTTTAAAAATATATAGAAACAAAAATTTATTATTTAATTTATATGTTTAAATGTTGATATTTTATTAAAAAAAATATGCAGATTAATATTTTAATTGCATTATTTCAGCTAGTTATGATAAGGGAATAGTGAAAACTTACACCATATTTGTTCAAATGTATATAATACTTCTAAATATATTTGTACAGTTTATTATAAATTACTAATACATCGCAAATATTTTTATACAAAATGTAGGTATACACTATAAGACCAGGGAGGAAGATAGCAGACGTTTTGTCTCGTCGCCAGTCGAAGATGAACTCAGCTGATGCTGACAGGTAGCTAGCAGCAGTGCGTATCTGTCAAACTAAATAAATAAATTATACAAAGAAAACTTTTAGTTTTCTGCCACTTCAGACCTCTGCAATTATAGTCGACCTAATTTGCGTTACATAAATGAACATCTTAATGAACCGCACAAAAGTTTAGTCTTCTTAATTTATCATTTCTTGTAAAAAGTATTTTTATTTTGGAAAAAAAAATCAAGACTATTTATTTATCATAATTACTATTATGAACTGTAAAACTTTGTACGCAACCTCGATTGGTTGTAGAAGCCTCTCTATCTATAATATACTTTCTAATTTTATTGCTTTACGCCATATTCATTCTGATCGCAGTCAAACCACTTTGGTAAATTAGCTAAATTGTTTTTACTACTTTTATCTTTTTGTAACATTTTGCTTTGGTTCAAATTTGGACCAAGTAATGAATGCTTTTTAGTAATATGCCTGATCAAAACATGTTCTTTCTTTGCTCTAAACTTGCATTGATCGCATTCAAACGATATTTCTGTATTCGATAAATGTCTACGAAATCTGTGTTTCTCTAAATCTACTTCATGTCTTGTTTTATATTCACATTGTTTGCATTCATACCACATTTCATGCGAATCATGTTTTCTATTTACATGATTTTTTAGAGTAGCTTTTTGCAAAGTTTTATATTCACACTGATCACATCGAAAACATTGTTGCAAGTCAGATGGAACATGCTTTTTCATTATATGCTTTTTTAAATCACTTTTGAACTTTGTTTTCCACTCACACCGATCACATTGGAACCATGTTTGTAAATCATCCGATAAATGTTTATTTTTATTATGCCTTTGTAGGTAGAAATGAGTGGCAGTTTTAAAATCACACTTATCACATTCATACAAAGCCTTAGCATGCAGTGCTAGTATGTGTCTTTGTAAAGAGCTTCTTATATTAGTTCTAAATGGGCATTGATCGCACTGATACCATTTCTGCAAATGTACCGGCGTATGTTTATTTTTCATATGTATTTTCAATTTATATGGACTTCTATATTTGCAATCACATTGAGCACATTCAGCGTATTTAGTCGGTTGATCAACATTCCGTTTTTGTATTTTTTTCATATTTTTAAAATAAAATTTATTTTTATTGAAGGTGCATTTTCCCCTTTCACACATACCCCCTGCTAGAAACCAACTTTTCACTTTGCATCGTTCACAAAGCTTAAACATAACCTCACTTTTTTCTTCTTCAATGCCACAATTATGACGAAAAATCTTAACTTTTTCCTGTGTTTCGTAATTGCAATTGAAACATTTGTATGCCCAAAGAGGCTCATAGCAAGTAGAAAGAGTAAATTTTGACATGGCAAACAAATTTTGTAAAAGTAGCACTCACTTGAATTAATTTACTCAGATTAGATACTATTCTTCGGCTCTCAGATAGCGCTGGTACAAGTTTTCAATTGAAAGTCAAAGATAGAATCTAATTAAAAGTAAACAAATACTCTAGTTTGACATATGACATTTTTAACAAATGGTAGTTTTGACATCTACTGTCACTTTATTGCGCAGACTAGCGGCCCGCTCCGGCTTCGCACGGGTATAAAATATATAACTTATGCCATTCACTGGAAAAATGATTATAATCGATCCAGTAGTTTTGCTTTATTCATTACCATTGCTGCAAATGCACAGGCGTATGTTTATTTTCTGTAGTTCGGTTCAATTTAGATTTATTTGTATACTTGCAATCACATTGATCACATTCGAAGTATTTTGTATGAAGATGGATATGTCACTTTTTATTATTGCCTGACAGTGTTTTGCGAGGTTTAATTTTCCCTCAGGACGCATGTGCTCTGCTAGAAACCAACTTCTCACTTTGCATCGTCCACAAAACTTAAGCATAACCTCATTTTTTTGCCTTCCAATCCACAAATATGACAAAATTGTTTAGTTTTTTCGTGTGTTTCATAATTGCAATTGGAACATTTGGATGTCCCAGGAGGCTCATAACAAGTTGTAAGAGGAAACTAGCTGGAACATTGCAAACAAATTGATTTCAATGGTCCACAACCAACCACCTAATTTTATATCATGATACATGACATTGACATTTTAATTTGGCAATGTTGACATTTGACAGCCTTGTCATTACTTTTGGTGTTTCTTAGAAATTTTTGTTAGAGACCATAGTAGTGTAGAAATTTTTTTCCATCATCGAAAAGTAGAAATTTTAACAAACAAAAAACTTACCAATTTTTTAATGAAGCAGATATTTTGACGCAAGGATTTTTTATGAAAAAGTTAGAATTTTTTTTTTAGGTATATTTAGTAAAAATAAAGTAAAATAACAAATAATTTTAGTCAAAAAAATTACATTGTGTATGGGACATAATAATATAAGTTTTCACCAAATTACATATTTTTTAATTTCAAGATAAAAATAATATACTAAAAACTTGGTTATTAGAATCTTTTTTAATTGAAAATATTTAAACAAAATCAAAATACAAAACTGTAGATTTTTTTTATTTATTATCTACAACTTTGCTATATAACTTTCTTCTATAGAAAATGTAGCTTTGCCGGAAATTAAGCAAAGTAAATCGTTTTTTTTTCTCTAAAAGCTAACCCTCTTCTATTTTCCAACCTCAAATCGCCTCTAAAGTAATTTTTCTTTTATTTTTGTTATATTTTCTTTCTTTCTCAATTCAACCTACTATTATTCTATTTATTTTTTGTAGAGAATATACTTTATAACGGTTATTCGCAAAAAAAAATTTATTGTTTACAGTTGGCAACCTTACGTTACCCATCAGCTGTCATACATTATCTAATAATAATAATATACTTTTGATCCACTAGTTCCAAAAATGTCGTCTTTTTCCAAATGTTGCCGTTCATCAACAGTTTTTTCGTGCTGTGATTTATTGGAGTTTTATATGTGCCGTTTGTGCAACTATAAAATCAATGAAAAAATTAATTATTTTTATCACAATTGTGAATATCTCGACGTTCCGGAAGAGGCCTGTTATAAACGATGTCGACGTTGTGAAGTGGGTAGTTTTTCGAAGGCGTGGAGTTATTTTCACAAAAGAAACTGTAATTTTGATAAGAAGCGATCAGTACGAACCTTAGCAGGTGCTATAATCAATCTTAAAAAAACGATTGAAAAAGAAAAAAAATTTCAATGCGATCAATGTGATTTTAAAACTAGTGAAAAAAAGTATTTAAGTAATCATAAAAGAAAAAAACATCTTCCAATTGAATTACAACACAAAATTCAATGCGATCGATGTGAATATACCACTATCTACATAACATCCATGAAAACACATAAAATAAAGCATCTTCCAAATGAATTGAAACAAAAGTTTCAATGTGATCAGTGTGAATTTGTATCTTTTTTTGAAGCAAATTTAGTAACACATAAAAAAATGAAGCATCATCTGTCAAACGAATTACAAGAAAAATTTCAATGCGATCAGTGTAAATTTATAACTATTTATAAACGAAATCTAGTGATCCATAAAAAAACCAAACATTTGTCAAGTGAATTACAATGCAAATTCCAATGCGATCAGTGTGAATATACAACTGTTTATAAAAGTGCCATTAAAAAACATAAATATATAAAGCATACTTCAAGTGAATTACAACGCCAATTCCAATGCGATCAGTGTGATTACGCTACTATTGACAAATCTAATCTAGGTAAACATAAATATAATAAGCATCTTTCTAATGATTTGCACCAAAATTTTCAATGCGATCAGTGTGAATTTATAACTATATATAAGGGACATCTAGTTACCCATAAAAAAGCAAAACATTTGTCAAATGAATTACAAAGCAAATTCCAATGCGATCAGTGTGATTACACAACTATTGACAAATCTAATCTACGTAGACATGAATACAATAAGCATCTTTCAAGTGAATTACAACAAAGTTTTCAATGCGATCAATGTGAATATAAAACTATTCATAAATATCGCTTAAAAAAACATGTTGAAGTTAAACACTATTCAAATGAATTTCATCAAAAATTTCATTGCGACCAGTGTAAATTTACAACTATTCATAAAAGTAGCTTTAAAAAACATATTGAGAATAAACATCTTTCAAGTGAATTAAAACCAAAATTCCAATGCGATCAGTGTGAATACACAACTGTTGATAAAGCTGGCATAAAAAAACATAGATATAAGAAGCATACTTCAAGTGAATTACAACGGAAATTCCGGTGCCATCAATGTGATTACACAACTATTTACAATTGTAATTTACGCAGACATGTATATAGTAAGCATCTCTCAAGTGAATTACAACAAAATTTTCAATGCGATCAGTGTGAATTTGCCACTACCCAAAAATATTATTTAACGAAACATAAAAATAGAAACCATTCTTTAAGCGAATTAAAAGGAAATTAAACCGATAATGCTTCAAAACCCATAAAATAAAGTACCTTCAAGTGAATTACATTAAACTTTTCAATGTGGTCAGTTTGAATGTATAATTATCTAGAAAGACAAAACAGCAAAACATCTGTCAGGTGAATTACAGCAAAAATTTAAATTCCCATACGAATATTCGCAAAGGAGACACAAAAAGAGAAAAATACATTTTTGTGTTTTAGATTACAATGAAGACGTTTGTAGGGAATAATAATCCTCTCATCGTGTTAAACAATAAGCACAACGCTTTGTTTTAGATGTTTATTGACTGATCTTATAGCTATTTATACACTTGACTATACATATTCTATGTTATACCGAGTGACTATAAATGAATGGAGCAAAAAATACTGTGACAAGAGTGAGTAAGTTGTTAGTGCAACTGGTCAGTTGTCAATCGTTTTTATTTAGATTATGTCAGAAAGTAAGGCAACAGAAAGTAAAGACATTTGTTTTGAACTGCGTGTGTCTTGGTAACGATAGTACCATCAAAAGAATTCAAATATCTTACCAACGTAAAAAAATAATTTTCAAGTATTAAAAGTCACTCGGTATAAATAAATATAAATTTAGAAAATGGAAATTGCTAATGACTTTATATGTAAAATCTTTTTTAATAGATTTTCTGAAAAACACTTTGTGGACTTTTTTTTTACGTTAAAAATATAGGGTAATGTTGGGTATTGTAAGCACCCTAAGGAAATATGACCAAATATAGTTTCTTAATTTTAAGGATTCACGGTCAATAAAAAGTTAAGCAATATTATTAGTCTGTTGTATTTGAGAAAAGCAGCTCCATTGGACATCATTTGCTTAGAATTTTTTCAAAGAAACAGTTATATAAAAAATTAAATCTGACCATATTAGTCTCTATAGCGTGAAATGTGAGCATTCTTAAGGATAATTTGAGCATGATAAAACTGTTTAGAATTTATTCAAATGTGAGAAGAAAGTGAAAAAAAAAACACAAAAGTATTGAACTAAAACATATAATTTTCTAAAATATCTAAATACTGCAAATGCATGTCAATAACTATTTATATACGAGAGTATGGTTTCGCACCCTCCGGGTGCTTACCCTACTCTCTTGAGTAGAGGGTTGCCTACGGCAACGTGTATGAACCTATAGGGGTTGCCTTCGGCAACCGTAAAATAAACGCACTTTTTTTTTTTTATTAGATTATTGTTTATTTATTTTTTTATTGTAATATATTTTTTTTTATTTTTTTTCTACTTTTTCTACTTTCTCATATCAACGTTTGGCTTTGACAACATTTATATAAACCTAGCCCATGATTATTTATGTTGAAATTTATAATTATTTATTTAAAAAATTTTAATTAGATTTTATTAATTATACTTATTTCTTTTTCTTTTATCTTTCTCATCTTTTTTTTTATAATAAAGCAAGCATATTACCATTTACTAAAATTTTTTTTATTTATTTTTTTTTGTACTTGTTCTACTCACTCGTATTGAATGTTGCCTGCGGCAACATATATAAATCTATTATCATTTATTTTTGTAAATACTTTTACTATTCATTATTATTATAAATTTTTAATTTTTTTCTCATTATTTAGGTGGCGGACAGTCATTTTCTGTTATAAAAATTCTCGTTATAACATTTGAGATCAGATTTTGACAAACGTTTTCATATTAATATTACTTTAATATTTAAAAATAGTATTACTATCTATCATTATTTTATATTATTTTTTTCAATCATTATATATATATATATATATATATACGTATAGTACGGATGATTCCCGCCGTTGATATAGCTCAGGCAAAGGGCCCCCCAGCAGTAGATCCGCGATCCAATCCATATATAATCTTAAACACGCAACTGATATCTCATCGCGTTACAGAAGCCCAATCATTTCGCACATTGTCTCAAGCCCATTGTGTGTTTAAAGTCGATAACTTACGCATGTTTTAAAGCCATTGCAAGGTTGCCGCTTGAAAGAGTGATAACCACATAGTTTCTAGATGTTTTGAGCTTGGTTGAAGAAAACACAGCAAAATTTCTCATGCGCTGCGTGGGATGAAGATCAAACAAAGCAAGAATGGCAGACATTGTGTCTACAGCTACGATATATTCAATTACAAGTGCAGATTTGATTTCGAATGTTTCGCTACAAAATTAAATAACAGAATTCGGTTTTAATTTTGATCACGCCTAAATATAGGTATTTTATTCAATATCAAAATTATTTTATTATTCATGTTCTTTATATTGCGGCATCTACCGTGAATCTTTCATCTATTAGTAAACAATTGCCATTATTTTAGATAATGCCATTAGAGCCTGAAAGCAATCTTTTATTTTTCAATTGAATTTGGGGCAATAAAATTAAATATACCTACATTAACTGAATACTATTCTGATAGAGACTTAATGAATACGTCTTTATTTGTTAATTACATGCTGTAACAAGATTCAAGCCATAATATTCATATCAGTAAGCTATAACATTTCTTTCCACACGTTTGCAATTACTGCATTCCACAACATAATCGTCTATAAAAAAATAGAACTCTCAAATAATAATTAGTTTTCCACCTATTTTTTTAAACATGTAGATTTTTTAAAAATATAAATTTATTAGAATGCAACAGTTTTTTATAGCTACATGTTTTAGAAAGCTACAATTTAGAAAAATTTTTTACTTAGGTATTTTTTGTGTGTCTATAATACTTTTTTATTAAATAAGCTTTTAACCAAACCTAAATAACAACACTATGTAATATTAATAACACCAATGGCAATAATTCGCCTGTTATTATGAAGTTTTGTTTTTCATATTTATTAAACAATTAACAATTGGGTTAAATACGAGTTTCAAAGGAGTTTCTTACAAATTATCTGCTTACTCAATAATGTCTTCAACTGCGCAGTTTTGTAGTTGCAAAAATAGTTAATCAGAAATATAAATAAATAGAATAAATTTTAATTTTTCTTGGCTACTATAAATGTTCACAATTATAAGAGCCTATAATTTAAAAATTTTCATGAAAGTACTGATTATAGTCAGTTCTTCCATCAGTCAGATACACGGAAACTATTATTTTATAATTTCAATTCTTTTAAAGTTTAAAAGAATTATAATTATAAAATATTTCGAATGTATATGATCCAATATGATCAATGTTATCACTTTTATTGCCAATAACTAGTAATATACAAAATACTTTCTAAAATGTTTTGTAAAAATATTATGTACCATGAAAGCCTGACTGGAGACTGTTTTGTTTTTAATGAGACATTTCAGGTCAGTCTATTGCAGAATATTACACTTTTAGATGCATCTTTACTATATATCAATATATAAAAGCGCATTTTCTAAAGTCTAGCATCATAGCGTAGCGAACAGCACGCTTGTTTAACAATTGATAAATCATAGTTCGATTCCGACGGCAGCTATATTTTTTTTTTAACAATTTACTTTTTAACGCTAATTTTTCTCAAATTCATCATTTAATGTACTTAAGTAATATTATTAGGGGTATATTTTTAATAATACATATAATAATAAGTGATTATAACATAAAATAAGTAAGATTTTCATTCGACCTCGCGCTGTTGCTACTACATGTCAGCTCCACCGTCTTGCTCGTCCGTGCATCTGTGTCCGTGCGCTTATCAACATTCCAAGCTTATATAAATAAACAAGACTAATGGATCTCTTCGATAACAATATGTACCTTAGTTTTGTGTTAATAATTAATTGACTTTGATTTATTTATTAACTGGATGCTGTTACAGCTATCCCCATACAGCATTTACAATAAACGTGGTTTGAGCTGTTTTACAATATAGCATCAGCTGTTTGCCGTAAATGTTTATTTTTAAATAATTGTTTTGTGCAAACACATATATTTTTGATGATAATGATGATGTATTGACAATGTTATATAAGGTTTTTAATAATGTATTGATTTTAGTAGCACAATAATATCGAATTCTTCAGCAAGAAGAAACTTTTAATTCTTTTATAAAAACTTTTATTCATGTATTATATGTTGTTATGGATTAAAATAATAATATTTTTAATTTAAGACCCATTCACCATCTTTAGCGACAATTGCTTTCATCATTACGACAATTATGTTATCATCGCATTCCTTCGGTTACTCTCTAATCATGTGGATAATACCAAATTAATAACCAAACTTGAACTGAAAAAGTAGTACTTTCTTTTTTCATTAAAAAATTATGTTCTCTGGAATTGATAGGCAAATAATTACGATACATTAGTTTTAGTTTAGAGTCCACACGATTAAAGGACTACTATTTAGTCTATTTACCACCATAGATAAATAAACCTCATACTATGTATTTCTTATCTTCAACGAAAAACACCGTTGAATGATTCTCGATTGTTTACGAATAATAATTACGCCAAACAAGCTTATCTATCGCTGTGAGGTCATCTAGTGATGTTATTCTTCACCAGATGAAGTATGCAGAAACTAGAAACTTTTTGAAAACAAATTAAAAGGCGTTTACCAAACATAAAGGACTTTTCTTATAATTAAAAGCAAAGTTGTTTCTTTCGCTAGTAATTTATTCAAGAAAATGTTGCTATTATTGCGAAATAAAAAGTTATTAATGAATCATTTGAACTCAAAACTCAACTACCAGTATTTGTAAAATTGATTTTATGCTAAAAATTGTGTTGGATTTCCTAACGTGAGTTTGTATGATGCCTCCATAATCTAAAACAAAAAAATATTCACTCATTTTTTATAGACACGAAAAAATGTGGGTACTCTGTAAATATTTCTTGAATAAACCATAAGCGGCAGAAACAAACAATTCTGAAAGTTTTGTAATATTCTTATGCTTTTGCTAACCATGTAATTTGAAATTGAAATAAAAATTCTAGTAATTGTTTAATTCTTAAACTAGTTATAAACATGAAAGATTAACAGAAAAGGAAAAATATTCAAATACCTTTCAACTTCTGTTACTACTAATAATTCAATATAAAATTACTAGCATGTCTTTTTTTATATTATCCGCTTATTTTTTGGGTCGCTTTTAGAAGCAAAATACAAGATAGAGCGTGACCTAAAGGCGCACAGTGATCACGAGTAAAAGTTTTCAATTTATTAAGTATTCATTGGACAGAATCTTTTCTTATAAAACATAAAAACTTTATTTATTATTTAATAACATTTTAAATTTTTCACTTTGCTTATCATTACCGATTTTAATTTTTGTATTATTTAGAACGTTGTGGTGTTTTTGTTGCACTTTTAAAAATATTGTTGATTTTATGTATCCCAATAATAAAAAAACCCAAAAATTTGTTTTTGTGGATGTGTTATTTTTGTTTAGAATTTTTTGCTAAATTACCAATCACTTTGATGATACTTATGTGACATAATTTCACGTAGGTTTTTTTTTTGCAAAATATTGAATGTTTTTTCAAAATTTCATTCTTAAAATTTTTCAAGTAAGTCAAAATAAACCACACCGTATGATTTTTTATTGTTTACCGCATCTTTTATGTGTTTACTCAGCAATCTGCTTACTTACAGTGTGCTTATGGCAATTTTTTAAATATAACGAATTAAATATGTTAATTAGTTACTTTTTTTTAGCGACACGCTGCCGCTGTGATAATTATTGTACTATTAAAAAGCATTTTAAATAAATTTTGTATCAATATTATGAGATGAATTAAAACTAAAAATTTGGAATATCACTGGAAACTGACAAAAAGAACCTATTAGGTTTGTATTTGCTCAATATTATAAAGCGTTTGCAGTCAAATGTAAAAATTTGATTTAATGAATTAAAACTGTCTACGAGCTACATAAAACGACCTTGCATCAAGTTGGAGGTGAATGACAAGGGAATTCCGTCATTAAGATAACAAAAACTAAATAAAACACTGTTGCAATATGGTGCACAAGACTGAGGAAATTATTCCAGAATAATCAATTTTGGAGCGTAAAATGCGTAATATATATTTTATTATAAACGCCAGCGTCAACAGCGGCCACTACCGTAAAATGGTTGAACTACAACCGTTTATCTTGATATGTTTCAAGCCATTGAGAAGCCCTGCACCCATTTGGATTATTGTTGATAAAAAACAAACTCTTTATGATAAAATGATGACGTAAAGCGTAATGAACGTCTTCACTACCCATCTAAGTATGACATAAAATTTGGTTGAAAAATAAAAAACCGTTATTGAGAAATTTAATGTTATACATGGAATTTTTCTCAAGCCCGTTTCCGGGCTTGGAAACCGGCCGGTGGGCTAAGCGCCAGATGCAAAGTATGCTGTTTTTGGCTTCATAATGAACGTTTATACGTCTATATATATATATATATATATATATACGTATAGTACGGATGATTCCCGCCGTTGATATAGCTCAGGCAAAGGGCCCCCCAGCAGTGGAGCCGCGATCCAATCCATATATAATCTTAAACACGCAACTGATATCTCATCGCGTTACAGAAGCCCAATCATTTCGCACATTGTCTCAAGCCCATTGTGTGTTTAAAGTCGATAACTTACGCATGTTTTAAAGCCATTGCAAGGTTGCCGCTTGAAAGAGTGATAACTACATAGTTTCTAGATGTTTTGAGCTTGGTTGAAGAAAACACAGCAAAATTTCTCATGCGCTGCGTGGGATGAAGATCAAACAAAGCAAGAATGGCAGACATTGTGTCTACAGCTACAATATATTCAATTACAAGTGCAGATTTGATATCGAATAATGTTTCGCTACAAAATTAAATAACAGAATTCTGTTTTAATTTTGATCACACCTAAATATAGGTATATTATTCAATATCAAAATTATTTTATTGTTCATGTTCTTTATATTGCGGCATCTACCGTAAATCTTTCACATATTAGTAAATAATTGCCATTATTTTAGATAATGGCCCTTAGAGCCTGAAAGCAATCTTTTCTTTTTCAATTGAATTTGGGGCAATAAAATTAAATATACCTACATTAACTGAATACTATTCTGATAGAGACTTAATGAATACGTCTTTATTTGTTAATTACATGCTGTAACAAGATTCAAGCCATAATATTCATATCAGTAAGCTATAACATTTCTTTCCACACGTTTGCAATTACTGCATTCCACAACATAATCGTCTATAAAAAAATAGAACTCTCAAATAATAATTAGTTTTCCACCTATTTTTTTAAACATGTAGATTTTTTAAAAATATAAATTTATTAGAATGCAACAGTTTTTTATAGCTACATGTTTTAGAAAGCTACAATTTAGAAAAATTTTTTACTTAGGTATTTTTTGTGTGTCTATAATACTTTTTTATTAAATAAGCTTTTAACCAAACCTAAATAACAACACTATGTAATATTAATAACACCAATGCCAATAATTCGCCTGTTATTATGAAGTTTTGTTTTTCATATTTATTAAACAATTAACAATTGGGTTAAATACGAGTTTCAAAGGAGTTTCTTACAAATTATCTGCTTACTCAATAATGTCTTCAACTGCGCAGTTTTGTAGTTGCAAATATAGTTAATCAGAAATATAAATAAATAGAATAAATTTTAATTTTTCTTGGCTACTATAAATGTTCACAATTATAAGAGCCTATAATTTAAAAATTTTCATGAAAGTACTGATTATAGTCAGTTCTTCCATCAGTCAGATACACGGAAACTATTATTTTATAATTTCAATTCTTTTAAAGTTTAAAAGAATTATAATTATAAAATATTTCGAATGTATATGATCCAATATGATCAATGTTATCACTTTTATTGTCAATAACTAGTAATATACAAAATACTTTCTAAAATGTTTTGTAAAAATATTATGTACCATGAAAGCCTGACTGGAGACTGTTTTGTTTTTAATGAGACATTTCAGGTCAGTCTATTGCAGAATATTACACTTTTAGATGCATCTTTACTATATATCAATATATAAAAGCGCATTTTCTAAAGTCTATCATCATAGCGTAGCGAACAGCACGCTTGTTTAACATTTGATAAAACATAGTTCGATTCCGACGGCACCTATATTTTTTTTTTAACAATTTAATTTTTAGCGCTAAGTTTTTTCAAATTCAACATTTAATGTACTTAAGTAATATTGTTAGGGGTATATTTTTAATAATACATATAATAATAAGTGATTATAACCATAAAATAAGTAAGATTTTCATTCGACCTCGCGCTGTTGCTACAACATGTCAGCTCCACCGTCTTGCTCGTCCGTGCATCTGTGTCCGTGCGCTTATCAACATTCCAAGCTTATATAAATAAACAACACTAATGGATCTCTTCGATAACAATATGTACCTTAGTTTTGTGTTAATAATTAATTGACTTTGATTTATTTATTAACTCGATGCTGTTACAGCTATCCCCATACAGCATTTACAATAAACGTGGTTTGAGCTGTTTTACAATATAGCATCAGCTGTTTGCCGTAAATGTTTATTTTTAAATAATTGTTTTGTGCAAACACATAGATTTTTGATGATAATGATGATGTATTGATAATGTTATATAAGGTTTTTAATAATGTATTGGTTTTAGTAGCACAATCATATCGAATTCTTCAGCAAGAAGAAACTTTTAATTCTTTTATAAAAACTTTTATTCATGTATTATATGTTGTTATGGATTAAAATAATAATATTTTTAATTTAAGACCCATTCACTATCTTTAGCGACAATTGCTTTCATCATTACGACAATTATGTTATCATCGCATTCCTTCGGTTACTCTCTAATCATGTGGATAATACCAAATTAATAACCAAACTTGAACTGAAAAAAGTAGTACTTTCTTTTTTCATTAAAAAATTATGTTCTCTGGAATTGATAGGCAAATAATTACGATACATTAGTTTTGGTTTAGAGTCCACACGATTAAAGGACTACTATTATTAGTCTATTTACCACCATAGATAAATAAACCTCATACTATGTATTTCTTATTTTCAACGAAAAACACCGTTGAATGATTCTCGATTGTTTACGAATAATAATTACGCCAAACAAGCTTATCTATCGCTGTGAGGTCATCTAGCTAGTGACTATGCGTAAGGTATTTTGTTTTCGAGGGTAAATTTGTGGGTATAATGTTTGTGATGTTATTCTTCACCAGATGAAGTATGCAGAAACTAGAAACTTTTTGAAAACAAATTAAAAGACGTTTACCAAACATAAAGGACTTTTCTTATAATTAAAAGCAAAGTTGTTTCTTTCGCTAGTAATTTATTCAAGAAAATGTTGCAATTATTGCGAAATAAAAAGGTATTAATGAACCATTTGAACTCAAAACTCAACTACCAGTATTGTAAAATTGATTTTATGCTAAAAATTGTGTTGGATTTCCTAACGTGAGCTTGTATGATTCCTTCATAATCTAAAACAAAAAAATATTCACTCATTTTTTATAGACACGAAAAAATGTGAGTATTCTGTAAATATTTCTTGAATAAACCATAAGCGGCAGAAACAAACAATTCTGAAAGTTTTGTAATATTCTTATGCTTTTGCTAACTATGTAATTTGAAATTGAAATAAAAATTCTAGTAATTGTTTAATTCTTAAATTAGTTATAAAAATGAAAGATTAACAGAAAAGGAAAAATATTCAAATACCTTTCATCTTCTGTTACTACTAACAATTTAATATAAAATTACTAGCATATCTTTTTTTATATTATCCGCTTATTTTTTGGGTCGTTTTTAGAAGCAAAATACAAGATAGAGCGTGACCTAAAGGCGCACAGTGATCACGAGTAAAAGTTTTCAATTTATTAAGTCTTCATTGGACAGAATCTTTTCTTATAAAACATAAAAACTTTATTTATTATTTAATAACATTTTAAATTTTTCACTTTGCTTATCATTACCGATTTTAATTTTTGTATTATTTAGAACGTTGTGGTGTTTTTGTTGCACTTTTAAAAATATTGTTGATTTTATGTATCCCAATAATAAAAAAACCCAAAAATTTGTTTTTGTGGATGTGTTATTTTTGTTTAGAATTTTTTGCTAAATTACCAATCACTTTGATGATACTTATGTGACATAATTTCACGTAGCTTTTTTTTTGCAAAATATTAAATGTTTTTTCAAAATTTCATTCTTAAAATTTTTCAAGTAAGTCAAAATAAACCACACCGTATGATTTTTTATTCTTTACCACATCTTTTATGTGTTTACTCAGAAATCTGCTTACTTACAGTGTGCTTATGGCAAATTTTTAAATATAACGTATTAAATATGTTAATTAGTTACTTTTTTTTAGCGACACGCTGCCGCTGTGATAATTATTGTACTATTAAAAAGCATTTTAAATAAATTTTGTATCAATATTATGAGATAAATTAAAACTAAAAATTTGGAATATCACTGCAAACTGACAAAAAGAACCTATTAGGTTTGTATTTGCTCAATATTATAAAGCGTTTGCAGTCAAATGTAAAAATTTGATTTAATGAATTAAAACTGTCTACGAGTTACATAAAACGACCTTGCATCAAGTTGGAGGTGAATGACAAAGGAATTCCGTCATTAAGATAACAAAAACTAAATAAAACACTGTTGCAATATGGTGCACAAGACTGAGGAAATTATTCCAGAATAATCAATCTTGGAGCGTAAAATGCGTAATATATAGTTTATTATAAACGCCAGCGTCAACAGCGGCCACTACCGAAAAATGGTTGAACTACAACCGTTTATCTTGATATGTTTCAAGCCATTGAGAAGCCCTGCACCCATTTGGATTATTGTTGATAACAAACAAACCCTTTATGATAAAATGATGACGTAAAGCGTAATGAACGTCTTCAATACCCATCTAAGTATGAGATAAAATTTGGTTGAAAAATAAAAAACCGTTATTGAGAAATTTGATGTTATACATGGAATTTTTCTCAAGCCCGTTTCCGGGCTTGGAAACCGGCCGGTGGGCTAAGCGCCAGATGCAAAGTATGCTGTTTTTGGCTTCATAATGAACGTTTATACGTCTATATATATATATAAATAGTTTTTTTTTATTCCTTCTTGTTCTTACCATACTCTCTTATATGTAAAAGGTTGCCTGGCAACAATAACACAACATTTTTTTTTATAAAAAAATTTTGCATGTATAATTATTAATTAGAAACATTTGTTTATAATTAATACAATCAAAAAAAAATTTTTTTTAATAAATATTTAATTTGGCAACACTTTTAAAAAAAAATTTTTTAATTGCCTAGTGGCAACACTGTAACCGAAAACACTTTTTTTTCAAATATTTTACGTAACTTTCATACAAAAATGTATGTTATGTCATAGCTCAAGCACAATAACATCTGTCAATGATGTTGTCGGTGTCAAAGATGTGTCACCCATCAACAATATGAAGTTGTTGTTGTGGTACAATTTTAATATCAAATTTAAAATTACCATTAAATTAAAACCCTCCTAAGCGTGATTAATAATGACTTTTTTATTTGATAACATTTTTTAAAAATTTTTTTATTTGCGCCTAGCTGCAACACTGTAACCGGAAACGTCATTCCTATTGCCTCTTGTCAACAATTTAGATAAACACAAATTTGAAACTTTTCTTTAATATTTAATTATTATAAACATTTGTTTGTACAGCATAATTCAAAAAAAAAAAATTTATTAATTGCTTTTTTAGTTAGCATCACTTTTAATTTTTTTTTTATTTTTCTAGTGTTAACAGTATAACCGGAAACACTTGTATCACAAATATTTGACGTAACTTTTATAAAAAAAAAGTAGGTTATGTCATAGCAAACATAATGACATTTGTCAATGACGTTGTCGGTGTCATAGATGTGTCACTCATTATCAATAGAAAGTTATTACCTTGATACAATTTTAATATAAAATATTTAAGTTTTCCAACTCAAACACTCTTAATTTTTAATGATTTTTTCATTTGGCAACACTTTAAGAGACTTTTTTATTTGCGCGTAGCTGCAACACTCTTTAAAACTATAAACGTCGTTTCTATTTCCTCTTGTTACAAATTTAGATAAACACAAATTCAAAACTTTTCTTTTATAACTATTAATTATAAAAATTTGCTTGTACAGCATAAAAAGAATCAAAATTTTTTATCAATAATTTTTTTCAGTTGGCAACACTTTTTATAAATTTTTTTATTGACCTAGTATCAACACTGTAACCGGAAACGTATATTTGACAAATATTTGACGTAACTTTTATAAAAAAAAAAAAGTAGGTCATGTCATAGCAAGAACAATGACATCTGTTAATGATGTCGTCAGTGTCAAAGATGTGTCACCCATAATCAATAGAAAATTATTGCTGTGGTACAATTTTAATATAAAATAAGATTGCCAACTCAAACTTTCTAAAGCTTGTAATTAATAATGACTTTTTAATTTAGCAACACTTTAAAAAACTTTTCTATTTACGCTTAGCTGCAACATTGTAACCGAAAACGCCGTTCCTATTTTCTCTTGTTAACAATTCAGATAAAGACAAATTCAAAACTTTTCTTTTATAATTATTAATTATAAACATTAGCTTGTACAGCATAAATAAAACCAAAATTTTTTATCAATATTTTTTTAGTTGGCAACACTTCTTAGAGATTTTTTTATTAACCTAGTATCAACACTGTAACCTTGAACGCTTGTTTGACAAATATTTGACGTATCTTTTATAAAAAAAAAGTAGGTTATATCATAGCAGGCACAATGACATCTGTCAATGTCAAAGATGTCTCACTTATCAACAACAACAATATGAAGTTGTTGCCGTGTTACAATTTTAAAATAAAATTTAGGATTGCCAACTCAAACAGATCTTATTGATTTATTTTATTACTTTTAACATACAGATTTGCAGCCTTCTCTCAAAATGTTTACATTGTGTAATTAAACAATAAAAAAATTACATTGTACTTTGTACATAAACATTTTAGATAAGTATTTACTGGAAGAATTATTAAAAGTAAATGCTCTTGTCTTCATATTAATATAGCAACATACAACTCATATTAAATTAATCAATAAAATATTGATAATAAAGACAATATCATGTTGTAAAATTTTTCAATTTGAGAGGGTGTCTATTTTCATCGCGGCCTTGTGCTTTCATCAACAAATTATATTATATCTCATTGTTATTTTGATAAAATATTGTCTAAATTACACTAATCACATTCAAGCCATTTAAACTTAAAAAAATTAAGCGTGTAGTTTTACAAATCATTTATATTTAAAGTAAAAAATAATATAATTATAATAATAAGGTATATACCTACATATCTTTTGTCTTTATTTTGAATATATTGAAAAGCTTTTGTTTTTATTTTTTTATACAGTATTTCGGATATCATTTCATGCACTACAATCGATCCTTTGCTATCTTGGAAAAAAAGATTTTCAGAGACCTTTATTACTTGTATTTTAATAGATCTTTTTATAAACACATCTTCTTCTAATTCATGTATGCAAAATTCTTCTTCTATTAATAAACAAATTATGAGGTCATTGACCTATATTAATTATATTTATTTGAATCTTGAATCGGTCGAAAGTTACATTATTTTTGATAACTTTAAATACATTCCAACTAATTAACTTACATTCAAAACCAATTCATTTGTAAAATGAGCCAATTCTTTATCAAATAACTTTTTGACATAACCTCACTTTTTGTTTCTTTTTTTATGTAAATCTGTAGCTATCTATAAATTATAAAATATATTTTACAATATTAATCAAAAATCAAGCAATAACCTACCTCTTATATAATATTATTATTATTATTAGAATAATCTATTATCTGATATTGACCAACCAATCCAATGACTTATAAGAAGAAGAAGACTGCATTTTTATAGAGAACACACTTGTATCACATTTCGTCAAACAACTTAGGACCTTCTAATTCGATATAATTGCAGCGGTAAATTGCTTTTTTGTAGAATATTTTATCGGTCATTCGTTTGAAAAATTGTTCCAATAAACTCGCGTCAAATGTCATTCCATTTGACATTTAAACTCTTTTTAATGGAAAATTTAGCGATATTTCTATTTTGTAGCTGTAAAATCCATTGAAATACATTCTAATAATTATAATATAGCAAATAATGTAATTTAAAAGAAATTTTCTTACCGAAATCTTATCTGAATCAATTATTTTCGAGCAACTCGTTTCGTCGACTCGTGTTAGTTATTTCAGGAAGCCAAAAAAATTGAAAAAATTCCCTAAAAATACCGACTGTTTTCTGAATTTGAGTATCTATCTATTGTGGTTTTTTGGCCAACGTCCTATAAATGTCCTATCCGTTTACTCTTTTTATCGGACATTTTTTTGAAAAATTTTTTTTACTAAAAATCCCTCCTGTCCCTTTATCCTAGCACAAAAAAATCCAATTCTTATCTCAAAACATCACACCGAAACTCTATTGATGCCGTTTTTTATCAAATTTCTTACAACATTTAACAATTTGTCATAATTAATAAATCTTTTTTACGCCGCACTTTTGCAAGAAAGAGACGCCGCTATCGCGTTTTATTTATATGTAACAAGTCAGACATTGATTTAAGTTTTTTGTTCGATTTCTGCACATTGTGTTTTCAGTGCTCAGTCCTGGCATTGCATACAACGAATCCCGGTTCCTCTAGTAACATAGAACTCTGTTACCATTCATCCAGGATGTTGAGTCATCCAAGTGGAGACGGCTTTATCATAGGAGCCGTTGAAAACACTAACATGAAGCGGTTGAATTTATGTGTAAAATGAATACAGCCAGATTTTTGATATTGGTTGTACGCCATCTAAAATTAAAGGCTCAGATCTTGCCTCCGGACCTACAATTTACAAAAATTGGTCAAACCATTGACAGAAGATTTCCTCGTTGATCTATGCTGATGATTTTGTGGCTGTAGTAGCACCAACAAAACCTTATCAAAAAAATCGGGGCAGTTTCGCACCATTAAAAAGATGAACAATGGTCGAATATATTGTCCAACTGCGTTCACGCAACAAACTACTGTCACGTTTTGGTCTTTTTCCCCACTTGTCATGGTTCCAACAGACTTTCTTAGCAAATATTTTACCAGGTCTATAAAATTAGGGTACCCTGATTTGTCAACTTTATAGATATTCTCTGGTGGAATCAACATTGCTCCAGATTGGGAATATGAGATTTTTTTCAAATTATCGAAGAATAGATTTATCTTGGTCTTGTTAAATCCTATAGCTCTTTGAACTGATAAAGTTCGAAGTAGGTACTAAATTTTGCTTTAAGAAAACACGTAACCAGTCTTTTCCAGTCTTCAATGAAGACTCCAAAAAGTTTATTCCAACCATAAAGTGAAAAATTTAGCTGAAGTTTTTAGTTTAGTTAGTAATTGGCAATTCTTTTCACCGATAAGCGCGCCACCGGTGGAGGAGCAAAAAGTTGATTCATCTGTTGTCATTTGAATTTATGTGTCTTTTTTTAGTTTTATGTGTTAAGTGTCGGTTTTTGGATTTAAGGTTTTTTTAGTGTTTATAAATGTTTATAAAATGTTTATTTCACTCCAGGAGATATTTAAATATCTAAATGTCCTTCCATCGTCAAGATGTTAAACAAACGTGTTACCGTAAATATTGTAACGATGGTGATATAGATATAAAATAGAATAGTCCAAATTTTCAATATGTTTAATATTGTTTCTGTTGATAGGTCGTGTAGATCGACAGCAGGATTGTTTTATTACTAGGATTTTGAAGGATTCGTTTTTCCACACAATACTCAACTTTACTTCTCAACGTATATTGTACAACTCATACATCATAACCTAACCTACATGTGTATATAAGGTTGCCTATAGTTGCCTATCTTATTCAACACACTCTCTCAACTTAGCATCCTTATACATTCAGCTTAAAAAAGCAACAAAAAATACAAAACAATATTCATTCAATCAAGCCTAAACCAGCTCGATGTTTTTGAAAACTTGATCCTCTGAGATTCTTTGTTAGTATGTCAGCTGTTTGGTTAATTGTTTCTATATACCTCAGCTTGACATTATTACATTTAACAAGATCTTTGATAAAATTGAACTTAACATCGACATGTTTAAGACGCTTATGGTCTTTCCTTTGAGACAATTTTATACAACCTTGATTGTCTTCATAGATGATTATAATCGGTTTTGCAGAGACAAGTTCAGTTATCAAATTCCTTAACCAAACGCCTTCTCGGGCCGCTTCTGAAAGAGCAACGTATTCAGCTTCTGTGGAGGATAACGCTACAGTTGACTGCTTCCTGGTAGACCAACACACAGTGTTTCCGAATACTTGAAACGTGAAACCAGTCGTTGATTTCCGATCTTCATCACCTGCCCAATCGGCATCTGCGTAACCGACTAAAACATCAGTTTCCGAATTTTTTTCGTATTTCAACTTGAAATCAAGTGTACCTTAGACGTATCTTAGTATCTTCTTCAATGCTTGCCAGAGCAATACAGTGGGTTTTGTCTGATATTTCGAACAGACGTTTAGAGCAAAGCTCAAATCAGGACGAGTACCCATGACAGCATAAAGTAAACAACCATTTATTTCTTTCACTGGTTTGTCGACGACTTCTTCGCCTTCACCTGGATTTACTTTGGCTTCCATAGGTAAATTTGTTGGGTGACAGTCCAGCATTCCAAATTTATCTAACACCTTAGTTAAATATTTTGTTTGACTTAGTTCTAGGCCGTTTTCACTTCTTGTGATTTCTATTCCTAGAAATTTCTTGATATCTCCAATATCAGACATATCAAATTCTGTTTCCAGTTTACCTTTAATTGACAACATCTCAGTCTTTCCTGTGCTGGCAATAATAATATCATCTACATACAACAGTAGATACGTTGTACTTACAGTACTTTCCTTAATAAACAGACATTCATCATTCTGTGATATTTCAAACTTAAGAGTTTTCATAAATTCATTGAATCGCTGATTCCAACAATGTGGTGCTTGTTTTAGACCGTAGAGTGCTTTGTTTAATCTGCAGACTTGATCACTAGCAGTATCAATTCCTTCGGGAACTGCCATGTAAATCTCTTCCTTCAGGAAGCCATGTAGAAACGCAGATTTCACATCCATCTGCCTAGCATATGGTTGTTTGTGGTTAATAGTGGCTAGCAGAATCCTCAATGTAGTAAGCTTCGCTACAGGTGAGTATGTTTTCTCATAATCTAGTCCATTCCTTTGCTTAAAGCCACGAGCAACAAGTCGTGCTTTGTATATCAAGATTCCATTGTTTTCCTTCCTCTTAAATACCCATTTAGAGTCAATGACGTGTGCCTTTTCTGGTCTTTTTGTCAGAGTCCACGTGTCGTTTTTGTACAGCATATTCAATTCAGTGTCAACCGCATTTTTCCACTGAGCATAATCAGCGCGATTTTTAGCATCTTCCAATGTTGTCGGAACATTGTCAATATATGCAACAGCACTCATTGCATTTACTTCATAGTCATCGTACCGTGCAGGTAATTTCCTATTTCTCTTACCTCTTCCTAAATTTGGTTCATTTAGTTCATTTTTATTAATTTCAGATTCACTGTCAGATAGTTCCATAAGAGTTTCAGTTTCCAATGTGTTTTGACAGTGGCACTTATCTGCTTTACTTATGTCATTGATGTTTTTCGTTTCGTCAAACAGTACATCTCTCCCTAACTCAATCTTTCCCTTTTCCGGATTCCAGAGCTTGTATCCGTTATGAGTATAGCCAATCATAATTAGGCTTTTCGTTTTTGGTTCAAACTTTCCACCTGCTCTTTCCTTTGGAATGTGCTTGTATGCCACAGAGCCAAATGTTCGTAGATATTTTAAATTCGGTTTCTTCCCATAAAACAACTCTGATGGCGTTTTATTTGAAGTCAAGGCTGTTGTTGGGCTTCTGTTCAAAAGATAGGTAGCACATAGTATGGCTTTACCCCACAAATCTTTTGGCAGTTCCGCTTCTAATATGAGAGCTCGTCCCCTTTCCAGAAGCGTCCGATTCAACCGTTCCGCGACACCATTTAATTGAGGAGTATACGGAATGGTAAACTTTACATTAATTCCCTTGTCTGTGCAAAACCGATTCATCTCATTTGAACAATATTCTCTTCCGTTATCACAGATTAACGTTACAATATTTTTCTTGAGTTGGTTTGTAACATAAGAGTGGTACTTCCTAAAACATACAAAGGCATCACTTTTCTGTTTCATTAAATAGACAGCGCTAAAATGAGTATAATCGTCTAAAAAGGTAATCATGTATCTGTGTCCATCGTAAGTGGTTGGCGTAATTGGCCCACATACATCAGTATGAACAATTTCTAGCACATCCTTTGATCTGCATTTCCTGTCTTTATTAAAAGGCAGTTTAGACATTTTACTTTCCACACAGATTCTACACATGCTTTCTAAGTTGCTAATGTTTTGAATTCTATCTACCATTTTTTGATTATACAATCTTTTCAAGTTATCTATACCTAAGTGACCTATTCTTTTGTGCCATAACTCAGTATTGTTAAAGTTAGATTTCAAACAACTGTTTGCTGATTTCCTTATTATTCCAAAGTTTACCTTAAACTTAAACATTCCGTCTACAAGAACAGCGTTAGCAATCAGTGTTGAACCTAACATAATTTTTGCATTATTCTTATTAAATTCAACTTTACAACCAGCCTCACAGAGCTTTTTAACTGACAACAAGTTATTCCTTAGCTCTTCAATAAATAATACATTTTTGATTATACTTTCCTTCTGATTTACATTTACAGAAATCTCGCCTATTTTCTTGGCAACAATATTTTCACTAGACTTAGCAACACATACCTTAATTGGAGTTGATAAGTCTTCGCTCGATGCAAAATACTTTTCGCTATTTACCATATGATCTGTCGCTGCAGAATCCAAGTTCCAGCTGACGATCGTCGATTCATCTGCTTCTTCCATGGAGACTTGGTTGGCTCCCGCAGAAAACGCAAATTGACTTCCTTCGTCTTCCAGCTGTCCGGAAGTGCAGTTGGCTTGTCTTTCTGGGCAGTTGCGCCGAAAGTGGCCTTCCTTCCCGCAGTTGTGGCATTTGTACTTCTTTTCTTTCTTGTGAAATTTCTTCCCATAGCTTTGTTGATGCTTGTGGTAAAAGGGTTTAACGGCGAATGCGGACGTGGTCGCTTGTCCTTCTTTTCCATGTGACACCTCTTCATTTCGTAATCAAGAAGTTTTCCTTTCACGAACTCCAATGTCAGCTTTCCTGGTTCTAGTGTTTCCAGTGCAGTCACAATCGGATCAAATGACTTCGATAGCGTCAGGAGTAAGTGACAGATAATGTCCAGTTTCTCAAGTTTGGCACCAACAGAGATCAATTCTCTTATTGTTTCATCAAACAAGTTGAAATGTGTTTCTAACTTCGTTCCAGCCTTCAGCTTCATAGCTAGCCATTTTCTACGTAAATACAATTGAGATGCAATACCTTTTCGCTGGAAAACTGCTTCCAAGGCTTGCCAAATTTGATAAGACGTCTTCTTGTCCTTGATGTGTTGTAGTTGTGAGTTGCTGATGCATTGTACAAGAATTGCCTTGCATTTCTTGTCTGCCTTGATGAAAGTTGCATCAGGATTTTCTTCCTCAGATTCGATACAGTGTAATACCTCATAATGGTCTAGCATGATTCCAACCCTGTATTTCCAGTTATCGAATCCAGTTCCGTTGAATTGAGTTATTCCAAACCTTTCAGCTTGTTTTTCGTCCATAATTAATGTTCCAGACGAACAGTACTTGTGCAATAAACGACTATAGTGACGATTTCAATGAAGAATTTCGATTTTCACGTTTTTCCATAAATCAGCATAAATCTCGGGATCTGGGCCCATAACCTGTTGATAGGTCGTGTAGATCGACAGCAGGATTGTTTTATTACTAGGATTTTGAAAGATTCGTTTTTCCACACAATACTCAACTTTACTTCTCAACGTATATTGTACAACTCATACATCATAACCTAACCTACATGTGTATATAAGGTTGCCTATAGTTGCCTATCTTATTCAACAGTTTCTTTTGCAAGAGAAGCGTTGGTTAATTTTTCTCATCTGATCACGTGTGGAAGAGCGAAGGAAAATGAAACGAAACATCATATTTTCGTATTGTGCTTGCAGACAAGCTCCTTAGCCTCTTCATCTCATGTGATAGAAGTTTTATGTGATTTAAGTTTTTAAGGAGTTTTAACCAAAAAAATGCAAATTTCAACGTTCAGTTGTACTTGTAAAGCTTTGTTTTATTACAACTTGCAATATGAAAAAACTGTTTAGGAATAATGTCACTAATTAAGATTCCTTTTAAAATACTAATCACTAATTTCTGGAATTAACTTATTTCTACAGAATAGACCTGGATCCGCATAGAATAGATAAAACCGGCAGTAAAATTAATAAATTCAAGCTAATTTTATCAACTTACTTGAAAGGTGAAAGTTTTCAGGTTAAAAGTGCAGTGAACAAACTTTCATAAAAGCTAATACCTTTTTCCTCATTTTTAATGCATATTTCCACGCAAATCTCTTGTCAACTTTTTCTTTTCTTCTATGTTTAAGTTCTATAGTGTGAGAGATAGGCAGGATTTTGATGATATAATTAATAAGAGAGTTGTATGAAATATATTCGGCGTTTATTGACTTATTATATTTTATTAAAAAAAATTATACGATGCGTACGCTTCTGATGAATTGTGACGACTGTTGTTTGCATCGGCGCGAATACATGTACGGCGGATCGTCACGAGATGGTGTGAGTATTACTATCTCCAACACTCTCCTTTAATACGAGCACGTACGCTGTATTAATCCGTCTCACTAACTCCCAGTGCTTTGGTGATATCGGCGTATCTCTCTCTAGTTAGTGGCTTCGTCAAAATGTCGGCGATCATCTCATCTGTCGGTATGTGTGCCAGTTTGATCGTCTGGCTCCGGACTGCTTCTCTGACGAAGTTAAACTTGATCCTGACGTGCTTGGTCCGGTCGTGGAACTTTGAAGCCGTTGTTAATTTAATTGCGCCCTGATTATCGCAATAAATTTGTCTCTCTGAGAATTGTGGGATTCCCAACTCGTAGATGAGTCCTCTCAAATACATTGACTCTTTAGTGGCTTCTGTAAGGGAATGATACTCAGCCTCCGTCGTTGACAATGCCACTGTTCTCTGTTTTCTGGATTTCCAGCTTATTGCGGCTCCTCCCAGGATGAATGCGTACCCTGTGTACGACTTTGAATCTGTGAGGTCATTTCCCCAGTCGGCGTCGGTATATCCTACGATTTTACCAATTGGTTGTTGGTATACAAGCCCCAATTTCGACGTTCTTTTTAGGTATCTAAGTACCCTCTTTGCAGCTCCCCAATGCTCTTCATTTGGTTGCTCGTTGAACTGGCTCAGCACGCTTACACTGTGCGCAATGTCTGGTCTCGTCGCTACTGATAAATACATGAGCGATCCGACTAGCTCTCGGTACTGCGGATTCGTCGTCTGCTTTTCGGCGTCTTCTCCGGCTCTCAACTTCGATGTTGGGCTCGCCGGTGTGCTCTGTGGATTGCAGTTCACCATGTTGAATTTCTTTAGTAGATCCTCGACGTACTTTCCTTGACTCAAGCTTACTTTGCCTGTCTCTTGCTTGATTTCAATTCCAAGGCAGTATTTAGCTTCTCCGAGGTCTTTGACTCCGAACTCTTTATTGAGACTTCGTTTCAGATCAGTGATCCATTTTTCGTCGTTTGACGTGGCTAGAATGTCGTCTACATAGACGGCGACTAATATTATTTTTCTATCTTGTCTGCATTGGAACAGACATGGATCTGATATTGTTGGCTCCAATCCCAACTTTTGAAGTGCGGTTTTCAAGCGCTCGTACCACTTCTTACCAGATTGTTTTAGTCCATATATTGCTTTGCGCAATCTGCAAACTTGATTACCTTCTACGAAGCTCTTAAGCATCTTCGTTGCCATCGGGAGTAGAGGTGAATCTCTTCTCTCGTTTCGTACAATATACTCCAGAGTCTCTTTCAACGTCGTCGGAGCTTCCATGTATAGCTCCTCGTCGATTACTCCGTGTAAGTACGCTGTTATTACGTCCATTTGATGCAATTTTGTTCCCATCTCGGTTGATAATGCTGCAAGTAGTCTGATAGTATCCAGTCTCGCCACTGCAGCAAACGTTTCGTTGAAGTCGAATCCAGGTCTTTGTGTAAATCCCCTGGCTACTATTCGCGTCTTTCTGCGCGTGATTTCTCCTTCTGCGTTTGTTTTGATTGTTAGGATTACTTTAGAGCCGATGACTCTCCCTCGCTCTGGTCGTTTTATGAGCTCCCAAGTTCCATGTTGCAGGTGTGAACGTACTTCTTCAGCGATTGCACGCTTCCATTCGTGTGCTTGTTTGCCTTACGTCGCTTCTTCTAGCTCAATATCCGCCATGTGAGCCATTTCCTCAATAAGTTTGACCTCCATTGGTTCATCGTCGTCTTCCAGATCTTCGACGTCGTCCGTCGATGTTTTGGCTCCACTTGTACAGCTGATTTCAAAAAAAACTGATACGACTCTTAAAGCACGTTTTTTAAATATTTGAGCAGTGTATTCTAGGGCACCAGTCGCCGTCACTGTCAAATTAAAAAACTGGTCAGAATTGTCGATTAGAAACAAATAACCGCGCAAAAATAATAATCTTTAAATGGCTCCGCACACTACCAAAGAGCTAAAAGCAAGAATTGTATCAGTTTTTTTTGAAATCAGCCGTACCTACTTCATTGCGTGCTCGCTTGTCGATTTGCACTAGTGATGTATCGAGCGGTATTTTTTCGTCTCGATTTTCCTTGTTTGCTTGGTAAAACACGTCGTCGGGTCCGGCAGCTTCTTCTTGCTCCATTGGTTCATTCACATCTTCTTCGTGGCTGAATGCATTGCCTGATGCAACACTCGACATGCTTACGTATCGGTATAGCTTCTTCGGTCTTCCAGGTTTCCCTGACATTTGTTTTGCTGGTCTTCCCGGTGCACGTTTCGGTGGTCCCTTCTCGGGCTCTGTGTGGACTTTCTCATTTCTGGTTTCTCTCCCTGGATAAGGAGCGTCTTCCTCTGGGTGCATATAGTCGTGATCCATCTGTGCGACGTTTTGTGATCTCAATATCGGTTCTTCGATAATTGATACGTCCCTGGTATATTCAATTCTTCCAGTATCACTTTGTCGTCTTTTATAGGCTTTTGCGGTTTCTGAATATCCGACGAGCCTACCTTCAACGGATTTTTCGTCGTGTTTTCCTTGACCTAGACCTTTCTTGAGTACAAATGCTTTTGCACCAAATATACGCAGATGTCTCAAATCTGGCTTATTTCCATGCCATAACTCATATGGAGTTTTTCCTTCGTGGCTTCTGCTAGGACATCGGTTTCTCAGGTAGTTCGCAGTGTTTACTGCCTCTGCCCAGTACATCTCTGGGAGTCCTGACTGAATTAACAAACATCTGGCCATGTCGACGGTTGTTCTGTTCATACGCTCGGCTACGCCATTTTGTTGTGGCGTGTATGGCACTGTGAGTCGCCTCTGTATACCTTCACGTTGCAAATATTCGTCGAATTGCTTGTTGCAATATTCTCGGCCGTTGTCTGATTGCAAAGCTTTAATTTTCATGCCTGTTTGATTCTCGGCGAAGCTTTTATATGATTTAAATGCTTCAAATACCGCGTCCTTGCTCTTCAGGAAGTGTATCACACACCAGCCACTGTAATCGTCGATGAAGGTTACAAAGTATCGGTTGCCTCCTTCTGACCTCGTTCTCGATGGTTGGCACAAATCAGTGTGTATGATCTCGAGCAGCTTTTTGCTCCTTTCTGTCCTGGGTTTGAAAGGTTTTGTCGTCAACTTGCCTCGTTGACAGATCTCACACGGCTGTCCGCCTCCTCTTATCGGCTTTAAACCAGTCGCGCGACCGTTTGACAAATCCACTACGGCGTCCATGTGCAAATGGCCAAGTCTAACATGCCATAGGCTTGCTTCCGACGTGTACGACTCTTCCGTCGCTGTGTTGGCCTGCTTTCCAGCTTCTCTTAGGTAGTACAGATCTCCAACCCGATCTGCAATCATCTTGACGTTGCCTTCTAGGTCTCTGATCACGGCTCCGTCTTTTCTAAATAAGACCTCTCGGTCGTTTTAGGTGATTTTTGACACAGAAAGTAAATTAGTTCTAAGGTCTTTTACTAATAATGCATTATTAATTTTTACTTCTACATTACCATCTTTTGTCGCTGCTGTTAGGTACGCCGTTCCTTTTGCCTTTGCTGTCGTCGAGGCGGTGTTTGCCATGTTCAGCGTTGCTGTACACTGTTGAAGATCTTCCATCATCTCCTCGTTTGCGCACATGTGCGTCGTGCAGCCGCTGTCTAAACACCATCTTGATGTGGGTGTCACATTGTTGACCTCTTCTGTCCTTGCGACTTCAATGTACAAATTTTCAAAATTTGCGCTGACGTTTTTCGCCGTGGTTTTTGGACGTTGTGGGCATTTTGATGCCCAATGTTCAAGGCTACCGCATATATAACATGGGAACCTCTTTTTCTGTTTCGGGTTATTACGACGTTGGTTGTTGCTTTGTCGATTTCCAGCGTAAAGAGCGTTGTTATCAACCGCTGTATCGACGGCGCGTCGACTTTTATTTTCGTCCATAATTTTTCCAATGAGCACTTCTGTATTCGGTAGGTCATCCTTGGACCCCATGGCAAGTTTTCGTAGCTTGGCGGTAGACCTTTGAGTATTAACACGACCAGCATGTCGTTGGGAATATCAATCTTCATCCCCGCCAATTGCTCTACAGCACTTGAAAATTTGTCTAAGCGTCCTCTAAAATCGTCGTCTTCGTCTATCTTGAATGACGTAATGTCTGTGAGTAACTCAATCTTTCGCACTGGACCTTTTGAGCCATGAATCGACTGTAGCTTCTCCCAGGCTTCCTTCGACGTGGTGCAATTCGAAATGCTTCTCAGCTCAGCTTTGCCCACCAACAGGATAATTTCTGCTAAAGCTTTTTCCTCGTTTTCTTTCCACTTGTTTAGCGCGATTGTGGCCGCAGCACGATCACCAGATCCAGTATCTGGTGTCGGGATGTTACCACTGACGTAGCCCCACTTGTCATGTCTTAACAACACGGCCTTCATTCGGATTCGCCATACCTCGTAGTTCGAGCTATTTAGCAACTCGATTCTCGATGATCTTTCGGCGTTCATTTTTGGGGTTAGGTTTTGCCACGCGGTTGAAAATTATTTTTCGCTTTCGGCTTTCACTCACTTAACTCTTTCTTTTATTTTATATCATTAAATTTTATCTATTCGTACACTGGTCCCATAACCTGTGGGAGATAGGCAGGATTTTGATGATATAATTAATAAGAGAGTTGTATGAAATATATTCGGCGTTTATTGACTTATTATATTTCATTAAAAAACATTATACGATGCGTACGCTTCTGATGAATTGTGACGACTGTTGTTTGCATCGGCGCGAATACATGTACGGCGGATCGTCACGAGACGGTGTGAGTATTACTATCTCCAACATATAGCAACAACTGGGACATTTTTTTTAGGGTGTGAGAGTTTGCTTTTTATACATTTATTAATATAAATTATTTAAGTCAAAACAGCTTCAATATAATATTGCAAGAAGGAGGGATAGCTGAGTGGAGATTGCGCAGAGCGCTTAGCTGAGAGATAATACCACAGAACACTCATTATAAGAAATGAAACATTCTATGCTAATGGTTGGCAACGAAAACGACAGTCAGCGCTTACAGCGATTTTGTGGCAAACTAAATTAGTTGCGGGCAAATTTAAATGTACCTGCCACTTATTTTGTCGCCTTTTTTCCCATTGAATTGGTGTTGTGAGATCAAAATAGAAGTGTTTAACTTAACTTCATAATTAAAACACATGTTTTAATTATAAAGTTAAATCAAACAATTCTCATTTGATTTCACAACAACCAAAATATGATTAATTTAACAGATACAGTTACTCTAGTTTTGAGTACTGTGAAAAGTACTTAAAAACACATAAAATGTAACTCGCTTTGTCACTAATCTATCACTACCAAACTGATTTTTATAATTTAAACAAATGTCCATATTAATGCCCAACAAAAATTTGAATTCCCACAGCCACTTCTTATGCCAATTGAATTGAAATGCACTACATACGTGGAAATATAATAAAAGTTTAATTCCAATCATCTACGATTTTCTTCTAAAATTCAACGAGTCTTTTTCTCTTGCCTCCAACTGAGATACTACTCGCTTATAATGTTAATAAAAAGTACAGTTATTTTCCTTCGCTTTAAACTGAAGAGTTTTCAGTCTCAAAAGCAAAATCCTCCATAAAAACTTGCACTAAAGCTGCACCAAAATTTAACCGTTTCTTTCTCTTGTCGACAAAACCAGATTCATCAAAGTGATCCTCACAAACTGATCACATCTTTTCTCTGAGCCCCCATCTATTCTATAAATAATATTCTCCCACAATTGGGAATCTACAAACAAAATCTTATTAAAACGCATATTACATGGAATAACTGAGCTTACCTATTTTATTTATAATTTTAATTCTATTTTTCATTTTGCTTTATCAATTAACATAAAAAATTGATATAATTTCATAAAAACAAGTATAACAACATAACCTCTAAATGCAACAAAAACAAAAAACGTTGTGAATCGAAAGTGAAGGGCGTGACAAACAATACTACTTTTGGCGCTGAATTCAAATCCATATTTCTGATTGGCTACTTTTCTTTCCCCTTGCCGCACGTCAATATAGTGGCCCACATACTTTTTTCGTTTCCAATTCCGCTATCTTGGCTTCACCCTCCTGGATAATACTATTGCCGTAAGGGCAGCAGTGGCGGCAGGTCAGGTGAAGCAGGTGAGGCTGTGCCTCACCCACTTCAAATCGCTAAACAAATAAATATTGAAAGAAAAAACTTATTTGGACAGAAGAACTTAATTTTAGTCTTTAACTGGTCATGTCAAATACGAGTATATTTTTAACTACATTTGAAGTAATAAGAAGTAAATACTTCTGTTTTCATATTTTTTTAAATTTGAAAGCAAATGCCTGTTAAATTGAGTAGGAACGTGTGTATATAGCTGTGTAGCTGAGGCTGTAAAATTTTTGGTTTAGTGAGCCACCAAATTTAAAGATTTTGCGCATGCGCACTTATGGCGGGCAAACTTAATTTCTACGACAAGTGAGTCTGTTTTCTCGTAGGTTCACTCGAAGTTCGGAACATTTCGATTATTTTCGTTTTAAGGAATCTGCCATCTCAGTCGTATTCACGCTTCTTGATGACACGTGGTCCTGCAATTGCTTTTTTGCTTTGCCTGTGTTCCGTCTTACCTGTATTTTTATTGGTTTATTTACCTGTGCTTAGCTTATTACCTGAGTGTTGGATTGGTGAAAATCTTGATTTTTTGTAAAAGTCACAAGTTATTGAATCTTCAATTAAGTTTTGTACGGCTTAAGCCGTAACACCATAAGAAAGATAAAATTCTTATCTAATTTTCTTATCTATAAAAAGATTTTCAATTTAAGAAGAGTAGAAAAAGTCGCTAGTAAAACACAGCCGCATCTCTGTAGAGAGTCACGAGCCGCCACTGAAGGGCAGTAAACAGCAGTCAGCGGGTAGTACTAGTAGGAGTGTCGAGTGCGGTACTCGTGCATAGTCAAGTCAAGTCGAGAGAACGAGAGTGATAGTTATCTTTACACTCGAACGAATATAACTTGTTATTGTGTGCAAATGAAGTGCGAATGTGGTGTCCTCACATTTCTGTTTCAGTAACCTTGCCAGGTGACAGACTTTCTACCTTCTTCTAATAATGTGGCTCGTTTGGCTATGGCAGCTAGGTTGAATACTGAAACGACTTGCTCTAATCTTAAGAAAGAGCACATGTAAGACCTTACTACATTATATTGATTATTATGATGCATGCAGATACATCTATGTCATTATTGGCATACTTGTTTTTATTAAAGAGCATGCAGATTATTTGTGTCAGAATTGGCACGGTTGTTATTGTTTATTATTGCTCTTATGTGAAATGATTAAGAATGAAAACCTACAGCAGAGAACTAGTTCTGTTCTTGAGCCGGTCTTTACTACTACTATTATTATTTATTATTTGGCTCTCGACGCCGATTAACATAATTCCTGTTTGTCGGTTGAGATCTAGCTTCTCAGATTTCTTAAAAAGATTGGAGAGATGTTTGAAGCCGGGTTTGATGCTGCCGTCAAGGCTGGTACTTTGTCGCTGAAAAGAGTTGTAGGTGGGTTCTCTGTTGTGGCAATGGAAGGTTGCAGTGTTCTTATACCTTTCAATTATTTCTTTAATCTTGTTTTTATTCTCCTCGCCGGAAACACTGTAGCCAATGACCATCTAGGTTTAATTACCTGGGTGCAGGTACTTGTGAGAAGGCCTCTATTGACTTCTCACATTGGTATCGAAAATAATAAGTAGATTGAAGAATGGAGAAGCAGAGGGAAGCCGCCAAAGGCCATGGAATCCTGTCCATATAATAGAAACAGCGAAGCCACCGTAGCAGAGGGTGCCCTCCACAAGGCTGGAATGGAGGAAGATTGCTTGGCGGGGACAAGCCCCCGGTGAGTTCTTTGATAAGTATTATTGACAGGTACATTATGTGTGAATGTGTTTCATGTATGGTTAATCTAATCCGTTCAATTCGTTCGAGGCGGTTTCTTAACGGCGGCCACAAAGGGGGTGAGTTGTAATAGATCGTTGATAATAATGTAGTCTGTCAATCTTGTATTTATGCAGTATTTAAGTTGTATTCATAATCAGAAAAGAATGTGGTGAAACAATCTGACAATTATTGTATTTTAATGAAACTAGGTAATTTAATTATATGAATTTAATTATCCCGGCGCCTTCACCATTATTCTTATGCAAATTGCGTCAAAAAAATTCCTCTTACAAGGGATTAAAATAAATGAAAGTTTTAATCTGGTCTTCTGTACGCAACACTGATGCAGTTAACGACACAACAACAGTCTTACATTTTTCCTTCACTTTTATAATAATAAACTTTAAACTAATTGAAAATAAACCCTAATAAACAAACTAAATACAACACACGTGTAATTACTTCGCAAGTAATCTTTTTCCAGTGTTGCCAAAAAAAAATTTCTTACATTTCCCGCCTGTTACCAAAAATTTCCCTAGATCGATATTTATTTCCCTAAATTCAAATAAAACTTATTTTTTACATTTTTATTCAATTAAAATCAACAAAAAATGCAGCAAATTGATTTATCACATTGGCTAACAAAATAATTCTAAAATAAATCACTTTACAATTGTTTCCAGTACTTTTATTAAAATTGTAAAAAAAAACATGAACAAATAATACAAAAAAACATACGTTAGGTATATAAAATCTAGTAAACTATACACTATACTACAACATATCAACAATAATATACTATATATATTATATACTATATCTGCTATATTATATCAACATTTATTCAGATTCACTGCCGTCAGAACCAATTTTTTTTTTATATAATGTTTTATATGACATATTTCTCAACATATTGTCATTAACTTCAAAATTATAGCAAAAAGTATTGTCATTAAATATTTGTTTTGAGTGCAAGAGTCCAATTAAAGATTCGGTATTTAGTTTAGATCTCGTTTTAGTTTTGATATTATTTAAAATAGAGAAGACTCGCTCTACTGCAGCACTGGAATGAGGTAGAGTAAAAATGAAATTAACAAATTTTGAAAGCAATGGAAATGCCTTGGTATCTTCTCCTGTTTTTAATTCCGAAATATGTTCCCAGAAAAGATAAGCGTCATCATTCATTTTCATTAGTGTTGTGTTTTCATTAAACTAGCAGTAACTTTACCACCTAAATAAATATCTTCTAAATTTAAAAAATTGTGCGGATTTTGATATTGAATTTTATCCATTGCGGTTATACGTTGTAGATAATCCGGTTTTAAAAACATTTCTAAAAGTAGGGTACAACGTAATCTAAAAACTCTAAATATAGCTTTATAACAGGATCTTGAAGTTTCGCAAAAATATATTCTGTTGATTTTAATTTATCTGTTACTATAGCATCCGTAAAAAAAAGTTTTAAAGCATTCCATTGCTCTAAAATACGAGACACTACTTGGTGGCGACTGAGCCAGCGGGTTTGACAAGGGTGTAGAAACTTGTGTGGCTTGGTGTTAGCAACTTCTTGAAATTGCAAAAATTTAGAAGTTTTTTTAAAACTGTATTTGAAATATTTATAAACTTCTCTAGTCAGTTTTTCTACGTTATTAGGTAATTTATTCGCGGCATATGAAGCACAAATCGCAAAAGAATGACATATGCATTTTTGAACAAAAAGATTGGGGATGTCACGTAAAAAGTAAGTTTTTACAGAGTTGTTGGCCCCCATCATTGCATTGGCCCCATCTGCAGCAAATCCTACCATGTTTATTTTAAAATTAATATTGTTTTCGCTAAAATAATTTACAATATTTTGGTAAATGTTTTGCGCGGTGCCATCTGCCAACGGAATTTAAGTTAAAAAGCAATTTTTTATTTTATTATTAATTGTAACTCTTGCAACCCAACACAAATGCTTAATTGAATGTCTGTCAGTAGACTCATCAATCATGAGTAAAAATTTATTTGTTTTTAACTGATCTATAATTTTAATTTTTAAATTTTCACCTGTAACACTTTTGATGATACTAGAACACTTTGTTCGACCGCAGCTTATTTGTGGTGTTATTTTAGAGTCTAACGAAACCGATTTGATCAATTGCGTCAAATGATCTGCCACACGAAATGATAAATTGTGTTCGACAATAAATGAAGCTATCCGAATTTCGGCAGTCTGCACAGATTTTTGTGACGAAACGTTTTGATCATAAAATTGGACCAATCTTGGTTGGTTAATTATAACTTTACTTCGCTTTTTGTGAGCTAAACCATTTTCGTGCTTCACAATTTCAGATAATCCAGCAGTATATTCTTTTTTACATAAATTACAAAAAAAATAAGTAGAACCTTTCTTAGCAGGCTTCAACCAGGGGCGATTTTCCATCCAATCTTTCCTAAAGCGTTGAGCGTAGCTCTTTGCTTTGCCACGACTAGTACTAGAAGCAGAAGCGACAGAAGCTATTTTTCTGGTTTTGGCAGGAGGAGACACAGATCTAGAAGTCGATGGAACCACGTTATAATCACTTTCAGCACTGCTATCGGAATCCAATGTCTCTCTGTTAAAAAAAAAATGTTTATAAGACTGCTCAAATGATCAATTTTTACATTATAAAAATTAGAAAATTTGATTATAACAAATGGATTAATTATTAATATTAAACTTACCTTTACTCAATTATAAATTTATTTTCACTTGATCACTTATTTCAGATGCAAAAGCACAAAATCAATTACGAGTTTCAGTTTGGTAGAACAAAATTTAAAAGATTCATTGCTTTATCGTGGTGGCTTTTATAAGTTCAATAATTCCGCAAAATTAGAGACTTCACCAAAAATTTCAACGAAAAGTATATGTGGTTGCCGAATTTTAATTAATTTAAGATTTAAATATTAAATAATGTTTAATAATTTAAAAACAAAACTACTTTGTCATTTATTTAAATATATATAAACTAGCTGGCCCGGCGAACTTTGTTCCGCCTTAGTTTTGTTATTTTATTTTTTATTTTTGTTTTTTTTTGTCATTTGTTTTGTTATTATATGTCAGATGCGTTTACGTTTTATATTGTATGTCACGTCACACGGAATGGGATAAAAAATATTCTTTGTTAGGCTACTGGCTCTAAACAACCACTCCACCAATTTTCAGCCAAATCGGTCATAAATAGATATAGATTTTTAAAATAAACGACCCCAAAAACTATAAAAATGATACCCAAATTAATTATTTACATTTATTACTTTTATCACATTCATTTTACAACCCTCTTTAACTTAAATATCATTTTCAAAATCAACGACCTGCAATTCCTCGAAAATACCCATATCGTTTTCTTACATTTTTATCCCTAGAACACTCTCTTTTCATCCTCCTAAGAGTAATTTTTTAGAAAGCAGGAAACATACCTATTTATTTTTTTTTGAGAACTTAGGCAATTTATGGGAAAAATTATGAAAACGACATCAATCTTTAGACATTTTGCCCTCTTTCCGCCCTATCAAGGAATAATAATATTTTACTTCTAAAATTTTGGATTTAAACATAGATATTATTTTTAAAATAAACAATCCAAAATTTTTGAAAATCATACTAATATTGGTACTTGTCATTTTTTGTTCCTATCCCACCTCTTTTTATCTCTTTGTTAATAAAAAGTATTCTATTCTTTTCATTCAAATCCAGTCATCATAATTTTCCATCCAACTTTCACCCAAAGTTGTTATATGGGAAGTTGTCTCATGGAAGACGATTAAAGACGGCCACTGACGATCCAAGATCCAACGCCACAGTCGTACTGCGGCGTTGGCGCGTTGGATCGTCAGTGGCCGGCTTTACATGTAAACGCACGGTCCGGTCTGTAGTGCGTCAATCGTCTGCTAAGTGGCGTATTCAAGCGCAAGAGTTATCAATAGCAAAGAATAACAAATTTCAGTTTCTGCGCGTAAATGGGAGGAGCGAGCCGCTAAGAGAAAACAAATGAGCTCTACAGTAGTAAAAAATTGGAGGTATCAAATTAATACAGTAGTAAAAAATTGGAGGTATCAAATTAATACCCGAATATATCCTAAATTTTAACTTTTGCCTTTAAGTATGCCGATTTTACCCACTCAGTTGGCTGTTAGCGTTCTTGCGCGATTTCTACAATAACATAACCTCAAATTATCATTGATTTGTTGATATAGCCCATGAGGCGGTTGAAAATGTCTATTTTGGCTTGCAAGAATTATTTTCGTGCTATAAGTTCGTTCAGCCCTTAAATGTTGCTTATTAAATTATACAACATTTAAAAAAGCTCACAAAACGAGTCATTTTCGTAAAACTTATGCCATAAAAAGTGAGGTCAACCTGAAGCAAAAGGCAATTGACAGTGAGTTACAAACCATAAATAATCATGATAAATTTCAATTTTTAACCGAGTGTATAAAAGAAAAACATATCGCACCTGTGTTGGCACAAATGTGATCAGTGTGAGTACAAAACCAAAGAAAAAAGCAATCTAGCGTGGTTCACACGTCGAGCTACCGTGCTTGTTCCCACTTTTATTTCCCTGTCTTGATGACGCCTCCACCGATGGAGTGCGAAACGTCGACAATTTTGTTAAACTTTTCGACACGGTCTTTTCCGAAAGATGGCAATATTTCAATGATGATAATGTTGCTTGCTTAACACAAAACGTGTTATCAGATTTGTGTCAAAATTTAGAAATAAATACTTCACAAGCTGAAGAAGAAGCCTTGTCTTCTTATACTCAATAGATCGATGCTAATTTAGAAGATATTTAAGATGCTAGGTAGGTATGATAAGATTGCTTGATGATTTTGTATTTAAAGTTCATCAGCAAGGTTTGAGATATGTGGCGGGCTATGTTGCCTACAAGTTTAAAAATAAATATCTACAATTTGGGCATTAGAAACAATACGTTCAAGTTCGACAAAACACACCATTGGAGCGATTTTATATCTAGATGCGGCTTGTCAAATTCCAATGGCTATTTAATTTGTGCTGTTTTAGAAAAGAAGTTTTTTTTGTAATGCACGTAGCTATGTTAAAAAAATGCCAATCGTTAAAAATTTTGGCAGGCAAAACTGTTACATTGTGAAGTAGCATTTTGTTTGTGCCGAACACGTACATATATTAGATTAAGACAGTTAAGATATATCAACAAGCAAATTACCTTTAATAATTGCAATAAAAATGCTGAAAAAATTGTCAAAATTTACAGACTGTAAAAATTAACTGACAAAATTAATGAAAAAAATATGTTTGTTTTTTTTCAAACGATTTTTTTGGTTTTGTTTATGATGTTAAATTTTCGTATGTACAAATAGAGCTTTAGAAAGGAACCTTAAGAAATTTGATAAGAGAGTGATTGTCACTATGATTGTAGCAAACACTTCTATTGAGTAAACTATATCTAATTAATTAACTTGAATATAAAGATTGGTAAATGTGCATGATTTAATTCTTAATAGAAACCAGCCATTTGATTAAATGGTTTATTGATTGGAATGACCGATTTCGTAGCGGCAGACTTTATAACTATTGTCAAATTTTTAAATATTTTGTCTAATGTCTATGGAAACAATCTGCGCACGCTCAAAATTTTTAATATTTATCTGTAATAATAGCTAATAGCGGCTTGGGGTGTAAGTTTCTGTCAGCTGTCAATTTCTTATTTTAATAAAGCTTCTAATAACAAGTTAGGTATGTCTTTTGAGTGTCGTGAATCTCTTGGGCGTTATAAATGTCGCTGTTGTAATTATAGAACAAATAATCAAATTGAGGAATTATGCCATATTTGCGGACTTGAAAATATTACAATGGAGGTTAAGGCGAAAAAGTGCCGTCGATGCAAAGTGGCAAGTTTTTCTTTTATATGGCGTTATTTTCATAACTACAAATGTTTTTTAAATAAAAATAAGGCTTACACTAACGCAATACAAATTAAATCAACCATAAAAAAGAAAAGAAAATCTAAAAAGCTGAGAGAGAAGTATAAATGCGATTATTGCTTGTTTAGAACTACCGCAAAAGTTTTTCTACAGAAACATCTAAAATCAAAGCATGTTTTCCGCAATAACTTATTGAAATGTGAAAAGTGTGAATTTAAAACTGTTCACAGAGGATCTCTACAAAAACATAAAAAATGGAGACATGATTTACTGGATCTACACGCATGGAAATGTAGGCGGTGCAATTATAAAACAAAACGAAAACAAGATTTGAAAATACATGCAAAGTTAAAACATAAGTTAGATTCAAAACACAGTTCGCTGACTGACAAAAATGGTTCTAATGTGATCAGTGTAGTTATAAACCAAAGTAGAAACAAGACTTAAATAAAAAGGCATACAAAAAGAAAACATACCTCGGAATAAAAAAAATTGTTTTTATTGCAGTATAAAACAAAACATAAACAAGATTTAAGCCAACACCAATTCAAAAAATATATTTCAGCTGATTTGAAAAAGGTTTCAATGTAATCAGTGCAAACTTAAAACAAAGCAAAAAGGATAATGAAAAAACATTTATTAGAAAGCATAATTTACTCTACTTCAAATGCGATAAATGTGATTATAAAACTAAGCATCAAAGAGATTTAACAAAACAGAAATTTTAGATATCTACATTATATCAGCTGACTTGCGAAAATAGGTAGAATAAGTTGCATGTAAATATGAAACAAAGAAAAAAGAAATTTAAATGGTCATTTAAAAACAAATTATCTTCTTTAATTTAATGTAATATTTTTTGATTTTATTAAACACTAATAATGAAAACATTAATGCAAATTCATTGAAACTACATATGTAAACTTGGACATGTTTCTTTGTTATTGGAACTCTTCAGCAAGTCGCAACAGATTCAGATTTAACTAAATCTGCAGTGCCAAGTTTGGGCTTACCTATAGGTATTTACCCATGTGCCTGTTACCTATTTCCGTAATGTGTTCGGTCACTAGATTAACACACTACGTGTTCAGGTTTGGCCATTAGTAGTTAATCCTTGTCGCAGCATATCTCTAATCAGCAAAGGGTCTCTGTTTCATGTCGGAAGGAGTAAAGCAATCGAATCCGCCGATTTTGTCGATGATTTTGTTTCATTTCGAGAATCGGTTTGAGGTCACTTAACCTCGTAATATTGGATCGGTTTACGCTAATGCCTAAAAGCTTCTAAGAAAGTTCAAAAAGGCTCGACGTTAGTAAGTTCGTATTTGTTGTAAATCCGATTAACAATAAAGTGACAACGTATTCAAACCCGGTAACTACAAAGGCAAAAAGTATTCAATATGGAATCACGTTTAGGGTTATTTTGGCAACATACCTGAGATTTAAGATTCTAATGCCGGTATTCATAGTCGTAGCTCAACATCAACCTTGGATTCAAGCTTGAGACGCCGTCTCAAGCAGAGACTTCGGCAATGCTCGGGACAGCAAGCAAGGACTTTGACAATGCTCGGGAAAACGTGCGTCTTGCGGAAGTCATCAAAGTAGTCATTTTTGTGTTGTTAGGTTTAAAATTTAACATTTTGACGCATGACAGTCATTCTCCGTGTTTATATAAAGTGACAGGTCAAGGAATAACTTGATGTCGCAGGGATTATATCAAAAGTGTTTTGTGTTGTTTTTGCAAAAAAAAAGAATGACGACGGATCCATTATTACATTCTCTTCAAAACACGAAAGCTGCAAAAGTGAGATCCAAATAGAAGCTAGCTCGCACCGCGCGCTTTTGAGGAGGACAATGTAAGTGCACATTAATATAAATCTAACCAGACCTTTATACACTTTTATTGCAGGAAATGTGATGCAGAAAAGTTATCAGAGTAGTGAGTAGTAGGAGCTATTCAAGAAGTGTGTAAAGATGAAAGTTTTCGGCTGCCGTTTTGCCTACTATGCTTCTGCAAACAATACCTTACACTTATAATGTAAACTAATAAAAATTTTACTTTTTTTGTACTTATTTTTACCAGTAGAAGGTGTTACAAAATAAAAATACTACCCAATTAATAAATATCTGTGACTTTTATTATTATTCAATGCTTTCATTTTTTATTCAATGCTTTCATTTTTGCACACAATGTGGGCCCTTTAATTTTGTGTAAGTAATAATTGTTTTTCCACTAATTTGCAAGCACTCCTACATTCACTATATTGTCTTTTGTAAAGCTGTAGCGACGCTTACATTCAAAGTTGGAAAAAAATTCCAATGGGTTTGCAGCATCCCGCGCATATCTCGTCCAACATGTCAATGTTTGTTGTTATGAAATGCAACACATAATACTCTTCAGTGTTTTCCAACGTCAAACAATGACATTTCCTGCAAATGGCGTCTCAAGACAAGTCGGGGCTTTGCTCAAGTCTGACTTGAGACGGACCCAGTGCGCTTGCTCATTAAGCAAAAATCGCCCTTATTCACACCGTAATTTGATATTTAAATCTTGAGATTTGTCTATGAATACCGTCCGGTCTTGAGATCGATCTCAGACTCAAAATATGAATATCAGATTTTACGAGCATTGCCGAAGTCCTTGCTTGAGACGGAATCAGCGATAAATCGATTTCAAAACGCATGCAAACGCTTTCCCGAGCATTGCCGGAGTCTTTGCTTGAGTCTAAGCTTAAGCTTGATCTTGAGCTATGACTATGAATACCGGCATAAGAAAAACTTTAATTCTTAGAAAATTAAATATTCTTAGCTAATTATTCTTAGAAAATAACATTATCTTATCAAAGTTATTACGAATTAAAATATTATTACTTAAATTGTATATGATGGTTTTTTTATTATGTTGTTTTTTTCATTAACCAACATTACATCTCGTATCGTCAGTTGAGTTAGTTTATTAATAAATTAATAATTCATGTCAGAGTGGGCAGGAAAAAATAGGAAAATAGTTAACGTGTACTTCTGTGGAATGCAGTGAACGAACTGAACTTTATTCATTAAAAGAAATACTGCCAACTGTTAGCACAAAAACAATGTTGCCATTTATTGAGCTCATGTCAACACTCCCACTAGCTCAATATCATAACAAATAGTTACAAAATCAATTAACTGTCAATAACACACACAATACCGAGATTATAAATAAATTTAAGATGTTTGACACTACTCAAACTCTTTGTCAAAACATCGGCTGGCATGTTTGCAGTTTCTAAATATTTTAGTTGAACCCATTTTTTTGCAACTACATCTCTTAAAAAATGATGCTTTACATCAATATGTTTACTTCTTTTATGAAATATAGGATTCTTAGATAACTTCTGTGCTCCCATATTATCATTAAACAAAGTTATACATTGGTTCACACCAGTCAGTTCAAAAAATAGGTTCTTCAAATAAATAGCTTCTTTCGAAGCTTCAGACATTGCCATATATTCGGCTTCTGTACTTGAAAGCGCTACAGTCTTCTGTTTTCTACTTTCCCATGAAATTGGACCACCAACAAAAGTAAAACAGAAGCCTGTGTAAGACTTTCTATCAAATGTATTGCTGCCCCAATCGGCATCAACATAACACTCAAGCGATTCATCAGTTTTACCAAAACATAAACCATAATTTCTTGTACCCTTTAAGTATTTCAATATTCTCTTAGCATGCTTCCAATGAGTTTCTGTATAACAATTATTAAACTGACTTAAATAATGAGCCCTCCTAAAAGTTGTTGATACGGAAAAACTTTTTCACATACTACATCCTCACCTCTATCTAAACATAACCCAGTTTCCATAGGAGTATTTACAACCTTACAGTCTACCATTCTGAATCTCTGTAAAAGCTGATCTATGTAATTACCCTGATCAAGTGAAATAGTATTGTTTTCTTTATCAATTTTTACATTCATGCCCAAACAATTTTTAACTTCTCCTAAGTCTTTAATTTTAAACATTTCTCCTAGCCTTATTTTCAAACAATTTGTTTTCTTGTCATCATTACCAAAAATAAAAAAATCATCCACATAAATACAAACTATAGTTTTAAGTAATTTTCCATTTTTGTGTAAAGACAAGGTTCATATTCTGATTTTTTATATCCAAAATTACGCAATGAACTGTCAACTTTCTCATACCATGATCTGGAGGATTGTTTCAGCCCATAAATAGCATGTTTAAGCTTCAAAACTTTATTTTTACTATCAGCAATCTTTAAACCTTCGGGTATTTGCATATAAACATTTTCCTTCAGATCACCGTTGAGAAAAGCCGTTGCAACATCTAAATGACAAACATTCAATGACAATTTCTGAGACAAAGCGAACAATAACCTTAAGGTTGAGAAACGCACTACCGGAGAAAAGGTCTCACCAAAATCAATCCCAGATTTCTGTGTAAAACCTTTCGCCACAAGCCGCGCACGATACCGCACATTTCCCTCATGATCAATCTTTCGCTTAAAAACCCACTTGTTTTTCACAACCGTTTTGCCTCGAGAGTCATTTACCACCTCCCATGCTTCATTATCTGCAAAAGATTGCAGCTCCTCTTGCATGGCTGACATCCATTTGTCCCCATCACCTTTAGATAGAGCTTCTTCAACAGTTACTGGATCAAGATCACTATCCACGCACAGGTAAGTTATATAGTCATCAAGTTTCTTAGGTTTAGGTACTCGCTGAGACCTTCTTACATTTTCAGACGCATCCACCATGACGTCAGGTAAATATTCATCGTTACTTTGATCACCATGCTCAGAAGAAAAATTGCTAGATATCTCATCTGCTTCACAGGATTCTACCTCTTCTGGAATGTCACCTCCCACTGAAACTGATCTCTCTTGTATTTCACACAAAGATACTTTGGGTTTAACCATGGCTTCCTCTATCACCACGTCTCTACTGAGTATAATCTTCTTTTCTTCAGAATCATATAATCTGTAACCCTTGATGTGGTCACTAAAACCAACTAAAATCATTCTTTTTGATTTCTTGTCCCACTTAAGTCTTTTCTCCTTTGGGACTAGTGCCATGGCCTTACTGCCAAAAATTCATATGCTACTCACATCAGGTTTTCTACCATGCCAAATTTCAAATGGTGTTTTCTCTAGCCCTGATACAGAAGAACGATTTCTTAAATAAATAGCTGTACCCACTGCTTCTGCCCAGAAAAACTTTTCCAACTTTGCATCATACAGCAAACATCGAGCCTACTCTAGGATAGTACGGTTCATCCTTTCGCTCATGCCATTCTGTTGAGGTGTGTATTCGTTCGTTTGCTGATGTAGAATTCCACTTTTCTTATAGAAATTCCTGAACTTGCTAAATTCCTTTACTGCTAAAAGCTTGGCTTTTATGCTCCAAAAAATATATGAAAACCATTCTTGAAAAATCATCTTCAAGAACCATAAAGTATTTTGAGCCTCCTAATGAAGTCACTTCCTCTGGACCGCATAAATCGCCATGGATAACTTCTAAAACAGTACTTGCCCTATGTCCTTTGTTCTTAAAGGGCAACCTGGACTGCTTCCCTTCGCAGCATACTTCACATAAATCAAAATCACTTTTTAATAAGGATCCTGTACATTCAAGACCATCAACAAGTCCATTTCTCATAATGTTCAAGTCCTTAAAGTTTAAATGTCCAAACCTTCTGTGCCAAATATTCCCAGAAAATGCCAAACCTGCGACTAAATCAATCTTAGGTTTCACAATATTTAATTTGTACACATTATTCTGCAAACTTGCTATTGCCACTAGCTGATGTTTGTTGTTATAAACTTCACAGCCTTTTTCTTTAAAAATCATCTTATTCCCATTTTTAATAAGTTGGCTGACAGACAGCAAATTAGTCATCAATTTAGGCACATAAAGAACATCACACACCTTTACTATATTCGTTCGATTTTCTACTAGAGTTTCAATTATGATATCGCCTACCAACTCTACAGGTAATTTGTTGTTATTTGCCACTGTGATCTCTTTTAAAGGAAAATTATTATGTACGTACATTCTCTAACCATTCCATTCTAGACGTCAGATGAACACTACATCCTGAATCAATATACCAATCCGTACTATTAAAATTTCCGGTTAGAAACACTGCATTAAAAGCCGCCTTTTGTGAACCTTCATTCCTCTGCTTCTCGACATTTTGCGGACATTTGTTCCTGAAATGACCTTTCTTGTTGCACCTGACGCAAATTATTTCACTTTTGTTTTTGTTTACTTTATGACTCCTATTGCTGTCACTGTCAAAATGACTTTTTGACATCCTCCCGTTGCCATGATAACCAACCGTGCTGAACTTAGCCGCAAATGCGCCACCTGCCTTAGCACGTGCATCGTCCACCACACGAATAGGTCCACCAGTTGCATGTCCAATAATCTGGATTTTATGGAATCCGCTGTGACATCAATACCGGCGTGTTCGATTGCTATAACCATCGGTTCAAATTTATCTGTTAATCCAGCAAGCATAAGACTGCCTATCAACTCCTGACTTAATTTAAAACCACTTCTTTCAAGTTTCTGAGAAGTATCGATGATTTGGTTGATGTAATACTCCATTGAATCACAATTTTCAAGCCTCAGGGATATTAATTTTCTTAACAAACCAATCTTACGTGCAAATATGGAATCTTCATAAAGTCTCTTTAACTTCTCCCACACATCACTTGCTGTTTTTGAATCTTTCACGTGAATAAACAACGACGGGTCCAAGGTCAAAATTAGTTTCGCTTTTGCCTTGCTCACTAAAACGTTATCTGTCTCTGAACCATCGACACACTTCGTTAGCCCTTCCAAGACAAATTCATTTTCCATCGCGAATGCCCAATCTGCATAATTCTCGCGTCCCATCAACTTTGGAACACTGTTGAGATAATTCACTGCCATTTTAACCTTGACCTTCCACACGCAATACGGAGAATATGAATACTTTGTATATGCCTTTGAAGAGAGTATTTTAACTTGGTTTTAAATGCACATTGATCACATGCAAACCATTGTTGTAAATGTATCGGAGAATGTTTATGTTTTTTCAAACTATATTGATTTCCGCATTTACGGTTGCACTCATCACATTGATACTCTTTTACAGATTCGGATGTTTTAAGTTTAGTTTTATTTTTTGTTAGTTTAAGTACTCTTTTGTTACCATTCGACCTTTCATTAAAAACACATTTGTTTTCATGAGAATAGAGCCATACAACAGAAAAACTTTCCAGTTTGCACTGATCACATTGTTTCAACATAACCTCATTTTCTTCATCAATTTCACAATTATGACAAATAATTTTTGTTTTTTCATGAGTAGTGTAATTACAAAGATGGCAATCATAAGATGAAGAGAGCTCAAAACACGTAAAAAATGTTAAATTCGAAAACATAACTCAATTAGTACTGTTGCACCAATTATTACGGGTTATACGTTTTAATTAGGTTATGAAGATAGACAAGTGAAGGATTTCATACAACTGTCGTTACGACTTGTGACATTTCTGTTTCTGTCAACTGTCAATCTAGTTTTTGTCAATAGAGTTCGACAGCAGCCACGAAGTATAGATACCAGGAGTCCGAACGTAATGTTGAAAAAATGGTCGCAATTTAGGGGACAGACTTTTCGCCGGTAGAGCGCGCCACTTATCAAGAAGTACTCGTTTAAATCCTTACGCGGGAAGTTTTGCTGCTATTGACAGCTCTGGCTGGCATCTAATATTTCAAACATTGTGTCAATCTTTACTGTTTTTGTCCCAACCACCATTAACACAACTTCCTCTAAGCTTTTAATAATTTTTCACTAGGATAAATCAATGCACCTTTATCCATAAGTTCTATAAATTTATCACGAGCCGTCACTACTCTTGACTGCATAGACTCTGTGCAGTCAAAGCATTTGGAAAACCGATAAAAATATAACATTTTTTAAATATTATTATTTAAAAACTACACTAATGTAATGATCAATTATTTATTAACATAAAATTTTAAATATTATTTTGAGGTTACTCACTTTTGGTGCTTTGAATAAAGCCACTTTTCCTAAATGCTCACTTGCCTTTCGGCCACTAAGGCAACCATCAACGGCACAGCACTTTCCCATTTTTTTATGAAATGAATTCTAATAAAATAAATTAATATTTTTATATTTAATTTAATTTATTTTTTTACATTGACGTTAGCCGGTCCGTATTTACGTGTAATAATAATAATAGTATCGATCGGTACCTCCTGGCCCTCGCGCAGCGTGTGGCAAAAAAGAGAACTATCATCTGGGTCGATTATTTGTGACCATAAATAATGTGAAAAATCCTATACCGTTCGGACTCCTGGTATCTATACTTCGTGACAGCAGCTAAGCAGCCACAAGTGGTGGTGGGGGCCATGGAGCTGTAATTGAATGGAGTCAGGGTTCCCCACTACAATTTGCTTTTGTTGTGATGCAAAATTACGGGGAGCGGGGTGCCTCAGCGGTTTGTGGGGGCCGACACTTAGAATGGAAAAGCAGTAGCGGTGCAGATATTCAGAGAAAAGTCAAATATATTTAAAACTACATGCACAGAATCATAGAGCCACGAAGTATAGATACAAGGAGTCCGAACGTAATGTTGAACCGTTGAACGAATGGTCTCAATTTAGGGGACAGAATTTTCGCCGGTAGAGCGCGCCATTTTTCAAGAAGTACTCGTTTAAATCCTTACGCGGGAAGTTTTGCTGCTATTGACAGCTCTAGAAATAAAAATATTTTGAGAAACGGGGAATTAAATCAAAGGCAATCTGCAAAGCTAAAAACGTGTGGTATTAATGGATAATAATTTAAAAATTAGTAGGGATCATACCATTTTATTCAATGAAAAAAAGTAGATGAATGCTGAAAAAAAGTTTTTAAATAAATAAAGTAAGTAATTACACAGTGTCTTAAAAATTTACTAGTTAAAATATTTTAAAAAATTTCAATATTACGATAAATGTACTTTATGAAAAAAATTAATTAACAAGTTATTATCAAACATATTTTTTATTAAAATGGTATAAGTTACAAACAAAACGAGTTTAATATTTAAAAATTAAATTATTTAAGTTAAACGTATATTCAGAATATTTCTTTGTATTTTTTATTTATATTATTTATATAATTAGAGTGAATAATTTTTTTTATTAATAGTAAGCGCGAGTTAATGTAATTTAGAAATCTTTCGAGATTTTTTAGATTTAACTTTTCTCTCCGTAGCACTTTTAAAAAATTATTAATTATTTTTTTTGTTAACTCTTTCTTATGCTCATCACAGCCAACAAAAATAGAGATATTCCTTTTAGAAACATCATCTAATATTTCAAACATTGTGTCTGAGCATTTCAATATCCTTTTAGAAAAAAATATTAAACTAAAATAATTACTTCTATACTACACAAAAAAAATAAAAATATAACATTTTTTAAATATTATTATTTAAAAACGACACTAATGTAATGATCAATTATTTATTAACATAAAATTTTAAATATTATTTTGAGGTTACTCACTTTTGGTGCTTTGAATAAAGCCACTTTTCCTAAATGCTCACTTGCCTTTCGGCCACTAAGACAACTATCAACGGCACAGCACTTTCCCATTTTTTTATAAAAATGATTCTAATAAAATAAATTAATATTTTATATTTAATTTAATTTATTTTTTTACATTGACGAGCCAGGTTAGCCAGTCCGTATTTACGTATAATAATAATAATAGTATCGGTACCTCCTGAACACTCGCGCAGCCTGTGGCAAAAAAGAGAACTATGATCTGGGTTGATTATTTGGGTACATAAATAATGTGAAAAATCCTATACCGTTCGGACTCCTTGTATCTATACTTCGTGCATAGAGCTATGATAGAATGGAGTCAGGAATTCAGGATGTAGGCAATTGGTTTTGATGCAAGAAAAAGAGAGCATTCTAAGCGCGGAGTATTTACGTTGCCACACGCTCTTTGTTTACATGGTACGTGGCTACAAAGCTAAAGCGTGGTGCAGTAGAAAAGTTCGTTGTTTTTGAAAAAAATCGCAACGGCCGGCAACGTCGGATCCAAGTTTTGTTTATTATCTGCTTTGTGGGGGTCTGCTTATATCATTTTTAATTGCGGGAAAACTAGTGTTTTGTGAATGAACTCAACAAAATTTTCCAGCAAATAGTAATAGAAGTGTTAATAAAAGCCTTAAGACAATGGTTCGATTAGGATGTAATGCTCATGCCCAGTTCTAAGCCTTATTGTAAGATGGTACTATATAGGTTTTGATTGTATGGGCACGTTCAGACTGACGCCCAAAGTTTTCCAAACCTTAATTCTGAAAATCATATACAAAGTAAAATTAAGAAAAATTCCATGATCTTAAATTTTGGGAGAGGGATAGGATTAGTAGATATAGTAGCTATGTTCTGGTGCAATGCTTCGCAAGTCTGCCACCGAGGGCGCCACTTGTCGACCGAGGGCGCCACTTGTCGGTTCTGATCCATGCTAATATCGGTGTCGGTAAGGTAGGGAGCTATCGGTTCTGATCCATGCTAAGTTTAGTTTCCAGGTTCTAGATGGCACCACTAGGTAAGGTAGGGAGCAATCGGTTCTGATCCATGCTAAGTTTAGTTTCCAGATGGCGCCACTTTGTCGGTAAGGTAGAGAGCTATCGGTTCTGATCCATGCTAAGTTTACCAGATGGCGCCACTATCGCGTTTCAGAGAAAAATACTATTTAATTTAGCAGGTTGAGCGGATCTGTTTTTTTCATAGAAAAATACTATTTAATATCTAAAAAAAAATTTTTTTAGCAAGTCGCGAATCTGTAATTAGCAGGCCCCCAGCATTAGGCCCCCCAGGTATTAGCGGACAGCCCCCACCAGCAGGCTCCCAGCATCCCTCCCCACCAGCTTGCAGATAACAGTTTTTGTTTCATTTAAATTACAAAATGGAGCAGTATCAATGTTTTTCTTATGAATTTTTTATCCTAAATTCAAAGGAATGTATATGTGAAAAGTGTTTGAAAAAAAATTATTGCAAAGTGCAGTATACTAAGAAAAAAGGTCATATAATTTTTAGAAAAATAAATAAGAAATGTATTCGCCATTCAAAATACTTTATCAGTTGTGGTCAATGTGGTGATGGATGTTTCAAAGAAAATGACATTTCCAATTGTTATCTGTGTAAATTATATTTATCCTTGAATGAAACCAGACATTTTCATAGAAAAATATTATTTATCATCTAGAAGTGGGGGGGGGGGGAGGTTGTGAAAATGAATGGGTAAATATATAATCAGCTATCAATTTTTTAGGTTTATGTTTTGGTTTTCAGGCGATATTTTCAACAACAAAAGAAACTCAAACGAAAAAATTTACTTATTATTAGAAAATTAATTATTGAAAAAAGATTGAAAATGTTGAGTGAAAATATAAGAGAATTGAAAAATCAAATCCAGATCTATAATCTAAGTAAAAAATTCAATAATCTATATTTATAAAAAATTTTCTACACAATAATAAAATTTAAATTGTTTGATAAAAATATTTTTTTACCTATAACTGACATAATAAAAACAGTGATAAGAAAAAAAGAAGCCAGACTACAAAGCTCTGTTCTATAAAAACTGAATTTATCTATATATTTTTGATCAATTACATCTTTATTTACATTTTTAATGTTGATCTATCAGGGTGAAGGTCTTTTGAATACATTAATTAATAAGTTACCATTTGAATTACATTTACCTGGTTATCAATTTTGTGGGCCTGGAACAAATTTAGAGAAAAGATTACAACGAGGAGATAGTGGGATTAACGGGTTAGATGCTGCTTGTAAAGTACATGATATAGCTTATTCACAAAATAAATCTTTGGAAGATCGTCATAAAGCCGATTTAATATTGGAAAACAAAGCGTGGGAAAGAGTTAAGGATCCAAACGCAAAATTTGGTGAAAAGGCAGCTGCGTGGTTTGTTACAACATAAATGAAAACTAAACGAAAGCTTGGTATGGGTATAAAAAAAAAGAAAACAAAAGTACTACGATGTGGTCGTGGTCTTGTTCCATTTAAACGAGGTGTATTGGATTACATTAAAAAAAAGCAAATATTTAATAATATTGATCTAAATAATAGTAAAGAATTGAGAAAAGCTTCCAAGTCGGCACTTTTAGCGGCTCGTGCAGCTATCAAAAAAGCAGGTGGTCGGAAAAAAATAAAAGTACCACGAATTATTCCATTTGAAACTAAAGAAGGAGGATTTCTACCATTAATACCAATACTAGCAGCATTAGGATCTCTTGGATCTTTAGCTGGTGGTGCAAGTGCTATAGCTAAAACAGTAATTGATGCAAAAAATGCAAAGAAAAAATTGGAAGAAGATAGTCGACATAATAAAAAAATGGAAGAGATAGGAAAACAAGGTTCAGGATTATACTTGAAAAAAAATAATAGAAATGGATATGGACTTTATTTGAAGAAACAAAATCAAAAAAACTATTAAGCAAGCTACCTAAAAGAGCTCTTTCTAATGTGGATCTCATTAAATTTGCCCGAAAATTGAAAATTATAAACTTTCGTGGTGTTTTTATGCGTGATACTCTACCACATAAACCGAAACAAAATGAATGTGCAATAATAAATTTAGATGAATGGAAAAATCCAGGTACACATTGGGTAGCTTATATAAAAAGAAGAAATCAAGTGTTTTATTTTGATAGCTTTGGAGCGCTTAAACCTCCAAAAGAACTTGTAAGATATTTAGGAAAAAATGTGGAAATTTTTTATAATAATCAACAATATCAAAATTATAATCAAATAAACTGTGGTCATTTATGTTTAGAATTTCTTCTCAATAAAAATCAATAGTTTTTCAATATGAAATTTAGTATAATTTATACTTTCACAACCTAAACAATGTCTCAAATTTTTACATTAAAAGGTAATAGTCACGTGTTGTCGGTTGACTTTATAAATCCAATACAACTCAATCCTAATGCAGATTATGCTTTAGCATTGATCAGTTTTCATTCATACAATAGTATTCCAAATATTGATTCAGGTGCAAATAAATTTTATTATATTGAAAAGAATAAACAAAAAAAAGAAATAACAATACCTACAGGAGCATATGAAATATCAGACATTGAAGCTTATTTACAAAAACAAATTATTCCAGAGACAGTAAAAACAGAACAATACAATCAATATATCTCTTTAAAACCAAATAATAATACAATAAAGTGTAATATTTATAGTGACCTTTATCAGATAGATTTTGAATCAAATGATAGTATTGGGAAATTATTGGGATTTTCAAAACGCACTCTCGCACCAAAACAACTACACGAATCTGATATTCCTGTCAATATTGTAAAAGTTCGAACAATTCAAATAAATTGTAATATTACAACAGGTTCATTCTATAATCAATCTCCTTCTCATACAATTTATCAGTTTAGTGTGAGCGTTGACCCTGGATTTGCTATTGACGAACAACCACACAATCTTATTTATCTACCAATTATAAATAAACGAGAAATTTCAAATATTTCACTTACTATTTTAAATCAAAATTTCGAACCGATTAATTTTCGAGGTGAAGAAGTTATTATTGTATTGGAATTGAAACCAATATCATGGGCTTAATATTTAATAATCAAAAACATAAATATAGTATTGGAAGCGTTTATCCAACAGTCTTTAAGAGACGTTTCGTCAAGCAAAAACTCTCGAAAACAAATTTACAATTTCTCAAATCTTTGGGCTACAATGTCGCTAAATCAAACTTTTAACATTTATCAAAAACCACAAACCGATGAAACAATTCGAAAAGTTGAAAATAGAACATATTATCCATATGTTAAATCGTTTAATAATAATGATATTATTACAATAACAATAAATCAATCTGATTCTTGGTTCTTAATGTCCGATGCTGCTATAGTTATTGAAGGAAAATTAAGAAAAACAGAAGGAACAGGTACTGTACAACTATCACGTAATGGAGGTGCATTTCTCTTTGATAGCATAGCATATGAATTAAATGGTCAGGAAGTTGAAAATGTACGAGAACCAGGAATTGTTAGCACGATAAGAGGTTATCTCTGCTATAATAAAATGGATACAAATCATTTAGATATTGCAGGATGGAATTACCCCAACTATCCTATAGTAACAAATGAAAATTTTGTTTTACGTATTCCTCTAAAACATTTATTTGGTATTTTTAATGATTATCAGCTTGCATATTTTGGAAGACAAACAATACGACTAATACGTGCTCGAAATGATATTGACGCTATACTAGTAGTACCAAATCTTAATGATGCAACTAAAGGAGAGCTAACAATCAATAATATTTCATTAAAAGTAGATACAGTTGTGCCAAACGATGTATTGAAATTACAACTTTTATCATCAATACAATCCGATAAGCCTATTCTGATTCCATCACGGAAATGGGATTATCATGAGCTTCCTCAATTGACTGTAGGTGCTACAAAAGAAATTTGGGCAGTAAAAACAAGTATTGCTCTCGAAAGTCCACGTTTCATTATTGTAGCTTTTCAAAGTGATAGAAGAAATAATGATAAAGGCGATGTATCAAGATTTGATCATTTGGATATTATTAATATACGAGCAATACTAAATGGTGAACATATACCAACGGAACGTATGAATTTAGATTTTTCCTCAGACAACTTTGTAGAAGCACATTTCAAATACACACAATTTTATAACAGCTTCAGAAATGATTTGAATCTATCGAAACAACCTTTACTGGATTATTCATCGTTTAAAAAACGTACACTATTTGTCATTGATTGTTCACAAAGAAACGAAACATTAAAAGCAAGTACTGTTGATGTGAAAATTGATATAGAAGCAAAGACAGGATTTCCAGCCAATACAAAAGCTTATTGTATCATTATTCATGACTCTATTATTGAATACCTTCCACTCAGTGAAATTGTTCGTAGTTTAACATAATTTTAAAAACAAAGATATTAGAGTTAATTATAGATCACAGCAAACTTTTATTTGTGGTTTTACTTCCTATCCTCATCATTTTTTTATCAGTGTGATTTTGGTTGTGATGGCACTAGCAGTGGTTGATATACAAGGTTTTAATTTAATAGATGAAGAAAAATGTTGGAGATTCTATCCGAAAGAGATAACAATATATGATGGAGTGAGAACAAATTATTATCTTCTAGAACCACCTATCGCATATCAGAAGTTATCATCACTTAATAAAAGACAAGTTAGATTTGATGAAAAACTACACGGTTTACGATATTCAAATGGAGATGTGGCATATAATAAAATTTCAAGAATTTTATCATCCATATTGCAAAGCTCTCAACAAATATATGTCAAAGGTTATCAAAAATATCAATATCTTTTAAATTTGAATCTAAAAAATGTGGAAATAATTAATTTAGAAACATGGAAAGAATTGAATCTACCGAAACTCTCTAAATCGTCACCAAGTTGCTTCAATCATTTAAAATATGTTGGAAGATGTTATTGTAGTAACACAAATTGTTTATCAATATATAATTGGTTAAAAATCAATGTATTAAATAAATAAATATAAAAATGTATGCTTTTTTCCTATCTATAAACTAACAATTATTTTACTAATAACCACAGTAAACCATCTGCTTTCATAATGAAAACTACTATTTTATTATTAGTGATTGTACATACATATGCAAACTCTAATAACATTAGTAAAAGTGTGATTAAATATTTAGAAGATTTTGGATATTTAAACATAACTAATAGTTCACTTGTTGACTTAGATGAGGCTCTAATAAATTTTAAAGAATTTTATAATTTAAATAATGATGATGATGATGATAATGCTATAACAAATGAAGTTGTGGAATTGATGAAGAAACCGAGGTGTTCGCTTCCAGATAACGTATATTATCATACTTCCTCTTTTAAGTGGAAAAAACCTATCATTACTTGGTCCTTTACACAAGCACGAGCTATAGACAAAAAAATTGCTACAAAAGCTTTTGAGACATGGTCAAATATAACATCTTTAAATTTTGAGTATACCATTCGAAAACCTGATATTTTAATTTCCTACAAAAGTTACAAACATGAAAACTCTATTCGTTGTATGCGAGGTAAATGTAATTTTCCTTTAGATGGTAGGGGTAATGCTCTAGCACATGCATATTATCCAGAATCAAATAATAGTTGTATAGAAATACATTTAGATAGATATGAAAATTGGAGTTTTGATTTAGGAAATTCTAAAAGTGGTACTAGTCTTTTAAGTGTACTAATTCACGAAATTGGTCATAGTTTAGGATTGTATCATTCAAATGATAAAAACGCAATTATGTATCCCTATTTTCAAAATATTATACAACTTTCAAATGATGATATACAAGGGGTTCAAAATCTATATGGAAAACCAGCAACAACGGTTAAAACAAGCACTACTACTGCTAGTACATTGTCTTCTAGTAGTACTTTATCATTCTCTAATACTTTACATTCTCAAGAACAAAATGTTAGAGATCATGATTTATGCAAGATTCCATATCCTGACCGAATGTTGATAACTTTAAATTCCCATTTTTATATATTTTATAACAATTTAACTTGGATCTTGAAACTAGATGAAACAAATAAAAATTTGCTCAAACCACATAATATAAATTTTTATCTGAATAATATGAAGATTTTACATCTCTATCAAAAACCTAATAGCGATGTCTTTATAATACATGATAAAAACTATTTTAGTTTAATACATTTTCCAAGTTTAACACCAAAAACTGGTTCACAATACAGATCAGTACAAAATTTAGGTATTAGACAAAACATTAAAAAAATTAATGCAATTTTCAATACATACACTGGTAAAACATTTATATTATATGATGACGAATTGTATCTAGAACTGGATGAATGTACTTCAAAACCAATTAGTCAAGGTTTGACAGCAGAACGATTTCCTGGTGTGCCAACTGATATAGAGCATGTGTCTCGATATACAAATGGAAACTTATACTTTTTTAGAAAAGGTATATATTATGAGTTCAACGAGTTTTCCAACAGAGTTATAAGTGCAGAAACATTTAGTTGGTCAAAATTTGGAATACAGTGTCCCAGTGAAAGTATTTTAAATCAATTGAAACGTTTATTAAGTTCTTTATCAAACTATTTAAGCAATTAATTTAAAAGATGGATCATTTAGATTCCTGTCCTTGGTCAAATCCAGAAGCTACTTGTGGTCCCGATACATGTATTTGTACTCTTAGAAAAATTCGAGAAAGTTTAGAAGATAAAAGTGATGAAAGTGATAAGGAGAGTGATATAATTGAATGTTTTGAGTGGAGATGTTATCCAGTTAAAATTGTACAATTTTTTATTGAAATTTTCAATCTATTCAAATCGTTTAAAGAAAAATTTCTTTAATCATAAAAAATTTCAATATTTTAATATTAAGCATATGAGGTGGATGTAAAACAATATTATAGAATTTATAAAATTTGTAAAATCGATTCAGTTCCTGTGATTGCAATACATAATAATAGTACATATTAGCAATAGTTTGTATTACAAAATAGATTGTATTCATTATTATTTTATATAAAATTAATTTTTTTAAATAAATATATAGATTGAATAAAGATGCAGTGTAAACAACAGCTACCTCTATTACCTATTTTAAATTTAGATGATTTTGATGATAAACCACAAAATAGTAGTAAACATGGAAAATTATTACCAAATTCAATTAGAGCTTTATTTTGTGGACCTAGTGGTTGTGGAAAAACAAATGCTCTTCTAAGTTTGATTTTTAGTGAAAATGGAATCAAGTTTGAGAATGTCTATGTCTATTCAAAATCATTATATCAACCAAAATATGAATTGTTGAAAAAAGTTTTGAGTAAAGTAAAAGGTGTAAAATATTTTCCATATAAAGACAATGATGATGTAATACCTATTAGTGATGCTAAAAACAACTCTTTTTTTATATTCGATGATGTACTTTGTGATAAACAGGATAAAATAAGAGAATACTATTCAATGTGTAGACACAAGGATATTAATGCTGCATATCTGGGTCAAACTTATTCAAAAATACCAAAACAATTAATACGTGATAATTGCAATGTAATTGTATTATTTAAGCAAGATGAAATAAATTTGAAACATGTATTTAACGAACACATCTCTCCAGATATGACTTTTGAAGAGTTTAAAGATTTATGTGCTGATTGTTGGAAAGATAGATTTGAATGTTTTGTCATTGTTAAAGATTTTCAATGTGCAAACGGTCGATATCGCAAAGGGTTCGATAAGTATATAATTATATGATTTAATCTATTTCTAGCATTGTTAAAAATGTCTTCTAAAGATTTAAATATAGCCAAGAAAATTGATAAACTATCAAAAAATATTCGAAAGAAATATCTTTCGTTAAAGTTAGGAAGATCTGAAGAAGATAAAAGTTTAGAAAAACATTATAAACCTATCATCACTTCTATAGAAAACTTTCAAAAAACAAATGTTCCATCGGTAAAATCTTCAATTCCAATCAAAAAACCTACATCATCATTATATTTATCTCCACAAACTTTAACAATAAAGCAATCTCCTTCAACATCATTTATTAAAACACCTTTACAACAAAATAAAGCTGTTTCCCACAAAATTCTAAGCTATTCCAATTTATTGAAATCTGAAAAGAATGAAAAAGAAGAAGAAGATGTGTTTGAAACTAATAATGATAGTGAAGAAGAAGAAGAAGAAAAACAAGAAGATGAGCCATCAAAAATTTACACTCCAGAAGTTTATAAAGACTATTTGAATGATTATCCAAAAACTGCTCAATCTTATATAGATGGTTTCCTACATGATAAGAAAAAAGTTTATGATAAAACTTATGGTGTAATACATGATTCAAAAATTGAAAAATGGATGTTGGGTAAAAGTGTTATTGATTTTGAATCACAAACTGGTAACATTATAATCAATAACAAAACCTATAAAGGTATAAAAGGTCTCTATGAATTGATCTTTAAAAAGCAGCCTAGTAATTATACCACTGAAGATAAAAAAAACTATCAAGAAATATTACTTTCAACAAATGTATATAAAAGAGATTTTGATCCAAAAGGACAAGTACGAGGAACCAATCAAATAAAATATTTAGAAATAATACGACCATTAATTCAAGAAAAATTGGAAACAAGAAAACGTTTTAATACTTTTAGTGGATATGGAGTGGAATTGTTAAAATATAATTCAAAACCAATTGAATATGTCTATTGGAATGATCTTAATGAGCTTGTTGATCGATTACGTTTACTGATCGCAGAAGAAACGGCTGGCAATACATCTCACACCAATGAAATTCAATCGATTTTAAATGAATTGAAAGAGGAAGGTGTTATATTATGAGGGTTTTCATAATCATATAAGTTAGTATTAACAATGCCTTTGAATAAGTTTGGTCAATCAGCCATCGCCTCAAAAAATGCTTCTTTAATATCGAAATTTCAACCTTCAAATAACCAATTAAAATATACCATACATGGTGATCTAGATTTAGAAAATATAAAAATTTGTAATATTAAAGATCCTTCTTTGGATGGTGATGCTGTCAATAAAAAATATGTAGATGTGAAAGACAACATCTATTCCAATCTAATTGAGAAAATAGAAAAAAAGATTGATAACTTAGAGCAAAGTGTAACTAAAAACTGGATAATATATACTAATAAAATTGATGAAAACACATCATTATATGAAGAAAAGTTGAAAAAATACAATCTAGATTTTGAAAAAATGCTGAATGATAAGTGTAGTGATCTTGAAAAAGGATTAACATTTCGAATTGTAAAAAATAAAACATTAAATGATGGAAAATATGAAAAAATAAATGATAGTGTTGTTGAAATTAGCAATACAGTCAATACAATTGAACAAAACATTAATTATAAAATGATGGAAAATCAACGATTGATTGATGATAAATGGGAAAAATTAATGAATGAAAAATTAGGTGAAAGAATAAAAGCTTTAGAAGAAGCATCATTAAAACGTAAGAAATCAAGTGTAATAAATTCATTAGAAAATAAACAAAAAGATGATGTAAAAAAAGTTCGTTTAACATCGTGTCCAGAAGGAAAGCTTTTAGATTTAAAAAATCAAGAGTGTAGAGAAGTCTATAAATAGCTTCAAATTCTAATTTATTATTAAAGAAAAAATAATGTATAGTGTTGAAAAACAAAAATTAGTTGAAGAGCTACATAAACCTGCTCGAAAAAATTTCAAAAGACGTCGTACAATTATTAAAGGTTTGGATGATTTGTGGCAGGCTGATTTAGCACAATTGGATTACTATTCAAATTCAAATAATAAATTTAAATATATCCTAGTTGTGATTGATTGTTTTTCAAAATTTGTTTGGGCTAGACCATTAAAATCAAAGCATGGAGAAGAAGTTGTTAAACAATTTGAATCAATCCTTAAAGAAAAGCGTCATCCTAAAAATCTGCAAACCGATCAAGGCAAAGAGTTCTTCAATAGTAAATTCAAACATTTGATGGATAAATACAAAATCAATCATTATAGTACTTATAGCTACAAAAAAGCTGCAATAGTTGAACGTGTTATTCGAACATTAAAAGAGAAACTTTTTAAATATTTCAGTTTGAATGGAAGCTATCGTTGGGTTGATATACTATCTACAATCGTTGATAATTACAATAAAACAAAGCATTCAAAAATAAAAATTGAACCGATTAATGTCGATAAGAAAAATGAAAAAACTATTTTAAAGAAATCATATAGTTTTGTGAAAATTTTTCCTCAAAGTAGAAAATTATCAATTGGAGATGTTGTACGGATCAGTAAAGCAAAACATGTTTTTGAAAAAGGCTATACAGCCAATTGGTCTACGGAGCTTTTTAAAATCATTAAAATACAGGTTACAAAACCTTTAACATATTTACTAGAAGATTTGGAAGGTGCACCAATCAAAGGTGGTTTCTACTCGGAAGAATTACAAAAAACTAAAGTTCCCAATGTCTATCTTGTTGAAAAAGTTTTAAAAAAACGTAAAAACAAAGTTTTAGTGAAATGGCTTGGCTTTAACAACCAATCAAATTCTTGGATTGATAAATCAAATAAATTGTAATATGACATTTATAATTCGCAGAAATTTTGTTCATATGTTTTCTAGTATGTTTTCATATGATTTCCTTAACATTATTTAGTATTTATCGAGATGTCATTCGATTCGGGTGTAGATGTAGATATTGATATATCTTCTACACATCCTATTACCGTTCAACATGATTTTAATTTGCTAAATCATTTGGATAGATATGAAGTGGCGATGATTGAAGAAAAACAATTAATTTTCAATAGTTGTTTTTATTTGGAAAACATTATGTTAGAAATTGGATTGAATTCAGTGCAACACTTTAAACCATCAATTCGAATGTTTAATCATTCGAATGAATGGTTACCGTTTGATGTGGGTGAATGGAATAATCTTATAAATCGAATACCCGATTTATTTGAAGAAGAACAAGGAGATTCTCCAAGCTATTCCTCAATTATCGAAGTTGAAGAAAATTTTACAATATATCGAGTCTATCATGGGATAAATATTACTAAAAACAATGAAAATTTTTTCATTTTTGCACATGATGTATATGAACTTTTAAGATTATGTATACTATTAGAGAAAAAAATTGAATTTTTAAACAAAATTGAGTTTTATCAGTTTTATAAGAATATTTTACAATCTGCACACCTCATGTGTTCTTATAATGGAATGTCTATATTGGAAATTATTAAATATATTTGTAATTCTTTTAATAATATTGAAAGCTCTTGTTTAAGAGAATATATGTATTATTTTCCAAATGAAATTTTAAATGAATTCAATAAAAATTATAAAAAGTACTATGTTTTGTTTCTATATATATATATATTTCACCGAACTTATCTAAATAAACAAAAATTAATCCACAAACATTTAAACATAAATTGAATTTATTTTGTATAAAAATGAAAAAGATAACTAAATAAAGATTTCATTATATGTGGTCATTTTTACATCATCTTTAACCACGAAAATCTTGCATCATATCCCTAAGAGAAAAATTATCTACTAAATGAAAGGAAATCCTCAAAGTGTTATATTTATGAAAAAAGATAAATTTTACATCATTTTTGACCAAACTTCTTCCACAATATCCGTATGATAAAAATTAATATAACTAATGATCTAAGTTTTCTATAATTCTTCTCATTCTATTAAATATTTTTTAACAATTTGGTTGATAGTCTTTTTGAAAAAATAATGTCATCATCTCTAGAACAACTCGTTATTAATACAATATTAAAAAATATTCATATTAATAAACAATTTATTCACAATATAATTTTCAATTTTCCAAATTACTATGTTAAAATAATTTTAATAAAAATTCGTGCATTCAAATGGGAAATATATATTGATGAAGTGAACAAGTGCGAAGATGGGTGGAACACTTTTTATTATAAATTTAATGCTCACCAATTATTTTCTTTAGAAGATTATTTTTGGAATCAATTTATACATTGTGATAATTTGTTCAAGTTTTTGCTTTGGAATAATGATTGGAAAGAGTTTTACAATTATTCAAAAGCTTGTCTAGAATTACAATATTACCAAGACGAAGCAGATGAGATTAGAATTTGTTTAGATTGCTTAATTAAATATGAATCAGCATGTGATAATGCTTATAAGAAGTTTAAACTCGAGGAACATTTTTTCAAGTTCCAACACATAACGTCTCATCACTCTATAAATATAGATAACTTATCTATATATATTCAAGATCAATTAAAATGGTGTAGTTGGTGCATCAAACAGCCTCTGTTTTCAATTTCATCGTATCGAGATTGTTGTCGCCGAATGCATGCGAAAATTGTGACATCATATGATTTCAACTTATTATCATCGTCTTCCGACGATGATGAATAAGCCTCAGATAAGATATAAAAGTTTATACATATTCAATTTTTCGATTAGTTTTATTTCATAGTGCTTCGCATAACATCTAATTAATTTTCAAAATAATTTAATAATTTTAATTTTTAAAATGTCGAAAATTCAAGAACTTAACAAAAACGCTTCATGCGAATTTAAGAAAAAACTTAATCCCGACATCGACTTAGAAGTTGATAAAGAATATAAAATAATTGAAATTAAACATGTTAAAACGCGATTCGGTCCATCAGTCGTGGTTGAACTGCTTGAAGGTAATGTCTTCCTTCCTAAACGTTTAACGGAATCAATGACTGATGAGTGTATCAAGGACCTTCTAAGTGATAATGGTTCTGTTTTAATCTTTAAGGGAAAAAAGCAATGTGGGATGGTTCAACCTGCATTTATATATTCTTTCAAAAAACTTTAATTTTCTATATTTGGTAAGTTGTATAATTTTTCTATAACATTCTCTAAGTTAAAAATTGATTTTTAGATTCGTTTTAATGCTATAAAATTATTTTAAGTCGCTTTGCTATAATTTTAATTATTTATTTAATGGATATAAGTTAGCTACCTACAAAATATTTCAACATATACATATCTACATTTAGGTGAGTTCTAAATTGATGTTTTGTTGATTTGATTTTCTAATCTGAATTTCGATTTTTTACAGATTTAGGATTATATTTAGTTAAATAAAAAATAAATTATAGTGTTTTTTTACATTTATATAATATATTTTTAATTTAGTTTGTATAATGGCATCAGCTACTAAAAGGCAGAAGACAAACTCTAATAGTATGTTCTTTTTATTGTCTCTAAAAAATTATTTAAATTAAAACATAACGTTTTAGCCATTTTCTGCAATATATGTCAACTGGAAATTTCTTCATCTGTCTACAATGGTCATTTGCGAAGCCAATATCACAAATCTCAATCAAACTATTCTAGTAACACGGAGGATACTAGCGTTAAATTGGTGAACTCTTGCTTCAAAAATCGTATTGCAACCTATCAAATTTTAAATGAAAATCGGGAAGAGATGAATATAAGTAGATTTATAAGCGAAACCAAAATTTGAAAAAATTATTTCTAATGCTTTGGAAAAACATATATCCCTTAAAGTGAACATGGAACAATACGCTTTATATTATTTGGAATCACAAGATAATACCAACATAAAATCCTTCAATACAGTCAATAAAATTATTACTCTAGGTAGCAATATCCAAGAGATTTATACTGAATTCTATGACATTATTGCTACAAAAATGTCTGAATTTGCAGAAGGAGAGTCGGGTAGGTTACATATAAATATTATGTTGCAATGATGAGTAAAAAAAAATTTTTTTAGGATGGGCTTTGGTAGAAATTTTACGTCTTGAAATAAATATTAACCAATATAAGCCTTTGAAAGGTAGTTCATATATTCCTCTTCCCAAAGATATCAAGATGAAGAAAGCTGTTATCAACATCATGAACTTGGATCAACAATGTTTTAAATGGTGTATTTTGGCTCATCTACATCCGATTGATGTTAATCCAGAACGAGTAAATCACTATTTTCCTTATATTGATGAACTTAGTTTTAATGGTATTGAATTTCCTGTTACGTTCAAAGATATTCCTAAATTTGAAAATCAAAACGGAATTTCTGTTAATGTCTTTGGTGTTGAGAATATCTTTGATTCAATTATATCACAATATAATAATGAAATAATTGTCCTCTATCATACCTCAGCTAGAAAATCAGTTCATGTAAATTTATTATTTATAGCTGATAATATCAAAACACATTTTTGTTTAATTCGAAATATGTCGCGTCTTATCCGTTCACAACTTTCAAAGCATAGCTCAACTAAATTTATATGTGATGGATGTTTAATTTTTTTTAATGATGAACTTTAATTAGAAAATCATATGAAACACGATTGTAATCATATCATGACTAAGTTACCATCTTTACATCATTCAAAAATTGATAAACAAGGAAATATAGTTGCAAGTAATATTTTAAAATTTCAAGACTTTGAAAAATCGCTTAAAATTCCTTTTACTTTTTACTGTGATTCAGAGACCATTATGTCACCAATTGCTACCTGTATACCGAACATAGATAATTCATTCACTCAACAAACACATTTACATATTCCACATAGTTTTTCATATTATATTAAATGCGCTTTTGACGATTCTCTTTCAAAACTTGAACTCTATCGTGGTGAGAATGCTGCAAAAATATTCATTTCAAAATTAGAGCAAGATGTAAAACATATCTACAATCAATATTTAAAACATTCTAGATATAAACCGCTCTCTATGAGTTCTGAAGAAGAAGCTATTTTCCAAAAATCTTCAACATGTCACATTTGTGATAATCCTTTTTCAGACGATAGTTGTGATAAAGTTCGTGATCATTGTCCATTAAGCGGTAATTTTCGCTCAAGTTCTCATCGCACTTGTAATCTCAATTATAAAATCCCCAATTTTATTCCTATCATTTTTCACGGTTTATCTCATTTTGATGCACATTTATTTATAAAAGAAATGGCACAGGATGGAAGTAGAATTGATGTCATTCCTACAAATAGTGAAAAATATATTTCTTTTACAAAGCATTTAAAAGTTGATAAATACATTGATAAAAGTAATGGACAAGAAAAGAATGTATATATTAAAATTAGATTTTTAGACTCATTTCGATTTTTAGCCTCATCATTAGATAAACTATCGAAAAATTTAAGTGATATAGAATGTTTAGATATTTTAAAATATTTTCCACAAAAAGAGCATTTTATACAAATTCGGAAAAAAGGTGTATTTCCATACTCATTTCTTGATAGCTTTGAGAAACTAAATTATTCTAATTTACCATCAAAAGAACAATTTTTCAATACACTTAGTCAACAACCAATTTCCGACGAAGATTATAAACGAGCCGAAGAAGTTTGGAAACAATTTGGATGTAAAACATTAGCTGACTATTCAGATTTATATTTGAAATCAGATGTTCTCCTCTTAGCTTCTATTTTTGAACGATTTCGAAATTTTTGTCTTGAAATTTATAAATTAGACCCATGTCAATATTATACCGCGCCAGGACTAAGTTTCGCTGCATTACTAAAATATACAAAAATAGAAATAGAACTTTTAACCGATATAGATATGTTGAATTTTTTTAAAAAAGCAATTCGTGGCGGTATAGTTCAATGTAATGTTCGTAGAGCATTGGCCAATAATAAATTTCTCGATAGTTTTGATACAAGCAAACCTGAAAACTATTTAATATATTTAGACGCTACTAACCTGTATGGTGCCGCAATGTCACAACCTCTACCTATTGGCGAATTTCAATGGTTAACAAATTTTGAAAATTTTAATATTTTTGACCAGCCAGACGATGGAGAAAATGGTTTTATTCTAGAAGTTGACTTAAGCTATCCGTCTGAACTACATGATTTACACAATGATCTTCCATTCTGTGCTGAAAATTTCAACCCACGCGAATCTAAGACTTCTAAATTATGTCCAAATTTAAATAATAAATATAACTATGTCATTCATTATCGGAATTTAAAGCAGGCTGTAGAGTGTGGTTTAAAAATTGAAAAAATTCATAGAATATTAAAATTTAGACAAATGGCTTGGATGAAAGCCTACATTGATTTAAACACATTGCTAAGAAATCAATCAAAAAACGCTTCCGAAAAACAATTTTTTAAGTTTATGAATAACGCCGTGTACGGTAAAACATTGGAATCTGTTGATAAACGAGTGAATATAAAATTGTTAACACATTGGAAAAATAAAGGTAGACGATTGGGTGCAGAAACGCTTATTGCTAGACCTAATTTCAAAAAAGCTACTATTTTCGATGAAAATTTTTGTGCCATTCAAATGAATAGGACTTTTGTTATTTACAATAAACCGATCTTCGTAGGCTTCACAGTTTTGGAAATTTCCAAATTGATTATGTATGAATTTTTTTATAACTTTATAAAAGCAAAATTTAATAATGATGCAACTCTTTGTTATATGGATACGGATAGTTTGATTCTAGATATAAAAAACGAAAATTTTTACACAACTATTTCAGAGCACTTGGATAAATTTGATACTTCAAATTTTCCACCTAATAATCAATTTAATATTCCAACTAACACATCAACTATTGGTCGTATGAAAGACGAGTACGGTGGACAGATTATTTCTGAATTTATCGGTACAGGTGCAAAAGCTTACTGTATTGATATTGGAGGTAGCTTGCGGAAAAAAGCAAAAGGAGTTAAAGGTGATATCCTACAAAATACTATTACAAAACAGGATTATATAGATGCAGCGACAATTGAAAATCATAAAGTAATTCGAAAAATGTATACATTTCAATCCTATAAACACCAAATTTATACACAATTATTAAATAAAATATCACTAAATTATATGGATGATAAAAGATATTTAATACCAAATTCATACAACACCTTAGCTTGGGGTCATTTCAAAATAAAGGAAGAAGCGGACAAGCATACTAACTATACATAGTAATAAGATTAGATAATAATTGTATGATAATAAATAAAAATTATATAAAATTAAGTTGTGATTTTTTTGGATAATTTTTTATTAAAGGAAATCAAATAGGTATTTCCATAAGAATAGCATTGAAATTATTTTCAAAAAATTGAAATCAATAGACTCAGTTCTAGGAGCTGTCAATAATGTTCTCTCTCTCCACTACAACACTTCCACCCCTATCATCCTTCTCTAACAAAAGCTGTCACTACTGACAGCTGGACCTGCTGCAAGCTGGTGGGGAGGGATGCTGGGAGCCTGCTGGTGGGGGCTGTCCGCTAATACCTGGGGGGCCTAATGCTGGGGGCCTGCTAATTACAGATTCGCGACTTGCTAAAAAAATTTTTTTTTAGATATTAAATAGTATTTTTCTATGAAAAAAACAGATCCGCTCAACCTGCTAAATTAAATAGTATTTTTCTCTGAAACGCGATAGTGGCGCCATCTGGTAAACTTAGCATGGATCAGAACCGATAGCTCTCTACCTTACCGACAAAGTGGCGCCATCTGGAAACTAAACTTAGCATGGATCAGAACCGATTGCTCCCTACCTTACCTAGTGGCGCCATCTAGAACCTGGAAACTAAACTTAGCATGGATCAGAACCGATAGCTCCCTACCTTACCGACACCGATATTAGCATGGATCAGAACCGACAAGTGGCGCCCTCGGTCGACAAGTGGCGCCCTCGGTGGCAGACTTGCGAAGCATTGCACCAGAACATACCTACTATATCTACTAGGATTAATCATTAAAATTTTAAAATAAGAAGCCGGTATTTATTTAGGCGGCAGTGAGAAACGATGTTTAAGTTCAGTTCTTCAAATTGAGAACCAAGTGCAATCCAAAAGTGAAACGGTGGGTAATCGACCTCACAGAATTCGTATAACACTATTCCGTATTAATGGTTTTGATGAGTTTTCTATCAGTTGGATAGTTTCAAAAATTATTTCATTAGCCAGTTAATAAAATTAATTCAAATCTTTTATAGTCCAATCGACAAAAACTAAATCTTTAATCATCATACTATATCAAAATATCTTATTTCAGTCTCATCAAAGTTATTGAATTACGAATTAAAATATTACTAATTAATTTGTAAATTATGGTTTTGGTATAATGTTGTTTTGTATATTTACCCATTTTGATTTACATCTCGTATCGTCAGATAATGTGGTTTATTATGTAATTAATAATTCTGCTATCAAAATAATTATATCACAGTTTAAATTATGCAATTGACGTAATTTAACAGTCTACATTTTTAGTTCTAAAAAAGCTAAAGTACTGGCCAATCAGAAAAATGCTCTAGGTTTCTTAATTATTTTATCTCAATTGTTGAAAGTTCAACTTAATGCACATAATAAATCAATTAATAAGTAACAACTTACAGTTTGGTCAAGACAATATTGTGTGTAGATAAATTAATATATCTATCAGATCACTTTGCGTCTTGAACGATATTTAAAAATTCAATTTTGTTACAGTTAGAAAATTGATATTAATTATTAATTCAATTTCAAATTATTCAATGAGATTACTATTCAGTAGACTAGAATTGATACAAACAAACATTGATGTAATTACTCAGCTCAAAATTAAAATATAAGTTATTTCAATTAAGCTACTAATTAAAGTACCAATTAGTAAAACTCAGTAATTAGATTATTAACGTTCATAAACGTTTCATGAAATAATTGCCTACAAATAAAAAGACGTGTACGTTGTTCCCTTGGGCTGTTACAGCAGACTAAGTTTCCGTATTCTGTTACAGCAAAATACACATACACACCTTTTCATATGTAGTTCATAGCCTAAAACATACACTTACACACAATTTCTTCCGCCCTCATTTTGTTGTAGCAGGTTAGGTTCCTAAACTCAAGTAGTAAGGTTTATATAGCGTTGTATAAGGTAACAAGGTCTCTACATTTGATGGTTCATTAATCAGGCAAACGTTAGAAGTGCGTCTACGTACAGTGCACTTAGCGTAGTTAGCATTACAACGTTAATTACAGTATTATTGCTTTACAAAGTAATTTTACAACTGGCCTTATTACATCCCGCTCTTACACTATTGCGGTTGACATTTTATCAGTAAACTCTGAGTGTGTTTTTAAAGGTCAATGTCTGACTGGCAATTCAATTAAAAAAATTCTATGTTGATAATAGAACTTGAGTTTGTTTGTGAAGTTCTAAGTCATATAAAAGTCTATAGTTTGATAATTTGATAGTCATGAGAATGTTGAAGTGCGTACACGTACTACACAATAGTGTAATTAGCGTTGGAGTGCTATTTATATGATGATCGTTTTTTAAAGTGATTTACAGTCCGTTCTACCTTTAAGAAAACACAGTTGACTTTCAATTGTAAATTAACTGAAGTTAATGTCACGAGTTCTGCAGTTTGCTAGTTTGTTGTAGCAGCTGCAATGAGTTCTAAAAATGAAGTTTATTAATAGAATTTTGAATTGTTTCTAAAATTCAAAGTAATTCAGTAGATGCCAATTTATTAAGAATTTCAAATTGGATTATAGAATTTCAGTTTGATTGTAAAGTGGTTCCATTCTAATTCAATCAAGTTCTAACTCAATCATTACAAGTCCAATTTACTTACAGCATTCTAATTGGATTATAAAATCACATAACTACCTATAGGATGCTCATGTGCTTACGAGATTCTAATTGGTCAATAGGATTTGATTTTATTATAAAGTTCTACACTACTTGTAAAGTATTGAAGCTTTTAATCTGTGATTTCACTTATCAGTATTATTATGTATTGTATAAAATAACAAAGTAAATCATCTATGTTTTTTGATTAGTATTATACTGATATGAGCATTTGACTTGCAGCTGAATCAATGTTATCTTAGGCAAAGCTAATCTTTTATTAAAGTCAGTTAATGTTCAAAGGTTCATTTACCATTAGTTACGGATTGGTGAAAACAGCAAATTCAATTTGTTTCTTTTAGTTTCAGTAACCATTGTTAAATGTGAGATATTTATTATTGATATGAAGGCAACATCGTAGTTCCTCTTGTGACAGTAAGTGGTTGGGTAACTCTAACTAAACTTTAGCATAGAGGTTGTGGACTTGATTGAATATATAAATCACTGTTATATATATATAAAAAAAAATTACGTCACATAATCATTGATTACATTATATATGTTATAATATTGAATAAAAAATTATGAGAGGGTTTATGGAAATAAATGAGCTGTAAAATACAGACTTTAAAGAATTCTTTTATTATTTGTTAAAGACAATTTAAGTTTTAATTGATATTAGATGAAAGAATTCTCCGAAAAATAACTGAATAGATAATTAAACCTAGAAAGTAAAATTAAAAAAAATGTGTAGTAATTATCATTACTACTATACTTATTTAAAAATTAATACAAAAGATTGAACCACAGAATAAACTTCGCAACACCTAGGTAAATAAAACAGAATTAAACAAAATCAAGTGTTTGATAATAGGTACATTACATCAAAACAAAAAACTGCTGAGATTGGGCATAGAATCAAGCTATTTTCTGTTGGTGCATGCGCAGTTTTCCCGGCTATCGTTTTAATCAACCAAGCTCGAGTAATTAAAGTTAACCGTAATTATAATCGCTGCTTATAACGTTGGTGCAACTCAATTGGGGACTTAAGCATGATTAAATGCTCAACCGATGTGGGTGCAAACTGTCAAATCTAGTGGTTTTGTTTACTGTTTTGATGATGTTGGTTATACTGGGCAATGAGAAAGAGGAAGTAAAAATTATCAAGCGGGAGGCACTTGGGCTACGGGCTACAGAATCGGAAGTGAATTGACGCGTATCCAGAGAAACGATGTTTTGACGTTGCCGCCATTAAAGTAATTCTAAAGTTTATTACAAAAAACACAACCTGGGGAACAGTGAAACTAAAAATGCCATTTTATTACATGCTCGTTTAAATTTTCTTTTATCATTGTTTTATAATCACATTGATCACATTCGAAGGATTCTTCCAAATCGGGCATCGTAATATGATTTTTTACAAAATGACTTTTTAAAGAAAATTTTTGCTTCGCTTTGTATTCGCACTGATCACACTTGAACCACTCTTGCAAGTCACTGGAAATATGTTTATTCATTTTATGTCTACTTAAAGATACGAATGGTTTTGCTCTGTAATCACAACTATCATATTTTTGTAAATCAGCGGAAACATGTTTACTTATGATATGCTTTTTTAAATCATGTTTCCGCTTTGTTTTATATTCACACTGATTACATTCAAACCATTTTTGCAGTCTGGCTGACCAATGTTTTTCATTTAAATGTTCTCTTAAAGTATCTTTTTGCTTGGTTTTGTATTCACACTCGTTACATTCGAATGAAGCTTCTATATAATCAACAGAATGTTTAAGTATATGCTTCCTCAAATATTTTTTTTGCCTTGTTTTATATTCACACTCTGTACAATTGAACCATTCTTGTAAATCAACTCGAATATGATTTTTTGAATGTTCCTCTGGTTTTGTTTTACTATGATCACACTGGAACGACTCTCCAAAATTACCTAAGACATGGGCGAACATTCTATGTCTTTTTAAATCATATTTTCGTTTCGTCTTATATTTGCACCGATTACATTTAAACCATGGGTTTAGATCAAGTAAATCATGTTGATATTTTTTATGTTTTTGCAAAGATGATTTGTGAACAGTTTTATATTTGCATTTTTCACATTCTAACCATTTATCGTAAAAAGTATGTTTTCTTTTTATATGTCTTTGTAGAAAAACGTTCGCGGTAGTTTTAAATATGCAATGATCGCATTGAAACCATTCCTGCAAATATGCTGGAGTATGTTTATTTCTTTTATGTAGCTTGAAATAATCGTAACTTCGAGTTGAAAATTGACACTGATCACATTGAAGCGGTTTTCTATGGTTCTTTTTGATTAATTTAGTTTGTGTTACATTAGTGTTAAGGTTATTTTTATTTAAAAAACACACGTTTTGATGAAAATAACGCCACATAAAAGAAAAACTTGTCACTTTGCATTGACGGCATTTTTTCGCCTTAACCTCACTTTTAGTTTTTTCAAGCCCGCACATATGACATAACTCTTCAATTTTTTTATTCGTTGTATAATCGCAACTGCGACATTTATAACAACCAAGAGGTTCGTGACACTCAAATAACTGAAACTTCGACATATTTATTTCCTCGTTAACGTTAGCAAAACTAGAAATTGACAGCTGACAGAATCATACTTTATTTCTGCGCATGTTCAATTTGAACCAATCAAATGTAAGACTCTTTTATTCTAATCTTACGTTTTGCCAAATTTTAACAATTAAATTGAATTAAATAACAGTTAACTCTTTCTCCATAATTAATTTGTCAGGATGTCTGTGTTCTACGATTATTAGCCTTGATTATTCACTCGAAAACAGTGTACAGAATAGCAACAGCCAGCTACATTATCATCAACAATCTACTTCAACTCACCCCTCTATATTCATAGTTAGAGAAACGCTTGAGCAGTCAGACGGATCGATTGGGCGACACATGAAACATATTTACACATAATGTACCTGTCAATAATACCTGTAAAGTAACTCACCGGGGGCTTTACTCCCCCTCGCAGGATTCTCTTCCTCTCGAACTGATAGTGGACGACATCACCAGGCTCATTGGGCTTGGACAACCACTTTATGGACTCGATTGACTCAATCTTCACCCCTTTTCTTTAGCATCGTGTTCTCAATGATGTCTTCACTGTTTCGGTACCTGGTTCGGGAGCAACGTGGACGGTGTCGCTAGGCCTCAATCACATTACGCGAAATAGACTGGCCAAGAATAATACGTAATAGGAAAAGGTATAAAATAAAGATTAATGAGTGAAGAACCTAAGGACATTACGCATTACCCCGTCATACCAGCAAAAGGGAAATCCACAACCTTTTTATACACTGATAGGAACATAACCATAGCGGTTAACAGGCTCCAGCCCACCCTTCTACCTCTTCGCCTCTGTTCGAGGAAGTAGAGAACCAGGATAGCAATCTGTAAATGTCTACAGACGTCATGGGAGTACCACCTCAGTCTGAAATGAATTAACACATAGACCGTACCCCAGGTATTAAACTATAGTTTCTGCCGTGGATATTTCATATTAACATATTGATGTTTATCAATATAACTTTACTCATTATTCCTCCGAATTCAGGGAGACAGCACTGAATTCACAATTATACCACAAAACAACACATGATCAACAAGATCAACAGGTTAACTATCTTTCTCTTTCAATAAACAATTAACAGTTTAAATATCCATAATACCGCCCGTCCGACTGCTCTGACGCCCGGCTCAGCTTTTTACTGACTGATACTGGACTCCACCCTTCCAGGGATGCTAAGCCCATGTTCTCCCTCTTTACTTAAGATGCCATATGGTTTTCATCGAGATCATTTAATTATACAAGCGGTTTAGCGCCTTATTGGCTTAATTTTACTTAAAAAAATAACTATAAATTATTATAAAATCAAAAACTCTCACACAAAATTGATTTCAAATCACCTGCTGATTTGATGTTATAGAGCAAAGTACCAAAAGAATATGACGTTCCCGCCAAAGCTAAAAAATATTATAGTCAAATTACTGAAAGTCAGGAGAGAATTTTTGGTCCCGATAATGCGTTCGTGTCTTCCAGAAGTCGGGCCAGCGTAAAGGGTGAGATACCCAATGAACTCTTACTACGGCAGCTTTGGCGTCATCCTGTCTCTTAACTATTTCTTTTCCTTATTAAGATGATGAAGACCACTCTGATTAGCTCTATTGTTGTTAAATTATGGGACAAAAAACAACTCAGCTCTACTATTATATTACAATTTTGTAATGTACATATTTACACTTTTACACATGAGAAAACATACACTTATATACATTTAAAAGAAAAATTATTATAAACACCACTGAAGCGTCAACTAAACATTAAGCAATACATCAATTCTAGGAATGATACGTATTTAAATACAAAAAAAAAATTATTCGTGACTACAGTGAGAATTGTTTTCAAAGTAACTTGTCATAGAACTCAAAATTACATTTATTACTCTAGTCTCTCTCACCTGCTTTCATACAGCGTCACAGTCTTATAGATCAGATTTGTTTTACCAGATGCTCTTGTTTCTTATTACGTGACACTGGTTACCTCCTTGGTGACAACCTACCTTCACTGATGTCAAAGGAATATTGCCTTTCTGTGCTTAACCCACTTGGTGGTTAGCTTCTAATGCCGGTATTCATAGTCGTATCTCAAGCTCAAGCTTGAGTTTAAGCTTGAGTCCGTCTCAAGCAAGGACTTTGGCAATGCTCGGGGGGAAAGCGTTTGCCTGCGTCATCCAGAAGGCACAAAAGTAGTAATTTTTGTGTTGTTAGGTTTGACAATTGTGACGCATGAACGTTATTCTGCGTGTTTATATTTACTTTAAAGTGACAGGTCGAGTAATAACTCGATGCCGCAGGGGTCATATCGAAAGTGTTTTGTGTTGTCGAGTGAGTACAAGTCTACTGACAGAATACATGTATGGTAACTTCATAAAATGTGCATTATAGACGAAAAAGCTGCGTATACAAAAACAGCAAAACCCTTGTAGTCCCGCATGGACAACTCCAATAATGTGGAAAGTAATACGACGGATGCCGCAATAGTGAACGAAAAGCGAACGATCTGGACCATTATTACATTCTCCTCAAAACACGAAAGCTGCAAAAGTGAGACCAAACAGAAGCTAGCTCACACTGCGCGCTTTTGAGAGGGACAATGTAAGTGCAACATTAATATAAATCTTGCCAAACCTTTACCCACTTTTATTGCAGAAAAGTTATCAGAGTAGTTAGTAGTAGGAGCTATTCAAGAAGTGTGTAAAGATGAAAGATTTCGGCTGCCGTTTTGTCTACTATGCTTCTGCAAACAATAACTTACACTTATAATGTAAACTAATAATAATTTTACTTTTTTTGTACTTATTTTCACCAGTAGAAGGTGTTACAAAATAAAAACACTACCCAATTAATAAATATCTGTGACTTTTATTAATATTCAATGCTTTCATTTTTGAACAAAATGTGGCAAACCCTTTAATTTTGTATAAGTAATAATTGTCTTTGTAGGATTTGCAAGCAATCCTACATTCACTACACTGTCTTTTGTGAAGTTGTAGCGACACTTACATTCAAAGTTAGAAAAAAATTCTCATGGGTTCGCAGCACCCGCACATAACTCGTCCAACATGTCAATGTTCGTTGTTTTGAAATGCACCACATAATACTCTTCAGTATTTTCCAACGTCAAACGATGACATAACCGGCGAATGACGTCTTAAGTCGGACTTGAAACAAGTCGAGGCCTTGCTTGAGTCCGACTTGAGATGGACCCAGTGCGCTTGCTCATCAAGCAAAAATTGCCCTTATTCACACTGTAATTTGATATTTAAATCTTGAGATTTATCTATGAATACCGATCCGGACTTGAGGTCGACCTCAAGCTCAAGATATGAATATCAGATTTCACGAGCATTGCCGAAGTCCTTGCTTGAGATGGAATCAGCGATAAATCTATTTCAAAACGCACGCAAACTCTTTCCCGAACATTGCCAGAGTCCTTGCTTGAGTCCAAGCTTGAGACGAACTTAAGCTTGTACTTGAGATACGACTATGAATACCGGCATAAATACTATAAATACAGACAATTTAACTAGTGCTTTGGTGCGTTTAGTTACAAAACTACAAACGATAACAGAGAGAAAACGCTAAAACTTAGCTTTGCTCAATCTTGCTTAAAAAAACAAAATCTTTCTTCTGATTCATTTTAAGATTTACTACCGTGCTATAGATTTTTTATAACTTATTTCAAAACAAACAGTTGGATTGTTTTAATATCCCTTATGAAGAGACGAATTTATAAGTCGTTAAACATGCAACAGCTATGTTATTGAACATATGATATGAAAATGAATTATCTTCTTTCTAGTTTTCAAATGACAACCTAAAGTTCGCTCGCCCTCTACTTAAATTTGCTGTTAAGCCAGCTATTATCTTTTGAAACCGCCTTTACATTTTAAACCGTAACAAGAAATTAACCATGAATCGTTCACAGGTATTTATCTGCACTAATCAAAGCGTTAACGGAAAAATTTAGTCTCCGTTTAGTTTTCATTTGTTAAATGGAAGATAAACTTGATTCCGTTTAGTGCTCCTACGCCTACTTTTAATTGTAGTGCCATACTTGTGTTTGCGATTCTGTTGATTTATATTTAGATTTTATTAATTTGACAAGTGGTTAGAATGCTACATCAAAAAAAGTATTATCCTCACTAATAATAACCAAGATGTCTGTAGTTGTAATGAAAATTTGAAAAATGATAGATGTCCGCTAAGCAGACTTTAGATAATGTCAAAATAGTTTTATTTAAATTTTTCCTAAAGGCTTCACATATTGAAAATTTTGTTTTTTTTTATTTTGTTCTTTTTATTTATTGTCTAAAATACGTTAGAAAACATTTTGCCATTTTTCCTTGTAATTGCACATTTTGCAAAATTGCCGTAGGTACTTATTTTATAAAAAAGACGGTTTATATCTAATTATATTTATTTTTAAAATAAAATAGCTACAACTCTGTACAATCTAAAAGTTAAAAATTTATCATTTTTCTGGTAAATGCATAATTTACAAGTGAGTGCAGTAATAGATGTATGTAATAGTTACAAAACTCTTGTGTTGAAAAGTAGACCTCAAACCTGAACTGGCAACTCGTATCAGTATCAAAACCTACTAAATATAAAATCATAAAAAAAATTTCCAACCGTCACGTTTTATAACTATTAGGAGTCTCTAATGACACGTATTTCTAACAAATTATCAAAAAAAACTGTTGTTTGAGATACAAACCAAGCTCCCTGGAGTAAACGTAAATAGCACCTATTGAGCCAGAACAACAAGAGCTTGTTGTCTTGTAAGCTTCAATTAGCTCAGCAAGCTTCAATTGCCATTTTTTAACCTAGAATGAAAACTATAATTTAAGTTACAACTTAAAAGACAAATAATAAACGTTATCTGAATATAAAGGGCCTTTTGTGACTCCACCTAAAGCCAATAAAAGCTCTACCTGCCAAATGCAAAAAATGCTGATTAAAAAAAAAGAATTTTTTACAACAATACGTGAAAAACGCTGCACTAAATAACAACACTTTTTTTTAAGTTTGTAATTAAATATTTTAACACAGAACCTTTTGTTTTTATACATCTTAAAATACTATAAATAAGACATTATCTTTAAGACTTACATCCTATGATTGGTCATGTACCAAAGCCATGTTTGCGACGCCTGTGTCTAGTTAAATACTCTTTCTGAGGCGTTTTGTAATCGCACAAGTCGCACTGAAGCCAGTCCTCTGAAGTGCCAGAAGTATGAACTCTACGTTTATGATCATTCACATAATATTTACATCTGGCTACAAAATCACATTGGTCACATTCAAACACATTTTCTAATTTTTTATAAATATGTTCTCGGCGTCTATGTTTATTCAAAAGTGTTCTATTAATTGCCTTAAAGTCACACTCCTCACATTGAAGCCAATTTTGTGTTTCGCCTGAAATGTGCTGATTCTTTTTATGATGTTTCAAGTATTTTTTATATTTGGTTTTAAATTCGCACTCATCACACTGAAACCACTTTTGTAATTCAGCTGGTGCATGCTGCCGATTTTTATGATCTCTTAAGCAACTGATATATTTTGTATCAAAATCGCACTGGTCGCATTGAAACCGCTTGACCAATTCGCCTGGAGTATGATGTACTCTATTATGACGTTTTAAATATCTTTCATCTGGAGTTTTATAATCACATTGGATGCAATTGAACCAGATTTTCAACTCATTTAAAACATGTCTTTTATACACATGAACCTGCAAATAATTCTCGACTCTGGTTTTAAATGAACAGTGATTACATCTATACCATTCTGCGTCTGGAGAAACATGTTTTCTCTCTTTATGCTTTTTTAATGTTCTTTGTTCTAGAGCTTTATACTCACATTGATCACAAGGTAGCAACTTTAAAGAATCTGATAAAATTTTGTGCTTCAAATAAATATGTCTTGTTAAAAGTGGTTCAGAAAGAGCTTTAAACGTGCAGTGATCACACCGAAACCATGTTTGCAGCTCATCAGCAGTATGCTTTTTATGTATATGCAATTTCAACGACCTAACATACTTTGTCTTAAAAATACAATAATCACATTCTAACCAAGTTTGCAGCTCTTTGGAAGAATGTACATTGATAGAATGGGTACGTAAATAGCTTTTATTTGTGGTTTTATACTCACAGTAGCTACATTGAAACAACTTTTGAGAGCCGCCAATTAAATGCTTCTTACTTAGATGTATTTGTAGATAATCTCTATTTCTTGTATTAAATTCACAAAATTCGCATTGAAACAAGGCTTGAAGCTCAAAAGGAACGTGCTTTCTATACTTGTGCCGTTCTAAACATTGCTTATATTCACTTCTGTAGCCACACTGATCACAAGCAAACCGCTTTCCTTGACACGATTTAAAATTATTTGTAAATTTTTTAAATTTATTTTTAACAGTGCATCTTTTCTGGTGAAAATAATGCCATAAAGATGAAGAAATGTTTACTAAACATTTGCGACATTGTATATAATTTGCCTCATTTCTAACCTCTTCGAGTCCACAAGTATGATTCAACTTGTTGGCGTTCTCGTTTGTGGCAGAGCTGCAACAAGAGCAGCTATTGAAACTAAGGCTTTGATGACACTCAAACAGTGCAGGTTCACCGGAAATCTTAGAAAAAGCGATCATATTGAAACACTGTAAAAGGGTTTGCTAAAAATCCGCCATGTTAATTTTTTAACTAGAAAGTGACATATGACAGCTTCTACTTTGCAACGTTGCCAAATGCTAGAAAGCACTGCTAATAAATGTAAATTTGTGCATTATACAGCGCAAATCTATACTTAAATAAATTATAAGCCCAAGCAGCAACAAGGTCAAGCCAGAATAAGTTTCGCCTCTAGCGTGGTTCACACGTCGAGTTACCGTGCTTGTTCTCATTTGTATTTTTCTGTCCTGATGGCGCCTCCGCCGATGGAAAGCGAAACGTCGACAATTTCATTAAACTTTTCAACACGGTCTTTTCCGAAAAATGTCAATATTTCAAATTAAATATTGCATCAAAATTACAAATCAAAAATCAGAATCAGTAACAGACAGTAGCTCAGTTACAAATTGCTTAAATAAATAATAATCTATATAAAATATATCAACCTCGTGGTAGATACAGTTGTAACCTTGGGACATAAGGCACACCGGAGACACACCGGAGATCGTAGAATGAAATTGGTTCTGGGAGTGTTGTAGTAAAAGGTGTTCTGGTATCTACTGCCGAGACGAGGAACTAGGAAACTGAATTTTCGAGTAGCTGCGGAATATCTATTCGAAAGCAGATTATCTTATATAAAGTCAGCAAAACATTTTGTAGTGTAGAGTATCTGTTGAGATACGTCTATGGTTTCTCTCTGGCATGAAATGACAAGTGACATTTCATATGATCACTTTGGCATTGCTGATCCAAGACCTCATGTAAGATAGACGTTAATAAAGTGTTCCTGAATCATATGAGTTGTTTGAACTCATCCACCATCCCACTTGTATCCAATACCTAACATCACATGGCGCTGCGACATAAACGTGGAAATTAATGAAGAATTCCATCCGAGGTGAAAAATAGAAAAGTCTTTGAAAAACCGGTAAATAATAGGTGAAGAAAATGGCTGCCATGCTACCAGCACTCAAATTAAATGGTGAAAACCCAGCGGAGGCATGGAATCAATGGATCAATAGTTTCGATATTTATCTAACGGCCACGGAAGTAAACAAGAAAGAAGAAAAGATACAGGTGGCTCAATTGCTACATTTTGGTGGCGCCGATCTTCAAAAGATATATGGGACACTTCAATTCGAGGGGGACGACAAGAACAAATTAAATAAGGTAATAGAAAAATTAAATGACCACTTTCGTCCAAGAAAAAATTTAACCTATACAAGGTACAAATTTATTACGAAGCGACAAGCTGAGGGCACCACGTTGCAACAATTTGTCACAGAACTACGGAAGGAGGCGAATAACTGTGAATTTGGTGATCTTCGGGAAGACCTGATCAAATTAATGCTGATTTGTGGTACGAACAACAGCGAAATAAGACATAGGCTTCTACAAGAAGACGAGGGAGATCTGGAGAAGTATGTGAGGTTAGCATCTCTTATTGAGGAGTCCAAAACCCAAGCCAGGATCATTGCGGAGAAAAAAGGAGAGTATACGGCTGTCGAGGCAGTGACGGACAAGGCAAAGACGAGGTACAACAGATCCAAATCTAGAAGTAGAGGTTATGAAAGGTCGAAATCCAAAACCATCAAAAATTGTACAAGATGCGGAAAATCACACGAAATCAAGAAATGTCCTGCATATAATAGGGAGTGTGGTAAGTGTCACAAACTAAACCATTTTGCAATTATGTGTAAAAGCTCGCGATCAGTGCACGACGTGGAAAAGCAAAATAATGATAATAATATAGATATTATAAATATAAATAATATTAGCGAATGTAATAAGAATTATGAACAAATCAGTATCGATGTACTAAGCCAAAATTCCTGGTATGTCAAATTGAGAGTTGGAAATAGATCATTTAATTTAAAGGTAGATACGGGTGCTGCCATAAATACAATAACAATTAAAGATTTTCAATTGTTAGGGTTGTCGCGGGAAATAATTAAGAAATCAACAACTATACTAAAATCGTACACGGGAAATCATATTCCTGTAATAGGAGTATGTACATTAAAATGTTGGCTTAATGATAAGGAATACGATTGCAATTTTTTTGTAATTAATCAAGTAGGCGATTCGTTATTAGGATTAAAGTCCTGTATAGATCTTAATATTATTAAATACAACGTAGAAAGCGCAATAAATTTAAACCAAATAACAGCGGAGAAATATAAATCTCAGATAAATGAATTATTTAAAGAAGTATTCACCGGAATAGGGTGTATAAATCCACCATATCAGATTAAGATCGAGAAAAACGTAGAACCGGTAATCTGTCCGATTAGGAAAGTGCCTTATGCATTAACCAGTCAATTAAAAGACACACTTACGGAGTTGGAAAAATTAAATATAATTGAACGAGTAAACGGTCCAAGCGAATGGGTACATCCGTTAGTTTTAGTACAAAAAAGTGACAAAACACTTAGAATCTGCTTAGACCCATTATACTTGAATAGGGCAATCAAACGTGAACATTGTAAATTATTAACAATTGAAGACATCACAAGTCAACTAAAAAACGCGGAAATATTTTCAAAGCTAGACGCAAGCCAAGCCTTTTACCAGATACCGTTAGATAAGAAAAGTAGCGACTTATGTACATTTGGTACACCTTTCGGTCGGTATAAATTCATACGCATGCCGTATGGTATCAAATGTGCCCCAGAAGTTTTTAATGAACGGTTCAGAAATATATTTAGTTTGAGAAACGTAGCGGTTTATATAGACGATATTATAATATGGGGGAAAACTAAAGCGGAACATGATCAGACACTAAATACTGTGTTACAGATAGCTAAAACCAATAAAATAAAATTTAACTTGAACAAGTGTAAGTTCGGGGTAAGCGAAATTAAATTTATGGGTCACATTTTTAACAAAAAAGGCATTATGATTGACCCAGAAAAAACTAAAGCTATAGAGCAATTTGCGCAGCCGCAATCTAAGAAAGACATTCAAAGATTTCTTGGGGTAGCAAACTACGTAAGTAAATACATACCCAATTTCTCAGAAGAAACGGGACAACTGAGAAAACTGCTAAAAAAAGATGTCATGTTTGTGTGGGACGAAAATTACGAAATTACGTTTAATCGCATAAAGACGAAATTAAGAGAGAGTCCAGTATTAAGTTTTTTTGATAGCAATAAAGAAATAGTTGTGTCAGTTGACGCCAGTCAAAACGGGTTGGGCGCATGCCTTCTGCAGGATAATAGACCGATAAGCTACGCGTCGAAAGCTTTAACATCGGGTCAGAGCGCGCAACCGCAGATCACAAAAGAACTGTTGGCAATATGGTTCGGGTTGTCGAAATTTCATAACTATGTGTTTGCACGACATGTTACCGTAGAATCAGATCATAAGCCTTTACTGGCACTTTTTAAAAAACCGCTGAACAGCGCTCCCGCACGACTACAGCGTATAATGTTATCATTACAGAGGTACAATTTTACCCTTGTGTATAAACCAGGGAAACAGTTAATAATCGCGGATGCATTATCACGGGCGTATATTCCAATAACAGAGCAAAATAACGAATTAGATTTCAATGAACAAATATGTATAATTCAAGAAGCAAGCATTTCGGATGAAATGTTGACGGAAATAAAATCGAATACACTTAAAGACGCAGAATTAGAGCAGTTAAAGACAATAATTCTGAACGGATGGCCAAACAATAATAAATCACTAAATAATTTGATTAGACCGTATTTAAGGGATAAAAGCGAACTTCTAGTCGAAAATGATATAATTTATAGAAATAATAGTTGTGTAATACCCAGAATGTTAAGGAAAAAGGTACTTGAGAACATTCATTATAGCCATTTGGGTTATAACAAATGCATTAAATTAGCGGAAGAGTCGGTATTTTGGCCCACAATGCGAAACGAAATTAAACAGTTGATTGATAGTTGTGAAATATGCCAAAAATATAGTGCATCTCAAACTTCAGAACCGTTAAAAACGCACGAAATACCAACATTACCGTGGTTTAAAGTAGGTTGCGATATATTTCATTGGCTAGGCAGAAATTATCTAATTGTGGTAGATTATTATTCAAAATACGTAGAATTGGAAGAGTTAAATAAAACAATGACTTCGTTCAAAGTCATCGACTCTTTTAAAAAGATATTTGCCAGGCTGGGGGTACCGCAAGAATTAGTTAGTGACGGAGGACCTCAATTTACGTCGGTAGAATTTGAGCAGTTCGCGAAAAGTTGGAATTTTCAACATATAGTATCCTCGCCAACTAATAGTCAGTCGAACGGGATGGCAGAACGCCATGTTCAGATCGCAAAACGGATGCTAAAGAAAATACTGGATGATCAAAAAGACATTCATTTAGCATTATTACAATTAAGAAACGCGCCAGTATTTGATAAAAGTTCTTCAAACGAAATTTTAATGGCAAGAACACTCCGCAATCCATTATTACCAACACCTAAATTAAAATTGAAATCTCGCTTAGTAAATAGATCGAAATTTAAAGAGTTTCTAACAAATAATCAACAGAGACAAGCTAAGTATTATAACACGCGAAAAGGGGTAAAAGAATTGAAAATATTGATGCCTGAGGCACCAGTAGTAATACAACTCAAGCCAAACTCAATTTGGCATACAGGGAAAATTGTTAAGCAGTTAGGTGACCGTAGATATAAGGTTTTAGTTTATGATAAAGGTAATTTTGTAAGAAATAGGAAGTATATCAAACCCTCAGTGTTAAGAAAAGAACAGGAACGCCTAAGTAAAAAATGGCAACATAATAAAAAGGTAATATCATGGGGTCCTGTTCTAGTTTCTGATGAGGAGGAGAAAGTAATGTTAGAAAAGTTAGAAGGATTAAATCCGCAGTTAGATGTGGAAAATGAAGTATCTGGAGAATCGACGAGTAATCAAGTACCAGATAAAACCATTAATCGAGGACGCGCTAGGAGAGAGATCAAACCTCCGAGGCGTTATAGACAGTAGGTAATAAGTTTAGTTTAGAGTAGACAATAAGCTTAGGGGACATTAAGTGATTCAATTTAAATATGTAAATAAAGTAAATAGCTTTCATTGTAAAGAAGGAAGATGTAGTGTAGAGTATCTGTTGAGATACGTCTATGGTTTCTCTCTGGCATGAAATGACAAGTGACATTTCATATGATCACTTTGGCATTGCTGATCCAAGACCTCATGTAAGATAGACGTTAATAAAGTGTTCCTGAATCATATGAGTTGTTTGAACTCATCCACCATCCCACTTGTATCCAATACCTAACATCACACATTTAGTTTTCTTCTCAGTGTGAGTAGAGGGACTGCAAATTCATCTAGCAATAGACTTTTGTTGAAGAACCAAGGCATCATTAATAGAATTTATGAAGTCAAAAATGTTTGCATCATCAGCGTATAGCAAGATATTGCAACTCATAGTAGAAGGTGGGTCATTGATATATAAAAGAAATATTAAAGGACCTAATAACGGATCCCGGAAAAACTCCTGAGCTAGCATCATATGGCAACAACGAGAAACCATTGTAGCACACAAATTGTGATCTAGATGTGAAATAAGATTGAAAAAGATTTAGTAGTTTCCTACTGAACCATTGTGAAATAGTTTTTTCAATAGAATATTGTGGTCAATTTGATCGAAAGCTTTTGTTAGGTCTGTATATATGGTGTATGGAGTCTAAACCAGAAGCCATACCAGGCTTTAAACGTTTGATAGCTTGAATAATGTCAGTTTCTACAATATTAGGTATGTTTATAGTTGAAGTTGCAGGTGAGACGCCATTTTCAAATTAAATGTTGTCAACTAAAGAATCTAGTGTAATATACGTCGACTTAAAAAATCACCGAACGCGTTTACTATCTGTAAAGGGTTATCAAGTGTTTCATTATTCAGAAGCATTTTACCAGGTATTCTAGTTTTAGATCTCTTGGTAGGTATTTATATACCCAACTCCAGAAATTTTTAGGCTCATGACGAAGGTTGATATAAATGTTATTCAAATATGTTAAATGAGCTGCAGAGATTTGCTTTTTGACAACTGAACGTAATTCACGAAATTTTAAAATGTAGAAGTCAATACTTGTCTTCTTATACATATTAATTGAACCAGGGAGGATAGTATCGACATTTCTGTTGAAAAAGAAGGACGTGTTTTTTAAATACATTGAATAAGATATTGTAAAAACAAGCCACCACAGCATTAACACATGAAAAAGTTGATAGTATAGACCAGTCTATACTTAGAAGATCAGTGTACAATGGCACAAAATTGGTTTTACGAAAGTTGAACACCTGCGCTGTCTGATCAGGTCGTGGAAAATTAGTTTGATAATCATTCGGTATTACAAAGTTTATTGAAAGAGCTGGATGATATTTATCTTCAATCACCAAGGAGTTATTATCATGATCAGTGTCACATGGAAAGTTTGAAAATACTAAATCCAGGAGCTTATTATTTGAATTTAAAATATTATTGTACTAGCTCAGGTTGAGAAATTTTACAAGGGCCTGTAAACGAAGTGAAACTTTATTTGACACAGTTTCCATAAAATTAGGAATATTAAAATCACCTAGCAAAATGATGTTTTTTAGATAAAAATACTTATCTTCAAAAAGATTACATACAAACCACTTATTTTCATGAAGACTTTCTGAACTTGCAATTTCTTTCCAGAAAAAGTAAAATTTTCGGCTTACGTGATCAACCGTCCCTTAATCATTAGCTCTTCTAGAGAAGTTGTGGATGGAAAATATACAACAAAGATATATAGAATACGAGAAGTAAACGTTAGCTTACATCCTACTATATGAATATAACCAATACTGTCATGAAAATTTTGCAGATCAAGTTTTGCAGAGGTTATATGGTTTTTTATGGCCAGCAAGACAATCCTTCCTCTTGTTGTATTATTGGCTGTTAGATTTCGGTTGCATCTAAATACAGAGTAATTATCAACCAAAATTAATTCAGAATTGCTTATGTTCGTATTCATAGTGGTAGCTCGAGATCAACCTTGGAAAATCTTTGGAGTCGGACTTGGAGCACAGTCTCCGGCAATGTTCGGAAAAGGGTTTTCATGCGTTTTTAGCTGAGTCCATCGCAAGAGTGGACTTCGTTAATGCTCGGAAATGAAAGCGTTGATCCCTGCTCGAAGCACAGTCTCCGGTAATTCTCGTGTGCGTTCGTGTTACCGCAGTAATAAGTGTAGTGATTTTGGTTTGGTAAGGTTTGCAAGCATGTTGGCATTTTGACAGACTACAGCGACAGTTCGACTCTTCCATTTCCAATTGACATTCCAAAAAGGACGCAGTATCTTAATAACAAATAGAAGCGTGTTGCAAAAGTGTTTACACAATGGCAAGTGGTAAGTACGCATATAATTAATGATCTATGTTCATAACTATATATAAAATTGGCATTGTAGGAGATAAATTCACCGAAAATGAAAAACTGTTGTTGGCGTCCCTCGTGGAAACCCACAAACTTGTGGAGAGTAAGAAGACAGACGCCGCAACAGTCCAACAACGGCAAGCGTTGAGGGAGCGCAATTGCCAACGAATTTAATTCGCATGAGGCTTTTATTGGAAAGCAAAGAAATGCCGCCCAATTGAAAAAATTATGGAGCAATCTAAAACAACGGTTAGTAACGCCTTTTGTAAAATACATATAGTCTATATACATTACGTTTCAGAACAAGAAAAGCCAATACGGAGCGGAAATATCAAAGGCTGCTAACCGGGGGTGGGTCTGAACCTGAAGATAATCCAGACCCCGTGTTAGAGTCGATAAAAGTAGCCGCTCCTCATGCGGATATCGCGTTGGCGTGCAGTTGGGACTCTACGGGCGTGTATGAGTCACCACAACGTGAGTACTTGTTCAGCATGCATGTTATAGATCTGATAACAATTTATTTACAGGCAAAAGACAACGAAGTGAAGCGTCGTCGTCACATGAAAGTGATAGCCCATGGGTGCTGCCTGGTATGTAATGCTGGACTATGAACTGATACAAATATAGGATTAGGCATTGTAATGGTAAGGTAATATGTTTCTAGGAACTCCTGCGGAGAGGCCCCCAAGGGTTGAGAGGCCGGCGACGCTTATTCGCGACAACACATGGCCGGTTGTAGGTATGTATTTTGGGTAGTCTATAGTACAAAGCAATTAGCATTATTTTATTAGGTGCGCATGCGGAGAGGCGGCATACTGAGGACGGCCCGTCGACGCCGTCCCCAAGCACACGGGAAATCAACATACCGGGCATGGGTATGTACTGTAGACTACGAATGATTATACGAAAATACAATATTCATATTTGTATTTGCAGGTGAAGCAGTTGAGAGAGAAGAAGCCGCATTTCGTTCTCCGACGCCATTGGCGAGGGCACGCACCTATTGTAAGATAGCAATAGTATATATGAGGATGTTTATTCATATGTCAGTTGTAGCTCCTCCAGGGCGCAGAAGCGCGTTTGACGCCGAAGCCGAGTTACGCTGCCGCAAACTGGAAGCCAGTATTCATCACCAGGAGCAGGTGCACGCGGTGCGCCTGCAAACGGAAAATGAAATGTTGCGAGCGGCAGCCTCGGCGCGCCGGACCCAGGAGGCCAAGGAGGCTACAGAGGCCGAACTTGGGCGAGCGGCAGCCTCGGCGCGCCGGACCCAGGAGGCAAAGGAGAGATTAGCGGAGTACCAACTGCGAGTCTTCGAGAGGGACAATGTGAGTGCAACAGTAATAATAAAACAGTCCACATTTTAACCGTTGTCTTAATTTTCAGCGCTTGTGATACGTATGAAGACGTACCGGCGAGGTCCCTCCCTCTCAACTGCATAAAAATCGCCTCTAGAGAGGTTACCACAACAATTAAAAAGAAAAACATATATAATAATCAATAGGTATTTTTTTTTATTTCGATTGCAACTTCAACATTTATTGTTTTACAGCGTCCACTTTTTTCGCTATTTATTTCAACTATTCCTATGAGATACTTTGTTTATGGTAATAAGGGGAAATTGTGATTTCGCAACCTGCTCCAAAATGAAGGAATGACTTGAACATGGGTCTTCATGTGGAAATTTAGCAGTTGCGATCGAAATATTACATGAAGAGTTCTATTAGCACGACATTGCGCTTTATTCGTATGTCTTTATTCACAATAAAATAGTTGTTTACACAAAGTTACGTATTTTAATTGTATATGTATACGAAACAAAGAAATGCGGTGTAATTTGGCGACTAACAGCGTAGATATTAATGTCTGTTTATCGAATGTATTAACTGTATGGTAATAAGAGGGACATTAGTAAAATAGTTAGGGGTCTGACGCATGTGTAATCAAGTAGTGGAGCGACGTGTTTTTATTCATACAATGTACCTTCAAAGAGTAAATAGCTGGTCAATAACCATCAAGGATATTTCACGTTAGAACTTATATGCACGTAACTTACTTGTTTTTTTATTGAAGTAAGTTACACTTTTCTACTAGGTTAGGGTATTGACTAAACGCAATAAATTGACTAATACCAACTAATGTCGAATTAATAAATCCACTAATGCACATTAATAGCCTTTATTTAGACGATGAACCTAACACGTATTATTCTTATTCTACAATAATTAATATAAACGATGCAAAGGAAGTAATATTGTGACTGTCAAGCAAATGGAACGATTACCGGTGTGGCAGCAACGGTAACGACATATCGGTTTGATCATTTTTCGCCAGCTTTGTTGTATAAAGAGAGGCAAAACCTTGGGAGAAATAAGGTAAAAAACTATAAAATGTGTATAGCGTCAAAGGGACGGACAGTAACTAATAAATACCGTTATGAATAAATTGCTAAATAAAAAACACGAGAACGTTCACTATTATTGACAATATGACACTGTTCACAACAATTAACAGTTTACTTAATATTATGAAACATTACTTTAAACCCATAAACGCATTACTACTAATTAAAATGTCTATTTATGAAGTGTCTTCTAAAAACTAAACCTATCTGATTCTGAGCAACATTGCCTTGCGGTTCCATTGCTTCATTTTCGTCTGCATTTTCTTCCCACCGATCATGCACCTGCATAGCTATATTATGTAATACGGCACACGCACAGATAATAGTTTGTGATGTTTCAAGCTTGGTTTTCAGCTGCCTCCGTAAACACGGAAACCTGCGCTTCCACACTCCAAACACTCTTTCGACTATATTTCGGGTGCGTATATGGGCCCTGTTATACCGTTCTTCCCGCACATTACCTATAATTGGGTCAAAGAGTTATTACTGCATGCCTAGTCCTACTTATATGTTGAGTACACACCTGGGCGAATGACAGGAGTTAGCAAATATGTGCGACACGTATAACCATTATCGCCTAACAATAAACCACCTAGCCGACCCTGTTTACATTGCACGCGTAATGCGTTGCGGTCAAAAATCAGGCTATCATGTGCGGAGCCTGGATGTCGCACAACAACATCCAATATTCGCATATGTGGATCTACAGCAACCTAAAAACATAACAAGTATAAACACATCAAACATGTCACTTTGAACGAGTATTATTACTTGAACGTTTAGCGAAAAAAAACCCTTTCGGTTGCGAAAGACTTCTGCATTTTCGCCTCCTGGACTTGCAATAGCAATATGGGTACAGTCCACACAGCCAGCCACACCTGGAAAGCCAGCGATAGCGTGAAATCTCCGAATATTGCTGCGCTGCTCTGCTACGTTTTGTGGCAATTTCACATACTGACCCAAATGCGCAGCAATATTTTCCGATACTCGTTTTATCATGCGTGAAACCGTCGGCTGGCTAATACCACGTAGATCACCGGACACCATCTATCAACAAATATAATAGTAATTGTTAGAGTTATTATTATTAGGATTTCCTCTTTCCCCTTTTACCTGAAAATTGCCAGTTGCATAGAAGCGTAAACAGGTTAATAATTGAATTATAGGTGCAATCGGCAACCCCCTGGAGTTTGGTGTACGCAATGGTATGTCTACGAGCGGCAATAACACATTCACTACATTGTCTTTGGTAAATCGGTAGCGTCGCTTAAATTCAACATTGGAAAAAAATTCCAATGGATTTGCAGCATCCCGCACATAGCGTTTTGGCACTCTCATGTTATGTTCATTGTCTAATAAGTCGAACATCTCCACAAACTCGTCCAACATGTCAATATTCATTGTTATTACATATGCCACATAACCCTATTTCAGTATTTTCAAACGTCAAACAATGACATATAACGATTACAAATGGCGTCCTTCAAGACAACTCGGCCCTTTGCTTGAGTCCGACTTGAGACGGACCCACTGCGCTTGCTCATAAATCCAAAATCACCCAAAACTCGCCCTTATTAACACCGTAATTTGATATTTACATCTCGAGATTTGTCTATGAAATGCGGCTTGCTCGAGACCGATCTCAGCCTCAAGATTTGAATACACGAGCATTGCCGAAGAGACGGAATCAGCGATAAATCGATTTCCAAACGCATACCAACGCTTTTCCGAAGATTACCGGAGACTGTGCTTGAGTCCGACTCAACCAAGCTACGACTATGAATACGGGCATTAGAGTTAGTCAGCCACGTCTCGCTTAAGCAAATAATGTCGAACTCACAGTTACTAAAAGAATTCAAAAACTTCATTCTTTCATTTTGTTTTTAATAAGACTGCGAACGTTTTGATAATATAGTGATATCTGTAACATTGGGCGATTTTAGTTTAAAGAACGTTTTACAATCTTTGGAACTCCACGAGTGTATTTTATGTAGAGACCGTGTTCACCATTATCAGTTCGGCGATTAATTTCATCTTTTAGAATTTTATAGCAGTGTCGTTGCTTATCTGTCTGATCAGAAGAAACACGAACCGACTTATAACGCAGATCAGTGTCAATAGTTGAACGCTTCTTTTTTATTAAACCTAATATTTTCTATATTTGTCTTTCATTAATCAAACCAACTTTAATCGGGCGCGGTTTATTTCGACCGGAGTCGTAAAATTTACCGAGACGAATTGGTGCAAGAGTTTCTAATTCAACAGCATCAGGACTAGTTAAACTGGGATTAACAAATTTGAGGAAATCGGACACAAATTTAGCATCCTTATCTTTGCGGGTTTTACTGTCCAAAGATGAATCTTCCTCAGGAATACCATAGAAAATAATATTATTTTTACGTTTCATACGTTCACCAACTTCTTGTACAACAGATTCAAAGTCAAGACTAGAATTGTTTGCTGTTGTAATCTGCTGCTTAAGCATATCAACAGTTTCTGTGAGATTCTTGATGCTCGCCAATAAATCAGAAAGTATTTGACAGCAATTGCACGATTTATCGTTAGAATTAGAATAATTGGGCTGCCGACATTTGTCACACGTCCATCCCGCACCTATCGTTGATTTTATAATATCATATTGCTGCTTTGTAACATTAACGCATTTAATGTGGAAATTTAAACCACAAGAACCGCATTTCAATCCATAGACGGTAGGAGTGATCGCGGATTTACAGATTTCAAAAAGTGTAACCATTGTATTTTCAGTTGCATCACATCACGTGATGCAAGTAGCCAGGTTAATAATAATAAGATGTTGGAGGATTGGTAACCTTAACAGTAAGAAAGGTAAGTCCACCGCCTAATCAGAAATGCCCGATAGTCAAAAACCCTACGCAACCTACTTCACAAAGACTCAAGAATGGACGATGTCAAGTCAACTACTGTTCAGAAATCCTGAAAGTACCCTAATTACCTGATGCCCTACTATTTAATTAACCAGTCGATCAATTAAATCCCAAACAATAATCCATTACCTAATGAACATTGAACAGTTGGTTGGTCAACAAGATTGTTAGCTGAACTCAAGTTCAACTGATCTCTCCCTAGCTAGCCTAACGTCCTAGTGCGGACACGAGCATTCCTTCAGTCAATTCTGGGTAAGAATAACCGAAGGAGTCCATTCAAACCGAAGAACGGTCTGAACCCCTATTCGCGCCTACGACACTTCTAGTCAGTTTGCCCTTCCCGTGTTTCCAAAAACGCTAAATAACTGTGTCCACTTGTGCTTAGGCACAGCTCAAAATACCCTACTTGTTCGGACCTAAGCGACAATCTATTTAATTAGCTACGAACGTTTTGCATTTCCTCCCTAACAGCAGCCAGAATTCTCAGCACGGTCAAGGGTTATAGCCCGCAACTCAAAAATATAACCTCTCGATTAAAACGGTGTTACTAGTTTACGTCATTTGCGTAAGTGTTCAACTGACGTAGTTAATTAAGATAACAATGCAATGAGTTAAAATAATATCCACAAATATAATATTACGAAGGGCATCGGTGGCATCGCCTGGATAAGAAGCTCCGGGCCCCAGAACATCTACGGTATTAACTCTAGTGGCTCCCTCTCACAGCCGGAGATCGCATCTACGAGGTTCTCACTGAAAAACAAGACATTATCTGGTCCAATGACGCTTGCTCCCCCGTCTCTCGCCTGGTATGACCTTGAAGTGATTTCTGAGATAAACACCGCTTATTGAGATATCTGGATTATTGGTTGTTGTGGGCATTTTTCTGTATTAATCAAAACAAGTATAGGGGAAGGAAAAGGGGGAAATGGAAAGCCTACCTCGTCCGTCTCTCCACGACCGGACATAAAAGGAAAAATTAGTCGAAAAGCACAAGAGTGAGACACATTGGTAACATACGAATACTACCTGGGCGGAAATTTACTGATATTGTTGCACAATACAGAGATAGGGTTATTCAGTGTTTTCCAGAAATCAATCTATACATAACTAGGGTGACGAAATTAGCTTGAGCGTGATATAGAGCGTGCTCCATATGATTTAACGACACTGAGAATTCTATCTTCAGACATTCTTTTATACTAAATTTACTGGCAAGATATAGTTTCTTTGATTTCAAGATGGCATTTATAGGACAACCTAAATAGTCGAGAACATAACCTTAAGAAACTCACACGTGGAATTATTTACATTTTCTCTAACCAACTCCAGATACACAACAATGACGGTCGTCGCGAATAGTAATTAAATAACACCGATAACATTCCACAAAATTAATAGGTTTTCCCCTGAAACCCCATAATTGAACAATAAATAACCCCAATACTGCGGTCTTGCTTCACGCTCCTTCGAATTTGACGGTCGTACTTCTTGGGGTCGAAATATTAGAGTCCCGGTCATTGCAATCCTTATTAAAGCCCGTTTCCGGCGCCCCCATATACTTAAAGCCCGAGATGAGTAAGATATTTGTAGATACCATGCCGTTCTAACCACAACACAGTTTGGCTTATTTCGCGAATGCAACCGACATTGAATATATTATTACACAACGCGACTTACACAGAATACGTAAATAACAATTTCTCTAAACAAAAAAAAACTGTACAATTAGCGTACTTACAATTAATAATGACCGACACTTTAAGACAGAATTTCTCGGTAGGCACGTCTATCTTCTTTCACGTTACCACACTCAAAAAGTTCTTCCCGCTACTTTCTCCTTCTCCTACCCGTTTTCCAGAATTGCCAATGTAACCAAAGCAGTCATCAAAACCCCTAGCTTTTACGGAACTAACATTTTATAATTTAAATACTTGAGCAACATTGACATAAATGAAACTTCTAACAATAATCGACTCATTGACAACAACGTGGGTCAGCTACATTTTGTAAACCAAAGATTTAAATAGAAAAAATCTGTTATTTATCTATAGAGAAATGCTGAAATTAGGTGGCGTCATCTACAATTTAATGTTTTGTTTAGCGCGCCAAATTTATTTCAATTTAAATTTGAAATGAGTTTCTTCATAGCTTTTGGTAGAAGTTTTAGAATAAGACTAAACTATATCATAGAAAGTAAAAGATTACTTTTAATTCCATCTTTTATTTTACTACTTCAAGTTACACTTCACTACTTTTTGCCACTATTTTTACAATAATAATTAGTCGAAATGCTATTAGGTAATAAAAAAACTAGTCTGATCCAAATGACATACTTACTGATTTCATTTTGCCCAACACATTAAGGGAATTAATACATTATATGAAATTGGCAGATATACCACTCTTATATGCGTGCATCCCAGAAAGTGTGAACTCAAACCGACTTTATCTCTTTGTATAAATACATCATTTCAATAAATTAACATAAATTGAAGTTTAAGGATAACTAAACAATAATCACGAAATCGTAAAAATTTATATTCAAAACTTTGAAAGCAACATTCATTGCATCGTAGCATGATATACAAACGTCAACACATGTAAAACTTTCAAATCATGCACAATGCTGTACATGATTTTTGAAAAAACAGTAGTAGGGTAACAATAATATTCTACTCTATAATACTATTTTTCTAATTTGCGTAAATTGTGTATCGCTTTTTTGTGATTTCTCAAATATTTTTCCTCCGTAGTTTTCCAATCGCATTGATCGCATGGAAAAAACTTTTTCAATTCATTTGAAACATGTTTTCTATACACATGCACACGTAAATAATCTCTCGCCCTCGTTTTAAACGAACATTGATCACAATTAAACCATTCCAAAACTGTAAAATTATGCTTTCTTTTTTTATGTTTTGTAATAGTGCTAAATTCTAGTGCCTTATACTCACATTGATCACAAGAAAATGATTGTAAAGAATCAGATAATATATTATGTCGAAAAAACGAATGCCTTTTCAGATGTGTTTCAACACGCGTTTCAAAACCACATCGTTCACATTTAAACAGTTTATTCGAAATATGTTTATTACTTTTATGTTTCTCTAAAGCCCTTGAAGATTTTGTTTTATAGACACACAAATCGCATTGTAACCATTTTTGCAATGCATCTACTGAATGTTTTATTAAAGTATGTTTTCGTAAATAAAATTTATGCACAGTTTTAAAATCACAATGCTTGCATTTAAACCATTTTTTTTCGGTTGAATAATGTTTTGTCTTTAAATGTAATGTCAAGTAACTTTTGTTTCTAGTGTTAAACTCGCATTTGCTGCATTCAAATCTTTTTTGGAGTTCAAGTGGAACATGTCTTATGTATTTATGTCGTTTTATACTACTTGGATAAAGTGCTTTGTATTCACATTGATCACATTCAGCCCATATTTGTGGTTTATTCAAAACATGTCTAATGTTTTTATGTATTTTTAATGATTTGGCAGATTTTGTTTTAAAGATACACACATCACAATATATCCATTCCCGCATTTCTTGTAAAGAATGTTTTTTATCTGCATGTGTTTGTAAATAATATTTATTCGTTGTTTTAAAGTCACACTGATCGCACTGAAACCATTTTTTCTCAGTCGTAGAATGTTTTCTTTTCAAATGCTTTTTTAGATAATCTTTGTTTCTTGTTTTTGTCTCACATTGGTCGCATTGAAACACTTTTTGGAGCTCAAGTGGAATATGTTTTTTATATTTATGTCGTCTCAAACAACTTTGATGATGAGTTTTGTACTCACATTGATCACACTCAAACCATTGCTCGGTAGCTAATTTATTGGGATTTAATAAATTTGTAGATTTATTAATAAAAAAAGCACATCTTCTTTGGTGAAAATAATGCCACATAAAAGAAAAACTTTTTGTCTTGCATCGAATACATTGTTTAGTAACACTATTACTAACCTCTTCAAATCCACAAATGTGTTTAAGTTTCTGGGTTTTCTCATTTGTTGTGTAACTGCAACGCTCACATTTATAAAAACCAAAATCGTCAAAGCACTCAAAAACCTTCCATGCATTGAAAATCTTTAAGAAAACAGTCATATCTAAGCGGTAGTCAGTACTCCAAAGTCCTACATTTATTAATTTCTTTGCTTTGACAATTGACAGCTATTTCAAATCGTGCAATGTTGCCAAATATTATTTTAATTCGTTTATTATTTGTCATTTTCATGGAGCTATAATAGAATGGAGTCAGGATTCCCCACTACAATCTGCGTTTTTTGTGATGCAAAATTATGGGTAGCGGGGTGCTTGAGCGGTTTGTGGGGGCTGACACTTAGAATCGAAAAGCAGTAGTGGCGTAGATGTTTATAGAAAAGCCAAATATGTTTAAAACTATATGTATATAATGAATCTATAACTTGTATGAAATGGATGACTGTCACAAGTTCTGGAATTAGTCCTTTGTTGTTGACTGATGTTATCTATAAACTAATACGTTATTTAGCGGTTGTGTATAAATTAACAATATTGCTATAAATATCTGTTGATGCAGTTGATACATATAATAATGAAAGACCCTTATTACGCTCATAGACTTCGTCAGAAAAAAAATCATAAAGCTGTGACAAAATATAAACTTCTACACCCCTGTTGATGTAAATATAACGATAATCGGCCTTGAGCAGTAACATATTTTCATCTGGACACTTTTTTGATCCACACACCACATCCGAATCGAACCATTGTCTTAAGGCTTGTATTGACACCTCTTATATTATTTGCTAGAAAATTTTGTTAAATCCATTCACAAAACACTAGTTTTCTTGCAATTAAAAATGATATATAAGTAGTCCCGCACAAACCAAATAGTAAACCAAACTTAAATCCGACGTTGCTGGCCGTTGCAGGTTTTTTTCAAAAACAACGAACTTTTATACTGCACCACGCTTTAGCTTTGTAGCCACGTACCTTGTAAACAAAGAGCGTGTGGCAACGTATAGATATACTCCGCGCTTAGAATGCTCTCTTTTTCTTGCATTAAAACAAATTGCCTACATCTTGACTCCATTCTATTATAGCTCCATGGTCATTCTACTATTTGTCTTTTTTTGCTATAGTGACTAGACTCAGTCAAGAATTTATAACCAAATAAGCTTAATACTATTAATTCAAGTAATAATAAGCTTTATATTTATCAAATTGGATTGTTTTTAAATTAAAGCTCAACACATTACAAAAAAAGAATATGAGGGAATAAAAGAGAATGATATAATAACATCGAAATAATTAAAACTTAACAAAAAAAAAACAAAAAAAAATTATAAAAAATCCTCATTTTAAATTTTATTTACTTATGTCAATCAACACTGTATAATAAACAAATAAACTTTATTGTATAGATATTATCTATTTGTTGTGCATAGCTTTGTTAGCCATAACTACAATAAAGTTAATTATCTTATATTAACTAAAATAAACATTTTCACAGTTTACACAGCTTAAATTCAAATTTTGGCTAATGCCAGACACAAGTTGCCATTGGCAACGCTGCAAAGTACAGCCAATACTAACAATAAAAACGTCTGGTTCACGTAGATTAAATTAATAAAAAATTTGAGCTAAAAAACAGTTCTACATCGATTCAGAACAAACAAAAGATCCTTTATTCAAAATGAGGTCAATATTTGACATTAAATTATTAAATTTGAATGTCCTTGAAGTCTTATAGAAAAATGCCGTATAGTATCATCAAAAAATATAATGCTTGTCTCAGAGAACTCTTAAGTTTTAGCCAATGACGGATCTATAAGACAGTGACAAGTTGGCACGTCTCTGCATTCCGACATCTTCGCCAAACCAGATGTTGTATTATATCTCTTGACTGAACTATATATATTATGTTGATTGTTGCAGTCTTTCATCTCCATGTTGTACACAAAAACAATTTTAAATTGATAGAAAATGCATGCGTTTTTTGTGCTGACTCAGATTATATTTAGTCAGAGTTTTGTATACACATTTGGTACCATTGAATCCATACTGGTCGCACTTAAACCATGTCTGTTTAAAATGTTTCATATTCATATGTCGATCCAATTTCCATTTAAATGTATTTGTTTTAAACTCGCACATATCACACTTAAACCACTTTTGTAGTTCCTCTGGTGCATGTTTTATACGTTTATGTCTCATTAAATATTCTTTAGATGTAGTTTGAAGATCGCATTGATCGCACTCAAAACGTTCTCGCTTTATATTAGGTAATGAATGTTTTCTTGATTTTTTGTGTGTTTTTAAATACGCAATGCAAGTAGTTTTATAGTCACATTGATCACACTCGAAAGATTTTCCAAGGTGAGTACGGCTTCGGTGTGCATATATATTCATTTTCCGATTAGTCTTATAGTCACATTGATCACATGTAAACCACTGGTCTGGATCAAACAGATGTTGTCGATGTTTGTGGGCTGATAAATAGCTTTGAACCTTTGTTTTATATTCACACTGATCATGATCACACTTGAACCATTTTTGCTCACCAGATGAAGAATGTTTGCGATATTTGTGAGATTTCAAATATTTTTCTTTTGTTGAACTATAATCGCATTGATCACATTGGAAGCAATGTACATTATTCGAATAATGCGATTCTACTGCTACATTTAGATTGATTGGTGTCACTTCTCTGATTAATCTATCAATAGCAAAAGTACATTTTCTTTCATGGAAATAAAGCCACCAAGAAGAAAAGCTAGTCACTTGGCAACGATTACACTGTTTTAGATTGACCTCGTATGAAACTTCACTGATTTCACAAGAATTATGGTTATTTATCTGAGTTTTTTCAAACGCGGCATAATTGCAAAACGGACATTTATAATACTCAAGAGATTCAAAGCACTGAAAAAGTTTATACTGATAAGACATTTTTGACAAAATAAAACGATTTAGAAGTAAACTGGCAAGCTAACCACCGACACAGCAGTACCACCAATGAAAGACCTTTGTGTCTTTACAAGTGAAGAAGTGGTTCAAAGTCAATTTTTCAATTGACATGCGCAACGCCGCCATCAAATAAGTGGCCATCTAATCGACTTTATTTTTTAATTATACTCGTTTTAGTAAAAACTCTCTTCGTATCGGCACAGCTTGATAAAAAGTGGATCAAAAATTTATAATTATATGACGCAGCGCCATCTAGGCTAAGTACATCGAGAAGGTAAATTAGCTCTTCGTTAAGCGTCAACCAAAAACTACATCTGTGTTTTATTTGCTTCTTTTGCTGCTTTAAATTCAATGTATTTATAACCAGCACAATTAACCTGTGGTGTTGGTAAAATATATATAATTGAGCATTAATATATTTCAAAGTTTGTACAACAAACTTTGACCTGACCTGACCTGACCTGACCTGAAATTTTGGTCTATTCAAGTCACCAATTGTCATTGATAACGCCGTAAAGTGTAGTCAACACTAAAAATAAAACATACTTGTTCATGTTTCTTTATAGAAATTTTGGCTATTATTGCTATTGTTTGGCAGTATCTATAATAAAATGCTAAAAATAATACTGGAACTGCTTTTCTTCCATTTATTCATGGGCTTACAGACAGAATCGGAAAAATTTCCTCGTAAACAAGGATTAAAAACGGTCTTCAAACCACTTACAAAAATATTAGAAATCTTACCATCTCCAAAAGACAGATTTGACCCACTTTTGTCAAAAGGTGTTTATAAAATTCCGTGCTCTTGTAGCAAAGTTTACATTGAGGAAACAAGACGTTCAATTAAACTTCAAGTTTCTGAACACAAAAGGTGCATAAATTCGGGTTTATGGTCACAGTCATCACTAGCTGAAAATCATCTAGACACCGGTCACAAAATTTGTCTAGATAAATCTTTCTTGATTTGTAAATCGGGATTTTTCTGTGACAGAAAAATTAGAGAAGCAATCGAAATTTTGAAACACCTAAACAACTTTAATAGAGATGCAAGTTATTATCTCTCAAACGCTTGGAAGTCCTTGTTCATAAACACTTCTTCGTCATCAACACAAAGCGCTTCCGCTTTCTCTGCAACTCTCTCTCCCGAGCTTTCCACTAGTTTCTCTTCTGCCCTTTCCACCGCTTTCTCTTCCTCGCTTACCAATATAAGCCCAAACAGCAACGAGGTCTAACCAGGATAAGTTTCGCATATAGCGTAGTTCACACGTCGAGTTACCGTGCTTGTTCTTATTTTTATTTTCATGTCCTGATGACGCCTCCACCGGTGGAGTGCAAAACGTCGACAATTTCATTATACCTTTCGACACAGTCTTTTCCGAAAGATGTCAATATTTCAATAAAATGCTCCATTACAATTTTCATGTAACATCCCTTCTCTCGTTTTCCAGACAGTCCTGCTTTTCCCCCGAAATCAGTGGGGTTTTCTAAATAATAAAATTCTTAACTGGCAAATTTTAATTCTGTTTTATTTATGCGTTTGAACATTATTAATATGTCAAACGTCATTTAAACCTATCATCAAAAAATATAAACCAAATTATAATATTAGAGAAACAGTGATCAGTAATATTGATTTAAATAAAAAAAATATATTTATATAAACTAGAGGTGGATACCTAAAAAAATGTTAGCGTCAGAGAACACTCAAAAGTAAAGTGACTGATCGATGAGACACTTTGACGCGATCTTTTAACGTCTCCCCGCTAAAAATTTAGCTAGTACAGCTGCTTCGTCAAACCAGGTATTGCATTATATCTCGTAAGTAAACTATAGATAAGGTCCAAAGATTACTTAAACCTCGCTAAAAATAGGCTTCGCATCTTTACAGGCTTTTTTATCGGTCGCTCGGTACGGACCTAGAAAAACACCTGGTGAGACTCGTTCTAGAAGATAATGACAAATACAAATTTTGCAGGGAAAAAGTAAAAACTCCGGAGCACCTGGTAGAGCTCGTTTGTTTTCTGTTGGCGGGTGCCCTTTCATAAACCTGCGCGAACACGTGACAGCTGAAGAAATAAGTGGACGCTGAAAACATTCGACTGATTCGATATCCCGCTGAGCCAAACTCCAACACGGGATTTTGCTTCAGTCAGTGAAGGTTTGCTCCTTGAGACAGACAAGCGCAAAGTGAAAAATTTAGCTGACGTTTTTAGTTTAGTTAGTAATAGCAAAGAATTACGAATTTGAGCTTTTGCGCATGGAGGGGCGACCCGCCAACGCAAAACAAACGAGCTCTAACAGAATGTGTCATTAGAACCCAACGTAAAGAACATTTAAGGCAGAAATACATATTGGGTAGAGACACGTCATCATTGAAACCTTTCTAGCTGCTAAATTTTTTTACAGCTATGGAACTGTATGGGAAGCTATAAACTGATACATACTTTAAACAGCTCAAGAAAGGGAGGCACAGTAGATTTATAGGTTGCAGTGCATATACTTTTTCTAATCTAATCTCATTTAAGCACATGAATAAAGTAAATTGGTTGTTTGTTAAGCATACAGAAAACTACTCCTGTGTTTCATTTGCCTATTTTGCCAATCTAAATTCTAAATTCAATTTATTGCACAGTTAACCTGTGATGCTAAAGCATACAAGTATCTTATAATATTATTGTATGTCATAGTTTTTACAACTTAACCTCAAATTTTGGCCAGTACTAGTCACCAATAATTGGTATTGACAACGCCGCAAAGTGTAGCCAACTAAAAATTAAACGTATTGTTTATATAAGTATAACGAGATTTTGCTCTCTGTTGTTCGGCAATATATGCTTTTTTCTTCACGATTTTTACTGTTTTTCACTTTTTTTAAGACAGTAAAGATGAGAGCTTTGCTTGTCTCCCAAAATTAGTTGTTTTTTCCAAATAATGAAATTCATAATGGGCCATAAAGTGAAAAATTTTGTTTTATTTATGCATTGAATATTTTAATAAGACAGACGTTCTTAAGCCTATCATTAAAAAAAACTACAACTATAAAATTATTAAAGAAACCATGGAGCTATAACAGAATGAAGTCATGGCTCCCCACTACAATTTGTGTTTGTTGTGATGCAGAATTACGAGGAGCGAGGTGCTTCAACGGTTTGTGGGGGTCGACAATTAGAACGTGACTAGCGTGATAAAAAAAAAACAAAAGCAGTAGCGGCGCAGATGTTCCGAGAAAAGCAAAACATGTTTAAAACTACATGCACATAAGAATCTGTAGCTTGTATGAAATGGATGACTGTTATAAGTTCTGGAATTAGTCCTTTCTTGTTTATCCATAAACTAATAAGTTATTTAGCGGTTGTGTATAAAGTAACAATATAGCTATGAGTATTTATTGATGCAATTGATACATGTAATAAAGAAAGACACTTATTAGACTTATAGACTTTGTCAGAAAAAAATTCATAAAGCTGTGACAAAATCTAAACTTCTACGCCCCTGTTGATGTAAATACCACAATGACCTGCCTTGAGCAGTGAAATATTTTCAACTAGACGCTTTTTGGATCCACACACCACATCACAATCGAACCATTGTCTTAAGACTTTTATTAACACCTCTAATATTATTTGCTAAAAAAATTTGCTGAGATCATTCACAAAACACTAGTTTTCCCGCAATTAAAAATGATATAAGTAGTACCCCACAACGCCAAATAGTAAACAAAACTTGAATCCAACGTTGTCGGCCGTTGCGATTTTTTTCAAAAACAACAAACTTTCATAATGCACCACGCTTTAGCTTTGTAGCCACGTACCTTGAAAACAAAGAGCGTGTGGCAACGTATATACTCCGCGCTTAGAATGCTCTCTTGTTTTGCATCAAAACAAATTGACTACATCCTGACTACATTCTATTATAGCTCCATGGAAGAAATAGTCTTATTTTGATTTACAGCCAACAAGAGATGCTTTATTCAAGCTAGTGATCAATATTTGACCGCAAACTATTAAATTTTTCAGTTTGCATGTATTAGGATTTTATAAAAAAAATATTGCATAGTATCATCAAGAAACAAAATGCTAGACTCGAAGACCACTTGTGAGTGACTGACCTATGAGACGCTGACAGGTTAGCGCGATCTTTAAACGATATCGGATTATATCGTCACCAAACTAGGTCAGGTCAGGTCAATCCTCTAAGTTTTATATATCTACACATTGGAATTTTTACAATCTAAACTGATCGCACTAAACGTATGTCTGTTTAAAATGTTTCAGATTTTTGTGTCGATTCAAATTCCGTTTAAATGTAGTTTGAAAATCGCATTGACCGCACTCAAAACATTCAAGCTTTTCATTCGATAGAGAATGTTTCTTTGATTTTTTGTGAGTTTTTAAATACGCATTACAAGTGGTTTTATAGTCGCACTGATCACACTCGAAAGATTTTCCAAGGTGGGTACGACTTCGGTGTGCGTATATGTTCATTTTACGATTAGTTTTATATTCACATTGATCACATGTAAACCACTGATCTGGATCAGACAAATGTTGTCGACGTTTGTGTGCTGCCAAGTAGCTGTAAACCGTTGATTTATATTCACATTGATCGTCATCACATTTAAACCATTCCTTCTCACTGGATGAAGAATGTTTACGATATTTGTGAGCATTTAAATTTCTTTTTTTCGCAGATGTATAATCACATTTATCACATTGAAAAAAATGTTGGTTATTCGAATCATGCGAATCTACTACTACACTTAAATTGATTGGTGTCACAACTCTGATTAATCTATCAATAGAAAAGGTACATTTTCTTTCATGAAAACAAAGCCACCAAGAAGAAAAGCTAGTCACTTGGCAACGACTACATTGTTTCAGAATGACCTCATCTCTAATTCTAACCTCACTATTTTCACAAGAAATATGATTAATTATCTGAGTTTTTTCAAACGTGGCATACTTGTAAGATTGACTTTTAGAACCCTCAAGATATTCAAAGCACTGAAAAAGTTGGCGTTGAGAGGACATTGTTCACAAAAAAGACAGTAGAGGAGAAAGTAAACTGTCAAGCCAATCACTAACACAGAACCACCAACCAAAAATTAGATAATATGAGTTTTTAGTTTTATAATAATTTATAGTTATTTTTTAAAATAAAATATGCCAATAAAGCGCTAAATAACTTGTACCATTAATAAATGATCTTGATGCGGGTCATTTGGCATCTTAAGTAAGGGAAAGGGAAATTAGGCTTAACATCCCTGGAAAGGTCTATGGCAGCATTGGTAGCGGCAGTCAGTGTGCACCTTGCACCGAGAAGGACAGTAAAAGAAGGTCTTTGAACGGTCAGTCGGGCGTTGCGTATATTGTTGAACTGTGAATTGTTTATAAAGATAGACAACGTGTGCAGTTGTCGTTGCTAATGATGATGTGTTGTTTTATGATATGATTACAGGAGGAATACGAATTCAGTGCTGACTCCCTGGAAGGAGTGATAAGGTACCGGTAGCATAAATATGTATAAAAACGGCTAATATCAAAATCCACGGCAGAAACTATAGTCTAATACCTACGGTACGGTCTATGTGCGGCGCATCTCAGACTGTTCGGTTGTACTCCTATGACGTCTGTACGCAATTTCTAAATACAGATTGCTATCCTGGCTTGCTACTTCCTTGAACAGAGGCGAAAAGGTAGAGAGTCCGAGCCCGGTAACCGCTATGGTTATGTCCCTGTCAGTGAATAAAAAAAGTTGTGGATTTTTCTCTTTCCGGCATGACAGAATATTGCGTAATGCCCTTAGGCTCTTCACTTATTAATGTTTATTTCATACTTTTTCCTATTACGCCATATTCCTGGCCAATCTATTTCTTATAATTGTAACGCCAGTATTATTGTTATTATAATATTTTAAAGAAATAAAAGAAAAGTAATTTAATTTTGTAGTAAATGTCTGTTATTGAAATATGTCTCAGTTTGAGTAAACAAGTCTAAAAGATCAGAGTAGCACAGGAAACAGGCAATAAAGAAATAAAACAGTCGGGTCGGTTCCAGCTATAGACCATTTCATAGAATTTTTAAAAGAAATTCAGAAGCGGGTAAATTTCTAGTTGTTGTAAATATATAAGATTAAAAGCAAAAAAAGAGGCGCTTTATTGTAAGTTGGTACTAAATAGAGGCAAAAAGGTTTTTGGTTGTATGAGCACATTTAGACGAACGCCGAAAGAAACTTTCACACGCTGTTCTGAGAATTATCATTGAGTAAAACTAAAGAAAAATTCCAGAATTTAATAATTTGGGAGAGGGAAAGAAATAATCACTAAAAATCTAAAATAGGAAGTTAATGTTAGTTTGGGTGGCAGTGAGAAAAGGTGTTCAAATTCAGTGGTGCAAATAAAGAATAAAGTGCAATCCAGAAGTAAAACTGTGAGTAATTGACTTCACAGAATTTGTATAACACTATTCCGTATTAATGGTTTTGATGAGTTATCTATCAGTTATCTATCAGAATAGTTTCAAAAATTACTTCTTTAACCAGTTAATAAAATTAATTAAAATCTTAAATAGTTTAAAGGACAAAAAAAAACAAATCTACAATCATTTTACTATATTAGAATAATGCAATTAAAATATAATATATTATTTCAGTCTCATCAAAGTTATTAAATTATGAATTAAAATATTACTAACTAATTTGTAAATGATTATTGTGTTATTATGTTATTTTGTATATTCACCAATATCGATTTACATCTTGTATCGTCAGATGATGTAGTTTATTAAGTAATTAATAATTCAGTCATCAAAATAATTATATCACACTTTAAATTATATAATTGACGTAATTTAGCAGTCTACATTATCAGTTCTTAAAGAACTAAAGTACTGACCAATCTAAAGAATGCTCTAGTTTTCTTTATTATCTCAATTGTTGTAAGTTTAACTTAATGTACATAATAATTAATAATGCAATTAATAAGTCAGAACTCACAGTATTGTCAAGACGATAAATATTGTAGATAAATTAATATATCAATCAGACCACTTTGCGTCTTGAATGATATTTCAGAAATTCAATTTTCTTACTGTTAGGAAATTAATATTAATTATTAGATCAGTTCAAATTAATTCAGTTCGAATTAATTCAATGAGATTACTCTTCAGTAGACTAGAATTGATACAAACAAACATTGATGTAATTATTCAGTTCAAAATTAAAATATAACTTATTTCAATTAAATTACTAATTAAAGTACCAATTAGTAAAACGTTAATGAACGTTTCATGAAATAATTTTAAAAGCCTACACAAACGACGGTACGATGTTCCCTGTTCTGTTGTAGCAGTTCAGAGTTCCTAACAAATATTCTGTTTCGGCAGAACACCTCCAATCATATTCTAAACATAAATACACACAATTCCTTCCGCTCTCCTTTTGTTGTAGCAGGTGAGGTTCCTAAACTCGAGCAGTAAGGTTTATATAACGTTATACAGTGAGATTTTTGTTTTACTGAACATAACGTTATAAAACGCATGTTCAGTTTTAAAAAAACCATGTCAATACATTGTCGCTAGGTAGGCAACTAAATTAACAAATATTTTATTGTGACACATGACTTGACAGAAAAGATCTCTGAAATTTTATTCAAAGGTAAGGAAGGTTATGTTATGTCTTAATAACAAGTTTAAAAAAAAACTTTTAATCAAATTAATTTATTAAATGTTCAAAGTGACCACCTTCTTGTTCTAAGCAATACGCCAAACGATTGTAAAATGCTTGTACAGTATTTTAAAAAAAAACTGGATTTATTTCGTTGCAGGCGGTGAGTATTCTATTCTTTAGTTCTTCTGTACTCTCTATTACGGTATTGTTGTAGACTTTAGATTGAAGATAATCCCAAAGAAAGAAATCGTTTGGTGATAAATCTGGTGACCGAGGTGGCCAAGCTATTGGTCCAAACCGTCCAATCCAGCGATCCTGGAAGTTTTCATTCAGGAAACGTGTAATAGAGCCCGTAGAATGTGGTGGAGCGCCGTCCATTTGAAACCATGCGTTCTCAAGATTCAAGTCTTTTAGGTGTGGCATTATGTGTCTTTGCAGAAGTTCCAAAAACTTGGCGGCATTTAGGTTGCCATCAATAAAAAATTGACCAATAAGGGTACCGTCGACTATTCCAGTCCAAACATTAACTCTGCTATTATACTGAGTGTGTGTTAAATTTTGAATATGTTCGTTTGTACGTGACCAATACCTGTGGGAATTAGAAAGAAAGATAGGAAAAAAAATGAAAGAGGTGTTCAATACAAACCGACAATTCTGTGAATTGACCGTGCCATTTAAACAAAAGAATGACTCATCAGTAAAAACTATCTTGTGTAAAATATCTTCATTTTCATTTATTAAATTAAATATTGTTTCACAAAAATCTGTTCTTTTTATTTTGTTAAGAGGAAAAAGCTGTTGGTGATTTGAAAATTTGTAAGGTTTGTATTTATACTTTTTGAAAGTTTTAAGGACAGAGGATTCTGAAATGCCAAACTCGTTTGCTATTATCCGCGACGGGGTAATGGGGTTTTCTTCAGCATAACATAATATCTGTATTTCTCGTTCTTCTGTCAAGACGGGACAAGTTCTTCTTCTTTTTATGTGTGAATTTATTACACAACCTTCTGTTCTGTTCTGTCAAGTCAGTCATGTGTCAAAATAAAATATTTGTTAATTTGGTTGCCTACCTAGCGACAATGTATTGACATGGTTTTTTTTAAACTGAACATACGATTTATAACGTTATGTTCAGTAAAACAAAAATCTCACTGTATAAGGTAACAAGGTCCCTGCGTTTGATGGTTTAATAACCAGGCAAACGTTAGAGGTGCGTCTTCGTACAACGCACTGGCGTAATTTGCGTTGTAGCGCTTATTACATTATCGCTTTGTAGAGTGATTGAGAGCCCCCTTGTTACAAGTCCCACAGGGTGGTTGACTTTTATTTGTGATATTATATCACTTGTCGTGCAGTTTGTTGGAGCCGCTGCGGTGGGTTATTAAAGTTAACATACAGTTTAAATTAAAGTTTCAATTAAAATCAAAATAAAGTCTCAATCAGTAAACTCTTTGTGTGTTTTCAAAGTTCAAGGTTTTTTAAAGACTGGCAATTCAATTAAAGAAATTCTATGTTGATAATAGAATTTGAGTTTGTTTGTGAAGTTCTAAGTGGTATAAAAGTTTATAGTTTGATAATTTGATAGTCATAAGAATGTTGAAATGCGTACACGTACTAAACAACAGTTTAATTAGCGTTGGAGCTATTTATATTATGATCGCTTTACAAAGTGATTTACAGTTCTTATTTTTACTTTTTAGAAAAGACAGTTGACTTTTAATTGTGAATTAACTGAGATTAATTTCACGAGTTCTGCAGTTTGTTGTAGCAGCTGCAATGAGTTCTAAAATTGAGTTTACCAAAAGAATTTTGAATTGTTTGTAAAATTCAAAGTACTCTAGTAAATGCCCCTTCATTAAGAAATTCCAATTGGATTATGGAATTTCAGTTTGTTTGTAAAGTGGTGCTATTCTAATTTACTTACAGCATTCTAGTTTGATTATAAGTTTCCAGTTTGTGTAAAGTTCTGACTCAATTATTAAAATTCTAATTTAATTACAGCATTCTAATTAGATTATAAAATCACATAACATCTTATAGGATTTTCATGTGCTTATGAGATTCTAATTGGTCAGTAAGATTTGATTTTATTATATAGTTCTACACTAGTTGTGAAATTGTAAAGCGTTGAAGTCAGCTACTGATCAAAGGTAATAAGTCATTCACGATTAGTTACGGATTGGTGAAAATAGCAAATTCAGTTTGTTTCTTTTAGTTTCAGTAGCCATTGTTAAACGTGAGATATTTATTATTGATATGAAGGCGGCATCGTAGTTCCTCTTGTGACAGTAAGTGGTTGGTGACTCGACGAATGACTCCAGGTATTTATATCTTCACGGTGAATAAAATGCTTGGAAACATGGGATAAGTTTTTTGAGCTTAGTTTTTACGCAAATCAAATGAAATTTTGAATATAAAAGTTTTAATGTCTTCTCTATGGATTGCTTGATTTCGATTTTTGAAATTGTTATCAGAAAGTGATAAAAAATCGTAAAAATTGGTAACTCGAAAATCTAAATCAACAGTGGTATTCAAAATGTAGTTTTAAAGGTAAAATTAAAATATACGTTCTTCAAAATTTTTGTAAATAAGGGAGTAATTGGCGGATAATAGTTAAAAATTTTAGCTGGTGAGGTGTGTCGTTTGAATGTATCTGAGTCCTCCTCCAAGAGCTTTATTATCGACGTCACTAAGAGAAATCACGGATATAGTTTCAACTTATCTGTCAGGGTGTTAAGAAGCACTTGTCTCAAATTACTATACGAGGATACGATGATTGTTTTTATGTTTCAGACCTAACGCTAGGCTAGATAAAGAGAAGAGACACCGCTTGTATTTGTGCTTTTCATAAAAGTAAATTATTATACATATTATTAATTGATAATATGCATTTTATTAAATTGTGTATCGCAATGAAAATTTTGATTTAAATTTATAATAAATAGAATCATAATCAAAATAATAGGTGATATTTAAATAAACATTAATCGTTTAAAGAATATCAAAACAAATAAAAAATAAAATTGGCAATAAATATATTATGAAGGAAATAGCCGGGCTGGTTCCAGCTGTGGAATAAAAGCAAAGGAACGACTTAGCCTCAGATGGTATAGTTTAGCTAAACATTTAGTACGATTACAATTTTGCCTTCTTACATACTTTGCAACCCCTATTTGCATCAAACTGGTAGCCGACAGATGCGTTTGTAGTTCTTGTCAGCATGGACCGTAATGAAAATTTTAGCCGGACTAAATTTCACCGTCAAAATGAAAAAACTGTAGTCGTTACGTAATTGAAGAAAAACATTTCTACCGTTAAAAATAGTATCAAAACTAATAATTCAAGTTAATAATGATAGTAACAGTGATTCTGATATTTATGCAGATGATTAAATGAAAATTACTAATGTTTTAATACTCTACATAATTTTTATATTATTCAATAATAAATAAATCTTTGGCTAGAGAATTAAATGTAATTTTATTGTTATATTCAGTAACATGCAGGCGAAGAAAATAGAAGCAACCTGAATACAGCACTGGCAGTATCTTTAAGATTCTGCACAGGCAAAACCCTGCGCTAAGCCCTCATAAAAATTAGTGAAGATTACCTAGCAATAAAACCATATTTGCACAAATTGTTTAGACAAACTATACTATATAATAAAAGCAAAAAGCAAAAAAAGTTGTTGGTGGCAAACGAATAAATTTTAGTTTGAAAAACAGCTATGAGGTAAGATGTCGAATTGCAGCGCTTTAATTTAACGAGCACGAAAATTATATATCCAAGATCTATAAAACAATGACGACGACAAGCCCGGGAAAATACACAAAGCTGTACATTGACAAAACTAGACGGAAAAGAATGTATAATTTAAAAAGAAAACAACTTTTTTCTACAAAGATTAAAACAAGAAACACATTTTCTAGTGCAGATGCTGAATATGTAAGTAATGAAAGTAGAAAAGAAGAACTGTTATTTCTCATTGCTACTTCTAATATCCGGGAATTAGAAATAAAAACTAGAAGACAGTGTAGCAATCCTTTGTGGAAAATGAAGCGCATGTACAGGCTTACTGCTTCCAACTTTGGGGCAGTATGTAAATTACGAAAATCTACCGATCCGAAGAAACTTGCCAAAAGAATTGTGAATTCAAATTTTACAGGATCTGCTGAGCCGCTGGGGTGTCGATCATGAACCTATTGCCAAAGCCAAATTTATAGAATATTATAAGATCGAAGAAGCAATTACCGAATCCGGCCTCTTTGTTGATGCGGACTTTCCACATCTAGGAGCCAGTCCAGACGGATTACTTTCGGGGGGAGACATTATAGAAATTAAATGCCCGTATTCAAGTCGGCAGTTAACTCCAGAAGAAGGAGTTTTCCAAAAAAAAATAAAATGTTTAGAAGCATGTGCAGATGGAATCTATCGCCTTAAGAAAACTGATAACTATTACAACCAAGTACAAGGTCAATTAGCGCTCAGTAGAGCTAAATTTTGCTACTTTGTTGTGTGGACGTCTTTCGACTAGCTGACCCGGCGAACTTCGTACCGCCTTAGCGTAAATTTGATGCACTACTTTATTTTGTATAGCTGACCTCTCTTATGTATGCGTACCTATCCAATTTGAACTGGAATCTATAATATCCTCCATATAAAAATGAATACCTATTTCCCTGGTCTCGTCATACCTGAGAAGGACTTTACTAATTTTATTGAATAAAAAACAAAATATATATTTTCATAATACTGTTTATTCCGTAGGGTTCAATAATTTCACTTATATTTTTACAAATCGCTATTGAACAACTGAACATTTTGAAGTAAACACTGAGCTCATTATCATGTGCGTTCTAGAAAGCAACTAATAGCCTCTATACCCTTCACTGCTTGTCTCTATTCTAATGCTTTTTGATAAACTATATTTTTAGTTTTATGTTCTGGCCCGTAAATTAATAATGTTGATGGTTTTCCGACAGGGGAACAGGCGACATATAATTGGCCATGTGAAAAACATGGATTTTCTAGGTTGATGCCACATACACTTAGGGACTGCCCTTGCGATTTATTTATTGACATTGCAAATGCAAGCCGCACTGAAAACTGTAAACGTTTAAAACTGAATGGCATATCGTTCGGTATCATAGGGATGCGTGGGATTAAAACATCTTTGCCTTCGTACTTCCCTTTCAAAATGTTTGAAAGGAAAGTTAAATTGAATGACGTTGACATTTGTTAGCGAGGTTATGTCTGTGGTGTTATAGATCACCACAGAGTTTTTTGTTTTAAATGGAATGACGTTGACATTCGTAACGCGCTTTTTTTAAAATATGCAAAATTACATGTATATTTTTCAATCTTTCTGAGAGATTTCCTTAACTTTTTTTTTCATAAGAACCTTCTCCTGATAATAACAAACAGAACAAAAAAAAAATCAGCCAAATGGGTCCAGCCGTTCAGGCGTGATGCCAAGGGAAAGAGGGATTCATTTTTATATATATAATAATATAGATAAAGTAAGATATTGCATAATTAACACAATTATGTTATAATATACTATTATTTTTTGTTGCAGATAGCATATGACAAAGACTTTTGGAACGCAATGTTGCCAAAACTTAATGAGTTTTATTATAACGTAATGATACCAGAAATTTTAAAACATAATTAATATAGAAGAAACCTGGTATTTGTATCTCCTCAAAAAGAGTGCCAGCGGTCAGTTAGTAGAGTCCACCCAAGCAAACATGAGCTCAGAAGAAGCGTGATCTGCCCTGAGGTCGCTTTAGGTTTCATGTACACACCACATCGATTGGTTAATTTGAATTGACTCCTGACTTTGCTAATTCAGTTTGCATATTTTCCGTAGCTCATGTTTACTTGAGCGAGCTGTAGAGATGTTACTAAACTGGTTAGGTGAGAACAGGCGTCACAGAACAGTGTCGGCACTTCTTTTGAGCGTAAATAATAATATTTGATATAAATATACATTAGATTAGAGTTTATTCCAAAAGATAAATAACGCACGGTATATATTTTAATTTGTTTAATATGTGCGTTTTATGTGCTTTAGTTGAACATGTTTTACACATGTTTAAACATGTTAAACATGTTGCAAATGTTTCTGATATCATATGAAAAAATTTAAAATTTTTTTAGTGTTTAGAGTTTTATAAAGCTTTTATATTTTTATCTTTTGCCACACAGTACTTACACGGGATATCAAGTAGCGCTTATCGGCATTTCTAGTTTAGAAAGTTATCAGCAGCCGATGCTTAACTTAAACGATCATATTACAGTCCACGTGGACTTGAGGATATGTGTCATTCTTGTTTATCCAATCAGATGCAGTTCAAAGCGATAAATCAACATTGAACATTTTATGAACACACCCCCGAAAAATCACAGTTTCAAGTTCATTTCTAGCGTGAGGATCCCCTTAAGCATAGAGGTTGTAGACTTGATTGAACATATAAATCATTATTATATGTATGTATATATAAAAAAAAAATACGTTACATAACTATTGATTGCCCGTTATACCAGGAAACAAAATTGATTATGAAATTAAAAACATCTATTGATAAAAAAATAAACGAATGGCAAATGTTATCAAAAATTTGCTGCATTTATTAAAAAAAATCTGAAATTATCAAAAACTAGCAAAAATATTTTCCGTAAGATAAAGACTAATTTAGCAAAGATACCTAACATTTTTTACAGATTTTCTTAATAATCAGATTTTACAAAAAAAACAAAGTAGGAATACCTATAATTATTTTTTTAACTATACATTATTCCGGCAAGCAACAAATTTATTTCAGAATGACAAATCTTTTATAATTTTACAGTAATTATGAATAAAATTTAATAATAATTGTTTTAATATGAGTCGATCTAGAATAAATTATTGATATAGTTATCGTAACTTTATCTCACTTCTGATTTTAATGTTTTTAGTACGGTCACTATATGTTTTTTTACTGTATAGACGATGAAAGATCTGTCTTTAACAAAACAAATAAAACAGTTATTTATGGTTTTAACTTCTAAATCAATTAATTTGTTTGCACTATAAATTATAAGCTGCTTTTAAACCTACACGTCAGAAATTACCTTAATGGTATTTTTGTTTGTAGATCCTACCCTACGTCAACGTTTTATTATAGTTCTAGAAAGACCAAATATTTGCTAAACTTAACAAAGCAAACATTTAATTTTGTGTATCACGGTTTTATATTGGTTGTGCTCAGTGTTTTACTGGTTCTAGAAAATGACAAATGCGTGCATTATTGGCGTAATATACTTTATGATTTTTTTACACTTTGTAAGATATTAAACGTTTCTTTTTATTCACGTAATTTTAATATGCTTTTAGTTAGGAGGTTTCACTGAAATGCTCAGAGGAAATCTTATAGACAAAAAAATTTTAGAGTCTAAGCCGGTTGAAAGCATTTTAAGTGGAGTTGTTTCGATCGCACTGGGGAGTCTTCTTTTAGTAGGAACAGTAAAGGTTTGTCAATATTTGAAAGTCAAATTCATTAATAAATTGAATAAATAAATAGCATTTGTCAGCTTTTGATCCAAAAAAAACTAATAAGTTACATAGGTACTTAAAAGTAAATAAATGCTTGAAACAAAAAATTAAACATTTAAAACTAATTTTAAAAACTATATAATATTTATATTATATAGTTTATTTATTATTTATAAAATAATAAAATCAACAATACATTGTAGCTTCTTAGTCAATTTGTGATTGTTTTAAAAAAAAATTGTTTCTTTTGTAGTAGACAGAAAGAAAAGAATTTGACTTTAATTTAAATTTTATTTATTATTATTATTGTAATTTTTAGAAAAGTCCTAGAATTGTTTTTGTGTATTATGTCATCACTACAGGGTTATGGACAATATCTACTGTTGCTGTGTGTATTATATTTTTTAGATTTACAACAGAAACTCCTCTAGTTCTAGCTCTTCTTGCTGTAATTATGCTTGTATGGGCGTTACACTGTTTTGTCTATATATTCTACAAAGATTTAAGAAACAAACAAAAATTTTTAGAGTTTCCGCAAACTTCATGTTATGTGATAAACAAAGACATCATTGAAAAATCAGAAGAGAACAACGCAAATAAATATCATTCACAACAACAAATTTCTTAATTTGTAATAAGTGAAATAGATGCTGCTGATAAAAATACTTTACCTGTTTAATTATTCTCACAAAAAATATAAATTATGTAGATCTACTCGTGCTGTGTAATTTAGGTCAACAGATTTTTATTGTTTTTGATAGTATAATTGGTGACAAATCTCAAACAAAAGTCAAAGCTAGGCTATATAATATCGTAGGTTTCACCGTATGAACTTATCAAAAATTAAACATACGTTAGAAATTCCTTGGCAAGAGTAGATCTAAATAATGTATGAACGCAAGTATATATGCACTGTATAATAGTAAATTAAAAAACAAGTTTCATAAGACATGTCTTAAAGCACGCATTCAAGTTTTAAAAACGAGTGGCAAAGCCACGAAAATAAGTGCTTTAAGATCTTATGAAACAAGTTTTTTATAATAATTTTTGTAATTTGCCCTTTTTATGCTGTTTTTAAGCATTTCTTTATTAATTTGATCGATCTAGGGATTTTTAGAGTGGGTTGGCAATATCTTGATTTTATAAGTGAAAATTTTATATAGATTTCTTTTGTTTTATTCAAAAATCCTAATCTTGTCAGCCCCAAAATACGAAAATAAAAGAAAACTTTACATGTACGCCCCCCAAAATCCGTGAAATAAAAGAAAATTTTTGGTCATTATTATTATTATGATACAGATACATACCTATCTTTTTAGGTTAAGAGGCAAATAAACTGTGACTTTTGCTTTATTGGAATCGGCTGTTCTTCTCAGACCAGTGGCAGTTATTATTTACAACATTATATGCCATATTTCACATAAATATACTTTCCATTAATTGTTCACTTCACTTTGGTGTTAAAAAATTCAATATTATTGACAGACAGGTAAACAGTGTGTTAAAAGTCCAGTTAAGTTTTGCCAACCCAAAATTTTTTTAGAAAAAAACGTTTGATGCTCTATGGCTTATGACTCTCCAATGAGTCTATTATTAGAGTGTCAAAATAGAAGCAAATTGCAAAATAGTTATTTACCTAACAAATTCGGAAAGTGAAATTTCCGACGTGAGCAATTTGTTTGCAGCACGACCGAAGGGAGTGGTGCATCTATTGCGAATTGGGGAAATTTCTTTCCGAAAAAGTTAGGTACAATTTTTTTTGCAACAAATAACTATTTTTTTAATAATAAATAACTAATTTTTTGATAATAAATGATTTAGTTTTTTACTTGTTTTTTGGTTGGTAGCGTTGCCCACCCCGATTATCTAATTTTTTAAATTTGAAATAGTTTTATTGTTTTGTTGCTATGGTTTTATTGAAATAAAAGAGCATCGTTTTAAAAATTTATTCTGCCGTTTTCTTCTGCAAATTTTCGTTTCAAATTTGTAAATATGAGCGACTCCGATAGAGAAATTTTAACTCCAGCTGAAATTAGAGAATCTGCAAATAGAGCAGTATCAAATTTGCTTCCTGAGAAAAGCCGCTCGAGGTACGAGCGGCTTTTAACCATACAACAAATTTTTAAATTGGTGCAAAAAAGGAAAAATCAAAAATTTCACCAAGAATTGCTTATTGGCATATTTTCAACAACATCAAAGCAAGAAATCCCTTTGGTCTGTATACTCTATGCTTAAACTTTGCTTAATGGTAAAGAATAACGTAGATATTTCAAAATTTTATAAACTTTTTGGAACGGTATGTTATTAATCAATTACTTACTATTTTCAATCGTTTTCTTACTTATTTGGCAATAAATCTGTCGGCACTGTCGGTATTTTGTGCGATTTAAGGAAGAATTAATTAAGCATAGAACATCAAATAATAAATATAGTAAAGACTTGAAATAATGTAACTTAATATATTGCTTGGGGTTGGTTATGGAAAGTTCGATTTTGTTTGACGGGAATGATTTTTGTTGTAGTACGTACTGTAATTAGAACAAATTATTATTATTACTTACTGGTACATTTTAAAGCTTTTTGTTGTTTGATTGGAACAGTTTAGTGCCACACATTCAGTTATTTAAAAAAAAAAATGTTTGTAAATCTGCGTTTGATGTGGAACATTTTGACAAGCGACATACAAAGATTAGCACTAAAATGGCGGGCTAGTCAGCTGTCTTTTATATGTAGTGTGAGAGTTTTTGATTTTATAATAATTTATAGTTATTTTTTTAAGTAAAATTAAGCCAATAAGGCGCTAAACCGCTTGTATAATTAAATGATCTCGATGAGAACCATATGGCATCTTAAGTAAAGAGGGAGAACATGGGCTTAGCATCCCTGGAAGGGTGGAGTCCAGTATCAGTCAGTAAAAAGCTGAGCCGGGCGTCGGAGCAGTCGGACGGGCGGTATTATGGATATTTAAACTGTTAATTGTTTATTGAAAGAGAAAGATAGTTAACCTGTTGATCTTGTTGATCATGTGTTGTTTTGTGGTATAATTGTGAATTCAGTGCTGTCTCCCTGAATTCGGAGGAATAATGAGTAAAGTTATATTGATAAACATCAATATGTTACTATGAAATATCCACGGCAGAAACTATAGTTTAATACCTGGGGTACGGTCTATGTGTTAATTCATTTCAGACTGAGGTGGTACTCCCATGACGTCTGTAGACATTTACAGATTGCTATCCTGGTTCTCTACTTCCTCGAACAGAGGCGAAGAGGTAGAGGGGTGGGCTGGAGCCTGTTAACCGCTATGGTTATGTTCCTATCAGTGTATAAAAAGGTTGTGGATTTCCCTTTTGCTGGTATGACGGGGTAATGCGTAATGTCCTTAGGTTCTTCACTCATTAATCTTTATTTTATACCTTTTCCTATTACGTATTATTCTTGGCCAGTCTATTTCGCGTAATGTGATTGAGGCCTAGCGACACCGTCCACGTTGCTCCCGAACCAGGTACCGAAACAGTGAAGACATCATTGAGAACACGATGCTAAAGAAAAGGGGTGAAGATTGAGTCAATCGAGTCCATAGAGTGGTTGTCCAAGTCCAATGAGCCTGGTGATGTCGTCCACTATCAGTTCGAGAGGAAGAGAATCCTGCGAGGGGGAGTAAAGCCCCCGGTGAGTTACTTTACAGGTATTATTGACAGGTACATTATGTGTAAATATGTTTCATGTGTCGCCCAATCGATCCGTCTGACTGCTCAAGCGTTTCTCTAACTATGAATATAGAGGGGTGAGTTGAAGTAGATTGTTGATGATAATGTAGCTGGCTGTTGCTATTCTGTACACTGTTTTTGAGTGAATAATTAAGGCTAATAATTGTAGAACATAGACATCCTGACAAATTTATTATGGAGAAAGAGTTAACTGTTGTTTAATTTAATTTAATTGTTAAAATTTGGCAAAACGTAAGATTAGAATAAAAGAGTCTTACAGTAGTATCTATAAAGTGTTTACCTGTCTACTATAAGTAGCTTTATGACGTCATTCATTAATTTAAGATGGCTAACTTTTAGTAGGTAGGTAGTACCTCCACTTAAATAGTTTTTTCGCGAAAACCGTACTATGTCCAACGTAAGAAAGTTTTTTATATGTCATAATTTAATCAGTTTTTCTAAACGTGTTTTTTGCAATTGTAAAATTGATGAGAAGAATGTGAAATATAATCAACAGTGTGGAGTGTGTGAGGTTAGGAATGGTGAATTTTTCAAAAGATGTTTTAGATGTAAAGTGGTTTGTTTTTCACGTACCGGGAATTACCTTCATAAAAAGAAATGTTTTCTCAAAACAAATAAACAAAAATTAACGAACATTCAACAATTAAATAAGAAAATAATTATTCATTTGGAAAAAGTGTTCAAGTGTGATCAGTGTTCTTATAAAACTACTTTTCAAAAATACTTAGTAAAGCATAACATTAGAAAACATACTCCCGAAGATTTACGAGAATGGTTTGTATGTGGTGATTGTGATTTTAAAACTACTACTAAAGAGTATTTTAAAAAACATACAGCGAGAAATCATGTTGCAGATGAATTACAAAAATGGTTTCAATGTGACTCGTGTAATTTTAAAACAAAAGGAAAATCTTATTTGCGACTACATAAGCTTAGAAGACATGTCCCAGATGAATTACAGCAATGGATATGCTGTGATAAGTGTACTTATGAAACCATAGATAAAAAAAATTTAAAAGAGCATTATAAACGAAGACATATTTCTTTGGATTTACAAAAATATTTTAAATGTGATCAATGCGATTTTACGACGAAAGATAAAAAGTATTTGAAGAGGCATAATGATTGGAAACATGGCACAGTTGCTTCACAAAAGTGGCTACACTGTAGGCAATGTGATTATAAAGCTAATAATAAAGAATATTTAAAAAATCATAACATTGTGAAACACGCGCCATTTAAATTGGAAGCACGTTTTGAATGTGATCAATGTTCATTCAAAACTACGTTGAATAAATATTTAGTTAAACATAAAAAAGCTAATCACCGATCGGATAAAGCTAAAAGATGGTTCCAATGTAGTCAGTGCGTTTTTAAAACCACTTGGAAAAGTAGTGTCCAAAAGCATATGTCCCGATTTCATAAAAATATGTTGGAAGATGTACGACCGCTTCTCTCATCTTAACATTTTTTATCATGACGCTTAGGTGATTTTTATTTCAGAATTTATTAACATAATATAGATGTTTCTATAAATTTTATAGCATTATAATAATAAAGTTTATTATCCAACCAAAAATTTTCTAATAATGGATTTTACAAACGATAGCAAACTGAAGTAAACAGCTTGTTGTGGTGCCACTCTGTTTTTTTTTGTTCTTACTACGATAAGTTTGAGAATCTATTTAGGATTATTTTACCTCTAGGACTTTAAAACCAAGCCACGTTTTAACGACAAAATCTAATAAAAAAAAAACTAATTACTGCTTCTTAAAAAATGACAGAAAATTGATTTTTTCTTATTTACTTTATACTGACATTAACTCAACTCAACTAGATAATGTTGATTACACAAATACTTTTCAAATGCGATCGAACACCAGTAAATTGTAATGAAAGCAGAAACATGATTGGGGTTTATATAAAAAATATATGAAAAAGTTTTAAATGCTGCATCTAACTTTTCAGAAATTTTGTTTAACAATTAAACGAGTATGTTGTAGAAACCCATTTTAATTCAAATTAAAATAATTTTGGCGCGTTAAACAAAACACTAAATTCTAGATGGCGCCACCTAATTTAAGCATTTCCTTATAGATAAAAACATATTATTCTTTATTTAAATCTTTGGTTTACAAAATGTAGCTGACCTACGTTTTTTGTCAAAAGTCCATTATTGTTAGAAGTTTCATTTATGTCAATGGAGCTCAAGTATTTAAATTATAAAATGTTAGTTCTGTAAAAGATATGGGTTTTGTTGACTGCTTTGGCTACATTGGCATATCTGGAAAACGGGTAGGAGAAGTATAAAGTTGCAAGGCGAGCTAATTGAGTGTTGGAACGGAGGGAAAGATAAACGTATCTATCCAGAAATGATTTTTTGAGGTGTCCGCCATTATTAATTGTAAGTTTACTCTGATTGTATTTGTTTAGAGAAATTGTTGTTTATGTAGTCTTTGTAATGCCGGTATTCATAGTCGTATCTCAAGCTCAAGCTTAAGTGCGTCTCAAGCACGGTCTCAAGCAAGGACGTCGGTAATGCTAGGGAAAGCGTTTTGAAATAGTCGTATCGCTGAGTCCGTCTTAAGCAAGGACTTTGGCAATGCTCGGGAAAGCTGATATTTATATCTTGAGCTTGAGAACGATCTCAAGTCCGGATCGGTATTCATAGACAAATCTCAAAATCAAATTACGGTGTGCACAAGCGCTCTTGCTTGATTTTCGGTGTGCGCAAGCGCTCTTTGCTCAAGCACGGTCTCAAGCAAAGTCTCGACTTGTCTCAAGTCTGACTCAAGACGCGATTTGCAGGTTAATGTCCGATATTGACGTTTGAAAATAAGGTTATGTCGCGCGGCTCATAACAATGAACGAGTTTGTAGTTTTTTGACAAAGTGGACAATGAAAACAACGTGATAATGCCAAAACAATATGTGCGGGATGCTGCAAATCTATTGGAATTTTATTCCAATTTCGGATTTAAGCGGCGCGATAGGTTTACCAAAGACAGTGTAGTGAATGTGGGTTTGCTTTCAAATTAGTGTAAAGACAATTATTACTTACACAAAATTGAAGGGCTTGCCACATTTTGTGCAAAAATGAAAGCATTGTTTTAATAATAATAAAAGTCACAGATATTTATTACTTGTGTAGTATTTTTATTTTGTAGCACCTTCTACTGGTAAAAATCAGTGCAAAAAAAGTAAAATTTTTATTAGTTTACATTATAAGTGTAAGGTATTGTTTGCAGAAGCATAGTAGACAAAACGGCAGCCGAAAACTTTCATCTTTACACACTTCTTGAATAGCTCTCCAACTACTAACTACTCTGATAACTTTTCTGCATCACATTTTCTGCAATAAAAGTGGGTCAAGGTTTGGTAAGATTTATATTAATGCTGCACCTACATTGTCCCTCTCAAAAGCGCGCAGTGTGAGTTCCGCTAACTTCTGTTTGGTCTCACTTTTGCAGCTTTTGTGTTTTGAGGAGAATGTAATAATGGTCCAGATCGTTCGCTTTTCTTGAACTATTGCGGCTACCGTCGTATTACTTTCCACAATATTAGGGTTGTTCTTGCGGGACTACGACAAGTGTTTTTCTGTTTTTGTATTTTTTCTGCAAAAACAACACAAAACACTTTTGATGTGACCCCTGCGGCATCGAGTTATTACTGAACCTGTCACTTTAAAGTAAATATAAACATGCAGATTGACTGTCATGCGTCAAAATTGTCAAATTTTAAACCTAATAGCACAAAAATTACTACTTTTGTGACTTCAACAAGACGCAAGTCGTTTCTTGAGACCGTGCTTGAGACGGACTTAAGCTTGAGCTTAAGATACGACTATGAATATACCGGTATTACTTATCTAGGGCTTTAATTATATGGGGGCGCGGGAAACGGGATTTAATAATGATTGCAATGACCGGTACTCAAATATTTCGAACCAAAAGAGAATGACCGTCATATTCGGAAGAGCGTGACGCAAGACCGCAGTACTGGTGTTGTTTATTGTTCGATTATGGTCCACAACCATTTACTTCCTCGACCTTTTGTCTACTTTCGATGACCAGCTAGAAATCCAAAACTTAAACGGTTTTGGACAGATCTCGTTTTTCTGAAGAGTATCTTGAATCTCATCGCTTAAACAATGAAACAAAAAAATTATTTTGCGTAGAAAAAAGCGTTACTCTGACTTCTACTCTCTACAGAAACCAGCTGCGAGAAAAAAAAACATTTATAAAAAGCCAACTAATTGCGTTTAGAAGCCCTTTGGCGCACGTACTAGTATGATTTTTAGAGGGTTGACTGAGTTGCCAACTATATAGGTGTTGGTCTTACCAAGCCTAAGCTGCTAACATTGTGAACAAAAGTAACCATAAACTGGATACTGACTTCAATAAGTGCAAACTTGCCCCATAGATACTGTCTCCGCTCCGGACCAAACTGCCGCTAAAGTTTTCATAAATTTAATTCGGTAATTGACTCATTAAAACAACGTACCTACCACTTAAACAACGTACTCGTAAATAACAATTTGTTTTATTTATAGATTCATATTATAGTCTAGTAAATTAACATAAAATATAGTGCATCGGGAGTTGGTATTTGTTAACAGATTCTCACTGAAAAATACAACTTGCGTTTCAAAACTGATGAACATTAAATTAATACTACCAACTCATCCACGATGCACAATTACAGATGATATATACTATCAAAATAAAACACAATTACACAAGGCAAATGAAGAGTTTAGTAGGCACTTTACTAAAATATCAATTCAATAAAGTATCTAGCTGCTCTTCCTTAAGTATTTAATGCCTCATCAATATCTTATATCAATATCTTTACAGCTGCAAGATCAAGTTACTACTGTATCAGGTCCAACAGTTCTGATTTGTGAGCTACCGGTTTGAGAACAACATGAGTGACTTAGGACATGTTTTTTGCTTCAGACCATTTGCTACGTATCAAGCCACTCATGTTAGTATTATTTTGATAAATATAACTTTAGGTATATGCTAAGACGTGTAGGGCATATGTTTCGTAGTTTCATGCCTCCTTAAAGAAATCCTATGTTGTGTCTTGAACTCGCAGCGATCACATTGATGCCAGTTTTGTAATTCATCAGGCATATGTTTAATATTTTGATGCCTTTTCAAAGAAACTCTATGTTTGGTTTTAAATGTACACTCACTACATTGAAACCATATTTGTAATGTATTGCACATATGTTTGATTTTGATGTGATTCCTCAAGGACATTTTATGTTGAGTTTTAAAACAGCACTGATCGCACTGCAGCCAAATTTGCATGTCATTTGGCAAATGTCTTACAACTTTGTGTCTTCTCAAGGCAATTTTATGCTTAGTCCTGAGCGTGCACTGATCACATTGATACCATTTGTTAGAAGATGTGTGTTTTTTACAATCGTGTTTTTTTAAATATCGTTTTTCATTTGTAGAAAAATTGCATCCGTTACATTGGAACCATTGCAGCAATTCTGCTGGACGATGTTTTATATTTTTATGCACTGCTAAATACTTTTTATCTCTAGTTTTATAATCACATTGATCACAGTAGAACCACTGTTGCATTTCACTTGGTAAGTGTTCTAACTTATGCCTTCTCAATGATAATTCATATCTACTTTTAAAAACACATATATCACATTGAAACCAACTTTGCAATTCTGTTGGCATATGTTTGGTAATTTTATGTCTTTTCACTGAGATTTCATGCTTCGTTTTAAAATCACACTCATCACATTGAAACCACTCTTGAAATTCTTCCGGAGCATGCTTTATCCTTGAATGTTGTTGCAAATTGCGTTTATGCAAGAATTTACACTCACATTCGGCACACTGAAGCAGTCTGCGTGGTTGCTTAACTTTGTTGATTTTACTTGCACCTGTCAAGAATTCTTTCCCATTTGTCTCAATTGTTGTTGGAGAGTTTGAAAATCTATCTACAGATCTGATTTTGTCAAAATTGCATTTCAAGTAATGGAAATACAGCCACCCTATAGAAAAACTTTTCACATTGCATCTCTGGCATTTTTCAAATTTGATTTTCTTATTAATATTAGCAACTCCACAGCTATGGTTGCTTATTTGAGTCTTGTTTTGTGTTGAATAATCACAAAAACAACAGTTGTAAGACTCAATAAACGCATCACAAGCAAAAAGTTTATGCTCAATGAACATTCTCGTATAATTCGCCATGTTAAAAAACAATGAAAAAAATAAGAAGATGGGGGCGCCACAGTGCAGCAAAATGACAGCTTGAAGATTTTGTTCTAACCTTTAATAAGTGTGTTTTAGAATGTCGTATTCAAAAGATAGAAGAAAAGTATAGGAAATTAAAAAAAATTGATGGTTTTGCAGTTTGCCTCTATTTTGATAGTCCACTAGACTCATTAGAGAACGTTACGTCATAGGTTTTGGTGCGGTTATAAGCCATTTTAGAGCACCGAACTTTTTTTTCTATAAAATTTTTAGGCTGGCTAAACTTAACTGGACTTTTAACACACTGTTTACCTGTCTGTCAATAATATTGAATTTTTTAACACCAAAGTGAAGTGAACAATGGGAAGAACAACCGATTCTAATAAAGCAAAAATTACAGTTTATCTGTTACTTAACCTAAAAAGATAGGGATGTATCTTATAATAATAATAAAAACCAAAATAATTTTTTTAATTTCACGGATTTTGGGGAGCGTATCTATATGTAAAGTTTTTTTCAATTTTTGTATTTTGAGCCTGACAAGATTAGGATTTTTGGATAAAATAAAAAAGAAGACAACTAGATAAATTTTTCACTTTTACAATTAAAATATTGTCAACCTACTTCAAAAATTACTAAATCGATCAAATTAAAAAAAATGCTAAATCGTTTTATATGACCTTAAAGCACTTGTTCTTTAAAAAAACTCGTGGTTGTGCCACTCGTTTTTTAAACTTGAATGCGTGCTTTAAGACATGTTTCATGAAACTTGTTTTTTAATATACTATTTTAATTTTTAGGGATTGGTGCTGGTAAGTATATATAACTGTTAAAAAATAATTACGTCAATGTCACACGGACGAGTTATCTTTGAAAAAAAAATTGTATTCATTTTAAATCAAAATTGTTTTGAAACGTGGCTAGTGGCTTAAATTAGAGCGATGTGGCTTCAAGTAGACCTGTAAAAAATTGTTTGCCACGGGAATCAGGATTGTTAGTTTTGTTAGGTTACATCGTAGTTATCAGATAATAAGTTTTAAATCGTTCTTTCGGCTAGCTTCTGAGTTTTTGATAGAGCTTATAAATTGTGTTCATCTTGTAATATTAATTTTTTTGTTAAAATGAAACAAATGGTGTCAAACAAGAGCTTTTAAATCAAATGACGACGTGTCGCCTTTACGCCTTTACCAATCGTTAGCAACAGAATTTCTTAGAATTTCTAAAATTAAAAAAGACCTAAATTTTATAACTTAAAGAACACGTCTTATAGAAAACTCTTGGGGACTTGTGCGCTAAATCAATCCTTATAAAACTAGTTTTTTTTTAGTATTTTGTAGAGAATACTAAGGAGATTTAACATAAAACAGTACACAATTGAGCCACGTGCTTAAATCGTTGCATATCGTCGCTCTTTTAATGTGAGAAATGTTCTTTTACTCTCAGAGCCAACAATAAACCGCCTGGTAGCCAATTTTCGACAACACGGAGCAGTAAAGAACCTTCATGGTGCCGACAGACGACAAATGATGCAAACAGATGATAATTTTGAACGGATACAGGAGAAAATTTGGGAAGATGGAAAAACTTCAACCCGACATTTGACACAATTTGGCCTGTCACGGGAGCTGCTGAGGAAACCAAAATCAGCGTCTTAGCTTGATTCAGTGCTGTAAGTTTGACATGACAGAAGTCAAAAAACAAAATGCCAAACTAAACGCGTTGAATAAAGCTAAGAGCCTATTTTTTATAGCCTCCCCTTATCTAAATAATCGTAGATCACACCGTTTGGCAGACAAACAACTGCAAATAGAAAAAAAGCACAATGCATACGTTGTTTTTCCACTTGCAAACAGCGTTTGATCGGTTTGAACAGAAAAAAGTCCATCAAGAAAGTAAATAAATGTAGAAGAAAAGTTGTTTAAAACATTTAAGAAACATAAAAAAAGCATAAAAAAACCGTAAGAAAATTCACAAACTTTGAAAAAGATGTAATCTACATTGCGCTATACATTATCAATACATATATATTTTTAGCCTCGTAGATTATAAACTGCATATTTACGTCTTGTTAACTTCTATGGTAACTAGACTTTTTTACATGGAGAGCTTCCATCTGTCACTTTGACTTTAACTATTAAACAATTGAAAAAGCACATATATGTAATACTAAAATGATTACCCCTAGTTGCTCTAGGTACTGACCAAAAAATTGTTATATATTTATTTAATTTTGTATAATTTAGTTTTTTTTTTAATTATTTTGTATACACACTTCTAAATTTGATATTTGTATGTTTTATTTCTATGTTTGTTATTTCGACTTTTTGTTCTACTACTATTATTTTAGATTTCTTTGTTTAATTTAGTTTTGCTTACTAATAAAGCTTTTTTTCACATAATTAAGTTATGTTTGAAATCGAGACAACTATTCGGAACTCTTTACCTAGCCTAATTTGTAAAATTAGGCTCTATTTCATTTGATGGTACAGTCCAAAGTAAATAGAAAATATTGCATATCTTAGATAGCCGCTAATGTGACAACTTGGTTGTGCGATTACCTCTACCTTTTTGTCTTAAAATTATTTGTATCAAAGTTGATATCTGTTAATTGTTTAGAGTGATTTGTAGCATCAACATGTAAAAACCTGGTTTCACGGCTTTAAAGTAAAAAGCCGTTATTTTTACTATCAAAGTAATAGGCAGTTAGACAAATATAAGACTCAATTGTCGCAGCAAATTTATTTAAAAAAAAATTTTTTGCAACTTACTGTAGAGTTTAAAAACAAGCAAAACATGTCTAAGTCTACCGATATGAATAAACTTGTTTTGACTTTATATGTTTAAAATTGTGCTCACTCTTCTCAAACAGCACTAGATCATCGGCCATTGTGCATTTAAAAATACCAACTACATACTTTTATATTTCTGTACTCCACTTGTATTTGGCTAACTGCTTTCACAAATTTCAGTTTTTATCATCCATTAGTACTATAAATACCAAAAAAGACTCAAAACTCGTTTTTGTCTTAAAGTTTTCTTTTGTCTCAAAGTCTCTGATCTGTTTTTTTTTCACTTAGTTCTTTATTGTTTTTAATTGTTCTTTTTATTTTCACATCTTTCTTTCTAGCAAAGTTTTTTTGACTAGATTTTTTGAGACATTGTCAAACGCTTTTTGAATGTCTTTAAAACCAAGGTAATCTTTTAGATTTTTTGCGTGATACGCTGAATATTGTTACGCCCTTGTAATTGTTATGTACTGTCATGTCTCTTTTTTAAAAAAGAGTTAAATTTGTGCCTTCTTTCCAGTCTATGGTATCTTTCCATCATTCTATATTTTTAAATAGTTTGCTTATCATGCTAAGTTTGTTTTCCCGTTAACACTGCTTTTTCAATTTCTTTTCTTTTTGTCGCTATTCTATTTCTTCTTCGCTCTTGTTTTTATCGCTTTCTTGCTTGTCATAATTTTTGTTAAATTTGTTGTTTTTTTTTTATTTTCTACGTTAAGTAGATCTTTGGAATATTCTTTCCATCTCTCGATAACTTTTTTTTTGTCTTAGAATGTTTTCTTTCTTACTTTTTATTTGACCTGTAATATGTGTCTTTTTTTAAGTTTTTAGCACCTTGAAGAAAAGCTTTTTCTTGCATTTAAAAAACAAATCTGTGACTTTCTGCATTCGCTTTTTATTGATGTTCAGAGATGACGCTACTATATGAAATTTAATTGCTTTAAAGCGCTAAAATTGAATATTTTACAGATTTCTGCATTTGCATCGGCATAACGCAATCAATACATTGGGGTCAGCAAATATTTTCGAGGTATAAATAAAAGTGTTGAAATGCGTTTAGATTCGCCAGTTCCTCGTTCACGAATTTAGTGCAAAACAAAGTGCTTTGTTTGCTGAAAATCGTCGATTTCGTGCCGATACGAGGCGTTCTATTTTGGCGAAAAATCGCCGAAAAGTCAATGCAAAATTTAAAAATATAATGAAAATGGCGGAAAAATCCGTAATGCTGACGTTTCAAAATAATTGTGAATCTATTAATAGTAACTGTGTCGAGGTTAGAGACGCTGAATCGGACACAGAAAAAATCACAAATAGTGACATAACTCATATTGTTACAAATATAAATAAGCAGCCGGAAGATGAACCGATTATTGATAGGAAAAGTGCAACGACGGAAGAGGACGCTGTCGAACAATTTTTGGCGGGAGATTTAAAAAGCGATTTTCACGATGATCTATTATTGGAAGATCTTAAAAGTGGAAATGAAGGAATTGATTTTAAAAGTGATAATGTGATAATGGATTGTCCGGATTTTCGGGAAAAGACAGAGTTTTTTGATAATGATGAAGACGAAGGGGAAGAAGATGCAGAAGGAGACGATGATAAAAATGAATCGGAAGTGTCGCCAGAACCAAATTCTGAGGATGTTTTAGATGAGGAAAGTCCTGTATGGTAAGTTTAAAAAAAAAATACTAATAAAAGATAAAGTATATGAACTATTTGCCGGCTTACCCAATGAGTGATAAATTTTATTGATAAAGATGAGACGTCAAAACATTGGCAATGCTATTTATAATTGAAATTATTACAAAAATCTATGGTTTTGTAGCAAACAAATCTATTTTAAATAATTTTAGTTAAAGAGCAAACACCAAACCCGTTTGAACATTTTGAATGTTATAAAATTTAAACAATTTTTTGAAAAATTTGAGATTGATGTTATTTTTTTTAAACGTTATGTTTTATTATGGTTGTTCAGCTATAATTTTTCACATTTGTCATTTTTTTGGACATTTATGCACTTTACTCGTCTTCTCTTTTTCTTGTAGTTTCGATTCCTTCTCATCTTTAAATTCATTTTTTTATTATTTTATGTTCTTAATTATTTTTGTCAATAAAATACAATTAATTACGATTAAAAATTTACTATCAAAAGATCCAGCAATGCATATAATTTTTGGGTTACTACTATTCATTTGACCACACATAGATTTTATTAGAGTGGAAAGATAGAAAAATTTTCAAAAATATCAATGATTAATTAAGGCAATTTACTGTGCTCTGACTATTTAGAGCAAAAGACAGTGTTTTTATTCTTTGAACTTTGGAACTTTCTATCAATAAAAAAAAATTAGTCTACCACCATTTCCGTGACATCACACTAAAACCATGTGCGATTGTTGATGATGATGACAAATGCTCAGTTCTGAGCACCACAAGATACTAAACGAAGGCTGAATGGGTCTTTCCTAGTGACCGTGAATGCTATTTCTGCGAACATTTTTATTAAATGAGTGATAGAAAAATTATTTTATTTGTTCCTGTCTAGAGTGTCGTGGATATTTTGTTTTAAACGTAAGTTGTAATTTTTTTTTATAAAATTGATTGTTATGTAAATAAGACAATACAATAATAAAATTGGCAGTTAATATGGGAATTTGAAAAAGTCTTTGACCTATAATAATGTCAAGTGACTTTTTTGTTGAAAATAATTGTTAATAATAAAATCAAGGTCGAATAATGTTTAAACGTGCTCTTTTATTTGTTTAAGTGGAAGATAACCTACTTTACTATTCGATTTGTATTTATGTAAATTGAAGGTGATATTGATATTGTTGTAAAACTGTTACGCCACTGACCTACTCGAAATATTAATAAAGGCGCCATTCTTTTAGCTACACTTTTTCTTGAGAAGCACTAATACTGTGGAACATAATCTATTTCAAGAAAATTCAAATTCGTGGAGGTTTTCTTCTCAGAAAGATAAGATCCGTATCTGAGTAATTCAAATTCGTCACCATGTCCAGACCTAAATCCTATCGAACACGTTTGGGATTAACCCGACTCAAATATTTCAGAAAACTAAAACTATATTGTTTTTATTATATCAGATAATTAGAAAAAGTCAAAAAAAAATAAGGTGAAAATTAATATAATGACTTATCAGATTTTTTTCATTCCATAGAAAAAGAGAGGTTTATTAATTTTATTAACAAATATTTATTAATAAAAATTAACTAAATATTGGTCTAAAGTATATATTTTGTTGCATGACTGCTATTAGAATTTTATTTTTCATATATATATTTGCACATGGAAGAATAAAAAATATTTAGTTCTAAAACTGATTTAGGTTGATGATACTTTTGAAACGAATATGTAAATGTTTTCTATAACTTAATCTTTATTTAATAAAAGCTTATTCATTAAAACCTGATATATTTGCGGTGAATTTTGAAAACCCAAAAATATTTTAAAAACTTGAAGATTGTTAAAAAATTTAATTTTTTTACGATTTTACAGAAGTTTGAAATTTTTAAAAACATATACTAGTTTTTTAACAAAGTAAAAAAGTTTATAAATTTTTTGACGTCTAACAACAAATGAAACTTATATTTGTATACAAATTGGCTCTTGTAAGATTTGCTATCATGGTGTTGCTACAGCCTTGGGATTAAAGGTCGCCTAAAGGTTTTTAATTTCCATATTTTGGAATTATTATTATATATAGATATTTTTATACATATTATTATACCTACATATTAGGTAACATTCGGCCCTTCTATTTTTATTGGCATTTTTTAAAATCCATTAACCGTTTTTTACGTGGAAATTTAAAATTTTTGAATATTTTTTAAAGTAAAGCAAGAATCATGGTCATCCAACTAAATAAAATGAAAAACAATATCAAGGTCGCCTCGTCCAAAGTTTAAATTTTATAATACATATTTAAACAAATAACGGCTTAGAAATTGTATTTGGAAAAACTATAAAAATTCTTTTTGTTGTGTTCGAAATACTTTTAAGTTGTGTCAATAATTATTGTAAAACAAGAAAACATAAACAATTTTTTTTTTAAATTCTATAATCGCCTAAATCATTTTAGATTTATTTGTTTATTAAACTCAAATGTCTTATAGAACTTTACTAAAAAAATTACAACAACTAAAAATAATGAAAACACTAAACTTTTTAAATTGTTTCATCTTAAATTGAAGCATTTTTGAAAAAACTGTAACCGTTTACATATTTTTCTTATGAAAGTAAATTAATAACCATTTACAAAATAAGTGTTAAATTTAAGTTTGAGATCTGCAAACAGTTTCAGACACAAGGTTTTTTTTGATAGCGCAACGTTAGAATTTTACTTTTAATGAGTATTTGATCAGTAGGTACGTTTGGTTTGATATTACTATGGTATACTCAAACCATCTATTTTTTTGCTCAGCTAAAAAACTTAAGAAAGAATTCATTTTTACATTTTACTTTATTATTACTGGATGGCTTTTTGGCTTTTTAGCGTCATCATTCCTTATCTTTACTGTTATTTTTATGTGCTGTTTTATGACTTTGATTTATGCATTGGACTTCAATTGCGCTATTTTTTTGTTTTTTATTTCTTGATTTGAAGTATCACAAACTTTTCTTGCAGAATTTTTTTTATGTATAGTTTCTCTAGTATTCTTAGTAGAGTGTGCCAACCAATTTTTTATGGTATTTTTATATATTTGTTATTGAGGATAGCGATTTTGTCATTTAATTCGCTGGTAACAGTGATCTTCTGCTGAATAATATAGAATCATAGAACAGGAAAAGCTAACTGCTGCTAGAAATATAGAACAGGAACAGCTAGAATCAATACAGAGACAGACAGAGATGTACGAAGGAAGACAAGAAAGAAAAGCATAGAAGATCAGAAGCGAGTCCACTGAAAAGAAAAAAAATATAAAGAAGCAATAGAAAAAAAAAGACTTAGATGTGGAAAAAAGAAAAGAGGAAACAACTGGAAAAAGAAGAAAATAGAGCCGCCACAATAAAAAAAACTCTTTTTTACCTCTCTCAAGCTTTCATCTCGGCTTCCGTTTCGTTCGATTTCTTGCAACGGGGTTATTGGAGGTTATCAGTGGGAACTTAATAAGTATGAATAATTTTCATTAAAATTATTTATTCTAATTGTCTCTAATAAATATTTATATTAATTGTGTCTACTTTTAATATAAGGCGGTAACTTCTTTATTTTATGTGTACAGGTTTTGAATCTCTTATGAAAACTTTTAGGGGTTGAATTGAATTTTCATCTGACTAATTCGTGGCACTCTGACATCACGTAGCTTGTATTGTAACTCCGAGGGTGTTCTTTATCGAGCATCTGTCCCTCTACTCATCCCTTCACGCCACCCTTCCCAAAGTTGATAATCCCAAAAAAACGACTAAGGGCGACTCTCATTGTCTATCAACAAATTTAGTAGTTTTATCGAATACGAATCGCGTGGAAGACATGCCGCCATGCCCCAATGTCTCGTCAAGACCTGCGGAAATTATTACGGCAAAACACGCGGAACTGGAAGTGTGATCTACCACATGTTGCCCACGAGCCCCTTGTTATCCGAAAAATGGGTAGAACTGTGTACGGCGAAAAAAAATGTTAAGGTGAATGCCCACGTTCGCGTGTGTAGTGATCATTTTTCGGAAAACTGCTACCGGAGGGACCTGCAGCACGAGCTTTTGGGGCTGCCTTCGAGGAGGAGACTCAAGCCTGGAACGCTCCCTGACCGGAAATTACCCATCAAAGCTGACAAAATTCCCATGAGGTCAAGCACGAGGATTGCAAAGAAAAAGTCTATTGAATCATTGAATGGGAGCTTTGAAGCTGGACCACCGAGCTTCTCTGATAAGGTCAAGTTTATGGCAGAGCTTTTTCTTAAATTTGAACGGAAGAAGTTTACGAGAGTGAAACTTCCGACTTATGATTTTAATATGTCGTTGATGAAGATACAGAAACTCCAGGAAAACGAAGTCTCTTCGAGGTAAATTATAATTTTATATTACTATTGAAAAGTGACTTTTGAAAGGCTTTTGATCGCAGACTAAAAATTACTGAGAATCAGATTTGACAACGCTTGACAGAGTAGTAATTTTGGAAGATTTTATGAATTTTGGCGTAAATAGCCTGTTTTTCCATATTTTGAACACATACAATATTTAAAAAAATATATTGTTTTTTTAAACTTTTGAGCAGTTTTTTTTCAAAGTTTAAAACGCACATAGCACTCACAGAATCAATATAAATAGATAAAGAAACGAGTATTTGTAAAAATGCCGGAAAAAAAATAGGACAAAATAACAGTAACCGTAGAAGAAATAAAAGATGCTTTCTTTAGATAATGAAATAAACAGAGAACAATGGCATTCCAAATTATTGTTTAAAATAGGGATTTTAACTTATTTGAAGATTTTTTTTTGGTTTAAGACTGATTATTCAAATTAGAAAAGTATTTGATTGGAAATTAATTTTTTGGACTTTTCACATTTTTATTTATAATTTTGAAGCTTTTATTATCAAGATGAAAGTTGGTTGTTTAAATGTGAAAAAATTTGAAAAAAATATGTCTGATTTAAATTGAAAGCTTAGGGAGGTTTAAGTTTTGAAACCAACATTTCAATTCGATTTTTTTTTTTGAAAATATTTTGGAAATTAGGTAAAATGGATCATTTATAACATTGAAAAATATTTGTTTAATTAGGCAGAAGGTTTAAATGTCTTAGACGCTTGAGATTTTTAGATTTCTCTTATCATTGGAGAAAAGCTTGGTCAGAATTTAGAAGTACGGGAAAAAGAAAATAAAGAAAATTAAGCTTTTTAGCTTCTTTAACATTATGTTTGATCTTACAATGTTGCAAGTGAACATTTTCAAGTGCGAATCTACTGAATTATTGTCTTGTTGATGCAAAATTGCAATATTTATTATAGATAATTTTAAATTTAGATAATTCAGGTGTTGTTTTGGCCAATAAGCTTGCCAGGTCACACTTCCTCAAGGTTCTGCTCGAGGACCAATGCTATTTTCACAAATTAATTATGCCCGGTTTAATTTAGATGAATTATTTCTGCAAAATGTTTTAGCTTATTAACTATTTAAATTTATAAATTGTCGCATAAGTCATAACTAAAATATAGTTTTGAATTCATTGACCCTGAGCTGAAGAGTGGCTTAATTGTATTACTAATAAAATAATAAAGATGTACAATGACAAACTACTTAAGAATATTTTTCTATTAGGTTGACTGTTTTATTCTTTGTGTTTTTTTTTATTCTGAAAAAGGGGGTTTAAGATGGCGGATTAACGATGGTAGTATTTTTGTACTGTGGGTAGTCCAATATAATATGCAAATGAATAAAATGCAAACATATATTATTGCAACAAACATCGAACAGCCAGACATAAAATATTTTTGCCAGGGTCACTTCAGCAGGACACGATATCCTGCAGAAACCTTGAACCCATAGACTCCATTTCATCGAACTGAAGTGGCACGAGGCCAATTCTGGGACAAAAATTGCATTTGTATTTGTATCTTTGACCTCCAAATGTCATCTATTGCTAACTTTATTATTAGTATTATTATTAATTTAAGTTTCTCACTTCTAGTTGTTGTTTTTCTTCTTTATTTATCTGCTTACCTTGACGGACAATTTTTTTTTGCTTGATGCTGGCAATAGGTACTTTTGGATTTCTGCCAACGTTATAGGTACCTAGTTTTAAATTGTAAATAAGAAGTCTGGAAAACTTTTCTCAGCAGATATTTTGTTGTTGTTGTTGTTGTTGTTTGAAGCTGTCTGCTTTTTTTTGTTGCAGAAGGCAGCTCACTTTTTACAAAATGGAGAAAATTTTACTTCTGTCTACTTTAATAAAAACGTAACAACCAGATTTAGCTTCTATTGAGTTATTAAGAGATGTATTTTATCAAACGCTTGTTCTTGTTTTGTCGGCTTGATTTTTCAGAAAGTGATGTTTCCATATTTTTGGCACAATTTTTTATAAAGTAAAAGACTTTAGTGTTTTCCAGAGTTTTGAGTTAGGCGCTAATAAATAAATAATAATTACACCTTAATTTTCATATGTCATTTTTCTGTTATTTTATTTTTCTTAATTTTTCATTTCGAACTTAGTTTTTGTTTTGCTCTTCTATTGCTTTTGTGGTTTTCTTATCATTGTGTTCTATTGTTTATCTTTCCCTTCCACACAGTCTACGTATTATCTGATTTTTCTCTAACCAGTATTTGTTTTCTCCTTTGTTATGTCTTTATTTGATTTTTCTATCATCTATCAAGTATTTTAAAAAGCCTTGTACCATTAATTTTTTATACTCTTTAGTTGAACCTTGACGCAACAATTTTTGCTTTTTTTTCGTTTCCATCTGGGTTTTTATCTCTTTCAGCTTACTAAATATATATTTCTCATCCTGCTTTTTTTTTCAATCTTTTCCTAGCTTTGTAGTTTTTTTTTCCAACACTGGTGAAATATCTTTTATTTTGTCTTTTTTTTCTCTCTTATATAATATAGTCTCTTCCTCTGTTCAACCTTTTGAAACTTCAGAATTTTTTAGGTTTTGAGGGTTATGAAGGCTTTATAGTCGTTTCCACGGAGTTTTAGGTTATGTTTTTCAAATTTCTGTAAATGTACAATATCTTGAAGGATACGAGGATGTTAAGATTACTAATAGTTACTTACTTCAAAATATTAATTATTCCTTTGGCAAACTTGAAAATGTTGCTTATCTTTTAACATTTAACGCTATAAGAGTGCCACCTCTAACTTTTTTTTAAATTAATCTTTTTACTTTCTACAATTTCATTTCAATGTTTGCAATATTAGTACATTTACAAATCAATCTGTATGGAAATATTACTAAAGGCAAACATTTTAGAATAGTTTAGGGAAGAACGTTTCAAAATTGTTTCACAACAAGATTTATAGTTATTTGAACTAGATAAAAACGAATGCAAGTGAAATTTGGCTCTGACCCAAATCTTACAGATAAATCTATCAGCAAACAGATAATTATCGAGAATAGAATAGCCAAAATTTTATTTGCAAAGGGCTTTATTCCCAATTTTCCATTCAATGTTCTTTTGTCATTGTCATACTATTATCATAAATATGTCATTCTCACGCTTCATAAATAATGTCTTTTCCACACGCTACTTGTTCACAGAGACAGTTTATGACGTAAAGTGATACTTTAATAATCAATTTAACTAATGAAAGCGAAAAAGAATGTGAAATTTATGTAAAATGATGAGCTATAATTATTAAAATACTTTAAATACCTACAATTATTGACACGCAGCACCTGAAGAAATGTTTTTCCTTTTATGGAAGTTCTTATGAGAGTTGTGACCTTCTTTGTATATTCATCAGTTTCTTGATTTACATTGCAGAAAGCTCTACATTATCAAAGCAATATGTGTTTGATTTTGATGTATAAGTGAGATAGATAAAAAAAGCCTAAAAAAAATTTTTCTATACTTATGTTTTGCTCTACTAGTGTAAAAGAAAAAATTAAAGATAAGATAGACACTAAAAATTCTATGCTCTGTTCCGACCTTCTATTAAATTGTTCTTTTTAGTTCTTTTTCATCTATCTTTTTTGTTTTTATATTCTTGCATTAACATCTTTTTTTATCAGCAGCTTGTTTTATTCTGTTTTAATTTTTTTATTAATTTTTAATATTGTCTTTATTATCGATTCTCTTCGGTGTTTTCTCCTCTGATTATTTTCAACTTTTTTTTCTTTCATATGTACTATCGATAACCGTTCGACATTCTTCTAAATTTTTTATCCTTTTTCATTCATATTATGTCTCTGTTCTACTAAATGGATTTTTTTTCTGTATATACCTACATATTTTTATTGTAAGTATTTGTGTTTTAGTTTAACCTCTGTACCTCGTTTGTATCGCTATCCTTTTTTCTTTTGTGTGTTTTTTCCTTTTATAATTTTTATCACCGTTATAATTTTTTCTTTGTTTTTATTTCTCTTTTGCATATTGTATTTACCATCTGTACATGTGTCAATTTCTTTTTCAAATCTTCTAGCTTTTTTAATTCATCTTTTGCTCTGTCTTTTTGTACCTCTGGTTTTATTGCTTTTCTTCTTTTTTACAATGTCACTATGTTGTTTTTTCATTGTTATCTTCAACATTCTTCTGTTGTTGTTTTTCCATATCATCTTACTGACTCTTACTTTTTTTAAAAATTTTTTGTATAGTTCTTTTTAGTTTGCTTATATCTTTTTTTAGTTATTCAACATTTTTCTTATTTTCAATTCTCTTTTATAATTCTCTTATTTTCGAATTTTTTCCCATTCTTTTACTTATTTTTCTTCTTTACTATTGTTTATTTCCTTCTTTTAAAAAGATGAAAAGCTATCAGTTTTCTAAAATAAAAGTGAAAACTTTTAGGATTGGAGTGTGAAAGCCTATTGTGGCGTAAAATGGGGGCAAAATGACGTAAAAGATTTATTACGGTTAATTGTACAAATTAAATAATCAAAATTTATTTTCATCAAACAATTACTACATTTCAATAAATGAATATTTTTTTAATTTAAAACAAACTTTTTGAGAAGTGGTAAAACTGTGTTAATAATTTGTTTTTATGAAAAATAAAATCTTTTATGCACCGAGTTACTTTAGTTTGCAATAATAAAATCATCATGTTAGCTTAACTTCTAGTGAGCTTAGGGTAGATACAAATAAAAATATAAATACTGATTTACGTCTTACGACCAGGAGTTTCTGAAAAGGGTTGCTAGGTTGCTGATGTTTTTGTTGTGAATCTTTATTATTATAATCTTTAAAATTGTATTTGTACCGCCCCTAAAAGCATTAGAAAACAAGAAGCTAAAAGATCAATTTTAATTTTGCAAAACTGTACATCGATATTCGTCTTTAGGGCTAAAGCTCAATTTGATCGCTCTTGGGCAATAAAATTTGTTTTTATCATATAATACATATTTAAATATGTAATATTAAAATTTTATTAAGCAGTAATTAGTTTTTAATCTGAACGTAATTTACAAAAATTATCAATTTCTATTGTTCAAACATGCCTTCCTGGGTTGTGCAAATTAAATATCTCACTTCGGTGCACACCAACAGTCAACAGTTCAACCACCACCTACCCTTCCTTCCCCTGTACTCCTGTTTAACCTTCTCTCTCCAAATAGGGTGAATAAAGGAGCACACGTGGGGTGTGAGTCCTGAGGCTGAGGGATTGAGTATTGATCGAGATGTAGCCCCTGACTGCATCACTTTTATCATGACTCAGTCCACCCTTCCTGCATTCTGCCTTTTGCAATTTTGCAAATGGTCAAAACTAGTTTTTCATCCCTCAACCCTTTCTTTCATGAGGTTGTTGAATCTTTGGTTGGATGGATGACTTTACCTGCCACAAGTTGCGCACGAACAGGGGTGGTTTTAGTGGGGCTGTACCTTTGAATTCTACAAAAATGTATACTCTAATCAATAATGATTACGCTTTAAACGGTTAACACAGTTAATTAATTAATTATCGGCCAAATTATTTAAAATTTCTAGTAAACATTATCCAAAACAAAAGAAGATCAAAAAGTGATATGTTATAAAATTTAAGCGTTATATTTTTACGTTGTAACTTTTGACGTTTTGAGTTGAAGTCTTCGTATTATTTTTTGCGGCTTTTTTTTTGTTTCTTTTATAATCTGGTCTTTTAGTCTTTCTTATCTAATTTTCTGGCGTTATTTTCAAGGTCAAAAAGCTTTTGACCAGTTTTTTTCAATAAATAATTATACAAAGATCTTCAGCACCGAGATTTGAACCCGAGGCTTTCGAGCAATGGCCAGGTATCCTACCTATTACACGGTTATACAAAATGAGATAAAAAGTATCTTCACAACTTAGAAGAAATTGATTAGGCAAATATTTACTATAACAATAAATTGTTCACAATATTTATATAAACAAATCAAAGTGGAAAGAATAGTATATTATTCCTGTTTTATAAGACGATATAACATTTTACAATAGATGTAATAAGTGATATCTAAATATAGAAAATGAGACATTGAAAATCGTTGAAACGTTAAGACGTTCCAACGGAAAATATAACGTTTAAGCGCCTGTCATTTAACGGTTTGTTGTTAGAATATAAAAATTGAAAATTTTATTGATTTATAGAGTTACAATTTTAAGGTTTTATTGTTTATGAGTTCGTAAATAACTGAATTAAGAACATTCTTAGACCGGTGCTTTGTTTATTTCTAAAAGAATGAGTAAAAAATGATTTGATTTAATTTTCAATGTTTTGGGTAAAATCTAACAGAAAAAATAAGTTTGCTAAAAGAGATTGTAAAGGCCGGCGCTGGGTATGGTTCAAATAAGTGAAAGCGGAACTCGTGATCTTGAGTTTAAAGAACATAGTTGGAGGGCACGTGAAAGTGCTCATCTTGCAAAAATTAAATTCATACAAGGTGACCGACCACCTGAAGGCATTTACATTGTTTGATTCTCCTAAATTTGCCATTTATTTTTTGGCATTCCCTGTACAGGCTTTTTTTTTTAATATTTGTCACCCTGTACGAGCAGTACAGCATCTCCAATCAAATAATTGTGCAGAATCGATCATAGGCGGTGGCGTACAGACGCTCATGACGTCACCGGTGCTCATTTGGAGGGGCGCGGCGCTTGGTCCAAGGCTTGCTTTGATCCAACCAGTGCGTATCTGCGGTTCCTCAGAGTAACCACCAATTTTGATATCAATTCAGTGTTAAGTAGTGGTGTTTTCGTGATAAAGTTGACGACATTCTTATTTTGAAAAATTTCAATTTAGCGCCAAAAAAAATTTTTTTTGCATATTTGCAAAGTCAATAGTGGGTGGTGGCTTTTTGAAGATCAGCATTTAGCGGAAGTTTGCAACAGTATCCGGATAAACACTGGCGCACCCTCGCGGACGTTGCCGTCCCCCATCCGGGTAATTTGTTGGACGGTGCACCCTTCTTCTGCCGTATCAAGGTGGCTGCGCATACTCAGCCACCTCGATGAATCTGATTCTATAAATTTAAAGAGGTAATTTAATTAATTATTAATTATAAACTTAAGGGCATTTTAATTGAAGAAAACGGTATGATGTGGTGTAAGGTACCTCGGTAACGGTGTCACTGAAACAATATAATGTCCTCAAAGTAGGACAAATTAGAGTAGTGTAAGACACTTTAATTCAGTTGAAAGAACCTAGTTTACCAAGCTCATACGTGAACCACATTATAGAAAAATTATTAAAATTAAAAAATTGATGGCTTCCGGTGAGCCTTATGGCTGCTGGCTGATGGCAATGGCCGACCGACTTTAAGCATGTATTACTATAACTTTTAAGCTTAAGTGGGCAAGAAATTTAATATATTTTTATTAATGATTTTATCGTGGGTAGAGTACGTTTTGTAAGCACAAATGGTAAAATAATGTTACTTAATGAGAGCGCACATGGGTCATGGGCACATGGCCTGATAAAAATGGTCTTTTCTCATGATTTTCGTTTGTTTGCATCCATTATTTTGATACCTAATCTATCTAAAGCTGATCCTCCCCATCTTGTAGTTTTGATCTCTTTCTGCTTTTTCTCCGATCAGAAAGAAATTTCACTTTGTAAAGTATTATAAGCTTCGGTCTTATAATCAGGACGTGTAAGTTAATAGTTTGCCGCATGGATTTTTTGTTTCGAAGTTAACAAATATTTTGTGATCTATTGTGTACGTTTTTTTTAGCGCATGCTGCCATAAATATTTGAAATAAATTTGCAAGCTAAACGATCTTTTTTAAAAAGCAAAGCTTAATTATCCTGCACAGATGGAGCGGAGACATCTTCTGCGTTGTAATCAAATGTTTTGATGTATCTCTATCTGTTATTGTTTAGGTAATTTTTTTGGTTTTTATTCCAATTTTTTTTTGTTTGTTTTTTTTGTCTTTTTTTTTGTTTTGAGTTTTATGTGTAGTGTTGATTTGCTCCATACTATTTTTATACTAACTAGCTAGCTTTATTTTGCTATTTTTTATTTGGTTTGGTTTGCTATGTAGATCGGACAAATTTCGATTATGCTGATTATTTGAAATGATCGAGTTTTTTTTTTTCTACTTGGTAGTTTTAGGGTTTTGGCAGATTGGTTTGGTTTGAAAACTATCTCATTTGTCATTTTTTTGAGTTGTTATTTTTTAATCTATTATTTTCTGTATTTTTTTACCATTTATCTTCTTTCAAGTTTTCATGTTTTTTTTATTGTATTTTTACTTTATTTGGGTAAGCTTTATACTAGAAGTTTATTTTTGTGAGTTATAATTGTTTTTCTATCTATTGATTTCCTTCTCTACTTTTTTTTAAATTGTTTTTATTTTTAAACTTTTTATTTGTTTTTTTCCCAGAATCTTAACCTTTCTTTAAATATGTATATATAGAATAGAACTTTATTCGTGCTTTACAACAGCGGTTTGCACAAGTCAAAAGTACATAAAATATAGTACATAAATTAAATAAAACATAGAGATAAACATAGAAACCACTTGTTATAATATGTACATTGTATCTTATATAATGTATATATTCATATATATATGTATGAATTAAAACAAACAAAAAACACAATAACATACAAAATTTAAAAGCCAAACTGGCAACGATTTTACTCAAAAGGAGTATCGTCATTTAAAAACAAATTTATAGAGTAATATGTCTTCTCGATTAGTATATATATTTTTTGGTATGCTGATGAAGCGGTAAGAAGAAAGAATCCCAAGATTTGTCACCCTTTCAACATTTTTTGGACGAAAGATTAATATTTTTTCTCCAAAAATCTGAATCTCTGGAGAAAAATAAGAGTGGCTTTTTAAAATTTCAGAGTCATCCTTAACCTCCGCAAAGGAGTGATGGATTGAAGAATACTTTAGTTAACAAAAAATTTGTAACTTGTAACCAAGCCACTTTTGTACCAATTTTTTTTTGTAAATTTTTTTTCGGGCAATAATTGACACGTTACCAGACTTTTGACGCACCGGGTATATATTTTGGTTCAGCAGTCATGACTGTTTCTTCTAATTTTTTTTCTATAAATATATCTTTATGCAGTTTTATGACTATTGTTTTGGCCTTAACTTAATGTTAGTGTATAATGTTTACATATTGTTTGCTTAGGTTAAACACATTAGAATTGACAGCATTCTATTCTTTTTTTGTATTTTGTTGTAAATTTTTTTATCACACTAGTGTTAGTCTTTTTTATAATACTTTTTTTTATATGCTTAGTATTTTTCTTTTCTATATCGGCTTTATTTTGTTCTTGTTGCTGTCTGTTTTTACATACAAATGTATTTATATGTAAGGGGATTTTGAAGCTTGTTAGAAATATACAGGGTGAGTCATTAGTGTGGATCTCTGATGCTTTAGCTATTGATTTCAATGTAAATTCTGCTAACGGATTTATTTTATACTGTGAAAAATTTGTTTCTTAAAAATTTTTAGAGTTGTAATTTTTCAGGATCAATGTTTTTTTTTTTGAAATTTCAAAAAATTATGTTGTTTGCCGTATTAATTGTTGTACAACTATATAATTGTTATTTTGATTTTTTTTAAGAGTTATAATTTAGAGCAGCATTTAAACTTTAGGAATGGGAAAATGTTTTTCGAACGCTGATAGGTAGTTGTTTTTTTCGTGTGAGAGTTTTAAATTTTGAGAACTAAAAGGAACTTTAAGTGTTCACGGATTAAAAGTGCTAAGTTGTTTAAACATTTTTCGATATTTTTATAAGTTTAAAAAATTGACGAATTAAAATTTAAAAAAAAATTAAGGTTTTATGAATTAAAAGGTGTTAAGTTTCTAAACATTCTTTTCAAATTCTTTTTTTCAAATTTTAAAACATAATATAAAAAAAGGAAATATGTACATGTTCACAAAAAAGTTAAGTTTTCTGAAAGTGAAGCATTTTTTTGATTTTTTTTCAAATTTTAAAATGTAGAAAAAAAATTAAATATTTAGGAATTGAAAGAGGTCAATTTTTTTGAACATTGTTGTATTTGATCTTCTTTTTTCTTGTGAAAGTTTTACGTCATTGAGAAAAATTTAAGAGTTTACGAATTGAAAAGTGCTAAGTTTTCTTGACATATTTCAGATTTTTTTTGAGTTTTGGAAAATACTTAAATATCTATAAATTGAAAAAATGTTAAGCTTTTTGAACATTTTTTCTCTTACATTACACAAACTGAAAAAGTGCCAAGTTTCCTAGTCTTTTTTTCTGTAAGAATTTTAAATTTCCGTGAATTGTCTAGGTTTCTCAGTAGGATTCACAAACTTTTGTCTAATTTAAATCTGAGCCAATTAATTATGTTCCTATTTAAAGGTTGACATAATGGTAATTAATTTGTTACATAAATTATTCACAAAACCAGAATAAATTATAAATTTTCAAGCATCAGAAAGCCTCAAGGATCTCGGTGCCAATTTGTGCATTTTACGCACGAATGGATAATATTCAATTTTTCAATTTCGGATTAAATTGTCACAATTTTGTAAACAAATATTGCTGCTATTATATCAGGTAGTCTGTTGTTTTATTTTCCATGACATCACAAACATATCAGTTAAGTTAACTTGGGTTAAATGACCCAGTTCTCTTATCACTCTCTCTATCTCTGTTTAGCGTACTATTATATAGAGGTGCACATATCCGGTGGAAGAGATAACGTGTAGGATGATTCTAACTAGCTACTTCAAAATTTATTTCCGGAGTTATTAAAAAGCCAGTCTTTGGGGTCAATGTTTAAAAAAAAAAGATATTAATTTAGATAATTATTGGTTTGAAAACATTAATTATTATTGTCAATTATATGTTGTGAAAATTGCTATCATAAAATGTGTAAATTAATTAGTTTTTATTACTAATTTGTTCGAATGAATACTGGAGATGGAATTTATAGAATAGAAAACAAGTATTATGGCTATATTCGTCAATTATTATTATTGGTGATAACTGCCATCTTATTGCTTGACTTCTTCAAGGAACTGTCAAATTAAACAAAAATGCTGATTGAACATTTTTGATTTTTTTGTTAACATTTTTAAAAGTGTTTGCAAAAGAGTTAACAGACAAACTTTGTCTCTTAATCTCGATTCATTGGATAGGTGGTTCTATCTATTACATTTTACGTTGATAATGGGTACTTAAGTAAATTTAAATCTCTATCAGAGTCATTGCAAATTAATTCAAAACAATATTAATTTATTCGACTTAAGTGTTGAGTCTCACTGACTAGCGCTAATAAACACGATGCATGTCTGAGCCTGAAAAAACAATTTGAGTATTTAAAGAATATGAAAAATATTTTTTGGTTTTTTTAAAGATTTTTAAAACTTTTTGACGTTACATTATTAAGTATGTAATTTTTCGTAATTTTCTAAACATTTGGAGACTTTAAGTTGAAAGAGGGAGAAGAAATAAATGATTCAGTCGAAACGCCATAGCACAATATCGGTTTCTCACTCGATAATCTTTGTCAGTTGCACATAATAATGTTTACAAGATTGTTGATCTATTTCCTCTTAATTACAAAACTCAGAAGTGTTATTATACCGGTTGTTTCACATTCAGTATAGCGTTTTTTAAAAATGTGAAAATTGAAGAAGCATGTGGAATTACCAAAATACATTATAATATGAACTAAGGAAAATAAACATTTTGAAAAAAAGTTGTGTTGAAGTTGACTGGTAACCATTTATTACGTAGTTGGAGTCATTAAGATTTTTATTTGCTTGTGCACATTCGAGGTTTTGATACATAGATTTGGATACATGCAACATAATGAAAGGAAATTGATGATTTATGGCTGGTAATGAAGATCTTTGCTCAGTCGACCGCCGCCTACTTTATGGATTGTTACCATTAATTTCTCACATTTTGCCTTTAAATGGACAATGGACAATTATTTTTAAAACTTTAATTTTGGAAAATACAGTACATATTACGAATCTTATAACAAGGAGAACAAAAAAAATGTTTTTGAACATATGTATAACATTTTATAGAGTTTTAACGTCATTTTGTAATTGAATAAAAAAAATTAAAGACGCCATTTTGTAGTATATATTATTCATTATTGACAGAAGCTTTCATTTTTTTAACCATTCCAAAGATGAAGCATCTGGTGTAAAGAAAATATAATTATGATTTTTATGACTTGCAGTAAAAATTTAATAGATTCTAATGCTGTCTGTCCTGGGCATTGGCACACCAATATAATAATATGATATAATTCTTGTTGAATCGTTTACACGGAAAGTAGCTGTTTTTAGTTTATTCCTTTACAAAAGGGTTGATTCTTGATGTGCAAAGTGTGATGGCTTTAAATTTTTTTTCTCTTTTGGTTATATCTCACTACAAATTAGCTATATCCATTTCTTAGACATATTGGTCATTTCAAATTAACAAAATCTCCCGTTTTTTACAATTGAAATGCCCTAATTGCTTTATAATTATGTAATTTTTCTAAATTTTGGTGTCAATAGTGAAATTCAGTGAAGTGTCATGCCTCAGTGTGCGGTGGTCGGATGCAACAGCTCTCACCGCAAAACCAAGGGAGGCTCTATCAGGTATCACCGCTTCCCAGGGGATACAAGCACCCGCGCCCGATGGGTTCAATCTTGTGGAAAATTTGTGCATAATTGTTCAACAGCACGAATTTGCTCATTACATTTCACCGACGAAAATTATGAAAGGGATGTACAGCATGAGCTGCTTGGTCTGCCCACGAGATGTCGCTTAAAGAAAGGCGCCCTTCCCGATAGAAATCTTCCCGGTGATTTTTTAAAGGAGGACGTCCCGGTCCAGAATAGTGCTATTGATATTCTGCTAGCCGTAGGGCTAGTGCCGACGGCCAAGGCACCAGAGGGGAAAGGTGCTGGAGGACTTCCACAAGAGTAAGTTAATTCTCTCGGCTCGGGTAGTTTTAATTAGAATTATCGAGAGAAGATTGGATTTTTGGTGGCGTTTTGCTTATAAATTTGAAGTTTAAAACACTTCAAATCAATCAGAAATAATAGATACAGACACCATAGTGTTTTTTTTATGTTAAACTTGGATTTAAACATAGTTCTACTTAGGGGAAATAGCTTACTACGCTACTCCCTGGTTCATTTTTATTAGTTTTCAATACGTGATGAGCCGAAAAGGCCTGAAAACAAGAGTAAGTCAATGGTAATGCTTAATTACTTCGTATAGGGTGCGGCAAAATAAATGTTTTCAACTTGAAAAATACTGAAGTGTGATGATGATCGTATATTTACGCTTTTCAGATGATTAATTAAATTAAAACTTTGATTAAATTAATTAATTTTGTATCAATATTTTTTTTTGTTCCACCTCCCGATTTCATAAATTTCGATCAGTTCAGTGGCGTATCTTGTCGTAGGAGTTTCGCAAGTCGAGGTCCCCACTACGAGTCTCAGATTAAGTTCGTCCGGGCACGGGCAGAGCAGGCAATAGTTCATTTGCCTGGGGGTCCCTGACCGCACGAAACGACCTAGTTCTCTCAGTTTTGGTTCTCTTCTCTCTATCTCCTGCGTCGCGGCGCGTCGCCGTGCCCCAGAAAATTTTCTTTGTGTATATTCTGCAGTGTTTTAAATAATAAATTAGTGCTTTTTCTTCTTTCGGTGAAAATCAAGTCGGAAAAGTGTCAAATGCATTAGAACAATCAACAAAAGGATACATTTCTATGTGGGTGGGATCTAAGCATAAACAAACGCACGTGCTTCAGTCACTTGATTAGAGAAAACAACAGTAAGTTTGCTGTGTTTTTAAAAAAATCGAAAGTTGTAAAAACCAGTGGCGTAACATTCAAATTGGGAATTTTATAAAAAGAGAGGAATTTTATTGGGATTATTTGTTTATCTAATAATAACCGGGTTTTCCAAAATAAAAGCATGTTGATAACTTTTCTTTCTAAATTTAATCTTAAGCTGATCGACATTTCTGCGTTTTTTATCGTGACATTTTTGGCCAAAAAATGATGTTTTTTTTTTATTTTTATATCAATTTTTTAACTTGAAAGTTTTCATCAGCGCGTTCTGTAGATTTTAGGACTCACATTTGTTGTCGATTGGGCTGATCCGTCACGCTCATTCGGGCCATTTCGTGCGTCACGCTCGGGATATAGGCTTATTCAGGTAAATTTACAATATGTAGTTTAATAATTAAAATATTGATTACAAATTAATTTTTCAATATAAAGAATATTGTGAAAAGTAGCGTTATGAATATATTTTTTGTATTATTACTTTTTATTATCATCGACTCAAAATTATACATTCATTTATTGTTACATAATTATTACATCACCTCTCCATTTGATTACCTTCTGTATCTTTTTATTAATTCTTCCTCCTTTTTCGTGCGTTTTTTTTTATTAATTTTGTTCAAACTTTGTGCACATTTTGCACTTTTGCTGTCTTTTTTTTAACCAATAACGATTTATCTTTTCTAACGTTTTTTGACTCTCTAGATGTTTCTCTCTGTTTCATTTCAGCGAATACGCGTTGGCCATTTCCTCTTTTATTTGCTCTTGTATATCATATTTTTTCAAATACAGTGCCAAGTTTTGAATAAATAAAATTATACGAAGTTTTCTCATAAAATCAAAAATAATGTTGTTATTACAATTTTTAAATATGTCATTGTAACCAGCTGATATAAATGAGTTGTTATATGAAATTGTCCAAAAGGAAATACTTATTCAATTAGTATACTGATATTTGATATAGACAAGTAATTGAATAATTTGTGTTATGTGTTAAATAATAGTGTATATTTTAAAATTAACTTTGGTGTCGTTAATTTTCCAGTGGCGTATCAGATAAAAGTGAACATGAATAACCTTTTACAAGCAAATATCGTTTCGCTATCATCAGTTGTGAGCTTGAATTTGTAACATTATACGTCAAAAAAATCCAATTTGATAAACTTTACAGAAGAAGCTTGATTTTGTTCTTAGAAACTTTGAAACATTTTGAAACTTCTAACAATGCTGATACTTCAAATGTTGAGAATTAAATTTTTTATTTAGTTTAGCTACCTCCGAATTGTAAGAATTATAAATTAAAAAAAATGTAGCTTTGAAACACTTTTTTTTATTCTTTAACATTTTATATTACAGAGAGTGTTGAACTTTCTGACTTTCAAACTTTTGAGCTTTATATTATATCAAATAAATATTTGTTGATTCATATCAAATAAATCAACAACCTTGCAAGTATGTATTACTAATATACAGACTTGTTTATAAATAATGTTCTATCATATTAGGCTCCGACATTTACTCAAAAAGCCTATGTAAAAACTGCTAGAAGTTGCTATATTTGATTTTGAGCTTTTGTATTATTCCCAGTCGGATTAAAAGAGGCATCAGTGTGATGGATGTAATTTTGCTGTTATAATTTATGAGAGGCGGCACTAGTTTTTTTTATTCACAGCCTCTCTTGATGATACCTACATTAAAATCGACTAGTTCAAAATACAAAATTAATTAAAATAATTAACATGCTGTTTATATTATTTTATTGTTCTCATTATAAAAATTGCCAATTTCAGCAACTTTCAACCTATCAATGTTGCAAGCTTCATTAACATTAATACAATGCATTGCTTATTTATTTGCAATGTTTACGAACTCGTAAACATTTTAGGTTGGTAAACATTAAGTAATAAATTTCAAGGATTTAATTCGGTTCACCGATGTTTCAAGATAAATATAGAATATGTGCATTCTTTTCGCCAAAAAAGTATATCTCCCGCTAAGCGCGCACATGTGCTCAGGATACGCCAAATTATTTTTTTTTCTGTTTTTACCTACACTACGAAAATTAAAAATGAGAAGAATAATTTTAGAAACTTTTTTAATAAGAAACTCACAAATTAATAAATACAGGAAAAAACTGTACAATTAATCAAAAGAAAGTTGGTGTCGTTTGATATCAATTCATTATAATAAAAGGGTTCCAATAAAAACAACCATGGTGTACTTGACAATTAACCCAATTGTGACAAATCGTCTAAATTGAACATAGATTTATTATCATAGATTAAATCTATGAAATTGAATCAACAAGTGTCTGACATTGACAGTGCTATGGGTAAATCAAGCAATCTTGCAATGTAACGGTAACAGAATGGTACTCTGGGGTCAGTGCATAAGGTGTTTTTAGACCAGTTGTTATGCATTATATTGAAAACAGTGCAAGCGACACTTTTAAATATTTTCCTAGAAATATAAATTCGACATGTAAATGATTTTTTATGGTAATGCAAAAACAACAAATTTTATGTTGTTTTTTTGTTTGCTTCTAACTTTCTTTATCTTCTACGCTATACATGTATTCTTTTTATTAAAAAAGATTACTCAAATATTTAATCTTACCTACTGGCTCAATTTTTTTTATTTGATATTCTGGGTTGCATTTTTTCTTGTTTAGTAATTCCAATTTAGAGTTGGTTGAGGAGATAGCGTCCGATGTTGACGAAGAGAAACTACCCGTAACCAACGCTTTTTAAACCTTCGTGTGGCAATAACTGGAATATTTTTTTAAATTGTAGAGATCTTTTAAAACTTATATTGATTGATTCAAGGTTTTTTCTGTTCTAGAAGAAACTCGACTTACAGATTATATTGTTACTTCAAAGTTCCAAAGTTGTCATTATTAGGGCTGGTGTTTTTATGTTCTTAGAGCGACACAGTTTGAATTTTTTGCAAAAAACATGTTGACTGTGGTCTATATACTTGAATGAACAAGTGAGAAACGATTTAGAAACCGATATTCCGCTATGACGTTCTTCTAGATGATTAATCCTCACACTCTTTCATATACTTTGATTGATTTGTTTTGAAGTCAATAATAAACACATTCTTGTTAATCGCATGAATAAAAACAAACGCGTTTATTATGCGAATATTTTTGTGTTTAGACTCGGTAAATATTGGAGTCTAGCAAAAATATTTGGTTCGGTTATAATATGACCTCCAATTTTTGTGATAAAAATCCAGAAAATAAGGTGTCGATATATTGCAACATTTATCTTTTGTAAACAAAGTTTTATCGACAGCGATTGACACTAAAATGTACATATTTTATTTCATTTCAGCTTAACAAAAATGCAGATAATGGAAGATGTCCGCGAAGGATGCAATATACAACCATCATCACCAGGCCACGCTGAAGAAAGAACGACAGAAAGTGAAAAAGTTGAAGAAAATGGTTTTGGAGAGGAAAGTGTTACGGCAGTGGATGAAGATGCGAAAAAAGAAGTAGATTTAGTGGAAGATGGTAAAGATGAGAAGGGACAAGAAAATGGTGATGTTGAAAAAGGAGAAAACAATTCAGAAAGCAATCAGAATGAAGAAAGTAGCAGTTCAGAAGAAAGTATAAACAATAAGAGAAAAGCAGAAGGACAAGAAAGTTCCGTGAAGAAGCTACGATTAGATATACAAGACAATTTTATATCGAGGGATAAAATTCTTAATGAATTCATCGAAATGGCAGAGTGCAGCACTATTGAACAAATTCAGGTAAGTTTCACATTTTTAGACCATTATTGATTGGTTTATTATTTTGCACACTATTGTGTCTACCAAACTGTTATAAGAAAGCTGAAACTGTTTGCCCTTTTAAGCATTTCTACAGCAGTTTTTGGACTTCTTATTCTTGATAAGATTTAAACCTACAAAAGATTACTCTATGGGGGGCGACCAGAAAGTCAAGCGGGTTTTAAAGAGAGAACAAAAGCTCAATGTTTAAGAAATAACATAGTACATATATATGGAATTAGAAAAAGAGGAAGGAGTTATGAAAGAGTGATATTGAAAAACTTTGGAAAAGCACGAAAGACAAGGGAATAAAAAATAAATTGATAGAGAAATTAAAAGAAGTACCTACAGAAGGGAATAAAATGTAAAGTGATAGCGAGGAATGGGAAAGAGATTGATTTTTTAAGACGAGGATGCCTGTTGTGTTCGTTACTCTTTACGGTATACTCAAGAGATATTTAGACAGATTGCCAGAAGGAAGGGATCGTAGAGAAAATAAAAGTATGGTCAGCTGGCCCATCGAATTGATTGAAGGTGAATGATATTTAGCAAGAAACTTAAGGACAAAGTAAAATGGATTGAAAAAATGAAGAGTGTAAGATATTTCAGCAGGGTTGCCAAAGAATGAATGATAAATGAACATGAAAAAGAAACAAATATTATGGAGGGGAAAGCATTTAGTGCAGAAAAGAAACAACGATATATATTTAGAGAAACAAATAAAAGAGGTAAAGAAAGACTCATATAGACATCGAAGAATAGCAGAAATACGGCGCCAAGATATCATAAAAATATATAAAAACCTTTAAACGCTTAATCAATCAAACGAATTAATGTTTTTATTTTTATTTTAGGCACAAACGGAGCAAATTCTGGCTGAAATCCGAACACTGAATGAAATGGCTAAAGATAAAGAAAGAGAATGGAACAACATAATCCACTTGAAAAAAATGAAAGAAGAACTTCTCCTCCGAATGCAGAGACGGAAACAGGTGATGCTTTTAAATGGTGACAAGAGTGAGAACGGTGACATTTTATTTGGTGAATCTCCAAATGACGGTCTAATGAAACACCAAAGTATTCTTAAAGCCAACTTAACAAACCCGAATAGAACTATGAGGATATCGAATATAGGCGGTAAGCAGCGGACAATTTTACCGAAGCCTGTAAATTACTCTCAGGAACTTAATGGATTAGATTATCGGCAGAATAAGCAGAGAAATATATTAGATGTTCAATCAATCATTGCTGATTATAGACAACGACATCCAGAGACTGTTCCGAGAAGGGGGAGAAGAATAAGGAACGCTCATCTGGATGCTAAAGGAAATAATCAAATTTTGAATTTCTCTTCATTAGCTTTGGGCTCTGGATCACAAGTTCACCATAACATGGATGTCAACAGTGAATTGGGTCTTTTGTTGAATGCAATGGATTCGGTAAGCTTCTTTACTAATTATTGTCTCTATTCCAAATTATCGCCAAATCGACAACAGTTTAAACACTTATTTTTTCAGAATCGCACAGATTGCTCGCGACCTTCCAGCGTTGAATCTTCCCATATTTTTAACGAGCCATCATTCAAAGACATGCTGGTCCAGTTTGCCAAACTATCACAAAGTGAACGACATGAATTGATCCAAAACGCAATCAAACCACCACCGCCTTATCCGGAAGTAACGGTTCATCCGGTGCCTACTACTACGACTGCAGCACCAACAAATTCACTTCTTCATGGGATTCTTACAAAAGTAAGTGTTAACTCGTCTGATATGCAGGTCATTCAGATGGTAGTGACTGAAAAGAGCGAACAAGCTTGATCTAGTTTTTTTCTTTTGTTTGGATTATAATGTCAAAATGTTTGCAGAGCCCTCCCAAAACAAACTCTAAATCTTCATTTAGCCCTACTCTGGCAAGATTGCTGACAGCACCTGAACGGAGTAATTCACATTCGCCTACTGCTCCAATGACTCATCCGGCTAATATGTCTATTTCAGAAATACTTTCAACAAGCAAGGTATTATTTCGTATATAGTGTTTTTTAAATAAATATAAAATATATAGTAGGAAGCTTCTTCATTAAATACATGTTAAGTCAACGCGTTTATAATTTTTTTAGGCTTGCTAGATCTTTAAAAAGTTTTTTTTTTTTTCGACTAGTAGACTTACTTCTTGGGTTTAGTTAGATTCGACTTAGTTGCAGTCTATTGGCACCTATCTTAAATTTTTTGGATTTTGTTGGTGTTTATTTTTACAATTTTACTTTTTTGAAAAGGCGATGGTGAGGCTATCGCCGTCAACTCCAAGCGCGCTACTGAACAAGGTTAACCAATTTTTTTTTTCTAAATTAATATGGATGGACGTGGGCGAGACTTGGTTTCAACAAGAGAGCAATACCTACCTGGGGAAGATTGACATTATGGGTATGGTTATCTCTCACATAGGCATCGCGAATTAGCTACCAAGATCATTTTGTTTTTTGAAATCGTAGATCCTCAGTCGACCTACGCGCTAATCGTAACTTAAAGTCCACCATATCTATGCGGTAAAGCTTTTGAAAATTTGTTGTGTCACCGTGAAAAAGCGCGGTAAACATTTAAACAAATATTCTATTTCATTCCATTGGAACACCTACTCGCCTCTATTAAAAAAAACTTTTTAGTTTGAGAAGTTTTGTGTATGTTTTAAAAGATGACAAAAGGTGAATTCATTTCATTAATGGTTTTAATATATTTTTTAGGCACGTAACGAAATAACAATTACTCCAGTCGGCAGCCAGTACGATTCTCCAGTCAAAACGAAAGGAGGCCAGGTTATATATTTTTAAATTGTTAATTAGTTTCAAAACTTATTTATTTGCTTAAATTTTAGGATGAAGATGAAGCGGAAGATAGTGCCGATAGACTTGTAATAGACGAAAGTACAGAAATTTTGGATGGACGAGCTAGAGGCGACAATAGTTCGGATGCGGGAGATGAAGTACCTCAGTGCCAAGGATGCAATCAGAAATCGGCACTTTTTGTGTGTGCAGGGTGTGGAAACCAGTGGTACTGCAGCAGGGAATGCCAGGTAAAAAATAGGTTAAACTTTATTTAATTTGTTGATTCATCGACTGTAATTTTGGCTTTATAGAAAACTTTCTCTACAGAGCATTTTATTTTTTTAACAAAACATGTCGGCAGATTTGATTAGAGAAGCAAAAAAATTATTATTTATTATTATATTTTTTTGTCATGTGGGTGGGTGGTCGTTTACTTGAAAGATATATAAGGCATCAATCTGCACAAAGACAAGTTTTCCTCTGAAGGCGGAGACGTGTCTATTCATAGGCGCTGCTGGTAGTTTGCGACACAAGCAATATCTTTCATCTGACTTCGCGCAGCTTGTTGACACACCTGTATACCTTTCAAGTGAACCGACTTAAAACTTCATAACCATGTACACTCATCATTTATTGGTATAAAAATAGTGTGACACTTTTTCTTTAATTACCTAAAATTATTACTGATTTCGGTAGCTAGACGGGCAATTAAAAAAGTACATTTTACTGCTCAACATACGATCTGAACTAATCAGCTGCATGAACACCTGAAATACATAAACAGCTTAGAGCTGCTTGCTTGCAGAGTTCTGCAGTTAAGATAAAGAAAACTTGCTAAATCTTTTGCTATTTGTATTTTTGACCGAATTTTGTTATTATTTTCTAGGTATCTGCTTGGGATGAGCATTCTGAAGTATGCTCTGGCTAAGAAAACCCCATGTTTTTACTTGCATGACAAAGAATTTATTTATGTTGAAAAACAAAATGTATGCACCAATCAAATTTGGTACCTGTTGATGCAATGAAATTATAGCATTCCTCAAATACAAAACACTATTGATAATAATAATAATAATAATCTTAATAAAAAGAATCTTGCCTTGAACTAGTAGTGCTCTCGCTATGATTATTATCACTGCATCAATGTGGCTTTTGTTCGAATTGTAGTACCAAAGATATCCAAAGCTTTTTTTTTCATTATGATTATTAAAAATAGTGCATTTTGCTGTATGGTAGTGTCAGTTGAGCATTTAAGAAAATCAAATACATTGAGAATGTTATTTTTTACAAGAAAAAAAAACTATACAAAATACGTACGTACTATTTAATACTAACATCAAATGCCAAAATATTTATTTTCGAAATTTTTAATTTTATAACGTTATTGTAATAATTTTTTTTCTTTGTTCTTCGTTTTAAATTCCTATTTATAAATTTTGTACTAGTCAACTTAAGTTGTAGTTACCCAAAAACTGAGTTTGCAATGATTGTTTTATGTGTTGTGTAAGTGCCATTTATGTAAGGGTTGTGTAATTTTTATATGTTTTTTAGGTTTACGTTAGTTTAAGTCAGACTTTTTGTAAGATACAACACTGTGATATCCAGAACTGGATCAACGATACTTAATTTAAATTAAAGCCAGTATCTTTCTTAAGCAAAAAAAAAGTGTTTTTTTAGACCTTGTACCATATTTCCGCTATATTTAACATTTTTTTTTGCTCTTGTCCGTTTTTGTTTTAGTTTCACTAGTCTTCTTTGTTGTTCTTTGGATTATTTATGCTTTTTTTTTATTTATGTTGTTTTTAAAAATATCTTTCCAACCTTTTTGCTTTTACTGACAATCTTTCATTTTTTTTTAAATTTTAATTGCACTAATATTGATTTGTTTAGAATATTACTTTGCAATCAGAAAACAACTGCTCAAATTTAAATGAACTTTAAACAACATCAAAAATCATATTAAAACAATTTTGTTAAATTTGAAAAATTTAAGGCTAATAAAAAAAAATTACATTTAAATTTATTACTATCTATTCTAATTTTGTTTTTGTAATTATAATAACTTAATTTTATGTAAAGTAATACGTTTATATTTATACATATATTTGTTTTTGATATTATAAATACACTCAATTTAAATAGAACGTAATAAAGGAACATGTGTCAGTCACTTGTTGGGCTTGCTCAAGATATCAGAAAGCGTTATGTAAGTATTTTTATTTAGCGAAAAACCTGTTTTCACTAAACCTTTTACCATAACTATTGTATTTCTCGAAATATAGAAAACCTTTTGCTCTTCCTTGCTATTATTTTTTTCCTTTTCTCATACTTTTTTTCCAAAGTTTACCTTTTTATCATTTTTTAACCTTGTTTCTTACTGTTTTTACATTATTGCATACAGTTTTTATTTTCTATGTCGTTTTATTGATCTCTACTCTCCTTTTTTTTCTTTTCCTTCTTGGCATGCTATACGATTTTAGCATTATATCTTTCCATATATACCACCCTTCCCAGCTAACGTTTCTTAAACCTTTCACTTTTTTTATTTATTCGCAGAGGCTTCTTCTTTCTTATTTACATGCCCTACGTATCACTTATTTTTTTTCTCATTAGCTTCTTTGCTTTCTTCTATCTTCTTGCTTGCTTCTTATTTATTTTAAACGGATTTATTTACCTTGCTTTGTTTTTTTTATTTGCCTCAAATTAATTAATAAAGTTTTTAACTTTTTTGTTGTTGACAGATTGATCTAATAATTGGTATACATCTTTAGTTTTAATAACAATAAAATTTAATGTACATCTAAGATGATCGCTGTTACTACTATTTTTTTTTAAATAAATAGATATTATACCGTGAGATCAAAAAGTCCTTCTATCAAGTAGGCGTTGAAATAAAGAACGTTTGTCGATAATAAACTGGTGGAAAAAAGTATTTATATGTTATAATGTTAAAGAAAAAAATCCAAAATCACTTTTAATTAAATTTCAAATTATTTTAGCCCCAAAGTGTTGTATGAATCACGGCACCATTCTTTCTTGCACACATCTAAACTAAGCCAGCTTTAGGATACCCTGGTTGAAAGACAGCCTGCATGTTGAAGAAACCCATTTCAAATTTAAATTGAAATAAATTTGGCGCGCTAAACAAAACATTAAATTGTAGATGGCGCCACCTAATTTCAGCATTTCCCTATAGATAAATAACGGAGATTTTTTTTTATTTAAATCTTTGGTTTACAAAATGTAGCTGGGGGCCGATTCTAACCACTATCGAAAATATTCGAGTCGAAAAGAGTGCGATGTCGCATGTGACGTCACTCTTTTTCGATAGTGGAAAAAATGTCAAAAAATGCCAGTGACAAATAAATGTTGTGTTGGTAGTTTTGCACCCTAAAGGTTGGTAAACAGCAGTATATATGTGCACGCACACTGTTTGCCTAATTCTAATTGCCTCTTCATTCCTATTCAAATTTCTACCATCTACCTACCGGCGTTTGTAGTGCAAAAATCAGCTGCTTCCACAATAATGGAAAAATACGACTCGCGAATTTCTCTGGAACAAAAAGAAGTTATGGTCTCCTTTATGGAGGAGCATCCCGAATTTGCCACCGGCAAATTGCTCGGCGTAGAAGGGCGCAAACGAAAGCAAGCCCTTTGGGGAAACGACACCTACCAGTAAGTGTGCAAATAAAAAATAATTTGCATAATATAATGATACCCTTGCAGGAAAGAAACGTAAGCGTAGTACAGGTAACCAAGCAGGTGAACCTGTAAAGCAATTTTCCGTCATAGGGACGACTTTAAACACACAAATACAGCAGATGGGTGCAACGATGCAGGAGATGAGTGCAAAAATGGATGTTTTAATTACAGAAAAGATTAGACCCAATGATTTATTTCAAAACTAGATCGATAAGATGTAACTTTATATTACAAATATTGATTAATATAGTCTTCTCTATATTATTGTCCCCTTCTCTCTTGAAGATCATTTCTACCCTCTTGTATCTGGGGTACTGGCAGGGGCTCTAATTCTATTTTATCCCACATGAGCTGGGGGTCCCTGTTAGATGCCCTGAAGGGGTCTTGTGCATCCCGCACCATGCGTCGAAACAATCTTGTGCGATTCCGTTCTTCTCGCTCTAATTCTTCAATAAGAAGAAACTGCGCGTACAATAAAGCCATTCTTCTACTAATTCCTTTGTTTTTGTTTACATCAAATGAAACTAACCTCAAACAAACCGCTTGAACGTCACTTTTCTGCCTGTCATACAGTGCTACTGTCAAACTATTCGACTCGAATTCTTGAATTCAACACGTTTTTAATATTGAAAAGTACTTTTCGATATCGAAAATCCATGACGTCATATGCTACCTTTCTGTGAAAGCCGTCAGGTGGCTACGTGTTGTTTTACTATCCAAAATGGTTGAATTTGACAGATTTCGAGTCGAAAAGCTTTTCGATAGTGGTTAGAATCGGGCCCCTGACCCACGTTGTTGTCAATGAGTCGATTATTGTTAGAAGTTTCATTTATATTAATGTTGCTCAAGTATTTAAATTATAAAATGTTAGTTCCGAAAAAAGCTAGGGATTTCGTTGACTGTTTTGGTTAGATTGGCAATTCTGGAAAAAAAACGGTTAGGAGAAGATAGCGGGAAGGAGCTTTTTAAGTGTTGAAACGTGGAAAGAGATAGACGTGCCTACCGAGAAATGATATCCTGAGTTGTCGGCCATTATTAATTGTAAGTACGCTAATTGTACATGTTATTTCTTTAGAGAAATGATTATTTATGTATTCGGTGTAAGTCGCGTTGGGTCATAATATATTCAATGTCAGTTGCGTTCGCGAAATAAGCCGAACTGTGTTGTCGTTAGAACGGCATGGTAGCTGCAAATATCTTACTCATCTATGGCTTTAAGTATATGGGGCGCGGGAAACGGGGTTTAATAATGGTTGCAAACATCGGGACGTAAATATTACGAATTCAAATAGGGTCGTTGCCAAATTAGAGAAAGGGCCGGTATTGAGTACCTGGAGTTTGTTTGGGTAATATGTAAATCATCCTACATGTTAAAATCCATGTCTATGTAATAATGATGATCTCCCGACAATGTCTGTTGTCCTATAAATGTAATCTTGAAATCAAAATGACTATAAGTGTCTTTGTGCATAATCTAGAGCAAGTCCAAAATTACGCTCGTACCCAGTGCTTTACTCATCTCCTTGTGTATATCAATTAAAGATACTTAATTCTATCTATCTAGTGAGTACCGATTGCATAACAATCGCAGTACTTTTCTGTTCATGTAGTATTCTGATGCTACCAAAATGTCTACCATTCATTGTTCATAATATATCTTCCTATTATGTCCGGTTTGTGGAGAGGTGGATGGAGGTAGGCTTTCCTATTCCTTCCCCATGGTTGTTTGGTTAATAGGGACAAATCCATCTTTAAACAAAGGACGCCGATAGTTCAATCTCAGGACGCTATCTTAGAAAGTACTTCAAGGCCAACCCAGACACTCCTGAAGGACGCCATGACACCAAATAAGATTTTCTTCCAGTGAGAATCGTAGCTGCTGTTCCTGTCTTGGAGAGGGCCCTGGAAGTGACGCTGGAGGAACTAGCCCTGCTGTTCTAGGATACGATGCCCAGGTGAAACTGACTGCCAGGTCACACAAATGTCGTTTATTAATCTGTTTACCGTATTCATTGGAACTAATAGCATTGTTTGTTAAATTAGTTCAGTAAATGGCGCTTACTTAGCAACACTCATTCAATCGAGGGGAATACTTTGGAGCCGCAGGCTATAACATATACTAACCGGTCTGAGAATTCTAGCTGTTGATAGGGAGGAAATGCAAACTCAATTGTAGCTAATTTAAATAGATTGTCGCTTAATCTCGCTTCAGTAAATCATGTGAGCTGTGCTTAGGCACAAATGGGCACCGCTCATTAGTTTCGGGAGCCCGGGTAGTGATAATTGACTAGTATTGTCGTAGGCGCGAATAGGGATTCAGACCGTTCTTCGGTTTGAATGTACTTCTTCAGTTGGTCTTACCCAGGATTAACTGAAGAATTCTCGTGTCCGTTCCAGGGATTTAGGCTAGCTAGGGAGCGAGATCAGTTTGACACTATCTCGGTGATCAAGCGGCCGTTCACTGGGGAGTGGACCGTTGTTTGGGCTTTAATTAATCGAATGGTTAATCAAAGAGTAGGGCTTAATAAAATCCATCGTGCATTTCTGAGTAGACGGTGGACATAACTTGAACTTTTTAGGGACATCCTCCTTCATCTCATTATTATAAACCTAGTATAAACTATTATAACTTTATAACTATTAGAAAGTTGTTATTTGCAAACAATTGCCCGTCATTTCGTTGCAGTAAAATCTGACAACCACAATGCCATTCAGTTCTTATTTGTGTATCATTGTTTTATTTTGATAGTTGTGTCATGTTGTTGTTTTATGTGTTTGTCTCATTTGATTGCCTATGTTGATTATCTGATTTATGTATTTATGTGCCTGCTGATGTATTTCATTCATTTACTTTATTATGTACAATTGCAGTAATACCATTGTGAGTGACCTTGGTCTCTCCAATATGAATCTCATGTGTGTAAATTTCATTGAATTTTGTTGGTTCTGTATTCATTATTTCTGTGTCGTATTGTCTAAACTGTTTGTATTTTATTGAAACTTGTAGAATATAATTTTAGATGAAATATCTGTTTTATTGGTTCCAATAGTACTGCAAGCGAGCTCACATTCCATTTAGAATCAAGGTTATTTCAAAATCACGACGACAAAAAAAAAACACAACGTAGGGATCCGTCAATATAAATTTCAGCTGTCACTTTTAAAATTTCAACTGTCAAACTAGACGTCACTTGCCAAACTAAATGTCACTTGTCAATTAAAAGGCGCAAAAAATTCAAATATAGGTAAAAGAATCATTACAATGTATTGTAGATATGCGGCAATTTAGTCTCTATTTTCCAAACGATTAAAGTTACATTAGTAAGATTTTATTAAAAAAAAATTGCGTTCATTTGTTAAAAGCATTTTTAACAATTAAAACCATTTCAAACTTAAAAGTTCGGCCAGTAAAATTATGTGGCAAATTTCAAATTCATGCTGGCCGCTGGCACAAAATGTCACTTGAAAACTAAATGGTAAATAAAAAAAGTATAACATTTTTTAGTCTTGTCGATTGTGAAGTAAAACGCATATTTACATTTTGTCCACCACTACGGTATCTAGAATTTTGCAAGCACATGCAAGAAGCACATTCCTTCCATCTGTCACTTTGACTCACTGGCGTGTTGTTATATACCATGAAAATTATCTGCTTTTAGAGATCTTCAAAAAAACTGTTGTTCAGTCATAAATATAGTTCGTTTATAGCAGGACAAATTAACGATATCAATAAGACCTACAGATTTCAAAAATAAAGATAATTAACTTTTTTTAGTACAAATTTTAGGGCGCCATCTTGTGGTATCGTACGTAGCTAACCATCGATTGAGCTCTGAACCACAGAGAACAGAGTATGTACTTGAGCTGTCAACCTCAACTGACAAATCCGTCAATTCAAATTTCGGAATTTGTAAAACAGACAAAATTGAGTGTTCAACTAAAAAGTTTAAGTTAAATAATTAATTTATTCGTGCGTTACTCATTTTAGAGCGTGCGGTTTTATTAAAGCACTTGGCAGAGCGTCTTTAAAAACTTGCTGCAAATTCAAGGATAATATAAAAATCTCACCATTAATACCCACTCTAACTTTGTTTTGTTTTGGTTTAATTATATATGTGCTTACTTAATTTTATGTAAAATAATACGTTTATAATTATATCTTTTTCCCAATGTTCAATGTTGTAATTAATATTATTATAATTAGTGTGTTTAAATAGAATATAATAAATAAACACGTTTTATTTGCTTCTTGAGCTTGCTCAAGATGTCAAAAAGTGTTGTGTTTACGATTTTTATTTGGGCTGTTATATTAATTAGCGACTGCACCAAATTACGTAAGTTCCAACCGAACAAAAATAAATTAAAAACAACTCTGTCACAAATTTAACAATTTTTTGAATTTATACTAAAAACTTTAACCATTGACCTGTGAATTTGAACGGTAATTTTATACAAACCATAGAAAAGACATACAAATAAAAGAAATAAATTGGAAAGCGCTGACATAATCAAGAAAAGTAGACTCTTGAAAATGTTAGCGTTCATGCACTTTTTTCTATTGCATCCTCTTTTTTGAGCGTTTTTGAATGTCAATTGTGGTTTTAAAAAGTGCAACATATAGATGAGCAATCAAGTCATCTTTTCAGACAAGAGTTCTGGCGTCTGTATTTCCTTCTCTATTAATCTAGTCTTCCAAATTTTCGTTTATGTCCGTCTGTATAGAAGTTAATACGTCTCTGTTAATACTATTAAAAATAAGGTCTTATCGCTAACAATGAACTAAAATTGATCACGCCATAAATAAATGTCTTACCAAAAGTACGGTCTTATACAAAACCGTATTTTGTTATTCAAAGAAATAGTATGCCTAAATAAATATATGTTTAATTCTGGGTTTATAAACCTTTATTACAATAATTCAATATATAACATACTCGTATTTTTATCTCATTTATATTAAATTTATTTTATTTGGAATGTGGGTATTTAATACCTCTATAAAGCAAATAGAAATTTCAGGTAAAGACGGCTCTGTACAGTTTTGGGTTGACTAGTTGAAAAGTGATTTATGACGGATTTGTCGAGAGCCTACTACCTTGAAGCATCTTGAAGTCAATTATTGTTATTGCACTTTCATAAACGCAAACCAAAATTTGGAAGACTATATCTCATAATATCTTCCATTCTTCAATACATGTTTTATTATATAGGTATATATATTGAAAACTTAGAATGGTTGTGTTTAATATTTTGGTTCAATTAAGTAATAGCAAAAAAAATTATCATTAGGCAATAAATTAAATAAATTTTGCTTGACGATGACAACCTGTAAGACAACTATATAAATTATTGAAAAGCGCCGACATAATGACAACAGCAGTATCTCTAAGAAAATTCCTGCAAAAATTATCACTGCAAGTAGATTTGCCATCCAGCAAAGCAACAATTTAAATAATACAACCAATTTTGGGCTTCTCAAAAAGATAAGTCGAAATTTAGAATGTGCCTGCTTCAAAAATTTGTAAGTTTTTGTATAGAACAAGTTTTGGTTTAACAATCAAATTGTGAGTGTCTTCTGGGCCACGGACCACTTCAAAACCACTCTGTAATTGTAAAAAAAAATGTTTTTTAATAACTTTATTAAAATTAAAAATTAAGGCTAAAAAAATTCAAAAAGTATTTTAAAAATATTGATTAGTGCAGAAAGAGAGCAAAAGAGAGAAGTTATGTCAGAAAAATACCAACAATAAAAAACATTACTAAAAAAAATAGCAATAAGAGGAATGAATAACGGCAAAAAAAGAAATTGTAAAGTAAGCCTGAATTTAAAGAAAAAAAAAGAAAAGGAATGAAGGAAATTAATAGTAAACGGGGTATAAAGAGGGAATGCCAAGTCAAGGGATAGCACTCACACTATTTTTTAATAAACATAGACAATAGTTATTTGTTTATAAAAGGAAGAAAATAAAGCATTTCGGACCTGAGTGTTGCGAAGAGCAGTAATAAACGAGGTTCGGAAATGCGTTCTCGCTCGAGATGAACACATAGTTTTCTCGACATTGTATATTTTGCTTTCAAATCTAATAATGGTATTTGCATTTAAAATACAATTGTCGCTAATTGTTGAGGGATCATCTTAAATATGAAAAATATTAACCTAGCAACAAAGTAAACAAACGTCAATATACAAGTAAAAAAATTTTTCGATAGAGAAGAAACATAAACCTAAGATTGGCTGGCTCATTATCTGACGAATCTTTATAAGATCATTTTTTATTCAATTAGGAATAGATTATTATTCTGAAGAGTTACCTGCATGACTTTTTAGAGCCGCGAAATTGGCTTCTTTGGAGTTGTTACCACAAAAGTCTTGTGAGCGCTACGAAAAAGAATATAATATAAATATATTCAAAACATGGATGATATCTCAAAAAGTTACAAAACTGGCAGAACAATTGATTTTGACATATTTCTACAAAAAATCGAAAACAATAAATAATAATATACGTTGAGCAGAGATGTGAGTTATAATTTGCAATAAAAAATTTTTAAAATTTTTTGAGAGGAAGGCAAAGTAGAAAAAAGCCCTTAGAGGGTAAAATAACATTTTTAAGACAAATTTTGAGAGGAGACAATAGCTTTTTCCATGTACAGCGTAGAAAATAGTTATTTACGTTATTAGTGCGGTAAATTTCATTTTACAGAGCAAGATTTCAATTTGGTCTGTTTTAAAAATTCCGAAATTTGAATTGACTTGAGGTTGACAGCTCAAGTGCAATTAGTGTATGGTGTATGGCTCAGAGCTCAATCGATGGTTAGCTACGTACCACATTAGAAGATGGCGCCTTACAAGTTGCACCAAAAATATTAAATTGTCTTTATTTTTGAAATCTATAGGTCTTATTAAGTGCGGTAAATTGTCCTGGTATAAACGAACTATATTTATGACTAAGCGACACTTTTTTTGGAGATCTCTAAAAGCAGATAATTTTGATGATATTTTACAACACGCCAGTGAGTCAAAATGACAGATGGAAGCTTTGCATGTGGAAACGTTTAGATACCCTAGAAGTTGACAAGACGTAAATATGCGGTTTACAATCGACGAGGCTAAAAAATAGTTCACACTATTGACAAAAGTCACGATCGTGCTATTTTAAAGAATTTATAAAAATGCTTTTTTTGATAAAATTATTTTCATTTAAAAAGTATTTAAATTTTAAATTATTTAAAAATATTGCTAAAACAGCCTTGACTATAACTTAGACTTTGCTATTTAATTAGAGTTTCTAGAATGCAAATTAAGTACTATTTTCCGTTAGGTAAGTAAATATATTCACTTAAACACAATTATGTCATTTTAATAAATAATAATTATTTGTAGAGCAAGGCCATAATTTACGCTGTAAAAACTCATTTTTTTTTTATTAAACATCAGTTTATTATTTCAACACGGGTTTTTTGCATTAGAGTGCAGAAAAGACCATAAACGGATGTGTATCGTATTTTGCCAACGAAGGGTGGGAATCCAGAAAACTTTGACTAAGAAAGCTTAATAAACTGTATATGAATGTAAACAGCGACCAATTCTAATTAGAATAGTTACCGGGATAATAGTTTTTTTCTTAATTTTAAGACTGTATGTGCAATTTTGTGTACTCTAATTCAGCTCTATAGAGTTTTTAAAACAATTCTTGTTGCATTCTTAATCTTCCATTTACTGCCCTTCTCAACTTTTTTAAAGATAAAAAATTACAATTTTTTTTTAATTTAACAAAAACCTGACCCTGAGTGTTGGTAATAAATAGGGTGGGTCACAGAGACGATTGCATCTTTTTTTAGTGCAACAGTTACCGCAAACATTTCTTGGTAAAAATAATGTTGTTTGGTGTAGAATTATTTCAGGTTGGTAGCTGTTTTCTGAGCTGTCTGTGTAATTCGCTAGGCAGTTTCTGCTAAATGGAAATCAAACTGAAAAGATGACACTTTTGTTATTGCTTTAAAATTTGCTGCTCTACAGATGACACCTTTGTCACTGCATTTATCCATATCACTCTTTGTTTTAATATATCTCTGTCTAGATCAACTTCAACTGTCTTCAATACCTGGAGTTGGGATTTTTCGTAAAAAATCTTAGATGTCATCGCAGATGCGCGAGCAATGTAATAATGTCATTTGTGTATCTCCTCCAGTGGTGTAGCTTACAATTTGAATCATTACCTAAGTTTTTTCGCAAGCAATGCTTAAATTCTTGGTAATACGTATCTTACAGGTACACATGTTCATTAAACAAATTGTGGCGCCGATTACGTCACAAAAATTCTTGCTGTACTACAATTTGACTACTATTATAATAAAACCAATGATTATGTGACGTAAATGTTTTTTTTTAATAACAATGATTTATATATTCAATCAAGTCCACAACCTCTAGGGTAAAGTTTAGATATAAATACCTGCTGGAGTCATTCGTCGAGTTACCAACCACTTACTGTCACAAGAGGAACTACGATGTCCGCTTCTTATCAATGATAAATATCTCACATTTAACAATGGTTACTGAAACTAAAAGAAACAAACTGAATTTGCTGTTTTCACCAATCCGTAACTAATCGTAAATGACTTATTACTTTTGATCAGTAACTGACTTAAAAGCTTTAATACTTCACAAATAGTGTAGAACTTTATAATAAAATCAAATCCTATTGACCAATTAGAATCTCGTAAACACATGTGAATCCTATAGGACTATAAAATCACAATTAGAATGCTGTAAGTAAATTGGACTTGTAATGATTGAGTTAGAATTCTACACAAACTGAAATCCTATAATCAAACTAGAATGCTGTAAGTAAATTAGAATTGCACCACTTTACAAATAAACTGAAATTCTATAATCCAATTAGAATTTCTTAAGAAATTGGCATTTACTGAATTACTTTAAATTTTTCAAACAATTCAAAATTCTATTGATAATCTTAATTTTTAGAATTCTTTGCAGCTGCTACAACAAACTGCAGAACTCGTGGAATTAATCTCGGTTAATTCACAATTGAAAGTCAACTGTGTTTTCTAAAAAGTAGAACGGACTGTAAATCACTTTTTAAATCGATCATCATATAAATAGCGCTCCAACGCGAATTAAACTATTGTGTAGTACGTGTACGCACTTCAACATTCTCATGATTATCAAATTATCAGACTACAGACTTGTATATGACTTCAACATAGAATTTCTTAGATTGAATTGCCAGTCAGACCTTGACCTTTAAAAACATAATAAAAGAGTTTACTGATTGAAACTTTATTTTAATTTTAATAACGAGCTGCTTCAACAAACTGCACGACACGTGACATAAATCAGAAATAAAACGTCAACCGCAATAGTGTAAGAGCGGGACGTAACAAGGGTAGCTGTAAGATCACTTTGTAAAATATACTGTATTTTACGCTGTAACGCTAACTATGCTAAGTGCGCTGTACGTAGACGCACTTCTAACGTTTGCCTGATTATTGAACCATTAAACGCAGGGGCCTTGTTACCTTATATAACGTTATATAAACCTTACTACTCGAGTTTAGGAACCTCACCTGCTACAATAAAATGTGGACGGAAGGATGTGTGTATGTATATGTTTTAGGATATGAGCTACATATGAATAGGTGTGTATGTATTCTGCTGTAACAGAATACGGAAACTTGGTCTGCTGTAACAGCCCAAGGGAACAACGTACACGTCGTGTTGTTGTTGGCTTTAAAATTATTTCATGAAACGTTTATTAACGTTAATAATCTAATTACTAAGTTTTACTAATTGGTACTTTAATTAGTAATTTAATTGAAATAACTTATATTTTAATTTTGAACTGAGTAATTACATCAATGTTTGTTTGTATCAATTCTAGTCTACTGAAGAGTAATCTCATTGAATTAATTCGAACTGAATTAATTTGAACTGATCTAATAATTAATATTAATTTCCTAACAGTAAGAAAATTGAATTTCTGAAATATCATTCAAGACGCAAAGTGATCAGATAGATATACTAATTCATCTACAATCAATATTGTCTTGACAAAACTGTGTGTTCTTATTTATTAATTGAATTATTAATTATTATGTGCATTAAGTTGAACTTACAATAATTGAGATAATTAAGAAAACTAGAGCGTTTTTTAGATTGGCCAGTACTTTAGTTATTTTATAACTAATAATGTAGGCTGTTTAATTACGCCAATTACATAATTTTAACTGTGATATAATTATTGTAATGACTGAATTATTAATTACTTAATAAACTACATCATCTGACTATATGAGATGTAAATCAATATTGGTGAATATACAAAACAACATAATAACAAAACCATCATTTACAAATTAATAGTAATATTTTAATTCGTAATTTATTAACTTTGATGAGACTGAAATAATATATTTTAATTTAATTTTATTATTCTAATATAGTATAATAATTGAAGATTTGGTTTTTGTTCTTTGAACTATTTAAGATTTTAATTAATTTTATTAACTGGTTAAGATAGTCATTTTTGAAACTATTCAACTTATAGATAACTCATCAAAACCATTAATACGGAATAGTGTTATACAAATTCTGTGAAGTCAATTACTCACAGTTTTACTTCTGGATTGCACTTGGTTCTTAATTTGAACAACTGAACATAAACACCTTTTCTCACTGCCACCCAAATTAACACTGGCTCCCTATTTTAGATATTTAGTGATTATTTCTTTCCCTCTCCCAAAATTAAAGATCCTGTAATTTTTCATAATTTCACATTGTAGGTATATAATTTTCAGAATTAGGATTTGGAAAACTTTGGGCGTCAGTCTAAACATGCTCATACAATCAAAACCTTTTTGCTTCTATATAGTACCATCTTACGATAAGACGCCCCTTTTCTTTTAATCTCATTTACAACGACAAGAAATTTACCTGCTTATAGAAGTTCTTTTAAAAGCTTTTACAAAATGGTTTACAGTTGGAGCCCGTCTGACTAATGTCTTTATATATTTTTAGTTTTGAATTTCTTTAAATAGACTAATGTATATTTAAATATTATTTATTTACTTCAAAATTTCCTAAATATTATTTTGTTTACGATTTTGTTTGTTATAAATTTAAATCGAAATTTCCATTGTGTCACACTATATTACATTATTTCTAGCATCTCATGTTTTAAAATGTGACAGAAAAGCATCAACATTTAATGAGTGTTTAGCAAAATCTACCGAGGAAGTGTTAAAAATACTGCAAAACCCAATTCCTGAATTAGGACTTCCAAGCTTTAATCCTTTTGAAAAATCATCGCTGATGCTTCCAGTATCAGAAAAGCACCCAATGGAGCAAAAATTTTTTGACATAAAAATTTGGGGATTTACAAATTCAAAAATTTTAAAATTTATGTAATTTTGTTTATTACTTATTATTTGTAACTCTTTAGACAGTTGTTTTTTATTTTAGTATTGATCTTGAAGCAAAAAGTGTTTTTGTGGAATGTTTCTTACCTACAATAAATGCCGAGATGGCATATGAATTTGATGGAATATTCTTTGGAGAAAAAATTAATAAAGTAAAAGGAAACTTTAAATTCACCTACAGTAAGTAGTAACAACTGAAGAAGACCAAAATAATCTAAATTGCTTAAATTTTTAGCAAATATTTTAAATAATATGACAGCGACAATTGAAGAATATGACAAAAATGGCAAAAAACATATAAAGGTTATAGGTGAATCCAATATTGTTTCATCCGAAAAAATTGTTTATAATATAAATAGTGAGGATGAAGCAATGGGAGAACATTTGACGAAAGTATATAACGAACATTACAATACTATTAAAGCTGACACTGATTATGCGTATGATAGATTTTGGCTGGAAATGTTTATTGGTTCTTTTAATACAGTAGCTAGTATCATTCCAGTATCTGATTTATTTTAATTAAATACACTTGAAACTATTTTTTGTTATATAATAATAGTAATTATTAATGTAAATGGTTAAAAAAACAATATAAATACCCCAATAGTCAAGAAGCTTTATTAAACAAGATGATTTCATCCCGGCACCTAACACAACAATATTAATTCCGCTCATTACTGTTTACTTTATCCCTTAATCTGTATTTACTAGCAAAAAAAAATTAAAAAGAACACAACTTAATCGAGCACATAAACAAGTCCGATCAACAAGAAACTTTTTTTTTAGGTTTCTGTTCTCATGCTAAAACTCTGATTTTAGACATTAGAAAACACTTAAATTTTCATTTTTAGTTCTTAAAGTTTGCTTTTGTCTGCGTGACTCGCAGTCAAGCAAGAACCCTCCGACCTGAGGATGGCAAATGAGATTTTGCCGAAACGTCGTCAAGAAATTCTAACCAAGAATTCCACGCGGATGAATACCCGGAAACCCAAAGAATTTTCATATATATATATATATATATATATATATATATATATTTTCCCTATATTTTCCCTATTTTTGGGGTGAGAGAAAAAAAATTTAACATGTAGAAGTTAGAATCAAAAATCGGTGTAATCTACATTTATTATTAAAATTGATGCCTAAATTAACTTTCACACAAAAACAAAGTTAACAGATTTCAACTTTTTAAACAAAACGGATTATGAAAAATTTTCTTCTCTAAGATTTTAATTACTTTTGTCTAAATCATTTTTTTTAAAAACATCCTAGGTTGAGAACGCTGCATACACAATCGGAACTTTTTTATAACTATTATTTTAATTTTCTTGTATAAGTACCGTGCTGTTCAAAAGTCCTTCTATCAAGTAGGCGTTGAAATAAAGAACGTATGTGGATGATAAACTGGCGAAAATATTTATTTAAAAAAAAAAATGCAAAAAAAATTTGAATTAAATTTAAAATTATTTTAGTTCTAAAGTGTTATATGGGTCACGGCACAATTCTTTCTTGTACACATTCAAAATAAGCCAGCAAAAGATCTGACGTACTGCAGGTTGCAAAAATGTGCTGTTTTGAGGTTAACATCGTGTTGTTTATTCATTTGATAAAATTAATAGCAAATTATTTAAAACAGAATATTTCATAACTTTAAAAAAGTGAAAATAACAAAAATTTTATGACCAATGTTGAAATTGTTGGCCACCATTCTCTAAACAAATTGCCTCTAAACATTAACAAGTGTTTGTAGAGTTATTTTCCCACAAGCGGCGGTAATAGAGTTTTATATAGTTTCCTTGTAAATAGTGTTTTTTAAATGACCATACAGGAAAAAGTCTGCAGAAGAGTTAAGTCAGGCGATCTCGCCGGCCATAAATTTGTGCTGGCAACTTTGTTATTATAAAATTCACAAATAAAATTTATTGAAAGTCTAGCCCGATGTAACGTCACCTCGTCCTGCTGGAAATATCTGTACTGAATTTCATCATCATGCAATTTCTCTATGAAATAGGTTAAAATATTGACATAAACACAAGCATTGACGTTTTCCTTGAAAAAAATTGTACCAATAATTCTTTTTCTGAAAATAGCTACGTAAACCCCGATTTTCAGAAAATGAAGTAGCACTTCGATAAATCTATAAAAAATTTCTGTAGCCCACCACCTTATATTCTGAGAATTAATAACTCTTTCCACGTGAAACCATGTCTCATCTGTGAAAAAAATGAGGTCAAGAATCTTATGGTCCCTTAAATTAATGTTAAACCACCGGCAATAATTCATCTTTGAACCAAAATCTATGACTCAACACCAATAATATCTCTTTTTAGAATGTTTTGACAAGTTCTAAAAAACAAATCAACTTGTTGGGATACTTTTCCGACCGACTTAAAAGGATGTTCTTCCATGATACCTCAAATATTGTTGATGTTCTCTTTAGACTGTACAGTTTTACACTAGGTCTGCCACTGCTTAGACGATGTTGACCGCTCCCAGTATTATTAAATAATTGCACCACGTTTGGATGTTCTTGAATAAATAATTATAATCATGACTTATAACCTGCTTAGAATACGCTGTATAAAAATCCGCAACACATGCAGGCAATCAGACATGGAGTATGTTCATTCTCCATGTTTTAAACGAATGCAGTTACGATAGTAAGATTTTATTAAAAAAAATTTTTCTTTTGTGAGGACCACTTTTAACAATTAAAATAAGTTCTAACTTTAAAATACTACTTTTTGTAATTTATTTTTTGACATAAGTAAAAACTGTCATTAGACATACGCTCTCTACAATCATCATAGCCTACTTGATAGAAAACCTAAGAATTAAAAAATCGTCACGTAACGAAAACAGTGCATAGTTGTGCGTTCATATGCAAATAGCCTCGACTAGAAAAGCAGCCAAGTTGGCTCTGAGTTGTGTGTTTCATTTTAAATCATTATTCACTTCGTAATATTTAACTTAAAAAAATAAGAGGTAGACCAACTAAAACATGGCAAGAATGAAATACTGAAAAGAAACAACATCAGCACCCACAAGAAGCAAAAAAAATGGCAAAAACGAAAAGAGTGGAAAGACTTTGTAAATAATCTGAACTAATAATTAATAGTCAATTCTGACACCCGCAAGGGTATAAAGGATTAAAAATGATAAGAATAAGTTTCGCTTCTAGCGTGGTTCACACGTCGAGTTACCGTGCTTATTTCTCACTTTAATTTCCTAGCTGTTCCGATGGCGCCTTCACCGATTGAGCGCGAAACGTCGACAATTTTATCAAACATTTCGGTTTTTTCCGAAAGATGTCCGAAATATTTCAATGACGTCGAGCAATGAAAGCCTTTCTTCTTCGATGATGATAATAATAATAGTAATATTTGATTTTAACTAAATAAATGTTACATTCTAAAATATAAAAAAGAACTTCTTGATTTGATTTTTTTCAAAGAGCTTCTTATCTGATGAGAGTAACACGCTCATTTGCGTTGTGCATAGCAAAAGTCAACCTTTACCACGTAATAATCAAACTAATTAAAAAAATACATTTAAAATTTTTTTTTCTAGTTTTTGCCATAATTATCATATTTTAATTGATCTGTTTACAATGGATATATATATAATCCTTACATCTAGTTATACAAAAAAAAAGTATATTAAACCATTTAAAAATTTTTGCTTAAAACATTTATCATGCTCAAAAGTGTTCCAACTGTTTTTTATTGTTTTCTAATAGTTTTCGTATTTGAAGTCTGCTGCTACAAATTTCGTAAGACAAATATATATATAATTTTTTTCCAAGACTGTTCGTAAAGTTTGTATATATAAGGCTGTAAAGTACTACTTTTTAAGACCCAAATGTCATTTTTATATGCATCAGTTTTAACCTATCCTTTATTCAATTAATCAGATAAAAAATTATATAAAAGCCACAAGCTTTTTGACTAAAAACATTTTATTAAATCTTAGGTCGTAGATACACTGTGAAAATCAGTCACATTTTTGTCCTACGACCTGACATGATAAGTTTTATTCATGATGATGACTACATGGTAGTCGAAAAAATTCTTAGGATTAAAATAAAAAACGTTTTGACAAAATGGTAAAACTGTGTTAATAGTTCAAAATGTCAAAGATTCTAAAGCAATTAATCTTTTTTATATTAACCAATTACAGTTCTAAAATTTAAAGAAAAAAAACTAGTTTTGAAAAACTTAATAAATTAAAAAAATGCTCTATTTTTTTATATCTTAAAGTAATTTTCAGCTTCAAGCTTGACAAAATGTGATAGAAAATCCGCAGATTTTAGTACATGCCTGGCAAAAGCTGCAGAAGCGGCTTTGAAACTTTTAGAGAAGCCGATTCCGGAATTAGAACTTCCCAGTTTCAATCCACTAGAGATTGCACCTTACACTTTTAATGCTGGAAAAACACATTTTTTAATGGAACAGAAATTTTGGGATGTCAAAAAATATGGATTTACTAATGCAAAATTTTTAAAATTTGTGTATTATTTTTATTCTTACCTAACATCATTTGGTTTAAATAATTTGTCTCTTCCAGGATTGATTTTAAAACTAAAAATGTTTATGTTGAATGTTTAATACCAAATTTAGATGCAAAAATGCAATATGATTTTGATGGAATGTTGTTTGGAGAAACAATAAAAGCTAAAGGACTATTTCAATTTCACTATAGTAAGTAGTTTTGGTGGAAACTTTTCCTCGCACGGCTGTAAGACTAATGTCTATCTGATGACCAGATATAATCATAATAGTGAACTATAGATCAAATTCAAAATCCAAAATTAAAATATAGTAATCTGGAAATATGTGTCTAATTTTGGCGTGACTAGATGAATAACTAAAGATACAATTTAATTGATTAATAAGTCTGCCAATAATCATTTGAGACGCAGCTTTCAATTAAAATTCTCACAATCGTTCAAGTTTGCCATAAATTAGAACACATTTTTTTTTTCATATAATTTATAATGTTGTTTTGCTTTTTGATAATTTATGATGTTATGTTTCATTATTTAACACCAACCTCAAAAAATGCAGATTAACGTTGTTCGAATTGTTCTATTTCTGAAAACTCCCATTTTTTTGATTGGTTGAATTCTCTCCAATTTAACTAGAAGACTATTTAACTATAAATAAAAGCTTTTTATGTTTGAGTAAAGAATAAGTTGCATTACAAATTATCAAATAAATAGTTACTTTAGCGAGTGAGCTAATTTAGATTCGAATTAAAAACGTAACAATATTTACATTCTTTAAAATTATGTTACATTTTTTCAATTAATCGCAATAAATTCTAAATTATGTTTTGTAGTAAATGTGGCATTAAATTTATTCCACGTTCTCTTTTTTTAATAAAAACAGACTCAAAAAATGCGTTCCAGCTCCTATGAAATAATACTTTTCAAGTTTTCTAGAAGACCGAAAGTAGATAGAGCACAGTTGAAAGCAAAAAAGTATGATTGTTAAATTTTGTTGTGTGCCTAGAGTTACGCATCTACCTACATTTCCAACAAAAAAGAAGCTAACTTTGAGACAGTTATTTCCAGATTACGATTAGCCCTGTGGTAAAAAACAGCAGGAGAGTAAAAGTTAACCTGTTGGTTCAACTACAGTTTAAACATTTTTTTGTAACAATTACCGGTTAAAAATTTGAAAAAACTGATTTCCATTGCAGAATTTCACAAAAACTCCCATATTGACAAAAGCGATAAAGCAAAAAATGCGAATAGAATATCTATATCTGGTCTTCGGATAAAATTTAGCCAGGTTTATTTATTGTTTTGAAGTGTTTAGTTGTTTCTCAGTGATAGTTTCAATAGTATTGTGAGAAAATGTTGATCTGTAGGAAAAATCAATTTAAACGTTTATAGCAAATCTCCTAAACAAGATGACAGCTACATTTGAAGAATATGAAAAAAATGGAAAAAAACATATGAAAGTCATAGGTCGCCAAAACATTGTTACATCCGAAAACATCCGATTTAATATAAGCAGTGAAGATAAAGCAATGGGAGATCATTTAACGAAAGTATATAATGAAAATTACAAGACTATCAAAGAAGATACTGATCACGTCTATGATTTTTTTTGGTTAAACATTTTTATAAATTACTTTAATAAGGTGCTGTCTATTGTACCAATTTCTGAATTATTTGGAGCAGAATAACAATCAATAGAAAAGTTTGAATTAGTAAGGTTAAATATGTACTAATACAATAAACCAATAGAAGTTTTACATATTGTTTTACTACAAAAAGAAGCAGTGGTAACAGTGACAAATTCACAAATTATTAATTTATCTACCTTTTAGAGTATAAAAGATACCTTATTGTCCGGCGTCAAAGAAACAAAACGTTTTGCAAACGTTTCAAAACTGCCACAATAGTTATATGACATTTGGCACACATACATAGTTAACAACTTCCAGTTTAATTAAAATATTTTCAAAATGTCAACATTTTCAGAAATATCAAAAATCGATGCCCCCTTTGCGTGTTTTAAGTAAAACAATTTTTTTGATTCCATATTTAGATTAGATTAGAAACAAACTCATATGCACTGCAGCAATCTATTGGTATATTGTGCTCCCTTTTCTTAAGCTGTTCGAGGTGTGATTCAGTGATTAGCTCCCCAGCCAGCTTCAAAGCTGTAATAAACGCCAGCAGCTAAGATGGCTTCAAGGATAACGTGTCCCTATTCAATATGTATTCCTATCCTAAGTATTCGTTACGTTGGGTTCTAATGGCGACGCATTCTGCTACCAGGTGTTCCGAAGTTTCTTTTTTTTCCCTGCACAATCCGCATTCGTCATTATTTTCTCGGCCAAGTCTGACCAGGTGCTTTCCTAGTCGGCAGTGACCGGTAAAGAAGCCTATGAGAATGCGAAATCTAGTTCCAGTGAGGTTCAAGCAAACTTTGGACAAATTCTCCAAGACATTTTTCCGAATGTTTTAAAACAGGATGATTTAGCTGATGTTTTGATCTGTCCGTCTCTTCCTTCATTTTGAACCTTTTCTTGTAGGTGTGTTTCCCTAAACACAGAATGGTTCTAGCCCTACAAAAGAGGTTCTTGCAAGCTTATCAGCTTTTTCATTCCCCTCTATTCCCGAGTATACAAGTATCCAAACGGGGAAACATTGTTATTCTTGCCCAGTTCGTTTAACTTGCCTCGGCATTCCCATGCTCTTCTGGAAATTATGACATAGGAGCTTAATGCTATTATGACGGCTTGTCTGTCGGTGTGAATTACAATTTTACGTTTTTGATAGTTTCTTTCTACGTTAAATGCTACACATCTTTTGATTGCGTGTATTTTCACCTAAAAGATGCTTGAGTATGTTCCCATTGATTCTGAGTATGTAGTTCTGAGACCAACTATTCCTGCTCCCGTGGATCTGTCTGTCTAGAAGCCGTATACCATTTCATGGTATTTTTATAAAAACTCACAAGTGGTGAGTTCTTCCCCTCAATCTTTCCTGTTGCCTAATTTTACGATAAAATTTTTGTCAAAGCTATATTTCCTCACTATTTTGTCACTTGGAAAGTTTGGAAATTAAATTAACTCCGTCAAAAATGCTAAAGCTCTCTAACATTTGATTTTTTCATTTTTGAATCAGTCTAAGAATAGCTTCGTTTTTTGTTTTTGCTGTTACTAAATGTAGAGCACGGATTAAGGGAGATGATCTCCCTAATTCGTAATATAGAGGTGTCAGATTTGTAATAACCTCTAGTGCCACAGCAGAGCACGTTTTCCATATTTAGAACATACTTTAAATAGTCTAAATTGTGAGTTCAGAAGCGATCACTTGTCAAAAGTTATCTGTTAAATTTTTTGACATATAGCATAAGATTTGAACAATATTTTTCATCACATGCTTACACTTTTGTTATAAGCCAACTAACTTTATTTCAAGATAACAATAAAAAAATGCCAAACATTATTTTATTAAATAACAACTATCATTGCTAACGCCAGAAATCAATGTCAAAAAAGGGTTTCAAACCATTGTGTATAAGTGGTGTATACCTGTTTTGAGCTATTAACTTTTTCTAGGCTAATTATTATTAATAAAAGTACTGTTAGGGTATAATTTCAAGCGCATAAAGTCAAAGCGTAAAATTAGTGTTTTCTTTATAACTCGTAATAAAATTTACAATCTTACTTTTTTGACACTGTAGATTTTGATAACACAAAAGTTGGCATTCGAATTTAAATTAAACTAAATAAATCGAATGATGAATGATCTATCGAAAGTTGTCATAATAAGCTACTGAATTGTCTGTCAATCAAATTGATTAGTCTCAACAAATTTAACATTTCTAGCATATTTTAATATAATAAAAACTTTGATCTCTAAACATTTCTAATTTAAAAACTTGATAAAAAAATTATTTCAATTTATTCACTTTTTAGCATCTTGACGTTGTTTGAAAAAATAAATAAATTACCTATTTATATTGTAATTCTTTTGTTCTAAAAAATGCCAAATGCTAGTTCGTTCAATACACATAAATGGCGTACTTTTCAAGAGCGTTTTGCAAGTACATATTTCGTTTATTTGACATTTATCATTTATTAATACAGCGTGGACAACAATAGTTGTTTGAGTTGGCAACACTTTTAAAAACTTTTATCATTTGCCTAGTTGCAACACTGTTTTTGCCATTTTTCCATGTTGATTTTAAGACTGTGACGTCAGAATGAAGTAATCCTAATATAAATGTGTCACTTGTCAATTTGTAGACTGACATGGTGACATGACATATCGGAAAATACGCAGCCATTTGTATTTTTGTGCAAATATATTAATAAAAATTTTGCGAAAGTGTGTATTGTCGCACTTGATAACAAATTTAATTGTGTTTGTGATATACCCTATTTGGGGTTTCGGCAAGACCAAATTGCAGCGATGGGAAAAAATCTCGGAGACGCAGATGTTATTTGGAAACTATGGGTGTGACCTTCGCAGACCGATTTTTGTGATGCAAGACTAACATTACAAAAAATGTTGACAACAAGAATTCCAACAATTCCAACAAGAATTGTGACGCTATGCTATTTTTTTGCTTTTTATAAAATTTTAGCATACATCTGTGCCGTTAATACTATGTATAAATGGTATTTTTATAGTTTTTTACTTATGTTTTTGTTATTTACTTTCACTATTTATTTCTTTATAAGGTTGTACTTAACATTTTGATTATATACTTTTAGTATTTACATTTGTGCCTGATAACTACTTTATTTTTATGGCTTTTTTACTTGGCATTTCTGTAACTTTATCTGTATGGCTATAATATATTTTGTTTGTTCTCGTAAACACTTCTTCACTTTAGATTTAACCCCCCGACATTTACAAATAAATGTCGAGAGCGTAGTGAGTTATTGCTGTCATGGGCTATTTTTTACTCTATAATAGTCTTATATTCTTTTGTGTATTGCATTATGGTTAATAGTGTGTTTACATCTAGCTAACGCACTATTTTTTATTGTACTTTTGTCAATATACATATTTTTTTGATAAACAATTTTTTCTTTCAGTATTAAAAAACAAGCAGTAAAAGACTGAGACCGAGTACGACCAAAGCAAGCGGAGCCTAGATGCAGATGGCGCCACTAGAATGTTACCGGCCGTTACTATTACAGATTACATTCTATCGAAGATAGGGTTTTGTATATTCTGTGCTTATCTATATATAAACATCGAATCATAGCCTCAAACTTGCACATTTAATTTTTTAATACTATATTCTTTTCTTTAAAAACTAAGGGTATTTTTCATTTAATTTAAGCAATTTTACTAAAGTTTATTTTGTAGCAAATAATGAAAAAAGACCAAAAAGTGAATTTTAAAAGCCCTTTAATTCAAGATTCCGATATGGTTGACACTCCAATCGGGGACAATCCCTTCAAGCTGCCACATATAGAAGGAAATCTGTTTCAAGGAATAGATATTAATGTCGATAAACTGAAAGCTTCTCTTCCAGCAGACCTACAAAGTGTGAAATCATTTAAATCCATGAAATCAGAAGCTGGCAAAATCCTCTCAAAACGAGCGAAGGTAAAACTTCGTCGGGCAACGCTAATGCAAAAATTGAGTGCCTTAACACCACCAGGAGCGAGAAATCGGAACAAGAAGAAAAAGAAACAGGAGAAAAAGTCACCAATGGCCGATTTGAGTGGATTAAATGAGGCTCTTCTAAGTTTGCTTAAACCAAAGACTGATGCCCATAGCACGGAAACTCACAATGTACAGAAGAAAAAGAAGGGGGTAGAGAAGGCTTCAAAGCAAAAAAAGAAGCGCTTACAAGGGATCCAACTTTTTCAAAATGTTTACAAAAACAAGCAATTTAAAAGTGATCCTCGAAATGTTATTGCTCAGCATGTTCAAACTGTGATAGCCGAAAAGAAATAATTGTTAACGAATATTATGATATAGTGGTGTGCATTTGAATATATAGTAGGATTCCCTACATTTTTATAGCTATCGGATTTAAATTTGTACAGTAAGGCTTGCCAGATGTAGTCGAGTTCATCAACCATCACTATCAACCCCGTCAATAAAAAGTTAGGTAGATAGCATTTCATAGTGCTTTTAGTTTTGATGTGATTGTACCAATAATTTATACCACAAGAGAGGCAACAGTTCATATTCCTAAGTTTTTAAATGTAGTACCCAACTGAAAAATATAAATCAACCTACAAAATGAAATTGTGGTCACGGCTGATTGTTTTATTGCAATTCAACACGGGAAAATTGGTTTTTGTTTACACGTTATATTAGCACCAACATGGGCACCACACGTCACTACTGCCACCGCGCTAGTCACAAGAAATAAAAACAAGAATAGAATATAGAATTCCCTGAAAAGGATATTTTTTCCTTTATTATTACTAAATTACAGTATACTTTTGGATGTTAACTTAAATAAATACACTACTAATAATAAGTAAATAAACTACCGATAAATCTCACAGCATTTTAAATTAGTAATGTTACAAAGACAAATTATGCGAAACATCAGATCATTTCATAAACTAGACAGACTATCAATATAATATAAATACTGTTTCTTCTAGTACAAGGCTTAACACTAAGCAGTACCAATTCCAATTGCTACTCCAGCAACAAAAGACACCAAAAAAACATGAATTTCCTTGAGTTGGCACTCAGAATCCCCCATAACTTTCCTATACCACGATTTGGCGCCTTTTTGTTTCTTTTGAATTGAACTTTCCGCTTTATCAATTTGTCTATCCACATATCTTTCCACCTGGTAACATTTTCACCTTGTTAACATTACGCATATGTATTTACAAAATTTTTATAAATTTATGGAAAAAAAAAAGGGAAGAAATGGGAACAAAACACGAATGAGTTATGCTGCAAAACCAAGAAACATGCCTCCAATAAAGCAACGCATAAAGCATGAACTAGTTTTTTCTTTTAACGACATAACCTAAAAGAGGGACTAATAAAAGTGCATGAACATAAAACGGTTTGCTTATTGATCTAAAAATTGCTTTACACAATTGGTTATCACCATCACCTGCTAAATAAAGCAAAGAGAACATCTGTCAATTTTAATCGCTAAAAAAGAAGGAATAATACATAAATATGGTAAGATCAGCAAAAATGAAACAATTGTTAGCTTCATACACTACTAGTTTTTTTATTTAAAAGAACTAATAGTTTGAGGAGTTGCCACGTAGACGAATGCACTGGAGGGATGCTATCAATCTGTTTGTTATGTACTCCAAGGGGTACAGCATCCAAAGTATTTTCAACTACATGACGAAGACTGTAGCAAATCCTAAATATGCATCCGATACCACACCTTTTCAATGAGCGATAAATCTGGCAATCGAAGTGGTAAAGGTTATAAGCCTTTTAAAATTTTGTAGTTTCGCGCAATATGATGGCGGGCGCTATCTTGCTGAACACATTTTTACAAAAGGAAAAACAACGGCTCTTTAGACATTGCTTCTACCACGGTAGCGACAATGCAAACTATCTTCTCGAGGAGCGTAAGTAAAAACAAAAAGCAACCACTAATCATAAAAAAAAAACTATTTACAAACTCTCTTTTTTTGGGTGAAACACATCTTAACAATTTTTAGATCTCAATATACAAACCTTATCAATACAATCATTGTAAATTAAAGAAATTAGAGCATATACCTTATCCATAATCCCAGGGCGTTGGCCAGAGATTTTTTCGTCTACGACATCAGATACTTTATCGACTTTATCGGTAATTTTCGACCAATTTATTTTAACATAGCCCTTTTCATTCGCTATTTCCAGTAAGATAATGCCTCCCCCTAAGGCAAGCGCCACTGTTTTTCCAACTCGCATTGCCAGGTATCCTGTGACCCTAACAAATACCGATTCAGACATTAAAAACTGATAATTCTATTTCAAAATGCAAACCATCCTGTACTTGTCCCGAGTAATATCTGTTTTGTGACTGAAGTCTTGCTTATATCCCCAAATACCTTTTCGAATATGGTATTAGCCCTATCCCCAACATCTTCGATATTTGGTAGTGCGTCATCCTTATCAACCCTTTTGAAAGGCATCTAGAACCGTAATAATTAAAAAAAAATATATTTTAATTACTTTAAAAATACCTTGAATCGACCTTTAAATAGTGGATTTTTCCGTAAAAAATTACTTTTTATTTTCTTAACCTTCAAAAACATATGATTTTGACATTAAATTAACAACTGACAGCTGCTGACAGTTCGTTTGTTTGTTGATCAAAGAACAAAGATGTATGAATTTTTTCTTATGAGAATTGTCATTTAATGGCATAGGTTTATTATTTATTTATTTTATAGACTTATTAATCTATGTTTTATTCTAAGCGTTAATGTCATATGACTTTAAAATGTGTTTGGGTTGCGTTAAGTATCTAGCTTATAGCAAAAATAACTAATAAAAGCAAAGTGTTAGGTTATAACAAGTGTTCTATTAAATTTGGCGTCAAAGCTTGCCATGAATGTTTAACTTTGAACTGTGAACGTACTTTTACCATCGAATTAAGATGTCAAAAGTTGTTTTAAGTGCTACAAAAATTATTTTTTTTATTCTTGTGAACAAACTATTTTAAATTCAAAAATAAAGTTCATAAATTTAGTAATTATTTTAACATTCAAAACAATTGTAATAGTTATTTACATAAACGTCAGGAAAATTTCTTTCACGTTACTGAATAGGAGCTAAATTGAAATACGAGGCACTTTGTGCCGAGTATTTTAAAGCTCCGAGTCAGATTTTACTGACGTGTTTTGTATTATATTTTTCCGGAAATCGTAAAAAAAACAAAATTTACAAATTTTAGATTTTTTTTTACAAATTCCACAAAAATCAAGTTTGTCAATTTTGTTGGCAACTATAGTTACTAGAGTATCTTTTTTATTTTGCGTCTTGTAAAGTTTTTACAGTACTAGTCCGGAAAACTCAATTTTCCTGCGCGTAAATAAGCAGGAAAATGTTGTTTCCAAGACGATTTCTGGAAAAAATATTTAAATTAAGTCTTTTGTCTTTAAATTACAAACTAATGTTCAAAACAACTAATTATCTAAATAAAAAATAAATATCTTATGTCATTTTTACACAAAAACAAACTTGCTGCCACGAAAAAAAATATTAGAAAGTGTACCCATCTACTAATAATGCTGTGTTTAACTCATTTTTGATTTTTTTAATAAATATTAAATTTTGATAAATACTGAATTAATTCCCTTGTAGAGTTTTGATCAAATAACAATAAAGTCTGATTTAGTAAAGGTCTCCAGACGGTCATCACATTATTATAAATGTTTGAACTGTGTTATTAAGAAAAAAGCTAGTGAACGTGTTGCTGTAATAATGTGTTGCTTTGCGCCATATTTAGAGGAAAAGTATTTATTCAGTGTTGACTTCCTGAATTTGCAGAAATAATAAGCGAAATATAATTCATAAGTTGTACAATACTTGGTGACAGAAATATGTATTGAATATGTTAATACGAGATATCTACGGCAGAAACTATAGTATAAGACCTGAAGTGCAGTCTATGTGGTGTAACATTTCAGATTAGGGTTGTATTTCCTTAACATCTGCAGACTTTTACTGACTGCTATTCTGGCTTTCTACTTCCTTAAGGGTGGCAAAGAGATAGAAAGGTAGAATAAAGCCCGTTAACCGCTATGGTAATGTTCTTGTTAAGGAATAAAAAAGATGTGGATTTCCCTTTTGCTGGCAAGACAGAGTATTGCTTAATATCCCTAGGTTCTTACTTATTAATCTTTATTTTATACTTTTTTCTATTACGCATTCTTCTTCGACATATTTCGCATAATTAAAAAAAAGCCTAGTGGAACCGTTTACGCTGCTCCCGAACTAGGTACCGACATCATTAAGAACTCAAGGTTAAAGAAAAAAGTTAAGCTTATAGTAAATAGAGATAAATCAAGTTCATTCGTCAAAGCCTAATAAACCTAATAATGTCTCGAACAAGTAGTTCAAAACAAAGAGGTTTTTACAACGGGGAAGAAAGTTCCCGCTGAGTTACTTTACAGGTATGGTTGACAGGTACATTACGTGTAAATATGTTTCATGTGTCGCGCAATCGAGCCATCTGACAGTTTCTTTAACAATGAACAAAGGTAGTATATTGTTGATGATAATGTAGCTGGTTCTAAGCTTTGCTTTCAATATTTTTTGTTTTGTGATCATTTTTGTTAAATGTGTTCAAATCGTCTCTTAACACATTAGGGTAAAGCGGCCACTAGAAATGGAATAAAATGGCGAGTGCATAAATGAAGCACTTATACTTGATATAAAAGTAATTTATTTTATCAAAAACAAACAATAGAAACTAAGTATAGTTGTCAATAACTATTTGATCAGAAATAAACTTAGGAATATAAATTACATAAGAATATGATGTCATCATGAGCATCGTCAAAACGTTCAGCACATTTTTCAAATGCCTATTCTACGGAATAACCTTTCCTTTTTAGGATTCAGAAAATAAACTGGTGTAATAAAGACACTATGCATACCCTAATCTTTACCATCACTACTGCTTTTCGGTAACCGTCTTTTGATAGTTTTTTTACTACGAAACAATTGCCTGCTGTTAAGCTACTAAATTTTTTTGCAATTTACAATTCATTTTGATAAAAATATCGGTAATAATTGCAGTAGATCTTCGGTTTCTAGTATTTTTGCTGTGTTTTGTCTTGTATTTTGAGATTCGTACTAGGTATATGTTTTGAGCTCACACGTAATGCAGACGTGCATGATAGGATGATCATGTTCACACATATCGTGCATGATAGGATGATCAGTTTGTCTTGTAGTAGGAGCTGGGTTTTCTGCAGGGTTAACATATTTAGTGACTTTAGGCAAATTTCCGCCTTCTAAGAGTTCTTCCCTATCAGTATTTTCAAAAGCAATGAAGTCTATGTCAGAGAAATAGTTTTATTAGGATTATTCTATAAATATAATATTTCAATATTTTGGACATAAAACGTTTAAAAACAGCCCATAAATGCACAGACTGTAGTTTGTGACTACAGTATGGTGGTAAACATAAAACAGTCACAAATTTTTGGCAAATCATATTATAGGTTGTTTGTGTGAGCAACATGCTCGTCAGATGTTAATAGGGAGGAATCTTTTGTTGTAGGTTTAGCATTTGTTAGAAAAAGCGCAAACCACTTAGTCGCATGTACACACTATTGGCATTAAATTTTAGTTGCTATACTATTTTTACGTTAAAGATGAAGTGGAAATAAACACTATCACGCGCGGTTTACGTGATCTCCTAACAAAATAGACGTGTCTGTTCTTACAGGGTTGTCTTCAAGGAGTGCATGCTCTTCATGAGATAACGTTTTTCACAACAAAACCGAAGAATAACTAAAACGTACTTAAGGCCACCAGGTGATCACGCGATGTTATTTGTTTATTTCAGCTTCGTCTTTAACGTAAATATATATAGATGTTTTGTATTTTCAATAGGCTTGTCTTATATTTTTAAGTTCGCACTTATCACATCGCACTTATCACATTTAAAACTTTGGTAAAATTCTCTTAAAAGATGCTATGTTTTATGTGTTTTGGAGCATTTTCGCCTCATTATTTTTTAATTCGTTTAAAGAAAGCTTTTTATTTTAATGATCCTTTAAATATTTTTTATTACTGGCGTATTTACACTGATCATAATCAATTTTTTTTGTAATTCTCTTAAAAAATGCTTTTTATATTTATGTCTGCGTAGATTACAATTGTAAATAGTTGCGTAATCACACTGATCGCATTGAAATTTTTGTTGTAATTTACTTGAAAGATGCTTATTATGTACATGTCTGCGTAGATTAGATTTGTCAATAGTTGTGTAATAACACTGAGCGCATTGCAGCTTTTGTTGTAATCCGCTTGGCAGATAATGTTTTGCTCTTGTATGTCTTATCAAGCTTGTTTCAAAAAAGGATACGAATTTACACTGATCACATTGAAATTTTCGCTTCAATTCATTTGGAAGATGTTTTATTTTATGCGTTTTTATGGATGTTCTATAAATAGTGGTATATTCACATCGATTGCACTGAAATTTTTGATGTAATTTAACTAAAAGATGTTCTCTTCTTTTATGATTTTTTAAAGATATTTTTTTTTCAGTTTCAAAAGCACATTGATCGCATTGAAATTTGTTTTGTTTTTGGAACAATTTTTCAAGATTTTTGTCAAAATTACAGTTTCTTTTGTGAAAATATCTCCACGCCGTCGAAAAACTACCCATTTCACAATATTGACACCGTTTATAACAGGCCTCATCCAGAACGTCAAGATATTTACAATTGTGATGAAAATAACTAATTTTTTCATTGGTTTTATAGTTGCAAAAACGGCATTTATAAGACTCCAATAAATCAAAACACAAAAAAACAGTTGATGAACGGCCACATTTAGAAAAAAACGACATTTTTAGAAACTAGTACATCAAAAGCTTATATATTCAATTTTGACATTATTGAAAGCAATGAATGACAGCGGTAAGGTTGTCAACTGTAAAAAAATTTTTGTGCTTTGCGCCTGCAAAACTTATCTTTCAACGTGTCCAAAAATTGGTGTAAAAAAAATTTTTAATTATTAAAAAAAAAAAACAAAAATTTTCAAACAGGATGAAAAAAGAATTTTTCCGATTTTGTCTGTAACTCCATGAATAAATGGCAGAAAAGCAGTTCCAGTATTATTTTTCGACTCTCTCGTTTTTGTGCGAGGATGTTGATGTTGGTTTATAATACGCTGAATATCCTGTTTCTTATATCCATTATTCATTAGGCTTGTTGTTAACCGGTCTAATTCTGTTTGAAGACTTGATGTTTGACAAACCGAAAAAGCGCGATGTATCAAAGATTGAATGACAAACAATTTTTGGGCAGGATGATGATGAGATGTCGCATGAAGATCTGTATGAGTAGGCTTTTGATATATTGTATGACCCAAAGACCCGTTAGGAAGACGTGTTACCAAGACATCCAAAAATGAAAAAAAAATTTGATTCTCAATTTCCATTGTAAATTGAATTTCTTTATTTAAACCATTTAGATGATTTAAAAAGTCTGGTAAACTGCCTTTACCGTGAGGCCAAAAAAATAAACGTGTCATCCACATATCGGAGCCATACTTTAGGTTTTAAAACCGATGTTTTAAGTGCCTTGGTTTCAAAGGATTCCATGAAGATTCTAAAGACTCCGTCAGTTTCTTTTTTGCTCCTCCCACCGCTTTGTCTTCCTAGCTTACCATATAAACCCAAGCAGCAACGAGGTCTATCCAGAATAAGTTTCGCCTCTAGCGTGGGTCACACGTCAAGTTACCGTGCTTGTTCTCATCTTTATTTCCCTGTCCTAATGACGCCTTTACCGAAGGAGAGTGAAACGTCGACAATTTTATTTAACTTTTCGACACGGTCTTTTCCGAAAGATGTCAATATTTCAATTTAAAATTTTTTAACCGTCTTTAAAAATTGTTTTAAACATTTTTAAATGTTCTTTAATGTTTAATTTAATTTTATAAATTTTAAGAATTTTTTAGAATTTTTAAGAATTTTTTAATAATTTAAAAAAAAATGATTTGAACTTTTTATATTTAATTTTTAAAATATATTAAACCGTTTTAAAATTACTAAAAGTATAAATAAATCACTAAAAACCACTTAAAAAGAGTATTTAAATGTTTTGAAATAGTTTAAAAAACTTTTGAGAAAATTTTTTTATTGTTATCAATTTAATCTTTTTTAACGTTTTTACAAACTGTTTTAAACATTTTTAATACTTTTTTAAAGTTTAATTTAACTTTTCAGATAATTTTAGGAATTTTTTAGGATTTTTTAAAATTTTTAAGACATTTTTAGAATTTTTTTAGAATTTTTTAGAATTTTTTAGTAGTTTTTAGAATTTTTTAAGTATATTTAAAAACTTTTTATTAATTTAAAAAAAATTTAATTGAACTTTTATATTTAATTTTTAAAATGTATTAAGACGTTTTAAAATTACTAAAAACTATTAGTACGAGAGCTAGCAACGTCGGGAAAACAAGCATTTCAGGTAGGCTAGTTTTTAGATATGCTATCTCTCTCACTCCCCCGGACATCATACGGGCTATTTGGCTGGCGGTAGTGGTTGCGTTCATCAGTGCGCATCTTACCTGTACAGGTAAAATATCGATTTTTCAAATCATTTTAAGAAGTTTTTTTTTTTTTTTATTATTTTTATTGAATTTTTCGCAACATGAATCTATTATTGCCAGATATTTTTATCGTTGTTTAAATTGTGCCAGACGCCAATTTCGAATTGAAAAAAAAAATTTTTTCAAAATATTTCAGTATGACTGAAATTTTTATATGATGTTATTTAAGTATCTAAAAACCTAAAATTAATTTGCCAAACAGTAATTCGATTGTTAAACCTTCAGCCAGACCGATCTAAAAGTGAAAAGTGATGTGGTACCATTTTGCTTGGTCTAGGAATAGTTGTCGAATAAATTAAAGAGAAAAAATTAAAAACTATTGATTTAATTGTGGATTAACATAGCATTAAAATAATTATTTATTTTTGTGCAAAATTAAGGTAATAATCAATCTCAAGGATGAAAGTAAACAAAAATTATATTTTTTAATCCATAATTGTGTCACAAAAAACGGAGTCATCTTGATAATTATCATCATCATCATCTTCATCACTGCTGTCATTTTCATTGTCATCGTCGTCTTTTGGATCATCATCGTCTTGTAATAAGCTATTATCTGTAAAAGAATGAAAAATTTTATAAACTTTCGGCAAAGAAATTTATTAGTATTTTATTTTAAATTTTTACCTTTAATGATAATGTCAGCAACTAATGATGGTAACTGCTCTCCAACAAACCAGATAAAATCATATTTATCGTCATTTATGGTCCAGCCAGAAGCTTGAGGTGCTAGAGATGTTGGGTGTTGTAAATGAGCATTTCTCCAAAACTTTGTTAGGTAACGAATTCGTGGTAAATGCTGATACAATTCAGCTTTGCATGGTGGTAGGCTTGATGGATCAAAATTACGAAATTTTTTTCCAAAATTATCATCTGATTTTTTAGACCGATAAGTGTTTGAAAACAGATGAAACCAAACTTTATTGACGTTCCAAGAATCACAAGCTCCGTAAATGTGACAAATAAACTTTTCTAAGATCTTAAATGTCTCATCCAGCAATTCTTCATCATCTGTTATAATATTTTGACAGGCTAATTGATACTCTTCTGATTGCTCTAACAGTTTAAAAGGTCGAAGTTTACCTTTCCGGAAAAAAGCTGGTGTGTAGTCTCATCCTGTGAGTGCATGAAAGCACGGTAGAGTTTTCGATAAAGAATTCCCTAGAATTTCGTGCACTTGATTGACGCTTATAAATCGCTCATGATTCCCCACGCCCAAATTTACCCAGATTTTTAGTGATGCATTCCATGTTACCAAGAAATATTATTAAAATATCTGTGTCTGAGCAGCGTATCACAACTTCACCATCGACATTTATTTGGCAAATGTGATATATTATTCGAGAATCGGCTTTTTTGTGTTCTTCGCAGGACAGTGAATCTTCAACAGTTTTAATAACTTTATTACTTTCAACCCGGTAGGAATAGCACTTGTTGAAGTTCACATAAATTATTTTATCTCCAATGATAGGAGCCATTTCATCACCAGCCCAATGGTCAATAAAAAAATTAGCAATCACTTTTCACTTTTAGATCGGTCTGGCTGAAGGTTTAACAATCGAATTATTGTTTGGCAAATTAATTTTAGGTTTTTAGATACTTAAATAACATCATATAAAAATTTCAGTCATACTGAAATATTTTGAAAACATTTTTTTTTTCAATTCGAAATTGGCGTCTGGCACAATTTAAACAACGATAAAAATATCTGGCAATAATAGATTCATGTTGCGAAAAGTTCAATAAAAATAATAAAAAAAAAAAAAAACTTCTTAAAATGATTTGAAAAATCGATATTTTACCTGTACAGGTAGGATGCGCACTGATGAACGCAACCACTACCGCCAGCCAGATAGCCCGTATGATGTCCGGGGGAGTGAGAGAGATAGCATATCTAAAAACTGGCCTACCTGAAATTCTCTCTCAAAAACGTTGCCAGCTTCTATACTATATTTAAACAGAATATTTGAATGTTTTGAAATGGTTTGAAATATTTTTAATAAAAAATTTAAATTATTTTGAATAGTTTTCGATCTAAAAATTTTTAAACGTCTTTAAAAATTGTTTTAAGCATTTTTAAATATATTTTAAAGTTTCTTTTAATTTTATAAATCATCTTGAAAGAATTTTTAAGAATTTTTTAATAATTTAAAAAAAATTTAATTGAACTTTTTATATTTAATTTTTAAAATTTATTAAAACGTTTTAAAATTACTAAATGTGAAACTAAATTACTAAAAACTATTGAAAAAAAAAATTTCAATGTTTTAAAATGGTTTAAAATATTTTTAATAAAAAATTTAGATTATTTTCAATTTAAAACTTTTTAACCGTTTTTAAAAATTGTTTTAAACATTTTTAATTATTTTTCAAAGCTTCTTTTACTTTTATTTACATTTTAAAAATTTTTTAAAATTTTTAACAAATTTTTAATAATTTTTAACAAATTTTTAATAACTTTTAAAAATTTAATTGAATTATTTATATTTAATTTTTAAATTGTATTAAGACGTTCTAAAACTACTAAAAGTAAACGTAATTAGTAATTTATTCTTCTTCTTAAAAAAAATACTTGAAAGTTTTAAAATGGTTTAAAATATTTTTAATAAGAAATTTAGATTATTTTCAATAATTTTCAATTTAAAACTTTTTAACCGTCTGTAAAAATTGTTTTAAACATTTTTAAATAATTCTCAAGATTTAATTTAATTTTATAAATTTTAAGAATTTTTTAATAATTTAAAAAAAAAATAATTGAATTTTTTATACTTAATTTTATAAAAAAGTTTTAAAATGGTTTAAAATAAGAAATTTAGATTATTGTCAATAACTTTCATTTTAAAACTTTTTAACCGTCTTTAAAAATTGTTTTAAACATTTTTAAATGATTTTTAAGATTTAATTTATTTTTATAAATTTTAAGAATTTATCAAAATTTTTAAGAATTTTTTAATAATTAAAAAAAAATTTAATTGAATTTTTTATATTTAATTTTTAACATGTATTAAAACATTCTAAAATTACTAAAAGTAAAAATAAATTACTAAAAACTACTTAAAAAAAATATTTGAATGTTTTAAAATAGTTTAAAATATTTTTAATAAGAAATCTAGATGGTTTTCAATCTAAAACTTTTTAATCGTCTTTAAAACTTGTTTTAAACATTTTTAATAGTTTTTTAAGGTTTAATTTAATATTTTAAATAATTTTAAGAATTTTTAGGAATTTTTTAATAATTTTTTTAAATTTTTTAGGAAGTTTAAGAATTTTTTTAATAATTTAAAAAAAATTTGATTGAACTTTTATATTTAATTTTTAAAATTTATTAATACGTTTTAAAATTACTAAAAAGCACTTAAATAGAATATTTGAATGTTTTGAAATATTTTTAATAAGAAATTTAGAATATTTTGAATAGGTTTCGATTTAAAAATTTTTAAACGTCTTTAAAAATTGTTTTAAACATTTTTAAATATATTTTAAGTTTCTTTTAATTTTATAAATAATTTTAAAAAATTTTTAAAGAATGTTTAAGAATTTTGCAATGTAATTTAAAAAAATTAAATTGAACTTTTTATATTTAATTTTTAAAATATATTAAAACGTTTTAAAATTACTAAAAACAAAAATAAATTACTAAAAACTTCTTAAAAAGAATATTTGAATGTTTTGAAATGGTTTAATAGTATATTGTAAACCAAAGCGAAACAGTGGTATTTTTCCAGGCCGAGAGAAGATATGGGCACTTCTCAAGGCCTGGAAAATCACTGCGGCCTTGGTTTACACATTATTTTTTATCCTACACAAATTACCTTTTAATGGAGCATTATCTTAAAATTGGTTTGAAGTTATTACCGCCAATCTCCAATTCAAAATGTCAAACCTTGACAGATGTTAAAAATTCATGGATTACTTTACTGTCGTCATTTACACAATTTATCTTGCACAAAAGTAGTTTTTTAAAATAAGATTGACGTTCATAAACAGTAAATGTGATTTAAAATTTTAACACCGCTCATGAATAATGAGACGTTTAGAGTGTCCTTGGTGCGTAACGACTGTTCAACCGCCTATATAGTTTTTATTTTTCTTATAACAGCGACGCCTGGCGGAGAAAACCCGATTGTGAAAGTACATCGTTTCTCGGCTAGCCTAGAAATACTGTACTTTCTTGGCTGTCGAGAGAAGAGAAAATTTCATTTTAAGTTGTTGTAGGCTAAAAAATATTTTTAATAAATGTTAGACTACATCATAAGCTCTTTAAATCGGAGAAACTTAAAATAAGTAATGTGTGTAGACTTTTTAAAAGCTTTTGATAGCGTTGACCACAGCTGCAATTTAATGATATCAGAAGAACTTGTCTTGATCATATAACATATTTTCTGCAAGGCAGACAGCAATACATGTAGCACAAATAAATGAGCACGACAAAGAAATTATATCCAACAATTATATTATAACAAATGGTTCAAAAGGCGGTACCGCAAGGTTCCATATTGGAACCATTGTTGTATCTTATCTATGTAAACGACTTGCCAAAAATGACTACTGACAACATCATATAATTTGCCGATGACACTTCGTTTATCCTATCATGTAAAAATTTAGTAGACATAAGCTACAAAGCTTATAAAAATCTAAAAAATTTAATAAACTGATGCTATAACAACATCCTTAAGTTGAACGTCACCAAAATACAACTATCCTGAACATTAGAGAAAACTCAAATGAAATTAATGAAGTAATATAATTATATTAAATTACTTAGCATCAATATAGATAGCAGATTAAACTGGCATCATTATATAAGCTCACTAACTTCAACATCTTCAATCGGAAAATATGCCTTTGCCGTTCAAAGTCTTACGCCAGTAACAAATTATCACATCAAATCCAAGTTAAGATATGGCATTATTTTCTGAGAAAACTCTTCAAAATTCACTGGGATCTTCCAATTGCAGACAAAATGTGTTAGAAGCATTGTAAATATAAGCAAGTATGAAGATAAACTTTCTATAAACAATAAAAAATTGATGAAACAGAGAAGAAATCTACAAGAAAAACACTAACAGCATAAAGTTGAGCTAAGACAATTAAATAAAGATATAACAAAAGCCGGAAAGACTGACATCAGAAACTACAACAATAAATGGGTGATATAGAAGAGAATAAAAACATGAGAATATTGCACAACAAATTAGGTAAGGGAAACGCCGAAATAACTAAACTAGAAAATAAGAGAGAACAAATAAGAAGCGACAGAGAAGAAATATTAAATATTGTCGAAAACTTGTACACCAAACTACATAGAAGCCATCAAACTAGAAGGAAGAGAGCTACTCACAGCAATAACCAAACTCTTCAATAAATGCTTAGATGAAGAAACAACCCCACAAATATGAAATAATGTAACTATTTTTATTATGCATAAGAAAGGCAGTATCACTGACCTAAAAAACATTAGACCCATAAGCCTCCTGACATACCTATATATATTGTTCACCAAAATTAGTACCGCACAGCTTACTAACAAACTTGATTTGTATCAGCCAAGAGAACAAGCTGGTTTAAGAGCTGGATAATGGAACAAATGACCGTTTCTAGGTGATAAAATCACTAGTAGAAAAAAGCATAGAATACAGCAAGCCCTTGGTACTTATATTCGTCGACTATGAAAAGGAATTCGACTTCATAAAGCACTATGAACGGTTTAAAGCTATCGCAAACTGTCGTAAAAACCATTGCTATATTTCTATACACATATATGAGCAGGCAGCAGCAAAAAGTAAAAATACATGCAAAAACAGATCAGTTCAGAATCGAAAAGGGCGTATGAATTACACAATAAGGGCATAAACGTAAATGGAGAAAAGCTGAACCATCTACGATTCGCCGACGATATCGTGCTGATCTCAGACCGACTTGACGAGGCAAACGAAATGATCGCAGGCTCTCCATCGTTTCCCAAAAAGTATGTTTAAAAATCAACATTGCCAAAACCATTTTGATAACAAACTTAGTTCCCAGCTGTAACCTAATGCTAGAAAGAGAAGAAATTCAATATGTATCATCTTACAAATATCTGGGACATAAGATCTAAATGGGAAGAGACAACCAGAGCTGTGAACTAAACAGAAGAATATGACTGACTTGAGCTGCCTTTGGCAGGCTGAGACATTCATTTACATCACATCTACCAATGTGTCTTAAACAAAAAATGCGTCCTCCCGGTATTGACATATGTCTCGAAAGCACATTAACACAAAAAATTATCAATAAAATAGAATAACTCAACGAGCCATGGAAAGATTTTTTGTTAAGAGTGACCTTTACGAAATAAAATCCGGAATGAAAAACTACGTAGAAGAACAGAGACAAAGAAACAGAAGACGACCGCCGACTCGATGGTCGGTCGATCTGAAGAAGATATCTTCAAACTGGATCGAAGTTGCCTAAGACCGAGCAAAACGGTTTTGGTTAAGAAAGGCTTATGTCCACCAGTGTACAAGACAAGCTGCTGTATGATGATGAGAGTTGTAAACCACATTTCGCAGACCTAAATATAATGACACTCGCATGCTTATACATCTATGAGGCTATCATGTTTTGCAAACAAAATCATAGTATCTTTAAAAAGCGAAATAAATATCACTAAGGTACATGAAACATGACATAAACTCGATTTAACTTGCTAAAAATACAATTATTCCTAATTGCAAAAAAATGTGCCGTTTTCAAATAATAAAAACTTAAAACCATCTACTCAAAGAAGTTAAAGATGTTCCTATACATCTGCTCTAAAACCGTCTCAAGTCACTTTTATTGACAAAACGGTATTACGACAGAAATGAGTATTTCATCGATAAAAGTTTTATTACATTGTTAATTTATGTTAAATGAATCGGTCATTTCAGAAACAGCACATGTCACATTTTTGACAATTTCAAGAGAAACGTCATTTCTAAAAGTAAACACTTTAATTTCTCTGCACCGCAACTAAGTTGTGACCGCCTAATTTTTCCAATCCACTCCAAAACAACACAAGTCAATGACATGTGCTGTTTCTGAAAGAAATGATAAATAGTTATTATGTGTAAGTCATGGCGTTTAATAGTGATAAAGAATTAAAAGCTCCTGATATTTTGCTAAATAAAAAATAAAAACATTATAATAAAGTCTAGACTACGTCTCAAAAGACAAAATTTTGCGTAAAACTGGTAAAAAGTGAAGAAATTGTAAAGCTTAAATCATGGTGGCCAGCTTTTTATAAGCGGAACACGTTATCAATCGACTCATTTCGTTGAGGAGTACCTGAGATCAAAAGCAGAGTTTTCAGATAACACATTTTACAAACTTTAGATACGTTTCTGATGAACTTGGTGTGATTGAAGCTTTTAATAATAACAATAATAATCTTTATTGATACATCTAACTTAAATAAGTTTTGTACAAGTCAAAAAACAAAGAAAAAGAAATCTTACATAAAACAAAATCTTAATACGTATATTATATTATGTGATTATCATTTAAAAATTTGTCTATGTTATAATATGCCTTAGACAGTAGCATGGTTTTAATAATTTTTTTAAATTGTAGATTACGCAGCATTTTTATTTCTACTGGTAGTGTATTATAAAATTTTATACCAAAGTAATCACAACCGTTTGGGGATTTATTTAATTTTCTTTAGATCTCGTGTCTTGATAATGGAATTATTATTGATTTTTTTTTTTTGACATGTGTAAGACAAACATGGCCATGTCAATAGCTTCATTGTGAAGGCATGTTTTGCAGTTTTCTCTGTAGCTCACGTTTGCTATAATTCTAACTGCTTTTTTTTGCAACCGGAAAAGTCTTTGACCAATACTACTGTGACCCTATATTTGTATTCCGTAGGTGAGGTGTGACTGACAAAGAGAATAACACGCGGTTCAAAGCATCTGTGGAAATTTGTGATTTAAGATTTAAAAAAAAAATGTTCTTTGAAATTTTGATGGCAATTGTGTCCCCGCGTGATTTCCCCAAGCTAATTTTGAATCCATGGGATTTCCAAGAAAACAACAGGTAGAATTAAAACGCGTAGTTTCAGTTTTTTTTTAATGAAAATAAAACATTTACCGTTTCACCAACATTCAAGCAAAGGTTATTTTTGCAAAATCATTCTAGAGCGCCAGACTGTGACTCTGCTTTTACCCAATCAGCAGATTGTTTATCGGTCATTTCATCTATTAGGGTCGTATCATCGGCATACAGGGTGCATTTTGAGTGCAGATTTAGGGAAAGGTCATTCATAAATATGATAAATAGCAAGGGTCCAAGAATAGATCCTTGTGGTACGCCAAATGTGACAGGAAGTCTACTTGATATTTCTTTGTTAAAACAAACTTTTTGATATCTATTTACTAATTAGACTGTAAAAGATTGCAGCTAGTAGAATTAACTTTGTATTCTCTTAATTTTTCTAACAAAATCTTATGAGAGACACAATCAAACGCTTTAGAAAGGTCAAGAAATAATGCCACTCCTCTATTTCCCGTTTCAAAAATATTTGTTATTTCTTTAACTAAGCCTTAGACGGCATCTTTTGTTAAGCGGTGTTTTCTAAAACGGCGTTTCGTATTTTGGATTCAAAATACGCTTGAAGCTGGTTGCACAAATTTTTTTCTAATATCTTGGAAAAGATAGGAAGCACTGCTATTGGGCAAAAATTTGAGGAATTATTTATATCACCCTTTTTAAAAATAGTAACTACTCTTGCTGTTTTAAGACAATCTGGAAAGATAGAGTGTCTAATACATAGATTGATTAGTGTTGTTAATGGTGATAAAATAATATTTTCCACAGATTTGATTAGAATAACATTTATTAAGTTACTGATGTCATTGCAATTACTGTTTTTTAAGCTGTCTAAAACTTCTCTGACTACAAAACTGGAAACCTTTTCAAATGTAAAGAGCTCAAGATTATTTGCTTGTGTATTATTTATTGAGAGTGCAATAAGGTCATTATTAAACTTGTGATTATTACCATTTATTATGTACTGAGATGACACAGTTGTAAAAAAGGTGTTGAAGGTATAACATCATGTTATATCACAGGAGGTTATACTATTACAGTTTTTTGTGTAAGTAGCAGTCGTTCATTAAATGATTCTTTTGTATTCATAGATAGAATAAATTACACATTTCGACTTTCTGTTTTTCATAACGTAACCCTTCCTCAGGCTTCAAATCTTGCGTATCCTGAAGGGTTAGTTTCTATAAATTCTAAAAAAATTGACAATATTAAGCAGCTTGTTTCCTACGTTTCTGAGGAAGACCAAGCTTACTTCAGTGACAGTGTTGTTTAGCCGACTACCAAAAATTGTGAGGAAGATGAATAAAAGTGTTTACTTATAACAACTTAAAATATAATGTTATAAGTTTAAATTGTGCAATACATACAATATTGATAAACAATAATAAAACATATTATAGCAGCTTTATGTCAATATTCTATTTTTTATCATTGAAACATTGAGTGATAACATGTAGTTCCCCTGTGAAAGTATACGAAATTAGAAATTGTGTTTTTGATCATTTTATACAGTTTATGTTGATTTCTGTAATATTGTGTTAATGTGCTGTTCCACAAATGACCACTTCAAATTATGTTTTTGTATATACTTTATATTTTTACAATTGTACATTTTATACTATGTATCTTTTTTATATTGACGTGTTCAATGCCATTATAGGCGATGTAACAGATAAGACTTATCTTATCTAACTACGCCTAGGTATTTAGTTCAAATTAGACTTCAATAGGGTTTTCAAGTTACACCAATTGCAATTATTTTTTTTATTCACATTGGATCAAAACCTTCTCTATTTTCTTAAAAAATGTTTATAGATAGTTTCATAACCACATTGAAATGTTTGTAGTAATGTGCTTGAACCATGTTTTAATTCAATAGTTATGTTTGTTCATAGTGATTGTACTGGGATTTTTGGGTTAATATAAAAAATGTTTTGTTTTGCGCTTTTAGGTGAGATTTTCAAATAGTGGCATATTACTCACTTGACAAATGTTTTGTACTTATATGTCTTCTTAGGTTTGTTTTACGTATAGTTGTATATTCACATTGATCGCATTGGAAATTTTGTAATTTGCTTAGTAGATGTCTTGCATTTCTATGATCTACTAGGCTTTTTTTATGAATAGTTATAAATTCACACTCATCGCATTGAAACTTTGGTTGTAATTCACTTGACAGATGTTTTGTATTTTTATGTCTTTTCAAGTCTCTTTTACGAATAGTTGAATATTCACACTGAAGACATTGAAATTTTTTTTGTAATTCACTTGCCAGATGTTTTGCATTTTTATGACTTACTAGATTTCTTTCGTGAATAGTTGTAAATTCACACTGACCACATTTAAATTTTTGTTGTAATTCACTTGAAAGATGTTTAGTTTCAATATGTTTTTTAAAACTACTTTTATGAATAGTGCTAAGTTTACACTGGTCGCAATGAAATCTTTGGTGAAATTCATTTGAATAATGTATAACTTCAATATGTGTTTTCAGGCGATATTTATGAATAGTTTTATATTCACATTGATCGCATTGAAATTTTTGTTGTAATTCACTTGATTGGTGTTTTGCGTTTTTATGATTTCTTAAACTTTTTTCATAAATAGTTGTAAATTCACACCTGTCGCATGGAAATTTTGGTTGTAATTCGCTGAAATGTTTTCTTTTTTTATGTTGTTTTAAATATGTCTTTTTAATAGTTTCAAAATTACATTGATCGCATTGAAATTTTTGTAATTCAGATGACAGAGATTGCCTGTCTTTATGTTTTTCAATCGACTTTTCAACATTTGCCAAGGTTTTTACTGATTCTACTGATTGATCATTGTCAAAATTAGAGTTTCTTTTACAAAAATCTTTCGTCACCATCGAAACACTACCCACTTTGGCCTTAACCATAAAGTCTAAAACTTCACAATTGTGATTAAAATAACAAATTTTTTGATTAGTTATATAGTTGCAAAAACGGCATTTATAAGACTCCAATAAATCACAACACAAAAAAACCGTAGACGAACGGTAACATTTAGAAAAAAACGACATTTCTAATTAAAGCTATAGCTGCAAAAGTTTGCCACATGGAAAAACTTCAGTCAAGTGTCAAGTAAAATTGAAAGTTGGAAACACAGGCTGGAAGGTTCGCCAATCGCCACATACAAAACCCTCGCCATTTTAAATTTTACATTTTTAGATTGACAGTTGAAGCAAGGTTGCCAGCTTTATAAATTTTTCCGCGAGTAGCCATAGAAATAGTTATTTTTAGTCTCGTCGATTGTAAACTGCATATTTACGTCTTCTTAACTTCTATGATAACTTGTTTTTTTACATGCAGAGATTCCATCTGTCACTTTGACTCACTGGCGTGTTGTAAACTATTATGAAGATTATCTGCTTCTAGAGACCTTCAAAAAAAGTATGATTTAGTCATAAATATAGTTTGTTTATAACAAAACAATTTATCACACTTAATAAGACCTATAGATTTTAAAAATAACGACAGTCTAATATTTTTGGTGCAAATTCTAAGCGCTGTCTTGTGGTGTGGTACTTAGCTAGCCATCGATCGAGCTTTAAATCACAGACTAATTGCACTTAAGCTGTCAACCTTATGTCAATTCAAATTTCGAAATTTTTAAAACAGACAAAGTTGAGTCCTCGGCTAAAAAGTTGAATACATTATTCCTGCGTTAATCATTTTACAGTCCGCGGTTTTATTAAAGCACTCCGCATACCGTCGGGCTTCAAATATACGCAAAAACTATGACAAGTAATAAACTAACAGTTTTAATATTGTTTTACGTACTGTACTTATTGACTTTTATTAATGCAAAAGATACAACGTGTTTTACTTTAGAGTCCGACCTTAAACATAGTCTAAGCGCACCTTAAAATACATTTGTTTATAATACGTCTGTATATTTTTTCAAAAAAAATTTTATACATTTTTATAATTTTTTGACAGTTTTAACGTATTTATCGATATTTGTTGCTGTTTGTTTGCATTCAGCTAACTTACATTAGAGGGTCATTGCAACACGTTGATTTTTGACGATATAGTTTTAATAAAATTGATTTTTTTTAAAGTCAGTTAGTTTTTGCTAGCTTAATGCTTTTTTGTTTATTTTTGAATTGTTAATCATTGTTTCAACATTTCAAATGTCAAAATTATTTACTTTTATCATAGTTTTAATTTTTTGAGTTTCTACAAACGAGTTTTTTTCTTTAAATAAAAAAAAACGTTAACTGCAAATTTTTTATTATATTGTTAGAAAGTAAATATAAGCTTACATTTAGATTTGAACTTATTTAACTGGATTTTTTTGCATCTGGTATAAATCTAAACTTTTAGGTTTGTACGTTCTGTGGTTTGTACTCTATGTTTTAAACTTTAAATTTGCTGAAGTAAATATAACCTCACTAAATTACTGTGTCGGCACGTGTCTTTATTATCAAATATTTTTAAAAAATACTTTACATTTTTTGTAAAAAATGACTGAAACAGGTAATTCTGACATGATGGACGTGTCTGCAGATGAACCAGAAGATGTGAAACAGCCTCCCAGCAAGAAAGTGAGGTTAAATTTCTCTGTGAAACATTTTCGAAAATCGCTGGAAACTCAAGAGAAAACTACGGGTAATTTGAATTTCATCAATTAAAACTTACTAATAACGATGTTTTTTTTAGTTTTACAGAATTTTTTGCAAATAATCACCGAAAATTCAGAGGAAGATTTTGTTGGATTGTATTTGAAAAATGGGGGTACAGCTATTGAATTGTTAAAAACAGGCGAGACTGATTCAACAGTATCTCCTCTTTTGGTATTTGAAGTGGTGAATAAAGTATTGGTGGCAATTAGCAATAGATTACAAAAATTTTTTACTGGGGGCCAAGATGCATGTCGTTACATCATTACTCATTACAGTGCTTTGATCAACAAAATGCTGGGCTTAAGCTCAACCACTAAAGAGCGTTTAACTGCATTAAAATTGTTAGCGACAGTTGTGACATTTTCTGCAATTCTAGCTAAAGATGTGTTGCTCACTGTCAATTTTAATCCCTCAAATCTACAAGTTTTAACTAAAGGTGGCGAAGTTAGGTGGGCTTTCGTAAATTTTATTTGTGCTTTTTTGGTTGGGGGCTATTTTCATTTTGTGGCGGTTTTACTGGAGAAGAAGGGTTTGCTAACGAGTGTAATCAATGGTTTACAATACGATAAAGTCGATATTGTGGTAATGGTAATGACTATGATGGAAACGAATATTCTGTGTAATCCTTCGGTTTCTAAAACTGTCAAAATGAAGACTTTTAACACACCTGTGGTGCAAAGTATTGTCAATTTGTACAATTGGAAGGGAACTGCCGGAATACAAGATTCTAAAACAAAAACTTCAGTATCTGTACAAGTAAGTTATGTTGTAATTTAGGTTTTTTTTAAACAGTGGGGCTTCAATCCGTTTTTTATCTGTACAATTTATTTAAAAGATTGATTGATATTTATTGTTGGGTTCTGTCAGTTTGATATTTCTGTCATTAATAGTTATGTGATCAATGAAAAGTGTAAGCAAATTTATTTATTGTAGATTTGGACATGTGTTGTGCTCGTAAACGCTCGTCAATAAGACAAATTGGGTTAATTTAAACATCGTCATTTCTATTTTGTACTCTCTTCTAAACTTTCTCTCTGCCATCCTCCACTATATTTATCAAAGTCAAAGCAATTTAATTCATTGAACTTGATTGATTTATTCAACCTTGTTATTTATACTAAACTCATTTGAAATTTAATTGTTATTAAGCTCTACTGACGAGTGCTAATGAGCAGGTCAGAGTTATAAATTTTGGCTTTTACCTTATTACTTACTTTTTTTACTTTAAAAACGTTTAATTTTTTTTTAATGTATTAACCTTAATTTTGGTCATCTGGATGAGACAAAGCCCTGCCGAGTTGAAAGATAATCAAAAATTGCGATGATAGATCTCATAATATTATTATTAAAGGTTCAAATTGAAACAATTTTTTTATGTTATCTTAGATAATATTTTCAATATTCTTGAAAAAATTGTCGTTTTTTTTGTCAAAAAATGGTCTGATCTAATGTATATTATGTATGTGTAATATATATAACTGATGTGAACGTACCTTTACCATCGAATCGAAGTGACAGCTATTAATTTGACATCTGAACGTAACCTCGCTTTTATTTAAATAAAATTAATAACAAATAATCAAAATGTCGTCGATCGACTTTAAGGCATTGCGGACTCTTTGAACAATTGCGTTACTGACATTTGAGGATTATTCTTAATCTCCTAAAATCACCTTTCGGAATCTTGGTAGATGTTTCATTGAAAAAAATTGGCCCAATAATTTACCATTTACTATCAACTCGCTGGCCGTTACGAAAATAAAATTCCACCACAAACATTTTCTGTTCTTGTGAGAACATACTTAAGTTAAGAAATTTAGTAATTATTTTGACATTTGAAGCAATAGCTTTACAAATTATGGCTCGTTGACAGAAACTAATCGACATGGCTAACTATGACGCCAAGTTTTAAAAAAGACCCGTTGTTTTGTAGCCGGTGTATAATAACATGAATAAAAGGCGGCTATGCTTTTTTGGCAGCAAGTCTTAGATCGGTTTGTACTAAAGCCGATAACAATCTCTGCAAGTCGCTAACGCAATGGCCTAATAATTTTGGTGAATTTGAATAAATCAATTTAATTCGTTTGGGTTATTGCTTCTGAGCGCTGTTAAATAAATACATATTTGTATTCTGTTTGAGAATTTTCCGTTTTTCAAAAATAATTAAAAAAAGCATTTTACCTTCAGGAAATTGCTGCCTAGGCATTTGTGCACGTCACTGTGCTCAAATGTCAATGATAGTATTGACAATTGTGGATAAACACGTGCAATACTGGCTTAGTTTATCGACACTAATAATCAATTATAATTAATCAATGTCATTTTCGAAATGGAATAAGGCAATAAAACGGAGAATGGGAATATTTGATTAATCTGCGTTTTTAAGAAATACAGGCTGAGTATCCACAGCGTCGATCTTGATTACCAAAAAAGTTTCAGTGTTTTCAAGTTATTTTATCTAATTTTAGTACGAACTGATCCAAGGCCTGCTGCCAAAAGGGCACGGTCGCTCTTGATTCATGTTGATATTATACACCTCGTATAATATTCTTTTCTAAGTAGAGTCAAATTGTTCAAATTCCTACACCGCTTTTATAAATAACTAATTGAAAATACTAATGAATGGTCGTTATTGAGTTCTTACTTCTATTGGGCGAAGTTTAGCTTTAAGCAAATGGTTTTTAACTCTATAAAGTATTGCAAATAATAAAATAACTGTCATTTTATATAATATTCCTATAAACACAGTTTTACTACTTTGCTAAAAAGTTTTTTTGGCAAGTAGGTTTAATGTTGTTAAATCTTGAATGCTCTTTTGACTACCATGTGGTTAATTATCATCAGGAAATGAATAAAACTAAATTATTATTTGCTTGATTTTACCTGGTTTAAGGAATTTTTGTGTTTTTTTTTTAATAATCCAACTAAGGCCCGGTATTTCAATCGAGGGTTAACCCAAAAAAATTGGTTTAACCTTTTTATTTTATGGTTAGGCGTATTTCAATGCGAGGTTAGCAGATAAACCAGGTTAAATTTACACCAAAAGTTAACCCAACTGCAAGAGGTGGTTTAAACCAAAAAAAAGTAGTTAAGCATGCGCGTTGAGACATAAACAAACTGGTCGTATTATTTTGACATTTTGAAATTTGAACATACATAACCTAGTATAGCTGAGGACATTGTTTTCAAAGGAAGAAAAAGACATTTTGATTTGAAGCTATTTAATTTTTATAACAACTTGATATAATGGACTTCACTAGTGATAGTGATAGTTCGTCGTCAGACGATGATCAGGTGATTCAGTTTATCGAGAATCTGGATCGAAATCGGAAAATCCCAAGGCTCCAAATTCGAACAAATCACATGGATTATTGGGACAATGAAGAATTTTATCGCCGTTTTCGGCTTTCAAAACAGTCGACCATGATTATTTTACATCAAATTGAAGATGATATTAGACATCCCACAAATAGGTGCAAATTGTGCGCAAATTCGCACAAGAAACAGAGTTGAGTGTTCGTATGGTATATGGAAGAGACGATGGTCAATACTAAGCAATGGTATAAACGTAGAACTCAATAAAGTACAGTGGATTTTTGTTGCTACCGCAGTTCTTCACAATTTGGCGGTTGACAACAACGAAATAGATCCTCCTACTTTAACAGCAGAAGAAGAAATTGCATTCAATAATGTGAACAATGTTCCAGGGGAAAACTACGCAAATAATAATTTTAATAAAGTACGAAATCAAATAATTAATTATTTTGAGAATTTGTAAACTAGGAATTTATTAAATTTTTTTCTAATATTTTCATCCGCATGTTATGCTCTTCTTTTTCGTGCCTCAACTTTTGTTGGTGCAGGTCCTCCATGTGACCTAGCGTAGTTTTGTGGGTCTCACAAACATAATTTCGAGACCGACCACGCTCTTTTTCCATTTTTAAATTTTACCAAAATTCAACCACGCTTTTTCAAATAGACAAACTGTTCTGATTTTTGACGATTGACACCAATTAGTTTGAAAACAGCGAGATGCGCATGCGGACAGATTTCCACTGACACCAACATAACAAAAAAATTGGTTAAATAAACCTGGTTAGCTTAACCCTGTTTTATGGATTGAAATACCCATGAGAGTACATAAACCAGGTTAAAAATTAAACGAGTTTAGTTAACCACAATTTTAACCCTGAATTGAAATACCGGGCCTAAGGAGCAGTAAAGAGGACTGTTGTCTTTGTTAAGAGCATTTGCCTTTTTTTAATAAATTTCAATAAATCTTGCGGCGTCTAGATGTCTATAGTTAATAATTTAGTTGACTAATTTTAATCTGTTAATACTTATATTATCATTGCTACTGATAAACGTGCTCGGCTATACTTGACTTGTCCAATCTGCCGTGTTTTAAGTGAATTAAGTGCTCTTTGTATAATGTTTGAACTGATTCACGCGTTTGTGTTATCTAATTTTTATATTCTATGCGATATATTCCAAAATGCTGTTATATCTTTCCGACCTCTTAACAATTTTTTTAATTTTGATCCTGACTGATAAACTGCTTTAAATAATAGATTCTTTATTTCTAATTTTATTTAGTATTTCTTTATTATATATGCATTACTTTATTTATTTTTTTTTATATTCTTTAATATTAACAACTTTTTTGATAAATCCTCTTTCTTGATTAAAGTTTTTGTGACTTAAAGTAAATTAAATTATCTGTTTACTCATTTTATGCTGAAAACAATGATTTTAGTCATTCATTTTTAATTATGTTTTTCTCTCAAAAAATAATTTATTATTAATTCTCTCTTAACGAGTGAAAATTATTGAGGGAAAACAATTATTTGAATTCGACACAAAATTTGTTACACTTTCAGATTTATTAATAATTGCACAGACGTTGCCTACATTCTAGGAAAATATTCAAAACGGTTTTTTGCATTATTTTCAAAATAATGCAAAACAATCAATTTATAATATTCGTAGTTATTTTTTCTTATGTAATAAAAGCATTTTATTTTATATTTGTACAGTATGTTTTAAAATGGGTTTTTAGGTTTTGTTAAAAATTTATTTTATCAATAACTGATTTGTTTGTTCTTTTTTTGAAAAAGAACAAAAATGTTTACATGTTTTATGTCATTGTTATATTTTCTCGAATGTAAAACCTTTTTCAGGTGGACGAAATTGATAAATCCAAGGTGAACGAAGCTGTCCACAATTTTCTTTTGACCCTATGCACATCTCATAAATTCGGAGTGATTTTTAAAGACCCTCTTTTCGGTTTAGGCACTAAACAACAAAATAATCTAATTGTAACGGTTTTGAATAAACTCGAACGTCCCTGGGAGCATTCTTACGTCGAAGATTTGATTTTGAGAATTTGTAAAGCTTGCCCAGATTTAACGAAAACTGTTTGGTCAAATCTAATACCATTTCTTGAGCCTCGCTGGAGTGAAAAGTGGTTGAAGGCTTTGAGTTTTTCTGAAAAACTCCTTGACGCAATTGACGAACTTGCCATGAATAATTTGACGGAGCAACAGGTAAGATCTTTTGCGTTTGATGTACAGACATTATTAGCTTTAATTTCGCTCATGTTTTTGATTTCATTCAATATAGAGTATTGGATAAATTGCTTATTTTGTTATTTGTGCGAATGTCGTTTTTATCAACGTTTTTTTTTTGGGAGGTTTATTATATATTGAGTTTAGGACGCGAATGTTTTTGTTTTTAGACGTGATGAATGGCTTTTTAACCGAACACCGTTACTATAGTCTCGCCCTTTAATTAGTCGTTTCAAGTACGTCACAAGCCCTGCGCAAAGTGGGAGGTGCTGGACAGCTTCTATTAGACTAGCTTACGTCAGAGCTATTCCTTTAAGAAAAACGGGGTTCATGGAGGATTTCGACTGTCAATTACCTAGTGCTAGAACCAAAATAATTTGATTTCTCACAAACGGCTAAAACTGTTACAGATTAAATGTTACATCAAAAACCTTTCAGTTTATAAAATTGCTATTTTATTAATTGTTTTATTATTATCATTCTAGATGAGCCGTATCATAATAAGTTTAATTGCACCTCCTGCAATCTTCAAGAAGCTTTTAGTAGACTCCACATTCCAGGAATTACCAGTAAAAGTCCGTGTATTCCAATTTTTAATAAAAGTATTAGAAGCATTGGAAAAACATATGAAAATTTTAAATCAAAAAAATATAAATTCGTCTCTGACTAAACACATCTATCAATATTTTCCGAACGCTATAAAAATCCAGCTCAATTGTGATTTACCGGATCACAATACTTCTGCCGAGGAAGATTTAAGTGTAGCTTTGAATCTCCTGGGAAAGTATAGGATTTTAGCACCGGATCTTCTCGAAGGGTTAAACGTCGATATTAACAAACTCATGGAGAAATCAGGGGTGGATACGAAAATTAAAATAGCAAATTTGTTCTTGGATTTAGAGCCGGCTTTATTCCAACCTAAACAAGAATTGTTTGCAAGTGTCATCCAATTTGGCTACGAATATTATTTTTCCACTAGAACTCCATTTGTTTTGGGGTTTTTGAGAAAATTATTGAGAAATACGGCACTTTTTGATGATAATATCAACGAAATTGACTTTTGGATTGATGGTATCTTGAATTTAAAACATTACAATAATGATGTGGCAATCCTTGTAATTGAATTAATCCGAAGTGCGGCAGAAAACATAATCAAATATAATCAAAATATTTTTAAATTAGAAAATCCAAATTTTTCTATAATTTTCCTTGCTTTATTATACAAAGACAATATTCCAGAAAGGGCTAATAATTATTGCAATTTTGTCTTACTTAACCTGTTCCATCTTCAAACAAATTTGTCACAATTCTCGGACTTAATTTCCAAATTTCAATGTCTCACCTCAGATTTTTCAGAATATTTTCAAAAGTGGGCTCAGGGTCACTCTTCTCATCTCCCCAAATCAAAAGGGAAACTGGTTGGACAATTATCAAAATTTTCAATGGCATTTTTTGAAGGAAATGTTCCAGATTTAAATTTGGAGTTGTACCCCAACGCCAAGTTAAATTGCCTGCGTGCTACAATCTTTTATTTCACTAATTTAGTCACAAATAAGGAAATAACAGCACTTTTGGCTACGAATTGTACCAAACTGGCAGACATTTTGATGTCTGCTGATGATTCTTCCATACAAGCAGTCCTAGGCAATCCGGGTATTATAGAAAATTTCTCCATATATCACACAGAGGAGAATCAAAATTGTGTAGCGAATTTTTGCACTTATGTTATCACAAATTTTGCAGCGGGCCGCGCAGATCAGTATTTAACACAATTTCGTATAAGAATTGTGTCAGCAGTCCTGAAAATGTTTAAAAAGCCAGGAAAATACACCGATAAAATTTTTGCAGAAGAGCTGTTAAACACCATTGGTCTTACGTATGACGATTGTGAAAAAATCATTAAAAAATTTGTAGTAAATACAAATATAGTATTCTTCCGCGAAATATCGTATTGCTTAAACCGCATTGCTTTTTTGACTAAAAACAATTACACTTTCGGGCCACTTCCTGAAGATGACGTTAAAATTCTAGCTGAAACTTTTATCTCATTGATTGAAAAACAACCTTTACAAGCGTCTTGCTTTTCTGCAGCTTTTCTGAATTACCTTCAAGTGTTTCCACATAGTCTAGAGACAATTCCAGGCGATTTATTCGATAGTTTGATAGCCTTAGAAGAATTTCATAAAGATAATGTTTTTTTGTGCGCTTTTATTTTGGAACGAAATATCACCTTTTTTAAAAATGTTCTCAATAATTTAGATCTGATTTGTTCAAAACGTAGTCTATTTTTGAGCCTAATTAATAGATTGGTCGCACAAGATGATGACTTGTTACAGAAAATTTTTGGAAAAACTGAAAATTACATAACAAAAGCCTTGGAAAAGCCCCACAAAGCGGGGAAAAATTTTGAAACTTGCTACAAAAGCATTGGTGTTTTAATAGAAAAGTTTATGAAATGTGAAAAGTTTGGAGCTAAAGTGCTGAAGTTTGAGACGGTGGAAGTGTTTCATGTTTACTTTCTGAAAGTTATTTACCAAAAAATAACCACATCAAATTTTAAAGCTCTATCAAATGCAGTTTTGACTTTTTTCCATTTGTTAATGAATTTATTCAAACCGACAACACCACCGCAAAACTCTCGAGAAGTGTGTGAGATTATTTTGGAATTTTTTCAAAATATTGACAGCACAATAGATTTGACTCATTTGAGTGATAATGAAACTTTAAAGAAGTTTTGCAAGTTGTGCTTAGGATTTGGAATTGGCGGCGAAGTACTTTTGTTAAAGATTTTCCGAAAAGTTGTTGAACTTTGCGTGAAAGAAGAGGAAGGAAAAGTAATCTTAGAAATGATTATAGGACATTCGCAATTTTTGGACACTGTACTCGGTGGTGGTAAAGCAGAAGTATGGGATTTATGGCTTGTTTTGTGCCGAAAATTTCCGCAATGTATGGAAAGGGATCATATTTCCTATTTGCTGGCCTCATATGAGGCTGTCAATAGTGATTTACAGATTTTGGAGTTGCTGAAAATGTAAGTAGTTTCTACTCAACTTGTAACCTTAACCGAAGCCATTTAGGTTGTTCGGGTACGATTTCTCTTAGATGTGTACAGTTTATTCATTAGATACGCAGTGGTACAGCGGGAGATAAAAGCGTCTATGTTGCTTAGCGAAGGCACAGATGGACTTTACCCATTGGCGTCAGATTATCGCTATCAGGAATTAGCACATCTAAGGATGACTCAGGGGTACCTTTCTAATAGTACTCGAGCTCTAATTGTATTCGTGGTTAACAGAGACAGTTTCATTGTCAACTATAATTGTAATTTAATATAACAATAACTTCTGCACTATTGAGTTTGGGACAAAGAAATTGCACAAAAATTTGCCATTGGTAGCAAGAACTTGCATCTTTGAGGGTAAAACAACTAACCTAACTAATCAGTAAAAAGCATTTTTGATTTAAAATTGAAATAATGCGTTCTTGAGCTATCGCCGGACACCCCTATACCTAATTATTATTTATGTTCGTATTACCTAAATCTTTGTTTTATTATCTAGGTATGAATCTAATTCCGAGCAGACGAAATTTCACGATTTCAAGCCTTTTATTTGGGGTCAAGCAGCTGCCTCTCTTTATTCCGTTCGAAGCAATTTTCAACAAGTCTTATGGCGTCAACCCAAAATGGCTGACATTTTAAATAACCTTAATTTTGACCTAATTGTACAAACAATCACGGATCCATCAGCTCCAGCTGCTTATGATCTAAATTATTTTCTTCCGTTATTTAGCCATCTTTTGTCTCCCGAAAATCCCGTTTATCCTTACCGTTTTACAAGATCTGGAGCACTTGCTTTAACTCTGGTGGGTCTTCGTGGGTCCAAGTGTCAAAGACTAGCTACAGCTAATGTGATTCAGCGTTTCTACTTTCATTTGGATGCAAAGCAAACCGGAAAAGATAATAAGCTATGGTTGAGATTCATTGAAGCGATTTGTAAAGGGATAGCAAGATTGGAAGATTTCCAAATTAATAATTTTGTGGGAGTTTTCTTATCGAGGATGGCTCTAGTCCTGACTCAGCCTAAAGATGTTATGTATTTCCCTTTAAGCCAGTATCTTACAGCTAAAGATACTTTAGATTTTACAACAATACCAGAACTGTACACTTTGCTTCACAGCCCCCATGTGGATTTAAGAAAACACCAGCTTTTCATCCTGGAAATTATCTATGATGGTTTAAGGACTGACACAGATTTTACGACTTTCCTCAAGTCTATGGGTTTTAAATTAATTTCCGAATTGTGTTCGAGCTGCGTTTGTGATACGGTGACCAAATGTGCCATTTTAGACGTTTTTAAAAGATGTTGTGAGCTACCTTTGGGGACTAAAATTTTGTGCGGGAATTTGTCGTTTTTGACGCAACTTTTTGGACTTTTGACTGCGAATCTGAATGAATTGATTATTGTGCGGAAGTTGATTGATATTTTGGACGTTATTATTAAAATGGATAGTGATAAATGTAGGAATTTTATGGTCTATTTAAATTTTATGATAATTTGTGAAGACTCGAAAAAGTGGAAAAATATAGTTGATAGCAAAAGTGTGGACACATTCTTTGGTATTTTGTCAGTTATTGTAAGAAGACAGCCAGAATTGTTTACTAAAGACAATTTAGAGACTATTTTAACACTTTTTGAGGATAGTTATTGTAAATATTTAATTTTTCATGGGATCAAGTATGTGAAAGATTATGATATAAGCAGTGACATGAGTAATCATAATTTGAAATTGTTTATTTACAATAAATTAACGTCGCAGATTTAAAATGTGATATAATGTATATAATATAGAAATGAATATAAATATGTTTTCGTAAATGTTTACATTATTTATCCGTTAAAGTTTTGTGTAAATTTTGAAACTTTTTCTAGCAGTACAAATTTGTAAAAGTGAATGGGAGTGGTGGTAGGGATAAACATACATCTGTTTAAAATGTATGAGCACTTTACTTTTTGTCTTAAAAAAGAAATACAAAAGCAGATCGAGTTTGCAAAAAGAATAGTGGTGAGGCTATTGAAACATTTAAAAGAAAAAAAATTGTTTAGAAATTTATAAAAAATATATTACATAACTCAAAAATGCTTTTATCAAAAAAATCAATTATATCTATATTTTTACCACCAATAAAGTTATATTTATAATGATTAAGTTAATGAATAATTAAAAACAGAAACCGTAAAATCATTGTGGTCATGAAGCTGTGCAAAGAATGGCTATAAAATCAATAATATTGACCCTATAATTTACCATTCATTATCAACTTGCAAATAAGATTCTACCACAAAAATTTTCTGTTGTGAAAAAACCATTTTAAATTAAAAAATAAAGAAACTTAGTAATTATTTTGATTAAAAATTATGATCCCTTTACCTTAACTCATAGGCCTGGCCAAGTATGACGCCAAATTAAAAAAAAAAACATTTGTTGTATAATACTCTTATAGTGGTCATTTTTGAGTAATTTTTATATTACCGGAAGGTGTAGATATAAACATTGTGAATTACGTTTTAGACACGTTCTATATTTTTTTCATTCTTAAAAATGACAAAAAATGATCAAAATAATTTAAAATAGTTGACAAAAAAAAAATAAATAAGAGAACCAGATTTTATTTTTAATGTGATTTTCTGATATTTTAAAAAAATGTTACACATTTTTCTGTACAGAGTTGTTTAATAAAACCTCATGTGTATGTCGCTCTGTTCAGCAGTGGTTCAGATTACAACTTTGCTATAATAATAAATTGAAATGAAAACCAATAAATAGGAATATTTGCAGGTATTAGTTTTGTTACATCTGTTTGAAAATTTAATTTTGATTTATTTAAACTTAATAAGTACGTTTTGTTTTAATTTTAAAATAACTTAAATCGTTAATAAATTATTTTTATCACTTCTTGTATTAAAAGGGCGCATGCGCAGTAGTTTGATATTTCAAAGCAAACTTGATGTCTTCTTTTTTAATACATATTTTTCCTTATTTTCCAATGATAGTAAATAAAAAAGTAATCAAAACTACTTTACAATACGTTTTTCCACGTTCCATTAAATCTATGGTTCAAAAATAACGGCAAAATAAGGAGAATTACATCAACGATAAGAAAACTTCAAAACTCACTTTTCGCCGACATTTTAAACATTCTTCTACGGCTTTTCTTTGAATTGGGACTAATTACACTTTATCTAAGATTTTTTAGAAAGTTTTTCTAGTTTTTGAGATAAAAACACTTTTGAAAATGGCAGCGTGACGCCACCGTTCAATTGTTTTAATTTTCCAAAGCCAGCTTGTACTGTTTGTACAGTCCAACATTCAAAAAAACTAAAATAATTAAAGACTTAGTTTTATAAAGGTTGGCTTATTCCCCATAAAACGTGTTCTTTGAGCAATTTTTTTGAAATTGCTTTTTTTTTAAATTTTATATGAAGAAAATTGAATTTTTATGTTTTGGGGAGTTTTGTTACTAACGGTTGGTAACAGGGACAAGCTATTTGATTCCAAGTTGTTTAAAACTTTTGCGTATTTAGAGCTAAAGTATCTATTTTTAACTTTTAAATTTTTTTTTGTCTGTTTAAAGGGTTTTTTTAGATAACTTTCTAATGTCATATTTTGAATTGAACCAATAGGGTTCAAGTCACGATGCTACTAAGCCATTCTACAGGAAGCTTTATAGGAAGTGATCTTAAATATGGTAATGACTGACGAGCTTTTTTTAACTGGGTGAGAGATAAAGTTTATGTATAAAGATAAAGAAACGCCAAGAAGTGCTTAAGACTAGTCAAAACCTTAAAATGAGTAGCAAAAGTGTTAACTGCGAAAAAAATTCTATTCTTCTGTCACGCATCGGTTTACTATCAATGTAGTAGTCGAATACAATTTTTTTTAACAAAAGATAAAGCTTTGATGATAAAACCAATAAAGTTCTAAAGTTTTAGATTTGGCAGAAGAAAATAGTTTTTACAAGTCCAATTACTGGTAATAAAAGTTTTTATAACGTTATAAAAAAATTAATTTTTATATATTTTTTTTTGTCTTTGGTTTGATTATTATCACATTGCTTTTATTTTTTTATAACTTTAATTTTTTTTATTTGAATTCTTTCTTTTTAATTTTATTTGATAATATTGTTCAGCTTGCTTAATCGCTCTCACATATTTTTCTTCTTCTGCAACGATTGCTCTATTTTACTCTTTTTCGGAACGTTTTTGTCTAAAAATTTTATGGCATTTTAATTCTGTAGAAAAATTATTAAATTGAGAAATAAAAAAAATTAATAAAAAATAAAATCTTGATTTAAAAAAACTTGAGAAAAATACGAAAAAAAACAACTAAGTTACCAATGTCAAGTGAAGAAACATATTTTTGAAAAAAAAGGAGTTAAAACGTGATGTTCTCTAAACAAAAAAATAAAATAAAAACTATACATTAAAGTGAACCCAATCAAACAAAATAAAACATCTAGTAAAACTAAGATTAACTTCAAATAAAGAACATTTTGTTTACAAATAAGACAAAAATAAGAAGAAAAGTAAAAAACTTAATAATTAATGATATGTTTAAATAAAGAGGAATTAAAAGATAAAATGTTAGAGGAAAAAGAGTGCAAAGCAAGAGAAGAAAACCGATAAAATAAAAAAAATAATAATGAAACTAATAAGAAATTATGTTTCAATCGTGTGTCAAATTGTGTTGAATAATAATAATCATCATAAATAACAAATCTGAGCGGATTTATAAAAAAGCAAAAAAAAAAACACTTATAGAGTAATAAATTAGAAAAAGTGATAAAAGTTTCTATTGGAGAAGAAATAGTCGGTCTGTGCCAGTAGAAACAAATTGAGAAAAAGACAAATACAAAAAGCAAAAAATAATTCACTACGACAAACAAAAAGAATAGAAATAAAAATAGGAAACAACAAAAATAAATGTTGAATAATCTCAAGCTAGATAAAAAATCTGTCAAGAAAAAGTATAAAAATTATAGAATTTAAAAGTTTTTTAATTCAAACTTTAAAATTAGTGCAAATAATGTTGTGCGTTGCAAAATAAATAAATAAAAACTAGCAACAAAAGACCAAAGAATCAAAAAGAAATAAATAAAACGAAAAGTTATCTTTTTAAATTGTAAAGCTGATATATTCGAAATTGTATTGACGTTTTTTGTTTTTAAAACAAAACCCAATATTCTGTGCAACTTCCTTCATAGAAGGAAAAGCTGGTGAATGAAAAGCGCCAGCGTCGCAACTTTCACCGTCCAGACGCTCAATTATCTCAGTACTCTACAAGTTCTCGAGCGGTAATCTTGCAACTTTCAAACTTCTGAAACAACGCGATCTCCAAAACTTTTTCCGCCTCATTCGCAAAAAAAATCGCGAGTTAAAACAAAAGTCACGTGAGTAATTAGTCCAACAGTTTTCTCAATTAATTTACAAAAAAAAAATAAATAAAAAAATTAGAGTCTAATAATTAATTGGGGCCGATAGACACAAAAAACGTTTAACTCAATTATAATTACTAATTACATTGTTTGAGTTATGAAATTTTATTATAAAAGCAATTGCGATTTTGAATCCAATTTGTTTTTGATTCACAATTACCTCTAATTAATTAGATGAGAATTTCAAATGAAGTAGGGATATAGGGGCTATGCTAATATCATGGCGCAGTCCTTTTAAATCGAATTTTCCGGCAATTGACTTGGAGCAATTACTCTGAAAAGAAGACAAAATCGAGACTTGTGACCGTTTAAATTAAAAACCTTTTTTCTTCATAATTTAATGACTTTGTGTGTTTAATTATCTAAATTTCTAGGATGAAATCTTAGATGTTTCAGCTCTCTGGACCTAAGCATAATGAACTTATCAGGTGCTAATATTACCAGACCTCAATGGTATGAGACAGGAAGGGTCACCATCCCTTTGTACGTGGTAATATTTCTTCTAGCGGTTGTCGGAAACACCCTTGTTATTCTGACATTGGTAAGCTTTTTATTATTGTCTATTTATCACAACATTTACTTTATTTACAGAACTTTGAAAACTTTCTTAAAAAAATTACTTTTTAATTTTTTTTTAAATAGAAGTTGTTTTGAACCAGTTTCAGCTGGCAATTATCATTATTTCAAGTAAAACATTTTTTTGTTACAGAGTTAATTAGTTTTTTTTTTAAATGATTTTACAGTTTACAAATTGTCTTACATTCGTACTAAGATCTTTCAACGAATCTTCGCTTTTCTACTTTTTTTTATATTTATGTTCAGAAAATTAACAAAAGCTCAGTAAAACACAAATTCAAAATAATATTCGAAAACATTTAAAATTATAAAAGATATCTAATTAGTCGTCAAAAACATAAAAAAAAATATTAATGTTTCAAATACAAAATAACAAAAACATTTTCTTACTTAAACTATTTTAAGCTATTTTGAATATTCTCTTTTATAATGTTTAATCTCTCAAAATGGAATATTATTTGTTTAATTTTTTGCAGTCTTTTTGACATCTTATGTATTTTTTTTTACATTTTTTGTTTGTTTTTTTTGCGTAGATTTATATATCTGCTTAACTTGTTTCAATATTTGTGTTTGTTCCGGCTTCTCATACTTTTTCTTTCTATTTTTTTCTTGTTCTTTTTTTTGATCTTGACTATAACTTTTTGTTATTGCAATTTTTTTTTATTTTATTTTTTTGTTTATAAATTTGCCAAGTTGAAGAAAAATATATGTATAAAAAAATTATATTGTATATAAAAATATAAATGATTACACATTTTAAAAATTTAGAAAAAATCGACTTTAATATGATCACTTAATTATTATTTTATTTATGCAATTGATTTAAATTGTTTTTGTTTAATTGGTCTAAACTGAGTTTTAAAATTTAAATTAATCACTTGTTTTTATTTTCAATAAAAAAAAAGATTAAAATCGGTTCACCCAGTCGAAAGTTTTGAGATAACAAATATAAAATTGGGAATTTCCTCCTTTTTTGAACTCAGTTAAAAATATAGAAAAAACCAAAAATTATTGCCAGATTCAAATTTTACAATACCAGGGAGAATATAACTAAAAAAAAAGAAAAATTAAGTAAAATGCGCAAAAACAGAAAACGATAGGGAATCGAAAGAAAATATAAACAAGAAAAAAATTTCAGATAAAGATGATAAAATTTTTTGAGGAAAAACAAGCAACACCAGACACGTTTCAAAAACTTTTGACACGGTTTTTTTTTGAAAAAATATAAAAAAAAATAATAATCAAAGATCTGTAAGGTCAAAAAAGCTGTTATTAGAAATATGTAAGTAAATTGAACAAATATATAATTAAAAAAATTAAAGAATTAATGCAAATATATTCAAACTACATCCGACATCAGTAGACTTAAGTCGCAACAGATTCAGATTTGAATGAATATGCAGTCACAAAATTTGAGCTTATATTTACCCAGGTGCTTGTTACTGCCGTATATGGTAAAACGAGTGACATCTATTAGAAGCCACCTTGCATCAAATATTTCTGATATAAAAAATGCTTTCTACAGATTTAGATTCATTTATAGGTTATGTTCTGAATACCAAATGTCAAGGTTAATAGACACAATTTGAAAATAAAAAATATATAGCTGATTAGACAATTAAATACACTGTTTAATATTAACATGAATCAAGGGTGGTTATGTTTTTTTGGCAGCATAGCCATCCTCTCTGTAGACATGAAGTTGCTCACGCAATGGCGTAGAGTTTTTCGTGAATTTGATTAGGTATCTTAGTTTAATTAACTTGCGTTATTGTTTATGAGTGCTGTAAAATATGTAATTCATATTTTTATCCGGTTTGAGAATTTTTTCTTAAATGATCAAAAACTTATTTCACATTTATCAAATGCCTGCTGCCACGTATTTGAGCACGGCACTGTGCTAAATTGTCAGTTGTGAATATTGGCTTAGCTTACCGATACTTACCGCTTACCAGAAATTTTTTTCCTACCTCACTTTTTATTGGATTATTATATTAATCACATCTACATTAGTCCAGTCATTACGTACATTCAAAAAAGAAAATGAATTTGCGCTTCTAATTTTTTAATATGTTGTAGGGGATACCTAGAAAAGCTTAACTTGAGATTGTCGACCAAGCTTTCCTAGGAGCTTTCGCCGCCATCTTGAAAAAAGGGGTAAAATTTGTTTCTCGGCAATAACTCGGCTATCCGATGAGATTTCGAAAAATTTTGTAGGACGCTTTTTGTAGCTTTCTTTGTGCTCTACAATAACGCCTGAATCATTTTTAGCGTATCATGCATCGTTATTGAGATATCGATCGATAAAGTCAAAAATTTAGGACATAATTTTGGTTTTTTGTTTTTTTTTCTGTGGGTCTTAATAAATATGAAAAATTGTGAAATTCAAACTTGTAGAGCATATTCAGACCTACAATTTCCTTCTTGGATTTTTTTATGTTGGACAAAAATTACGATCTCCAGCGCGCCGCAAAGTCAGTGAATCCACACTCAGCGTCGAGCGAGCTGCTCGCTCGGTTGTGTCTGGATGTCGAATCGAATGGGAAATTGTTCAGAAAATTGATGGGATAAAAAATAAGTACATAGAGCAACAAATTAAGGATCACACAATAGTAATTTATTATACAAATAATTTGTTTGTGCAGTAAAAAAAAATATTTTTTTACAATACAAAATAAACAAAACAAAATAAACGGAAAGAAAAATATTTTTTTCTGCACTCGATAAACTTTTTTCATGTTTTTTTTCGCTTGGATGGTCCAGGCTGAAGATCTTCGTCCTCCGTAAACTCTTCGAGTTTACGGAGGTATATGTTGAAACGTTGGAAATGATGCTGATTCGATGAGAGCATCGTCATCATCATCGTTACAGACATCGTCGTCGTCGTCAAGCAAAATGTCGACTCTGTTCAATATATGATTAAAGGTTTGCATTTTTTTATTAACGGGATTAATGGAGAACAGAGGAACAATGTTCTTTTAGCGAACCAAACAACGACTGACTGTTATTTTTTCATAACGACCGCTGTTAGCCTCGTCAGCTTGTCTTTTTTTTTCATTCACCCTTCATTTGTTAATACATACACACTCACACACACACACAATCTCTCAATTTTCTTGCGCTCCTACAATACGATATACTAACTTGAGCGCGCTTGACGTTGAGCGTGGATTCACCGACTTTGCGGCGCGCTGGAGATCGTAATTTTTGTCCAACATAAAAAAATTCAAGAAGGAAATTGTAGGTCTGAATATGCTCTACAAGTTTGAATTCTACAATTTTTCCTATTTAATAAGACCCAAAGAAAAAAAAAGCAAAAAACGAAAATTGTGTCCTAAATTTTTGACTTTATCGATCGATATCTCGATAACGATGCATGATACGCTAAAAATAGTTTGGGCGTTATTGTAGAGCACAAAGAAAGCTACAAAAAGTGTCCTACACAAATTTTCGAATCTCATCGGATAGCCGAGTTATTGCCGAAAAACGAATTTTAAGCGTTTTCCAAGATGGCGGCGAAAGCTCCTAGGAAAGCTTGGTCGACAATCTCAAGTTAAGCTTTCCTAGGTATCCCCTACAACATATTAAAAAATTAGAAGCGCAAATTCATTTTCTTTTATTTGCCTTTTTTTCGGACGAAATGACTGGACTACATGGATTATCAAAAAAATATTAATATGAAAAAATAAATAATACGAAATTGATACGAAAAAAAAAATTTAGGCAAAGTGGTAAAATATCATTTACTGCTCCAGAAAAAAAGCATTCTTATTAGAATGTTGTTTTCGAAATAGAATAAAGCGAGAAAATAAAAAATGAGATTCGATTAATCTGTGTCTTCAAAAAATGCAGGCTGAGTATCCACAGCGCATACAGGTTTGTTACCAAAAAGTGTATCAGTGTATTCAAGTTATTTTACCCAATTTTAGCACAAACCGATCCAAGACCTGCTGCCAAAAAAGCATAATCATCCTTGATTCATGTTATTATATTATTGTTAAGATTTTTTCTTTTTTGAATACTGATTAGGGCTTACAATTTCTCACAATTTTTTTTTGTAAGCTTAAATCGGCTTAGGATAGAAGTCTTTAGACAAACTATAAATCTTGATTGAGCTTTTTGTCGACGACAAATCGGTAGAGTCGTTTTACGGTTGGAAGCGGCATTCATTAAAACCAAGCTTTTTTCTAAACATTCAATTTAAGCAGTTTTTCGAGTTGGTGTGTTTTAGACGGTAAAAGTAACATTTGAGGCTTAAATTGTTATAAAAAAATTTGACATATTGTGTGGGTGCTCTCGGCATGCATAAGTAAAAAGTTTTTCTATTTGTAGCAGAGCATCTTCAACGTGATTACTTTTAAAACCGCGGCAAAGTAATATCAGAAGTGAGATAGGCGTTTGTTTGGAATTGATAAGAGTAAAATGTAAAAAATAAGATTAAGAAAGTTGCTTTAGAAATGAGCTATCCATATCAATGGTTCAAAATGATTGTCGACGAAAATTATTTGAGAAACTTGTAACAACAGCATCTTTTTTTTTTGGATTCTATTGTTAGATAGCATTTTATGTCTGGCAACCAAATTAATAAGGTATATAAATCCAGCACCATAAAGCTTTGTAATTTTAAATTTAGGTTGTTGTGACTTTTTGACAGAACAAATCTATTTAAAACGTGAGATGTAGTTTATTGCAAAAGATTGAATTCATTATTTTCTAGATAATGATAGTAATCTTTTATATTTAGTTGTTTTTAACAGTCTGATGAGAATATTTAATGCGTGGCGGTTTTTTAGGCTGCTACAAGCAAGCTTAAATATATTTCACCTGACCGTTGAAGTTAAATTAAAAAAATTATGAAATATTGCATAATTCTCAGTTAGAAACAATTTTTTGTAAACACAAAAAATGTAAAAAATTTTTAATAAAACGGTTAAACACAACTTTTTATATATACATCTATTCATTTATTATACACATCTTGGATGTGCATATTTAATTCATCCATTTTCTTTTTACATGCTATATATTTTTTTTTTAGTTTTTTACTTTTAATAGATATGTTTTTTTGTTTTATAGTTTTCTGCTTTTGAATTAAAGGACTTTATTATAATTATTTTTAATTTTTTTTTTCTGTTATTTTATTTTTTTTTTTGGTTATAATAAACACTCTTTATTCTTCTGCGCGTGCTATAGTTTCGCTTTTTTTCTTGAAATTAATTTGCAGTTTTTATCACTTTTTTTCAATCTTTTTTTTTTATTTTAGTATAAATTTATTCTTTTTTATTATTTTTCTTAATTAGCTAATTTTTTCTCTTGTACTTGAATCTTTATTATTTTTTTTTGAAGGTAGGAATCTTCAAAACACTATCCGGTGTGGTTTCGTACACTCTGAAGCGAGGGATTCTAATGAAGTTTGTGCAATTACTACTCCTTCCTTGCTATGGGCAAGCGGCACTGCCGTCAAACATTCTTAGGTGCCCTACGGCTGTTGTTTTTTCTCACTATTACTTCATCAGACTAAAATTGTATTTTTTTGCTTTCTGTCTGTTGTATTCTTCCTTCTCTTTATTCTTTATTATGCAATTATATAATATATAATTTTCTACTTTTTCCTGGACTCTATTATTCCGTTAGTGTTAGTCTGGACCCTATCATGGTGTATAACAAACAACACTACGGAACACACAAAAATAGTGTGTTTCGTAGTGTCTGTATTCTTGCCGTAAAAGCACTCGTCTGTAGTGTCTTTTCCAAATCTATAAGTTCCATGTCCAGTGAGTACCTGCGTCGGGCAATAGTCCAGCTCTCAATGTTGGCAATTTATCAGTTTATCTCTTTAATGTCAGAGGTATAAGCTTCTTGGTCCACTGCGCTATATTTTTTTCCTTCTTCTATTTGTTTTGCTATTTATTTCGAGATTTTTTTTTTACTTTGTGCTGCAGTTTTTTTATTTTCTAACCTGTTTTCATACGCATATAATATTTCTTGTTCTATTAAAACAATGAATGTAGTACCCGTTATTACCTGAGCCGCTACTACCAATGCAGAAACCAATCCTAATAGCAATTTTCTTTGTGTTTTTTTCCATAATTAAACAGTATTTTTTTTTTAATTAATGTTCCATATTGGAGCTTTTTATGAAATTATGTTGTAAAATCCGTTACATAAAACTGCTTTTTTACTAAATCTGGGACTTTTCATGTTTGGCTTTAGTCTATTCATCAGACAAGCTACAATTTCTTCTTCTTTAAGTGCTGCCTAGAAAATTTATTTTTCTAAAGTGATACTTTGGTATATGGTGATGCCAAAATACGTTAAAGACTTTACTGATTTAATAGGTACGCCTTCACACCTGAACTTAATTATGCTTCTTTTTTGCTTTCTTTTAAGTATTATAGCTTCTGTTTTCTGAGGAGCTAATGATTGATTGAGAAGGGGTCGTTTGGCAAATTCTACCTCACATAATTACGCTCAATCTGATTTATTCTTCCTGTACTCTACGCTTATTGTTTTCTTAGAAATTCTAGACTTTTTGCAAAACTAAGTATGTTTCTAAGTTACTCGTTTTTGACTTCGGCAGACATTAGCCTTGCACTGCCTAAGTAGGTCAGTTTTTGGAGCACTAACTTATCACAATTACAGAGTAGGGGTTTAGCGGTTTTACTGTCTGATTCACATAGTCTGCAGTTCTCACTGTCTGCCAAACCCAGCCTTTTAAGGTGATACCTGACCAAGTGTCCAGTAAACAGGCCTGCAATGGCTCTTATTTCGTACTTCAATAGAAGAAGAAACGTTTTTGCGTTTTCTGACAAATATTTAATAGATTTTTTTGCCTGCCTTTGACCGAGAATATCCTTTTACTGGTGCATTTTGGCTGCAGATTTTTACCTAAAAATTTCCGCTTGTCTATGCGAACTTGTTAGTTCACAGAACGCCTCGTAGCCTATTGGGAATGTTCTGGAACCTGTTCTCGCTATTTTGTTTGTTTTTATTCCTTTCTGACCTGGCACCCAGATGAGAGCAATCTTGTTGCCTAAAAATTTCCACTTGTCTATGCGAATTTGTTAGTCCACAGAACGCTTCGTAGCCTATTGGGAATGTTCTGGAACCTGTTCTCGCTATTTTATTTCTTTTTATTCCTTTCTGACCTGGCACCCAGATGAGAGCAATCTTGTTGCCTACTGCCAGGTTCTTCAAGGGCTGTCTGCACTCTCAGACTATTCGAGATTCAGTTTTATTTACATTGACAGGCTTAGCTGCCAGACAGAATATAGATCTTCTTGTCTTCAATACGCCAACTTGTGCAGTTTAACTTTGAGCCACATGACGGTCAGTAATGACCGTGTCAAACGGCGTCTTAAAGTCATCTATTATTGGCATCACGTCTATTAGTTGTTTAACACAACCTGGCTGTAGAAAGTTCAGTATCTTGAAATGACCTGCTTGGTTTTCTAATTTGAATTTTTTTAATTGGGCTAGTCTTAGAGATACTTGTAGACTCTCCTTTTGCATCTGTAGGTGAATGGGGCGTTAAAGTCAAGGGGCGTTAAGTGCTTGTAATGCTTGCTCAGGCTCGCAAGCCGCTGCAATTTCTGCAGCCAGCTTGCTTTGTGTCGTTGTTTCTTTAGTTTTCGTCTACCATACAAGAGATGCGTATGTGACGATAGGTCATATTACCGTGATGTACAACCTGTACAATTTACCAAAGACTACCCTGTGGTAGGGCGGGACACCAATGACCAACTTGTGGTAGGGCAGTGGTCTACCCCCACTGCTGTGTAGGGGATGTAAAGTAGTTTTTAGTTTGTAAGAAGCAGTTGATAATAAACATTCAAACAGTCAACATTGCATACAATTCTTATTCAAAATATCACATATAATCATCGGAGATCAGAACTTCTAGTGGCTGAGTTAAACTTTCAATAATCGGCACTTCATCAACATACACCTCACAAGGTTAAACATGGTCCTTCGAGCCGGATTTTAATTAATCCAAGAAATCAAATCATCTTAAAACAATCTAAGTGCAGAGGAAGGTTCATCATTCCAAGACGAGGCAACCGAGTGCCCACGGCGGTCAACCTTTGATCCATTGCATCGGCGTCTCAAGAGAAAACACTCTTCACACCAAAGCGGAAGTCATTGTCCAAGGCAGCCTCAGGCATCACAAGGCATCCCGGTAAGTGGTTCTAATCTCAATCCTTAAATCAATCCTATTGTATTCAAAATCAAGCCAGTTTCTATTTGTAAACAAATTCAAAGTCGTAAAAATGACCAAAACAGATATTGTTAAGCAAACATTAAAAACAATAGAAGATAAAATTAATCGCGTTCAAATTTACGTCCAGGAATTTGATGCCTCGCTTACAAGTATAAATCAATTAAAAGCGCGTCAACAAATTTTGGAAGCCGTTAGAAAGGAATTTGAACAAACTCAATACGAGTTGGAGTCAATCGAAAACAAACCGGACGACGCCGCAAGGCATGCAAACGCCCGAATTGTATTCGAAGACAATTATTGCAATATAATAAGTGCAATCGCGGATATCATCGACAAAGTTCAAGCAAATCCGAGTTCAAGTCAGCGAGCGGTAACAATAGAGCAATCGCAAACAGGGTTAAATCTACCTACTTTAAATTTAGTAACCTTTACAGGGAATTACAAAGACTGGATTAATTTTGAAAATTCATTTGATTTAGTAATAAATAATAATACGCAGTTAAGCAATCAGCAAAAACTGCATTATTTAAAATCATGTTTAATGGGAGATGCCTTAAAATCCATTGAAACACTGCCAGTTAAAGACGAAAATTATAACAAGGCGTGGGAAATTCTAGTAGCGAGATTCAAAAACACTCGTTTAATCGTTCAAAATCATGTAATGGCGATTTTAAATGCACCAAGCGTCTTAAAATCATCACACACCGCGCTTCGCGAATTATATCACTCAGTAACGGCTAATATAAGCACTCTAAATTCGTTATCAATTGCAACCGATCAGTGGGACGCTTTGTTAATTCCTATCGTGGTTGAAAAATTAGATTATATCACAAGGCGAGATTGGGAAGCGTCACTAGACACATCGGTGCCAAAATATTGCGATTTTATAAAGTTTTTAAACAAACGTTGTAACATCTTAGAATCTATGAATTATGCAAATCATAGTAAATTAAGTCTAAGTAATTCGTCGACCAAATCAACATTGAGCAGCAACAAACCTAAGACTATGGCGCATCTTGCAACAAGCAAGAAACAAGGTATTTGTGCGTATTGCAAAATGTCCGGTCATAATATTAATCGATGCGAAATATTTATAAATCTATCGGATAGGGAGCGAAATGAGAAGGCAAGGGAAATGAAATTATGTTTAAATTGCCTACGCGATAATCATGCAGTCGCAAATTGTCGCATAACCACTAAGTGTAGAATCTGCGACAAAAAACACAGCACTCTTTTGCACCTAAACGAGGAATCGTCAAGCCAAGATAATATCACGATAACAAATCACGCATCTAATAACAAACAAATTTCATGCGTGTTATTATCGACCGCTATCGTGTCTATTAAAGGCAATAAAGGAAAATTCGAAAAATGCCGGGCGTTATTGGATCAAGGATCTATGTCCAACTATATTTCAAAGGCAATGTGTAAAAGATTAGGACTCGAAACAAAATCATGCAATATTGAAATTAAATGCCTAAATCAAGTCTCCAGTACAATTAATAAATATATTCATGTTGATATAAAATCAAATTATAATGCTTATTGAGCCAAGCAAATCAGTTGTTTGGTAGTAGATAAAATAACGGAAAATCTTCCCTTGGTAACATTGGATAGCGGTGCTTTTAATGTTCCCAAAAATATACAGTTAGCGGACCCAACATTTTATTGCAGTGCACCTATAGATATGCTAATTGGCGCCGAGTTATTCTTCTCCTTATTGTGCGTCGGACAATTTGCCTTGGAAAACGGATTAGTTTTTCAAAAAACCCATTTTGGATTTATTGCTGGGGGACCGGTGGCTGCAAATAATCCTCGTAAAAACCCTGTAAGTTATACATCTTGCAATTTATCTACTATACCGCCAAATAACAAAGTGGACAATTTATTGGTCAAATTCTTTGAAGTCGAATCTTCAGGTACTGAGTTTCTAAATGAAGATAATAAAATGTCTAGGGAAAATATAATGGTCGAAAAGCATTTTACAGATCATGTTCTTCGAACAAAGGAGGGCCGCTTTATTGTTAAACTGCCGACAAGGCAACCAGATTTAAATATTGGGGAAACAAAGAGTATGGCTTTAAAGCGATTCTACAATATCGAAAGAAAACTACAAAAGGATTCAAAATTAAAAATAGAATATACTAAATTTATTAAAGAGTATTCTTCATTAAGTCACATGGAATTAATTTCGGAAATTCCAAAAAATCATTGTTATTTACCTCATCACGCGGTGTTAAAACCAGAGCATTTAACGACAAAATTGCGCATTGTTTTTGATGCATCCGCAAAAGGTTCTAATCAAAAAAGTCTCAATGACAATTTGTTAGGCGGGCCTGTAGTGCAGCGCAGCTTGTTTGCGATTCTGCTACAATTTAGAACATATTTATATACCTTAAGTGCGGACATTGAAAAAATGTACCGACAAATCTTGGTTAGTTCATCCGATGCAAAATATCAGCTAATTTTATGGCGAGACAACCCATCAGAAGACCTTAAAACATTTCAGTTAAACACTTTAACATACGGTACAAAATCAGCTAGTTTTTTAGCTACAAGGTGCTTAAGCGAACTCGCAATTCAAAACCGAATTAAATATCCAAAGGCTTGCGATATAATATTGAACAATTTTTATATGGACGATATGATAGCGGGAGCAGATTGTATGGAAGATTTGAAAAAACTCAGAGACGAAATAATAATTATATTAAAACAAGGTCAATTTCACTTGCGGAAATTTCAATCTAATAATGTAGAAATTTTACCAAAGGATGACGTGAACGAGTCTCATTTAAATATACGGTGGGATAAAGATGATCACACCAAGATTTTAGGTTTATACTACCATCCAGCTAGCGATACTCTAAAGTACGATGTTAATATTGCCGAGACAAAAAAGGTAACTAAACGGGTGATTTTATCAGAATCGTCAAAATTATTTGATCCGCTCGGGCTAATAGGGCCGGTTACAATAAAAGCAAAATTCATTATGCAGCAGTTATGCTCATTAAAATTAAATTGGGACGAAGCAGTGCCTATAAGCGTTTACACTGCGTGGAAACAATTCACAAATGAAATATTATTGCTAAAAAATATCGCGCTACCGCGAGCCGTGAGACAAGTTGATGCAAAAAAAGAAGTGGAACTGCATGCATTTTGCGATGGCTCGGAAAAGGCTTATGGCGCGGCGATTTATATCCGAACAAAAAACAAAAGCGGTCAATATACCACAACCTTAATGTGCGCAAAAAACCGAGTAACACCTCAAAAAACAATGACAATACCGCGAATTGAGTTATGCGGAGCTCTATTAGCGGCTCGCTTGTTAACGACAGCAAAGGCAAGTATGATAGGCACTAATATTTCTCAACAAATCTTATGGTGCGATTCAGCCATTGTAATTGCGTGGATTAACAATCCTTCAAAAATGTTAAAAACATTTGTGGCAAATCGAATTGCGGAAATAACAACATTAACAAATCCAAAGGATTGGCGACACATAAGCTCACAATTAAATGCAGCCGATATCTTAAGTCGCGGAGCGTCCACGGAGGAATTGTTACAATGTAAAAGTTGGTTCGCAGGTCCCCAATTCTTATTAAAAAATGAGATCGAATGGCCTCAATCGAAAATAAACATAAAACAAGAGAATTTACCCGAAACTCGGTCGCCGGCCATAATCTGCAATCTGTCTATAGAAATCCCAGAATTCACAAAATTTTCAAACTATTTTAAATTACAACGCGTAATAGCATGGGCAATGCGCTTTATAAATAATTGTAAAACTAAAAGCAAAGTTAAAAACTTAAATAATATGTTGTCAGTGAATGAACTGAATAACGCAACTAACATTATAGTTCGTACAATTCAAATATCAAATTTTTCTGTAGAGTGGTCACATTTAAAAAACAATAAACCACTACCGGCAGGTTCAAAAATTGCCTCGTTAAGTCCATTTTTTGATGACAATGACATTATTCGCGTAGGTGGGCGAGTCGGAAATTCAAGGCTATCCATAGACGCAAAACATCCAGCAATATTGCCGAAGAGCCACCCTGTCACGGATTTAATTATAAAACAGGAGCACGAAAGGCTTTTGCATGCGGGGCCGCAAGCTACTTTAGCGGGACTTCGGCAAAGGTTTTGGATAATGTCGGGAAGAAGTTCAATACGTAAAATTATTCATAAATGTCTCAAATGCTTTAAAATTAATCCAGTACGTGCCCAATTTCTAATGGGAAATTTGCCTGCTAAAAGAGTGCAGCCTGCGCGTCCATTTATTACTTCCGGTTGCGACTTTGCGGGACCTATTCTCACAAAGGAATCAACTGGGCGTGGAAGACGATTAGTAAAAACTTACATCGTTGTATTTGTTTGCTTTGCCACTAAGGCAATTCATATAGAATTAGCGACAGCTCTATCTACAGAGGAATTTCTCGCGGCTTTCAAACGGTTCATAAGTAGACGCGGTTATGTTCGCGATATTTATACAGACCACGGCAGCAATTTTCTGGGCGCAAACAATGAACTAAGAAATTTGTATGATTTTTTAAAAAGGAACAAGAACATCATTGATAATCAATTATCGGATCTTCACATGAATTGGCATTTTATCCCGCCAAGTTCGCCACACATGGGAGGCTTATGGGAAGCCGGTGTAAAATCAATAAAAAGGCATTTAAAGGCCACTGTAGGAAATGCTTGCTTATCAATAATTGAGTTATACACAGTTTTAGTGCAAATAGAAGCATGTTTAAATTCCAGACCTTTGACCCCCCTTACTTCCGATCCCAATGATTTCGAAATCCTAACCCCTGGTCACTTCCTAATTGGAGAACCACTTATGGCAATACCGGAATATCCACTCCAGGAGGTGCCTATAAACAGATTATCAAGGTGGCAGTTAGTGGAACGCATCCGACAACACTTTTGGACCCGATGGAGTAAAGAATATTTAACATCTCTTCAGCAACGGGCTAAATGGTTTATGCAACATAGGTCATCCAGTGTCAAATTAGAAGGAGCCTTGGTACTGCTCGTTGATGACAACACCCAGCCTCTATTATGGAAGATAGGACGAATAATCAACACCCATCCTGGAAAGGACGGTCACGTCCGTGTCGTCACCGTAAAAACAAAGCAAGGATTCTTCAAACGAGCATTAACAAAAATTTGCCTGCTACCAATCGAGGAAGATAACCCAAAAGGGACAACGTAGTGCTTGTGCAGTGAATCAGCGTAATTAAGAAAGTGTAATTAACACTCATAGTGTAATTAAGAATGGATAAATTGTATCAAAGATTAATAACATTGTTGAAACTCAGGAGCTTCAAAAGGGGGAATATGTACAATTTACCAAAGACTACCCTGTGGTAGGGCGGGACACCAATGACCAACTTGTGGTAGGGCAGTGGTCTACCCCCACTGCTGTGTAGGGGATGTAAAGTAGTTTTTAGTTTGTAAGAAGCAGTTGATAATAAACATTCAAACAGTCAACATTGCATACAATTCTTATTCAAAATATCACATATAATCATCGGAGATCAGAACTTCTAGTGGCTGAGTTAAACTTTCAATAATCGGCACTTCATCAACATACACCTCACAAGGTTAAACACAACCAGTGTACTATTTGTGGTTTTAAACTCCATGTCTTGACAAAGAGCTTTTGACATGCCCAAAAGCAACTAAGAGTGTTATCGGCGTGGGTGTTCTATTTAAGTTTACTGTTTAGCGTTACCCCTAGATATTTCACTTTATTGAAAAATTGTACTGATAATCCCTCTAGTTGCGTTTAAGATTTAGCTTTATGCGTCAGTAAATGAGACTATGTTGTTCTTGTCAGGTTAACACGAAGTTCCTCTTTATCACACTATTTTTTGATTGTGTTTAGGGAGCTCTGCATTAGGCTGGAAATAACACCTTTATTTGTATGTGACTAGAATTCTAGTCTGTGACTAGATTGCGACGTCATTTGCGTATTCTAGTACGCAGTGTTCTCTTTGCGTTAACTCACAGAGTAGATCATTTACAACTATTGACCACAGCAGAGGCGACAACACTCCACCTTGTGAACAACCTTCAACCGTGGTCAGTAAAGTGCTTTCCTCTATTAGTGAGGCCGTTGTTATGCGGCTTACAAGCATTGATTCAAACTAGTTTACTACAGCTAATTCAATGCAGTGTTTTTATGCTGCCGATTAATAGATTTAAAAGAGGTGTCTCAAATGCACTCTCTATAAATATGCCAGCAACTACTCTTTTTGCCTTGATAGTTTTTTCTACTCGTCTAACAATGTAATGAAGTGCGTTTATCGTGAATTTGCTAGGTTGGTATGCAAATTGTTTGGAGTGTAGCTGTGCTCTGTTGTGGAGCACGTTCTTTATGTGGTTATTTACAATTTTCTGCTTTAAAGAGAAAAGAGGATAAGCTGATTGGGCGATATGATTAGGCTTCGTCTGGAAGCCATCTGCTCATCTCTGGTATAAAGTTACGCTCGCTGTGCCTGTTTGAGTGGTGGTATACATCACTTGCAGGAGCAAAGCTGGCCAGCCAATATTGTTATGTCTCTATGGAGCCCGGTAAGTGCGTCAACATCAACACCTGTAAACTTTCTTGCTCATCCTCAGTGAATTTACCATTAGGTTTCTTAATAAGCTCTTTTGTGTTTGAGTGACGACAGCACTTTTTGAAGACGCACAGCTGGGGCCAGCTTGTCGATCCCTTTGCCAAAACGCTTCCGGTCTGCTTTTTAAAACTTTTCAATTTTTCGTTGTAAAGAGGAGTTGAAGACGTTTTTTTTATCTAGTTGCTAATAATTTCTTAAAACTTGCTGGCGGCGTCTGTCAGAGCGTGTGGGTTAATTGCTGCAACTACCAATGCAAAATTGTCAGCGTATCCAATAGTAGTGGCGTTTAAATCATCATACAGCAAATTCTACAATGTAGATTTTAATTCTGAATCTCAAGGAACACTAGTTTTAACTGTTTCTGACATATCAATATTTATATACTTTTTTTCCTGTAATTTTTTGACAATAATGTTGTGGCTTACTGTGTTCAATGCGTTTTAAACGTTTATTTTTACCAGTGCGAAGAATTTGCAGTTGTACTCTTTAATAGTTTTTAGTGCCATATCAACCGCTAGAACTGTGAATTTTCCACTTTAAAAGTTGAACTGTCGAGAACTTAAACCACCCTTTTTTCTAATTTATTGCTTAATCTGTTCTTAATTAGACTTTTTAAAAACTTACTCGATGCGTTTAGTAAACATATTGGTCGGTATTAGCTTGCTATTTTTGTGGGTTCCAGACTTTGGAATCAAAACAAGATTAGCAATTTTCCGCTTGTTCTTGATACGTGAGCAGACTATTTAAAATACCTAGCCACCATAAAGAAAAAAATTTTTTCAAAATTCTAACTGTTTTTGCAGGTTTTTATCCACACAGGCCGTACGTTTTTTAAACCTGCTCTTAGCTTTGTATAGCTCATCTAGAGTAAAAGTTTTCTTTTAAAATTTTCCCACATTTTTAATTTTGATTTCTGGTTTTTGATTTTACTCTTACAGAGTTTGCAAACAATTTTTGTTGTGCTATAATCTTGGTTGCTTAATTTGTTATCTTTTGCTGCCCGCACTTGTTTTCTTCTAAGTTTGTTGCATTCTGAATGTTTTTCGGCAATTGGGTCTTTTTACTAATACAGTGCTCTAACTCGTTTTTTAATTAGCATACTAGCTTTTAGAGCTTGCTGCAGAGTCCTAGGGCTTGTTTTATAATTTGCGTTATGTTTGACTGCGATTAATTTAATGATTGTTTGGTAGATTCTCTAGTCTACATAATGTTTCACCTAGCTGTTAGAAACCAAGAAACATAATTTTTTTTGCAACATTACTTGTTGCCATTGTGACATCTATAAAAGATTTACTGTTGGTTTAAGCCCTGTGTTCAGCGCAGTACTCCCGTGCAGATATTTATTGCTCCTAGTATTCTTTTTTTTTGTCTTTAGTAACTGATCCCCACTGGGGAAATTTAGAGTTAATATCCCTTAAAACAATAGTCTCTGGTTGGTTGATGTTTGTCATGATGTTATCCACTTCTGTTTTATAGTCTTACATTGGCAAGTTAGGTGATTTGTAGCAGCAAATCGTATTCATGTTTTTAAATTTTATTTTATTATTATTTATTTATTAAGCCTATCACATTTACTCTACTCATTTTTTCTTTTCTACGTATTAACCTTATTATAAATTTAATTTTTTTTTTAGTTTTTGTTGTTTATTTAAGCTACATATATTGTAAAAAAACATTTGTATGTCTTTTGCATTACTTGTTTTTCTTTTTTTTTTTAACTTAACATTTGGATAATTTTATTGATTTAATTTTTTATTCTTTCTCTTATTTCTTGTCTTTCTCTATTGCTGCTTTTTGTACTTTTATTTTGCTTATGGCTTTTTTTTTTGTATTATCAATTGATTGGTTTGCAATCTTTGGCACTATAACTATTCACTCAGTTTTGACCACCAAGTAGTCATTATCAAAAGATGATTAAAACTAAATTATTATTTGCTTAATTTTACCTGGTTTAGGAAATTTTGTTGTTGATTTGCTCTAATAATCCGGCCAAGGAGCGGAAAAAAGCACTAAAAGCATTTGCCTTGTTTTTATAGAATTTGGCGGAGTTCAGATTTCTACAGTTATTTATTTGCTTGACTAATTTTAAGCTGTTAATAATAATATTATGATTATTGTGCAATAGTGATATGCTATTGATGTCGTGCTTAGCTATACTCGACTTGTCCAATCTGTCATATTTTAAGGGAGCTAAGAGATCTTTGTATTAGGTTTAAACAACTGATCTACGTGTTTGCCCCATATAACATCTGTCACAGTTATTACAATCTTTGTATTAATCTACCTGTAAATCTTCTAATTTTGATCGATAAACCGCTCTAAATCCTAAATGTTTAAGCACAATATCAAGTTTGTTGGTTATCTAAGGTTTAAGGATAACCAACTTATAATTCTTCTTTATTTATTTGAACATTAGTGCAGTTTTTGACATTGGCGTTAAGTTTTTGTTTATTTATAATTTTATTTATTATTTCTTCATTATATACATCAATACATATTAGCAACTTTTTTGATAAATGTTTTTTTTGATTAAAAAAAAAGTTAAATAATCTATTTACTAAAAAACTTAAACTTGCAATTTTGTGTGATTTGAGTCATTAGGAATGTATCTTAAAGTGCTTGTTTTTTTTATAAATATATCAAATTCTAAATCGCCTATTGTCTTTTTAGTTACGTTTACATGTGACAAATAAAATTAGTTATTATTTTCCTTTTCATAAATAAATTTATTTGAAGAAAAACGATTACTTGATTTTGACTTAAAATTTGTTACATTTTAAAAATTATTAAAAACTGCAAAGACGTCGTCTACGTACCTTATACACATTTGAGAAAAATATTGAAAATTGTCTTTTACATTATTTTCAAAATGATGCAATTATAATTCAGCCAGAAATGGCATTATACATTAACCTATGTTGCCTCCTTCAATTTGTCTGTAAAATTTATTGTCACATTGAAAAATTGTTAGCTCATTGAAGCAAGTTTTCAAATAAATTATTGTTGTTCCTATTGGAACGCTAGGATTTTAATGAAGTAACATCAAACAACACTATTTGTTTGTGATTCTGTTAAATTTTACGGTTTTTACTTTATTAATAAACTCCTGTAAGTTTTTTAGTAAAAAGTTTTTTAACGACATATTTAAATTTTTTATATCACTCACTGACTAGTATTTGGAAATAATATATTTAATAATTTTATAAACTAAAATTTTTTTTTATTTATTTTGTGAGTACAAAAGCCGAGGAAAAGAGTTGTGTCAAGTAATTTTCAAAATCATTTTTAAATAATTAAAAAATTTTTTTGAACTATTATAAATTTTGGTATTTGCAGATTTGGTTTTTTTCAATTTTTTGTCATTTTTGCTTTTGTTGTGAAAAAATAATCAAAATAATTTGTTTTATCTTTCTATCTAATTTGAATATATTTTTCCTTCTGGACATTGCAAAAACCTAACTGTCAAGCGGGTTTTCATAAAAAAAAATTGAAATTTGACCCATGAGGCACATCGCTATCAAAAATTGCAATTTCACCGAAAATAAATTGTTTTAAAGTTCTTGCGTCTGAAATAGTGAAACGATATAAATTAGAAAACTTCTCTTCAACGCAGCCAAGCCGAATTATATTAAAAAACTTTTCCAGAACTCTGAAAATACACAATCAAAAGTGATTGAAATTAAGCAAATTAGTCTATAATTCGGGCGGCAAAAACACATTTTTTTTTGAGAAGCATGAAAGTTAAAATATCTTATAGGTCAAGCATCAATCAATGTCACTGAACAACTACCCTGACAATATGATGAAGGGAAGCGTTTTTTCCGAAGTTCTTGCAAAACTTTAAAATAAATTTCTCTAAATTTATTATGTTTAACTCGATTTTTTTTATCATAAATTAGATTTGGTTTTTCAATTGCATATATATTTCAATATTTCAAATACTTTTTTTTACTTTAGTGTCACAAAGTGACTTCTGTGATAGGTATAAGCTACTTTTTTTAGTAATTAATCACTATAAAACGAAATGTTTTGTACAATTTGATCTAAGACATATAGGGCCGGCGTTTTTTTACCGCTTTACAACCGCCCAGTTTGTTTATCTTATATCGACCAGACAACTTATCACAATTTGTCGATCGGTCTAACAGCGCAGTCGAATACTATCCACGCATATCCAACGTTCCATTGCTTGCTTGAATAGGTAATTTAACGGAAACCTCAGGGTGGTCTTGTAACGATTGAGTTAACTATACCGGGGTTTGACCCGTGCGTTTTGGGTGGGATTCTCACCACATCATAGCGAGCTTTACAGAGTGAGATAAAATCTTTATGATATATACATTATAGATGTATGGGTGTGACAATCAAAAGTTTTGTAAAATATAGAATTTTTTTCTTTCCTGTCTCAGAATTATAGCAACTTTACTGGATTCAAATTCATTTCGGTCTTTGACAAGTAATGACAATAATAATATTATTTTTTCAATAATATAAAAATTGTTAAAAACAAGCTTTCAGTTTTCAATTAGTTTAAAAACTAATTTAAGAATTAAATTATAAACCAAAACCACAAATTGTGTTTTAAACTAAATAGAATATATCAGATTGTTTTTCAAAAAATCAATCTAAATTACTATTTCCTCACACATCTGCGATCATATTATTTGGATTGTTGAATTTAACATTTAGCTGCTTTCTGTATTTCCCCGAGAATTTTCGAAATAAATCTTTAAAATTTTTACTTAATCCAAGTGGGTATCATCATAATGATACCCACTTTTATGTGAAATAACTAAAAGTAAAATTTTCATCATTTTTAAATTCCGAAAAAAACTCTAATACTCGCCAAATATTTAGCCATATTTGTTTAAAAGGAAAAGGAAGGAAAAACTTATCAAACCTAGAAAAAATCCAAAACCCAGAATTTTGGCCTACAAGTGTTTTCTTCTCGCGGATTTTTTATTAGCGAGAAAACCAAAATTCAGTTTCAACATAACGTATTTAAATGTCCAATGTTTAACAAACTAAATTGACCTACTAAATATATTTTTAAAGGAAAAAGACACCACTGTTATCTGTCTGTCCAAACATAGGGTACAAAATATAAATGTAGTAAGAGCAATTAATATACATGGCAATGTATTGGCATCGTCTTTTTGTCGTAATATTCATTTTCATGGAAGTGTATGCATTCTTATAAAAGATTATATTGACTTTCAAGTAGTAAACGTAAGTAAATTCTGTATTGAAATGAACGCTGAATTTTGTGCCATTTATGTGCCCTTGTGCAAATGTTCAATCATAACCTTATATCAACCATGTAAGGGTAACGTTTATAACTTTTTAGATAAACTTGACGATCTACTGAGATTCTATGTATATAAGTTTGGCAACATTATAGTTTTAGGTGATTTTAGTATTAAATTCAGACTGCATACAAAATTCAAGATTTAGTCAACTTGATAGACAGTCAGGGTTTTAAAATATGCGTGGAAAACGTAACCCTCCTCTTTTTCCTGAATTGATAATAATCTCACCAACTTAACCTTTACATTCCTGAGCCTAACTTACCAACGTCAATGCTTAAGTGGGGTCCTTTCCGGACCCCATGTTTTTATTTCAAAAAAACTTGAGTTACAAGCAGTAGATGTACATGTTATGTAGAAATTTGTAATATTGATATATAATTGATCGACTTAAAAATTTTTAAATTTTGATATATTTAATACAAATCAATGTTTTTTTATAAACTAGATTTTTAAGAAATTCCAACACTCACTTTACACTCCGGATTACATACAGACCGTTTTTCAGTTTTTCTATGAATTTCACATACAAAATGATTACATTTGACACACTTTATTCTTGATTTTTTGTCGTCTACTCGAGGACAGCGATAACATCTAGCACGTTTTCTCTCTTCTGAAGAAGTTCCTCTATGTTCAGAACCATGAATCTTAAAAACTCCACAATCTCTGAGTGCTTCAATAACGTTAGATTGCAGATTGGTTTCTAATCGGCGGATCATGTGAGGTTTTGTAAGTTGATCGCCCAACTCCAGAAGAAAAACTCTTCTTCGATGTGACTGCTGCTTGTTCCAATCAGGATTCAGTTGCACAAACAAAATAAAAGCATTTAGAGCACAAATATCTATAATGTTCATAAAAATTCTGAATGGCTATCTAGCTGTACGCCTGGCACATGTGAATTCACAAATCATTTTGTCGGCGTTGTCTACACTTCCTTTGGTGCTATTATAATCTAAAATCATAATTGGCTTATTATTATTTTCTTCTGAAATATTTTTATCTAAATGTTGTGTAGATAAGAGATGAACCATTTTTCCTTTCTTGGGAATATATGATACCATAGTCATTTCTTTACAAAATGCAAACAAAGAAGAATGCTCTGGTCTTCCAAGTGTTTTTAACTGATTTGGAGTATCTGGCTTATTTTTTCTCACAGTTCCAAGTAATGTTAATTTTTTTTCTAAAAGAAAGTTTGCAAGACCAACCGAGGTAAAAAAATTGTCTGGTGTGATACCTCGTCCTGTTCCATACAAAGGTTCAGCTAAGTCTTTGACTACACGAAAAGCTTGTTCTTTCTCTGGTTTTGCGCCTTGCAACTTTCCCGTATATATCTGGAGATTGAATAAACATGATGTTTTTACGTCAGCCAGAGCTCAAATTTTGATACCGGATCTCGTTGGTTTTGATTTTATAAATTGTCTAAATGGACAATGACCTCGAAAGCCTACTAACTGCTCGTCTACAGTAACGTTTTCAAAAGGCTCAAAAGCTTGTTTACACTTTTCTACAAATAAATACCAAACGTCTCTGATAGCTGCCAATTTATCGGTAGCTTTTCGATCTTGTCTTGTGTTTTTGTCGTCAAATCTAATAAAACGCAAAAGTTGGAAGGATCGATCACGCGGTAATGCTGCTATAAAAAATGATCGTTTTATAGTTTTATCTGTTGTCCACATTTCATGCACCGCTTCTCTACGACATCTTAGAGCTCCGGCTTTTATTAGTACTCCCAAAAATGCGTCAAACTCTATTTTATCTAAAACTTTCCATTTTTTTTGGCGGTTTGTATGCTTTTCGTCCCAAGCAGATACAATTCTTTCAGCTTCTTCATTGGTATGGCGGCAGACTGAACATATTTCTTTTATTTCTTCCGTCAGTAGCAGACTGAACATATCTTTAAAAGTTATAGCATTCTGCATGTATTGTGTTGGACCTGGCTTAGCGGTAACTATATTTCTTACCAAACGTCGGCCAACTGGTTTTGGAATGGACGACCATTTCAAACCCGATTTAGAATTAAGTTCTGCTGCATCTTTTTCTGATTCTGTAATTTTCTCCGTTGGTTCCACATCAAAGGGTTCTTCATTTACTATTTCTAAATCATCTTTAGATTCAGAACCTTCATCTTTGCGAGCAAAGTGTTCTTCGTCGTCATTATCACTATCAAAATCATTTACACAATCTAGTAAACAAACTTCATTTTCATCGCTGTAATTTTCAAAATTCTCGGTTATATACTGCAGTTCTGCTTCTGACAAAGGTTTATTGCTCCGTTTTTGACTCATTGTTAAAAACAATATTTCACTGAAGCAGTTATCTGAAATAAATATGGTATACGTAAATGACTAAGTGGGGTACATTGAGGGCCCACTTACCTAAAATTGCAATAACTTTTTTAAATACAACAATTAATTAACGAAAATTTGACACATGTAACCTCAAACTACATCTGACACATTGTTAAACGCTGTTGGTAATGCAGTTCACGGTAAGCTGTTACTACCGATAAAACTTACGCTGGGGCCACAATGTCCCCCGCTTAGGAATCTGAAGGTTAAGTACAAAAGTCTAGATGTCTAATACTCTAAATATTTAGATGTATAACCCTAGTATTTCTGATCATTTGACTCAAATCTTAAGTATTGATACAAGTGAAAATCCAACTGCATCTTTTTGTTGGAAACGCATAATAACTACATCAAAGTTAAAATCTTTCTATGACGATCTAAAGATAGCACTGTCAAATGAAAATGTATCAATGCTAGACAATGTGACAAATATCAATAATTCTGTTCTTAGTTGGCTGTCCACTATTGAAAATCAATCTATCAAACATTTTACAATAACAAAAAATAAAAATTCTACTAAACCTCTGGTAAACTGGTACAATGAGAAACTAAAAAACATGCGTAATCATTTAGAAATTCCAAACAATTAGTAGTAGCAGTAAATCTCGAACTAACAAAATAACATTCACCTGCTTTAAAAAAATATTCAGAAATAATTAAAACAAAAAAAGCCTCTTATAGTAGGTATTTAAAAACCTCTGAAAACAGGCACAAGTCTGCTTGGACAGTGGTAAATTGGGAGAGAAATATAAAGCATAGAAAACAACTAAAACAAAATCAACATCAGCTCAAACTCTTTTAACAACTACTTTCTATCTATTCCAAAAACAAACATTAAATACTTTGGCTTCTGTTACCTTCGATCCCTTAACATGCTTAGCAAAAACCGTTAAAGATTTATGCTATTTTTATCCAACTGACGAAGAAGACATTAGAATTGTAATTAAAGGTTTAAAAAACTTTTCTTTGACTGATTTTTATCAACTCGAATCCCGACAAATTAAGTACATTACAAATCTACTAGAAACTTATTTAAAGCACATTTTCAATGCATGTATAAATTTGACAGTCTTATCTCATTCTCTGAAAATAGGCAAAATTATACCTATATTCAAAAAAGGGAATACAGAAAATCCAGACAATTATAGACAATTGCAATAATCCCAATAATAGGAAAATTTTTTGAATACTTAATCAAGACGAGACTTTTCAAATTCTGGAGATAGGTTAATTAGTGAGTTAGAAAAAGGTAATTTTCCAGGTTTGACACTATGTGACCTATCCAAGGCTTTTGACTGCGTATCGCATAAACTGCTAATTGCAAAACTTGAAAAATATGGCATACGGAGTGATTCTCTTCAGGTGCTGGCTGACGACCTTTCTCAAAGAGAGCAATGTGTGTCCGTGTGAAATAGACTCTCTGATGTTGGTAAAGTCCTTCACAGAGTCCCTCAAGGCTTTGCGCCAGGGTCTTTACTTTTTATTATATACATAAAAGATTTACTGAACTTTTTTAAATCTTTTGAAGCAGCTCTTTTTGCTGACGACACTAGAAGAAAACAGAAAAATAGCATTCAATAAACTCCAGGAGTGGTTTTCGGCCAACATGCTGAAGCTAAACACAGACAAAGAGCAAAACATAAAAATTACTAATACCTGCAAACAAGAAAAAGACCGAAACACAGTGACGTTATTAGGAATTGAAATTGATAAGATTCTGAGTTGGACTAGTCAGAGACATTGGCAAAAAAACTATCTACGAGTAGCATCATTTTCTTGATCACCAGGCTAAAAGTTTTTCTCAGTAAAATGTTCTGATAAATTCATATTATAGACTTTTTCATTCCTTATTTTCCTGTGGTGTCAGCATGTGGGCAGATACGTTTAAAGCTATAAAAATCTTTAAGCTTTAGAAAAAGGTGAGAGTTTTGTTAGGTACAAAAAATAGTAAAAATTACAAACCACTGTTCAAAGAACTAGGTATCTTGACATTACCTGCAGGGTACATTTTGAATAACTTGATTGATATTTATAAAACAACAGAACCGAAACAAATCTATTCTGGTATACACAATTATGAAACAAGAAATAAAAATAATTATTTCTTGAAATAGTTATTTTTTAGGCAGGTGAAAATAATTATTTCACCTGCCAATTTGAAAGTAATGCGTAGGAACTGTACAAAACTTAAACTGTATAATTATGTTCCACCTGAATAAAAATTACTGTCTTTGAAAATTTTCAAAAAAATGTTAGTGATCATCTTAAAAACATATGTCTATATTCTACTGATGATTTCTTTGACAATGCTATAGGTACATAGATTAATGTTTACACTGTAGTATTTACAATATATTGTTATTTGTTTTCTTTTTTATATGTATGTATATGTATATTTATGTAATTCTACTTCGTAATGTGACGAACCTAATTGTTAAATTGTAACAAATGATGAATAAATTTATCTATCTATTGGCTTCAATTTTTGAAGCAGTTGGTAGAGTTCGGTGTTAATCTAATTTGTAATTATCATTTCTGTTGAACCATAATTATAATATGGTTCAACAATTTTGACTAAACTAAATTTATAAGCTGAATTTGAATAAACAATTTTTGCAATAGCGTAAAGTTTTTTTTTAATCTTTATTAACTACCATTGAACAAGATACATAAAATGAGTTCAATTGTTTCCGACGATTTAAAAAAACACGTTCTACAAATGTCAGTAACTAATTGCTCTTTAATTATAAACTTACAATTATTTTTAGTGTTAATTATTCTATTCTGAATATCAAAAACAAAACTTTTAGTCTCTGGAAAAAATTGACCTTTTTGGATTCATAAGCTTTTTATCTATTCCATCTGAGTTAACTTCTTTAAAAAAATTACCGTGTAATGTTTTTCGTTTCATTTGTAATAAAAAAATATTATCTTGTTTATCTAATTTTTTGTGATAATTTTACATTTTAGACTTAATAATGTAAAACGTGTATCTGTGCTAAGAATAAATTTTACTAATTTATTATCCGTTTTAAATTTATGAACGTAATTTTGCAATATAGATATTTAGTTATTTAACAATACTGATATATTCAAAATACTTTTGTGACCGTTTTCCCTAGAAATTAGAACTTGTTCAATTAAAGATTTTGAATGATGATTATTAAATTTGGTAAATAATGTTTAAATTGTTATATTATTATTATTATTATTATTAATATCTGTTGCAGTCTATTTGACTACACCAAACAAATAAGTTAATAGAGAAACGGCATAAACATTTAATGCTTGTATAAAATTTTTACTATTTATTTATTATGTTTAACCCTCCCTGTCCCGGAGGCACAGCAATTTTGTTGGATTTAACAATTATTACGTTTTTTTGACAAATAATGTTAATGACAATATTATTTATCAAATAATATAAAAATTGTTGAAAAACAAGCTTTTAATTTTCAATTAGTTTAAAATCTAATTTATGAATTGAAACAAAGACAACGAATTGTGTTTTAAACTAAATAGACTATACAAGTTAGTTTTTTGAAAAATCAAGCTAAATTACTATATCCACACGCATCTGCAATCATATTATTTGAATTGTTAGATTTAACATTTAAAAACATTCGAACAACATGACATGAACATAATAATGCCGCTTTCTGTGTTTCCGCGAAGTTTTTAAAATCCAAATCTAAAATTTTGAGATTTTTACTCAATGATATGGGTACAACACCTATATTTGAAATAACCAAAGTTCTAATTTTTACCATGTTTAAATTCCAAAGATACCTAATGGCCACCGAAAGCAGCGAATATTTAGCCATTTTCGTTTTAAAGGTATAAATAATATTACAAAAATAAAAATTATAAATTATTAATTAAAAGATTATAAAATATGCAACTTTAGTTTTCTTCAATACGATAACAATATCCGGCCTATTGGTTTCAATTTTTGGCAGTTAGCAAAGTTCGATCCCAATATAATTTGTAATTATAATTTTCCAAGAAATTTTTTGGATTATAATTATAATACGGTTCTACATTTTCGACCAAACCAAACTTAAAAGCTAAATTTGAATGAACTATTTTTGCAATCGCGTTAGGTTTTTTTTTATATTGTTTATAGCCCCATCAACATTGTTCGACAAATCCTCTGAATTATTTATTGTAATTTCAGTTCCGTCAATGTTCGAATTATTTGTTTCCAATCCGTCAGACTTGTCAAATTCTAATTTTAGCGAATTTATTACCATTTGTGAAATGTATCTATTTTTAACAATAGCCCGTTTGCGATCACATAAATTTAGAATAGAAATATTAATATTGGGATATTTTAGCCTAAAACTATTGAAAAGTTCTACTCTATAACCAGATATTTTGCGTTTTGGACATATGTCCATTTTAATTCTTTTTTTATCAGCGTTATGTTGATATTATGTGGAGACGATTTCATAACTTAGTTTTAAACATAAATGTATAATTTTCAAAAATTTTCTTTATTTTTTTTGACGTATGTCAAATTTTTCTTATTTACAAAAATTATCTAAAAAGAAATGAATTAATGGTGAATATAACACCAATCTCGAGGAATTAACCCTTTTGTAGAGCACTCTGTAATTCACGTCACACTCGACTCGGCGGCTTCGTTTCTTATTATTATTAGATTTATTATTTTTATTTTTAACATTTTTTTTATATAAATTATTAGTATGAATTATCATTTTTATTAATTTTTGTTTATCAATTGTAATAAATTTATTACATCAAATAAAAAATATACAACTTGTCTACATCTAAATTGTAATATTTTTTTTTAATTGAAAACAATATTTTTATTTTAAACATACAGATTATTTTGTCAAAAAACGATATTTTTTTTTTATGAAAAAAATATCGTTTGTTTTTTTTTTGTATTCCTGACAACGTCTATGCAAAATTCTATAATGATCTGGTTTTTTAACTAAAAAAGATATTCAGTAAACAATATATTAGAAAACTTAATTAAAGTTTTAAGACAAGAACTAAGTATAACAGATGAGTTTTGACAACTGGATGGAACAAAGAAAATTTGTAATACTAAAACAAAAAATAAATAAAAAAAAAACAAAAGTATATTTTATGGAGACAAAACATCGCTGCTTCAAAAATTTAAGCCAATAGGTCAAATATTTTAATAATATTTAAAAAAACAAAGAATGGATATTTTATAGACGAATTTCTCTAATATTATTTGTAATTGTAATACAAGAATGACTAAATGTTAATAATAATTATATAATAATGTTAATAATGTTTTTGGTGGTAATGAAAAAGCTTTGAAATTTTATAAGCGAGAAAACTTTCCTTTTAGTTTTTTCAAGCATAGGTTTTTTACCTATATCATTAAGAAACAATCTCAAAATATTAGACTTAGATTCAAAAATTTTTACAAAAATACAGAAAGCAGCATTTTATATCATATGGTTCAAATGTTTTTAAATGATAAATTAAACCTTACTCAAACAATATAATTGCAGATGCATTTGGAGAATAGTAACTTAAATTTAATTTTTTAGAAAATAACTTATATTTTCTAAAGAAAAACGACAAATTGTGGTTTTTGCTTAAAAACAAGACAAATGTTGCATAGAATATGCAGCATTTGTCTATGTTTAATAAAATAAAAAGATTATATAATAAAAATAATGAAGAATTGTACATTAATTAATTATAAAATTCAAAATTTGAGGGATAAGAGTATGTTGCAGCTTAGAGGTCTTACCATAAAATCTTCTCAGAATAAAAAAAAATAATGCAAATTTATTTAAACTACATCAGTAAACGTGGACATGTTTCGTTCTTATTGGAAATTGCAACAGATTCACATTTGCATTAATTTTTTTTTACCAGTTGTTGCTTAAACCAATGAAGATAGATTACATTATACATCATTATTGATGTATAGGTTTGAGATAAAAAGCGCTAACGTGAGTAATAACTTGGTTGTCCAAACAGCGATTTCTTTTTATTTCAATTTGCATCTATCAACATTGACATTTGTCATTTAAAGTATAATCTATATATGCATCAAAACATGTAAATATTTTTTTCTAAAAAATGTTTGATGCAAAGTAGGTTCTAATAGATGTCGCTCGATTTCTATCTATTGGCAAGTTACGCAATTTTTTTTATTGGCTTATATGTATTGTTTTAATGTGTTTAATTTGAAAGAAACATTTCTATTTACTTTCTTTTCTGTTTACAGGTAAGAAATCAACGAATGAGGACCATCACAAACTTGTACCTGCTCAATCTAGCCGTCTCGGATTTGCTTCTGGGTGTGTTTTGCATCCCTTTCACTCTAATTGGAACCCTTCTCCGTAACTTTGTGTTTGGTGGCGTCATGTGTAAGCTTCTTCCCTTTTTTCAAGGTAGGAATAGAGCTGGAAAAACGCTGAGCTGATAATACGTTTTGTTTAATGTTTGTTTTTCGTTATACGTCCCGAGGGCTGTTAACATCCTCGATTGGGGACTGTATCATCTGTTAAATTAAGGGTCTTAACTTTTGTCAAAGTGCACAAAATGGTGTGTTTTTGGGACACATAAATCAGATCAGTCACTTACATTATTACGGTATTAATTAGTAATTTTAGAAACTTTCAAAGTTCTATAGAAACTTTTTTATCTTTGTTGAATGGGCGGGACAAAGATGATTATAATTTATTAAAATTAAGTTTTAGTTTTCGTAGAAGTTATAGACTTGGGACGTAATTTGAGTCAAAAAGTGTAATATGCCGTGAATATTAATTTTCAAATTACATTAATAAATTTTAGTTAAGGGGGTTTTGAACCCGTGATGAATCCAGTGTTTTAGAGGTTTAGTAGAAATCATCCCATTGCGTCAATTGTCACTCAAATGTAACTAAATTTTAACACTGTCTTCATGAAAGATGTCTTCATGGACGTAGCTCGTTTTTTTTTCGTGTTAAAAACTTTAAAATGGGTTTAGAAGCAGTTTATTTATGACCTTAATTAAAATGATTATTTTATTCATTTAGAATTTGATAAATACAAAATAAACGAGTTACGGCGGTGTATTCAAGTGTTTTCAACAATTGGCTTTTTTAATTTTTAAAAAATATACAAAAATATGGAAATGGCATGTATTCTACACAACCTCTGTCAAGTCGAATTTTTCTGAATTTTCATTAATTTTGTCGGCTGGCCCAGAGTGGTCGACGTGCGGTCAAAAACATAACATCCAATGGATTTTCGGAGACGACACCGTCTACCGATCGTAAAGTTTATGACTTTCTTTTACAAGCGAGTAACTAGTGGATCTACAGAAGTTGATATTTATGGCGATATGAATTTTAAAAATTTGAAAAATTTTAAAATTGGGAACTTTTGATCAATGAAATATATATAAAAGCAAAAAATAAAATATAAAAAATATTTTGTTTTTGATTATTTATACAATAGTTAATAATACTACTTAATAGAAATTTTAAAAAGTTTTATTGTTTATATCTTTTTTCTGATTTTAACTCGCGCGCTTCCAAGTAGGTACTTTTCAGTATCGTATGAGTCTTTCTGACTTATATGCGGCACTGGTCCTCTTGGTTTTAAATAATTATTTATCATCTAGGTTCATATATTCTTCATTTGTAGTTAAAAAACGAAAACAAATTAGAGTACGTTTTGAAAATTGTCAATTGTGCCGTAGAATTATATCGGCGTAAACGTAAAGTAGAGGTTGAATTCTGCTGCGATTGCGATTCAACACGTTTTGGTGAAACAAAAGTCAGCTAGCACTTTTGTGTTTTATCACTGTGTATGAATTTTAAAATATTTTGGTAGCTGGTAGCTTCTGATCTATTTATTCTGATTTATTTTTTTTCCAAAATCAAATGGTATTGTGTATTTTTTGGGCAATAGAAGCAACAACAGAAACTGTGTAGAAGAAATGACCATCACCGGCTTATTTCAAGATTTAGAAGTAGTTTTGAATCGCTTAGTTCAGCATGCTGATAGTCTATTATTAGATATGGACAGCAATTCGGCAGAATGTTATAATTCCGTTGTAGCAAAATTTGTGGGAGGAAAAGAATTAATTTTTCGGCAAAAGAATCGTACCAGCTCAAGTGCCATGCAGCTGGTATCAGTTTTAGTGTGGGATCTCATGATTATCCGCGTTTAATTCATCACGAGATCGCAAATTTCTAAGAAATTATATAACAAAAAAAGAAAAACAATATGTCAACCAAAATGTGCGACGACGTCTTTTCCTTAAAAAAGAAAACGCTACGCTGAATCTGATAGAGAATACGACATAGAAGCGGCATTGCCAGAGGAGAAAAAAAAATCAGAACCGCTTCCAGAATCATTTGAGGCAGCTGAAGACGATTTAATTAAATCGTTAAAAAAAACAACATCTGAAATTGCACAACTAGAGAAAAACACTATTGAACAAAGCAGTAGTCGATTGTAAAAGGATGAAAGATATAAAAGGCTAACGGCGTCTTCATTTGGAAAAATTTGCAAAATGCAATGTTCCACTTCTTGTGCCGCACTCTGTTTTATATAATAAATTTACTGGTAGTACTGCTACTGATTGGGATAAAACTCATGAACGCGTCGCTGTACAAGCGTTTGAGCAACTTCTTGTTCTTGAGGTTACAACTTGCGGCTTGTTATTTGACCAAATGTTTGGCTTTCTCGGGGCATCTCCAGATGGTCTAGTTGGAAATGATGCCATAATTGAAACTAAATGCCCTCGATGCGAAATTTTACACCGCATGAGTATATAAAAAAGGTTCTAAAAAAAAGTGATACATTATACAATAGACAGAGAAGAGAATATAAACTTAAAAACAAATGCCGTCTACTTTTACCAAATACAAGGGCAGCTACATATAGCCAAGACAGAAATTTGCTATTTTGTTATTTGGACTCCAGAAGGAATGTCTATTGAAAAGGTATGAGTTTTAAAATGCAGTAATTGTGTTTAAATCAGTTTTCCGTGATTAATTTGTTGTTCTTTTGTCAGATTTATAAAGATGATACTTTTTGGAAAGAAAAAATGTAACCACATCTGATAGAATTTTACCATAAATATATTGTGCCGGAGTTATTATATTCCCAGCATCCTATCAGAGATTTGCGGAACAGAAAGACCTCAAGAAGAACCAATTGTAAATGATTACTTTATAAAGCAATCAATATTTTTTACTATTGAGATTATTATTATTTATTTTTATTTTTATTTTTTTATTGTACTTTATTTTTATTTGTTCCTTCTTGTGCTTATTCTACTCTCTCATATGGAAGGTTACCTGCGGCAACATATATAATAAAGCAAACCTATTATTATTTATTTTTAAAATTAAGTTTACTATTTATTTTTTCATATTATTTTAAAAATAAACTTTAATCAATTTTTATTACATAATTATACTTCTTTTTCTTCACCCACAATATTTTTTTATCATTATCACTTTGTATGATTTTTTTTCTTCACTCACAATATTTCATATCATTATCACTTTGTATGATTTTAATATGTCTTTTCTGTCTATATTATAATTGCTCAGATTTTTCAAACAAATTATTTAATAGTTGTAGATTTATATTAGAGCTCAATACATGAAGGATAATATGTATTTAACTCAGATAAATAATTACACCACTCGCTTTCAGCTCGTGTTGCAAATTTTATCTTTGAGGGTAATAGTTTTCATCATGCGCATGTTGAATAATTTACTGTTTTAACTGCAATAAACACATTATTATTACAAAAAAAATTGGTTATTGTTTATAAAACGTATCGTAAAATACCTACTTCAATATCCAATTTGTATTAAGTACTTGTTTCAGTCAGCAATGAACAAGAAGAAGCTTTTTTTTTGCGGCAATAAAATTATGTTTTCCCGTGCAGTTCCTATTTGAGTGAATGGTAATATTTACTGTTGAACCTTAGCATTACGCAATGGATATACCAGAAAGTATTTTTATGATATCATTTCCAAGGGTTGGTTATCTTCAGGTAGACAGGGTGACGAGAAAAAGACGAGCAAATGACTGAGATAAAACATTTAAGCTCCGCCTCTCAGCTGACGTAGAAAAACACGGGGGATAGCAAGAACCGAATTGAGTTTGTCTTTAAAACGCTCTTAACAAGGTCTTTTGATCTCTTTAGACACTTTTTGTTTAGAAATTAAGAAATTTGTTAAAAGACATAAAAAGTCTATATAAAAAAAACGCTTCTACTATATAAACACACATTGTGGATTAGGTAAACTATAAACAAAAATCAATTTATTGATAGTGAAGAAGACAAAAATTGTAAATTTTTGCTTGTTAGGAGTTGTCAGTTTATTTCACCATTATCTATCACTTAAACTAAAATAAAAGCGTTCTAGATGGAATTTTACTGTTCTATTGTTTAATTGGTTTATCTTTTTAGAAAGATTTTGTGTGACTTCAGAAGTAATTATCCAACTGATAAAACATGCCAATCCTTATTTTTGCATTAAGGCTGCTCAACCAGTAGACAAAGACTTAAATTTTAGATAGGCGTTTCAGTGGTTTTCTATTTCTATAACAAGATGAAAAAAATAGAAATATACTCTAAGAAATTTATGAGCAAAAAATCTGATACTTTTTTCACTTATCTGAAGTGCTTAGTTTTCATTTAGTGAGAAAAACATAAGAAAAAACTTAAAGTAGCAGTCAGAAGAAGTGCAGTTCTTTTTTATTTAATCTTCAAACAAATGTAGCATCAAATATTGAAATTTGTTAACGGTATTTTTATTTCAACATTGAAGCAACAGAGACATAGTAGTTCAAATGGACTAACGTTATATAGACTTTTTTGTTGTTGCAAAAGCTAGTAGCTTGACAATGGATTATTACCCAAAACACTAAATCTCTAGCCTTCAGCCTTTAGACAAACGGACTTAAGTTAATATTTGTCTGTATCTTGCACGGTATTGACGTAACACTCAGTATATTTATAATGACTAGATATTTGTAACAAATGAATATATTGTTTATATTTACATAAATTTCTATATGCTTAAGTTTCAGCTAAATCAGACTATTCTATTTAATATCATGATTGCAAATGTGGGTTTGTCTGTTATCTAGGTATTTTGTGGCTATTTTGTGTGTATACGAGGGTCTTTGCTTTAGTAGTTTACTACCTCATTTTTATAACTTTATTTGATAGAGTTTGTAGTGACCTTCGCATACCTCATTGTAGTGATATTCTTGACTTTGTCTCAAACAAAAATCTTAAAGATACACATGTATAATAAATTCTCATAAAAGTTAGTAGAAGTTAAATATTTTTTTAGAGAGTATTTAAAAAAACACAACTGTAGCCGCCTAGATATTAGAAATTAATATTATGTATTTTCTAATTTACACATTTACGCACTAAGTACTCAACTAATCTCATCAAACTTATTACTCACGTTTTACCAAAAACACGATCAGAAATCTAGGATAACTATCATGCCAAAAAATACTGTTTTTAAAATAAACATATAATAGTATGTGTTTTTTAATTTACTCTTTGTATTTGAATCCACCTTGATACAGAATATCTATTAATGATATTATTCTAAGGTTCACGCTGGTCATTAATGTGATTTGTCACCTGTTACCTAGAGTCGTCTGAACGTGTCCTTGAACGATCTTTGTACAAAGTAAAAGCGGCGGCACACTTCCTACACGAACTGCGTCTTTGGAATCATTTACAGAAACCCGTTGTTTTCGATATTTTCGAATGTTTCATCATCTGCTGTTATATAGTCAATTACTGTTGCCGTTCACTTTTCTTTCCTGTTGTTTTTCTTTTTTTTTAAATTTTTTTTTTCTTTTTCTTGTAATATTATTCTCTTCATTTTTCTAATCTAGCATTAATATCTTCTCCTACTATTAGTTTTTTACTTTCTTCTTTATTCTCTCTCTTCTTGATTTCTTCTACTTCTTTATTCTATTCATTTTTTTTCTTGAATCCAGGTTCTTGTTATGGCTATTACGTCAAGTTCTTTCACATATTTTTGGAATATTCCATCTTTGTTTTTTATACTAGCCACGTTCCAAAACATTATTTTTATTTCTTTCATTTTTTCCTTCTTTTGTTAGTGTATTATTTTATCTAGTTTTGTTTAACTGAGAAAACAAGCTAAAAAATACACATCTTAATCATTAAAGTTCGTATAATCAGAACAATTAGTTACGTAAAAAAAATTATATTTTATCAATAGTTTTTTATTTAATATAAACTTCATACCAACAAAAACAGGCCACTGAATGAAAGCAAAACTTTGTAGACAGCGAGAAACCAACTTTTGCTACTACTTTTGATTTTTAAGTCTTTTTCTTTTAATATAAATACATTATTTACAATTGAAATAATGTTTGCCCAGAAGCCAAATAAGTTTGTGAATTTTTTTGAAATTACTAATATCTAACATATTTATTTATAAGACAAGTAAGTAAAAACTTTATCACCCTTTATTTATAATTTATAAAATTTGAATAATAAATGACTTTATTGTTCTCAATTTAAATCTCTTCTAAAAGTTACATAAACAAAAAAAAAAATTTAATGCAAACTTCAACAATGCTGATAATTTATTTAATAACTTCAAATATTAATTTTAAGATTAGATTAATGGTTGAATTATAGCAATATCTATAAATTTAATCTCACTTCTGATATGAGTTTACCTCAAAAGTCTACTTTTGTAATAAAGCTTGTCTGCTTAGAACCATCTTAAAAATCATTGTGACTAAGAACAAAAGAAATTTACTTGGTAATTTATATTTGACTTTTTGCTTTCAGCTATTATTGTATTTCACAATGTGATTTTTTTCGAGTTTGTTAACCCATCTCATAGTTTTCAACTGTCAGTCTAACTTTAATCTCGGCAAATTGCTTTTATCATTAATCCAATTTCTTGCTTGTCTCCACAATTTGCGGCGAATTAAAGAATCATAACGAATGTTTGTCTTTTTCTGAAAGGTTAGACTTTATGACATAATTCTTGTTGACGGTAATTTAGATAAACTTGTCTAACTTCTCTACGCTAGTTAAAGGTCTAAATCTAGAGGTTTAGGATGAAGGATTGTTAAAGGCCTAAGTTTAGGCAGAAAACCCATTATCACTAATGTATTGTTGCAAATGTATTGCTACTTTATCTCGATGATTGTTTCAGAATAGAAACAATTGTGATGTTTTCAACTCAATGGACAGAACAAATTTTAAAGCAAAAATTGTTTTATAGTTTTTAACAATAAAAAAAATATCCTAAAAAACGTAACAGAAGCCTGAATTCTAGAAATAGAATAAAGAAGCAGAATAGACGATAAATACAAATGAAAAAAGAGCTACGCAAGAAAAGACAGAAGAGGGATGATAACAGCAATTAAAAAAGATTTATTGAGCTAAGACGATGACAAAAAAACAAAAAAGAAATAAGTGGGTATAAAAAAGAAAAAAGAGTAATTAAAATCAAAATAATTATAGACAGGGAAACAAATAATGTGATAACAATCTATGGAACAAAGATGCTAACAACAAAAAAGAGAATAAAGAAGAAAGTCGATAGGCATGAAAAAAGAAAACTATAATAGGAGAACGTTTTGATGCAAAGTTAAGAGAGTGAAAATCATAAAATTACAAGAAAAAGAAAAAAAAATAATAAAAAAAAGAAACAAAAGATAAGAAAAAACAACAATGAAAGGAAAGAACTGAGAGATATGTTAGAAGAGAATAAGAAGGAGGTATTAAATAGCAATATTAAAAAAAGATAAAGAAAGGGAATTTACATATGTAAAGAGAAGGCCAGCAACTGTAATTGACTGTATAATAGCAGAAGATAAAGCATTTAAAAATATGGAAAATAATTTTATACTTTCCATATTTTCAAATGCTTACACGAAAGGGTAAAATCAGACCACTTCTCTATGATAATGCCAATCACAGAAAGAATAGCAGAAAAAAACGATGTGAGAAAGTGCGGGGAAGTAGACATAGACGGCTGGACTGAATAAAGCATGAAGAAACACAAAGAAAAATGAACAAAGATAAACTTGAAAGAAAGAAGTAACAAAGAAAAGTGGAAAAGCTAAAAGACAGTAAAATGCGGCAGTCAAAAAAAAGATTTACGCTAAACTAAAGTAGAAGAATAAAGAGTTTTTTCACATTTGTCTTAAAGATTTTTAATAAGAAGTTTATATTATTTTTGAAAATTTTATAATTTCCTTAAAAAACAATTAAAATTTTTGTAGATTTTTATAAAATTTTATCAATTGTTTTTAAAATAATTTAATATTTATTAGTAAATTTAAAAATTTCTGCTAAAAATAATAAAAATAAAAATTTTTACTGTAATTTTTAAAGCACTAAAGATTATTAAAATGATTAAATAGTTTTAAGTTAATGTTAAACTATTTAAAATCATTTAAATTTATTTTAAAACAGCTTAAAAATTTTTAAAATTTGCTATAATATTAAAAAAAAAATTAAACAATTGTTTATATCGATTTCAGATATTTTATGTTGTGTACCATAATGTTTTAAATAAATTAACTTATTTCTACTTTTGTTTTTAAATATTAAAATAATGTTTTATTATAACTTTTTTGTTTTAAAATTTCTTAAAAAAATTTTAAAAATTCTTCATAACATTTTTATAATAATTTAAAACTATTTTTGATAATTTTAAATTTTTTTAAGAAACCAATCAAAATTCTCATAGATCTTAAAAAAATGTTTCAAATGTTTTTAAATATATTAAGAAAATCTAACAACTGTTCTTAAGATAATTTAAAAATTAATTTTTTATAAGTTTCAAGAAATTGCTAGAAAATTTTAAAAAACTTTTAATTTTTAAAAATTTTTAAAACACCTAAAAACTACTGAACTTAATGTTAAACAAATTAAATTTGTTTTAAAACAACTGAAAATTTTCTAAAACTTTATTAAAGTTTTTTTATATAATATAATTTATTTACGGCAAACCATGTTACAATAATTATTATAATGACATACAAAAAGAATAAACGTGAACATAACTTAAACTATACATCATACATTAAACTGTTTAGCTGTTTTTTAAATCTAGATTGATTTATACCAAAAAACTCTATATTATGTCTGTTCATGAAATTAACATCTCTAGCGATCCTAGATAGTGGCGAGCAAATTCCGTAATTAGTTCTATGGAAAGACACATGTAGCGTAGTAACATGCCTAACATAACATTGAGGTACATAAATATTGAACAAGTTCAGAATGGGTGGACACTGTATAATATTATTAATAACCTTGTAGAAAAAGTGTAAATCAAATTTGGTACGACGACAATTTAACTTACTCAGACCAAAATAGGCTAACAAATCATTGTAGTTACTTTTTTTAAAGTCTATATGAAATTTATAACAAATACATTTTACAAATTTTTTTTGAATTTTTTCAATCCTGTCAATAGAGTTCTCATAAAATGGGCACCATATAAGCGAATTATATTCCAAGTTTGGTCTAACTAGCGAGTTAAACAATAAAATAAATACTCTTATTAGATTAACAAAATCTTTACATTGTCTTATCACAAATCCTAACATTTTATTTGTCTTTTTGACGACATTTTCAACATGCAAATTAGAAGTAAGTTTGCTATCAAACATTACACCAAGGTCATTAAATTGAGATAAGCATTCTAATAAGGTATCATTAACGTAATACTGGGGATAACTAGTAACACTTTTTCTAGAATAACGGACCACCTTACATTTGCATATATTTAGCTCCAACGAATTAAGCTCACACCATAAGACTAACCGATTTAAATCATCCTGAATCAACAGACAGTCTTCTTTTGAGTCAATCTTAAAGAACAATTTTAAGTTGTCTGCATAAAGAAGAATCGAACTGTGAAAATTACATTTCTTATGTCATTAATGAATAATGAAAATAAAACCGGACCCAAATGAGATCCTTGCGGAACACCCAAAGTAGCCTCAATTAATCTGGATCTACACAAACCTATACGAGCTTGTTGTTTTCGATCAGAAAGATAAGAACGGATCCAAGACAAAAGCGGATCACCTATTCCCATACCTTTAAGTTTCCAACATAATTTTGTTGTGTTAACACGATCAAACGCTTTTTTTAGATCTGTATATATACAGTCAACTTTTAAGTTGTTGTCAAAACATCTGATGACATATTCAGCAAAAATAAATAAATTTGTGTTAGTCGATCTACCTTTATAAAACCCGTGTTGCTCGTCGATAATAATATTTTTAACTGTTTTAGACAAGATGTCACTTACAATAGAATCTAATAACTTAGGAAAGACATTCATGATAGAGATACCACGGTAATTTTCAATCATTGTCTTAGATCCGCTCTTATGTATAGGTACTAAGTCAGCGATCTTCCATACAAGAGGAAAGCTACCAGAACTCAAAGATTTGTTAAATATTATTTTGAGAGGAAACGCCAAAGAGTCCGCACATAAACGTATCATACCTGGAGGAATCCCATCTGGGCCCGGACTCCACTTAATTTCAACATTATAAAGTTTAGAAAGAATTTCATCTACCAAAACTTCAAAATAATTTAAATCGATTACATTAGAACTAGAATGCAAGTTATTCTTGCCACAATCAACATCCGCAAAAGAAGTATATACAGATTTGAAGTGACTAGCAAAGGCGCTTAAAATATCACCAACATTATCACATTTTGTACTGTTGTACGTAAGAGTGCTTGGCAGAACATTACTACATTTAGAAGAATTTACAAAATTCCAGAAAGTTTTTGTACTATTAACAATTTGTTGTTGCACGTCACTTATATATGCATTCTTACTCTGCTCAATTGCCTCTTTACAACTGTTTCTTAAATTGCTGAATACTTGGTAATCTGAAGATGAGCTAGACATTTTAAATTTTTTATGAGCAATTTTTTTTTGTGTAATCAGCAACCTAGTTGCTTTGTTGCACCATTTAGGAAAGTTAGATCGCTTTTTTTTTCTCACAGGCACAAATAAGTCTATGGCAGTAAATAAAATCTGATAAAAGGCATCAACACAATCATCAATATTATCAAAATTATTTAAAAATATCCAGTTAATACTATAAAAAAAGTCGTTAAAATCATTATATGATGCAGATTTAAAATCTAAAAATATTTCATCTTCACAAGCGTATTGCAAATTAAAATCACTCAAACATATACTCAAAGCTGGATGGTAAATATCGCAAAATAACAAAGGAGATGTATTGACACTGATAGAAATAGTTGTAAAATTACAAAAGATCAAATCAAGTGTTGATCCCTTCTCATTGGAAAATTTATTAAATTGTATAAGACCACAAAACGAATAAGAATCACAAATTTTCTGAGCACAACTGTTAAAACAAATAGGTACTAAACCACCATTAGATGCATCATGCTGCCATTTGATATTTGGAAGATTAAAGTCCCCAGCTACACACACACGACTGTTAATATTAGCAACAATTTGCTCAACTAACTTAGTGTGAGCTTCATATAGATCAACGGGAGAATTTGGTGGGAAATAAACTCCACAAATGATTATAGTAGTATCACCAATAGTTGCAGAAATCCATAGCTCTTCACGATTAAGAGTGTTCACATTCATCTGAAATGATCCAAACTGACGATCAATAGCGATCAGAACTCCGCCTCCTCGGGATTTATCACTAGTATTTGCAGATCTATCACATCGATATACCTCATATCTTGAATCAATAAATTCATTAGAAAAAATGCCCTCAGTTAACCATGTTTCTGTTAAGATAATGATTGAGAAATCTTCATTTAAAATACTATTGTAGAGATCACCTAATTTGGTACGCATCCCTCGGACATTTTGATAATATATAGATAGCGATGTTAGGTCGCTGTTGCCGTTTCGACCTGCTTCTGAAAATTTGGTTTACCAGCAGCACTTTTGGGTTTATTATTCTCATAAAATTTTCTTACTGCAACTCCTTTAGGCCAAAATTGCGGTTCCAACAGATCTTTAATAAATTCAGAGTTAATAGTATTCTTAAAAGAGCTGTACACGTCTGGAAATTTAGAATTTAACTGAACCACCTTAGCATTGGGATGAACATTTTTAGACGTCATGTGAGATTGTATTTTAGAGTTAACATAATTGAGGACATCAACTGTTGTTTTCTTTGGATTGACTCTAGTCTTTTATTACTACAGTTATATAAATAAAGTGTTTAAAAAAATGTTTAGTAAAAATTTAAATTATTTTCAAAACATTTTTATAAGATTGAAAAATGTTCAAAAGAAATACAGCATTTTTTTAAAAAAACTTTTTTAAAATAGTTTTAAAAATTTTTCATACGTTTATTTTTTTAAATATTTATACCTTTTTTGTAAGTAATTTTTGAATGTGTTTTAAAAATTTTTAATAAAAATTTTAGATAATTTTTGATGATTTTATAGTTTTTTTAAATTACTATCAAGAATTGTTATATATCATTAAAAATATTTCTCAATAAGATTTTTAAATTATATGTATTAAAAAATTCTAAAAAATGTTTTTAAGATAATTTAAAAATTTATTTGTTAATTAAAAAAAAAAATAAAAAAATAAAAAAAGAATTAAAAATGTTTATCTTTAATTTAAAAAAAAAATTTAAAACTGTGAGAAATATGTTTAACAATAATTTAAATATATTTATAAAGTTTTCTAAAAAATGTCTAATAATAATTTGAATTTTTTTTAGATTTTGATAAAAAACAAAAATGTTTATAGAAAAATTGAAACAGTATTTTATAAATCTTAAATTTATTTTAATTTTTTTTAAAAAGTTTAAAAATATTTTTTAAGTTAACCAATTTTTAAAATATTTATAAATAATTTTTAAATGTTCTTGATCTGTTTTAAAAATTTGGATTAAAAATTTTAGATTATTTTTGATAATTATATATACTTTTTCAAACACAAAAAGAAAAGCGTTTGGAGTAGATATACGTAATACCTATGGTAATACAAAATGAGGGGTGAATCTCTTATACGGATGAGGTGTGTGAGGGGCTAACAAAAGTATTGCAAGGTTTCGATGTGAAAGTGAAGCAAATGAGATGAGAAAGCGAATTAAACACTTCTCTACCAAATTGAGTGTGGTAAGTGACTATTTTCCAAACTTTTTCAAAAATTTCAGCTACAAATTTTTTTTAAATTTTAATGTGGAAGAACAGCTGGTTGTAAGTATTTGCGATTGAGTGCGCTAATCAGTAAAACGGTGTGATTATATACTTGTGTTGCCGTGAGTAAGGAGGGAAATCTAGTAATAAACTATTTTTGTGCTAAAAGGTATACAAACCGCTATATTTGTAGGGCTACAATGCTTTTTACTGATTTCTCTTCATCGGAATGCAGCTTATCCTTACATGACGTAAATGGCAAAAAAATATAGTTTGTTTTGTAGGATATAATCAGCTCGTGTAACCTACATTTTTATTAATATAATTTAACTAACTCATATAAAAATTCAATAGTGCAAAAATAAAACAATATATATAGTGAGTATTCATAACCATTTAAAATTAACAGTGATAAAATTAAATGATTTAAATAAATTAATATTTTTTATTTAACTATTATAGGTATAAATGCCTTGAACTCAACAAATATTAGCGGTAACATTAAAATTGTAGCTTATTTTCTCCAGTATTAAGCTTTTCTAGTATTTCTTACATACAAAAAAGCTAATTTATAGACAAGAACATGCTGTAATTATATAATATGACCCTCGCTTCACCTGTAGGCACAAGATGTTTCCTAACTCTAATTACAAGATGTGTAAGATCCCATCTTAAATTTCATTGAGGCTCTTTTCTGAAACACCTCTCAATTCGCAAGATTTAATTAAAAAATTAAAACTTTTCGGCGTTTTTTTGTGTTCATTCTGCTGAGATTTTGAAGAAAGCAGTTTTCGAGAGTTTCATCCTTAAATCAAGAAGAAATTGGGTAATAAGTCTCATCCCCCTGGAAAATTGATAACAGGGGAAAGTCGAGAACGCCATGAAACAAGACGTAGACCATTGAAGAAGATTTGAGCACAGCCATTTGTTACTGCTGAAAGAAAAAAAAACGCTCAACTGTCTTTATTAATCAAATAAAATGCTCGAAAATTGCAAAACTCTGGCTAAAGACCTACATTTTCAGTTTAATAGACTCAAAGCTAATTGACGCTAAAGAGATTTTCCATATCATTCCCTGCCATGCATTAGAGACGTCTTCTCGCCTTTTTGTAATTTAAGGCAAAAACGCTTGAATTTGTAAAATGATAAAACGCTTCGTATAATCTGTTTGTTGTTTTTTTGAGAAGAGATTTGTTTGGATTAAGTTCAAAAGCCATTAATTGCTGAAAAAATTTGAATAATCCTTACAATGATAGCGAGCGGGAAGGATTCTAAAGGTAAAAGAGCTTATTTTGCTCAAATTTCAAATCTTGCAAGTTATAATTTTGCGATTTATTTGAAGTTGAATTGCAAATTTTAACATTTGCTTGACATTGTTGTGAAGTAAAAATTTTTAATCATTATTTGAGAATTGAGCTGCCAAACAAAATTTACAAGCAAAAAAAACGTGTATGAGAAGATATTGTATAAGGTTTTTTGAAAGGATTCATACATTAAATGATTTTAGCCATTTGACGTTTCTTGCTTATAGTGGACCGTCGTTTTTCACAATCAATGTCTATTACTATCAAAACTATTCATCTAAAATTACCGCATGCGTGCAAACATGACGGGTGTTTTTTCAAATTTGGCGTCATAGTTGGCCATGGCCATGAGTTTGTGTAAACGGACTATTATTTTTACAATTGATTCAAATATCTAAATAATTACTAAATTTTTCAATTTATTTATTTTTGAACTTAAAATAGTTATCTCACATGAACATGGCATTTTTGTGGTGGAATCTTATTTTCGTAACAGCCACCGACTTGATGGTGAATAGTGAACTATTAGGCCATTTTGTTAAATAAAATGTGAGTTTTTAATTTTATAATAATTTATAGTTATTTTTTAAAGTAAAATATGACAATAAAACGGTAAATGACTTGTACAATTGAATGACCTTGATGCGGGTCATATGTCATCTTAAGTTAGGGAAAAGGGAAATTAGGCTTAACACCCCTGGAAAGGTCTATGGTAGCGTCAGTCAGTGTGCACCCTGCCTCGAGAAGGACAGTAAAGAAAGTCTTCGGTCGGTCGGACGTGGTGTATATTGTTGAACTGTGAATTGCTTATAAAGATAAACAACGTGTGCTGCTGTCGTTGCTAATGATAATGTGTTGTTTCATGAAATGATTACAGGAGGAATACGAATTTAGTGCTGACTCCCTGGATTAGAAGGAGTGATGAGTAAAGTATTTATGATGAGTTATAAGGTACCGGTAGCATAAATATGTATTAAAATGGTTAATATCAAAATCCACGGCAGAAACTATAGTTTAATACCTAGGGTACGGTCTATGTGCGGCGCATCTTAGACTGTTCAGTTGTACTCCCATGACGTCAACAGAAACAGACCGAAAACAACAGACAAAATACAGTCTTTTGCTGTGTACATGTTTAATTTTTTCTTGTATTTTAAATACAACACATGTTTGTGTCTAAATTTTAGCCAATATTATTATTCACACAGTTTTACCACTTGTCAAAAAGATTGTTTATTAGATCTCAAAAGCTCTTTCGGTCACTATTTAATCATCATCAGAATATGAATAAAATTGAATTATTATTTGCTTAAATTTACCTAGTTTAAGAGTTTTTTGTGTTTTGTTTTTTCTCAATAATCTGACAAAGGAGCTGAGAAAACCGTTATCTTTGTTAAGAAGCTTAATGGATCTTGATAAATTCAGCTGCGTCCAGATGGTTATAATTATTTGCTTAATTGTTTTTAAGCATTTAATATTAATATTATGATTGCTATTGAAGACGCACTTGGCTATACTTGACTTGTCTAATCTGCTGTATTTCAAGTAAGCTAAGTGCTTTTAGAAAGTTTTTTCTTTACATTCTATTCCTTTTTTCTATAATTTTTTGTTTTTTCTTTTTTTCTGGCTTATTTAATTCTTCTTATAGTATTTTTTTATTAAAATATGTCTGTAACGTATTATCTTCTTCTGTTATAACTACTATTTATCATAGTAATAGCGACATCTATTAGAACCTAACCTTACATCAAGGTTGAAAAAACAGGTTCTACATGTTAATGCATATGTCACTCTAAATGACAGATATCAATTCTAATTTGACAAACATAATTTGAGACAAAAAGTATATCACTGATCAAACAACCAAATTATTACGTTAGAGCGCTTTTAACCATGATATGTAATATTAACTTTAGTTTTTACCAACAAACAGAAAAATATGGTTGGAGCTAATTTATTCAAACTTTCAGACATGTTTTGTTTTTATTGGAACTCTTGAGCAAATTGCAACACTATTTTTTTTGTCTTATGTTATATCTATTAGAATTGGCATCTGTCATTTAGAGTGACTGATGTACTAACATGTAGAAATTTGTTTTCTCGACTTTGATGTAAGGTTAGCTTCTAATAGATGCCGCTATTTTTACCATACTACGGAAGTAATAGACATTTGGGTAAATATAAGCTCAAACTTGTTACTAAATTTAGAATCTGTTGCAAAATGCTGAAAAGCTTTTATAAAAAAAAAGAGATGTCCAAGTTTACGAATCTAGTTTGAATAAATTTGTTTGTGACATTAGATATCGTAGTGTAATGTTCTTCTATCCATCCAAATCTAATTTTTAGTTATATTGTTTTTCTTGTTTTCTTTCTATTACCTCCTACTTTTTCTATTTATACATTTTTCTATGCAATATTACCCTTTTCAGCATTTAAGTTTCTTTTGCCACTTTTTTTATTATATTTTAACTTTTTTAATAATTTTTTTCTTCTGTTTATTGCAGCTAGAGCTAAATACACATTCTTCACATTTTTTTTTATTTATTTTGGGTTTAGATAGATTTTAATGAGTTAACAGCGTCCAGATGTTTTTAGTTATATATTTGGTTGGCTAATTTTAAACTGTTGATACTAATATGACAATTGCTATTAAAGGTGTGCTCTGCTATACTCGTCTTGTCTAATCTGCTGTATTTTAAATAAGCTAAGTGCTCTTGCTATCTGTTTGAGTTGATTTACGCATTTGTTCTGTATAAAAGTTTTTTTAATGAAGTAGTAATAAATGAAACAATAGGCGATTTAGAATTTAAAATTTTTAGAGAAAAAAGCAGCACTTTAAGATTTGACAAACCTAATGACTCAAATTATTATTTTTAACATAAATTACCAACTTTAAGTGATTTAGAAATCATATATTTTTCATTTTTTTAAGACAAAAAAACCTTAATGAAGAAAAAGCGTTTATCAAAAAACTTAAAGCGGTTTATCAGAATTAAAATTAAAAGATTTCTTAGGAGGTCCAAATGACAAAACACTATTTTTAGAAAAGTCTAGAATTTATCGGATAGTGTAATAAAAATAACTGTGTGTAAATGTTATACAAAACAAACGCGTAGATCAGAGTAAACCAGATACAAAAAGCACTTAGATCATTTAAAATACGGCAGATTCGATAAGTCGAGTATGACTGAGCACGCCTAACACAGCAAAATTGTCATATCAGTGTCAACAGGCAAATAATAACAATAACAGGCAATAAATAAAATAACAACTATAGACATCTGGACGACGCTAAATTCATTAAAATCCATAAAAATAAGGCAAATGCTCTTAACAAAAATAACGTTTTGTTTCAGCTCCTTAATCGGATTTAAAAAAAAAAACACAAATATTCCCTAAATCAGGTAAAATTAAGCAAATCATAATTCAGGTTTATTTATCACCTGATGATGACCACTTGGTGGTCGAAAGAGCTTTCGAGATCTAATAAACAAACGTTTTAGCAAGTGGTAAAAGGGTGCGTATAGTTTATAATTCAAAATACTTCAAACCAATAAATTAGCCATTTTTGTTATAATGCAGCTTTTATCTAAATATGTGAAAATTTACAACTATTACTCGTAGTTTAACAGGTAAAATAAACAAAAAACTGATTAAAGAAAACTCAATTAACGCAGATTATTCTGAATTTGCTATTTTAACAACTATTATGCAAATTTTTTTGTGGATTTGCAACCCTTACTTTCTTCCACAATTGAAATTATTTCTGCTTTGATCCACTTTTTTTAAAAGTTTTTTTACTCCAATAAGCATTAGATGTTCTAAAGCTGATCTGAATAAATTACAGTATTTTCTTTTATCAAACTCTTTTATTGAAAGTTTCCAAAGTTGGTAAACTTTTAAAATGCTGACAGATAGTAGTAGATTAAATTTGGGCGTGAACGAATCACTTTTTATAACTTTTAGACGAAAATTTCAATTTTGATTGAAAATTGAAAAAGCGTTTGATTCTGTGTCTGTAGGTAAATTTAACGTGAAAACAAGGCTTATTAAATTTACAAGAGAAAAACGTTGCTTAAAGGTTTTGAAAAGTGATATTATAATTGAATCCGAGATAATCCTTGAGCGGAAAAACTGCGAGATCATAGCAAGTAGTCATTTTTATTCTGTGGCTAGAATAAAATGAAACCTTTAAGTCCTTTTTTGTATCCAGACTGCATTAAGGTATTGATCTAACTTTTTCTATAGGGTTGATAATCGACCTTTTCGTCAAAATGAAGTTTAAGTCATAAACGTTTAAATAATTTTCATACATAAAAAATTGTTGAAACGGTTTTTTATATAAAAAATTTTGATTATCCATTTTATGACTATTTTTTTATACTTATTTTTGTTTAAGTTAATTTTATTATTAAATATTTAATATACAATAGTTCCATGCTGAAATTTGTTGTTAACAAAGATGAAAAATGCAAATGTCGTGAGTGGAACGAAGAAGTTTTAAATTTTAAAGAAATTTTGTTTTGTAAAATGTCAGAAGTATTTTAACGTCAAAAAATTTGGTTATGCATAAATGTCTCTTTGACAGCAGATTTTTTACAAATTAACAACAATCTTTTACATATAGACTTAAAACTAGAAATTCAACAACAAAATTGTTTTTGAAACCAAAAAAATAAACAAAATTATTAAAGATTAAATGATATAAACTAGTAAAATAGAGCTTAAAAAACTATTATGTGAAAAAATTATTATTACTGAAATTTAATAACACTTCAAATTTTCAAATGTCAACTTTGTTTTGTTTATCATCCGATTTTTTTTATTATGCAACAAAAATAGATAAAAATTACTATTGGCCCTACCTACCTGAACACGTAGTGTTAATGTATCACCTTACATATATCATAGTAATTGCGACATCTATTAGAAGCTAATCTTACATCAAAGTTGAGAAAACAGGTTTCTACATATTGATGCATAGGTCACTCTAAACAACAGATATTAATTGTGATAGACAAAATTTGAGACAAAAAGTATATCGCTGATTGAAAAAACAAGTTATCACGTTAGCGTCTTTAGTCTCAAACACATATGTATGATATGCAATGCAATTCATCTTTTTTGGTTTTTACCAACAAAGAAAAAAATAATGTTAAAGCAAGTTGCAACAATATACCTTTAGTCTCAAGTTATGTCTATCAGAATTGATATCTGTTATTTAGTGAGTGTGTTATGTATTAACTTGTAGAAACATGTTTTCTCAACTGTGATGTAGGCAAGTTTCTAAAATCGTTACTTTTACTATTTTATATTATATATACATAATCAAAAACTCGTTTGTATTTATAGTGGGTGTCGAGTGTCTATATTATTGTCTATTCTTCGTACACAAACTTTCTTCATTCTTTTTTTATTTCTTTCTTTGTTGGTCGTTTCTCTTTATGCGATTTTTTTTTTCGTCTAATATTTTTGCTATGACCATATTACGGAAGTAATAGGCTTTTGGGTAAATATAAGCTCAAATTTGTTACTAAACATTTATTCAATAAAAATTTGTTGTAACTTGCTGGAAAGTTTTATTAAGAAAGAGAAATATATTCAAGTCTACGGATCTAGTTTGAATAAATTTGTTTTCACATTATATATCGTATATGACAAATCAAGTTGTTTACTTCTTCACATTATTTTTAAATATGATACATTTTGGTTTTCTTTTGAGTCTTTAGAAACATACCATCATATTTATTTTATCAACGTTCTCTCTCTCTCTCTCTCTCTATTTTTCCTTCTTATTTAATCTCAAGATAATTTTCTATAAATTTAATTTTTTTTTTCTTTTTTTTTTATCTCTTTTGTTACCCCGCTATATTATGTTTTAAGACACTTGTAACAGCTGTTATTCAAAATTTGACGTTATAGTTGACCATGCTTATAAGTTTGTGTGAGCGGAGAATAATTTTCAAAACAATTGCTTTAAATTTTAAAATAATTACTAAGCTTTTAATCTTTTTGATTTTTTAATTTGGTTAATAGTAAATGGCAATACGCCGCTTAAGGTTGTTTTTTAGAATTTCTCCCAAAATTTCTCGATGCAGTGTTTACATCTAACCTTTTTTACCTTTTTTATCATAATGTAACTCATTATCTCAATTCTTTTGTGAGACTGGATTGTGTAATTGTTAAAAGGGCAGTGGTTTTCCTTAAAAAGAAACAGATAAAGTTATCGAAAATGTAAGTCAAATAATGGAAGAGGCGTCACCAACAACTCTACCTTGAGTTTCACAAGTTCAATTATCAACGCCACTTGCCACAAAAAAAAGGATATTCACTTGTATCGTCTGCACGCAGTAGATCAACTCCTTCCTGTTGATAATCCTGTACGTGTCCACTATATATTGTCGTTGTTTAATTAACACTTTTAATGGAAATATCTTAAGCTTAAATTTCTTTACGGATGAGACTAGACGGTTATGTGAACTCACAAAATATGCGAATGTGGCGTTGAATGTACAATGCGCAGAAAAACCTAATTTTATTAAAGAGGTTCCACAGCATTTTAAAAAAGTAGGAGTTTGGGCCGCTATTTCAAGACGCAGAATTATTGAGGCTATTTTTTTAAATGGAACATTAACTGCTGCAAGATTACAAGAAAAAAACTTACAGTCATTCTTTGCACAGTTTCTAGATGACAAAACTGTGGACGGATACTTTCAGCAAGACGGTGTCATTTACGAGACCTTGTAAATGATAGAAGAATTTTATGATCGTCGAGTTATCAGAAGAAATAAAGCCGTAACTTACCCTTTAAGAACGTGCAACCTCTCTATATGTGACTTCTTTTTGTGGCCCTATTATAATAGGGCGTTATTTTTCAACCACGCTTAAATAATTTCGATAAGTTGCGTCAGGCAACAGTTGCCAATATTTATGAAATTAATATTATTTCTCAAATGTTAGCGAATGTCAGTCACGCAATTATTCAACAGTTCGCAAATGCCTTAAAGTTGATGGACGACATTTTGATTATTTGTTATAAATCTCTTATCTCTATAAAAGTTTAATTTCTTGTTTGTTGTAACACTACAAGTGCTTTCAAGTGGTTTTAATTTAATATCATTAACGTGTTAAACTATTGATTTATTAAATTAAAAAAGAGGTTAGATTAGGTTTAGATGTTAAATTAACAACTGTCACTTTAATTTAATCGTAAAGGTACGTTCACAATTCAAAGTTTGACAGTAAGTTTGTTCTAAACTGGTAAGCAATTATCTAGAAAAAAGTAATAATGACAATATTGTATTTTTCGGTTAAGATATAAGTTACAACGAGAAGCTTCACATTACGACCCCAACCTCAACTACAAAGTCTGATGCAATTAATAATCGTCTTTTCGAAAATAAGTAGAGTCAACCAAGTTGGAGAAGAAACTTTAATAGTGATGCCCTAATACCAAACCATAAATCCAGCAAAGAGCATACATTAGCGCCAAACTCCTAAGCTTGTGAAGTAATCAGGTTAAGCATAATTTGCTTCAAAATAATAATGTTTTAATGAAAATTCCTAATCATTAGAGAGATATTATTATAGCTTGTTCATTCTCCTCGAATATCAACAGATTGAAAATGTAAGTTGAAGGAATTTGCAATCTTGCGTTGGTCTGCCAGACTACAATCTTATTTTTCTTATCCGTAATCGATAGATTCAAACTTTCAATGATGCTCATTACTAATCTATTTAGAGTCGTTAACAAAATCTAATTATTTCGGCATTTAAGCAAAAGCATTTTAATCATCGAAACTTTTAATTGCTTAAAAATTACTTGAAAATGAGATTAGAAAGAGAAACAATAACATTTTTCTTATTCTACATCGTTTTGGAAGCTATTCACCCCTATCACAAAAATGCTCGTGGTCAATAATGATCTTGCTTCTAAACGTGTTTCTTTTTATTTTTGATGGCACCTGCACTGCACGTAGGCACTTACTTTCATAATAACATAAAATACAAAATTTGTTTTGTTTCTAAAGCACGAGATCTTATTTTTAATGACAACGAGATTATAAACATTTTTTACGATTGCTCATCAACTGAAAGTATGTAAAAAAGTGTCAACCAGTCGATTGCTTTTTTGTGTTAAATTTTTTTTCTTGCTTTAGAATAAGGTCTTGGGTGAGTGCGAAGCTGTTTCTTTTGAAAGTAAAGCAATTTTATAATTCTGAGGAATCTTGTTTTTTTTACTAAATGGTATTTTATTATGATCTAATAAAGTGTTATTGATAATATTTAAATATTGTTAGTTACAGAGTTAGTCAAATTGTATATTTGATACAATATACAGAAAGATGCTGTTATTGCACCAGACGTTTTTTGCATCCCTTTCTCCACTGTAATCTGTCGTGCCAATCGCCGTCTTCAAGCTCGCCATCCACGTGGTGTTTGGTCGTCTTTTTTTCCTTTGTGTAGGTACCTATTTACAAGTTTTGGGTGGCCATCTTTCTTTGATCATTCTTTTAAGATGTCCATACCATTTCAACTGCTTAGTTAATGTTTTCTGTAAGATGTTGTTCTAAGTTTCTCAATAAATAACTTATATCCTCAGTGTCTTCAGCGCAGACAACCTGGTCATCCGCAAAGTATAATGTGTGTAGAAAGTTGTTGTCAATTTTAATACTTAGAGTTTTACATTTTGGCTTTCAGTAGTCCAGCGCCCGTTCAACGTATTTTTTAAAAAGTGTGGGAGCTAAATAGCATCCTGGTCTTATACCTTTTGAATCAGAAAATTTCTCTAACCATGTATTTATTATTTTTACTTGGCTGGTTATATTCGAATATAACCTACGTATTGCTATTATATAGGTACGTTTTATACAAATTTTATTCATTGCTGTCTATAATTTGTTAAGTAGAACAAGGTAAATGGTAAGTGTGTTTCTAGTCAACATGCAGATTTCTTCTCTAGGAGCTGACTTAAGGTGTAGAAGTTCAATTCTTATTTTTATTATTTTAGCGTATGTTCGTCTAATGGAGTTCACAACGGTGATAGGTCTGTAATTGTTGTAGTAATTTTTTTTATGGATATCCGTGTGTCACTCATCTGGTAGTGGTTGTCCATTTAAGCACATGTTGAACAAAGTAGCAAACTTACCAAATATTTAGCTTGGTGCATTTTTTAATAGTTTGATAGCAATTTTACCAGGCCCTGCAGCTTTACCATTTTTAAATCTCATTATTACTTGTTGTACTTCTTCAGATGTTATTGGTTCGGTTTTTTTTGCTTTTTTTTTGCATTTGGTTTTTCTGTTGCTATATATCTTAGTCTGTTCTTCAACATTTACTTATAATATTGTACCCACTAATTTTTTTGTAATATTTGTTGATTGCATTTATTTTTTTCATTAATTCTAAAGCTTTTCAGAAATTCACACGATTCGATGGCCTCTACTACTTCTAAGGTGTGCATTTGTTTGTTGACACCTTGGCTCCTATTTATTATTTTGTGCTTGGATTATATATTTTATGAGTTTTAAGCTTTTTAAAGTATGCTTCTTTTTTTTTCATTTATCAAGATCTGAATCTGGTTGCCCTACCAATACGGCTTTTTATTCTTGATAATTGTTGGTTTCGTTCTCAAACGACTTGATGTATGCTTGTTTTAGTGTTGTCGTATAACATTTGAGAATGTTACAACTTTTTAGAGATGTTGATAGTATCATCGTTGATATCTTAATTTGTATAGGAAAACCGTTGAACCGTATTTAAAGCTACTTATGTTATATTTAGCATCTGGTAATTTTTTTTCCTTTGTCAATCACGTTAGCAGATTAAACTGCCTGTCTAAAATATATTTTTGCTTTAAGTAGGTGAAGATCGGTTTGTAGCTTTTGCTCCTCTGTACACTCGAATGTCACGTACTGTAAGGTGATTATTTTGCTTAAACATAATATAGTCAATAATTGATTTTTGATGGGTCTTGTCCAGTATGGATATCCTTATGCCAATAAAAACCGTTTGTAATTTTAAACCTGTATTCTTCGCACATTTCTATTAGTTCTTCACCGCTTGAGATTAAAGGGTCTTCACCAAATTGTTGCACTATTTTGCATGCTCTACGTTTGCTTACTCTAGCATTAAGATTACCTAGAAGAACATCTTTTCGACGCGGTATTTCTCCTATTGTGTTTTTCAAGATGTCGTAAAATTCTTCTTTTTTTTGTTTTACTTGAGTTTTCTGTTGGTGCGCATATTCCAAAATGAACATTATCGTACCCATTCAGTTTAATAACTAATTCAATTATACGATCGCTTACATAATTATAGGATTTAATTATTTGAATTTTAAGTATTTAAAAAAAATTGAAACGTAAGTTTCAATTTTTTTGTTATTGGGATTTATACACCTTTTTTTGCTCTCTTACATCGGGTTACTCCACTATATATCTGTATGTATCTACTTCCTTCTTTACATTAAGTTTTTTTTTTGTTTTGTTTTAGAGATTCCTGCAATGCCAAATCCATATTTTTGAAGATTGTCAAAGTTGATATTTTGCATCTAATTCTTTTATGTTTTAGGTTACCAAATTCAAAATCCGTTTTTTTCGGCCAAGTTGTTTTTCGTTAATTTCATTTTTATTCCAAAGCCTGTTTAAGGGTTTAAAAGCATAATAGTTTTTTTTTTAGAGATGCTGGGGTGTTGGCCTAGCGATATAACCTTCTGCTAGAAGGACCAAAATTTTCTCTCTTAGTCTGTTTTGGTCCGCAAGTACTATTTTACTTTCTACTTACCCACCAGTTTGACTGATGTTGGGGCTTTTTCCTATCTGCCACTAGGAGACGCGTCCGATGAAAGACGGACTTTTAAATGTCTTTAACAAAGTATTTTCACTAATTATTCTTTTTTTTTAAGTATTTTTATATGTCAACAATCTTTTATGAAAACATTTTTCTTTTTAAAGGCAACCAAGTAATTTAACGTGTTAATTCAATATAAATAGTGTTTTTTAATTTCTAAACATAATGAAACTCAGTGAAACTGAAAGAATTGAAATCTTAATAATGGTTGGTTGTGAAGCTCGACAACGTTTACACCAATATGTCATTTATTTAATAACGTTTGTGCGGAAGAGAAATGCTATTACACAATCCACAGTGTCTAAATTGGATAGAAAATTTAGAAACACTGGAAATCGAAAAGATATCTCAAGGTCTGGAGGTTCCAAATCAGCCACAAACTAAGAACAAGCTCTTGATGTATTACTTATTAGTGTTATGGATAATCCAGTTACTTCAACCACGCAACTTGCTTTGAATAATGGTATTAATTAGTATAATAGGTTTATACTTTGTAGATAAAAGTTTGACAACAGATGGATACCTAAACCTATTGCATGAGCACACTGTACCTGACATTGTACATTTATTTTCGAAAGTAGCTTGACAAGGAATGTTTGACAATGTTTGGTTACAGCAAGACGGCGCTTTACCACACTATTAAGTTGATGTTCGCCTGTTTCTGAATAACATCTTTCCAAGTTAGCTAAGCAGTAACTTGCTTTAAGTGTTCTCGATTTTATCTTTTAGTATCAATTATAAAATAAAATTTACAAAGAAAAACCGTGAAAAAACTTTTGTTAAAGACATTAGGTTATAAAGTTTATATTTACGGAAAGAAACAGTCTATTCAATACTTTTGACTAACCCTGTTTAATACTAGCGTGTGTAGATCACAATCTAAACAATACTTAAGAAATTGAAGTTTTAAAATTATTATTTTTAATTTTTTTCTAATTGTTGTAAATTTAAAAATCGACGTTCTTCTGATTTTTAACAAATTGTTATTTTTTGTTTTATAGAGCGTTATAATTTAAAATTTATAGATGTCTGGTTTTCTGGTTTACCTGTTGGTTTCAATTGCTTAAAACATTAATTTTTTCCAGCACTGTAGTAGATTTGTTTTCAATTTGCAAGAAAGAACAATACTAAAAAACCATATTCTATTTCCCTGTCGACGTAGGGTGTATTTTTTTATTGTTGCATTTGTTTTGGTAAAATAAAACATAAGGAGAGAAGCTTTACAGCAGACTTTTTTTGTTTTTTGTAACTATTATTAAAACCGTTTTGAACCACTAAATTGACACAAACATTTATAGACGTCTGTCTCTAAGATCTTTTTTTAGATAAACAAATTAATTATTATTTTAATGTAAGGAAAAAAAAATTGTCGTAAATTTTGTTAGATAAGCAAACTTTTTTTGGGTGCCAAAGACATACTCTCATTAGGAAACCAGCGGAGCGTAATTTTAGCTCTCATAAAAGATAAGATACAAGTATAAAAATTCTACTCACATTTTACCAAAATTTTGTTTTGAAAAAAAAAAGGCAAAGTTGCAATAACTTTTTATTAATTATTTAATTTTGTTGTTGTTTTTTTCTATATAATAATTACCTTTTCTTTTGTATTATGCTTTTTTTTTATTTCTAATGACAAATAATCTAATTCTATTTTCTATTCTTTTCTTAACTGCAGCATTTTTTTTATGCTTAACTTTATTTCCAAGTGCGTAATCAAACATTGTTTGTATTTTTAATTTAATTTTTTTTTGTTCTTTTAACTCGATTTTCAGTTATAAAACTAGTCAGCTTTAACTCAGTTCATTTAGTTTTTTATTTCATTACTTATTTTCGATTTTTATCATTATTTCTCTCTCATAAACAGTTTTTCTCTGTATTTTTTAATTTTTATTTTAATTTTACTATAAATTGATTCTATTAATTATATCGTATTATTTTTCTTTTTATATATTTTTTTCCTAATCTGTTTTTTATTTCTAGTATTATTGGTTAAATATACTCTTTTGCATTGCACCAGTTTATTTCATATCTTAATTATATTTATATTCTTATTTTATCAGATTTTCTATTTCTTTTTCTCTTTTCTATTTTTTTTTTAGAAACATTACTTTTCTCCCTTATTTGAGTTAAGATAATCAAACGAAGCTGTAACGTCTGCCACAGAAATGTCGATGCCGCTTAACTGCACAGATTCATGATATTCAAATTTGCAGGTAACATGTTGAACTGTACTAAAGACACTAGCAAAATACTTATTAAATGCTTCACAGACGGTTTCATTATTATGCAACAGATTGTTATTATGACGCAAAGGTAGAGGTATACCGTTATTCTTTGATTTACTTGAAATAAAGTTCCAGAAGTTTCTAGGATTTTCTGCAAGATTAGATTCAACATTTTTTATATGCTGTTTATATTTGATTGCAATTAATCTCTTACATTGTTTTCTGAAGCTGTCAAAAACTAGATAATCAGAGTGATTACCAGAGATTTTGTAGCATTTATGCGAGATTTTTTTATTTTTTATACAATTAATAAGCTCTTTATCGAGCCAATTAGGATAACTGCTAGATTTTTGACATTTTAATGGGACAAAAAAATCTCTAGCCTCATACAAGTGGTTATAGAACGTTTTGACCGCAACATCAATATATACATATATAACGTTTTGTAGTTTTTGACCGGAAATTTAGATTTGGGAAACTGTTTATTGAAGCGGTCTATATAGGACAAACATCAAGAAGCCTCAAAGGCCGTATCACAACCCATAAAAGCGATTGCAAATTAAGGAAAAACACTTGTGCACTAGCGGACCATCACATAGCAACAAAACACGTAATAGAATATGATAAAGCAGAGGTGTTAGAAAAAGAAAATAACCAACAAAAGAGGGAATTTAAAGAAATGTTGAGGATCAGAGAAGAACCGAACACTATTAACAAAAAAAAACGATATAAAAACCGTAGTAGCATATATACCTACCTACTACATCTAAATAAATAACAAGCGGCCTTGTTTGTGACAACCAATATACAATATACAAAAATAACAGTAACCTTTAATTAATTTAGATTTTATGGTTGCTTATCGCACTATCAGGTCTAAGCAAGAAAAACAACAATAATCAGACATACTGGATCTCTGACAATGTTTCGTTAAAAAAACTTTAATTGTTTTTAAATTCCAATTTTTAATGTTTCTCCTAGTTTATAAAAAAATGCAATTTTTACAAATTACAAAATCTCACCATTAAGTAAGACATAGGCATTAAGTAATTTTACAATTATTATGACTGACTTTGTTTTGTAGTTGTCCTAAAGATAGAAAAAAACATCCCCAATAAATAAACAGTTTCCCAAACCTATATATATATTTATATATATATATATATAGATGTGGAAGTACAGTGAATTGCAGGCACTTTTGAAAAGATCATCTGAAGGATATACAGCAAAAAATCTGACATTTTTGAGAAACATGATGTTTATTAATTTATTCAAGAAGCAAATGACACCACATACCTGGTGATGAAAGTAAAACTATCACAATCACAAAAATGACTATTGACTCAAGTAAATAACGCTAACTTTAGTTTTGCTGCGCCAAAATAAATAATAAATGTCACTTGTCACTCCTTCACTTCCATGAAGTTCAGCGCTTCCGCTGTCAACACAATACTAATATATTCTAACACTTCAACAACTTATTCTAACACTGAAATGACGTCATTTGGGTGTTAGAATGATCTTATTTTAAACGCAAAATAGAAAATCTTTTATTTTTGTTTTACTAATTTTATAGAATAATTGTCTGAATCTTTAGTTTCATACATGTTTCTTAAGTGACGTTGTACACTGACCATAGCTTACGTATTTTTTAATACTGCTAATATAAAAATGAAATAATTTTGCTATTATTTTGATGTGAAAAATGATGTAGTTTAATGGTTCTGCAACTTAGTAACATTAGGATAACTTAAATTCTAATATAAAGCTGCAATTGGTGAGCAATTTTATAGTTTATATTTATGCAAATATGTTTTAAGATTAAATCTCTTAAAAGACCAAAAAAAAATAGTAGCAGCTCCTAAATATTTTCCACTCAGCAGAGGTTTGAGTTAACAAATGACAGCTGTGACATATTGCACATTATTGAGTCACTTCAGCAAAAAAAAAATTTTTAATTTCTATTGTTTAAGTTCCAAAGTCTAACGTTAAAATTGCTCTTAAAAATCGTTTAACGAAAAACTTATTATTTTAACGACAAGGTACGTTATAATCTGTGTCTCAAAACATTTAAGCAAAATAAACAAAAATTTATAATAAACAGAACGAAAAAAATATTATTTATTGTCTAAAAAATTATTTATGAATTTGGACCAGGAAATAAAGCAAAAATGCAATAAAATAAATTGCGTCCAGCCGGCTATCTAGAAAAGAATTGGAAAACAGAAACACGAGTCCCTAAATTTAATGTACAACCAACATAATGAAAATTTCACCTTTTTTTGTTTCACGACTGACTTTTTTTACTTCTCTATAAAAATGAATAGCACTAAATTTGCTCTTTTTTGAATCTGCATTCAGATTTATTGAGAAAAAAACGCAAAGTAGAAAGCACAGTAGAGACCAATTTAAAGCAAATAAATTATTCATTTGGGACCTAATCAAATAAAAGCTGCATCACAATGAGAAGCATAGATTTCAGAATAAAAGCTTTTTACTTTGTTAGAACGCTCAATAAATAGAAAAAAATAAACAAATAAAGATCCAAAAATTATTTAAATTATTTAGAACATAATCAGCGTTTGTTTAAATAAACAAAATAAAAAAATTATAAAAGATTATGGAAAATATTCTAATAATTTGAAAATTTATATTGTCAATAATTATTCAGCAGATTCTTAATCCGCTAAATAAATAAAAAATGAAATCACAATTTTGAATAAGTTTATTTCTTAATTAATAGCAAAAAGATTTGTATTAAAATAAAAAGTTTAGCTATTATTAAGAAAAAAGTGCAAAAAATTTTTTTTTTGTTGAAATAATAGAAAGAAAAGTATTATTTGAAAGGTTAGCTGCTATCTATCAAAAACAAAATGTCAGAAAATATATATTTTTTAAGAATAGGATACAATGTTTTGACACGATTTAAGTCGACTTTTTTCGATCATTTACTAAAACCGTTTACATCTTTTTTTTTGGTTTTACTTCAAACTATAAATTGCGACTTGAAATCGCTTGACTTGCGCCTTCTACTATTTTAAACTATTATTTATATCTGTAAGCCAAAAGGTGTTTTAAAAATTAAAAATAAAAATTTTGTTTTTTTTTTGTTTTTATAGAAACTTTTTAACATTTACTAAGACATTTTAAATTTTTTTTAAAAACAATTGTTAGATTTTTTAAATATATTTAAATTTTTAAAATTTTTTTAACGGTTTAGGACAAACTTAAATGATTATAAATGGTTCAACAATAATTTCATTTTTCAGTTTTAAAAATTTTCATAAATTAAAACTAAAAATTTTTATTTTTTTTCTGTTTATATAAATTTTTTAACATTTACTAATAAATTTTTAAATAATTTTGTAAACAATTGTTAGAGTTTTTAATTGTATTTAAAAATGTTTGAAACATCTTTTAAAAACCTATAAAAATTTTTAACTGTTTTTTAAACGAATTATAAAATTATCGAATAAAATCCAGAATTTTTACTAAATATTTTTGAAACAAATTTAAAACATTTGCAAGCTATTTATAAATACTTACAAAAATGGTTAAGCTTACAACGACTTTTTGAAAAAGTTTAAAAACTTTAAAAAAATTTTAAAATAGTTTTAAGTTTTATTAAAACTTTGTTTCAATTGTTTTCAAACATTTTTGAATCTTATAAAAAAAATCTTTTTCAAAAAGTTTTAATTTTTTTTAAATTATTATAACAAGCTTTAATTTTTTTGTAATACAGTTTTAAAACAAGTTTAAATAATTTCAAAATGTTTATTAAATATAATTTTACTAATTTTTTCAATCTTTAAGATTAATATTTTGATTTTTTTCATTTTTATAAGAAAATTTTTAAATATTTTTAAAACAATTGTTAAAATATTAAATATTTTTAAAAATGTTTTAAACATTTTTTTAAATCTCTAAAAATTTGAATTGTTTTTTAAGAAAAACTTTCAAATTTTCAAAAATAATCTAAAATTCCTATCAAAAATAATCTAAAAATCTTATTAAAAATTCTTAAAACAAGTTTAAAATTTTTAAATTTTAATTATAAATATTTAAAAAAAATGTTGTTGAAATTTTTACATCTTTATCAAAAAAAATTTAAATTAGATTCAAGTTATATGAAAACATTGCTTCTTTTCTAAAACATTTTTGAATCTGATAAAAATTATCTGAAAATAGTTCAAATTATTATTAGACGTTTTTTTTAGACGATAAATAGTTATTTACATAAAAGTCAGGAAAATTTCACATTACTGAAGAGGAGCTAAATTGAAATAAGAAGCACTTTGTGCCGAGTATTTTAAAGCTCCGAGTCAAGTAAGAGACTTTACTGACGTGTTTTGTATTAAATTTTTCCGGAAACCGTAAAAAAAGACGAAATTTACAAATTTTAGAATTTTTTTTACAAATTTCACAAAAATCAAGTTGGTCAATTTTGTTGGCAACTATAGTTACTAGAGTATCTTTTTTTTTTGCGTCTTGTAAAGTTTTTACCATACTAGTCCGGAAAACTCATTTTTCCTGCGCGTAAATAAGCAGAAAAATGTTGTGTCCAAGACGATTTCCGTAAAAATATTTTTCCTGAAAATTGAGATATTGAAGTATTAAGATGAAATAAAACAATTGAAGATTAATCATAAAACCAGATCGTTGCTTGCGGTTTGCTACCTAACGACGTCGTACTGTGTAATCAAATAGGTTTTATTATTCCGCCCAAGGTAGGGACGATACACATTACCTACTTTTTACAGGATAGTTATTATTTAATACCTATTTCACCCCTAATTACAATTAGGGGTGAAAAATATTATTTGGGTTTCAAAAAAATTATAAAATTATCAAAAATAATCTAATATTTTTAGTAAAAATTTTTTAAAACAAATTTAAGTTATTAAAAATTATTTATAGTCAAAATTTAAAAACCAAAGTTAGTTGCTATCTGTCAAAATCAAAATTTAAAAAAAAAATTTTTACATTGTAGTAAAACGATTTAGTTTGATTTATTATTTACTAAAATTTGTCATAACTTTTTATTTATTTTTCTTTTAACTAGAAACCGCAAGCTGAAATCGCTTACCTTGCGCCTTTTACTATTTTAAAATATTATTTTGCCTGCAGGCGAGAATGGACTACTTTGCGCGCACACATGCGGGCGGGAAAACGCGTTTTTTCGCTCGGTTTAGGATAAAAGCCTAATTAACCGTTGCAAATCCTCTTTACACTCGAGCTCCCAAGACTTCTTTTCCATCCCACTGAAAGACAATTTACGCTTTTTTCATGTTTGTGATCACGATAAGCTCTAATTCTCGTTCTTTCTAGCAATTTGCCAAATTTAAATTTTGACGAAAATGTTTGAAACACAAAGAACATGTTCTCTCATAAATTACACACACACTCTTCTCATAAAAGCTTTCCGAATCAGAGCCCAGAGAAAAAGAAAAATGTTATATATTATCGGAATTTTACAAAAATTGCTTTTGCCGAATGCTGAAACTATTAAATTTCTGTGCACTCACCAGGACCCGACTGGCTGCTGATGTGGAGGAGATATTAGACTTTTCGTATTAAATAAAAACGAATATTGTGTCTCTTCTGAAAGGAAAAGTTTTATTCAAAAGATTTTTGCAGAGTATTACCACAGTTATAGTACTACTTTCAATTAACATTATACAAAAATAAAAATTTTTTTTAGTGAAAATTGATGCACTGAAAATTAAACAATATGTAGAAGTTAGTATTGTGCATGTTGTTTGTACTTTGGGTACTTCAAAAATGTGTTTTAATTTAGCATTACATTGTGTTTTTTAGAAAAAACATGCCACAATTTTATGTTATATAGTGCTTAATTATTACTGTTATTTAGAAATTTGTGATTGTTTCTGTTAATAGAGAAAATATAGAAAGAATGCATACTTTATGTCACGTTTCTCCGGGGCTCTTTTAGGATTATCGTGAGTAGAGATAATTGCTATCTATGTCATCAGCAAAAGAAGCAATCTTGGTGTTTTCGGTTTCGGGTATATCGGCGGTGTAAATCAAAAATAGAATTGGTTTTAATACACTTCCTTGAAGGACTCCAGATTTAATAAGGTAGAAGTTGGAATGTTCGTGTGAGTGCTTGACCGAGAAATTTCTGTTGTACTGGTAGGATTTGATAAAAAGGTAGTAATTGTGTGACAATATATCTTCTCTTTGAAGCTTCTGGAGATTTCATTGACAATTCTGTGGACTTGTTGCGTTGTAGAATGATATTGTCGGAATCCAAACTGGTGATTGGGAAATATTTCGAAAAGTTTATGATCCGTAGTCATGTTCTTTAGTGAAAATGCTATATGCTGAATTTAGCAAATTAAATTGTGGACAATTAATTCTAGTACAACAAAACACATAAACATTTATAGTTAGAACTAAAACCTAAAATTAAACAAGATTTATAAATTAGTATCAATAAAAACAGCAATAAAGTAATTAAAAAAAGTGTTTTGAAAAAACAAATGCTAAATTTTTTTGCTACAGTCATTAAATGCATTATATTCAAATAAAAATTTGGAATAATAAATCGTTGAAAATTTTTTTACTATAAAACTTGAACACACTTTTAAATAGAGTTAAAACTATTATATTGATAGATTAATGTTGTTTGATGTCAATTTATTATACACAAGAGTTTTAATAAAAACAAAAATAAATCATCTACTTCCAAGATCTGTTTCAATTTAGCATAATATAGCGCTTTTTACAAGAACTGTTGCATTTTTTCGTTACATTATGATTATCTTCACTACTTTAAAATAACGAATCAAATAAATTTCGAAAAATTGTTTATACTAAAAATCTACATATTTATAAATAAAATAAAATTTCAAAAATGTTGATGTCGATTTCTTATCCCGACAGTTCTATTAATAACAACAATAAAATACTTAAACCATTAGTTTCGATTCAGCATGGTATTGTGTTTTATAGAAAAAGTTTTTAAATTTATAGGTTACACTGCGATTAATTACATACCTTTTTAATAACAGTTGGTCAAATTTTTTTATATACATTTACAAAAATAAAATTATCAAAGATCGTAAATTTGCTGTCGAAAGATGTCAATCTATTATTTGAAGTGTTCCAATAAAAACAGCAATAAATTAGTTAAAAAAATTGTTAAATTTGGCATAATATTATGTTTTCTTTAGGAAGTTCAATGTTACATTGCCATCAATTATTATTACTGTAATATGACTTTTAAAATTGGAATTGTTTCCAGGTGTTCTTTTAATTTATTTCTTATCACTATAATAGGTGTATTTAATGTCATGGTCAATTATTATTATCTTTTGTTACTATTCATTGCCTACGTGACTAAAAAAATGTCTGCATCAAGTATTTATAAACATTTTTTTTTCCATATAGAAAGTAAATAATGAAATTATTTATTTTTGCGATAAGGTTATGGAATATAAACGAAACGTGCATAGAATAGGAATTGAAACTCAATTTGGCCAAATCGTGTAAATTGAAAGAGAAAACATTTGGGCCGTTTTAGAAATTTTTTTTTATAAAACCTTATTTATTCCTAGAGTAGGTAATCCTGACAACTCCAGAAATAAAGCGCCATTGTTCGTTGAGCTCGGGAATAGCATTCAAATGTCTGACTTTTCCGGTGCTGGATCAGGACCTGGAAATCTGCTGATGGTGATTTTTTGTTCTCAGACTTAATTTGTAGTCTTTCACATCATTTGGAAATTGTCGTCATATTGTCTTTAATTAAATTTGAAGAATTTATTACAAAGTTACCGTTTAAACTAGACGTTTGTATAGAGAAGTGATTAATAGGCTTTTGTGAATAAGAGCCAACTAGCTTTTTGTTTCATTTTAAAGGGAAAAAAAGTGCACAGAGTTGATACATCTACACTAATATTATAAAGAGAAAAGATTTGTATGTTTGTATGTTTGTAATGAATAGGCTCAAAAAGTACTGGGCCGATTTAAAAAATTCTTCACCAATAGAATGCTACATTCTTCCTATTTGACATAGGCTACATTTCATTTTGAAAAAAATTAGGGATCTTTGGTAAAATTTGAACAATGTAACTGAAGGTGTAGAAAAATGAGACTTAAAATGTCTTTCGTCGAATGCGCTGCCAAAACTATTAGCGATAGAACAAAATAATGTACAACAATATTGAAGAACATCATAATGTCTACAAAAAACTCCGCGGCAGCATATGTCCAACTGTTGTAGTTTTATGTCACTACAACAGTTATGGAACAACTTTTTTCATTTTAAACATTAATGAAAATGCTAAACAAATTCAAACCATGCTATTTATGTGTTTATATTAATCCTTATCCAAATAAATTATTTTATGGTCAAGACCATTTAACTACCTATAAAATAGTTTTTAAATTATTTAAATTGGACTTTCCATTCAAAAGATATTACGAATTAAAAAATTCAAACAGTAAACAAAACCGCCATAGCGCCGTGGCCGTTGTTTGCGATGCAGTCTGAAAAGCGCGCCGGGCATCGCGGCGGGCGGGGTGGAGGGGGCACTGGGGGGGCAATATTTAATAAAATTAGTAAAGTCCTTCTCGGGTATGACGAGACCAGGGAAATAGGTATTCATTTTTATATGGAGGATATTATAGATTCCAGTTCAAATTGAATAGGTACGCATACATAAGATAGGTCAGCTATACAAAATAAAGTAGTGCATCAAATTTACGCTAAGGCGGTATGAAGTTCGCCGGGTCAGCTATACAAAATAAAGTAGTGCATCAAATTTACGCTAAGGCGGTACGAAGTTCGCCGGGTCAGCTAGTCAATTATAAAAGCAAAAATTCACTTATTTTTTCTCAATTTTGTTTTAATTTTATACTATTATTTAATATTAATAGTTATTTATGTATTAGGAGATTATGGCATGAGGGAATGTTTAAAGCCCGAGTAACAAGAGCTTATAAATTTTTGAGGGCCGTAATCGACAATAATTATGCCCGTGGTATTACAACGTTTAATTCTATTTAAACAAATATTTAGTATTTTGATGTTGTTAAGGTAACTGCGTTTGTGTAAAAAACAATTCATTTTTCAAAATGAACGTTTTGTTTATTCAGCAGAAGTTTTGCAAGAATTTGAAGCTGCTCAGGAAAAATTGAACCCCCATAAATCTAAAGATTTGTATGTGAAAGAATATAACAAGTTTTGCAAGCGGCGGCGCGCGAAATGTATGGGCACCATTTACAATACATTTTTGACAGATCTGTGCCATTTGAACACTAATTTATGCTCTCATTTGGAGGCGTATAAAGAAGATTATTGACTAATACCATAGACTAAGGATGCCTAGACTGGCCACGCATATGAAGGAAGTGTAACATATTTGGCTTGTTGGTTAGACGGGCGCGAGGATAAAAAGGATAACTTGAAAGATGCTGGTATCTGTTGGCAAAAAGCTGAATCTTTAAAGTGTGTGAATAGTTGTCAAGAAATCTGTTATATTATGTAAACGGTCTCCACTCATGCATGGAAAAAGATAAGTTGTTAATCGGTATGAAACCTGAAACCGCTATTGCTAAAATTTCCAGCGTATTACGCGAGATGCGAGGAAGGTTTATAATACTACGGCCCAAGCCAAGCTATTCGACCTTATGCTGTGGAGCTTCAATGCGGGTGATTATCGCTTGTTACAATAATTTTTCTTCCCATTTTTTTTCCAGCCGATGTTGAATCTATGTTCAAAATTTGAATGCTCTGAAATTTTTAATATGAGATTTTGTAGTTTTATGATAATACAAACAATTAATAATTTAATTAATACGCACAACATTTTCTGATCAGCAATTTGATGCTCTACAAAATTGAATTTTTGTTAGATAAATTATTATACATGCATAAAAATTTTTACACATAATAATTTTAATTAAATAAATCGCAACTGCACACGGGATGAACGATAGATATTAATTTTTACTCTACTATATTGTTTCATCGCAATTTCCTTTGATTTTACAGTTATCTAATTGTTGAAATTTGGATGTTAATGCATTTATTGATGGATTTTTTAAAAGTGGCAAAAGCTTTAAACTTTAGTTGGGAATATATTGAACGATTCTGAGCCGTTTCTGGCTTGTTTTGCACCATTATAAACGTTTTGTAGACTTTTCTTCTTTATTTTCTAACGGATTCTTGTTATTTTTGAACTGTTTATCTAAATCAAGTACTGAAAGAGATTCATGGAAATACTTTTTTTTAAAAAAATTTAAATAAAAAGACAGCAAAATTTTTTTGTTTTTGAAAAAATTAAAAACATAAATCCCTGTTATGCTTTTTTTTGAAATTGTTTTTTCAATAATTTTTTTTTATATTGTTAATAATATTCAAAAAATGCTGACAAAATAATATTGGTAAATTCAAACGTTTTTACAGAAACTTTAGAATGAAATGTGACGAGGGTGTTAGCAGCGCCTTCTTAGATACAAAACATTTCAAATGTGTTGTCAAGTGTGTACTTGAGCTTCAAATATCCTAAATAAGAAAAACGGAAATTTTTTCGAATTTAGTTTGCTAGCATAAAATATATCCATTATTCTAAGTACAAAAAAATAACCCCGTCTATGAGACAACTCGGTGTTGTATAAGTGATTTACTTTTGACTTTTCTGTTAATAAAATGTACTCATCGGAAAACCATTGTTTTATTTTTTTTTGTGAGGTAATTTAGAAAAAAATCAAAAACATTAATTCTACCAACCTAAAGTTGTCAAAAATTAAAATTTTGGTTTTTGCTATACCACTAAAGCTTGGTGCTCGCATTAGTGGAATTATGACATTGCCGTCGGTAATACTTCACAACGGAATATTTAACTTTCACTAATATTTATGAGAGTTTACCGCACATCTTTTTGTAGATACATTGTTTTTGTCTCAAACAAAAGATTAAAAATTCATAGTTTGAATAAAGTTTTGAGCATCTGATTATCCTTAAAGCGATAAAAGTATAGTATAAATTAAATGTCCTTATGCTGCCTCACAACTAACTGACCGGAGCAGGCTGTTTTATAGAAAAAGAAAAAACGCATTATTTTAGAAAATAGCGTCTTTAAAAAAACATAGTTATTATTATCAAGCTCAGAGCCAGCCGGCAGTTGAAAATTTCCAGTATTGCCATTTTATAGTTTAGTATGATCGTTGAAAAAATAAATACCTTATTTTTTTAGAAATACATAGTCAATGTTATAATGTTGCCTGAATGCAAAATTTTTGTAAATATTGAAAAATCAAATTTTTGTTGTTTGATCTTTACTTTTTATTTACTTCATTGAAATTTTTATTTGGATTTTACACTTTTTCTCTGCTTTATTTAGTTGAAACTTATTTGTTCTCTTGCTGCTAGCTTTTTAAAATTTTTCTGCATTTTCCCTCTCTTGTTATATTGTTTCTGTATCTAGATATTTTTTTTATTACTTTTTTTCTCTTCATACTTGTTCAATTCAACTCATTATTTTTTTACTTAGTTTGTATATTTTTAGTTTTTTGATACCGCTCTTATTCCTTTTGTTAGTCATTTTTTATTTAATTTTTTATTCTTCACACTTTTTATTTCACCTCTTTAATTATTATGTTGTTTTATTTTTGTACTTTTTTTTATTTATTTTCTTTGTTTTGTTTTTATTTTTTTCTTCTTACTTTCTCAGCGTTTCTTTTTTTATTTTTTCTAGTTTTTAATTATTTTCTTTATTGATATTTTTGATCTCTTTGATCATTGCCTTCATTTCATAGATAATTTTGATGTTTCCTATCACACCTCTTTTCTTACTTTTTTTTAAACTTGATTGACTTTTAGCTTTAATAAAAAATGTGTAGTTTATGATGGTATTTTTGTTTTTAAAGGATAGAGGTTGCGTTTTTCTTAAAAATATTACTGAGTGTAGACATTTATAAATAGAGTATAGCACATTATGAATAGATTTTTTTCAGTTTAAAACTATTTAAGAGTTTTCGCAGATATAAATCTTTTTATGAGTATGCTTGCATCTATGTATCTTTGTTCAAGTTTTGGTATAAAACTGTTTATTGAATTGTAACATTTTTTAATTGTTTTAAAATTCGTTCAATGGTTTTTAAGATTATTTCTTCCTAGACATTTTGAATTTCTACTATCTTTTTTGATAAATAAGTATTATTAATATTATCTAGTGTACTTTGGAGACACATTATTACAAATAATACTTGACAAGCCAGAGTTTTAGACATCTTAAACTATAAATCTTGTGATTCTTGAGTTGTTTTATCTAACATTTTGCAATTTCGTTTCAAAAACGTTTTTCACATTTTTGTTTCTACTAAGTCTCTTGACATTGATAGATCAAGTTTGATATTTTATGATATTCGACACACGTTTCAGCCATACTTTAATATTGAACTTATTCTAAACACAAACGTTAGACACTTAATATTTGTATTCTGCCGTAGAAAGCTTTGCTTTCCAATCCAAATCCAAGTGTTCGCGTCTGATTGATGTCTCACTTTAGCGGTCCATAAAACGCAGACTGATTCTCTGTCGGTTTTGCAGCGCACAAAGTTTAAGAGCTTTCAGACGTAATTATTCAACGATTTTAAAGTTTTTTATAATAATAATACTAATGTAGACATTTATTTTATGCAGCTTGTTCCGTCAGTGTGGGCGTCTGGACGCTTGTTGCCATTTCCGTAGAGCGTTACTACGCCATCTGTCATCCTTTGCGGTCGTTAAGGTGGCAGACAATGAGACATGCTTACAAGATGATTGCAGTGATTTGGATTACGAGTATGGTCTCCATGATGCCTGTTGCTTTATTAAGTGAACTGAAACCTACTAACCAAGGTAAAAAAATTTTGATTTTTAAGATTTAAAATGTTGTACTCTGCAACTGATGAGTCTAGAAACAACGTAAAACACGCATTTCTTACGCTAATTAAGCGATAGCCCATTTTTCTATTGACATTTCTTTTAAATTCTAATTAATTAAATTGCGATAGTGTCAAAACAGATAGTGACGCAACTACTGGCGTCAAAATTGTTAGACGATTTTATAATACGTTGTGCGGTGCCAACTGTCACTATAATTTTAAACTATTGTTTATTTAAATTTAGTGAACGTTTTTGTTATGGATACCAAAGCGTGATAGATAAGAACACTTATTAAAAACTTTTTCAATGCATCAAAATTGAGGAAAATTGATTCTACATCGTTAAGAGTCGCCGACGACAGACCGATATTACAATCTGAAGTTGTCAGAAAAATATTTTTGGGTAATATATAACATCTGTCTGTTGGCAAGAGTCTGTTTGTTATTGGTGATAAATGTCATAATAGTATATTAAAAAACAAGTTTCATAAGACATGTCTTAAAAAATGTGGCAAAGCCACGAGTTTTTTCAAAGAGTAAGTGCTTTATGGTCTTATGAATCGAGTTTTTTATACTATTTTTTTGTAATTTGCCTTTTTTATGCTGTTTTTAAGCATTTTTTAAAAATTTTTACTGATTTAGGGATTTTTTGGAGTGCGTTGGCAATATCTTGATTTTAAAAGTTAAAATTTTATCTATTTGTTTTTTCTTTTGTTTTCTTCAAAAATTCTAATCCTGTCAGTTCCAAAGTACAAAAATAGAAGAAAATTTTACATGCAGGCCTCGTGAAATCTGTGAAATAGAAAAAATTATTTTGGTTCTTATTATTATTATTGTAAGATACCAACTTTTTTAGGTTAAGTGACTTTTGGTTTACTTGAATCGGTTGTTCTTCCCATACCAGTGCAGTTATTTACACCATTATATGCCATATTTCACATAAATATACTTTCCATTAATTGTTCACTTCACTTTGTTGTTCAAAAATTCCAATTCCTAATTTAAATTTACAATATTATTGACAAATGGGTAAAAACTCAATTTAAGTTTTACCAACTTAAAAATTTTTTAGAAAAAAAAGTTTGTTGCTTCAATGGCTTATAACCGCCCTGAAACCTAAGGCGTTCTCTAATGAGTTTATTAGAGTATCAAAATCGAGGCAAATTGCAAAAATAGTATTTGGAAAACAATTTTTTGTCAACTTTATATAGTAAAATTAGAGTTGCCGACAACAGACTGATGTTACTATCAAAGGCTTACTGAATATTATTTTTGAAATAATATAACATAACATCGGTCTGTTGCTGCCGACAGAAGTCTTATATCAACAAACGATTTTAACAATGACATTAATTTGTGGCTAACAACGGACAGATATTATATAAGCATAATAAAAAACAACTTATTTAAAGATCTATAAAATTAATAATGGGCACGAACCACAGCCATAAACGATTAAAGAATTTTCTGCAGGTGGTTTCTAAGATTATTTGGCTGGCATTTTTAGGTCTATTTAATTTATAAGTACGTGTACTTATAAATCTTTCTATAAATGCAGTCTTCTTATTGTAAACTTAAGTATCAACAATCATTTCAAATTTATGATTCTTCAAACAATTTGTCACGTTAACTATATCTGGAAGGGTTCATCGGTGGTCAGGTGCTTAAAGATACTGATTTCAGAGCCTGGCCGAATGAATTCTCGGTTGGGTTTGAGTCTCTCTTAAGCGGGAGTTTTGTCTTAAATGAAGATGATTTTTGTCTGGCCTTGGGTGTTTGTAAATTTAGAGAGCAAAATATATCAAAAAGTTGCATTGCAATATTCTTGTTAATCTTAATCTTAACCTTAACTATTTCTGGAAAACCATTTTTTGAGTAATTTAATCAGAAAATTATTTTTGAGATAATATATAACAGCTGTCTGTCGTTGGCGACATATGCCATATTTTGATTATCAAAACCATCATTAATATGAACTATGCTAATAATAGACAAATGTTAATATAAAATCTGAAAACTGATTTATTGTCAATTTTATGCAGAAAATGATTTTTGGGACAATATAAAACATTGCTTGGCTCTTGACAGCAGACTGTCTGTGGTTAGAAAGAGTACGTCGATTGTTAGTAGTAGCAACAGAGTCGTTAACAGCAGACCGGAAGCTGACAAAAAATTGTTTTTGAGAACATAACATTTGTCGATAACGGCTTGCGGATGGCAAAAGTTTTAAAAAACAATTTTTTGTCAACTTTGAACAATAGCATTAGAATCGCCGACAACAGACTTATGTTTGTCTTTAAAGCTGACAGAAAAATTAGAATCACTTTTATTATTGATCTGTTGTTAAAAGCAGTGTGTCTGTCGTTGGTGACAGAAGCCATAAATTATCTAGAAAACGGTTTTGACAATCACAAAAATAAAAGTTATTGAAACAGAAAAGGAGATGTAGAAGTACATAAACAGGACGAGAACGAGAAAAGAAGCGGCGAGTAAAGAGATATCGATAAATAAATGAAAGAAGCTCTTTATAGAACTGCTGGAATGAAAAAGAAAAGTGGATATAGAAGATCCAACAAATTTTGCACCGGTAAGGTGGTTATTAATGCAGAATGAACACTGGATGTATTATATAGAACCAAAAGTGTGATAGAAGTAATTAATAGATTCTGGAGAGAAAGAGAAGAGGTATTTCTGGCAGGTTAGAGAAAAAGCGTAATACTTCCTATCTACAAAAGGGTGGAACGAGTATAGTAAAAAAACTACCGATAAAAACCTTAGCAATAACTCTGCTTAACACAAGGTATAAATTGTATACGTTAATTCTGAATAAGAAGATGAGAAAAAAGATGAAAAAAAAGGGTGCAATACCAGACAGCTAGGAACTCAGAGAAAGGATAGGAATTATGGATAATGTATACATGCTGGACTACCTATCTTAGAACGTGATGAGAAAAAAGGAAAAAAGACTGCATACACTATTCATAGAATTTAGGGCAACGTGTGATAAGATAGATAAAAGGAAAGAGAAAACGAGGAGTAGGTGAATAACGGGTTAGAAGTTTTATAAGGGCGACCAAGTTTCATAAAATGAAGGCAAGGAAAAAATGTAGAATAATGAATGAATGTTGAAATGAACAGAAAATGAATTCAAAGATGAATGAGAGAGAAAAATTATATAGTAGAAATGGATATGCGAGTAAAGAATTGAAAAGATTAAGAACAGAACGCAAGTGGATAAACGAGGAAGCGTGTGAAAAAAACAAGGAAGAAGGAAGCGAAAGAATTAAGGAGTCCAGGTACAACAGGAATTATGACAAAGGAACATTTATGACAGAAAAAATTCCGCTGTACCTGGAAAGAAAAAATTCTAATGGAAAAAAAATAATGCCAAGGTTTAGGTGCGGAAGAAAAAGAGATCAAATAGGTATTTTGGACGGAAAAGGAAGAGAGAGTGTGTAGGATGTTCTATAAGGAAAGAGAGACAATAGGGCACATGTGGAACGAATGCAGTAAGATGAGAGAGAAAAATAGAGCGGAAAGAGGAGAAATACTGAAAGAAAATGAAAGGGTGATAAGAGGTATAGGAAAAGAAAGGAAAAATGAGGACAGGAGAAAGAAACACAAATGAACATTAGAGAGGAGAGAATGCACAGCTATCTGAATATTATAGTCAATCAGCATGTAAGGGGCGCAGAAGGGCAATAAAAATGTATCAGTAGTTTGTACATTTTAGTTTAGATCAAAACAGTAGAGTTTTCAGATCAACGACAGAACGATGTTACTATCTCAAATTTGCAAAAAATTATTTTTATCAAAAATCATTCTGTTGTTGATGACAGATATCACTTATGAAATATTTATGACATTTATTCTATTTTAGTCAATAATTGTCTTTATACGCTTCCAAATAAAGGCATAAATTTGTGTTTATGGCACAGATCTGTCAAAAATTTATTGCAAATGTTGCCCACACTTTTAGCGCGCCCCTACTTGCAAAACTTGTCATATTGTTCCACATATAAAGCTTTTGATTTATGGAGAATTAATTTTTTCTGACCAGCTTTAAATTCTTGCAAAATTTCTGCTGAATAAACGTTTTCTGCTTCAGAAATGTTCATTTGAAAAAAGATTTTTTTTTAAACAAACGCAGTAACCTTAGCAATTTTGAAATTGCTCATTTTTAACACAAAATTTGCGTAGATACAACTTTTAGGTAATTTCTTTTAAGGAATACTCAATCATGGTTTGAATCTTTTAGAATTAAAAAATAAAATGAAACGTTATATGTGCCACGGGCATAATTGTCGATTATGGCCTTCGGGAATTTACATGCCATAATCTCCTAATTAATCTCTTCGGATATAAATAACTATTATTGTCATCAATACCTAGATGCTATTATAGCATCCAGAAAATAAGTAGGTGTTTGTCTGTTATTAGCAACAGATATCACATATTATCGAACAACCATGGCGAAGATGGCATTTGTCGCCAGCGACAGACATATCTCATAATATTGTATCTGAAAAACGTTTTTTTGACTGCTTTATTATAGTAAGGTCATAGTCACCAACAACAAACTGATGCTATTGACAGAAATAAGATTACAAGAATTTTTTTTTTAAATATACAAACTAGAAATTTTTATTTTAGTTACTTACTGGATTTGAGTTTATTCTGATACTGGTTTTTTCAACTGTTTTTGTCGGTAAAAAAACCTATGTTTTCTAACTTTCAATAATTTTTTTTTCAAAAAATTTCTAATAATAAATTTTTTACAGTCATTTTGACAATTAAAAGAGCAATTAAAATATGGGCTTAAGATTTAAAAAAACTGTCGATGACGTCATATCTCAAAACTGAAAACCAAAATATTTGTTCTAAACTTGTGTTCGAAAAGTTTTGTAATAGAATGTACGGTTACAGCTTTAGAACCATTATTCCATACATTTGAGGCATCCTGTATATTATATATAACAAAAGTCTGTTGATATTAGCAAATGTTATATATTATAAAAAAAACAATGACGATTATGTCGTTTAAGCTAACGACAGACAGAGATGTTAAATCAATTTTCTATTAACTTTAGAATAAAAGAAACATCTGTCGCCGGTGACTTTCTATGACAAAAATGAAGGAACTTTGTACTTTCATTTCAATGTACTTTCACTAAGCGTGTAAAAAATTGCAAATTCGTGTGACGTCGTTACACGAAAAATATGCTTTTACAAGCGAATTTTGTTTCGAAGGCTTGGAAAATTATTATATTTAATCTTATGTCAAACAACGCTTCCAAATTGTTAAAAAGATTGAGGAAAAAAAGAAAATTGAGACAAATTAGATGTCTGATACGGCTTCGAATTTGACAAACAACTAAATTTACATAAAGAGCTTGCTAACTGGTCGTTTTGTTTGTCAATTTAATGGTTCTTGATTCTTTTTTTTTAAGACAGCTAAAGGCGCATGTCTACAGCTAAACTGGAAAGCGATTGTTTGCTAAAATACAGGTTGATTTACGGCGCAAACTGCGTGAAAATTAAACTTCTAGTTTACTTTATGTACACGCCAACCGTACAAACCGTGGTCAAATGTTCAACGTCATAGAAATTAAACTACGATAAAATAAAATCGATTTTAAAGTAAATTTTTTTTATTCTAAAACACACTTTTTGTTTAATTTTCCTTACAAAAAGTGTAATACATGCTTTTTTGTTGGTCATAGTAGTGTTAAATAATTTTTTTAACTCTGCAAATCAGTAAATTGAGCAACGAAACCCTTAAATCAATTTGTTTTCTAGTCAATTGAACTTTGTAGCAGTTTTACAGTTTTACATTACATTATTCGCAACTTTCCCCTAAAATAATTTACCTTCTAAAAAGCGAAAGTTTATCCAATCTTTTTAAACAGCAGCTAATAATAAAATATCGCCATTGTAGCCTAACTTTTGCGCCTCTCTTCCAAAATCTAATTAAATTTTGTTTTGCAGGAAATTTCAAATGCCGGGAAACCTGGTTTTCTCTAGATTTTGAAAAAGCTTACAATTTATTTTTGGATGTGGTTCTATTCGTCCTTCCCCTATTAATTCTAACTGTAACATATTCCCTCATCACGAGAACGCTTCTACAAACCAATGAAATCCCAGCGCCCCAGATTATGGACGTCTACATAGACCTCCACCGATCTTGGGGGACTTCAAGATGGGGATCATGTGCTCGGTACGGTAACTCCCAGAAGCAACTGTGCCGACGTTTGCGACGCAATAACACTGGAAAAAGCCTGAAAAATAAAAAACGAGTGATTAAAATGTTGTTTGCTGTAGTTTTAGAATTTTTCGTTTGCTGGACTCCGTTGTATATTATTAACACTCTAGTTCTATTTGATTCTACTATGATTTATAATAGTTTTGGCTATAAAGCTATAAGTTTTTTTCAATTGCTAGCGTACTGTTCTAGCTGCTGCAATCCCATTACGTATTGTTTTATGAATTGTGCTTTTCGAAAGGCATTTTTGAGTATGTTTAAATGTGGCAAGAAGAGGAGAGAAATGGGGACTGATGGTAGTGAAATTAACCTAGAGACAAAGTGGACTCACAAGTGCTCTGAAAATACCAACCACCCGCGACAAATATAGTTTTTAGAGTATTTTGGCTTAATTATTGTATCTATTTGCAAAAAAAAAATAAAAAATAATATTTTTTTTTTATTTAAACTGTTTGATTGATTGTGTTTTTAACCGATTGTGATCTATGACGACAGAATAATAAACGATAAACGCATTTTTTTCTACAAAAATTTGTGATTTTGATCTTCTATTTGGTTATGAAATGATGCAATGCTTAGCGCAGTTGAGCAAAACTTATGGAAGTTAATACAAAAACGAATAGATTGATTGCACTGAACTAAAATGTCACTAAATTGTCCGACATTTATAAACGTTACGCTGCCAATTGTCAAAATTGAAATTGTATTATTGTTAAAAGTGTTAAATTTTAATCAATTTACTTGGCAACTCAGGTTAATAATATGTTATAAACTAAAATGAAGAATTTTGATAAAAAAATATATTTCGGTTTTTTTACTAATTAACTAAGTGATTAATTAATTAAATAACCAATTAAAGAATTAACTAACTAGTTAACTAATTAACTAATTGATTATTTAATTATTTAAATCATTAAATAATTGAGAAATTTTAATATTTTGTTGGATTATATTCAAAACCAAAAACAACATACTTGGAGAAACAAACGAACTAAGCAATCTTCCGGAAAAGACCGTGTCGAAATGTTTGAAAAAATTGTTGGCTTTTCGCACTTTATTGGTGAAGCGTCATCAGGATAAAAAAAATAAGGGTGAGAACTAGCACAGTAACTCGGCGTGTGAACTACGCTAGAGGCAAAACTTATTCTGTCTTAGTTATTAGATTATTTTTAACCAAAAATTCAAATTAGTTTATTTAAAACCAAATAAAACCAGCTCAAAAAACAGTCAAAAAAAATATAATTTATTGCCAATAATTATAAAAAATTTTCAGGATCTGCTTTCTTGTCAACAGACGTTTCCAATTAAATTTTTTTAAAAAATTGAATAAGATAGATATAAATGATAATTTGAAGTATAGTGTGTGATATTTTTTAAACATTTTCTACGTCACAGTTAAAAAAATATATTATTTGTCTCACAATTTATAATATAAAAAAAACAAAAACAAGATTAATGTCTAAACTCAGAAAAAAGTAGAAAAAAAAACAAAATGTTAACATAAAAAAAGTAATGTTAACTATAAAGAGACAGATAATAGAAACAATTTCTGGTAAAAGCAATACACGCAATTAACTTATAACTAAAAAAATAGAATAAAAAAAAACGTTGATAAAAAAAACTTTGATAAAAAAAAACAAACAAAATTAAAGAATGCCAACAACAAAAATTCATATATGTAATACAGAAGAAACTCACAGAAAAAATGTTTTTTAAAGCTTTAAATTGTAAGGGGTATTTTTTTTGACGCAATTTGCATAAGAATAATGGTGAAGGCGCCGGGATAATTAAATTCATATAATTAAATTACCTAGTTTCATTAAAATACAATAATTGTCAGATTGTTTCACCACATTCTTTTGCTGATTATGAATACAATTTAAATACTGCATAAATACAAGATTAACAGACTACATCATTATCAACGATCTACTACAACTCACCCCGTTTGTGGCCGCCATTAAGAAACCGCCTCGAACGAATTGAACGGATTAGATTAACCATACATGAAACACATTCACACATAATGTACCTGTTAATAATACTTATCAAAGAACTCACCAGGGGCTTGTCCCCGCCGGAAAATCTTCCTCCATTCCTGCCTTGTGGAGGATATCCTCTGCTACGGTGGCTTTGCTGTTTCTATCATATGGACCGGATTCGATGGACGTTGGCGGCTTCCTTCTGCTTCTCCATTCTTCCACCTATTTATTATTTTCGGTACCAATGTGAGAAGTCAATAGACGCCTTCTCACGAAGTGCCTGCACCCAGGTAATTAAACCTAGATGGCCCTTCGCTACAGTGTTTCCGGCGAGGAAAAATAAAACAAGATTAAAGGAATAATTGAAAGATATTTGAACACTTCTATTGCCAGAATAGGGAATGCACCTACAACCCTTTTCAGTGACAAGGCACCAGCCTTGACGGCAGCATCCAACCCGGCTTCAAAGATCTCTCCAATCTTTTTAAGACATCTGAGAAGCTAGATCTCAACCTAAAAACACGAATTGTTAATCGGCGTCGAGAGCCAAATAATAAATAATAATCGTAGTAGTAAAGACCGGCTCAAGAACAGAACAAGTTCTCTGCTGTAAGTTTTCATTCTTAATCATTTCACACAAAGAGCAACAATAAGCAATAACAACCGTGTCAATTCTGACACAAGCAATCTGCATGCTCTTTAATAACAACAAATATGCCAATAATGACATAGATGTATCTGCATGCATCATAATAATTAATATAATGTAATAAGGTCTTACATGTGCTCTTTCCTAAGATTAGAGCAAGTCGTATCATAATAATTAATATAATGTAATAAGGTCTTACATGTGCTCTTTCCTAAGATTAGAGCAAGTCGTATCAGTACTCAAACCTAGCTGCCATGACCAAACCAGCCACATTGTTAGAAGAAGGTAGGATCTGTCACCTGGTTAGGTTACTGTAACAGAAATGTTAAGACACGACATTCGCACTTAATTTGCACACAATAACAAATTATATTCGTTCGAGTATAAAGATAACTATCACTCTCGTGTTCTCGACTTGACTTGACTATGCACGAGTACCGCACTCGACACTCCTACGAGTACTACCCGCTGACCGCTGTCTACTGCCCTTACGGCAATAGTATCATCCCTCAGCTAAGCGCTCTGCGCAATCTCCACTCAGCTATCTCTCCTTTTTGCAATATTATATTAAAGCCGTTTTGACTTAAATAATTTATAATAATAAATGTATAAAAAGTAAACTCTCACAAAATTAATAAAAAAAGGTAAAATTTGTTATTTAAGAAATTGATAGAGCAAAAAAAAATTTTCTGAAAAAGTTGATAAGATGAACAGTATATTACACTACAAGGGCAGAAAGTTAAGATTCCTGCACTGCGCGCCACAATGCCCAAGGCGTAGCCAAGGGCATTATGGCGCGCATTTTAGGGCTGTCAAATTTCTGCCCGTGTAGTGTATACTAATTCTCTTGCTACTCCAGTCAAACGTACGTGGTTTCGACTGCGATTCCACGGCAGAAAGTGCAAGAATAAATTTTTACTCCCGCTTTTCTAGAGGGCGCGCGGATAGCTCTACCAGTGCATAAAAGATACACTTTCTGCCGTGGAATCGCAGCCGAAACCACGTACTTTCGTCTGGAGTAGCAAGAAAAATATAATAAACATTAATGAAAGAAATAAACTGAAAAAGCACAGATAGATATAGATAGAAAAATACAATATAAAAAAAATTAAGAAATATAAAAGCAAAGCTAAGAGGAAAATAATTTTATAAAAAAAAAAAGTTGAATAAACAAAGTGATAGATAATAAAGACAATTTATAGTAGGAATACTGCTTCTTTCAGGTGGTAAATGCAATTAAATAACAACAATAATAATAAAAATAGCCTTAATGGATAAAGGTGTTTTATACAGAGACTACCTTCTACCAAGAGAGACAAGTAACCACTCAGAAAGTATGGAAGTCAACTTTTTGTTGTAACTTTTAATATAGGTGCTAAAATATATATAAAAATAGCCAATGTAGTCCAAAATTGCGACAATACAAACAGACAATAAAATGTTTATATAAATAATTTTGTAAAATAAAAAAAAAATAGTTATTTAAAACATAATCTAAAAAATTACAAAACCTTAACTAAAAAAAAATTTAAAAAAAATTAAAACATAAGTAAATTTTAATAAAAAAAAAAGTTAAATTGAGAAAGATGCAAAAACTAGAGGACAATTTAGAGAGAGCTACTGTTTCTTTCAGGTGTTAAAAGCAATTAATAACAATAAAAATAACTGATAGAGGCACTTTGTGCAAGTTGTCAAAGGCTACCCTCTACCAAGAGAAACAAGTAAGCTCCCACAAAGTGCGCAACTCAGTTGTCGTTGTAAGTTTTAGTATAGTTGCTAAAATATATAAAAATAGTCATTTTAGCCCCAAATTGCAACAAAACAAACAGACAAAAAAATGCTTAGATAAAACATTGGGATCAGTAAAAAAAAAATTAAAATTTGTTATTTAAAACGTAATCATCCAAACAACTATACAAAATTTTTTTCTGAAAATCTTGTAAAGATCAAAATATAAGAAACATCAATGAAAGAAATAAACTGAAAAAGCACAGACAATATATAGACAGCAAATACGATATGCATAAAAACTATAAAAAAAACTACAAGAAAAGCAAAACATAAGCAAAACAATAAAATTATTAAGAATAAAAGTTAAATAAAGAATGTGATAGATAGTATAGACAATTTATAGTAGAGCTACTGTTTCTTTCAGGTGTCAAATGCAATTAAATAACAATAAAAAATTTGGTCACAATAAGAGGCAACTACAAAAAAATATTGTAATAAAAAAAGTGTAATATTACAGAAATGAATCTTTCAATTAATACCTTTTCAGGCAAAATTATTATTTTAAAAATAAGTTTATTTTTTTAATAATTTTTTGTTTTTTAATAATAATTAATTTTATAATTACTTTGCTACTTTTTTTGTAGGTTTTTAAAAGTTTTATTTTATTTTTATTTTATATGCTTTTTTAAATTTTTTATAGATTTTTCTTGGTTTATCTATTGTGTTAACGTTTTAATATTATTATTTTAAAAATAATTGTTTAACCATTATTGTGCTTCTTTAATTTTTTTAAACATTTATATTGGTTTTAATTTTAATTTATTTTTGCTTATTTTAGAAATATTTAACTTGTTTTGATTTTTTTTTTAGGTTTCTAAATCTATCTTAATTACTTTTTGTTTTAATTTTTTTTTTGCTTTTTAAAGTTTTGTTTTTTCTTTATATCACTTCTATTTTTATATTTAGTTGTTGTATTGCTTCTCATGTTTGTTACTAAATGATTAGTTGTAATCTTGTTAAAAAGCTATTTTTTTGTATTTTACAGCTTATGCTTTCTCTAAGGCACTCCCGTCTTTGGTTACATTCGGACTTTATCTTCTAATTTGTTTAAAAAGCCAATTGGCTACTTGCAAACCATTTATGACTTAACTGATATAGTGATCAAAGATAAGAAAATTGATTATTTTGAACGCAAAAATTGAGGAGATGAAAGCTTGTATGAAGCAGCCGTCAAAACAGAATCTGAAGAAAATAGCAAAATAAGTCCCACACCTGAAAATAGTTTTGGCAGCTTATTTAAAGTTGATTTGGACGTTAATAATGATGAAATTGGAGAGAAGAAACATTTAGCTTTCTTAGATTTTATGATTGAAGCTAGCCAAACGGAAGGAAATCAATTGAGTGATACTGATATTAGAGATAAAGTCAATACCATGTTTGAAGATCATGACAAAGTTTATGAAAAGAAGTAGAAAAAATTTTTTAAAATAAAACTAAAATCAATAAAATTAAAATAGAAAAATTTTATAATAATTATAGTGATTAGAAGCATTTGAGAAAATTAGATTACACGAATACTTGTTAGCAAAAAAAAATTAATCTTAAGTTTTTTTTTTGACTCACGGTCAATTAAATACTTTACTCGTCTTCTTAAAGCTAATTTTTTTATAATTAATTAATTAAACAGGTTTATACTGATAACATCCAAACCTGGTTCTACAGGCTTTTTTTGTAATTTTGTATTCATTTATAATCATGTTGAAATTAGTATTTTTAATTAAATCATATTTTTCGTCATAATGTTTGTTTAAAAATACTATTTTTAAATTTTTATATTTAAATCAAATAATTAATAAAAAAAAATATAACTAAAGAATTTGCTTATGCAACATTTTCTTAATAATGAATTTTTATTATTTTTAACAATAAATAATATTTTTTAATAATAAAGTAAAATCAGTCACTGGAACATTGAAATTTTTTATCATTTTAATTTGTTTTTCGATTTAAAAATATTTCTATTATCATAATAATTGTCTTCATTGTTGAACATCTTCTAGTTTCTTCATCTGCATGCTGGGAGTTTATCCCTAGATTCAAGACAGAGCCAATCAAGAACTAAATGATATTTTTGAAGGTTCTAATCGACTTGTTACATTTTCAGATACTCTACAAATTAAATACTTAGAAACAGTTTTTAGAGAGCCCTTCGCATGTATCTACCAGTACCAGTTATTACTAGAATTATCAATGAAGATATTCAACTAAAATCTGAAAATTATATAATACCAGCAAGCACAACTATTGGTATTCCACAATACTTAATCCATCGCGATCCAAAATACTTTCCCAATCCGGAAACACTTAATCTTGACAATTTTCTTTTAGAACAATGTTCTCGAAGAAAAATCTACTTTTAAAGACGAAAGGCTTTTACGGTTTGAAAAATTCACATTTTTTGGCAAAGATCGTGGCATATTATGGTGTCAAGATCTGACTTCATAGCGCTTCTGCATGTAGAGTGGTAAGCGTCAATAATTTTTTTATTTAATTTTAACATAGTCTTTTCCAAAAGATGTCAATTTTTTAACTAGAAGTCTACTTTTTTTGGAAAGATCGGGGCTAAAGAGTTTGGAAAAACTGTCTATTTTTGGCAAAAAATAAATTTCAAACGTCGAGCGATCTAGTTTCTTCTTCTATTGTTTGGCCTAATGACACTTTTACAGATATAAAATTTAGAAAAAGTGTTTTGTTTTTGTAAAGAACAATTTTTGTCTCTAGCAGAGTTACAAGTTGAGAGAGATCTTGTTTATTTTTGACGTCTTTACAGCTGGAGTAGACAACATTGAAAATTTTTTTAAATACTTTAACACTGTTTTTTCTAAAAATATCAATTTTTTTACACTTTTACTGCTAAGTTATTGAAAAAGTAACATCTTTTATAAAAGATCTTTTTGAAAAATTTGTAAAAATGATTACTTTTTGCAAAGAACAAGGATTTCTTCTAACGTGCTTACACGTCAAGAATATCTTGCTTATTATCCTGACCTAATGATTTCTTCACAGGTAGAGTGAAAAGTGTCAATATACTTCACAAAAAATGTCATCTCTTTAAAACGTTCACAGCAGAAACTAATTTAAGGAGCTACATTTTTTTTAACTAGTTTTAAAAAAGTTTTGCTTTCTGGTTACATGTTTAGAAAAAACGTATGGTCCGAAATAATTAAGACGCTAAAAATTATTATAAAAGAAGTTTTGTATTTGCATCAAACTTTTAAACAGTCTATCTTAATTATACTTAATATACAACAAAATTCAAATAACAGCCATGGGATCGTTATTTTCAATATCCCAAACTTTTCCTCTCACGCGCTGCATCATTCTTTAGGCGATTGCATCGTCAATTTCTCTGGTTTTTTGGATAAGCAGCAGCGCAATTGCCCCTCGTTTTGTGCTTTCCAGCCATTATTATAAGCTTTATATTAATATTGCCCAGAATTCTTCAACTGAACCAGCCTGAGGTACATTAGGGTGGTTATCTAGTTTCGGTACAAAATATGTTGGTGGTTTCATACCAGTTTCTTGTGATGCTCGAGTGACATGTAGCAAGATCTGGCTAAAACAATATTTCATCACCTGTATAATGTCTTACATCTGTGGATATAACTCTTTGCGTTTAAGCCTCGTCTCAACACCGGCAGCATCCACACACTTTTTCCTAAAAGATGTCAATTTTTCAATATTTGCTGGTACTTTAGAATCATGGTACATTTTTGGCTTGTAGGACGGAAATATGCAATGCTCAAATTAAAAGTTTTATTAGCTTAAATTGTTAGAAACTTTAAGATCGCATCAGTTGTGAGTGATGAATTGCAAGCTGACATCATCTTGAAACGAGCTGATGGATTTAGGGTTATTTTAGAAAACAAAAAAAGTAGAGTATAACTTAAAGTTAAATTTTGTAATTACAAGCATTTTTTTTAATTAATAAATTAAATTATCTTAAGTGATGTTATTCACTTGTATCTATGTTTTAATGTAAGCTTAAAATAAATGATTTTGAAAAGAAATTTGTTTACGAATCTGGAAGATTTTAAGATTCTAGTACCTACTATAAAAAAGACAAAATAATATAACCAACAATTCAAGCAAAGCAGCCAGTCGGTTTGCACAATCTTTGCTGCATGAAAGTTGTTAAAATGTCTACACAACAAAGTAGATTGAACCAAATCCTTCTATTTATAAGCAAAACAAATTTACTTAGCAGTGACACCTGTCCGAAGGTTTTTTAATCAAGGTTTGAAAGCTTTCACATTTTATTGTCAAAAATTACCAACTACAAATGCTAATTTTGGAGAAAACATTATCAGACAATAAAGAGGATAACTAGTCAGGCTGCCAAGTTATCACATTGAAACGTTAATTTTTTTTATGCCATATTCTCTATCTGTTTCGGTATTGTTACCAAAAAATCACAAAGTATCAGAGTAAACCAAAACTCATTATAAACAAAAATTTGCAGTTGCAGTCATGCTTCGTCTGAATGAGTGCTAATGGGCATAGAACATTTCTGAGTCTACAAATTTTTGTTTATAACAATTTTGTTTTAATTTTTGACTGTAGGTATTACTTTCGAAGTTATTCAGCACCGAAAATTTATAAAATTTTTTTTTTTTTTAGTTTATTAGCTTTCGTTAGTGAAGCTAAACTTAATTTTGTAGACTGGATCTAAATTTAATACTATACTTTGTTAAATGCAATTTAGTTTTAAAACTAGTTATGAGCAATGTAAATAAACAATATATAAAACAAATTATTTGAATACAAACCTAAAAAACTAAAAATAAAAACGCAATTTAAAGAAGTAGCGACTAGAAAAAAAAACGATAAATAAGAAGTAAATTAAATAGACTTGTCATGACCGTAAATTACGTCAAGTTTAAACGGATTATATTATGTTTTAAAAAGCTATAAATTATTTATAATAAATAAAAATAGACGTTTTATTGAAGAATATAAAGAATACGTAAAAATAAATACAAACTTTTAAAGTTTTATTGAATAAAAAATTTGATATAAGTCAATATAAAAATTTAAAATTTTTAGCTTGTAAAAAATTCACCATACCTAATACAGATTGTTTAACATTAATTACGAAAAGTCAGACGATCAGCGTAGTTTAATTATAAATAATCGATTATAATTCTACAAAGCACTTTTTTTAATTAATTAAAAAAAAACGTTGAAATATGGAAGAAAAACAAACGAATAAAATAACGCTGTTAAAAAAAATAAAGTTAATATAAAAACTAAAATTTCTTTAAAAAAAATATTTTTTTGAAATTTTCTCTAAATTTTTTAAATTTAGAATTTTTTTTAAAAATTAATATTTTAAATGCAACAGTTTTTTCCATAAATTATACATTTTTATTGTCCTACGAGCTTCTGCCTCGCCTTTACATGCTAATTGATTATATAAATTTTAATAATAATTAACATAAATGTGCATTCTCTCCTCCCTTATTTTCATCTGTGTTCCCTTCTCTAGTCATTATTTTTCCTTCTTCTTCTTTTTCATACCTCTTTTATACACCTTATTTTTCTTCCATTTCTGTCTGAGTATTTTATCTCTTTTCGCATTCTTTCTTTCTCTCGTCTCACTGCATGTGCTCTATTGTCTCTCTTTCCCCATAGCACATTTTACACAGTTTCTCTTTCTTTTCCGTCTAATACTTATTATCTTTCTCTCTTTTGCACTTTCTCTTCCCAGGTACACCAAGATTTTTTTTGTCATACATTTCTCATAATTTTTGTTATACCTTGATTCTTTCATTTTTGCTCTTCTTTCTTGCTTATCTACATCTTTACTCTTTTACACGTCTTTCCGTTCATCTACTTTCCTTCTGTTTTCAATCTTTACAATTCTATACTCGCATACCCATTTTTTTTCTATAATATTTCTATCTATCATTTATCTCTGTATTCAATTTCTTTTATTTCCAACATTCATTCAATATTCTACATTTTTTTCTTCGATATCTCTAACTTAGTCGCTCTTCTTCCCGTTTTCACTCTCAGCTTGTTTCTGTTACATTTTTTTTACTATGCACCCTAAGGTTTTTCTATCCACCCTTAGAACCTATCTCAAGTTATTTTCTTGTTCCTCTATTTTTTCTTGTTCTTTCTTTAGATTTCTGCCCCGTACATCAATTCTCTACCAAGCTCTCAAACATCATCATTCTCTTCTTAAAATCTTTTCTCTACCGTTTTTTTTTCTATTCTCTATACACACCTCACTACCTCACTATTTGCCTTCTTTGCTATCTCTTTAACATGCGCTTTGTCCGTAGCTCTTTCATTAAATGTATACCCCAAATATTAACATTCTCTTACATTATTTTTGGCTATTTTTTCCTCACATGCTTTTAGACTTTTCATTATTTTTTTCATTTTATTTTCACTCTTTGCTACCATTACTACATCATCCGCAAACGCTAAGCTTCATACTTTTTCTCTGCTTACTACACATCTTCCTATTTGCATCTTTCTAAACATTTCCTCTATGTCAGCTACATAAGTTTTAAATAACAAAAAGCTGAGCGGGCACTTTTGCCTTATCCCCTTTTGTTTTTACAAACCATATACTATCTTTCTCTCCTGATCTTACTTTGTTTGTTGCCTTTACATAATTGTATCTTTTTTACCTTTTTTATTAGCCATTTGCCTACTCTTCGTTCTCTCATACTTTCACACATTGTTTGTCTGTTTACCTTATCAAACGCTGTATTAAAATCTATAAATAGTGTATACAGTCTTCCTCTCTTTTTTCTCATTTTGTTCTTAGCTAGGTGGTCTAAAATGTATAAATTATTTATAGTTCCATCCTCCTCTTTGAATACCGCCTGGGTGTCTGGTAATGCGCTCTTTCTTTCCATCTATTTTTTTACTCTCTTATTCAGAAGTGTATACAGTGTATAACTCATGTTTAGCAGAGTTATTTCTCGGTAGTTTTGTACTCCACTTTTTGTAAATAGGCCATAATATACCTTTTCTCTTACCTGTCGAGAAACCCTTTGTTCTCCACGCTCTATTCATCACTTCAACCAGGATTTCTGTCACTCCTTACGTCCTATACATTCAATGTTTATTTTACATTTTATCTTTTCCTCCTTCCTTCAGTGCTTTTCTTTTTCTCAGGCTCTTTATCTGTTTTTCTACTTCCTCCAACGTAATTTGTGTTTCTAATAATCCTTGTCTAATTCGTTTGCTTTGCTAGTTTTCCTATATCTTTCTCTCTTGTTTCTTCCAGCAGTTCTATGAAGCGCTTCTTCCAGACAGTTATCTCTTCGCTTGCCGTTTTATTTCTTGCTCTTTTTTTGTTTATGTACTTTCATACCTTTTTCTTTGTTTTAATAGTTTTTTTTGTTTTTATTTTCTTTACATTATTTTGTTTATTTTCTTTTTGCTTCAATTATCTAACTTTTATTTTTTTTAATCTTTTATCGCTTTTGTGGCTCTTTGTTTTAGCTGGTAGCATTCTTTATCTCATCATTAATTTTTAGGTTTTTTTTTTTTGTTTTTTTTCTGTTTTTGTTGTTGCTTTTTCTAATATTTTTTTCAGTTTTTGTTCCATCTTCTCTATCTTTTGCTTCTTGAATCTAACGTTTTCTAGTTTTCTTTTGTACGTACTCTTCCATGTCTTGTTTGTCTTATACTTTAATTATAACTTTCAGCGGCTCAACATTTTTTTTCTTTTTTCTTTCATAAAAAATTAAATACTGTTTTTAGAAGGTATTAAATACTTTTGTTATGGAATAGTAATTTTTATATTATGTGCAGCAAACGTTTTCGAGCGTGATAGATCCAAAAAAATACATTTAAAAACTAAAAAAAACGCTTTTGCGCACGTAATATAATTACAACGTTGTATATATATATACAACGTTTTTTTCTGCATTTGCACAATTTTACTATGCAAGTATAAAATTTTTCAAACTATATAATCATATTCAAATTCAAAATTATATTCAAAAAGAGAGAAAAAAATTAATCATGAAAAATCATAAAATGTTAAAAAAAGACGTAGAGAACCGTTTGAGAAGTAAAAAACAGAAGTAGAAGAAAAATTAGGTTTCAAATGTTAGATTATAATACAAAAAATGTAAACAAAAAAAATGCAGCTAGAAAATAAAATGAGAAAATAGAGAAGACTGCAAAAAAAATCAACACAAGTGTAACACAAGTATGCATGTAAAAAGAAAAAAAAATAATAAAGCAAAAATTAAAATAATAAAAACACAAGAAAAAGTTTGTAAGCAGTTAAACAGAAAAAAAGATCAAAATAATAGGAAATAAAATAACGCTAGAAAAATGAAAAAGGTACTCTGCAAAAAAAAGACAAAAAGTTATGTAAAAAAAATTGATGGAAAACAATAAATTAGTAAAGATAAGAAGATAGTAAAAAAATAATAATAAGAGCAATAAAAAGAATAGAAATAGATAAGACAGTAAAAAAAATATGATCTGCCAAACAAAGCTTAGAACATCTAAAATTTTTTTTGTCGAAAACAAAATTAAAAAAGTTATATGCGTCAAAAGTATAGAATAAATTCATTAAAAAATAAACTTTGTTTCAAAAAAATTCTTGAACACGTCAGTTTTTATTCATAAAAACACCAATTTTTATGCTAAATAAAATTCGAAGCAGTTATTTGTTTTAGAGTTATGACGCTCTCAATATTATTTTTAAATAGAAACCCCCTTTTTTTTTCTTGATCATAAAAGTTATTTTAATTGTCTAAACGACAGTATAAAAATTTCGTTATTCCTAAAGAGAGTTTTAAGAAAAAAACACTAAGTTTGAATAAATACCTAAATTTTTTAACAAAATCAATTTGAAAAATCAAGTATGAAAAACAAATGATTGCTTGAAATTTTATTTGACATAAAAAGATTTAAAAAAAATGTATTTCATTTTTATTAAATTTTTTCTTATGGATTGAAGCTGATTTAAAGTTTCTATACCAAATATTAGAACTAACATATTAGTTTTTAGGTATAAATTTTAAGTTTTGCTAAATTTTATATTGTAAAAAACTTTTTTTGTGACTTAAACTGTATACAGCCTGTATAGTTTATAAATTCATCAATAAAATTGTCTGATTTATAGAAAAATTAATTTTATTAAATTGCAAATGGAGATTATATGTTAGTATTCACTTATTATTATTATCATAAAAATTTTATTGCAAAAAAATATGTAATAATTGATTATAATATTTTTAAACTAAACTATTTAAACAGTGAAAACTTAAGACTGACAGTCAGTTTAGATTTTGTTTATTAGTTCTCTGTTTCTCTATAAGAAAAATGCTAGATTTAGTATTTGGGAGTTTATCATTCATTTTAGGACTTTTAAGTTTGTATCATTTTTGGTTTCAATCTCTTAGATCGACAAAATTAGGAAATCAACTTCCCGGAAAGAATCCCTTGCCAATTGTTGGGAACGCTTTCCAATTTCTCAATCAAAGTCCTACAGGTATGTTTATAATTTTTTATTGACTCAACAATTAATTTTTATTTGTCTTGATTATATTTATAATTATTATTATTTAAATTTATAATTTTTTAAATTTATATCAATTTTTAAAAGTTAGTAATTTTACTTTTTCTTTTTTCTGTTTAGATTATTTGTTACCCTTTTTTAATTTTCTTCTGGTTTTTCTATTATTTTTATATATTATTTCCAATTTTTCTCATGTTTTTGTCATATGTAGCTAGGGTTATAATTTAACTCATTTAAATAGGACCAATTGGAAAGCACCAGCTTGCAAATAAAAAAAAAATTATTAAAATCTGTTCTCCCAGGAAAAAGTTCTGAAATAACACACATAAAAAAAACATACAGTCGAATTGATAATCTTTTCTTTTTTTTAAGTCGGTTAAAAATATAAAACAAACATTAAACTAATTTCAAAAAAATCATATTAATATACATTTTTAGATGTCATGAAAACAGCCATAAAACTATTCGGTGAAAAAGGCAAGATTATCCGATTATGGCATGGAAGTAGACTATCTGTAGTTCTAGCAGATCCAAGAGACGTAGAAGTAAGTTTTTCTCTCCAAAAACTATTTTGCTATTTTTTCAAATTTGTAGCTAGTTTTAGGAAGCAGTGCTCATTTGGAAAAAAGCAGTGAGTATAGATTCTTTGAGCCTTGGCTAGGAGATGGTCTTTTAATCAGCAAAGGTGAACGATGGAGGTCGCATAGAAAAATGATAGCTCCCACTTTTCATCAATCTATTTTGAAAACTTTTGTGCCAGATTTTAATAGAAATGCCAACAATTTATTGGAGTTGCTTCGAAAGGAAGTTGTTGGTAGAGTCTGTGACATACACGATTATATGAGTAGTGCCACTGTAGACGTCCTTTTAGAAACTGTGATGGGAACTAAAAAAACTAAAGAAGCTAAAAGTAGTTTTCATTATGCAAAAGCTGTTATGGAGTCAGTGTGTCATCTTTTTTGCTAGGTTTTAGACTAATAGTAGTTTTTTCAGTTTGTGCAATATTCTCCATTTAAGACATTACAAATTCTGGCTTCGCTACGATTTTATTTTTAAGTTTTCTGAATTATTCAAACAACAAATGACCTATATAAAAACAGTACACAATTTGACAGAGAAAGTTATAAAACATAAAAAAATAGATTATTTTAATCGAAGAGTCAACGATGATAAAAGTTCGTATATTGCAACTGCTAAAGAAACTGAAGAAGAAAGTAAAATAAATCAAAATCACAATTTTGGAAGTGGTCTTCGTGATGATTTAGACATTATTGATGATAGTGTTGGAGAGAAAAAACGCTTAGCATTTCTTGACTTTATGATCGAAGCTAGTGATACAAAAGGATCTAACATTACTGATAAGGACATTCGAGATGAAGTAAATACTCTAATGTTTGAAGGACACGATACCACTGCTGCAGCATCTAGTTTCTTTATCTGTATTCTTGGAATTTACCCTAAAATTCAAAACAAAGTTTACCATGAACTTCAATCAATCTTTCAAGGAAGTGATAGATCTGTGACTTTTCAAGATACATTAGAAATGAAATACCTTGAAAGAGTACTTTTGGAAACTATACGCATGTATCCTCCGGTACCAGCTATCAGTAGAGTTATCCGAGAAGATCTTAAATTGGTTTCAAAAAATCTCACAATTCCCAAAAACGCCACCGTAGTTATTCCACAATTTTTCATTCATCGAGATTCTAAATACTTTGATAATCCAGACACGTTCAATCCCGACAACTTTCTTCCAGAAAAATGTGCACAAAGACACTTTTACAGCTTTGTGCCGTTTAGTGCTGGTCCAAGAAGTTGTGTTGGTTTGCAGAATTATACCAGTTTTTAAATGTTTTTGAAAATTTAATAATCATTTTTAGGTCGCAAGTACGCCATGTTGAAGCTCAAGATCTTGCTTGCTCAAATTGTACGAAATTTTAAAATTAAGTCAGTGGTTAAAGAAGATCAGTTTGAGCTACAAATTGATATTATTTTGAAGCGAGCTGATGGGTTTCGAGTTATTTTAGAAAAAAGATAAGAAAATACAACAGTTAGTTATTACATAAAATTGACATTAGAGGTAGAAGGGTAATGTTAAAAATTCAAATAGTCAAAAAAAAATAAAACGTTTAATCAAAATTTTTTTTTATTATTTTTTTTTGTGTAACCGTTGGCAACAGATAAATTTTTAAAAATTTATTCTTTAAAAATTTGATTTTTTCTTAGTAATAACGTTAAACAATAAAAATTTTATTATAATTTTTTTTAAAAAATAATTATAATTTAATGCAAATGCTAAGATTTTTGAAAAAACTTAGGTCATAGTTATCAATTAAATATAGTATCAATTAACAGTAATAATAAGAAAAATCACATTTGACATCATCGATAAAATATTGTTTTCAATGTTTTACCATTACAGCACGTTGCTTGTAATATTTGACATAACCGGTTAAAATAATAATAAAAAATTAATTAAAAATAGAAATGTACTGTAAGGTGAAAACTGTACTATTTATTTATTTCTAATTATTTTGTTAAGCCGCTGACATGACCTGATCTGACGTGACCTGACCTGAGCGACCTTCAACTCTTACTGATTCGCTGGGTTCCTATCTTACACACTTGAATAACGCTACTTTTTACACTAATTTATTTGTATAAAAATATTACACTATTTTATATAAATTATTATTACACTTTGTAAAAACACTTTGTACATTTAAATTTATATAGATTATAGCACTCTTTATTTCTATTTATTTTGTTCGGCAGCGAAGTGTCTAGAATTGACTAGATAAGTTCTCAAACTTTTGATTCCGTTACAGAACTAGTAATATTGAAAAAACATCAAAGTTTTATTATTGCTAAAAGTATTGTTAAATGACAAAAAAACATTTAATTTATTTACGATTTTTACGAAAATATGTTCTAACACTTTATATCAGGGTCAAAAGCTATGCTTATAACCTTAATTCTTTATTATGATTTAACTATTCATTGTAGTCTTGCTTAGAAATTTAAAAAAAATTAAATTAAGCAATTAGAGCTAGTGTTTGATTTATTGAACCAAATTAGTTATATTTAATTGAATTTGAATAGCAAAGCAAAGAAAAACAGTTAAATAGAAATAAGCAAACAATTCAAAATACTATTTAATATTGTTAAACAATCACAAACAATAATTATTTTTTTTAAAACTTATTAAACATTAATAAATATGGTAAAACAAACAACATCTATAAAGCTACAGAATTTTTTGAAAAAAATGTTTTACATGTTTTGATGCATATGCGCTAAATGATAAAATGTCGATGTTAATATATACAATTTTGAAATAAAAAGTCTATAGCTGATTGAACAACCAAATTATCACGTTAGCACTTTTTGTCTGAAACGTATATTAATCATATACAATGTAATCTATCTTCATTGGTTAACCACTAACCAATAAAATAAAAAATTGTTTAACTATAGTTGTAAACATGAACATGTTTTGTTATTGATACTCTTCAGTACGTTGCAACAGATTCCGATTTGAATAAAATTTAGATTTGCAGTGACAAATTTGTGTCTATGTTTACCCAAATGCCTATTTCCGATATAAGGTAAAACAAACGACATCTACTAGAAGCTACGTTGCATCTAAATATTTCCAAAAAAACAAAACATGTTCAAATTTACAGATATAGTTTGAAGGATTGTGCATATCTTTTTATTTTACCAGTTGGTGGTTAGCTAAAGAAGACAGTCTACATTGTATATACGTTTGAGAAAAAAGACACTAACTTGGTTGTCCAATCAGCAATATACCTTTAATTTTAAATTGTATCTATTAACATTGAAATTGTATCATTTAGACCATATCGTATATGCATTAGAACATGTAGAAATATGTTTTCAAAAAAATGTTTGATGCAAGGTAGCTTCTGATATATGTCGCTTGTTTTAAAGTAACCGGCACTTGTGTAAATAAATATAAGCCTAAATTTGTCACTGCAAGTTTATTTTAAATTGTATCTGTTTGAGCTGTCTAAGTTTACAGATATAGTTTGAATGAATTTGTGTATTAATTCTTTTATTTTATCAGTTGGTAGCTAAACCAAAGAAGATAGATTACATGGTATATCATTGATATACGTTTGAGACAAACGGCGCTAACCTGAGACCTTGGTTGTCCAATCAGCGATATACTTTTGATTTCAAATTGCATCTATCAACAGTGATATTCTACCATTTCACATTTCTCAGAAAAATGTTTGATCCAAGGTAGCTACTAATAGATGTCGCAAAACTGATATTTGTAGAAAAATAATAATCTTAGAAAAGTTACTATTTTATAATTAGTCAAATAATTATTATAAGTGCTTTTAATTGAAATAACTTTTAATAATTTAAAGACAAATGCTAAAAATGTTTGTTTAAATTTAAAATGTACTAAACAAGTTTTTGAAAAAAATGTGACGTTATTGAGACACTTTAAGGTTATAAATCAATCAGTGAAAATAAAAAAATCAATCGGTTTCTAGCTTCTTCTAAACATTTCTATCAAAGTGCATTTTGTAAAAACTGTCTTTGTTATCTAATCAAAAGCGATAAAATATTTCATAAAAACCCACAGAAAAACTTTATAACAATTAATCATTAACTTATTTATTTAGTTAATCCAAACAGATTGAACCAAAAAGCAAATTGTTTAAATTAATTATTGATTGAATCAATTTTGTAGTTATTTATACAGTATGTCTGAAAAAGTTAGCATAAGGAAAACATTTTTATTGTAAGTTTAACGAAAAAATGTTATTTTCTATAAAAATCTTTGCTATAAACAATAATATTATTCAAATATTTAAATTTAACATTAGATGTACTGAAAAAGATCAATAGAAATACTTTGACCACTTCAAATTCAACTTAAATTTTGCAAATTTTATCTTAGTACAGTAAAATAAAATAAAGTATATTCATGTCAAAGATTAAAAGTAATCTATCTGTACACAAGTCAAAAAAGAATATGCCAAAAAACAGAACGGAATGGTATAAATGTAAGAGTAACTAACACTACAAAAATATAATAACTAACAGCGCAATATGCAAACATAAAATAAATGAATAAAATATATATAGTAAACAAGATAAATAAACATAAAATAAATGCCACAAGATTAACTTAAGTTAGAAAGAGAAAGAAATTTCTCAATTGAATAAAAACTGTCCTTTAACAAAAATTTTTTAGGCTTCTTAAAAAATCTGTTTGGATTGCCATCTCAATTTATAAAATTTTATGCAATAATAATTGGCAGAGTATCTACACCTGGATATACGAATATTAGTAATTTCCAATTTATTGCCTCTAGTATTGTGGTGATGGAAAGAACTTAGCTGGTTATATGATGATATGTCGTTGAGAATGTATTTGACACATTTGAAAATATAAATTGCCGCTGGTGTTAGAATAGCCAGTTCTTTAAAGATGGCTCTGCAGTCTGCTCTATAGTTGGCATTAGCAACAATTTTAATAGCCCGACGCTGAAGCTTAAAAACTTTTAAGAGTAAAGATGAGTGACTTCATGCTAATATACTGACCTGCAGATGCCTCTTTATGTGTGCAAAATCAGCTACTTTTAACACCTGGCCAGACAAAAAGTTGGATAGGTTCTGTAAAAAGTAGATATATTTAGTTAGTTTTTCAGTACTTCTCTATGTGTGTCTCACAATAATTTTGAGTTAATAGTGACTCCAAGGAATTTAGTATAAAGAGAAAAGTTGCCTGTCAGCATTTGTTTGAAGGCGAATAGTAAGTTTACTGTTTTTTTTTGTTTAGACAGAGCCTGTTAGCAAGAAACCATTTTTGCGACTGTTTAAGGAAATTAGAATTTGTCATCAAACACTCAAGACAATCGGTCTTGTCGTAGTTTTTTTCCCAAATATTTTTTAAAAAACTACGTGTAGATTTTAAAAAATTGACATATGACATTTGTTTGACTTTATGGACCATGCAGAAATTTATATAAGGAATACAAATAAAAAAGCTTTTATATGCTGCCAACTTGTATTAAATACATACATACGTATTAAAACCGGTTTTAATAGTAGATTACACTACAAGTCAATAATGACAGCTATTATTCCCGAGGAATATTTACGAACCGAGCCGCGTAGCGGCGAGGGAGTAACATTCCGAGGTAAAAATAGCCATTATTGCGAGTAGTATACTCTACTTTATCTACGACTAATATATAAATTTCGGATTTTTAATGAACAATTGAATAACTTTATTTGTCAATTACATTAAAACTGGTAATAGTACAGTTAATAAACTGAATTAGTCGTGAACTATTAATAACTTCAGAAGAGTTTTTAAAACAAATATTTGGAATTTCGGTTCCTGTAAAGGAAGAAGATGCTTGATTACTATTTATCAGTTTAGCAATAGTATCTGCTGTAATTGTTTTGTTTCTCATAGACTGATCAATGTAACCTTCAGCTACTTGTGTAGATCTCCAGCTCCCATGACGCTTTAATCCAGTTATATCACCTCCTCCATCAATGTACAGAGTGGCAGATGATCTACGATAACAATGGCCGGTGTAACTTTGAGGATTTGACAAGTTTAAATATTTGGCAATTTGTCTACCAATGTCTGCAAATTTGGTTTTTCCTATACGTTGTATTGTACATTTGCATTTTTGATAATTTAGAAAGAACGAATTGATTTTCTCATGTGACGGACGGAGATCGATGTACTTCTTTAAAATATTGTAAAACGTACTGTTTATGGTGAATGTTTGTACAATTTTGGTTTTAGTCTTGGGTATTGTTATTAATAAGTGTGTTTGGAGATTCTTCACGTCTTCTATATTCATTTCATAAAGCTCGTTTGAGCGGCATGCGCCCATAATTCCAATAATTAATATAACCTGAAGCAAACAAGAACATGAGATTTTGAATAGATTAGATTAAATATGTATATTTACCTTATGTAAAAGAAAAGCTTCATCCGGAGGTTTATCAATAAATTTCCTAATCTCTTCCGAAGTCAGAGTGGAAGACTTCTTTGCTTGAAATCCTTCAGACTTTCTTTTTAAAAACGCTCGTAGTTTGCCGTATTTCTCCAGATCAACGTCATGGTTTATTCTCAACATAGATTTAATTATTGAATAAAATGACCATAATGAAGATGGTTTGTATTTTGCACTTAATTCAGTGAAATAGGGTAGTAGAACATTTTCGGAAAATGAGTTTGCGTTTTTACGAATACGCCATTTGTTGAAGGTTGCGTACGTTTTATTGTAAACGGATTTCGATGTTTCCGGTATTAAGGATGTTGTTGCTGCAGCTAGTTGTACAATTTCTGGAGGTGTACAAGCTAAAGACTCTTCATTTTCATCCATTTCAATACAAATACACAAACACTACGCGTTTAATAGTGACACTTTTGAATTTGTGTATTCTGTTTCCATGGTATTATTTAATTTGAGAAATTTTGTGATTGGAGGGCAAGAGGAAATAAGGACTATTAATCCCTAGTCATTATTCCCTTAAGGAATAATATATAGCATTATACTGCAAAAACCTCAGGTATAATACTTACATTTTACATTAGCCGTAGATAAAAGCTTTGATTTTCTTTAAGTTATGTATTTCACAATCTTGGATTTAAAAAAAAAACAAATTTTTATAAAAAATTTTCAATTAGAAGCGGTACAAAATTTAAATGTATAATAATTTTCATAAAAGATTAAAATTATATGAAAAATATTAATATCAAACATTTATAGAGTTTAAAAATTTTATGTTAAAAAAAATAAAGTGTAATGTTACTTCCATAAAAATTTTGATACTAAACATTCCTAACAAAACATAAAGTAGTTGTTATGTATATAGAATTAAATAATAATATGATAAGTTGAACTGTAATTTGCAATAAAAATGTTTTTTACAATTGAATAAATGTGAAAAAACTTTTTGGCGTAAAATTAATAACACATTTTTTTTCTTCTCATATCTAAACTTTATCTGAAAAGATACTGTACCAAAAGTAAAAAAAATATTTACTTAAAAAATTAAATATTATTTAAAAAATTTATTGGTTTTTTTTTTAAATTGTCACAAATTAAAATTTGAAAATGTTATAAAATTGCATATTTTAAATATGCGTTGCCAACAAATGCTTTATTTATGCATAAAAATGATTTTTTAACCAACTTCAAAAAAGAAAAAGAAAAAGGTTTTCAATTCGACTGTATATATTTTTTTATGTGTGTTACCTTTTAACTTTTTCCTGGGTGAACCGATTCTTTTTTTATTTGGAAGTGATGCTTTGTATTTGGTCTTAATTAAATTTGATAAAGATCTGAGTAGTAGTTTTTAAGTTGTTCTTATTGATGCTTTTTTGACATATACTTTTGACACTGACAATTATATAAACAAGTAACAAATTAAAAATTTAATAAATTGTTTTTAATATAATTAAACATTAAGATATGATAAGCCATTTGAATCAATTAATAGCTATTTATTTATTATGCAAGTGTCTTATAAGGCAAATAAGTTACGAAAGAAATGTTTAGGAAAGCTTGCTTAAGTGAACTACTTTTTTTTGGCTGACTTATTTGCTCTTAAGACACAAGTACAATGCATAGTTTTATCCAGCAGCTTTTTTTGTAAGAGTTTCTAAAAAATTATCAAAACTTAAAAACTGTATATCTGCAAATATTAGTAGTAATCTATGATTTGGATGCCATGTTGTTGTCGACAACAAATTTATTGTTTGAGAAAAATTTGCAAACAAACTGTTTTAGCGCTTGTAATAATGTTGAAAATAAAAAAAAATTGTTTTTGTTCTGAAAAAATTGTGAAAGATGTTGAAGAAGACACATCGAGTTTCTTATCCAAAAAATCCAGGAACGCTTATTACAAAAAATTGAGTGAGTTCAATGACTCAAAACCACAAAACGATGTTTGTGAGTTAAGTGGAGAGATGTTGAGTTACTTCTTTAACGCCAAAAAAAATTTGCGATTTTTTTAATGTGGACAAAATACAGCATGTTAAGATCGATATATTACATATAAATAAAACGCGATAGCGGCGTCTCTTTCTTGCAAAAGTGCGGCGTAAAAAAGATTTATTAATTATGACAAATTGTTAAATGTTGTAAGAAATTTGATAAAAAACGGCATCAATAGAGTTTCGGTGTGATGTTTTGAGATAAGAATTGGATTTTTTTGTGCTAGGATAAAGGGACAGGAGGGATTTTTAGTAAAAAAAATTTTTCAAAAAAATGTCCGATAAAAAGAGTAAACGGATAGGACATTTATAGGACGTTGGCCAAAAAACCACAATAGATAGATACTCAAATTCAGAAAACAGTCGGTATTGTTAGGGAATTTTTTCAATTTTGTTGGCTTTCCTGAAATAACTAATGCGAGTCGACGAAACAAGCTGCTCGAAAATAATCGATTCAGATAAGATTTCGGTAAGAAAATTCCTTTTAAATTACATTATTTGCTATATTATAATTATTAGAATAATTTTCAATGGATTTTATAGGCCCAAAATAGAAATATCGCTAAATTTTCCATTAAAGAAGTTTAAATGTCAAATGGAATGACATTTGACGCGAGTTTATTGGAACAATTTTTCAAACGAATGACCGATAAAATATTCTACAAAAAAGCAATTTACCGCTGCAATTATATCGAATTAGAAGGTCCTAAGTTGTTTGACGAAATGTGATACAAGTGTGTTCTCTATAAAAATGCAGTCTTCTTCTTCTTATAAGTCATTGGATTGGTTGGTCAATATCAGATAATAGATTATTCTAATAATAATAATATTATATAAGAGGTAGGTTATTGCTTGATTTTTGATTAATATTGTAAAATATATTTTATAATTTATAGATAGCTACAGATTTACATAAAAAAAGAAACAAAAAGTGAGGTTATGTCAAAAAGTTATTTGATAAAGAATTGGCTCATTTTACAAATGAATTGGTTTTGAATTTAAGTTAATTAGTTGGAATGTATTTAAAGTTATCAAAAATAATGTAACTTTCGACCGATTCAAGATTCAAATAAATATAATTAATATAGGTCAATGACCTCATAATTTGTTTATTAATAGAAGAAGAATTTTGCATACATGAATTAGAAGAAGATGTGTTTATAAAAAGATCTATTAAAATACAAGTAATAAAGGTCTCTGAAAATCTTTTTTTCCAAGATAGCAAAGGATCGATTGTAGTGCATGAAATGATATCCGAAATACTGTATAAAAAAATAAAAACAAAAGCCTTTCAATATATTCAAAATAAAGACAAAAGATATGTAGGTATATACCTTATTATTATAATTATATTATTTTTTACTTTAAATATAAATGATTTGTAAAACTAAACGCTTAATTTTTTTAAGTTTAAATGGCTTGAATGTGATTAGTGTAATTTAGACAATATTTTATCAAAATAACAATGAGATATAATATAATTTGTTGATGAAAGCACAAGGCCGCGATGAAAATAGACACCCTCTCAAATTGAAAAATTTTACAACATGATATTGTCTTTATTATCAATATTTTATTGATTAATTTAATATGAGTTGTATGTTGCTATATTAATATGAAGACAAGAGCATTTACTTTTAATAATTCTTCCAGTAAATACTTATCTAAAATGTTTATGTACAAAGTACAATGTAATTTTTTTATTGTTTAATTACACAATGTAAACATTTTGAGAGAAGGCTGCAAATCTGTATGTTAAAAGTAATAAAATAAATCAATAAGATCTGTTTGAGTTGGCAATCCTAAATTTTATTTTAAAATTGTAACACGGCAACAACTTCATATTGTTGTTGTTGATGAGTGAGACATCTTTGACATTGACAGATGTCATTGTGCCTGCTATGATATAACCTACTTTTTTTTTATAAAAGATACGTCAAATATTTGTCAAACAAGCGTTCAAGGTTACAGTGTTGATACTAGGTTAATAAAAAAATCTCTAAGAAGTGTTGCCAACTAAAAAAATATTGATAAAAAATTTTGGTTTTATTTATGCTGTACAAGCTAATGTTTATAATTAATAATTATAAAAGAAAAGTTTTGAATTTGCCTTTATCTGAATTGTTAACAAGAGAAAATAGGAACGGCGTTTTCGGTTACAATGTTGCAGCTAAGCGTAAATAGAAAAGTTTTTTAAAGTGTTGCTAAATTAAAAAGTCATTATTAATTACAAGCTTTAGAAAGTTTGAGTTGGCAATCTTTTATTTTATATTAAAATTGTACCACAGCAATAATTTTCTATTGATTATGGGTGACACATCTTTGACACTGACGACATCATTGACAGATGTCATTGTTCTTGCTATGACATGACCTACATTTTTTTTTTTATAAAAGTTACGTCAAATATTTGTCAAATATACGTTTCCGGTTACAGTGTTGATACTAGGTCAATAAAAAAATTTATAAAAAGTGTTGCCAACTGAAAAAAATTATTGATAAAAAATTTTGATTCTTTTTATGCTGTACAAGCAAATTTTTATAATTAATAGTTATAAAAGAAAAGTTTTGAATTTGTGTTTATCTAAATTTGTAACAAGAGGAAATAGAAACGACGTTTATAGTTTTAAAGAGTGTTGCAGCTACGCGCAAATAAAAAAGTCTCTTAAAGTGTTGCCAAATGAAAAAATCATTAAAAATTAAGAGTGTTTGAGTTGGAAAACTTAAATATTTTATATTAAAATTGTATCAAGGTAATAACTTTCTATTGATAATGAGTGACACATCTATGACACCGACAACGTCATTGACAAATGTCATTATGTTTGCTATGACATAACCTACTTTTTTTTTATAAAAGTTACGTCAAATATTTGTGATACAAGTGTTTCCGGTTATACTGTTAACACTAGAAAAATAAAAAATAAATAAAAAGTGATGCTAACTAAAAAAGCAATTAATAAATTTTTTTTTTTTGAATTATGCTGTACAAACAAATGTTTATAATAATTAAATATTAAAGAAAAGTTTCAAATTTGTGTTTATCTAAATTGTTGACAAGAGGCAATAGGAATGACGTTTCCGGTTACAGTGTTGCAGCTAGGCGCAAATAAAAAAATTTTTAAAAAATGTTATCAAATAAAAAAGTCATTATTAATCACGCTTAGGAGGGTTTTAATTTAATGGTAATTTTAAATTTAATATTAAAATTGTACCACAACAACAACTTCATATTGTTGATGGGTGACACATCTTTGACACCGACAACATCATTGACAGATGTTATTGTGCTTGAGCTATGACATAACATACATTTTTGTATGAAAGTTACGTAAAATATTTGAAAAAAAAAAGTGTTTTCGGTTACAGTGTTGCCACTAGGCAATTAAAAAATTTTTTTTTAAAAGTGTTGCCAAATTAAATATTTATTAAAAAAAATTTTTTTTTGATTGTATTAATTATAAACAAATGTTTCTAATTAATAATTATACATGCAAAATTTTTTTATAAAAAAAAAATGTTGTGTTATTGTTGCCGAAGGCAACCTTTTACATATAAGAGAGTATGGTAAGAACAAGAAGGAATAAAAAAAAACTATTTATATATATATATATATATATATATATATATATATATATATATATATATATATAATGATTGAAAAAAATAATATAAAATAATGATAGATAGTAATACTATTTTTAAATATTAAAGTAATATTAATATGAAAACGTTTGTCAAAATCTGATCTCAAATGTTATAACGAGAATTTTTATAACAGAAAATGACTGTCCGCCACCTAAATAATGAGAAAAAAATTAAAAATTTTTTTTATAATAATAATGAATAGTAAAAGTATTTACAAAAATAAATGATAATAGATTTATATATGTTGCCGCAGGCAACATTCAATACGAGTGAGTAGAACAAGTACAAAAAAAAATAAGTAAAAAAAATTTTAGTAAATGGTAATATGCTTGCTTTATTATAAAAAAAAAGATGAGAAAGATAAAAGAAAAAGAAATAAGTATAATTAATAAAATCTAATTAAAATTTTTTAAATAAATAGTTATAAATTTCAACATAAATAATAATGGGCTAGGTTTATATAAATGTTGTCGAAGCCAAACGTTGATATGAGAAAGTAGAAAAAAAAATAAAAAAAAATATATTACAATAAAAAAATAAATAAACAATAATCTAATAAAAAAAAAAAAGTGCGTTTATTTTACGGTTGCCGAAGGCAACCCCTATAGGTTCATACACGTTGCCGTAGGCAACCCTCTACTCAAGAGAGTAGGGTAAGCACCCGGAGGGTGCGAAACCATACTCTCGTTTTACAATATGGCGTGATAGATATTTTACAATATGGCATGTTATTTAATCGGTTTTTTTGAAGAACGAATTAAAACATTACAAGTGCAAGAAATTAAAAGTTCTTGACAGAGAGCATATTCAACAATTTCTAGCAGAGGCACCCAATTAAAAATATTTGATGTTGAAGGTAGGTTGATTTTGTTATTAGAGAATAAAATCTAATTTTTTTACATTACAGGTCGCACTAATGTTTGGGGTATCAGGTGGGTGTCGATGTTGTGAATTATTGAACATGCCAATCGACAACGTAGAAGATGAAGGATCCTATAAGTTGGTATCTGTACCAGATACAAAAACATATGTTGCACGTAGCTTTACGATTATGGAAGAAGGATTTGCAGTTAATGTGCTGGATATTTGTAGAAAATTTATGTTTCTCCGATCTAAGAATATTTCTCATAACAGGCTGTTTTTGTGCAATAGACATGAGAAATGCACATTACAGTCAGTGGAAATAAATAGTCTATCCAAAATACCATCAGTAGTAGCTGATTTTTAAAATTACCAGAATTAGAGTCTTACACAGTATGAGATACACATCAGCGAGTTTATTGTTCAACGCTGGAACCGATCTTGGTATAGTTTATGGTCATGGCCGATGGAAATCGACAACCGTGGCACAAACATATATCGAAAAGTCAAATTGAAGCAAAATAGACATTGCTAAGAAGATACTGGGTGAAAATTCGGAAACAGAAGATAATGTTATTGTGAATACTGAGAAGCAAAAATTATCAATAAATTGTTTCATTTTCTGTAAACTGTATAAACTGAATTATATAGAAACAGTTGTATTATTGATTTATAAAACTGCTTGTGTTTTATAGACCCCATAATCTAAAACATCATTTTTATAACGTCATAATAAAGAGGTGTTAGATAAATAAATAAAATAATAATTAAGTAATCATATTGAAGTCGGTTTTTTTTCAAATATTTAAGTTGTTTAATTATTATTAATTCGATTTGTCGTGGAAATATGCCAAAATCTATTCTTTTGTCAACACTCTCAACTTTTTGATATGTCATTCATGTTTTAAATATATTATATTCGTTTTCGTAGCGCTCACGAGGCTTCTCTGGCAACAACTCTAAAGAAGCTAAATTTTTGGTCTCAAAAAGTTTTGCAGGTAACCCTTCAGAGTTAGAATCTATTCCTAATTGAATAAGAAGAGATCTTATAAAGATTTGTAAGATAATGAGTAAAGCTTACGTCTCTCTTTCTTTACTTTGTGCTGTTTGCGAATTGATATTCGAGGAAACCGTTATTAATTGTATTGTGTTGCTACAGATCTCCATGTGGAAATGTAAAAAAAAATTAACTTTTTCAATTGCTTTTTTGGATCAACTTTTTGATCTACTAGTCTTATTTGTATTGTACGGAGACTTTAATTTTAACTGATTTGTACATTGTTTCAATTATGTATGCTTACTTTTAAGTTTCTACGGCCTATGTCATATGCTGCATTACATCGGTTCAGTTATTGACTAATATCTAGAGTGTTAGTTGCTTTGTTTTAGATAATGTTATTTCCAACTACAGGCCTGTATATTTTGATACAAATCTGGTAACTCCTGAGTTTAAAAATAATCCGTTCATCTAGCAAAGACTATACAAAGATGCAACCATTTCAGAGCTCAGAAGATTGCGGGACGAAATGTGGATTGAGCTATATTCGATTTCGAACTAAAACGCAGCTTTTGAGTATTTTAATGGTAAAATTATTTCACTTTCAAACTGTAGATTATAAATCGTCTACATGCTTCGAAGGACCATTAATGGAAACACTAGGCTATTTTAATATGTTTAATGTTTATTGATAATAGTTAGTAATATGGAATAACATTGATTGTTACCATTACCAAGAAGGAAGAAAAGTATTTTCCTTCGTGGTACTAGCCTACGTGCAACTCCCTCGCGTGGGCTATACCCTTGATGTTGACGCGGAGTTGATAATAAGAGTGGAGGTGCTGGCGATGCCCGCCTTTCCTCGAATGTTATCGACACAAACTCTGTTTCTCATAAAACTACAAAAATCACAAATAAATAATGAGAAGAAAAAGTGGATGAATGACAAAATAAGAATATTGAGTTGGAATTTGAAAGATCTTATTAATATCAGAGCAACGTGCTCAGACCTCTCGGATATCTTTAAAGAGGCTAAGGTGAGGCACACACAACTGATAAATTATACTAAAAAACAATATTACCAAATCAAAATCTTTAGTTCAAGTAATCTGATAACATTCTAACGTCCCATATAGGTTCAATCGGATTTAGGTCCAAACGCTATTTGGAAAGTTGCTTCGGAAATATCCGGCGGTAAAGATAAAATAAGCGCATCTAACAATTTAGGACTGTGTATTGAGGGTGTGGTTACAAAAAACCCAGAAACGGTTGTAAATAAGTTCAATAAGTTTTTTTAAAAATGCACCAAGAAATACAATAAAAAATATTTAGATAATTCAGGCACAAAATACCAATACACAATCTATAAAAACACATTTTCCTCAACCATTTTACAAAATATAAATTGCTAAATGTCATATGCACAGCAAAATTAAGAATAAGTGAACTAGCGGACCGGATGGCATACCAACTGTACACATTAAATTAATTTTGAGTTTTCTTTTGTGGAAAGTGTGTTTCCTAACAAACTTAAAACATCAAAAGTAGTACCAGTGCACACAACAAGAACAATATCTCTAATGTTAATCAACATTGTTTCTGGGTTAATTTTTCAACCACCACGGCTACGCATAGTTTGATTCAAAAAATTGTTAGGAAAATTGAAGAGGAGAAATGCCCTGCGGGAATATTTTGCAATCTTAGCAGGGCTTTTGACTGTGTTAACCATGAGTTACTATCGGATTAACTTATAAAATTTATGATGTTACACGTAACTCTTATAATGTTATACCATTGAGTTATACTTACAAAAGCGAGAACAATTTGTTTCGATACCTTTTACTGAAAAAAATGTAAAACGTAAAGTGTATTCAGAAAAGTTGAAAATCAACATAGGAGTACCTTAAGACTCCGTACTTGGTCCAACTTTTTTCCTAGTTTATATTAACAATATTTTGAAAATTTTACCAGAAGATGCGTCTATATAGTATGCCGACGACACGTCAATAGTTCTATCGCAAGCAGACAACCCGAGCCTTAACCATAAAATTAAAGAAACGCTGGATAACTTTTAGAAATGGTTTTCTGCAAATCAGATAAACTTTAATTAAAAACAAACCGGAGTGTCTTAATTCTATAATCGCCAAAAACATTGCAGCAACATAAAGTTATAAATTTTGGAACAGGAACTTAGTACTCCGTCCAAAGATACAAAAACTTTTAACATTGACTTTTGTGTATATATTTGAGTTAGCATGTTATATCTTCAGAAACAAAACTTTATTCCTAAACGTAATCTTCTGAAAGTGTCAAAAATAAAGCCAAACCAATTTTTTTTTTAAGTTTGCATTTAAATCTAATTCTTAATTGAGAAATGGTTGCTTGTGAAATCGGTTTACAGACGATAAGTTCACGTGATAACGTTATAAGAAAACTTTGATAAAAAATGGAATACTTTATAAATTTTCAGCACTAAATTATCATTATTTTCTATAATACCAAAAAAAGTTAATTAAAAAATCCAGTTTTATTGATAAACTAATATTTATTTGCACTCATTAACATTAATTTTTTTACTTAAATTATGCAGAATAATTTAAATTAATGGTTGTTTTTTTATCGTTGTTGTTGCAAGTTAATGGTTTTCTCCTCAGCGTGGTTGACTTATTAGCAAAAAAGAAACATCAGCATCAATATTTATCAATAACGGTAGCATATACTAACTGTCGTGCACATGAAGAAAAAATGCTTTGTACAGAAACAGATCAATGTTTTAAATACTTGCAGCTAATCGTGTCTCTTTATCGCTTGTTCTGCGCTTGTACACTTAGCTCAAGCAGAAGCATAGCACAGAACGTGATAATGAGTCATAGTTTTTTGTGTGTGCTGCCGGAGTTATATCTATATCGATAAATTTAATTTTTTAAATTTAATAACATATTGTACATTTTAATTAACAGTAAAAAACTACTTTTTGCATAAATTAAACATATTCACAAAGACACAAAAAGTGCGCCGAAAAGTCCTAATTTAACCGTGTAATATTTTAGAGTTTCAAGCGGATATGCTATAAACATATTGCTGATTGAGTGAGTGCCTAAGTGTAGGAACTACACTAGAATCTCTTTAACAAAAAATTTCTAAAAACATGACAAATTGCATTAAACAAGAAAAAAACTGTTACTAAACATTATGTTATTTTCTACTTGCTCTGTCAGTCATGCTTACCTGTTAGAGATTTATAATCTTAGAAGTGAGGTTAGCTTTGTAAGTGATTTGTCGTGTATGTATTTGATTTTTATGTGAATTCCACTTTTAATGTTAATAAAATAACACGGTTAAAATAACTTTAATGCAGGTGATAGATTGTTGTTTTATGACAGTTGATAAAAAACCTAAAGAAGAAATAAAATAGCAACAAAACATTAAAAAACTGCAATATTTATTTTATTAACAAAACACTGTTTTTAAAACACTATGAATTATAAGCTTTGTGATGGAAGTTGATTTCAAAACTGTCAGAAAAGTTTACAAAAAAATAATTTTAGTCATTTTTGACTTTTAAGATGCGCATCTATTGGATTTAGTTAGTACTCTTAATGAAAAAAGTCAAAACGTACATAAAAAAAACAAGCAAAAAAAAATTATAAAAGTAGAAAAAAGAAAGAAAATAGTTAAATAAAAAAAAAATTAAAAATTATGCAAAAAAAACAAATTAAAACATTAAAACATAAAAAAATATATCAAAAAATTTGAAAAAAAAATCAAAAGTAGAAATTTTCAAAGAATCTTTTTATTGAGAGAGTAACATAGAAAGCGCATAAACCAAAATACACAGTAAAGTGTAGAATAAATAAACATTATTAAACAAAAAAACACACAAAGACTAAATAAGTTACAAAATAAAAAAAATATTAAAAAAATTAAAAATATACAAATTAAAACAGGAAAAATAAATAAAAAATAGAAAAAAAGAAGAAAAATAAACTTTTTAATTTATGAATGCTGGCCACAGTGCATTGTGAAAAAAATAAACATTATTTGCATTTGATTAGTGCAATTTACACCACTGTTTATTTAAATTACAAAAATTTGCGCTACGTTTAAACATAAATAAATAATATTCCTTTGTTTTCATGCAAAACAACGGTGTATTAAAAGTTTTTATTAATTTGACAAGCTAATATAGGTTGGGCAAGAAATGAGAAAAAGACACTGCAATTAATAAAACAAAAATTTATTTGAAAAAAATACTTTACATGTTGTCATTCAGAAAAACACCAAAATTGGTCTTTTCCCCGGATGAGCCATTCTCTAAATTTTTCATCTTAGTACTATACAGTAGAAGTACGACTACATGCTTTTTATAAAAAAAGCATTATAGCTTTATTTTTAATAAAAATATTTATTCTAATAATTTTTATAGCGAATTTATTGATTGAAAATGTCACAGAGATCACATTTTTTATAGTAAAAATGATCAAAGCGAAAAATTAATTGGAATTTAATAAATTTATTGACAAGCATTGTTTGATTGTCGGTACTTATTTTTTCAGTTATAAATTCAAGATTTTGTAATCAAAATCTACAATGTCTTATAGATACAAATGTTTAAGAAAACTATGCTTTTTTATATTATTTTTATAATAAAATTGTCAAAGGTAACTTTCACAAAATTTTTTTTGTAAAAAATAAATTAGCAATATTTAAAAACTTTCAAATTTTTTTGATCACAGCAAAGTAACTGAATTTGATAAACTAGGTATATAAGGGTGCAAGATCGAATATTTTGGTGATTACCATATTTTCCCATATGTATTTTTCTATGTTTTTAAATTTTTATTTTTAGCTTTATATAGAAACAATAGACTCTATATAGAAACAAATCAACGTATAGTTGATTCAAGACATATACGACTGGCGTATTTTTCTGCTTTACAACAGCCCCGTTTGTTTATCTTATATCAACCACATTACTCATCAGCTCATCACATATTGTTTACTGACTAAGTCGATCACGTTGCGACCTCAAATAACAAGTCAGTCGACCAGTTCAACAGCACAGTTAAATGCTGTTTACGTATATGCTTGTTAGGATGGTAATTAAGCGGAAAAAACAATCGCCTCACGTTGGTCTTGTACCGATTGAGATAATTATATTCTATACATTTTCAAGTATTCAGTAGGTTGACACAAAGCATCACGTTTTTAGAGCTTTTTCGGCGTCACAACTATTGAGTTTTTTCGGCTCATTGAACTCAAAAAACTACAACTTACAAGAATAAATTACAACTCAAAGAATTACAAGACAATTAAATAAAAGCGATAGAGTGATGCTTATTGAAGAAAAAAAAAATTCTTTTAAAAATAAATACATCTTGCCATAAATAATAAATAAGAAATTAATTTACCATTCATGGTGACGATTTAAAAAACTAGCATTGGCGGAAACAAGAGAAGGTGAACACAATATGACCTATAATCATGAATTATGTGTATGACTCTATAATATTATAGGTAAACACCGGATATTACTTTTAAGTTTATAAAAATTTTTTGCAATAACAAAATATACATAATGTACAGCTATAGTGTTTACAAATTAGCTATAATCTAGTTTAATTTTAATTAAACTTTAAGTCAATATCCAATACCAAAAATTGTAATTTTCCTTCTCGACCTTCATTAATTATTGAAATTATTCAAATGGGTATGTACCAAGCATTGTTTTAATCACAGAAGTTTATTGATATTAGAAGTTCGGTTTGATTGTGTGCTAATTAACAGAAAAATCTATTTAAACCTAAAAATTGAGTGTTGTATGAGTGTAGTGAGAACAACTTCAAGATGAGTGTCGTGGAGGAACAGCTAGTGAGCCAGAACTTAAACCTAGGAAGCTCATCAGCTTTTTTCTTAGCAACGGTTTTTGCTCTTCTCGCAGCTTATCACTTTTGGTTTCAATCTTTAAGGTCAACTAAATTAGGCAACAAAATTCCTGGAGATCCTCCATTGCCTATTATTGGAAATGCTCTTCAGCTATTAAACAAAAATCCTACAGGTACAATTATAACCTATAATTTCTAATTGACTCAATAACAAATTTTAGAATTAATGACATATGTTTTGAAAAAAGCTGCAGAAAAAGGTTCAATTGTGAGATTTTGGTTTGGTACCAAACTGGCTGTTGGCCTCTCTGATCCTCGTGATATAGAGGTACCTACTCTCTTCGTATCAAATGCCTTTGCTAACTCTCATATTTATAGCTAATTTTAGGAAGCAACGTACATTTGGAAAAAAGTAATGAATATAGATTTTTTGAGCCTTGGCTAGGAGATGGGCTTCTTATCAGCAAAGGCGATCGGTGGAAGTCTCACAGAAAAATGATTGCGCCAACATTTCATCAGTCAATTTTGAAAACATTTCTAACAACTTTTAATAAAAATGCTCATGATCTGGTAGAATTGCTGAGAAGAGATGCTGTTGATCAAATCTGCGATATTCATGATTATTTAAGTGGTGCTACAGTTGATATTCTAATGGAAACTGTCATGGGAGTGAAAAAAACTAATGAAGCAAGAAGTAGCTTCAAGTATGCCAAAGCTGTCATGGAGTGAGTATTTTAAAATTTTTAAGAATATCTTATTTTAAGTTGTAAACACTAAGAAAGAAGACGTAGGTTGATTTACCGGTAAAAAATAATGGTAAGCAAATAATAATTACAAACTCATACAACAAAATTGTTTGTTTACGCAATACGTACGTACTATTTCAATAAAGAGTACCAGCCTCACAAAGTTAAACGCAACTTAAAATACCTTTGACAAAGCTTTTTTGCTTAATTATTTTATTATTATTTTAAATCATAATTTTATTTATTATTAATTAAAACGTGCTAACATAGAAAATCTTAAAAACTCAAAAAAAATATATATTTTGACAGATTTGTCTTGTTACGCAATATTTGCTTAACTAAATAATTATTCAACTCGTCTCCATACTTTACTAAAAAATAAAAATAATCAAAAAAGAACAGTTAAAACAAATCTACTGTCATTCATCATTTGCTTGACAATATTTTTTCCACGCTAAGTTCTCCTTTTGACTATTACTCTACCATGATTATGGTATATGATAGAGTTTATAACCGATTTTGATTTAATAGAGAAATGATTTTTGCTGCTCATTGTAGCTGAAGTCAATCTAGCTGCATTCTATCAAGTCTCTCTGATGAAAGATAAAAACTTCAATTATTTATAAGTCTACCGATTTCGTACTCTGAAAAAAAATTGTTTCAGTTATACTTTTTTAATTATTTTTATTTTTCACTATTATGGAAACGGATTGAATAATCACACATCTTAGAATACTTTTAGTTAACTAAAATATTTCATAAAAAACACTTTTCATGTTTATTATTAGAATTTATCATTATTTATAATGTGTTCTTCTATGATTACAGTATATAATCGAGTTGTCAGGCAATTTTTATACAAAATAGATAAATAATTGCTGTCGCTAATTACAACTAAATCTTAGCTTATTGAGTCTCACTTGTGAGAGGTAAAAATGTGAATAATGTATGAGTCTACATATATATTATTACATTAAGATTAGAGAACCTAGCATTTCGTTTTCATATTAAAAGTCACTAACGACAGAGATGCTAATTTGACAAAAAAAACTAAAAATAACTATTTTTAATTAATCCAATGCATATTTTTTTGGTTAGCTTCATTCACGTCAGCAACTGAATAATTAAAATGATTGAATACACTTAATAAAGTATTATTACTATTTTAAATACGGCACTAATTATTTGACAATGCTTATCAATATACATTAAATACTTAAAAATTGATTTTAAATAGCCATAATTTATAAACAATTTTACTATTATAATAATATAATAACTTATTAAAACAATAAAATTAAAAAATAGGATCAAAGCAAATTTATTTAAACTTCCGTAAAATTGAGCATGTTTTGTTTTTATTAGAAAACTTCAACAGATCGCAACAGATTCTAATTTATTAGTAAATTTGCAGTGACAAATTTGGACTTATATTTACCCAAGTACGTATAACTACTGTAATAGGCTAAAAATAGCGACATCTATTAAAATTAAGTTGGGAAACTAAATTTATATATGTTTAAGGCGAATCTGGACGGCCTTTTAGTGAGATTCAAGATCCATAGATGGCGCTGAATTTAGATTTCTTTTTATGACCATATCACTCTGATTTTTGAAAATTAGAAACAAGGAATGGTTTTAGACCAATAGTAAAAAACTCTGCAACGTTTTAAAAAAGTTATTTTATTGTTTTTCTAGAATTTACTTACTGTAACTTTTTCAAAATAAAAAGTAATAAAAAAGTGGTCAATGGCGACTATAAAGCTTTGTCTACTGATATAAAAACAATTTTTGTTTAAATTTTTTGGTCAAAAATATCGTCCGAAATAGTAAAATACCTATTCCCTTTGATCCGACCGACAGCGCGCCACCGTGGGTATCAGTATACCGTGCCCGCATTTGTAGAAGGCAATGCACGTTTAAAAGGAAATTTCTGAACTAGCAAAACCCTATTTTTATTATTAACAATTTTATTAATACCTATTTTTTTGTTTGACAAAATCGATTTTATTATCAGATAACTCGATGTTCTGAGAATGTATCGAGTTGCATCAGTGGCGTAGCTTTTTTGGCTTTTTATCATTAGGTGTCTTCCGCAAATTCACCCCCCCCCCTCATTATTTAAATTGATGAGAAAACAAAAAACTTAAATAGAAGCTTAACTAAACTAAATTAAAAAAATAAATAAAAATTTTTTCCACTCATCATTTTATTACTTTTATTTTTAATATCATAAAATTTAAAAAAAGAAACTCTTAACAGCATTTGAGATTAACTTAGATAGAATCAAATTTACATGTTACAGGGGGCCTAGTATTGTTATATAGTTTAGTAAATATTAGTCGAAAAAAATATAGTTAAAAAATTAGCTTTTGTGATTTTTCTAAAGCAAATTCTTTTACGCAACTGTCAATATCAAACTGAATACTTCTTATGCTCAATTACAAGAATAGCTAGATTTGATAGTCTCAATAAAGACAAAGAGTACATCCTAGATAATTTTTTTTTAACTTTATCTTAAAGAAATTTTTTCCTCAACTGGCATTACTAACAGCAGATGTTAAAAAAATTCTCAACATTATAACAATATTCGGTAAACCATCTCCAAGCTTAGACTTAACGGTACTGGTATAGTCGTATAGAAACTGTTTTGTTTTTATGACCATCATCAGGTCATAAATAAATGTATCACCAGAGATCCAGCCGTATACAAAACCGTATTTTGTTAGTCGAAGAAACAGTTGCAATGTGATTTATGACGGATTTGTCCACAGCTTACAACCTTTAAGTCAATTGTTCACTGTAATACAAGCAAGTAGTTTTTAACAGTAGTAACTGGTAGACTCCTAGACTGGTACGTAGACTCCTAGACAGGTACAGTCTGACGCTTTACGACCGCCCTCCATTAATTATTCTTTTTATAGTTCTGAATCTTACGTCTAGAGTATGTAAAGTCTATAATTAAATCTGCCTTTATTGCTTGATAAGTTTTATATAAAATTACTTAACCTTGCGTTAGTTTTCAGTGCTTCAGCTGCTTAATAGTATGAAATGATGCTGATGATTAACTTTGTGTTTTTAAGTGTCATTCGTTTTGAATTAACATTTCTTGATGTGTGCTATTCGACTTTTCTAAAAACTTATTTATTGCTGTTAGTTCACTAAAATTGCAATAAACTTTTACTTTGAGTGTTTATATGTTTATAGTTTCTATAGTGTAGTGGTAGTGTATATTTATAGTGTTGTCCATAGTACTCACTGTTAACTGTATGGTGTTGTATCTATACATATTTGCCTAGTCGCATAGCTACAAGTGTAGTTATCTGAGTATGAACCGCAGACGTTCAACAAAAAGAATGAACAAACTTCGTCTAAGCGCTAAAAAAAAAGCCTCTTCAAAAATTAAAATTTTTGACTGGAAGCCAGCGTTTTATAACATTAAGAAAATTGGTCACATATATTCTAAATTAAAAGACCCAGTGAAATTAAGAGACAGGTCAGATATAATTTATAAAATCGAGTGCAGTTGTGGTTTGGCGTATGTGGGCCAGACTACGCAGTATTTGAAGAAGAGGATTTACCAACATCAATACAGTTGCAGAGACAAGAATAAAACAAAGGATCTCACGGCGCTTGCGGCTCATCATTTCGAAACAGGTCATCAGTTTGATTTCGAGAATGTAAAGATTTTAGATAATGAGTCGATAAAGTTAAAAAGAAATTATAGTGAGATGATTCAAATCTGTTTGCATAATACTGTTAATTGTAAAACTGACACTGAGAATCTTAATTGTTTGTATTTGGGTTTAATTGATAAATTTAAAATGTCTATGAACGTTTGACACCATCTGTGGGTGAGTTTCGGTAGTTTATGATAGTCGGGAGGTACATTATAGTTATTTTGGTGGTATTGTATTCATTGGGTTTTGATAGTAACCTCGTGTTTATGTGGAGGTTAGATATTGTTAATTTTTAACTTGGCACTATTTAATTTATGCATTGTAATATTGAGGTTGACAGTGTTTGAGAAAGATCTAGAATATTTCTGACTACTTGTTCTTGACAAATATTTTAATTATTAGACTCCAGGTTGATGACGAAATGTCGGATGTATGATTTAATTTGGGGACTATGTGTGATATATTAACATTTCAAGGTATATATAAAATTTACTTTTGTTTGTAATTATTTATTGTAAGTAACGTATTATATTATTTATTAATTTTCATGATTGTTTGTACACATAGGTTGCCTGAAGATGTTCGAATAACACGAACGAAACGTTGCATATTTGAAAATAAATGTTTTTTAAAATAACACACTGAGTTTATGGTCTACTATATCCTGATCATCTTAATTAAAATTTTGTTAGAGAAAATATATGGTCGTTCACACCATGGTGATAAAAATCAGCAACTTTTTAGAAACGTTTCCGAAACGCGGTATGCATTTGCAATAGGTTTTGTTTCCTATAAAAAATTTTGAATCTGAGATGAAATTTCCAAAACTGCTTTTTGAAGATTTTTACAAGCTTTTTTTACATGCTTTTCTGTTCTTAATTTACCAAAGTATTTTTTAGACAAGATTTGGCGTTATTAGCATCTGTTACAAGTACTTCTCAAAATGTGGCTTTATTGGAGCCCTTATCTCATGTTGAACCACTGTCCTCACAGAACGCAACATTTTCTTGGTAATTACTACCACTTCTATTCACATAAATTTATAATTTTTTTTGAACTAAGTGACGAATCTGTTGAGAAATCACTTATTCTCTTGGGTTGCGTTGATTCTTCTGTCAGCAATAAGTTTCCTGTCACAATTGTAATAAGCTGACATTTTATCAATCACGTTTTTGACAAAGTCTATTGCTTAAATTTATTATGCAATTTCTAATAAACAAAAGTTTCTGGTAAATATTTCATACATCTACAGCTTACCCAAAAAGCGAAAACTGACTCTTTTATCAAAACGCAAAAAAGCAGTTGTAAACACTGGCTTGATAAAGTGGAAAATTGAAAATCAGTGCCGCAAACATATAAAAACTATTAGTGAGTTGATACATACGTGTACATAAGGAAATAAATCTATATAATATATACATTTTTTTAGAAATACCAATACAGAAAAAGATGACCACAGCATAGTATGGTATTACATATTTAAAAACTTTTTAATTTTTTGTATTACAGTTATTATTTTTTCTTTTAAAAGTACTTACCAAGAAAATTTTTAAGCATACAATTTTGAAGAAACTAGAACACTAGGAAGAACGAACTTCATGGAAGGAAATAACTTTATCCCTATCATACTCAGCTATAAACCACAACCGATTTTTCAATTTTTCAATAAGATACCTCTACGTAGGTATTATTCTCTATACCTAATAAATAATAATTTTTAAATTTATATATTATAGTCAACAAAATATTAAACCTCAAAAAGTAGTCTATAGTTGTAGTCTAAGTCGTACGTACACTAATAAAAATAATGTTTTGAATTTAAAACATTTATTCATTTCTTATTTTGTTCTCTTTGGAAATCAAATTTTTTGTCAAATTTATATGGTACAAACTTTGAAGTAAACCTTATTCAGTAAAAAAAAATTGTTGTGAAAAGTTATGCGGCAGTATAACGTAAAAGGTAATAGTCGAATTGAAAACATTTTTTTTTCGTCTTTAATAATATAAAATAATGTGGCGATATGTTCTACAAACAAATTCATAACAATTAAATTTCTCATATCTTATAGATCCAAAATATGTTACAATTGTACCAAACAAAAATAATGGATTGGTGAGTAATTATTTGAAATCGTGTAACGTGAAACCAGATCGTCTTACATTAATTATTCTCTTATCAGTTCCCACCGCGCGGAATGTCGGCATTATGCGTGTCAAAAAAAAGTTAATTTTACTGTTTCGGCCGTTATTTTTTGACAAAATTTAAAAATAAAAAAAGATTTATTGTCAGGAGATCAGTCTTCAAATGCCTCCTTGAGCCGATTTTTAATTTCTTTTCTTTAAACATAAATTAAACAAATAATTTCATTTTTTAGAAGAAAAATAAAAAAAATGAAACGTTGCAGAAACTTAAAATGATATTTAAAAACCCCTTGCATAAAAAAAATTAAAATTAGTTGAGCACTTTTTGAATAAATCGAGAAGTACTTTTCCGATAACTTTGTCTCTCTTGCACACTTGACCGTCCAGATTCGCCTTAATGCACATAGGTTATACTTCAAATGATTGATGTTAATTTTGAGACTTAATTCAGAGCAAAAAGTATATTGCTGATTAGATAACCAAGTTATCACGTTAGCGCCTTTTGTCTAAAATAGTAATAATAAGCGTTATATGTTATATTTATTTAAAATGTGTTATTTTTAATTAAAGCTTAGAACGTAAGACAAAAGAATTAATTGTATTTGATTTTAGATACTCATAATTTACAATCCAAATTAAATAATATAATTATTTATTGAAATAATAAACTAGAAAAATAAGATAAAAGCAAATTCATTCAAAAATCCGTAGACTTAGACATTCGTTTTGTTCTTATTGGAAATCTTCAGCAAGTTGCTACAGATGCTTATTTGAATAAATTTTCAGTGGCAAATTTGGGTTTATATTAACCAAGTACTTATTACTACGGTAGTATGGTAAAGTAGCGACATCTATTAGAATCTAACCTCCTTACATATACTTTGTTATGCTTTCAAGAACAGATGTCAATTTTGATTGACTTAATTTGAGACCAAAAGTATATCGCTGGTTGTATAACTAGGTTCTTATTAAACCACTTTTTTATATAAGTTCGCACTAAGACAAAAAAAAACTTGTAAAAATGGTAAAAATAGAAATTGTTTCATGGTAATCAATCATCTTATATAACAAAATATTGACTCAATTGAACCATAATTGCAAAAAACATTTTTTTTAATTAGTATTTTCTATTTTAGAAGATAAAGAATGATATCGAGTGTCATAGAACAAATATTAAACAGAAAGATTGATATAAAAACCATATAGTCCAGTAGGAATCGACACAAGAGTACGGAAAACTATTCCACCTCACTTTTTTATGCGATCTTTTTTAAGCTGGATTACTGATAATAAAAATGCATGTTATCAAAGCGCAATCCGATGTCCTATTATTTAATCGAAATTGTTTAAACTGCAATTAAAAAAAGTTATATGATTTGTGACAATAAAGCTAATATTTTTTGAGATATGAATTTTGAAAGTTTGAAAAATTTTAATAATGAATACTTTTGACCCATAAAAGATATATATAAAAGAAAGAACAAAATATAAAAAATATATTTTTTTATTTTAATAAGTTAGTTAATAATATTTAAAAAAAATTACTGTTTATACCTGTTTTATAATTGTTGATTTTGCATCTTTTATTTATCATTTATCTTAAAAACTATTATTTTTTAGTGACATGATATTGTTGATTTTCGTCATGGATACGATATATGAAACGTATCTCATATCTCCCTTGGGACTTTGTAAAGTTTTTCACCCTCAAACACATGGTTACCATGCATTTGCAGCAATTATACATTCATGCATTCTCGGATGTTGTTATTTTTCATATAATTTTATTAAGAAAGCAGTAATGAAATGCTAAAAAATAAAATATTTAATGCACTACGGGAGATATTCTGTTTTTCACCCTCGGTAGACTTACAGACCGCGGGCCTCCGGCCCTTGGTCTGTAACACGTCAACCTCGGAGAAAAAACATTCATATCTCCCTTAATGCATAAATATCTATTAACGTTATTAAGATTGATAAAGAGCGCAATGTTATTATTAATTAAATTGTCTACAATTTGATTTCAACAAATTTTCTTTTGGAATTATTTTTACAAAAGTTAAAACAGTACATGTAATTAAAATTACTTTTTAACGGTTTGAATTACTTATTTGTTATTATCATTATTTATAAAATTAATAGCAAGATACAATTTTTTCTAATTATTTTCAAATATTTTTTAGTAATTTTTTTTAAGTATAACTATCAGTTATATTATAACTAGAAGCTATTTAAGTATAAAAACTTAAAAAAAATCTTTCTTCAAAAAAATCAAAAAATATCAAAAATCAAAATGGCTCATTTTTGCAATAGGCAATAGAATGCTTTTTAATAAGTAAATCAAGATTTTCTTGACTTTATGGAGACTTTCTCAAAGAATTATAGAGTTGAAAATTTTTATAAACTTATAAAACTGGTAAAAATAGCAATATTTTCAAAGTAAAGCACATTATATAACAAAATAAGGACTCGATTGAATCAAAATTGCCAAAAAAAAGCTTGATTATTTAAAAAAAATAAAAATTTGATACAATAAAAAAATAAGAATACTATTAAATATAACCGAGAGATTTAAATCTGTAAGTACTTTTTTATTAATTCGTTTAATGCTAAAAAAAATTAATATAAAATTATCTTTAACTAATTGACCATCAATTACTGCTAAATTATATTATACAGATTAGTTAAATCTGTCACCTTGTAGTAAAAAATTAAGATTTTTTATAAGTATTAAGTATTTATAATTTATTAAATAAATATTTAATAATTTTAAATTTTATTGTAAGTTTAATTGATAATTTACCATCAGAAGATAATGATACTGATATATAGATAAGATAATCAACTTTTTGATAAACTGTTTTTCTTTATTAAAGTTTTTTTGAAAGGTAAATAATCTTTTTATTAAGAAACTTCTTCAAGTTTATTAGGTATATGTCTTTAAGTGCTGGTTTCTTTTCTGGATATGTATTTATATCATTTAAATTGTCTGTTGCTTTTTAATTTTTGTTTACATCTAAAAAAAATGATTTGTAATTAATTTCTTTCTCATACGTGAATTTGATTGAAGGAAAACCATCATTTAAATTTGACACAAAGTTTGTTAAATTCTGAGAATTATTAAAAACTATTAAAGAAGTCGTCCACGTACCTTATTCACATTTTAGGAAATTATTGAAAACTGTTTTTTGCATTATTTTTAAAATGATGCATAAATAACTCAACCAGAAATGGCATTTTATATTAACCTGTGCTAGCTGTCTCTTTCATTTTGTTTGTAAAATTGATTGTTACAATCAATAGATTGTTTTACGCATAGCTTCGTTAATTTTATATATTCGCTAATTAGATTTGATTCAATTTTGTTGTATTCAAGCAAGCTTTTTAAATAAATCATTGCTGTTTCTACTGGAACGCTAAAATATAATAAAGTGACATTAAAGAACACTAATTTTTTATAACTGTTTCATTTTACTGTTTTTACTTTATTAATACACTCATATGAGTTTTTTACTGAAAAGTTTTCTTACGGCACGTTTGAATTTTTTTATTCATTTTCTAACTATTTGGAAATACACGTAGGACTGTTTATCATTAAAACAATTGGTCACAGTTTTTGACCTGGTTTGTAACTATTTGGTAAACAATATATTGGATTACAAATCTGCTATTTACAATTAAGCTTTTTACTAACAAGATTTGTGAAGTTTATACTTTTCTGGAAACTTGTGACACATGTGATATATTTTTATGTTTATTAAGTCTCGAAAGCTTTTTCGACCACTAAGTGGTTATTATCAAGAGATGAACAAAACTGAATTATTATTTGCTTAATTTTACTTGGTTTAGGAAATTTTTGTGGGTTTTTCTAATAATTATTATTTGTTATTACTGTTATTACGTATTACATCGAGTGCTAAAGAATCCAAACTAATTAATTATAACTTAGACCGTTAACAGTTGATTCTATCAAAAAATATGCTTTAGGCAGCAAAACAATTGATGCAGGCTCGATAACAACAAACCAAATTGGTATTGTCTTAAGTGTACTAGATTTTCTTAGATCTCTTTTATTACAAAATTCAAAAAATAATCAAAAGCAATGTGTTACAGATGACTGCTAGAAAGCACAAAACATGTCTAAATGTACAATGATTTGCTTAGAATAATTTTCTTCAGTAACAATTTTAAAGACAATTTAAGATGTTTGTTAAAAGCGTTAATGTAGTAATAAAATCATCGCAACACTGAAAAATTATTTTTAAGCAATAAATTTTATCAAAATTGCTTATTTTAAAATAAATTTTATCAAAATTTATGTTAAACACTTTGTTTCTTAAATTTGATTAAAAAATCTTTTGATGAATATAATTTTGACTGACAATATTATAGATATATGTTTTTTCAGCATGTGCAACATTCTCCATGTAAGACATTACAAAATCTGGCTTCGCTTAGACTTCTTATTCAGCTTTACAAAAATGTTCAAAGAGCAAATTGATTATTTGAAAATAATCCATGGTCTTACTGACAAAGTCATTAAAGATAAAAAAGTTGATTACGTCGATAGATTGAAGAAGGGCGATACAGGAAGTCTGTATTCTAACGCTGTAGAAGATACAGAAGCAGAATCTAAAATGAGTGCCACAGCTGAACAGGGCTTGAGCTTTGGAACGGCTCTTCGTGATGATTTGGACGATAACGATGAAAGTGTTGGTGAAAAAAAACGTTTGGCATTCCTTGACTTTATGGTTGAAGCAAGTCAAACAAAAGGAAATAATTTAAATGATACAGATATTAGAGATGAAGTAAACACAATAATGTTTGAGGGACATGACACTACAGCTGCTGCGTCCAGCTTCTTTCTCTGCATTTTAGGTGTATATCCAGAAATTCAAGATAAGGTTTATCAAGAAATAAATGGGATATTTCAAGGCAGTAATAGAAATGTCACATTTGCTGACACTCTTGAAATGAAATATTTAGAACGAGTTCTTTTGGAAACTTTACGTTTGTATCCACCAGTCCCTGTTATCACGAGAGTTGTACGAGAAGATGTTAAACTAGCTTCCGCTGATTATGTAATACCAAAAAACACAACTGTTGCAATTGGACAATATGTTGTACATCGTGATCCCAAATACTTTCCAAATCCAGATAAGTTTGATCCTGACAATTTCTTACCAGAGAGATGTGCTCAGCGGCACTATTATAGTTTTATACCTTTCAGTGCTGGACCAAGAAGTTGTGTCGGTTTGTACACAAAACAGTATTTTTTCTTCAAATATAATTTTCATTGCAGGCCGCAAATATGCCATGTTGAAACTGAAGGTTCTGCTCGCACAAATCGTTCGAAATTTCAAAATTAAATCAGTGGTACCAGAGAAAGACTTTGTACTACAAGGTGATATTATTTTAAAGCGAGCTGATGGTTTTCGAGTAATTTTGAAAGAAAGAGTTTAATTAGGTTCTAATGCCAAATGTTATTTATTCCTTAGGTTGAAGATAATATTGTAAAAATTTAATCTAAGTGCTGCATTATAAAACGTACAAAAAAAAGTTCTAAAAAATAATAATAAAGCAAAATGTTATGTGTTTATTGCTCTTTTTATACGTCTTGATCAAAATAAATAAGCGATTGATATTTGGAACAGAACATAGAAACAGAACCAAGATTCACAAGACGTGCTAGCTATTCTCTAGCACGTCTTAGCATAGAGTTGATAAACTGCTAAAATATCTTAATAATATAAATTATATTAAAAAAAAATATATAAATAAAACCTTGAAATTTAAAAAATCCTACCTAGAAAAACTTACAATTATTATTTAAGATCAATAAGAAACCTAGGCGGCAAAGTGGTATTTTTCTGCCTGGAAAATCACTTTGCGGCCGTGGTTTACACATTATTTTTATCCTACACAAATTACCTTATAATCGAGCATTATTTTAAAAAGTAGTTCTTTTTAGATAAAATTGACGTTCATAAACAGTAAATGTGATTTAAAATTTTAACACCCCTCATAAATAGTAAGACATTTAGAGTGTCCTTGGTGTGTGACGACTGTTCAACCGTCTATATAAATTTTATTTTTCTTATAACAGCGACGCCTGGCGGAAAAAATCAGATTTTTTTTCTTGGCTAGCTGAGAAAGTACATCATTTCTTGGCTAGCCTGGAAATAATGTACTTTCTCAGTTGTCGAGAGACGAGAAAATTTTATTTTGAGTTGGTGAAGGATAAAAAATTAATTATTAAGTTGATATTGTTAAATGTTTTAAATTATAAATATCAATAAATACATTTTAAATTAAAATTAAAATTAAATAAATAACTTAAACAATTAAAAAAAAAATAGATATATTTTGAGATTTAATTAATTTGTTATATTAGCATTTCTTTTAAAGAATTGCAGGCAAATAAAATAAAAAAATGTCTCTCTTAAAATGCGCTTGATTATCTATTACGTTTTTAAAGTATTCTCAAGTAAAAATATTTAGTTATATTTTTTTATAAATCTTACAATGTTAACTGGCATCGCGCTTGCTCTAACTGTACATATAGCCATTTATAGCATCAAACACAAGAGAGATTAAAATAAGTTGGTCACTACTTGCGTCAAACTGATGACATTGAAAGAAGATAAAAAGCATTTATCTCTAAATCGGATAACTTTTTACATTTTAATTAGTCTAAAGTCAAGTTGAAAATATTTTTTTTCTTAGAAAAAACAAAAAAAATTTTTAGCTGCCAACGGTATGTTGGCAATGGTGTCGCGAATGTTGTTCTTGAGGTAAGCTATGGTTTTTGGTCAATCAACAATAACCAGAAATATCAAATAATTGTATAAATAATATCGGATGAAACCAAATCTGGAGAGCGTGCTGGCTACGAGAGAGCGTCTCTGGGAGAAATGAAGCTGTTGGAGAAATGTTGTTGCATCAAATCTGGGTTTTGTGCTGTGTGTACTCTGGCTCTATTTTGCCAAAACTACATGTCTCTAACGTTTATTTCTTTAAAGCTTGAGAGAAAAAATCTCTCAATTACGTTCCTGCAACCAACTGCGTTCATGGTAACTGCGCGTTTGCTTTCTTCAATAAAATAACAACAAATTATTCTCATTACCGATATCGCATACCAGACAACACTGAAGGGGCTTCTGGTAAAGTTCACCCAAATTTTTACCGCTCCAATAGCGCATGGTTTGTTTGTTGACGCAACGAAGAGTGAAGACAAACCTCAGATCAATGAATGCACAATGAGAGTTGCTATTTAGCCAAAGTTATTTTTACGACTATATAAAAAAAAAACTTGGAGATAAAAAATCAAACAAGAATTAAAACAATAATTGAAGTACTTTTGTTTTTGTTAAGTATTCTGAAACGATTCATTTTTATAAAATTATTAAAATTTAGTTATTTGAATCAAAACGGCTTAAGGTTGCATAATGCAATAAGGAAGAGTGGTTAAGTTGAGTATGCGCAAATCCTTTTAGTAAGATATAAAACAGAGTAGCAGGAAGGCACTAGGGAAGAAGAAAATACGGTGCTCATGAATAGTCAAATCAAATCGGCAGAACGGAATAAATAAGCGGTGGTCAGATTATCAGCTCTTATAGCAATTGCATATAGTTACTATTGCATTAGTGTGTGTGGGAATTAAGTGCAAATGTGGTGTGTTAACTTATTGTTCCAGTAAACTAGCCAGATCCTACTTTCTGTTTAATAAGAGAAACAAATGTACAAATTTTTTATTAGATTGTGTTTAACTTGATGAAGAAAAAAAAAAGAACATTTAATACGTGGTGCAATTATTTAATAAGACTGGAAGCGTTCAACATCGCCAACCTAGTGTTAAGTCTGAAGAGAACACCAACAATATTTGAGGTATAATGAAAAAACCTCTTTCAAAGTCGATCAGAAATAGTTTTCTGATTTCGATCAAGATTTTCAGGACGCTCACCTACCCTTAATACACTCGCCCTTCACACATTTTTTACAACCCTTAACACACTTTTGGCACTAGGATGATCGGAATTTCCGAGATGATTGTCATTTTTGGCACGTGTTCATTCGTAACGCTCGGCACGAAAAAGTTCATTTTGACAAACTTTCCCTTAACAAACTCTCTTTTTTATATCAGTAAACATATCAATGATCAATGTGATCAATGTAACTTCCAATCTTCCTGGAATGGCTTGAAATATTCTAAAGCATGAAAGGTTATATCACTTAGCATTTCGTAGGAGAGATCGAGCTTGTGGAAGTGTACTGGTTTCTGCAATACCCTGGCCTGATGAGTTTCAATGAGAACGAAACAGCGCTGTAGTCAGGTTTGCATAAGGCATTACACTTTCACGAAATGCTAAGTGATATAACCTTTCATGCTTTAGAATATTTCAAGCCATTCCAGGAAGATTGGAAGTTACATTGATCACATTGATCATTGATATGTTTACTGATATGATTCATTGTTACCAGCAGAATCTGGTAGAATGTGTAGAGGACTGTCTTAAATATAATTAAGATTAGTGGGTAGTACCAGTTTATCAAGTAGTGCATGCTAAAGCATGACTTTGATAAACTGTTAGTACAAATATGCCCTTAATGCTCACTATACACACCATGCATGAAAGGTTAGAACTACCATCTCACCTACTATGTACGATGTCACATTCGTACATATAGGAGAGATCGAGCTTGTGGAAGTGTACTGGTTTCTGCAATACCCTGGCCTGATGAGTTTCAATGAGAACGAAACAGCGCTGTAGTCAGGTTTGCATAAGGCATTACACTTTCACGAAATGCTAAGTGATATAACCTTTCATGCTTTAGAAACTCTCTTTTAACAAACTTTCCTTTAACAAACTTTCTTTTAACACACTTTTCCTTAACATACTTTTGGGATCGGAAAGTAAAATGTGGTTGCTAGGTGGGTATAATAACACATAAACAACCCTTAACAAACATCTTTTAACACACGTTAGTTACAACTCTTAACAAACATTCGGGATTGGAAAGTAAAATGGGGTTGCTGGGTGGATATATATAACTACATAACATAACAAAAACAACACTTGACACACATTATATAATACCCTGGACCAACTTGCAGGATCGGAAGTGAAATGGAGTTGCTGAGTGAGTATCAAAAATACATATCTACAACATCATAAAAACCACCCTTAAAACGCAACCATTAATTCACAAAAATACCCATCTTAGAACAACAAAGAAACATACATTTTAGTCATTTCCTATTTTTTAAACATTATTTACAACCGTTAACAAACATTTGGAGTTAGAACGTAGAATGAGATTGTTGGAATAGTTTCCAACGAGCTGATTTGTCTTTTGTCAAATTGTCAAAACATCCTAAAAAAATGCTGTAGATTTTGGACGTTGGTTTAACACAAGTTTAACCATTATTTGAGAGACAATTAACCACAAATCTTATCTTTTTTACTTGTTTAAAGTGATAAAATATAGCTATTTATATAAATAATTTGCTGTGAATTGCTTTATTTTATCAAATGAATAAACAACACGATGTTGACTGTTAACTTCAAAACAGTACACCTTTGCAACTTGCAGTACGTCAGATTTTTTGCTGGCTTATTTTGGATGTGTGCAAGAAAGGATAGTGCCATGACCCATATAAGAGACTTATATAATTTATAATTTATAACTTCATTAAAAATTATTTTGCATTTTCAAATTTTTTTTTATTTGACATTTTTTGTCTGTGGTTATCTTAGACTTAACATTTGTTGTTGTGTAAAGTATTCTACTAATCAAGCCTTTTTATTTGATACTCATATTAAGAAATCTGTTAAAAAAATAGAAATTTACCGTCATTTTGCAGCGGTAGCCAAATTTACAATAATACTAAAGATTTTAGTTTGTATTAGCATCAAAACTAAAAAAAAATATTCAATATCGGATTATATTCTTATCAATGAGGCTGGGTTGGCAATGGCAGCTAGTGTTGTGAGTACTGAGACGACTTACTCTAATCTTGGAAAAATGCATATGTAAGTAAGCCTTTATCACATTATATTAATTATTAATATACATGCAGACACATGCAATAAAGACATCTATGTCTTTATTGGCATACTTGTTTTATTAAAAAGCATGCAGATTATTTTGCGTCAAGATTGACACGGTTGTTATTGTTTATTGTTGTTCTTTATGTGAAATGATGAAAACCTACACGATAAACCTTGTTCTGTGCCGGTCTTTACTATTACTATTATTATTTATTAATAGGCTCTTGACGCCGATTAACATAACTCCTGTTCTTTCAATTATTCCTTTAATCTTATTTTTATTCTCCTCGCGGGAAACACTGTAGCCAATGTCCATTTAGGTTTAATTACTTGGATGAAGGCTTGAGAGTGAGAAAGCCTTTATAACTTCTCACATAGGTACCGAAAACAGAAATTAGGTTTAAGAATAGTAAAACAGAAGGAAGCCGCCAAAGTCTATGGAGTTTGGTCCATATGATAGAAACAGTTCAATTTGTTCGCGGCGGTTTCTTTTCTTATGCAAATTTCATAAAAAAAATACTCCGTACAATTAAAATAAATAAATTTTTCTGACGCACCTTGTACATTTATTTGAAAATTAAATAAAAAATTTCATTTGTTTTATTGTTTTAACTTTGTACTTAAATCGGCAGTTCTCCGGAGTGCCACTTATTCTCTCCCTATGTTTTTCCCACTAAATAAAAACAAGGCACTTCAGAAAAAAGAGTACTAGTGTTTTGCTGGACAACGTGGACTTGTGTCAAACTTTGAATCTTTGAAATTTGCATCTATTTTTCAGGGTATATCTCTTCTCTTTCATCTTGTTATGAAAATAGAAAAGCAGTGAAGTCTTTGTCTACCAGTCGAAGGTCGAACAGACAAACAGCTTATGATCAAAACAAATTAAATGTCTTACGTTTGTTGTTTATATTAATTTATTATTTATATCTATTATAATTTTAATTGTCTCTATTTTATTATTATTTATCATCATCTTTTTTCCAACCGGGAGCTGCTTTAACAAGTTTTCTAAATAGATTGTTTACTGCTGTGATCAACCTAAACTTTAGGTAATTCAACAACAATATTAAGAAATTTTTTTTTTGTAAGATTGTAGACCCTGATGTGCTGAATATTTATTTGTTCTATTATCTAACAACTTTTTTCAAACCTTAATCACACGTTTTATCTAAGAATGCTTAAAATAATTTCATCCTTCTTTTAAATTTTTATAATTATGTTTTAATTAAATTGGGGCTAATTAAGTTTAAAAATTAAAATTTGCAGTTGCCACAGCTCTCTGTCTCTCTATACAAATTAACTCTATTCTGACTAAGAGTCTACTACTACTACTACAACTTTATAATACAGTTTAATAATAGTAAAGTTTAATTACATAGTTTTTATAAGTTCACTTTTAAAAAAACCAAACACCTAACCCAAAAACAATTTGTTTACATTGAAAAAAACTTAATTGTTCACATTAGAAAAAACTAGCTTAAGTAATCTCAATTTAAAATTCAAAATCACCTTTAAATCTTTTTAATTACTTTTTTTCAATTTGTTTCGTAAAACTTGCTTCTGAATTGTCCCATAACCGACAACATGGAGTAGACAGGTTTGCAGATCTGCAATTATTTAAAAATGTATTTGTGTTTTTTCTCACAGATCAACAGAGAATGAAAAAAAACGTACAACTATTATTATTTTTAGTTTTGTTTGTATTCTTACCTTCTCATAGACAGTCGAGCTGAGCCAAAACAACTTTATAAAAAAAGAAAAACTATAGACTACCTAAGCGGTGACGTATAGAAGAGGAGCTTAAATGATTTCAAATACAAAAGTTATGTTATGTCATAGAAACATTAGAACACTTGACAACAAAGATTTTGTGATAGTATAGTCCAGTTCACCAAAAACAAGTACGAAAGCTAATAGCCTAAACGAAGTTAATAGCTCACCTTGTGAGCAACTTTCACTGCTTTCACCTGCTTTTACAATTACGTTGCTATGCTTATTTGGAAACATTAATCTCACATTTTGTGGGTTGTGACGTCAGAATTAGGTAGTCTATTAAACTCAATAGTGCAATGAGGGTAAAACTCTTAAGTTCAACATGCTGCCAAGTCATCGCTTATCTATTCTTGACTATGCGGAATTGTGAAATGCAACTGGGATATCAACATTTTATTCCGGTTAATATTTGCAACAAAAATCAAAACAAAAATTTCAAGATTTAAAAAGCGGATTTGAAAATTTGAACAAGTTTTTGGTGCAAGATACAATCAAAAGCTTTTGGTTGTCAATTAAGCAGTTATATATTTTTTAACTTTGCTTTTAAGTCCAAATTTTAAATTACCAACGCGCCTCTCTCATCTAGCATGCACGTGAGTGTGAATAATGCGGAAAAATATAAGTATAGTATAAGACATCAAGCCTAACCGTGCGGTAATTGTCGCGTAGTGCTTTTTAGTAAATAGTCGATGACAGTCAGCTTTGTCAACTAATTTTTTCGACGGTTAAAAATTAAATTAAAATGTTATTAAACACAAGAAAAAAAATTAACAAATTATTAAATTTTTCTTTCACTTACAAAAACACCTAGAGCATAATTAATTGCAATCCCTTGAGTAAATTCTATTCTTATAGGTCTAAACGCAGCAAGACACGTCTTGTATAGGGATACATTTTCTTTGCATAAATAATACCATTCTAAACCATTAAATGTTTCTAAAATAACATCATACTTTAAAAAAATAGTATAACTAGTTTTTTTTTTGTTACTTACTATGTTCTCAGTTTTTTGTCCACAGTGTATATTGTAAATAAAAACTAGCAAAGTTGTGAGTATGCCACCGCCAAGTCGCCAACGATTTTCTTCTAAGAAATCTTGAAACTGCGTGAAAAATTGAGAAGATTACGTTAGGTTTCTATATTATTTCTCTAGTACTTGATAAAATTTGTTTAAAAACTAAAGAAATAATTTGTAAAAATGCTTTCTTTTTCAAAAGTTTTGATTTCCAAAAAAAAAGCTATTTTTAACGCTCGATCACTATTAAAAAAGTTTTATAAAAACATTATTATAATGGTTTGGGGTTTAATGTGTTATGTGTTAATAAAAAAATATTATGAGAGCGGTCCGATAGACCGGTTACGGTAAGTATAAACAATTGTTCACATAATATTTTCACAGCACACCACTAATCATATTGGTATTTCTAGGTTATAAACCAAATTTTTTCTTAGCCGGGCTTATCATAACTTAGGCGTACAAATAACAAATTTGAATGTTTTCCTGCAGTTTCTGTCTTAATGAATGACTGTGATGTAATGCATCAGAAAGATAACCATAAAATTAAATCTTAATTAAGTCTTACGAAAAGAATATTATTGATTTCTAAGCGTTCACTCGCAATTTTACTTATTATAACGGCAAAATGGTTAATAGTTTAGAACCATGTGTTTTGGCCTGTTCTGCGTAAAACCACAACTCACAGCCTATTAAAACGCCTGCCGCAAACCAATTTCCACCATCTTAGCTGTAGTATTGTGGCAAAAAAATTGACTAAAGATAACTATGACAAAAAAAGCTTGCACTTTTCTGCTATACCCATAGCTTCCAGCTGGTTGTGAATTGTCTTGAAAGCTGTCTTGGATTTGCCGTGTGAACCAAGAGAAGACATCTTCATTAACAGCTTAAATCTAAGATGGGAGACGAGAGTGGCTATAAACAGAACTAGTCGCTACAGGACTAACCTTGGAGCACCAAAGACAACCCCATTGTATACACCTTTTACTTCTGCATGTAGGCTTTGCAAGGATAGACTTTATTTTTTAAGCTAATCAACAATGAAAAAGTAAAAAAAATCAAAAAGAAAAAAACTCTACCTTGAAGTACCAGAAGGCAAAGTAGAGTTTTTTCCTCTACAATAGAATCTCAAAATACTAAAGAGCAAAGCAGTTGAGCAACATCTGCCACAAGCCAGTCTGGACGCAAAAAACTAGCTCGGCTATTATTTTCTCTTCTTCAATTAAAGCAATCTGGAGAAAAGAATAATTCACAAAAGCATGAACTTAGTGGGGCGGAAGTCAAGAAGTACCTGCGTCTTCTTTATTAAGGTCTTGTACCTGAGGAAACCAGACTTAGAAAATTTGCTTTCTAAGAAAAAAAGGAATGTGCAAAACCAACAAGGTGATAAAAGAGAAACTAAACATATCACTTCCCTTCTACAGTCAAAATCAAAAGGTCTAAGCCGGCAGTGACCACAACTAAACAAACTACCAGTACTGGTACCCTGAGAGAATGTTAGATGCCACCCAATTATCTTTTCTAGAAAAAGATCTAGTGAAAGAAGTGGTAGAAAGTTTTGAAAGCGGACTGCAGTATACCACGATTCATTTTCGTTCAGGATTAATGCTAATAGACAGTCTAACAACAAAAAGTGCAAAATGACTAGCTTGGACAGTACGGCAATTTAAAACTTGAAAAGATCCAGATGCACGAAAGAGAGACGACAATCTTGTAGCGCATATGATTTCAATCTTCTTTTCAAGAAGACAAAAAATGTTGGTTAAAAAAATCCTTAAAGTGGTAAAAGTTCAAAACTCGGAGCGAGCTTTCAAAACCGAAGTGTAAGATCATAAACTTTAAAGTAGAGCAACAAGAGTTAAATTTTTGAGACTTATTACTATTGTGATTGGCCACAAATCATGCGAAAGCATAAAGAAGGGAGGATGCTCAATCAACTGAAAATTTTTTTGTATCTAGACAGAAAAAACGCAAACCAGAAGCGATGAAAATAAAAGCGTTCTCTACTTCCTAACAAACAAAAAAAGACAAAAAGGACGTTGAGAGTATGCATCTTGACTTACTCAAAGTCCACAACGGTTCTTCTGAAATTTCACAGAAGACAAAAAAAAAAGAAAGATGGAGAACAAGACTTACTTGTTTACTAACACCTTTTCTGTTTCTTGCATTATTTGTTTCCAGCGGCAATAGAATCGTCCAGGTGCACTTGCACTACGCGAGGGAAGCCTTTGCGATAATTACGATGCTATTCTTACAACAACAACGGCTAGGATTAATGTTGATTCAAGAGCTTTAGCTCAACAAGTAGAACGGATCCAAGATCTGTCATGTCAAAAGTCAAAGATAATATATGATCACAGACAGGAACTAATTTGTGACTGTGTTCCAGAATTTATGACACCGGATTTGATACCAATCATAATTCATTTAAGCAATAAGAATCTTAACCACGACTTTTTAATCGCATCCGCATACTTTGCTGATGATGAGTCTGTGACATAACCAGCAAAAGTTCAGAAGTTGGTAAAAGACTACAGCAATAGACGTCTTTCTATTATTGTACAATGTGACGCTTAACCGCACAATGTTACTAGCACCAACCAAAGAAGTAAGTACTTACTTAATTTTACACTTTTAATCAACCTTAAGATTTTAAATGTTGGGATCACATTATCATTTAATACCAAATCAAGGGAGGAAATACTAGATATAACAACAATTAATAGCGCAAGGGCTACGATTAACGTAAAAAACTGAAGAGTGACAAGCGAAACATGACAAGCGAAACATCACTGTTAGATCAAAGAATAATTGTCATGAAAACGTGCCCTACTGCGGCTATTACAGAGGTTATTACAGATCTGACATCTCTACATCTAGTGATAGCAAAAACAGCAAACAAAGCTATTCTTAGACTGACAAGAGAGAGCACCAGAAGTAAAAAAAACAAATGTCAAAGAACTTGGGCATCTCTGACGGAGTGCATTTCATTTCCTAACCTTCTAAGTGTCGACATATTAAAAAAACACAACTTATAAAAAAAATATTGTTTAGTTAAGCAACAGGGATGCTTGAGGAAAAAAAAGCAGCACCAGTGAGTTTAAAAGAAATATCATAAAACAATAGACATGAAGAAAGAGAAATTAGCAGACGGGACGCGAAAGAAGTGGAATAGAAGAGAGAATATAAAACGTTGACAGACGATGACGGCAACGAAACAAAAAGAAGTAAAAAGAAAAACAAAGACAAGAAAGAAAAAACATACATAACTAGGAAAGATGAAGGTGGAAGTAAAGAGAACCGGAAACAAGGAGAAACAAAACATAAAAACAAAGACAAACAAAAAGAAAAAGAAGATGTAGAAATGCTGAAGAAACGGAGGGAAGGAGCAAAAAACAAGAAAACAATCTGAAATAAAAATTAAAAAATATTAAAGAGGAGAAAGAAAAAATAAGAAAGGAGAAAAAACAATTAGTAAAAATAAAAGATACAAATGGAAGAGAGCTTGACACCAGAATTAAAAAAAGAGTCGAAGAGTTGAAAAGACAGAGAGCAACAAGAAGTGAACAAGAAAAAAATGAAAAAATATCAGAAGATAAAGAAGACGAGATAGAAGAGAAAGCAATAAAAGTGATTTTCTGGAATGTGGCAGGGATTAAAAATAAGGAAAGAGACTTTTGGGAATATAATTATAGAAAGCTTTGACATAATAGGAATGGTGAAACTTGGATAGACGAAAAGGATTGGAACAAGATAAAAGAAAAAATGTCGGAAAGGTTTAGGTGGAAGGTGCAGTATGCAGTAAAAAACAAAAGAAAAGGAAGAGCAAGAGAGGGCATAACTACAGGAGTAAAAAACAAATTAGAAGAAAAAGAAGAAAAAGCCGTAGAAGAAGGGGAAGAAGGGTAGATGAAAAGAACGGTAAAAATTAGGGGAGAACAATGGGAGATAAGAACAATATATAGCAGAGGCATCAAACAGTTAGAGAAAAGAGAAGAAAAAAAAGGCAAAACAGAAGAACACTCAAATTTACTAATAGGAGGCGATTTTAATGCAAGAATAAGAGAGGAGGGAAAAAGAAGCTGGGGGGAAGAAAAAAAAGAAGATATTAGAAGGCCAACGGAACACAAAAAAAAATAGGGAGGGAATAGCATTGATGAAAATGGTAGAAGAAAAAGGGTGGAAAATACTAAATGACAATAAAGAAGGAGATGAGAAAGGGAGGTGGACTTACGGGGGGACACCGTCGGAAACGGTTATAGATTATGGAATAATAAACCAAAGAGCATGGGACATGGTACAAAGGATTGAGATAGGAGAGAGGATAGAGTCGGATCATATGCCACTAGAGATAATGATAACAAACACAAAGAAACACAAAGAGCAAGGAAAAAAAAAGAGAGAACAAGAAAGAGAAAGAAACAAGATTACAAAGATAAAATGGGACAATCAATTCATAGAAAAATACAAAAGCAAGCTAGAAACAGAAAAATTTGTTGAAAAAGAAGTTGAAAAGATGGTAAAAGAAATAGAGATAAAAGTAAAGAAAGCCATGGTAAAAAATAACATATGGAAAAGTAGAAAAAAAAAGATAATAAATGGTGGGATAGAGAATGTGACAGAAAGAAAGGAAAGTGAAAAAAAGATTAAAAGAATGAAGAAATAAGAAAGGGAAAAAGGAAGAATACATGAGAAAAAAAAAAGAATACAGAAAAACATGCAAAAGAAATAAGCAAAAGAAAAAAGAAGAAGAACAGAAAAGAATAAAAGAAATAAGAAGGCAAAACAAAATCTGGAAATATGTAAAGGAGACCAAAGAAGAGACAGAAAAGATAACAAACCAAATTGAAATGAACAGGTGGTGGAAACATTTAGAATCAAGCGAAAAAATTTAGAAAAAGAAAGAATTGAAGAAGAAAAAGAAGAGACAATAAAGAAAACAATAACAACAGAAGAAGTAGAAAGCATTTTAAAAAAACTTAAAAAAAAAAACTCCAGGAACGGATGGGATACCGAATGAAGCATGGATGTATGCGAACGAAAGGGTAAAAAACAGATTGATTAAAGTGTTGAATGAAGTGTGGAAGGAAGAAGAGATACCTCGGAGAGGAAGGAGAGAGAGTATGCGGAGTATTTGTAGATCTGAAAGCAGCGTTTGACAGAGTGGATAGGGATAAGCTGTGGAAATTTATGAAAAAGAAGGGAATAGAGAAAGAGGTGTTGGAGAAAGTTAAAGAAATTTATCGAAAGGTGAGAGTGAATGAAAGAGAGAGCGAATGGCTGTGGACAAAGAGAGGTCTGAGACAAAGATGCCCACTGAGCCCACTACTGTTCACAATATTTATGCGCGATATGGAGGAAGAATTGTCAAAAAGGCAAGAAGGGGGAGTGGTAGTGAGGAGAAAGAAAATTTGGTTGTTGGCGTATGCGGATGATATTGTGATGGTAGCGAGAGAGGAACGGGGACTGAGAGAAATGATAAAAAATGCGGAAAGATACATGAGAAAAAAGGGACTTGAGGTGAATAGAAAGTAAAACAAAAATATTAGTGTTCAGTAAGGGAGCAAGGAAAAAGGTAGAATGGAAATGAAGTGACAAAGATATAGAACAGGTGAAAGAATGGAAGTATTTGGGATTTATGTTTGAGGAAAGAAATAGATGTAAGGCGCAGGTAAGAAAATTAGTGAAAAAGGGAAACCAGATGAGTGCAAAACTATGAAGTATGGCAGAGAGAAAGTTTGGGGGAGAATATGGAATAGGAATGACATTATTTGACAGTCTGGTAAAAAGTGTGATGATGTAAGGAGCTGGAATTTGGGGGTGGAAAGAATGGGTCGTAATGGAAAAAGTGCAAGAAAGGTATGCAAGATGGATGTTAGGGCTAAGCAGAGAGACTCCAGGATATACAGTGAGAGAGGAAGGAAAGAGAGAAAAATTAAGAATAGAGGTAGAAAAAAGAACCGTGAAATTCGAAGATAGGATGAAAAATAGAGAAGGGTGCAAGATATTGAAAGAGAGTTGGAAAGTGATGAGTATAAAAACAGAAAGAGGAATGGAAAAAGAAAAGAAAAAATATTAAGAAAGGAATGGATTCAGCGTAGAGAAGATCGGGAAAAAAAGAGAAGCGAGACAATGGGTGCATGGAGAATTGAAAGACCGAGACAGACATAGACAAGCAAGAAAGGAGGAGAGAAATTAGAGAAACCAGATACAATAGAGAAAACATAAAGTTGATAACAGAAGAGGGACCGGAATATGTAAAAAGAGAAAGTAAGAAAAAGCGAAAGATGATTGCAAGATTTAGATGTGGGAATGAAGAGAGAGACAACAGATATTGGATGGAAGAAAACGAAAGAAAATGCAGAATGTGTGGAAGAGAGAAAGAAACATTGGAGCATGTGATGAAAGAGTGCATAGAAAAAAAAAGAAAGTATGATAGAGAGTGAGAGAATGTAATGAAAGGAAGTAAAGAAGGAATAAAATGGATGAAAATGATAATGAGGGAGAGAGAAAGATTAAATCAGAAATTGAATAAAGAAAAAATAAAAAAAAAGAAAGAGATGATAGAAGGGAAAGGGGAAGACAGAAGTATGCAAAAAGAGTAAGCGAAGACACGGAAAGAGAACACAAAGAAAGAAAAGGGAAGATAGGATAGAAAAGATTTGTGTAAAAATGTATAATTGGGTATTAATGTATATATTTAAGCCTGTATAGGTAATAATAAACATGTTTACATATTCATAAAACAGTAGACGGACAACTTCAAGAGAGACAAAATCACAGGAGCAAGAGTAGTCGGTCCAAGAACCACATTCTCCAAATCAATAATACTCAAGCATCTTTAAGGCAGAAAAACACGTAATCAGAAAATGTGCGGAACTTAGAAAAAAGCTATGGGAAATGTGAAGTTGCAATTCACATTAATAGTCAAGCAGCCATAAGTTAAAAGCACTTAACTGTTATGTCATCAGTTCTAAAATAACATTGGAATGCCAAGGCGAGAACTGGGCAAAAATGACAATGGTTTACTCATTTAGATACACAGACAGTCGGGAATAGAGAAAGCTGATGAGCTTGCAAAAGAGGACGCAGTAACTTTCTGAACCATTAACCTTCAGGTTTTCCTTAAGTCTGAATCTTCCTGATATGAGACATTTTAAGAAATTTTTTCGAGAATTTGACTATTCAAGGTTCAAAGTTTACATAAACTTTTCTAAAACTAGGCTTTGCATTCTCACAGGTTTTCTGACCGGTCACTGTCGACTAGGAAAGCACCTGGTGAGACTCGACCTAGAAGATAATAGCGAATGCAGATTTCGTGGAAAAAAGAAAAAAAACTCTAGAACATCTGGTAGCAGAATGCATCGGTAACAGATTTTTCTAATTCTTTTTTTGTTGTGTTTGTTATTGTTAGGAGAAGGTTCTTATGAAGAAAAAAACTAAGAAGCTATTGTGAAAAATTAAAAAAATTAGAAAATTAGAGAATTTAGGGATACCTAACATCATATAAAATTATTTCTATGTAACCTTATAATGTTTGTCATAAAATTGACAAAATCGTTTACTATTAGTCAATGTTCGTGGCCCAACATAATTTCAACATCCAACACCTGCCAACTGTTGATGGTGTATTGTGCGGCACATACGGAAAAGCCTATATGAACGTTTCAGTTTGACAAGGAATGACAATCATTGAGACCACACTATTGAAGATGCGGTCCTTTCGTCAAATGCTAAACAAATACGAACATTGTTTTCTATAATTTTGTCTACGTGCTTCCCATCAACACCGATTTATGGAACAAATATAAAAATCACATGGTCAAAAATATATTACATCATCTGCATCTTAGAACATCAAATGCTAATTTGCAAATTAATGAAGACATGTACAATAAAGTATTAATTTCAATTGAAGACATGTGCTTGACAATTCGAAATGACAACGCTCATTTAGTGAAGAGTTAAGAATATGATTCCATAATATTGAAAAAAAAAACTGTTTTGAAAAATGTTTTACTTTTATATGAGCAATAAACATATGCCGACGATAAGCTAATAAAAATAGTGAACGTTGGAACTTGCGTTTTTTAGATGTTTCTGGTGGGACTGGGAAAACATTTTAATACGATTGATTTTGGCAACGATTTGATTGCAAAATGGTGTCGTACTTGCAATTGCTTTGTCAGGTATTGCTATGTTGTTGGAAGGCGGTCAAACAGCTCAATCCGCACTCAAGTTGCCGTTGAACATGTAAATAAATGAAACACCAGCTTGTAACTTTAAGAGAAGTTCTGCGATGATCAAAGTGTTGCAGCAGAGCAAAATAATAGTTTGGGATAAGTGCACGATGGCACACAAAAAATCTTTGAAAGTATTAGACCGTACGTTGTAAGTTTTACGAAAGAACCGTAACCAGTTTGGTAGTGCCATAATTTTATTGGCAGATATTTTTGCCAAACAAATACCACGATCAACGTCAGTAGATGAACTTAACGCATGTTTAAAGTCATCAATTTTATGGAAAGACGTTAAAACGCTTCAATTAAATATGAACATACCAATCGAATTGCAGAATGACATCATGTTTCTTACCAATTATTGTCACGTTATTGAAACTAAGACCGAACTTATCGAGAAAGTTTTCCCAAACGCTGCTAAAAATTACAAAGAAGATTATCACTATCACTTTCCATATTAATTATCTGATTTCTTAGAAATAAGTACGAAATTATTTGTAATGCACAAACTGTAACTAACTTCATATTGCATTTGTTGTCTAGCAACTTGCCTAGCAACCGATGCAAAATGAAATTCAGTACAAAATGTAGCTTCTTATGATTCAACTTACACTCTTGATATATGAACATTTATCGATGTTGTCGTAGAAAAAAGTTATTATGAAAACGTTATTATAAGAATTTATGGTTTACTACTATTACTGCATATTTTTGTTTATATTGAGATTAATTATATTTTGATATGTGAAATAAATTATTTATAAATTTATCAACTTACCAAAAACACAAAACTACCTAGACTGATGAATAATCCCATTCCAGCCATTGAGAATGTTATAACAAAAATGCTGTATTTCTTCATGGTTTTAGATAAAATTCTAAAAAAGAGCGTTTAAGTGAGCGTTAAAGATTTATATTTGTTAAATACGAGGAAGAAAGAGCAAACGTTGTCCAAAAAGATATTATAACTTTTCTAATTTTTCTTTGATATTTCTTGTTTGTAGTCGCTGTGGTCATTTTATAAGATTGCTTGCTACAGTGTACTTCGTCAAGAAAATTTTCTATTGTAAAATAACATTTAAATAAACCTTGTTGTACCAAGTAAACAGTTTGACAGCAAGGAGTTGCCATTATATAAGGCATTACTATAATATTGATTCGCAGACACAAACTTACAAATTTTGGAACATGTTTATCAAGCAATTCTATAAAAATGATAAATTCTGCGTCTCTTGGTTTTGGAATAGCCCATAGAATTCCATTAACAATACATGAAACCGTTATCAAAACCATTAGCATATTGTAGTAAAAAGCTTCATTTTTTATTCTATTTTCTAATTTTTTATTTTGAAATCTTACGTTTCCCAAACACATTGGCTTCAGCTGTTGTATAGGTCCCCAATTAGAAGTCACTAAATGCCAAACACAACTAAGCAATAACTGAAAATTAAACATAAATAAGAAGTTTAGGATAAAATCACAAATTACAAAATTAGAGAGAAAATACAACATCATATTTTTAATTAGAAAATTTTTATTAAACTCTGCCAGAAATAAATATGATAAAAACACCACCGCAAATGATGTAGCAAATGAAACACAAATTAAATAAAACTGTACTACTTTTGTTTGAAAACCATCGTAGCATAGTATTCTAAACAATTTTAAATAATCAACTAAAACAATTTTTTTTAATTAAAAACAAAAAAAAAACTATGACAAACCATCATCGTTCATGCTTACTGAATTGTCAAGAGACATGTTTTCTACTGATACTTAGAAAGACGTAAAAATTATTATTAATTCCGAAAGCTATATAACTAAAGACATTATTTGCCGATTGCTATTACCCTATTGATTCCGCTTCATTGGGTAATATTTCAATATTAATGTTAATTGAAACTTACAATAATTTATTACAAAGTAGAAAAAGTTTTAACTCAAAATAAAAAATAGCTACTTTTTTGTTTCAAAATTCTTTCTTTATCCTTGTAAAGCCTGTTCTATCTAGACGTACATGCAGAAAAGTTTTAAAACTGCGCAAAAAAAGTACAAAATAGTTGTTTAGTAGTTTATTTAATTTAAATCGTTTTCATAGTAAATTGAATATCTATATATATATAAATGAAACCCGTTTTCCGTTGTCACGACATAGCATGAAAACGGCTTTACCGATTTGGCTGATTTTTTTTTGTAGTCTTCTAATACTCTGTACAAAAATCTTACAAAATATTGAAAAAATTTCTTAAAAAGATTGAAAATTATACATTTAATTTTGCATATTTTAAAAAAAATGCGTTACGAATGTCAACGTCATTCAATTTAACTTCCTGTTCAAACATTTTGAAAAAGAAGTACGAAGGCGAAGATGTTTTAATCCCACGCATTTCTATGATACCGAACGATATGCCATTCAGTTTTAAGCGTTTACAGTTTCCAGTGCGGCTTGCATTTGCAATGTCAATAAATAAATCGTAAGAGCAGTCGTTAAGTGTATGTGACATCAACCTAGAAAATCCATGTTTTTCACATGACCAATTATATGTCGCCTGTTCCCGTGTCGGAAAACCCTCAACATTATTTATTTACGCGCCAGAACATAAAACTAAAAATATAGTTTATCAAAAAGCATTAGAGAGAAGCAGTGAAGGGTATAGAGGCTATTAGTTGCTTTCTAGAGCGCGCGTGATATTGAGCTCAGTGTTTACTTCAAAATGCCCAGTTGTTCAATAGCAATTTGTAAAAATATAAGTGAAATTAGTGAACCCTACGGAATAAACACTATTATGAAAATATATATTTTGTTTTTTATTTAATAAAATTAGTAAAGTCCTTCTCAGGTATGACGAGACCAGGGAAATAGGTATTCATTTTTATATGGAGGATATTATAGATTCCAGTTCAAATTGAATAGGTACGCATACATAAGATAGGTCAGCTATACAACATAAAGTAGTGCATCAAATTTACGCTAAGGCGGTACGAAGTTCGCCGGGTCAGCTAGTTGTATATAAAAAGAAAAACATCAGTTCAGTAAAGATATTCCACTTATATCTAAATTTATATTATACTTGGCCTGACCTGACTGATCACTGGCGCTATTTATGTAGTCAGATTTTTTGCATGAACTGCTAATAATATTTACAATAAACAAAAAAGTATCAGTAACAATTGTCTTTCAAAAATTTAATTTTAGTTTTTCTACGCGACCAATTAACATTCTGACGTGTGAACATTTCTACGTTCTTTAATTTATAGGTATCAAACATTGTAAAAGTCATCTAGTTCTTAAATATGCTCTGAATATTTCAATTAGGTTGAGCTCCAAAATCGCATACTATTGCTCTTTAAGAATTTTGGTCTTCCAAAGCTTTGTTTATGTAATTTTTAATAATTGTGAACAGTTTTGTCATTGTGGAATTAAAAAGCATATTTTACTCACAAAACCGATCTATCATCATAGATTTTTTGGTGTTGCTGTCAGTGTTCTTCATATCAACAATGTAGTGGTAAAATACGTTGTCTAACTCCAAATAGAATGAATGGTTAGACAAGCTTGAAATTAACAAGCTACGAGGCCAGTTTTCAAAGTTGGTGCTAGTTGTAGAAGTGTACATTTCTTTCATTATATGACCCAGATATTAGAACTTTCTCTTTTTTAGGCTGTTAATTATTTTGCACTTCTTTTGCAGCTGGCTCAGCACTTCGGCATTAGAAATTCCATCGATTCAAAAAACTCAAATTCGCCACATTTTGCGGTAGCACCACATTTCAAAGACCAGCAGCTTGTCCTTGTAGTTTTTCTTAAGAGTCTAAGCCTCAATTCTACACAAAAGCGCATAAAAAACGTAACAACAAATTCTTAAGTTCCTTAGTTATGTTTTGACATCTTTATAAATGTTGTTATGGTTATTTCTACTCTTGTTTTATCTCTTTTGTTTAATCAATTGTTTGTTTTAACAAGTCCCTAAATATTTATATGTCGGCACGGTGATTGCCACCGTCAGGCTCACACGGTTTAGATTGCTGTCTACAATTGTACTAAAGATACTCTTACAGTTTTTAATGCAGTGGTTTTTCTTTGTGACGTGTTGCAATTATTTTATAAGAATGGGAGCGTCTAACATCGTCCATGCAGTGGCAAAACTAGTGTAAAGTTTAAAGAAAGCATCAACAATATTCGAAGTATTATGGAAAAACATTCTTTAAAGTTGATTAGAAAACTATCTCAACAAGTTGATTTGTCTTTTGAAACTTGTCAAAGCATCTTAAAATCAGATATCGGTGTTTATCCATATAAGATTCATGCTGTACATAAAATTTTACCTGCAGATGTTATGAAATATACGGTTTAAAATAATTTGCTGTTATTTGCTTTATTTATTTTGTCAAATAAATATGCTAATAAAAAAAAATTGCTTTATTTATTTTGTCAAATAAATAAACCACACGATGTTAACTGTTAACTTTAAAACAGCACACTTTAGCAACTTGCAGAGGTCAGATTTTTTGCTGGCTTTTTTTAGATGTATGCAAGAAAAAATGGTTTCGTGACCTATAAAACACTTCGAGGGTAAAATAATGTAAAATTTAATTAAAAATTATTTTGCATTTTCTTTTTTAACATTATAACAAAAAAATATTTTTTGCTAGTTTATTATCGACATACGTTCTTACAGTAGTTTTAAAAAATTGTTTTAAAGCAATTACGTATTACGCATGAATAATAAGTTATCAAATATAAATAGTATATGAAGAACAAGTTTTGCAACCATAAGACAGGTCCGTTAATATTCCTTATAAAACGTGTTATTTTTTTTAATTTGCGTGTTTTTTTTAATTTTATATATAAAAAAAAATTTAAACTCTAAGAAATTTTGTTGCTAACGGTTGGTGACAGCAACAAGTCCGTTAATTTAAATTAAAAGTTTTTGTTTGACATAACGGTTATTCACGGTTTTATTTTTAACAAAAACTTAATATTACAAGGAAAACAGAATTTATGTGCTCTATTTGATATTCGAGAACAAGCCAAAACCATGACAAAAATGTATTACCTGATAACCTAACAATTCTGATTGTAACAAGGTTTCTGTAGCAAAAAAATGTTTGCAGTTCTGTTTAAAGGTTTGTCTGTAATTTGAACCACTAACCACTTTTTAAAACTATTTTGATCAAATATTAATAGAAATTTTCTTTCAAAGATAGAAAAGCAATATATTGTTTGTAAAAACTATGACACTGACGTGATTTATTTTTTATCGTTGTGTACACCGATTTAAAAAAAAAAAACACTATCTATAGAAGTCTTCGTATTATAAAAGCTATATATAACATACATATAAAAAATACATACAATCCTAAATTTTTACCCTATTATCACCGACCCCTGTTTTTTAATAGTTATTTTAGTAATTTAATCATTTTTCATCTCGTTCAATACCTGATTAATTATTGTTTTTTTTGTAAATGCTTTTCACTATATTTCGAATAAAAGTTCTCTAAAATAGTTAGAAATGATAAATCACTCTATTTTGATTAAAAGTTCTCCAAAATTGTTAGAAATGGTAAAAAAAATGAATACAAGAAAAAAGTTTGCCTAATTTTAATAAAAATTAACTTTCATAGAATCTTTTTTGACCATTTCTAACAATTTTGGGAAAGACGATAATTGATCACTTCGAGCGGGATGAAACATGATTAATTTGTTAAAATAGCTATTAAAAAATTAGGGTTGGCGATAAAAGGGTAAAAATTTAGGGTTGTATGTATTTTTTAATACCACATTATAGAAGAACAAAAACGAAAAATTATGTTCAAAAATTTAAAAAAAATGTTAACAGTGAACAACCCTCATATAAAGAAATATTGTTCACGCTATAGCATTAAGAGATTGATATTGTTTGTTAGTGTTACTGTCGTAATTAATTAGTGATATGTAATTTTAAGAAATAAACTTTAATAACTTACAAATAATAATGTTTGGCGATTGTTATTTTTATATTCGCTCATCGTTCACAGCGCTCCATGCCACGCATATACCACATCCCTACACACTTTTTTACAATAAATCAGTTATTTTTTGTCTACACTAGAAATTACCTAGAAATAATTTATATGGCAAAACAACGTTTGCGGGGTCAGCTAGTCAAGTTATAAAAGTATAAAAGTAATTAGAATCATCCTAGAAATAAAAACTCTATGTTTGATATTTTTTTGAGACCCTTTGTATATATACATATAATTACATACATAAAGCAAAACGATTAAAAACCAAAATAAATTCTATAAATATCATTCAAAACCAATTTGGCTTATGGCTATCGTCACATAAATGGTTCAATCGGTATGGTTCTTCCATGAGACGTTTGTTTTAAAGCCGTTTAATTACTTATCCAAATGAGCAATAAAACATTGCATACACGCAAACAGTATTTGACGATGTGCTGTTGCACTGATTAACTGGGCCAATTTTGAGTTCTGAACGGTGTTAGACATTTACCTATTAAAAAATAAGTACATTGATTGATATTGTTTGATTTTGTGTGTTTTTATATATTTCAATCTAAATATTGTTTATTTATTCTACTAACAAACAAGTTATTTATATTGGACCACTTTTACTCTCTTTAATACATATTTTTCTTAACTTTTAAAATAAGAAGTAGAAACATACATAGATTTAATTAAACTTAATAATGGACAAATAAAAACTTAAAAGTAAAAAAGTTTGAGTTTATTAAAACTTTTTATTTAAGACGTACTACTTATATTTTATTAAATACAGAATTTTTTATTTAAATACAGTAAGTTAATAGGGAATATTTCTAATTTATGTACAAAAATAATTCCTTCCAAGTGGTCGTTTTCTGCTTGATATATTCGTGTTTTTTCCAAAACATTTTCCTAACTTTTTGCAAAACTTCAGGTGTTATGTTATCGATTTTGTCGCGTATATTGTTTTTCAATTCCTAGATTGTCCTAGGCTATAATAATTAAATTATTAATATAATTTTTTGTTTTTAAATAACTTCAAAGGATAAAGTTTGCAGCAGTTAAATTCCGGTGAACGCAAAAATCAACTAAAATTGCCGAAATTTATTCTTTTACCAAAGATGTCGCGTTGAAGAGCCATTGTGTCGCTTGCAGTGGTTCCATCCTGTTAAAACTATACTTGCACATAGTTTTTCATAACTGACCTTAACATTTCTTTAGTATTGTGTGGTGATGGAAAAGACAACACCAGATGGTTTATTATTGGCTCTTAGGGTTCAGTTGGCACATTAAAATAGCGCTGAAATGCACGCTGAGTAGAAATAATAAACTGACAATTTGAAAAGTAAATCTTAACGATTGAGACATGATGGAAATGTGTAATGTGGTATTTTAAATTTTTTAAGTTTTTTTTACAAAATACTAAGTAAAATTAAGAGAGATTTAACCCTCATCAGTAATTTTTAACCACTCTCTTGATTATGTAAATATAATATCTAGTTTTAAGTATTTTCTAGTATCTGATTTACTCATTAAATTAATATATATTATTATGTATTACAATTTAAGAAATTATGTAATGCATTCATAATAATTTATTGAATTGATTTTGCCTCATACAATTTTATTTTTGTTTAAGTCAGACTGTGTAAAAAATCTCTATTGTCTCTTGAGCAAGTTGAAAAAAAAGGAAATAATTTTTGTGACCATTGATTGATTGATTGATTTGGAATAGGGTATCGTCTGCACTGCGACCTATTGGTCTATTGTGCTCCCCTTTCTCGAGCTGTTCGAGGAGTGGCTCGGTTTATAGCTCCCCATCTAGTTCCAGAGCTGTAATAAATTCCAGCAGCTGCGATGGCTTCAAAGACAATATGTCTCTATTCAGTATGTATTCCTGCCCTAGATGTTCTTTACGTTGGGTTCTAATGGCGAAGCATTCTGTTACTAGGTGTTCCGGAGTTTCCTCCTCTTCCATGCAAAATCTGCATTCGTCATTATCTTCTAGGCCAAGTCTCATCAGGTGCTTTCCTAGACGGCAATGACCAGTAAGGAAACCTGTGAGGATGCGAAGCCTATTTTTAGTGAGGTTCATGTAAGCTTTGGACCTTACATGGTCGAAGTTTCCAAGAAATTTCTTAGAGTGTCTCAAACCAGGAAGATTTAGCCAGCGTTCTGATCTGTCCTTCTCTTCCTTCATTTTGAACCTTTTCTTGTAGGTATGTTTCCCTAAGCCGCAGAATGGTTCTGGCCCTACAAAAGGGGTTAATGCGCCCTCTCTTGCCAGCTTATCAGCTTTCTCGTTTCCCTCTATTCCCGAGTGTCCGGGTATCCAAACAAGAAAAACTTTGTTATTCTTGCCTAGTTCATTCAATTTGCCTCGGCATTCCCATGTCATTTTAGAACTGGTGACATAGGAGCTTAATGCTCTTATCGCTGCTTGACTATCAGTGTGAATTGCAATTTCACATTTTTGATAGTTTCTTTCTAAGTTAAATTCTGCACATCGTCTGATTGCGTGTATTTCCGCCTGGAAGATGTTTGGGTAGGTTCCCATTGATTCTGAGTATTTGGTTCAAGGACCGACTACTCCTACTCCCGTGCCCTTGTTTGTCACGGAGCCGTCCGTATACCATTTAATAGTATTTCTTTTAAACTCACTGGTGGTGGGTTCTTTCCCCCAATCATCCCTGTTGCTTAATCTTACCATAAAGTTTCTTTCAAAGATGTGTCTCCTTACTATTTCGTCACTTGGAAGGTTTGGAAATGAAATGCACTCTGTCAGAGATGTCAAAGCTCTCTGACATTTGATTTTTTCATATTCGGTACCCTCCCTTGTGAGTCTGAGAATAGCTTTCCTCGCTGTTCTAGCTATCACTAGATGTAGAGGTGTCAGATCTGTAATAACCTCTAGTGCCGCAGTAGGGCACGTTCTCATAGCTCCTGTGATACACAAACATGCTAGTCTTTGAACCTTGTCAAGGGTTCTCCTTGTGGTTGCTTGTTCTGCCTTAGAGTGCCAGGCTATTGCCCCATAGGTCATGATAGGTCTAATAATCATGGTATACATCCATCGCAGTATATTCGGGTTGCACCCCCATGTTTTACCTGCTAGACTTCTGCAGACCATAAGCGCTTTAATGGCTTTACTGGTAGTTTTTTCTACGTTATTTTTCCATAGAAGTTTACTATCGAGGTGTATTCCTAAATATTTAACTCCAGACTGTTCTTTGATGATCTCTCCTTTCAAGAAGAGGGGTTTCATCCCCTGGAGTTTTCTTTTCCGAGTGAATGTTACAATCGCGGTTTTTGATGAGTTAATACTCAACCCCACTGATTCGCACCACTGTTCGGTAATTCTGAGACCCTTCTGTATTATTTCACATAGAGTGATTTCAAATTTGCCTCTGGCCACTATGACAATATCATCGGCATAAGCTATGCAGTCTATTCCTGATTCTGTCAATCTATTTAATAGTTCATCAACTATCAAAGTCCACATCAGAGGAGAGGTTACCCCTCCCTGAGGTGTACCTCGAGTAGTTTTGACGGTGATGACTTCATTACCCGTTGGTATCTCAGCTGTTCTTGTGGTCAACATTTCCCACATCCATCTGACGAGAGTTTTTTCAACCCCTCTTTTCTCCAGCGCGATCTTGACAGATGCATGTGAGGCGTTGTCAAACGCGCCTGAAATGTCAAGAAAAGCACACATTGCTGTTTCTTTATTATTTAGAGATCTCTGAATGTTGTCTGTGAGCTGGTACAAGGCAGTTTCTGTTGATCTGCCCGCCCTGTACGCGTGTTGACAGTTATGTAGTGGCTTGTTTTCCAGAGTCTCTATTCTAATATAGTTATCTAATACTTTTTCCATTGTCTTTAACAGGAACGATGTGAGACTGATAGGTCGAAAAGATTTGGGATCAGTCCCATCCTTTTTCCTTATTTTTGGTATGAAGGTTACTTTTGCCCTTCGCCAGATGTTGGGTATTTGTCCCCGTGCTAGACTACTTCGTGAAATTCTAAGTAGGTGTGGCATAATTTCTCCTAGTCCTTTTTGTAGTAAGGCTGGATGTATTCCATCTACCCCCGGTGACTTGTACGGCTCAAAGGTGTTAATAGCCCATTCAAGCCGTTGTTTAGTAAATATATTGTTAGCAATGTCCCAGTCCTCTCTGCAAGGATTTCTGCTGTGATTGGATGTTGCTACAATTTCTGCGTCTGTAGGAATCGGTTCACTATCTGGAAAGTGTACCTCTAGGAGTAGGGCGGCACGCCCCTCTTTCCCTTCCGTATAGGTCCCGTCAGACTTTCTTAGTGCCATTGTTGGGTTCGTTCCCTCTTTGGCCATTACTTTATGTATTCTGGCAGCTGACGGAGTGGAAGTGATGTTTTCACAAAAAGTTTGAAAATGTAACTTTTTGGCCTTCCTTATCTCCTTGTTGTATTGAGTTAGCTTGCTGGTGTAGCCCTGCCAGTCCTTATTTTTCTTAGCTTTGTTAAAAAGCTTGCGGACTTCAGATCTTAAATTTGACAAGTTTTTGTTCCACCAGGAAGCTTCTTTGCTTGATTTGCATTTTGTTAAAGGGCAGCTAGAGTTGTATGCCTCTATGATTGCCCCTGTGATGTGAGTCACTTCCTTCTCTAGATCCCATTTGTGACGGTTTGTTCCCCCTGTGTCGATCTGTTCTAGATTTCTTCTCAGATTGGTTTTATATACATCCCAATCCGTTTTCCTAGGATTACGCGTTAGTAGCTTGGAAGGGTTAAGTCCCTCCAAGTGAAATTCGATTATCCTGTGATCTGACAATGACGGTTCGCTTGTTACTTTCCAGTTTTTAATATTGTTCTTAGCACTCGCGCTACTAATTGTTATATCTAGTACTTCCTCCCTTGATTTTGTAACAAATGTTGGTGTAGTCCCAACATTTAAAATCTCAAGGTTGGTTGAAACTATGAAATCCAATAAGTACTCACCTCTTTTGTTGGTGTTGGTGCTTCCCCAGATTACATTGTGCGCGTTGGCGTCACATCCTATAATAATAGGAAGACGTTTTTTGTTACAGTATCTTATCAACTCCTGCACTTCCGCTGGTGGTGTCATAGGCCCATCTCCAGCAAAGTATGCGGATGCGACTACAAAGTCTCGGTTGAAGCCCTTATCATTTAAATGAATTATGATTGGTGTTAAGTCCCGAGTCATGAATTCTGAAACACATGTGTAATTAATATTGTTTCTTATGAGAATACAGACACGGGGTGCTTCCTGTCTGTGATCATATATTACCTTTGAGTTTGGACATGACAGACCTTGGATCTGTCCTGCTTTGTTAATCCAAGGCTCTTGAATCAATCTTCATAACTGACCTTAACATTTCTTTAGTATTGTGTGGTGATGGAAAAGACAACACCAGATGGTTTATTATTGGCTCTTAGGGTTCAGTTGGCACATTAAAATAGCGCTGAAATGCACGCTGAGTAGAAATAATAAACTGACAATTTGAAAAGTAAATCTTAACGATTGAGACATGATGGAAATGTGTAATGTGGTATTTTAAATTTTTTAAGTTTTTTTTACAAAATACTAAGTAAAATTAAGAGAGATTTAACCCTCATCAGTAATTTTTAACCACTCTCTTGATTATGTAAATATAATATCTAGTTTTAAGTATTTTCTAGTATCTGATTTACTCATTAAATTAATATATATTATTATGTATTACAATTTAAGAAATTATGTAATGCATTCATAATAATTTATTGAATTGATTTTGCCTCATACAATTTTATTTTTGTTTAAGTCAGACTGTGTAAAAAATCTCTATTGTCTCTTGAGCAAGTTGAAAAAAAAGAAAATAATTTTTGTGACCATAATTCCATAGAGTAACGAATTTTATTTGAGCAAAGCGGCGTTTAATATTAATAAATAAAATTAAACTGCAATTTATTTATACTTTTTACTCTAATTAGATAATTAGTAGTTAAGCTTTAAAGTAACGTCAAAAAAAATGTATAAATCACTGTAAGTGATTTATACACAATATCATGTAATCTCTTAAAAATCATAGTAAAAAGTTTTTGTAGTTGGTAGTTTTATGTTAAGATGTTAAGCAATGTTAATTTTCTTCTAGTCTGTTTTGGTAAGTTGACTAAATTTTTGAAAACAATTATTGAGTTTAAGTTTAAAAAAAAAAAATATGTCAAACTTAAAAAAACTTTTAAATATTTACAAGTACATGCAATAATTTATCTTTTTATGTAATATCAATAAACGTTATCATTTATGCACTACACTATAAACAGTATTCCAAATTTTTATTTCACAATTGCAACATTTTTTGTTATAAAATTCTAAAGACTAAATGTAGTCTTGAATCTTCAAGGCCACATTTTCAAATCAATGATATAAATATTTTCATTTAATGTTAGTAATAACGGTTATCAATCATTTAAAGAAATGCCTCTTGTTAATAGACAGCAATCAGGCAAATTACGCCACGTCATCTACGGAAACTTGTAACTGGAGTTATAAGTAGTTTTACGCGTCTAGCTAAATGTTAAAAATTACCTTAGTAAGAATAGACAAAATAAAATTACAAATAATTATTTATAAGTTGAAAAAAAACATTGCAAAACTTTGAACAAAAAAGAAAGGGTTTCAATCAAAAGACGAAAACATAATGAGGATAATTATTTATCTTGCAATATCATATGTCTAAAAAAATTAGCAGTCAAGCAGACTGTTAGTGAACTTTCATAGAATAAGAATTTTAAGAAAAGCTTGAATGCTTAGTATTCTTTTAGAATTCTACAAAAGTTGACAACAATTGACTCTTTATCTTTATTTTAGGACCTATAAAGCAGGTCGCTAAACAATTTATTATAATTAACTTTAAAATTAGTAGCGTAACATTAACATTTGACTAAACTAGTAATAATAAAATCATGGTTAGTAAGAGTTCAAATTAAAATTTAATAGTCTCCACGATAATAAGACAATTAAAATATTAAATCAAATAAATTAGCTTTAACAATAGTTACAGATGAAAATAAAAATAAAGTTAAGTTATACAGAAATTTCTATATTCAAGTTCGGATTCATGGTTAGTAAGAGTTCAAATTAAAATTTAATAGTCTCCACGATAATAAGACAATTAAAATATTAAATCAAATAAATTAGCTTTAACAATAGTTACAGATGAAAATAAAAATAAAGTTAAGTTATACAGAAATTTCTATATTCAAGTTCGGATACCAGCTTAGACATAGATGAAATGTATGAATTTACCTACTCGTTCTTATTGGTTGAAAAAAAACAGTACCAAGGAGGAAAAGCTGTTTTATTTATAGAACAAGCGTTTTTATTCGCTGATAGCTACCTGATTTAGGCGTTCGCTTTCACTGGCTGCTCTACAGAACAATACTTCTTGTTTTTAGAACATTTTTATTGTTTTTTTTCTTGTTTTAATTGATAAAGTACAATTTGTTAGCTAAATAATCACGAATTTAGCCATATTTAAAGACTGCTTACACTTCAATAATCGAATGATTGGAGAAAACACAGGGTCAAAAACCAAAGAAAAATGTGTTTCATTACTAGATTTTATTTCTTAATTTTAGTATTGTAGAGCCTTTCTTGTCAACTAATTACCATATTATTTGACAGCAAATGCGCAACAGGTTGCAAAAGCGTTAAACCTTCAGTCAATTGATATTTGACTGAAAAAATTTACAATTTATTAATTTATTTTTTTTGTTTGACTTCAAAAAATTTAAAATTTTGTCTGCGGCGCAGTCGGCACCTTGTTTAAGATTGTATCGCCTACCTTGCCAATCAACACACGAACCGCCACTGCCACTTTGTTACTTCAAAAGTAGGTTTACAAAAAGCGAATTTAACTTATTAAGTTAAGTTAATTGCGAACAAATTTAAAATAAAATCTTTTGACTAGCTGGTTGTTCTCACAAGTTTAACCAATTTAAAATAAAATAGATTTTAATTAAAAACATTAAATTTGTTTCTGGAAACTTATAAAGCTACTTTAAATATTTATAAGGTCAAGTTTTTTGTGACTTTGTTAACCATTTTACCGGCTTATTAAGAAACTTATATTTTTATAATTTTTTTAATGACTATTTTGAACTAAATATTACTGGTAGCTTTAGAAAAGTGTTTTTTCTTATTAAAATTGTTTTTGGATGTAGGTTGCTTTGAGAATATTTTTTGAAGCGATTTCTATAAAATAAAAAGATTTCTAATTTTAATCTTTTTTTTATATATGTCATCTTAAAACTTTTTATGTGCTTAGGTAAGTTTTTAAAAATTTGATCAAGATATAAATAGTAGTTTTTAACTTATTCTCAATAATCAGTTTTTTAACATCAATTGCTTGCACTGATAACTGATTATAAAAAATTGCAAGCGGCATCTGTTAGAAGCTACGCTACATCAAAATTTGGAAAAACAAGGTTTCTACATGTTTTAATGCATACCGTGTGAGAGTTTTTGATTTTATAATAATTTATAGTTATTTTTTGAACTAAAAATAAGCCAAGAAGGCGCTAAATAGCTTGTAAAATAAAACGATCTTGATGAAGACCATATGGCATCTTAAGTTAAAGAGGAAGAACATGGGCTTATCCTTCCTAGAAAGGTGGAGTCCAGTCAGTGAGCAAACTGAGCGGGGCGAGAGTGAGAACGTCGGTCATAGCGGTCGTACAGGCAATATTATGAATATCTAAACTGTTAATTGTTTAGTGAAAGAAAAAGATAGTTAGTTAAGGTGTTAATCTTGTTGATCATGTGTTGTTTTGTGGTATAATTGTAAATTCAGTGCTGACTCCCTGAATTCGGAGGAATAATGAGTAAAGTTTTACAATATGTTAATATGAAATATCCACGGCAAAAACTATAGTTTAATACCTGGTGTACGGTCTATGTGGTAATACATTTCAGACTGAGATAGTACTCTCATGACGTCTGTAGACATTTACAGATTACTATCCTGGCTCTCTATTTCCTCGAACAGAGGCGAAGAGGTAGAGGGGTAGGCTGGAGCCTGTTAACCGCTATGGTTATGTTCCTATCAGTGTATGAAAAGGTTGTGGATTTTCCTTTTGCTGGTATGACAGAATAATGCGTAATGTCCTTAGGTTCTTCACTTATTAATCTTTATTTCATACCTTTTTCTATTATGTATTATTCCGGCCCATCTATTTCGCGTAATGTAATTGAGGCCTAGCGACACTGTCCACGTTGCTCCTAAATCAGGTACCGAAACAATGAAGACATCATTGAGAACACGATGCTAAAGAAAAGGGGTGAAGATTGAGTCAATCGAGTCCATGGAGTGGTTGTCAAAGTCTAATGAGCCTGATGATGTCTTTCACAATCAGTTCGAGAGGAAGAGAATCCTGCGAGAGGGAAAAAAGCTCCCGGTGAGTTACTTTACAGGTATTATTGACAGGTACATTATGTGTAAATATGTTTCATGTGTCGCCCAATCGATCCGTCTGACTGCTCAAGCGTTTCTCTAACAGTGAGTATAAAGGGGTGAGTTGAAGTAGATTGTTGATGATAATGTAGCTGGCTGTTACGATTCTGTACACGGTTTTCGAGTGAATAATTAATCATCCTGACAAATTTATTATGAAGAAAGAGTTAACTGTTATTTAATTCAATTTAATTGTTAAAATTTAGCAAAACGCAAGATTAGAATAAAAAAAGTCTTACATATCGGTTATTCAAAATGATAAACGTTAATTCTGATAGATACAAATTGAGACAAGCAAGTTATCACGTTAGCGTTTTTTGTTTCAATGGCATATCTATGATCCACAATGTAATCTATCTTTTTGTTACTACCAACAACAAAAATAATAATATAAATGCAAATTTATTCAAACTAGATTTTTAGACTGAGATTTAAGACATGTTTTATTTTATTGGTACTCTTCAGTAAGTCGCCACATAATTAGATTTAAATAAAATTTGCAGTGACTAATTTGACCTTATATTTACTCAAGCGCTTACTACTTTTGTACTATGATAAAAAAGAGACATCTAATAGAAGCCACCTTACATAAAAAATTTGAGAAACAAAGTTTCTACATGTTTTAATGTATATAGGCTACTCTAATCTGTTGCAACTTGTTGAGCAAATCATGTCCAAGTTTCCAAATCTAGCGTTTTCACGACAGAAACTATAGTTTAATATCTAGAATATGGTCTATGAGACATTGCATTTCTGACTAAGGTGACTCTTTTTAACATCTGCAATCATTTACAAACTGCTAGGTTCCTGCTTCTGAATTAGGTTCCAAAACAGACAAGACATCATTGAAAACATAACGTTTAAAAAAAGAGGTAAAGAGTATGGAAAATAGAAATTAATTGAGTTCATGGAGTGGTCGTCAAAGTTCAATAGACATTGTGATGTCTCCTACTAGTCGTTTGAAAGAAAGAAAATTTTGCGAGGAGAAAAAAATTTATAGTGAGTTACTTTAGGAGTATTATTGTCAGATACATTTTGTGTAAATATATTTCATGGGTTGCTCAATTAATCCGTTTGACCGTTTGAGGATTTCTATAAGAATGAGAATAGAAAGGTGAGTTGTTGATAATAATCGTAGAACATAGACATCTTGACAAATTTATAATAGAGAAAGAGTTAACTGTTATCTGACTCAAATTAATACCTTAAGACCTTTTCTAGAAGCTAACTCTACATCAAAGTTAAACACCAGTCTTCTACACGTTAATTTATGGGTTACCCTAAATGACAGATGTCTAATATATCTATAATTGCTTCTATAAGATTACAAACTGTAAAATAAAAATGCTGTAATATGTTCTATAAAGTAAAAAACAGCTTTGAGTGGATGCATTTTAAAATGTGTCATAGGATAATAAAATCTATTGTTTAATCAATCTTTTATTGTAATGGAACTTTTTTGATACAACGCTATAATTTATACAAATGTACTTCTAATGGTGTATTTTTTGTATTTAAATAAAAACACTATAAAACACTATGAAAAACTATAGAAGGCTTCATAAATGTTATAGACTGGCCTACTCAAAGCCCAAAATTGTTTCAATTGAAAATATGTGAAACCTGCTAAAAAAACCATAGAGAGTAAAAACCAAATTTTTTTACAATAGAGTAAAACTGTTGTCTGCGTTAGTAGATAAATAGCATATACTATTGCTTTGCAACTATTTTCAAAAGCTTAGATTTTCAGATCTAAAAAGACTGGAAATGCCTAGGTGATGTTAAAAATTTGAAACATCTGCTTGGGCAACAGCTGTGTCTTTTAACGCCATGGTATAAAATTTATTGTGTTCAACTGAAATAGAATGCTCTGGCGAATAACATTTTTATTCAACGCTTGCACCAGTAAGTTGAAAACAGTCAAAGATGTATGTTTTGTATGTTAAAAAATACTAATTTTTAAAATAAAATAATTAAAAAAAGTAACTAGTAGCTTTTTTGTGGTCGTCGGAAAAGTATCGTGTACAACACGTGTGGCAAAAGCGAGATTTTACTCGTTAGCATAAACCTTTTGCTTCTAGCTCAGTTCTGCAAGCTCGTGTACAATTTTCTATTTTTAAGGTTTATTATACAAAAAAGTATGAGGTAAAAAAACAATTTAGTTACCTAAATAATTTTACCAGCACTGTCAAAAACAAAATAAATACAATATGTTGTTTAACCAAAAAATCTCCGTTCTTGTAGCAACTGGGATGATTCAACTCAACGTTATTTTGCTGTGACCATTTGTACAACCTCTCAAAGCTAGCATTATTTAAAAAATTACATGAAATGTCAAAAATTGCTACAGAAAATTTAGCTCTGAAAAACGCAGGTGTCAACTCACTAATTTTATTGCCAGATAAATCAAGATAAAAAAACTTCTGATTAGCAAGATGGAAGTCAGAGATATAATTTATTTTATTCATGTCTAATCGGATAGAAAAATTCTGATCTTTTAAATTTTGAAAAGCGTTTTTATTTAATTTGGTAATTTCGTTGGAGGATAAACAGACTTCGGTTGAATTATTTGGAATCCAATCAAACGCTTTTTCTGGCACATATTTAATAGCATTGGACCGAAAATTTATCAATTTTATTGCAGGAAGAAATTTAAAAGCATTAGAATTAAATGTTTTTAAAGGACAGTAAGTCATTTTAATAGTTTTTAAATCTTGTAGTGAATAAAATGCTTCATCTTCAATGACTTCCAAATCACCATTAAGAGACAAATCTATTATTATTAAAAATATATCTCTAAAAGTGTGAGTTTTAATTGTTTTTATCATTGTTTGTGATATTTTAAGAGCCATTTCAGAAGTATTCTGTTGACTAAGAAATTCAGTTTCAATTTCTTCAATGTCGCAATGATCAATAAATAATAGCTTTGTTTGATGCCTTATATCAAATAATTTTGATTTTAAATATTTAATTGGTTGGTATGCTAAATGAATTTCAGCATTATTTGTTATAGACGTTACGATTGATTTATGATAACTGCCAAGATGTTTTGAACCACTGACAATTGTATATTTTATTGTAGAATTTTGAGAAAATGAGCAAACAATATGCAAAACAATGCATAATATTTTTGCTTTTAGACACATTATTGTACAAGAAGCACCTTATTCTTATAACTTTCAATATAGAAATCTAATAGTGATTAGTTCGAAAATATAGTAATTTTAAAAGTGGATTTTCACATACACTTACATAACTTTTCATAAGACATTAGAGATATTTAATAATAAAGTTTTATTCAGTAACTTCTATTCTAAGCAATTTTAACTTTTAGTCATTTTATTATGCAAGAATTACATCATTATACAGTGCGATCGAAAAGAGTTCTATCAAGTTAGCGTTTTAGTTAAAAACATATGTTTTTCCGTAGTTTATTAGTGATTGAAATATTTTCTAATCACTTAAAAAGTATTTAGATATTTTTTTTCCACTTTATGATATTTAAAAACGGTCCACCGGTGTTCCGTTTTGTTGTCATATTTTTCTAATTCCAACGCTAGCTTTATAGAAAGACTTTTCAATCACACCGTAATTTATACTATTATATATTGTAATATTACAGATTATGTTCAACCCTCCCTATTTCGGAGGCACAGTAACTTTGCTGGATTCAAAAATCATAACGGGCTTTGACAAGTATATAATGGCTTTTTATTGATCACAAACAAGTATTGATTCATCATTGTTATTTTAAGTTTAGCCCTCGCTGTCTTCAATGCACCGCAATTTTTCTAAATTCCAAAACTATTACGTTTCTTACAAGTAATAATAATGTCTTAATTTCAATCTTGACTGTGCCATGGATTTCAGGATTTTAAAAGAGTTTTAGATCTATGTAGTTGTTAAGACGTTTTGTAATCTTTTCTATCTTTATATTAAGTTTAGCTATAACTGGGTTCTGGTCGGAGTTACGATTTGGTAGTTTGAAGAACGTATTTGTTCTCATGAGATCTCTAACTTGTTCGTTATTGCTTCTTTCGGAGATCTGATTGAGAATCTATTCATTTATTTTTTTATTTGTTTATTTATTTTGCTTATTTATTTACTATTCTTACAGGATAATACCCATTACCCGAATATGGTAAAAATAACAAAAAAAAATATTACAAGCAAAGCAAACAGAAAAAAAAGAGTATACACCAAACTTAAAAGAAAAGAAAGTACTTTTATGTACAAGTAAGCAAAACGTCAACTTTAATCCCTATTTCTTAATGAACTAAGTTTACATGAAAATAAGTCAGTAGAGGAATCATTTAAAATTAAATTATTGCAAATCGTGTATAATGAAGAAAATTTTCTGACATTAGTTCTTGACGTAGGCAAATAGAACGTATGCGATTGTCTAAACGCAACTCTCGAAATATGCAGTTTGAGCAATGAGAGGATGTGACTGCCCTCTATGCCGCCGTGTAGGACTTTAAAAAGAAAAACTAATCCTGCAGTATAACGTCTATGTTGCAACGAGTCAAAAGCAAACCTCCTTAAAAGATTAATCTGGGGAGACCCCGACGTTTAAAAACTTTCTTTGAGTATTTTCATGACTATCAACATGAACTTGATTATTTGGATACCAAACAATTGATGCATACTCAGCTTTGGAGCAAACAAAAGCATTATAAATACATACTAATGCCACTTCATTTTTGAAAAAGATAGTATTTCTTATTACAAACCCTAATGTTCTGTGTATGCTTGACGTGACGCTACTAATGTGAGCATTAAAACTTAATTTGCTGTCAAATGTAACCCCAAGATCACAAAAAAAATCGGTCGTTTGAGAGTATCATTATTGATTTGATAACATTGTAAAAGTTTATTAGGATTTGGAAAAAACGACATTACTTTACACTTACTAGTATTCAGAGGTGAATAATTTTTTACACACCAATCATTTAACAAATTTTATTATACTGCAAATTGACACAATCAGCCCTGTCAGATACTTTAGTAAATAATTTTAAATTGTCTGCATACAATAAACAGTTAACTGTCAAGTTGAAAGTAACATCATTCTCAAACAAATTAAATAAAAGCGGATCCAGGTTTAAGCCTTGTGGCACGCCAAAAGTTGCCAATATTTCCTCAGATATGTAGTCTCTTTATAGAACAAATTGTTTTTTGTTGAAAAGATAAGATTTAAGCAATGTAATAATATTAGAAAAAAACCGAAAAAGTGCAATTTATTGAGTAGTAAATTGTTATCTACCTTGTCAAAAGCCTTAGAAATGTCTGTATAAACAACGTCAGCGTGAAGATCTCTGTCCATATTGCTTAAAATACAGTCAGTTATACAAAACAAATTGGTTACCGTAAAGATCTGCCGCGATAGAATCCATGTTGAAACTCGGTGATCATGTGTTTAGTATGATGAAAAATAACTTCATACAGTGACATTTCAAAGCTTAAGGCCAAATTGTTGATAATTTCAATAGGTCGACAATTGGTAATATCTGTGCGATCTTTTTTCTTAAAAACTGGTATGATCTTGGCTGCTTTCTTTGGAGCGCGGTTAAGATCTAAGCATTTAAATCTAAGCTTACGAGTTGACTTGATGGCATTCCAGCATTCTTGTTACAAAATTCTGCGAAGCATTATTCACTTTAATTTTACGCTTTAGTATTTTTAAAAATACTCAGTAAGAAGAATTTGCTTATTCCGGCAGGTATTTGGTCTTCATAGCCTCGTCAGTTGTCTAGCAACGTGAACCGGATATCATTGGTTATCACACGAGCAGGTAAAGATGACATTTGATCTTTTTTTTTTAAGAAATTAGTAAAAAACTTAGAAATAAGAAAGCTTAATAGGAGTTCAAAAAAGTAAAACGTTGGGCAGGTTTAATGCACAAAGACAAAAACTACGCCGAGTTTCGCTCGTAGTGTAACTTTAGAATTTAGGTAGATTTAAAGTTTTGGTACACTTTATTTAGAAACTTTTTATAAGTGGGTGGAAAAGTTTGTTTGAGTGGCCAATGATTGTGATGCAACATATCAAATTTTACAATTATTTTATTCATTTTATATTTGGTGATGAACGGATCTTTAACAGATTTGTACTTTTTCAAGTGCTTTTAGGTTTTACTCGTATGATAATAAAACCTTTTATGTTGAGCTTTGTTGTTGAAGTTTTTAGCAATATAAATCAGATCCTGAACGTCTGATTAATTACCACACTCAAACTTTAGTGACCTCAAATGTCTATTATTGTTTGCCAAACGTTCTAAACTTAATATTTTTAAATTGTGTTTTTAAATATTATCAAATTACTCTTCCAGCATCTTATGCTGGAAATTGTTGCTAATTATTGCAATTATTATTTTTTGACCTAGAGAATACTCTTTTTGTACTCATCGCAAAAAAACAATTTACCCACACTAAGATGTTCTTTACTTTACAATCCAAACTGGAAGAAAATGTTTAAAACAATGTTTTTTATTTCAATAAATTCATAGCAACTCAACAATGAGATTGTTTTAAATTTAAAAAATTAGGTAATCGGCGGAGACAACACTACCAACCCAAAAATAAGTAAAAAACTAAAATTTTTATTATTAAAAAACTACGAGTTATCTGTTGCAAAAACAATTGTAAGTTTTTCGAAAAAAAAGTTTCTTCATTTGCACTAATATAAAGTGCTCATGTGAGAAATTTGAGTATCCGAACTTGTTAGGTAAATAACTATTCCGCATTTTCAAGATAGAATCTTTTCCAAGCAACTGATACATTGTGTTAGACATAGACAGTAAACATAAAAATTTTATTTTATCAAGATTTACATCAGAAAGAGTTATCTGTCACTGAAGCTTTCCAAGCTCTACAATATACTCATCAAATAGAGTAAGAAATAAAACATAAATAAGCTAAAAAGAAAAGTGAATAAAAGTATAACTTAACAGTATAAGCGTTCAAAAAAATAATCAAAATTGTTTTAATAAAAATTATAAAATAAATAAATATAAGAGCGTCACCAAGGCGTTTTAGTAGAGTTTATCGTATATAAAGTAATAACAATAATTACTAGAAATATAATATCATGACAAAAAAGGATCAACTTACCGGTAGCCAAATAGATATATAAACTCCAAAGTGAGATACTAGATAATGTATCATATCAAACTGTATTTACATTCTATTGTAAACATTGCAACTGAAAGAATTATTTAAATTAGACTCTAGGAGCCAATAGTACTTACAAAAGTCTCGGTATACCACTAGATGGTGTATTATCACCATATATAACATTACGAGAGTTAACATACTACCAGATACCAAAAGATATTGCTTTTAAAGAAACAATTGAGCTTTACATATCCGCAAAAGAAGCGCATATAAAAGATCTAATAAAGAGCACCAAAAAACACAAACATTAAGCATCTGCAACTTTATCAAAAAAACAAAAAAAAACAACCCTATTGGTGGAACAACAAAACTGCGGAACTAAGAGCTGCGTGTAACCAAATCAGAAAAAAATTATTAAAGTAAAATAACGTGTCACTTAGATCAGACACAAAGATTGGTACTAGAACAAGAGCACAATTCTGCTAAAAGACTATTAAAAAAAGTTATAAGCGCTTCAAAAATAAATCATTAGGAAGATGTGTGCAATGAGTTAGAAAACGACATCTGAAGTCAAAAATATTGCATAGTCAATAAACAAATGAAGAACAAAAGCACGCAGTATCAAATACCAAAGAAAGAAAAGGTAAAAATTATTCAAGATTTATTTCCAAAAACTGAAGATTGGTAGAACTGTAGATCTTTGGAGCACATAGACAATCTGTTGACTTTAGATGATTTTCCAGAGGTAAGAAAAAGAATTAAAGTAAGAAAAACTTTTGGACCAGATGACTTTACACCTGAGGCCATAAAAAAAGCTACAGTAATAGTTTCCAATGCGTTCCTAAAACTACTTAACAGACTTCTCATAGAACAGGTCTTTCCAACCGAATGGAAAAAACCAGAGTTGTGTTATTTACAAAGCCTATAAAACTTAAAAAAACGATTGCCAAATACAGAACTATTTGTTTGATTGATGCTGCTGGCAATTTGTACAAGCAACTTATTAAGATAAGACTAGAGAGGGAGTTCAAAAAGCAAGACGGAGTGACAAAATGTACAGTTTTGGTTTAGAAAAGAAAGATTAACCATTGATGCTGTAAAGTGGGTAACTCAACAAGTATTGAACGCGGAACCAAATTGGTAGTAATAAATACTTTAGACATAGAAAACGCATTCAACACAGCCTTCTGAAGCCAAATACTTTCTAAAATGCTAGATTTAAGTATTAGGAATTATTTTATCAATGTCACGGCAAATTACTTAAATAGATGAAAAATCATTGTAGGAAAAGACAGAATAAGGATGACTTAAGACGTACCACAAGAATCTGTGCTAGGCGCATTTTTTTGGAATATTCTCTACAATAGAGTACTGGAGATAAAACTCTCTAGCATTTGCTTTTCAGTAGCATACGCAAACCAAATGTCTAAATATAATAATCTATTAAAGAACAAAGCCAATAAATTGCTTAAGCGTATCAACGACAGCATCCTGGCAAATAGGTTTAAAATTGCATCGGGTAAAATAAAAGCTGTGGTGACAAAGAGACGCAGAAATAAACAAAACGTTTAAAAAAACATTTAAAATATTTAGAAATCTGGCTCGAAGAGAACCTTTTATATAACAAGCATATAAATCACTATCAAAAAAGTAGAGAAACAAGTAGCAGTTTTGTCCAGAGTAATGCCAAACATGAATTGACTAGGAAGCCAAAGTAAAACTTTGCTACATAAAGTTTTCCAATCGACGGTATTATACGATGCCCTCATTTAGCACAAGGTTTCTAAAATCCGTAATTACAAAAAAGTTTTGTTGAAACTTGATTGAGCGCAAATTGATGTAAAGGGTTGCAAGTGCTTACAGAAGCACATCTGGTCAAGCACTATCGGTTATTACTGAAAAAATACCAATAGATCTTGTTGCAGAAGAACAAGTAAGAAACTACGAGAAGAACTGGTAATGAAGAAAAGGCTACTGAACGGCAAATAACACTGACAAATGGCAAAACCAGTGGGAGAGAAACTATAGCAAAGCACAGTAAAGCAAATCTGTAATACCAAAAATTTTAACCTGGTATAATTGCAAGTTTAGAAATTATAAAATAGACAAAACAGAAAATAATTCGTGCATATACTGTGAGGCTGTGGATACACCCAAACACACAGTCTTGATATGCGACAAATAGGACGAAGAAAGACAGAGGTTAAATGCTGAACTTTTACAAAGCATAAATATCAAAAACATTGTAGAACTAAATTACCACAGATAAAAAAAAATTGACAACATTTTTGATGTGATAAACAGCTATTATGCGGAGGAAAAAGTCCGAAGAAAGAGACTATAGGAGTCTATTAAATGATTAAACACAGATGCCACAGTTACAGCCAATTGAGAGCCTCACATAACCGTTATGTGATGAACAAACGATATGCGTAAAACCTTTCCGCTCGCAAAAAAAGATACTACTAGATAGGAACAATTATTCTGCTAGAATGTATTAAAACCATAAATACCACCACGTGTGTTGATATACCACCAGCTACCACTACGTCGGAACAATTAAAACATTTATTCTGCTAGGATTAAATGCACAATTTTAATCAATAGAACTATTACAGAGCATCAACATTTTAACAAATTTACAACAAACCTAAAAACAACACAAGTGAGATATTTTATAGTTTATACTGATAAAGAATCAAATTTTCAAATTATGGAATCATTATATTGGAAAAAGGTGTCAATAAGGGTGTCCAATTTGAGATTATTTTTACCTATAGCATGCTAAAGTGTGTTTAGTCAATGTCTATACTAAATTTTTGCCTAAATCCTTCAGGATACTACCTACTACCCAGCTACCTAGTTCCTGGTTGGTTCTATTACCCTAACCGGTCCCTTTTATTGTGAGCAATAAAATTTACTGCCGGGTATATCTCAAACGGTCAAACGTTCCTACTATACAGTCAAAGCGTGTCAAAATTCAAATATTTTTATGACAGTATATACTATTTTGTCTTTGGCAATTCTCATCTAATCTGATCCGACATGTGATCGACTGAAATAAACAAATCAATAAATAAATTTGTGAAAAAATTAATATCAAAGAACATTTTTTGCTAGGATCAAATGTTAATTTATTACAGAGCATGAAAATTACAACAAGCTTATAATAAAACCAAAAACAACACAATAGAGACATTTTATGGTTTATAATGACAATAAGCCAAATTACAAAATTACTGGATCATTACATTTTTCAAAAAATAATATAATTAATATAGCGATGTAAATTTATGATTTCTGTTGATGATTGAGCTGCTGATAGTGCTGCTAAGTGCTAGCTTAATAATGCAGTTACTTAAATAATTTGAATAACATTACGTGCACTAAAAACAGAATAAAAACCATTTGTTGTTTAAACAAAAAACCTTTATATTTGGCACAGGTGTAATCTTCTAACTGAACTTTTTTTTTTTTGACCATTTGTACAACTGGTTCAAGCTGACATTATTCAATTGTCCACAAGAAAATGTAAGAATCTTTACAGAAAAGTTAGATAAAAAAAAATCAGGTGACAACTTATTTATGTCATTATAAGACAAATCAATACTGAAGAAATTGTGATTAGTAAAACATATTTCAAATCCAACTTCTAATTTATTTCTATTTAGTAGTGCAGGAAGAAATTTGAAAGCATGAGGGTTGAATGTTATTAAGCGACAGTATCAAGAATCTTCAAATCTGCTAACGAATAAAAGGCTTTAAATCCATTTTATTCTAATCCCCTGTTCTCAGTCAATATTATTTCTTCAAAATGTATATTACTAAAAGTGTGAGTTTTTATTGCTTCTATCATTGATCTTGATATTCTTAATTTCATCCCAATGGTATTTTGATTAGCCAAAAATTCAGTTTCAATTTCTTCTACGCTGCATTCAACAAAAGATAATAGTTTTGTTTGATGTTTTATAGCAAACAAGTTTGATTTTAAAAATTTTACTGATTGATGATACAAATATATTGCAGTATTATCACGTATAGACGTTACAATTGGTGTATCAAAATTTACAATTTCTGTACGATCGTCTAAAACTGAGTAAGTAATTGAAACATTTTTCGAAAATACCGCAATTATCTGCAAAGCCAAATAGACTATTTTGGTTTTTACGCACATCATGATTCAACTTCTAATAAAATCCTTCACAAAGAAATCAATAATGAAATTAGTTGAAAAATTTCAAAACAGTCAAGTTTCCGTCAGAGTGGATTTCAACATGTAACTTTTCATAAGACATTGCTCAATATATCATTAAATAATGAAAAATAACATTTATTCAAAGCATTATTAATTCTAGTAATATAAACAGAATTAACACAAGCCATTAATTACTTCGTCCTTTAATAGACAAAAAAAATGTGTAAAAACTGCAAAAAAAAATTAAGAATAGGCTAATTTGCGTAAAGTGTACTACATCGTAAATGTGCAAAAAAATGTAAGAAATGCTACAATGCCCGACGGGTCATTACCAATTATAAACAAAGACAATTTTTGTGTTTCACTGAAAAGATTTCAATGATTTTCGGCTTTCTGTAATGCTAAAGAAGAAAACCTCAAAAATTGTATTTAATACAGAGAGATTGTATTTAAGACAATTGAAATAATAAAATTTACTAAAAAATTAAAAAAAAATAGTAATAAAGAATGAAGAAAAGATAAATGAAAAAAAAAGAGAATAAAACATTAACATAAATGACGTTCTAACAAAGAGTAAAAAAAAAGTTTGACGGAATAGCAAACAAAAAATACAGATAAAGAATCAAGTTATCTGCGAACACACATTTGACAAACGCATTATATGTTTGACAATTTTCTTAATTTCTTTACGATGCCTTTATTAAATCTCAAATTTTTTATTATAGTACAACCCTCGAGATATCTTCTTTCCAAAGAATTATCAAAATCGGATTATAAATAACAAACTCACCCGCAAACACATGTATCGTATATATATATATATATACTTTTAATTAATGTATATTAATTTTCAATATATATATATATTTATTGCGAAAGCTACAAAATTACCGAAAAATGTTACAAAATAAATATAGTTTTATTTTCATAAATTTATTTATTTATTTGGTCTCTACAATAATTTTATCAAATAAACATAAATTTTTAAGAATAAAAAAATTTTAATAATTTGAGATTATTGATAAGTTAGGGCATTTTTTTTTCATTGCTTCAAACAGATGAGAAGCAATTGGCTTCATATGCAATTACTGGCTGTACTAGTAATAATATTACTAGAACTTGGAACAGCAATAACTATTTTGCAATTGCGTCATGCCTGTTTTATAAAGCTTTTATTAGTTTCACCTGTATGTTTGAACGTATGTGAATGACTCTTTTGGGTTCCATTTTGCCCTACTTTGAACGATCAGATTTAATTCAAACTTTGCACATCTGTCAAAGACCGATGACAGTGCAATAATTCTAGTAAAATATCCGATTATCCTGATTAGATTCGCCAGAATTCATAAATTTCTTTCCGCGGTCTTTGCATGAGAGTAACAGAAAGAAAGGTACGGCGTATATTATTGACAAAAAACGTGTGGTGCATAGTGTCAATAGTTATAAACCATTTATTAACAGATATGAGTAAAGGAATAATCATTTTGATAATATCTTAAACAGCATTTTAAATGAAATCTGACCGTTTGAAGTGGTTAAAATCGGTGTCGGTTACAAACAATCATTTAAACAAACAAACAAAGAATAAAAAAATTAAAATAAAAAAAATTGAAGATAATAATAAGTAATATGATTTTTCAAATCTTTATCAATAGCTATAAACAGTTTATTGACACTGCATAGGACTGTCAGCTTTTAAAGACAAAAACTTGAAACATTCTGCGACTGATTAGCAATAATGAAGTTTCCAATTATTCGTTTCCAATTGATAGATAAAGTGAAATTTGCCAAAATTCCATTATATATTTTAATAATTGAATTGAATTTAAATTGATCTTATAAAAATATATATATAATATATAAAAAATAAATAATTATTGTGCTGCACAATTTATGCTTAAGCTTTGTAATATAGTGTAAATAGAATATATATATCTAATGAGTTGCATAAAGACAACTCCAGTGTTAAAGTAACTGTAATAAGCTATCTCTTGAGCGACTCTCATGTGAAACCTGTTCCCTTCCCACTACAAAATATAACATTGCGCAGTCAGTAGAATAAGGAATAAAACACATAATCTACAGCAAATAATAAATTAGTGAGTGGTAGAAAAATAACGGAAACAAGATGGATGAAAGAAATCGAACCAACTCGATGAATTTCGAAGAAAATGTTGCCGAAAACTGGAAGAAGGCACAAGGCACAAGGCCAGCGGAAGAAAAGAACAAATGGCAAGGACCCTAGTTAACAACCGCATTACCAATGGCACAAAAATTTCAAAAAAAATTTAACGGAAATAGCATAGAAAACTGTAACAGATGGAATAATGATTTAAACAAATGTTATGCTTACGGTAAAACTTGCTGTAAATGCAACAAACAAAATCATTTCTCTAAATTATGTAAAGGAGTACGAAATGTGAAATATGTAGTTGTTAAGACGTTTTGAAATTTTTTTCGTCTTTATTGAGTTTAGCTATAACTGGGTTGTGGTCGGAGTTAATGCAAACCCCGGGGTATGTTTTTGCAGCTTTGACTGCATTCTTTGACCGCAACAGCAGTTGTTAATAAGGATGCAGGTAATTTGGTTTCTAACTGTATTTTTTAGGTTATCCGCAGAGGATTTTCAGGTATACAATCTACGATTTGGTAGCTTAAAAAAGGTATGTGTTATGAGATCTCTAACTTGACAAAATTCTACTAGTCAATCTCTTCTATTGTTTTTTCTCCCAAGCCAAAACTTTTTGTATGTTCTTCGATATTGACTTTGTTTACTTTAGCGTTGAAATCTCTCATTAACTACTGCGATATTATTACTCTTTATGCTTCTGAAGATATCATAAAGCTCTGCATAAAAGTTTTTAGCTTTGTAGTTTTTCTCAACCGCTGGTGGTGCATAGGTCTTTATAATTCCTGTAGGTGTTTTAAGTTGAAGCTTGATGACTCTGTTTGAGTAAGGTATAAAACCAAAGCTGCAAAATTCTTATTTAAAATCACTCCAACTCCATACGTCGTTAGTTGTTGCGTAGCTGCCACTTTCTGGCCATCTCACATCACTGACTCCCAGAATATCTACATTTAGCCTCAACATTTCCTTTACAATGTTGTCCAGTTTTCTTGGTGGAAACACATTTCTTGCATTCTACGTCCCAATGTCTATACTGTTTGCTGATGCGTTCATAAACTTGTTCACCACTGTTCCCCCCAGAGACCCGATTGGACAACTATTAACTTTAGAATATTTCGTTTTGATCATTTTTATGATTGCTGTGTACGATTGTACTAAGGATACTCTTACAGTATCCATACAACATAACATTGACGTAATTTATTTTTTGGCGTCACTATCTGCAAAAGTCTTCAAGCTGTATCAATAAAAAATAAAAGCCCTCGTTATAAAGATTTTTTTAAGACTTTAAATTAAAGACATTAGTACGCTTGGTATGTATGGTTTTTTATATTTTTTTATATAAAAACATTTTTTTTTGCAAATTATTTTTAATATAAGAGCATACGTTGTCAGTTTAAAAATATTTTTTTTTATAATTATTACAAAAAAGTATGTAATTTTATTTGAAGAAAAACTGAAAAAATTGTACTTGAAAAAACAAAATAAAGACTTTTTCAAGTTTATTCAAGTTGGTCATAAACGTGATTAGAATCATTCTATAAATAAAGACTCTATGTTTGGTATTTTTCTTGAGATACTTTGTATATATATGATTACATACACGACTTAAACAAATCGATTAAAAACAAAAATTATTTATATGAATATCACTCAAAAAGAAATTTGGCACATAAGAACTCAGCGGCTTATTCTTTCGTCATACAAGTGTAGTAGGTTCAATCGGTATGGATCTTCCCTGAAACGATTTTTTTAGCACCGCAATCCAAATAAGCAAAAAAACATTGCATACACTTGAACAGTATTTGACGACGTGCTGTTGCACTGCTCCACTAGGTTAATATCATGTTTTGAACGGTGTGAGACAGTCACGGTTTCAGTCATTTCCCTATTAAAATACAAGTACTTGTACATATTTGAATTTTTAAAATACAAGTACTTTGAAGTGTTTCTATATATTTTAATCGACGCATTATTTGTTTTTTCTATTAGCAAATAAAATAATTATCTTAGATCATTTTAGCCTCTTTAATACATGTTTTTCCTAATTTTTAAAATAAGGAGTAGAAATATACATATTTCTAATAATAAACAAATAAAAATTTAAACTTATTTTTGGTGCTTTTAAGTGGATGCAATAATCTGAAAAATTATGAATTTAACTTTGTTGATAACACCAATTAAACGAGTTAGTCAGTCAACAAATTGTGATGAGTAATATAGTTAAAATAAGACAAACGAATTGACCGGTTCTATAGCCGGAGGATGCAAAGAACTTAAATTAGGAACATGATGATCTAAAATTACAAAAAAAGTTTGAGTTTTTTAGAACTTTCTATTTAAGACATATTACTTATATTTTATTAAATACAGTATTTTTTATTTGAATACAGTAAGTAAATATAGAATATTTTTTAACATTGCTTAATATTGAGCATCAGTGATGGAAAGGACAACACCAGATAGATTATTGTTGGCTTTAAGGGTTAGTTGGCACATTAAAATAGCGATGATATGCATGCTGAGTTAAAACACTAAACTGATAATTTTTAAAATAAATCTTACTGATTAAGACACGATGTTAAATTGTGCCAGAATATCCACACACTTATTATAATCTAAAAAACTATGCAATGCATTTGAACTTTATAATAATTTATTCAAACGATTTTACCTCATATAAATTTATTTTTGGTTTGGCCAGGCTATACAAAAAGACTATACTACCCCTTAAACAAGTATATGGCCCTAAAATATATTTAAATTATAATTTGCTTATACTTTTTACTCTAATTAGATAATTAGTAGTTGCGCTTTAAAGTAGCGTCAACAAAAAGTATAAATCACTGTAAGTGATTTCTTGATTTCTTAATATCATGTAATTTCTTAAAAATTTTAGTAAAAAGTGTTTGTAGTTGGCAGTTTATTATATGTTAAACAATGTTGATTTTATTCTGGCTTGCAGTACGTTGACAAAATTCATAAGAGAAAATTTTTCACAACAATTATTATAGAGTTTAAGTTTTGAAAAAAATAATTATGTCAAACTTAAAAAAAATATTTTAATATTGACAAGTATTCAAGGCCACATTTTTAAAGCAATGATATGAATATTTTATTTAAAGTTAGTAATTACGATTATCAATCATTTAAATAAATGCCTCTTATTAATAGACGGCAATAAAACAAATTACGACACATTATCTACGGAAACTTTTAACTGGAGCTATAAGTAGTTTTACGATTATAGCTAAATATTAAAAAAATACCTTAGTAATTTAAGATTGTAAGTAATGGTAATAATAAAGTAAGAAATAAAAATAATATTAAAAATTACAAATAATTATTTATGTTACAATGATCGGTACCGTATGTTTAAAAAAATTTGGCGGTAAAGCAGGTTATAAAAAACAAAAACGAATAACTTAATTTAAATATTAAGCGTAAATTTTTTTGCGTGGTAAACTGTCATAGAATATCAATTTTAAGAAAAGCTTAAAAACCTAGTACAGTGCAACCTTAATATAACGTACCTCAATATAACGACTTCCTCGATTTAACAAATTCTACGTAATCCCCTTGAATTGTCCATAAGAGTCAATATAAAATATACCTTTACATTGCGAACATTCTTTGCGTACAACCTCTTTATAACGAATTTTCAACTATCAAGAAAAAGTATTCATACCTCTAATTAACGAATTTTGCCAACCCAAAACCTTTATATAAAGTTTCCACCAATAATATAACTCTTTTAATCTTATAATGTGATTCATGTCTCGACATGTTTCGACACGCTTTTGTTTGTAAAGTAATCATTGTTGTTTTGATTGGATGGAATTGAGATTAAGCTACTATAACCACATTGTTAATTGTTTTTGATTATTAATGTAAGAAAAAAAATTTATTATCTACCTAATTGTTTTTAAATACATAGCAAATACATATATGTAGTAATTTGATGAAAATGTGTTATCATTTATTAGTAGAAGTTGTTCGCTATAACAAGATAAGTACGTAATATTGAAGTGAATAAAACTATTCTTTTACCTCTTTATAACGAATTTTAGACCAATCTAACCTCAACATAACAAACCTCAGTTCAACGAATTACTTGATATTACGAATATTTTCTTGTTCCCCTCCGATTTGTTATATCGAGGTTGCACTGTATTTTCATAGATTTCCACAAAAATTAGGAAGATTTGACTCTGCCGTTCTATATTCTGCTAGCTTTTACCATTAAGGGGGTTTTGAACCCGTGATGAATCCAGTGTTTTAGAGGTTTAGTAGAAATCATCCCATTGCGTCAATTGTCACCAAAATGTAACTAAATTTTAACAATATGTTCATCAAAGATGTCTTCATGGACGTAGCTTGTTTTTTTTTCGTGTTAAAAAGTTTAAAATGTCTTTAAAAGCAGTTTATTTATGACCTTAATTAAAAGGATTATTTTATTGATTTAGAATCAGATAAATACAAAATAAACGAACTACGGCGGTGTATTCAAGTGTTTTCTACAATTGGCATTTTTAATTTTAAAAAAATATTCAAAAATAAGGAAATGGCATGTATTCTACACAACCTCTGTCAAGTCGAATTTTTCTGAATTTTCATTAATTTTGTCGACTGGCCCAGAGTGGTCGACGTGCGGTCAAAAACATAACATCTAAAGGATTTTCGGAAACGGTACCGTCTACCAGTCGTAAAGTTTATGGCTTTCTTTTATAATCGAGTAACTAGTGGATTAACAGAAGTTGACATTTTTGGAGATATGAATTTCAAAAGTTTGAAAAATCCTAAAATTGGGATCTTTTGATCAATGAAGCAAAGAATAAAATATAAAAAATATTTATTTTTTTTGATTATTTATACAATAGTTAATAATACTACTTAATAGAAATTTTAAAAAGTTTTATTGTTTATATCTTTTTTCTGATTTTAACTCGCGCGCTTCCAAGTAGGTACTTTTCAGTATCGTATGAGTCTTTCTGACTTATATGCGGCACTAGTTCTCTTGGTTTTAAATAATTATTTATCATTTAGGTTCATATATTCTTCATTTGTAATTGAAAAACGAAAACAAATTAGAGTACGTTTTGAAAATTGTCAATTGTGTCGTAGATTTATATCGGCGTAAACGTAGAGGTTGAATTCTGCTTCGATTGCGATTCAACACGTTTTGGTGAAACAAAAGTCAGCTAGCACTTTTGTGCTAGACAGAAACTGGGTAGAAGAAATGACCATCAGCGGTTTATTTCAAGATTTAGAAGTGGTTTTAATTAATTTTTCGGCAAAAGAATCGTACCAGCTCAGGTGCCATGCAGCTGGTATCAGTTTTAGTGCGGGATCTCATAATTATCCGCGTTTAACTCATCACGAGATTGCAAAACGTAGTCCAGGCAAATTTCTGAAAAATTATATAACAAAAAAAGAAAAACAATATGTCAACCGAAATGTGCGACGACGTCTTTTCCCGGAATTATTTAAAAAAAAACGTTACGCTGACTCTGATAGAGAATACGGCCCAGAGGCGGCATTGCCAGAGGAGAAAAAAAAATCAGAACCGCTTCCAGAATCATTTAAGGCAGCTAAAGACGATTTAATTAAATCGTTAAAAAAACAAGATCTGAAATCGCACAGCTAGAGAAAAAAACTATTGGGCAAAGCAGTAGTCGATTGTGGAAGGATGAAAGATATAAGAGGCTAACAGCGTCTTCATTTGGAAAAATTTGCAAAATGCAACGTTCCACTTCTTGTGCTGCAACTGTGCAGTCTTTTTTATATAATAAATTCACTGGTAGTACTGTTACTGATTGGGGTAAACCTCATGAACGCGTCGCTGTACAAGCGTTTGACCAACTTCTTGCCCTTGAGGTTACAACTTGCGGCTTGTTTGTTGACCAAATGTTTGGCTTTCTCGGGGCATCTCCAGATGGTCTAGTTGGAAATGATGCCATAATTGAAATTAAATGCCCTTATTCGATGCGAAATTTTACACCGCATGAGTATATAAAAGAAGCTATACAAAAAAAAAGTGATACATTATACAATAGACAGCGAAGAGAATATAAACTTAAAAACAAATGCCGACTACTTTTACCAAATACAAGGGCAGCTACATATAGCCAAGAAAGAAGTTTGCTATTTTGTTATTTGGACTCCAGAAGGAATGTCTATTGAAAAGGTATGAGTTTTGAAATGCAGTGTTTAGATCAGTTTTCCGTGATTGTTTGGTTTTTTTTGTCAGGTTTATAAAGATGATTCTTTTTGGAAAGAAAAAATGGAACCACATCTGATAGAATTTTACCATAAATGTATTGCGCCGGAGTTATTATATCCCCAGCATCCTAAAGAATTCCCTATCAGAGATTTGCGGAACAGAAAGATTTCAAGAAGAACCAATTGTAAATGATTGGTTTATAAAGCAATCAATATTTTTTACTATTGATATTATTATTATTTATTATATTTCTTTTTATTTTTTTATTGTACTTTATTTTTATTTATTCGTTCTTGTGCTTATTCTACTCTTTCATATAGAAGGTTACCTGCGGCAACATATATAATAAAGCAAACCTATTATTATTTATTTTTAAAATTAAGACGACTATTTATTATTTCATATTATTTTAAAAATAAACTTTATTCGATTTTTATTACATAATTATTCTTTTTTTTTCACCCACAATATTTTTTATCATTATCACTTTGTATGATTTTAATATGTCTTTTTCTGTCTATATTATAATTGCTCAGATTTAAAAAAAAATATATTTATAGTTGTATATTTATATTAGATAAATAGGTACACCACTCGCTTTCAGCTCGTGTTGCAAATTTTATCTTTGAGGGTAATAGTCTTCATCATGTGCGTGTTGAATAATTTACTGTTTTAACTGCAATAAACACATTATTATTACCAATTTGTACTAAGTAATTGTTTCAGTCAGCAATGAACAAGAAGAAGCTTTTTTTTTGCGGCAATAAAATCTTCTTGACCCGTGCAGTTCTTATTTGAGTGAATGGTAATATTTACTGTTGAACCTTAGCATTACGCAATGGATATATCAGAAAGTATTTTTATGATATCATTTCCAAGGGTCGGTTTTCTTCAGGTAGACAGGATGCCGAGAAAAAGACGAATAAATGACAGAGATAAAATATTTAAGCTCCGCCCCTCAGCTGACGTAGAAAAACACGGCGGATAGCAAGAACCGAATTGAGTTTGTCTTTAAAACGCTCTTAACTTTGTGATCAATTGATATTTCGCTACTTTCAGCACCTATATAGCAGGACAACAAACAATTTATCATTATTAATATTTTTAAAGTTGGTAGCGTAACAATTAATTATTAGCAAAAATAACCTGAACTTAAAAGCGTTTTATTTTGAATTTTAACAATTTTATCCACCACTTAACAACTATTGTTAAAAACGTAGGTAGTAAAAGTCCAAATTAAAATTTAAAATAAATCAGTCTCTACAATAGTAAGACTCTTAAAATACTCAATCAAATAAATCAGCTTCTACAATCGTTACAAAATAATAAAAATTAAGTTAGGTTATACAAAAATTTTTATACTCAAGTTTAGACACGATCTAAGAGTTTATAAATGGAATCTATCAACTTAGGGTAAAAGAAAGAGAAAACAGAAAAAGATACAACATTGGCCAAATCTACATTTTTCACTTTTGTTCACAGCGCATGCGTCAAGCATACGTAAATTACACACTCTCTCTCTCAATTTACTAAATACATAGAATTTTCCCTTGCCCTAAAATGTTGTAAGCCTTTTTTTTATTTTTTACCATTTACTGAATACGTACCGTAGTTTGTTGTCTCAAATGGTATTAGTATTTTTGCTACAAATTTCTCTGTAAATACGACAAAAAATCAAAAATTTTTAACGTTTTAGATAGCAAAGCATATATTTTTGACCGTTTAGGACATTTGCACAACTGTTTAGTAGTGAGAAATAACAATTAAAAACTGCACACAAATTGGACTGGCCGGTAAAGTAAACAATTACCATTTATTGATGGATTTTTTTCTGTTCTTATGCTGTTTAGGCAAATTTCTTATTATATCTTTACAAGTTTATTTTATGCAAAATGTCTGTAGTTTTATATTTAGCTTTATAGTTATTTACATTTGCGTGCAGTAAGTTACATTCTACAGCCCGAAATAAATAAATAGATGACTACAGGCGCGATGCTGAAGGTGTAAGTAACTCAAGCTGCGTTTTGAATTTTGTAGCTTAGATGTTTTGGTTGTTTAGACATCGAATTTCTTGGCGCTCATTGATCTTAAAAGCACAAAAATTATTGTCACGAGTCTAAAGGAAGAATTTCGATAGAAAAAACATTGTTTCTAATTCAAAGTTTTAATTTTATCTACTTTTGAAATGAAGTATTGTAAGTTTTAATTAGCAATTAGCATAAATATTAATTAGTAAAATGGAATCAATAGGGTAATAGTGAGAAGCAAATAATGCCTTTAGTTATATAGCTTTTAGAATAAATAATAGTTTTGACGTATTGCTAAGTATCAGTAGTAACCTGTCTCCTACCTACTCAGGAACAGATAGTTATTATATTTTTTGTTTATTAATAAAAAGTTTTGTTTTAGTTAATTATCTAAAATTGTTTAAAATTTTATGCTATAATGGTTTTCAATCAAAAGTTGTACAGTTCTATCTGATTTGTGTCTCATTTGCTACATTTCTTTTAATCATTTTTTATCATTTTTTTTCTCACAGAGGCATTTCTTATGAATAATATGCCGTTGTATTTCTTCTTTTTTTGTATTTTGTGTTTTTTTTTTAATTTTTGGTGATGTTTAATTTTTAGTTGTTGCTTAGTTGTGTTATGCATTTAGTGACTTCTAGTTCGGGACTTATACAACATATAAAACCACTTTTTTGAGAAAAGTAATCTTTTGGGATAAAAAAAACGGAAAATAGGATATAAAACCAAGCTTTTCACTATTATGTGCTAATGAGTTTTATAAAGGTCTTCAGTTTCCTCTGTGGAATTTTATACGCTATACCACCCCCGCTTAACGCAGACTTTTTTTTAGCATTGCTTGATAAATATTTGAAAATTTGTGCCTACGAATCAATCTTATAATAATGCCTTATATAATAGCAACCCCTTGCTCAAACTGTTTACTTAGTACAGCAAGGTTTACCAAAATGCAATTTTTCAATAGAGAATTTTCTTGAAGAAGCAAGAAACAGCAAGGAATCTGAAGATATGACTATAGCTAATTCAAACGCAAAATACCAAAAAAAGATGAAAAAACTCTTAATATCTTGTTGGATAATGTTTGCTCTCTTTTGCACGTACTTTACAAATTCCGTGCGATTAAAAACTTTTTCTACCAGATAGGCCATGATATCATCGAACTTATATCTAATGCCAGTTTTTACTTATTCTAAAAAATAAATTACAAGAAGTAGTTTTTGAAATTTAGAAGTTTGAAACTGCTTTAATTGTTAACAATAGTCTAAACAAGTACATAATTCCAAAAAATGTTTAATAGAATTTTTAATTGTTTTTGTTTAGAAAATGGAGATTAGCACACCCTATACTTGCATGTACTACGTATTTCGAACAGCGTTACACAATAATTATACAAAATTTTTATATTCTATCCTTCCTGTTGTTCCTTTGTGTTCTGTTCCCCTGTCTTTCTTTCTCTTTTCTCCCATACCTCTTTCATCTACTTTAACTCCCCTACGATTTCATTCAGTATTTCCTTTCTTTCCGCTCTATCTTGCTCTTTTCCATCTTACTGCATTCATTACACATGTGCTCTATTGTCTTTCTTTCCTCATAACCGATCCCACACAGTCTCTCTTCACTTTTTGTCCAAATCTTATTTTCTCTCTCTCTCTCTCTTTATTTTCCCACCTAAACCTTGCCATTATCTTTATTTCTCACTTTCTCTTCCTGTAAACCGGAATATTTGCTGTTATACATTTTTTATAATTCCGGCTGTACCTAGATTCTTTCTCTTCTTTCTTGCTTATCTACATTCTTGTCTCTGACACACGTCTCTCCGTTCATCTATTTGCCTTCTGTTTCCACTTCTTTACTCGCATATTTATTTCTTCCTGTTTTTTCCACCCCCAGATTTCTGCTTCATACATCAATACGCTCTTTACTAAGCTTTCAAAAATCATCATATACCTCTTGAAATTCTCTCTCAACTTTTACTCTTCTATTTTCTATACACACCTTATATACTACTTTATATGCCTTCCTTGCCATCTTTATAACATGCGCTTTGTCTGTTGCTCTTTTATTAAATGTATACCCTCCTAAATACTTAAACTCTCTTACTTTATTTTTTCTTCTGCCCATTCCCAATCATTCTTTTCTTTCTTTTTCTTTATTTTGTTAAACACTATCATCTTCGTCTTGTTTACATTTATTTCTAGCTTTTTCTTCTTTTCACTCTTTGTTACCATTACGACATCATCCGCAAACGATGAGCTTTTTCTTTTTCTAACCCACAACCTCTGCTTGCGCCTTTCTCACCAACCATTCATCTACTTCTCTTTCTCTCAAATTTTCACACATTTTCTTCCTCCTTACCTTATCACACGCTGTTCTAAAATCTATGAACAGTGAATACAGCCTTTCTTCTTTTTTTTTATTTTATTCTTAGCTAAGTGGTCTAAAATTTATACATTATACATAGTTGCCTTCTCTTCTCTGAATCCCGCTTGGCTGTCTGGTATTGCCTTTTTTCCTTTATTTTTTTTCTCAATCTTTCACTCAGAATTGACCCTTACAATTTATAACTGTGTTTAGCAGAGTTATTTTTTGGTAGTTTTCTACTTTACTTTTATCACTCTTTTTGTTTATAGGGCATTTTATGGTTTTGTCTCCAACCTGCCAAGAATCCCTAATAATTATTTATTTAAAACCATCCAATACGTGGTGCAATTATTTGATGAAACTGGGAGCGTCAACATCATTCATGCAGTGAAAAACCGAGTGTAAAGTCTAAAGAGAACATTAATAATTTTTGAGGTATCATAGAAGAACATCCATTAAAGTCGATAAAAAAACTATCCCAACAAGTTGATTTGCTTTTTAAGACTCGTCAAAGCATTTAAAAATAAGATATTGCCGTTTATTCGTATAAGGTGCATGCTGTGCATAGAATTTTATTTGTAAATTTTGGTCTAAGGATGAAAAATTGCCGGTTGATTAATACTAAATTGAATGGTTTCACATAGTTTAAAATATTTTAATAAGAAACATAGATTATTTTCAATAATTTTTCATTTAAATTTTTTTAAACGTCCTTAAAAATTGTTTTAAACATTTTTAAACAATTTTTTAAGTTCAATACCCGAAAAATCGGGGGTTTTCTCCTCCTTGCAGGAATCTCTTCTTCTCGAGCTGATAATGGATGACATCACCAGGTTCATTGGATTTTGACAACCACTCTATGAACTCGATTGATCCAATCTTCACCCCTTTTCTTTAGCATCGTGTTCTCAATGATGTCTTCACTGTTTCAAAATAGACTGGCCAAGAATAAAACGTAATAGGAAAAGGTGTAAAATAAAGATTAATAAGTGAAGAACCTAAGGACATTACGCATTACTCTGTCATACCAGCGAAAGGAAAATCCACAACCTCTTTATACACTGATAGGAACATAACCATAGCGGTTAACAGGCTTCAGCCTACCCCTCTACCTCTTCGCCTCTGTTCGAGGAAATAGAGAACCAGGATAACAATCTGTAAATGTCTACAGACGTTATGGTAGTACCACTTCAGTCTGAAATGTAATGCCATATAAACCGTACCCCAGGTATTAAACTATAGTTTCTGCCGTGGATATTTTATATTAACATATTGATGTTTATCAATAAAACTTTACTCATTATTCCTCCGAATTCAAGGAGTCAGCACTGAATTCTCAGTTATACCACAAAACAACACATGATCAACACGTTAACTATCTTTCTCTTTCAATAAACAATTAACAGTTTAAATATTCATAATACTGCCCGTCCGACTGCTCTGACGCCCGGCTCAGTTTTTACTGACTGGCCTCTACCACCACCTTTCCAGGGATGCTAAGCCGATGTTCTCCCTCTTTTACTTAAGATGCCATATGGCCCTCATCGAGATGATTTAATTATACAAACGATTTAGCGCCTTATTGGCTTATTTTTACTTTAAAAAATAACTATAAGTTATTATAAAATCAAAAACTCTCACAAATTATCAAAAACTTTTTAAAATTTGTTAAAAAAATTTTAAAAATTTTAAAATTCAAAAATAAATTAATTTAAACATTAAAGAAATTTTTAATGTCGTTTAAAACTATTTTTAAAAACGTTTAAAAATTATTGAAAATAATCTAAATTTCTTATTAAATATATTTTGAACCACTGCAAAACCTTCAAAAATTCTAATTTTAAATAAAATTAGAATTTAAATAAAAATTTTAAAGTTATTTAAAAAAATAGAAAAAATTTTTAAAAATGTTTAAAACAATTTTTAAACCCGTTTAAAAATTTTTAAATCGAGAGTTATTGAAAATAATTTAAAGTTCTTATTAAAAACATTTTACATTATTTCAAAACATTTAAATATTCTTTTTAAGTAGTTTTTAGTAATTTGTTTTTTCTTTTAGTAATTTTAAAACGTATAAATAAATCTTAAAAATTATATATGAAAAGTTCAATTAATTTTTTTATAAATTATTAAAAAATTGTTTTAAATTCTTTAAAAATTCTAAACATTTTTCAGTTATTTAAAAAATTATAAGAAACCTTAGAAAATGTTTAAAATAATTTTTAAAAACCTTTAAAAATTTTTAAATCAAAAATTATTTGAAAATAGTTTAAATTTCGTGTTCCAAGCGAGGACGGACTTGTTTATCAGGTGCTTCATATTTCTGTGAACAAATGTTTGCGTCGATGTTGTTAAATTATTTAGTAATTGTCGCAACCGGGCGAACATCTTGTTGCAAGTTGATTTGAATGAGGTACTTCTTTTTATTTTGAATCACTTGGGTAAGAATTTACTAATTTAGAATATTTGATTTCTTTTTTATTGAGGGTGGGTCGCTTTTATCGCAGCAACTGCTTTTTGTTGTGAAAATAACGAGCGGGCTCTATGTTGCGATAACAATTTGTTTTGCTTTCACATTTGAACCAACGTTTAGTTTCTTTACAAACCCAATTTGTTTTGAACTAGCATGACTATGAATAGTAGGAACGTTTGAGACATACTCGGTAGTATATTTTATTGCTCATAATTTGAAAAACAGGCAATAAAATGAAAAAAAATTACAATTTAAAATGTGACGTGCTTTGTTTTATGAAAAGAACTAACAGGGTAGCTGAATAAAAAACGTTCTTTTTTAATATATGATTGATTGTGGTTTCAAACTTTCTGATAAATCAAATCAAATTGACTGCCGGGTATATCTTAAACGTTCTTACAATACTATAGCCAGAAAATAGAGTTACAAATAAAACAGAAAAATTAACTGGTATTTTTCTAAAATCGTGCTGTCTTATGTTCACTTTATCTGGAATAACTTATGTAAACTTTTTTTTTAATTGTAGATTTGTAAGCCTGTCTACTCTATGTTATAGGACAATTCAAAAGCAACTTTTACAACGTAAACTAGAAAAAAAATTAAATAATTATAAATATTGTTATTATTATTATTTAGACTTCGGTTACTCAGGCTAAAATTGTGATTTTTTATGTGAGCAAACTGTCTTTAAAGATCAAATTATTAATAAATAGTAAATATTACAAGGATCGGTAGTAGCCACATTTTTAGTTTTTCTAGTAGTAGAAAAACCGTGGTGCAGATAAAGAAATTTTATCATCACAGAAATGCACTTTAGGCACACTAATGAGTGGAATAAAGATAAATCTTTAGCACAAAATAAAATTAAAATAAAGCACGATCTTTTTATTTCTGTAAGTTTTTAAACAAACCATAGCATTACTCAAAGTAAAATACAAGAGAAACAAGTATACTAGTTTTAGTAAAATAGCCTTACTTAAAATTCTGTTTTTATAATTTCCTATTACTGGACAATAAACCCAATCTCATAACCTGTGCCGCTTGTCTTAAGTGTACACAAGTATTATTGAAAGAAGTCCTAATAACAATTTACTTTAAAATAAAAGTAAGATTATTTTTGATATAATCAACCATTAGTCAGATGAGAAATATGTGATAAATTTTGATTAACTGTGATCTATTAATGCTAATAATTTTGAAAAATAGAATAAAAATTATCTCTTTGGTATTAGAGCTTAAAATATACAAAAAAAATATCGTCTAATCTCTACTATCAGTTTTGTTTAGAGGAAGCTCAACGATTCTCTAAGATCACTTAAATGTGAATTTTGGCTGACTTGTTGTAGCCGCCCATCAGTTTTGGTTTAAAAAAAGATCGGTCTGACATGTCTCCAAGAATTTCATAGTTAAGAATGCGGATTTTGGATTGGCTTATATACTGTGGCGGCTTCATTAGTTTTGGGCTAGGAGAAGATCGATGTCTGACAGCTCTACAAGAAATTAATTTTTTAGAATAAAGGTTTGGCGTGGCTTACTGTAGCGGTTCCATCCATTTGGGCTTAAGGCAATCAATATTTCTCCAAGGTTTCTATTGATTAATTGAAAAAAAGTCGCTTGGCGCTTTCCACCTTACGATCAATTTAATATATTGTTTCCTTATAAAAATTCTAGACTTCTTGCAAAAGTTCTTGCCAAGTATGTTTCTAAGTGACTGGTTTTTAACTTCGGCCAGCGTTAGCCTCGCACTGCCTAAGTAGGTCATTCGAGAGTATGTGCTTAGAGGTTTTACTGCCTGATTCACATAGTCTGCAGTTTTTACTGTTTGTCAGACCCAGCTTTTTAAGATGATACCTTACGAAGTAGTGTTCAGTGAACAAGCATGCAATGTTTTTTATTTTGTTCTTTGATAATAAAAAAGCTTTTTTGCTTTTTCTGGCAAATATTTAATACATTATTTCGCTTGGCTTTGCCCGAGAATATTTTCCCAGTAGCGCATGTTGACTGCTGATTTCCACCTAAAGATTTCCACCCGTCTATGCAAATTTGTTAATTCACAGAGCGGTTCGAAGCCTATTGAGAAAACTTCAAAACCTGCTCTCGCTAATTCGTCGACTTTATCATTTCCTTCTACACCTTCATGATCTAACACCCAGATGAGGGCAATCTTGTAGTATATTGCCAGGTTCTTGAGGGATGATTTGAAATTTAGTGTTATATGCACTGGCAGCTTTTATGCCAGCTAGGCTGTTAGCCAGAATATAGATCTTCTTGCTTTTAATACGCGAACTTGTGAAATTTGACTTTAAGCCGCGTCAGCAACGACCGTTTCAAACGGCGTTTTAAAGTCAACCATTGTTAATCATACATGACGTTCATTAGTTGTTTACGAAAACCTGGCTTTAAAAATAAAAAGTCCAGTATTTTGACGTAACTTATTTCAGATGTTCTTTGATTGGGCCAACCTCAGAGATGTTGGTAGACTCTCTTTTGGCACCTGTAGGTAAAAGAGGTTAAGTTCAACCGCAGCTCTAGACTGAAATTTCGAGGTTTTTTGCGTATCCTAGTACGCAGTGAGATCTTTGTGTTAACTCGCAGAGTAGATTATCTCACAGCAGATGGGACAGCATTCCACTTTGTGAACATCTTTTAACCGTGGTCAGCAAACTGCTTTCCTCTATCAGTGAGGCCGATATTATGCGGCTTAAAGCATTAATTCAATCCAGCTTGTTACAGCTGGCTTAATACAATGTTGTAATGTTGCCTGCTTTATATATTTAAAGAAGTGTTATCAAATGCACCCTCTATATCTATAAATAAATTTGCCAACAACTAGTCTTTTTGTCAATGTAATGAAGCGCTTTTATTGTGAATTTGCTAAGTTGGTATGCAAATTGTTTGAAGTGTGACTGTGCTTTGTTGTAGAGTACGTTTTTTATGTGGGTATTTACAATTTTGTCTATTGCTTTATGGTGAAAAAAGGATAAGCTGATTGAGCAATACAATTTGCCCACGTCTGGAGGTGGTCTGCTGGTTTTTGGAATGAAGATTATTTTTACTTTTTTCCAAGACTGGAAAAATTTTGCACTCATAGGCACAATAAGGCTAGAAATATTCTATAGCCTCCGTGTGATTTGTAGAACTTGAAACTGTTTATTGTCCATTTTAGCTTTGCAACGGAAAAGATTTTTCTTGCCAGGCGTCTGTTGTCTCAGTTTGAATGCTAGTATGCATTACTTGCAGGAGCAGAGTTTGCCTTCCCAATATTGTTATTTGACTCTATATAGACCAAGAGGTGCATCGACATCAACACTTGTAGACTTTCTTGGGCGTCCTCGGTGAATTTACCATTAGGTTTTTTAATCAGTTCTATATAGCACTTTTTGAAGACGCACAGCTAAGCCAAGCTCATCAATTCCCTCGCAAAAGCGCTTCCAAGACTGCTTTTATGACTTCTTCCATTCCTTTTTGTATCGCGTTAGAGCTTATTTGTAATCATCTCAAAGTTTTAGTCAAAAGACTTTGAGCCTGATTCAACGCTTTCTTTGCTTTGATCCTGAGCTTGTCTAGTTTGTCGTTTTACCACGTTACGTCCCTAGAGACAGTACGCTTTCTCAGAGCAGCTAATTTTGAATAAAAATATTATTTGTTGCCTCATATGTTTAGAAGCAGCTTCTCACTTTTCTGTCATAGACATTTCGTAATGAAACCTTTCGAATTCAGTCCTCAGTGTTTCCGTGAAGAGGCACTAGTCCGCTTTCTTTGGCACTCTGTCATGCACTTTTTGACCACTTTTGTAGTTTTTAGTTTAAAAACTATGGTCGCGTGATCTAAGAACGATGGTTGTTCATCCATTACTTGCTAATTTTTGACCAACTGCGTAATTAACGGACTTCGGTGAGTCGTTAGATTTCTGGTGGTGCACTGCTTTTTTCACCGGAAAAGTATGCCGAGGTTATTACTATACTCTTCTGGCCTGTTCCGATCGGCAGTTCGACTATAGCCGCTGTCAGGTCTCTCGTTATAACTCTGGTGTTGAGAAAAAATTTAATATTTTCAGAACATAATACTTTTCTTGGTCTTACATAACTGAAATAAGCTAGAAGGCTAGGTTGTTCAGCTGGGGTTTTTCAAATAGCTTTACGTCCACTTGCTTTTTGACAACTTCCAGAATAAGACACTAGTTGCTGCCTTTGAGTGCTGAATGTTTATCTGGATACATTTGAGACCTAGGCCGTTTGGGCTTTGGTTCTTTTTTTTTTGAGGTTGGTTTGTTGGTAGAATTTTAGAACATTTTTCTTACCTTTAGAGTTTGCTGTGTACGATTGTACTTATGATACTCTTATAGTCTTTAATGCAGTAAGGACAAATGAGATAAGCGACAAATGGGACGAAGGAAGACAGAGGTTAAAAGCTAAACTTTTACAAAAAATAAATGTCGTGTCTAAAACATTATAAAAGAAAATGGCCACAGATAAAAAAAAATTGACAACATTTTTGATGTGATAAGAGCTATCATGCAGAGAAAAGAGTCTGAAGAAAGAGACTATAGGAGTCTATTAAATGATTAAACACAGATGACGCAGTGACAGCCAAAGATACTCGAGAAAATGTTGATAAGATGGTACCGAGCATTCTCAGAGGGCCTTATCGAGTGGTTTTAGTGGGTAGGCAATAACAATTGAGAGTCTCACATAACCGGTTTGTGATAAGCAAACAATATGGGTAAAGCATTTTCCTTCGCAAAAAAAAACATACTACTAGATAGGAACAATAATTATTCTGCTAGAATGTATTGACACCATAAATGCCACCACGGGTGTTAATATACCTCCAGTTAGCACTACGTAGGAACAATTCAAACAATTATTCTGCTAGGATTAAATGCACAATTTTAATGAATTGAACCGTTACAAAGCACTAACATTCTAACAAATTTGCTACAAATCCAACAACAACACAAGTGAAACATTTTTTAGTTTATAATAATAATGAATCAAATTACTGAATCATTACTTTTTTCAGAAAAAATATAATATAACGATGTAAGTTTATGATTTTCTGATAATAATTGATAATTTGTGCTGATAATAGTGATGCTGCTAATTAGTATATCCAGTAGTTAGATCCAGTAGCTACATAATTTAGACAATACAACTAGAAGCAAAATAAAAACAAAATGTTGTTTAAGCAAACAACCTTCACTGTTGTTGCAGGTGTAATCTCTTAACTGAACATTATTTTGTTTTGACCATTTATATATCTGGTCTAAGCTGGCATTATTCAATTGTCCACAAGAAATTTCAAGAATGTTGACAGAAACGTTAGATTTAAAAAAATCAGGTGACAACTCTTTTATGTCATTGCCTGACAAATCAATTAAAAAAAACTTGTGATTGGTAAAAGCCTTTTCAAAGCCATATTCTAATTTATTGCTATCCATTAGTATAGAAAAATTTTGATCTTTCAAATTATCAAAGACATTTTGACTTAAGTTCGCAATTTGGTTGTGAGCTATGCGAATTTCGGTTGAATTATTTGTAATCCAATCAAACGCTTTTTCGGGTAGACCTGCAATTTTGTTGAAAGATAAATCCAGCTCTTGCAGTGCAGGAAGAAATTTGAAAGCATTTGAGTAGAATGTTGTAAAACAGCAATGATTCAAATCGACAGATTTTAAATCTACTAACGAATAAAAGGCTTCAAATTCAATTATTGCTAATTCTTGGTTAAAAGATAATATTATTTTTTTTAAATGTATATTTTTAAAAGTGTGAGTTTTTATTGATTTTATGTTTGATCCTGATATTTTCAATTCCATTCCAGTCGTGATCGCATTAGCAAGAAACTCAGTTTCAATTTCTTCAACGTTGCAATAAACAAGAGATAAATGTTTTATTTGATGTTTTATATCAAATAGGTTTGATTTTAAAAATTTAATTGATTGGTAACTCAGATTTATCGTATTATTATCACTTATAGACGTTACGATTGGTCTATCAAATTCACCAATTAGCGTCCTACCGTCGAAAACTGAGTAAGCAATTGAAACATTACTCGAAAATACCGAAACTATTTGCAGAGCAAAATAGACTATCTTCGCTCTTACACACGTCATCATGATTCAACTTATAATAAAACTCTTCACAAAGAAGTCAATACCATCAATATTTTGTATACTCAATATTTTTTCTATATTACCTAAATTTACTACAACGAATATTATTTTCAACCAACTGAGTAAAATTAGTTAGAAAATGTGATAGATATCTAAAACTGTCAAGTTTCTTTCAGGGTAGATTTCGACATAAAACTTTTTATAATAAATTACTTAATATGAATAAATTGCTTTGAAATTATACAGTGTTAGTAGAATTATTACAGATTAGTTTTAGTAATATATAATTTTAATAATATATTTTTTTAAATTTAGGCATTTTTTTGAGATATGTCGTCTGACAATGTTATTGTTTCCTGCTTTAATAGCCAAAAAAAAATGTGTAAAAACTTAAAAAAAAATAGGATTAGGTTAAGTTGCATAAAGTGTACTACATTCTATATTAAATGTGCAAAAAAATTCAAAAAGGCGTTGTAAACTAATCTTGAATATATATTTATTAACTACAATATCCGACGGCTTATTCCCAATTATAAGCAAAGACAAAAACGGTTTCTAAGTAACAAAAAAAATTATTTATGTAAAGTATTTTTACAATGGAACTCAGCTGTTAGAATTTTAAAAAAACCATCCCAGTGTGATGCCGCAACTTATTCAGTGTTGACATCTTAGATTGGAATCAAATAGATGCAGATATCTTGTGATGTTTATTGACGTATATAATCACTACATTAATCACTGGTACAAATACTTATTACTATTACTTATTTTTATAGAAAAAAAAATTAAAAATCATCTCAAAAAGGCATGTGAAGACTCATCTCCCGAAAATAAAACAATTTTTTTTATTTTTAAATTTTGTCAAAAAAATAACGGCCGAAACAGTAAAATAAGTCCGGTTACACGTTACACGATTTCAAATAATTACCAATCCATTATTTTTGTTTGGTACAATCGTAACATATTTTGAATACGATATGAGAAAATTAATTGTTATGAATTTGTTTGTAGAACATATCGCCAAATAATTTTATATTTTTGTCGACGAAAAAAAAAGGTTTTTAATTCGACTAATACCTTTTACGCTGCATAACTTTTTACAACAATTTTTTTTTACTGGATAAACTATTGTTCAAAGTTTGTACCATATAACTTTGATAACAAAATTGATTTTTAAGAAGAACAAAATAAGGAATGAATAAATGTTCGTCTAAAAAATTATTTACATTACTTAAATAAGTACGACTTAGACTACAAGGTCTAACAACTATTTTCGTTGCTTTTCAAGGTGTAATTTTTTGTTGACTATAATATTTTATTTTAAAAATTGTTATTATTGATTAGGTATAGAGGATAATACGTAGAGATATCTAATTGAAAAATTGAAAAAGCAGTTTTTGTTTATAGCTGAGTTTGATAGGGATAGGGTTATTTTCCTTTATAAATTCGAATTTCGGTCTTCCTAGTGTTCTAGTCTGCTAAAATTTTACAATAGAGCAAACGCTAATTAAAATTTTTTATGGCTTCATCAATGGTTAGATTTTTCGTCTTAGTGTTCTAGCCTGCTACAATTTTACGATGGAGCAAACGCTCATTGAAATTTTTTTATGTAAATCTTACATTTCATCCGGTTTTCTGATTTTTATATTTCTATATTTTCTAGGGTCAATGATCTATATTGGCAGTATCTTTGACCAAAAATTACAATCGGGTAATATTCTTTCAATGTTTGGAAAGTCTAGACAATAAAATCGCAGTATTGTTTACCAGTGCCTTGGACCCAGTAATGATAATTGTGTGAATTTTTTAACCGGCCATTCTTATTTAAGCAAAGACTTTTAATATTTATATGAGTTCATTAATGATTAGATTTTTCGCTGTTTTTAGACACTTGACTTCTACAATTTCTCTACTGCTTGTTAAACCATCTGGGGAAGCACCTAAATATCCATGTTCTAGGTGAACAAATAGACCACAATCGGTCACTTTTTCACTAGTTTGTTTCATGTAGGTATCAATGGCAGGCTTTTTATTTAATTTTCTATATTGCACTGCAGCGTTTGTAAATGGTTTAGAAACGGTCAACTAGCTTGCTTCATCTGCTATTCTTTCTTCGTTTAGCAAGTTGACCAAACATTGATGCTGTTATACGATTTTTCTATTCTGCAAACCAAATTTCATTATCACTTTGCTCTCTATTTTTTTTTTCTATTAGGTTCTTTTGTTCAATGGACACCTGTAGAGCATTTTTGAATTCTCATGGCTCTTTTTGTAATTTTTCTGCATTTGAATCGAGTTTTTGACACATATACTCATAGGTTTTCCTTTCTTTTATTTATTTTTTTTTATTTTTGGGAGCGGTTGACGCCAAATAAAAATGTTTTAGTACTTTGCTATCTATTTCTTACTTTGTACCTATGACGTTTAATAGCAATGGATGGTCTTCTTCCAACAGCTATTTACATTGCTTTGTAGTAATCAAGCTCAGCACTGTAAGAACAAACAGTATATTCGCCACTTTTACATCTATTTACTTGTTTTCCACCAGCAAATTTGACATAAAATTTTAAGAATAATTGCTAGTACTATTAGTGACCAATTGATGAGCTTTTCGAATTACATGCTTAAGTCCTTCTTGAATGTAATTTAATGCTTAATAAGTTTAATAAGTTTTAATAATTTTTTAATTTTTTTTTGCTTAAAATTTGTAAGATTGTTCAACAATTGTAAAAAAAATCGGGGTCAAAAGTCACAAATTAAGAATCTGGTTGGTTGAAACACTCACACAGATGACTTTTTAACAATGATGTTTTATTCAATTATTACAAATATTTAGAGTTTTTATAATTATACCGGGTGTTACGTCAATTGTTATACCGTGCAAGATACGGACAAATATTAACTTAAGCATATACTTAGTACACTAGGGTATAATTAGTCAATGATTTAAGCCAAACCTGTGCCCTTTGTTTGAAGGCTAAAAGCTGGCGATTTTGTGGTTTTGGTAGTAATTCAATCTCTGATGACGGAGAGATTTTAAAATGAGGATAATGTTAACAAATGTCAATATTTAATGCTCTATTTACTGGAAAATTAATAACTAGAAGTTTTATGATTAAATTAATTTTAATGCTTTCTTCACCAATTAAACGCTGATGCCTACCATGTGGTTTTATCAGGATCTGACTAGTACAGTAGTCAGATCGTAGTTTTTAAGATTTTTTTATTAATGCTTTTTTTGACCTATATTTTTGACACTTACAATTAAATATAAAAATTTGAGAAAAATAAAAAAAGTTGCTTTTAATATATTTAAATAGTAGTTTATTTATTTAATTAATTCAAACAAATTAAACAAAGAGCAATTTGAATTAATTAAACAAATAAAATAATAATTAATTATATTGAAGTCGGATTTTTCCAAATTCTTAATTTGTTTAATTATTTGTGACTTTTGACTTCGATTTTGATTATGATAGTGTTTTGAAAAATCTTACAAATTTTGAGCTAAAAAAATTTTTTTATTTTAAAAAAATTATAAACTTTATTTAAAACTCTTGCCGAAACCAGAAAACACCATTATTATGTGCATATCATATTGTTAAAATATTTCTATTTGGCTGATTTTTTGGTCATATATTATTGTATATTTTATTCATAAATGCTAGAAATACAAAGAACAAATTTTTTCTATATAATCACAGCCTACTTACCGCTAATTTTATTACTATTTATTAATAAAACATGCAAACATTTTGTTTTTAATTTTTTGGTAATCAACAGACGCATCTCTTGCACCAGCTAAACGATCCAGTCTAAGTTATAGTCTCAAACATTTTCTAACTTACTTCTATTTAACACAAACAGACTTTTTGTAATTAAAGCTTTGTACAGTTTCAACAAAATATAAAATATTTATATTTATTTAAATATAAAATTAAAAGTAAAAGTAACAGTAAATCGTATTCTGAAATTATCAGACTTAAAATTATAAACCACTTAACCAAAATAATTATTTAGAAAAAAAGTTATTAATTAAACCTATCCTCGATTGATTCGTACGAACGTTTCCCCTGGAATGTCGATAAGAAAAGTCTGGACTATATCCGTCAGCACACCTGAGCAAGGGATCTTCTACTATTACAATGAACTGAGAAATTGAATTCAATTGCAGTTTTTCCACCTAATTAACTTTTATTTAATATTTAGTTAGTTATTTGTACGAGTAACATGGAACCGTACAAATTAACAACATTAGCCCAAAAAAACCTTCAATAATAAATTTGCTAGATAAAATTCTAATAATATGACATGCACATAATAATGATGCTTTCTGTATTTCCGCAAAGACTTTTAATATAATTTTGAATTTTTTTAATATTAATTGTCAATAATTTCTCAATTTTTATAATTTTTTTTTTAGCTCAAAAGGTTGTTCAAAACACTAACATAAACGAGATTGGGGTCAAAATTATTAATTATTATTTAATTTTATAATATTATTCAAATTTCGTTTTGTTGAATTTGATTAAGTTAATTAAATAAATAAAGTACTATTTAAATATTTTAAAAGCAATTTTTTTTGTTTCTCACATATTTTTATAATTAATTGTAAGGGTCAAAAATATATGACAAAAACAAAAGCATTAATAAAAATATCTGAAAAACTACTATTCAGATTCTGATCAAGTTGATATGGGACTACATCAGCTTTTAATTGAAAAAAACCCATTAAAATTGATTTTCCCAGTCAAAAATTCTATGTAAATAACTATTACACAAATTACATTAATTTCCATATACGTAATTTTCAGCTAAATTTGTTGAAAACTAAAAGAGAAAAGGTACAAAACGTTTTGGATGGTGCAAAACAAGCCTCAAAACCTGAGTTCAATGTTTAAATCCCTAAGAATTAAGATAAAAGATTTAGGACCCTACAGTCCCTATACACCTTTAGAGTTATAAATCATTATCGTTGAGAAGTCATCTCAAAGTTCAATGCAACCAACCAAACACAACTGTGCCATGCAAGTGGTATTTTTAGTAAAAACAGTTGCTTATAAAATGCCCAAGTGATTTATAATTTGCTGGCCACTGTACATAAAAAGAACCGCTTTTCAAATTCTGTCTAAGATTTTCAGGGTTTCTATCATTTTTAGAGTGATATATGATTGCAGCTCTGGCACACTTGATTAAACGGTTAACAACTAAGTCTTGTCACAACTTTTCAAACAGAACTAGACACTCTTTGAACTTTCATCAAAGTTTTGGTGTAATTTTTAATTACATGATTTGCACATTTAATTTTTTCAATTTGTGTCCGTCGGTATATTGACCATCAATTAAAAACCGCCCTGTTATGGTATCAATTATAGGATCTCTACTGGCGTCGTTATAATCAGTTTTAATATCCAAATTAGGTAAATCTGCATCATCATTAAATTGAGGTATAAAATCTCTTGAAACGCCATTCTCTAACATGAGAATAAGTTGTAACGACATCATTATCTAAATTTTCTTCAAATTGTATGCTTGAAATTTTTTTTGGTAAGTACGTTTGAAAGAAAAATTAATAACTGTAATTAAAAAAATGAAAAAGTTTTTTAATAATACTATATTATGTTGTGGTCATCTTTTTCTGTATTGGTATTTCTGAAAAAAATGTATCTATTAAATAGACTTTTTTCCTTATGTACACGTATGTATTGTTTTTATATGTTTGCGACACTGATTTTCGGTTTTCCACTTTAAGAAGCCAGTGTTTACAACTGCTTTTTTGCATTTTGATGAAAGTTTCAGTTTTCGTTTATTGGGCAAGCTGTGGATGTATGAAATATTTACTAGAAACATTTGTTTATTAGAAATTGAATGAGAAATTTATGCTTTTGCTTATAAACTTTGCCAAAAACACAATAATTGCTAAAATGTCAGCGTATTACAATTGTGACAAGAAACTGTTAAGACTCCTGTGCAGTGGAAAGAATTTTCAGATTTGGATTGGTCCCGCAACCCAACTTACACAGTTTTATGACATGGCCAGTGACTGACACGTAATAAACCAATAACTACATAATCATAATATAGTTGAGTCGAACTTGTTGATTTACAACACTACCTGATGTTTGAAATTTAAGATAACTTCTCCGAGATGTTTTGGTAGAATCGTTTAGATAATTTAGACGAGTATAATTCGGTAAAAATAGAAAAAAATTATTTATTGTAAATTGTGCTCATTATATTTTTTTGAAAATATATAAGACTATGATGATAATTATTATTTACAATAAACATTGATTAGATTCTGTTGAAATCTACATATAAACTAGAACTTTATAAATTACATCTACTTTTACAGAGTGGTTTTTAAAAAAACTAAGCTAAAAAAATGCCAGGCTCTGCAGTATTTTTATTTACACCTCGATTTTAAAAATTTACAACAAAATATTTAAAAAAATTATAGATTGTCATGTCTTTGCCATGAAAACTAATATCGTTCAAAATAAATATATAATATATATATATATATATATAATATAATACCATCTAAATAATGTTGTCAGCCGTAGATATCCCTAATAGGCAAATTGCGCTTTAATCTAGAATCTAACAGTTCAGGTAAGAATGGTAACATATAAAAATTTTGCAGCTTGTCAAACATAAAATTTTTCCAAAAATTTCTATCGCGAGAAATTATTTCGCAGTGATAATCTTTCTGGGTGTATATAAAAAAATAACAAAATTCTCTATTAGTAACTTCCAGCTGTCCCTGAATTTGGAACATATAATTATCTTTTGGCTTTAACTTAATTTTATTGTTATCGTCTATTATGCAATACGAAATTTTTTTTGATATAATTGCTTCGCGCACTGTCATATCTTTAAAAGCATACGGACATTTAATTTCTAATATAGCATCTTCATCAACAAGACCATCTGGTGAAGCACCTAAAAATTTATAGTCCGGATGAATAAAAATACCACAAGAAATTTATTTATTATTTAACATCAATTATAATATAATTATAATTGAACTATTGAAAAACGAATAAAATGAGCTATTCGTTGTCTGTGTGCCTCTCACCTTGTTAAGATTCAACTAAATTCAAAATTCACTTCGGTCAGAATATTAGCAGGTAAACAGAGTGTGTAGTGAAGGTGTCATTTAATCTCCTACCACCATAAATTAAAAATTAGCTACCGGCACTTCAAGCAGAGAGATGTCGTAAATCTTTTCACGTTTAGACGAATTTTTGTGTCTAGCGAACAAAATGAATATATTGTTTTCTTGATTAAATCAAAAAATAAGACAAAATAAAAAAAAATAAAAATAGAGCGAGGTAGATATTTATATCATTGCTTAGATGCAACAAAAATAAATATTATACAGTAAATGTTTTCGAAGAAAAGTTGATTCAAAAGTTTTGACATATTAATTATTTCCCTTACATCTAGCAATTTTTTTAAAAATCTGATAGAAAGGCACGGTAGATTATTGAATTTTAGATAAGATAAAAATGCGGAATTTTCTTCAAATTTAAACTAAACCGAAATAACTTGCATCAAAAATCAGTCATTTTCATGTCCCAGCGCATAGGAGTGCTGAAGAGCCTTAATTTTGACAGATGAATCAGTGCAACCCAATAGAAGCAGTGATTTCTCAACAGAATCGTCAATGAGTCCAAAACAAAAAAACATAAATTTATGTGAATGTAAGTGTTAGTGATAACCAAGAAAATGTTGCGTTCTGTGGGGATAGTGGTTCAACATGAGAACAGAAAAGCATGTCAAAAAAAACTTGTAATAATATTCAAAAAGCCGTTTTGCAAATTTTATCTCAGATTCTAAATTTTTTATAGGAAACAAACCTATTGTAAATGCATATCCCGCTTCGAAAACGTTTCTGAAAAGCTGCTGATTTTTATCACCATGGTGTGAACGATCATACATTTTATTAACAAAATTTTAATTTTTGAAAAGGCCTTTTTTCTTTTAGCCCTTAGGCGAAGTTTGTTCATCCCTTTTGTTGAGCGTCTGCGGTTCATACTCAGATAACTAAAATCTAAATTGCAATTCTATTGAACTAACAGCAATAAATAAGTTTTTAGAAAAGTCGAATAACACACAGCCAGAAAAATTTCATTCAAAACGAACCAAATGACATTCAAATTTAGTCATCAGCACCATTCCATACTGTTGAGAAGCTGAAGCACTGAAATCTAACGTAAAAAGTAGGTATTAATAGAATTGTTAATAATAAAAATAGAGTTTTGTTAGTTTAAAGGTTGAGTTCCTTTTAAACTGCTTTCTACAAATACATCATGTACTGATACCCACGGTGGCGCGCTGTCGGTCGGATCAAAGAGAATATGTATTTTACCGTTTCGGACGATATTTTTGACCAAAAAACTCAAACAAAAATAATTTTTCAAATTTCTAATTTTTAAAAAACAGACTGATATGGTCGAAAAGACGAATTTAAAATTAGCGTCATCTATGGATCTTGAATCTCACTAAAAGGAGATTCCTAAAAAGAAAACCTGATTCGCGCACAGAGCGGGTAAAAAATGTTGCTAACTTGTAGTTTGAAAAATTAATTACATGTAACTTTTGCTCAGTGAACCCTAATACATCATAGTTGTTTGTAGTGTTATCTATGTTACAAAAACTTCTCTCACTTGTTTTTGATAGAACGGTTTTTCAGTGAGATTTTAGAACCATAGATAGCGCTAAACTTAGATTTCTCTTTTTGACCAAACCACCTAGTTTTTTTAAAATTAGAAACAAGAAATCGTTTTGGAACAATATTTAAATATTCTGCAACGTTTTAAAAAAATTATTTTAAGGCTTTTCTAAGATTTTCTTACGGTAACTTTGTCAAAATAAAAAGTAATAAAAAAGTAGCCAATAGCGACTATGAAGCTTTGTCTACTAATATGAAAACAATTTATGTTTAAATTTTTTGATCAAAAACATTGTCCGAAAGATACATGTTCCCTTTCATCCGACCGAGAGCGCGCCACCGTGGGTATCAGTACGTTTGGTGCACCTTATAATTCTTGCATTTATTATTTATAGAAGTCATTTGCACGTTGAAAAAGAACTCAATTTGTAAAATAAAACTGTATTTTTATTATTACCAATTCTATGAATACCTATTTGTTCGTTCGACACAATTGATTACAATTTCATTATCAGACAACTCGGTGTTCTGAGTATGTATTGACTTGCATATCCGGTACAATTTTAAGAAATTTGCAGCATTTAGTATTTTTGGTAGTACTGAATCTTTCGTCTCTAAAGTTAATTAAACCTAGCTGCTTACTTATTGTTTGATTTTATATAAAATTAACTCTTTGCGTTAGTTTTCAGTACTTCAACTTCCCTATAGTATGAATTTTGCTGGCGACTAACTTTGTGTTTTTGAATGTTATTTGGTTTGTTTTGAGTTAATCTTTTGTAGCTGTATGCTTTTCGACTTTCTTCAAAACATTTTTATTTTTAAAAATTGATTGTAACGACGCTAGGCAAGATCCTATAATTGATACCATAACAGGGCGGTTTTTAATTATTGATGATCAACATTTCTCTCGGGAAATAAAATCCTTAGAAACTTACCGTAGCTTTTACACTAAGAACTCAAATGGCTACTTTAATATAATATCTTGGAGTACTCAAATTCTAATCTGGGCTTAACGTTTTGAGTGCTCGTATTGTAAAGTGCAAAAAGTGGTGGGAAGTGAGCCTGAATCTAACCTGGATCATGAAAATATGAACAAAATATTGGACATTCAACCAACTTTTCAAAGTACACTTTCAGTGAGTGACAGTGCTATTTGGGGAATAATGTCTATAGGTGGTAGACACACACATATGGAAGAACTGTTTTCCACAATAGGTGTCAAATCTATAGACTATAATTATTTCAAAAAATAAAATGAAGTCAGGAAAAATCTGGCAAGAAAAAGCGCTTTCAGTAAAAAATGGTGATGTGACACAAGATGAAATACCTTTTATAACAGTAGCGGTGGATGGCGGGTGGTCTCACCACAGGTATTTATATAATTCAGGGGTAGCTTGTGTAATTAGCTCAAAAACAAAAAAACTTTTTTATTTGAAAGTTAGAAATAAACATTGCGCTAAGTGTCTTTATTTAAAAAAAAATGCCAAAGAAACAGTTCATAAACATTGCTTTAAAAGTTGGCCAGGAACTTCATGGAATCGAACATTCTTGTCGATGCTGGGCTTGATTACCAGATGAGTTCAATGTGGCACTACAAAGCAAGCTGTAGGAAAAAGTTTATCCATTCCTAATAAACGTTTTGCGTACAAACTAAGAAATAAAGTGCTAAGTCCTAAAAATCTTTATTTGGCGTTGACCGCTTCCAAAAATAACTAAAAAAATGAGAAAAATAGAAAGGTAGACTATGGGGATATCAAGAACTCTATTTATTATGCAGAAGAATTACAAGAAGGGTCATGGGAATTCAAAAATGCTCTACAGGTGTTCGTTAAACAAAAGAACCTAATAGAAAAAACAACTAAAGGGCAAAGTGTTGATGAGATTTGGTTCGCAGAAAGGAAAATCCGTATAAGTGCATCAGGTCAAACGTTAAACGAAGAAAAAATAGCAAATGGAGTAAGCTAGTTGATTATTTCTTGTATGCAAAACTATTTACAAACGCTGCAGTACTATATGGAAAATTAAACAAAATGCATGCCATTGAGACCTACATGAAGCAAGTTCGTCAAAATGTTAAATTTATTGAAAAGTGAACCAAGTTTAAACAAATTTGTTGTCGTTTATCGTTTATACGATATATGTAATAATTTTCTATTTTGCTTTAGATTATTATTAGTAGGCAATATAAAAAACAACTATTAATAAAACAATTTAAAAAAAAACATGTGAGGGTTTTATGGTTTTAATTCTTTCAAAAACCATTGAAAACCGTTGTTATTTTTTTATTTAAACATTTTTGTTTAAATATGATGTTAAATCCCTAAGAATTAAAATAAAAGGTTTATAACTATTAAATTTTAGTTCGTTGAGAAGTCATCAGCCAAACAAATTATTATTTTGTCTAATTATTTGTGACTTTTGACGCCAATTTTTTTATGACAGTGTTTTGAACTACTTTACTAATTCTTAGCTAAAAAAAAATTATCAAAACTAAAAAAAATTAATAAAAATTATTATTAAAATATCAATAATTATTTTTAAAATCTTCTCGAAAATACAGAGAGCTTTATTATTCATTATTATGCTCATGTTATACTGCTTGAATGTTGTTAAATGTTAAATCCAACAATTCAAATAATATAATCGCAGATTAGTAGAGACATAGTGATTTAGCTTGATGCTTCCAAAAACAAACTCATATATTCTACTTAGATTTAAACACACTTTGTAGTTTATGTTTTTAATTTAATTGTTGAATTAGTCTTTAAACTAATTGAAAATTAGAGGCTTGTTTTTTAACAATTTTTATATAATTGCAAAAGTAATATTGTTATTATCATTAATTGTCAAAGACAGTAATGATTTTTAAATCCAACAAAATTGCTGTGTTTTTGGGACAAAAATTGTTAAACATAATAATCCAGCAACATGGTTTAAACATAATAATTTTAGTGTTTGTATAATACAGTTTATCACATTAACATTGGAACTTGGAACAGTATTTATAAAGTGCAGTTTGGAAATGCAAAAATGTATTTTTGACTCTTCAGCTGCTTCTCGTAGAAGCAGGTAAAATGACTTAATCTTTATTATGTTAATTCTCATTATTTTTAATGAGAGAAAGGAAGGATAAAGATTTTAATGTTTGTTTACTATGTAATTCCGATGATTGACAAGTGTCAAGAGCTTTTAGAACTTCCAAACTTGCAACCAACCAGACACAGTTGTGCCATCCAAGTGGTGGTTTTAGTAAAACCAGTTGCTTTTAAAATGTGAATTATAATTTGCAGACAACTGTACATCAAAACTCTTCAATAAAGTTGAAGTGTTCAACTGCCTGTTCAACTCTCTGGTTTTAAACAAGCTGGAATATGCATTATATATTTTCTGCTCTATAAGACTAACAATGTCTATTCCCTAAGAGGTGTTGATTATAAAAAAATGCTTAGTAGTCAGAATCTACAATCATTAGATCAACGTCGGGAGAAACAAGAGGCTTGGCTTATATGGAAAATTGTACAAAATAAAATTGATTGTCCGAAACTTCTTACATAGTTAACGTTCCATGTACTGCGATTTAATTCGAAGCTATTGTCAAAAGCTTTCTTATTTAGGTCACTTTAACTTAAGAAAGCCATAAGAAAAATATATTTTATTTTTAGATCATCTTTTGTGAATTGACCATCGAAACCCCCTAAAAGAATAGAAACATTTCCACATGTGCCAACTCAATACACTCGACCCTACAAGCCAAAAGGCATTCCAGAAATTCAGATTTAGCAGTGATTGTGTTTAGTGCTGTTATAATTATTAGTTAATTCTTAGTACTTTATATATATCGCCAATTGCCCACGATCATCTACCCGCTTAAGTACATCCACCAAATCAACATCTAAAAGTAAGATTTCTTACGGAGTTTCTCAATTATCGCATGAGTTCAAAGGGTTAATTTAATGTTTGATTAGAGAAAAATAATGAAAGAATCAAATTAATCACGTGAATAGAATCATCTGATTATCTCGATAAATCAAGTTGTAAGAATTAAATTTACGGTAACGTAGATCTAATTATAGTTTGTTGGCATAATATATTTTGATAAATTTGCACCTTCTTGTGACAAAAATACCATTACTAACTATTCGTATCTAAAGTAGAACCATTGTCAATCTAAATTAGTCGATTGCGTTTATTAGCAAAGATTATATTACAGTTAAGCATATGCAAAATAATTTATATACAGGGCGTCTAAGTAGAAAGTTGATATACAAGATGTATCAGAGCTGACTTGCTTTAGCCGTGGCAACTATAACAAATTACGTATACTAACGTAGACTAATTGAAGATTATAATCGTATTTTGTTATTAAATATATTACCTAAGATATTATATTATCTTAGAAAATATTATTTGTATCTTTGTAGTTGATTGAGTGGACTAGTTAGCAATCTTCAGACTAGCTAAATTTAATGTAATAATACGCTTTTGTCTATTCTACCTGCTCTAAGTAGAGGCCTGTGTTATTGCGGAGTTTTTACAACACTTTGAGCTTTGAGCTTACCCTAATAGCATTGAGTGTAAAAGCTAATAGTCAGTAGAATCTAGATACCGAAAGATATTTTTGTAAAGCATTACACATTCGAGAACACGTTTTCGTGTCGTTAGTGGATGTAATCGTAGCCTAATTATTAGATTACATCTACATTGGCGATGGTGTTTTATGCACATTTCGTAAGCTAGCTTTTCCAATGGACAGAAGTTCATAGCTAACCTTTCGATACTATAATGGCCAATCAGTTATAGGATTAATTGTTTCTGATTGCCGCTGTTCGATTTATTACCTTAAAGACAGTGCTCAGAGTAATAAATTATAATATAAAGACTGAAGTCTTAAGTCTAATATAAATATCTAGATGTTATTTCTATCTGATAACAAGATAAGTACCGCTAATTATCATTATGTGTTAATACCCAAACGGCCTACTCTTATTAATTTATGTGTAATTGCAAACTGAAGCGCCATTTTTACGTTTTAGGATTAGCGTTTGAAAGTGCGGTTTGACATCCAGACAATCTTATTATTCCCTCTAAATCAACCAAGACGGTAAGATTTAAAATAACTTTACTTAAAAAAATATATTTTGGTATGAACAATTCCCTTTCCCCCTTTTATACTATGTTCCACTTTTTATCTTTTTACATCTAGAACCAATATTCTATTGTAAAAAACACCCTTGTACGCTGTGTCGTTTTGCTAACTCCTTCTATGGCTATATATTTTTTAGCTCAAAAAAGATATTTTTCCTTTTTCTTTTTTCTTTTTTTTGTCTTTTTTTTTGTCCTCTCGTTTGTTTTGTATTTTGTTTTAACAATTATTTGTTAAGTGGTGAACATGAAATGTATTGTACTTTTATAGGTTCTTTTTGTTCTTGTTTAATTAATTTTTATATCTTTGTTCATAACTGTTTTCTATATCATTCATTGTTGAGTATAATTTTTGTTTGTTATTTGTGCTGATTTTTGTTTCGTCTTTTTATTGGGACTTTTCTGTTGTTTAACTCTCCCTGTCCAGGATGCACAGCAATTTTGCTGGATTTAAAAATCATTACGGTCTTTGACAAATAATGACAAAATTATTTTTTCAATTATATACAAATTTTTGAAAAAAAAGTTTTTAGTTTTCAATTAGTTTAAAAACTAGTTTAAGAATTAAGTTAAAAACAAAAACAACAAATTGTGTTTTAAGCCAAAGAGAAAACATAAGATTGTTTTTTGAAAAATTAAGTTAAATTACTATCTCCCTACACATCTGCGATCATATTATTAGAATCTTTGAATTTAACACTTGAAATTCGAATAATATGTAATTAACATAATAATGCTGCTTTCTGTATTTCCGCAAAGATTTTTAAATTCAAATCTAAAATTTTAAGGATTTTACTTATTGATATGGGTACAATACCTATATTTGAAATAACTTAAGGTAACATTTTTACCTTTTTCAAATGTCAAAGATCCCTAATGGCCACCGAAAGCAGCAAATATTTAGCCATTTTTGTATCAAAATTATAAATACTATTATAAAAAATTGGAAAAAAATTCAAGTCATGGGTCAATTTAAATTCCTTTCTCATCATCGCGCAATTGATGCTATGTGATCCCATTATTTACTTTTCAACACAATCTGGGAAAACACAGCTTGGTTTTCCCAATTTTTCTTGATTTTTTTTTGACGTATGCTAAAATAAACTTATTTTAATAGATTATCTTTAATAATAATAGATTAATTATAAAAATAACATTTTCTATAGATAGAGAAAGTAGTTATAACCTTCAAGGTAACCAGCTCAAGTAAAAACTTTAGAAAAATATTAAGAAATTAGCCTGTTTGTGTAGCACTTTGAACTTCATGTCACACACACACACACACACAATGGCTTTATTTTTTTTTATGTACAATTTTCCTTGTCCTGGAGGCACAGCAATTTTGCTGGATTTAAAAATCCTTACGGTCTTCGACAAGTAATGATGATAACAATATTTTTTTATCAAATATGTAATATAAAACGGTTGAAAAACAAGCTTTTAATTTTCAATTAATTTAAAATCTAATTTAAGAATTAAATTACAAACAAAGACAACAAATTGTGTTTTAAACTAAATAGACTGTACAAGTTTGTTTTTTAAAAAATCAAGCGCATCTGCGATCATATTATTTGAATTGTTAGATTTAACATTTAAAAACATTCGAACTATACGGCTTGAACATAATAATGCGGTTTTCTATATTTTTGCGACGATTTTTAAATCCAAATCTAAAATTTTGAGATGTTTATTTAATGATATGGGTACAACACCCATATTTGAAATAACTAAAGAAATTTTTATCATTTTTAAACTCTAGAGATACCTAATGGTCACCGAAAGCAGCGATTATTTTGCCATTTTTGTTTTAGAAGGTATCAATAATATTACAAGAATTTGATTTTGAAACAGCAATAAACAAAAAGTTTTGAATTTACAATTGGTTTAAAATCAAATTTAATATTTAAATTAGAAACAAAGACAACAAATTGTGTTTTAAACCAAATAGACTATCTTTAAACTATATAACTAAGTTTGTTTCTTAAAAAATCAAGCTAAACTACTATCTCTCCACGCATCTGTGATCATAGTATTTGAATTGTTAGATTCAACATTGAAAAACATTCGAACAATATGACATGAACATAATAATGCTGCATTCTGTATTTCTGCGAGAATTTTTAAATCCTACTTTTATTTCCGATTACACTGTGTTTTATCGATTATGCCAAACGAGACTAATTAGCAAACCTGTTTTATAATTTTGTAAGACTAATTAATTAATCCCTCCAAAACATTTAAAAATTAAAACTATTAGCGAATAGTACCGAAAAACATTCGTTAATTTCCGTCGAACATAATTGGACCAATGAGAGTCAAGGAGATGCAAGCTGCCATCAAAACTGTCAAAAAGTGACAGTTTGCCGTCGGCCAGCGGTGTAGGAGGTGGTGTGCAGTGAAAGACGAAGGTGTGCAAGAAAAGTAAAAGAAAAAAGTGCATAAATCTAAAGATAATAATTGAGTGTTGCGAAAGTGAAAACGAAGTGAAATAAATCGGTGGAAAATGAGTGGAAGAATGGCGGGACAGACTATAAACGACCGATTATTGGCAGCCAAACACAGTCTGGCCGGCCAAGGGCTAGCCAAATCCGTTTGCAAAGCCACGACTGAGGAAATGATCGGCCCCAAAAAGAAGCATTTGGATTGTAAGTCGAATTAATTCAATTAATAAAATTAATTAGGGGCGTTTAGGGGCCCTTTCTTATCTTTGTTATCGGGCACCTGTAGGAGTGACTTATCTCGACTCTACCTGTTCGATGGAATGTGGTTTTTGTGGCAGATAGCACAGCAGCCGAACTTAGTTTTATACTCATTTTAAAATCCTGTTTTATATCGTCTTCTTGTGTTGACGGTAATTTATCATTTTTCTTACATTTTTTATGGAAAGATTTACTGAATTGGTTTTAATTTTTGGTGACCTTCCAGCTTTATCACGGCTTGATAAAGGCACTTTATTTACCAAATTTATAATCATGAGATTTTGACTATATTATACTTATCCACACTGTAAACAATAAGTACCCAACCGGTGAAATCAGTCATATACAGGATGTTACAACAAAGTGAGGTTAAATTGTTTGTTACATTATACACATTTAAACCATTGGTTACATTTGATGACAAAATGTCACTTTCGTTTTACTGTACATAAACACTTGTTGTAATTGATGACTCATAATCCTGTTTAAGTAGATACTTATTTTATAATATACCGAATGTGGCAAGAAAGTGAGGTTAATTGGTTTGTTAGGTATATTATCCACATTCGGACCATTTGTTACATTTAATGACAAATGTCACTTTTGCTGCATTTATTATAAACATTTAATGGCATCAATGACATAAAAGAATCTAGGTATCTTTTCCGTTCCTAACAGATGTTCTAAAATACTGAGGTTAATTTGTTTGTTATATTATCCACATTTGCTACATTTGATGATAAAGGTCACTTTCGTTATACTGTACAGAAACACTTAATGCCATTAATGACATAAGAGAATTTTGGTATTTATTTATTCTTTTTGATTTATTATCATATACAGGTTGTTATAAGAAAGTGAGGTTAAATTAATTATTGTATTATCTTCGAATTATTTGTTACAAATGTCACTTTTGTTGTACATAAACACTTGTGTTATAAATAGCATCGGACAGTTTATTCTTTTTTCAATGATTCATTATCTATTGACACACTTTTGGCGTTTTCCAAAAAGTTTGTTTAGTAGATCTCAAGAGCTCTTTCGACTACTTTATGATCATCATCCGGGGCTGAATAATGAAGTTTTATTCTTGTAAAATTTGTTTATTTATATTTTTTTTTACTATTTTTTTATTATATCTATTGATATTAGCAACTTTTTTGATAAATGCTTTTTATTTATCAAAGTTTTTTTGACTTGAAGGGAAGTTAAATAATCTATTAACTAATAGTTATTTACCTTATTAGTGGGATAAGCGCATTATTAACATATGAATGCGGTGAGTCGGTAAGAGCATGAATATGTTAATATGCCTTATCACACGAATTAAGGTACAAAATTTTATCTACGACTACCCTAAAATTGAAAAAAATTTAGTAAGTCGGAATTTTTTGACGAGTCTAATACGAATGTCATTTAATATTAAAGTTGTCTAAGCTTTCGAAGTCATGGTAATATGTCAACAACACTGAAACTTTTTTTTTGTTTTGCAATTTCTCTTTGTTTTGTGGTAAGAATTTGTGAAAATATTGTTGAAAGCAAGCAAATATAATCATGAGCGAGTCTGAAAGTCTTCCCTCGGACATTGAAGAATCTGCAACAAATGTAATTTCGTCACTGATACCCGAAAAATCAAGGATAAAATATTAGTTTGATCTTGATTTCATTACGTAACTAGTAAGGTAATGAGCTTCATTACCCAACTCAAATAAATTTAATAACAGGTTCTTATCCAAGTAGTCGTAGATAAAAAATTTAAACTTGCTAATTTATGTTGAAAACAATGTCTTGAGTCATTAGGTATGTATCTTCTTTCTTTTCTAAATATATCAAATTCTATATCGTGTGATGTCTTTTTAATTATGTTTACATCTGAAAAAGATAATTTGTTATTAATTTTTTCTTTATAAGTGTATTTAATTGAAGGGAAACAGTAAGTTTGACACAAAATTTGTTAAGTTTTCAAAATTATTAAAAACTGCAAAGACGTCGTCTACGTACCTTATCCATATTCTAGGAATAGCATATTACACTACAAGGGCAGAAAGTTGAGATTCCTGCACTGCGCGCCAGCCTAGGGCATCATGGCGCGCAGTTCAGGGCTGAGATTTTTCTATGATTTCTTTTAGTTTTTGTTTCATAGAATATGATAGCATTGAAGTGTATAACAAACACGTAAGCTAATTAAGCGTTTTAATTAGAAATTTTCAAGGTCTTAATTTGTTAAGTTCTAATACTTATTAGGGAATTTCTGTGTGCAAATTTGGTAATCACTTTGTTATTAAAATAGTAGTTATCAGCGTGAGCAACTTTTTAATTATTATGATGTTTTATATGATATAGAATTATTATTTATTTTATAACTGAACGTAACACAGATTTTGATAATTTAATAAAAAAGTAGAATAAAATGTGACAATTAACATAGTGTATATTAATTTAAAAACATTTTAATATACTATTTTTTTATTTTCTCAAAAAAAGTTGCTTCGACCGGGAGTCAAACCTGGATCGTCTGCGTGGCAAGCGAGCATTCTACCACTAAACCAGCGATGCTTTTGAGAATCCTAGGCTATGTATCAGACCGTGACGATTATCCGAATTCAGAGGTTTTTCCTCTACTAAATTTTTGAAGATCTTACTTCAAACAATTAATAAGTACTAATCACATATTTTGGAATCTCTTATTGTTTTTTTTATCTAATATATTTCTAACAGATGTTGCTAGAGAAATAGGCATAGAATTGTTATATCTCACTCATACTGCAATAAAATGATGAAACTTCTAGCACGTATTATTGACAGTTGCAACAAATCTTTCACCAAAACCTTAACTTGTTTTTAAATCGCAGATATATAGCTCTTAATGTTTTTACTTAATAGCAGTTTAAAGTGATATTTTAGTACCTAATAAAAACAAAAAATAAAATGATAATAAGTTGACGTCATAATAATAATTATGACTTTTTATCGAGAAGAACCAAATGACTATGACAAATCTGTAATTTGTACTATACAGGGTCATTTAAATTTAAGAATGGCCATTGGTAACTTTTTAAGTGTTTTATATAGAATTATTTAAATTATCTAACCTCTAATATTTATTGAGAAGAAAGATGGAGAAAAACAGTTGAACATCATTTTTAAATGAAAGCGTTCTTTTATCATTATTTTAAAAAATCTTCTAAAATTTTTACTTTTTTTTAATATTTTTTCAAATCATCTAAAGTTTTGTTTTTAGAAAATTTTTAGAAAGCTATAATTCTTAAATATTTTTTTAAATTATTACTTTTTTGAAAATTGTTCAAATTTCTAAATCTGCTTTAAATTTTTAAAAGAATGTTTAAAATTCTTTTAGAAATTTTGTGAGGTTTTTACAAAAATTTTTTAAACTTTTTTAAAAATTTTCTCAAAGTATTTAAATTTAATTATTTTAGATTTAATTATTTTAAATATTTTTCAGATAATTTCTCATTATCTGAGAAATATTAAAATTTTTTTTCAATCTTTTAAAACTCTACTTAAACTTTTTTTAAAGCTTTTAGAAAAAAGACTTCAAACTTATCTAATAATAAAAAATTTTTTTTTTAATTTTAAAATTGTTTAAATATTAACAATAAATTAACTATGTATTATAAACTGTAAATGTTTTTTTAGGGTTTAGGGTCGAAATCATAAAAAAAGTATTAAATTAGACGTATTTTATTTGTTTTATGGTTCTGACTTTAAATTGTCAAAAAAGAATACAAATTTCATTATTAAACAAGAGCAACAATACACAACTTTATTAACAATAGAAATAGTAAGACTAGGAAAGTCATCACAAAGTTTTGGGCTTTGGGACTTTCAAGGAAATCAAAACTCAATGGCTTGCATAGTCTTCTTAATATTATTATTGCTAATATGTATTAACAATATTTTTAACTTCTGTTTTTGTGTTCAAGCCTTAACAGTTGAACTAGAGAGAAATAAGCAAAAAAGTTTATTTTTTTAAGACGCGATGCTCAATGGATTCCTAATTTAAATGATTTTGTATTCTTAATAAAAACAAAGTCATTAATAGTGGACACTTAATTTGGATGATCTTTTATAATGACTTTTAGATTATGTAATATTTTTTTAAATATACAATAAAAAAAAATCTTAAAATATCAAAATTATAATCAACAATTTATTATTAAAGTTTTTTCTTATTTTTAAGAAAAACGTTCATGTTCATTATGATTAATTTTGTAATTACCGGTTTGAATTAGTGCTAAATATGCGTTAAACGAGGAGGTAATTAAGCTGCAGTAACTTTAATGAAATCTGAAGTTAAGCACATAAGTTCAATTTAAGATACTTCCCCAACTTCTTGTTCATTTTAAAAATTAATCTCTTTTTTTTTGATAATTATTGTTTGTTTAGATTTGTTCATCCTAGCAACAATCTATTTTTGATGCAATCAGCTTTGTAATAAATAAATTTCAGTTTAAATTACTTAATTTATCGGTTGTCTTTCCATGGAATCAAATGATTTCAATTAAAATTTAACAGAAATGAGAATATTGCGATAAGTGTGTAATTCTGTAAATTTTGTGGAATTATTATTGGGGAATTTAATATGCGGTTGAGAATGACGCCTCTCGATACGTGATCCTGACTCCCTGACTGTTACTGATAGGTATTAGGATTCAAAATAATAAATGTTTGATTTTTATTATTGTTATTTTTATTTTATTAAGACATTTGGTCCAATTGTTGTTGAGGTTTTTTCTGTATCGGCTGCACCTCTTTGCTTTCTAAGGACTTGAATCCAGAAAGGAGTTAGCGAACTGACTGGCTTTTGGCTTATCCAGGCTTATTGTTTGTTTTTTGACCTGCCGTCTTCAAACAGTTAGTTTGTGTTTTTATCTTTGCTTTATTTTGAAAGCGACAGAGTTATTAAAAAAAAGTGGTGGAGAAAAGCATTACAATCATTCTAAAATGAAAAAAATTAAGAAATCTTAACCTTAAAAGAAATGCAAATTGTTACAAAGCAGACTAATTTTCTCACCGATTATAGTTGTATAGTTGTAGTAAACAATTTTATAAGATTCAATAAAATTTTATTACTCTTCAAAGTGAAAAAAAAACTTAATTTTTTGGCTAACGAAAATGAAAACATTACCATGAATCTGTGCGACTTATTTTTATTGCACTTTGTCAACAATAAAAATGTATCAATTATTTAATAGAAAAAGGTAAACTTTTCAACAATTACAAAGGAACTAGTCCACTTTGAATAGATTCGAGAGACCGTAAAACAACCTTGAATGAAAAAGTGGGAAACATAGAAACAACAGTTGAATGTACTCAAAGTACAGGTTTTTCTATTGGGGTCATCACCATTCAGCATCACCAAAAGTACCAAAAATTTTTTTGGTACTGTTATTATCATCTACTAATTAATTCTACCATTATTTTCTTGTGCTAAGAAAATTAATTTCAAATTTGATTGAGTTAGTAGTAGTAGTAGGGTAAGAAGTGATAATTTTATTTTTGGCACAATTTGCATAAAAATAATGATGAATAATGATAGTTATAATTATATAATTTCAATGTTAATTTTGAATATATAGACTTTTTTTGGCATTCTTTTGGTCTTAAACTAGTACTGAGGCCTTTGAAAATGGTAAAAAGTGAAAAAAATTAATAATAGAATGAATAAAACAAAAATATCAGAAAAAATAATTTACGGTTGATTTCAACTCGGGAAGTGAAAGAGGGTGAGCTTTTAAGGGTAAAAAATAAATTACTTTAATTTTCGACAACAGTACAAATCCTACGGATAAAAGTTAAACAGCAAAGTTGTAGGTAATAAAAAAATCTACAATTTTTATACTTTATTACATAAGTTTAAAATTTATGTGAAAAAATTAAAAAATTATGTTTTGGATTTTTAATTTTTAACTTTTTCAAAGAAATTTTTCATTTTATGAAATTTGCTGAAAACCTACTTTTTTATGTTCCAAATACATTGCATTTTTTTTTATTTCCTTCACCTTATTTTGACTTAATCGAAAAAGCACCCTAGTTTTCAATCGAAAATTCTCGCGGTTAAAATACTTGTTTTTTAAAGAAGTTGGTGAGTTTTTTTTGTTTGTTGAAATCTTTTCTTATTTATGATGTAAAAAAATATACACTATGGTAAATTTTCTCAGAAAATACTAAAAATCCAAAAAAAAACTCAAATCTGAATTTTTTTTAATCATAATGTACACTTGATGTATTTATGAAAATTAAAACTTTAATTACTCAAATATTTAAGATTTCATCTTACATTAATAAACAAAAAAATTGCAAATGAAATTTACTATTATAATAAACAACGGAATAAGTTAATAAAGTGAATATTTAATAATAAGACATTTACAATATTTTGAGCAAATTGCAGAATCTTTTTTAAATTATAAGCGTAGATGTCTATACCATAGGAGAGAAGTAGGAAGAGGCAATGACGATGTGGGTTTTTCTATAAGTGCAACCATCCAAATAAGAGCTAGTAAAAATTTTACTAGCCTAATAGCCTATATAAAACTATTAACTTTTTGAAGTAGTTTATAACTGCATTATTCGGTACCTCATCGAAAAGCTGTTCAAACAAGACGACAATTGGTCGCACGGATGAATAAGGATCATAGCTTACTTGGACAGCTATAATGTTAAATTTGACTGCCATAAACTACCTGAAAAAGATGATTGTATATAGGGTATTAGCTTGTAAAAATTTTACTAGCTCTTGTGTGGTTTGTCGCTCTTATGGTAAGACCCAGATCTTCATAGCTCTTTCCCACTTTTCTATAAATATCTTCTAATGTAAATTTTTCCAAAATATTGTAAATGTTTTTTTAAATATTAACTTATTTGGTTGTCAGTCATAATAGTACATTTTCGTTTGCAATTTTTTTGGTTACCAATGTCACGAATCTTGCGTTTCTCAAGTAATTAAGGCGTAAATTTTGATAAATAACTCAAAATGGTATTGAAATTTCAGATTCGTTTTTTTTTGGTTTTTATCTGTATTTTCTGAGATAGTATAGTACATTTTTTTTGTATCATTTGGTAGAAGAAGGGAAAGTAAAGATTTCATTAAACAAAAAACCTACTAACTTTTTTAAAAAAGCAGATATTTTGGCATGAGAATTTTTGATGGAAAGTTACGGTGTTTTTGAATAGCAATTGAACATAAGATAAAAAAATAGCATTTTTGATGAAACAAATTACAATGTGTTTGGGAGATGATAAGAACAATTTTCACCAAATTTCGTAACAAAAAAAAATTATTTCTAAAAGACAAAAATAAAAAACTAAAGTTGGTTATTTGAATTTTTTAAATAAATTTTGAGATTATGTGAAAAAAATAAAATTTAAAGGTTGTCATTCTTTATATTACTTACAACTTTGCTATTCAACTTTTTCCCAAAGGATTTGTAGTTTTGCCTGGAATTGAGATAAGTGGTTTTTTACCCCTAAAAACTTACCCTCTTCTACTTCCCGACCTCAGGTCGTTCGTAAATTTTTTTTGCTTTTATTTTTGTCATATTTTCTTATTTTTTTCATTGGGTTTTGTTGTACTATTTTTTTGTGGTTTTAAAAACTATCGATCCTGGTCTCATTTTAATCATAACATTTTTTAAATGATAATTTTCCGAGCATTGTTGTTTGTTTTTTATTTTTTTTGTATTTTTGGGCAATTATACTAATTTAGCAATTTATACTAATTAGCAGATTTTTCTTATTTGTGGACTACTGGAAATTAATGTAGAAGCGCGGTAGAGCACTGTAAAGTCGACCAGTGGAATAATCTGCCGATTTAAACTTTGTTCAAAAGCTATCAGAATCAAAGCAATTCAAAAATATTCTAGTTTTTATTTTAGGCAGACTGAATCTTTAGGTAGAAATTTCTAAACTGAAATATCTCATCAATAAAATTATTAGCGGCATCTATTAGAAGCAACCTTACATCCATAATTTGAGAAACAAGGTTTCTACATGTTTTAATGGATATAAGTCACTCTGTCAATTGATAGATACATAAAACGTGTATCGTTTTTAGAGAAAACAGAAAAAAACTTTGTTTCTAAAAATTAGAAACAACGAGCGACATCTATTAGCATCTACTTTCTATAAAAAATTTGAGAATCATGGTTTCTACATGTTCAAATAGAATAATAATTTTTATTTTTGTTTTTGTTTTATTTGGATTTTCTTTAAACAAACTTGTTAAATCTATTGATTTTTGATGAAAACATCTTCCGAATCAATGATTATATGACACATTAACACTGTGTGGAATACGCCAAGAGTGCATTAACTGTTATTGTGGTTTGAAATTTTTACACAACTTTTTAGTTTACGGCCAATAAAAATATAAGATGTGCGTGCATGTGATTCTGTTTTTGTGTATTACTGACATATCAACTGTCAATTATTTAACGCAAATGTTAAGGCTGAAATTTGATCATACTTAATATGAAAAATAATTTTGGACATGATTGGTAACAAATTAAAGTTTTATTTGCTCTAAAAGTTTTTGGGCAGTTTTTTTTGTTATTTTAAAATAATGTTTAACTACATTCAGATCAAGCAGCTAAATTTGGAATAAGTGGAGTTGAGTCACGTCAGTTTTTAATCATAAGAGTTTTTTTCTATAAATTAAAAAATATTTGGACTTTTGTAATGTTTAATAATTTTTCAGAAATACGGTGCAATTAAGATTTTAAACTGTTACAATCACGGTTTTTGGGAACAATAATTGATTACTAAAACTTTTTTTTGGAACTTTTCTTACTTTTCCAAAATAGTTTATTTTCTACTGTAAAATGCAAAAAATTATTAAAAAAAATAGTTTAAGAACAATCTTTGATTAATGAAACTTTTTTTTGGTAGCTTTCCTAACTTCTCGAAAATAGTTTATTTTCCACTGTAAAATTAAAAAAATAATCAAAAACAATAGTTTAAGAACAATCTTTGCTCACTAAAACTTTTTTTTTTAGCTTTTCTAACTTTTCGAAAATAGTTTATTTTCCACTGTAAAGTGCAAAAAATAATTTTTTCGGAAATCGTCTTGGAAACAACATTTTCCTGCTTATTTACGCGCAGGAAAATTGAATTTTCCGGACTAGTACTGTAAAAACTTTACAAGACGCAAAATAAAAAAGATACTCTAGTAACTATAGTTGCCAACAAAATTGACAAACTTGATTTTTGTGGAATTTGTCAAAAAAAAATCTAAAATTTGTAAATTTTGTCTTTTTTACGATTTCGTTACGGTTTAGTTATGAAAATAACTATAAAAAAAAAGTTTCAGAACAATTTTTGATTACTAAAACTTTTTTTTGGTAGCTTTTCTTACTTTTTGAAAATAGTTTATTTTCCACTGTAAAATGAGAAATAGTTATTTACATAAAAGTCAGGAAAATTTCACATTACTGAAGAGGAGCTAAATTGAAATATGAGGCACTTTGTGCCGAGTATTTTAAAGCTCCGAGTCAAGTAAAAGATTTTACTGACGTGTTTTGTATTAAATTTTTCCGGAAATCGTAAAAAAAGACAAAATTTACAAATTTTAGAATTTTTTTTACAAATTCCACAAAAATCAAGTTTGTCAATTTTGTTGGCAACTATAGTTACTAGAGTGTCTTTTTTATTTTGCGTCTTGTAAAGTTTTTACAGTACCTACTAGTCCGGAAAACTCAATTTTCCTGCCCGTAAATAAGCAGGAAAATGTTGTTTCCAAGACGATTTTCGGAAAAATAATTTAAAAAAATAGTTCAAGAACAATTTTCGATTACTAAAAGTTTTGTTTGTAGTTTTTTAAAATATATAGTTGATTTTCTGTCAAATTTTGGAACCATTGTAAAATGCAAAAAATAATTTTAATTGAAGCCAGGTGTTGTCGTCTAACGGAAATAACGTCTAGCCTGAACGGTTACATAAGGTTGTATATTTTAACGAATTTTATCAAAATTTCACAAAATAATACGAAATGATTTAATACATAATGTAATATCCAATCAGTTGCTTCCTATTTTTAGCTTAGGAAGTTATAATTTTATCAAAACGGAAGTTACTTAAAAAGCGTAATAGATATTAATGATAACGCTTCACTTTGGTAAATATGTACCTTTCACCAGACGGCAAATATGCATTATTATTTAATATGATAAATGTTTTTATTTTTATACAAAACTGGCACGAGAATCCCAAGAGATAAATTATCTACATGGTATAATCGTATTTTGTTTACTACGCGTTTTGTAGTAAATTATGACTCTACACGTAAAATATACGGGGTGTTTCATTTAATATCCGACTTTTCCGTTAGTTTTTTTTTCAAAATCTTTTTATGTATCACTCAAATGTATGTAGAGTTCAATGAATATGATCCTAGGTTTTACGGTTGAGAATGAAGGTAATCTCAAATGTTTTAGAAAATTTCTGAAGCCTTGCTTATGGGTTAAATTTTAAATTATCTGGGACTGATTTAAAATAACGATTTATTAATTTTTGAAAGGAATTTTTTACTTTTATTACCAAGAGTAAAAGAGCAATAACTCTTTTACTTTTCATGATTTTTGTGTATAATTTTTTTATATATTGTGGTGAAATGAGCGACATCTATTAGAGGCTATCTTGCATCAAACATTTTTGAGAAATTTTTTTTTACATGTTTTGATGCATAATAGATATTTGTCTCTAAATGACAAATGTCAATGTTGATAGACACAATTTGAAATAAAAGGTATATCGCTGATTGGACAACCAAGTTATCACTGTGCGTCTTTTGTCTCAAACGTATATCAATGATAGATTTTTAGTTAGCCACCAACTGGTAAAAAAAAGGTCAATTTAAACTATATCTGTAAACTTGGTCGTGTTTTGTTCTTGTTGGAACGCCTCAGCAAGGCACCCGAATTTTTTTCTGTTCTTAATTTTTATATTTAATAAGTTAGAATAATATTTATTTATCGAAAAGAGCAAGCCAGATTACTCGTATTTAGGTGTCTTTTTAAGTCTGAGAAAATTATAAATATTGTTTTACAGTTCCAGAAGTTCAGACTTTTTTTTGTGTCAGTTTTCTCCGTTTTTTGAATCTTTTTTTAAATTTGAAAGTCTGAAATAGTTTTTGAGATATTTGCAAGAAACACATTTTTTTTTTCACTTAATTGTTTATAATTTTTGCGAGCGGCTCTTGAGTTTTTTCAAAAAACATCTACATGACATTCCGAATTGATGGTTTTACCTAAAAAAAAACATTTGTGATTAGAATTTTACTCTTTATTTATTATATTTTCATTTTCATTCTTTTGATTATCTTTGCTCTTTTCGAATTACTGTCTGCTGTTGTATTTTCGTTCATTTTATTTCTCTTCTGTATTTTCTGTTTAATATACATATATTTTTCATTTGTTTTTGGTTATTGTTTTTTTCTTATGTTTATTTATCGCACTTTTTTCTAAATCTACACTTTTCAATATTTTGTTTATTCTTTTTCTTTTTATTATTTTTATCTTTTTGATTTCTTTTTCTTACACGATTTCTTTTTCCCTCAGCTAACACATAATTATATTGTTTTTAACCTTCAATTTTTTTTTATTTATATATTTTTTTTGTTATTTTGTTGCAACAATATTGGTCTTGTTATTTTTAAAGTTATTTAACAAGCGTTTTTTCTGTTTTTTAATTGTTGTATCAATTTTTTTTTGGTATCTTTCAAACAACAGTAGATTAGTTAATTCTCTTTTTTCTGTGAGTTTATTTGCTTTATTGTAAATATGCATTTCGTCTAATAGGTTTCATGATTTTTTTGCTTCTGACTTGGTGCATTTTACTTTTTCTCTCCTCACTGTTGTCTTTTGCGAATGTTCAATTTTTTGCTGTGTATTTTTTTTGCGGTAAACAATTTTAATAGTATTTTTTTTGACAGTTTGAGTAATTACAAGGTTGCACTGAATAAATTGACAATGCGTTATTACTATTTTTTTAGCAAGTACTTTTATGAATGAACTTTGAAAATATGTACAAATATTCATGGTTTAAATTTGCTGCTTTTCTCTATAACTGGAAACAATTACATAAAATTGAATCAATCTATAAACAACTATAACCTAATAATAATGTGACCTTACAGTTTAATAAAAGTAGATAAATCAATATCATAACAATTGTAAACCATTTGCTGTTGGGTCTTGTTCTAATAGGAATATTGCAACATCTTGTATTCTAATAGGATCAACTTCTTCATTATCAGCAAAAATATTGCGAAAGAATTTATGAATTTGAATTGAATAATTTTGGTTTTGATTAGAGCTTTAATATTTGAAGATTAAATGAGTAAAATAATCAAACATAAAACTTATTAGGTAAATAAAAAAATATTGAGTTATATTTCCAGCGCTCAAAAAAAAACAACAAGCAACAACAATATTTTATTACTTATTAAAACTATTATAAAATGTTATTTTTATCAATTATATAATGGACTGTCAATTAATATGTCAGGAGGAAAGAAAATGTTTAATTGCTACAGGAATTCAATTTTTGTTCAATATAAACAAAAAATTATTGTTTTAAAAGAAAAATTTTTATTTGAAGATTGTCTGTGTTGCTGTAGTGATGAAAACATCAGTTATGAACAAAAAACGCCTATTTTTTCGAAAAGATTGAAATCTTTATTATATAGCTTTTTTAGTTCCGTATCCGTATTATTACGAAGGTGACGGACTGTTTACTAGAATATATTTAAATATAGACTTGCTATAAATACATTACCATGTGAAAAATTACGACATGTTTAAACCGTTGAGTTAAAAAAAATCCATATTATTGTTTGTATGCAGGTTACGAACACATGGCGCATGTGTTTAATTAATGCATTTATGATGAAAATGTACAGGGTGGCCCATCAATTTGTGCGGAAAACTACAAAAGAAAACTGTTGTATTGAAATATAAAAGTATTTATTGGAGTAAAAAAACATGCGGATTTTTTTTTTAATGTTTTGACGCAAACATTATTTAAAAAAAAATTAAAATTTCTCACAATACTGCTGTTTTCTTGACATTATTTCTATTGCTTTTTGTTTTAGAGTTGATTCAGTTGGCTGAAACTTTCTAACTCCTAATTAAAAAACTCTATTGGGACACGTGCTATTTCGATTATATTTTATATTTTTTATAAACCGAGCTGCTGATACCCACCACCTTTAAGGTCACTAGATCAACACACTGCGTTTCGGGTAACGCCAATACAAAATGACACATCCGATTTGTCGTTAACAAAGAATGAAAAATGCAAATGTCGTAAGTGGAACGAGGAAGTTTTCAATTTTAGGGAATTGTGTTTTGTAGAATGCCAGAAGTATTTTAACGTCAAAAAATTTAGTTATGCATATATGCCTCTTTTACAGCAGATATTTTTAAAAATTAATAACAATCCTTAACATATAGACTTGAAATTCAGCGATAATATTATTTTTGAAACCAAAGCAAATGCGAAATTAGCAAAGATTGAACGAGATAGCTAGAGGATTAGAGCTTGAGAAACTGTATGGAAAAATTATTTACTGCTGACATTTAATGGCATTTTGAATTTTTTAAACATTTTTCACCAAATTTGATTTACTCTGCGACAAGGATAGATGAAAAAAATACTAATGGCGCTACCTAAACACGTACCAGGTGCCAGATGAGCATAATCTCACTGAAAAAAATTAATCTACAAGCGTTCTTTAACTTTTTAAGTATTTTTAACAATGTGTCAATAGAAGATTACTGTTCTCATCTGTAACTCGGTGAAATCAATTCGAATCTTAAGACATTGTCACTAAATAAATAATTTTAAATCAGTTTCGTTTTTAGCGTAATTTACACGTCGATCTACCTTGCTTATTCTCACTTTTATTTTTCTGTCTTGATGTGGTCTCTACCGATGGAGTGCGAAACGTCGACAATTTTATCAAACATTTAACACGGTCTTTTCCGAAAGATGTCAATATTTTAAATAATTTGGAATTTATTTAAAATTTTAGCATTAATCAATTGGCTTTAGTTAAAACTATGGATAGGTTTTAACTAAATAATTGGAATGACGAATTAGAAATTTTTTTAACTGAGATTAAGAACGGTTTTTTGAAACACCATCAAGCATCTTGAAAATCTCTTAAAGATGAATTTTGACGCCTTGTTGTCAAAGAAATTACCTGCTCTTGTGTAAAAGTTACATCGGACAAACTGGACGTACAATATTGAACATCATTGAGGCACCGGTCAAAATTTTTGGTTTGGAAAGTCTTCTTCAATTTGTAAATCAAGTTTTTTTTGTGCCAGAAAAATCTGTGAGGCAATAGAAATTGTAAAACATCTAACAATTTTAAATCATTGTCTTTCTTTTTTAATTGACAGATAGGTATACGAACGATTTTCAAATCATCTGATCAAATTTTTAGTCCACTGATTTTGATGCTTTATTTTTGCTAGTGACGATAAGTAGTAAGTAGTACTTTTTTTTTGTAAATTAATGCAAGTTTGCTCATTTGGAGCGTAGGCTATATTTATCAGTGAGATAGCAAGATAATATGAGCGATTAATTTTACATCACAACTATAATTATTCTGAAACTGTTATCTGTCATAAGTTGAACAATGCAATCCCTATAATATTTTTGATTTACTGCATAAGTTCATGACCTAATATTGAACAAAGAGTATATAATCTTAGATTTATAAGCCAGGTTTAATGTTATAAATAATCATTAAATGAAATAACACTAACATTATTTCAGTTGAAGATAAAAATTATATTTTTTTTAGTTTTTTACACCATTGCAGGAATGGTACTAATTTAACATTTGCAAAATAGTTTATACATCTATTTGATGATTTTTCAAATAAAACAAAACTGGTAGATGCTGTTGAAAAGAATTAAGTTTTTGTTTTTTCGAATATTGTAAATTTAACGTTATATGAAGTTTTTATTGATCTACAAGTTTTTATATTTATAACAACTTTCACATAATACATACTTCGTTTTTACTACGACTAAAAACACGTACCATTTTAAGTTTTATTTTTCAAAAGTTGAGTTAAAATAGTGGTGAATAATGTTTTATTAATGACCAAGGGCAATAATGAGACTTTTATTATTTCTTAAGGTCAATAATGAAGATTAGGCATTTTTTTCTGTTTAAAATTAATTTTAAACTAGAATGGTTTTGCAGCATAGTTTTTTATAAGGAGTATTATATATTTACGACTTTAATTAATTTTCACCAAGGGATTTATGGTTATTTTAGTAAATAAATATGAAAAGTTTAATTTGCGCATCTAAACACATTCTCATAGACTATGACAGAAATGACAATTGAGGCAAATGTCGAAACAACTTGGCTTCTAAGATTAGCGACAATCATCAGACTAGTACATCTAGGTTTGAGAGCTTTTTAATATTTTTTTTTAACTTATAACTGTTATGGGAACAAAGAATTGATAGAAGTGTTGCATTATTTCTTATTATTTCTATAAAAATAGTTTGATGTTTTTAGCAATAATTAAAGTATTGTGAGATACAGCTTAGGGATGGCTTAAAACTTATCAAAATGACAAGATGAATAATGACTAAGACAAACGCCTACTTGTATAAGATGACATTATTGATGATTTAATCGGTGGTATAAATATCTAATTGTTATACTAATGTGTTAGAAAGCATCAATTGCAGAAACTATAGTTTATTTATCCTTGACATTTTAAAAAATATTAAGGTTGCTGTTCTGAGTTTATATTGTTTTAAAAGAACGGCGTAAATGGGGATGGATAGAAAAGAATTTTTCAGTTATGTTCTTCTAGAAAGTGAGACCCGGTTTTCGGTAGAAGACACTTTTCAAAATACAAAATTGTCAATAATAATACAGCTTGTTGTTGGTATTTATAATGTTAAACCAATTAACTGCTCTTACTAGAAAGCTAGTTAATTGTAATTTATCATTATTAAATTGGTGCATTCTTCCAAATTTTATAAAAACGTTTAATTCTACAAACTAAACTCAAAATTTAAACAAATACTGAAATAGCTCAAACATCACTATATAAGGTAATATCAGTTTCACTTTCAGTCTTTATGGTGAACTGATTTTCTTGTTTCATAGATAAAGTTACTTTCTTCATAATGTAATGTCTTTTTTCCGGTTGTTACATGAAAATAAAATAAATAGAAGGCAGCCAGTCTCACAAGTGTATTTTGTGCAACCATGCAGAAATCATAATACGGTGATGGTTCTAAGCAATTCAATAAAGTAGACTACGAAGAGTGAAAAAATACTCAAAGAAGGTGTTTTTCTCTGATTAATGTAGAAGATTAAATTAAATGAAGGAAATGAATTTTATTTTTATTTTTTTTATTCATCTTTAACATTTTTTTATCTAGAATATATAGAATATTTTTCAATGTTTAAACTTGAAGGAAACATTTGTTTTTTTTAGCACAGAACTCAAAACGCATCGTTTTTGCTTCGTAGAAGCTTTACTTACTGGTGATAGAAAAAAAAATAGCAGCAATTTATTTTTCTTTTCACTAATGCTGCTAATTTTCACTAAAGTAATTAGTATTAGATCCAATACTAATTACTGCTTTTGCTAATTTGCAAAAGACAATTCAAATTTTTTAATAAGATTCTGTTCTAACTGATAAAAATGAATCTCGCAGTAGTTGTGTCTAATGCTTTTGCATTAGTCCCATAGATTCTCTATGGGGTTTAAGTCAGGGCTCATTGGTGCTTACTTTAGCAACCAAATGCCAATGTCGTGAAGATACTACCGCGTACCGGGTTATTTGAGCTGTCATGCTTAAGAAGAATATTAATTTTATTTTTACAAATGGCAAAAGGTACCAGATGTTTTTCTAAACAATTTTTGATGTATGTACCAGTCTACCTCTCCAGAACGACTCAAGAACCTTACGAGCTTCCAAAGAGTTTTCACTACAAATAACTACTTGAGGTGAAAAGCAACACTGCTTGTCGATTTTCATATACCGGTTTTTTTGAGTATTGAGTAGGAACCAGTTTTCCTCAATATTTCAAGTAATATTTTTCAATTTTTGTATTGCATTTGATATCGATACTAAGACAGTTAGATATATCAGATGCTGTGGTAGAACAATAAAGAGGTCTTTGTTTTGCAAAACCAAAGCAATACATCAGTAGAAACAGTTGTCAAAAGGCTTTGTAGACTAAATAAAACATTGCTTCTGTGAAAGAAATTTTCTGTTTATCAATGCCAATTATTATACTATTTCTTGAGAATCGCCAAACTGTTCTTCTAACTGTTTTAGTTAAAAATTTTCAGCGTATTATTTTTTTTTCCGATTATTTTTGGATATATTTTTGTCTATAGTGACTTTTAAACAAATTCTACAGTGATATAAGAATGGAAGGAATAAAAAAGCTAGAAGAAATACAAGTACAATTCCAAATAGGTTTTGGATTTATAAAAAAATATATAAAAACTTGGAAGACTTGAAAAAGAAACATGTATATACTCAGTAGAAAAAATAGGAAGGAAAGGAAATACTTATCAAAATACGTAACAAACGAGATGGTAGAAACAGACAGGGACGTACAAAATAAAAGAGTTGGGGCATCATAGCATAGACGAGAAGATCGTGATATACTTAAGAATCGAAAAAGAAGGGAAAGATACGAAAATAATAGTAGTATTTAAATGTGGAAAGGAGGAAAAGGAAAAGAGTTATTGAAAAGACAGCGAAGAAAGGTGGTGCAGAATGTGTGGGAGCGAAACAGGGACAAGAGAGCATAATATGATGAAATAGTGCGAATAACTGAAAGAAGAGGCAAGAGATTAGGAAAAGATATTATATAAAAAAGGAAGCGGAATAGAATGGATGAAGGGGCTGATCAGAAGAAGAAGGAAAACTGAGAATGTAAACTTAATATCACTTTGCTAAGCGGAATAGTTATTTTTACACTCATCGCTCAAAGATCGGTAGTTTCCGATAAATTGAAAAACGACTTTCCCACACTCCGTTGTTTTTTACTTTGCAGCCGCAACTAGAGAAAATGGCGGAACAAATTTTCACAACAATGCTCTTTTATTTAAATAAAGCCATAGCAACCAAACAATGAGATAATTTTAATTTATAAAAAATAGGTAATCGGCGGGAGCAACGCTACAAATAAGTAGTAAAATAAGAGTTTTTCTTTGCTAAAAGTCTTGTCTTTACTATATTTATGTTACCATTATTTTCAGTAACATTTGCACTTGTTCTGAGACGTATATCAATAGCATATTGTTATACGAGTTGCACAAGACATGTGTTTGTGGCATGCATGGGTTTGAAGCACGAGTTGCAAAGCAACGGGGGCTTCAAATGAATAAGTGCCACAAACATGTCTTATAAAACGAGTATAACCATTACCGTAACGTTATATAGACGGTAATGGTATAGCATGTTATTTTTTCTATTTTGTCTTAATCAATATGTATAATTCAAAATTAAGATTAAAAAATTTATCTAGTGAGTTTTTTTCTCAGGCTCATCATTCAATTTTGTCTAACTACTTTTTTTAGAAAGTGTCACAAAATCGTCATTGTGATCGTGAAATAGAAAAATATTCTTTATTTTTTCCTGCATCATATAACTGTAGCAATTGTACTGGCATATTTGTTATTAATTATAGGACAAACACAAATATAACCTCAACTAAATAAAGTCAAGATAATAAAATTGAGAATTTTATTTTGACACTCATATCTTACAAAATTTGTCACAGATGACGCTGCTTAGACTTGTAATATTTGTTAATTATTGAGAATGCATTTGTGTTGTTTTATGTTAATAAAAGTGATGAAGTTTGGGACTGGTACGATAATCTAATTTGAAACCTTTTTCCAAACGAGAAAAATCTTTTTTATCCTACACCAACTCAAAATGAAATTTTCTCGTTTCTCGACAGCCGAGAAAGTACATTATTTTCAGGCTAGCCGAGAAAAGATGTACTTTCCCGACTAACAAAAAAAAATCTGATTTTCTTCGCCAGACGTCGCTGTTATAAGAAATATAGACGGTTGAACAGTCGTCACGCACCAAGGACATCTAAACGTCTCACTATTTATGAGGGGTGTTAAAATATTAAATCACATTTACTGTTTATGAACGTCAATCTTATTTTAAAAAACTACTTTTGTGCAAGATAAATTGTGTAAATCATGACAGTAAAGTAATCCATAAATTTTTGACATCTGTCAAGGTTTGACATTTTCAATTGGCGGTATTAACCTCAAATCAATTTTAAGATAATGCTCGATTATAAGGTAATTTGTGTAGGATAAAAACTAATGTGTAAACCACGGCCGCAAAGTGATTTTCCAGGCCTTGAGAAGTGGTCAAGCTCGCCTGTCCATACCTTCTCTCGGCCTTGAAAAATACCACCTTGCCGCCTAGGTTTACAATATAATATTGCACGCACTAGTCCGGTAAAAACGGAGCATTATTGTAAAATTGATGGTCCCGATTGTTCGCTTATTGCGTAATAACTTGATTTTCAGTAAAGGAGTGCAAAAAGATTAGTTTCGGAAGCGGAAAGGCTAAGAAATTTATAAATGTGCATTTATATATGATTAATAAAAATTATTCAACTATCGAAGTGTCATCTGTTAATTTCTTGAATCTTTTGTTTTTGTTTATAATAGATTTATCAAGTGTCATTCATTAACATTTAAATTAAACAACTTTTAAACCATTGTTAATTTTTGAGCCAGCTTAGACACGGCTTTTGCGCTTTTTTGGCACTGCTAAAGATTGAATTTGAATGAAGGGGTTTTTTTAGCAAAATAGGAATAGCTACAAGATTGATTATGATTTTGGTTAATGATTTTTATTGTTCGGTTTGAAGGACCAAGATTTTATCGGCTGGGTTTTTTTTTAATTATTTATCTGTACTAAAACAAGCTTATTCATTTTTTGACAAATCTATACATTTGAACCATTTAGAAAAATTGTACTGTTTGCAATGTGAAAGTTAAAATGCTCTTTTGCTGTGTGTGGGGTTGAACAAACAAGTTTTCATTATTTAACAAGAAGACGGTTATTAACAGTCTGTTTGATAATATTTAATATTCAGAGACGTTTCTTATTGTCGTCATTTTCTTGTGAACATCTAGACGTGATATGAAAAAGTTATTGTGGTTATTTGCTATATCTGGAGGTAAATCAACCTTAGAAGAAAGGATTTAACAAGCGAAACGTCTTATTTTGTTATAGATGATTAATCAAGCAAGAAGCTTAATAAAAACACGCACAAAACAGTAAAGCTTCTCTAACCTAATAAAGATATTAGGTATTTTATAAGGTATCATCTATTTTCAAAATGTGGGTGGATAAGCCTGTAAGATTCCAATTTACGTCCTAATTTCCAAATTATGCAAATTATGGAAGATGATGTGAAAAATTGATTTATTTTTAAGCGTGTTTTGCTGGAAAAAAGGTAATTTTAACTTAAATTAGTTACATGAGAAACTTTTAAACTTTCAGTAGAATTTGGCTGACGAAGAAACATTAAATAATGTGGAATTGAGGTAAATGTTAAATAGTGTCAACTGATTAAAAAGTTGAGCCTTTTTGAGAAAGTTTTCAATTAATATAGTGATGGAAGAGTGTGAGAGGATTTGGGTTCGTTACCTCTCGTCAGTTGCACATAATGGCAACTCTGGTTGAATGATTCATATTTTTTGGTTTTTAAAATTTTTTACTTTTATTATTCATTTCGATGATTACATTATACACACATTTAAAATAGATCAATGAACATAGATGGGCTGAATATTACTGCAATTGCAGCTAAATATAATTTTTTTTCATCATTGCTAATTTTTAAAATCATCTTTTTAATAATTTTTTTGTTTTGTTTTTACATTTTAAATGATTATTTGGTGGTTTATGATGAAACTAGATGTCAATGTTGTCGATAATTGTATAACTGACAACGTGAGTTTATTGCTTAATTATAAGTACAAGGGTCTGTATAAAGGCAAGATCTTTCGGTACGTTCAAAGCATACCATTATCAAGCCTGATTGTGGTGATTTTGATCGTAACTAATTACCTCGCTTTTTAATGCAAATCTTTTTGGTTTTTAAATAGTAAACAAGACAAAATTATAATAACGATTATGAATGATTAAGATTTTTTTTTTAAACAATTAATTATATATTTAATCAAGTCCAGAACCTCCAGGGTAAAGTTTAGAAATAAACACCTGGAGTCATTTGTCGAGTTACCAATCTTTTATTGCCGCAAGAGGAACTAAGGTGTTGTCTTCATGTCAATAATAAATGTCTCACTTTTAAGATGGTTGCTGAAAATGAAAGAAACAAACTGAGTTTGCGGTTTTACCAATCTGCATATTATAATCTTATGAGCAGGAAACCTTTGAACATTGACTGAATTTAATAAAAGATTAGTTCTGTCTAATAAATTAGTTGGTCATAGTATTATAATACTAATTTGAGAAATCATAGATGATTTACTCTGTGATTTTATATAATACATAACAATACTGATAAATGAGTAAGAAGTAATCACAGATAATAGTATATTAAAAAACAAGTTTCATAACACATGTATTAAAGCACGCATTCGGTTCAAAAAACGAGTGGCAAAACCACAAGATTTTTTAAAGAATAAGTACTTTAAGGTCTTATGAAACAATACTTTTATACTACTTTTTGTAATTTGCCTTTTTTATGCTGTTTTTGAGCTTTTCTTTTTTAATTTCATCGATTTAGGGATTTTTGGAGTGAGTTGGCAATATCTTTATTTAGAAAGTGAAAATTTTATCTATTTGTCTTTTCTTTGGTTTTGTCCAAAAATTCTAATTCTGTCAGTCCCAAAGTACGAAAATAGAAAAAAATTTTCACATGCAGGTCTTTCGAAGTCCGTGAAATAGCAAAAATTATTTTGGTTTTTATTATTATTATTATTGTAAGATTCCAACTTTTTTAGGTTAAGGGACATATAAACTGTGACTTTTGCTTTATTGGAATCGGTTGTTCTTCTCAGTGCACTTATTATTTACACCATTATATGCCATATTTCACATAAATATACTCGTACTATCCATTAATTGTTCACTTCACGTTGTTCTTCGAAAATAGCAATGTCAAATTTTAATTTACCATATTATTGACAGACAGGTAAAGAGTCAAATTAAGTTTTACCAACCTATAAATTTTTATGAAAAAAAAGTTTGGACTCTACACAAGTAGTGTAGAATTATGTAACAAAGACCAATTCTATTGATCAATTAGAATCTCATATGAGAATTCTTATAAAAATATAACAGTTTTATTCATCGTCTGATGATGACCTCTTGGTGATCGAAAGAGCTCGCGAGGTCTAATAAACAAACTGTTTGGCAAGTGATAAAGGTGTGTCAATTCTATAAGTTATTAGCAAATTTTATAATCAAATAATTATTACGCTATAAATAAATTGGAATTTCATGCATGACTTAGAACTTTCGAAGCAAACTTAAATTTTATAATCAAATTTCTTAAATGAATTGGCATTTACTCAATCACTTTGAATTTTATTCATAATTCTATTGATAAACTTAATTTTAAGAATTTATTGCAGCTGCTAGCAAACTGCAAAACACGTGAAATTAATCTCAGTTAGTTGACAATTGAAAGTCAACTGTTTTTTATCAAAAGGGGAACGTATTGTAAAGCGATCGTAATGTAAATAGGGCCTCAACGCTAATTAAGCTAGTGTGTAGTACAAGTTTGCAGTTTTACGTTCGCATTACTAAAACCTTTGTATAACTAAGAATTTCTCAAACCAAGTTAAATTCTAGTAAATTAGATTTTTTTAGAGAATTGACGGTCTATGAATGACTTTGAACTTAAAAAATACAGTCAGAGTTTACTGATTAATTTAACTTTACTATCCCAACGGAGCTGCTTCTACAAACTGCACGACACAATTAAAAGTCAACCACTTTCGTTGCGGGAGTTGTTACAAGAGTAGTTCTAAATCACTCTGTAAAACGATGATAATGTAATCAGCGTTCTAGCGCAAATTACGCTAGTGCGTTGTATTAAGACGCATCTTTTACGTTTGCATGATATAGAATTATATCAAACGCAGGAGCCTTGTTAGCTTTATATACGACCTGAACAGTAGAGTTTATAAACCTTCCTTTACTACGCAATGAGGGCGGAAGGAATTGTGTTTATATGTCTAGACTAGAGTATGATTGGGTTTATTCTGCTCGAACAGAATACAGAAAAGAGAACAACGTACCGTCGTTTGTAGGCTTTAAAATTATTTTGTGAAACATTTGTTATCGTTAATAACCTAATTATTATACTTTAGTTAGTAATTTAAGTGAAATAACTTATTTTTGTGCTTGACTTAACTCAAACTGATCTGATTGATATAATAATTGATCTACAATATATATCGGCTTCAGGAGATTGTGAGATGTTACTAATACATTGAATTATTAATTATTAGGTTAAACTTACAACAATTGAGCTATTGGGAAAGTTTGAGCATTTTTATAATTACTAAATAATACTTTAGATCTTTCAGAACTAATAATGTAGAATAATAAATTATCTCAACAATTTTTAAAAAATTACAAAATTTAAACTGTGATACATGTAATTATTTTGATGACTGAATTATTAATTGCTTAATAAGCTACCTCAATTGGCGAGATGTAATTGATTATTGTTAAATAGACAAAGCAACATAATAAGAAAACCATCATATGCAAATCAATTAGTAATATTTCAATTCATAATTTAAATAATTTTGATGAGATTAAGTTTAATAAGATTAAGAGATTGATTTGTATAATTTTACTATGAACATTAAAGGAAAGATGTGTGTTTCTGTTTTTTGGACAGAAAATTATAACATTTAAGATTCTAATCAATTTTATTAACTGGCTAATGAAATAATTATTAGAACTATTCAGTTTATATGATGAGTTATAGTAACGCATCAAATCAAAACCATTACTATGAGCTAGGTATCAACATTGAATTTTGTGAGTAAGAACAATAAACTCATCGGTTTATTTCCACTTTGTGTTAATTTGAAAACGGAACACCGACACTTATTTTTCACCAACTTACATCAAATTAACTTGATCCATATGTTAAAACTATATTTATTACTTATTTCGTTCTCTTCCCCAAAAGAGAATTTTCTGATTTTTTTTTTACGTTTTATTTGCTTCAAATATAAGAATTAAGGGCTAGGGAACACGTTTACACGGAACAAATACCCTAAAAAGTGATTCTACATTGAATATCTTTTTGCTTTTATAGTTACTGCCTCTGAATATTTGGTCACTCTTCTTTTAATCTGATTTAAAACGGATTTACTGCTTCATTGAGAATTTTTAAAAAGCTTTTAGACAACAGCTCACAATAGGGTGACCAGCCGCCTGGGTTTATTTATTGCCTATCATATATTTTTAGTTCTGAATTTATTTAAATAAACTAATGTATGTTTAAATAACACTTATTTACTACGAGATTTCCAAAATATTGTTTTGCTTACGATTTTATTTATTCTAACTTTGAATCGAAATTTTCATTGCGTTACATAATTAAACAATAAACTTTTTGGAAATTTTGTTATAATCTGTGCTTTAAATGCAACAATCATCGTCAATATTTTTGTTTTTTCATATTTGTGTCAACTTTAATTTTAAATTGCAGCAGTAAAATGTTGGCATTGAACCTTCAATTTATATTCCCACATGATTCTATGTCAAAATAATTGCTTCTCTACAATAAACGTCAATGTCTCTGTCTATCTGAATATATTGTAATTTTTATTTCAAATACCGTTATTATCAATAGAAGCTCAGGAACTTTCAACAAATATTCATTCTCCAAACCAGATCTCTTATTAAATGGTTAATTAATTAAATAATATGTAGTTATTTATGCAATTTTCCGGTAAATACTATTTTCCGAGGTTTATATGGATTTTGGATAATTTGTAAACATACTATATAAGTATATTACGGGCAATGACAGTAAATGGTAATTTTGCTCTTGAACCTATTTAAAATAATACTTAAGACTCTCTTAAGGTCATTTTGGTTGGCATTGTTCCGTGCTGTAATGAGAATGGTTTCATATCAATAAAAAGCAAGTAATGGTATATTATGCACCAGGAAAATAAAGGGAAGAAAGCAATAATTGTTTCTACAACCTATGCATATTTATATTTGATTTTTTTCAAAATATGCTACTTACTAACTGAAGTACTGAGATACTCATCAGACAGCTCAAGGAAAGGGTGGACTGTCGACCAATAGGTCGCAATACATAAATGTTACTTGTTTTCTAATTTAATCCGATTTGTTACTATGAAAAATGATTTAAATTTATTCAAATCGTAAACAAATGGAACTATGTGTTCCATAAGTTTTTTTTTACTGTTTTTAGATTGTTTTACTTTGATTAAAAATTTTATAGCATTATTTTGAATTATTATCTTGTGTTATGGCAGAGAGCTTTTAAAAAGGTGTGTCTAGCTTGTCGTAGAACTGACAGCTGTGTTCCTTGTGCCACCCTGTCCAATTGTTGTGTGTACAATTACAATGCTCTACAATGATGTAGCCGTCTCTAGGAATCTTATTATTGCCATTGATCAGTAATAAAAAGTTATTTACTAGTTTTTAGTTGTAATTTTACACAAAGTTAGTGTTGGAAATTTGATTGATATCTAGGCATTGACATAGTTTACTCAAAAACTGACAACTGAAAAAATGGATGTAATGTTTTGCATAACACATACAAATTTCCTCGTCGCTAAACTCTAAAATTATAATGAAAATGGAAAATGCATTATACATTTTAAAGCAATCTTTTTTTCACTCTATATACAGAAGCGTTTGTTATTTCCATCTACAATATAATGCAGCGTCAAAACAGAATAAAAGAATATTTCTAGTTTCTAGTTTATTTTTGTTGGTGAATTTTCGTTTTTGTTTGCAAAATAAACAATGCCTTTGTTGACATGAGTAGATCGATAAAATGCGCTTAGAATATTTTCTTTTGCAAAAAACAGATTAACATCAACAAGAGAAAGATTTTTTTTTCGTATGGCAACGTTTTGACATTAATATTGAATTAAAACGAACAATGTGAAACATAGCGTATTTTCCTCTAAAAAATATAATAACAAACTTTTTTAACATTTGTTGATTAATTATTTTCACCACTATAGCAACTTAGACAATGAGACTTTTACGTTTAAACCAATTACTTTTGTTTATTTCGGTAAAAAAAATAATTTTTTTTTTGACTTATAATAGTTTTAATAAAATAATAATAAGATATTGTCGTTGCTTGTTGTTTTTTTTTGTTCTAAAAATAATCTCCACAAATTTAACTCATATTAGACTATATAATCAATCTCTCCAGCTACGCTGTCGGGCTCTGATGAGAACAATAATGTTTCAATTTTGTAAATTTATCATTAAAAACTATTTTTAATTTTATCAGTTCGTGTCGCTGCGTCAGTTGTGAATTAAACACAGATTGTTTTGAAATTCTTAATATTTATATTTGTCTAAGTTTCATATTCTTCTATTAATTTGAATAAAGAAAGTTAGGCTGAAATCAGCTACTTTCAGTACAGCACCCGCGCGAAGCTAGCGTGAAATCTTTTTTTTATCCATCTTATTATACATGTCAGTCTCTTTTGCTCATTTTGCACTTTATGTACAGATTTTGCTTTTTGCATTCTCTACAAAAAATTTAAATACATTTGTCAAATTAAAATGCTTCTTTCTGTTATCAAAATATCTACTATTTCTATAGAAGGATGTTTACACGTCGATCTATTCTTAATGTTTAATTAAAAAATTAACAATAATCAAACTTAAAATTAATTATTACGCTTTTGTGATTGGGCATTAGAGGAAAATAGGTGTAGGTCAGGTAAGAACTGACATTTTCAATAATAATTAATATTAAATATAAATAGTTATTGTTTTAGGTCATGTACTTTTAATATTTACCGCAAATAAGAAAGTTACACGGAAAATAAATAGTTTTTTGTTATTACATAATTATTGTTCTTAATAGATATAGGTCTAAAAGCATTATTTATTGATCGTCTATTTGATTCGTCATTAAAATTTTTAATTTTTTTGTTTTGGTTTTGAATATACTTTGCGTTGAATACTGCAAGTGTCATAATAAGTCGTTTTTTTTTCCAATTTAATTTTTTTGTGTTTTTTAAAGATAACTGCGGCTTTTATTCCTATTATTACATTTTCAAAAATTGACTTATTAAAATGGTTTTTTTTTAAATGTTTTAAAAAAATGTTAAAGATTGTTCAAAGTAATGGTAGCATTTTTTTCATAACTTGAAAACATTGAAAAATTACGGTCTTTTTGAAAAAGTGGTAATCATCTGAAAACATCGACACCGAAAAGAAACCAATGTTATCGACATTTGTTTATTTTTTTTAATAAAATATATATTTTAATGAGGGAAATCAAAAGGCGAATTATTTTGTGGTTTGGTCTACTTACTGTAAGATAGATCAAAGATTGTTTAAAGTAGAAGAAACGTGTTTTTTTAAAATGACAATCTTTGAAAAATGGTGATTTCATATAAAAAGCTAAAAATGTTTTTTTTAAAATCGTAATTTGTTTTTGTAGTTTTTTGCTTGAAAACAAAACTTTAGTTTTAATGACAGAGTATTTCTATGGACGCTACCACAAAATAACGGGCAACATATTTTTTCTAAAAAATTTTAGAAATTAAACCGACTTTTCTAATTAAAATAATAACATTTATTACAACATTCAGTATAAAACGTGGGATAAATGCAACTTATATACAGATTGCCAAAGAAACAATGCTTTTTCTTAAAAAGTTTTGTAAATAAAGTATTTTTGAAGTACCAAAAGTAATAATTTTTTTGTGTTTCAATAAAAAGAAAAAATGTTGGTCTACTTTCCAATTTACAGCATTCAATTGCCAAAATAAATCAAAATATTCTGTAGAAAAGTGTTTTTTTAGAAATAGTGAATTTGAAAAATTGCCGAGTTTTTAAAAAAATAAAAAATTTTCAAAAATTTTAGTTTTTGAAAGAAGTTAGGTATGTGAATGAAAATTTTTATTCTATTGTTTTCATTAAGAGAAGAAGACAGAGACAAAACATTTTGCTATATTCTAGGATTTACTGTACTCAGCGCATAATAAATCAAAGATTGTTAAAGTAACAGAAAACATTTTTTTTTTAAATGACGACTTTTTGCACTCATCGCTCGAAGATCGGCAGTTTCTGATCGTTTCCAATGCATCGAAAAACGTTTTTCTCGCACTACAGTGTTTTTACTTTGCTGCCGAAGGTAGAGGAAAATGCTCTTTTATTTCAATAAAACTAGCAGCCGAAAAATAAGTAAAAAACTAAATCATTTATTGTTAAATAATTAGAGTTATTTATTATTAATAAATTAGAGTTATTTGCACTAAGTTTTCAAACTTTATTTTAAACAAAGTGCTCATGTGAGAAAATTTACTTTCCAAACTCTAATAAGTAACTAATTCGGTTGATTTTGTGATAGTGACAGATTTATTGCGAATGTGGATGCAAATCATACCTATAATGATATGAGCTGTTGACTGTAGTAAATAATAGAAATTTGAAGTGTTCCACTATTTTATGTTAGTCGGAATTATGTGTATTATTATTATATAAAACATTTTAACTTATTAATTTATTTTTTGATTCAACGATTTATCTTTGTTGTTGAAGCATGTTAAAATTTATCTAAAAAGCGGTCTATTTAAAACATTATTAAAAATTAGTAATCGTGACTTTCATAAGAAATGCAAGTTAGAACATGACTTTTGCATGTTTAAACAGCATGGCGTGTCGAAATCCTTATTCAATGAGTCAACTTTTCTCCATATGGGTTTAGTCACACTCCCTTTTATAACCGACTAAATTAACATTTTGTTTCCTTCATTTTCACAGACAGTTTGGATTTTGCCAAAGGAGAAACGAAAAACAAAGATTTGATTTCTTGCTACTGTTGACCAACCTCTTTGAATTAAACTCAATTTTATTAAATAAATATTTATCGACACAGACAGACGAATCGTAAAGAGGTTTATGTTGAAAATAAACAATTCCGTTGAAATTGAGGAGTTAATAGAGCTGTCAAGTCTTAATATTATGTTCAGTCATAAAACGGAAAGATGAAAACAAACACTAGAATAATAAACACTTAAAGAAGAGAATTAAAGGCATATGGTCTCTATAGTAGGTTTTTAAAAGGTTGTTACCACACATAGGGATCTTTTTAGGGTAATTTTGTACAGTTGATTGCTTTGGAATATCAATGTTATCATCAGAGCGATTCTGTAAGAGAGTGGTTAGCTTTTTATCACTCAGCTGAGTGATTAGAACTACCAAAGTATCAAAGTGGTTAAGTATAACCACGATGGCGAATTTGCGATTCTGTATAACCACTCCCACTGGAAAAAGTGATTATTCTTAATCACTTGTTTTGGGTAGTGGTAAGAAACGTAATCACGGGGGTTAAAATGAAAAATAAGATTAGGATTTAGTTTTTGACATATGCTTGGTTTAAAATTGGTTGGTACTTAACGCTGAATTTCATCAAGCACTTGAAGAACAATAGAAGTAGTAAGTTCTTTAATACAAATACCTAATAGTAGTATCCCTTAAACTCTTGTTTGCGACTTTTTAGTACCCCCAATAGAAGCACATATTGAGATTTATAGATTCGCAGTTGCTTCATTCGTAGATGTTGGGGTTAGGTTGCAGAAATATTTACTAAAAATAATCATATTGTTTTTTTATTCTTCGGTAACCGTTTTTTTTTAGATAATATGTTATAGATAATATGATAATATTAGATAATATAATAAGCTGGTTTTTTTACTAAAGTTTATTTTTTCGTTTGTTATAACGCTACAAGTGCTTTTAATTTAATCTTATTAACGTTTTGAACTATCGATTCATTAAATTAAAAGTGAGGTTAGGCTTAAATATCAAATTATAAACTGTCACTTCGACTTCGTTATTTTTGGCAGTAATAATTTTCCAACTTTTTTAGAAAAAAATGGTTCGATTATTGAAAAGTTATTTTTGGGGTTATAATTGACATTACTCAAAAAAAAGTAAACTTCTAGTAATACAAGTTGGGTCATTAGTGTGGAACATATTTTTTAGATTTTGCTGTTGATTCAATGTAAATTTCGTTAACGAAATGAAAAGTGTAGACTGCAAACGCTTTATTGTCTAAAGATATTTTCGGTCGTATTAATAGAACGCCTAATTTTTCAGGGTCGGTTTCAACTGGAACATTAATACATATTTTTTATTTTATTGAATTCTGTATTAAGTTTCTTATAATTGTATGAAACTATTGAACAGTATTGTATTAAAAAGTTTGATGATTTTTTTGTAAAAAAGGTTTAACGGCATAGTTTTACAAAAAGTGTTATATGACGAAATAGGGAATATCTCAGTCAACAAGGGTTGTCTGAAAAAATCTTAAAACACGTCAATTTTGTTTTCGGGGAAGTGTACTCAAAATGAAAAAGTTGTAGGGTGTCCATGAGCATGGCAATGCAGAAAAAAATTAATACATTACGGCTGCTGGTTAATCCAACTGTGTTTGTAAAAACTTTGTGCAAAAAATGTTACGCTGGACAAAAACACAAAAGAGTATATAGTTATGGTTTGTATTTTAACTCTTTGTAAATTACAATAATTGTTGGAAGTGTCCCTCATTTACTTTTATACATAAATAAAGTCTAGTGTGAAAACTAGCTCAAACATTGTTCAACATCGTAGGTGTTATTGCTTGGCACTCTGTGGTTATTTTGTTTCGTAGCTCTTGTAAATTTTGTGGCTTTGATGTATACATTTTGGATTTAAGGGCCCCTATAAAAAATAATGTAGTGGCGTTAAATCAGGAGAGCGAGCCGGACACTCAATTACACTACGTCGCCAAATACAACGTTTAGAAAACCGTTTGTTCAAAAAATCACCCACTAGTCTAGCAAAATGCGGTGAGGCACAATATTAGCAAATTGTCATTGATATTGTCGGCATTTTCTAGTATGTTGAATCGATGGGGTTTTCTAGAAGTTTAAGATACTTTTCGCCGGTTAAAGTTGCTTCCAAAAACAGAAGTCCAACAATGTGAGAATCTCTGAAATTTATGCTTTTTGACTTGAGGATTGACAGAACTCTAATATGGTTATGTTTAGAGACAATTGCTATCATGTTTTCAGTATCATGTTTTCTATTTTGTACGGACCCTGTATGACAAATTTTTTTTACCAGTTTTGATAAGTAACAGTGGTCTACATTTTTGTCTTGAGGGTTCTCATTAAAAACTACAGCCGCTCCTCTGGCACAATTTCTCTGTTTGGCATACAGCATTATTAACTCCACTCTTTCTGCAATGTGCTAATTAGTGGTAACTGTGCTAATTAGTGGCAGAAGAAAAAATCATAGCGACATGATATTTTGTATTTTATCAGCAAAACGTAAAAAATAGCACAAAAAGCACACCTTCAGAAAGCGATTTGAATGAGATGCTACGTGACCCATGTTACCATTGCAACTTTTTGTGAAACTTGTAAAAGACATTTGATTGTTAGAATCTTTCACATCATGCGTCCTCCTCGAAAACAAAATTGACGTGTTGTATGATTTTTTCAGATAACACTTATTTACTGAGATAGTCCGCCTGGGGATTTTTATACGGAACATCTTGTATAGTATTTTAATGTTTAATAAAATTTTAGTTTTACAGAGAAAAAACTTAAATTTTTGCATAGTTAAAATTTTGTTTTTAATTCCATGACTCTTATTGTTCCTTAAACAATTAAATTATAAATAGAATAAAATTTATAATCTTTAGAAAATAATGTTTTTGTTGTGTAAATTTATTCTGTTAACAAAATCCAATCCCTCACTAATAACTCATGTTGTTAGGTTTGTCATTTTCTAATATTTTGGACAATTTTAAAAAATGTTTTATGCAAAAAAATACTTAAAGAACGCGCCTCACATTATTTTGTTAATGATGTCAATCTAGTTTAAATTCCTTATACAAAAATACATTTAACAACTGATAAAATTCTGTTTCCGTTCACAACGATCTTGAATGAATATTTTTATATTTGGCCCTAATTTGCTTCGCGCAATTTTCTTCCTAGGACTAGGTCAATTTAATATTTATATTCAAATCCCTGACCTACTTGAAATGATTACAATTTGATCTTAAAAAAATGAACTAGATAAATTCAAGATCACCCACGTGTGCAAATATTATTAAGGAAAAAAAAGATTTTAATAAAATGGAATAGAATTAGAAATGTTCTATGTAACCTACTTACTTGCTTGATTTTTTACGAGGAGGAACATTAAAGATGTAATTACTTACGTAAGTAAGAAACGGAAACGTAACTTTTACCTTTTCTGTGTGAATGCGATAATATTACCTAACGGAATTTTGAAGGTGAATGCGGAAAAAGTTAATTTTGTATTGTCATTGGTTGTTTTTTTTTTCATTGAAAATAATACACACGCTACTAACAACTAAATTAAATAATTAAACTAAAATAATGGATTAATTTAAGATAGGTACTTCAACTTTTGAATGAAGCTATTATAAGCTAGCTTATTACAAACCAATTTACATTGGTAAGACAATGGGCTTTAGAAAATAATAAGTTATGGTTATAGTAGGTAAAATAAGAAAAATGATTTTGTGATTTTGGTTTGAAATTGCATATCACATTAAAAGAAAAACCGTCAAAGCGATCCTAGGATATACAACAGTACAGATCACCGTGGCACTAGTCGACAGAGGTACTTGCAGCCGATGTTTATTTAAGCAATTTTGTACTAAAATGAACTATTTTAACTTCTATACGTAAAAACTAATAGTAGCAGACTATTTTAACTGATACAATTCTGCAAAATAAAATAAATAAAAATATTATAAGATCTAGCCTGAATTATTGAAGAACATCTTGCGTAAGATTTAGGAGGAAAATTTACAACAAACATTTTTAGCAACAACTTTTCATAAATATGTGGCTTTGGCCGTTGTTATAAAATATTCTTTAACAATAAGCTAAACTAAAAGCAATTATTTACTAATGTTTTTTTGATTTTGAGAAATTGATTGAATCAAATTTTACATTATTGTGACATTGACATACATTGAAGGAGAAACAATAAAACAACTTTCACTGCTTTTATTGTTTTTTATCCATTGTAACTATGTTAGAACTCATTCATTGTTTGTTTTTTTTTATAAATATGCCATAGATGGCTATGGCATTTCTCGAAAAACTTTGTTCTGTTTTTATGAAGTTTTCAAAAATATTTTATATCAAAATGTTGCTTGAGATTTTTTTTACATTCTTAAAAGTTCTCTTAATCTTGAGAATTGGAATAAAAAACTCTATTAGAATCAGTGCTTATAACTAAAGAAGGGATTTGAATTGTTTCAGATTTAACATATAAAGGGATTTCTTAGACTTTTTAAGTACTTTTACTAAATATTAGCCTTTATTATAATTACTAATATTAGTTTGGGGTGGGTCTCTTATGCTTTTGCTTCTATGTAAATTCTCTTAACGGAATAATTTTACACTGCAAAAACTCCTTATATATACCTAAACTTATGGGATTTGAAGTCATTCAAAGCTTTTCTTAGATTATACATAGTTGATTAGACTAACTGCACTAAACAAACCATAAACAGTAATAGATTTATTAATCTTAGTCAACTATAGAAACATAAGACGATTAACAGAACGAGACCAGATCAAACCAAGCAATTATATTTATTTTTTGAATTGGATAATAAGCTTGTAATGTTTTCAATTTGAAGTCTTTTTTGAGAATCTATTAAAGCACACGTGCTGTAATAGGTAATTTTTAATTTTTAGAGATTGGTGTTGGTATACACAGCTGTCAAAAAATAATTGCGGTAATCTTATACGGATTATTACTGTTATATCTTTGGAAAATTCGTATTTGTTTTAAACCGAAACTGTTTTGAAAAATGGTTGGTGGTTCAAATTAGATCCAAAGTGGCTTTAAGGAGAGCTATTAAAATTTGTTTGCTACGGAAACGTCGCTACATTCTGGATGGTTAGGTTATCAGAGTAATAAATTCTGTTCTTCTTATAATAATAATTTTTTGTTAAACATGTAACAAATTATGTGAAGCAATAGTTTTTAAATTTATTTTTTAATCAAATGACTTGTTGCCGTTACCAACTGCTGACAACAAAATATTTAATTTTTTTTCTATACAAAATTACAGGAAAAAGGCGCAAGTTTGAAAAAATACGTTTTATAAGGGATATTGACTAATATACTATTTAAAGAGGAAAACAACTACAGTAGAGACTAATTTGCATTGTTTGTCCAAGATGTTTTTTTTTTTTTGATGGTACGAATGAACTTTTTTATTTATATTTTGTACAATTTTTGTAAATTTGTTGGTATGGGTCGGTATATACGTTCAAGCTTTATTACAAGTTGCAGAAGACAACTCTCTTGCATTTAAACATGTTGCAGGCAACTCTCTACCGGCGAGAGGAGTGTAAGCATCCGTAAGGTGAGCAACCCAACTCTTGCAAATAGAATATTGGTGTAAGATTTGATTTCAACAAGATCAATTTTTTTAATATAAAATAATAAAAATGCTCTAAGAAATACAAAATAAAATTAACATTGAAGAAGTTGCTCAAAGTAACCTTATTTCTTTTCTATGCATTATTCTATGTTTGTAATGGATGACCTATTAACGTTTCTTAGCATGTTCTTGGTGATTTAAGATCAACTACATACTTGATAAAGTTTTACTTTCATATAGTCATACATCATACAATTTGATGTAGGATGTTTTTGGTGCATTAAATTTTTTACATAACCTCACAGAAAATAGTTTTGTTTTGTTAGGTGGGAGATCTAGGTGGTCACATAGTTGACCCTTTGCTGCCAATCTAACGGTTTCACAGCACACTGTAATTCTATTATAATCAATTGTGAGAAAAGTGTTCTTAACTTTAGATCCCGTTGGTGAAAGATAATTTATTTTTTTTTAAACATTTAGTGCTAAACCTAGGTTTTCAAAATTTTTTTGGGTAAAAAAATTATTAATCGTTAACGCAAACTCAAAAGATTTTTTCAGTTATATAGAAATTAATACGGCAAACAATAAAATAAAAAATAATGCAGTGTTCTATTAAAAAATAAAAATAATTGCGTTCAATTCTGGAAAATTTGGTTCTTTAATAACATTCGTTCATAAATAATGCAGTGTAATTGAGCTTGACAGATTTTTATTGTCTTTGATAGAATGTTTGCTGACCAATGTCAAACAAACGTCAGAGCTTGTCTATAATATCGTACGTTTCTGCGTATGAACTAATCAAACTAATCAAAAAATGAACATACGTTTAAAGTTTCTTAGTGGATCTAAATAATTTATGAATATGTTTGAGAAATAAAGTTGTGCAGTTTATTTTGTTAAGAGAATTTACATTAAATTGAAAGCAAAAGCATAAGAGAGCAATTCCAACAATAACTAAGGACTTTTTTTGTATTTAATTTTTTTTTTATTTTTGCACTAAAGTAAAATTGCAGAAAACATTTTAGGTATAACGACCTAAATTTTGTCTTTCTGGTTTTAAAATGAATAAAGTGAAACAGCTTTAAGCAATAAGCTTTGTCTCAAGAAAAAAATGGGTTTACAGTACCCTACCGCACGGGTAGAGAAAACAAATCAGCAGATCTTAACCCATGTATGGTCCCTAGTCGAAGAGTGTGTGTTATCTATCTTTTTTTAGTGATATGGTTTAGAGTCAGAAGCTGGCCATCTCATCTTTTATCTCTCTTATGTGGGATGCTTTTCGTATAGTTAGAGTAGACACGATAGATTTCTTATGACATCGTAAGAAAATTAAAAAAATTCTACTAAAGGTACAGTTTGAGTCACAAAAATTACAATATATTTCCGTTGCGTCATAAATGGCTTTTGTACAAACTTTGCAAAAGCGTATGTCGTAGCTGTTGTCGTTAGACAAATTGATTGTCAACATTTTATGAACAAACAATGAATTAGTTGGTTTTTTTCAAAATTCGTGTTCAAAAAACCGAATCAACGATAAAGTTTTAATTTGCTTGAGATAAAAGAATTAGTGAAGAAAAAATATACATAATATAGTCATTTGTGAATCCTAAGATGTTACGTGTCTGCAAAAGATTTATTCTTTCTTTCTCTCTCTCTCTTAATGTAATATTTCGAGGATAATTTATATTTTATTTGAATAATCTGACAAAGAAATTTGTATAATACAAGTTTTTATTTAAAACTTGTAAAAAACTTGGCTTTTTTTATCTAAATAATATGTTCTATACATTATAGCTTTTCTGAACTTTTAGATAGCTTTGATTTTTAGCATTTTTTTCTCTCATAGTATAGATTTTTTAATGAGTTTCACTACAGCAAGTTTGAAAAAGTGCGTGTTAAAGGGTCAATCAATGTTTTTTCATTTTTATCACCATTTTATGAACTTTAATGGAGTCTTGGAAAGGTGTTTTAGCCTACTTCTAATTATTGTATCGAATTAAAAGATTGTATTTAAAAGTACTCTGTAAGACAATACTATTTTTTGCAACATTAAATTAATGAAACTGATTTATTAATACAACGCACAATGTTTTTTTTGTATGTTCGGATTGTAACACTGAAATTTGGTATTTTCGAGATTATTTAATGACAAAGGAGCCTTGGAGGTATAACGTGAAACTTCCAGTAAACTCTTGTAAAGTCAAGTCGGTGTCGGAGCCAGTGGAACGACATTATTTTTAGTGGCGACTTATAAACAATAAATTTTTTCATAGAATTGTGTTTTTTGATTTTCTACAATCAGCAAAAAATGTTGTTTTTTATTATCATTTATAGTATAAATCGAAATCGGATCCACTTTAATGCAATTAATTATTATGCAAATTGAAGTGGATTTTGTTTCATTAATATTCCAATTTTTTTAATAAAGTTTGTTATGAAAACCATTTTGAAATAATCCACAAATCATTGGATGGCAGACGACAATTTAAATTATAACCTAAATTTATTATTGATAAACAAAAAACATATGTTTGCGGCAACAAAAAAGTCTGTTACAACTAAGATAACATTTAAAATAAACAAGCCTGCACTATGTTGATAGTGATTTTATTATTTAGTGATAAATATGATATCGTAGCCGACCGTAATACTGCCTCCCCCATAAAAAATACAGTAAAATGTCTATTCGATTTTTTAATTGAAAATATGAAACTCAAAAAGAAATTTTTTTAAGTTTTTATTGGGTTTTCTTAATTATAATGTAATCTGCATCTACCCTTTGAAAAGTTTTTTAAATTTTTGTATTTATCCTAATTAAAATAACTGATTATTTTTGGAATTTTATATAATTAAAATTTTTTAAATTGGTAGGATATCATTAGCTTATCATTACCAGGTTATCTCGTTTTCCGAATTTAGTAGTTATATTATGTTTTATATTGATTGGAATTTAAAAAAGTCTGTAATTTTTTTAGAACTGGTTTAGAAATTATTAGAAATTTTCCAGATTTTTTAGTGGTGTCTTCATGTTCTGTTTGAAACTTTTTTTATTTTTTATAGATTCTGTAATTTTCGTTCACTTTTCATTTAGTTTTTGTTGATGATGTTTTTTTTACTTTTGGACTTCTCAAACATTATAGGTTATCTTAATATTTCTTAGAATTATTCACACAGTTTTACCACTTATCAAAAAGGTTGTTTATTAGATCCCGAGAGCTCTTTCGCCCACCATGTGGTCATCATCTGGAGATGAATAAAACTGAATTATTATTTGCTTTATTTTACCAGGTTTACGGATTTTTCATTTTTCTGTGTTTTTTTTTTCTAATAATCTGACCAAGGAGCTGAAAAAAGGACCGTTATCTTTGTTAAGATTATTTGCATGAATTTCAATGAATTCAGCGGCATCCAGATGTCTATACTTATTTATTTGCTTGTCTAATTTTGAACTGTTAATACTAATGATGATGATTGATATTAAAGGCGTGCTCTGCTATACTCGACTAATCTAATAATTAGACTTTTAAGTGAATTAAGTGCTTATTTGCATTTGGTTTGAACTGATCTAGGCACAGATCCACAGTTATTAGACTTTCTACAAATGGTGGTCTTTTGGACCTCCTAACAAAGTTTTTAATTTTGATTCTGACTGATAAAACCTCTCTAAATTCAAAATGTTTAAGCACAATATCAAGTCCGTTGGTTATCTTAGGTTTAAAACGTATATGAGTTTTAATTTTTGTTTATTTGGTTTAAAAGTTGTACAGTTTTTGACAAATGTTTTAAATTTTTGTTTATTTTAAATCTTATTTACTATTTTTTTCCATATTATATTCATTACTATTAGGAACTTTTTTGATGAATGCTTTTTTTTATTAAAGTTTTTTTGACTTAATGGAAATTTGAATAATCTACTTAAACTTGCTATTTTATGTTGAAAACTATTATTTGAGTTCAGAGGTATGCATCGTAAAAGTTGTTTTTTTTAATTACGTTTGCATCTATAAAAGATTTCTTATTAATTTTCTGTTCACAAGGGAGTTAGTTTTATTGAAGGAAAACAATTATTTAATTTTGACACAAAGTTTGTTAAACTCTTAGAATTGCAATTTTGTTGTATTTGAACAAGTTTTTGGAGTAAATCATTGTGGTTTCTATTCTTATATTATAATTTTTGATTTAGAAATATTTTACTAAATTAAAGATTTTTTAGAATTAATGTACTTCAGCAATGCTTTTCAGGATTTTTTAATTTTTTACAGAAGGTTTTTAGAAAATTTTGAAGGCTTATCGATTTATGTCGTGCTTGATAGAATAATTGAAGAAACAGGTTGATTTGGGCTGTAACTTAAAATTGTAATACATTATTTAAAAGAGTTATTATTTCTGTTGGTGTATAACAGACTTAAGAAAAAAAATTTTGTTTTTTTTATTGGTTTCTACTGTCTTTTAAGTCTTTTTAGACTGTTTTAACTTTAGATTATAGAATGGTATATATACAAAACAATTTTTTTTCTACATAGTTACATAGACCTAGCTAATAAGCGGGGTCTTAAATTGCACTTCAGACTTGGCGGAAGATGTAACACATTTATATGTTAAAAATCTTATTTAAATTTAAAGAGTCTGCATAAATTAAAATAAGGGTTAACATCCTATTTCTGAAGCTATTATGTTTATTGGGATTATTATGGTTATTATGATTTTTAGAGCGTTTTTAATGTTTGGTATTATGATATCGGGTGTTCAATATTACGGAAAAGGACGGCTGTGCTTTTTTGACAGCAGCTCTTAGATCGATTTGTATTAAAATTAGGTAAAACAACTACTCAGCCTGCATTTTATTTCAAAAATAACATTACTTATTAGCGCTGCTACACTAACCGGTATTGAACGTCTTTATTCACAACTGTCTATCAATATTGTTATTGTGAATTGAGCACAGTGCCGTGCATAAATGCTGGCATATATTCATTATAATATATTTCTTATTTTACAGCGCTCAAAAACAATAACGCAAACTACTTAAATGGATATATCCAAATCTAAGCAGATCTAAGACCTGCGGCCAAAAAAGCACAGACGTCCTAAGACCTGCTGTAAAAAAAGCACAGCTGTCCTTGATTTCTGGTAATATTGTACACTCTTTTTAGAATCGTTAACTTTAACAATATGAAAAAGTAGAAACATCTATAAGAAGATATTTACATCAAAGTCGAGAAACCAGGCTTCAACATGTTGATGTTATAACTCGCTCAGATATTTTGATAGAAATAATTTCGAGACAAAGTGATATCGCTGATCGATTTTGATGTTAGGAGCTTCTGATAGATGCTGCTATTTTTTTCATATTACGAAAGTAATACCACTGGGGTAAATATGAAACCCTGCCAACTTATTCAAATACTGAAGAGTTTCAATAAGAACATAACAAGCTTGAGTCTAAGGATCTCAGTTTGAATGAATTTGCTTTCACTTTATATTTTAAAATTTTATAATGAACGAGGCGTAGCGTAGTAGTTTTTTTAACAGGGCTGTTTGGACATTATTTTGAAAACAGTTCAAAACACCGTTTTGTATATTTTGTTAGTACACAGAACAGTGATTTAAATTGTACCATCTCTTAGTTGGGATGGCAACGTAAACTTTAGAAATTTCTATTCGAATGAATGATGGGTCTGTCACTTTTTATTTCAGAAAAACAAGCTTTTAAAAATGAGGCTTATTATAGTCATTTTGGTTTATTAATTTAAGATATATTTAGAATGTAATAATAACTCTAAAGCGATTTATCTCTTTTCAACATGTTTGACGGTTTTTGGGTTTAATTATTTGAACTTATCGCAGTTAATTTTACGGAATTAACTGTCACTTAACCGAATCATGGGTTAAGTAATCATTCACGTTTGTCACTATTTTTGATAAGTTTTTTTTTGATTATTTGAAGTTAATTTGATTATTAGGCATTTGTTTTTCTGAACGCAACATTGACATTGGTATGTAGGAGTTCATTGAGATTAGTGTTGTCACGACATGGAAGTCACGTTTTTTGTTACAACGTGATAAGCTGTAGAACATGAACATCTAATGAAAACTGTAAAAAAAGTACAAGAATTTAGCTATAGAAAAGCGTGTGTAAATTTCTTTTGTTTTTAATAGTATAATAAATTGCTGAATGAGTAGGTCGTTGCTTGACAAACAATCCGTTTTTCTTTTATTTTTATTTTCTAAAAAACCTTATATTATTCTTCAATCGACAATTTAAAACCAAATTTTAATAAAGGGGACATTTTCGTAATGTTTTTATGAAATTATGTTTTTGTGATTTGTACAGGCGAAATATGTCCTAGATTAGAGGACTAATTTTCTCTATTTTCTTCGTCGATCTTAGACAATAGAGAAACAGAAATTTCCTATCTATCCTCTAAATTGGCTTAAACTCTATCTCTCTTCTTAATATTAATTTATTTGGAAAGTGGATCACACACAATCAAGTCTCTATAGAATTTCGCCCAACTGACATTTTCTCATATATGCAATTTGCACTAACTACTATTTCGTAACCCAAAAACCTTTACGTAACGACTTTTATTATAGCAATATTTTACCATATTGTTATGCTTGAATTGCTTTCCATCGTTCTTATGCAATGCATGTCTAGTCCCGATTCAACTTTCTTCATTTTTTTTTAAGATTTTACAATTAATGGAATAAACTATAGACTTAAAAAGGAAGCCTTGAAGGGTCAAACACCTACTTTTCGGATGAAGAAAATAGTATTTTTATGAAAGGTTAACAGCACTCTAGGTCAACGGGTTGACTAATACCATTGAAATGGACAAGCAATGAGTAATTTTAGTGTAGTTTGAATAATAGGAAAAAAATCCATGTTTGATCTGTAAACAATGTGGACATTTCATTTAACGCCTACCTTTTTAGAGAGTATCTAATTTTTTAGGTGATAACAATCTCTTTTTGGAGTACATCTGCTTTTTTTATTATCAAAGTGTAAACAGATGAGCATGTGGGTGCAGAAGATAATTTCTAAATTATTCAAACAAGTAACTGAGTTTTTACAGATTTTTTTAAAAACATTAAAATTTTTCCAGCTTTCACAAATTAAATTTTAAAATAATCCTTAGGAAGGAAGAGAAAGTAAAAAAAATGAATGAGGTTCTAAGGGAGATTCAATTAATAAGAGAGACGTCGAAGAGACGTAATAGAAGAAAGTATAAAGGTCTTTTGGGCAATCAAAGTGGTTATTTTTACCATTTTTGTATAGTAGTTCAGATGGAAGAACGTTATATGGTCTTTCTTTCTTTGTTGCAATCAAAACGTAACCTATTGTGCTCAACTCTTTTGTGAGAATGGCTCGTGTGATCGTAGAACGGGTGGTGGTTTTCCTAGAGAACAGAAGAAGTTATCGAAAATGTAAGGCAAATAATGGACGAGGCGCCACGAACATCTTTTTGTCGACATTTACAACAAGTTTAATTATTAACCACTATTTGCCAGAAAATTCTAAAGAAGGATTTTTTCTTGTATCTCTATCGTCTGCAAGAAGTGCATCAACATACCGAGAGGAGATTTTACAGCCATTCTGTGCACAGCTTTATGACGAAATTGTGGATGGGTACTTTCTTTCAGCAAGACGGTGCTACCCCACATACCACTTACGAGACCCTGTATGTGATACAAGAATTTTATGATCGTTGAGTTATCAGCCGAAACACAGCTATAACTTACCCTTCAAGATCCTGCAACTTCACTCTATATGACTGCTTTTTGTGGCTCTTTTTAAAGAACTCGGTTTTCGAACAACGCTTAAATAACCTCGATTAGTTGCGTCAGGCAATAGTTGCCAAACTTGATGAAATTAGTAATTTTTCAAACGTTGTCAAATGTCAGTAACGCTATTGTTGAAATAATCCGTAAATGCCTTGAAGTCGATGGACGACATTTTTATTATTCTAAGCTGTCATTTCAAGTGCTTTTAATTTAATCTCATTAACATGTTGAACTATCGATTTATTAAATTAAAAGTAAGGTTAGATTAGGTTTAGATGTCAAATCAGTAACTGATTGTTTAAATCGATGATAAAGGTACGTACGGTCAAGGTTAAACATTCATGGCAATCTTTAATGCCAAATTTTAAAAGAAACCGTTATATTTTTTAGTTTTCATTACAGATTCTCTGACTTTTTAAATTTGTTTTTTTATGAGTTGTATTTAAGTATGTTTTGCTGAAAAGTGTTGTACTACCTCATACTTGTTTATTCTTTCTCTCAAAGTAACGGTTATAAACATAACAATTGAATTTTAGAAAAGGTGGAAAAGAATATAAGAATAGAAAAAAAATTAATGAGGACTTAAAAGAGATTCATTAGAGATGAAACAGATACTGAAAAAAAATAGTAGTAGAAGAATGTTGAAAGGTGCTGACAGGAATCAATGATTCTTAAAGCAACAAAAGTAGTTAATGTTTATTTTATTTGTAGATTTTTAGCTTTTTTGTTCAAATACTATGAATTTTCTGATTTTCTTTAAATTTTTAATTTTGTATTTGTTGTTCATATGTTTTTTTTTGTTGAGCGGTTGTGTACTACCTTGTATTTGTTCTTTTTTTTTTACTCTTATTTTCAGGCAAAAATGACCTTTTTAATTTACTATTCTAACCTTTACAGTCATACCAGTTTTTAATACGATTGACCTGACTTGACTATAGACTAATTTTAGAAAAGATGGAAAAGAAAAAAAGTAAGAAAATTAGAAAAAGTGAGTGAGTTGTTTGTTTTTAATTGTTATAAGCGTCAAAGTTAGGAGGATCAGTAACTTTTGAAAGTATGATTTTTTGATTACTACTATAGTGAGACATTATTTATGAAACAACCTATATTTCTCTCTTTGTTTTTTTCCTTCACTTATTGTATTCCAGTTCTTCTTTGTTCTGTTCTTTTTTTAATTTTTTTACAATTTTTCAAATTAAATAAATTATAATTTAGTTTAGGGGAGCTTAAACCATTTTTTTTTAACAAAACAGAAATTGCCTTAGGTTTATATATCATTTTATTTTGTGAAGTTTCTTGGTTGCTTTTTTATTTATATAGTTTATTGTTAGCCGTTACTTCTACCTTTCAATCAAATATTATTTCTTATCTATTAAAATTTTTCTAGTGGGTACAGGTCTTTATTAGAATTACAACAGTTATTTGCATAAACCACGGCATTAATAATTGTTCTAATAAAATTATATTTCAAACTGACTTGAATTAATAATTTGGTAAATTTATAAAAGCTATTATTTTTATTATTTTAAAATTTATTAATACAAATTATTTTATTAATGGAATAATCTACTTATGTAATGCAACACTACAAGATTATCTAATTGTATAGTACGTTCAAAAATGATATAGATCGATCAACGCTTCCTATGGAATTTTGAACGTATGTTCATTTTTTGATTAGATCATATGCAGAAACGAACGATATTATAGACGAGCTTTAGAGACAATAAAAATCTGTCAAGCTGAATTACACAGCAAAACTAGATCTAAATAATTTATGAACGCATGTTATAATATACGATAACTATTAGTTGCAATGACTAATTTACTCAAAATTGCAAGTACTAGTTTTACTGGTACTTCCAAGCTTTAGAGCTGCCCAATTTTAGAGCTATATACACTTGGATCAGTTATATTGGAATTTTTTTAAATACAGTGAATTATCTATATCATACTTTCTTGTAACAGTAACGCAGAGGAAAATGTTTTTTTGTTATTTATTCAAAGACTATTGGAAAAACAGAGGCATTGTTGTTCGCTTAACAACAGGGCTGTTATTGATGTGTTCAAAGAAGCGAAAATAATGTATAACATGGTTTTTTATATGAATGACAAGTTCATTCAATTCAAGGATAGTCTGGAAATGATATAAAATTATTATAATATGTTTTGTTTAAATATGGAATAATAATAATAACGATGAATCGTTGTGTCCACATCCATTAGACAAACATCCTGCTAAGATGGAATCTCACTATTGTTGTGATTGGGGTTTTCTCATATTATGATTCATTTTTGAAAAAAATATTTACGGTTATTGGATTGATAAATCATTCAGTAAATAATTAAGTTCTTTTATTTCATTTGTTTTTGCGCTTGAGATAATCCAGAAATCGACAAATTGTATTTTTTATTATTTAGAAGGTTACTATTTTAAAATGTTTAAAAATAGACTTTGAATTGATTTTTAATGTGTGACGTCTATGATTTGATTAGATTAGATTAATTTTTGAAATGTTCAATTTTTATTGTTTACGGCAATTCGATCATAATAAATAAAAATTTTGGGGAAAGTTTTACAGGAAATTTTTTATACATTAATAAAAGCGTTTTTCTTTTTGTTTCAGATTTAGTACACTGTACAAATGAACCCAACGTTTCAATACCACAATTAGCAAATTTACTCATTGAAAGATCACAAAATACAAATTGGGTAGTTGTATATAAGGCCCTTATTACAGTTCATCACATGATGTGTTATGGAAATGAAGTAAGTTTATTTTTATTTAGAAAGTGAGCGGCCGGTGACCGAGTGTTGTAGTTTTTGGTTTTTACAGCTATTTAAATCTAATGTTTAAAATGAATTTATTACGTTTTAATGATCTAACATCATTACGTTGTAGAATCATTTCGTTGATTTGTTGATATTTTGCTTGCACTCAAATCAGTTAAGATAATAACTGCTGTTTCAACACTTTTTTTTCTGCAATAGGAGTTTTTTGATCAAAGAGTGCTTTGTAAATTGACACATGTTACTCAAATTAGATGACATGTAACACAATTTATCACGACTATTAATAGGTAAGACAAGATTATTAACGACCTTTTTGTTTGTATTATTTTTTTATTTTATACATTTTTTTTACAACACATACAAATTTGTCAAATGTTGTTGCTTGATATTGCTTTAATGTTTTAAAATTAATAATTAGAAGATATAGTTATAAGTCAGTTATGTTATGTTATGATTTTGTTTTGTCATGCACCATTGTGGAAAGGCAGTAGTTAGAAGGAAACACTTATAGCAATTTCTGATTATTAAGTCAGATGTTGTTAGGTAACCCAAAAACAAGTAGTGAAATTAATAGAAATATATATACAGTGGAAATCACTTATTTGTAACGAGGGTCTGCTTATAACGACCGAAACGCAGCTATTTGGTTATATTTCCATTTACTTTAACGTTTTTAATAGTCGTATATAACGTCGTCGGTTATCACGTCGAACTTGCTTGAAGCGACTTGTGAAGTTTCCTGTGAGACCGATATAACGCTGTGTGGAGGGAAAAAAAGCTCAAGTTTGAGTACTCCAATTGGTTAATCTGCATGGACTTATGTAGTTCTTTGATGCTTGTAGTTGTATTCCTTATATGCAAGCAAGTACATTTTAAATGGTGCTGTTTATTTATGCGATTTATTTTAAGTTGAAAGTTTTGATAATTGAAGAAGGAAGGCTTTGACGATTCAAAGTCACTAAATAATTGACATCTTTCGCCAAAGACCGTGTCGAAATGTTTCAAAACATTGCCGACGTTTTGCACTCTATCGGTGGAGGCATCATTAGGACAAGAAAATAAGGGGTGAATGATAGAGAAGGGGTCGCTTTGCGTTTTCTACCTTACAGAACAGCGACCTATTTGATCTATTGTTCCTGAACCTTACGCTCTTTCTTTTCTTAGAAATTCTATACTGTATTCATTTTCAAGAAAGAGTGCATCAAAACAAATGCATGCGGGCTCCACGTGGTCATATCTTTGAAGTGGGAGATTGTCGACGATTTTTCAAACAGGGCAGTTCGCAGAAAAAATCGTTTATTCCATTTTAGACCTATTTGTTTTCAATTCGGCTTAAATATATTCAAAATTATATTATTTTTACTAGTATTTAAGTGGTTACGTTAAGTTCTTTTTCTGGGAGAACTGGAATTCTGGGATTAACCTCAGTCTCTGTTTCCGTAGCAGCACACAGAAGCAGCAACAAAACAAATGCACAATTGGCTCGGCTGCCAGCCCGACTCAAATTTCAGGAAATCGGTTTTTGACTTCGGCAGGCGTTTTAGATTCTCTGTTATTTCACACTGACAGCGTTTATGGCCGCTTGGCTGTCAGACAGAATATAGATCTTATTGCTTTCAATACGCCTTTGCAGTCATTCTTGGACAGTTAGATCTATAACAAGTTTCTCCGCTTGTATTAATAAGGTTGTGGTACATAGGACTATTTTTGTCCGATATTATGGACCATAAATTCCTATGCCTGTCTTTTTTTTTGTCTTTGATCTATCTGTGTACCAGATGGTGGAGTTCACGCTGTCTTGTGCAATTTGACTTCATAACGGTCAGTAATGACCGTTTCAAAGTCATGCATTATTGGCATGACATTCATTGGTTTTTCATGAAAACATGGCTGTAGAAGTCCAGTATCTTGAAGTGACCTGTTCCGTTTCCTGATTTGAATTTTTTTGATTAGGTTAGCCACAGTAATGCCTGGAGACTCTGCTTTTGCACCTATAGGTGAAGGAACGTTAAGTTTAACAGCATCTATAAAGATGTAGTAGAAGCCGTGTGCTTCACTCCTGTAATGCCCAGGAATGCAAACCGCTGTAATTTCTGCAGCTTGCTTTGTGTCGTTGTTTCTCTGGTTCTCGTCTACCATACAAGAGATGCGTTCGTGATGGATCTTATTACCGTGATCTACAACCAGTGTACTATTTTTGGCTTTAAACTCTTTGTCTTGCACTTCCAAAGTCGAAAGAACTTCCGACATGCCCAAAAGCAACCGGTTGCTTGGCAAGACGTGGGTGTTCTATTCAAGTTTACTGTTTAGGGTTTACTTCTAGATATTTCACTTCATTGGAAAAACGAAGCGAAAGCCTCAATTTGAGGCTTTAAGATTTAAAGTTCAAACTTTAACCACGACAACAAAAAACACAATGTCCACTATACTAATACTAACTTTGATACTAGAGTCATTCATAGAGCAAATAACAAAATTCTACTTTTGTGGTGAGAATTTAACGAGCGCAGTTGTCGCCCAAATGTATATAAAAAAAGCTACTGTAAGTCCAGGGGTGTTATTAATGATTGTAACATTGTGGAGGGCTATCAAATGTGCCAGCTTTTGTTAATAACGTACAGAACTTTTTAAGAGATATTTAGTGATTAATTGGTTCTATAAACAGGAGTTTTACGTATGTATCAAAAATTATTTTTGATAATAAAGGATTAATAGATTACACAGTCTTTGTAAATTTAATGATGAATTAATTAGGAATATTTTATTGTAAATGGAAAAGGACAATAAAAATGTTGAAAGTGTTTAAACACATTGCTATTCTTTTTTTTTTTTGGTTTCAAAAATAGTTTGTAACATTTGTTAATTGATCTTACGGCTACAACAAGTAATTTCTTCTTGCAATTCTTCCAAATTATCTTTTTTAAAAACTTCATCTTTCAAATACCCAAATAGTGAAAAATGCAGTGGAATGAGAATAGGAGATTGTGTTGGAAATACAGGATAAACTCTGTTACTTGTGATGCGGTAGTCAAATCTGTTTCTGCAAATATTTCAAAGTTGCACCTGCAGTGTGAGATGTTGCCTCATCTTGCTGAAAGTATCTATCTGTACTAGGGTTCCATGTTCTCTAACTGGTTGATGTACGGTGTCAATAGTTCTTCCCTATATCTTGTCGCATTAATGTTACCATGAAATAAGATTGGTCATACATTCGCCTACGCGAGACTACCAACCATATGCCCGCTTTTTGTGGATGGAGAGGTGTACCAATGAAAATATGTAGATTTTTAGAACTCCAATACCTAGTATTCTAAGTGTTAACATACCGTGGATAAGTGGAACCAGGCTTTGTCGCTAAAAAATGTGAAATTAAAAAATCTGTTGTAATTTAGGTTTTGCTGAAACCAGTTGCAATACTCAACCCAACGTAGGGAGCTACAACTAAAAGGTGATGTGTTTTAGTGACCTTCTAGGGATGCAATTGTAATCTTTTTTTTTTGACATGTACTGTAAGGTACCCCAGATTGAGTGATTGAGCAGACATCTTTGGTAAAGATGCGTGTGGATCTTGCTCAATCCTTGTCCTCAAATCATTAACAACTTCAGCTGATAATTTGGGTCTTATTCCTAGTCTGCAAAAACCTGTTAACTACGTACCCGCTATGAGCTTTCAATGAAGCATTTTTTATTTAGACTTTTCTCAAAGAATTCATTTTTGCAGTTAAATCCATTCATCGTTATTAAGTGTAACATTTTGATAGTACAATACAATGATAATAATAATAATGTATTTTGCTCGACAGAATAAATCATTGTTATTGCTGAAACAACACGCAAGGAAAAATGTTTGGCTGTTATATTTCACACTTCAGCTTGAAATATCCGCCACTCTATCGAATAGTTGTGAGAAAAACTGATTTTTAATGGCAAATCAAATGACAAATTAGAAAAGAGACAATCGTAAAAAGCTGAATATATAACCTCATTTTTAAAAAAATACATAAATTACTCTAACCATGAAGCGGCAAAACTCCTTACATTTGAAATTAGCAATGCCTTCTAAATGTTATAATCATTAATAATACCCCTGTAGATTGGTGAAATTCAGTTTTCATGGAGGTCTTATTCTCTGACAAAGGTCAGAATAAAGACACTTGAACTAAGTTATGAAATTACAAGCAATCCTTTAAGTTATTTTCTACATTTGCCATTCATGACCTACTTTGATTAGAATTTTTTCGTACACTGTGCATACATATTAAGGAATGTCTAAAAATCGAAAGTGGTTAAATATGTCAAATACATAACATTGATATAGTTTTTGATATCCCAATTGACGGATATGAGTCACGGTATTATAAGTACAGAGTGTACGTAATTTATTTATTTATGCAATGTTTTCATTGAAATGTACAAACTTCAAGGAACACATAATAAAATGATTGTTTATCCGGGGAAAGCTGTTTTATTTGTGGTATTCATTTGAGCAATTGTTTTTAATTTGTCATCTAAATATTCTCTCATTTCTTATTAAGCAACCTAATGATAATGAATGATGATAAATGCTAACCTTCTTTTTTGATTGTTTAAACTAAAAATGATCTGTTTTTTCTTTCAGAGATTTACACAATATTTAGCATCTAGTAACAGCACTTTTCAACTCAGCAATTTTTTTGATAAAAGTGGAGTGCAAGGTGAGTTATATTGTAATTTTATTTTTACGAAAAATACATTCAGACACACAACCATGATTAATTATCAATGTACACAGTATAAGGAGTTGGTTTTTTTGTTAATACTAACTTTATGTATGACTGGGTCAAAGATATAATGTTCATTGAAATTAAGAAAATTGACCTCTCATTATAGTTGAACCCATTATGATTTCATTCTAAACAATTCTACAAATAAAGTAATTATTGGCGAAATACGTTGATAACTGACAAATAATTTATGGCAAATACATTCCAATGAAAAAAAAAATTGAAAATTTGGAGACATTATTTCAATTTTTTCCTCTACAAAATGGCCAAATTCGTTTTATTTTTAGATTAAGTTTGTGTAAAAGTTGGAGCAATAAAGAAATTTGTTCTTTTTCTACAATTTCACTTTCATAACTTTGTAGATTTTGATTGCACCAAACCGGGAATTAAAATTTATTTAATTACTGAATGAATTTGTAGCATTGTCAACCAAGATCGATAAGCTGTAGCATTAAATTTCTCATGTTTTGTTAAGAAAATAATTTGAAATCGGTGAGCCTTCTAGCATTTTTTATATTGGAAATGTGTTCTTTATGACATTTTGAATCTAAAGACTTTATAAAAAACATCAGTTATTTGACTTTTTGCCTCCGAATGCGATTTATTTAAAAAATAAAATAAAAACAATAAATAAAAAACTCATGTTGTTTGTAGTATTTTCACTGTAGAGTATTGAATGCAACTTTCAAGTTTCTCAAATGTCAGAATTATGTTTTCCTTGCGAAAATGTTTTAAGATGGCCCACCCGGTATATACTTTAGCTCGTTCCCTACCAAATTTTTTCAATGCGACTTTTTTACGCTCGAAATATTGTAACACTACTCATACATACTGGTCCCAAAAACACAAGCGATAGCTCTTTTAATAATCTATGCACTAAATTATATGCTGATGAATAACTTACAAAATCCTAAAGACTCTAAGAACGGATGTCAATGTTTTTAATTGACACTTGTTTTTTAAGTAATATAGTCTAGTTTTATAGCCTATCCTATTTTTAGTTTTATGCTCTATGCTTTAATGTTTTGGCTCTTAGTTGAGTCTTATTTTTGAGAAGTGACATCTTATAAGTTTATTCTCAAACATATTACTAAAGAAATGTATTCAATGGGGCTAAAATCTAACCAGCGGCCAATGTATGGCTTTGTATGTTACAATGCATTTTGATAGTTTGCGCGGTATTTGTTTCGAAAGCTATGGGTTTTTTTACATTAAATTTTTTTTTTAAGTTTATACTTGTAGAATTTATGCTGTCAGAATAAAAGTTGTATTTGAATTACTAAGAAAAAGTGAATGTGTCAATTTGAAACTAAAATCTTTGACAGGTTAGCCTGAAAACTTTTAGAGTTATATATTTTATTAAACCATGGTATAGCCTATTTAATTTAATTTGGTGTATAAATAAAATCTTACAATAAGTAAGTGCGCTATGGATTTGTTTTTTGCGACTTATATTAAAACGAAATTCTCCTTAAAGTAATCACGAAATCAAATTTATTTAGAGATTGATGTAAATTTATACATTTTTGGCTATTCTCTGAAAAATGTTCTTTTGATATTATATTTATTTTTGTTTTTTGGAGATACTTCTTTTATTATAAAGCAGCAGTGACGCCTTCCGCATGCAATGGCCTGTGTAAAGAGTAAGATCGGGAATTTTTAAGTATTCAGTCATTTTTTGTTGTTGATATTTTGTAAAATGCGTTTACCGTCTAATTTTTGAATGATTTTTTTAGATGAATTATTTACGTTTTTTTAAGTTAGAAATATGAAAGTTATTGATTTTACGATACTGCAGACTCGAATTGTGCAACATGTATAATCAAACAATGCAAATTTGCAAACAATACAATTTCCGAACGAAAGTTTGCTAGTTTGAGTGACAGCTTATTCTATTAACATTTCTACATCAGTAGAAATTTAAATTTACATTGTTTGAAGTATTTTTTAAAGATCTATTAAAAATTTTAATTGTTATTTAAAAACTTTATAAAATTATCGAGAATGATCTAAAATCTTTATTAAAATTTTTGAAACAATATTAAAACATTTAAAAATTATTTATGTTAGCGGTATTAAGAAATCAGGGGTTTTCACCCTAGATCTGTGCTACGTGCGGCGCATGCGTCAGATACAACGCACCAGTAAAGACATCTTAGTAGGGACAGTTGTATAAAAGTTACTAACTAATAAAGAGCTGCTTGGTATTGATGTTGAATGTTAAATGTTCTGTTAACCCCAAAACATCCCTTAGATTTGAGTAAACGTTATCATCAGAAGTGGGATTTAACTTGTGTACCACAAAGGGCCTTTGGGTTTGCTAAAAGGGCAAAACAGGAAAAATTTTAGAAATTTTCCTGTTACGAACTTGGGTGTGGTCGTACTTCGTATATCATCGGGTGTGCCGATCCTACCAATGGCGGAAGTGAATCCACCACACGATGATGACTCATTCGACAATGAGGAAACCGAAGATCATTCAGAAAATTTGCAACCGCCGGAACCAAAGCGAGCAAAGATATCGTGGCAAGAAACGCTAATATCTCTTGTGGCTGCCCAACAACAACAAATGGCAGAATTGACACGTCATTCCAATATGGCGCTTGGACCAACACCTAATGCGTCACCAGTAGTTGATAACAGCATCCTTCAAGGTTCCAATGTTTTTTTTCGCTTATCGGAGTTCAATCCTGACAGTGCCGATTACGCCATCGAAGAGTGGTTGAATATTGCAACTGAAATGAAGGTTGAATTATGCATAGGCGATGTTTTAATGATAGCTAAAGCTGGTGAAGCGCTGAAAGGCCGTGCACATCGTTACTACTGCGATTGGAGACCAGTACAACGTACTTGGACTGAGTTTTGCAAGGACCTGATCGTTGCTTTTCCAGATCGTGAAACTCCTGGTGCACGTGCTTACACAGCTGCGACTCTACGCAGCCATGATTGCGACTCGTTAAGCGATTATGGCATTCGAAAACTTAGAGCAATCAGTTGCTTTCATCGGGATCTGCCTTGGAAGACCGTGCTCAGCATGGTAGAATATGGTTTAGATCACGGCGAAGCCCAAGCTACCATACGAATGCAAAGACCTACCGGTGAAAGAGAAGTGCTAAAATTGCTTAGTGAGTTTGATGCTCGTCGAAAACCTCGAGCAATACAGAATACGCGCTCTGGAGAATCATCGAACGGATATTTCGCAAAACGTCGTGAAAAAGCCCCGAAGGGAAAATGTTTTCGATGTGGTCAAAACGGTCATCATCAACACAGCTGTACCTCGAACGTACAGGTAAAATCAAACAATAAGCAAACAATTGAAGCAGAAGATGTACCACCCCAATGTTTACACTGCAAGAAAATTGGTCACGCAGAGCAAAACTGTTGGTTTAAACACGGTAGACCCAAGAAAGCGTTTGTTTTAAAAAAATGACGCCATCTAAATACGACACCAATGGCTACATTATTGTGCAAAAACAATGTTTTCAAGTTTAGGTATCTCGTTGATAGTGGTGCGGAAATTTCTATTATAAAACATTCAGTAGTTGAAACTCTAAAAGTCTCACTTAAACCAAACACTGATAAGTGCGCGTTTACTGGCATTGGAAGACAGATTGTTTATTCTCTAGGTGTTTGTGACCTAATAACCGCTTTACCGAATGTGACTCTTGAAATACGGTACTTGGTTGTACCCGACAATGAAATTCCGGGTGAAATTGATATGATAATTGGTTGGGATGTGATAAGTCGACCTTGTTTACGCGTTGAAAAATCAACAACTGGTCTTGAGTTACACCATGACCTGCGGAACATTATCAAAGTATTCACGGTTAGAGATAAACATTGTGTTAACATCAATCAGCATGACCTGTCTGAAGATATAAAATTAAAATTAGAGGCCATGTTGACAAAATACCAAAACAACACACCTGACCACATCATAACTGGTACAATGAAAATACGATTAAAGGACAGTGCTCCCGTGGCTTATCATCCTAGACGGTTGGCTTATGAAGAACGACGTCAAGTGCAGCGAATTGTGAGTGAACTTTTACACGAGGGTATTATACGCGAAAGTCATTCAGATTATGCTAGTCCAATTGTGCTAGTGAAAAAGAAAAACGGTGAGCTTAGAATGTGTGTGGACTATCGAGACGTCAATAAACGGGTTTTAAAAGAAAGATATCCTTTGCCCCATATTCAAGACCAAATTAATGCCTTGTGTAAGGCAAAATATTTCACCACACTCGATATGAAAGCCGGATTTTACCAAATGGAGATAGAAGAACAGTCAAAGCATATCACAGCGTTTATAACACCTGATGGCCTTTATGAATTTAACCGAATGCCTTTTGGTTACGTCAATGCTCCTGCAATCTATCAAAGAGCTATCGATAAAGCGTTGGGTCATTTGAAGGGCGCCAAGGCTTTTGTGTATCTCGATGATGTACTGGTACCTTCTACAACCATTGAAGAAGGGTTAGACAACCTTCAAGAAGTACTTAATGCATTGTCTGTTGGTGGGTTTTCCCTAAACTACCAAAAGTGTAAATTCTTTACTCGAGAAACTGAATATCTAGGAGTTGTTTTAAGTGAAGGTAACATTCGACCAAGTCCTCAAAAAGTTAGAGCGCTGACGGAAACATTTCCACCATCTGATATTAAAGGTGTGCGTCAATTTATGGGACTCGCAGGATATTTTCGTCGGTTCATTAAAAATTTTTCGCAAATAACTACACCTATAACGGCCTTGTTACGCAAAGATAAAGTGTTTAACTGGACGCCTGAGTGTGAAAATGTTCGGCAATTAATAATCAGTAAACTAATCGATTCGCCCATTTTACGCATTTATAATCCGGAACTTAAATGTGAGTTACATACGGACGCTAGTTCGGTTGGCATAGGAGCTGCGTTCATGCAAATTGAAGAAGGTGTTGCACGTCCCGTCGCTTACTATAGTCGCCGAACGACGGATTATGAATCGCGATATCATTCCTACGATTTGGAAACGCTCGCTATTGTAGAAGCAGTAGAACATTTTCGTGTGTATTTATATGGCATACATTTTACAGTGTTTACTGACTGCAATTCAGTTCGAGCAACCGCTTTGAAAAAGAATCTTCATCGCCGGGTAGCTCACTGGTGGATGAAATTGCAAGACTTTGATTTTTCCATTGAATATCGGCCGGGTCATAAAATGGCCCATGTAGATTATTTAAGTCGAAATCCGGTCAAGGACGAACACGACTTAAAAGTGTTTGCATTAAGAACGATAAACATAAACAAACTCTCAGACATTCAAACACTTAGGGAATTCCAAAACAGTGACGCGTTTTGTTGTGAAATATTAGACGATCCAGATAGCCATCAAGACTACACCGTAATAAACAATTTAGTGGTTACAAGATCGAATTCTCCAAAGTGTTTTGTTCCTATCGCAGCACGCTTACTGACGATGAGATTATTTCATGATTATTCATCGCATATCGGTTGGGACAAATGTAGCAAGAAAATGAGAGAAGATTTATTTTGGCCAAAAATGGGACAAAGTCTGAAGAAATACATTCGAAATTGTAGGTCATGTGTACTTGGGAAATCCCATACAGGACCGCGCTCAGGGTTTTGGCAACATGGTGAACAACCCAGCGACATTTTAGAAACCTGGCATATCGATCATGCTGGGCCTTTGGTCAAATCTAATGGCTGTACGCAAATTCTGGTGATAATAGATGCATTTTCAAAATATTGTAGGCTGCAGCCGATTCCAAGGAAGACTGCTGAAGATTCAATATGTGCATTATTACCAGTCTTTGAAGAATTGGGAAAACCTAAGCGCATCATTGCAGATCGAGGAACGGCGTTCACTTCGCTATTATTTCAAAACTTTTTAAGTGAGCAAAATGTTGAGCTTCATTTTATCGCTACAGGTGTTCCAAGGGGAAATGGGAAAGTAGAGCGCCTAATGAGGACGGTGTTCAATTTGTTGCGAGCAACTTTAACTGCTGAAAAAGAAGTCAATTGGACGACTGCAATACTAAGCATTGAAGATGCAATAAATTCAACAGAGCATTCTGCAACTGGTCATGTACCTGCTGTACTGCAGTTGGGAATCAACCCAAAATTAGGCGCCACTAAACACTTTTTGAAAGACGCACCGCAAAACAATAATTTGGTCGACCCAGAAAAAGCCGTTTCTGAAGCGCGTGTTCGAATGGAAACAAACGTAAAAAAACACGCACATCGGTTTGATGCAACCCGATACCGATCCACTTTATTTATTGAAGGAGATAAAGTTGTTGTCGAAGATTCACAATTAGCTGGAAGCGGCAAACTCAAAGCCAAATATAAAGGACCGTATACCGTCCGGAAAGTGCTTCCTAATGAGCGCTATGTATTGAATAAGAAGGGACGTCGAACGACTGTAGCGGCGCATGAGCAGTTAAGACGATGGCCTTCCTCGGAACAATTAAACTAAAAAGTAAGTTAATAAAAAAAAAAAAAAAAGAATTTAAAGGATTAGTCTGTCTTTTACAAAAAGATAGTGGAAAGATAGTGGCAGTACCACTAAAAGTAAACAAAAGGTATGAGTAAAAAGAGTGGCAGTACCACTACAAGTAAACAAAAGGTATGAGTAAAAAGAGTGGCAGTACCACTACAAGTAAACAAAAGGTATGAGTAAAAAGAGTGGCAGTACCACTACAAGTAAACAAAAGGTATGAGTAAAAAGAGTGGCAGTACCACTACAAGTAAACAAAAGGTATGAGTAAAAAGAGTGGCAGTACCACTACAAGTAAACAAGTACAGGTGGCAGTACCACCGAGTAAAAGACAGTGGCAGTACCACTATTAGTAAATAGAGTTAGGTGGCAGCACCACCGTGCAATGCATGACAGAATAATAATAGTAAAAAAAAAAATAATTATAGAATGCAATTCTCTGACACAATACTGTTCTTGTGTTTCTATAATTTCAGAAGGACCTTGATGGCGAGGACGCATCAAAACAGGATGGCCGTGTTAGCGGTATTAAGAAATCAGGGGTTTTCACCCTAGATCTGTGCTACGTGCGGCGCATGCGTCAGATACAACGCACCAGTAAAGACATCTTAGTAGGGACAGTTGTATAAAAGTTACTAACTAATAAAGAGCTGCTTGGTATTGATGTTGAATGTTAAATGTTCTGTTAACCCCAAAACATCCCTTAGATTTGAGTAAACGTTATCATTTATAAATAATTTAATAAGTTATTAAGAAGATTAAAAATGTTCAAACTATTTATTAACGAGTTTTTAAATTATTTCAAACACAACTTTTAGAATTTTTAAGTATATTTAAAAACGTTTGAAAGATCTATAATAATTTTAGCTTTTTTTTAAATTTATAAAATTATCAAAAATAATCTAAAAGTCTCATTAAATTTTTTTTAAACAAATTGAAAACGCTTATAAATTATTTATATTATTTTAAAAAGTGGTTAAGCTTATAAAAAAAATTGAAAAACTTTTAAATTTTTTTTTAAAACATTCAAAACAGATTCAAATATTATTTGAATCTGTTTATATTTTTCCATTGTTTCAATTTTTCTAAAGCATTTTTAATTTTTATAAAAATTATCTGAAATGAATTCAAATTATTAATAGACGTTTTTAAAAAGATTTTAGTTTTTTTAAATTTATTATGTTTTAAAATGGTTTTTAGTTGTTTTAAATTTGAATAATTTTAAATTGTTTAACTTTAATTTCAATTATTTTTTGGTGTCTCAAAAGTAAAGGTACATTTTTTTTTTAATTTTTATAGAAACTTTTTAAAATTTTGCCAATAATTTTTTAAATTTTTTTAAAAACAATTGTGAGAATTTTTAAATATATTTAAGAACCTTTGAAACATTTTCAAAGATCTATATTTGTAATTGTTTTTTGAGAAAATTATAAAGTCTAATTAAACATTTTTAAAACTTCTTTTTAAAAATTTTAAACAGATTTAAGTACTATTAACAAAAGGTTTCAATTTTTCTAAGACATATTTGATTTTGATAAAAATTATCTGAACTTTATTATTAAACTTTTTCAAAAAACTTTTTATTTTAATTATTATATCAAGTTTTGAAAATTTTTGTAGTTGTTTTGAAAAAAATTAACATAATTTTAAATTGTTTAACTTTAATTTGAATAATTTTTTAATGTTCTAAAAATTAAAGGAATTTTTTTTTTAAATTTACTAATAAATTTTTAAATTATTCAAGAAACAACCGTTGGATTTTTAAAATATGTTTAAAAATGTTTGAAGCACTTTTAAAAATCTATAATAATTTTCAATTGCTTTTTAAAAAAATTATAAAACTCTTCAAAGTATTTTAAAGTTTTTATTTAAAATATTTTTTAGTTGTTTTAAAACAAATTTAGATAATTTTTTATTGTTTAATCTTGATTTCAATAACTTTTTTAATTTTTAAAAATGTTTAAATTTTCGGAAATCTTTTTAAAATTTAATAATAAATTTTTGCAACAGCTGTTTGAATTTTTAATTATATTTGAAAAGGTTTGAAACATTTCTTTTCTTAATTTTGGATTTAAAAAAATTTTTTTTTAATTAACCGTTGACAATTTTTAATAAATTTGTTTCTGCATTTTGGAATGAAAGTGTCTGCTGCGAATACTTTTTCATTTAATAGTATTGTTAATTATATTCTGCATTTCTTTTTTGTTTTTTAATTAAACACTATCTTAGTTTAGTTTTTGCTTTGTTACTTATTGATTTATTAATCTTAATTTTGTTATATAATATTGAGCTTTTTTTTTTGTTTTTTTATCTGTTACATTACAGCAGTGAGAGTGAGGTTTGTTTTCTTTAAATTTGAATTTTTTTACATTTTTTTTTTCAACAAATTGTTGCTAATTTTCTAAAAATATGCTTTGCAACTCGAACCAAATGTTTGGTTAATTTTTGTGTGACTAATTTTTTATTTGTATCTTAGACACTGTTAAGTTTTTGCTGTTATTATGTTTCAATTTTTGTTTTTATATTGTTAGATATTATTGGTAATATTTCAAAAGTTTTAATTTATTTTTTTGTTTTACCACTGGCATTACACCAGTCAGTTTTATTTTCTGGAAATTTTCAGTTTCGAGTTTTTTAATTTCTTTTTCGTTATTATTAGGGCTATTTTTCTCTTACTTTATATTTACCACAACACAGGGAATTGATGTGTTTAGTTTGCTGCTATGAGTATTAGAATTCTTCTACTTTTAGTATTTTGTTCCCACAGGTTGTTTTATTTTTTCTTTATGTTTTTGTTTTTTTTTTCTTTACTGCAATGGCTTACATTTTTTCATTCTTATTAAGAATTCAATAGCATACATAAAGCGTAAAACTGAAGAAAATCCTAAGGATTTAACATTTGCTTTTACGTAAAGAATCTTGATTGCTTTAAAAACTTTTTGAAGCTTTTTATCTTTGTTTTTTTTTTTGGCGACTTTTTAACAAAAGAACTTTATTATAAATTATTTATAACTTATAAAAGAACACGTTTAAATTGAAAAACCTAATCGACCGTTGGGCGACCGCTATTATTATTAAATGAACAATTTTTCTAAAATTTAAATAATTACTTCATGGGGCATTACATCATTCATACACCTAACACAACATCTAAATAATAGTTCTCACAATTAATTAACATTCATTTTATGTTTTCTCTCAAGGAATTCTAAATGTGAGGACTGGTAAGTTTTTTTTTGTGTCCTATTTTTTTGAGTGTGTCGACTAACATTTGGGATTGTTTGCTTTTGGGATGGTGTTACTTGTTTTTTTATCAAATTTTGAAAAATATATTCTTTAATCAAATATTATTTATGTTTTAGGATACGATATGTCCCCTTTTATACGAAAATATGCCAGATATTTAAATGAAAAAGCATTGTCATATAGGACTGTCGCTTTTGATTTTTGTAAAGTGAAGCGCGGGTACGTTTTTTTTTTGGAAATGTAAAAAAATTTTGATTTTTATTTTTTTTTACAGAAAAGAAGATGGGATGTTACGTACGATGAATGCTGATAAATTGTTAAAAACTTTACCAGTGTTACAAAATCAATTAGATGCTCTTTTGGAATTTGATTGTTCTGCAAATGACCTTACAAATGGTGTTATTAACATGTCTTTCATGTTACTCTTCAGGGATCTTATAAGGCTATTTGCTTGTTATAATGATGGTATTATTAACTTATTAGGTAATTTTTTTTTTAAATATTAAAATATAATTGTGAAAACTATTTGTTTTTATAGAAAAATTCTTTGATATGAACAAAAAACAATGTAAAGAGGCATTAGATATTTATAAAAAGTTCCTTATTCGAATGGATAAAGTTGCTGAATTTTTGAAAGTTGCCGAGGTATATCAAAAATTTATGATAATTTGATTAGAAGATAATTATATTGATTGGTTTTTAGAATGTTGGAATTGATAAGGGTGATATTCCTGATCTTACCAAAGCACCAAGTAGTCTTTTAGACGCTTTGGAACAACACTTTAATCATTTAGATGGAAAGAAAAGTTCACAGGTGAATGCGACACAAAATACTAGGTGAGTTTAATTTTATTTTAATTAACTTTAGTTATTTGATTAATGAATGTTCTATTATCGGGGAACACGCCATTTCTAGCAATTTTTTTTTCGATTGTTATCAAAGACAAAAACAACAATGGCGGTGTTTTATTATGTTTTTGTTCTCATGGGTCATGATTTTTGATGTGAAAATATTTAGTAGGTACTTGAAACATGAGAAAGGTTTTATTAAAATTGCATTATCAAAAATAATTATTGTAATTAAGTAATAATAATAAATCAGAGAGCCACTTTCTAAGATACATTTATAAATAAGATATAGACTTTTTGACCTCACTTTTTGCAACCTGTAGTACGTCATCTTTTGCTGGCTTATTTTGGATGTGTGCAAGCAAGAATGGTGCTGTGATCCATATAACACTTTGGGGCTAAAATAATTTGAAATTTAATTAAAAATTATTTTTTCATCTTTTTAACTTTATAACGTCTAAATATTTTCCGCCAGTTTATTATCGACATACGTTCTTTAACGCCGGTTTGACGCATAACAGAGAAAACAAAAACTCTATGTGTGATATTTGAAATGTTAAGTTTGGCACTTCAAGTTTGACTTTATTGTGAGATTTAATTTCTGTAAAGGATTTTGTAAACAGATTTTTTGTCGTAAGCTGGTCTTACTTATAATCTAGTGACTTTGAGTTCTATATAAATTTGATCAAAATCCTAATGGTGGTTTTTAGATATCCTATATAATTCCTTTTTTGACATCGATTTTTGACACTAACAACTAATGGTAAAACACAAATAGTAAATTAAAAATTTGGAAAATTTGTTGTGCGAAATTGAACAAAACAGCTGCTATAGTAATTGATTAGTTAAATTAATTAATTATATTAAACTTTCTTTTAAAAATTTTTAATTTGTGAACTATTTAATTTTTAGTTATAGTCGTTTTAGTTTTTTTTAAATAAATTATTACTGTTCTTCATTGTAGGGTCATCACCTTACAAAAAATTGATAATATTTTTGCATTTTTAATTTAAGTTTCATAATAGGCTCTTCATGGCGATAATAATAAATTTTGATTCTAGTAACCAAAAAAATGTAAAATCCGGCGTATCAGCCCTCTCTTCTACAAGCAACGCATTTGGTAACGTCGCCGCCAATGGCCGTTTTGACACTCCATCAAACGGAATCGACGAAAGTCTCAAACTCCAAGTTCTAGCCGAAGAAGAGGCTGCAATGAACCAATTTAAAGTGAGAATTTCAAACAAACTCGACTATTAATCAAAAGAAAAATATTTTTCTTTCAGTCTAAAGTAAATTCTCCATCGAATTCAGTTAATCCATTTTTAAGCAATTCATCATCTTCTTCGTCGAGCAAAGTCACATCCGCGCAGTCTACATCCGACATTGATTTGTTCGCTGCCGAGCCTGCAGCACCTGGTGCGCTTAGAGCAGGCGATGATTTGTTACAGTTATCTAATCCTTTTGCTGATGCTTTTGCACAACCACAAACTGTTAATCCAGCACCCTATAATATGCCGCCAGCGAATAATATATGGATGGCCAATGGAAATGGTATGTATATATACTCCTACGTTATTTATACAACCCTTAAAACAACTGTAAAAAAAACTTTGACACTCGAAACTATTGAAAACAATTTTATTCTCATAGCTAAATTGTTTCTGGTTAAAGGGTACATCATAGGTGTGCGAGACAAGTAAATTGGTCAACTAGACGAAATCCAATTGAATTAATTTTTCATGGATTTTGATAGAAATGTTTAAAGATGGTGGAGGCGCCAATTGCAAATTTTTTAATACATTTTTTAATAAGGTGACATTTTTTTACATTATTGAATTAACTTTAAAAGTTATTTGTGCTATTAGAAATGATTTTTTTAATTGTTTTGTAAAGTTTTTTTAAAATTAAGCATAATTTGAGAGATAGAGAAGGTGTTCAACTAAAAAGCTTGCAAGATTTCAAAACTGTTTTTAATACTTGTCAAAATTTGAAGGCTATAGTAAGTATAGGCAGTTATTTGGCTATAATTTAGTTTATTATAATTAAAATTTTTATGATTTTTAAGTTACGGAATCTGAATTTTCTAAATCAAAATAGTTTGTTTAATTACATTAGAAGAATTTGTTTTCAATTTCTCGATTCTGTTCAATATTATTTATGACCTCGTCATAAAGTTTTTGAAAACTATTGTTTGCATATTTAAAGTTGTTGGTAGTGAAACTCTCGGTTTCACAACAGTTTCAAAATTTTCAATATCTATCTATGATGATTCAACAGTAGAAAAAATTACTCACACAATTTTTTATAAAAAAAATTTCAAAAAATTAATTGGACTAATTTAAAGTATGGACTTTGTATAGTAATGTAATATGTAAGTTTGTGTAAAATGTGACCGAGTGCATACGATAAATCCGTTTTTTTTTTGCTCATGTAACATTAATTGTGGTGAATTTTATAAAAGCATGTAAAGGTTATTATCACCGTGTTGTTGATACTCATATTATAAAGTATTTTTTCCAGATAAGATAATATTAAATTATGAATTTATTTTTTTTTTATCAGAAGGTCAAATGAAAGTAACACTTTTTTCATATTCATTGTTGGAAATTTGTGTGTTTTTTTTTAAAGGCTTTTATAACTTCAAAATAGAAAATAGTGTTTATAATTTGTCATCAAGCTGTCCTTAAACTCAGTATGTGAAGTAGACGTGGTACTGTTGAAAATAATAGTTTTTGCTGTGAGAAACTGGTATACAAGCGATGTGAAGTTCGCAAAAAAATTAAAAGCTTTTTATGTATCTACTCTAACAAAATATTTTCTATTACCAAAAACGCGTAAGAACTAAGAACCACAGGGTGTGTTTGTAAATTTCCTGTCTAGTCATGAGATTTTCAACAATACAATTTGACAGAAAACGTAAGGCTTAGCTAAACTTAACAGTAGGGCCAGTAGGCTATCAATTTGATACACACAATTACTAAAATTGTCGTAAATATGCTTTTAGCGTCTTTACACAAATAACTACGCTTCATATTCTCAAACACTCTTATAATCAGAATTTTTGGTAAGATTTGCATTTATTAAACTGCAACGAAGTTTGTATTTAAATTAAACAACAAACACGTACGATGTAAAGTTGACCAGTTGAGTAGTTTACGGACTAATTTTGGATAACTTACGGATTAATTTTGGAGTAATTACGGACTAAATGTGTAGTAATTTACCTACTCATTTGGACCACACAAGAATCTCTCTTACTATTTGCACGAAGCGTTTAAGCATCAAAAACGATATAAGGAAAAAACAATTTGGAGAGGTTCAAACTACAGATCTAACGTTTAAAGTACATACCATAAATTTTAAGAAATAACCACCATAAACTTATTGTGGGCAGCACTTGTAATTATTAGAAGCGTCATTACAAAATGAAACTTCTAATTATTTTCAGCAAACTTTAATTTTCAAAACATTTTTTGTTAATTTATTAAAAATCTATTATTTTTAATTAAAAATTGATTGAAGATTACATTACAAAAACGACTGACTTTAAGTGATGGCGCACCCTGTATATATTTTAGGTTGCCTAGTTTAAAATTTTACATTTATTTTTGTTTTTAATTTTTTTCAGCTTTCATCCCGCAACCAGCCAGTCCAGTGATTCAGAATGGAGCGTTTGTTTCTGAAAACAATTTTGCATCAGTTTTTGGTTCAATGGAATCAAAAAGTGAGTACCATCTAAAGTATTCCATAGTAATAAAAATGACGATGTAATGATGGACAAAGCATGTGCTGTTGCACAAACTCTCTCTTTCTCTCCATGTACACAACTCAATTTACGCTTCCTGTAATCACATTTATCAATAATTTAACTAATCTTTAGTAAAAACAATGAATTCAAGGTTGATTTAAGGTTATTGTCTTGTATTCAGTGTTTTTCTTTCCTTTTCTTCTTTTTCTGATGTTCATATAATATATCTTAACATTTTCTGTGTAATGTATGCATTATGTAATATCAACTAACAACGCTTTTATGTTTTTTCGCAAGCTGCTGAAGAGACAAATCTTCCAAAATCCTTTAATCCATTTTTAGTTGAAGATTCTGAACCTTCTCTTCTTCTTGATATTGACACACATGATCCATTGAATCCAATTCAAAATGTGCTCAATTACTTTCAAAAAGGCGAAACTGATGTAGTTTGATTAATCTTATATTGCTTGAGCCATTCGAATAATCCTTCCCATCCTTTTGACAATATTTCAACCTTTTGTGACAATAATGACATTACAATACCCTATGTGTTCACTGCTACAAATGGATTGTCCGTAGTTTCACATATTATTATAGATGGTTATAATAAGCAATTGGCAGGTGAATTTAAATCTTTTATTTTATTTTTTTAATGTGTGTATGTGTGGGTGGATGAGAATGAATGATGACAAGAAAATTGCTCTAGTAAATTATCTTATTTGTATTAGTTGGTTGATATGTTTGTTGTCCGGATTGCGCTTATGTGTGTTTATGACTTGTTTTGCAATTGCTTTTTAATTTATTTATTTTTTTTTAAATATTAATTGAAATGCCATCTTAGATCATATTATATAAGTAGAAAAATATTTTTTAATTTTAAATAATCAAATTCTTTCATGATCGGGGACCGATGTAAACTGTAATAAGAGTTTTATGGAAAAAATCAAAATTTGTTCAATAATTACTACAATGCAAACTTTATAACATGGATCAGTAGTGTGTATTTTACATCCAGCACCAATGTCTACCTATGCTGCTCATAATGGACTCTTGGTTGAGGTTATCTCAAATATACACCAGCTGCTCTCTATGTTCAAACAGTCCCGTACTCGTCGCTCCATTATGCCCACAATAATGTTCTATAGGATTTAAGTCAGGATTCTTTGATAGCCAGTTCATGACTTCTTGCAGATACTCCGACAGAAATCTGGCACTGTATGATCGAGCATTATAAGGTCACTAGATTAACACACTACGTGTTCAGGTAGCGTCATTAGTAATTTTTTATGTCATCCTTGATGCAGCGTAAATCCAATCTGGTGGCAAACAAAATGAAGTGAGATTTATGAAAAGTTGAAGTCAGTAATAAAAAAATATATATGAAAGCGGTTTTGTTAACGGCTGATTACTGACCTCAGTAACTGCTATCTGACTATGTAATGTTAGTCAAAAAATATCAGCTGTCAGGTGACATCTTTACGACTGCTGTCATTTTGGCAAATAAAATTCTCTAAAGTTGGTGACTTCTTCGTCTCACTTAAAACATTTGCATTTTTCATCTTTTGTTATGGACAAATCTCAGCATGGATGTGTTATTTTGTGATGGCGCTACCTGAACACGTAGTGTATTGATATAGTAACCTTAGAGCATTATCACGATGGGAGATAATATTATTTTCAAACCGAGTATATTCTGTGCAGCACAATAAATATGTACATGGTTTAATTCAATAATGCGATTGATATGTTTTATTTTTATACTTTTTTGTTTGTTTTTGTAATATTATCTTGAAATGAAAAAGAAAAAAATCGATTTTCCGTAAAAAAATAAAGCTGCTGTTAAATAAAATGTGACCTAATAAAAGATTAATTTTTATGATGATAAATGTCTTCTTTATAAATAGAATTAGCCTGTTTCGGAATGTTGATAAAAAAAATGACAAAATAAGGCTATGAATATTATGCGGAACATTTAGAACATGTTGTAAACTTATTTAACATTAGTACCATAAAAAAGAGCAATGCAAATCAATTCAACCTACATTGGTAAACTTGGACATGTTTTGTTCTTACTAGAACTTATCAGCAAATGGAAACAGATTTATATTTAAAGTGACAGATTTGGACTCATATCTACCTATAACTTTCTATCTCTTCCGCAATAAGGTAAAGCTTCTTCAATAAGTTAAAGAAATTAGTACATCAAGTTAAAATAGTACATTATTGCGAGAAATCTTATGATATACATATTATAGAGTAAAAGTAGTAAAAAAAGCTCAATTTTTTTTGTTTTTACAAAATTACAACTTTATTTGAACAAATATCAACATGCTTTGAGTTTACAAAATTACTTAAAACTTTATACGATTGCTGTTTATAACGTAAAATGGTTTGCTTTAAAATTTTCTTTTTCATTAATTTTGCCAAAATATCGAATGAGGTGGGAACTGACCGCTCAATTAGCTGTTTGCAGGCTGGTTTAAAAAGAAAACCTGCTTTTAGTAGAATTGGCGATTACAAGAATTATTGCAATTCTGACTACTACTTTGATGTTTCTTTGTTGGTAACGATGATTGGAATTTTTTTGGTTCTATGTGATTGGACATTATTTCTGAAACACTGTATAAATTGACAAATATTGTAATAAATATTTGATTTCCTATTTTTTTTTCTACAATGTACGAGGGCGGAGTGATAAATCCGGTAAAAATTAAACTCAGAATATCACAATCGCAAAATTCGGTTGGCATGTGTCAAAATCATCCTTCAGTAGGCTACATTCAATTTTTTAAATAGATCTGTCATTTAGTCCAGTTTTAAGAACGGTTGAAAACAGACTATTTTCCTCATTTTTGCAAACATGGAAAAAAATGATTTTCGAGTGTTAATTAAACATTATTTTTTGCGTGGAAAAACCATCACGCAAACCAAAACAAAGCTTGATAAATATTATGGGGACTCTTCACCATCGATTAAAATGGTTCACAAGTGGTTTACAGATTTTAGTTGTGGTCGTACCAGCACAATAGACGCCGAACGTCCAGGACGCCCTATTGAGGTAACCACGCCAGAAATGGTCAATAAAATCCACGATATCGTGTTGCAAGACCGACGAGTAAAAGTACGCGAGATAGCTGAGATGGTACGCATTTCAGATGAACGGGTACGAAATATTTTGCATCAACATTTAAACATGAGAAAGCTATCCGCACGATGGGTGCCGCGCTTGCTGACAATTGATCAAAAACGCGTCCGAGTGACAACTTCAGAGGCAAATTTGGCGATGTTTAATCGCAATAGACACGAGTTTTTGCGTCGTTTTATAACGGTTGATGAAACATGGATTCATCACCATACCCCGGAGACCAAAGAACAGTCTAAACAGTGGATTGCTAGTGGTGAACCCGTTCCGAAAAAAGCTAAGGCGGTTTTATCGGCCAACAAGGTGATGGTTACAGTTTTTTGGGATGCACGCGGCATAATCCACATCGACTACCTTCAAAAAGGAAAAACAATAAATGGCGAATACTTTTGTAACTTATTGGACCATTTCAACAAAGTTTTGAAAGAAAAACGACCACATTTAGCGAAAAAAAAAGTTCTCTTTCATCAAGATAACGCACGGGTGCATACATGTGTTCTTGCAATGACTAAAATTCATGAATTAGGCTGCGAATTGCTCCCCCATCCACCCTATTCTCTAGACTTAGCTCCCTGCGATAATTTTTTGTTTCCAAACTTGAAGAAATGGCTGGGTGGAAAAAGATTCGGCTCAAATGACGAAATAATCTCCTCAACAAACGCATATTTTGAAGGGTTCAAAAAATCATATTTTTCGGAAGGGATTGAAAAATTGGAGAAACGCTGGACTGAATGTATAGACCTAAAAGGAGACTACGTTGAAAAATAAATTGATTTTTTGCTGAAAAATTTGTTCCTTGTTTCATTTTTACCGGATTTATCACTCCGCCCTCGTATGTAATTGTCGTTTTTCTTTCATCATATAAAGCAATGATGACTGTAGACAATCATTACTAATGCAAATATAAGCAACTTTGTCTTCTGGCAACCTCTAAACCGCAACCTAATTAAATATTATGCTTTGCAGCAGAAATGTAATAATAGTTTGTACAACTTGTTTGCATGTCTCTTATCTCATACTTGCATGTGTGGGAATAGTTCTAACACACTCTACTTTCTTTTTTTTTAATATTTAAATGCCATTCTATTATCTCTTTGTTTTTTTAATTGTTTTATTATTTTCTTATTTAATTGTTCTATAACATGTAATTTTCTTTGCAGGTAACAATTTTGATGCGTTAGGTGGTGTTTTGCAACCGGTTTCAGCAACAGGTCAAATTTCATCTACAAGTCCTAATAACAATAACAACAATAATAATAATAATAATACTAATAATAATGGACATCAACAATCGGGTGCCTCTCCATTGTTAACAGGAGATTTGGAATCTAGTCTGGCTTCATTAGCAGAAAATCTCACCATTCATAGTCGAACAGCCTCAGTCAAGTAAGGTTTAATTATTTCTTTTTTTTAGCAAAATATACAGAGTGTCTACAGAAACAACAATTTATGGGGTTTTGTTATTTATGAGGCAATTCTTATTATGTTTTTATGAAATCAAATAGAAAGTTCACAACAAAAAATTAATCTCATTTGAACAAAAACTGACAGTAACAACAGCCTTGCTGCTACTGGGTTTATACTATATATTTTAAGTTCATATTATAATCATTTAATTAAGCGTAAACATGATTAATAAAAGCTCTATGGACATGTTTCTTTATGTTTGGAGACACTGTATAAAAAAATTAGAAAACTTACATTTTAATACTATATTCTTACTTTTTTATAAATACAGAACATTTGATGATGCAGACATATTGACATAATGAAAATGAATCAGTCGGTCAGTTAAAAAGCTATGCTTTGATACCGGCTTTGATCTTCTGAATTCTCTCCATTCGCACTTTTATCTTTGAAGATTAAATGTAACTATTTTCTTGCAGAGGTGTGCAATGGAATTCGCCGAAAAATGGTTCAAAAACTAATAATTGGTCACCACAACCAATGTCAGCTACAACTGGAGCTGGATATAAACCAATGAATCAATCTATGACAACTCCTTCGATGAGTATGCAGGCTACGTTGCAACCACAAATGTATCCACCTATGATGGTAATAAAATAGTTGCATAAGAGGGTTTTTGCGATAAAAGTTTTTTACATAATATTATATTTGGGAGTAATGTCACTAATATCGATTTAAAGTCACAAAAAGTGTTAGTCGTCAGAATTAGATAATGCAACTGTATTGCAAACAGTTGCTTAAAGCATTTTTTATCATTGTGGTAGTACCACTTGTGATATTTGGTTTTTACAACAATACTCGATCTTTTCTTTTCTCCAGGTTGTAGTTTTTTTGTAGGAAATTAGATTAAAACCAAGCACAAAACTGCTGATAACAAGACCAACATAGGTAATATCAGGCTTCCAAAAAAACTATGACTTATTATTTTATTTTATTTTTAGGGATGTATGTACATATACGTTTCTTTTTTTTTTATTTTTTTTTTTTTAATTTTATTACTATATACTCTTACAATGTATTGGCTCAATTATCTCTCTTTTTTTATTGAACTTTTTTGTTTTGTTTTTTTTTTTATTTTAGGATATTTTGCTTACATTATATTTGCTGTTATACCCTTCGGTTCATCGCTTTCATTAGATTTTTTCATATTTTTTTTTATTGAATTTTTTAATAGACTCCCAGAAATTTGTTTCTCAATTTGTATGCTTTTTTATATCAAATATTTAATAATTTTTTTTTCGTTTTTTAATTTAAATTTTTTATCTGATTATTATAGTCAATCCAATACTGTTTATGTAGTTACGTTATGTTAAAGTTCAATAATTCCATCATCTGTATTTTTAAAGATTTACTCATCAGGAATCATAATTAATTTTTCAGTTTTTAATTTGTCTTTTAATTATGTTAATTTTTTTTTTTTTTGGTTAATTTATTTTTTTATAAAGATATTGTATTTTTTGTTTATATCTTTTATTTATTTTTTCACAGTATGTTTTTAATATTCTTATTGTATTGCGTCCTTCAATAAACTTTTAAATTTTTCGGCACAATTACGGTTTGAAATAACACATTTTATTTAATTTTTTTTTTATTTTTTTGTCTTATTGTTATTATAAATCTTTAGTTGTTTTATGATAATTATTCTATTGTAAGATCAAAAAGTTTTTCTATCAGATAAGCCATGATATAAAGAACGTATGTCGAATGGCAATTCTTACTTACGTCAAAAAATAAATTACAAAAAGTAGTATTTTAAAGTTTGAAGTTTTTTTAGTTGTAAAAATGGTACTAACAAGTAATCACAAAAGTTTTTTCAATAAAATCTTACTACCGTAACTATATTCGTTTGGGCAATGGAAAGTGGATTTACTTCATACGTGGATTTTCAGACAGCCTATCCTGAGTAGGCTATAATTCAAGATTATAATTATTAATTCAAGGGCATCCAATACGTAGTGCGAGACTGGGAGCGTTCTACATCGTTCACACAGTGAAAGACCTACTGTAAAGTCTGAAGAGAACATCAACAATATTTGAGGTATTATAGAAGAACATCCTTCGACATCGATCAGAAAACTATGCCAAGAAGTTAACTTGGAAGTTGTCGAACCATTCTAAAAAAAGATGTTACTGTTTATCCATGCTGTTACCTGTAGGTTTGGTCCAAGGATGAATTATTGTCGGTGGTTTAAGACTTATTTAAAGAACAATGATGGTCTTGTATAACAATTCATTTCATAACAACACGATATTGATTTTTTGCTGGCTTATTTTGGATGTGTGCAAGAAAAAATAGTGCCGTAACCTATATAACACTTTGGGGGTAAAATAATTTGAAATTTAATTAAAAATTATTTTGCATTTTTTTTCAACATTCTTTATTTCAACGCCTAGTTGATAGAAGGAATTTTTGATCGCACGGTAGTATTCTTTAGTTGGGTTAAAAGTTTAATGTTTATATGTTTTTGATGTAAGCTGTGTGTAAATTTGCTGAAATATGACTATAATAATTGGTGAAGATGTCGAAAAAAATTATACTAAGTCAGTTCTTCTTACCCCAGTCAGTGTATTAACTTATTAAATCGATAAGAAATACGCTTTTTGAAGAACATAGTGCTAAAAATTTTGAACTTCTCTATCTACATCAGTTGCATATTTAGTTTGCACGATGGTAAAAAGCTTTAAATTATTTGCATAATAATAGTAAGACTTTGTAGGTTTTGATACTGAAAATTTGTTTTAGGCTATGCGCCCACTAGTGGGAGGTGCAACAATGCTTCCTCAAATGAGTCCATTGGGAGTAATCCCCTCTCCCAACAATCAAATGGGTCAGCAATCACTTTTGTTTCACTGAAATGATGCCATTCATTTTGTAGATAGATTTCCAGTGTTACAATCAAGGGTACAATAATAGTTATAAATTTGTACATACATATCCAATATTACGAAATGTGATGATAATTTCATATCTATAAATTTTTTATAACGGCTTCTGTAGTGGTTTTAAAAATTGTATTTTTTTTTGTTTTTTCATTTTTTGTTATGATGATGATATTTATAAGAATTAAATTATTGTTAGTCGGTACATTTACTGTCAAACAGTCCAAAATTAGATGTGTCTCTTCCAAAGAGAGTGAAATCTTATACATGTGTTGTTTATTGAAATGAGTTTAGAAATTGTTGTAGCTCGTTGAATTTATGAATTCTTTTGTTGGTTTTTTAGCTGCTGAAAGCTAAAAAGACAATAATATTCAATGGAAAAAATTGAAAGGTCCAGCCAGCCAACCCAGGGGGTAGGTATCCAAACGACTGTCTATTTTTAGGTATATTATCTGTCTAAAAAAGCAAATATTTGAAATTGCCATGTAATTTTATGTACTTTGCACAAATTTTCAGCACTTTTAAAGTACACATTTGTTGTTTTAAGCATAAGAAATAGTGGATTTGTTGAGATTGTCTATATACAGTTACGTACTCACAGATACAATGTATTTTACAAGGTACTCTATATTTACTTATCTATGTATCTAATACTGCTTTGTGTATACATTACATTCTTTGTTAACTTTAATGTGTAATAAAATATATTAGAAATTTACGGCTTAATTTTACCTTTCCTTAATATTACAATAGTATTAAAATGAGAGAATTGGCGATATGTTTTCAAGTTGTGTACGTATTTCGGTTTTATTAGGGGTTCTGAAAATTTTGATTGAAATTACCATCAAACAGAAAAAAGAGGTAGATTCTAATTAAGAAATGAAACTTTTATAACTTTACAAATTGAAGTTCCATAATCAAATTAGAATTTCTCAAGTGAAACAGTATTTACTCAATGACTGAATTGTACAAGCAATACGAAGCTAACTGATAAACAGATGCACAGAACTGAAAAAATTCAACTAGCTTTTCTAAAAAGAGAATAGATGAATATCATGATAACTGTAAATTTCTTTGTAAGAAGATCATATTATAAATAGGGCTCTAACGCTAATTACGTTAATGTGTAGTACGTAGACGCACTTCTGACGTTTATCCGATTATTGAACCATCAAACGCAGGGACCTTATTGTTACCTTATAGAACGTTTTATAAATGTTGTGAGATCTTACTTATTAATTATTATTTGCATTAAGTTAAACTTACAGCACTTGAGATAGTTAGGAAAACTAAAGCATTTTTTAGATTGACCGATACTTTAGTTATGTCACAAAAATAATAATGTAAAATAATAAATTATGTTCATCACAAAACTTAAACTGTGATATAATTTCTAATTATTTTGATTTTTAAATTATTAATTACAGAGATTTGCAAAGTTTTAATATAACATGATGACTAGTTCTGATAATCATTTCATTACCCAATTAATAAAATTAATTAAAATCTTAAACAGCGCAAAAGGCAGAAAAACTATATCTTTATTCAATGAGTAACTCCTCAAAACCATTACTACTCGCTAGGTATCAACATTGAATTCTGTGAGTTAGAACAATAACTTGTCTTCTTATTTCCGTGATTGTACTGTGTTGTTAATTTGAACACTGGCCTATATGTTGCAGCTATATTTATTAGACTTCTCTTTCCCAAAAGAGAAGTTTTTGAAATTTTTTTTAAATTGTATTTTCTAAAAATATTTAGTTTTCTAAGAATTAAGTTTACTGAAATTTCTTAAGAGGTATATTGTCAAAAAAAAATCCGTGATTTCATAGTTACCGCTGTTGTATAATAACACCCGTTAGTAACTCTGCGTGTTATTTGTTGGTATTATTTTGAAAAGTTTTTTCGCGTTTTTTTTTCAGACATTACTCTCAAAATTGTCTGTTTCTGTTTCCATTGTCGCTTGTTATTTTTATTATTATTTAGCATCAGCTAACCCGACATATCACATTTGAATTTAATTTTATTTTTTACAATAACTAAAACAATAATTTTTTTCTTTAATTCAAGTAAGCATATATAAATTTATTTTGTGTAATATTTATAAATTATTTAAGATTTCAAGCTATTCTGAGCTACTACAAATACATTTTTTAGGGCGATTATAAATGTCATTATCGTTTTCAACGGACTTGCAACCGTTTTAAAAATCATGTTGAACAAAATGGAAGGTTGTGCTTATCAGAAAAGTTATGTTTAGCAGAAGTTGTGCAATACATTTCTAAAATAGGGCTTGTCAAGACATTTGACAACCTTCATGAACATGAATACGTTAAATGTTTCTGCAGTTATTCAAAATAAACTAAAAAAGTCCTTGTTTATGTATAATACTGATTTAACGAACTTTTGAAATATTTTTTAGCTTTCTGATAGGTTATATTCATCGCTAAATGTACAATTTTGCGTGCTATCTCATCCTTATTTAATTTTGACATTACATAACACATCTCTATTCTTATAAAATGACTTTAGATTACTGTGATGTACAAATTATTATTTGTGTCATATAAGCTACAAATAGCTTGATTTTTTGTAACATTATTCTGACCAAATAAACATAATGTAATTGGTGTGTTTTTTGTTATGGTTATTGCTAGTCAGTGCTACTATTTTTTAGATTCTTGGCTTTTTTTTTAACTCCCAGGCTACCTACTCGGTCATGGGGGGGGGGGGGGCAAAGAATATAATGCTCGTCCTACTCTATTTACTGTTACACCAAAGAGATTAAATTCAAACATCAAATAGGAAAAAAAGTGGATTCTATTAAAAATTTATAAAACGTGTGACATTTTATTTAAGTCTTATCAACAACTTAATATATAAAAGTAAAAAAGTACATGATATGTTTTTATTAAGTGTATTTGAACGGGAAACATAGAAGAGCAAATTTACAATGTTTAATCAATCATTTATGAAATTTTTAGAGAATTTAGACCAATCAATCCAGTGTTCGATATAGTGGCTACCGCTGATATACTACAATTATCAATCACTCTCTTATAATCTTATTCTTTTATATAAATTGGACACTTTAACATTAGTAAGGGTATTTTTGTTATTGATTATGTAAAAACCATTATCTCACTGTTGGATAATCTATACATATAATAAAAATGTAATGAGTCGCTGTCTGTACATGGAAGAGCAAAATATTATTGGGACCTTTATCAACGTAAATAGCACCCAAAACAATGAGTGTTTTGTTGATAAAATTTTTGTATGTTTATTTGTGCTTACTAACCTTAGAAACAGCTTATCCGATTTAGATGTGGTTTTTTCTAATATTTAGTGCTAAGCTTTACTTAACATTTAGTCTTTATTTTATGACAATCTGTCTGTAAAAAAACAAAATAGTCAGTTGGACACGCTTGCGCGGTTATATAAAGCGTATATTTAGTATAGTGCAGTCCCAGTAAGCCCATATTTTGTGGAGAAAATTAATAAATTCTAAGATGAGACGCTAAAAATTGTGTGTATGGATCTAAGTATTAGCTGTTTTTTGCACGGTCTGCTTTAAGTGGATCTGCCACGTGTTAGCAATCGTAGCAGCCTGTATGCTCTGATTTCCGATGACTATATTAAGTTTAATATCGTGTATAAAGAAGCATTATTGTAGACTTTTTTTTTAAATATACAAACGACGGTGTTTATAATAATTTAAAATAAACCAAAAAATAAGTGTGGAAATTTATTTGCAGCCAGAGAAGTCAAAAATTCAATACGAGAAAGAATATTGTATTTTTTTGAGAGTGGCGAAATGAGGAACAGGTTCGAGATGCTGCTTAGCTGACGTATTTTGCAAAACTTTCAAATGGGTAGTTTCTTTTATTATTATGGCTGAAGTATCTTATGGTACAAGCTTGTTTGAAACTAAAAGAAAGAATTCAAATTGTCAAATATGGTTTGCTGATCAAATTTATCGAAAAAGAGAATATTGGATAGCGACATAAAGTACTGACAAGTTGAGAAAATTTTGCCCACCGCTTCAGATGAATCTTTTTTTATGATAAAAGAAGTTTTCTTGGTTGGACTTCCTGGAGTTTGCACAACGAATGAATTGGTGAAGATGTCTACCGATGACGTTGAGATTTTAGAGAATAAGGTAGTTAGTTTCTGATTAAAAACTTTATCTACAAAGAAAAAGTTTTTTTTGCGCTGTGTTGTCAATCCTGTAGTTTTAATTGGAACCAGCTCATGTTACGCATAGAAGATTCTTTGTATGTTATAGAAATAGAAAAATGGAAAGTGTACTATTAAGCAAATGTGGTGTTATTTTTTTTCCTCTAAAACGTTTCAAAAAATTACAAACTCAAAAATCCAGCTATGTACACCGGCCACTGCTTTAAGAGATTCATGCCTCTGATTTGCAAGTATTAGTACTTCTGCTACAGGAGATGTGGCAGTCGAGATGGGTGGAAAAGATGTGTTTTTCAGTTTTTATATTTTTGAAAATATTGAAATTAATGTTCAAAAGTAATTTTTTACTATTTTAATATGTAATGAGTTTTAATAAATTATTCCAATAAATTTTATCTGGCCGTAACTAATGTATTGTGTGTAATTAATGTGTTAAGGGTTTCCTATAATATTTTTAATTATAAATATAATTATTTTTATTTTTTCTTTACTATGCAGTGTTCTAAATAATATACAAAATAAAAAAGATCTAACTTATACTTTTTTTTCTCCTTTGCTCTTTCCTGCTTTTTTTTTCTCATTCTACCTTATTTACAAAATTTAATCACTTTTTTTTCATTCATTCTATTTTTTTTTCATTATGTTTTTTCTTGCTACCATACTTTCTTTTACCATCACGCATTTCTTCATTATGTGCTCTGAGGTTTCTCTTTCTTTTCCATGCATTCTGCTTTTTTTTTTCATTTTCCTCTATCCGAAATCTGTTTTCTCTCTCTTCATTTCCACATCTGAATTTTGCAATTATTTTCCTCTTTCTCTCATTTTCTCTTTTTAGAAAACTTGGTAGTTCTTTTGTAATATTTCTCTTATATTTTCCATTGTATCTGCTCCCTCTAATTTCTCTCTTCCTTTCTTGTTTTGCTATGTGTCTATCTCTGTTTATAATTTCTCTTCTCATTTCTTGTTTCTGTATGTCTCTATCTCTGTCTCTCATTTGTGTATTCACTCATTGTCTTGCTTCTCTTTTCCTCTCAATATTTTTTACCTTGAACTTCTTTCTTTTATAGTATTTTTTCTCTCTTTTTTATTTCGTTGTCTGTTTCTCTGTTCATCACTTTCGAGCACTTTTTCAGTGTCTCACACACTTCTCTATTTCTTATTTTATCTTCAAACCTTACTGCTTTTCTACTTTTTTTCTTTTTTTATTATGTGCTTTTTACTATATATCCTGGAGTTTTTTTCTCTTAACTCTAGCATCTATTTCATATATGTTTCTTGCACTCTTTCTATTTTTTTTCATCCTTAAATTTTCGCTTGACACGACATTACACTTTCTACCAGGTCATCTCTCACATTATCACACACATTTGACTTTTCTTTTTAACTAATTCTCTCACCTGCTCACCCTTGCTTCGATTTTTTTCTTCAAATATGTATCTTAAGTACTTCCAGTCTTTCACCGGTTCTGTTTCTTTTCCATCTTATTTTTATACTACTTTTTTTCTTGCTCTCTTACTAAACACTATTATTTTTATTTTAGTTTCATTCACCTCAAATCTCTTCTTCTTCATATCCCTCTCTTAAATTGTTACTATTTCTCTTTTTTCCATCACCACTATCACTACATCATCTGCATATGCTATCATCCAGACTTTCTTTTTTCTTCTATCACTCCTTCTTTTCGACCTTTTGCTAACACATCTTCTACATCACTTATATAAATTGTGAACAGTAAAACATTTTTTACTACTGCTTTTGCTATTCTTTTCTTTTCCATGTACTTTTATAGCTTTTTTTTTATCTACTTTAACAAACGCCGCTTTCAATTCACCCTACATACTTTTTCTCTTTCCTTTTCTAACTCACTCTCGATTAGCATATTTAAAACATTTACATTATCTATTTTGGCTCTTGTCTTTTTCTAAATCCCGTTTGCCAGTCTGCTAATCTTTTCACTCTTTCTACCGCTCTTTTTAGCGTATGTGTCACACACACCACATACATCTTGTACATTGTGTTTAGAAGCGTTTTTTATCCCTTGGTAATTTTTTTCATTTTTTTTTTATGAATTGGTACAATTATTTTTTTTGTCTACTCGCGAAGAAGCTCTTCTACTATCCACATTAGTTTTTTTTAACGCTTTTATTTTTATACATCCATGCCTTATTTGGTATCCCATCCGTTCCTGACGACTTTTTTTTTTTAGTTTTATCAGCTGTTTGTCTACATTTTCTCTTGTTATTTTTTCTTTTTCTTTTGCTTTTCTTTTTGTTTGTTTTCTTTGACAATCTTCTTTTTCTTCTCTTTCCAGTAGTTTTTTAAAATGTCTTATCTATTTGCTCATTTCTATCTTGTTTGTTATCTTTTCTCTTCTTTTTTTCTTTCAAGTATTTAATAATTTTATTTTGAGTTGACATTGTTTTATTTTTTTTATATTTATACTCTTTCATTTTTTGTTTATGTATAAACATAAAAATGCAGGAAAACTTGTATTTTTTTATGTAGTTTTTTTTGGTTTTTTTCTTGCTATTTTCATTTTATTTTTTTTTGTTATTTGCCTTTTCTATTTCACATTTTGTTTTTTTAATTTTTTAGTTTTGTTCTCAATTATTTTTCTTTTTACAATTTTTTCTATTAATTTTGTAATTCTTGTACTATCTTTCTTATTTTTTTTTTACTCAAATTTTGTTCTTTCCAACTTTTCTCTATACATTTTTTTTTGATTTTTGGCTTACTTTATTATTAATTACAATATGAGTGGCTATAATTAAAGCGGTGGATATATACACAAGAAACGAATTGAGAGAATTATGCATGTGTGAGGACAGGGCTGTACACCTGTTTGATAAATGCCAAAATCGCACAAAACTATAGTTATAGGTTCAGAGATTGAGCGTTCACATTTTGGTCATTTTTTTAATTGAAAATTTTATTAATAATTTTTTTTTTATATTTTTTACATTATTTTATATTTGTATTTCTAACGGCTTATGGTCTGATTCAATTCTTTCACCTGTCTTAAAACTTTTCACTTTTTATCATGCTTTCTTGTTCACTATCCCATAGTCATTGTCCAAATTCCTTTCTCACCTCCTTTTTTTTATTTCCGTTTAAAATTCCTTTCCCATTTTCATTAGAATTGTTTTTTTTTTAATCTTCTGTTGTTTTACTGGCTGTCTTTTTTTTCCTTATTCTTGCATTGAAATCACCCCCAATCAGTAAATTTATGCTGTTCTCGTTTTTGTCTTTTTTTTCTTTTTTTTATCATGATGCTTCAACTGCTATATATTGATCTCATTTTCAATTGTCTTTGTTTTATTCTGTTACCTAATTTTTTTTGTTTTCTTTGAAATTATGACCTATGAAAGATAATAAACGATGTTGTATGAATAATGTTGCTAATTTAATGATTATTTGCTAATTTATTTGGAATTTACAATTAATAAGTTGTGACTGTATATAAATAACAAACACGCTGTAGATAAGATAGACCCAATCTATTTGTTCTAAAGCTTTCAATAAGGCTCTTATATTTAGTCCAGACAAATATTTTGAGATAAAGAAAATCCTGCTTGCTATTGTATTTGGAGGAGAGAATATAATATCTGTCATACAAAAGAAAGAGAAAAGCTTGAATTTTTTTACTTTTTACCACCTTTGTCTGCCTTTTCTCCAATTTTTAAATGCTACTTTATCTTTTAAAGATCAAAGCATTTTAACGTTCTTTTAAAAATATTCTTTTATTCTTTCGTCCAGTTTCTGGTGGATGAGAAGTATTTTCCCCTACAAAACTTTTATTTGAAAGTCGTAAGCAATGATGATGATGGTGATGACCATCCGGAATCGTCTGCGTCTGAAAGTTAATAACTTAAATCACTCCCGACGCAGTACCATGAAGCACCGCGACGCTCCGTCTCTTTCAACACTGCACCCTAGCGACCGGCGCTCTCGTCGCGACGCCTAATCGATATAACAGTCTGACACAAGTCTGTACTACACTCACCGCCGATCAAGTGAAAATTTTACGCTGTTTGTGTGTATGTTACGAAAAGGAAGTAAGTGGTAAAGTGTACTGGTGAATGACATTTCGCAACAAACTGGACCTGACCTGACTTTACCTAAAATAGTCCGAAAAAGTGACACCGGCGCCGCTGATGGGGTTGTTTTTGTGTACGAAATTCAAAATGTGGAGAAATAGAGCAGTTATGTCATGCTTTTACTACGATTACTATGAGGTGGTTTAGCCTTTTGGCGGCTGACAGCTGGATTTCCTTAATAAGAACTTATTAGATTGGGAATATTCGGTCGTAGGAAATATTTGGGACGGACGAGGTTAACTAAATCGACTTGTTATGAATAAATGAACAGTTGTTTCTGTGGCTTTTGAATGAAGGTTTATTCGAGATCGATTGGAAAAAGGGGTTGGAATTTAAACTGAAATTCCACAGGTGAGTGATTACATCAAACTTTTTCTTCTTGTAAACACATTTTTAATAAAACTGAGTTTTTGAAAGAAAAAAAATACAAAAATGACTAATAAAAGATATTATCGGTTTATAGGAGTATTTTTATATTTTAAAATAGCCTTCAAAAATAAATATTTGAAAGCGAAAATTCAAAAATATTTTATTTTTAATTACTTTTATTACTTTTAATTTATTATTTATTAAGTTTTATTACTACTTTTTTTAATATATTAGATAAAATAAGAAATTTTTTTTTATTCTTGTTGTTATCTAGATTTTCTAGCCTTGTTATAACTTCAACGTGTCTTCAGCGTTATTATATATATATAATATATATATATATATTTTTTTTCAACATTTAGAGGTATGTTGTACAGTTGCGGTCCCTACAAATTCAGACAGTGTGACAATTAAAAAATATTTGATTTGCAACATAATATTAAAATTGAAGTTTATAAAATGTCACTCAACAGAAAGAAAATCAGTAGCGTAGAAAAAAAAATTGCAAAAATGCAAGAATTCAAATTTAATAGTTAATATTTTATTGTAGCCCCGTTAGCATCTATGACCATTTGGAGTCTCCTTGGCATTGATAGAACTGTGCGTTGGACACACTCCACACATATTTGCCTCCATGTATCCGAGATACTTTGAATCAATTCTTGACGATTTTGAGGCAAGATTTTATTATTAATTTCTTTGGCTATGATTTCCCAAATAGTCTCAATAGGATTGAGATCTGGGCTTCGCGCTGACCACTCTAACGTAGTTACTTCATTAGCTTGCAAAAAATCTTTTATTAGGTTCGCTTTATGAATTGGGCAATTACCCTGTTGGAATACAAAATTATTTCCAAAAACGGGTATAACTGAAGGCAACATTGCTTGTTGCAGAATAACTCGATAAATTAATGCTCTCAATCGTTCTTCTACTATAACACACATTCCTGTTCCACGGGAACTCACCCAGCCCCAAACATTCACAGAAAAACGTCAACTACGCATAATTTTATGAACATATTATATTGTTCAGAAAATAGTTCACCAACTGGTCTATAAACACGAACACGTCCATTGAAAAGTTTTTTCATCGGAAAAGACTACATTTTCCCAAAAATTAACATTATTGTTTATATGATGAACGGCAAAACGCAATCTTTTCTCTTTATTTTCTTCCGACAAAAACAACTTGTTGGCCGCATTTCGATTTCGTAGATCACTTTCTTTTATTCTTTTTCGACTAGTTCTTACAGAACCAGGAAAATTAGTTTTCGCTTTTGCTCATATAGCGGTACTAAAAGGATGCTCCCTTAGAAAATTGACTAACCGCATATGTTCATCAGGGGTTGATACTCTCTGTCGTTCTGAAACAACAACATTTGAAAATAATCTGGTAAGATTAGTAAAATTCATACGTTGTCGCTTTCTTTTAATAGTTCCAGTTTCTTGAATTTTTCGTTTTGCCAAAAGTACCGTAATTTTGTCCACATTTATTTCATTTGCAATATCCCTAATGCTCATGCCCTCCTCCAGCCTAGTTCTAATTATCGCTTTTTGCAGTTCCTTTAATTGACGCATTTTAAAAATTCTGTTCAATGTTCAATATTAATATTTAAAATTGCAAAATTTATAATTAAAAAAATTATAATAACAAAGTAAATAAAAAAAAACAATAACTGATGACACATTAACAGTACACACGTATAATATAGGTATAGTTAAGAGTACTGAAAAATAGTACTTACTTCGGAGCGCTCTAAAACGTTAGTCAAACGCTGTCAAAAATAGACTAATATTATTTTTTCGTAAAATGTTAAAAAAAAAAATTACATCGAAAAATATAAATTTTTTTCTCGAATTTTTGAACATTTTCGCTTCTAACTTTTTTATTTATAGTTCTACGACTAAAGTTGTAGAGAATTTAATTTTCAACAAAAAACGTTAACAAATTTTGCTTTTTAAATAAATAGTTTAAGAGATATATTGTAAAAACCATTTCAACCTTTATATTTAAGATGGCAGTCGTGGGACAAGAGTGGCGACCCCACAAACTTAGTTTTAGCTTTACACTAACCCTCCCTACACATTAAAAAAATAACATTGCGTCCTCTAAAAAACGCAACCCTAAATGTAACATTTCAATGGAGTATATAGGTAATTAAAAATAGTAAAAATTTTATAGTCGAAAATGTGAACATTGCAACAAAGAATCTACTTACTTTAATGTTATGGTACGAGGGGTAAAAGTTATCGGCACATAAGATGTTTCATTTAATGGTATCAAAAAGTTTATAAAAGAAGCCAAAAAAAGTTTATAAGCTGGTTCCGTAATCAATTTAAAGAAAAAGAAGATAATCCATAATGAAGAGGATGCTGCTATTGTGTTAGTATTGGACTTAGTAGAAGATAATCCAAAACTTTTTTTGAAAAAACGGTCTTTGAAGATAGGTGTAACTGTAAACCCATTTTGATTCATATCTTGGAGCCAGGAAAGGATGAAAAACGCTTTAATTTTGTTTTCCGATGAAGGGTCTTTTTCTATCAATGGGACGGTTTCGTCGAAACATGTTTGACATTAGAGCGATACTAATCTTCATTTTTAAATTACGACTAGGCGTCAATATCATGTTAAAATAAACGTGTGATGTTTCTTACCGCGGAATCATCAGCATCAATCAGCCCATACTCACTCATCGACTGCTGGACATAGGCCCCCCGTCCCTGCTTCTGCTTCCCGTATTCAGCTTGTGCGGATACGTTTGATGTCGTCAATGGTGGCTGTTGCCTACTGTTATAGGCTTCTTGCCTAGTAGGTCTCCATTCTACGATTCGCTTGGTCTATCTGTTGTCAGTCATTCTTGCAATTAGTTTTGCCTATTTTCATTTTAGAGCTGGTATTCTTTCTACTGCATCGATTAGTCCCGTGCTTTTACGTAGTTCATGTTAGTGACATGATCTTTACGGGTAAGTCCTAACATTAACTTTTCCATTGGTCAGGACAGGCAGGACACCCCTGTTAATCCTATTTGCTTCAAAAGTTTGTTGGTTTGGTTATCTTTATTTATGCGACTTTTATGATCTGGCCTAGGTATTTGTATGAAGTAGTCTTCTACCTGGACTCTACTTATGTATACATCCCCGCTCAGTACAAGGTTAGTCATTAGCTAGGACACGTTTATATTTAATCCGACTTTATGAGAGGCAGAATTTAATTGATGCTGCATGGCTTATAGCCATAGCATGATTAAAACAGTCTGTTATTAAGATTTAGTCATCTACAAATTTCAGGTGCAAAGCGATCACTATTTATGTTAATACTAAGATTATCCAGGTTTATAAATTTAAATATATATTCGCGTAAGGTGCTAAGCAGTTTCGTCAGGATTATATCGCTCTACCAAACCCCTCTTCTTATTTTAAACTTGCTTGTGTTGCTTTGTAGTTTTACGCTTGCTCTAGCATTTTCATATTATATGGATTTTATTATTGAAGTATATCGGTGATCTATTCTACTGTCAGAAAGTGACTTTAGCATCTGGTATTGGTTTATAGTATCAAATGCCTTCTTATAATCTACGAATGTTAAGACAAGTGGCCTATTATATTCTATGAATTTTTCTATGAGACTTCTCAAGACTGTTCTGAAGCCGGCTTGTTCCCTTGGCTGATAAAAATTTTGTTTTGTTTTTATTCTATTTGTTATGATTTGAGTGAATAGCTTGTACATATGCGACATTAGACTGATGGGACGATAGTTGGTAAGGTTTGTAATATTTCTTTTTTAATGTATTAGGGTGATGGCTGCACTATTTCATTTTTGTGATACTTTACTTTGTACAAGGCATTCATTAAATACTGTTTGGAGATTTTGCAGTAGCTTGTAAGCACCTAGTTTGATGGCTTCAATAATCATTTCATTTTCCCCGGGAGATTTATTGTTTTTATTTTTAGTGAATTTGATAAATGGTGACTCCTGACATTTTTTCTGAGGCCTGGTTTATGATTTTGGGTGAATAGTTTCCTCCATATCTGTAGCGTATAGCTATTTATAAAACTTCTCTACTATTTTTAGAACTTTTAATTTGCAGATCTCTTTTTAAGGAAAACCTTGAAAAAAGTTTTTTTCTAAATACTTTCATGCTCTTATTCTCTTTGATTGTTTTCATAATCATCCCGGAATTGAATCTCTGTATGTCATTTCGAATAGCTTTCGTGATATCTATATTAAGTTGTCTCAGTTTTAGGAGGTTTATATTATTTTTATTGTGCAGTTCTCATTTTTTTTTAATGTTTTTAGTTCTGTCGCTTAGTTTTTTATCTTTCTGGCATGGCTTACAGTTAGTTTGTTCTGCTTGTTTTATGGCATTCACTATATTATCATTCAGTTTATCAAAGTCCACGTCACAAACCATACTGATTTTTTGTTGGCTTATGTGCTTATCAATGTCAATTTGGAAGGTTTCTACGCTGTTAGGAGGATACCATCTCTTGTTTTTTATTTTTTCTAGCATCTTTCTTCGTTCTCTATGATTATCTATGGACACTTTTGCTGTTACCATTCTATGGTCGCTGTCTACAGTAAAACTGTTTAATGCGGTTACATTGTGTATTATTTCTTTTTTGTTTGAGATGATAAAATCTATCTTGTATTTTGTATTCTCGTCGATGCTAATTCGTGTTTATTTTTGCTGGAGTTTATTATAGAACGAACTCATAGAATACAAGCTTTTCTCTTGTAGAAAATTTAGCAGGTGAGGTTGACATCTATGTTTTTCGTTGTAAGGCGTTACGCCTTACACCCTTCTATCATGGACTAGTAGGCCCATATTTTTTTGATACTGACGTTAACCAGCATTCTTACCTGGATATATTGAGATGGTTTAAGTGGTTTACCTTTTGATTATCGACACTTAATGTATTTATGACAAGATTCCTTATTCCTATTGTTTGTAATTGGCTAAATTGCAAATTTGTAGATAATTGGATTGGCACAGATGGGTCAGTTTTATGGCCACCAAAAAGGTTTGATTTGGCAATTTTAAATTTTTATTTGTATGAACGTTTAAAATAAATTGTTTACAACAAATACTTACTCAATAATGTCCAAATATTCAAAAATCGGATATAAGATGCTGTTGCATCCTTAACAATTATTGATGAAATTTGTTTTTGTAAAATTAAAAATAATTTTTTTTTCTCTTGTGAACTTAATCCTTAAAACATACTGTATATTATTCTGATTGAGAAATGTTTTTATTTTTTTACTAATTTATTGTAACATAACTTATTAGACGAAAAAACCCTTGTACTGTCTTTCAATTTCTGTAAGAATATTATGATCTGCAAATGGTACTTATTAACACTTTTTATCGACCATTGTTGAAAGGATTGCTGAAATAACAAACTAACCTTGCCGTGAACGGGATTTTTGTGGCTTATTGTTACCCTTTAACTTTTATACAACAACCTATCTTACAGAATTGTTCAAGTTCTATATAATAGTCCATACTGTACATTTTTTTAAAATTAGGCGTATGCATTATAAGTTGTTTTTAAAAAGTATTTAACAATTTTTTCTATTTAATGTTGTCTATTTTTGTTGGGGTACGTTTTAGAGTGGAAATGTTGTTGAAACTATTGCGAAAAAGTATAAAACTGTTAGGGTTTTAAATTAGTGCATTGAGGAACAATTTTGACATGTTAAGATTTATTGCACAGATTGAAGTTTAAAAAGCGAGTTTGCTAAAAGATAAGTGCAGGAATTGACTTGCAGCACAAGCTCGTTACACTATTTTTTCTATTTTGCGTTATTTTCTCTAATAAAAAGAACAAAAATTTAGTATTAAGGGGGTTTTGCGACAGCTGCTATTAGTGCACTAGCTATCTACAATAATTTGACATACAATTTTTATGGCATAATAATTACGTTTGACGTAATAAAAAAGAAAACTAAACAATTTATGAATAACTTTTAAAATAAAACTTTAATCTTCTTTACAAACACTTATTTACTTCATTTGATAGTTATTTATGTTTTTAGTGTGTTAAAAGAGCTATTTTGGTGTAGGAATGCAGAATTTGTACCGAGCGGCAGCGAGGCGCGAAAAAGCAACCGAATCCCATAATTTCTTTTTAAACTCGAAATACATACAACATGTTTTTATGGTCCAAGATAAATGACAAAATTGTTACTCTCTGGGGGTGATATTGGATGCGCTGTCATCTAATTGCTAATAATTTTGGACGTCTCTGAATTACAATAATAATTTGGTAACCATGGCAATAGCGATCTGTAAAGTAAAATGATAAGATCATTTCGATATTGCTTACGTGGTTGCTATGTTAAAATGGTTCCCAGGCAAAAATGTGCAAATCGTTAACTTTTTGCATTATTAGTAAGCTTTTAATAGTCACTTTTTTAGGTGACTGTGGAAAAAAAGTTTTTTGAATCTTTTATTACTTATCGTGCATTATTATTCTACCATGAAAGTCAAATCGTTAGTAAATATGTTTATTTTTTCGAAACTTAAAACTACGATAGCTGTGTAAAAATAACTAAAGAATTTTTGTTAACTGACACAAATTATAAGTTGAAATGTTTTGTAAATGACTTTGAGTGGAACAAGAATATTATTTATTAAGGAAATATATTAATTCTTGTTCTTGAAATAAACTGCTTGGATTTGTTTCTACCATGCGATTAAAACGTTTTTCTATCAGGTAGGCTATGATATAGAGAGCGTATGTCCAATGACAGTACTTAGTTAAGTCAAAAAATAAATTAAAAAATCTAGTAAGTATTGTAAAGTTTGGAGTTGTTTTAACTGTTAAAAAAGATTGTAACAAAAAAACACAATTTTTTTCCAATAAAATCTCACTACTGTAGCGGTATTTGTTTGAAAAATGAAGAATGGACATACTCGCATGTATTGCGAATTTTTTGACAGCGTATTTTGAGCAGGCTAGAAATCATAATTATAGTTAATTATTCAAGACCATCTAATACGTAGTGCAATTATTTAATAAGACTGGGAGCGTCCAACATCGTCTGCCAAAGATATTTGTGTTTATCTATATACGGTGCATGCTATGCATAAAATTTTACCAGTAGATTTTGGTCTAAAGATGAATTATTTCCGGTGGTTTAACACTAATTTGAGGGAAAATGATTGTCTTTTTGACCTCATTTTGTTGCAGGTTTTAAATCTTTTTCACTTGTTTAACGTGATAAAATATACTGTTTAAAAGAATTTGCTACTAATTGCTTTATTTGTTTTTCCAAATGAATAAACAACACGATGTTATCTGTTCATCTTTGCAACCTGCAGCGCATACGTCAGATTTTTTGATGGCTTAGTTCGGATGTGTGCAAGAAAGAATGGTGCTGTGACCCATATAACACTTCAGGGCTAAAATAAGTTAAAATTTTAAAAATTATTTTGCATTTTTTTTAACATTATAACATACAAATATTTTTCGCCAGTTTATCATTGACATACGTTTTTATTTCAACGCCTACTTGATACAAAGATACTTTTTTATCGCACGGTATTTAAATGCGTTTTCTAATAGTTATTTACGTTATTAGTGCAGTAAGCTTCATTTTACAGCGCAAGGTTTTAATTTTGAAGCACGACGCTTTGCAAAGTGCTTTAATAAAACCGCGGGCTGTAAAATGATTAACGCACGAATAATGTATTCAACTTTTTAGCCGAGGACTTAATTTTGCGCTTTAAAATTTGCACCAAAAATATAAAACTGTCTTTATTTCTGAAATCTATAGGTTTTATTAAGTGAGGTAGATTGTCTTGGTATAAACGAGCTATATTTATGACTAAACAACACTTTTTTTCGAGTTCTCTAAAAGCAGAAAATTGTTATGATACCTTACAACACGCCAGTGAGTCAAAGTGACAGATCGAAACTCTGCATGTAAAAAAGTCAAGTTACCATAGAGGCTAAGAATACAATTTTTAGCTTCGCAGATTGTAAAGCGCATATTTACGCCTTGTCAACTGGTATAGTATCTAGATTTTTCCTCATCCAGCAACCGATCTGTCATTTTCACTCACAAGCGGGTTATAAAATACTATATAAATTATCTGCTTTTAGAGCCCTTCAAAAAAAAGTTGTTTAGTCATAATCAAAATTCGTTTATAGCAGAACAAAATATCGCACTTTATAAAACCTACAAATTTAAAAACTGAAGGCAATTAAATATTGTTGGTGCAACTTTTAAAACGTTATTTTGTGGTGCGGTACGTAGCTAACTATCGATGGAGCCTTTAACGACAGCCTCTGACTTGAGCTGTCAAACTCAATTGCCAATTCCGTCAATTCAAATTTCAGCAATTTTTAAACAGGCAAAATTGACTCTTTGGCTTAAAAGTTTAAATTTATGCATTAGACATTTTACTGCTCTCGATTTTATTAAAGCACTCCGCAAAGCGCTGTGCTTCAAAATTAAAACCCTGCGATGTAAAATGAAACTTACCGCACTAATAACGTTAATAACTATATATTTGGAATCTCTTTATTTTTTTGACATTTTGTGTCATAAACATAAATAATGAAAATTACTTCAGGGCTTTAAACAAACTCCAATTCTTATTTTTGGTATTTTAATAGCTTTCAAAATGACGCAATATTGCAAAAAAAATTGGAAAATTTTTTACATTTTTATGACTTATGATCTTATTGTTGTTGGTTTTCATGGTATTCTTAACTAAATATAATAAAAGTCTTAGACTAAAAACTATAAAAAGTTAGAAAACTTGTAGTTTAAATAATCTATTGTAACATGAAACCTGTACAATTTATTAATTTTTAATTATTTTGTTAAACCGTTGGCTTTCGGTCCGGTGACCAATTTTCAAACTTTATTGACTCGCTGGGTTTCTATTTCACAAACTTAAATAACGCAACTTTTGTATACTAATTTATTTGTATACTAATAATACACTATTTGATAGAAGTTATTATTACACTTTGTACATGTATATTTATATCGATTCAAGACATTCATTCCGTCTAATCCCTATCGTTCTCCGGTGGTCCTATATGTACGTGGAATTGACTAGATGAGTTTTCAAACCTTGAATTTCGTTACACTATGTACACGTCATGATTTATAACGTGACAGCTATAGTTTATAACAGTTTAGCTGAAAATTTAACTTTAAAGCAATGTGTGGTGTTTAGAAAGTGGTTTATTATTTATTATTATATTTAAGCTAAATAGTTTAAATAAAAAAAAATATTGGCAAGCATAAAAGCAGATGCTAATTTTTTTAGGTTGTAAATTAAATGTTGTACATAATAAAACAGTACACCTTGTACTGTCACACAAGTGACAAAAAATTATTATTATTACGAATATTTATATTATGTATCAACTTTTTATCTCATTTTTAAAGGTTCACTATGGTGTACTGGCTAAAATATCTGAATGTCAACTAAGCTCGGATTTGAACTTTAACAGAATTTTTTTTATAAAACATACTTACCAAAGCTTCGTGATTTTGTAAACAAAACATAATCTAGGCTAGCCATGAAACTTCTATGAATGTGGCTGTACTCCTTCGGAACGCATGGCCTGTATATCTACTTGCACTTGGTATCTTCTCAAAAAACTAGCTTATTAATCAATCATTATAAATTGTATATATAAAAAAATAAATAAATTTGAAAATTATATTTTATTCATAGTTGCATTTGGTTAATAACAAACACATTTATTTTCTTTCTTTTTCTTGTGGTTTATCACCAGAGCTTGGTTTTTCATTTCCTTCTTTACCTTTTTCTTTTCTCCATCCGTGACCTTTAGGAGGACCTTTTCCTTTCAAGCTGTCGCTTCCTTCGTTTCCAGGACTTTTGTCATCTTCTGATTTCTGACCTTTATCTTTGCCGCCTTCTACTAAGCTGCAAGCCAACAAGGCAAAGAACAGAGTTAAAAAGAAAAAGCTAAGCTTCATATTGTTGATGATTTAAATTTTAAACTGAATTATGTTCTCAATTTTGGGATCTTTTATACTTGTTTTTTGGAATATTGCAATTTGATTAATGTTATATAAATCACACGGTAATTGTTTACTCCAATAATGATTATTGTCAATGACAATGGTTGATACTTATTTATCAATTTTAATTTTTTTTTATGAAAATATATGAATAGGTACTTTTTTTTAGCAGAAAATGAATTAGGTAATTTACTTGAAAGATAGAAGTAGAAAGGCTTTCAGGGCTCGAAACTATCGAAAAATTCTTTCAGAAAAAACCGTATCAAAATATTTGAAAAAATGGTCGACTTTTTGTACTCTACCAGTGGATGTGCTAAAGAAAATAGGGGTAAAAAAAGCACGGTAACTCGACGTGTAAATCACACCGGAGGTGAAACTTATTCTAATTAGACCACACATCATCTGATGACGTGAAGCTTTGCCTCTTATCATCGAGATAGAATACTTTGAGGTCAAGACACTTGAAACATCGGCTTTAAAACCTAAAGCATGGCTTTGATATGTTGACGATACTTTTATCATATGGCTTACGATAAAGACAGTTTATTGACATTTTTGAATCATTTGATTGGTTTAAATAAAGATAATGGAAATTAAAATTAAAGTTTTTTTCTATTTTTAAATGTCTTTGTAACACGTTTTCCCAACGGGTTTCATAGCCACACACTATATCGAAAGCCTACACATACAGATCTTCATACGACATCACACCATCATTCTACTCAAAAAGTGTCTGTCATCAAGTCAAAGGTTTATTGCACTTTTTCGGTTTATCAAACATCAAGTTTCCAAACAGAAATAGACCGATTGACAACTAGCCTAATAAATAATGGATATCAGATCTCTAAAAGACAGATTTGACTGACTTTTGTCTAAAGGTGTTAATAAAGTTCTGTGCTCTTGTGGCAAAGTTTACATTAGAGGACGTTGAATTAATCTTTGAGTTTCTGATTATAAAAAGTGTATAATATCGGGTGAATGTTCAGTCTTTACTAGCAGAACATCATTTGGATACCGGTCACTAAAGTTGTCTAAATGAATCTTCTTTGATTTGTAAAACGGGTTTTGGGATTTACATCCCAGCAGAAAACAACAGAAAACAGAAATATAAAAATCAGAGAAGCAAACGAAATTGTAAAACATTCGAACAACTCTAATAGAGATTCTGGTTATTATCTCTCAAACGTTTGGAAGGCTTCGTTTACAAACACTTCTTTACCATCGACACAGACCGTTTCTAATCTCTATACCGTTTTCTTTTTTGTTTTTTTTTTGCTGTATCTTTTTTGTTATACTAATTTAATCGGGTTAACCTTAGTGCTGACATAAAGTAATATTGCTGCTTATTCAACAAATGTGTGCTTCTGTTATTATTACACATCATTATCTTACTGAAACTAGGATAATATTTACACAATTATAATACTCATATCTAGACTAGGTCTTATCATTCATTATGATAAAAAAAATATTTCAAATTTCAAATTAATTTTTAATTATTTTTAAACACTCAGAATTTATTGAAATTGAAGATTAACACTGTTTATAATCGTTTAAGATAGTTTTTAAACATATAAAAAAATTAAAAACTTTTTTTTAAAATTGTCTAATAATAATTTAAATTTTTTTTCAGAAATGTTTTATTAAAAAATCCAACTTGTTATATGTAAAATGACATAACAAACACGTAAGTAATAAGAGACTAACATAACAAATGACAGCATTAAAAATTACAAACAAATGATTATCATTTTTTTTATTAAATAATTAGCTTTTGCAGCAGTTGCAAACAAAACTGCAAATATACTTAATTTAATTGAACGTTTCAACATTTATAAATAAACTTATAACGGGTTTAGAAGACACTTATTCAGAAAACAATATAGATTACATCAAAGATATTTTACTGCCGAATATGGTCTTTATAAGGACTTTATTGAACCGTCTACACTTACGAAAAATTTTTGCATAAGTAGGAATTGAACTCACTTCAATCCCACTTCGAACCCACTGATTAGCTTTTAAAATTTATTTTTGGTCACTGGACTATCAACCAACTTCTTAGAAGACGATTTGAACTATCTTTATACTAAAATAAGTAAATCATAGTATAAAACCTGCATCAGATTATATGCCGCTAGAGATACAAATAAAAAATGATAGAAATAAAATAAAAAAGAAAAGAAAGAAAAGAGACATTACTAATAAAGTAAGACAAAAAATTTAAATATAATTATATGTAGATATACGGAAAATTTAGAAAGAACAGAATTTGAAGAAAAAGAAAAAAAAAAGTTGAGAAAAAAAGATAAAAAAACAAATAGTGGGATAGAAAATGCAAGAAGCAAAAAACAAAAGTTGAAAATAAATTAAAAAAATGAGGACAAAGAAAAACCAAAGAAAAACTACATAAAAAAAATTCAGGAAAACATGCAAAGAAAAAAAGAAAGAGGATGAATGTATAAAAATAAACGCAAAAACAACCACAATGAAATATAAAAATACTTGGATGGGGTAACAGAAAAAAGTGAAAAGATAACAAATAAGATAGAAATGAGCAAATAAGTAGAACATTTTAAAAACTACTGGAAAGTGAAGAAGAAAACAGCTGGCAAGACAAACTAAAGAAAGAGAACGCAGAGGAAGAAGAAAGAGATAAAACAACAAAAGAAGAGGTAGGAAAACAGCTGATAAAATGAGAATAATTTTACCAATTCATAAAAAGAGAGAAAAAGATAATGAAAAAAATTACCGAGGAATACCATTTTTGAACTCAATGTACAAGGTATACGCGATGTGTGTGGCAGAAAAATTAGAAAAGGGAGGAATAGAGAGTGGAAGGATTACCCAACTGGCAGATGGGATTTAGAGAGGAACGAGGGCCAATAGATAATAGATATATCATATACGCCAATTAAGAGTTAGAAAAAGAAGGAGGGAGAGTGTGTGGAGTGTTTGTAGATTTAAAAGCAGCGTTTGATAGGGTAGATAGAAATAAGGTATGAGAGTGCATGGAAAAGATAGGAATAGCAAAATCAGTAATAGAAATAGTGAAAGAGATATACAAAGAAACAAAGGGCAAGGTGAAAAAGATTGAAAGAGAAGGAATGGCTGTGGACAAAGAGAGGCTTGAGACAACTGTGCCTTCTGAGCTTGCTACTGTTCACAATTTATGAGAGATGATGATATGAATGATATGGAAAATGTGTCAGCAAAAAGTGTGGGGAAAAATTTGTATGTAAGTGTATGCGGGTGATATAGTGATGATGGCGATTGGAGCAAAAGGAAATGAGTGGAATGAAGAGTTGCAGAGAGGTATATGAAAAAGAAAGATTTTAAGATTATCATATTTTATTGATAGTTTTATTTGGTTAATAACAACCACATTTATTTTGGTTTTTTATTTTGCTTGTTATTCTTTATCTTCAGAACCCTGTTTTTTACTTCCTTCTTTACCTTTTCCTATTCTCCATCCGTGACCTTTAGGAGGACCTTTTTCATTTGAGCCTTCGCTCTCGTCTTTGCCTCCTTCTAACCCAAGATTTTTGCCATCTTCTGATTTCTGACTTTTGTCTTTGCTGCCTTCTACTAAGCTGCAAGCCAACAAGGCAAAGAGTAGAGTTATAAAAAAAAAGCTAAGCTTCATATTGGTAATGATGCAGTTTAGGTTTGATTTTGTTCTCGGTTTTGGAGGCTTTTATACTTGTTTTTAGATTGTTAGAACTCGATTAATGTTATATAAATCACAATTGTTAATTCTAATAATGATTACTGTCAATGACAATACTTTGTATAGATTTTTTGACAATAATTGTTCTTTAATTTTTAGCCTTTTTTTGTAGTTGCTATAAGACGTCTTTTTTTAAAAACAACAATATTTTACAAGTTTTAACATTAAAAATTCTCTTTACAAACATGTTTTACTAGAAAATAATCTTATGTAAAATAACAAAGCAAACACCAAAGAGTTTATTATATTAAAATGATTTTGCAAGATTGGACAAGCTCTTTAATTTTTGGTTATTTGCTTATTCTACATTTTTTTTTACGCTTTGTTTTTTTGATTTTAAATTTTTTTGTTCTCATCAGTTTTTTTTTTCACTTCTACGTTTTCTACCTTTGGCCTATTCACCAAGGTTTTAAAATAGCATTCTCGTCTGTTTAGGTTTTCTTCATCGTTTATTATAAGGTTTTTGTTTTCGTTTTTACAATTTATTTTTTGTGATTTAGGTATTATGCTGTCTTTTTATTTTTAATTCATTTCTTTTTACCTACCCAATGTATTTTTTTGTTTTGCTTTTTTTACTGCTGACATCATTATTCTAAAACTTTTTATGTTGTTTAATTTATTGAGTTTTATTCTTCTCTCTCTTGAATCCATTTGTTTTCTGGCCGTTTCAAGTGGCTAATTTAAGATTCTTCATTTTGCAATATTTCTAATTTTTTTTGTAATTTTGTTGGTTACTTATTGTGGTCAAAGTTTTCTGTACTATTTTTTTATTTTGACAGGGGAGGCTTAGAGTCAGCTTGTTTAGTTTTTTTTTTGGTTCTTATCTAATTAGTTTTCCGTATTTTATTTTTAAATGTGTATTATTGATAATTCTTTTTAATTAGAATCTATCCAATCTTTTAGAATTTTTTCTTATGCCAAAATAAGTTAATATCTAACAAAGATAATTCTATTTGTGTCATTATGATATAATAATTCAAAAAACCCATTTACAGCACACCAAACATGACAACACAAAAGCAAATCAGAAACAGCTGATAGATCGCAAAACCATTGCTTTTCTTGATATTTAGGGCGCTATCTATTGCATTTGGTGTTGTCAAATTGCTGTTATGATCTAGCCATCATAAAGTCTAGACCTAAATCCGAGAGAATCTTGATCTGTTTTAAAAAAAGTGTTTTAGAGTGGTTTGTTCTTAATTTTTTATTGTAGAAGAATAGTGATAAATAAGACTTTCTGTATCTTTGCAAAAAACCAGCTTAGTAATCAAACACTGTAATTAATATAAACAAAAACAAACGATTTTAATATTTTGTTTGGTTAATAACAAAAAATATTTATTTAGTTTCTTCATCATGCTGTTTTTTATTTCTTAATTTTTTATTTCTTTTCTTACCTTTCCTATTATTCCTCAGTCTGTTTTTTACTAGTTAATTAATATAATTATATCATGACAAAAATAAATAATTATTATAGATTTTTTTGATAAAAATTGATTTTTTACGTCATTTGGTAAGATTTACTATGTTGTAGTGGCTACAATATCTGAATGTGACGTGTGACCTAAGAAGCTCAGGTTCAAACTTTGATACTTGAAGTGTTTTTTTTTTATAATGATTACTCACTAAAAGAAGTTGCACATTGTGCATCTAACGTGTTTTTATAAAAAAACATAATTTAGGCAAGCCATAGAACTGTGTTACAACTTCTTTGAGTGAGGATAAACTCTTTTAGAACATAATTACTAGCACATTTTTATACATTAAATTGTATAAAAAGAAACAACATTTTTGAAAAATAAATTTTATTTATAGTTTCATTTGGTTGAAACCAAACACATCTATTTTCTTTCTTTAACTTGTTGTTTGTCATTTCATGATATTTTATTTCTTCTTTTAAATTTTCCTATATTTTCCTCCCAAACTCCTTCTCCTTCTTTTTTAGAATTTTTGTCATCTTTTGAGTTTTCACCTTTATCTTTGCCGCCTTCCTGATGATGATTTAAACTGAATCGAATTTTTGATTTTGGGGTCTTTTATATTTGTTTTTAGATTATTACAATTCGATTAATGGCATATGAATCACCCGGTAATTGTTCACCCTAATAATCATTATTGTCAATGACAATACTTTATTATTCAGTACAAAAAAAAATATTTTTTCTAAAATTGTCACAATATAATTTATGACTAATTATTTGGTGAATAAATAAAGCAATTTACCAACTGCCATTAATTTTAAGACAACTTTTCACACTCTTATTCTTAAGATTCCTAACATTTTTAAACGTTAAGTTTAAGCGTGACAGTATTTAAATTTGCTAAAAATGCTTTAAGATTTGCTTACAAAATATGTTGTTTCTTAATCAACACTGTTGTAGCGGCGTGTAAAATATGTTTTTAAGCAATTTTATCAATTTTTAAAGTGTTTCAACTTTATTAAAACGTTGTAATTTTTTTTTTGGGCCAAAAAATTTTTTTTTTTTATTTTTTTAAACTTTTATATTTTGTTAACAGTAGTGATTTTTTTAATTCAGCAGAAAGCAACCGGAAGAAATCAGCAAAACAAGCATCGTATTATTTCTTATAAAATTTTCAATAATTACTGATTTGACTATAAATATCATATACAGGGTGTCTCAAAACAAACGACAAGTTTATAGATAAGATAATTTTAATTTTATTTACACTAGATTAAAAAATTATGAACACACTACAAAATGATCTAAAAATATGTGGTGTAAATATGTCTAATTACATAAAGGCGTTCATCTAATTTTTTTTTGTGTAATAAAATTATATACATTTTTTTGTAATTGTTATAAGACTAGTTTTTATAAAACCGATAAAGTATGCTTATATTAAAATTTTTTCTTCATACCTCGGTCGAAAGTACGTACTTTCGTCCCTAATAACAGAGACGAAAGTTTAACTCTTAGTCCCTGTAAGATGAAATTCTTTCTTCCCTATAATAGGGAAGAAAGAATTCATCGTGTTTATTTATACTCGTAACTATGTTATATGACCAGCAACACTCGCTTCGCTTGTGCCGCAAATGTCGCGGCAGGCATCAAAAACTATCAGCATTTAAAGTTAAAAAAATAAAATTAAAAATAAAAGTACGTACTTTCGACCGAGGTATGAAGAAAAATCGTATACACGACGCGGGACAGAAGTTGAAATCTCGGTCCTGCGCGCCATGATGCCCTCGGCTTCACCTCGGGCATTATGGCGCGCAGGGCCGAAAATTCAACTTTTGTCTTTTGTAGTGTAATATACTATTTCTCAACAAACATGTTTTATTAGAAAAGAGTCTTATGAAAAATAGCATAGCAAACACGTAATAAGTGACAAACGAAACCTGTGATAACATAAATAATAACAAACACGTATTTAATAAATACTTTATTAAAATAAATTGCTTTTGCAACAGTTAATAAAAGAATCAAAACAAATTACAAATTATTAATAGTACTTTGTAACTTTCTAGCTAAAAGCTGTTATTGTTTTTGGTTTAATCTAGAAGTTTGTTCTATGTTTGGTTCTTTTGTTTTTTTCGTTTCGATCTCACGTAATTTTTTTTTTTAAGTTTTTTTTACAATATATTTTTTGCGGCTGGAATACATTTTTTTTTTAACATTTTTTTTTTAGTTTGTGCTATTTTTTATTGTAGCAATTTTTTTTCTTTTGGTTTACGGTTTTTTTTAAGTCAATTTTTTTTGTATATTAACATTTTTTATTTTTTTTATAACAATGTTAAGAGTTTTTCAGGTTTTTTCATGTTTTAATTGTTTGGTTTTTTGCGTGCTCATTTTTTTTCTTTACATTTATCTAATATTTTTATTATGTTCTATTATTTTGTTGACTGTTAAAGTTAATATTAGTTTTATCTCTTTTCATTCTTTTTTTGTTTGTTTTAATACTAAATGAAAAGTTTATTTTACAACGTTGGGTATTTTTTTAACCATTCTTTTTTTAAGAGTGTCATAAAACTAGTTCGTCTTTTATCTTTAGATATTATAAATAATTATTTATACAACAACTGACATTGAAAATGACGATGAAAAAACGTTTAAAACTTATCTCATTAAAAATTGCTCTTCATAACTTATCGTGCTAAAAATATTTTAAACACTAGTTTTTATAACATTATTTATAAATGTTAATATAAACATCAGAGTTTGAGCAACGACTAACATTAAATTCCTTGGATATGGTCATCTTATTGGAAAGGTTTCTGACATTGTTGTTAAATGCTGCTTCCCGAATGTTTTTTGAACTAGAAAAATTCTTAAATCAAGATAATGAAGTTGTGCAGATAGTAGGAAGAATGCATGCACTTTGATTTTTGTTTCTAACAGAATCGTTCATAGACGACTCTGCAACATTCGATAATTACCACCTCAAAAATCGTTTCATTGTCATTAAATTAGTCTCTGAATCTGCCAATAGAGATGCTGCCGATTTTCTGAAACAATGACCAGTAAATAGCTTTGATTTTGGTGGTTTCAATTCTTAATTTGGCTTCAGAAACGCTTTCGGAACGCGTGAAGCACTTTTTGGAATAAACTTTCTTCTCTAAAAATGTTGTGACCAGTAAGAAAATGTTTTTGCATGATTCATCAATTACGAAAAAGCGTTTGACCGCATACAGCACTATAAACTTATTGAGATTTAAAATCTATATTGTAATCAAACGGCACATGTAAAAACAGACAATCGATGGCCTAAGTGCAGTACCCCGTATCTGATAATTTTACTATTTTGAGATGTTTTGCGCATTCTGTTTGTTAAGATGTTTAGCGTTTTGTTAAATCGCCGTAACGTAAACTCATAGATAACTATGATTTTAACGTTTTGTTAAAACGCCGAAAATTAAAGCCTTAGATGACTATGATCATGGTTAGGTTATCGCAATATTAAAACAGATCACATTAAAATGCAACGTAGAGTGAAACAGGGCTGCATACTGTCACCTTTGTTCTTCGAATATCTAAGAAAGCATTGGAAGGAGTATCGCGCTTTGTCATAAAAAAAATAAAGAGCCAATAACAACAATCAAATATGCTGATGATACAGTGATTTTAACAAACACAATCGAGAGACTACAGTTGCTTATAAACAAGATCCATGACGTGGTGGGAGAGGTACAAGGTCTGAAAGACGAAATTTATGATATTTAGCAGGCAACCCCACAATGGCATCACTTTAGAACTTAATGAAAGCCAAATTGAACATGTCTCTTAGTTCACATGCCTTGGTATTATTATTACAGAGAATCTAAGCTTGAACTGCGAGATAAAGTGCAGAATAGAGATTGCTCGGGCAACTTTTAATAATATTAAATTCTTTTTTTGAAATGACAACCTGAATCTGTTGAGTTAAGACAACGCATGGTGGAATGCTATATTTGGTTGGTGTTGCTGTACAGACTAAAGACGTAGGCTCTGAAAGTCTGCACGATGAAACAACTGCAGGCATTTGAAATGTGGCTTTAGAGAAGAATGCTTCGTATTCTGTGGAGCCAACATGTTACAAACGAGAATGTACTACAAAGAACCAACATCGCCAGGGAACTCTTAACGACAGTAAAATGCCGAAAATCATCAAATTTTGAACATATTTTGAGGGGTAATGAATATCGTCTGTTACAGCTCATACTAAAGGGCAAGATTGAGAGACGCCGTGGAGTTGGAAGAAAGCAACAGTCGTGGCTCAGAAACATTCGGGATTGGACCGGCATAAGAGGTGCTTTATTTAAAAATCTGTCAATAAGCTTTTTTTTAATACTGTAGACTTTTTTGCACGGTATACTACATTTTTTTGTTTTAAAAATATTATCAGTCTGTGATACTTTCCTACATCCACGTTGTTCTGGACAAGCGTGTAGGCAAGCTTTTATCATCAAAAAATGTAACCATAAAGTAGATGACTTCTAAATTTGTGTTTTGTCTTCAAAGAACGCTAGAAAAACATTCTCGCTGAACTTGAAGCCTACTTTCTTGAGTTTGCACTATTCCAAGAATCTATTGTAGGCGATGTCGTATTGTAAACATTTTGAGAGCAACAGATTCAAAATTGCTCTATTTGCCGCCTCCTCAATATCTGCGGGAAATCGGTCCTCGATGTCAGCATCATCAACGTAGTTTTCTTTAATTCTCTAATAACAAATGCAATAATGTGGATCTTAAAGTGTTTTACAAAACGTAATGAAACATTTTTGACGTTTCCAATAACCACCATTCAAATGTCAATATATCAGAAATGCAAATAGTTTTTTTAACAAAATAAAATGTCAGTTTAACACTTACATTATAAAATACTATTTTCTATTTTCGTTTGCTCTAAATCTTTTGTTTTTGCATTTGATATTGTACAAGGTATAATATTTTGCCTTCACAGTTTATTTTTTGTTTGTTTTGTTTTTTGTACTGCTCATCGATTAGAAGCTACCTGCTGGCCTTAAAAAGTTTTTGAGAAAAAAATTTCCACTTGTTTTGATGCTTATAGGTTATACTCTAAATGATAGAATGTCAATTTTAATGGATACAAATTAAAATGAAATAAAAGGTATATCTGCATAGTTGATTGAACAACCAAGCGATATACTTTGACTTTTAATTTGTATCTATTATCATTGACATTTTATTATTTATAGCCCATATAATGCTTCAATACATTCAGAAATTGTTTTTCTCAAAAAAGTTTGAATGCAATGTAACTTTTAATAGATGTGACTTGTTTTGCCGTATTGGGGAAGTAACATGCACTTCGATAATATAAGCTCAAATAATTCATTGCAAATTTGTTCAAATTTGAATATGTTGCGGCTTGCTGAAGAGTTTACAAATATAATTTGCATTGATTATTTTATTTTAAACTACTGGCATCATTATTTTATAACTTTTTACGGTTTTTTTCTCTTAAATTCATTTGTTTCTTGTGGTTTCAGATGGCTTGCCCCAGTAATATTTTTCCAGTATTTTTTATTTCTTTTGAAATTTTGCTTGCTACTTATTGTTGTCTAAGTTTCTTGTACAATTTTTTACAATTTGAGCAAGGTTAAGCTTTTTTTTTGTTTTAATTTATCTAATTTCTAATTTTAATTATTTTATCTTTATGTAAACTTTTTGAAAAAAACGACAAGTTTATAGTTTGCTTATCTATTGGTTGATTTCAAATATTTTTACACCAAATTAAATGGCTATAAATAGGCCAGAAAACGGCCTCACAAAATTATGGAATTATAAACGTATATTTTTTTGAATAACAACCTATATACTTTTTTTTTGGTAAATCTGATAGGTGTTTTTATTCTGAAAACAATGTTTCACAACTATGGGGTGACATGAGATAAAAACATATTGTTTATGCTTTAACTGCGCTCTATTTTGCGTTAGACATTAAGGGTCATTTATTTATTATCATTATATAATGTTATTTATTTTTTATCATTTTAGCTTGTCGGTCATTTATTTTCAAAGCTAGTGTTATTTTTTTTTCACACTGGTAAATGGTATTTTTTATCTTTTATAAACTTTTTTTAAGACTATACGTGATTTTACTAAACCATTGTGTGGTATATTTAAAACCATTTAATTTGGTGTATAAATAATTAAAATCGGCCAAGAGATACACACGCTGTAGACTCTTTTTTTTGAGACAGTTTGTATATTATAAGTAGATTTTTTTATATTGACGGATGTGATAGTTATTTACGTAACAAACTTTGTGAATCAATCTTCTCGGACGCGAAGGAGCGAGCTTCATAATCCAGCGAGCCTAATCATAATAACAGAGTCTGCTTTGGTAACTACAAGTTGTTTGTCAAGCTCCATAATAACTGATACATTAATTATTGAATTGACGAATTAACAGCTGTGCTATTTTCAAATAATAATCGTCCAGATGAAGAGTTTGTAGGAGAGATTTTAACGCATATATAAACGATAATTACATAAAGTTTATTTAACAAATGCGACTTTAATCCCAAAATATCAAAAAAAAAAAGATATCAGAAGCCGTCATTTGTCTAACAGCTGGAAGCAACAAGTAGACGTTAACGGACGTTAACGTTGAATACCAGAAGCGTCTAGTATTTATGACTTGCACTTCTGACGTCTAGCTACTGGACCTTTACTAACAGCAGCTTATTGAAAAGCGTTATTTGACACTCATTACAGATGGAAGGATAATGAATGTGTTTTCACATGAGTCCAGATTTTGTCTGGAATCGCCTGATCACTCGTACGAATGATTCGGCATAAAAATAAACGCTAAAGACAGTTTTTTATGGCTTGGGGTGATGTAGGTTCTACGCCTCGTACCAAATTGCATGTTTTTCCCAGAGGAAGCATGATTAGCAGAAGTTATGTGGCAGAAATACTGAAACTATTTGTGGTACCATTTGTCTTATTAACGGGAATACGTTGTAATTCCAACCGTACAGTGTCAGAATGGTGTTGAAGTTACAACGTTATGAACTGGCCTTCATAGAGTCCTGACCTGAATCCGATACAATTTTTATCTGTTTTGAAAAAAGTGTTTAAGAGTCGTTTGTATTCAAGTTTATATTGTAGGAAAAGAGGAAAACATTAAAAACAAATGATTTTAATTATAATATTTTATTCATAGTTTTATTTAGTTGATAACAAAACACATTTATTTTTTTTCTATATCTTTTTGTTTAACATTTTTTAATTTAATAATTCTTTCTTTGCCTTTCCATTCATCCCTTAGTTTGTTTTTTCTAAGCTTATTGATATGATTATATTATGACAATAATTATTATTATAAATCCTTATGATATAAATGGACTTTTTGTAAGATTGTCTCTTTGTAATATGGTATAGTGGCTAAATATCTGAATGTGACCTAAGAAGCTCAGGTTTGAACTTTGATACTAAGTTTTTTTTTCCTAAAAGAAGTTGCATATTGAGCAACTAGCCATAGAATTTTGTTACAACCTCTATGAATGAAGCTGAACACCTTTTTGAACATAATTACCGACTGGCACTTGGTATTTTCTCAAAAAACTATCATACTACTAATCCAACATTGTAAATTGTATAAAAAAAAATTATCAAATTTTAAAAATTATATTTTATTTAAAGTTTTATTTGGTTGAAGGCAAACACATTTACTTTCTTTCTTTATCTTGTTGTTTATCATTTCTCGATTTTTTATTTCCTTCGTCAAATTTTCCTATGTATCCCTCGAAACCTCTTTTGCCATGCTTTTTAGAATTCTCGTCATCTTCGGACTTCTGATTTTTATCTTTGCCGCCTTCTACTAAACTGCAAGCCAACAAGGCAAAGAACAGAGTTAAAAAGAAAAAGCTAAGCTTCATATTGATGATGATTTAAACTGAATCAAGTTTTCGATTTTGGGGTCTTTTATGCCTGATTCTAGATTATTACAATTCGATTAATGTCATAAATCACACGGTAATTGTTCACCCTAATAATGATTATTGTCAATAACAATACTTTATAATTCGATACAAAAAATATTTTTTTCTAAATTTAGAAATCACAAATCATGATTAATTATGTATTATTTGGTAAATAATAAATATTGGTTACGCCAAATGTAAATATATTTTCTTTTTGTTTTTTCAATTTTTTTTTATAACTAATGCTTATACTTCGCGTTTTTGTAGTTTTTTTGTGATTGATAATAAAAGCAAAAAAAAGAGTGAAAGAAACTTTCGATAAAAATGATGCTTTTCTAGAACTTTTGCTCGTCCGGTCGTGTTCGAGTGTGCACCGGCTCAACAATCCTTTTATTGGTTTTTATGTGCCTTGGATTCTGGAGAGATCCTGAAATCGATCGCAAGGAAGAAATAGAAGTTTCTAACTTATGGCCAGTCATTAACCGCAAAGAGTCCCGTTAATTAATTTTATTTTACAATTTAGTTTTCAATTAAATGAACTAGCTACCTACTGGCTGGTTTGGGTTTTTTTTATTAGACATGACAAAGTCATAGACAAATATTAATAAATAATATTTATTTTTGTATTAAGAGCATAATTAAGAGATTATGGCATGAAGGAATGTTTAAAGCCCGAGGAACAAGAGCTTTTAAATTTCCGTGGTACAAACAACGTTTTATTTTATTTTATAATTCTAAAAGATTTAGAATTCAACAAATATTTAGTATTCCTTAAAGAAAATCAACTTGTTTCTATGCAAGTTATAGTGTTTTGTAGAATATTAGCTATTTTGATGTTGGTAAGGTTACAAGCGTTTATTCAGCAGAAATTTTGAAAGAATTTGAAGCTACTTAAGGAAAATTGATAGCCTATAAATCAAAAGATTTCTATGTAAAAAAATGTGACAAATTTTGCGAGTGGCGGCGCTTGAAAAGCGTAGGCAACATTTGCAATAAAAAATTCGTCATGGCGTATTTATCTCAAGTGGTAAGAAATTATGGTTGAATAACTAACATTTAGTATATTATTGTGTTTTGAGTTTTGTAGTCAAAAGTTTTTAAACTTTCGTATCTTTGGTGTACCTACTCTCAGCTTAAGAAGATATTGAAAATTATGAATAACATTGATATCTCAAGATTTTTTATGATTGTTGAATAAATGAAAAGTAAATCTATGGGCAATGAAGCTAAAATGTTCAAAATTACTATAGTTTTAATATTGTACATTTTTTTTTAAATAAAGGTTTGATACTGTTTGAATAATTAAACCAACTGTTGCTTGACAGTTTTCTGACAGATCTGTGCCATAAAACCCAATTTATGCTCTCAATTGGGGGCATATAAAAACGATTATTGACTAAAATACAATAAAACAATTTATCAACTCTGATTAATTTTAAGATAATTTTGTCACTCTTCTTATTTTTTTAAGTTTTGTAACATTTTGATAAAGTTTAAAGTTTCTTAAAAAATCTAAGCAAGTCAATATTTAAGTTTATTGCAAATGCGTTAAGATTTGCCTAGAATAAATATATGGTTGTTTCTTAATCAACACTGTTGTGGCGGAGTGTACGTGTGTAAAATATGTTTTCTGCCCTCCGGCCGGAAAGTGGCAACTTTCCGGCTTCGTCGAGCAGAAAAATAGTATACGCACCTTGCCCAGTAAAAAAGAAAGCCTCAGACCACATGTTTGTCATCCTCGGCTTCGCCTCGGCCAACAATTACATGTGCTCTGAGACTTTTCTTATTTTACTGGCCTAGGTATGTAATTTACTATTTTAAACAATTTTATCAATTTTTAAAGTGTTTCAACTTTATTAAATCTTTTTAACTTTTTTTGAGCTAAAACAAACTTTTTTAAATTTTTTTGAAATTTTTTTTATGTTTATTTTAGTGATTTTTTTTAAATTCAGCAAAAAACAACCGGAAGAAATAAGAAAACAATCAGCAAAAATAACATCGTATTATTTTTTATGAATTTTAAATAATTACTGATTTGGTTGTAAAAATTAAATACAGAGTGTCTCAAAACAAATGTCAAGTCGATAAACATTTTATTTATAAGCTAATAATTCTAATTTTGTTTACAACAGATAAAATGATTATGAACACTGATTGAAACTGATTAAAAAATATATCGTGTAAATATGTTCATTTTTTTTAAAAAAGACTTATATACTTTTTTATGTAATACGTGTTTTTCTAAAAACAACGTATTTCAAGTTTAGAATGCTTTTACATTGGACATTTTTCAACAAATATGTTTAATTAGAAATATTTTTTTTTGCACTTATTGCTCAAAGATCGGTAGTTTTCGATCGTTGTTAATGCATGGAAAAACAATTTTTCCGCACCGCGGTGTTTTTTACTTTGGAAGACAGATTTTAAAACATTGTTTTTTTATTTCAATACAACTATAGCAACCGAACAATGAAACCACTTTAAATTTAAAAAATCGATAATTGACGGGGGCAGCGCTTCCAACCAAAAAATAAGTAAAAAACTAATTAATTTATTATTAAAAAAATTATAGTTTTTTATTATAATAAATAACTATAATTTTTGAAAAAAATAGAGTTATTTGTTGCAAAAAAAAATTGTACCTAACTTTTTCAGATTTTTTTTATCTATTCGCACTAATGCAGCACGACTGAAAGAAGTGCTGCAAACAAAGTGCTCATGTGGAAAATTTCACTTTCCGAACTTGTTAGGTAAATAATTTACGTAAAATAAGAAAACGTAAATACCCAACACATGACGTGACAACATAACAAATGAGAAACACGTAATTACCCAATACTTTACTAAAATAAATCGCTTTTGCTACAGCTATCAAAGGAACTAAATAATTAATGACAAATAGATCACAAGCGGTTTTTGTTTATTTATTTTCTATTTACTTATTCTACAAATTTTTTCTACGCTATTTTTTTTTCGTTTATTAGTTCTCATTATCTTTTTCATCTATTTTTTTGTTTCCTGTTTTTGATAAATTTACCAAGATTTCGAAATAGCTGTGTAGCGTGGTTAGGTTTTTTCATCATTTGTGGTTGGAGTATAATTTAAAAAAAGTTTTTTCTTTTTCAATATGTTTGTAAAATTTTATTTTTTTAGTGCAAATTTTTTTTTTAATTGTTACTGTTTTTATGTTTTTTTTTTGTAAACAATTTTTTTACATTTGTGTGGTGTTTTTACTGTAATTTTGTTTCGTCTGTCTTAAATTTAAGGTAGGTAATCTCCACGTTTCTCTTTGCTTCTACATCTTTTTTAATTCTCTCTTACTTCATGTATTCATGTCTCTTCATTTTGTTAACATTTAAATTTTTTGTTGTTCCGTTTTTAAGAACATATTTAGTCTTTTTATTTTTTTTGACTGTTAGACTTTTTGCATGCTTAAATTTTTCTTTTTCTTTTTTTTGATATTTTCGTTACGTTCTATTATTTTATGGACAGTTAAAATTATTATTAATTTTTTTTTTTTTTGATTTTACTATAATAAAAAAGCTTTTATATAACTTTTAACATTTGTTATCACGCTCAAGTGCGCTTGATCCATTATTAGTAGATCGTCAACCGGGTTTATCATGTGCGTGTTACCAGTTGGTGACTTCACATGTTTTCATATATATTTTCTTTTATGCAAAATAGATGCTTCTAATTGCCTTTGTTTTCTGTAGAAAGTTTTTAAATTTTTTTTTTATTTTTGTTTGTTACAAATATTTTGTTTTTGCATCTGCACATTGTATTTTTCTTTTGTATTGTTTTGTATTGCTGGTGAAACGAACAACATCTATTAGGAGCTTTCTTTCATAAAAAAAATTTTTAGAAATTTTTTTTTTACCTGTTATTATGCATGTAGATTACATTTTAAATAGAATAACAATGTTAATAAATTCAGATTGAAATAAACGGTAAATTTGCATAGTTGATTGAACAACCAAGCAATATACTTTTACCCCCAATCCGTATTGTAATTAAATAATAACAGACCTGTAAAAGGTAGGTAATGTGCATCTTTTCTCTCTTGGGCAAAAAACCTAGTCTTCTTAAATACACTGTGCTGTTATGAAGAGCAACCCATATAATCCTATGGTTTTATAATAACCTTCAATTGTTTTAATATTTAAAAATGTCACATGTCAAAATAATTATATTGCATTTAAAAGAAAATGATTATATTGAATTAAAAAGGAATATTATTGGTCTATTACATTTCTGTCTCGACATCAAGTTTACCTCAACGCTTTGCGTCTCGGTGAACTTGTTCCGTCACGGTACGTAATGTACGGCTGATTTCAAAAAAAACTGATACAATTCTTGCTTTTAGCTCTTTGTTCGTGTGCGGAGCCATTTAAAGATTATTATTTTTGCGCGGTTATTTGTTTCTAATCGACAATTCTGACAAGTTTTTTAATTTGACAGTGACGGCGACTGGTGCCCTAGAATACACTGCTCAAATATTTAAAAAACGTGCTTTAAGAGTCGTATCAGTTTTTTTTTGAAATCAGCCGTACTATTTGTTTTAATTTGTATATATTAATTAGCATTTACAGTCTGTCATTTATGACCTATATTCATCAAAACATGTAAAAAAATGTATTGACAAAAATTTTTTGATGCAAAGTAGTTTCTAATAGGTGGTTTTTTTTACCATATTACATAAATAACATGCATTTGGGTAAATATGAGCCCAAATTTGTCACTCTAAGTTTATTCAAATCTGAATCTGTTACGACTTGCTGAAGAGTTCCAAAAAGAACAAAATTCTTTTATTTTGTTCTGCTCGCATCGTTATTCTAAAATTTCTTTCTAATTCATTTGTTTTTTTGTGGTTTTAGGTGACTAATCTAAGTTTCTTTGTTTTGCTAATGTTTTTTGTTTCTTTCATTACTTTGTTGGCTACTTATTGTCTTCTATATTTTTTGTACTATTTTTTTTCCTGCAGAGTCGGACGTTTTTTAGAGATTAATTTTTAGGCTTTATTAACTGGTTTCCCGTTTTCTTTTACCTTCATATTCTATAAATATTTTTTTATAATTTGACGGATGTGATAGTTATTTACGTAGCAAGATTTGTAAATTAATCTTTAAAGACAAGCTGGATAGTTTTTAAAGCAGGCGACACAGGAGCAAGCTCTATAATCTAACAAGCCTGTTAGTAGCAACCTAGTCTGCTCTGGTCGGAAAATAGCGCAGTTATTAATTTGTCAATTCAATAATTAAGGTCTCAATTATTATAGAGTTTGATACAAATCAAGAGTTTGTAGAATATTTTAACGCTTGTGTAAATAATATAAAACCAAAGACCGCCTTCACATATGCGTGGTTGATGCCAAAAAATTAAGAGAAAGATATTAGAAGCAGTTCCATTTATCTAACAACTGGACCGAAAGAAAAAACCTTAACGTTCAATACCAGAAGAGTCTGGTATTGACAACCTGCACATCAAACAAAAAGCTACTGGACCTCTTTACTAACAAGAGCTTGTAGACAAGCACGCTTTCAGTTTGCCAAAACTCATTCCAGTTGAAATAATAAGGAATGGGCACGTGTACTGCTTTCAGATAAGTCCAGATTTTGCCTGGACACATTTGATCACCTGTACCAGTGATTCGACGCCGGAATAAAGGCTAAGACAGCTTTTCATGGTTTGGAGTGGTGTATGTTTGACGACGCCTCGTGCTATTTTTAGTTTTTCCTAGAAAAAACATGATTAGCAGAAGTTATGTGGCAGAAATACTGAAATTATATGTTGTACCATTTGCCTCATTTAACGGAAATTAGAAGACACAAGTAGGCACTGTGTCAGAATTGTGTTGGAGTATCTCAACAACTATTATCTGGCCATCATAAAATCTTGACCTGATCTGATAGAATTTTTATCTGTTCTGATGAAAGTGTTTTAGAGTCATTTGTTTTTAAGTTTTTATTGTTGTAGGAGACCAGAGATAAATAAGATTTTTTGTATCTTTGCAAAGTGAATTGCATAAAAAAAAACAAACGGTTTCATTATAATATTTTATTTATAGTTTTATTTGGTTGATAACAAACACATTTATTTTCTCTCTTTATCTTGTTATGCATCCTTTCCTGATTTTTTATTTTCCTCTGTACCTTTTTCAGCTCATTTCTCAGCTTGTTCTTTCCAAGCGTCCATTCCTGGTTTCCCAGAATTTTTATCATCTTCTGATTTCTTACTTTTATCTTTGCCGCCTTCCACTAAGCTGCAAGCCAACAAGGCAAAAAGCAGAGTTATGAAGAAAAAGCTTAGCTTCATTTTGATGATGATTCAGATTAGGTTTGATTTGGTCTCGGTTTTGGAGTCTTTTATACTTGTTTTTGGATTATTACAATTCGATTAATGTTATATAAATTACACGGTAATTGTTCACTTCAATAATGACTATTGTTCATGACAATACTTGCCAATGTCAATTTTTTGACAATAGTTGATACTTATTTATCAATTTTTATTCTTTTTAATAAATAATAATAAACTCATTCTATGCCAGATAATAAAAAAGTAATTTACGGTAGTTTCAAAAAAATGTTTTTTTAAATAGTCACAATTTATGATTAATTATTTGGTAATTAACAAATATTGAAAGCAATTTACCAGATTCGATTAATTGTAAGATAATTTTTTCACACTATTTTTTAAGCTTTGTATTCTTTTGGAAAAGCTTAAAGTTTATATTTAAAAGCTTGCTTGTCTTCCGTTTTTGTGTATAAATAGATTGTAGATTGTAGATTGAGAAGGGGTCGTTTGGCGCTTTCCACCTTACAGAACTGCGACCAATTTGATCTATTGTTCTTGAACCCTACGCTCATTGTTTCCCCAGGAATTCTAGACTTTTTGTAAAGCCAAGTATATTCCTAAGTGGCTTGTTTTTGACTTCGACAGGCGTTAGTCTCGCACTGTCTAAGTAGGTCAGCCTTTGGGGCGCTAGCGCACCGCAATTACAGAGTATGTGCTCAGCGGTTTCACTTTCCGATTCACATAGTCTGCAGTTCTCATTGTCCACCAGACCCAGCTTTTTAAGGTGATACTTTACTGAGCAGTGTCCAGTAAACAGGCCTGCAATGATTCTTATATCATTCTTCGATAGAAGAAGAAGCTTTTTTGCATTCTCTGGCGAATATTCAATGAATATCTTCGCCTGTCTTTGCCCAGGAGTATTCTTCCAGTGGCGCATTTTAGTTGCCAATTCCCACCTAAGGATCTCCGTCCGTTCATGCGATTTCGTTAGTCCACAGAACGGTTCGGGGCCTATTGGAAGAGCTTTCGAACCTGCTTTCGCTAATTCGTCGGCAATTTCGTTTTCTTCAATTCCTTCATGACTTGGTACCCAAATGAGGGCAAGCTTGTTGCCCATTGCCAAGTTTTTGAGGGACTGTCTGCATTCCTAGACCATTCGAGACTTAGTGTTATTTGCACTGACAGCTCTTATGGCCGCTTGACTGTCAGACAGAATGCAGATCTTTTTGCCTTTAATACGCCTTCGCAGACATTCTTGGGCAGTTAGATCTATAGCAAGTGTCTCAGCTTGCATAATTGAGGGTGTGCTACCTAGGGCTATTGTTGCTCGGTATTTTGGACCATAGATTCCTATACCTGTCCCTTTAGTTGTTTTTGATCCATCTGTGTACCAGATAGAGGAGTTCACGCCAATTTGTGCGATTCGACTTCGAGCCGCATGACGGTCAGTAATGACTGTTTCAAACGGGGTTTCGAAGTCATGCATTATTGACATGACGTCCCTTGGTTGTTCAAGAAAACCCGGCTGCAGAAGGTCAAGTATCTTGAGGTGACCTGTTCGGTCTCCTAATTTGAATTTCTTTGATTGGGCCAGCCTCAGAGATGCTTGCAAACTCTCCCTTTGCACCTGTAGGTGAAGGGGCGTTAAGTTCAGCAGCACCTCTAGAGCGGTAGTAGGAGCCGTGCACATGACTCCTGTAATGCCCAGGCACGCAAGCCGCTGCAATTTCTGTAGCTTGCTTTGTGTCGTTGTTTCTCTGGTTTTCGTCCACCATACAAGAGATGCGTATGTGACGATGGGTCTTATTACCGTAATGTACAACCAGTGTATCATTTTCGGCTTTAGACCCCATGTCTTGCCAAAGAGCTTTCGACATGCCCAAAAGCAGCCCGTTGCTTTCGCAAGAGTCTTGTCGACGTGGGTGTTCCATTTAAGTTTACTATCTAGGGTTACTCCTAGATATTTCACTTCGTTGGAAAATTGAATCGATAGTCCTTCCAGTTGCGGAGCTTTAAGGTTTAGCTTTTTACGTCTGGTAAATGGGACTATGGTGGTCTTTTTAGGGTTAACACAAAGTTCCTCCTTATCACACCATCTTTTGATTGTGTTCAGGGCGATCTGCATTAGGCTGGAAATGACACCTTCATGCTTGCCTCTGACTAGAATTGTGAGATCATCTGCATACCCTAGTACGCAGTGACCCCTTTGCGTTAACTCACAGAGTAGATCATTCACCACTATTGACCACAGCAAGGGCGATAAAACTCCACCTTGTGGACAACCTTTAACCGTGGTCAGCGAAGTGTTTTCTTCTCCCAATGAGGCCGTTATTATGCGGCTTACAAGCATTGATTCAACCCAGCTTGTTACAGCTGGTTCAATGCCGTGTTTTTCTGCTGCCAGCTTTATAGATCTAAAGGAGGTGTTATCGAATGCACCCTCTATATCTATGAATATGCCAGCAACTATTTCTTTTGCCTCAATAGTTTTTTCCACTTTTCTAACAATATAGTGAAGCGCGTCTATCGTGGATTTGCCGGGTTGGTACGCAAACTGTTTGGAGTGTAACTGTGCTCCGTTGTGGAGCACGCTCCTCATGTGGTTATCCACAATTTTCTCCATTGCTTTGAGGAGAAAGGAGGATAGGCTGATTGGGCGATATGATTTGGCCTCGTCCGGAGGCCGTCTGCCCGTCTTTGGTATAAAAACCACCTTTACCTTCCTCCAGGACTGGGGAATATACACTAATGCAAAACTTGCCTTAAAAATACTAGTAAGGCAAGGGGCAATGACGTTCAGCCTTTTTTGCAGTAAGGCTGGAAATATTCCATTGCCTCCGGGCGATTTGTAGGGCTTAAAGCTGTTTATAGCCCATTTTACCTTTTCAAGGGAAAAGATTTTCCCTGCCAGACGTCTGCTGTCTCTATTTGAGTGTTGGTGTACAACACTCGCGAGAGCGGGGCTTGTCTGACTATTGTTGCGTGTCTCTATGGAATCCGGAAAGTGGGTCGACATCAACACCTGTAGACTTTCTCGGGTATCCTCGGCGAATTCACCATTAGGCTTCTTAATAAGCCCTATTGTATTTGAGTGGTCCTTAGACAGCACCTTTTGAAGACGCACCGCTGGGGCGAGTTCGTCGATCCCCTCGCAAAAGCGCTTCCAGGACTGCCTTTTAGACCTCCTCAATTCTTTGTTGTATCGGGTTAGGGCTTGTTTGTAGTCCTCCCAGAGTCCTAATCTCTTGGCCCTATTGAACGCTTTTCTAGCTTCGATCTTAAGCTTGGCTAGTTCGGCGTTCCATCACGGTACGTCCCTAGAAACAGTACGCTTCCTTAGAGGGCAGCTGGTTTCGGATGAGGCTATTATTTGTTGCCTCATATGTTCAGAGGCAGCTCCTAACTCCTCTACCGTGGATATTCCGTAGTGAAGGCCTTCGAATTCAGTTCGCAGTGTCTCTGTGAAGAGGCACCAATCCGTTTTCTTTGGCACTCTACACTGCACTTTTACCACTTTGGTTGTTTCCAGTTCAAACGCAATAGTCGCGTGATCCGAAAACGATGGTTCATCCATCACTTGCCAGTTTTTGACAAATTGCGTCATGAACGGACTTGCCAGCGTCAGGTCTAGAACCTCTTGGCGAATTGCGTTCATAAAGATTGGTTTGTTGCCGAGATTAATAATGTCTACATTGTTAGCACAAATAAAATCTAGCAAATCCTTACCTCTTTGATTATTGTCTGAGCTGCCCCATACTTCATGGTGCGCGTTGGCATCACAGCCCAGAATAAGTTGTTTGTTCCCTTTCCGGCACCATTCAGTGAGGCGTTGTACTTCCTCTGGTGGTGCACTGGTCCCATCACCGGGAAAGTAGGCCGAGGCTATAACTACACTCCTCTTGCCTGTCCCAATCGGCAGCTCAACTATAACCGCCGTTAGGTCTCCCGTGATGAACTCTGGAATTGAGACAAAATTTATATCTTTTCTGAGCAATAATGCTGCTCTTGGTCTTACATGACTGAAGTCAGCTAGAAGGCTATGTGTCCCTCTTGGGAGTCCTTTGATTGCGCCGTTGTTCAGCCAGGGCTCTTGGATAAGCCCTACGCCCACTTGTTCTTTGACAAGCCTCCAGAATATAGTGTATATTGTGTATAAATAAGTATTTGATCATTTTTTGAATAAGAAAGAAATTAAATAACATTTTTAGCACGCAGTTAACTGTGTTATGGATATTGTTATTCTATCATGTAAAATGTATTTTATTGCCGCATTTGATTTATTTTGATTTTCTACATTTTTTGATCAAAGTTCTTTTTTTTTGATTTTTTGAATATTTTTATCTTGCTTTTAACTGTGTGCTTTCTTTTAAAATATCAGCAAAAAAACCAAAAGAAAGTCATCAGTAGGAATTGATAAAAAAAATGACACGTCAGGTTTTCATGTGGCATCGGAGCATATATTTTCAAAAAAACTACAAACATCAGCTACATTTAGAGAAATTATTGCTTAATATACAATAACAACTTATGAATATTTGGCTTCTGGAAGTAAATATCTAACAATAATCTGCTAGGATTCCTGAACTCTATTTCCCTCCTTGGAAATGTCCTGATAGACATTTAATGTGTATATGCAAATAATATTTCAGTTTTAATCATCTACTGATGATGACCACTTGGTGCTCGAAAGAGCTTTCAAGATCTATTAAATAATTTTATTATTTTTATTAAAAAATATTATCACAGTCTTCGCTTCTTAGCATAATTTGACTTTGGATTAACGCAAATTATGGTGTTTTACAATTGAAAAACGTTAAAACGATAAAAATCTAAGTGACAGGTGACAAATCACATTAATGACCAGCGGGACTGTCAAATTATAGGTATCATTTCAACAAGACGGTATTTTTTAAATTTACAGCAAACTGCGTCTTTAGAACCATCAATAGAAACTCTGCATATTCTAATATTTGTATCGCAACGTGCAATTTTACGATACACGATGGAAAAATTGTCCAATCAATCGCAGGCGAGTTGGATAATTTTTCAAGTATCGCAAAAACACATTACGATACAATTATTGTACAACGTTTTATCTGATTTTACCCGTGAACAAATATTTTTTTGAGTTTTTGATTTTGAATTTCTTTTTAATTTCCTACCCGTTTTATCAAATAGACCTACGAGAATCTGTGCCTAAATCACTTCAATTACAAAAATGTTTATTTTTTTCACAGTGGCAGCAAAATCTTGTGCAAAAATGAGTGATTCAGAGTAAAATTTGTCTTCTGATGTAGAAGTAGCTGCTCAATCTGCCATAAATTTATTAATTTTCGCTAGATCTAAAGAGCACTACGAGATAGTGTATTATACAAATGTTTTGAAAAATGAATAGAAGCTAAGAACAGTCATTAAGTCTCTGAAAAGGTAGTTCTTGCGTATCTTGCAGACCAAGCAAAGAAGCCAAAGCCATTCGTCGTCTTCATGGTCTCGGTATTCTATGTTGGGGACGTTGATATCAATAAAAAGAAAATTGACATTAATCAGTATCATTAAGTTGTGACATGTCTAAAGAGGAAAGAAGCAAGATACCGGCTTAAAAAGTCGTTTAATTTTCAAACCTTAATTTCTTAAGAAAATGAATGGCAAATATTTTATACTTATGAAGGTGAATTAAAGCTCAAGTTATAGAAAAAAAAAACTAAATTTATTATGCTTTTAGATTACTTTGCCGAATACAAAAACTTAAACTATGCGGGAATTTGCTGTAACAGAGAAAAACATTCAAGGAATAAGATGCGTTGATTTGATTTTGAGAATACATAAACTTGCGTTTTACTCTTAACCGTGATTGCTTTTTTCTCAAGTACAGGGAGGGTAAGGGTAAATGTACCCAGCAGCCTCTGTTAGAGTGAATACAATCGGAAAAATTTCTAAGAAAATCGCTTCTGCAATAGAATTATGTGAACCAGCAACGTATACAGGACATTGTTTTCGAAGATTTTCGGCATCCTTGCTGGCAGATTCAAAAGCAGATATGTATACTCTGAAGCCCTATAGAGACTTGAAATCTGGAGGGATATGTGGAGACGTCAATTGAAAATAAGAAAAGAATTGCAACGAAAATAATGGGCTCTTTAGCTGCTGTGGGTGCTATAGGAAGTAATAAGATAATTGCAACAAAAATAAGAGACTCATCAGTTGCAGCAGTTTCTACAAGTACAGCGTTTTTAGTTTATTTTCAAACTCTGTATTATATCAATATATAGTTATAAACAATTTATTTACTTTGCCGCAATAGTGCGGCAAAAAAATTTACTACAGCGCTAGTGCGGTAAAAACTGTCATTACGACGCTAAAAAAGGTTTTGAAGTATGACACATTATGTAATGAAATGAGAAAAAAAAAATATTAAAATAATATTTTTATTTAAATAATTTGATTGACACTAAATTTAATATCAAGTTGTTATTTTCATGCAGCGCCACTTTTTGGATGCTGTCCTGGAAGTCGCTGAGCGTTTTGACCTTCCTTATGTGCGGCAAAAAGCTGTGCGCCCTCTTTTTTACCTTCTTCTTTTTTATCTTTGCTTCCACCTCTACGGGCATCTACCATACTGCCTGCTAACAAAGCAAAGAAGAGGACAAAGCAGAAGAAACGAATTTTTATGTTGATGCTGGTTGTTTTTGGGGTGATGTTTAGGATTTGGCAACGCTCTTATATAGTGAAAAAATGTTTGTTAAAATTTGATTATGGTCAAGTTAGATTTAATGTGTACAGCCAATTTTCAATTGAATCAAATAACATGGTGCTTTGAAAATAAGTGAGTTAATATACATTTCTGTAAAAAAAATATTAAATCTAATCATTTTTTAGTGGCATTTTTAGCAATTGTATTTTAGTACAACAAACGACAAGTATTAGTGAGCTATACTGCATCAACAATTTTGAAAAATTAAATGTATACACGTTTTAATCATTAAGATCACTCTAAATGGCATATGTTAAAATTAATAGATACAAAATTATATAGCTACTTGGACAACTAAGTTAGCTCGTTAGCGCCTTTTGTCTCAAACGTATATTAATGATATACAATGTAATCTATCTTTTTTGATTAACTACCAACAAGTAGAATTATAAAATCTTTCAAACTAGATCAGTAAACTTGTACATGTTCTATTCTTGTAGGAACTCTCTAGCAAATCTGAATCCGTTGCAACTTGCTGAAGGGTTTTAATAAGAACGATACATGTTTAAGTGTACTGATCTAGTTTGAATGAATTTACATTAATCTTATTGATTGGAATTTAACTATAATTTTTTACTCTTTATTCTAACCAACCAAATAATTTAGTGTAAAATTACGTAAATTTTATTGTTTTCTCTCCAGAATTGAAAGAACAGTCATCTTTTTCAAATAAATTATGTACAAACATTGCTCTAGTGTATGTTAAGCTTTGTAGAAATGCCGTAGAAAGTGCAACTAGAAAATGTGCAATCAATGTTATTGATTGATATTTGAATTCACATATAACTGTTCATTTTTAAATATCTATAAATAAATAAATAAAGTGCAAAATATTCTACTAGCAAAAAGTTCTTTATAATATCAGTAGAATAGAAGCATCAGTTCACAACAAGTGTGTAGATTACAGATAACGAGAGCGTTAGTGTCTGTAACACACGAGTTACTGTAATGTGCTTTAGCCCACGTATGATATACAAAATTTTATCTATGACTAAAAAAAATTAAAAAAATCAAAAATATAATGCTGTCGATAACTCCTATTTTATGCATATGTTCAGTATGCATTATGGCAACTGCTTACAATTTTTTTAACAAAGCTCGCTATATTTTAAGATAATCAGTAAAAATTGTGCTTTGTGGTAAAAACAAGAAGATTGTAAACATGAATGGCTTAGAAAGTTTACGTATTGATGTTGAAGAAGCGACGACAAATGCCGCTTCTTGCTTGGTGCCAGAGAAGCCAAAAAAAAGTACAAGATAGCTTTTGAACGGTTCAGTTTATATCATTAAATTTGCTAAAGATCTTTGGAAGCAATAGCCTGCATAGCACCCTGCATATAAGCATACTTTCTTATGCTTATATAGAACATTTCTAATTTTATTATTATTAACAACTTGATTTGCACATGTTTTAAATATACTTTCTCTGGAATTTCTACAAATATTTATATCCGTTTGTTATTAATTAGTTTGAAAAATATGACAAGTCTTTTAGTTTTGAAGAGAAAGCTATAGAATGTAAGTGATCTTATATGGAATTTTATATTTTTTTGTTTTCTTTTCTTACCAAACAAATAATTTATTATTGTTTGGTGAGAAATGAAAACAAAAAAATATAACTACATTACAGTTGTTAAAAATGCGACTAAAAAATTATTAAATTTAATATTTTTTTATAGATATAATTCAACACACTTATTTCTATAAAGGACTATGTGTGTTAATCTATATTTAATTCAATATAAAATTGAATAAAGTTGTATTATTGTCCACCAATTTAAATCTAATTTAATCATAATCGTATTTTAACATCATTTTTGCACTATATAAGAGCGTTGTCAAACCCTAAACATCACACCAAAAACAACCAACCAGCATCAACATGAAAATCAGTTTCTTCTGCTTTATCCTCTTCTTTGCTTTGTTAGCAGGCAGTATGGTAGATGCCCGTAGAGGTGGAAGCAAAGATCAAAAAGAAGAAGGTAAAAAAGAGGGTGCAGAGCTTTTTTCAGCCCATAAGGAAGGTGAAAACTCTCAGCGACCTCAAGGACAGCCTCCAAAAGGTGGCGGTGCATGAAATGACAACCTAAAATAAAATTGATTGTTAATGAAATGATTTGAATAAAAATATTATTGAATTAAACAAAGTGTTTTTTTTCTGTATTCATATACAGCGTTGTTGACAGGTGACATTTTTAACACGGACAACATTATTGACAGATGCCAATTGACTTTTCAAATGCAGATGAAAACTTCTTTTTTTTTAAATATCTTAATTAAAAATTGCTTTTACATTAGAACATAACATTTTTAGAGAAATGGCGTAATTTCGAAGCGGGATTTATAATCCGATAACTGGTGGCAGTACTCTCTCAAAGCGACAGACTATCAGTTTCTGGAAATGTTACCTTAAGGTTTAGTTGCCTTTACTATCTTCCAGCAACATTGCATGCGAGTAATGAAACGTTACTTTAACATAGGGAGCGTAAGCAAAGCAAAACCAACTGGTAGATTTATACACTAGTAGAAACCATTGCACAAAAGTCCTCTTTTAAATTTTTCCTTTAAACAAGTTAGGTTCCTATGCTTTCCGTTGAACCATTACCCATATATTTCCTGATTTTCCATAATCCAATTTATTATTTTACAGATTTATCATATGAAAGTTGCTCCACTGTTTAAAAAAAAATTTAAGATACCATTTTTACAAAATTTTCGATGATCAAACATTATCCCCTCTCGACCACCCACAGAGAGTGTTATTTTGTAATTGGTTTAATAACGTATCAAATCATAAAAGTTTTTTTGATTTACTTTAATAGTTATGTGAATAAACAAAATTACAGAATTTAGACAGGTCAGGTAAGAGAAAACCCTCACGCGATTAGAGAGGCAGATTGGCATCCAGTTAAAGTTGGTGTTTGGCTGGCGTTTCAAGGCACCGGGCTTATAGGCTAATATTTTTTAATTTCACTGTTAACCCAGAGACATATATTCAGCATCTACTGAGGCTTTTCCTAAATCAGCTTACAGACCAAGAGCGGCAAAGTGGACACTTTCAACAAAACTCTGCGAGAACACATACGGCTCGTGCTCCTCTGAGATATCTAAAAGATAATTTTTACGACAAAGTAATTAGCAAAGGTATTTGGCCAAGCAGGTCACCAGATCCCACCCCGCTTGATTTTTCGGTATTTGAACTATTTAGGTTCTTGAAAGACAGTGTTTTTAATAACACATTGCATACCGCGGAAAAACTGCAATAGTGCGAAAAGCTACAAACCTTACATGCTGGTTAATATCTTTGAAAGCCTAAAAAGCAGAGTTAATTTGTGTTTTGATGACAATGGAAGCCACTTTGAGGGTTTGCTTTAATTAAATTATTGTTTGCATTTTTAGTTTATTTCTTTAAAAACTTAGTCGCTGTTACATAACCTACAATTGTTTTTATGAGTGTTATGTCAAATATTAGTCAAACAAGCGTATCCAGTTACAGCAACTACGCAAATAAAAACGTCTCTAAAAAGTGTTGCCAACTCAAACAGTCATTGTTGATCACGCTGTATAAAATTTTACTATATAGAACAACCAATACAAATTACGCATTATGCAGTAAATAACATCCCACTTCTGATATAATTTTTTAAAACTATTTTTCTAGAAATTGCATTTTGCAGGTGTCGATCGAGTCAAAGCAATTCCGGTAATAATACTTATTGTCGTAAATTACAACATAACGATCGTGACAAACACAAAACAAGACAAACAATCGATTGTAAATTTCTAAATAATATATCATCTCATTAAAAGTCAACGCATTTAGAACAGTAAAAAAATTATTATTTCAACTACTAAATTGGTATTTGTTTTAAGTAAAATGAATATATTGCTTCGGCTGTTGATATTAATTGCGTATTATAATAAATTCGAATAAAATTGTACAATGTTTATTATAAACTACTGAATTTGATGTGGAATTAAACCAAACGCACATTAAATACTCTATTATCTTTATTAATTTATTATTTAAACATTTTTAATTTAAATCAATAATTTAATTACTAAAACACAAACGAATTTAAATATTGGTTATTGGTTATAGGTTAAAAGTTTAGCGGTGACAATCAAATGTATAAATACATTTTATATGTTTTATTTATTTTATCTAATTTCAAACTTGTAGGATTGGTATTGTATATTAGTATATCGAGCGAGCGACGCACTTGAAGCCGCCTAATAGATATGATCATAAAAACGCTCAAGAAATTAAAAATTATTACACGCTGTGAAATGTAAGTTACCGCACGCGAATGTAAATAACTATTTTAGCCTCGTCGATTGTAAAGCGCATATTTACACCTTATCAACTGCTATGGCAAATAGATGTTTGCACATGCAGCAACCCATCGGTCACTTTGACTCACAGGCGTGTTCTAAAATACTATAAAATTATTTGTTTTTAGAAACCTTTATTTATATAATGCAAATTTATTCAAACTATATCTGTAAACTTAGATATGTTTTGTTCCTATTGAAACTCATCAGCAAGTTGCAATAGATATACTATTTCAAATTGTATCTATCAACACGGATTTTCTACAATTAAAGCATAAACTATTGGCATAAAAATAGATGTAAAAAAAAATGTGTGCTCAAAAAAAAATTTGACTCAAGCAGGTAGCTTCTAATAGATGTGCTCGTTTTAACACAATACGGAAGTAACACGCACTTGGGTATATCGGGCGTGTCAAAAAGGTTGAATAAACTTTTAATCATAGCTGAGGGATAGTTTAAAGATCACTAATTTGAAGAAATTTTTTGTGTGCAAACATCGTGTAGCTAGTAATTCTTTAAAAAGTAATTACTAAAACGGCAACATTGCGCTGTGTTATCTCAATAGCGAGGCCGGATACAAATGTTTTTTTGGAAACCAGAAATAGGTAATTTTACAGAGCAATTAAAACAGAACCAATTTAGGGTATTTATTTTTATAAATAGGAGTGAAATTCAAAGCAAATAATGTAATTTATAATAAATGTTGAAATGTTTTTCCATTTGCTTATAAGCGGGCTTAATTGAGAATTTGTAGTCTGTTCCAGTATATCTAAAGTAACTGAGGTAAAAGCTACTAAAACTCTTTTTTGCCAAGGGGCTAGATTTTTGGTGGCATTGGTGGTGAAAACAATGTCTACAATAAAGCCTCCTAGACTTAAATCTATAAGATTTTTTTTCTTAAAAAGTCCACATCTTTATCCAGAAATCACTCGGCAAAAGCCATTCTCCGTTGGTAATCATCTGGCAATAAAGGCTGAACTTTGGGTAATAGTATGGATGTTGCATTTTATCTTGCGTTACCCTGTGAACTGTTTTGAATGGAATGTTTAACAGTCTACTAATTTGGCTTGGATTTGGCTGCAGTCTACAACTGAGGCTTGGATTTTCGGAAACCGCATCCATAATTGCTTCATCTGTCTCAACAGTTCTTCTTAAACGAGATTTTCCAAAAATTATTCCATTATATTCCGGAATCGGAGTACAATTTTTTTCAAGTCTCTGATTCAGTTGTCGAAACACATTAATCAAGCTTCATAAAATCATCAAAAAGTTTGACACTTTGCCAAAAAATACTTTAAAAGTTGTTTCCACAGAAACATCACAATGTTGTCAAATGCTGCTACACTTTTTTATCCACTAACTTTAACTTGAATAAAAACATTCTTTTAGATACGAGTAGAACACAAAAATTCAATAAAATACTTTTATGATGATGTAAACCATACAACTAATACCATACTTAAGTGATCCCACAAAAGAGTTTCTAGTTTCAAGTCTTTTTTCTGTAACTGTTAAAAAAGTCGTATACCAATAAACAAAGACAGTAACTATTTTTTTTTGGTATCCATGATTAGTTATCCAACCTTTTTGACACGCCCGATCTATAAAGCTGCACATTTAATAAACAAATTGTTATGAACGGCTTAACGGTTTGACAAGATCGCCTGACATTTGTAATTTTGTTTCAAAATCTCTAATAAATATAACAATTTTTAAATAAAAAAGAAAATCTATTTGTCAAAACAAGTGGCAAACTTGATCAAAAAAGGGTTATAAACCGCACAAGATTGCATAACTTTCTTAATTTTGCTTAAAAAAAGCTATTGCTGCTGGTTTTTAAAATTTTTTGTTTTAGCAAATTTACAATTAATATTATTTTAATGTCATACATTTTGTGTTAAAATTTTAAAACTTGTGTAATTTCTTATCTAAAATCGACTTAAAACTTAAATTATAGGTTAATGTGTATGAAATAAATTCTGCAAGACATGCTTCTTGGGTAGTAGAAAAGTTGACAAAATACTTATTGTCATGCAATTTGTTGTATTGGTACAATCAATTATTAAAATTTATGAGTTAATAAATAAATAAATAAAAATCTAAATATGTTTAATAAATTGTAAAACATAACACTTAAAAGCGTAAAATGGCATTCTAAAGTCTATAATTTCTGCCAATTATCACTTCATCTCGGCTCGTATTAACATTTACAAAACAAGCAAAACGTTTATTTTCCACTCGAGTAGATTTGCACATTATTTAAATAAAAATGCAAGCTTTCAACATGTACAAATAATAATAATAAAAACTATTAAAATTACGAAACAACGTGCATTTCATCATCATAAATGTTTATTTTCCTTTATATTTCTATTCCAGAATTTCCTGATCATGAAATCTAAGACACCGCGCGGCTTTTGACCTTAAACTCGTGCCGTCTTCAGATATAAATTTACGACAAAAGCTCACTTAGCTTTTATAACTTTGCTGGATCTAAAAAAGAACATCAATCCATCTTCAAGTGCTGCCGAGAAAAGAAATTGCAGCACATGTTTTCGAGCTTGTTATAATTGCCGACTTTATAAGCTCGGAGCTTTGATGATTAAAAAATGAACTTTTTAAAAATAGTCCATTGTAGTATTACTTTTTTAATTCCCATTTTTGAGTATCTAGCTACTAAACCTAAAAAAAAATCAGTGCATCAACTCTTTTCAACATAAGAACTGACCGCTGTTGGACATGTAGAATTTAGTGCCGAAATTTTCAGCCTATCTATTTAAGCTTTTTTACCTTAACTTTGCTTTATTTTCTCACTATACAGTGTCTTAACATGAACTGTCTCTTAAAAACTGAACTAAAAGTTTTCGGTCGCTTTCTAATCTCTCTCTATGTTTTTACCATTCTTATTATTTCAATCTCCGCCATGTATTGCTAAAATTCTCTATTCTTATATCTTCCACATTTTTGCTACATTTCAAAACACTGCCTTTATTACTTTCTTTTCCTTCTCTTTTATCTCTTACTGTCTTTTTTTCTGCTTTTCTCTGTTCTTCCTCATTATACTTTGAATTATTTTCAGCTTTTTATTTTTTTTGCTATTTTACTGTTTAACTCTAAATTTCTATTCCGCATCTTATTTTTCCTTTTAAATTTTTTTTTCTTTTTTATTTTTTTTATCGCGTTTTTTTGTGTTTAATGTTTATATGTTTATTTTCTAATTTTGACTCTTTTATTCTTCTTTTTGTTCTGTTATCTAAATTTTCTTCTGTTTTTGCTATTTCCTTTTTTCTCTGTATAAACTTTTTCTTTATGTGCCAAGGATCTGGTAATTGGAAAATTAGACTACAATCGACAATATTTAAATCATTTAAATCTTTACATAAAAATAATAATATTGTTGTTCGTGGTAATGGTCTCACACGTCACGTTGATTAAACAGTTACCACATTAAATCTTGAAAAGTTATAAAACCAGGCAGCACGTTGTCCCACAGAATACATAGAAAATAGAATGTCAATGTCAATGTCATCTTTGACATTCCATTTTCCATGTATTCGGTGGGACAACTTTTCCTTTCTATTTTCGTCTTTTTTTTCCTTGCTTTTTTGTTCCTTCCTTCATTTTTTTAATTTTTTTTTTGTTTTAAAACGGGTATAGCTTTATTTTAGCTTTTTCTATTACCAACGACTTAAACAGTTAGGCTGAAGTGTTGAAGACGCAATGCTGCTATTGTTATTTGATGTAATCAAATTGAAAACCTACAGCAGAGATTTAGTTCTGCTCTTGAGTCGTTTTTTAAATTTGAAAATCATATAATTATTGTTACTTTTCTTTTTATTTCTAAAACATGCTTACGCTTGACTCTACCGGTTTTTTCAATTGTTTCTTGTCTAAATAGTTATAATAAATAATTATAACAAAATTTATTTAAAAAGGTTTTTTTTAAATAAATAGTTATAAAATAATCATACGTTTTAAGCAATGAATATGATAATTTTAGTAACAAGTCCGAATTTTCAATCTTAAAGTGATAAACTACATTATAAGAGAGCTACTGCTCTCGTCGGCAGATTAGCACTGAAGAGAGTTATCTGATTCAGGAAAGTTTTAGCAATTCAAAACAAAGACCAAAACGGCCATTGTACGTGCCTTTCAAGTTCAGCTAATGAGCTTCGACTCGTAGCGAATTATTGCACTCGCCTAAATTGTCTAATGAATAACACGAGAAGACATAGAATTTATGCTGCATCGAAGATAGAACAATAAAAAATCGAAAATTGCTAATTAACTTCGGTTCTTTTCCTCTATACCCAACGGGACACGTTTCCAATCTACGAAATTTATTTATTGCGAGGGATAATAAATGGAAATACAAGAGTTCAATTTAACTTTATACGCTGTGATTTATATGATTTGATCCTTTTAATCCAACGAAATTAAAATCGTTGCTTTGAATATCTAACTTTTGGAGTTCATAATCTACTTTTACGCCTACCGTAGAAACAAAATTATTCATTAATAACTCCTAATAATGCAAGGATTTCTATTAATAAACGATTTTTCTTATTACCATAGCAACTACATATAAACAAATTAGCCAAACAAACTATCACGTCAAAGCGCTATCAATTATGTTTTTATAAAACAATATAAATTCAGCGTATAATCAGTTTTTGTAAACTATGACAGGCTTATCACACTATTTCCACCAACGCTTAAAATTTTTTTTGAAAATTATTTAAGCTAGAAAACTACGCCCAAATTTAAAATTTGAAACTATTTTTTAGAAGACAAAACTTAGTCAAAACTTGTTTTTGGAACTTGATAAATAGAAAACAGTTTAAAATAATAATTATTCAATAAAGTATAACATTATTTTGCAACAATAGTAATAATAGAATGATAAAAGTTTTATTGTCTGCTATTTCTAGCTTACAATTTTTAATGCTCTTCTATACAGTGAGTTCTTTTTTTATCACTTTTTTTTATTCGTTCAAATGCTCTAGACTTCATTCTTTGAATCTTCTAACTCTCGTTCTGTTTTCTTCACAACTTACACAATCGCTTTCCTTCTTTCAATTAATATTTATTTTCATTCGCTTCACTTCCACACCGGAATCTTGTCATGATATTTCTTCTATTTTTATACTTAAATATTTTGGTAACTCTTCAGTCCACCGCATTAAGTATTTTCTATTGAATCTTGTCTCTTTCACCCTCCCTTTTTTTTTGCCTACACGTGTCCTATTTCTTTTTTTATGCTTCTAACAATACTCTTTCACTTATACTCCTTTAATCTCTTCTTTTCTCCCACTCAGAACATGTCTCTTAAAATATTTTTTCTTACCAGGTGTTTTTCTGTTATATTTTTTCTCATACATTTATTCAATATTTTTAATCTTTTCTTTTCTTCTGTTCTTCTTAAAACTGCGTGTTTTTTTGCCCGTTTTCAATCTTATTTTTTCCCATTTACAATCTTCCACTGCTATATTTCTTGGCGTTTTTTTTACTCCCAATATCTACGCATAGTATTATTTCTGCACTTTTTCTATGTCCCCTCTCTTTCTTTCTATCTCTATTTTTTCGCCTCATACATCAACGCACTCTTAACTATACTCTTGAACAGCATAACTTTTGTTCAAAACTTTATCCCAAACAGCGTCTCACACTTTAATCTTTCCTGCAGAATCATACTGCAGATCTTATATGCCGTAACCATCAATGTTATCCCTCTGTAATTAAATTTTTTTTCCATCTTTTTTTTTTGTAGATAGAACATACATGTGCCCTAATCTTCATTCATCCGGTAATTTTTTCTTTTTCCATTGCTTTTGTCAACCTTTTACACACCATATTCGTGCAATAGATTTACCCCTAGGCAGATTACTTGGGGGTATGTACTGCAACCCTTGAGTTGTACTCTTTACATTCCAAACATACACACACACATAAGCCCAGAACAAAAGCCAGAACACAACTCTTGTCTAGGTGGAAATCAAACTCACACCTCGTCAAACAAGCCTCCAACGTACTTTCGTTAAGGCAACTGATCCACCACGGCCTCTTTTATCCTTTATTTTTTATCCCATCTACTACAGGGGCTTTTTTTAATTTATTTATTTGCTTTTTTACTTCTTTCTATGTGATATATTTTTTCTTCTCTATATTACTTTTTACTGTTTCTTATTTAATTGCTCTTTCTGTACCTTCAATTACAACCTTTATTCAATGTTTCTGCCGTTTTTCTATTTCTGTAGATTGTTCGCTATTTTTTTTTTTTTTTGTTTATGTTTATATATTTTTACATTTGACTTTTTAGGTTTTCTATATTTATTTTTTAGCTCTTTTAAAATTTTTTTTTTTACTTTTTTTATAGACTTTTTTTATCTATCTATTCTTTTCTTGGTGATTTATTTTTTTTTTAAATTTGTTTTTTTTTCTATTTTCTGCAATCCTTGTCCTACCATTTGTTTTTCTGTCATTTCTTTAACAAACATTTTTTTTTATTTAACTGTCGCTGTTTTTACTGTCTAACTCTTTTCACTTTTTTTTGCTTTTTATTTGTTTTGGGTTTGTCTTATTTGAATTTTTCTTGTATTTCTTTATGATTTCTCCAGTTTAGCTGTCTTTTTATACTTCTCTAAATTTTCTCACTTTTCTTTCTTTTTGCTGCTATACTTTCTTTTATTGTCACTACCATAGAGAAAAAATCTGGTTCTACCCTTTCGTTCATCTTTATATTTCCGATATTTTCAAATGTTTCATCATTAGCTCTTATAGTCAGTTACTGTTGCCGCTTTCCTTCTTACATATGTGTACTTCCGTTTTTCGTTTATTTAAATATTGCCAGATACTACTTTTCACTTATTATTCTCTTCTAACATATATCTTAGATCTTTGTTTTTTTTGATGTTTTTCATATTTTTTGTATTTCTCTTCTGTATTAGGTACTCTTTTTTCTTTTTTTTCTTCTTTTGATTTTATAATTCTCTGTTCTCATAATCTTGCATTAGAATTTCTTCTTCTCATTAGTTTTATTGTTCCACAGATTGTTATCACATTGTACTTTTCTTTGTCTATAATTATTTAGTTTTTTATGGTTTTTATCAATTCTTTATATTCTTTCACTTCTTTCTCTGCTTTTCTGCTATTTTCCTTGTCCACGAATTTTATTTTCAGTTGCTGTTATTACACCTCCTTTTTGTAATTTTTTGTTTTCTTTTCTTGCGCAGCTGCATTTGTATCTGTATTTATTGTTTATTATATTTTTCTATTCTATCTATTCTGTATCTAGACTTTAGGCTTCTGTTATCGCTATTACAATAAATTTTATTACATATTTCTAGAATTTTTTTTTGTTCTTTATTCCAGCAACGTTTTAAAACATCATCTTTTTTTTGTTTTTTGTTTCTCTCTGCTCATGCTTTGTTTTTCTTTTAGATTTTTTTAAATTTTTTATTTATGCTTTTGCTTTTTTTAGTTTGTTTCTGATCACATAACCTTTTTTTTTTGTTTTTTTTTGTGTTTTGTATCACCCGTTTTTCTTCTCTTCATCTCATGTAATTTTTTAACATTCCATCTAATGATTTCTCTTGTCTCATGTCTTTTTTAGCATTTTTTTGTTATCTTTGTTGCATTTATTTTTTATCTTATTTTTAAAAAAAATTTTTTTTTTGATAAAAAGTACCCTACTCCCGCAAAAAAAATATGAAAGTCAAAAACAAGCTATGTTAAAACGTAAAAACCAAAAAAACAAAAAATGATCAGAGCGCCAGCATAGTCATTGAGATTAGTGAGGTTAGGATACAGAGTGCGCCATGTAGAAGTATCAAAGCACGGCGTTACAGATGGTTGAAGATGGTACTACAAAATTGCGACAATCAATTAAAATAAGTTTGATTTTCACCCAAACAGAATTTTTTTTAAGAAATTTTTTTGGACGTAGGTGTTTGTAAATAGAGGAAGCACTATAGATTAGATCAGTCGCAGTTCATTTTCTTTTGTAGTTTTACGTTGATCTTTTACTTAAATATGGGTTTTATTTTGAACATAGCAGCTTAACTAAACATAGTGTAGAATTATCTTTGGAACACTAATTGATTTTTCTATTCTATATCCCGTTTTGTAACAGAAAATGATAAATAACTCATGATTGTCCCTTTAATCCATCACAGAACAAAGAAATCACATTAAACTTTGAAATTTCCATTATGTTATAATATCCGCTTTGCAGTTTAGTGAATGAAAGCTTGTTCAAGTGTAATTCTATTTTACACTAAACTTCTGTAATTGAGAAACGGGATTTATTAAACACAATATTAAAGCCACATTACGGCATACTAACTACAGAAACAAGCTAAATAATGTATGGCTGCAGTTGCAACAAAAGCGTAAATTTGCGAAACATAAAGTGTTGCAATGACCGTATTTATAATTTTTTAATTTTTTAAAAAAAATAGAAAAAAAAATTTTAAGAAAAAAATACATAGTGAAAGAAAAAAGTAAAAAAATGTGGAAAAAAGTAGAAAAAGAGTCATAAAATGAATATAGAGAACTTATAAGGTCGAAAATATATAAATACAATTTAAAAAAAATATTGTAGAATGAATACTCTAGAAAACTGACAAAAACATTTTGTGTAGGTAGTAGTTTAAAAAAAGCATTTGAATGAAAAACAGAAAAAAGTGATATGAAAGAGAAAAAAACATCACATTAGAAGAAGTGAAAAGACAAATAAATAAACCACAAAAAAAGAGCATCTAGAGTAGATAAAATATGAAGAGTGGATCTATTACACGGATGAGGTGTGTGAGAAGTTGACAAAAGTAATAAACAATTTAAAATGTGAGATCTACAGTATGATTCTGCAGGAGAGATTGAAACAGGAATGTGAGAAGGAAAAGCTGCAACTAGACTGACAAACGAGGCTGAGAGAAGGCAAGGGAGTGATGAACAATGTTCATCGCCAGTATGCAACTGGATAAAAAATAAGGAAGGCTGTGCACGTTGTTTGTTGACCTCCGCCTGGCGTTTGATAGTGAAGATAGAGAGAAGTTGTGAGAATACATGAGAGCAAGAAAGGTAGATAAAAAATTAGTAAAAAGTATTATAGGTAATTTACAATGAGGCAAAGAACAGGCTAAAAGTAAGTGAAAGAATAAGTTAATGTTTTTGCACAACAAAAGGGTTAAGACAAGGGTGCTTGTTGAGCCTAACACTGTTTGCGTTGTACATAAAGGATATAGATGAAGAGTTGGAAAAAACGCAAAACAAAAATAATTATATTTAAGAAAGCACAGAGAAGAGGCAGAGAAAAGTCGAATGAATGGAGATGAAGAGAACAGATAGAGCTTAGGAATTTTAACTAATATTTTATTAGAAGAAATAGAGAGAGACTGCTTATCAAAAACTTGCCAATAAAGAAAGTACACTAATAGAGAAAATAGAGTATAGAAGAGAGGCGGTTTAAGAAACCGTTTGAAAAAAATAAATAATAGAAAAAATACAGGAAAAGTTTTACAAGTGGGTATTAGAGATGAAAGAGAAACGCTAGAATACATAGTAATGGATATAATATAAAGATAGAAAACAAGAGAAGACATAGAAAACGTACAAAAAAAATACTAAGTGGGAAAACAAAGTAATGGACAAGTGTAAACGAGAAAAAATAAGAGCAAACGCGAGCAAAACCGCATGTAATTTTTTACGAAGAACAAAAAGACAGGAAAGATAAAATAAAGTTGAATGGATGTATGAAAGAAAAGATGCAGGAAAAAACCTAAAAAGAAAAAAATTGTAGGAGAGAAATAGACTAAATGAGATGAAAGTAGAGAATAAAAGCTGTAGAGGTGGAAAAGCGTCGATGGAAGCAAAAGAAAGAGATGATGATGTATGTAGACAAGAACGAAGAAAGAGACTGAAAGAGTCAAAATATAATAAAGAATACCAAAGGTGGTGAGCTAAACAGGTACCAGAACATTTGAAAAAAAAACACAAAAGAAATACCCCAGTGTGGAAGTGGAACAAAGGAAAATAAATATTGAAAGAAGAAGAGCCATGTGCTGGGAAGAGAGAGACCGTAGAAAAACAGTCATTAGAAGATTTGAAGAATTGTAAAGAGCTGGAAAAAAATAGAACGAGAGTTTGAAGATTTAATGAATGAACACTGAACAGGATTTGAATGGACGAGGGAGGTATTAAGAAGAGATCAATGTAAAGAGAATTGTAAATTTTCAATAACTAATAATACAAAAATGTACAAATTTACATGTAAATATTTACAAGTAAAGCAAAGTTTTTCAATCAGTTGACATAATAGTTTAGGGTTTCTGCTTTGATCCAGACACCAAACATTAAATTTTCATAAAAATGTCTTTTCCAACTTCAGTATTTACTATTTGATTGAAGCTTAGAAACTATTTGGCAGTGAACCTCCTTCCCCAAGCTTCCAGACATTATTTATTTACATAAAATGGAACATCAGAGAGACACAAAATTCTGAACAAACTACCCGTTGTGGTCAAAATATGGCAGCAAAGCTCGGAACAAATTTTCTCCACGTTTAATAAATTTAAAGGAGATGTAACCCGATTATATTTTATATAAAAATGTTCCTTATAAGTAACGTATTAGAGATCTGAAGTTATAGCTATTAACATTTTTACATGTAAAGAGAATTTCAAGAATATTTTCAGTTTTTAAAAATAACGTTGGCTTTGATAGCAAAGCGAAAACTGTTTAATTTTCAGGTAAAGTATCATTTTTGTTTATAGTACAGCAAAATGTTACTAAAAAATGTTGTTTAGTAAAAGAAATTATGACTCTACACAAGATCTGGAATAGAAGAAGCTACGTAATATTTAATATTAAGCAAAATAAATTTATTAAAAATTTTGTTTGTACAACATTGAATAAAACAAATAGTATTTACAACAAATTTAACTTACAAAACGTAATAATATTATTGATCTTCAATAAATTTACTAAAAATAAAGTAAGCAACATGAGGCTAGAAAAAGAGAATTGTTGACTAATCTGTCAACGATTACAATTGCTGTCAGATTACAATTTGTACTGCAAGATTACGTTAACGTTACAGCAGAAAATTTACGTTGTTCAATGTTATGGGCTCAGACAAATTGCACTAAGAGAAGTGATCTAGTAGATTAACGAAAAATTTCTAAACACCAATCTTACACGTATTATTTCTATGCAAATAGTTAAAAAACTTTTTCGAAATGGCAGCGCTCTTAACGTTAAGAAAAAAAAAGAAATATGATGCCGCAATTATTGTTGCTCTTGGGTCGGTAGAAAAACATTTCAAACTACCATTGAGGGAACGTTCAAGTTATCTTAACCTTAGTAAATCGGAATTACAAAGAACTTATAAATCAAACAAGGTAAAGGCATTCAAACAAATTAAAGAAGGTCGTAGATTAGTATTTTGTTTTACCATCGGGTTAAAATGGGGTCATTTTATAACATTGTATTTTCAGACGCAGCAACTTTTACTTCAAAGGGAGTTGTATTCTTTCAAAATTGTCTAGAGAAAATCCAAACTTTCAGATCAATTATTTTAGAAAACAGTAATACCCAAAAAAAGCATGGTGTGTCGTTTTATATCGAAAGATTTTGGGAAAAGTACTTACATGACTTGCCACTGATAGAAAGACAAGCAATGTATTTCCAGCAAGACGGATGCTCTGCACATTCGACAGCACGAGTAGCTGGATGAATAAGTTTGAAATATCAAGAGAAGTGGATGGTGGAACTATGGTCCAATTGTGTGACCTTCAAGAACACCCAACCTTACAGTACCGGATTTTTTTATGAGGTAACCTCAAACATTGCCCAACAATTGTGAAATACTAAAAGCAAGGATAAGAAACTGCACTGCGTTCAACAAATATATATCGAGGAAATTAGAAACAGTTTTAGAGACATTAGGTATCGCATTGAAAAATGTGCAGAAGATAGTGGCAGTTATTTTGTAAATAAATAATGTATTCTAAAACAATTTAATTACATTTTGTAAATTTAGAATCTGAGTACTTGCATACCGTGACAGAAAAATATAGTTTACTTCGACACTTCGAGCCTTGGTCAATTTCTCGACAGAAATGCAACATTTTGTCAAGGGGTGTATACTTTTTACCCCCAATAATTTATAATATTCATTTTTAATTTATTATTATAATAATAATTATTACTGTAAGTGTGCTTAAATAAATTTAGAAAGAACTACGTTGCCACGTTGCGATAACTGAAATTGACCGTTATTAAAAAAAAATTGTTAGTGTTTTTCTTGCTTTTGAAAGCTTGAAACAGCTTAAAAACGTCTAATAGTGACTCAAGTGACACACTCCCTCGAAGTTATTCTAAGCAACAACAGAAGCTATTACAACTTTGCCTCCTTAAATACTTTACAACAGGCTAATTCCCAATTTTTATAAAACTGGTACAGATACTTTTGTGGTTCTAGTCAGGATGGCCAGTAATGATAATTTTATTCGAACTAAATTTCACCGTCAAGTTGGAAAAACTGTGTTCGTTACGTAATTGAAGAAGAACATTTCTACTGCTTTAAAATGATACCAGAACTAATCATTCAAACTAATAATGAGAGGAACAGTGATTCTGAAATCTATGCAGATAATGAGATGAAAATTACTAATGTTTCTATAGCCACCTACAAATTTTTTATATTATCCAATAATAAATAAGTCTGATAGCATCTGTGAAGCAACCTGAATACAGTCCTAGCGCAGTATCTTCAAGAATCTGCACAGGAAAGAAACCTTGCGGTAAACCCTCATAAAGATTAGAGAAGTTTGAGTAGCAATGAAACCATATTTGTATAAAATATTTAGCCGAACTATACAAACAATCTAATGCCAGAAAAAAGTCACTAAATCTGTCTAAAACAATTGAAAATTAGTTATAAAACCATAGATTGTTTCTTGCGAGCTTGCGGTGACCTACATAACCACGACGTACAGTGTATTTCTATGACCATAGAAGTAGTCGTACAAGTAGGCTAGGTTTTTCCACTCAAAAGAGTGGATGCACATTACCTAGCTTTTACAGGTTTGTTACTGTTTAATTACAAAACTGATTGAGGGTAAATTTTATTTTGTTTAATATAAAAACTCAAAATTGTACATGATAATTAAAAAAAATTTCTAGTTTGATTTTTTTACCTTTTCCGAAAAAATTTTCTAAAGTAGTGTAATTTTTTTTACATCATCTTAAAATAGAAATTCCAACAAACAAAGAATTCATCAACTTTTTTAAAAAAAGCAGATATATTGAAGCGAGAATTTTTGATTGAGAATTAGAGTGTTTTATGAATATCAAGTTAAACAACATGGTATTCGTGGCAACGCACTAAGCTTAATTAAATCTTATTTGCAAAATAGGAAACAACAAGTAGTGATTAAAATAAACGGAGTCAACTTTAAGTCAACAAGCTTTAATATATCTATGGGAGTTCCACAAGGCAGTATTCTTAGACCTTTCCTATTTATTATATACATAAACGATCTATCACAAGCATTGTCAACACTACATCCAACGTCGCATATAATAAATTACGCTGACGATACTTCAATATTGATTCCTATACCTAGTCAACAGACATACTAAAAAATAGTACTAAATTGTATGAACGATATTAAAATATGGTTAAAACAAAACCAACTTATTTTAAACATTGATAAAACGTCATTAGTTCATTTTCGATTAAAAAACAAAGATATATGCTTTCCACCTGATATGAAATTAGAAGACCATATCCTTCATGCCTCACAAGACGTGAAATTTTTGGTTTAGATCTAATGGCTTATTAACTTTAACTGGCATTTTTCTTTTCAATACAATCTTATACTTAAAAACAAATACAAACAATTTTCTTGAATTTCAAAATCAGCATTTGTATTTCACTCGTAATAAGGATGACTATGCTTTACCAATTCATTCATTAACCCTAACAGAAAAGACAGGCAAATACATGGCTATGAAAATATACAATAGTCTTCCAACTACAGTGAAATCTGTTAAATCGACCGACTTGTTCAAAAAAGCTTTACATAGATATATTTGCGAATTGGAACCCTATTCGGTAAAAGAATTTTTTGATAGGACGAGTTTGTAAGTTTTTATGTACCTGAGAAATTTACTTTATAAAATTATTCTCTTGTATTATTGAATATGTACAGACATGTTAACTTTTCAAACAATAAACAACAATGTCAATGTCAAACAAAGGTAGAAAAACAAATATTTTTAATGAAAAATATTACAAGGTGTTTGGGACATAATAAGACTACTTTTCACCAAATTTCGTTTTGTAAAAAATAATACTACAAAACCAAAAACTTGGTTATTTGAATCTTTCACATAAATTTAAAAATTAAGTGAAAAAACGTCTTCACAAGCTATGCTATTTATCTTTTTTTTTATAGAATTTGTAGTTTTGCCGGAAATCGAGATAAACTCACCCTCTTCTATTTTCCAACTTCAAGCCACCCGTGAATTATTTTGTCTTTGATTTTTGTTATACCTATATTTTTTTCCAACAGGTTGATTTTATTCTAATATTATTTTTTTGGCTTTAAAAATTATCGATCTTTGTCAACATAAGCAAAACAAACTTTTTAGAAAATTAACAAATTTTATTCCTGTATATTTTTTTTATGAAATATTGCAAAGATTTAAACCAAGTACGCTTACTGGTGATTTTCCTTCAAAGTTTTTTGGTGCGCCGTAGCATAAGTTCTCAGAAAAAATTATTACATTTTGTTTTTCATCATTACGTAAAGATGTAGGTACTTTTTTCTTACATTACATTAAAAAAAAATCTTGAATATATTTAAAGACAGTTGTCTTTATTTGCGTCTCACTAAGGCCACAATACCATTAAATGTGCGCTATCCTTACCTTTAAGGTAACCTAATGGAAACGACATCAGAAGCTGCGTTAAAGTTATACTTAACAAGCTCCTCTAGAAGGTGCTGAAATTGCAATAAATATTACTAATTGATACTTTACGCACAAAATTTTAAAGTAAAATAAAGTTGCGTTAAAGAAAAGGTTAAACGGCAATTTTGTACGATTTTGCACGTAGTAAGAGAGACAAATAGCTTTATATACGATAAGCGTGGAAGAATGTTGTGTAATTATTAAAAAAACTGAATTGGAAAAAATGCGAAGTTATTAAATTTAAAGAAGACTACTATACTAAACTTATGTATTTTTTTTTAGTGAAAAATATAATGTTTTTTATGTAATTTTTTAGATTTATCTACCACATGTTGCTAATTAAGGTGAATTTAATGATTCGGAATCCTTGGCACAATAAACTCTTCACACAGTTTTACCATTTGCCAAATAGTTTGTACAAAAAATCTCAAGAGCTCTTTCGACCACCATGTGGTGATCATCGAAAGATAAATAAAACTGAATTATTATTTGCTTAATATTACATATTTTTAGACTTTTTTTAATAATTTGACCAAAAAGTTGAAAAAAGCACGGTTGTATTGTTCTTACTAGCATTTACCTTATTTTTATAGATGTATTTTAATAAATTCAACAGCGTGTTTAATTATTTATTTGCTTGAGTGCAATTTTTAGGATTTATTTTAAATTTTTGTTTATTTATAATTTTATTTACGTTTTCTTTATTATATTTATTAATATCGACCATTTTTTTAATATCTTTTTACTTTATTAAAGTTTTTTTGACTTAAAGAAAAGCTAAATAATCTGTTTACTTAAAAACATAAACTTGCTGTTTAATGATCAAAACAATGATTTGAGTCATTAGGTGTGTATTTTAAGATGCCTGTTTCTTTTCTAATCGTCTGTTGTTTTTTTTAAATTACGTTTACATCTTAAAAAGATAATTTGTTGTAATTTTTTTTATAAGTAAATTTAATTAAAGAAAATAAATTATTTGAATTTGCCGCAAAATTTGTTAAACTTTCAGAATTTTTAAAAACTGGAATGACGTCGTCTACATGACCTATCCATATTTTAGAAAAATAATAAAAACTGTCTTTTGCATTATTTTCAAAATAATGCATAAATAACTCAGCCAGAAATGGCATTATACATTAACCCATGCTGCTTCCTTCATTTTGTATGTAAAATTTATTGTTACATTAAAAAATTAAATGTTTACGCATGGCGTTGTTAATGTTATGTATTGGTTAACTAGATTTAGCTCAATTTTATTGTACTCGAGCAAGTTTTCTAAATAAATCATTGTGGTTTATATTGGAACGCTACGATATAATAAAGGGACATCAAGCGACACTAATTTTTCGTTATTGTTCAATTTTTTATTTTGGCCTATTAAGGTCAGATTATTCAGAAAAACTCACAAAGTGTTTTCAAACCAAGTAAAATTGCAAATGTGTAATAATTTATTTCTAAGAGTTCCCAAGATCTAATAAACTAACTTTTTGGCAAGCTGTACGACTGTGAGAATAATTAAAATAGTTTTCCAAAATTTTTTATATTTATTGGTGTTCTATTAATGCATGTTCGGCTCAATTACTAAACTATATATACAATTATACTTGTTCCGAATGAATTTTAGCTGTCCAGTTTAGTAATGTTGCTGAATGATGTTGTTAGGTTAACTATACTTTAACAGGAAAAAAAGAGTAAAGATAATATATTTCAGCTGTTAAGTTTAGTTGTTTTTTGAATAATATTGTAAGGTTGACTATACTGTAACGAAAAAAAAAAGATAAAGAATTGGTTGCTGAACCTAAAGTGTACAGACGTTAGACGCATTTTTTAATTTATCGTATTTTTGTAAATTTTTAGTTTTACATTTTATTTGTTTATAGTAATGATGCATTGTTGCAATGTTGAATGAGAAATTTCTTAAAACATTTTTCTCTTGTACGATTTTTAAAAGTCAAGTCATACCAAATTATTTAAAATGCGATTTTATCAAACACTTCATCATTTGGAAATCTTCTGTACACTAAATATTTATTTTTTTGATTAAATAACATTAATGATGTTGTGCCAAGATAGTTTTATTGTATTATATTTATAACCTGCGTTTATCTCAACTCTTGCTGCGTAATTAAGCTTGACAGATTTTTATTGTCTCTAATACTATGATTGCCGACAAAAGTCAAACAAAGGCTAAAGTTTGTCGAATTATATCATACGTGTCTGAGGATGAACTAATCAAAAAAGAAACATACGTTTAAAATACCATACCAAGAGTAGATCTGAATAATTTATGATTATTAAGAAATTATCTAAGTGGTTGTTGCGTTCTCAAAGTATTAAAAACCCATGTGAGTCAACCAAGAGCTGAGAGGTATCTTTAATTATAAAACCTATCTTAGGGCTTGTTAAGCTAGGAGTGTGAGCAAAAAACTTGAACGCTTATAACTTGTACGTTTAGTAGAGCTTAAGACGGAGTAGAAACGGTAACCAAATTTGATTTAGTTTAAATAAAATTTTAGGATAAAGGATAGGTGTTAACATCTATTTTTATGTAAAAAATTTTCTATAAATTTATGTTGTCTCATAACAAAAAAAACTAAAATTTAAATATCTATATTTTGCAATTAAATTTAAAGTTTTAACATTTTTCTCTACTGTGAAAATTATATTAAATATAGTTAACCGATGATGATATTACAGGTTTTTATGTTTTTATAAAAAACACCTTGTGATTTTTAATTCTGCAAAACGGTGGATGATGACGGGCGGCATGAAAATTAATTTGACCTAAAGCTAGACAAAGTGCATAAATTGTGACAGCATAAATGTTAAGTTGTAAAATTATAACATCAAGAGTTAACTCATTAGATAACATAATTAAGTTACTCACAACATTCGATACATGCAATTTTTTTGAAAAAAATTTGAACGTTTTATGGTAGCCCAAAGCTAAAAATATAAATTAAAAAATTTTTTTTTGAGAAACCCGAGAAGTTGTGCGATCTTATTAGTAAGTTGTGTTGAGAATTGTCAAATAAAATCTGTAAAATATTTTTTGTCTGAAGTTTCAGATGTCAATGTTACTTGTAACAAATTAAAAATTTTTCCAAGTATAGGTTTTTCACAGCCTACTCTAATTATAATTTTTTTAATGTCTTTATTTATGGTGAATATCTTTAAAAAGTTACCTACATTATTATTTTTTAATTTTATATTTTTTATTATGAAGACCGATGTTACTAATTAAATTGACAAAACATTTGTTGTGTAAGCAACCATTATATTTATCATTATTATTATTATTATTTTTTTGATAACTTTTGTTTTTAAAACTCTTCAGCTCAGGAAACAATGTGTTTGTACTTTCTTAAGCGCCTTTGGCTTTGTCTATAAATCATCGTTCCGCTGTTTACGTGATAACTATTCTATACTTCCTCATCTTTCTATATTATATTAATATTTTTGATGTTTAGCCTTAAAATTCCGCTTTTGTTTCTTTATGTTAAGGCTTTTTTTAATCAGTAACATAATAATAGTAACAATAGCACGTTTATTATATAGCTCGAGAGAATTTATCATTTAATATCCTGAAAAGCAATAATCCACGCTAAAGACAGTAAATCCAAGTCATTAATTAGTAGCGCAAACGTCAAATTAACTTGTTTATTGCTGCTGTAAACAGGTAATTAAATCAATTCACTAGGCAGATACTAATCAAAATTAAACTGAGAGAGCACGATCGTATTTAATACAGAGGAAACAATGCAATATTTAAGGAAATTACGTAAAAGGAATAGAATAAGCCATAAATGTTTCAATTTCTGTCTATTTGTAACAAAAGGCGACAAAATGGCAGTAAAAGTACAAGAAAAAGTTGTAAAATTATTGATTAAAACTGAGTATCAAATATAAAAAAAACAGAAGAAAATTAGTAGCTTGCAATAAATAGGGTATCTAAGTCACTAAGATGAATTTATTGAAACTAATAAAATATTTGACAAAATGATTAGATAATTTTGTTGAAAACTTATGCCGAGAGCAGTACAGAAAAATCATAAAAAAATGACGTATGATATAATCTGCGCTCGTCTATTTGGTTGTATTTGATAATAACTGGTATTTTTTTAGATTTGGTGTTATAGTTGGCCAAGCCTATGAGTTTGTGTAAACGAACCATAATTTTTTAAATTGCAAAATAATTACTGAATCAATTACAACAAAAAATGTTTGTGGTAAAATTTTATTTTCGTCCCATTTACCAAGTTGATGGTAAATGGCAATCAATATTCCGCCAAAAATTTCTCAGTGCGGTGTTGACGTCCAACGCTTTTCATCATAATGTAACCTATTGTATTCAACTCTTTTAAGAAACTGATTTATGCGATCGCAGAAAATGTAATGGTTTTCCTAAAAAGAGAACAGAAGAAGTTATCGAAAATGTAAGGCAAATACTAAAAGAGGTGTCACGAACATCTCTACGTCGACTTTCACAAGTTCAATTATCAACTACCACTTGTCGTCTAAACAGTACTGTCTCAACTCCTCCCTGTTGCATCCTGTATTAACATTTTGAATAGACATTTATGTTAAACTTAAATTTATTTATTGACTCACAAGATATGCAAATTTCATGTTCAGAAAAACCTAATTTTATTGAAGAGGTTCCACTGCATCCCAAAAAATAGGAGTATAGGCTGCTATTTCAACACGTAGCATTATTGGATCGATTTTTTTTAATAGAACCTTGACTGCTGCAAGATACCGAGAGGACGTTTTACAGCTATAATTTGCACAGCTTCATGACGATAAAATTGTAGACGCGTACTCTCAGGAAGACAGTGCTAATCTACATAACACCTTCTTCTTCTATTGATTGCAGCATTTTGCAGTGCCTGGAAGTATCGTAATTCTGTTCATTGTCGTATGTTTCGTAGCCAGGATAATTTTTTTTTACCTACTCATCTATTTTCTTATTTTATTTTACTTTGAAAAATAAAACGTTGGAAATGATAACGTTCTTCACATAGTATGTGTCCACAGTAGCCAGTTTTCTATATTTTGATGTTTCTGTAGTTTACGGTCTAAACTAGGTTTTCCCAGTTATTCTTCGTTCGTCACATGCTCAACTCATCATACTCTCAGCATTCGGTGCAGAATTCATATCTCAAAGGCTTCAAGTTTGTTGTTAATGCTGAGATTTAATTTTTATCTTTTAAGAATTTTTCAAGTTTTAAGAATATTATTTGAGCTGGCTCGATTCAACAGTTTATATCCTGATTTGGGTGCTATTTTTGGTTGAACATGCATCTCAAGTATGTAAATTAAGTAACTTGCTCAATACTCTTTCCATTTATGGATATTGTGGTATTTGAAGTATCGCTTCTACTAATGGCCATATATTTGGTTTCGCGGTTGTTTATTTTTACACCCAATCTTTGATTTTCTTTATTAAACTTATCTAGTAGAGTTTGTAAATCATTTGCACTATCCGAAAATATTACAGTATTATCCTAAAATCAAATATTGCTAATGGAAATTCCGTTCATTTCAATGCCTATGGGACTATCAAAGATTGACTCCGTGAATGTTCTTTCTACAAACAAGTTAAGCAATGTGAGAGACTATATGTACCCTCGGCAGACACTCTTATTTGATTCAAAATTTTCAGTTGTTTCTGCATTCTGAATTCAAATTTTTGCTCCAGTACAATATACTTATAAGTCTGATATTCGTTCCATCTAGTTCCAAGTTCCCAAGATATGACATTCGTAGTCGATAAAACACAAAAAAACGTTCATTCTATGATCGTGGCAATTCTGCACTAATGTTTAGAGACTGGATATGGCTTCTCTTGCTCCAAAACCGCTCTTAAATCCAAATTGACTACTACCGCCTACTTTCTCACGCCTCTCATATAAAGCCGCGTGTAGAGCTTAAAGAAAAAGTTTAAGCAAATGGCTAATTTGGTTAATAAGACAGTAGTCTGTACATACTGTTGCGTTGTTTGATTTCGGAAGTATGACAAAAGTAGAGCGGAGCCAGTCTTCAGTGTCATACATATTGTTAAAAAGTAGGACAACGACATCAAGATTTTTCTCGCTAAACTAAATAAAATGTTTCTGAGTACATATCATCAGAGTTTGGAGCTTAGTTATTTTTTATTAGAGTTATATAGAGTTATATATTTTTATAGAGTTATATATTTTACTCTTTAATTTACGTTCCAGATCCAGATAGCGTTATTATTTTATTTTTGGGGTTCCCATGGGTTGTCATCTAGAAAAAGACTAATGATGTATTTCCTCCGTGTTGGTAGTAGTTTTTTAATGTCCAGTAGTTTCATTGTTTTCATCCTTGATGAAACTTATATTCTTATTGTTATATATTCCTGCGATTTTTTTGACTTTTTATGGAGATGGAAACAGTCCTCTACTTAGATTTTCTGTCTCCAAACAACTTTCAGTAGTCACCCAGTTTTTTTTGCTGTTCTTATTTTATTTCGGATTATTTTTTAAAGATTTTTATAGTCTTTATAGTATTGGTTGATTTTACATTGTTTTTGTTTTTTTATTAAATCTAGAATATAATCAGTAATCTATTTGTTTCTTGTATGCCCTTTGGTGGTAGTTGTGAGAAAGGTTTAATTTTTGAGTTTAAGCCAGTGTTTGTTCGTATCATTTGTATTGAATTTTTTATTAAAATGGTTTTCATAAATTGATCTTCTTTGCTCATTTTTAAGTAGTTCTGGTTGTAATATACTTTTAACGGTTTTTATTTGAATCTGGACAATTGCAGTAGTATGTCGGCACGTAGCAAATTGTGATCATTGTCTTTTGAAGATTTCCAGGTGTAAAATCGTCTTGGTAAGAGTGTAAACCATGTATTTGTAATCACAAGATTGTTCTCTTTGCAATACTGAATTAACCTTGCACCTCTTTCGTTTTTCTCCCCGTAATTACTAACCACTTATCCCATTCTACCCTTACCAACTTAGCATTAAAATTTTCTAGAATTATATTGATTTTGCTTGTTTTAGTAAGACTTGGGGCACTATGAAATTGTCTGCAAAAATCTTTAAATTTTTTTTTTGATTTGACTTTGATTTGATTTAATAAACCAGTATAATATTGATGTTTATGGGTTTATTAAATAGTTGAATTAGGAGTACTCTTTCAGAAAGTAGAAGAAACTTTTTTACTGACTTTTGCATGTTTTTATTTATTAAGATGCCAACGGCATGCTGATGATCGGCATTATAAGTACCCAAGTAGTACAGTATTTTTTCTTTTGACTTAGTCTTTTTATTTCTAGGCCAGCGGGCTTCGCTTACTCCGAGAATGTTTATCTATATTCTGTTCATCTCATTGAATTAAGTGGTCAAACTTTCTGGCTGCAAAAAAAGTTTTGACATTTCATGTAGCTATTTTTGTTCTCTTATCTAGTTGAAACCGGAAGATTATCGCATCTTTTGACCGCTTAAGATCTGCCCGGGACTAAAGTTCATTTTGTATTTGAGCTTCCAACATGACAGAGTTGATCGGATAAATATTCTGAAAATATCCAAAGAATTTTCAAAACAATGGGCTTTTTTCACTTTCTGTATCCTCCTGTCGTTGACCATTTACTAGCTCTTTCGCCTTTAGAGACGATTTTTAATCTCAAAGGCAAGAGATTGTTCTTACTTTTCTGGAAGGCATTCTTCTATCAGCCACCTGGAAAGGCGCCTGATAAAAGACTAGCAACCCTTTACGGAATTAGCAACCCCTCACATACCACTTACGACACCTTTAATATGATTGTCGAGGTATTAGCCAAAATGCATCCTTCAAGACCCTGTGACCTCAGTCCATGTGACTTCTTCTGTGGCTAGAGCTCGATTTTTTAGCAACGCTTAAATAGCTTTGATAAATTGCGTCAGACAATTGTTGCCAAAATTGATAAAATTAACAATAATCTTTAAATGTTGGCAAATGTCAGTAATGCAATGGATTAAATACTCCGCAAATGTCTTGAAGTCGATGGGCGACATTTTGATTATTGACTATAAACCTTATTTTTTTGTTAAAACTTATTTTTTCGTTTGTTATATCACTACAAGTGCTTTTAAGTGATATTAATTAGAATCAATATCATATTAAACTATCGATTCATTAAATTAAAAATGATATTAGATTTAGGTTTAAATGTCAAATTAATAACTGTCACTTCAATTTGATGTTAAAGCTACGTTCACAATTCGAAGTTAAACATCCATCGCAAGTTTCGACGCCTAATTTAAAAAAAAAACTTTTTAGATAATTTGCTTTTTGTAAAAAAAGTTCTATTCCATGTTTGTTATTATTGATTTATCATTTGGCTCATTATTTTTTTATTCTCCAGAAGACATAAGAACCCATCACCTATGCTTAATGTTATGTAATCAATGTATGTTTAAAGAGAGAACATATTTTTCTTTCTTCTGATGATGCAAAATCATCAATTATGTAAATTAATATTCTAGTCTAATGTGATTTAAGCGTATAAAAGCTGTGCTTATATAGTTTTTTTCCCATTTCAATAGTCTTAAGAGTTATTATCAAACCATGTTAGTGTATAAGAAAAAAAAAGCATCTGCTGGTATAATTTTTAAATAATAATGTTTCAAATAACTTTAGTTCTTTTTAAAGATGATTCTTTATGGCTTTATTCGTTGACCTATACACTGGTCAACACCAAAATAATATATTTTGGTATATGGATCTCGATATTTATGGCGGCTTTTTTTGAAGGATTTCAAACATATTTGTTTCTGCTAAGGTTTGAAAAAGAGTATTTTATGCAGTATATGAGTGCATACGCCTGCACCACTGTCGTAAGTTGCCTTCCACTAACCAATAAGAATTTTCAACAATAGGATACTCTATAAAGAAATTTTTGGTGTAATTCGTGCGCGTCAGATTAAGATGCAGATCATAAGACTAGTAAAAAAATTGACATGGTAGGTTAATTACATGCTAAAAAATTTACATTTTTTAATAACCTAACGATTTAAACAACACGAAAAAATTTTTTTACAAAATTGCAAAAAAAAACACGTTTAAAGTTGAGATTTTTTATTTTGAAGAGAAAAATTTACAGCATACGAAAATGAAATCATCTGACTATTTCCGCATGCCACAGCTTTTCTGACGCGTTCATGTTATTTTTTTATTATTATGTTTAGTTTTTTTGCACAACTACTTTTACGGACTGAATTTTTTTAATTAATGTGCTTTTTTTATCAGACAAAAGTGAGAGAATTACAGTTTCAATATCTGACGCGATCGAGTTAATCCATAGGTCTGTTTTATAAGTTTATTTTTTAGATATTTATTGGTGCTTATTGGATCTATCAAACTAAAAACTTTAGTTGTATTACTATTGTAAAAAATCTTTCTTGTTGGCGATTAGATGCCGCTAATTTACTCGTAAAAAACCGAATTAAAAAAGAAATTGCAATATGGAATTTTGTTTTAATAATTACAGCAATTACAGGTGTTTGTTCTTCTGTTGTAAATATCATCTACCATTCAGATGATGACAAATTTGTTTTTATATTTCCTATAATTAATAATTTTTTTCCAAAATACGCTTTTTACATATCTTGGGCCTGCAGATCAGCGTATGTGTTTGTTACAGCTTTAGGCTCTGTTCCTTATTGGCAGCTCATATACGTCTTATTGCATATCAAATTCCAATTATTACTTTTGGAGCCCTATATTATTTACAGCAACAAAAATTGTTTTCATTCTAAGAAAACTTCAATGAATCGCCATTATTATCAGCAAAAAATCAAAAAACGACTAGTTTTTTGCATTGAAAGATATACAGAAATTATCAGGTAGGTACTTAGTTATCGATTCAATTTAGCTTTTTTAGTGTTTGAAAAATTTGTAGAGCACTAGAAGAATTTAAGTTGATATTTAAGAGATTTGGGCTACTTTTTACTATTGCTGCAGTTGCTCTTGGATTTGGTATGTTCTATGTGGTTATGGTGAGTATTATATGATCAGATTAGGAATAAATAAAAGAAACAGTACTAGTTATATTCAATGTTAACTCTGACGGTATTACTGTGACAATTAGTCGATGATAACTGAACAACTGCAGTATCCAAAGCAATATACAAACACGGTGTCGCGAGCGAGATAACGCAAGAAACCTAAATAAATCTAAATGCGTCGCCACGGAATGTGATCGGCTTATCCTCGATTATAGATGTCTCAAATCAAAATATGAGTTGTAGTGTAGAATATTAAAATAACAACGTGCTTCAGTTGTTAACGATAAATAAAAATTACTAACATATTATTATACAAGTTTAATAAGACGTTGTATTGTTACACAAGTGTGTAACAATACATGATGAACACCGCTGAAGTGTCAAGTAAACAATAAATTGATTCTTAGTACGTCTTAATCAAATTTATAAAACAAAATGATCATAAACAATCGTGACTACAGTAGTTACAGTCCCCAAAATAATTTGTCACAAAACTCAAAATTGCGTTATTGAACTGGCAACCGATGCTATAGTTTTTCTCACCTGCATTCATACAGTCTTACATACTTGTAGATAAGTTAGGCTTACTACATGCATGTGCTTGTTACATGACACAAATTACCTCTTTGAAAACAACCTCCCTTCACTGATGCTAAAATAATGTGCCGTTGTGATAATTAACTTCTAAAATCACAAATAACTGAAATAATGCTATGGTGCGTTTAGGTCTGCATGATGACCTTGGCGTGTTTTTGTGGAATTGTCAGTAGTTAATGAATTAAACTAAGTGATATAATCGAAAAATTTGTTAAACCATAACCTTCAAACTATCAGTGATACAACTTTATCTAATTTTTTTAAGTCAAAAAATATTGTTTGTTTCTTGAGGTCCACTACCGAGGTCCACTACCGTGCATTCCGTGCATACCGTCCATTAGATTATTTATAATCTAATTTAAAACAAACAGATTGTTCTAATATCCCTTGTACAAGGTAGAATTTATAATTCGCTAAACAATCGACAACTATCGTCTTTTATCGTCTTTGCCTGATCAAATGAAAAAAAATATTTTTTTTTACATTTTGACAAATGTCAATTTGAAGTTGGCACGCCTTCTAGATGAATTTGCCTAATATTGTTTTATAGCGAGCTACCATTTTTTTCAACCGCTTTTACATCTTTAAACCGTAATTACTAAACTCCCTCATAGCAGCAAAATGTCGTTGTCGTCAAAACCCAGTCGTTGTTGAAAAAAAATTTTAAAAATATAATTGAAAATGTATTAAAATTAAAATAGATAAATATAATTGCTGTCAAGTTAATAAATTAAGAGTTATATAAATTAAATTATGTATGTTAAACAAGATACAAAATTATTCAAATCCAAGCAAACAAAAAACGACTTCACTCACGAAATATCTCCTTTCCAACAGAGAAAGAATTATCAAAATCGGTTTATAATGAACAAACTTATCCGCAAACACACATAAGATAAATATACTGTTGAATTAAGAAACCTCTTTTTTTTGAAGTCGCTTAAAAATAAATTTAGTTTAGACCATATAAAAAAAGACAAAAAATATTAATTATAATAGAATTCAAAGCTCAAAAAAAAAACAAGACCACAACTACGGATTTCAGAAATTATTGAATTTACAAACTGTAATTACAAATCAATTGTTGGCAAAAATTTGTAGCAACTAATTGATTTTACCTTTTTTAAAAATTATGGCAAACAAATCCTCAAAGCGTTGTTCCTCGGTGATTTTATGATGTAATGTTTCTTATCTTTCAAGTACATCTTTAGCTTTAAGTTTAAGCAGCAACAAGTTTTTACATTGACTGTCCTGTTCTGTCTTGGTCAGACCGATAGTGTTTGTAGTAAACCAAGGTTTTTCCGGACCATTGATTGATTGATTAATTGTAAAAGAGTTAATTTCCACCTTACAGAACTGCAACCAGTTTGTTCTATTGTTCCTGAACCTTGAGCTCTTTGTTTCTTTCAAAATTCTAAGTTTTGCGCAAAACCTAATATGTTTCTAAGGGGCTCGTTTTTGACTTTGGCAGGAGTTAGTCTGGCACGGCCTAAGTTGGGCAGTTTTTAAGAAGCCAACGCATCACAATTATTACAAAGTCTGCTGTTTTCACTGTCCGCCAGACCCAGGTTGTTGAGGTGATAACTTACTAAGCAGTGTCCTGCTTTTAACAGTTTGGAACTTTATCACCCAGATAAGGGCAATCTTGATGCCCGCTGCTAGGTTCTTGAAAAACTTTCTGCATTCTCAGACCATTTGAGATTTAGTGTTGTTTGCACTCACAGCTTTTATGGCCGCTTGGCTGTCAGACGGAATATACTTTTTCTTGCTTTTAATACGATTTTGTAGAAATTTTTGGGCAGTTAAATCTATAGCAAGTTTCTCAGCTTGCAGTATTGAGAGTGTGCTACCTAGAGCTATTGCTGCTGGATATTTTAGATCATAGATTCCTATGCCTGTTTTTTTTTTGTCTTTGATTCATCTGTATGCCAGGTGGAAGAGCTCATGCTAACTTGTGGAATTTGATTTTGAGCTGCATGACGTTCAATTATGCATTATTGTTATGACGTCTATTGGTTGTTTGAAAACTTTGCTGTAGAAAGTTCAGTATCTTGAGGTGACCTGTTCCGTCTCCTGATTTGAATTTTTTGATTGAGCCAGCGTCAGTGATGCCTGTAGACTCTCTTTTTGCACCTGTAGAGCAGTAGTAGGAGCCGTGCGCATGACTCCTGTAATGCCCAGACACGCAAACCGCTGCAATTTTCGCAGCTTGTTTTGTGTCATTGTTTCTCTGGTTTTTGTCGATGAGTCTTATTACCGTTATGTACAACCAGTGTACTATTTTTGGCTTTAAACTCCATGTTTTGCCAAAGAGCTTCCGACATGTCTAAATTGGCATGTTGGCATTTCACTAGAAATTTGTATTGACAATCTCTCCAGTTGCAAAGTTTTAAGATTTAGCTTCTTGCGTGTGGTAAATAGGACTATGGTTCTTTTAGAGTTAACACAAAGTTCTTCCTAATAACATCATGAGTTGATTGTGCTCAGAACGTTCGGCATTAGGCTGGAAATGACACCTTTATGCTCTGTGTATCCTAGTTTGTGACCCTTTTGTTTTAATTCACAGAGTATAAATCATCCGCCACTATTGACCACAGCAGAGACAATAGTACTCCACCTTGTGGACAATCTTTAGCCGTGGTCATCAAAGTGCTTTCTTCTTCCAGTGAGGCCGTTATTATGCAGCTTATAAGCATTGACTCAATCCAGCTTGCTACAGCTGGTATAGATTTATAAAGTTAAAAAAAGTGTTGTCAAATGCACTTTTTATATAATTATATATATAACTATGTCAGTAACAAACCCTTCTGCTTTGATAGATTTTTTTGCTTTTCTAACAATGTAATAAAATGCGTTTATTGTAGAATTCTAAGGCATACTAAAGTAGTATAGATTTGGTACTATAATGGTATCTAAATTGCTTCATCCTACCTTTCTGTTGCTTAACTAAGGTTTTCTACAAGACTACGCTCTCAAGCGAATTGTTGTTAAGTTATACCTAAAATGGTTTTTATCAGCAAAAAACTATTACAACATGTAACTTCAAAAAAAGAATTAGTAGCAACTAGGGAGTTTGACACGTAACTCACTTGGCTGTTAACTGTACAACTTTTTTTTCCACATGTTAAAAAAATTAGCTAAAGTGAAAACCCTTTGGACATTTATATTGATTCAAGACACTCGTTCCTTGCTCTATTACGTCTGCCGCTTGCTGGTTGCGTTGGACATCTACAGTCTGGAACTGTCTAGATAAGTTCTCAAACGTTTGATTCCGCTATACAATAGCATAATATCTACTTTAGCTTGTCTTTGAGCAAGCATTTCAAATAATTTTTGTTTTAGTGGCAAGAACCATTTGACAAAAAAATAACTCGTACAGTTCCACCTTCAATACTTGTAACCATTTTAACCAGCAAAACTTTAGTTATTGGACAATCTATTGAAGATACTGTAACGTTAATCATTCTACACAAAATTGCTATATAAGTTATTGGTATTTTTGTTTCTAGCTTGAGTCTATTTCTCGTAAAGTTGCTGAAACTGAGTGGATTTATTGGAACAAAGAAAACAGAAAAACGTATTTGATGTTTTGTATTTTAGTACAAAAAACAACTCGCATAAAAATTTTAAGAGATGTACCAGTAAACTTTCAGTTAGGGTTACGAGTAATAAGTCAGTTTTAAGAAACTGTTTATACTGTTTTCTGTGATTTTAGATTGGAAAAGGCATTTATTCGTTTGTTTCTGTTGTAGTAAATTCAAGAGATGGTCTTTTTAAGTAAAGAGGTTTGATTGATTTTTCTTAGAAAAACAGCTAGTACAGCACTTTTACTAACACTTCACTTATTTCTAGAGCAAATTTTATACTTTATAGCAAGAAATTATTTTTTTGTAAAATAGATTAGAATAATAGAACTAAACTAGAATAATAATTCTACAATATATAGGTATTAGTATTTATTTATTATAAAATAAATTATTTCTATTATAATATTTCTTTAAATTTGTAACAAATCTAGCTTTTTTTTTGTTTACATTTTACATGCACATTATATTTGACCTAAACTGTGATTATAAAATATTATGTTAGGTTATGTCTATTATGCTAATATAACTACATCCCACTTGTTGCATTGTATACAATTCCAACTTAATAATAAAATTCTAGTTAAATGTGTGTTTTTTATTAACTGAGGATATAATCCTAAACAGATATTATATAATTTTAAAATAGTGAAATATTTTAGAAAGTCTGAAAATCATTAAAATATAAGGAATTTAAAAAATCAAAAACGTTTTTTTATTGCAGATCAAATTTTGTTGTCATGTTGACTTTTTTTGGGGTATAAATTTGAATAATTCGTTAATCTATTTTTTAATAAATGTAGGTAAACTCCATGCGGGAATATTTGTTTATTGAATTAATGAACATAAAAACTGTTATTTAAAAAAAAATGGTTCAAAATGTTTGTCTTTGACAGTTAAACAATGTCCCAACCGATCGTAAAAATTTCTGCAAGTGTTTTGTAACTGCCGCACTGTGATACAGTTGCAAGCATTACCTCGCAACTCATCAAGGCAAGAAGATTACCTCCATTAGAAAAAAGTCTAAATATCTGTTTTGATTTAAACTCCCTTCGACGAAAAATGGTTTTAAGATATTATTTCCTACTATTTCCCACCCAGCTTTCTCAGCCTACTGCGTGTTCGTCTCTTGAATATTGTAAGGATTTTCTTGTGCCCAAATTCTTTAGTTTTGCGTAGGTACCATACCATCTTGCTGAACTATGGACACTTAGAAAACACATTTAAATCATCATTTATTTTTTCCATCTAAAAATTTAATTCTTGGGAAATAATCGGTTGGTAAGAGTTTGTGAACATTTGTAATCGTATGAGATTTTTACTTTTAGGTCTTCAACGCTTTATGGCAACTGTTTCGTAGAATTTGGAACTGATCGGCAAGCATATTTAAGTTTGTGGAGTCGTCGTTTTTAACCATTAAACAAATGTCCATTTTGGTTTCTTCGGTAACGACCGATGGATTTCAAACACGTTTCTTGTGGTCACAATTTGCGCAGCCTGTGCTTTGGAATTGATTGTAAATTTGCGACACTGTCAAAATACGTAAAACCAATGGCAGCAAAGTTGTCAACAATCTCTCGGTAGGACAGCTTTAAAATGCATGTCTTGACAATTTTTACTCGTTTGGAAACTCTGTATACAGACATTTTTCCGTAAATTTACTTGTCACTTCGTTTGTGATGAAACATAAAAATTTGTTGCGACTTTGATTTTGTCGCTCAATTTCAATTGATTTCAACTTTAAACGAAAAATTAAATTAAAAAACATTTTCACGCCATTAAAGCAAAATACAATTGATAAAAAAATGTTTGATTTACTAATTAAAACAAAAATTTTTTGCAAATTTGACTTGCAGCAAAAGTTAACATGGGATAAAAATTTTAGCACGCAGATTCCTATGTTCTGCGTTGAAAAAAACGCACTGTATACATATTTATAAGCAAAAAACCTGTTTGTGCCCATAGTACAAACATGTATATTCGTACACAAAATTTCTACATTTTTTCTTATTTTTTTTCATTGTCTGTCGATTCTTTTCATGTAATTTCTTTTTGTTCTAGTATTTCTGTCATTGCATTTTTTCAAGGATTTTTTGTCGCTTTTTTTTACGTCCAAACTTTCTTCACTGGCTTTTTGCTATACATTTTGCACATATGTCTAAACAATCTAAGATGTTGTTTTTAGATTGTTTCTAATATAAGCTCTTGTTCTTCTCTTATGGTGCCGTTTCTTATTTTGTGTATTTTTGTAATACCTTTCTTTATTTTGACTGCCTGTATTTTACTTTTGTCACTATGTAAGGATTGGCCAAAAAATATTTGTACACGTTTAGTTTGATTCAATGATTGAATGATCTATTGTTTTCAAACCCTACGTTTATTGTTTCCTTAGAAATTCTCGACTTTTTGCAAAACCGAGTTTGTTTCTAATATTCTTTTTTCGTTTTTCGTTTTGTTCTTGTTGCCCACTGCTAGGTTTTTGTTTGTATTCCCAGTCAATTCAAGATTCAGTGTTAGCTATTGACTTGGTTGTGGGACAGAATATAAATCTTTTTACCTTTAATACGCTTTTGTCGACATTTTTGGCAGTTGGATCTATCGCAAGCTTGCAAAATTGAAAGTGTGCTACATAGAGCTGCTAAATATTTTAGACCTATGTGCAAGATTTAAAACTTATATCTGTATTACTTTAGACTGTGTAATTATTATTAGTTTGAGCTAGGGCTTGTTGAGCCTTAATAGCAAAGGTTTGTCTTATTGTCAAACGGTCAAATCTCTTGTTTGGTTGTTGAATCACTATCTATTCAACAGATTAAACGTTAATTTTTGTGTCTTAGTAAACCCGGTTAGGTTTTGCAATTTATTAGATATTTTGGCGTAGTACGTATTCTTGGGAGCTAGGTTTTGTAGCCATAGAATGTTTTAGAATCTTTTAGGTATTTTGCGTATGTCTATGAATGCGTTAGACAAGTTTTAAGTCATTTACAAGCCGCGTAGGAAGACGTCAGTAATGATACGTTTTTTTGACTTTTTGCTCAGACGGTATAAAACGTTGCAATGGTGTACGCTTGGTGTACTCTTACCGGTGGTAAGAGTCTAACAAATGCACACTTGACAAATCACAAACATCTAGAGCGGCTAGTTTACGTTGGCATGGTCACATGTTTCTAGTCGGTACTCTGTTGACAGAAAACGGAAGTCAACATGCAGGCAAACTGCATCATTATAGTCAGAAGCAAGATTCAGTTTTTTCTTGGTAAACATCGTATTTTGGTTTGCGATCTGACTTCTGTCGTAAAATAGCTGTAGAATCTATTTTTCTGTAGAAGCTTCAGTAAGAAACTTCTAAAATCTCGAAGACTGTTCCTTTTTTAATTTTTGATCTATCTGTGTACCAGATGGAGGAGCTCTTGCTCAACTTGTACAATTTCACTTTGAGCTGCATGACGGTTAGTAATGACGGTTTCAAACCGCGTTTCAAAGATATGCATTATTGGCATTACGTTCATTGGTTGTTCAAAAAAACCTGGTTGTAGAAAATTCAGATCTTGAGATGACTTGCTTGGTCTCCTGATTTGAATGTCTTTAATTGGGCCTCTCAGATATGCCTATATACTTTTTTTTGCACTTGTAGGAAAAGAGACGTTAAGTTCAACCGCAGAAGGTTCTAGAGCGGTAGTAGGAGCCGTGCGTAACAAGCCACTGCAATTTCTGCAACTTGTTTTGTGTCGTTGTTTCTCTGGCTTTGCCTACCACACAATAGATGCGAACGTGACGATGGGTTTTTTTATCTTGACACGTTCAGCTTTTTTTTTTTTAAATTTTTATTTTATAAAGTCGTTGTTTAGCGCGTAATGTAGTTAGCTGCGGTAATCCATTCATTTACTTCTGCTCCTTGTTTTCCATTATTTTGAATCTACATTCTTAGGTATCTATAATTTTTCACTTGTTTCATTTTAATAATTGTTTAATAATACAATTTCTTCCTCTTGTCCTACAACCATAATTTCAGTTTTCTCTATATTTATTTTTATGTTTTTGCTTTTAGCGCTTATTTCTATACCTTTTATCTATATTTTGCAATAGGTCCCTTCTTTTTTGTTTAATTGTTTTGTGTTGATTGTCTTTCTCTTCTTGAATGTTTTCAAGTTTTTAAAAAAAGTTTCTGATTTGCTTTGCGATTATTCTCTATTTTTTTTTTATTTTTTAATTTTTTTTTTGCAGCGTCTACTATATCTTTTACTTTTTCTCTTTTCTTTTTATAATTCTTATAATTTTTATTATTGTTATTTTGTAGGCTTTTCGAATGGTTAATTTCTAGCTCCAACTATAATTCACTTGATGTCTTGGGACGTTTAGGCACGCATCATGACTTTGGATAATCTTTTTGGAATTATATTATTTTCAAAAATGCGTTAAAAGATGAACGATCAACAAATTAAACCAGGGATGTTATACTATAACCTCCAAACCATCAACGATAAAACCATAAACGGTACAACAGAAAAGCTTGCAAAAACCAAACAATACTTCGAAATTTAGCCTGGCTTTACCTCAAATATTATAACTCTAGGTATACTTTTTCGAATTTTTTTTATTGCCGTAAAGTATTGCTTGTCTCTAAGATAGGCTAAGATCTCCTCTTGTGCAATAGATTATTTCCAATTTACCAATTTTCCAATTTAATTCAAAACATACAGTCGGAATGCTCTAATATCCCTTGTAAAAGGCCAAACTTATAATTCGTTAAACAATCGACAACTATCTCTTTGACAAATTGTTTTAAAAAAATATTATCTACAGCCTTTGTTTTGAAAAGTGAAATTGTAGCAGCATATGTTGCATATATCTTAGATATGCGTTTCAGACAAAAGGCAGTAATATGATTGGATCAGAGATATTCTTTTGTCTCAAAATTACTTTGACGCATAAAAACTGTTTTATGCAAGGCACCAAGGCAGCCTTTAATAGCTGTCGTTTATTTTACCACATTACAGAAGTAATAGGCACTTGGGTAAATATAAACTCAAACTTGTTACTGCGAATTTATTCAAATCTGAATCTAATTCGACTTGCTGATGAAATCCAATCAGAACGCAACATGTTCAAGTTTACGAACGTAGTTTGAATTAATTTGCATTTATTTTTTATCATATCGTAATGACTAGTTATTCACTTATTTAAAAAATCAATGTTAAAATGTGTATTATAATATAAATCATGTAGTCTTTTTTAAAAAGCATAAACATATCTATAAACATCCCATATTTTTTATTTCTGACTTTTTCGACTTCCAGCAGTGCGAATAAGTTGTCATGTAACTTCACCTTCTTGCATATACCAACAAAACTGTACACCGGAACAGCTTTTTCAATCATTTTGAAAAATATTAGCTGCTTTTCTAAGGCCTACTGTCTTCAAGCATCTATTTTTACAGTATTTCCTGACGGAAAAGTAAGTTCAAGACAGGATAATTGCCAACGAGGAAGAAATATGCCTTCTACAACCATATACAGCGCGCTTCCGAGGTCAATAAAATAATAATAACTGCAATGCATTGTACGAATCTGTTCATAGAATTAAAGCGCTGATTATCTATTTATTGCTCTCAATCAAGTTTTAAATATCATGATGAATGAGTATTTTGATACAATAGGCTTAATTCCAGTGTGTGAATAGGAAAATTATTAGCAAAAGTAATGGAGGTGTGTTGTTTAACACTGCAAAAATTCTTGATTATTGTTGCATTCTGATAATATATAATTATTTTTAAGCGACTTTAAAAAAAAGGAGGAGGTTATCAATTCGACTGTATTTTTTTTATGTGTGTTACCTCAGAACTTTTTTCTGAGAGAACCGATTTTGATGATTCTTCTTTTATTTGGAAGCTACTGCTCTCCAATTGGTCTCATTTGAATTAAACCAAAATTTGACCAGTAGTTTTTAAGTTATTTTTATTAATGCTTTTTTTGACATATATTTTTACACTAACAATTGATTATGAAAATTTGTAAAAAATGAAAAAAAATTAATTTAATATAATTAAATAGCAGTTTAATTCTTTAATCAGTTTAAACAATTTGAATATTATTAATTATGTTGTTTAATGTGTTTGATAATGCATTACAATATCAAAAAAATGTTCTCTTGATGAATTTCACTTATATAAGCGCAAACCATAAAAAAAATTTATACTCGTATATAATAGCATCCATTAATTAAATATTAATTAAACAGTAGATTTTCTATTTTGAGATAAATGTTTCTTCTTTTCTTCGTTTGTCTTATTCAAACGGCGCTGTCTCGTATTAGCAGCCCCTTTCTACTAAACGGGCTGCTACATATTAAAACAAACAATAGTGATCAAATACACTAAAATCAAGAAATAAAAAAAAATTAAAAAAAAAAACCAGCTTCAAAAAATTAAAAAATTCCCTAAAAAGTATAAAATAATTGAGTGGACTTGTATGCTTAAAAAACAATAAAATTATTTGGATACTCTAATGTACAATTACTGTTATTTTTGGAATCGGTGTCAGTCATGGTAGGTTTGTATAAGGTTGTATATATTATGATTAGTATATATGTATATACATACTGATCATAATATATTATGAAATATTGACATTTTTCGGAAAAGACTGTGTCGAAAAGTTTAATGAAATTCTCGACGTTTTGCACTCCATCGGTGGAGCCGTCATCAGAACAGAAAAATAAAAAAATGAGAACAAGCACGGTAATTTGACGTGTGAACCACGCTATAGACGAAACTTATTCAGAATAATAAGACAATTTCATTCAACTTTTCGACACGGTCTTTTTCGAAAGATGCCAATATTTCAATGACTTTGGGCCGTGAAAGCCTTTCTTTTTCATAATATATTATGAAATACTTATCATAATATTAGCATGCACAGTATGTAAACTTACCGGTTTTTTTTTGTTAAATTTTTGCAAAGTTTTTTTGTTAAATTTTTTTTTTTATTTTTTTTTAAACTCAGATTTTAAGCTTATAAAAGTGAGTTAAAGCTGTTTTTGGCGTCATACTTTTCCTTCTCCAATAATCAAACGGTTGTAGTGTATTTTGCAGCATTTTTAGAGCGGAATTTTAGACTAATGTCTTAGAAAAAAACGTTTGTATTAATTAGGTTAAACATAGCCAAATTCTGTTAAAAAAGCATTAGACATAATTTTTTATGCATTTTTAATATGCATAAAAACTGCATGTCTAGTGCTCTAGACAAATCAGTCTAGAGCACTATTTTGAACAACACGCTGCTGTTGGAGAGTTTCTGCTCAAACTAAAAGAGCCACTGGTAGTACCGTTACTATCTGCGTACAATTTGATCATCTTTTTTATTACACGAGTAGGAAAAGAATAACTCTAGACACATTTAATAATTTTTTTAAAACTTGTGGGGATTTTTAACAAAATTATAAAACCTCTACTATAACAACAACCACCTTGCCCTATAAATTGACATTTAAAAATGTGACTGAGGAGCTGAAATAATACCAAAACTTGTTGTTTTAGCACACTAATTTAAGATGAAGAAAACCACTTGAATTAGCATTATCTTATAGCTAACTTTTGACTACAATTTAATAATGTACATATTTACACTTGGGCCATAACACATTTATATACATACACAAGAAAATGATCATAAGCACCACTGAAGTGTCAAGTAAGCAGTAATTAATAAAATAATTCTTGGATTAGTACGTTTTTACCAAATATACAATAAAAAATTATCATGGACAGTCGGGACTACAGTGGATGATGTCTTCAAAGTTATTTGTCACAAGATTCAAAATTGCAATACTGATCTAGCAATCTATGCTTTAGTCTATAGTCCCTCTCATTTGCATTCCTACAACCTCACATACTTATAGACTAGCTTGTTTTACTCCATGCTTGCGCCTTTGGCAACAACCATCCTTTATTAATGCCAAAATAAAGTTGCTTTTTTAAAACTTCAGAATTCACAAATAATTCAACTGGTGCCTTGTGCGTTTAAGTACCTATGGTACAGCGAATATTCAGAAGATGATGAGTTATACCACCTAATAGGAAAATTTGTAAAACCATAACCTTCAAACTATTAACAATAAAACTACAAATGAAAAAAAAATCTTAAAATTTAACCTTGTTGAATTTTAAAATCATACATTAGAAATACATATACAGTGAGATTTTTGTTTTACTGAACATAACGTTATAAGTCGTATGTTCAGTTTTAAAAAAACCATGTCAATACATTGTCGCTAGGTAGGCAACCAAATTAACAAATATTTTATTTTTTGACACATGACTTACTTGACAATGACAGAACAGAAGGTTGTGTAATAAATTCACACATAAAAAGAAGAAGAACTTGTCCCGTCTTGACAGAAGAACGAGAAATACAGATATTATTTTATGCTGAAGAAAACCCCATTACCCCGTCGCGGATAATAGCAAACGAGTTTGGCATTTCAAAATCCTCTGTCCTTAAAACTTTCAAAAAGTATAAATACAAACCTTACAAATTTTCAAATCACCAACAGCTTTTTCCTCTTGACAAAATAAAAAGAACAGATTTTTGTGAAACAATATTTAATTTAATAAATGAAAATGAAGATATTTTACACAAGATAGTTTTTACTGATGGGTCATCCTTTTGTTTAAATGGCACGGTCAATTCACAGAATTGTCGGTTTGTATTGAACACCTTTTTCTTTTTTTTTCCTATCTTTCTTTCTAGTTCCCACAGGTATTGGTCACGTACAAACGAACATGTTCAAAATTTAACACACACTCAGTATAATAGCAGAGTTAATGTTTGGACTGGAATAGTCGACGGTACCTTTATTGGTTCATTTTTTATTGATAGCAACCTAAATGCCGTCAAGTTTTTGGAACTTCTACAAAGACACATAATGCCACGACAAAAGACTTGAATCTTGAGAACGCATGGTTTCAAATGGACGGCGCTCCACCACATTCCACGGGCCCTATTACACGTTTTCTGAATGAAAACTTCCAGGATCGCTGGATTGAACGTTTTGTACCAATAGCTTGGTCACCTCGGTCACCAGATTTATCACCAAACGATTTCTTTCTTTGGGGTTATCTTCAATCTAAAGTCTACAACAATACCGTAATAGAGAGTACAGAAGAACTAAAGAATAGAATACTCACCGCCTGCAACGAAATAAATCCAGTTTTTTTAAAAAATACTGTACAATCATTTTACAATCGTTTGGCGTATTGCTTAGAACAAAAAAGTGGTCACTTTGAACATTTAATAAATTAATTTGATTAAAAGTTTCTTTTTAAACTTGTTATTAAGACGTAACATAACCTTCCTTACCTTTGAATAAAATTTCAGAGTTTTGTTCTGTCATTGTCAAGTCAGTCATGTGTCAAAAAATAAAATATTTGTTAATTTGGTTGCCTACCTAGCGACAATGTATTGACATGGTTTTTTAAAACTGAACATACGACTTATAACGTTATGTTCAGTAAAACAAAAATCTCACTGTATAAATTAAGGTATATATATAAGTTTAATTTTACTGAGAAAACCGTTAATGGGGCATTTGAAAAAAATTTTTGATCGCTAGATATATATTTATATATATTTATAATAATATACATTATATACCTTCTTTACCTTCTCCACAATTTTCTAATCGCTCTTCTAATACCCCTTGTACAAGACCAAATTTATAATTTGTTAAAAAATCGACAGCTATCTCTTTTGACGGATTATTTAAAAAAAGATTATCTTCTTTCTATATTTTAAAATGTCAACCTGAAGTTTGCACACACTCTGGTTGAGTTTGAATAAAATTGCTTTTGAGCTATACAAATTCTACCGCCTTCACGTCTTAAAACCGTAACAATACTTTTTGATAATCTATCTTCTTTGCCTGATCATATAAAAAAAAATAATCTTTTTTCTACATTTTAAAATGTCAACGTAAAGTTCGCACGCCCTCTAGTTGAGTATAAACAAAATCGTTTTAGCAAGCTACCATTGATTCAACTGCCTTTAAATCTTTAAACAGTAACAACTTACGTCCAATTTTCATGTAACCTTTTCTTAAAAATAATTTGTTTTTCGTTGCTCTCTTACGCAATATTTGTTGCAATTTTTTTGCGTTAGAACAATTCTTCCAACACTTTTTTGGAAAAAAAATTTTAAATGCTATATCTGTACAATTAAAACATAAATTTGTTAAAAATGTCACAATTTTTGGTTTCTAGCAGCGTATTTTGACGATCAATAATAATGGGTGTTTTTTAAATCTGACGTCAAAGCTTGCTATGAATGCTTAACTCTGAAGTGGGAACACACCTACCTATACCATCGAATTGAAGTAATAATAGTTATTAATTTGACATCTGAACCTAATCTAACTTTACTTTTAATTTAATGAATCGATAATTTAACACATAAAGTGTTAAATTGAGAGTAATTAAGAGTAAGCACTTGTAGTGTTATAGCAAACCAAAAAAATAAGCTTAAATGAAAATATAAGGTTTACAACAAATCATCGACTTTAAGGCATTTGCAAACTTTTTGAACAATTGCGTTAGTGACTTGACGCAACTCATCGAGGTTATTTAAGCGTTGCAAAAAATCTAATTTTTTATATGGGGCTAAAAAATGTCACATTAAGTGAGTTTGCAGTATGTTGAAGGGTAAGTTATGGCTGCAACTCGACGATCAAAAATTCTTGTATTATATTTAAAGTCTCGTAAATGGTATGGGAGTGATATCGGCTTGCTGAAAATACCCGTCTACAAAATGCCAGTCTACAAGTTCATCGTCATAAAACTGTGCAAAGATGGTTGTAAAATTTCCTCTTCGTATGTTGCAGCGGTCAATGTTCCTTAAAAAAATGGCTCAATAATTCATTATTCATCATAAACTCGGTGCCCGTTACAAAAATAAGTCTTCTCTCTGTTCTTGTGCGTTACAACAAAACAATATTTGTTTTTTTTTGCTTACTTTAAAAAATTGGACAAAACTTTTCATTCACTTGTTTTTGAAGCTTTTACCCTTAAACCAAAATTAAAAGTTTGTCTACAAAGTACTAATATTAAAGTAGCACCGCAATTTAAATTTTTTTGTTAAACTTTTTGCTAGAAAAACTAAATATTTTGCGCTACGATAAAGATTGTTTTTTTGCTTGGTGACTTTGTTATTTGTGAACTCAACCTACTCATTCATAAACAATCTTTTTATTGTCCTACACAATAAATTATTATTATTACCACTTTCTCATCACATATTTTCATATTAAAATTATGAACAATAAAATAATGTATTGCAAATGATGGAAACATAAAATGCGGTAAGGTTTGAAAAAAAAATTGATTTTTAAAATTAAAAAAAAACTAATAATCTAATTTACAATATCTCAACCACATTGAAACGCCTAAATATTCAATAAAAACAAATTTTGATTTTCAACAATTTTCAATAAAAAAGTTACACTTTTTCCAGCAACTAGAAGTAGATCATTATTTTTCATGTCTTGTTTAATATGTACTGTTATTTTAGAAAATTGCCCATAATGAACGTGCTTTGTTAAAATAATGGGTATTAAATCAGATTTATGTTTAGAAATCTATACCGCTTTTCTTATCATAGGTCGTAAATTGGTTTTGAACAAAAATTCTGCGAACATAGACTTTAAAAGGATGGTTTCCTGGTGATAAATATTGGGATTTGAAATTTATTTGCTATTTATATATTTAAGATTAAATTCAAAGTTAAGAATCATAAACAATTATAGATAAAGACCAAACAACCTAGAGGCTTTAGGAAAGGTTTTTTTTAAACAACAGACATGGTTTAAAAATATTTTCTAAAAAAAATTGTTTGACAATTATAGTTTATTTACAATTTATTAAACCATTTCACTTAAATTTGCTTTTGCGTTATCAAGAATTGATTAAAAATACTTTTATATATAGTGCAAAAAAAACATCTAATCATCTTCCTTCTCAAAAAATTAAGATACAATTTATGTTGTTTCGGAAATCCGCTAAGTTGAAAACCGTATTATTTTAAAACTGACTTTTATAGAAAATCATTACAGTACATCTTAGCAAAGCACTTATTGATTTTTTATAGTTATTTTATGATTGAAGTTAGGACTTTTATGTACAATTCTTTTATGTACTTCAATTGGAATTATGATAAATTGAAAACAACCAAATATGCATTTTTTCTACTAAAAATGCGTTTATTCGGTTTTTAAAAAACTATAAAAAATTATTAATAATCAGAAACAAACAGTTTAAATAATTTGTATTTTGTTTTTACTTTTTGAGATTAATTCTATTAATTGTTGTCGGCTTAGCGGATTCCCAGAGTTGGAGGCCGTAGGCCCAGATAGGATTAAAAAGCAGTGTTTTGATATTTATGAAAAGCTTTGTTGTTCTTCTGTCCAGAAACCAATAAGTACATTTGACGAAACTTTAAGTCTAATTGCTTTCTTTTGGCTTGGACGTATTTCTTCCACGTAAGTCTTTGGTCCAAGTGGAGATCGAGGTATTTTGCTTCTGTTGCTGTTGGTAGTCGCTCATTGTTGATTGTCACACTTCATGTCGCCTTGCGAATGTTAGCCGCACAGATTTATTTTTTTTTATCTTTGTTTTTTATCGGGCGTACCATTGTTCAGTATGTCCAGGTGATTTTGTAAGTTTTTCAATGCTCTTCTAGGATTATCGTGAGTGGAGATAATTGCTACGTCATCAGCCAAAGAAACAATCTTAGTGTTTTTAATTTTGGGCATATCAGCGGTAAAATCAAAAACAGAAGTGGTCTTAATACACTCCCTTAGAAGACTCCAGATTTCATAGGGTGGAAGTTTGAATGATGGTGTAAATGCTTAACCAAGAATTTTTTGTTGGACAGGTAGGATTTAATAAGGAGATAGTAATTGTGTGTTGTGTGACAGTGTGTTTTTTAGTTTGGGGTATGTTGAGAAATACGACACCGCAAAGTTTCTTTTTTTAGAGGCTTTTAAAGATTTCATTGGCAATTCTGTAGACTTGTTTCGTTGTAGACTGGTATTGTCAGAATCCGAACTAGTGGTTGGAGAGTATTTTGAAAAGTTTATGATCCGTAGTAAAAGCCTTTCAAATATTTTACTTGTAATAGACAGCAAGTTAATGGATCGGTTAGACGACGGTTGAGGTTTTCCTGCCTTATAGATCATTATTATTTTGGCATACTTCCAAATCGTAGGAAAGTATGTAAGCTTTAAAATACTATTAAAGATAGTTCTTAAAAGGATTATAGTTATTTTAGGCAGCTTGTTCAGTATCTGTTTAGTAATAAGAGCATAGCCTGAGACTTTATACATGTTGAGCTGTTTTATTTCTTTACTTCACTGGGAGAGAAAGCTTTTATGAATAGAGCCATTTAGCAAAAAGACGTTAACAAAATCTTCTTCTTGGTCATCATGATTTAACTACGTTTGAAAGACCTCGGATAGATTTGCAGCGAATACGTCAGCCTTTTCTTTGTTAAATCGAGCCCACTGCCCGTGTGGTTTGCAACGGTATAGGCTTTTGTGTTTTTTTGTCGCCATCAATAGCGTGTGGTCATTTATAAATATGCCAGTAATGTTTCATCAAAGGTGTTATTATTTTAGTATTCTTTTAAAACTTGTCAGGTTCCTGCTTAATCTTTTGTACGTAATCTATGTTTGTCAGCGACGTTTTGTGATCTTTGCCATACTCGTCTGGCTCGTCCTTTTTCTGCGATTATTGACGACTATGTGATGGTGTGATTACGATGTTTTCTACGTTGTGATCTATTTGTGATGTTGATATCTAGGCGGCTTCCTGAACTTGTTTGATGAATATTGAGCAATTTCATCTACGTCTTTCAGTCGCAGGTTGAGCTTTGTGTTATGTTCTAGATGGGAGCGGACGGCTGTCCCGTCAGTATTTCTCGTAGTTGATTTAGGTAGAGAAGCTTTTTTGATAATTGCAGTGCTTATGCTAACTATGACTGGAGTATGGACAGAGGTGAGGTCAAAATTAGTTTCTACTGTACAGTTGTTTCTTGTTTTTCTTCAAGTTATGTAAAAATTTAGAAATTAGAGAGTTTTTGAAATCGTTGGCCAGTATGTAGGTTGAAAAGAAATTTGTACTTATTCTCAGTCATTGCAAGTAGGAGATTTTGAGCTTGTGACTCAATATGTAAAAATTGGGAATTATTTTTGTATGTTGTCTAGTAGGTTCAATTCTTTTATTTCAATTATAATAGTTTTGTTTGTGGTTGTTAGCGGGTTGAAGTGAGTTAGTGATGTTGACGGGGTATTTAAACTAGAATTCATTGTCTTAAATGCCTTAAACAATTGTTAATATAATTAAAATCAATTTTTTTTTAATTTTTTTTGACAACGATTTTTTACTCTTTTCTCACATTTTAGGTTTGAACTATTGTTTTTAATACTGCAAAGACTTTTTAATTTATAAAATATTTAGACATGTAAAAATTGTGAATTTTGGTGGAGGCGCCGGGTTAACTTGCAATCATTTGCAGAAAGAAAGCTACGGTTTGAAGCATATCAACATAAAATTTAATATGTTTAAATAACTTAACTAATTTCTAATTTTTTTATTAAAATTTGTGCACACTATTGAGAAAGGTGATGACTGATGAAGGCCGTCGATAATTTTTTTTGGAAGAAATAGATGAAAAACGAATTTTTTTACGTGTAGTTTGTGTAGGTTATCTCCTCCAAACGTTTTGGCTGAGAAACTGTTAAAATAATATGAATCATAACAGAGCGTTTGTTGTGGCAATGGAATATTTGAACATCGAATAAAATGGCGTAGCTCCAGAACAAAACATACAAAGACTAAAATATTTGCTTGTTATGATCCATTTTAAGCAAGAGAATTTCAATTTATAAAAAAACTAAAGAGTTTTTTATTATATTTTTTTTAGATTGTCTAAAAATCTAATTCGGGAGCTATGAGGCCATATATGATAGAAAACGAGCTTTAATAGAAAATACAATCGACACTTCCCATGGAATTTGCACATCGATTGAAATCTATTTGCAGCAGTCAAAATATGTTATTTACCTACGCTGGTCATTTTCTCTGGATTTTTTTTGGTAGTATTCTACAATTATTGTTTTTTCTTCTGCCTCCTTTTCTTTCAAGTCTTCATCCATATGTTCAGGTAATTCCTTTATGGCAGGGTCTACAAACTTGGAAATATTTGTCGCTTTCAATGATGAAAGTGTTTCCAGATAAACTGTATCTGGAATGTGTACTTCTTGTGCGTAGAATTATTTTTTCTTTCTTAGTAGAGGTATCTCCGTGTAATAGCCCTCCCCTTGTCCCTACTACACACTTATTAATTTTTGGTTGCTTTGTTTCGGTTTAACTCCTTATATCATGCTATGTCTGAAACAAATTTAAATAACATTATTTTTCCTTCTACAGAGCTATAAGATGTGATTACTTTCTTCCAGTGCCGCCAGTCTTTGTGAGTCCCTGAGATAGCATTTACAATTTCGGCAATTGCTACCCTATTTTATGAATTTCCTTGAAGGTAAAAGTTGAAGAAAACTTTCCTAACACCAAGTTCATATCAGCTGACACTCGTTTTATATCGGTGATTTTAAAGCTCACACTTCTATTTAAGATAGAATTTACTAAATTATTAATATTAATATGCAATGGCGATAATAACAGTTTGAGACTTCCCCTATACTTGCAATGTTGTCAACTTTTACTAGTCAACACAAATGTCGACTATATTTGCAAAGTCGATTGATGTTCAAGAATAACTTTGTAATTACCCAATCGACAAATCAGGATTGAAGAATCTGCCTTTTGGTCTAGAGAAAGTTCAAACTTTCGGATCAATTGTAGAGAACAATGTTATCCAAAAAGTGAATGTGTAGTGTGGCGTTTCATATTGTTTGAGCATTATTGGCCTTTTCCTTGTAGAGGCACGGTTAAAACAGCATGTTTATGTAAAGCTACTTGAAAGATTTAGGAAAAAATGTACTTACTGACAGAAATACAAGCAATGTATGTTTAGCAAGACGGACGTCTTGCACATTTGACAACACGAGTAGCTGAATGGATAAATTTGCTATTTTGAGAAAAGTGAATAGCTAATATGTAACTACATTTTGTAAATTTAGTGTGTAGGTAATAGTTATTTACGTTATTAGTGCGGTAAGTTTCATTATACAGCGCAAGACTTTAATTTTGAAGCCCGACGCTCTGCTGAGAGCTTTAATAAAACCGCGGGCTGTAAAATGATTAACGCACAAATAACGTATTCGACTTTTTAACGGCGGACTCAATTTTGTCTGTTTAAAAAATTCCGAAATTTGAATTTGAAGTTGCACCAAAAATATTAAATTGCCTTATTTTTGAAATCTATAGGTCTTATTAAGTGCGGTAAATTGTCTTGGTATGAACGAACTATATTTATGACTAAACAACTCTTTTTTTGGAGGTCTCTGAAAAGCAGATAATTTTCCAGGTATTTGACAACACGCCAGTGAGTCAAAGTGACAGATGAAAGCTCTGCATGTAAAAAAGTCTAGTTACCATAGAAGTTGACAAAACGTAAATATGTCGTTTACAATCGACGAGGCTAAAAATTTAATTTATTTTGTAAGAAAATACGGCTTAATCAAAGTAGGGTTATCTTTCCCAATTTTTGTATAGAACCATAATTTCTTATTCTAAACGACTTTTTTTGGTAACATTTTGCTGTACTATAAACTATAATTGATATCTCTTGCGCTTGAATACGCCACTTAGCAAGCGTTTGACGCACTAAAGAAAAAAAGACCTGCGAAGTAATTACACGTGTCTGTCGTATTTAATTTGTTTATTACGGCTTATTTTCAATTAGTTAAACACTTATTTTAATAAAAGTGAGAAAAATGTAAGACATGTTGTTGTGTCGTTAACTGCAGCAGTGTTGCGTACAGAAGACCAGATTTAAGTTTCCATTTGTTCCCTAGAAAATGTCCAGTTTGTTGCTATAGAACTTAAACATGGAAGAAAAGAAAAAGTTGACAGAATATTTGCGTGGGAATATGTATTAAAAAGGAGGAAAAAAGTATCAGTTTTTATGACAGTTTGTTCACTGCACTTTAAACCTGAAGATTTTTACCTTTCAAGTAATTTGATAAAATTAGCTTAAATTTATTAATTTTACTGCCAGTTTTACCTATTCTATGCGGATCCTGGTCTATTCTGTGGAAATATTATTATTATATCTGTGGAAAGACTATTCTATTTTATATCCATATCACTACCGTTACAATATTTACGGTAATACATTTGCTTACTTTCGTTAAAACATCTTGACGATGGAGTGGCATTTAGATACCTAACTATCTCCTGGCCTGGAGTGTAAAAAACATTTTGCAAACAATTATAAACACTAGAAAAAAACCTTAAAACCAAAAATCGACACTTAAAAACACCTAAAACCAAACATCGACACGTAAATTCAAATGACAACAGATGAGTAAACTCTTTTTCTCTTCAGCTGATCGAACCGCCGGTAGCGCCCTCATCGGCAAAAAGAGTTGCCAATAGTAATTTACCTGAAAAAAAAACCGTTTTCGCTTTGCTGTCAAAGCCAACCTCTTTTTCAAAAACTGAAAATATTCTGAAAACTCTTTACACAATTTCAAAACAAAATTCAAAAACTTTTAGGCTTTTACACTTTTTGAAATATCAATCCTGGGCCTGGGACACAAGTTTAAAATTCACAATTTTAAATTTAAATATTGAAGATTGTTCAGTGAGAAACAAGCTTATAAATTTATTATTGTTCTAATCTAAATAATACATAGATAAAATTTAATCGTAATTACACATTGACTCTTCTTCTTGTAAACATTTTGGCGGGCTTCTTCGTAAACAAGTTTTATGGAAACACCAAATAGAGCACTTTTAGTTAGTGATGATAACAAACAATACACTTTATCATTAATATTATGCTTATTAACCTAGCGGAATCTCTTGGAGGGGATTTGAAACACAGATTACGCAGCCGCGCTGTCTGCTAAACCCGGTACATCCCCTTTTTCGGAAAGACTTCGGAGCGCTTCGGTTTGCCTATTCGTTTCGTTGTGGCATGCTGCTCATGCTCGTCATCCACACATTACTCGAACTCCGGTACCGGAGCCGCAGTGACGTGTGACACGTGTGTCGTGTGTAGCCGCGTATGCTGTGTTGTTTTTTGGGTGCTAAAATATTACGCGTTGATATAATTTTTTTATACAGTGGGATTCAACAATATAGGTTGATTAGTGATCTATCAGTGTTTTTTGTTTTGTTGTTTAGTTAGTTTATCAGTGATTTAGTGATTCAGTGACAAAAAAGAGCGTTGTTTTGTTGATACCGGGATTTGTAGCATGAGGAGAATTAGTGGTAAGCTTCATTAATTAATTACTAATTCAAATTAAATAGGAAGCGCAGATGTTCTATAAATATATCTATGTAGATTAAACTAATTGAACCATTACATTGATTAATAAATCTGGTAAACACAACTTGTACATCGTTTGTTGTGACGTTTGACGTCTAATTGATTCACATGTTTTTCATATTATGACATGCAAAACGTCAAAATGCCGGTCAGAAAGATGGCGTTACTTGTTTATGACCATAATTTCCGCCGTCTTACGGAAATCTACCGTAACATTTTAATTAGAGGCTCTGCAATCAATGTTTGCAACTATCTTGCAAATGTTTACTTTTTGTGGCTCTTTTTTTTCCTATTTGTTTTGACGTCAAGAGTAATTATTCTGTTCTAAGTTTGTTTCAATTTTGTTGTGTCACTTCCGAACAAAAGCAACACAAAGCAAGGTTTTCTTAATGATTCAACTTTGGTTTTTTGTTATTTATTGTGTAATTGACTTTTTGTATTAAATTATCTTTTTAATGTTCTTTTTTTTAGAGAAATAAAAAATGTAAAAATTGGCGGAGGCGCCGGGCTAAACTACAATCGCGAATTGCTATTACGGTCAATTATAACAGTTTAAAAATGTTTTTTTATTAATAGACCAGGGTCGATAATCTTGAAAATGGTAAAAAGTAAAAAAAATATAGTAGAATGAAACCCCTTAAAAAAAACGAGACTATAACAAAAATGAAAGGAAAAATAATTTTTTTATCCTACACCAACTCAAAATAAAATTCTCTCGTCTCTCGACAGCCGTAAAAGTACATCATTTCCAGGCTAGCCGAGAAAAGATGTACTTTCTCGAAGAAAAAAAAATCTGATTTTCTCCGTCAGAAGTCGCTGTTAAAAGAAAAATTACTCTAAACTCCAAACGTCTCACTATTTATGAAGGGTGTTGAAGTTTTAAATCACATTTACTGTTTATGAACATCAATCTTGTTTTAAAAAACTACTTTTGTGCAAGATAAATTGTGTAAATCACGACAGTAAAGTAATCCATAAGTTTTTGACATCTGTCAAAGTTTGACATTATGAATTGGCGATTGGCGGTAATAACCTCAAATCAATTTTAAGATAATGCTCGATTATAAGGTAATTTGTGTAGATAAAAAATAATGTGTAAACCACGGCCGCAAAGTGATTTTCCACGCCTTGAGAAGTGGCCAGGCTCGCCTGTTCATATCTTCTCTCGTCCTGAAAAAATACCACTTTGCCGCCTAGGTTTACAATATACTATTTTTGCCTTGCGCCTGCAAAACACAACTTTCAACGTGACCTAAGCGGCCCGCAACGTCGTCTTGCCAGCCTAGGTTAGAAAATGATTACTATGACATTTGCTGTCATTGTCAATTGTCTTGTCAGACATTTATCAACGACAACTAACGGTTTGTATTGTATAATGTTACAATTAATGTATAGCCCCCCAAAGTTCCTAAGCCGTAATGTGTGCTGGAGTAACGATTTTTTCAGAGAACAGCAGTTTCACTTTTTAAAAACGCAAATAGGTAACTTTTGAATAGTCAAAGCAAATATATTTTTTTAATAAAAGTATCTAAATTCAATAGTACGATTTACATTTCTATTCATGTATTATGAGATTTTCTATGACATAAATGTAATTAGACTTTGATAAATCAACTTTTCGTCTAAAAAAAATTGCAGCAACAACATTTTTAATTGAAATCCTCCCTTCAATATTTAGAACAACTATTTTCGCATGTTTCTTGCACTCTTTATGATTTATGGATTAGTAATTTTTTTGTTTATCAATGTAACATAGAATCTTACGTTTTATAAGTAATTAAAGTGTAAATTTTACTAAATAACTCAAAATTGTACGTAGTAATAAAAAAAAATTTTGATTCGAGTCTTTTTCTTTTCTTTGCATGTTCTGAGAACATTTCCCATAGTATATATTTTTTAACATTATCAGAAAGAAGATATTTCAACGAACAAACAACTCCTCGAGTTTTTTTAAAAGACTGATATTTTGACGCGAGAATTTTTGATTGAAAATTAGGTAAATAAAGTGAAAAAATAAATATTTCACATTAAAAAAATTACAGTGTCTTTAGAAAAGAAAGTTTTCACCAAATTTCGTAAAAAAATTTTTTTTGCATAAGATAAAAATAAAAAACTAAAAACTTAATAATTTAAATTTTTCACATGAATATTGAGGTTATGTGAAAACAATGTAATTACAAAAGTGTAGGTCTCCTTATAACGTACAACTTTGTCATTTAACTTTTTTCCAGAGGACTTGTAGTTTTGCCGGAAATCAAGATTTTGGTCTATAACGGCAAACGCTTCTTTAATTTATGAAATCTTTTAACCATTATCAAGCAATAAATACATTCAACATTTATTTAGATACCACTTTTTTTTCAAAACCCCGAAACAGGTTAATTTATTCTTAAAATAAGATTTATTTAATTTAATAATCTTCTTACTTCTGGCAAAAATCACTATAATTTAGATTTAAAACCTGTTAATTGCTAAACGAAACCATAAAGAGTTTAATTGATTGATTTCCAATTTACAGATGAAGTGAATATTAATAAAATTGAATAAAGTGTTTTAATAATCAAATTAAATTGAAGTTGACTCGATACAACTGTAAAAATTTTATTACTAACAATAAGGAACAGAAACATCAGCTTTTCTATATATAAAGCAGTCTAAATGTTGAATTTATTTAATCAAGCTTGTTTGTCCCATTACTACGAAATTGAAATTTTTTTTACATCCAGTACATAGAAATCTATTATTTGACATGATTTGTTTAAATTTTTACAAACAAAGTGAGATATTTGGGTGGTAGGCAAGAGCATATCACCCAAAATTCGAGAACTACTAAAGACAATGACTAAAAATTTATTACGTGATAAGTCTGAAATAGCCTACAAAAAACAATTTATTTTAGAAATTTGAGAATTAGCAAAAAGAGAACAAAATGCCAACAATTTCTGATAATGCTCTTTTGGCGTAATTTGAGGTACACAGCGCCAAAAATACAAACCTTGTGGACAATTAGAATCAATATTATGATCAATTTTTATTCAGCTTCTATAGCTAGCATCTCATGCCCTGAAGCAAATGAGTTAAGATATTAATAAGTACACAATACATTACAACAACTCGAAATGTAGCTGGGTTCCCTTAGCAAAGAAAGTTTCTACAGCTTTGCCTTGAAGCTACTTTGTCTTTTAATTTGAACCATTGAATTACTTTTTAATATACTCTTGGTTTAAAATTAAAATATATTTTCTTTCAAAGATATCACAGCTATAATCCGTCAGTAAAAAATTAAAAATCAATGATGACATTGACAATAGACGCATGTATTTTTTTGACAATTGAGTTGTTGAAAAAAAAAATTATCGATTTTTTTTATGTATTTTAAAACTTTATTATTATTAATACTGATATTTATTGCAAACATTTAAAAAAAATTCTTAAATTAGTTATAAGCAATTAAAATTGATAAAATTTAAATATAAAATCACGTGACTATAAACGCGCTATGATTGGTCACCATGGTTGTTACGTCATAATGTTGTAGCTATTCAATAACAGTACAGCGTTGACGGCTATTACACGTGACTAGACAATAATATTGAAAATTTATTGCTATAAAACGAGTTGTTAGTTGGTTCCGATTAGCTATGTGTGATAAAGAATTTATTAAAGCAAAGTCTGATTATTATCAGACTATTATTCCTGGTGTTGACATATTTATGATATCCAATTCTTTAAAAAATGATGTTCGGTTTAATTCTGCTGAAGTTCGAGGTGCCAAGACATCAAGGTAATTCTGTTAAAAAATAATATAATAAATGAAAATATTCAAGTATTTATTCTCCATTAGATTAAATATAATTATTTATTTCATAAATTGTAGAGCATCGCGTGAGAGTAAAATAAATATAATTTTCCATGTCATCTTTCAGCTGGAAAAAAAAACAGAAATCGTAAGAATTATTTAAATGTTATTGTAACAACAGAAAAACCATTTACGGTGTTAAGAAATACTTACATCGAAATGATCTTCACAACCAAAAAAATTCGATTTTGTTTTGGGATTATCACGGTGCACTGCTTGAAACCATTTATTTCGACGTTTGTCATCTTGGGGAACATTTAAAAACATTTTGTCAGGAGTTGTTTTTGTAGTATTCGTACATAATGGTACAAAACAAGAACGATAACTTTTGAGGTTCGACATTTTCAGTATAAATTTGAATATTTAACAATGACAACAAAATTAAATAGATTAAAACACTGTACTTTATTATTTCTATATCAATTTTAACGAGTGAAAACCAACATTATGACGTCACACGCGCTTGGGTTTGTTCGGGAGCTGTCGGCGTGTCTTCGGTACTGGATTCAAAAATTATTTTTATTTTCAATTAACTTTTGAATTATTGCAAAAAAATAATAAAAAAAAATTGTTTTACTATAAAACTTATATATGATCTTTCCATTTATCACAAAAAAATTTTTTTTTTAAAAACCCAATTATGTACACCAACCGTTAAAAACACTTTTTATAAAGCCCTAATAAGCTTATTGAAGACACAAATTCGAAAAACAGTTTTATAATCTTGGCAAGCAAATTATAGGTCTATACGGGATTTTCGCCTAGACAAGTTATACCTTCGACATGAAATTTTGGAAAGTTTTCTGAATTTTTATAAACTTTTTGAATGGACTCTAGATAAGTTATACCTTTGGCAAGAAATTTTGAATAATTTCCTGAATTTTATTATAAACTCTTTAAAATATCAAAATTGTTGGTGAAATAAGTAAATTTTTTAAGCCAAAAGCAATGGAATTTGTCTTTTCCTGGTGATGTCTTATTAATCTTATATGACAATTTAGACAGTTGAATATTTGTTGACAAACCATCAAAATTCAGAGAATTTATCTAATTTATTACACCATAAATTTACAGCATTTGGTAGAGTATTGTTATTTTTTTATGATAGTATTTTAAATTTTGATAAAATGTTTTCTCAATGTTTTGAATTTGTTTATTTTGATTAGTTTTGTTTTGTTATTTATTTTTAAATTGTTTTGTTATTGGAAGAAAGATTAAAATCATCAGAATTAGAGTTATTATTCAATTTATTGAACTATAAATTTACAACATTTGGTAAATTACGTTTGACCCTCCCTGCAATCCAGCAGTTTTGCTGGATTCAAAAATCATTACGGTCTTCGACAAGTAAGGAAAATGACAATATATTATTTATCAAATAATATTAAAATTATTGAAAAACAAGCTTTTCATTTTCAATTAGTTTAAAATCCAAATTAAGAATTATTTTTATTTTTATTATGATTGTTGTCTAAATTGCAATAAAATGGTTTTTTTATTATTTTTAACTTGTTTATGTTAAATATTGTTGTTTATTCTAAATATTTCCCTATCCTGATGACGCCTCCACCGATGGAGTGTGAAACGTCGACAAATTCATTAAACCTTTCGACACGGTCTTTTCCAAAAGATGTCAATATTTCAATGACTTCGGGCCGTGAAAGTCTTTCTCCTTCAAATATTGTTGTATTGTTATTTATTGTTAAATGGTTTTATTGTTTGAAGAAAAATGTATGTATATTTTTTGACAAGTTGTCAGTATGTATTTTAATTCAATTTTATTGGAGCATCAATGTACAACATTTGGTAGACTATTATTATTTTTATTATGTTTATTTTCTAAATTTTGATAAAATGAATTATTATTATTTTTAGATTGTTTATTTTATAATTTTTTATTTTGTGGTTTATTTTTAAATTGTGTTGTTATTTGAAGTAAGATGTATGTTTTTTGGCTTAATTATAATTAGAATTATAATATTTACAACATTTGGTAAATCATTAATATTTTAAATTTTATTATGATTATTTTCTAAACTTTGATAAAATCGTTTCTCATTATTTTTAAATTGTTTATTAACAATTTCTATTTTATTATTTATTCTTACATTGTTTTGTTATTTGAAAAAGATGTATGTACATATACTTTTTGACAAATTATCAGAATTATAATTATGTAATTTATTGGAATATAAATTTACAACATTTGCTAAATCATTATTATTTTCATTTTTATTATGATTATTTTCTAAGTTTTTATAAAGAGGTTTCTCATTATTTTTAAAGTGCTTATTTTTATTTTGTTATTTACATTTAAATTGTTTTGTTATTTGAAGAAAAATAAATGTTTGTTGGCAAATTATCATAATTAATTATATTTTGAAACTTTACATTTGTGTTGAATCATTATTATTTTAAATTTTATTATGATTGTTTTCTAAATTTTGATAAAATCGTTTTTCATTATTTTTAATTTGTTTTATATTAATTGTTTTTGTTGTTAATTTTTTTAAATTGTTTTGTTATTTGAAGAAATATGTATATTTTTTGACAAATTATCAGATATAAATTTATTTAATTTATTGGACCATAAATATACAACATTTGGTAGACAATTATTATTTTTATTATGCGTATTTTCTAAATTTTAATAAAATGAAATCATTGCTTTTAAATTGTTTGTTTTGAACTTTTCTTTAAAACGCCTTTTTATAAACCTTTCAAACGTTTTGGAACACAAAGTTTTTTTTCAGAGTAGTTTTTATCATTAAACAATACATTATCAATTGTTGCATTAACAATTAATAATAATAATTGATAATAAATTAATTAGTTTACATTAAAATATGCTTTATTTTATTACCAATCATTATTATTATTATTATTTTATTTTTTGATAGGTTGAAAACATGTAGAAACCTTATTTCTCAAAGTTTTGATAAAAGGTAGCTTCTAATAGATGTGCTCGTTTTAAGAAAAGATTTAAAAAATTAACAAATCTTTAAAGTATTAAAGATTAGTTTGGCTATATGATGCATATAGGTTACCGAAATGATAGATGTCTATTTTGATAGATACAAATTAAAATAAAACGTATATCGCTGATTGAGCAACTAAGTTATAACGCTAGCGCCTTTTGTCTCAAACGTATATCTATGGTATCCATTGTAATCTATCTGTTTTGGTTGGACATGTTTCGTTCGTTTTGGTACCCTTCAGCAAGTCGCAACATATTTATATTTGAATAATTTATATTATATTTACTCAAGTGCTTATTACTTCCCTAATATGCTAAAATGAGCGACATCTATTAGAAGCTACCTTACATCAAAAATTTGAGAAACGGGTTTTCTACATGTTTTAATGCATATAGGTCACTCTCAAATTTATTCAAATCTGAATATGTTGCTACTTGCTAAAGAGTTCCAATAAGAATGGAACATGCTCTAGTCTACGAATCTACTTTATATGAATTTGCATTCTTATAATTCTATTTGTTCGCAGTAACTAAAAAAGATAGAGGACATTGTATAAGTGTATCAGCAATATATTTCATTTGTCTCTATTGAAGCTGACATCTGTCATTTCGAGCAATGAGCAACCATATGCATTAAAACATGTAGAACCTTGGTTTCTCAATTTTTTGATGCAAAGTTATCTTCTAATAGATGTCGCAAGTTTTACGGTAGAATTGTAAAAAAATATTTGCAATTTAAAGCCGTTTGTTCTGAGCCAATACAAGTTCATCTTCAAGACAATTATAAATGTCATTGTTTTCAACAGGTTTATAAGCATTTCAGAGTTTATATTGCATAAAACAAGTTGTGCAGTACGCAACACACTCAAATGTGAACTTACAAATACAAACAGTGGTATTAACACAGTTTTACCACTTATAAATTGAAAAGTTTTAAAAACATTTATTCATCTTCTGATGATGACAGCTTCCTGGTTGAAAGAGCTCACGAGTTTGAACAAAAAATGTTTTGGTAAGTGGTAAAGTTGTGTTAATTATTATTATTTTGAATCTAGTTTAATAAATATTTTTTTATTAGACAGTTTGTTTTATTAGTTTATAAAGCTGCTTAAAAATGTTTATCGTTGATCGATTATTAAGAGCAACTTAACATTGGATTTTGACTTGAAAATCGATTGGTAATGTACCTCATTAATGCTTAATTTTACATTAAAGCAAACATTTAAACGAAAAATATTTTTTAATCAATTGATATGTTAATGAGCGACTAATAATTTCAACAACTAAAGGCTGTTGCTTACTACGATTGCTCGAGCTGTAGACAGTCTGGGATAATAATGGTTTTCACAGTCTGGGATAATAATGGTTTTCATTAACGCACTTGTTTATTAAATTCCTGTAACAATATGTATTACAAATAAAAATTTGAGCAGATTTTCTAGAGTTGACAGGTATGAAAGTCAATTTTACCTTTTGAATGGAAGTGGCAAACAAACAAAGCATGTTGAAGAAAAAACGCATAACAGAATTTTGTTTATTTTTTTTTATGTATGTTCCTATAGAATATGTCTTGTTAGGGTTTTTTTCTAATAAAAAAACAAAATTAATATCATGTTTCTGTCATCATTCTAAAAATTAATAACTTGAGGTTAGATCATCCTCTTCAAATTTTTTGTTACAAACATCTAGAAAGCTAATTTGGATTTTTAAATGGTTGTCAAAGTTAATAAAAGAGGATAACGGAACGAAGCATTTAATCTTAGCTTTACATCGTTTCGATTTCGTTTACAAAATCAATTACCTTCAATTAACCTATAATTTTTTCATCACGTCACTCATTAAGTCACATTTGTCAATCATTGTTAGAACAGATTTTTTTAAATGAGTTGTGAATTTAGTTCTTTCACCTTGGCATTTGCATAAAGCAATGCTCTTTTAATAGATCTTTTTCGGTATGATTCACGAGAATAGCAATTAAAATTCAATTATGGTACAGGAATTAATTCTTGATTCTAATTAGTTTTTATCAAAAAATAAAACATTAGACAATGTAAAAGTCAGCACTATTATGTATTTAGGGGACTTTGTAGCTAAATGAATTGAAGACTGAAGCAAAATTAATTGAAGCCCGAACAACAAAATCAAGACCTTTTGCAAAGTAGCCAGGTCCGCAGCCGGATCTGAGTTCTGCTGAATTCATATGAAGGAGCTTGATCCACATACAAGTAAATAAAAAAAACTGTTGTCTGAATCAAGTTTCTGTTACTTAAAGATTATGGCTTCTTCTGTCCTCTCTGAAAACTTTATTTGGAATAAAAATTTTAAGGTTATCAAACCTAAATAGCACAACTTGTTGCGCCATCATGCACTTAGTTCGATAGTTCTATTTCACTGTAATAGCAAAGAGGCAGGCCAACTCACATTTGTAAATTTGGACATGATTCGTTCTTATTGGAACTCGTCAGCAAGTAGCACTCTAGTGCTACTAATGTATGCAGATTTGAATGAATTTGCAGTGACAATTTTGGGCCTATATATACCAAAGTGCTTCTTACTTCCGTAATGTGGAAAGTTTAAGAAGTTTAATTGAAGATAGTAATAACCAGGAAATTGAAGTAACTGATCGTTTACACATTAGAGTGAAAAATTATGGATTTTTCTATGTTTATCTATTTAGTCATTTGAAGATTTTTAATAGTATTTAATGATTATTTATTTAATATTATTATTAGAGAAATAAAGAGAACATTTATGTTTGGCGCATCCACAATTTCTTAATATTTAATTAATTTTCAATTCAGATATGTGGCTTATTATTGTTTAATTAATTTATCTACTGTTAAATACGGAGAAATATTTGATGTTGAATTTTGAGCACTTTATTCAAAATATAATATTATAATTTCCACAAACTGTCTAGAATCTTGTACAAAATTTAATTAATTATTTATGTATTTTGTTAATAATTTGCAATTTGTTTTCTTTTTCAATTTTTTAAAAGATTTGTTGTCAAAAAATATCTAAAGTTAAACAGAAAAATTATAGATTTCAGAAAATCATTCACAAGCTTGGTGACACAATTTTTGTTAGACTAATAGATATTATTTTTGAGAAATGTTTTTACATGACAGAAAAAACTGGTTTTGCCACTCGCAATAAAATTATAATATTCAAATAGGCGCCAATTTTTATATCTCTACCCACGTGGGTCAAAGAGAAATCACATATTATAAACAAAATTTTTGGAAGAAAAATTAAGTATTTAATTTTTCCAAAAAATGCGTAATAAATCACGTTATCATCGAAAAAAAGATAAATGGACGCGGAAGAGCAGTGCGTAAATCTATGTCAATTTGTACAAACGTCTAATTGAAATAGATATTTTATCATCTAGAAAACATTTCCTTTTGACGTTGTGACAGGTGATTATTAATTAATTTCCATTATGATAAATATTACAATGATATAATTTGTAACTTTCAATATCAAAAGCTTTTATTTTAATGATATGCTAATGGATAGAGGCGGTTTAATGTGTGGATTTTTATAAGCTTTCTATTTTTGTTTTCTTAAGTAAACATCTAAGCGAAAAAATATGAGATTATAATTTTGACTGCGATTACTTTCCTTAATCCCAAGTCGCCCACTCGGTATTAAATAATCGGCTGATTTTTTTAATGTAGTTTCTTTGTTGAAGAGTATAGGTACCTATGCAGCTGCAATAGATATAAGATTTGTTTTTCTGGGCAAACATTGCTTGCTGTCAGAAACTATTACTGAAACCTTAGTGTGTCGGTGACCTGACACTTTACTGTAATCTAGCACATCCGCTTTGACGGTTTTTTTGTATACCAAAATGCGATTTTGGACTAAAATGATTAATCTATTTTAATACGGAAACGTTTTACTGAGGTCATAAAAAATAACAGCAATTTTATGACTTATCACCTAACCCCTGCGCACATATTATGTTTTTAGTCCAACATTAACTTTCAATAGTGGATTCTCAACTTAATTTCTTATTGAATTCATTTACAATAAAGCGCTAAATAACTTGTACAATTGAATAATTTTGATGAGGGTCATATGACATTTTAAGTTAGAGAAGGAGATATTGGTCTGAGCATTCCTATAAAAGTTGAGTAGCAGTTAGTGAACTGAGAGGGTTGATGACGATTAGTAAAGGTTTTCGGACGGTCGGTTCGTCGGGTATTATCATGAAAGTTTGAATTGTTAATTGTTTATTAAGAGAAAAAGATAGTTAACGTGATGCTTCTAATATTTTGTTAATAATGTGTTGTTTTGTGCTATCATTGTGAATTCAGTGCTGAGTTCCTAAATTCGGAGAAATCATAATGAGTAAGGTATTGATAGTTGTAACAATGTAGCACAAATATGTATTAAATACGTTAATATTAAATATCCACTGCAGAAACTACAGTTTAATACCTGGAGTACGGTCTAGATGGCATTGCATTTGAGACTGAGGTTATACTTCCATGACATCTGTAGATATTTACAGACTGCTATTCTGGCTCTCTACTTTCTTGAAAAGAGGTAGAAAGGTAGACTGGAGCTTGTTAACCGCTATGAATGGTGGGTTTGTTCCTGTCGAAAAATCAGACAAGTTTGACTTTTAGTTTAAATTGCTTGGTGTTTCCAACCTGGGTTCTAAAATGGGTTGTCTTTTTGGTAATCTTCAAAACATTGATACTGTTGAATGGCGTATGGCCAGTCATACGCCAAAATTTCAACAAAAACTGACCTAGACCGTTTTACGGTTAGCCCACACGCTGAGGTGTACAATTTACTTTTTTTAGGACACCTTAAAAGGTGCAACAAAAAATAATTTTTTGAGGATTTGTCAAATAAATTTAAAGTCGGATCACAGATTTAAAAAGAATGATAAAGGTTTTCCGTTTTACTTACGCACCCCACTTTGTTAGGATAAGTGACAGTACTAACGCCACGCGATTTTCCAATTAATTACGATAGAATGTAAACATTTAAAAAAAAAGAAAGTTATTTTGTTGAAGTTGTTATTATTGATGGTTTTGCTAGATAATAATCGGGAATACGTTAGAGTTCGAGTGCTAATAGATATTGCTCACTGTAATATAATGTATTTCAACATTTTAAAATTATTTTTGACATCCTTGGGAAGGTCAACAGTTTTGATAAGATTAGAAGTCTTATCAAGCGTATCATGATGACTAAGATTGCGTTAATTTGGTGTTGATATGTACACAATTTGCTGCTATTTATGACAACATTTTGTGATTTAAGATTTGGATGCTTAAAATAGGTATAAGAAACAAAGGTATAAGGTATAAGCAAGCAATATTCTAAGACATGTTTTGTCTTTAACAAGACACATCAGTTACTCAAAATGTTATGGTAGAAAATTGAAAAAAATTAAAAAGTTGAGAAATAAGAAGTAAGACTTACTTATTATAATCTAAAAATTTTGTTAAATTTTAACAATTAATATGAGTTAAATAACAGTTAGCTCTTTCTCTATAATAAATTTGTCAGGATGTCTATGTTTGAAGATGATTGTCATCATATATTCGCTTAAAAACAGTGTAAAAAATAGCTACATTATCATCAACAATCTACTTCAACTTCATCCCTTTATATTCATTGCTATAGAAACGCTCGAACGGTCAGACGAATCGATTGGGCAACATAATGAAACATATTTACACATAATATACCTGACCTGACCGGTCAATAATACCTGTAAAACAACTCACCGGGGGGGCTTTTTTCCCTCTCGCGGAATTCTCTTCCTTTCAAACTACTAGAGACATCACCAGGTCTATTGGACTTTGACGACCACGCCATGAACGTGATTGACCTCTATTTACCTCAATCTTTACCCCTTTTTTTTAGCTTTGTGTTTTCAATGATGTTTTTACGGTTGCGGTACCTAATTCGCAAGCAACGTGAACGGTGCTGCTAGACCTCATTCTAAGTATGTAAAATAGAATGTGCAGGAATAATGCATAATAAAAGAAGGTATCCAATAAATATTAGCCTAAGGACATTACGCAATACTCTGTCATACTGACAAGAACATACGTAGAGAACCAGGATAACTGTCTCTACATACCTACAGATGTCAAGGAAGTACAACCAAATTAGTCTAAAATGCAACGTCACATGAATCGTCCTCCAGGTATTAAACTATAGTTTCTGCCGTAAGATATTTTGCACTTACATATTGAATACATATTTGTACCGACAAGTCATCAATAATACTTTACTCATTATTCTTTCAAGTTCAAAGAGTCAGCACTAAATTTATACTTCTCCTTTAATTATGACACTCAACAAGACATTATTAACAACAACACGTTAACTATCTTTCTCTCTTAAAAAGCAATTCACAGTTCAAACATTTATAATAATGCCCGATCTCCGACCGTCCAGAGGTCTGTACTAATCGTCATCATCCCTCTCCTAACTGCCACTTAACTTTTCCAGAGATGCTAAAGACCAATTTCTCTCTATATAACTTAAAATGCTTTAAAAACCCTGTCGGGGTCATTCAATTGTTTAAGTTATTTTCCGTCTTTTTTCTGCATTTTACTTTGAATATAAATATAGATTATTATGAAAATATAAATTCTTACAAGAAAAGCTTGGAAATTTCGATGACATTTCAATTTCAAATACAGCTAGTTTGGCAATACCGCCAAAATAGCTGTATTGATACTACTTTTGATATAATTTCTGACTACTCTGATGTCAAAAATAAAAGTAAACAATGAATTTGTCAAAGATTCTATTCACTCTATTGTGTACTAAAAATTCAACTACGTGAACTTCAAAAAAATTCATTTTTTTAAAATTGCAATTAAATATTTAAATGTTTGAATATAAAATATTTGCGATGTGTTTAGTAATATTATCTGTTTATTGCTTTAGCAAATAGTTTAGATAAGTGTGAACTGAAAACCCCAACGTCAGCAAGGCCACACGAATCTCTATTTGCATTCCCTGTATCACATTTAATTCTCGCAACATCCTACCGGTTTCCTGTAATTGTCTATCATTCCCGGTTTCTGATATCACAGAACATAATAATAATATGTTTCAAATTTCATTGACCATGAACGTGCACGCGTAGTCCTAAATCATTCCCATTGATAGATTCTTTAGTATTTGTAGTTCGAAGATTAATCATCTTTCAAAGTCATTTTAATTATGGCTAATTAATCCCTACTGACCCTAGATTTTTTTGAGGCCGCGTGTAACTTGGTAGTATGTAATAAAAAGCAAGTGTGAAATTTGTTTAGAAGCTGATGAGAATGTTCCTTTAAAACCAACGGTAATTATTACCAAGAAATTATGCAAATCTCTTTCTGTAATCGGTAAAGAATTTGGATTTTTTGCAAATAGAAAATCCTTCATGCACTACGTCACGTACGCTATGCGGATATTTTTGATCTTTTATCTACTCATCGCAAAATGCCAGATAAAAAGCTTGACTAGATAGAAACCTCTATTTTGCAAGTTAATTAAATGGAAGTTTGATCTTATTATGATTCAACAAATTTTCTTTAGGTAACACATTTGAAAGAAAGTGCCGTTTCACTTTTTAATTCTGGGTGTGAAGAGATAATCGGCACTTTATAATGGATTAGGTTTTTACTATGTGGTATTTAATAAGGTGCTAAAAAGTGTGACATTCAGTTTTCATAATTTATATTTCTTGATAAGCAAATTGCTGTAAAACCAGAAATATTTAAACGTGTTTTGCATGGCAAAGCAGCAATTTAATTAAGTCAGACTTGGCAATAGAGTTCTTGAAATATAGTAAACATGACAAAAAAAAGACAGGAAACAACTGGTAAAAATAAACAAAAAGAAGTAAAGAGTAATTAGTTGTCGGAGGGTTACCTATATTCTAAATTTTTCATAATCAGTTTGTCATTCTAAAAGTTACCGTCTAAGGGTATTCTTGACCATACGTAATGAAATAATATAATAAAACAATTAACGTGGGGCTTATAAATTAGATTGTGACATTCTATTTCGAATAATATTTGGGACACAAATAAAAATATTGCTAAAAACATAAACTTTTGATGAATTTTTGTGGGTTTACTTCGGCTTTTTAAATATTTGGTAGAAAGGTAGTTTTTTATTTGCTCGAGCTATAAATAGATCTCACATAACCTCTAAATGGACAGAAATTGTTACTATCGTACGTACAAGGTAAAAATTGTTGTATGCAATAACTTGATCTTGGAATATTTTATTATTCTTACGTATTATTTTTAGGGTTTGACGGTTTTAAAAGACAATTTTCACCTTGCCGAACGGCAGCAACAATTGTAGGTTATTTTAGAACTATTGAAAGCCTGAGCGAATAAAAGGGTAATTGTTTACATTATATATTATGCGGTTTTTCACCAAAATCTTTTGCAGACATTAATAAAAGTTTGTACAATTAACTTATCTGGTAGAAAAACTTACGGAAGTGGGAATGAAAAAGGGGTGCTGAGCGGAAAAAAAATATATGAAATATGTGTATAAAAAGCGTAAATCGTGCCAAAATAGTGAAACTATTAACTTGTCTATAAATATTTTAGGGCAAGGTAAATCTACGAAAATGGTTTTCGGTTCTAAAAATATTTAAAAAAATAATGAAATATAAATTAACTATAATTACTACCTACGCATGAGGCATATCAGAATATAAGTCAGCCCCATATGTCTAAAAAACGTGGAATGTGGATTATATCTTCAATTAGACAAAAGAAGCACAAAACTCAACAATACACAACACAATCGCACAAATAAAGCTAATAAGGATATTACACAACAATTAGCAACCACTAATAAACATAATTATTAATATAAATTAGTATAAACTAATATAAAAAGCAATAACACGCACTAGTCGAAAAGCTATGAAAGCAATGGACAGTTCTGAGCCTCCTCTACCACAATCTCAAAACAATTTTTTCCTGTCTGATTAAAAAAATTATTCTATAGGTTTAAAAAAATGGTATGACAAGAAGAGATGGTATGACAAGAAGAGCCCACAAGAAGCATGCTGGTCAGTTTAATGAGTTTAATTTTCCGGGGAATTTGAAAATATTGATCAAATAATATTCATTATTTTTAAAAAGATTATTTAGTGTTAGTGACAATTCATTTATAAACATAGTTTAATTTCAACGTGCTACTATTGTTTATAATAATAACAGCCATGCACAAAATATTCAATACGTTAAAAGTGTACGCTGTATTATGAAATCTACTGTGTTCTATGAAGGTATGTAAATATTTTTTTCACCCTCTAATACTAATTTGCACAAATTTTGAGTGCTCAATATCGTTTTATAAATGTATTACATACAGACATTCCAAGAAAAAATTTTTTCAGCTAAGAGCCTAGTAAATGATGTAAACGATAACCGTTGTTTTTAACGATATTAAAAAAAAATTATTTAATTTGTGTCCCAGCTGTTATTTGGGGTAAAATGTCACAATCTTTTTGTAAGCGTTGCCTATACGGAACTATTTTATTGCTGCATTTTATTACGTATGGTCAGGAATACCACTCTGAGACCTTGTATACGCTTTTTTATTTAGTTTCATAAACTTTTCTAATCAGACAGTGAGCTGTTCTGCATAGAGATTACAGTTCTCGCTTTTTTCCTGATCTTTAACTATGAAATAACCATTTTAAATAAGAACGTTTCACGCGTCAAAAGTGACAAAAAAAGTGACATTTTGTGTTCTTGGATGCTCATATTTAAAGAATCAAAAAAATTTATTACTACATATAAATGCTGTGGTAGTTTTTTTGTATTTTAAAAATGTTCAGTTAGTTATGGTGCCGCTTTAAAATAAGTAGTTATTTAGTTATTCTATAAGTTCTAATTTGTAATTGCATTTACCTTTCATACTCTTAAATTTTACATTATTTCACTACTTACAATAAAGATGTTATCTGTTTGAAATTTAAATAATTTTCTCTATTTCTTATATGTTTCAAAAAATTTTAGGTCTAGCAAGCTGTGAAAAACAAACGTATTGAAAACTTGTAAGGTTTTATTGATCTTATAAAAAATAATGGTTTATTGTAAAAACGTTTGAGATATACCTGGCAGTATATGTTAATGCACTAATCTCTCAGAAACTGTAGAAGACCGTTTTTTATTCAGGGTACTGTTTAGCTACTTGGTTAGTTCTGTTCATAAACTCAAGACACGCGTCTCTTTGGATTGTATTTTTTTTTACTTTTGTTGCTTATCTCTCTCATTATGAGCGATAAAATATTATAATTACTTATCATCCATCTTGTCCTTGTATTGGTGAACCTTTTTTCTTTTTGTAGAAAATTAATAACTTACTTTAGTTTAAAACAACCAAATTAGAAAAAAAAAGATATACATGTCTCAAAATTGCAACAACTTACTCTTTGACCAGATCTCCAAACGCATCTGTTTTATAGAACCTGACTACCAGTTTTATGGAAATTAGGAGTTGGTCTGTTGTAAAGTATTTAGAGAGGCAAAGTTGTATTTGCACTAAATGTTTAGCTCAACTATACCAAAAATTTGTCTTTTTTAAGACAAAATGTTTGTTACGTTTGTGATTTTTACAACAGACGCGTTTCGAATGGGGTTTTTTAAATCTACCAAGATGGGTTTTCTTACAACACAAGACATTTATAATTGAATTTTGTTTTTGCAACGGCCATCAAGTTAATAAACAATAGACGTATGAAACCCGACCATGTCTTGGGGAATTTCGTCCAAAGTGCTCTGTTGTAAGTGTAATCGAGACGAGATTTGTTGACACTCTCTATGTCTTAAAATTATTCCGGGAAACGGGCAGTGTTCAGAGAAAATCAAGATGTGGTAGACCTACAAAGCGTATCGCTGACAATGTTGAAAATGAGAGACAAGTAATGCCTCGATACGTCTTTAGGAAGATTTTCCCAACAGGTAGATTTATCATACAGCAAAAAATTGTCAAGAAAGTCCTTATATTCTATTCCTACAAAATGGAAGTAGACTAAGAACTTTTGCTCTCAGATTATGAAAAAAACAATGGTTTTTTGTAATTGATTTAATCAGACAAAGAGTAACGATGTTCTTGATTTATTGTTCTTTAGTGATGAAGCTTGGTTTCATCTATAGGGTTATGTAAACTCACAAAATATGCGGATGTGAACTGCGGCAACTCTCCTTTTTTTTTCAGGACTCATCATTACACTCACAGATAATTAGAATATGGGTTGGCATTTTGCTAAGAAGTTTAATCGGACTAATTTTCTATGAGGAATCTGTTAAAGCTGAGTGATATCAGGATGTTTTGGAGTAGTTTATGAACTATCCTGTTGAGTTACAACATGGTTATTTCCAACACGATGGAGCTACAGCTCACGTAGCTTATGCGGCTTTAGGATATTTGCAGGAATTTTATGAAAATCGTTTGAAAAGTGCTTTCACATACCACATTTATCCACCTCGATCACCATACTTGACACCGTTAGATTATTTATTATTTCCAACTTTAAAAAATACGATATTTACACAACGTCTACACACAATTGTCGACTTGAATTTGCTGTAAATTTATGTTAAAATTGTATAGATCTAAGTACCCAAGCAATTCCTTTTTGATGTTTTACGGGATTAGTAAGTAATAAAATAAAATTATTACTATTATTAAAACATAACCTCACTATTCAGTCATGTTTAAGCCAGACCATATGCACGCTCTACTGCGACAAAATCGCAGAACCCGTCATCATGTTATATTGTTCATTCAAAAACTTCATAGTCTGTTGTACCGTAAATTTAAAAAAAATGACCCTGTTCTACTAAAAAGAGATTTACATAGTATCAGAAAACACAACATCATCGCCACAGAAAAAATTAAATGTGTATGCAAATAATGTTGGTACTTATCATCTATGTACTAATAAAGATAGAATTGAAAACTGTTGATTTGGATATCCTTTCTTCTAAAAACGATTTTATGACGGACTTTTTTGGTCTTTTGATATGCACAACACTTTTTTTAGCAAAAAGCTGTTAGCATTGGCGTTTCTGCAGCAAAACAAACATCCTTGTGACATTTGCAAGCAACTGTAATGATTATTTTGTAATATTACAATTTTATTATCAGTTCTAGCCTTGAATAGCGTTGTTGTCTTGAATAATAATTTATAATTTTATGGTATAAAATGCGTCACCGTGTAAAATAAACGTAACACAGAAGTTTTATCTCAGTTCTGATAATAAAGATTAATAAATTGTAATATATACAAATAACCTAATTTCTAGCTATACTTTTGATTTATCACCATTATGAAAGCTAAATTTTCAATAGAATCATTGATTGTGTGAAATTTCCTTGAAAATATGACACGTAACGGTACTATACAGTACGTTTTTGAAAAAAAAAACTTATTTATTTTAAACGTTATAAAGATTTTTTGTCACGACACGACCGACTCTCTCGGTTATTTATTGCCGATTATTCAGTGATGCATCCATCGTGTCTATAAATTGGTTGATGCGTAAAAGTAACAATAAAATCAAAATGTTTATCCATTGTCGCATTTTCAAGTCAGAATTTCAATGGAAAGGTCAAGCACAAGTAATTTTAATGATGACGCTTGTTGCAGCACGATTTTCAATGCCAAGACTGACTCACTTTTGGTATTTTTTTAAATTATTATTTCTTTTATAATAATTGAAGATACAGGTAAATACAGTATCTAATTAATTTTTTTTATTCTTATGGATTTGGATTCACAGAAACTAAATTAAAGTGAAATTAAGTTAACTGTCAATAAATGCAACATCAACATGTTTGATTTGTTGTTCTCACAAATTCTAACCAATTACGTAACGATCTACTATAATTTAGATTAAATATTTAATTCGACAATTACAAGACTAACTTGTTTGTTTTTATTTTATTTTGAAATCATCATTTTTACTGGTACTCTAACTTGTTTGTTTTTATTTTATTTTGAAATCATCATCTTTACTGGTACTCAAATCCGGGCGTAATTTAGCTTTTATAGCCCTAGAGCGTATAAAGTTGCCAAGATATAAATAAATAATGAAAATATTTCTAGTTACAATTTTAAATATAACTTTCTCATTTTTTCAAAATTGAATAGACCATTGCTTGGATTTGAAACAGGAATGCCACTTTAACCAAGTCCAAAGCTAACATCTTGTCCTCGTTTGCTTCATATATGTTTTTTGATGTTTCACCTGAGATGGTCTGAGCAATTTTGATTTTGTTATGTAAAGAAGTCTCAACGTATGGTTTGGCTATCTTATCCGACCGTCATCCACCCAATTGCTTCAAGCTTCTTGTATCACCGCCGTTCTCGGCCAGCATAGTAGCCTTGAAGAAATTTGCTTGCATCCGGTATTTTTAGGTACTCAGCCATCATCTGGGGCATTTTTCCTAAACTGTTTTTCCTACTGGCTTGAGAAGAGCACTTGACACCATGATAAGACAAAACCGACTGTTTTTCGAGTGTGGGTCGTAACTCAACATATTTATTGTACAAAGGAACGTAATCAACGGGATCATCGTTCGGGACAGTCGTAAACGGTCTCGGCGTGTAGGTTTTGAACCCCAACGAATTTTTACTAATAAAAGTGATCCCTTAACTGTCATATCCTGTATTTGTAAATCTTGAAGTTTCTCACGTCGACATGCTTTATACATGGCAAAAGCTGTAACCACCTGCAAATAGCATTCTGCAATACAAAAATGAAACAGCTATTACCAGAAGCTGTTATACCTTAACTAACAAATACGTTGAATCAGGTGCTATTAACATGAATTCTTGAATGCAATACCATTGACTTCTTAGCTTTGTCATCTAGAGAATTACTTTTTATAACCTCAATAAGCAATTGATTGTATATCTCACCATTTGAGATAAGCGAGCTATAACCACTTTTTTATTCAACGAAATTGTTTACAATCAAAAACGCTTACCTACAACAACAATACATAGCACACCAAAACTTAGACAAAACACTGATAATTGAAATCTTTCTGCTCAAAAAACTGTGTTATCTTATCTAGAAAACAAAATAGAACAAAACGTTCTCTTCTTTCGTCAGGTTTTAAACCTTCCCTCGTACCGTAATTTGAAAGAGAATGCTCTTAATACATAAACTATTTTTTTTATGTATTGTCTTAAAAAATGTAAATACATATATTATGTAACTGTATATCTCTTTAGGTTTCTTAAGATTTTAAAAGTAGGATTACAGAGAATGTAAATCTAACTAAGAATAAGTTATTTTTGCAGTTGAAGAGTTTTGTTTAATATGCGACTTTGTGATGTATGCTATTGCTCTTGCTTTTGTTGAGTCAAATTGGTTTAGCAAGAGCACAACACTTTAACTATATTCCTATTGCACCATATGCAGTTATTTTAATTTATGTTCTGAAAAACTACTTAAATAAGGAATCCAAGTTTTATTCATCTCCTGATGATGACCACTTGGTGGTCGAAAAATTATTTTGGAAAATGGTAAAACTGTGTCAATAATAAGAACATTTAGTTAATTTCTTGATTTGGATATGTTTTTTTTTAATTTTTTATGCGACAATAAAAAATTCTGCTGAAGTAAAGACTTGTGAAAAATATATTACACATAACAAAATTTATAACTTTTTACACAAAATTATTATGGCGTTGGTACTAGCGCTGTTTAGCGCGCATGTTGAGCATAGTACTCATTTTTGAGCAGATAAAATGGCGACCGCTCACTTTCTGCTTCAAGTAAGCGCAGCAGATGATCTGAATGCTGCGACCAGTGTATAACCTATATTTCTTGACATTTATACCTTGTCAGTGTATCTTGCAGTAGGCACTAACACTGATGCACTAACAGTTTATATTTTAGAAATATATATTTTGCCGTTATTTGATAGCAACAGCTTTAGTTAGAGGAATAAAAAGCAGAAGATTCACTGGCTGAAAATCTTTAATTCTCTTACTAATTTCCACTTTATATTTTGTGATTTTATCAACGAGAGTAAAACTCAATTGCGATAGTTTATTAATAAAATCCATGTTTTTATTATCTCGACTTGATAATCATTGATATGATAATAATTACTGACATTTATTCTATCATATTTGCATGAAAATCTGCCAGTTGTGTTTTATTTAATATCAAAAGTTAACATCTGTATAATGCTGTTTACATTATCTCTTTCATCAGCATATGACCTCTCGTGATCAAAAACAAAGATTGTTGGGCTGGGTTTAATAACTGGGATACTGCTATTATTATTATTACAATTACTACTACTATTATTATTAATCGAATGATTGTTAAAACTTGTATGTACGGGTACTCTATTATTATTATTATTATTATTAACTAATCATTTTGCCGTAAGTCATCAATTTGTATGGTGCTAATTAATTGCTTACTCAATCATTAATCTCTTACGTAAGAAGTATTAATAAAGAGAACTTTGACATAAAAACATAAATAAGCATAAATTTAAATGTGCTAATTGAGTAGGTAGATTATTAAAAGGAAATTTTATAGATAGTAGGAGAGTGCAATAATTATGATTTTTGCTAACTGCTCAGATTTTACTATACTTGAGCCGCAGGATAGATATGGTTATCTACGTTTTTGCGCGGAGACTGATGCGCCGAAATCCGATTTAAATTGCAACATAATAAAACCGTTTATAAATAATAATTGATGGCCTAAGAATTTAAATTTATTTAAGTAACCATAATAAACACAAATTTTGTGAATTGGGCTTAGGACGCTCTTGCACTATTTCAGCTTCACCAATACATTTGGTTTTACATTTGATTTTCATACATTTACATTTGATTTTCTAGAATTTTGATGGCCCCGGCTATTTTATTTTTGATTTCCATTTGATTTTAGAAAAGTTTTTCTATTTGATCATTTCGTGAGTTGTAAGAGTCACCTATCCTGTTGCAAAATTTTAAACGGATATTTAATTTTTGTATGCTACCTGTCAGATCTGTGCACCGATTAAATCTAGCTTTTGTACTTTCACTGCAATTTGAAAGATTTGTACAAAGTACACTCACTTATCCGACTTCCATCACCTGTCAAATCTGCGGTACCATAATTACTACATTAGTTCCACAACATACACATTTTCTTCAGAGAAACGCCAAGGAACAAGTAACCTCGTTTAAACAGCAATTTACTATAATTTACTGTTATCTTAAGCATACATCAAATACTTTTTTAAATTGTCAAAACTGACATTTTGTAACACTTCTGTAGACATTAAGATTGAAGAAAAATAACAGGAACAGGTATAGGTAATGGAAACTTGAAAATTAAGTCAAAACATCGTAATTAACACGTTACAACCTAGACATTTAAGCTATTCCGGAAGTATTACATACTCATTAGCACTAATTTGACAAGTATTTTGACATTGATGCAGGAAAAAATGAAGCGTTTGGTTTGCTACATTGTGTTAAATTTATTTGAGTATTGTTTATAGTTCAAATATAGTTTACTGCCTTGTAATCGGAGCCTGACCCTTGATAATCTTAAATTGGAATTAATATTATTTTTAATGATTATTACAACATCTTAAACATGGTCTTACATCGCCGCAAAAGATTAGAAATTGCCGAAAGAAAAATCAAAATGCGATTAAAAATCGATTATGTAGTTGACTAAAACACGTTTACTAATAACTGGATTTCATCTACAACTTTGCCACATAAATTACAAATTACACTTATCGAAAATAATTTGTTTAATTGTGGTATAAACAATTGGATCAAAATCTTTTCTTGCAGATTATTAACAAGAAATGATTTTAAAGATTTAGATTTAGATTAGAAATAAAGCGTTATAGCACTGCGATCATTGGTCTATTGTGGTCTCTTTTCTTGAGCTGTTTGAGGTGCGTCTCAGTTTATAACTCCCTATCCAACTCCAAACCTATAATAAATTCCAGCAGCTGATGGCTTTAAAGATGACGTGTCTATCCAATATGTATTCTTGTCCTAAATATTTTGTACGTTGGGTTCTAATGGCGACGTATTCTGTTACCAGATGTTTCGAAGTTTTCTTTTCTTCTTTTGCAAAATCTGCATTTGTCATTATTTTCTAGGTCGATTCTCACCAGGTGTTTCCTTGACGACAGTGAGGGAAATAAGGGAACCTGCGAGGATGCGAAGCCTATTTTCAGTGAGGTTCAAGGAAATTTTGGACCTTGCATGGTCGAATTCTCTAAGAAATTTCTTAGAATGTCTCAAACCAGGAAGATTCAGCCAGCGTTTTGATCTGTCCGTCTCTCCCTTCATTTTAAATCTTTTCTTGTAGATGTGCTTTCCTAAACCACATAATGAGTCTGGTCCCACAAAAAAGCTTAATACGCCTTTTCTTGCGAGTTTATCAGTTTTCTCGTTTCTCTCTTTTCTCGAGTCTCTGGGTATCCTAACAGGAAAAAAAAAATTGTTATTTTTGCCCAGTTCGTTTAACTTGCTTCGACATTTTTATGCAATTTTGGAACTAATAGCACAGGAGCATAGTGCTGTTATGGCTGCTTGACTATCGGGGTGAATTGCAATTTTTTATTTTTGACTGTTTTTTTCTAAGTTAAATTCTACATATCTTCTGATTGGGTATATTTCCGCCTATTGATTTTGAGCATGTGGTTCGTTCTGGAATCGACTATTCTCTGTCTTTGGAGCCGTCTGTATACTATTTTATAGTACTTGTTTTAATTCACTGGTGGTGGGTTTTTTCGTCCAATCATTCCTGTTGCTTAGATTTACTATAACATTTTTTTCAAAAATATATTTCTTTACTTGGAAGGTTTAGATATGCACTCCGTCAGAGATGCCCAAGCTCTCTGACATTTGATTCTTTCATTTTTGGTGTCATTCTTAGTTAGTCTAAAAATAATTTTGCTCCCTGTTCTTGCTATCACTAGTGTAGAGGTGTCAGATCTGTAATAACTTCAAGTGCCACAAGGGCACGTTCTCATAGCTCTTGTGATGCACAAACACGCAAAAAAAAATTTCTACAAAATGACTTAGTTTTAATACAATAAAATTTATGTAAAAGTTGATTTTGATACCATTTCATTGTGAAAGTAATAATAAAATCTGGCTTTTTCTCTCATAATTTCATCTTTATAAAAAAGTAAAAAAGTAAAAGAAAACTGTCGCAATACATTTTTCAAATCTTTGTAAAATATTGGAAATGGGTTCTCTGTGAGATTTTAAATCTAAAGTGCTTAAAAGTTAGTACCTATTTAATTGAATTTTTTTATTAGTTGTGTGCAATATTCGCGTAGAATTATAAACACTTACAAGTGTAATCACAAAAATACACTGGACTGTACTAGTTTTGAATTTTTACTTCAGCTTGAAAAAAAAATACAAATAACATTTAACTTGAAATTATAAAAGTTATCACTATAATTCAAAAAATGAAGCCTTGGGATTGGTCAAAAACGATTATCATCGAAATAATATCAATAAAAAAAATATTTTTTTCAGCATAATGTGTTTGAAATGTATTCTCTTAAAATAAACATGTTGCAATTATTCTATGATCATTAAACTAAAACCTATCACGTTTTTATGACTTCAAAAGGTTATTGCGAAAGAATCTTGATGTGTTCAATAAAATGGCCAATAGGAGCTTTTAAAATGATACAATAAACTGCGAATCTATCGTAAAATGTAATAAAAGCGACATTTACAATCAGCTATAACGAAGGACACAAGATCTCAAAGCAAACATTGTAAATTAAAGCCCTGACATCATCAGCCCAGATAAAACCACTCTTTTGTCTTTCTATCTATTGAATATTTTCAATAGATAGAAAGACTGTTTTTGTAAAATATCAAAGAAAGTGATCGATACAAGATCTTTTAAAAAACTTTCTTTTGCGTCTCCTTTTTACTTCAGTTCAGTTTTCGTTAACAGGGGATGTATTAGCAGATGGTGGCAGAATGCGGTTAGGGGAGGTTATACGGTTCTCATGGGGAATTACTATCCCAAAACTTTGAAAATCGCGATTTCCAAAACCTCTAAATTATAAATTTACAAAGCTGGAGGATCCCAATATCTAATTCCAGGCGAATTTATGTTATCTTCAATAATGGACCCACTCGGACACTCACTCTAAATCTTTTTATCTCCATAAAATATTGAAAATTGTTTTACACTGTATAATCGTATCGTTTCCAATGCGATTACACAACGGAACTAAGTTTTATTTTTATCTGATTCGGGGATAATATCCTGGCAAAATGCAATACCTGTCGCCCAAAAGCAATTTAAAAGTTAAAAGAAAAACTCGCAGAGAAAAGGAAGTTGTAAAAATTGAATTGGAAGTAATCAGAGTAAGCAACTTATACTACAAAAATACAATTTGCATTTGAAATAGGCAAATTATCATTTAAAATCCAAGAAAACTTGATTAGCGAAAAAGAACTTTGCAACTTCTGAAGTTTCAAACTTGAAACAAAACATTTGCGTAATTATTATCATATTATGTCGAAAAGTAAAAAAGAAAGAAATAATATTGCGCTCAAAATTAAACAAAAAGTTTGAGTTTTGGATTTAACAAAAGCTTACAGATATCTTTCATAATATTAAAGGATGTCATTGAGATGAGAGGCAGATGAAAAAGGGAAAGAGACATCTTCCACTTAATTAAATTTGCTCTTTTTTTTGAAGCTTTCAATTTAGCGCGAAAGCTTGTAGTAAAACCAGTAAATAATGAAATGACAAGCTTCAGGTGCTATAATAATGTATTTTAGCGAGTGTTTTGTAAAATTTGGCGCCATGGTCAGTCAATGTTATGACTTTGTGTGAACGAATCATAATTTTTAAAACAATTGCTTCAAATGTCAAAATAATTACTGAATTTCTTGATTTTCTTAATTTAAGATGGTTTTTGCACAGGAATAGATAATTTTGTTGAGTTGATGGTGACTGGCAATACTCAATTCAAGCTTGTTTTCAAAAATTTTCCGATGCGATGTTGACTGACATCCAACACTTTTCATCATAATGTAACCCATTGTATTTAACTTTTTTGTGTGTGATCGTAAAAAGAAAACAAATTTTGAAAAGTTTTCAGTGCACCTTGAAAAAGTAGAAATATGAGCCGCTATTTAAAGACAGATTTATTATGCCAGTTTTTAGCTAAAAATTGAAAATTGACTGCTGACAAAATTTTACAGACATTTTTTGTTCAGCTTTATGACGATGAAATTGTGGACGGGTACTTTCAGCAAGACGGTACCACTCTACATACCACTTACGAGACCTTAAAAATAGTACAAGAATTTTATGATCGTTGAGTTATCAGCCGAAATACAGCCATATCTTATCTTTCAAGATTTTGCGACCTCACTTCATGTGATTTCTTTTTGTGGCTTTATTTAAAGAACTTGATTTTCTACCAACTTTTAGTAATTTTAAACGTATTAATAAAATTTAAAATATAAATATAAAAATTGCTATTTCATTTTTATAAATTAATAAACAATTTAAAACTTTTTAAGAAATTCTTAAAAAATTCTTAAACTATTTACAAAATTATATTATAATTTAAAATTTATTTAAAAAAATTCAAACCAATTTTTAAAGACGTTTAAAAACTTTTAAATTGGAAATTTAATATTTATTTTTATAATTTTTTTAAAAATTATTAAAAAATTATTGAAAATTTTTAAAAATTTTAAAAAATTATTAAAATTATTTAAAAAATTATATTAGAATTTAAAATGTATTTAAAAAGGTTTAAACAATTTTTAAAAACGTTAAAACATTTTTAAATTAATAATTTTATATTTATTTTTATATATTTTTTTAAAAATTATTAGAAAACTTTTAAATTACTTCAAAAATTATATTTGAATTGAAAAAGGTTCAAAACAATTTTTAGAGACGTTTAAAAATTTCTAATTGAAATTTATCGGAAATAATCTGAATTTTTTATTAAAAATTTTTCAAACTATTTCAATGCATTTAAATATTCTTTTTAAGTACTTTTTAAAAACTTGTTCTAATTTTTAGTAAGTTTTAAACGTATTAATAAGTTTTAAAAATGAAATATAAAATTTCAATTTTATTTTAAAATTTTTTAATAAACTTTAAAAATTATGTTGATCTAAAACTTCTTAGATGTCCCACGTCTTGTTGTTTCTGCTGCTCTTGAGTTCTTTATTGTCATTTTTGTTAATCTTATCAAATTTTCTGATATGTTCATATTCTCTTATTCTTTGTTTCAGTTTGCTTTTTCAGCCTGTTGTTTATTATTGTTGTTAGTATATTATACGCGGTATTTAGTAGAATTATTCCTCTAAAGTTTGCGCATACCATTGGGTTTCCTTTCTTTAGTATCGGTACTATTAGTCCCACCTGTCAGTTCTTCGGCATTACTTCAACTTTTTATATTTCTTCGATTACTTCGTACATTTGCTGGCTCAGCTCCCTTCCTTCATATTTTTACATTTTATTGCCTATATCATTTGGTCCTGCTGCTTTGCTCTGTTTTAGCTCACAAATTGTCTCTGCAGCTTGCTCTAGGTTTGGTATCACATTGTCCTTTGACGCTTCTTCGTGGCTTTCTAGCTCTTCATCCGATTCCTCGTCCTCCGTACTCAACAATTGCTTAAAGTATTTTTCCCACTCTTTGCACTCTATAGTTGAGGATGTTATTTTTTGGTTGTGATTCTCAGTATATTGATGCAGTTATTATTATAGTTTTCTATATTCTCCATTATCACCTCTTTTCATTTTTTTTATCTGATTTGATCTTTTTAACGCCGAAATTCCAACGTTTAAGATGGAACTTCGTGGAGTTCATAGTTTTATCAACCAGGCTGTTTATAAACATTCTACCAATTATCTTTGGCATGGGTACTATTGTTCAAACATATCGTATTATGTCTCTTCAAAGCTAACTTTGATGAATCTTTTATTGAATCATTAAGTATTAAAAGCTTGCCACTTTTTTCTGTTCAAATTGATGAATTCTTATAAAGTATTAATGGTTGATAACGTTAAGCGCTGAAAGCTCATTTTAAATTAAATGAGCTTTTGAGGAATTTTTTAATTTCTTGGCGAGTTTTACTCTAATACATTTCTAAGCAGTATAATGTTTGCAAATTTCTACGCATTCTTATGATGTGATTCTAAGCAGCTGGTTAATCTAACATAAGCTGAAATTGCTTGTATAGGCTTTGCATAATTATAGGGGTTGTAGCCCTTATATATAAATATTTAATAATGAATCTGCGTCGTATGAAGATAAATAGAAATTATTTGAATTTTAAATGATGAAATGTGAGTTTTAAAGCAGAAATTATGTCTATATCGACTGGTAATAAGTCTGTTTACTCTATTTATATTTTAAATTTATTTCTAGTTTATGTTTGACCGTCACAAATTGACAGTGCCGTAATCATCCTATTCATGTCACGATTTGCCAAGCCTAAATCTCATTCTGTCATGATAGTTTGAATGTAATATATACAAATCTGCATTATCGTGTCTGGAGCAATCAAGCAAATTCCTTAATTATACTTGCTGGTATGTATTTTATCCTCCGGTGGCGAAAAATTGTACACTAAAGTTTTTCAAATTGTACAAGGTTAGGTAATTTAATAAAAGAACTATTTTTTTTACGACGTAGAAGAAAAAAATTTAATTGGAACAAAAGAATTCAAACAATGCACTTGTTTTGTAACATTGAATGACAATTTAAGGAAGATTTTATTTATACACAGTTCTGAAGTGTAAACGCTGGTGTATATCTCTGAATCTGACTTGCATAAGCAGGACAAAGATACAAGTTACTATGAAGCTTAATAAATATATTAAACAACAACTAAAATGTAAAATTAAACACACAAGAAAAGTTATCCGAAAATTTTAGAAATTGATTTGTAGTAAAGAACATAATTTCACGAACGTATGTAAGCAGCTGTACTTGCTTTTGTGATCACAGGACAGGTGAACTCTGTGTTCACCAAAGCATTGAAGGTTGAAGAAGTATTTTACTGAAGAACAATGTAATAATCCCACTGAGGCTGTGAAACGGGGGTTTAAAGGAGTGTTGGAGTGAAGGCTGTCACTTGATTTTGATTCAAGCAATATACTAAATTTAGTATATTGCTTGAATCAAAAAAACAAATACAAAAAAAGTAAATTTACTAGGCGCTGCAACACCACAAGATGACTGAAGGACGTATGCGATGTGGTTCAAAGTTCTTTTGGAGACTGTAGGGAATCTGCAAGAGAACTAAACTTTTACCGCATCAAGTAAGAACGGGGTGGCTGAAAGACCTAGTGGATGGTGATCTTTTTTGGTGAGAAATGAGAACGGAATGGGTTTAGTTTTGCAAACGGGCTGGAGGACTTCCTGGCTTAGTGAGCATAGAACAGGTGGTAGCACTACCTTGTGACAAGGTCTATATCATTGCATAATAGGAAGTGGATGACAATATGATGTAATCAATGAGGCTGTAATACCACACTGTCAAAAAGAGTGCTTGACTAGAGGCTGCTGCTTGATGTTGCTTCAGAAAAAGGCAATGTTGCTGTGTATATCTCACTTTTATAGAAAACCTGACCAAGGTGCTTTAAAAGAAGCTGAAACATAGTGTATCTAATTTATTGAGACGTCCACAAGATGGCTGAAAAAGCTTTGCCAAAAACAATGCTTTTTCGGTGACAAGTGAGATCCTAAGGGGTGTAGTTCCACGAGATAGTTGAAAGACCTGCTTAAGAAACATGTTTTTTTGGCAAGAAATGAGGATGAAATTAGTGGATTGAAAGGTGGTTAAAAATCTGCTGGAGGGTAATGTTTTTGGTTACAAATGAAAACGGAATGGAAGTGGTTCTACGAACTGGCTGCAGGACTTGCTTAAGGGTGATGCTTTTTCTGCAATAAGTGAGAACAAAATTATTGTAGCTCTATGAGATGGTTGAGAAAACTACTCGAGAGTGAAGCTTCTTTGCTCACAAGTGAAAACGAAATGGGTTTATATTGTGTTCTTACCGCTCTAATTGGTAGATAGTGAAGTTGTGTGTCAAAAACATTGCCAATTAACCAATCACAGAAATCGTGAAATTAAGGGTCTTGTGAAAAAACTGTAGGACTTCCTGGCTTAGTGAGCGTAGTCATGACAATTTGATATAACTATTGATGCTGTAATACCACACTGTGTAAAGAAGTGCTTGACTAGAGGCTGATGCTTGATGTTGCTTCAGAAAGAGGCGATGTTAGTAGATAATTATAGTAGGTACTAGCTCACTAGTTCCAATTTCTGCCACCGAGGGCGCCACTTGTCGACCGAGGGCGCCACTTGTCGGTTCTGATCCATGCTAATGTCGGTAAGGTAGGGAGCTATCGGTTCTGATCCATGCTAAGTTTAGTTTCCAGGTTCTAGATGGCGCCACTATCGCGGTAAGGAGCTATCGGTTCTGATCCTTTAGTTACCAGATGGCGCCACTATCGCGGTAAGGTAGGGAGCTATCGGTTCTGATCCTTTAGTTACCAGATGGCGCCACTATCGCGGTAAGGAGCTATCGGTTCTGATCCTTTAGTTTCCAGATGGCGCCACTATCGCGGTTGGAGCCACCGAGGGCGCCACTATCGGTTCTGATCCATGCTAATGTCGGTAAGGTAGGGAGCTATCGGTTCTGATCCATGCTAAGTCTACCAGATGGCGCCACTATCGCGGTTGATCCTTTAGTTACCAGATGGCGCCACTATCGCGGTAGGGAGCTATCGGTTCTGATCCTTTAGTTACCAGATGGCGCCACTTTGTCGGTAAGGTAGGCCACTATCGGTTATCACCAAAACTATAGAGCTGCTTAGTTGTGACGTCACTAGCAATATGGCTGCTTAGTTGTGACGTCACGAGCTGTAATAATTGTCAATAAAAATCACAAAAATGGTTTATAGACATATTTAATAAGCGCTAATCTAGACAAACTAGCGCACCTATATTAATCTTCTAAAAAACTGTCAAAACCAAAAGTATAGAGCTGCTTAGTTGTGACGTCGTCGTCACCAGCTGTGAAAATTCCATGCTAAGTTTGGCGCCGCCACTATCGCTTAATATTTTAGTATAGAATTAGATTTAAAATTAGGAATGGTATCAATGTGTTTTCCTAAAGATAAGATCTAACCAAGTCTTGTTACGTCACACAAGTCGCGAATCTGTAATTAGCAGACCCCACCAGCAGGTATTAGCGGACAGCCCCCACCAGCAGGTCCCCAGGTATTAGCGGACAGCACCCACCAGCAGGTATTAGCGGACAGCACCCACCAGCAGGCCCCCAGCCCCACCAGCAGGTATTAGCGGACAGCCCCCACTAGCAGGTCCCCAGCATCCCTCTAAAATTTTCTTTAGGAAAAAGGTTTCAGGAAGCAAGTAGAGATAAAACAATGTGTGAAATAAGTTCTGTTAATTAAAACACTTTATCGTTTTTTATAGTTTTTTATTAAATTCACATTTCATTATAGAAAATATATATTCTCTCATACGATATCTTTGATTATTCACCATTGGCCTTTTTACTATTTGTGAAATTATTCTTTTTCAAAATCGCTCTTCCTCCTGGTCATCATCTAGGTGAAAAAACAGTCAAAAGAAAGATTATTAAAATATAAAATGTTTAGAATAATTAATGTTTTTTACAACAGATAATCACAATAGAAAAATTTATTCAAAGAAAATAATCAACTAAAAAACGAGTTAGGTGAAAAAACAGTCAAAAGAAAGATTATTAAAATATAAAATGTTTAGAATAATTAATTTTCTTACAACAGATAATCACAATAGAAAAATTTATTCAAAGAAAATAATCAATAAATTTATCTCAAAAATAATACCAAAAACTAGATTAATTTTCAACATTTAAGAAAATAATCAATAAATTTATCTCGAAAATAATACCAAAACTAGATTAATTTTCAACATTTTTTTTGATTGCGTATTTGACGCATTTTAATTAAAAAACATTATGTGTGTACATATATTTTGAATCTGATTTTTCTTCTACAGAAAATTCTAGATCTGTCGTCCAACGATCACCAGTAAAACTAAAAAACGAGTTAGGTGAAAAAACAGTCAAAAGAAAGATTATTAAAATATAAAATGTTTAGAATAATTAATGTTTTTTACAACAGATAATCACAATAGAAAAATTTATTCAAAGAAAATAATCAACTAAAAAACGAGTTAGGTGAAAAAACAGTCAAAAGAAAGATTATTAAAATATAAAATGTTTAGAATAATTAATGTTTTTTACAACAGATAATCACAATAGAAAAATTTATTCAAAGAAAATAATCAACTAAAAAACGAGTTAGGTGAAAAAACAGTCAAAAGAAAGATTATTAAAATATAAAATGTTTAGAATAATTAATGTTTTTTACAACAGATAATCACAATAGAAAAATTTATTCAAAGAAAATAATCAATAAATTTATCTCAAAAATAATACCAAAACTAGATTAATTTTCAACATTTAAGAAAATAATCAATAAATTTATCTCGAAAATAATACAAAAACTAGATTAGTAGAATTCCTATGAATTAGTATGAATTCCTTAGGAATAAGAATGCCAAAGAAAAGTTACCTGTATTTGTGTGTAATACTTCTAGGCAATTGAACATGTTCGGCTTTAATTACAATAGCAGAAGCAGCTTTAATCTTCATTCGAATAATATAGACATTAGAATCTTCGCGTCCCCCAATAGACAAACTACAAGAAGTCAACACCCAATGAGGCTTGTTTTTGTATGGCAACTAATATTAATTGAGAAAAACAACGATAATAGGTTAAAAGTTATCAAAGACAAGATTATTGGTTTATGGCTACATGCGTCACAAATTAAAAAAATAAAGAAAATAACAATAATGATGTCCTATTTTTCGATAGATTAAACTAAATAATTACAAAAATTGCTATAATTTGATATTATTTTTCTACAAAAAATTATTGTCTAATCGATTCTATTGCATAAATTACAATGCTTTTGGAGTATTAGAAAAATATTCTGATATCTTATTGTTTATAATCTTAGCGCAAAGCACACATGACCTGCTTGAAAAATAACAAAGTCATAAAAATTTGATTCTGAGAAAAGAGAAAAAAAATAGTAAACAAAATGCTCACCAAATTTCATCAATAAACAACGGCATTGAATAGGATGGAATAACTTCTTAATCATTTTGTAAGAAGTACTGTTGCTGTTTCAATTATTTATTTTGATTTATAATGTAATGTGTCGAGAAACCATTTTGTAAAAATCAAAATTTTTGGCAAAATATGCGTCATTTTGATCAAATATTTTACATAAATCATATATAAAAATATATTTTTTTACAGAAATGTATGTTTAAGATGATAAATTTCCTTCAAAACTAATTTCAAATTAAACATTTGTTATTTTATTAATACTATTGTCAAAATTAAATATTGTGACAAATATTGTAATTTTGACAATAGATTTAAACCCAATTTTTTATTCTCGTCAAGTATTTCTACGTTTTTTTTGTTTGAGAAAACGGTTTATATTCATAAATAATATATAATTAATTGATTGCTTTGGAATCTTTAGCACAATAAACTATTCACACAGTTTTACTATTTGCCAAAAAGTTTTTGTTTAATAAATCCCAACAGATCTTTCAACCACCATTTTTTATAATTTAAGTTTAAATATTTTTTTAAATTTTGAGTGATGGTGATCACTTGATGGTCGAAAGAGCTCTCGAGATTTATTAAACTTTTTGACAAGTGGTAAAATTGTGTGAATAATAATATGTTCAACTCTTCCTGTCCTCGAGGCACAGCAGTTTTGCCGGATTCTGACAATATTAGTTTTTCAATAATAGGTACCTATGTTATTGTTTCTATTTTTATAAATAGAAGTTGAAGCGATAAACAAATAGATAAGATAATATTTTATAATATTAGTTAATACTTATCTTGTAATGAGTATATAAACACTGCTTATAAAAAAATCTATTTTATTTTTTAGTGGCATAATATTGTTGATTTTCGTCATGGATACGATATATGAAACGTATCTCATATCTCCCTTGGGACTTTGTAAAGTTTTTCACCCTCCCTTGGGGCTTTGTACTCACTGTTGATAGTGCATGCTTATGAGAAGCTGTATGGGTTTCCTGACTTTGACTTAATAGCCAAAGAAATAATGCATTATAAAATTTACTATTTTAAATCAATATGAATACAGCTTTTATTTTCTATATTGTAAATTAGTAAAAAAAAGGTAAAATAGTAAGATTTAAAGTTAGAAAATTGAGATTTTAAACATTTAAGATGTTTTAAAGTCAACCCTGATCAGATCTAAACCATCATAAATAATTGATTATTTAACATATTAATATTGTATAATAGTTAATTTGATACACAAGTTCATGGTCAAGGTAGTCTAGGAAAAAAATGCAACAAGAGCACACTTTGTATTTTCCTATATCAGCAGCTCTTTATCTCACATGATGCTATTTTCGTTTTTAGACAAAATATTGGAAATATTTTATAGATTGCATATTAAGTACTATGCCTACATAAATATACATTTTTATTTTTACCAAAAATATGTGCTATCACAGAAAAAATGCCGTCATTTATGCGGTAAATTGGTGAAAAAAGTAGTTTGACCGCTGACAGATTAAAACTAAAACAGCGCATTTTTATGTTTAAACCAAATTTTAGAAATAATGCAAGCTTTGTTGACACAGTGTACCAGATATTGTCAAAGTGTTGCTCTAAAAGTGTCAACAGTCTATGATTGGTATCTTTTAAAAAATACTTTTATATTTATATAACATAGTAGTATATCATCTAATATAATTTTTTTTCGTACCTTTTTAATCTTTTTTTAATTTGACTTGTTTTTTCTTCAAAGCTTTTGAATTTTTTATTACTTTTTAAATAGGTTTTCTTAAATCTTTTGTAAGTTTTTTTGTGAAACATTTGGTTGATTTTTTTGTTGTTAAACTTTGACAAAATTTTTGTTTCAAGTAATTTCTAAGTCTAGTTTATGTTACTTAATAGAATTTTTTATTCTGTTTTATCTAAATTTTGTTTTCTATTTTATAGTTATTTTTTTATTATTTTTAACAAGTAATTTAATTTATATTAAATAACTATTTTTTTTAATTTTGCTTGGTTTTAATCTATTTTTTAATTAATTATTAAATTAAAAGTTTTGATAACTACATATATTATTATGTATTTTTATAATATAGTATTTTTTTCTAGTATATCATATCTGAAGCGTGTTTTTTTTTTAATTTAACGTCGAAGCTTCTTATGAATGTTTAACTGGCTCTATTTCGGCTGATAACTCGACGATCATAATATTCTTGAACTATATTCAAAGTCTCGTAAGTGGTATGCGGAGTGTCTTGTTGAAAGTATCTGCTCATAATTTCATCGTCATAAACTGTGCAAAGAGTGGCTCTAAAATTTTCTTTCGCTTTCTAACAGCAGTCAATGTTCTATTAAAAAAATTAGCCCAATAATTCACCATTACCTCGGTGGCCATTACGAAAATAAGATTCCAGTCCCAAAATTCCCTGTTCTTGTGAGAAAACAATTTTAAATTCAAAAGCAAAGGAATGGTAAATTTACTAACTTTTTTCCCATTTGAAGCATTTGTCTCAAAAATTATGGTCCGTTTACTCAAACTCATAGGGATAGCCAAATGTAACGCCAATTTTTAAAAACATTTGCTATAATTATCAACTTAAAATCATTATCAAATTTAAACTTTTTTTTTCTCAATTGTTTTAAAACTTATTACATATTTATTTTGAAGTTACGTTTTATTTAATTTTTTATTGGTTATTTTTTAAACATTAATTATGTATTTCTCTTGCTTTTAGAATTTTTGATTAATTTTAGTCTAGTTTTTATTAATTTTTGAATAAAATGTTTTTTAACTACATATAATTATGTATTTCTATAACAGACTATATTTCTAGTTTATTATATCTACATAAACAATAGATGATCATCTAATTTTGAAATTCTTTTGTTGCTTATTTTTTTAGTATTTTTTTACTTTGACTTATTTTTTCTTAAAATCTTTTGAATTATTTATTTATTTTTAAGCTATTTTTTTTAAACTTTTGTGAGTTTTACTTTTAAACATTTGCTTTCCACCAACTTTTATAATTTATTTATAAAAATACTTAATTGTTTTTTAAAGTTTGACAAAATCTTTATTTCAAATAATCTCAAAATTAATTCTATTTTATTTGGTAGCTTTTTTTATGTTTTGTATTACATTTTCTTAGTTATTTTTTTATCATTTTTAATTATTAATTTTATATGACATGTGATTTATTTCCAACTAATTGACATTTTTTAAAAGTTTAGTTTGGCTTTGGTTTAGTCTTTAAACTAAATATTTTTTAAATAAACGTATTTTTATAACATAGTATATTTTTAGTATATCATATTATTATTAACTATAGATGATCAACTGAGTTTAAAAACCGTTTTTTCTTATTTTTTTTTTGTCTTTGTTTATTTTGACTCAAATTTATTGAGTTATATATATTTTTTTTTTAAATAGATTTTTGTTTAATCTTTTGCAAGTATTTCTTCATAAAATTGCTTTTAACAAGCTTTGATCATTTTTAATTAATTACGATAAAAAATTATTTTGTTTTTATTAGAACTCACCAGTCACAATTAAATTTTTTGTGAATATACCAATGCGTAAAAAATAGATAAACGTATTTAAAAAAAAAACAATTAAATTAATGATATAATAATAAACATAAACTAAACTCAATAAACATTATAAAAAAACACGTTTCATTGATATTGAATTTGTTTAAAAAAATATAAAAATAAATTAAAAAAATAAAGTTCAAGCAAAGCCTTAACAGAAACCAAGCCAAAAGAAATTTTAAGTTTAATTTAAAAATTGAGAAGCGATTTTTAAAACATTTAAACCATAAACAAAATCAAGTTATTTTACAAAAAAATTTAAAAATGCAAAAACTGTAGGTGAAAACAAAATGAAAAAAACTTTTATAATTTTTCAGAATCTAGATATAAAATAAATTTAAAAATATAACAATAGCTTAAAGATATTAAACAAAGATGTCTAAAAAATATATGAAAAAACATACATGGATAAAATATAAACATATACTTATATGTTTTTGAAAAAAAGAAAACAAAACAGAAATAGATTAAAAAAATAATAATAAAAAATCCGATAACAGAAATGATTATCTATGGTTGCTGTAGATACGATATACTATGTTATAAAAATAATACAATTAAAAATAATTTGAAGAAGACATTGTAAAAAAAAACATTTAGATCAAAAAATTTTTTTTCTCGTTTTGTGACGTATGTAGCCATATACCAATAATCTTGTCTTTGATAACTTTTAACCTATTATCGTTGTTTTTCTCGTTCAATTTCATCGTATCGAGATTGTTGTCGCCGAATGCATGCGAAAATTGTAACATCATATGATTTCAACTTATTATCATCGTCTTCCGACGATGATGAATAAGCCTCAGATAAGATATAAAAGTTTATGCATATTCAATTTTTCGATTAATTTTATTACATTGTACTTCGCATAACATCTAATTAATTTTCAAAATAATTTAATAATTTTAATTTTTAAAATGTCGAAAATTCAAGAACTTAACAAAAACGCTTCATGCGAATTTAAGAAAAAACTTAATCCCGACATCGACTTAGAAGTTGATAAAGAATATAAAATAAGTGAAATTAAACATGTTAAAACGCGATTCGGTCCATCAGCCGTGGTTGAACTGCTTGAAGGTAATGTCTTCCTTCCTAAACGTTTAACGGAATCAATGACTGATGAGTGTATCAAGGACCTTCTAAGTGATAATGGTTCTGTTTTAATCTTTAAGGGAAAAAAGCAATGTGGGATGGTTCAACCTGCATTTATATATTCTTTCAAAAAACTTTAATTTTCTATATTTGGTAAGTTGTATGATTTTTCTATAACATTCTCTAAGTTAAAAATTGATTTTAGATTCGTTTTAATGCTATAAAATTATTTTAAGTCGCTTTGCTATAATTTTAATTATTTATTTAATGGATATAAGTTAGCTACCTACAAAATATTTCAACATATACATATCTACATTTAGGTGAGTTCTAAATTGATGTTTTGTTGATTTGTTTTTCTAATCTGAATTTCGATTTTTTACAGATTTAGGATTATATATATAGATATTCCATTTTGTTAGTGATCCAGCAATTATTGTTTTTCACTTGTGTTCTAACGGTGCAGTTTTACAATTTTTTAGTGTAATAATGTCCAGTCATCCAGTGCCAAACGTAAGTTAATTTTTTTTAAATGATCTAAGATGTAAATAAAGCAGATGAGTTATGAAGTAATTTGAAATAATTTTTATTTCAGAATAAGTTTACTTGCGATTGGTGTCGTAAGCATTTCTCCACATTGTATAATAAAAATAGACATATGGCCAACTCATGTACTCCAAACAAAAAAACAAAAAATGTCAGAATCAAATGGTGAAATTTAAATTATTAGAAAATTCATCTATATTGATAATTCTTTTGCAGATTTGGTCAAGTGTGAACCATGTGATTGTTTTGTTAATCGCCAACAGTTAAAAAGGGATTAACATTTCGAATTGTAAAAAATAAAACATTAAATGATGGAAAATATGAAAAAATAAATGATAGTGTTGTTGAAATTAGCAATACAGTCAATACAATTGAACAAAACATTAATTATAAAATGATGGAAAATCAACGATTGATTGATGATAAATGGGAAAAATTAATGAATGAAAAATTAGGTGAAAGAATAAAAGCTTTAGAAGAAGCATCATTAAAACGTAAGAAATCAAATTCTTTAGAAAATAAACAAAAGGATGATGTAAAAAAAGTTCGTTTAACACCGTGTCCAGAAGGAAAGCTTTTAGATTTAAAAAATCAAGAGAGTGTAGAGAAGTCTATAAATAGCTTCAAATTCTAATTTATTATTAAAGAAAAATAATGTATAGTGTTGAAAAACAAAAATTAGTTGAAGAGCTACATAAACCTGCTCGAAAAAATTTCAAAAGACGTCGTACAATTATTAAAGGTTTGGATGATTTGTGGCAGGCTGATTTAGCACAATTGGATTACTATTCAAATTCAAATAATAAATTTAAATATATCCTAGTTGTGGGGAGCCTGCTGGGGGCTGCTGGTGTTTGAACCTACAAACTATCAGCTGTTATTACATTTTCGCTAGTGGCGCTTTGTCTGGAAACTTTCGCTAGTGGCGCCACACTTTGTCTGGAATGGTTGTAGGCAAATGATTGTGATAGGTGGCGGCGGTGGTCCGCAGCTGTCAGTGGTGGCAGCTTTTGTAGAAATGTATGATATGGGTGGAGGTGATGTTGTCCAACATGTATTAACTTGTTTAGTGTTGAAGTATATGTTTAGAATGTGAGATGTGTATAATAAGCGGTAAGCGAATATTTATTAATAAAACATATCTAATTTAAAGTTTACAGATATTGGAGGTGTCAACAATCTGTGTTAGAAAAAATTAATAGAGTTAAAAGATGTGTTAACCATATATGCGATGACTGAAAAATTTAATTCAGTTCTCACTATATAATAATTTAAAAAGTGATAGTTAATGGTATTGTATGTATATACATATAATTCAAAAAATAATATTTTCGAGCATGAAAAGATATCAGTGCTACTCTTATCAATATTTCCTCTTATTATCATCCGAAAGATGTAATGAAAACGTATGTGAAAAGTGTTTATTAGAAGAATACAATAATGGTATGGTAATGATGTTTTCAAAGAAAAAACAACATATGATTGTAAGGAAACAGTCAATAGAAATAATGAAAAAACGATGTTCAAAAATTTTTATTAATTGTGATCGCTGTGGTGACGAGTGTTTTAAAATAAATGACCTTGATAGCTGTTATCTCTGTAAATTATATTACTCTTTAAATGGAAATCAAGAATTTAAGAAAAAAATATTATTTAAAATTTAATGTATATGTGTGAGAGAGAGAGAGAGAGATACAATAAAAAATTTGTTTGTCTTATTTGATATCTCGATAATTTCATGTTATTGAATAAATTATGGTTTTTTACCTATTCTATTATACAAACAATATTTATTGTAAATTTATTGAATAAGTACACCACCACCTTTGATATAATTCTTTACTACCACCACCTTTGTTGTAGTTCTTTTATTTTTTAATGATTAATATTCAAATTTTTTTAATTTTTTTAACAAACAAGCGTCTAGATGTGTTAATATCTTCAAGTATTTTTGTTAAATTATTAAAATGTTCGCATTGAATAATTCATACATTTGAAAAATTATGTGTTCAAAATATTTTATATGGTTGTAAATTTCCATTAGGTTTGAATAAATTAAATTTTTTATTTCTTTATTCATTTTTTTGTATAATAAGATTTGGTCTAATATTTTCCAATAACTGTATACAATATTTTATGTATTTTGCAGCTTTTTTGTAGCTATAAGTACTATAATGATTGATTTTGTAGTTATCGGATTTTTTATTATTATTTTTTTAATCTATTTCTGTTTTGTTTTCTTTTTTTTCAAAAACATATAAGTATATGTTTATATTTTATCCATGTATGTTTTTTCATATATTTTTTAGACATCTTTGTTTAATATCTTTAAGCTATTGTTATATTTTTAAATTTATTTTATATCTAGATTCTGAAAAATTATAAAAGTTTTTTTCATTTTGTTTTCACCTACAGTTTTTGCATTTTTAAATTTTTTTTGTAAAATAACTTGATTTTGTTTATGGTTTAAATGTTTTAAAAATCGCTTCTCAATTTTTAAATTAAACTTAAAATTTCTTTTGGCTTGGTTTCTGTTAAGGCTTTGCTTGAACTTTATTTTTTTAATTTATTTTTATATTTTTTTAAACAAATTCAATATCAATGAAACGTGTTTTTTTATAATGTTTATTGAGTTTAGTTTATGTTTATTATTATATCATTAATTTAATTGTTTTTTTTTTAAATACGTTTATCTATTTTTTACGCATTGGTATATTCACAAAAAATTTAATTGTGACTGGTGAGTTCTAATAAAAACAAAATAATTTTTTATCGTAATTAATTAAAAATGATCAAAGCTTGTTAAAAGCAATTTTATGAAGAAATACTTGCAAAAGATTAAACAAAAATCTATTTAAAAAAAAAATATATATAACTCAATAAATTTGAGTCAAAATAAACAAAGACAAAAAAAAAATAAGAAAAAACGGTTTTTAAACTCAGTTGATCATCTATAGTTAATAATAATATGATATACTAAAAATATACTATGTTATAAAAATACGTTTATTTAAAAAATATTTAGTTTAAAGACTAAACCAAAGCCAAACTAAACTTTTAAAAAATGTCAATTAGTTGGAAATAAATCACATGTCATATAAAATTAATAATTAAAAATGATAAAAAAATAACTAAGAAAATGTAATACAAAACATAAAAAAAGCTACCAAATAAAATAGAATTAATTTTGAGATTATTTGAAATAAAGATTTTGTCAAACTTTAAAAAACAATTAAGTATTTTTATAAATAAATTATAAAAGTTGGTGGAAAGCAAATGTTTAAAAGTAAAACTCACAAAAGTTTAAAAAAAATAGCTTAAAAATAAATAAATAATTCAAAAGATTTTAAGAAAAAATAAGTCAAAGTAAAAAAATACTAAAAAAATAAGCAACAAAAGAATTTCAAAATTAGATGATCATCTATTGTTTATGTAGATATAATAAACTAGAAATATAGTCTGTTATAGAAATACATAATTATATGTAGTTAAAAAACATTTTATTCAAAAATTAATAAAAACTAGACTAAAATTAATCAAAAATTCTAAAAGCAAGAGAAATACATAATTAATGTTTAAAAAATAACCAATAAAAAATTAAATAAAACGTAACTTCAAAATAAATATGTAATAAGTTTTAAAACAATTGAGAAAAAAAAAGTTTAAATTTGATAATGATTTTAAGTTGATAATTATAGCAAATGTTTTTAAAAATTGGCGTTACATTTGGCTATCCCTATGAGTTTGAGTAAACGGACCATAATTTTTGAGACAAATGCTTCAAATGGGAAAAAAGTTAGTAAATTTACCATTCCTTTGCTTTTGAATTTAAAATTGTTTTCTCACAAGAACAGGGAATTTTGGGACTGGAATCTTATTTTCGTAATGGCCACCGAGGTAATGGTGAATTATTGGGCTAATTTTTTTAATAGAACATTGACTGCTGTTAGAAAGCGAAAGAAAATTTTAGAGCCACTCTTTGCACAGTTTATGACGATGAAATTATGAGCAGATACTTTCAACAAGACACTCCGCATACCACTTACGAGACTTTGAATATAGTTCAAGAATATTATGATCGTCGAGTTATCAGCCGAAATAGAGCCAGTTAAACATTCATAAGAAGCTTCGACGTTAAATTAAAAAAAAAACACGCTTCAGATATGATATACTAGAAAAAAATACTATATTATAAAAATACATAATAATATATGTAGTTATCAAAACTTTTAATTTAATAATTAATTAAAAAATAGATTAAAACCAAGCAAAATTAAAAAAAATAGTTATTTAATATAAATTAAATTACTTGTTAAAAATAATAAAAAAATAACTATAAAATAGAAAACAAAATTTAGATAAAACAGAATAAAAAATTCTATTAAGTAACATAAACTAGACTTAGAAATTACTTGAAACAAAAATTTTGTCAAAGTTTAACAACAAAAAAATCAACCAAATGTTTCACAAAAAAACTTACAAAAGATTTAAGAAAACCTATTTAAAAAGTAATAAAAAATTCAAAAGCTTTGAAGAAAAAACAAGTCAAATTAAAAAAAGATTAAAAAGGTACGAAAAAAAATTATATTAGATGATATACTACTATGTTATATAAATATAAAAGTATTTTTTAAAAGATACCAATCATAGACTGTTGACACTTTTAGAGCAACACTTTGACAATATCTGGTACACTGTGTCAACAAAGCTTGCATTATTTCTAAAATTTGGTTTAAACATAAAAATGCGCTGTTTTAGTTTTAATCTGTCAGCGGTCAAACTACTTTTTTCACCAATTTACCGCATAAATGACGGCATTTTTTCTGTGATAGCACATATTTTTGGTAAAAATAAAAATGTATATTTATGTAGGCATAGTACTTAATATGCAATCTATAAAATATTTCCAATATTTTGTCTAAAAACGAAAATAGCATCATGTGAGATAAAGAGCTGCTGATATAGGAAAATACAAAGTGTGCTCTTGTTGCATTTTTTTCCTAGACTACCTTGACCATGAACTTGTGTATCAAATTAACTATTATACAATATTAATATGTTAAATAATCAATTATTTATGATGGTTTAGATCTGATCAGGGTTGACTTTAAAACATCTTAAATGTTTAAAATCTCAATTTTCTAACTTTAAATCTTACTATTTTACCTTTTTTTTACTAATTTACAATATAGAAAATAAAAGCTGTATTCATATTGATTTAAAATAGTAAATTTTATAATGCATTATTTCTTTGGCTATTAAGTCAAAGTCAGGAAACCCATACAGCTTCTCATAAGCATGCACTATCAACAGTGAGTACAAAGCCCCAAGGGAGGGTGAAAAACTTTACAAAGTCCCAAGGGAGATATGAGATACGTTTCATATATCGTATCCATGACGAAAATCAACAATATTATGCCACTAAAAAATAAAATAGATTTTTTTATAAGCAGTGTTTATATACTCATTACAAGATAAGTATTAACTAATATTATAAAATATTATCTTATCTATTTGTTTATCGCTTCAACTTCTATTTATAAAAATAGAAACAATAACATAGGTACCTATTATTGAAAAACTAATATTGTCAGAATCCGGCAAAACTGCTGTGCCTCGAGGACAGGAAGAGTTGAACATATTATTATTCACACAATTTTACCACTTGTCAAAAAGTTTAATAAATCTCGAGAGCTCTTTCGACCATCAAGTGATCACCATCACTCAAAATTTAAAAAAATATTTAAACTTAAATTATAAAAAATGGTGGTTGAAAGATCTGTTGGGATTTATTAAACAAAAACTTTTTGGCAAATAGTAAAACTGTGTGAATAGTTTATTGTGCTAAAGATTCCAAAGCAATCAATTAATTATATATTATTTATGAATATAAACCGTTTTCTCAAACAAAAAAAACGTAGAAATACTTGACGAGAATAAAAAATTGGGTTTAAATCTATTGTCAAAATTACAATATTTGTCACAATATTTAATTTTGACAATAGTATTAATAAAATAACAAATGTTTAATTTGAAATTAGTTTTGAAGGAAATTTATCATCTTAAACATACATTTCTGTAAAAAAATATATTTTTATATATGATTTATGTAAAATATTTGATCAAAATGACGCATATTTTGCCAAAAATTTTGATTTTTACAAAATGGTTTCTCGACACATTACATTATAAATCAAAATAAATAATTGAAACAGCAACAGTACTTCTTACAAAATGATTAAGAAGTTATTCCATCCTATTCAATGCCGTTGTTTATTGATGAAATTTGGTGAGCATTTTGTTTACTATTTTTTTTCTCTTTTCTCAGAATCAAATTTTTATGACTTTGTTATTTTTCAAGCAGGTCATGTGTGCTTTGCGCTAAGATTATAAACAATAAGATATCAGAATATTTTTCTAATACTCCAAAAGCATTGTAATTTATGCAATAGAATCGATTAGACAATAATTTTTGTAAAAAATAATATCAAATTATAGCAATTTTTGTAATTATTTAGTTTAATCTATCGAAAAATAGGACATCATTATTGTTATTTTCTTTATTTTTTTAATTTGTGACGCATGTAGCCATAAACCAATAATCTTGTCTTTGATAACTTTTAACCTATTATCGTTGTTTTTCTCAATTAATATTAGTTGCCATACAAAAACAAGCCTCATTGGGTGTTGACTTCTTGTAGTTTGTCTATTGGGGGACGCGAAGATTCTAATGTCTATATTATTCGAATGAAGATTAAAGCTGCTTCTGCTATTGTAATTAAAGCCGAACATGTTCAATTGCCTAGAAGTATTACACACAAATACAGGTAACTTTTCTTTGGCATTCTTATTCCTAAGGAATTCATACTAATTCATAGGAATTCTACTAATCTAGTTTTTGCATTATTTTCGAGATAAATTTATTGATTATTTTCTTAAATGTTGAAAATTAATCTAGTTTTGGTATTATTTTTGAGATAAATTTATTGATTATTTTCTTTGAATAAATTTTTCTATTGTGATTATCTGTTGTAAAAAACATTAATTATTCTAAACATTTTATATTTTAATAATCTTTCTTTTGACTGTTTTTTCACCTAACTCGTTTTTTAGTTGATTATTTTCTTTGAATAAATTTTTCTATTGTGATTATCTGTTGTAAAAAACATTAATTATTCTAAACATTTTATATTTTAATAATCTTTCTTTTGACTGTTTTTTCACCTAACTCGTTTTTTAGTTGATTATTTTCTTTGAATAAATTTTTCTATTGTGATTATCTGTTGTAAAAAACATTAATTATTCTAAACATTTTATATTTTAATAATCTTTCTTTTGACTGTTTTTTCACCTAACTCGTTTTTTAGTTTTACTGGTGATCGTTGGACGACAGATCTAGAATTTTCTGTAGAAGAAAAATCAGATTCAAAATATATGTACACACATAATGTTTTTTAATTAAAATGCGTCAAATACGCAATCAAAAAAAATGTTGAAAATTAATCTAGTTTTGGTATTATTTTCGAGATAAATTTATTGATTATTTTCTTAAATGTTGAAAATTAATCTAGTTTTTGGTATTATTTTTGAGATAAATTTATTGATTATTTTCTTTGAATAAATTTTTCTATTGTGATTATCTGTTGTAAGAAAATTAATTATTCTAAACATTTTATATTTTAATAATCTTTCTTTTGACTGTTTTTTCACCTAACTCGTTTTTTAGTTGATTATTTTCTTTGAATAAATTTTTCTATTGTGATTATCTGTTGTAAAAAACATTAATTATTCTAAACATTTTATATTTTAATAATCTTTCTTTTGACTGTTTTTTCACCTAGATGATGACCAGGAGGAAGAGCGATTTTGAAAAAGAATAATTTCACAAATAGTAAAAAGGCCAATGGTGAATAATCAAAGATATCGTATGAGAGAATATATATTTTCTATAATGAAATGTGAATTTAATAAAAAACTATAAAAAACGATAAAGTGTTTTAATTAACAGAACTTTTTTCACACATTGTTTTATCTCTACTTGCTTCCTGAAACCTTTTTCCTAAAGAAAATTTTAGAGGGATGCTGGGGACCTGCTAGTGGGGGCTGTCCGCTAATACCTGCTGGTGGGGCTGGGGGCCTGCTGGTGGGTGCTGTCCGCTAATACCTGCTGGTGGGTGCTGTCCGCTAATACCTGGGGACCTGCTGGTGGGGGCTGTCCGCTAATACCTGCTGGTGGGGTCTGCTAATTACAGATTCGCGACTTGTGTGACGTAACAAGACTTGGTTAGATCTTATCTTTAGGAAAACACATTGATACCATTCCTAATTTTAAATCTAATTCTATACTAAAATATTAAGCGATAGTGGCGGCGCCAAACTTAGCATGGAATTTTCACAGCTGGTGACGACGACGTCACAACTAAGCAGCTCTATACTTTTGGTTTTGACAGTTTTTTAGAAGATTAATATAGGTGCGCTAGTTTGTCTAGATTAGCGCTTATTAAATATGTCTATAAACCATTTTTGTGATTTTTATTGACAATTATTACAGCTCGTGACGTCACAACTAAGCAGCCATATTGCTAGTGACGTCACAACTAAGCAGCTCTATAGTTTTGGTGATAACCGATAGTGGCCTACCTTACCGACAAAGTGGCGCCATCTGGTAACTAAAGGATCAACCGCGATAGTGGCGCCATCTGGTAGACTTAGCATGGATCAGAACCGATAGCTCCCTACCGCGATAGTGGCGCCATCTGGTAGACTTAGCATGAATCAGAACCGATAGCTCCCTACCTTACCGACAAAGTGGTGCCATCTGGTAACTAAAGGATCAACCGCGATAGTGGCGCCATCTGGTAGACTTAGCATGGATCAGAACCGATAGCTCCCTACCGCGATAGTGGCGCCATCTGGTAACTAAAGGATCAACCGCGATAGTGAGCTCGTGACGTCACAACTAAGCAGCCATATTGCTAGTGACGTCACAACTAAGCAGCTCTATAGTTTTGGTGATAACCGATAGTGGCCTACCTTACCGACAAAGTGGCGCCATCTGGTAACTAAAGGATCAACCGCGATAGTGGCGCCATCTAGTAACTAAAGGATCAACCGCGATAGTGGCGCCATCTGGTAAACTTAGCATGGATCAGAACCGATAGCTCCCTACCTTACCGACATTAGCATGGGTCAGAACCGACAAGTGGCGCCCTCGGTGGCAGAAATTGGAACTAGTGAGCTAGTACCTACTATAATTATCTACTGATGTTGATAGATGTGTTGATTTAACTGGAGGCAGTCACACTACGAGATGATGAAATGACGTGCACAAAGTAGTTTAAAGACAGCTTTCTGGAGGCTGAAAGAGGGGTACTAAAAAAAACCTGACTGTGGTGCTTTAAAAGTAGCTGAATAATAGTGCATCTTAATGAGATATGCATTGTCACCAGATAGCTGAAGAACTTGCTAGAAGACAATGCTTGTTTGCCAACAAGTGAGAACAGAATGGGTGTAGTAAGTGTAGTTTTACGAGATATCTGAAGGATATCTGCTGGAGTGAAATGTTTTTTTGGTAGGAAGTAAGCACGGAACTATTGCAGTTCTACAAGATGCTTGAGAATCCAGCTGGAGGGTGATGCTTTTTGGTGACAGATAAGAACGGAATGAAGGTAGTTCTACACGGGGACTTGCTGGAGGGGGATGTTTTTTCTGCAACAAGTGAGAAAGGAATTAGTGTAGCTTTACGAGATGGTTGAGAAACCCGCTGGAAAGTGATGCTTTTTTGGTTACATGTAACTGATATCATTTTCATATTCGTCTCACTGTACTTGGCAGGTAGAGTTGTGCGTTAAAAACATTGACAATTGTCCAATCACAGAAAGAGTGGTAATATTGCAAAACCGAACTGATTGAATACTGTACAGCACTCGTATACATATATCATGAGCTTATTCACCTTCACTAGTAAAACCTTTAAAAAAATTGCCAAAACTGCAACTTTATAATAGAGAATAGAAAAACATTAGAGAAATTGATAACTCCGTTCTATATTCTCAATTGGCTGTGAAATCTTGCTGCTAAATTTTTTCAACTATTAAAGTAGTGAAGTTGAACTTTAAAATGACAAGGAAATAGAAAATTTGTGAATTTTTGAAAACACAAAAACTTTAAATGTTTGAAAAACTAAAAAGTTTTCTTGTTCGTTACGTGCAGATTTGCCACAAACATGAGATAGTATAAAAATTATCAAGTTTTGTAAATTTGTTATAATTCTGGAATTTTAAAATTTTGATGCTCTACATTTTATCAATTTCATGTTGTTAATGCTTTTTCGGTATACTGAAATTTTTTTGCAATAATCGTGTCCGGAATAATGTCAATATTTAGACCTGTATTTATCATCATCATAACAGCCCATCGGCAGAAAGTGAAAGAAATTATCTATCTAATGAGGTGATTGTTCGTGTTACGCAACGCATTATGCAAATTCCTACGTAACGCTATTTTCTGCAGATGACTGTTAAGGCTTGCTCAAGGCCACAAGTTTTTTATTATTATTACTATTATTATTTTTTATAAGTGGTCATAGACCGATGCGGAGAGATCTTTTCATTATTGTACTCAACGGGTGTTCTCTGGCCTGTAATTATCTTTAGCTTTGTTTGGATAAAGAGGCAGGCGATTGTTGTTTTGTAATCTTTTTTAACTTTTTTTATAAAGTTGGTAATGGACGCAAATTGCACAGTTTTTTTTTGTACAATATTGCCGAATATGTTAATTTCATGCAACGTGATTTTTTTTTAGTATTAAAAAGTTTATTAATTACATACATGGACAAATAGCCTGTTCAACGCAATAACTGCTAGGAAGTTTTTTCTTAAACTGGAAAACCTTCCCTTGGAGGTGTTGTAAATACACACATTCTGTCTAAAAGATGGTAGATAAAGAACTTTGATAAATTTGGTAGATAAAGAATGTTTAATAATTCATAATTACGTAATTATATGTATATATTTTACTGTTTTTTTTTAATTTAAATTTTCTTGTTTGAAATTGTTACGATATGATTCTATATTAGATGTTTTTTTAAATTTAACGTCGAATTTTTAACTTTGGATTGTGAACGTACATTTACCATCGAATTGAAGTGACAATTATTAATTTGTCATTAGAATCTAATTTAACCTCACTTTGAATTTAATGAATCGATAGTTCAACACGTTAATGAGATTATAATAAACTAGCTGACCCGGCGAACTTCGTACCGCCTTAGCGTAAATTTGATGCACTACTTTATTTTGTATAGCTGACCTATCTTATGTATGCGTACCTATTCACTTTGCACTGGAATCTATAATATCCTCCATATAAAGATGAATACCTATTTCCCTGGTCTCGTCATACCCGAGAAGGACTTTACTAATTTTATTAAATATTGCCCCGCCAGTGCTTCCTCCACCCTGCCCGCCGCGATGCTCGGCGCGCTTTTCAGACTGCATCGCAAACAACGGCCACGGCGCTATGGCGGTTTTGTTTACTGTTTGAATTTTTTAATTCGTAATATCTTTTGAATGGAAAGTCCAATTTAAATAATTTAAAAACTATTTATAGGTAGTTAAATGGTCTTGACCATAAAATAATTTATTTGGATAAGGATTAATATAAACACATAAATAGCATGGTTTGAATTTGGTGAGCATTTTCATTAATGTTTAAAATGAAAAAAGTTGTTGTAGTGACATAACTACAATAGTTGGACATATGCTACCGCGGAGTTTTTTGTAGACATTATGATGTTCTTCAATATTGTTGTACATTATTTTGTTCTATCGCTAATAGTTTCGGCAGCGCATTCGACGAAAGACATTTTAAGACTCATTTATCTACACCTTCGGTTACATTGTTCAAATTTTACCAAGGATCCGTAATTTTTTTCAAAATAAAATGCAGCTTATGTCAAATAGAAAGAATGTAGCATTCTATTGGTGGAAGAATTTTTTAAATCGGCCTAGTACTTTTTGAACCTATTCATTACAAACATACAAACATACAAATCGTTCCTCTTTATAATATTATATATAGTGTAGATGTAGATAATAATAATAATGCTTTATTCAACGGTGTATACCTTTTACATAAATTTTGCACTGTAGTAACAATCACTTTATCTAACTCGTATAATACAAATACCCAACTATAATTATTAATAATTTAACAAACACAAAAATGACTACAAAAATGTTTTTGTTTGATTATTTTGACATAGCTAGTAAATTTATAATTATTTACCCCTGTAAAATACGTTTTAGATTTTTTTAATCTTTTTTTCTTATATAATATTGTTTATCTACACTATCTACACTAATTTTATAAAGAGGAAAGATTTGTATGTTTGTAATAAATAGGCTCAAAAAGTACTGGGCCGATTTAAAAAATTCTTTTACCAATAGAATGCTACATTCTTCCTATTTGACATAGGCTGCATTTCATTTTGAAAAAAATTAGGGATTCTTGGTAAAATTTGAACAATGTAACCGAAGGTGTAGAAAAATGAGTCTTAAAATGTCTTTCGTCGAATGCGCTGCCGAAACTATTAGCGATAGAACAAAATAATGTACAACAATATTGAAGAACATCATAATGTCTACAAAAAACTCCGCGGAAGCATATGTCCAACTATTGTAGTTATGTCACTACAACAACTTTTTTCATTTTAAACATTAATGAAAATGCTAACCAAATTTAAACCATGCTATTTATGTGTTTATATTAATCCTTATCCAAATAAATTATTTTATGGTCAAGACCATTTAACTACCTATAAAATAGTTTTTAAATTATTTAAATTGAACTTTCCATTCAAAAGATATTACGAATTAAAAAATTCAAACAGTAAACAAAACCGCCATAGCGCCGTGGCCGTTGTTTGCGATGCAGTCTGAAAAGCGCGCCGGGCATCGCGGCGGGCGGGGTGGAGGGGGCACTGGGGGGGCAATATTTAATAAAATTAGTAAAGTCCTTCTCGGGTATGACGAGACCAGGGAAATAGGTATTCATTTTTATATGGAGGATATTATAGATTCCAGTTCAAATTGAATAGGTACGCATACATAAGATAGGTCAGCTATACAAAATAAAGTAGTGCATCAAATTTACGCTAAGGCGGTACGAAGTTTGCCGGGTCAGCTATACAAAATAAAGTAGTGCATCAAATTGACGCTAAGGCGGTACGAAGTTCGCCGGGTCAGCTAGTAAAAATTAAAAAAAGAGACGGTCTCATTATTGAGTATTGGGGAGCTCCTAGAGATACGCCCTTAATTGTTGAAAAGTGACTACCAATTTTAATTTGTTGATTTCTATTAGGGAGATTGCTACTGAACCATTTTAGCAGATAACTTGAAATTCCATAAGGTTTCAGCCGTTATATGTAGGTACATATAAATAGAATAGTTTTTTTTTTTAAATTAGATTAGCTTTTCAAATTTTCGATATTGCAACTGGTTGTTTGTTTTTTTTTTTTGTTTTTTTGGATTTTTCTTTCATTTTATTCCACGTTTTTTGAGGGATTAATGTTTTTTTAATGTCTAACAAATATATCTTGATTTTGAGATACTTTCTCGGAAAATATATTTATTACGTAAGACTTAATTTCTCCTGTTTACGTCAAGTTATAATATTTGTCATTTTTCAATTTTGACAGCTGTTATTTTTAAATTTTGACAGCAGTTGATTTTTCAAATTTAAAATTTAAAATTTTTTTGTTAAGGTTTTAGATTAAAATTTAGTTTTTAAATAGAAAAAAAAGCTAAAACTACTAGGGTAGTTTTCAAAAAAATGTTATTCAATTTTGTTCAAACAAGAAAAATTGGCAAAGGAAGTTAGAATCTTTAATTGAAAGCAATCGATACAGAATTTTAACAAAGTTTTTTAAATTTATTGGCTCTCACAACTTCAATAAAAAGATCAATGCAAATTCATTTAAACTACATCTGCGAACTTAACATGTTTCGTTCTTATTGGAATTCACCAGCAAGCCGCAACATATTCAGATTTGAATGAATTTGCAGTGACAAGTTTGGATCTATATTTACCTAATTCTTGTTACTTTCATAATATGGTAAGACTAGCAACATCTATTAGAAGCTACTTTTATATAAGGTTATGCTCTAAATGACAAACAAGTTTAATAATAATAATAAATGTCTGTATTCATAATAGGGCGAAGTCTAGCTAAAAGCTACTTTTACTTAACTCTTAAGTTTGAAAGATACAAATTAAAATAAAAGCTTAACTCGCTGATTAGACAATTAAGCTATATATATACAATATATAATATTTTTTGGTTAGCCACAAACACTTGACATTTGCTATTTAGAGCATAACCTTATCCATCAAAAATGTCGGTTGCAAGGTAGTTTTGTGTAGTGATGTCGCTAGTTTTGAATATGTTGTTTAAAAAAGTGGGATTTTAAGAGGCATTCATAATAGTATATTTTTTCTTTTTCAGGTGAGTGATTGTTTACAATGTGAAAGTATATACACAGAGGCAAGAAGTACTCTATTTGTAGAAGAGAACGTTGGATTTTGAAAATGATGCTTTGTTTGAGATTTGTATACTATTTTATTTGCAATTAATATTTTATTTATATTACAAAATGAGTTACTTGAACTCTTGCAAGGAGGAGAGTGTTAGTTTCTCGCATTCAAATTATTTTAATTCATCAATTTATAACAAGAAACAAATTAAGAAAATTATCAATATGAGAGGAACCGCGCTAACTGTACACCTTTTTAATAAGTGCCAAAATAGCACTATAACCACAGATGAGTTAATAACTATAGTCATATGTTCAAAAATTGTATCATCACATTTAGATGTTTTTCTTAATTCAAAATTTAATAATTTTATTTATTTATGTCTCACTCTTCCTGTCGCGGAGGCACTGCAAATTTGCTGGACCCAAAAATCACTACGGTTTTTGATAAATAATGATAACGACAAAACTATTCTATCAAAAATTTGAAAATGGTTATAAAACAAGATTTTAATATTCATAATTTAAAACTAGATTTTTACCTTTATTTGTGTTTTGAAGTTTACATTGTTTACAAAAATCTTTACCTGTATTATATGAAAACAATTTAGTGGGGTTTATTGAACCAGTAATTAATTTTTATTACCGCTTTATATTTTTTTCATAAGATTACTAATAGTTGAAAAATTAGTGTGGTTTGCTATCAGTCTATAACCTATTTTATCACGGAGATATGATAATGGATTAATTGCTAAACAAAACCATTTATAGCTTAATGGGTTTTCTTGAAGTTTTCTGAGTTTGGTTGGTATTAATGCAGTTTTAATTGATTTGTTTCTAATATACTGATGAAATAAAGATACTCGAAATTGCATAATTTGTTTTAGCAATTATTAAATTGAAGATGTCTACACAACTATAACAGTTATTTACATTTGTGTGTGGTAACTTACATTTTACAGCGCAAAATAAATTGATTTGAATGTTTGAGCGTTGTAAAAGGTTAACGCACAAGATTTGTATTCTATTTTTTGCCGACAATTTTTTTTAAATTATATTTTATATTTTTTATTAAACATAGTTTATTACCCTCCAAATTATAGTTTATTAAACTTGAATATTTGTATTTCCGGCCTAAAATTAAATTAGGAAAGATAAAGGATTAGGTTACTACAGGGATACGTTCAATCCAACAATACCTTTTTTGTGTTGATTGGAAGTTCACATTTCATAATGTTAATTTATAAAACGAACAAAATTGAATAAATTAATCCAAGTTTGACATGTCAACCGTCAATACAAGTCACTATCACTATCAAGTTTGCAATGATTTGTAATGGAAATGGCACTCAAAATATTTAAAATCATATCATTTTTTACCGTTCAACTATAAAAAAGTTATGTATTTGGTGTTTCAATAGGTATATTTTTCTTGTACAAAAAGATTTTAATTTATAAACGTACCTGAAAATTAGACAACTTGGTCAATTTTTACGTACAGCGGGCGGTATAAATTAAGGCCGATTGTAAACATAGTGTTCCCGGAGATGTTATTTGAGTTTTCAATGTGAATTTGAGGTTTACATGTCAGGGGGCCAAAAAATGTTTATTAGCCAACAATAAAGAACTAAATTACAAGTTTTTCTATGATCGAGTAAACACAGTGTAGATATTACGTTTATTTATTTAATCGAGCTTGTTCCATGACCACCGAATTAATAATTAATTGTTTTTCTTATCTAATAAAACCACTCATGCATCATTTCTGTTCACTATTTATTTTATTATTATTTATGCAATGGTCATAAATTATATCTTTGATGCATTATGTAAACAGTTTGTATAATATTGTCAAATTAGTCATGAATCTACAGGGGTATAATATTAACACCAATCAAGGGTGGCTTTGAAAAATAAAACGATTGATTCAGGTATTTTCTTACATTTTAGTGCCGGTAAGCTAAGCCGGTATCTATTTACAACTGACATTGACATTTTAGAGCAGTGCCATGCACAAATTCGTGCTGCAGGCATTTGCGTCATTGTCTAAATGCAAATGAATAGAACGATGATGGAAGACGCGAAAGACAAATTACTAATAATAGGAGACAAAAATGGACAAATAGCGAAGAAAGACGAACAAATCAGTGATGTAAGAGAGAAGTATAGAAAAAATGAAAGGAATAACAAAGGAGAAATCTGATCAATTTTTGTATCCTAAATGATCTAATAATAGCAAACACTTTTTATGAACATAAAGACCTCCATAAGTACACGAGAGACGTCAGTAGCAAGAAAATTTTAACTTTGACGATGTCATTATGAACAAATAGAAAATGACAGCAAATGCACCCGGAAACTTTTCTTTAAAGTTTTAAAAACATTCAAGAAAGGAAAGACAAACAACACAAAACAATTAAAAAACAAGGAGAGAGACATACTACGGCAAGAAATAGAAATTATAGCGTGATCGAAAAAATGCTTTGATGAATTACTTAATGTAGTGAACGAAAACCGTGATAGGAATGATGAAGAAAACTCCCATAAAAATGAGGAAGGAAAAAAAATACGACAAAGAAATAAATACAGAAGAAGTTAGCATTAAAAAAGGCTAAGAAAAGGAAAAGCTGTAGTCTTTCACAGTATTGCTGCTGAAATGCTACAAAATTTTGAAGAAAGAAGAATAAGCATTCTAATCGAACTGTCCAGGAAAGTATAGAAAGAAGAAACATATCTAGAGACTGGTAAGTAGGTATAACTATACCACCAATCAAAAAAGGTGATAGAGCAGAATGCAGCAACTATAGGGGCATAATAATACTAGGTATAAGTGCAGTTCTTGAGGTGTATGAAACAATTTTAGAGAGAAGACTTATGAAAGTATTAGAATGAGCACGCTAAATTACGTTTTCACATTAAAACAGATAACGGAGAAGAAACTTATTAGAAATTAAAAAGTATATCTTGCTTTTATAGAAATACAAAAAGCTTTTGGCAGTGTTCGAAGAAATTTAATATGTAAAAGTTTGCAAAAAAGGAAAGTGGGAGAATTAAGCTGCGAAAAAATAAAGAGAGCTCATATAAAACAACCGAAATCTATTGAGAAAAAGTAACGAACAATTAGAGGACTTTTTTGACGAAAGAAGGTGTAAGGCAGGGAGGAGTTTTGAGTCTGGTGTTATTCATATTGATCATGGATAATTTATTAAAATAAGTAACAACAAAACTCAAACAAATTTATGCAGTGTGCAAAAACACAGAAATATTTGGATTTTCTGAATGCGCATTTGCCAATGATTTAGTATTATTTGCAAGAAATGGAAATGAACTTATACACAATCTAGTGCTATGGAAAGAAGCGCTAACACAATCTAGTGCTATGGAAAGAAGCGCTAAAAGGAAGGAACACAAAAATATATAATTACAGATAAAACTAAAATGATGGTTGTAAAACAAGAGGAAGAGACTGTAAATATTGTAACAGAAGAAAATTTTCTTAATAGGAAGAAAATAAATTACAAAGAAAACTGAGCTAAACGTGTACAAATTAATTTTTCAAAAAATGGACTGAATAAGAAACAACACCAAAAGAGAAGAACTAGGGATAGAGCCTATATTAGAAACAATCCAAAAACATCAGTTTAGATGGTTTGGACACAGGTGCAACATGTATAATAGAAGGTTTGGCACGATAAAGAAAGTAGAAACAAAAACAAAAAAATCTGACCAAGGAAAATCTGGAAATGCAATGGCAGAAAGACTAGAAGAAAGAAAAATTACATGGAAAGAAAACATATAAATACTGTTAATTGTCCATTACTAACCGATTGAATTGTATCAGTCGAATGTCTAACTTTCTAACCTTTAGTAGCTTGAAAATCCGCATATTGCGAGTAAAAGCGCTTATTTAAGATGTTCTAACAAGTTTGTCTGCCTATTATGTAGTTTTAAATCTAGAAAGAAAAGTTAAAAGTAGGCATGGCTGAGGCTCAAAGTTTGTAACATGTTGAACACGACAATTTGTGATAGAATGTGATGTTGTATCTCTTCACTTAAATAAGGCAAAGACCTCTATTTAAATTAAATTTATTTAAAGTAATGCAACAAACGTTACGCAAATCAAGATTTAGAAATAACGTTGAACCAATTTGTGTACCATCTTTGTTGAATAAATAATTAATGAGACACGATGTTACCAACTGTCAATTGAAGAATTAATGGATACAAAATCGTAGTTTTGATTTTATTGTGAAACTCTAATTGAATAAGATTATTTTATTCATAGTCTCCAAGCCTCTCTCCATGTTCTTTAATAAATGAATTATTAATTTATCACTGTTGAACGCAATTAATTAAACATCAGTCATAAGTCATGACCAATAAATATTACAAGGCGTAAAGCAAGACAACTCTCATTTTTTCACAACATCTTGAAAAGAATTGAATTAAAACAGAAAAGCGTTTTTTCTTTTATCTTTTAAAATGGGATAAAAGTCGAAGAAATTCGGAGCTTTTAATTTCGAGTTAAGCAATTTGCAATGTGACAACTGCGTCGAGGGAGATTTAATTTAATTGTCAAAAATCAATTTGGGTGATGAGAATACTCCTAAGAGAGGAAGTTCGACAAGAAATGTATTTATTTCAAGCGTTTTTTGAGCAAATTCTTATTTAATTAAAATTTTGGGAAGCTTTGTTGAAGAGGGAGCATACTTTGCTTCAGCAGTCGGAAGCAATATTACAATGTAGACAAAGTAAAGCAGTATTTGTAGACAACATTAAACTGGTGAATTTGAATTTATATAATTGATTACTTTTACAACAAAATTTGGCAACTTTGACAGTTTGGAATGTAATTTTTGAATAAAATGGACTTGAAAAATTCAACTCACTAGAGACTAGATGCGACTAATAAGCTTTAAATTTGACAAAATATGTTCTACCTTAGAATCTTGAAAAATTTGTATTTTTTATTAGATGTTGCTAATACTTACTGACTAAATAGAGAAATTAATTGATTGTTTTGGAATCTTGGGCACTATAAATCATTTGATAAAAAGTTTGTTTATTTTCATCAGGAGATGAAAAAAAATTAATTATTGTTTGCTTAATTCTACATGGTTTAGGGAATTTTTTAGAGTATTTTCTATTATAATAAGATGAAAAGGGGACCATTATGTTTGTTAAAAAGCATGTGTCTTATTTTATTTTTATAGAGTTTAGCAATGAACAGATTTCTATAGTTATTTATTTGCTTGACTAATTTTTAAGCTGCTGATACTAATATGATGATTGCTATTAAAGGCGTGCTCGGCTATATTCGACTTATCTAATCTGCCATTTTTAAAGTGAGCTAAGTGCTCTTTGTATCTGGTTTGAACTGGTCTACGCGTATGCTCTATATAATAGTTATTACACTCTATGCGATAAATTTGAGTTTTTTAGAAATGATGTGTTGTCTTTTGAATCTACTAACAAACCTTTTAATTTTGATACTCACTGATAAACCGCTTTAAAACTTAAATGTTTAAGCACAATATCAAGTTTGTTGGTTATTTTAAGTTCAAAGGGCATTCAGATAAACCCTAATTTTTGTTTATTTTGTATATTTGTATATAAGGGAGAAAACAGCTTTTGTCATATACACCGTAGGAAAAAACTCTTTTTCAATTGTTTATTATGTCTTTAGTAAACACAATTAAAAAGTTTCAAATTTCAATAATTTGGTCTATTCAATCCGCCATATTTATGCTGATTGTGTTAAATACCCTTCTCCTGACTTCTGTCAAAGTTTCAAAAAACGTGACAAGATTTGAAATTTTAAACAGCAGCTTCTTTGCAATGTTCATTTTTTTAATGAAGACACGTCTATGCCTACAAAAACCTCTAAAAGCAATTCGATATTTGGGCTGATAATGAGCAATTAAAAATTCCTTAAATTAAACTGAATTAAGTAAACACTGTGAGATTGTTAGATTTATTGATTGGGGATGGCGACAGAATAACAAATGATTTGGAACCACTTGGTCTAGAAGACATCGACCCTTTTTGATTGTATAATTTATTCAAATTGGGGCCCAAGGTTATAAAAACTTGTTAACGATAGGGATTTGGAAAATCTCTTGTTTTAATTCAATTGTTATTCATTATGTTAAAGTCTGTTAATAGAAATTATTAATTATACTGTCATTATTTTAAAGGGTGAATTGATTGTCACGAAACGGTTTCACACGGAATATTTAAAATGTTTTTTTGTTTTTATTGTTTTTTTTTCGATGTCAGTCGTTTTGAACACTAGTCGAATGATTTTTTTTTTGTATGTGTGTATCATTATAGCATTGAAATGTTAAATAAACAAGTTATCTGTCTTATGGCCAAATATAGAGGTTGTCTTTTAGTTTAGATAAACTTTTTAGTGCGATTACAACTTTGCCTCTTTATATGCTTAACAACGCTTTACAATGCGGTGAACTCTCATAAAGATTAGTGAAGGTTAAGTAGCAATAAAATCAAATTTGTATTTTGTACAAAATGTTTAGTCAAACTATACTTTTGCTCGTGTGATTTTGCTCGGAGTTTTATTGCTCAGCTGGCGGTCAGAAATGGGCTCGTATTTGGCAATGAACTGTCATATTTGACCATAAGCTGTCAAAATTAAGGATTAGTTGAGTACGAAAGAAAAGTCGTAATAAGACAATGAAGCTATATTTTATTTATTATTTAAAGCCATTGGCACTTACTTTTTAACATAGGTTTATAGGATTATTCTTGTATACTGTCCTTAACAACTTTTTCAACAAATAGAACTTATAATGAAGAACTCAAAACCATTGTGCTACGATTTTTTTAATTACTTGATTCTAGATTTTATGCGATTAGCTTGCGCATTCTTTTGCCGTTTTGGCAACCTGTTCTATAGTCCCTCTCACCTCACTACAGGCTCACATACTAATATATCAGTTTTTTTTTACTAAACACCCGTGTATTTTATGTGACACAAAATACCCTCTTGGTGACAACCTTCTCTTTAGTGCTGTCAAAATGATGTAGCGTTTCTTATAGTTAATTTCTGACTCTAACAATATTTCACTTGATGTGTTTAGACACGCATCATGACCTTGGCATATCCTTTTGGAATTATCTTATTTTCAAAAATACGTTAAAAGAAGAACGAGGAACAATAATTGAACCAAGGACGTTACACCATAACCTTCAAACCATCGACGATGGTTATAAACGCCATAACAGAAAAACTTTTAAAAACAAAACAAAATTCTGAAATTTACCTTAAATATTATAACTTTAGATATACCAGAGTGAATATAGAAATAAAAGAACTGAAAAAAGCAAATAGTAAACACATGAAACAAACATTAAAACAAAATTTTAACGATGATTATAAAGGAAAACTAAATGATGCAGAAAAAAAAAACGAGAAAAGATCTGAAGAGGTGAAAAAAACAAAAGAGTTAAATAAAGAGACAAAGTTTAATCAGAGAAAAGTGGGAAAAAAGTAAGTGGACTTGGACTGAAAAGGGTTTAGGACATCATTGTTCTTGGAGTGCGACAAATATTAAATGCAGTTAATAAATAATAATGTAAATAAAAATAATATTAGTGGAAAAAAATGACAAATCTTGTAATAATTGGAGCTACTGAAATAAATTGATTTCAACGCTAGAAGAGACTTTGTTCAAGTTAGCAAGGGCGCAACCCAACTCTTGTTGTAAAATGGTAGCTCCAAAAGACATAAAATTTGTCCTTGTGGTCCAAAATCGGCATTAGCCGATATTTGATTAATGTCGAAATCTGATGCCGAATATTTTCACACGAAGCATAATATGAAGAGCATGCACTCTTTGAAGACAACCCTATAAGAACAGACACGACTATTTTGTTGGAATATCACGTATACCGCGCATGATATTGTTTACTTCCACTTCGTCTTTAATGTAAAATAGTATAGTGTGTATACCCGAGCACGCTGGCTATAACGGTCATTTTTGTGTTGCCAATATGCGATTTTAGAAAAAAGTGACAACTATTGTATCTATTGTTGATACTATAGTATATTAGTTTTAAACCTCTTCTATGTTGGATAAGTTAACGTATGTGTATCATATCATACCGGGTGTTTTTTCAAATTTGGCGTTATGGCATGCTTATGAATTTGTGTAAACAGACCATAATTTTTAAACAATTTCTTCAAATGTTAAAATAATTACTAAATATTTCAGTTTCTATTTTTGAAATTAAAATGGTTTTCTTACAAGAACAAGAAATTTTTGTTTTGAAATCTCGTTTTCGTAAAGGCCACCTAGTTGATGGTGAAAGCTGAATTATTGGGTCAATTTTTTTAATGGAACATTGACTGCTGCAAGATATCGAAAGAAGATTTTACAGCTATTCTTTACACAGCTTTATGACGATGTTATTGTGGACGGGTACTTTCAGCAAGACAGACACATACTATTCACGAGAAACTTATGATTGTCGATTTATCACTCGAAATAAGCTCTAACCTACCCCTCAAGATCCTGCAACCTCACTCCATGTGTGGTCCGATTTAAAAAAACTTGATTTTGAACTTGACTCATTGAAGTTTATTTTTTCGTTTGTCATAAAACTACAAGTTCTTCTAATTTCATCTCAATAACGTGTTGAACTTTCGATTGATTGAATTAAAAGTGATGCTAGATTAAGTTTAGATGTCAAATTAATAACTGTCGCTGCGATTAGATGTAAAGGTCCATTCGTAATTCAAGTTTAAACATTCATGGCAATCTTTGACGTCAAATTTAAAAAAACACCTTTTATATAACTCTAACATAATTGTTATAAAACGTTGGTATAAAAAAATACATGTTCATTAACCATTTATTGAAAAATATTATTTAAAGGGGGTTTGCAACAAAATTTGGATATGCTCGAATCTGTCACATGCAAACTTAAAAAGGAATCTCCAAAATCTTTCAAACATCGAGATGCCAATGAAACGTTTTTTTGTTAAAATGTCCGATTCCAGCAACAATAGACCATAAAAACAACATGGCTGATCAAATGAGCACGTGCTCTATTCAACCAAAAAACATTTTACGGTTTTCAACTTGTGGCACGTACCACGTCTCGCCGCTGGCACGTGTATTAAATTTCTTGTTGGCAGCCTTTCTGTTCGTTCGTCTTTGATTTCAAATTTTAATTTTGTCGAGTCTTCTGATATAGTAGCGGATCGAATTTAGCGCAAGGTAATATCGTTTACCGCAACGAATCCTCCTTATCCGATTATGACCCTTGTGTCCGGAGGAAATGTTCCACGAAGTAGTCGCAAGAACTTCGTTATCTTTCCAGCCCACCATAAAACAATTTTCCGGAATCACTTTGGAGGATATTATTTCAATCTTGCTGAGGGTTGCCACCAGAAGCCGAAAATACTTTAGTTTGTTTAAGAGCTGTTCTATAAAATTACAACAATTAATTTAATAATTAAAATAAGGAAATAAAACTTATGCCCAAACCTAAATCCATTTTTTTTTGCCAAACCATAAACCTATATAGTTTTTTTTGTAAAACACTTTGGTAGCGGGGTTTTAAAAGAAAATGAGGTTAAAACAACTAAACCATAGAAAAACTTTTTTAGATTCTTATGATTTTACATTTAGTAGAGCTAATTGCATTTCTAATGTTGACATTTGTGTCAATTCAGAAGTTTTAACAAAAATGTTATTTAAGTGAAGGGTCTGGCAGAATTTCAAACAATACAAAGTTACCTCAGATTACTTTGAAGAGCATAAAATTAACAAGTTTGTACACTGCGGTAGAAAAAGCAGCAATGCTTTCAACATCTTTAAAGCAATCTATATCAATGCAGAAAATTTTTAATGATACACTTTATAGTAGAAAAAACCGCTTTACGAAGACTGTAGAATTTACAAATATAACAGTAGGAGTAGACCAAATCCAAGTAATGCTAAAAGTTGATAAACACGGAATGACTTCGTTTTTTGGAAGAGACAAACCAGAGAATCGAAGAATAGATATTGATGTTACACCCACACCAAAACAGAAGACCTTCAAAGAAATGTAAGAAACACGCTGATTGATGCTTCTCAAAACACATTTCAAGATCTTAGAGAAATAGAGGATAGTTTATATGTAGTTTTGCAATTTGCTTCCATTTTGATACTCTAATAGACTCATTAGAGAACGCGACGTCATAGGTTTCGGTGCGGTTATAAGCCATTAGAGCAATATCTGGGAAGAACAACCGATTCCAATAAAGCAAAAGTCATAGTTTATATATCAGTTAATCTAAAAAAGTAGGTATCTCCAAATAATAATAATGAAAACTAATTCAATTTTTGCTATTTCACGGATTTCGGGAGGGCTACATGTAAAGTTTTTTTTAATTTTTGTATTTTGGGGCTGACAGGATTTGAATTTTTGAATAAAACAAAAAAAAGACAAATAGATAAAATTTTTACTTTTAAAATCAATATATTGCCAACTCACTCCTAAAATCCCTAAATCGATCAAATTAAAAAAAAAAACGCAAATTTCAAATAATAGTATAAAAAACGCGTTTCATAAGCACTTACTCTTTAAAAAAACTTGTGGCTTTGCCACTCGTTTTTAAAACTTGAATGCGTGTTTTATGGCATGTCTTATGAATCTTAATTTTTAATATACTATTATTTAACTCAGTTGAAACAGAAACTTTTGACGGTTTTTGGAAAGAGACAAGCCTTTTTGGGATAGAAAGAGGTTAGAGGGTGTTTTCTTATTTTGTATCTTATTTTGTATCTTTGTCGTGCACGTACATCGTGCATATTCGCGCTCTCTTATCGAGGTGCAAAAATTAACTTTAATACAGTCAATGACACTAATGACAGCTGAACTAACACCTTTGAAACTGTAAAGTATAATTTTGTTGACATTCTGCCGGCCGCAATTTAAGTATAAAAACAATTAATAAAAAGTTGGGAGTAAAAACTGCAGACTAAAAACAAGAAAATTAATTTTTGTAGAAGCTTTGGGGCTCCAAGTCTGGAACTGAACTCACTTTCACCTCTTCACCGAAAAGAAACTTTTTGTCTGTATAATACAATTCACTACAAATAAAAACAATTTTTACAAATGTTCCACAGAAATATAATTTGTAAATTTAACAATAATATTACTATTGATAATTTGTCATTTGTCATAACAACTGTCAATTTTTAGCTGCAAAAATAAAATATTTAAAGACTGATCTTTAGGTATTGGTCGAAATTTTTGGTGCGCTTATACAAATCATTTAATAAAATTGTTTTTACTTTCTATCATTGACATTTGCTGGAAAAATACAAATTTTTCCCAGTGGACTAGCTCAAAATTCTATTTTTTATTGTTACAAAGCAGATAAGCGTAAAATTGAATCTTTTACTTATCTTTATTATATAAAATTCAATTTCAAGCGAATTCAAATATGTAGTTAAAAATTATCAAAAAAAAAAACAAACATATTTTGAACAAACGTTGTTCTTGTGTTTCTTTACAAAAAATTTTCCAGGCGCTTGAAACAACAGAAAATATTTTACAAAATTATTATCTCGATCTTAATAATCACGAGCGTTCGGAATTCTAGTTACATAAAACTTAAATTAATCATTTTTAAAATCACAGTATAATTTGTAGGTTATGTGTAAATGACAAAACAATTTTGTTCCAACTTATCCAATCTGAAGTTGCTAACGATTTGCGCGGTACAACGGTTGTTTTCAGCGGCACTGTCTGTGGCCTCTCTGGAAACATTTCTTGTGTATTCTTTGTTCTCTATCGCTCACAAATTCTCAATGTGGACAAATCAAATAAAGGAAATCTTTTGCAAAGGCAAATTTTACTAGAAGAAAAATTGCACCACATAATAGAATTTTGTAGTGATTTTACCATCTTACTTAGTAAGCATGATAGAGTTCGTAGGTATAGTAATCCTAATAGAATAACGTTACAGGGTCTTTCTTTTGCTCCAAAAGCTAACAGCTCAACATTGGAGCACTACCCAAAACACTATAAATTTCTAGCTTTTAAACAGTTACTCTGTATACACGTAACTGACTAAAAATGACATTATACAATTTATAATAGTAGTTTATATATCTTGCGCTACATTATTTTTTTCGCATCTGTGCGGTTTAATTTTGTATAGTAAAAAAGTTTGAGGTATATTATTGTTGCCCTGTTATGTTGCTCCTTATGAGCAATATGATTTACTGCCGGGTATGTCTGAAACGTTCTAACTATAGGTGAATATTTTCTAACTATTAACATTTAAAAACAATATCAGAATTTGATAAAGCAATCTGCATTTCTATGGTAAAAGTACGTAAGCATGATCAGTAATGAATGATCAGTCATTTGTGAAATAATTAAGTAGAAAAAGTAAACAATAATTATAACGCTTTGCAAGATCCTACTTTTTTTGTTCGCGGGCGAAAATGGTCCATTTTGCGAAAGCAAATTGACTATTAGGCACCCAGTTGAGACTTGAGTACTTTTACTTAAAATTGAAGAAGAGAAAAGACTTTCAACAAGTTTCTTAGTGATTTCAACATGGCAATTTTGTTTTTCTTGATATTTGTGTAACCCCGGAGCCATTTCTTCTATCATTGTCAAAGAAATTTTCACCTTTTATTTACGGCAATAGAAGCACCACCACCACCGCCTATATCTCTTTCGAGTTGTCAACATTTTATTACCGTGGTGGTCCAAGAGGATCCCATTTGGGTTAACATACGCACCATTAACAGCACAAGATCCCTCCACTTTTCCGTGCAAATAGGTATAATTTGTGAATCCAGACACACCTCTTTATGCAAGTGACGCTACGAAGAGGGAAGCCACCCTTGCAAATTACATTCGCATTTTACGAGAAGTTTGTGTTTTCCACCCTCGCCGGTCCTTGAAGTAGATGCTGGGGTTTTTGACTACAAACAAGTTGAACAAACACAACATGATCAAAATATGAACAAAATTCCAATTTAACATCCTCTAGAGCTGTTGGCAGAAGCGGAAACAGTTTTATGGCATCGCTAAGCCTACAACAAGAGGCGTGTTGGAGATGTCTTTGAATGGGTAAGAGGAGACGAATGTTGAATAATATATTCAAAAAAGCGACAGCTCTGGCGGCGGAGATATCGGCATTATTTTTTATTGGAGCTAGACACGTCTTCTAATGTTTCGTCGAGAACAATAAAACATGATATGGAATAGTAATAATGTTTAAATTGTCGAGAGATGGGTTGGAGTGGCACAATATAAGCCATAATGCAGCTGGGGCTCTCAAAGCTCTCCAAAGTGGAATTTTTGAATTTTATCATGCATCAAACATTAAAAATAACATCAAACTTGCAACCTAACCACACAATCGTAAACTCTTTTGTTTAGTACATCACGAAATAATACTTTGGTGGTCTTTTCGCTTGCATGTTATGCTTTTTTAAGTTTTCTGAAATTGTAACGTTGTAAAACATTTTTACTATTTAAAATTTAAATACATAATATACCAAAGAGGCCGAGACAGAAAGTTGAAAAAATGTTAGAAACAATGACAATCTGAACAACAAGATTTGGGTTACGCACCCAAATACGGATGCTTAGACTCGTACCATCGGAAGAACATGTATAAATGCTAGAGGGTTTTACCAACTTACTTGCATTAAATATAAGTATTACTTACATTTAAGATCTGAAAGTAAACAGTAGGGCACTTAACGGACATCTCTGTTTTAAATTTTTTTCAGTTTAAGTTTCCCTTTTTTTTTCTCGTTCTCTACACCTTTAATCAGATTTTTTTACACAAGTTGTTTACTTTACTTACTCTAAAAAAAGCTGTCGACAAACATTGCCCATACTTTTTCACTCTCTCTTTGTCTAGCTTTCAATATAAATTTTTTTAAAGAAACACATTGCATGGATCATATGCGCTCTGTTCTCATTCATACCTTGTTTACTATCTTTTTTGATTTTTTTTTATCTCATGTTTTGCATACACCTACGCTTTATTTGTAAGTTTTTTCTGTTTTGTTGTTTTTTTTTCTATAATGTTTTTTAGCACGTTAGTTTTTCTTTTCATCTTTTTCCATTATTTACCATCTTTTGTTCTTTTGTTATTGTTTTATTAAACTTCATTTAGTTGTTTTCTTTTTTATTTCTTATTTTTGTTTTTTTTTTATCAAACTTTCGATCAACATTTTTTTTTTAATTTTTTTTTTAATTTTATTTTTATTTAAATTTTTTTGTTGTTGCTTTTATTCTCTTAGTATAAAGTCGTATTTTCGCTATTCTTTTTTTTTCTGTTTGGTTTTTGTGCGTGTATTTTTTTCAATGTTTTTATTGCGATTTTTTTGTGTTTTTTTTGCATCTTGTATTTGCCAGCTATAATTTTTTATATTCTCTGAGTTTCTTTTTTATATTTTTTGTATTCTTATCTTTTCTCAAGTTTCTCACTATAATCTCTGTAAATTTTTTTCTATTTTTTTTGGTTTCGTACAATTTTAGAATAAAAAATTAGTTTTTACTTTATTTGCATATATTATTTCTTGTATTTTAAAAATTAATCGTCTTAATGAGTTACGTAAGGCAATACTTGCCAAAATTGATAAAATTTATAATAATTCGCAAATGTTGGCGAAAGTCAGTGATGTTAGATTGGGTTCAGATGTCAAATTGATATTTGTCACTTGGATTAGATCGTAAAGGTACGTTCACAATTCAAAGTTGAACATTCTGATAAAATCTATCACGATAAAAATTACAATTCTCTACTTCGCTTTTCTACATAAATAAAAACAGGGTGGCGTAAAGAATTAAACAGTAATGTTGCGTTTCTTATAAATTTTATCGTTAAATCATTTTTTTTTGCCATATCGGTACGTTAATATATTTTTTTTACTTTTCACTTAAGCTCTTCGCTTAAGAATTTATTATTTAAACATCTCGAAATCCAGCTGTACAAGTGCTAAGAGCACGCATGTTAATTACAAATCTCCGTGTGTTTTATTGCTCAATTAAAAACTTGATCGTTCTTCCTTTGACCGTAGTTTATTATCATATCGTTCCATCCACCCATTAAACCCGCTTTCCCTATTCTACAGCACTTTGCATCTAGCCTAGATTGACAATCATTTTGGACTGTTACTTGGAACGAAGCATAATTAAAATACCAGAGGAAACATAAAAACACGACTACTGTTTTTTCATTAAACATAATAGTTTTGACAGAACGTGGCTAAAAAGTGTCACACTAATGACTTTCGAGAGATCGTTATGCACCTCATGAATTTATTTCTTTGTCGACTAATTCAAACTGACTCTGCCTCTGACTCGGAAGGGAAAATTTAATAAACATTTGAGACACAAAGCGAACATTTTACATTCTAAGCTGTAAAATCAACGAATCTCCCACATAAAGTGCCCCGGCTGAAACGTAAATTCTTTTATTACCTAAAGCTTGCTTAATTCCGTAGGTAACGAGAAAATTTTATTGGCCATATTGTTAGTTTTAGAAGTTTTTTTTCTAAAATGTCAATATGTACAAAGCTGGTTGTAACAACGCCATTAGAAATGCTTATTAAGCAAGACTCTTTGCTCATCGTCATAAACATCAAGTTATAAGTTTTGTTAAAGACATAACTGCTTTATTTATTCGCCTCAATAGTTGTAAATATACAATTTGGTTTTTACGGCCACCAGAAGAATAACAATGCAATAACCTATTTTTTATGTTCTATACTTTCAAGCATTGGTTTGCTTTGGATTTTAGATGGCAAATTTCCACAGAGACAAAATTTTTCTGAAACCACCAACTATTCTTGTAAAAATAGACCATTTGAACCACTGTAACAAACTAATTATTACCAAAACAACATTACAAATTGTTGATAATAATATTTTTGCACTCATCGCTTAGAGATTGGTAGTTTCCGATGGATCGAAAAACGAGTTTTTCATACCCTGCTGTTTTTTACTTTGCAGCTGAAACTAGGAGAAATGGCAGAACAATGTTCTTTTATTTAAATAAAACCATAGCAACCTAACAATACGATCATTTTAAATTTAAAAAATTAGTTAATCGGCAGGGGCACCGCTAACTTTCGAAAAATAAGAAGGAAACTGTTATCATTTATCATTGAAAAATTAAAGTTACTAAAACAATTATGTCTAACTTTTTCTGAAAGAAAATTTTTTCATTCGCACTAATGTAGCACTCCTCTCAGTCGTGCTCATGTGGGAAATTTCACTTTCCAAACTTGTTAAGTAAATAACTATTAACAAGACTTATGCAGTACGACTTCTCGTCAAACTTCCCGCCAAACGTTTTCCTGGCTACATCTCTTGATTTACAGGGTGATTTAGACTGAACTGAAGTTTACAATAATAAACATCAATGTGATTGATTGTAAAATAGAAATGATTGTAGTGTAGCCTCAAAGTTCTCCAGTAAAGCAATTTTGAATATGCAGAGTAAACCGTTTTAACTAAGCCAGAGCTGATCTAAAAGTTGTGTTGATTGATTGATTGAGAAGGGGTTGCTTGGAGCTTTTCACCTTATAGAACTGCGACCAATTTGACCTATTGTTCTTGAATGAAACAATGAGCGTAGCGGCTCATTGAGTGTAGCGGCTCAAAAACAAGTGACCTGTTTTTGACTTCAGCAGGGGATAGCTTCGCACTGCCTAAGTAGGTCAGTCTTTAATATTCGCTAACGCACTACAATTACAAAGTATGTGCTCAGCGGTTTTACTGACTGATTCACATAGTCTGCTGTTCTCACTGTCCGCCAAACCCAGCTTTTTAACGTAATACCTTACTAAGCAGTGTCTAGTCAACATACCTGCAATGGTTCTTATTTTGTTCTTTGCTAGAAGAAAAAGATTTCAATAAATTTTCTCGGCTGCCTTTGCTCAAGAGTATTTTCTCACTGGCGCATTTTGGCTGCCAATTCCCACTTAAGGATCTCCGCCTGTCTATGCAAATTTGTTAATCCACCGAACGGTTTGGGGCCTATTGGGGAAGCTTTGAAACCTGCTCACGCTAGTTTGTCGGCAATTTTATTGCCTTCTATTCCTTCATGACCTGGCACAGATGAGAGCAACCTTGTTGTCCACTGCAAGGTTCTTGAGCGGTTGTCTGCATTCTCAGCCCATTCCAGATTCAGTGTTATTTGCAGTGACAGCTTTTATGGCCGCTTGGCTATCAGACAGAATTTAGATCTTTTTGCTTTCAATACCCTTTCGCAGACAATCTTGGGCAGTTAGATCTATAGCAAGCGTCTCAGCTTGCATAATTTAGGATGTGCTACTTAGGGCTTTTGTTGCCCGATATTTTGGACCATAGATCCCTATGCCTGTCTCTTTTTTTTTGTGTTTGATTCATCTGTGTACAAGATAGATCAAAAGCTTGCTGTTGCTTCTTTTTCAGAAGCTTAACAGTGCTTCTAAAAAGTTTTTTGGTTGATAGAAGAATATTCTATTTTGATGGTTTTAATAATTAGGACAGTTTTAGATATTTTGAAAGCAAACTTGGTTTCATTACACTTGGATCATTAGATAGATTATATCATGAATTTAGGAGGCTGATTAAATCTAGAGTCTTGTTTAGGCTGCAACAGTGTTTAAGTCATTTTTAATTAAAAACAACAGCGAAAAGCGTAGGATTTCTTGAATTGTACCGTCTTTGATTCAACAAATAGGGCTTGTTCCATTTGTTCTACTGTATGAAACTTATTCTTAATCTTTTTGGTTAAGTTGCTCAAAAGGTTCTCAAGCAGTTTTAAATCAAGGCTTATGGGTGACCACCTTAAAACCTAAAGTGCAATATTGGGTGGTCCCAAAAGTTTTAGAGCGGTTTTAGTTAGGGCTTATGGGTGGCCACTTTAGCACCTGAATAGCAACTTCAAAGAGGTACTGACATTGTTATGTATCAGATTCAAATTTGCGCTCACAAATGGCACAAAAAGTACCATGTGCTCTTTTAAACACTTCCTGATGTACCTGTCTGCTTTAATAATTCTGAACCACGTTTCCAATTTGCAAATACAAGCTCTTGCCAGTTCCAGTCGTTGTCTGAGATGCTTTGCAGTCAACTCAACAAGACCAGTAGCAGGTTTATAGAGATGTTAGATAGTGTTTTTTTTTACCATCTAAGTTTTGGTATCGGACAAAACGGCTGGGGTACTAGCATCTGCCAGCTTCTAACTCAAAATTGTTTCTATTGAAACAATTTTGAGTTTACTTATTAGTTATTAGCATTAATGTGATCAATGTGATCAGTTTTCCTAACATGGAACATGTTTTTATTTTTTGAAATATTGCAAAGCATGAAAGGTTATATTACTTAGCATTTCGTGAAAGTGTAATGTCTTATGCAAACCTTACTTATTAGTGCTTGTTCACCGAAAACTTAAAGTTGAGGAAATCGTTCTTTTATTTTATTTAATGCTTTTTGTTCTCTCTATCTAAGTTTTCTTGAATAACAACAAAAAAAGGGCAGCACATATATCATGCTTTTAGAGCTGCCAAACAAATTAAAAATTTATTGAATCATTGTGTAGAGCAACTTTTTGTGGTTTATTGCGTGATAAAATGTTTTTCTTCTTAACCAAGAATAAAGTAAAGTTTTATTTCCTTGTTTTTGATAGCTTATGAGGTACTTTTTTCTCTAGGGAATAATAACACATTAAATATTGTTGGTAAGCTTTTTAATACACATTTTTTGACTTCTCCGGAAGCTAACTGGATGTCACATTTTGAGCTCTTGCAGCAATAACCAAAAGTATCAAATCAAAATCAAATCCTTCCTACACTTAAATCGTACTATACTCAGAAATCATTTTCTATCAATTATCACTTTCGTCGGTTGGGAAGAAAGTTTTGTATGCATCTTGGGGTTAAACCTTTGTTAATCTATTGGCTGAAGATCCCCTCGCTCTCCTTTATTATACCCCCCTCACTCAATTTATTTCGGTCTGTTGTTTAAGTTGCTGTGTGGAGCGTTTTTGAAAAAACACATTCTAAAATAATTTTTAAAGAGAGACTTCTATGCTGACGTGAAACTAATTTATGTAGTTTTGACACAAAATAAGTAAGGAGAATTTTTTTTTCTATAGATTTTTTTGACTTTATCTAGGTACTCGCTTTTTACGAGATTTATCAGAAACATAAATATATAAGCTCACTTTCAAAGATTTTTTTACACATTGTTGAAGAATGTTTTAAGTTTTTTTTTAATATTTTAGTTTATGATAAGAACACTAAATGCCTTTTATAAAAATTTTATAGATTTTATAAGTTTTTCTTATTTGTTAGTTTTCTTATACTGGGTGTCTTATGGGAATCCATAGAAAATAAGTTAACAAACTCCCATCCGGAAATGCATCCTGTAGAAAAAACTGTGATTTGGAGTTAAAATTGTATTTCCTCTTCCTTCTGAAGGGACAAAAAACAGCAGTAGATCGTGAAGTCGTACAGTATAGTGGCGTCATCTGTGAAACAATTTTTTGATGCTACATTTTCCAATCGATAGTTAAGACGGTAGCGGCTTGGTATACTAGCCGGCGGGCCCACCCGACCTAAACCCCTTAGATTTCTATGTGTAACAATATTTGAAAAATTTTGTCAACTTAGTTTATACTCAAAAAGATGTAGCACAACAGTTGCTGTGTAAAATATTCTTTGAGTGTTTAAACATATTGTGTCTAACATTAGAGTTTGTCGTGCATTTTTCGGCTAGCTTATTATAAAGGTTTACTTACGTTTTTCCGTTTAATTTTTTATAGTACTTACTCGGGATTACATTATATTGATTAATAAACTTTTCTGCTTTAATTAATAATTTTTTTGTGGTTTTTAGAATCTTTATTGTTTTAAGTATATAATTTCTCATTTCGGCTGGTTTTTATAGAGTTGTACAGCTTCCGTTATAAAATTCCATCGATACGTATGTTCTCTTTGTAGATCTCATACCTTTGTGCAAAAGAAAAGAAAGCAGACACTCCATATACGGCTCTCCAATGACCTTAAATCAAATGTTGTCATGTGCAGGTTTATCCAGATGCAGGCACACGAGGAGAACACATCACATAGGAAACCGAAGCTTTAACGGTAGTGGCCTGAATGTCCATATATTATGTTACCCTAAATGGAATAGACCCTTCTGTAAACTGAACTTTACTGAAATGAAATTCTTGGGTTGTAGTAGAAAGACAACTTGACTCAAAGCGAAGGAATAGAAAAAAATCAGCTTTTAGTTTAGAGCGTATATAAATTATAAATCTTTATGAATGTTGGGCGGTGTGGACAGTTTATTGAAAAGGGTAAAAATCTAGACGGAAAACAACGGTTTGCACAAAATTTAATAAGCTGGAAGAGTATTGGAAACCCTATTTATTAGCCGCCCCGATAGGCAAGAATGCTTGTTTTTGAATTCCTGGTCGTAGACTTAACCGCTGGAGAAAATAACTCTCGTAAATACATAAGAAAATTACATTTTAAAATAAAATGCTCAGACCCAACAATTTTTGTTATTTTGATGCTATCAAATCAACCAATACAAATTCGATTGCGTTATCAACATTCAACAGTAAACACAGCGATATTAACTCTATTTGTCGCAAACCAATACTTCTCCTATTTCCTCCAACCACCAAATTGTCATCAGATATGTTTTTTCAACTGGAACACCCTCCAGCCGAAAGCTTGTCATGACAGTTGACAACTCTCATCTTGGTCTATTACTGACTTATTTAGCTTTGAAAATAATTTTTAGCTAAGGTATTTAGCGCTAAGTGCACAATTACGTTTGTCATCCCATCGTCGTCTTAAGTGCTTTCCAACTTTTTTAATAATATAAGTTTTTTGTATTTTATCAACTAATTTGCATAACAGCTCTTATAACAACACTTCAATTCTAATAACGTATAAGTTATAATTTGTGTGATAAAATATGCTAGAAAAGATTTAAAAGATTTTCACTTGTGCTTATCAATAATCTGAACAAGAAACATAACCTAAGGTCCAACTCTAGACAGATGACATAATAATAACAGCCTTTACTCAGACGTAAGAATAATATATATTTACAAGAAAACAATCTTAAGTTAACAAACGACTCTGCTGAGTCGATGATATCAACAACTTTGTCTGTTTATTTAAAATTGACAAAGACCTCCTTTATTTTTTTGCTCTCTTTATAGTTTAGAGCTTTTCTTATTCATAGTTTTATTGCTATCGTCTTTATTTCGTCTTTTTACCTCTAGTCCAGTCATTTCGTCCGAAAAAAAGGCAAATAAAAGAAAATGAATTTGCGCTTCTAATTTTTTAATATGTTGTAGGAGATACCTAGAAAAGCTTAACTTGAGATTGTCGACCAAGCTTTCCTAGGAGCTTTCGCCGCCATCTTGAAAAAAGTGGTAAAATTTGTTTTTCGGCAATAACTCGGCTATCCGATGAGATTCGAAAATTTGTGTAGGACACTTTTTGTAGCTTTCTTTGTGCTCTACAATAACGCCCCAACCATTTTTAGCGTATCAGGCATCGTTATCGAGATATCGATTGATAAAGTCAAAAATTTAGGACACAATTTTTGTTTTTTGCTTTTTTTTTCTTTGGGTCTTAATAAATATAAAAAATTGTAGAATTCAAACTTGTAGAGCATATTCAGACCTACAATTTCCTTCTTGGATTTTTTTATGTTGGACAAAAATTACGATCTCCAGCGCGCCGCAAAGTCGGTGAATCTACACTCAGCGTCGAGCGAGCTGCTCGCTCGGTTGTGTCTGGATGTCGAATCGAATGGGAAATTGTTCAGAAAATTGATGGGATAAAAAATAAGTACATAGAGCAACAAATTAAGGATCACACAATAGTAATTTATTAAACAAATAATTTGTTTGTGCAGCAAAAATTTAGGACACAATTTTTGTTTTTTGCTTTTTTTTTCTTTGGGTCTTAATATGAAAAATTGTGGAATTCAAACTTGTAGAGCATATTATATTCAGACCTACAATTTCCTTCTTGGATTTTCTGCCGCCTGTGGGTGCAGAAAAGCGGGAATCAGTTGCTCCGTTATTTGCATGCACTGCAGTGGGCAAACATGCAGTAACGTCGCCAGAGTCGACATTTTGCTTGACGACGACGACGATGTCTGTAACGATGATGATGACGATGCTCTCATCGAATCAGCATCATTTCCAACGTTTCAACAGACACAACAACTCGAAGAGTTTACGGAGGACGAAGATCTTCAGCCTGGACCATCCAAGCGAAAAAAAACATGAAAAAAGTCCATCGTTCGTGTCTCGAGTGCAGAAAAAAATATTTTTCTTTCCGTTTATTTTGTTTTGTTTATTTTGTATTGTAAAAAAATAAATTTTTTTACTGCACAAACAAATTATTTGTTTAATAAATTACTATTGTGTGATCCTTAATAGGTTGCTCTATGTACTTATTTTTTATCCCATCAATTTCCTGAACAATTTCCCATTCGATTCGACATCCAGACACAACCGAGCGAGCAGCTCGCTCGACGCTGAGTGTGGATTCACCGACTTTGCGGAGCGCTGGAGATCGTAATTTTTGTCCAACATAAAAAAATCCAAGAAGGAAATTGTAGGTCTGAATATGCTCTACAAGTTTGAATTCCACAATTTTTCATATTTATTATGACCCAAAGAAAAAAAAAGCAAAAAACAAAAATTGTGTCCTAAATTTTTGACTTTATCGATCGATATCTCGATAACGATGCCTGATACGCTAAAAATGATGAGCGTTATTGTAGAGCACAAAGAAAGCTACAAAAAGTGTCCTACACAAATTTTCGAATCTCATCGGATAGCCGAGTTATTGCCGAAAAACAAATTTTACCCCTTTTTTCAAGATGGCGGCGAAAGCTCCTAGGAAAGCTTGGTCGACAATCTCAAGTTAAGCTTTTCTAGGTATCCCCTACAACATATTAAAAAATTAGAAGCGCAAATTCATTTTCTTTTTTGAATGTACGTAATGACTGGACTACTCCTAATCTGTTTGCTTTGCTTCTTTTTTTATTTCTAGGTTACCAAAGCTTTATGCTTTTGTTTTCTTTTTTAACGTTTTTTGCTGGACTCATGTCTGATTTCCATGCGTTTCCAATTCTAGTGTCTATTTTCTTTGACATTATGTTATTGTTGTCTTAAATAAGTGTACGTGCACATACTTAAATGGTACGTCGTTTATGATGATGATGTTTTTGGATGAATTTGTAAGTGCTTTGGTTTTGGAGGCGCTTATTGCTAGATCTACCTTGCGGCTTTCTTTTTCTAGGTGTATGAGCATGTATTTTAGGTGTTCTTTTGTTTCAGAGAATAGAATAATTTTTATTTAAATCTCGAAAAATTTCTTCCAGACAGCTGTGAATATATTAGACAATAAAGGGACCTTGTCTTAGACCTTTGTTTATTTTTATTTTCTTTCCTTTTTTTTAACTTAATTTTAACTGTACTGTTAGTGTATACGTTTTTTTATAATTCTGATGTTTTTTTGTACGACTTCTTGGTTCTTTCGACAGTACCAGATATTTTTGTGCTCAATTGAGTCAAATGCCTTGTTGGAGTAGATAAAATAACAGTAGAATGATACATAGAACTCTTTGGTCGTTTCGATAATTTGTCTCACAGTATTTATATGGTCTAATGTCGAATAGCATGCCTTAAAACCGGCCTGTTCCCTAGGTTGGTTTTAATCTAGAGTTCTTGTTATTTGAACTAAAATTATGTTTACAAAGGTTTTTACATATTGGATATTAGCCTATTAGGTTTGTAGTTATTTATTTCTGTTTTCACTTTTTTTAGGATGATCGTTGATGCACTCCTACATGTTAGTTGTAGTGCAACGTAATTAATTCCTGCAGCTTAATACCAATTCGTTTCTGATCTGATCGAGACCAAGTGATTTCATGTTCTTCTGTGTTCTGATTGTCTTATATATTTTATGTTTTAGCGGTGGCACCTTATTGTCGTTGCTTAATTTGGTGATTTTGATTTGGCTCTTGCTGGGGTACAAGTTTTTGTAGAAATTTGTAGCTATCGATAGAATATCTAATCTTTTGGCTGTGGTCATGCAATGTCGGCCTTTCATATTAGCCATTCAGTTTGTTCTACCGGATAAAACTTAAGGTCTTTTTTATACCACTGGTTTAGTTGATAAACTTTTCAAAGAGGTTGAGTATAGGTTGCTTTCTATTTTTTCTTATTTGTAGCTTTATGTTTTTGCTCAACTTTCTTATTTTATCACTGATAGTTTTTGTTTTAATTATTTTACTGATTAAATTTTATCTTTTTTCTAGCAGGAGAGAAACTATTCTGATATGTTTCTTTTAATGTTTGATTTGCAATCAATGTTGTTTTTAAGTCTTGTTGGTAGTATTTTGTTTATTTTGTTTTATTTCTGTTGGATGCGTAAATACTCTAGAGATGATTCTGTCGCAGGGTTGAGGTTCTGTTTTATAGTGGCTATTCTTACTTGAGTAAGTGACTTGGTCTTAGACTAGATAATGTGTTCCGACATATTCTAACCATTCTATGGTTGGTATTAAAATTGAGATTTGCTATAGTGCCGCAATCGTCAAATGATTTGGGTCATTGTTCGTTAAGATCCGTTTCTGGGCATGTCATCTGGCTATATCCAAAGCTCTCTTCTTGAATTGACTATTTTACTAAATAGTCAGCATAAGAATACTTTCTTATGATGTTTTCAAACGCCGCTTCTATTAGTTTTTGTTCGTTTCTTGTCCTTTTTCCATTAATATATGGGCCCAGGACGATGTTCTCTCCGTTTTTTGGTGCTTCAACTGTTGCATTAAAATCACTCATAACAGTTTAGTTTTTTTGTGTGTGTTCTTTTATGCAATTAGTAAAATGTTTCAATTTCTAATCTCAAAGATTATTCGATTGGCGAGTAAATTTACATTATGGACCATAGTTTTTTGCTTGAAGGTATCTGTATGTCCAATACTGAAATTTATTCTGATATGCCAATTTTTTCTGTAATGTAGGTTTTGAGTGTTTTCTTTACTAAGAACCTTACTCCATATCTTCCTGGTGTTTTGCCTTTCTAGTTCAGTATGAATTGGTCGTGCTCTTCAATACCTTCAGCGTGTCTTCTTTTATTGCTTATTTGTTTGAGATAAAGGAGATAGTATTTAGATTTTTTGTCATCTTCCGACTCCTTTATAACAAGTTTGTCATTAACAAAGCTTCAAATTTTGCTCATTGCTTTAAGCTTTTCTCCAAGGTTATTTTGCCTTAGATTTCTTGGTCTAGTTGCTTCTTATTTTTGAGGATTTTACTTTTTCTCTAGTTTGTTGTGAACGCTACAAGAATACGGCGTGGTTTCTTATTCTTTCTTGCTCCTAGTCGGTAGACGTTGCTTATTTCTTAAGGATTGATTAGGATGTTGATATTTTCCTCTAGCAATTTTGTAATAGATTTATTTGAAGACTCGTTGTTTTGTTTCTCTTTCATACCAAAGAAAATAACGTTATTTTATTATAATCTCATATTGATTTTATTTTACCATGTATACTGGATCATTGTTGGTAATAGTCGTTTATTATTGGTAGCCTTATAATATAAGTAATAAGTAAAATTTGGCGACCCTTGACTTGAGTCAGCACTTGCTCCATGTTGGCAACACAGGGTTGAAATTGGTAATACTGGTTTAGATTGGGCAACGCTGGTTTCACCAAGGTTTCGACTTATAATTGTGTTTTTCTTTGGTAATCAACTGTCACCGTTGGAATGATCTTATATGTCACATTACCTTATCAAACATGATTTACATGTTTAATAAGGCTCATTTGTATTTTAGGAATACAAATCTAATGAACCTTGAAAAACACTATAATTTTTGCATTTCATGAATAAAATAAGAGCAGCGTTGTCATTAATTTTTATGAAATAAAAAGAGTTCCAGATTCTCTATCTACTCATACATTTGCGGCAATAATTTGGAATGTTCAAAATTACAATTAATACTTTTCTGGACAAGACTTTGTCGAATGTATCTTAAGTTGCGTTTAGACTTAGTCAGATTCGTATTCTTAAGTGAAACAAGATGCATATGTTTTTCATTTTTCTTTATGTAGAAGATCTTTATCATAATTTACACCTGCAAGTTTGCAAGTCTCTCATTTTTTTTTGCTCATGATAAAAGATTATTGAATCTTAATGGGATGCGTTCGAGTTAATTCATCTATAGATCTTATTTTTTACTAATTATCTTATTTGCCTTACACACGCGCTCTTATGATAAAGATTAACATATATTTAGAAAGTATAGTAGGCTTAATGTTTGTTTCTTCATCATCGTTTAATTATCTATTCAAATAATTTGACACTGTAGTTGCACTTGTCCACTGGGTCAATATTGGTGGTCGGCAATTGAACGAGTTAGTCGGTAAACAAATTGTAATGACGTAAAATACGCCAGCCGTATATGTTTTGCACCAACAATACGTAAGAAAGCTTAATAAACCTTTGTATATGTTAATCTGACACTTCTTAAATTTCTTCTTGTGCCCATCTATAATGAGTCATATCTTAAAGAAAACAATTTTTTTGACTTAAACTCGATAAGATATAATATGTTCGTTTAAAATTGCTTCAGTTGGGCCGTGCGTCTGTCTCTCCAATACGTCTATGAATGCTTCGTAAGATGCAAAAGTCTGTGAAATTTTATTTACTGATCTAATATTTTCCTGAAAAGCGGTAGTAAAGAAAAACGTTATTCGTAAGATTTGGTATTGATCAAAAAGAGTTTTTCCGACTTGAAAATCCATTACCATCTGTTTCAGTAGAAAAAACAGCTCTGTCGGAAACAATTTAAAATATAAAAAGGTGCGAGCTATCGACCGCTTCCTCTTCCCGTTTAACTTTTCAGGCCATTAATCTCCCGAATAAAGACTGAGACGAATAATTACTAAATTCTCATCTTCTTATTCAGCGACAGAACATCCAAGTCAAAGTGATATATTGACGAAGCGGCTAGAATAGGTAGAAGAAGTAAACGACGCAACGTTAGCATAAAAAGCACCATTAATCTATGGAACTTTTTGTTTTTGGACCAAGGCACGTTCCTATCACCCTCCAGATCTCTACGAATCTCGAGAAATGTGCTTATCGACCGTCATTAGGTTTCTATTACACTCCCGAATCTCTGGATACATCCAGTGGCTTGTGGCAAAGTTGCCCAAGACACACTTTCAATCCTATTTCACTTGATTACAAGATTTGGAAGTTTACTTTTATGGAGACTTTTTTTAGCTGGAATTTTAGTCAAATGTGTAGCATTTGTAAGCTGACATCTCAAGACTCATTTGAGGAATTCTGCATCGATTTAGAGTAGACACATCTTTTTTTCAAAAACAAAATTAAGGAAAGCTATTTTTTTAAACTATTGTGTACAACAAATAAATTCATATTCTAAAAGATGTTGTGTTGAAAAGAATTTACAATTTCTAACTAAACGTATTCAATGGGATTGAAGTCTGGAGAACAAGCCGCAGCTACAATCCAATTTCATTTGATCACAAGATTTAGAAGTATATGTTCATAGACTTTTTTAGTCAGAGTTTGAGCAGCATTTGTACGTCGCAATTGTATCACATTCAAACGTACTTTTTTGAGAAATTTTGTGCCAGTTTTGTGAAAATTTTTTTTTTTTAATAAAACAGGAATACATAATAGCTTAGGATTTAACAAAAGTTATTTTTTTCAAATCAAAGAATGAGCATAAAAAATTCAAATTCGGAGTTATTCGGTTGTGTGAGGAAGTTATTTGAAGTGGGCCTGATAACTTTCTAAAATGTTTTGATTAAGTTAAAATCTGGATATTGAGCTGCACTTCCAATTATAATTTGATTTGAATACAAGGTTTGGAAATTTACTTTTGAAAGTGAGAATTTTAGTCAAATGTCTACGATTTATAAGCTACAATAGGCTACATCCACACCTACTCATTTGGGAAAGTCTGTATCTATTTTGAGTAAACATGCCTTTTTTTAAAACAAAAACTAGTAGAACAAAGTACGGAAACATTTTTTTTTACAACAGGCGGTTATAGAAATTTAAATTCTAAGGTCTTGTGTGTTAAATTATTTGCAGCTAGTAGACGTACTACGTTTCTAAAAGTTTTCAGTTGGGTTAAAGTCTGGATAATAAGCTGCAGCTGTAGTCCTATTTGAATTGATTACAAGATTTCGAAGTATATTTTTATGGACTTTTTTAGTCTGAGTTTGTGTAGCATTTGTACACTACACTTCACAATTGGCTCACATTCAAACGTTCTTTTTTGGGAAATTTTGTACCAACTTTGAGTAAAAATATTACTTTTTTCAAACAAAAACAAAATAAAACAAATAAAAAAAGTTCAATTTGGGATAGGTGTTTTGTGAAAATGTTATTTGCAGTAAGTTTTGAGAATTTTTTAATAGTTTTTAAAAAAATGTGTTAAACTTTTTATATTTAATTTTTAAAATTTACGTTTAATAGTTATTTACATAAAAGTCAGGACAATGTCACATTACTGAAGAGGAGCTAAATTGAAATACGAGGCACTTTGTGCCGAGTATTTTAAAGATCCGAGTCAAGTAAGACGTGTTGTGTATTAAATTTTTCCGGAAATCGTAAAAAAAGACGAAATTTACAAGTTTTTGAATTTTTTTTACAAATTCCACAAAAATCAAGTTTGTCAATTTTGTTGGCAACTATAGTTACTAGAGTATCTTTTTTATTTTGCGTCTTGTAAAATTTTCACAGTACTAGTCCGGAAAACTTAATTTTTCTGCGCGTAAATAAACAGGAAAATGTTGTTTCCAAGACGATTTCCGGAAAAAAATTTTAAAAGTACAAATGAATTACTAAAAGCTGCTTAAAAAGATTATTTAAATGCTTTGAAATGGTTTAAAACATTTTCAACACAAAATCTGAATTATTTTTAATATTTTTTAATTTAAAAGTATTTAAACATCTTTACAATTTGTTTTAACTTTTTTAAAATATATGTTGAGGTTTTTTTTAGTTTTTTAAAAAATTTTAATAATTTTTCAGAATTTTTAAAAATTTTCAAAGAATTTATAAGAATTTTTAAATAATTTTTAAAAAATTTAATTGAGCTTTTTATTTATATATTTTTTAAAATTTTTTAATACTTTTTAAAATTACTAAAAGTGAAACAAATTACTATAAACTAGTTAGAAAAAATATTTTAATGTTTTGAAATGGTTTAAAAGTTTTTTAATAAGGAATAAAGATTATTTTCAATAATTTTCAATTTAAAAATATTTAATCATCTTTCAAACTTGTTTTAACTTTTTTAAAATATATGTTGAGGTTTTTTTAAATTTTTACAATAATTTTAATAATTTTTAAGAAATTTTTAGAATTTTTTTGAATTTTCAAAGAATTTATAAAAATTTTTTACTAATTTTTAAAAACTTGATTTAAAATTTAAATTTTAATTTTTTTACTAATTATTTTGATGAATCAAAAAATTGTGTTGGGAAAAAGACGCGATATATTTGTCATGAAAAACTTTTTTTTATAATCCAAAAATGTTCTGACACTTTTGAATGGATATCAATGATATTCAATACATGCAAATCTACGGAATTTTACACTAAAAACAAATTAAGAAGTTACTCAGGTTTAGTAGTTTCAAAACGCTAGATACACGTGAGATTAATCTCACTAAAGGAACAAAAAGTAAAGAATATTACTAGATAAAAACTGTCATTAATCTATTGAAAAATTAACATCTTACCCATACAGATTGAGAAGGAAATTTTAATTGAATTATAATACATATATTCTATAGAAAATTTTGTATAAAAACAAATCTGAACCAATTTTCAAATTGATTGTCTTTACTTTTTTTCGCCTCTAAAATTTTGCCATTTCGAAAATTTTGCCGCCCTTCAAATTATGCCGCCCTAGGCCGGGGCCTCACGGGCCTAGGCCTAAATCCATCACTGCCAAGAGGTAAAGAAAGTTGTTTTTCTTTTCTTAAATTGTGCACAATGGGCGATTATAAAGAAACATAAATTCTAAGAAGTGTTGTGTGGAAAATTATTTGCAATAGGCGTGCTAACTTTTCTAAGCTTTTGGATTGGGTTGAAGGCTGAAACTTAAGCTGCACTTCAATTCTATTTTGCTTATAATTTGGAAGTTAACTTTTAGTCAGAATTTTAGTCAAATGTAAGTCACAATTGGCTGATATTTAAACGTACTGCTTTGAGCAATTCTGTAGATTTTGAGTAAACATACGTAAAAAGTAGAGCAAAAGTAATGTCTAACAACCAAAAGAAGATGTTATTATTATGGTTTTTTTTATTAAATAAATAAATTTTTTGAGGTGGTATGGAACATTATTTTGCCGCAAGCGTGCTACTTTGCGTGTAAAAAAGTTTTCGATTGGATTACAGTCTGGAGAAATGCACGCAATTACAACTTTTTTTGCAAAAATGATTTACGTTTTCAAAGTAGAGCCTAATAAATAACTTTTTTTTGCATAGACTGTACACAACGGTCTTATATTCGTCAAAAAATGTGAGTTAATTCATCAAGTCAAGTTGTCAATTTTTTAAAATCAAAAAAAGTAGAGCCTAACAAGTTAAGAAAAGTCAGTTATTTTTTGAAATTGTGTACAATAGGCGTACATTTGTGTACAATATAAAAAAACTAAAATTTTGAGAATGTTGTGAGGAATATTATTTGCAGTTATATTAAGTTCACATCCAATGAAACCATAATTTAAAAAACTGGTATATTTTGCTTCCGCAAATATACTACAGTGTGGAAAATTATTGTAAATTTCAATTATTTACATTAGGATGTACTTCCCAACAGTTTTCGATTGGGTTGAAGTCAGGAGAAAGACACGCGTGCAGTTAAAATAAATTAAATTAACTTATATTTGTAACAATGATGATCACTTTCAAAAAAAAGCATATCAAGTTTGTGTGAAAAACTATTTAAAAATAAATTATTTGCAGTGAACATTAATTTCCGATTTTTGTTTATTGAGTTGGAGAAATTCGTAGATTGAGCTGTTTGCACGTAGTTAAAATAATAATCTAATGTAGCTCATATTTCTAAGAATGATTTATGTCTTTATCCATCTTTTCTGTATAGAACGACTTTTCTATATATATTCTCGAACTTTCAAATTGGATTTGTACACCAAAAATAAAACAAAATTTATTTTAGTTTACAAAATTGTATTAGTTCTCTTCTTTTCAAAATAAAAATTTTTAAGTTAATAAAATTGATTTCGCAATAACTAGGCAGACAATAGAAAAATTTAAATTTTGGGAATATTTTGTGGAAAATTATCGTAAATTCTACTTATTTGTAATACACGTGCTACCTTCCCAAAAGTTTTTAATTGGGTTGAAATCTGGAAAATGTCTTCAAAATAGATTTTAACAAATGTGTAAAGTTAATATTTTTTGAAACTGTCAAACAAATTTCAAATTCTAAATGAAAATTGTGTGGAAAATACCTTCACCATTTGACAAGAACTTAAATAATTATAAAAGGTTTTTTTAAGATTTAAAAAACGTTCAAATTATTGAAAAACAATTTGAAAACACTAGGCAATCAATAAAGAAGTATAATTCTGGAAATATTGCGTGGAAAATTATCGTAAATTTTTAATATTTTCAATACAGGTAAGTAGACCTAATTGTCAAAAGTTTTCAATTGGGTTGAAGTTTGGAAAAATGTTTATCCCTTCAAAATAGATTTTAACAAATGTAGAAAGTTACTATTTTTTGAAACTGTCAAAAAAATTCTAAATCTAAAAGATATTGTCAGAAATTTTTTTATTAGAAACACTTGTACCAAAATAACTTCACCATTTGACAAGAAGTTGCTTGATGTGTAATATTTGAAAAGCTGTTTAAGCCATTTCTTCTGAAGAAAAAAAAATTTAATTTAGTTTAAATAATAATATTAGTTTTTTTTAAGACTTAAAAATCGTTTAAATTAATCAAAAACAATTTGAAAGAACGAGGGAGACAATAGGAAAATATCAATTCTGGGAAAATTGTCTGAGAAATTATCGTAGACTTATATTTTCAATATACATCCACTCTTCCAAGAGTTTTCAAATGGGCTAAAGTCTGAAAAAATGCACGCAGTTGAAATAAACTAAATTGACTCATTTAGTAGGTTTTTAAAGTGAATTTTAACAAGGAAAGTTATTTTTTTTGGAAAAATTCCAATTTGGAACTCTTATAGCTTTACCATTTGACAAGAAGCTGCTTATTATGTAATTTGAAAAACTGTTTAGACTATTATTTTTTCAGAAGAAAAATACAACTATATTAATAATGGCTTTCTTTTTTTGAAGATTAAAAGAGCTCTTGAAACTAGTGAAAAACATTTTGATATCTGATAAAATTGTGTTAGTGGTTTTTAGTGGCATCAACAAACTCTTTAATGGGTTCCGTTCACTAGTTGTCTACATGATTGACTAGAATGACATCAAATGTCATCAGCCTTGTTTTATTCTATAATTTATTATTATTAATTTTTATAGCTCAATATATAACGTTTTTAATTATTGTTTTTGTTTCAGGTGAGTGAAGTTTCCTTGTACCGTCACAGTTTTGTAAGTTTTAATTTGATGGATGCGGGTCTAAAACGATTTTATAGGATCTTTTACGACTCAATTACATTATATCGCTTAGCTTTAGGTCAATTTTTTTTTTATCAAATTTTAGATAATTCTGACAAATGATGTGGAAAGAGGCTTGATAATTTAATGTATTTTTGCGTTTATTTAATTTGATATCGGAGGTCGAACAGATGGTGTACTGCGTTTAGTTGAAATAGATGGAAAAATGTTGTATTAATCAAGATGGGAGGCTTAATTAAAATATATTTGCTATGATCGAAGATAATAGGGGCTGTCTGTGTAAGGAATAGTAAAAGGTATGGCGGAAATAGTTGTCTAGTAGCATCATATTTCACGATTGCGAGGAATGCTATTGTTTTTATCTTGTATCGGTTTTGTACTCTCACGGCCTTAAAGAATCCTACAGTTATAATAAATAAGACATGAGCTTTGCCTCTGGTTAGCAGATAACCAATTAAACTGTGCCATCGGCTATTACAAAGAAAATTGCATTGCTAAAGATCTATCTTATTAAGAGTTTCTCTATTTGATGATGTTGGTAGTATTGCAGCGGTGAGTTATAATGAAAAGTTTTTGCTTTACCATGTCAGGTCAGGTCAGAGACCACAGGTCAAGAATCTACATTTTTGTTATGTATATTTAGTACTATTCAAGGAATATTTAGTGCCAAGAGTATGTCTTTATTTTAGAATATGGTCATTGTATAAAACACGTGATGTTGTTTTGGTTGAAATAGCTTTAGAATTGTTATGCATTTAGGAAAATTTTGTTTACAACACAACATTATGTTAATTTAAGCTAAGGTCAAGTGCTGCTGTCGTACATTATGTTCTAGTCTAGAGACATAAGCTTGTGAGATGAGAGACTCTTACTATATATGTTGGGGTCAGATGGCGAATTCGGACCATGACCGATATAATTGGACATATTCTCATATGCTAGACATGCCAGATGCCTAAATTCGGTTTTTGACTATTTTAATTTAGCCATGTCTCTATTATACGCCGTTGTCGGTATAATTTTGAAGAAAATCTTATTACGTTAATTGAAAAAATAGTGGTTATAATTTTACCACCGTATTAACTACTGAGTAATATTTATATATTTCAAGTCAAGCAAAAGGTTTAAATAGGTTGGAAATTATGAAGATAGAAGAAAAAGGGAACTTTATTGTCATTGAAGTACTTTTTGTCGCAATAAATAAAAATCAAATGTTACCTTAATAATTTATATAATACATTATTTGTTTTATTTTGTTCGGCATCGGTTTATGACGTTTATAAGCATTTTATTCAAATGCCGAATTATATCACTGTTTCGGCATTTGGCATGTTTAGTATGTTCCATTATATCGACTATGAGCCGAATTTGCTATCTCATATAAATGTCGGATCAAACAATGACAAATTAATATGTAGCAAGACATTATAGTAAATACAATTGAATGTAAATAAAGTTCCTACATAATAATGCCAATAGTGAATACTTAAATACGCTCACGAGCATCTTAATTATAACAACTTAGGAGTTAAACATATCTAAATTTCAGGGTTTTTTCTGCTATAGGTTGAAGTTTTATCGTTAATAATTTGAAGGTTATGGCTTAACGTAATTGGTTTCTTAATTTTTGTTTATCGCTTTTCTATTGCATTCAACGTATTTTTGGAATTTTTGGCTATATCAGTTGGTATAATCCTTAGTCTACAGGATATTAGCCGCACGAGATAATTCCAAAAGAACACGACAGGGTCACCATGCGTACCGAAACGCACCAGGGCAGCATATGAATTATTCGTGAAAGTAGAATTTAACCATAAGAAAGGCAACGTTATTTTGGCGTCAGTGAAGGAAGGTTGTCACTAAAGGGGCTATTTGTGTCACGAGCTGTATGTATGCAGGTGACAGGGACTATAGCATAGATTGCCATTTCAGTAATGCAATTTTGAGCTCTGTGACAAATTACTTTGGGGACTTCATCCACTGTAGTCACGATTGTACATGATATTTTTTTTTGCATATTTGAAAAAGACGTATCAGTCGCAGAATTGATTTATTTTTTATCGTTTATAGGTTGTAGAATGTAATTTATAATTGCATAACTCCTTCAATAGCCTTCAAAAAAATGCTGCCGTTTTTTCTAATAAAATTAATATTTTTGGATAATAAGCTTGCTGGGTAAAACCGTGCAATTGTAAGAAATTGTTTGTTATACTATGTGCGAGAAACTCTGTTTCAGGCTTTCAAATGTATTTTTTTAACAACTCATCATTCTCATGCAGAGAGACTTTTTTGTCATTTCAACATGTTCGACAGCAACGTTAACTACGATTTTCCGCATACAATGTTTTCAATTTTGTTTATCGCATACTGCGCGTGAAATACATATTTTTTTTAAATCTGTGGATTAATATAGATTTATTTTGTGTGATTAATATTTGGCTAATAATAGCGACATCTATTACAATAAGCTTTTTATAATAAAGTCGAGAAATCAAGTTTCTACTGTTGACGCTATCGCTCATTTCTAATGACATATCAATTTTAGTAAGATTTAGGTCGAGACAAAAAATCTCGCCGATTTAACAGCCAAGTTATCACTCGTATCTAAGATGTGTAGTTTTATCTGTCAACTTTGGTTTTTACTATCAAAAAGTAAAATAATGTCAAAGCAAATTTATTCAAACTAGATCCACAGGCTTAGATATTATGTTTTGTTTTTATTGGTCTAGGGATCAAGTCTATGAGTCTACGGATCTAGTTTGAAAGAATTTGCTTGAACAAAATTTAAGTTTCAGCAAAATATTCTAAATTAATTATTTAAATCAGATTTTATTGATATGTTTTGGCTAAGCGTTAAAACTACTAACCCACAGAAACAATGCCCACAGCTTGCTTTTGCTAACTTGAGCTGGTTCCTGTCAAATTCTTTTTGCGAATATTTATATTCTCTTTCTTTTAAATGCTTTTAATTAAAGAAAAAAAATTTAATTTGAACATTTTATCTGCAAAATGATGAATTAACTACTAATAATCTTAACAATCATAACTATACAACAGTTTAAGCTGTAGATTTCTTAGATGTTTGCTTTTGATGTAATTCATAGAGAATGGAAATAAGAAATTAGTATGCCAAAGAATTGTGCTTAAAGATTTAGGATTTAGAGCGGTTTATCAGTCAGGATCAAAATTTAAAAAAATGTAAGAGGTCGGAAAGATAAAACATCATTTCTAGAAAAGTCTGGAATATATCGCATACATAATAACGGTGACAAATGTCATATAGAGCAAACGCCCAAATCAGTTCAAACCAGATACAAAGAGAACTTAGTTCACTTATAATATGGCAGATTGGACAAGGCGAGTATGGCAGAGTACGCCTTTAATAGCAATTGACACTTTAAAATGAGTCAAGCAAAAGAATGACATCTGTATTTTGAAATCCATAAAATTAAGGCTCTTAACAAAGGTAATTGTCCTCTTATCAGCTTCTTGGTCCGCTTGTTAGAAAAAATCTACAAACAAAATTCTAAACTAGGTAAAATTAAGCAAATAATAATTCAGTTTTATTAATTTTCTGATGATGACCACTTGGTGGTCGAAAGGGCTCTTGAGATCTATTAAACAAACTTTTTGGCAAGTGGTCAAATTGTGTGAATAAAACTGTGTACTAAAAATTCCAAAACAATAAATCAAGAAAATTGTGTCTTCCAATCTAAGAAGAACATAGCTATATAAGTTCAGTCTTTTAAATTGTGACGACTTTTACATTAAGGTTTTGTTTACGTAAAACGTCAAATAACAGTTGATAGTCGTTCAGAGTTACTATTGCCAATTTAAGACTAAACAAATGATCACCAAATTTAAACTATAAACCAAACTCACAAAGCAAGTTGGTCAAAAAATGTAATAACGTAGTAAAATTTAAAAAAGGCATTCGCTCTCAAGTTCTCGTGGCCTAAAATTCCTATTCCCGCACTCGACTGTAAATAATCGTTGCTTTACGCATTTAATACAAAAATAACAATAAAAACGGTTGACAACTTTACATAACCAATGTTTAACATTCAAACTTTTATTACGCAACGCGTTGATTGTTGATAGAGGTGTAGTTCGAGAAATTAATGAATTCTTTCAAAAACTAGATTAGCATAAAGAACGGCTAGTTTAGATATCCTCATTGATTAAAATGTCAACACATCGAGTGGGTGGAGGCGCCTTGTCGCTTTTTCTCCTTCAACTTTTACTTTTTTTATTGCTTGTCTATTATCTATAGAGATTTTATTCTGTATGTTTACCGTTGGATTTTTTTCTTCTACTAATTCAAGGATAGTAGCAATTAGAAGTCACATTGTTTAGATTTCAGGTCAAAGATTATTATTTTTTGTTTGTCTTTATTAGTGCATTGTTGGGAGTTTCTCACCATCGGGTGTAATTTGCAACACAACTCGATTCGGCAACCACAAATTTCAATTATTTGTTTATCATTTCAAAAAAAAAAATTAATGGAAGAATTACCTAAAATAACTCGTACCTGGACATTATCATGTCAAAAAAAGAAGTTAATTTAAAAGAAATGTCACTGGTTACGTTTGTGCGTAATACGAATGACAGTTTGATTTGTAATTGGCTCGAAAATAGCATGTAAAAGCAATTAAGTTTTAACGATAATTTTTTTGCATGCAAATTAAGAGATAACATTTTGATTTAGCTTCACCGGTCATGCGAACCATACATTTTCAAGACTTGTTTTGATGTTGTAGAACCAAAATCACGCTTTTTTGACAGTATTTTACATTTTTGAAATTCAAAACTTGTTTTATAAAAAAGAAAAATCAAAAGTAATGTGAGCAGAAAGTCATTCAAATAAGATCCGTAGTTGCAACATATTCTTATTTGAATAATTTATTAGTGATAATTTAGGTCTAAGATAGGTAATATTGCATATCTTAGATGTGCGTTTCAAACAAGGGACGTTAATATGATAACTTGGTTGTCCGATATCTCGTTGTCTCAAAAGTATTTCTATCAAAATTAATATCTGTCATTAGGTGTGAGTCTTTGATGTAAAGAGGCTCTGATAGATGTCGCTATCGTTTTCTCAAGATAATTCATTTTCAAATTTAACTGGTTCATGGTTCTCAAAAACCTGAAATTTTTTGACAAAGCTACAAAAAAAAATTGAAAAAAGTTAAGATCTGGAAATAATAGAACCTCATTTGAACAACCATTACTTGCAAGTAATACAACAAAATAGCTTCTTTGTTCTAATTGATCTGTCACTTTGACAGCTAAAAAGGTATAAAATAAAAATAAGAGAGCACATGAAACTAATTAAGAATAACTTGAGTAATCTTTTTAGAGTAGTTTTTTATAGTGGATAATCTCTTTTTTTGTTCTAATCCTTTTATTTCTAACTTAAAGAAAATACCAAATTTTGGCATATTTTTAAATGTTTTTGAAATCTATAAAATGGTTTCAAATACAGATAGAGTCTGGTTTAAATACCAGTTAAATTTGGCGATTGAGATTTTTTTCTTTACAGAATAGTCCTTCACAATTGACAATCTCAATTTTTTTTTTGTGTTTTTTTAAAAGTTGTTGAGATCCGTTTTAAAATAATAGCGTTGCGATGCCGATTCTTCTTTCTTTTTAGAATAGTTCTTGATAGTCGATAATCTTTATTTTTTTTTTTTTTTTAATTTAAAGAAAATACCAACTTCTGGCATATTTTTAGAAACTTTTAAGATCTATAAAATGGTTTTAAATACAAATAAAATCTGGCTTAAGGACCAGTTAAATTTTTACGATGCTAACTATTCTGTTTTTTTTTGTAGGTAATAACCTCTATTTTTTTATTTTCTAACTTGGAGAAAATGCCAACTTTTGGCATATTTTTGAAAGTCTTTTAGGTCCAAAAAATGGTTCCAAATAGGGAAGTCCGACGTAAAGATCAGTTAAATTAAAATGCCGATTTTTTCATCTTTTTATAATAGTTTTTTATAGCTAATTTTTTTTTTTCATTTACTTTTAATTTAAAGAAACTACCAACTTTTGGCATATTCCAAATACGTTTTTAAGACCAGTTTTTTAGTTTTTTGAGTAGTTCTTAGTTTTGCCTCTATTCTTTTTTTCTCGTTTACTCTTCTAACTTGAACAAAATAGCAACTTTGACATATTTTTCGAAGCTTTTGAGTTGCACATAATGTTTTTAAATACAAATAAAATTTGTCTTGAAGACCAGTGACATTTGGCAAAATCGATTCTTTTACAATAGTTCTTAATTGTTCATAACCATTTCTTTTTTTTTACTTTTTTAACATAAAAAAATTCCAGCTTTTGGCATATTTTTAGAAGCCTTTGAGATCTATAAATGGTTTCAAATACAGATAAGGTTTGGCTTAAAGACTAGCTGAATTTTCTGATGACGACTGTTCTATTTTTTTAAAAATAATTTTTCATAGTTGATAGATATCCTCTATTTTGCTTTGTTTTTTTTCAGCTTTTGGCATATTTATAGAAGCCTTTGAGATCTATAAATGGTTTCAAATACAGATAAGGTTTGGCTTAAAGACTAGTTGAATTTTCTGATGACAACTCTTCTATTTTTTTAAAAATAACTTTTCATAGTTGATAGATAACCTCTATTTTGTTTTGTTTTTTTTTTACTTTTTTTATTTAGAAAAAAACAACTTTTGGCATATTTTTAGCAGCTTTTGAGATTTATAAAATTGTTTCAAATACCCTAAAGACTAGTGTAATTTGACGATGTCGATTTTTTTTGAATAGTTTTTTGATGCTGACAACTATTATTTTTATTTTTTTTTTATTTTTCTAACTTAAAAAAAATATCAATTTTTGCATATATTTAGATGTTTTTGAGATTCATAAAATGGTTTCAAATACAGATAAAGTCTGTAGGATCAGTTAAACCTTTGACATATTTTACACATCTGACAAGTGTTCTCACACATCTTTTATTACCGACATGATTTTTTTATATAACAAATTCGCTTCAATTGTATTTTATTTTGATACATATAGATTTGTATAATTGTACATGGTGCTTAAAAAAATTATTTTGGTTAACCAGGTTTGAAGGGGTAATATAGAGGTCCGAAACGTTGGCGTCCGTTAATATAAGATATTGTCAAATTTACAATTTTAATTTTCAAATACTTTGCTATCTATCTTTTACGAATTTACATTAAAATATATATGTGGCCTATAGCCTTAAAAATATTATTGTTAAGTACCTAATAATTTAAACAACAATTAGCAAGAAAACACTACATTGTTATATATTACATAAATTATGTTTATATTTTCGAAAAATTATATATCACAAACTTTACATTAAACGCTTTTAGTGTCAAATGAAATAGCGTACATTAATGTTTTGGCTTAATTTAGGTCTATTGTGTGTTGTTCTATTCCTATCTATGACAGCAATTCAAATTCGTTGCGATTTTATGATACGGCCAATAAGTCCCGACCCTAGATTGATATCAATTCAATAGAATAAACGACTCGTGATTAGAAAATGCGACTAATCGAACCATAAATAATTGTAAAATAATCATTTGAAATTCGCTCTCATCTTTTTTTTTCTATGATTTAATCGTGACACATTAGAAAGTTTAGATGAATAATCATCATCCATATATCCCAACTCTACCCACATGCCCGATAATATCCAATTTGAAGCGCTACAAAAGCACCTTTTTCCCCTCTTTCTGTAATTTTATTTACTGTATGGCCAAAAGCATTAAATTTTAATTAGAATGGAAAAGAATGACGAAATTTATAAAACACCTGCCCTTCTGCTAAAACCAGCTGTCATTTGCCTAACCCTCGACAAATTTAGCGCTAAATTGAAAAATGATTCCCTTCGGTTGGAATTATAGAAGCCAAAAAGTGTTTCGTTTCGTTTATCGCTTTAAAAGTTGCCAAACTCGTGGACACGAGAGAGCTACAAAGAAACTGTATTTTGAAGCTTTTTTGCGCATACCAACAGTCATATTTACTCAGGTTACGCTACGCCCTAGACTTTTTTTGTCTGATTAATGCTGTACATTGACTGGTATCTTGAACCTATCAAATTATTTTTCACCTTTCAGTATATTATCTATATTATAATTATTTTTATTTTCAATAAAATTATTTGAGCTAGAAAAGTTTTTTTTTCTTACTTTATTTATCATTTTGTTTTATCTGATATTTTGTGCCGGCGGTCATCTTAGATTTGAAATATGTCATAGTATTCTACGAGTAAAGCCTATTTATTGTGATACCCATATTAAGATGGGTTATAAAATATTATGCAATCCGTCAGTTTGTAGCGGTGGCCATCTTGGATTTACAATCATATTGAATTATTAACTCACGTGTAGTACTTGTCAACAATCTCTACTTGCTCTTATCTTGAAACAGTTTTATTAATTTCCTAATGATGACCACATGGTAACCGAAAAACCTCTCTACATTTAATAAATAAACTTTTTGCCAAGTGGTAAAAATGTGGTATTAGTTTATAGTGCCAAGAATTTCAAAACAACCAATTAATCATACTGAATATGTTAAATTGCATTAACTTCAGAACTAAAGATGTGTACCAAATATCAGACCAATCTGTCGATCGGAAGGAGGCAAAATTCTAATTAATAAATTTGACCCAAACAAAAAGAAACAACAAACATTGATAATATACAAATAAAACACAATTCACTTGCAATCACGTGTAGTTTACTAATAGAAGACACGGTTTTCCCTTTAAAGACTTCAAGAAAGTCATGAAAAAACGATTTATCTCAAATAAAATCTTTATTGAGAAATCTTTAACGTTTTCTTGCGCCGCGACTTCTAGTCAGTTATTTAAACAGATGAAGGCTATGTTTACCGAGTTTCAAGTTCAAGGATGTGTTAAATTTTTATTTATGTGAGCAGAGTTAGAATAAAAGACGATATCCGTATCAAAATCATGACCAAAATTTTTGTGCATCATCTATTTGGTTATGGAAGCAAAGTTTAGTGTAGTCTAAACAAAATTAGCGTAATTATAGTTGAAGAGAAACTGAATGCAAAGTGTAAAAAGGATCAATAGAGAAGAAAAACGTAGAATGTTGTTTACTTGGACCGAAAAAGGTTTAATACAGGTGTCCACTAAGAGCGAAACTGTTTAATATCAGGTGTTATATCTACGATTGATTAATATTAATAGTTGATTGATTAATAAACAATAGCAATATTGCTCACAGGAACTTCAGGAACTTTGTTACGTTTATACATGTTGCCGTAGGCGGGAGAAGGGTAAGCACCCGGAGCGTGTGCTACTCAACTCTTTTTAATTAATAGAAGAAAAAAGTTTTTTTATTGATGTTTTGTAAAACTAGTATGACATGCTGTTTTTTCTATTTCGCCTCTATTACCTAAAATGTATAATTTAATATGTCAATATTAAGACTTTGAAATATAAAGAATCCGTCTAGTGTGTTTTTTTTTGTTCTCAGGTTGATATACAATAACAACCATAACATAACACTTATAACAATGACAGTAATGTCAATGTTATTGACGTCACAACTAACCATACTGCTAACCATACAAGCCCACGGCAAAACTCACTAAAAACGATTTGAAACATTTTTGGGTATTTTAAGGTTAATCTTTTAGTCTTAGAATTGTTACAAAACTTCTAAAACAAAAAACACAAAATCGATTTCGTAAAAGAAAACTGTTTCTTTGTTCAATTTTTCTCACTACATACCTATTGATCATTTTAAAAAAAGTTTACTTTTTCTATCCAAGTTTGAAATAAATGATAACTCACACTCGTAAAAATTTTATCAAAACACAAAATATTGATACTTTCTAGGCGAGCCGCGACGATAATAGTATCTCTCCCAGTTTCAATTCTTTATCATGAAGCAAATATTTTTCAGGCTATAGAGCTAAATATTATGATCGATAAAACTTCCGTTTCTGACATTATTATGTGGCTGCCGTTTTGTATTGTATATGTTTGCAGACTTCTTTTCAGGCTTCAACTTTATATGTTGCGTTTATAACTCTAAAGTTTATTCAATAATTATTTCTTGGAAATCAAAAAATGCAGAAACTAAACACCGCAAAAAATGGGAATCTGCGGGTCTGTTTGTTGCATTGTAGCTAATAAATGGCTCAACCAATTTTGATTTCGTGTTTTTGTGTGTATTTTATGTACCCTTAAAGTTTGATAAAAGAAATTGTACTTACTAGTAATCAACTTTAGGGCTGTTTGGCAAAGCATAAATTACCCTAGCACATCCATCAGGCCAAAGCTGCACAGATCCCGTATTTAAGAAATTTTTAATTTGACTTTAGTCTTAATAGATATAGAATTTTTAATAGTATATTAAAGAACTAGTTATATAAGGCTTGATATGGCGCACTTAGTACTCATTAAAAAACGTGTTTCTTAAAATTATTTTTTTTATTTTTTAGTTTTGAAATTCTGTGGCTAACCGTTTGTAACATAACAAGTCATTTGATTTTAAATTCAATCTAAAATATTTGTTTTGTCTGACATAATTCGTGCAATTTTCTAAACAAAAATATAGGGAGCCGAAGAACTGAATTTATGCACCCCACTTAAAATTTGGGAATTAGCCGAAACAACATTTGGATCTTGCTTTTGTAAAGATATTATTTGTTTTTTTTTTCATCCTAACATTTATTTACAATTATTAATAACAACTAAATAAATCTACTTAATTTTGAAATGGAGTCAAACAGATCTGCAAAGCACTGTTCTTCGGTGATCTGCTGAACAGAAATTTTTCTGGCTTCTAGAGCGTTCTGTCTTGTTTCTGTCTTGAGTCGAGCGATGCTGTTAGTGGTTCCGCAAAGAAAATAGTGGTAGCTCAAAGGGTTTTCTCACAAATTGAAGAATTAGTACCAAGTTGATATGAATGATTCAACTCACCCATATGTTTTAACTTAACTAACCTCTTGTTGAGTCGCTTAATTGGCGTTTTCTAAGAAAATACGCTTTCAAGAAAATTGACTGTTAGGTTATACAAGAAATCACTTTTCTGAGCGGAAAAAAGTACAAAATATATCCTCACAAAAAAATGCCAAAGTAGCAGTTTGGGAGTTTTGACACGTCAGTCACTTGGCTGTAGACTTTTTTTTTTCCTTTTTTTCACTTCTAAACCGAGTAAAATTTTTTCAAAGTTAACCTGTTTGATTTTGCTTAATAATTATCACATCATCAGACTAATAACTCAATGAGTTGCAATGAAAAGAGGCATCTTCTGATATAAGTTTTGATCTGTTTGAACTAGATGCTGCTACTAAAAATCATGAAAAATCGATTCAAATGATGCTTCCACCTACCGAGTGTATAATATTAACAGGATTCAAGGGCGGCTGTGCTTTTTTGGCAGCAGTTCTTAGATCGGTTGGTGCTAAAATTAGGTAAAATAACTACTCATTTTTTTTGAAGACACAGATTAATCGAATATTTTCATTGTCCATGGCCTCGCTTTATTATATTTCCATTTAATATTGGTTAATTACTTCTTAGTGCCTGGTATTGCACGTGTTTATTCACAGCTGTCAATCGATACTGCAATTAACATTTGAGCTCAGTGCCGTGCATAAATGCAGGGTTGATGCATTTGCGTCACTTCCTGAATGTGAAATAAATTTTTAATCCTTCCAAAAGCAAACGGGAAATTTTCAAACAGGATAAAAATATGTATTTCTGGTTTTATGGCGCTGAAAAACAATAACACAAACTAATTAAATTGATATATACAAATTCACAAAAATCTCTACGCCATTACGTAAGCGATTTTATGTTTACCGGTCTTTAGTACGAACCGATCTCAAGACCTGCGGTCAAAGCAGACTTGTTTATAAATTTATACACCCTGTATAATTTTTAAACTAAATAACATATTCTAGTTTTGAAACCTGTTCTGGAATGCTCAACAACCAAGTTTAATGAAAATGATCGCATACTATTGTATGTCGTGAAAATATACAGCGTGATCATAAGAGAAACATACAACAATGTACAAATTCATTCATTTGATTGATGCGAAAAACATTGAAAACGCAATGTTTTTTATTCAATCTTGTAGTAAAAGCATCGCATTTTTACTAGGAAATGCTAAAGCAAGATCAATGTTTCTTAGCCACTACACCATAGCAGATCTTACAAAAGAAAATGTAAACTTTGTACATAACTGAAAACAAATTGTTTAGGGTACATAACCAAGTTTTCGGCATTATCAGAAAAACATTGCTTGGCGCACTCCAAGCGTATAGCGCTAATCGTCTGTTCCAACTCCAGCAGTTTCTAAAATATTTAATTTTATTCATGTTACTTATTTATTATTCTTTGCCAGAAAACATAATCTAAAGATTTAGAATAAAATGTTTTATGTTTATTTATAGTTTTTGTGGGGGCGTTAAATAAACAAAATGCAGGTCTGTACGATTAGAGTCACATCGACCGGTTCGCTTGACATATTTTAATTGTCTTTGATAGTATGATTGCCGACAAATGTCAAACAAACGTCAAAGTTTGTCTATAATATCGTACGTTTCTGCGTATGAACTAATCAGAAAATGACAATATGCAAAACAAGGCTTGATATAAATAACTTATTAATCCACAGTATCACTATGAAAATTTTTATTTGCGTGTGATAAAACTACATAAATTTTGATCGAATTGTTATAAATCCATAAGATATGGGTCTTCACGATACATTACAAGGTTTTCCAAGATGCGGCGCTTTTTATAGCATGATTGGTAAAATTTTATGGTGTCATTTAAATTCCAGCTTATTTGAGTTGGACGGTTGGTTTGGACCTTTAAAATCTGTAAAGTTGTTATGAATATGGACCGTACCATTAATTTGCAATCGAAAGATAAAAAAGAATGAAAGGAAGAGAAAATACAGCTGGTTGAAATTGGGTTCATTGTATACGAAGTAGCGTGTCATAACGAAGCTGGAATGATGTGGAGCTTTATCTTAATTTGCTACCGATTTTAATTTGGCCAAATTAATGTCGATAACGGGTTATTTCTGATAGGAAATGTTTTGTTTTGTTTTTTTGATGAAATTGGGACATTAGAGTGCTGTGTGGTTGGCTAAATTGATTTGTTGTGTAATACGATGGCTATTGAACCTAATTTTTCTATAATAAGCCTATCTTAAAAAGCTTTTTTGTCATTAACAGACGATTTAAGTGGTAATCTTAATCATAATAATTAATCATACGTCATTTTTGTAATAAAGAAATTAAAAAAAAATTATGTAATTTTTATACAATCATTATTTTGTGTTTATTTTCACTTGTAGATAAACAATTTCTTTTGTCTATTTTGGTGTCCCAAATGAAAATGAAAAAATATTGTGAAACTGATAGTACTTTTACGTAATTAATCATTATAGACAAAATCTTTATTACGGATCCTCGAACCTGAGCTTATTAGCCAACTACAACCTATTTTGGGTCTTCCAAAACAAGACGAAAATTCCGTCAATTTTCAAAATCTTTGTTTTAGTTTTTTGTTTTTAAGTTTGGTTTTCTGTTTGTTTTTTCACTCTTTGTTTTTTCACTGTTTGTTATCGTGTACTATAGTATGTTTTTTTCTTGTTTTATTTTAATAACGAATTTGGTCTTTTTTTTATCGTTTACCTTTTCAGATTGTTTTGTTATATGTTAGGTTTTTTTTCTAGATCTATACATTGTCTTTACTAATTTGATCAACATTGGATTTTTTTTTGTTTTCAACATTTTATACTAACTGAAGTCTGTTTTTCTATTTTCCTTACATTCTGCAGCTTGACTTATACCTATACCAAGATCTGCGTACTTTAACCCTTAAAGTTGAAAAGAAAACTGTAAAACAGAGTAATTGACTGAAAAAGAAACTGTCAAAGTCAAGAATGATTAGAAGAAACAGAAATAAAACATGTAAAAGAATAGAAGAACATTTTTGTAACAAATTTTAAATTACAATAACTGCTAAATGTGTTTAAAATTTAAAAAAAAACTTGATTGATACCGTTGCAATAACCTCCAAGAAAATACCTCTGTTAAAAGTTTTTGCAAGAAAGTTGAAGGTTTTGCAAACTTCTGTATTTTTAGCATTATTTTGCGGTTACACTAAATTTTTAATTGATTGACATGCGAATGATGCTTACATCAATTTTTTTTCTAGAATTTTTTTATAGTTTCTAAACAGACGATCTAATTTAAATTTGAATTGAAGATAAGAACGCTGCTGTTTAGACATTGGTTAAGATACACACTTACACTAGATAACACTTTTTTTGAGAACGACCGGAAGCTGTCGATCTTTGAGCGATGAGTGGAAAAGCCGATTTACATAGTTTGTTTTCAATTTTCTTGTTTAGTTTTCGCTTTTTTTGCAAAATTTTTCGAAAAATTATAAAAAAGATATTTTTGCCGAGTTTCCGCCAGACAAATAAAAGTTTTTCTGACATAAACTTGAGTGAACTTATAGCATTTCATGTCATGCTTTAAAAATTTTTATTTATTGCAACTACTGGTCACTTTACTACATTTGTAAGTGGCTTGTTCAGCTAGACTTTTTAATGTGGCATAACATAGCATCATTTTAAATTATTGGACACCAAGCTTCTGGAACGCAGATTCCTAATCTTTCATTTTTGATGTAACCTTTTTTGCAAAAACATCCTTTTCTACAAGATTGTTTACACTGAGGATTTCATACGCTACAAGTTACAGGGCATGCGGAACCACAGTCATTCCAGGCTTCATTTTCTCGACAAGCTAAAAATGATTCAAATAAAGATAGAGTGAGAGTTATTGAAAATATTTACTGCTTGGACATCGATTTTCTGGAACACAAGCAAATTCTTTTGCTGAAACTCTAACATACCCTTTCTTACAAACACAACCTTTTCGGCACAGACCATGACAGATGCGGATTTTTGGTTCTGGTGGGTTTGTACATGTAGATGTGCAAGCAGACGCACACTCTGACGGTTCTTCGTTTGGACCACAATATGGAGGAAGATTTTCTGAAAATGAAAAAAATTGATGTAAGTTCTACTATATATTTTGATACCCATAATGATTAGGACAAACATTGAAGAGATGTCGAACCAAAGCAGCTAAGTCAAAACGGATTTAGTGAAGTAGTACAGATAGTACAGTGCCTATGAGGCAGTTTTTTGGCGCTACATTTTTCTATCGCTGGATAGGACGTAGTGGATAGACATACTAGCCAGCGCGCTCATTCAATTTAAGTCTTTTAGATTTTTATTGAAGAGCTTTTTGAGAAGCGTAGTCTAGGCAACAGTAGTCTATGAACAGCGGTTCATACCCAAAACGAGATTTTTCAGCACGCGTGTTTGTTGCATGTATAGTTCTGTAAGAAACCTGATCTGACCTGGGGTGTTTGAGCATGTTTGTGTGTCTCATCTTACAGTGCCACTCGTCGATGCATTTCCGGATAGAAGTTTGTTGAATTATCTGGTTTGTTTTGAGGTTCTTGTCACTTTTCCAGAGTTTGTTCCCGGATGTCTTAACAAAGTTTACCTTTACATTGCGAGTAGGGAATGCAAGGTTCACTTTTTACTCTTCTTACAAATCCTGGCTTGCAGAAACATCCTCTAACACAATTAAGGGTTATACAAAGAGGAAACGTATTATTACAAGTGCCTTCGCATGGAGTTCCACATAAAGAGCGGATCTCATTTTTAGGAGACACAAGAGGCTTTATTTCTTCTACAATAAATTTTTTTCAAACAGATGTTTTTAATTACAGCAATCTTGCCAGAGTGTGTATATGCCACCAAAGCAAAAAGTATTGCAGAAGCTGCCTGAATATTCATCTTGATTGGAAATGTCTGTTGTGAACAGAAATGGGACTCAGTTTTCTTTTTATATGTTTTTTATTGAGAAATTCTAATAATATTTTTCAAAATTGATACTTAAATATTTTGTTGCACTATCTCTAGACATAAACATTTGTTTTACGTTTATATTTCTCAATCATTGCACTTTTTACCTTGTAAACTTTTGTCTTTTTTTCTTCAATTTGGGTAGGGAATGAAAGGTTCACCTTTCACTCTTCTTACAAAGCCTGGCTTGCAAAACCCTCCTCTAACACAATTAAGGGTTGTACATAGAGGAAACGTATTATTACAAGTGCCTTTGCATGGGGTTCTACATAAAAAGCGGATCTCATTTTTGGGGCACAAAAGAGGTCATATTTCTTCTACAAAGAAATTTGTTCAATCAGATTTTTTTAATTTAAGCAAACTCACCAGAGTGTGTATATGCCACCAAAGCAAAAAGTAATGCAGAAGCTGCCTCAATCTTCATCTTGATTGGAAATGTATGTTGTGAGCAGACAAGACCCTTATTTTTTTTATATGTTTTTTATTGCGAAATCCTAATAATATTTTTCGAAATTGCTACCTAAATATTTTGTTGCACTATCTCTGGACTTAATAAACATTTGTTTAATGCGTGCATGTACTGTATTACTCTTATTTCCTAATCACTGCACTCTTTACCTTGTAAAGTTTTGTCTTTTTTTGTTCAATTTGCATAAAATTGTTTCTTAATACTAAAATTTGTTGGTACTAGATGTGAAGATTTGCATAAGTGTACATTTTCAGAGGCTATATTACTTGCAAAATTTGCTAACCTAAAAAAATTAGAAAAAAAAAATGGAGTTTGGTCTGTATTTGATTTTTGGATCACTACTAAGTTTTTTTTCATAATTATCTAGAGCTGCTCGGTCTTGTTGAGATGCTACTGAATTATTATTCAGTTTATTATAGGTAGCATAAGATGCTCACGTAAATGAACAATTTACAAAATCTTTATCACATTTTGATCAAAGATTTTAAAATATTATAAATGTTCAGCTTTTCACAGATTGATTCAAATTTTTTTTCATAATATTTTGAATATGTGACTATAATACGATAGATGCTTTCCGAATGTAACAATCTACAAGAAAATTTGTATTTGGCGCCTTCACCATTTTCAAATATTTTTAACGCAGACTATAAAATATTATAAATGTTTAACTAGATCCTTTCTATAATAATGAGACGCACCTAATTAATCAATTTAGGAGTATTTGCATTCGGTTCTCATCATTTTTATCAAAGATTATAAAATGATATCAATGTTTATCTTTCTGCTGATTTGCTAAAATGATAAATTGAACTGACGTAATGTAACAATTTACAAAAAATTATACATTTTTTGAACAAACTTTCTATCTATTTTATTCTTTCTATTCTAGATTTAATTCAAATTAAATAATTTATTTTAATAATTATGGAAATCTTTTGTTAAGTTGAAATTATATATTTGGGAAATGAAGTAGGCGATGACTAAATGTGTAATATCAAATTATTTTTAATATATTCTCCGTGCCTTTTAAACCTCAATATGATAGATCGGACACTTTAACTTATGTAGAGCATTACAGGAGTTTCTCCACAAAGGTCAAAGCGGCAGATCAGTCAGAATAAAGGTCGAGGAGCACATGAAACATACTAAACATAATAATCATCAAAAATTACAAACTTTTTTTTTTGCTTACTATATTTTATGGTTTCAGCTAAACCCAGAAGTTCAATTCCTCAGTTGATTTCGAGTTACTCACACTTGCTTAAAGGTAGAGAATCTTTTTTGAAACTTTTGAGATTTACATTATGGTTTCAATTAAAGATTTGTTTTAGGATTGCGGTGTCGATTCTTTTTGCTTTTTAGAATAATTTATTGTTGCTAAAAGCTTTATCTTTTCCGTTTTTTGTTTTTTTCCAACCTTAGAAAATTAACTTTTGAGGTAATTATGTCAGACTCTACACATAGGATGTTTCTTTTTTTTGGACATTTGTTGAGACGATAGACTTTTCTTTCAATTTCTATTTACATTTATAATAACGCGTCCATTGAGTGACTCTAATAAATATTGCCAACAATATTATTTTATGAACCATAAACAGATAGAAAAAAAATGTGCTCAAAGCCATTTTTTGTGCTTTAGAATGACTTTTATTTTCAAACTTGAGCAATCATTGCTTTACGCCATTTAATATAAGGATAACTATTAAATTGCCAAAAGTTTGTTTATTAGATCTCAAGAGCTCTTTCGATCACCAAGCGGTCATCAGGAGCTGAATAAAACTACTGAATTATTATTTGCTTGATTTTTCCAGATTTATGAAACTTTTTTGGGTATTTCTCAATAATCCTACTAAGGAGCTACTAAACGAGGATTATTTTTATGGGTTTTAATAAATTTATCGGCGCCCATATGTCTAATAATGTATGCACTTAGCTCACTTGAAATACGGCAGATTGGACAAGTTGAGTACAGCCGAGCACGTCTTTCAAATTTTTCGACACTGTTAATTTTCAATTACTGTTAATTATGTTAACAAACTAAATAATAAAAGGGTATTTTTCACAAGCATATATTTTGCATAAAAGTAGTCGAAATGTATAGGAAAACAAGAAAAATTACCATTTTATCAAGGCGGATTGTTCAACTATTATTAAATTATCATAAAATCTTTGAAAAGTTGAGGCTTCTGGCGTAATTGTGTCTTCAAAATTGCAAATTGCTAGGTAGCGAGGGAAGATTGCAGCTTTACCATTCCATTGATTGGCGCGAAACAGGTGATTTGTATATTCCCTGAAAATTACCATCTACAGATGTTTCATCCCTTGGCTTTGAACACGTGCTTGTGATCACGACACCTGCCAATTGGTGTACACCCTAACAAATGGTTCGAATTAATAGAAGCATCAACCCTCATTGTGTGGAGTAATCCCGAAGGCCGATAAAGTAGATGTCTGCTGGAAGCCAAACATTCTGGGATTTGAGGCAGAAGTAGCAGCTGATGGCGGTAACTCGTGTCTACGACAGCTGCACCAGTCATGATTATTAGTAGATTTTACCCTTTGTATTAACGCCATGTCTGATCATTAAAAAATGTTAGTCTGTAATTCCAAACGTCATGTCGTTTATCTAGGGAATTTAATAATATCAAGCCAGACATTTGTGTTTGTTTGTTTATGGACAACTTGGCATGTCTTGTAAAGTCAAAGATATAAAGTCTTGTTAAGTCAGAAAACGTTCAAAATTTTCTTTTTTTTTGAGATCAAACAAACTGTTGTAATCATCATCATCATGGAGAAAAATGTCGAGAGCTATTTTTGGTTCATTTGATGATGGAAATTACGACTATTCATTCGTGACGGTAATGACAAGCATTAATAACACTTCAAATCCTAGATTTCTTAGAAATTGGCTCTATTAGATATTTCTGCTGAATCACGTATACTGGATGGTTGCAGCTTAATGTGTTTATCAATAACTTTAAAGCTTTTTTTAGATTAATAAAAATTAAGTGCAATATGGATTTTTTTAATAGCTAGAACTTAATAAATCTTCGCAAAAACCTTATCGATGTTTTGCATTATGAGATCTTACAAAAACGTTTAATAATTGAGCATCTAGTAACGTGCAAAACTTACTAATTGATGGCAATCTACTCAAATTTTTGGAAATATAACGAGTCTCTTTTTTCGTTTAATTTTGGCGTTGAAGATTTCCATGAATGTTTAACTTTGAGTTGTCAACGTACCTTTACCATCGAATCGAAGGTGACAGTTATTAATTTGACATCTGGACCTCATCTATCCTCACTTTTAATTTGATGATAATATAATATAATAGCAATATAATATCAAAAATAATTTTTCCATGGGCTTCCTGAGAATCTATTGCCCAACACGTTAATGAGATTAAGGTAAAAGCACTTTTAGTGTTATACCAAACGAAAAAATAAACTTTGATGAGGAAATAAGGTTTATAACAAATAATCAAAATGTCGTCTATCGACTTCAAAGCATTGAGGTTTTCAAGCGTTGCTTGAAAATCGAGCTTTCGAACTTCTTAGATAGGGTCACAAAAAGAAGTCACATGGAATGAGGTTGCAATATCTTGAAGGGTAAGTTATGGCTGTATTTTGGTTGATAGCTTGACGATCATAAAATTCTTGTGTTCTACTCAAAATCTCGTTAGTATGTGAAGTGCTACTGAAGTCTTGCTGAAAGTACTTGTTTACAATTTCATCGTCATTAAGCTGTGAAAAAAACGGGTGAAAAATCTCTTCTCGGTTTCTTACAGCAGATGATGTTTTATTTAAAAAAATTGGCTCAATGATTTTGCGCCTCGAAATAGGGACTCATACACGTGCAGAATGATCCACAGGAAGGGGTTGATGTACTGATTGCAGACAAGAGAAATACAATTAAATATTCTTTAAAGTAAGAATTCTCTAAATTCTCTAAGTTGATCAAAGTCAACTTAGAGATGTTCGTAGCGCTTTTTCTATTATTTGTCTTACATTCTCGTAGGAGGACCACTACCCTTTTTACGATTACACGAGTCAGTCTTACGAAAGACTTGGACACAATGATAAAAAGTGTGTGATGTCAACTCTGCATCGGAAAAATTTTGGCGGATTTGTTAAAAGCAGACTTGAATTCAGTATTTCTATTTATCATCTCAACTCGGTGGCCTTTACAAAAATAAATTTTCACCACAAAAAACTTTGGTCTTGTAAAACAACCATTTTAAATTCAAAAATAAAGAAATTGTGAAATTTGGTAATTATATTCACATTTGAAGCTATTGTTTTAAAAATTATGGTCCGTTTACACAATCTCATAAAAATGGCCAACTATGACGCCAAAGTATCCGTTATCAATGATAACATGAATTTTCTCCAATTTACGTGACAATTTTGGCATTATTTTTGAATCTCCTGCTACCGTGATTGAATATTTTCGAAATTATTTTAATAACTTTCGCTAACAGTATACAAACCACCGTTAGTAATTTCCCTATCACTATTATGAAGAGTATACAATATACATACTCACGTTATAGTGTTCTACATTCTAATCTTTTTTAAAATTTTTATTGTCTTTTTTCCTGCTTTTGCTCATATTTTGTCTATCTGTGTTTTTTGTCACACTGTCTCTAAACTTTAAACTTATCTCCCGTACTTAGCCTGCATCAATTTAAGCCTTTTATGTCTTTTTTTTTTTAATTTTTATATTTTTACGCCGTGCATCATTTTGCGTTGTATCGGGGCTTTCATACATCGTCTCTGTTTTCTTTATTATATTGTTTCCAAGTTTTCTTCCTATTTTTTTTTTACTTTAATATAAGCTTTATTTGTCAGCTCCTTTTCTCGCAGTTCATTTTCTTGAAATTGAAGCTAGGATTTTTAAATTTGTTTACTTTGTTAAATACTCTATCTCTCTTATCTTAACTTTTTTATAGATCACTTTTGTTTATTGCAAGTCAATTTAAGCAAGTTAAACACGCATTCTTGTCTCAATCTTCTTGTCTAGAATTGTTTTACTAACTTTTTTGTTTATTGCCTTTTAATATAATATTTTATTAACTTGCCTGTTAGGTGATCATTAATTCCTGTTTCTTTCAACTAAAATGTTCATAGTCGAGAGTGCAATTTTTTTCTTTTATAAACCGATTTTAAAAACACAGAGAAGGTTTTCAATTTGACTGTATTTTTTTATGCAGGTTACCTTAAAACTTTTATCTTATTAATTCAAGTTTAACGATTTTTTTTTATTGCTTTTTTGCTATAGCCGTTTTTGTTTTTTTCTTATTATATTGTTTTTAAGTTGTCTGTCTTTTATTCTCTATGTCTTCTTTACAAATATAGCTAATATTAGCGTTGGTTATCACCTCTTTCATATACCCGTTTTTGTTGTGTATTTTGTTTGCAACAAAAGTGAAGCAAAAATATTTAATTGTTTTACTTTGATTAATATTTCATCTCGGTTATCTTTTAATTTTTTTTTCTTTTTTTTAGAGTTTTATTATTTCTGTTTTTTTGTATTTGTATTTAATATTGAATCATTTTAGATATTGTCTAAAGTTATTGTTTACTGTTTCTTAATAAGGTTTTATTTTTTATTTTGTTTATTATGTAATTATTGATTTCTTCTTTTTTTTAACAAAAATTTTTATGATTGAGTATGGAAACAATGCATACAGTTTTTTTTTACCGATTCTAAAAACCAAAAAAAGAGGTTTTTAATTTGACTGTATGTTTGATGTGTGTCACCGTACAACTTTTTTTTTTACAGCTGTGCTTCTCGTGTGTTTCTTGTGTCACTCAGATATATTTGATCAACAGTTTTTGAGTTGTCTTTGATATGCGTTATCAATTGTTTTTTGACATTGACAACAAATTTTAATAGTTATACGAGTTGCATAAAACATTTGTTCGTGGCACGCAAAGGTTTGATCCTTCAAATGTATAATTGCTTTCATAAGTTCAAAAATTAATTGTTTTTTTTTTCCAAATACTCAAGTAAGTAAATTTTATACCTACATTATTTATTACATTTGGCTTCCTCTGTCAGCTAATGCTTTCTTTTCTTTTAATGCTTCTTTTAGTTTTTTTTTCATGCATTATTGCATGCTTTGCTCAGCAGACTTTTTTTTATAGTTTTTTACTTAATTTTTTTATTTCTTTAATGTATCCGAGATGTTCTTTGTTAACTTGGCACATTTTCTTCTTTTCATACAATTTTTCTTTTTTAGTATTATTTTAGAATTGCATTTTAGTGCATGTTGTTTGACATTTTCTTCTTATTAAGATTTCTTCTTGTTTGCTGTCTCACCTTCTTTTATTTTTTTATTGTATGAATGACAAGGTTTTTTATCATAGGTTCTATTATTATTATTTCTTAACTTTGTTTTTTGATAGTTACGCTTTTATGCTTTAAATACTTATCTACATCTATAAACACAGGGTGTCAAAAAAAAAGTTTTTCAAAAACCAAAATTAAAGCTGTCCAAGTAGGGCGACAATTGGTCGCACGGACATAAGCACCATGGTATGATTGCACAGCTGGAAAGTTGAGTGGTACCGAACATGACCGTCATAAACCTCTTAAAAAAGTTAATGGTATAAAGGGTATTTAATCTTAAAATTTTTTTAAGCAATAATCTGTATAAAACTTTTAACTTTTTTAAGTTTTTTTATGACTCAAACCATTACCGAAAATTGCAGCTGCTTAAGCAAAATCTGTATATCTGAGTTACAGGGGTATACAAAATTTGTATATTTATGAGTCATGTATAATAGCTGCCAGAGATATAAGATTTGTCAATTGTGTATTCAATTTTACAGTTTGCTTCTTATAGCAATATGCAATTTTGGACCAAATTACAAATTTTATTTGCTTTGTTTCACTATAACTTAGTGGAGTTGTCAAAATATGATCAATAGCACCTCAGTTCTAAGCAAAATAAGAAAAACGCTAAATATATTATGGTAGAAAATATTATACAATTATAAATAAATTTACTAATCAATAAATTTTATAGTTAATTAATTTGGAATAGTGCCCGTTTGATAAATAACAAAGCAAGGAGATTTGACGAATAATCTTCCTAAACAACCCAGAGTATAAAACTTTTTATCATGTTATTGTAGATATCAACAAAGGGGTGTTATTTAACAATATTGAAGTGCATTTAAATATGGAACTCCAGGGCATAAAAATGGGTTCCCCGCCTCAGCGTACTCTTTTTGCTTTCCTGGGCTTGATACAATTGCTTCCAGGTTGAGTTCTGGTGTTCAATCATCGAGATCTTTTTGAGATCTTTTAGAAACTCCAAAAGACAACTTTTGCTAAGCTCTTGCAACTTTGCAAAAGGACAGCCTGTGATTTACCCCTTCCAAAACGTGAAACAAGGGTCTAGCCCAAACTTTTGCCAAAAACTTAGACTTGCATGATAGTCTACTTAACATGTCAGGTATCACAAAAAAGTTTTTTGGAAATTATAAATTATTTTTACCAGTTTTTTGCAATGTTGTGAAATTACTTGGTCGGGCACAAATTGATCATATGTAGTTGTTGATTAAAAAAGTGATAAGGTGTGAACCCTAAGTTTGGAATAGTTTTTTTTTGAATTATTAAAATTAATGGAATACCACATTTGAATGTTATGACATCAAAAAGCACTTACTTTGACACGACAGCTTGTTTTTTTATGATTATGAACGATATTTGAATATTTATTTTAAAATTTTTAAAGCAAATACACTTATTTATTGCTAGCTGTTCCTAGACACAACCTAACATGCTAAAACTCCTATAGTACAACAAACCAAATAAAAACTCGAAGTCTCTAATACCCTATATAAAACTGTTTTACGCAGTTGATAATGGTTTATGACTGTAGTGTTCGGTATCTCATCAAAGATTAAAGCAGTACAAACAAGGCTATGTGCAACAATTGGTCGCACAAACAAATGAGCACCAATAGCCTTATTTTTTCTTAACAAATCCATTGTGGTTTTCTTCTTTTTACTTATTTTTTTTTACTTAGAGTGTTCAATGGATCAATAGGTAGATAGCCATCAATGCGATCTTCATCGAATTGATGTACTCTTCAATTGTACAGCTACTATTTTTTATGTTCTGCGCACAACCTCAAATTATATACATATAACTAACGAAATAACGTTATTTTAGCTAATGGACGCGCATCTTCTAACTGTCAATCGTTTATAAATTGCGTTATAAACTGTAGAACTTTTACAACACACAAGCATTGTGGAACAAAATATATTAAATTACTGTTGTAATAACAATTGGAAAATATTTGATAAGCACGAAAAACTCATAAATAGCAGCACTGTGTTGAAAACATCTATCTGTCTAGTTTCCAACGTTATACCAATTTCAATTTTGATGTCATGACTTATGAGCGAAATCGTTACAAAGTGTAGTTCATTAAAGTTCAATAAATTTTAATAAAACTTTATTTTATTTGCTTATCTAGATAAGACAGATAATGAAAGCTTAAGCGTTCATTGTCTTTTCAGATTTGTTTCAATATAACATAAAATCATGCAGTGGAATCTGATTGTTTTTACCGTAATTGTTGTAGTAGTCAACGCTAAATCTGGTAATTCTTTGGTGGCTTCTGATATTTTTAAGTGTGATGAGCACAAAGAGCAACGATTGAATAACACAGTGTGTGAAAAATTTTGCAACAACACCTATCCTGGCTACTGCAATCTTGAAAATTGCCCAAAATGTGTTTGCAAAGCTGGATATGCTAGAGAATCTATAGATGGAAATTGCATTCCATTATCAAAATGCATAGGTACTTACTTATCTCGTTCTCCAAATTACTAGACATATCTTTGCTTTTTTAGAAACCTATCCTCCTAATTGTGGACCAAATGAAGTCCTTACAACATGTGCATCTGTGTGTCCAAGGGCTTGCTTGGGCAAAAACACAACTGAAGACCTGTCAAGGTGTTCTCTATGTTTGACAGGATGTGTTTGCAAGCCAGGGTACATTAAGGTCATTAAAGGAGGCACTTGTGTTCCAGAAGGTTACTGCTCAATGAGTCTGTATTACTTTTTGTAGATTTGGTACTAGATTATTTTCTTTATTTTCTAGTTTGTGAGGAAGGTGAGGTGTATAATGAATGTGGATCAGCTTGTCCACCTTCTTGCCAAAAGCTTGAATCTAGCTGTGACAAGTCTTGCAAAAAGGGATGTTTTTGTAAGCGCGGTTTTATTAGAAATGAAATGTCAGGAAAATGTGTTCACAATCGCGATTGTCTTTTTTCAGCTACGGATGTCTAAAATTACTAACCTAATGTCCGGTTGCACAAAGCTTAATAATTTGATGAGTTTGCTACCACTATGTAATGTAATCTAGTGGTGAGAAATGTCTTTGCTATTGCTAAATATTCGTCTTTTTTTAATATCACTAAGAAATGATTTTCCCAAACAAAATGAGAGTATTTTTTTAAGAACAACTGACCTATATTTTCTGTTTTTCTAGATGTGAAATATTGCTTAACCGATCGATTTTAATTATAGCGTGCGCGCCAAAGTTGCAAAAAAATTATACTGTATCAACAGTGAATTTTCGTCCCGATAATGTGTTCGTGTCTTCCAGAAATGTGCCCAGCCGTCGATCGTGAGCAGAGATGGAATATCGAATGAATTCAACAGAATGTTGAACACAACGGCAACTTCAGCGCCACCCGGTCTTTTAACTATTTCTGTTCACCACTAGAATGATGGACACTACTCTGATAAGCATTATATTATTATAATGGCAGAGATTTGCTGTTTTATTGAGGGGCCTAACTACAATTTAATAATGTACATATTTACACATCAGATATAATACTTTTATATGTACGACATATAAAAGAAAAATGATGATTGCTAATTGATAAGAAATTGTAATAAATTGCCAGAATTAGTAAACAATTGCACAGGGGAACTACGTACTTTCTAAAATGACTATTTCAACACGTAGATTTTTATTACTATTAATCATAACACTATTTGTGTTAGTAAAAAATAATTTGGAAAGTTAAAGATAGTATTTAAATCTATGTTCTATCGTTCTACTTTATTTGTTGAGTGAGTATAAAAAAGCAGTTTCTTTACGGGTGCTACAGCACTCGAACAACCTGGAGGTCTACTACCGACATGAATGAGTTGTGTCACCGGTAATTTTTCTCTTCACTAAAATGACTGCTTGGTACAAATTTATGATATTTCTTGCTGTAAATGTTTTAGATTGATTATTTTTCCGACCCAAATATCGACCAATAGAATTGCACCATTCGACGTCACGTGGTACAACCTACATGGTATTATACTGATAATTTTTTGATTATTTTCTCTAGTAGTTGCTATATATAAAAAACAAAACATGATCCAGTCAAATTAACCACACGTCAAACTGACAGGTTGAATTCAATTGTGAAAATTGGAGATTTTGCATGAAAATGAGTCGATTTGGAGTTTGTTCTCTGTCCACCATCGATAAAAAAGTCAAAGGAAATGTTCCCATTAATACGGAAAAATAATCCCCCGAATACCACACGAGCTTCAAAATTATCTGGCATTTCCCTCAAGGTTCCCTGCAAACAAATAAAGTCGTCAAGTTTTTCAGGAAAAATCACTCGCGCTTCGCGCTCGTGATTTTTTAACCTGAAAAACTTGACTCTTTCATTTGTTTGCAACGAACCTATCGGGAAATACCCGATAATTTTGAAGCTCTTGTGGTATTATAAGTGAAAACTCGATAGGTTTTAGGATTTTGGGCCACTTTAGATGGGTAAGCTTTAACAAAATAGTATGTTGTATATGTTACCGGTTTTAGTATAAACTAGTTTCGTTTAAACCAAATCAGTTCTTCCTACACACGATACTACAAATCAGTATAGACTAGGTTGAACAGGTTCATTCTATCATCAACATGTACGTCTGCTCTTATTGTACGTCTGAGGTTATATCAGCTTATTGAAATAGTAACAAAGACATATTTATGTGTTTCTTTTACTCCGCAGCGTAGCATACGGCTTCAGCAAACCAATTCCACTTTTTTTTTTTGTTTTTTTGTGATAATAAGTCGAGAAAGAACTAGAAAGAAGGAAGTCTTTTTTGTCTTCTCCACGTGTTCTTTGGTCTTTTTCTTGGCCGTCGCCTTTCTGCGTTCTATCCCAGTGCGTGTTTTGTTATGTCATCGATATCTGTTCTTAGGAGGTCGCCTTTCTACTTCCATTTACGTTTTCTAATTTCAGACTTTATCGTTTGTTGTCTCGTTTTTCGATATAGCTCTGCATTTCTAACATCACTGCTTCCGTCTTTTCTTTTGTTAACTTTAATCGAATATTACTCAATCACTCTTCTAGTATATTTAAAGCTGTCTTTAAATTAAAATTATTAGTCAGGCAGCCGGCAAAACATCTATTGCCAACATGTCGTGGTAGAAGAAACTGTACAGCACTTACTAGAAAATTGATTTCTGGATCTTGATAGACTACACTTCCATTTATATTTTAAGACAGCTTTGTAGCAAGTGCTTCAGTTGACCCTTGATCCTTTCTTGGCTGCATGACTAAGACCAAAATGTAGTATTTCTTCTTATCACGTTAATGAGATAAAGCTGAGTCAAATGCAAACAATTTGGTTGTTAATGCAAATGAAATAATGAAACACATTCTTAACAACTTCTGTGAATTTATTTTGGAAGTTGTTTAGTTTTTTGAATAACTGGTTTTATCATTCAAGGAAAACGGCTTTTCTTTTGGATACAAATGGTTACATGGTTTTTTTAGCGGTTTTGATAAATTACTTGTAATGCCGCGTTTTGGTACATTCGCATGACGCACTCTGTATGACTAACCTTAATCCCGATGACTGCGTTTAAGTCAATCCTAGTCTATAGTGCAAAAAAGGGTGTTGTGTGTCTTAGATAGTCAAGGGGGTTTCTCAATTTTTATTCATTTCTTATTAAGGCAGCCTGTTGCTCGGTTTCAACATTTACGCAAACTCTAAGGCTCAATTATTTTGTACAGTGTACCTTGTTAAATTGATATTTTGTGATCTTGTAAATTTTCATTTATGTATAGGGTCTTTGAAACAACTACTGTCAATAATATATCTATTCCTTTTTTTGTTTAAACATAACTAACCGTCAATATACCTATTATTTGTTAATTTACTTTGCTTAATCATGTTGACACTCCTTCACCTGAAAAAAGCCTATTAGTCGCATCCTGACGGACTAGTAGGTAAGAGAGCCGGTACATTCTGGAGACAGGAAATTATTTCCAGTCAGGGCTCAAGCTATATTTACGACCAAGTTCCGTCGGCTGAGCGAGAGTTCTTGAACCACCCCTACAGCTAGTTTCTGGTAAAAGGGAACTCGAGCTGTCTCCAGAATCCATCCCGCTACTGAACTCTCCCAACTTGTTACACCGATTTTGCTTAGATCATGGCTTATTTATTGACTACACTAGTTCAGAGTCGGTTAGTTGTCTGAGCTCTGGGTTTTTTTTTGATATAATCTTTTTGGTTTGATTTTTGTCTTACCAAAATGTTTTTGGTACTCTATTTTTTTGAACAATTTTTAGCTTTACTAAATGTTTTACCAGATTGTATTGTAGAATTCTACATTAAAAAAGAGGGTTTTTTTGTTTAACAGCTTAAGTAATTCTTGTCCAAAAGTGGTTAAAGCATGAACATTGTAATATAAGCTCTTATCATTATGACAAGTCTATAAGAAATATTTTCAAGGTTTTGAGACGTGTAACAATATGCCAAGAAACATTGTCAAAGAAGAAGCTCCAAACAAAGCTTAGACTATAATTTTTTTTGTCTAAATAATTATGGGTTTTAATTTAACATAACAAGTTGATGTGTAATTGAATTACAGTACTTATTTGATTTGTACTTTATAGTGGTAAACATTAAAATTGAGCAATTTTGGTAATCTATTGTTTGTGTAAACATTAGCAAATAACATTATAAGTTATAAAAGTCAAATCAACACCATGCTTTTTTGATATTTAAGATTTTCTCAACAACATGGAATCTACATTACTCTATTTCATATTTTTTGCATTGGTGATCTGGAACAAAGCGGGTAAGATATAATATTTAGCTCTTAGAATGGTTTTAAATGTATCTCTTTAGAAGAGGAACCTAGTGCTCAACTGTGTGGCAATAACGAATATTATTCTACTTGTGGAACAGCATGCCAAGCAACATGCAGCAACACTTCTCCTCGTGTTTGTACATTTGAATGCGTTCAAGGTTGTTTTTGCGAACAGGGTTATATTAGAAGAACCTTAGAAGGACCTTGTATTCCTATAACACAATGTTTAGGTACTTTGCAGACAATATGTTAATCAATTTTATTACAGTGTTTTCATCTAGGAAGTAAGCCTCCTCTTTGTGGTCCAAATGAAAAATACTCTGTATGTGGTACAGCCTGTCCAGATACTTGCTTAGGTCCAGCAACAAAAGTTTTCAAATGTCCAACTGTGTGTGTAGAAGGATGTTTTTGCAAAAAGGGATTTATCAAAGTTGCTCAAAATGGCGCTTGTATTCCGGAAAGTTCTTGTTCTTTAGGTTTTACGGTTTTATTTTTGTACTAACTTTTTCTCAGCATTGTTATTTTAGTTTGTAGCAAAGATCGCATTTATAAGACATGTGGCTCTGTATGTCCCGCTACTTGCCGAAATCCTAATCCAATATGTGCGGCTTGTGCAAAAATTTGTTCTTGTAAAGACGGGCTGGTTGAAGATGAGAAGACCGGTTTATGTATTCCACCTTCAAGTTGTCCAGCGGATGAATGAATGCTACTTCTGATTGGACATTCTTTTTTTCTTGGTTTTAATAAAATAAAAGCTTTTGGTCATCTTATTTTATTTTTATAAAAACTTTTAACATTTAAGCTTATTGTAAATAAAGCAAAGTTTATCAGGATATCATTGTCAGGAAGCCTTAAAAGTCTTGCCTGATATGTCTTGGAACGCAGGTTAAGTAATAAAAGTATGCCGTGATACAAGGTATAATTGAACTAAATTAAATGACTGATGGGTATTGAAGAAACCAATTGGTGTATTTTAAAAATAATGTATATATTGCTTTAAAAATATTGTCAATTGTTCTTATTACTAAAACCACAAAAGAAGTATAGAAAATATTTATGAATATGTATACGTGCATGCACACTTTATGGCATGTCATAAGACTCGACAAAAAAAACAAGCAGCAAAAATTTCAAGAAGTATTAAACTTGGATGGGCAGCTTTCGGTATACTGAACTATATATTTAAGAGCAAAATTTCGAACAATCTATAAAAAGACGTTTTTGATACATACATTCTGCCGGTTATGGAAAGAGCCATGATGAGCATCAGTCTTGGCGACTATATTAGAAACGAGAACATTTGTCGACAAACAAAAGTGATTGACATTATCGAGGAAATAATAATAATAATAAATTTTATTTTTTTAGACATATGTCTATACAAAAGAAGTTTCAAAGGAGAGAAAAAATAAATCAAAAAATTAACAATGTTATTTCTACTTAAAAAAAATTAAATGAAATTTGATTACACAGACGACAGATACTAACTGTTTTTTTTTTAAAGATTAATATTAAACGATCTAATTTTTAAAGCTCCGATGATATAGTAATATAATTGGTCCAGATGTTACGTTATGATCAGTAGTTCTTCCATATCTTTTTCAGTGACATTTGGTTTGATGTAAACGTCTCTCAGGTGGCTATAGAGAGGACATTCGAGCAGAAAATGTCGCAAAGTTTCTTTTACTTGCATGTTGCAAATTGTGCATGTGTCGTTACAGTCGATCTTGTACAAAGTTCTATCAAATGTGTATATTTGTTTTGCTTGATAGTCTAATCTGACTAATGATTCGCATTTTTTTTATTGACGTCCTAAAGTGTAGATATTCTTCTCCTTCAGACAGTCCACTTATGTTCCTATAGAGTGGTAAATATTCCGATTGAGTTGCGCTTTCTATGTTTTTGCTAAGCTCACTGTTACTTAATTTTTCAATTACGTCTTCTATCCATTTTATTGGTATGCTATTTTGATTAGTTTTGGGTATAATATCTTCTCCCAACGGCACCAGTAGTTGTTGAAGTTGGCTAATCCAGTTGAATTCGGTAATATTGCTATTAGAATTGTGAATTTCTGTCAATGATTTGAGACTTATTTTTGGAAGTCGAGTGTCATCCATTTTCAGAATTTTGCTGCATAAATTAAGTGATTGTTTCATAACTTGGATTATTAGTTTAAGTTGTCCGGCTTCTAATTGAATAGCAAAGTTTGGTGTATTTGTTGGCCAGTGGTAAAGGCGTTTGAAAAAACTTGATTGGACTTGTTCCACTTCTTTTAAATATCTCTTTGACCAGATTTCGCTTCCAAACAACAGTGTTGATCTTACTACTGCCTCAAAAAGTTTAACCCTGGTATCTGAACTGTTCGCTTTTGTATTTTGCAGTATGGCCATTACTTTGGCGGATGCGATTTTTGATTTTCTTTTGAAATGCTCTGCAGCTGTCCTAAACACTCCCGATGCTGAAAATGGCACTCCAAGGTAAGTAAAACTCTTCACGTAGTCTAATGGAACGTTTTTACATACTAAGACGCCGAGGTCTTTGGCTCTTCTTCCTCTGTGGAATATGATGGCTTTTGTTTTGTCAGTATTTACTATGAGTTTGTTGTCATCACAGTACTTCTCTAATATTCTTAGTTTTTGATTTCCATTTAGTGCTGACGAGGCAAAAAGAACGATGTCATCAGCATACAACAACATTGGCAGCGACCTTCTACTTGTGATCTTGATTCCATCCAAATTGTGCTTTTGAAAAAAATCCACAATATCTGAAATAAACAAGGTAAAAAGCAGAGGTGATAAACTATCACCTTGCATCACTCCAGTGGTCATTTTGATCTCATTTGATTATAGTAGTTCATATGTAGCCCTTATGTTAGTTTTTTCATATAAATTGCGGATTATTCTAATCAGTTTTCCACTTACTCCTATTTGATTTAGTTTATGCCACAGCAGTTCATGCTCCACAGAATCAAATGCTTTTCTAAAGTCGACAAAGATAGCGTATAAGTAAGATGATTTAGGAGTAATGTTAATATTAATCGCAGCACTCAACACAAATAGGTTGTCTAAACATCCTCGCTTCGGTCGAAATCCTGATTGCTCCTCTGGAAGTATCTCGCACATTTCGCTCCAGTGTGAAAGTCTTTGGAATATTATAGTAGTAAAAATTTTTGTGACAGTGTTAAGTAAAGAAATTCCTTTATAATTCCCTGGATCGTTTCTGTCTCCTTTTTTGTAAAGCATGTACATGTTGTCCATGTTGATGTTTCCCCAGTTTTTAGGACATTCTTCTGTAGTGATAATGTTATTGAATAAATTTAATACATAGTGGGTCCACGCCGGCGTCATGTTCTTGTAGTATTCGTTTGGTATCAAATCAGGTCCCGGTGCTTTGTTCATTTTTGTATTGGATATTGCTGACAATAATTCATCCATTGTTATTTCAGAGTCCAGAAAAGGGTGAAGAACCGATATGAAATGCTGTTCGTTAATCAGTTTTTCCTCGTAAATGCTTTCTAAAAATCTTGTCCATTCATCTGCTGTTATGCTGTTTGCAGGTTGTGGAGTATAAATAAATTTTTTTACAGTAGTCCAAAATAGTGTGGAGTTCTTTACTTGTGCTAGATTTTCGATGAGCTTATTGTGGAACGTTCTTTTCTTTAGTTTTGGCGTCTTAAAGTATTCCCTTTTACATCGAAGGTATTCATTCAGAGTTTCTTCGTTTCGACCATTTTTGAAGGTTTTCCACTGTTTGATATACAGTCATCATCAAACCATAGGTTCCTTGTCTTGGGCAACTTGTATTGATTTTTGTGTCTTTCGATAATCAGGCCTGCAGACCCTGCGGCTTCTTGAATCGCATGAGTGAGATTCTCGTTTAGAATATCATTGTCGTTGTCATTCAAATATATGCGGTCCGAATTCAACAGTGCACGTGCAAATAAAGCAGAGTTTTCCTCGTTCCATGTGTATTTAAGTTTTTTTGTTTGATTGTTCAATTTAGAAATGTTATAGTATTGTTGGGATGAAATGGATAGTTTGATAGAAATTGCCATATGTGGAGAGGCATGCAGCAGATTCTTGACTTTTAAGTCTTCCAAAATTTCTATTGTGTTGTCATTAATGAAAACAAGATCAATTGTGCTTTTCCCATTTGTAGAGATAAATGTGAAGTCGGCTGTTGAATCACTTTTGGTTCTTCCATTTGTTAATATCAGTCCATAATCCTCTATGTTTTCTATTAACTTTTTACCTCTGAAATTTGAAGTTTTGTCCCTAGATATTCTTTCCTTATTGAGATTATTTGTCTGAATAAGTTCGTTGTCTAGTTGGTTTAGTTCTCCTACTCTTCCATTAAAGTCGCCTCCTATTATCCACTTATGATCTTGGAAATTATTGGTAAAACCCATTAATGCTTCACTGAACAACTCTATACAAGTATTGATGTCTTCGGATGGTTTCCAGTAGTTAACCATAAGAAGAATTTGCTCATTATCAATTTTAAATTCACATACTATCCATAGATTTGTAGACTCGATTACTTTTAGTTGCAATTCTTTTTTGTAGAATATGACTAATCCGGAATTAGGTCGTCCAATGCTTTTTTCTTTTTTTGCTGGCGATACTATTGTGTCGTAATCTTGTAGTAGCTGAGGTTTAGTTACAACTGTTTCCAAAGACCAAGTTTCCACTTAACATATTATTATTTCAGCTTCTTTAAGATTGTCTTCTTGTTGAGAGTCTAACTTAAATAAATTTGATAGACCATTAATATTCCAGAAAAGTATATTAATTCCTTTTACAGTTTGTTTTGTTTGGTTTAACTTTTTTTTGATTCTTGTTTATTATTTGTAGAATTATGTTTCAAGTTTGTATTTTTGTTCTTTAAAGTCGCATGTGTCTTCAATGTTGATGGCTCATCATGGTTGTGAGCTGCATTACTTTAGTTTTTTGGGGTCTGCTTCAGTTTATTAAGTACTTTATTCTATTTATATTTGGTGTTATTGACGTATAATGTTTGATATCCCACCTTAGGTTCGTTTCCATTTGCCTTCTCGTTCTTTGCTATTTGTCGAATTTTCGCTTGAATTGATCTTTCGTTTTTTGTGAGGTCATTATCAATGTAAATCTTCTTTGCATATGAGATTTTCTTATTTTTTAAAACATTTAATTTTGTCTTAAAATCCGGTAACTCTGCCACTATAATAGTTTTGGTCCCGCTATTAATTCTAAAAGCCTTTTTGACGACAGTTTGCACATTCAATTCTTTTTTTAGAAATTCTGTTACAGTTTCAGGTAGAGGGACGTTTGTTTCTTTGAAGTCGATTCCTTTTATAGTGATGTTGTTTTGCCGAGCAACTTTTTCTTGTTTTTCGATTTTATTTTCGAGAAGAGCAATTTTTGAGTTGAGGCGCTTCATTTCTTCCATTATTTCCTTTTTTTCTGTATTCCATATTTCCTCCTTTCTTACCATTTCTTCTTTTAGTTCATTGATGCGGCTATTTAAAGCTTTTTCCATCTTCTCAGAATTTGTTCGTATTTCGTTTTTCAATTCTCTAGTTGAGTTAAGAAGAAGTAGTTTTAGTTCCTCCATATCAATATCCTGTGATGCTGATGGTGAAATGGCGTTTTCAGTTGGTGATCGTACTGTTTTCTTGCTTCTTGTAAATATATCTATTTCTTCTGTGGGAGTTCGAGGAAATATCCAACGCTAAATGGTCTTGGGAAGGACCCTTTGCTAGACAGCAGGAAAGATGAGCAAGAAGATTACTATTTTGGAGACCACGCATATCGAAGCGTTCACTGGGTGTGTCGCCCTCTTAAAAGATGGACCGACGACATTCTAAATTTCTAGCCATAGCCGATACAAACTGGATGAAGAGAGCACAAAATCGGAACGACTGGAAGAATTTGAAGAAGGTCTACATCTTGCAGTAGATAGATAACGACTGATGATGATAAATTTATTACTTACTTTAAGTAGTAGTAAATTAGCATTCCAAGTAATTGTAAAATATCTTTGCACTTGATTTGTACTTGTGTCATTATATTAGAATTGACATTAGAAGTGTTTAATTAACACATCTAACCGCTCCTTAGAAAAATTGTGGATAATTCTCTTTGCATATTGACCTACCTGGTAGTTTAATGGGAGTTGTTACAGTATCTTTTTTGAAAAAGAAGTCTAGAGTTAAAGCCATGTTGTCTTCTTGGTGCGATACCACATTTTGTAGAAGCATCTAACTTACAACTGTCTTGTATCTTTTTTTTTGTCTCATATCTGTTTTTCCTCTATTCGTTTCTACACTTGAATGTGGCTATCAATTTTTTTCTGTATTGTTCAGTTTTCTGCTCTAAAAAATCTGGAAGTTTAATATAAGAAAAATTGACATCTGACAAAGTAACCGACTTTTATTTAAGCAATTGTTGACTGCACGTGATACTGTTTATATGTTCATAGAATGGAAAATTTACCATTCGACTTTTTCAAAAATTATAACACTTTAAAAGAATTTGCTTTGATCTTATTTCTTGGTAGAAACCAAAGTAGATATATTTTTATCCGCCCAGTTATATGTAGAAAGTCGAATAATCTACTGGAGCTGACCAAGGGTTGAAGAAATAGGACCCAAAATTTTCAAGAACTTGGGTCCTATTTTTTCAACCTTCGGTCAGCTCCAGTAGATTATTAGATAGATTTTGGGTTGAGAATATAAAGTGGTAGTTCCGATACAGAAGAAGAAGAAGAAGAAGACGATACAACAATATGATAAAGTAAACCTATTTATTTTATCTACAAGTTTTCTTTGTGTTTTAAGTTTCGAATTTTTTTTTATCAGTCTACTTTACTATTTTTATTATTTCTAAGGAAAAAAAGCACTTAATAAAACATTATTTCTGCAAAATTCGCGATAATTTTAAAATAGTTAAATAAGTTATGTTAATGCACTTTTAAACTATTTCAAACGTTTACCATTGCGTTGATTTTAAAACACATTAATAGGGGAATTACAATGTTGCTATCTATAATCAAGGTTAGAACCTGAACTTTTACAGTTAAAAACACGGTGCTTGGATCGGTAACGATTAGTTATTCAACAGCGGTTAAAGTAGGATTAGGCTGGCTTTTATCTGAGATTGCTTAACCGTTGTTAGTGCAAACGCCAATTAGCGTTTATAAAAACAAAGGTAGGTGAATATTATTGCTATATAAATTTGAAAATTTGAGTGAAAACAGTTAACATTAAAAAACCATCTGGTGAGTATTTTTTTGAGGAATTACCACAATGTCATATTTTGATGATGCTTGAAATGGTTTACCAAAATACAGCGTGGTTCAAAATTACAGAAAGCATTTGAGTTGACTACAATTTTCTATTTAAGACATAATTAATATTTTTTTTATTATTTTGCGTTTGGAATAAGGTCATTCTAAGATACAAATACGTCATTTGAGTGTTAGAGTAAATTGTTGGAGTGTTAGAATAGATGAGTAAAATTTTCTGTATTGATGTTGGTAGTGGTAGCGCTAAACTTCAGAGAAGTGAGGGAGTCACGAGTGACATTTATTATTTATTTTGGCGCAGCAAAAGTGAGCTTTTTGAACCAATTTATAAACATTGTGTTCCTTTTAAATGTCAGATTTTTTGCTGTGTATCCTTGAAATGATCTTTTTAAAAGTGCCTGGAATGTACTGTTCTTGAAATGTCTACATCTTCTATATAATTATATACTTAAACATGATTTCAGCATCGAATAGATTCCCCATAAAGCGGACGATTTATGTTTCTGGGGTTGAAGATCAAAATTAGCAAGTAAAGTATTTTTGGAAATTCTTGCTGGCGTCTTTCTTCAAATTTTTGAAATTGTGGGATTTTGACTTGTCGGGCAGTAGATTTTCTAATGTATTTGGTGCAATTTGCCTGATTTTCGGCGGCGCTAGTTTTTCTTTATCGTTCTTTTTCAACGCAAAAAAAAAATTTCACATTTTAAATAAATTTTTTTCATAGCCGCCTAAAGTTATCTTGCATAAATGTCACCAACCATCGCAAAAATCTGCAGATTTTGAATTTTTAGTTTTTCATTTATAAAATGGTAATGAAACGGCAAAATAGATAAAATAGTATAAAACACTCGTTGCAGAAAGCTCTTCCAGCACTCATTTGTGCCCCAACTGTCCGCTACGCGGTTTTGGTAATTCAAATTCGTGCTTGAATATATGCCTTCTGCAACTTATATTTTAATACACTTATTCAATACAGTATATTAATGGTAAACTTTACTAATTTAATTATGAAAAATTATATCTCTTAAGTTGTGGTCATTTTCTGCTTCGCATATTCGTGATCTTTTCACAACATTTTTTTTTTTAAATAAATTTAAATGAAAAAGTTTGGAGTAGTTGAAACCGGTGAACGCAGAGGTCAATCAAAATAACGCAAAATAATGCGTTCACCACAAATGTCGCATAAAACAGCCATTGTGCTCTTTGCAGTGTGCGCTGTGGCTCCATTCTGTTGGAATCATACTGGCAAACGTTTTTTTTACGACTAGTCTTAAAAAAAAATCAACATTGACTGATATCAAACACCAGCAATTTTTCTTAGTCTATATCCTACAGTTTTGATTATTGCAAACCCATTTAATTGGAAGTAGGCTTTGTCGTTCATTATTCAATTATGAATAGAATAAGTTTTTTTTTTGTCCGAAATAAATTGCATAATCAAGTAATTGCTGGTAATCTGTCGGTTTCAATTCTTGAAGAAGCTGAGTTTTGTATGGATACATTTGACTGCAAAATTTTTTGCAGCGATCTTCGTAAGAGGCCAAGTTGTGTCGAACCGCTCCTATGTTTTTGATGTTTTTTTATCTTCCCGAATACTCTCTTGTACTTGTTCAATATTGTCATGCGTGTGCATTGTTCGTTGGCTGCCGGCACCAGGAAAGTTTCTTACTGCCCCATGATCTCAAAAATTTAATTTGCAACAAGACGGTTTGTTGTTGGCTCTGAGGGTCCAACTCGCACATTAAAATAACGACGATATGCATGCTATGCAACGAGTCAAAACAATGAATTCTTGATTCAAGAAATAGAGTTCAACTATTTGGGCACGTTTCTATTTCAAATTCTTTGCAAAATACTGAAATGATTTGCTTAATTTTTAACCACCAGTTTTTTGTAGTCTTCAGTTCTACTGAATGCTGTAACTAATAGGAACTACATATATTATAAAGCTCTACATCATGGCACTCAAGCAATTTTTGCTTTCTCTAATTTCTTATTATCTAAATAGTTGTAATTGTTAATGTACGATAACAAGTTGACATGGATTTGCTTTACACTACTTGTTTGATTTATATTTAGTAGTGGTAAACAATAAAATTTGGCAATCATTTTTCTGTAAACAACCTTAAAAAATGGATAAAAACAAGTCAATAACATGTTTTCTTGGTATTTAAGTTATTGTCAACAACATGGAATCTACATCTATCTGTTTTATCTTTTTTGCTTTGGTGGTCTGGATTAAAGCTGCTGGTAAAGTATCATGTTTTGGTCTTAGAAAAATGATTTGAAATTTATTTTTTTAGAAGTGGTACCTAGTGTACAATCATGTGGCGATAATGAATATTATGCTACTTGTGGGACAGCATGCGAAAGAACATGCAACAACACTTCGCCTCAAGTTTGTACATTACAATGTGTTGAAGGCTGTTTTTGCCAACAAGGTTATATCAGAAAAACTGCAAAAGGGCCTTGTATTCCTATAACAGACTGTCTAGGTGCTTTGTAATAAACGTATTTTTTTTCATATGGTATATTGTGTTCTTGTAGAAAGTACGCCTCCTCGTTGTGGTCCAAATGAAGAATACTCTAAATGTTCCAATTCATCCTGTTCAAATACTTGCTTTGGTCTGACAACAGAATTTGTGAAATGTCCAGGTGCCTGTATGGAAGCATGTATTTGCAAAAAGGGATTTATCAAAGTTGTTCAAAATGGCGCTTGTATTCCCGAAAATTCCTGTTCTTCAGGTTAAATGAGTATTATTTTTGTAATATTTTTTCTCATGCTTTTTATTTTAGTTTGTAGGAAAGATCAAATTTATAAGACATGTGGTTCAATATGTCCTGCCACTTGCCGAAATTCTAACCCAATTTGTATTGCGGCTTGTGCAAAAGTTTGTTCTTGTAAAGACGGGTTGGTGGAAGACGAGAAAACAGGCTCATGTATTCCCTTTTCGAGTTGTCCAGCACGTTAAAGATTTGTGTTTTTTTTTCTAATGTTTTAATAAAATGAATATTATTTTGGTATTATTGTAAAAAGTAGTTTTAAACAAATACTTTGACATTAAAGCTTACCTACGCAATATTATAGCTGAAGCATAATTTATGATATTGACAAAAAGTTACAACTTACCTGGTTCTAAGCCCCAAAAGTTCTAATCAATGGACTGATTAGGTTGTGACTCATTTTGACGCAATCTTTTTTCAATCCTGGCTCTTTTCTCATTTGAATTAAAAATTATTACTTTGTCAATTGACGTTGGTTTTCCTATGTATTTTTGATTTTGTAAGTAAACTCATATAAAAGAGTTAAGTGAAGTCAAGGGGTGTTAAGTTTGGACTCCTTGAAGGCTATAAAATATCCTTTATGTGCGGTATCACATTTTTTGGGAACATCTTATTTAGGACTGTTATTGACTGGTTAAAAACATGGCACATTACTCCATCTTGTTGAAACTATGTGTTTATTCTACATAGTTTGCACTACTTCTAGTAGTATCTGCTTTCTTTCTTTTTGTTGTTACACCTGAATTTTGCTTTTCTTGTTTTTTTGTTCTAAGACACAAAATTATGAATTCGTAGTTTACTTATACCTCGAATGTCTTTAAATAAACAATTCTCAAAACTCTACAACTTTTGTAGTATTTCAATAACTGTTGCAGTCTACTGAAATAAATATAGTTCTGTAAAAACCGTTTGGCTTTTAACTAGTCAAAGAAAGTTTTTGCATTTTTGTTATAATCAATGTGTACCGTAAACAAAATTATTAAAAAAAAAACTCATAACAATTTCTTGAATTTTTTGGTGTTGAAGAGTTTTTAAATTTTGTTCTTCTTTGAGTCTCCCTATTAGACGAGGTTTGTTTAATATTATAAAAATATTGAAAAATTAAGTGTTGATATAAATGCACTATATTCTTTAAAGAATCAGAATTGAATATCAATTTAATTATTAAAATTAATGCTAATTTGTTGAATTTGAGAGAACAGCTGATAAAACATCTTGATTTAAAATTTAATTGTCATTAACTGGACTTAAGCCTAATACTTGCTGTAAATCAATCTTTAGGGTTGGTTTTGTCAATAAAATTTGGACTAAAATGGTGTTTCTCGCCAATTAGTTAATTTAACAGAATTTAATAAATTAATAAAATCAGAGGTGTCAATGGCACAAGTACAAATCAGGTGCCAAATTATTTTACCAGCATATTGAAAGTAAATTGAAGTAAAATTAAGTCAATTTCAATGAAACTCAAAATCAAGATGTTTGAATTGTTGTTTGTGTAAATTCTACAAATCACGTAACGAATTGACTTTAATTTTAATTATATATTTAATGAGGCTACTAGAAGCTTACCTTTGCTAGTCGTTTTTTATAATGTTATTGAAACATAAACATTCTTAATATGCACAAGGTTTTCGTTGTCAAATATTTAGTATGGCTTTTGAAATGTTTTGAATTTTATCAATCAATAATTTGAAGATTTATCAGTTGTTTCAACTTTTATAGCAATGTTTCTTGAAGATTGGACTTTATTTAATTTATACCGATAGAAGTGAAGATCAATAACAAAAAAAAAGAGAAAGAAAGAAAAATTTAGAGCAAAGACGTATAACAGAAATAATGCCAAAAAAAGAAGAAAAAAGCAGACATAAAATAGGAAATGAATTATTTTTTTTAAATGAAGCAATATGTTCGTGAATGTTACTGGTAATAAAGATGAAGCGTTGTTTTGCACTTTCTTTAATTAATATGTAATAAACAATATAATATAACTAGTAACAATAATAATAATGAATATGAATTAATTGAATAATGATTGATTAATAAATGGACTAAAGTTGAATGATGTAGGTCTGAATGACCAATGTTAATGTTTGAATGACGAAAGAAGAATTAATGTTGGTCTTATCGTGTCCTTTGGTCAAGCCACCCTCATCCCTTCTTTTACGCCTACGTCACAAACTGAAAGTGGGATGAGGGATGGCGCTCTGCTTAAACATACTCCCCTCCTTGCAAAGCTGTAGCTTTGAAAATGAAAATGAAATTAAGTCGCTGGACAAGACAAGACAAAAATTTTGATTTTATAAACTAAATTACTTAACTAATAATTAAATGGTATAGAGTTAACAATTTACAATAATTAAAATTAATAGACTGATTATGATTAAGATTAAGTTACTCTTGGTTTTCGTTCAATAAAGAGCACACTTTTGAAATGGCACGTTTCACTACACCGCGCATTGTTTTCACAGACACTACACGAGTTTTTCCATCACTTCCTGGATGCAGTTCCGTGATTCGACCCATTGCCCAATAAAGAGGTGGAAGATTGTCTTCTTTTAAAATTACCAGATCTCCTATTTGTGGCGAGTCGTCCACATTGTTTGTCCACTTTGTTCTTCGCTGTAATTGTTGTAAGATCTCTCGAGACCAGCGCTTCCAAAAACTTTGTTTCAATTGTTCTATCAATTGATATCTTGACAATCGATTTATGGAGACATGGCCAAGGTCTGGTTCTGGAGGTGCTTGCATCGCTTCTCCGATTAAAAAATGACTTGGGGTGAGAGGTTGGAGGTCGGATGGATCATTGGACAAAGGGGTTAATGGTCGGGAATTCAGACATGCTTCAACCATTGTTAATATAGTATGCATTTCCTCGTAATTGAGCAACGTTTTGCCTACAACCCGTTTTAAAAGTGTTTTTGTACTTTTTACAGCACTTTCCCACAGACCCCCAAAGTTTGGTGAGCGAGGTGGTATAAAGTGCCAATTAATATTATTATTGCAAAGATGTTTTATGACTGTCTCATCAAAACTTTGATGTTCAAATAATTTTTTCAAATTAAAAAGTTCATTTTTGGCTCCCGTAAAGTTTGTACCATTATCAGAAAACAGATGTAAAACCTTGCCGCGTCTTGAAATAAATCTCTTTACCACATTCAAAAAGGTTGCCGCTGTATAATTTGACGCAAGTTCAATATGGACTGCTCGAGTGGCAAAACAGACAAATATGACAATGTATATTTTTATGGTTTTATTTGTGCGACCGAATCCATTTTTTAGACTTAAGGGTCCGGCATAGTCAACGCCTGTGTAATGAAATGGTCTCGATGGATTCACCCGTGGGTGTGGAAGATCTCCCATTATTTGAGTGTATGAGATCGGCTTTGCTTTTTTGCATATAACGCATGATTTAATAATTGATTTTGTTTGAGTGATACCTGCTATTGGCCAAAATTTATTTCGAACTGAGGATAAGGTGCTTTGACACCCGGCATGCAAATTCAATTTATGATGTTGAATGATAATTAAATTGGTCACGTAATGTTTTCTTGGTAGAATAATTTGATGTTTACTATCAAAGTTTATATTTGCGTTTTTAAGACGGCCACCGATGCGTAACAAACCGCTTTCGTCTAGAAATGGATTAAACCGTTGAGTGAGAAGTTTTAACTTTTCACTCAACGATTAAACGATTTAATGCTACTTGTTGTAGATATATTTCCATGTTTTAATAAAGCATGAATTTCACTTAAAAATGCGCTTTTTTGCGTTAATTTTAAAATATATGTTTCCGCGCGTTTCAACTCATCTTGATTTAAATGTTTTGTTAATTTTGTAGCGGTTTCTTTTGTTTTTAACTTATTTATGAATCTAATACAATATGCGGTTATTCTAATAAGCTTAGTGTAAGAAGAAAATTTATATAATAAATTAAATTGTTCATTGCCAGCTTGAGTAGCTAGACAACAAATTGTTTTAAGTTCTGGCAATTTTGTTTCCTTTATCACAGTATCAGGTTTTGATAACTCAGTGTTTGAATCATTTAAAAACGATGTACCGTGCCACCATAATGAGTTATTACTTAATTCCTGTGTTGCGGTTCCGCGAGAAAGAATATCTGCTGGATTGTCTGATGTACGAACATACCGCCAATTGTCTACATTGCTACATGATTGAATTTCAGCTACCCGATGTGCTACAAATATTTTTAGATTACTCGGTTCTAACTGCAGCCATGCAAGAACAATTTTTGAATCTGTCCAGTAAAGGCACTTATTGATTTCAATATTGATATTATCAGTGACTTGTTTAACTAATTGTGTTAACAAAAGAGCCGCACACAATTCTAACCGAGGAATTGTTGATGTCTTTAGAGGCGCTACGCGATTCTTTGAGCACAACAAATGTGATTTACAACTTCCATCGTTACGAATTGTGCGTAAGTAAACACATGCCCCATACGATGTTTCGCTGGCGTCTGAAAATCCATGTAATTCGAGTGTACTCAGGTTTTTGTTATAAACAATTTTTCGCGGAATGCTAATTGTGGGCAAATTTTGAAAATTATTTACAAATTGAAACCATTCATTTCGAATTTTAATTGGTAATTCCTCGTCCCAATCAAATTTACCTAACCAAATCTTTTGTAAAAGAGTTTTGGCAATTATGGTGATAGGCGATACAAGTCCTAACGGATCGAATAATTTTGATATTAAGCTTAAGATATGTCGTTTTGTTACTTTTGTATTATTTGAAGAAAAAGATATTGAAAAACTAATATTATCTGAATTTGTGTCCCAATAAATTCCTAATGTCTTTGACGACGATTGTTTATCTAAATTAATTTTATTAGTTTGTATTTTTTCTGATGGCAAGTTTTTTAGGACTTCTTGTGAGTTAGATGCAAATTTACATAAATTAAAACATCCTTTTGCCAATAAAGCGGTTACGTTTTTTAAAATACATTTTGCTCTGTCGAGATCGTTAGCACCTGTTAATAAATCGTCGACATAAAAATCGCGAAGTACAATGTCATATTCATTTGGAAAATGATGAGCTTCTTGTTTTGCAAGCTCTTGCAATGATTTTATTGCTAAATAAGGTGACGCTGACAACCCGTAAGTCACCGTTTTTAGCCGATATGTTTCAATTTCATCATGCGGCTTATTACGCCACAAAATTAATTGAAAATTTTGATGATCTGGATGAATCAAGATCTGACGATACATTTTTTTGATGTCAGCGGAAATTACATATTCGTATGTTCTAAATCGTAACAAAATACATTTCAAGTCTTGTTGTAAAGCCGGTCCGGTAAATAGATTATCATTTAAGCTCTTTCCGTTTGAGCTTTTTGCGCTTCCATCAAAAACCACTCTCAAATTGTTTAGATTATTGTTTTTCAAGACCCCATGGTGAGGCATATAAAAATGTTTACCTGGGCTAAGTACCGATGGGTCGGTAACCTTTTCCATGTGCTCTAGTTGTAAATACTCAACAATAAAATGTTTATAGTTTTCGTACAGATTAGGATTTCTAAGTAATTTATGCTCTAAAGAATTAAAACGTTGCAAAGCACTCTCTCTGGAATAACCCAGATCAATATGGTCATTTTTGAAAGGAAGATTTACGATAAATCTTCCTTCTTTGTCCCTTTTAGTGCTTTGCTGATATAATTTCTCACAAATTTTATTATCTTGGGACATTGGGATTTTCCCATCATTAAAAGTTTCTACATCCCAAAATTTCTCTAATTGTTTGTTTAAGGTAGGTAGTTGAACTAAACTACAAATGTTTTTAGAATTATTCATAGAAATTACTGCATGAACAATAAACCCTAACTGCGTGTTTTGAAGGATGGTACCTGATAAACCTTTTACCTGAATTTGGGGAAACTTTAGTAAATTCCAAAAAATTTCGTTGCCAATTAATAAATCAATAGGATTAGATATGTTGAACTGAGGATCTGCTAATTTAACATGAGCTGGAATATTTAATGGTTTCGCGTCAAATGAATTTAAAGGATGATTCATAGAAATTGTGGGCACTACTAAACAATTCAAATTTGATTTAAAAGAGCTGTAATTAGACTGTATTTTTATGTGTGTTGCCCGATTTATAGTGGATTCATTATTGCCTAATCCAGCAACGGATATATTTACTTTTTCGAATTTTAATCCTAATTTTGAGCATGCATTTTCAGTAATAAAATGGTTTTGAGATCCATTGTCAAGTAAAGCTCTAATCTGAAAGTATTTTCCGCTACTTCCCATTACTTTAATTAAAGCAGTAGATAGTAAGACATTTCTTGTATAAATCTGAGCGCAATGATTGTTCAAGACCGTTATTTGAGTCGGCTGATCTGCATAAGAAGTAGATGGTTCCGCATGATTTTGGTGCAATAATGAATTATGTTTATTTCCGCAGAATTTACAAGTACCCGAAGAGCAATTTTCCGTTTTATGATTATTACGCATGCAATTAACGCATAACTTGAGACGTTTAATTTCGTTTTGTCTTTGTAAAACAGACATTTTAAGAAATTTTTGACATTGGTATATATTATGATTGTCTTTACACAATAAACATAAATTTTTAGCAAAATTGGTACTAATGTGCATATTTGATTGTTTGATATTTTGTGATTTATATTGCTTATTGAAATCTATTGACCCAGAACTAGGAAACTTTGATGTTTTATTCATTTCGAGTGAATCTAATGTTTGACAGCGTTGTGTTAAAAACTGAATCAATTCTAACATTGTTGGCAAATCTGACGATAACATGTTTTCCCAAGCAAGTGTTAAATGATAATCAAATTTTGATGATATGAAATAAACAAGTAAATCATCCCAATACTGAGTGGGTCGATTGATTGCCTCTAGAGCTTTTAGGTTGGAGACGATTGTTTGTAATGTTTGTCTCAGCGCTTTTCCGTCTTTACTTTGAATTGATGGAATTGAAAATATAGACCGAATGTGATGATATGTTATTAATCTATTATTTTCATACCGATTTTGTAACAGTTGCCAAGCTGAATTGTAATTGTCTAAAGATGGAGTTAAATGATTAATTGTTTTTATTGCTTCACCTGTGAGACTGCTTTTTAAGTAATAAAATTTTTGAATTTCGTTTAATGTTTGATTTTCATGAACCAGAGATTTGTAACTATCCCTAAATGTTATCCACTCAGTGAATGATCCAGAAAAAACCGGTAGTTTGATGTCCGGTAATTTTAATTGAATATTTGATTGGTTGTTACCAACTTGATGAATCATTTGTGAATTGTGGGGAATTTCTTGAATAATTGACTGAGCTAGACTTAATATTTGATAATATTTGTCTTCAAATTCGAGCCTATCCTGATCTGAAACTTGCGTCTCGTCAATAACTTCGATTTGAGTGGAAACCTCTTCAAATTGTTGTAAAAGTTGTTGAACTACCTTTATTCGTTCTTTGATTTCTGCGATTTTAATTCTGTTTTCTGGTATTCCCAAAAATGTTACGAATCGAGTGAGATTTCCTTTGATATTTGAGCGCTTTGTTTTCAAAGTTTTAAGAATTTCTTCCGTCATGATTTTTGTTTGATTTGATTTTAACCGTTTAAATTATTGAACTCAATTACGAATAAATGAATATTGCAATAGTTGCAGCACAGATCTGAATGGAATTAGGAAAAATTTGAATAGGTACTAACCTTGTAGCCAAATTTTCTCCCAGTGATCTTTGACCTCTTGCAGTCCTTGATTGACGTGTGTGAGGTGATCCCGTAGAGCTGAGTTGGTTTTGGTTAGTGATTTTCCGATAATTCTTGATTTTTTTTTCCTTGTGAATTGATTTTGATGATGTTTCGACCATGTGTTGATGGTGGGTTTGCTCTGATGATGATATGTGAAAGAACTGTGTGTTCCAAGCGGGTTCAAATCCGGCTCGAAGGACCAAAATATGTTCGTGAATGTTACTGGTAATAAAGATGAAGCGTTGTTTTGCACTTTCTTTAATTAATATGTAATAAACAATATAATATAACTAGTAACAATAATAATAATGAATATGAATTAATTGAATAATGATTGATTAATAAATGGACTAAAGTTGAATGATGTAGGTCTGAATGACCAATGTTAATGTTTGAATGACGAAAGAAGAATTAATGTTGGTCTTATCGTGTCCTTTGGTCAAGCCACCCTCATCCCTTCTTTTACGCCTACGTCACAAACTGAAAGTGGGATGAGGGATGGCGCTCTGCTTAAACACAATACAAAGGTTTGAAATAAATTTAATATAGAGATTTTATTATAATTTAGGCAAAACAATGAACTTCACTTTTATAACGTTACTGCGGCATGGCCACATGAAACTTTAATTGGGTTTTACAACGGAGCAAAAAATAATATTTATTTTTCAAATAAACAGAGAGCTAATAATGTCTGGCAGCATTTTTCTCCTGAGAATTGTACTGATTCCAGCATTACTACACCACTTTACCTCTTGTCTAATGACAATTCTTACTTATGTCAAAGATCAAAAAATAAATTACATAAAGTAGTATTTTAAAGTATTGAAATTGGTTTAATTGTTAAAAAGGGTCCTAACAAGTGAGTGAACACAAATTTTTTCAATAAAATCTTACTACCGTAACTGTATTCGTTTGGGAAATGGAAAATGGACATACACTATACCTATGTATTGCAGATTATAATTATTTATGCAAGACCATAAATATTTGATGTTTATCCTCATTTCGTATCCATACCATATAAACCGTCTCGTTTCTACTCTTTCTGTTATAGTGTGAATTGTTTGTGTTTTATATCTAATTTTTTTGTTAGATATATGCACTAATCTTGGCACTTTCATTTCTACGGTATCAATTTTTTTCTTCTGTTTTTTGCTAATAACTGTCAACTCTGGGATTCGGGTCTTTGTGAATAAAGTAAATAGTTCTGAAGTTTTCTTTTCTAGCTTGACTGCTTTTTGTAGGTTTTTGTAACAAGTCTTACAATGTGTAAATTTTTACTCATCAAAAATTAAATTTTTTTGGATCCTATCAATGGAAGAACTAGGCCACCCAGTGACTGAAAATTGTATGTAAATATGTAAAATTAACTTGCCCTGCCAAATATATTTTAAAATGTGTCGACAGCATGTTCGATTGATATGTTGAAGCGCAAATAAACAACATTTCTAGCAGTTATGTTAAATTTTGTGTAAAAATATGTTTTGCTGAAACTTTATATATTTGGTTCTTTTTGGTTTAGAATCTGTTATCTGTCACTGTCAAACCAACACCAGCCAATTGCTATTGGGCTGTGGTTATAATAACATGCAGTTGTAACACAATGGCTCACTTAAATTATGTTTGCTTATAAAAAACGCTATAGTTTTAGACAAGCAATAAAAAGAAAACAAAAGAAGTAAGAATCATGATTTTGAAACTATGATTTCTTTAAGTACACGGTTTTTTTTTAATGAGAAACATAAAATTTTTACGAACTCCGGATATTTCGGACCACCCAAGCTTTACCAACCCAAAAAATTATTGTAATCCAATATGTTATCGGCAAATCCTTCATTAAACTTACAATCCCCGGTCCATTTACCTCAATAAAAGCAGAGCAAAAGAGGTTTAGTTTAGCAAGTTTCTTGGCATCGCCACCATTAAGGGCAGCAATATCAATACTTTGTGTAAATATTTGGGCGCATTACGGACTGTGGTTTGTTAATTAAACCACTATTTGACCGTTTAACTGTTTATCGTCGGATAAGTTTACTAACAAATGCTTAAAAGGATGGTTATTGGTCTGAATAATTATCTTTTGGGATTTATCAATGGTGCAGCTAATTAAATGTGGGAACTAATTCGTTACTAACGCAAACATATGGATGTGAGCACTAATAGAAGAATGTTAAATATTTAGACTACAAAAAGTCACCTAACGTCCTAGCTTTTACTTATTTGTCAAAATATGTAATTAAAAATAATTGGACTACTTTATCTAAACTAAATTAGTTCACCTGGTGCAAAACTGAAATTTTAATTCCAATTTTATGTAGAAATAGCGGTTTTTATTTGACATTTTAAGACCAGATGACAGTCTCTAGAAAAGTTTAAGTAGTTCTGATGAGTTATAAAAGTTGCAATGGGTATTTTTTTAAAATGGCGTCGAACCTTGCCACGTGTGTTTAACTTTGCACTGTGAACGTACCTTTACCATCGAATCAAAGTTAATAGTTTGACATTTGTACCTAATCTAACTTCACTTTTAATTTAATGAATCGATAGTTCAACACGTTAATGAAGTTAACTTGAAAGCACTCGTACTGTTATAGCAAACGAATAAATAAACTTTAATGAAGAAATAGGTTTTATAACAAATAATCAAGATGTTGTTCGTCGACTTCAAGGCATTTGCGCACTCTTTAAACAATTGCGTTACTGACCTGTTGCAACTCATTGAGGTTATTTAAACGTTGCTTGACAATCGAATTTTTCAAATAGGACTACGAAAAGAAGTCATATGGAGTAAGGTTGAAGGTTTTTGAAGGGTAAGATGTGGCTGTATTTCGACGATCGTAAATTTCTTGTATCATATTTAAGGTCTCGTAAGTGGTATCTGGAGTGTCTTGCTGAAAGTACTCATTCACAATTTTATCGTTATGAATGCAAAGAATGGCTGTAAAATCTCCTCTCGGTATCTTGCAGCAGTCAATGTTTCATTAAAAAAAGTTGTCCCAATAATTCACCATTTACCATCAACTCGGTGGCCGTTTCGAAAATAAGATTCTTCCACATAGGCTTCTATGGTACTGTTCTTCTGAGAAAATTATTTTAAATTCAAAATGAAGTAGTTGAGAAATTTAGTATTTATTTTGACACAATTGTTTGAAGCAATTGTTTTAAAAGTTGTGGATCGCTCACACACACACACACACACACACACACACACACACTCATGGCCTGGCCATCCATAACGCCAAATTCTAAAAAACTTTTGTTTTAATTCAGGTAATTAGGCATTGTAACAAAACTCATTAAACTAGCAGACCGGCCAATCTGTAAATAATTCACAATTTTTCTATGAAGATATTGGAGGTGCCACAGAAATTGACAAAATAATTAAATTGATAAACTGAAAGATGTCAATTCTATCAAATGGCACAAGTACAATTCATTTTACCATTTCAGTAAATAAGTGAATTCATAAAAAGTAAAATAAAGTTAATTTCAATTAAAGTCAAAATAAAGATGTTTGATTGGTCGTTTGTGCAAATTCAAGCAATCACGTAACGAATTATCTTTAATTTTAATTAAGAATTTAGTTCGGGTACTGCAAACCTACGTTTATAATATTAATTTACAACTAATTAAAGTAATTAATTTATTAACTTGGATTTAATTGGTAGATGTCAGTTCTAATATTTAGTTTTTTTTTGGAAATTGTGAAGAGCAGTCAGTGCGCTGCTCTCTCTTGTTTATTGATAATAATATTTGCTGATGCTTTGGATGTTTTAGGGTACTAGACTTGTTTTTAGAAGATTGGCACTAGGCTCAGTTTTCAACCTCGGTGGGCTTTGATTGAGTTTTTATCGTTTTCTAGAGATCAGCACCTTCAGAACAAAGGAAGTTTCAATTATTTGAATTAATTACTCTTACTTGACTAAAAACTTGAAAACATCATTCTGAAAACCACTTTCAAAGTTGGGACTTTGGATCACTATTTTCACACTTTGACCTTTTTTTACCGTCCACTTTATTTCAATTAACACTTTCTAGAAAAAGTGTAGCTTGATTGGTTTTAGTATACTTATAATAGGGTAAGGTTTTTAAACATTATTTACCTGCTTCTAGTATTACACACTATTTTTTATTTATTCTAAGAGGAATTCATTAGCTTTAATATTTAGTGATTTTTTAATGTTTTATAATTTTTTTTATGCTCTTATTTCATTTGAAAGATTAATGTTTTTATTTATTCTAATTGTTTTATAAAATAACTATTTGCTTTTTAGTTTTTTCATTATTGTAAAAGCAATACGGTTTTGTTTTGCATTATATAAATTCAAAAACGCTTCAAGCTTTATGAGACGAAAGCTGATTGTAATACTCGGAAGGAAAATTGTTTACTACTTCCTTTAATGGATCTGTTTTGTTTCCAACCTGTGATTATGGAATAGCTGTATCATAACTCATTTTTACGCATTTGTGGAAATTGCAATACATGAATAGGCCATTATTACGACGCGTAATTTAATATTATTATGACAAACTTTCAATGTCAAAGTAGAGATTGTTACAGAGATTTGCTCTGAACATTTGAGCAGATTTTACTAATGTTATTGTTTTGAACATCTTTCTGGTTTAAGAAAACAACAAGATTTAGGAATAATGTAGTTATAGTAACTGAAATAAATATAAGATTTGCTATTTTGGTTCAAAATTGCCTACAATGAACACCTGTTGTGTGATCTTAGACTAGTGCCTACACAAATAATAATATATTTCTATAATATATTATTAATAATTCATTATTAATAATTCATTATGTTCAACCCTTCCTGTCCCGCCGGCACAGCAAGTTCGCTGAACTCAAAAATTACGGTCTTTGACAAGTAATGATAATTAAAATATTATTTTTTCAATTATATAAAAATTGTGGAAAAACAAGTTTTTAATTTGCAATTAATTTATAAACCAAATTAAGAATTAAATTACAATCGCAAACCACAAATTGTGTTTTAAACTAAATTGAATAGATAAGTTTGTTTTTTACTGAATCAAGCTAAATTACTATCACCTCACGCATCGGCGATCATATTATTTGATTTGACATTTAAAAACATTCGAAAAATATGACATGAACATAAAAGTATTTTTGCAAAGATTTTTAAATTCAAATCTGAAAATTTGAGATTTTTAAGATTTATTTTCGTAATAACTAAAGGTAACATTTTTACCATTTTTAAAATTTAAACTTCTCTAATGGCTACCTACCGAAAGCAGCGAATATTTAGCCATTTTTGTTTAAAAGGTATCAATAATATTACAAGAATTTGGTACAGCATTATCTATAAAATATGCAATTTTATTTTTCTTAAAAAATACGATACCAATATCCGGCGTTAATTTTTGAAGAAGTTTATCTTAGTGTATTTTATTGTAAAGTTTTATCTCAATATAATTTGAAACTATGATTATCCAAAAAAAAATCTGTATTATAACTAACCAGTTTTGATCAAATTAAATTTAATAGCTAAATTTGAATGAATTATTTTTCAATCGCATTATGCCTTTTTTTATAATCTCTATGAACTAGCACTGAACAAAAAGATAAAATGTGTTCAATTGTTTCCGACGAATTGAAACACTTTCTACAAATGTCACTTTAATTATGAACTTACAATAATTTCAAGTGTTAACTATTAATTATTCTATTCTGAACATTAAAATATATTATTAACGATATACTTTTTTAATTTTTTTACGATGCTATATAAATATATGGCGCTCACTTCAACTGAACGTAAATCCGCACACACAAGCGAGATCTAGAACAAGATGGCCAACATTTGCCTCTAACCTATGACATTAAAAAAACTCCCAATTTTTAACTGGGTGGTGATGTCTGGGTTGGTGTTCGTTTTGAGATTTTTAAACAACAGAATAAAAACAATTATTTGTTTTGACAATTTTGGCTTGACATCTGCTGTTTTACTACTAACTGAGGCTTGCTGATTTTTCAACTGTGAAAAAAGCGCGTGTTCTGCGCACCGTAATTAGAGCGAAAACACCTGTTATTTTGAAAAATTGTGGCAAAAACATTTTTTTTCGATAGGTTAATTTACTTCCCTTATCTGCGGTTTTACTACTGCGATTTGCTGATTTTTTAACAGATAAGATAAAACGCGTGATTAGCGCATTGTGATTTATGTGTAAACACCTGTTTTTTTGAACAATTGCTGAAAAAACGAATTTTTTGTTAATGTAATTTACTCTGTTTCTGATGAATGACTTGACCTGATCTGACCCGGGTGGGGTCGACTCTTGAATCATGGGTTTTCAAACAAAAGAAAAAAAACACATATTTGCTAAAAATATTTCAAGAGCAGTTGCCGTGAAAAAGTTATTTCAAATGAAATTTCAGAAATATTTTGCTTATTTCAGAAATAGTTTGATATCTGCTGTTTTGCTACTGAATTCTGCTAATTTATTTTGACAGTGGAAAAAACACATTTTTATGCACTGTTAATTAATACGTACACACCCGTTTTTTTTTGAACAATTGTAGAAAAAATCATTTTTTGCTACTGTAATTTACTCTGTTTCTGATGATTGACCTGATAGAACCTGGGTGGGGTCGTCTGTGTTAAATCAAGGATTTTCAAACAATACAATGAAAACAAATATTTGCTAAAAACATTTCTGTAAAAGTTGCGACAAAAAAAAATAATTTGAAGTAAAATTTTGGAAATTGTATAACAATTTTACTTTGATCTCTACTGTTTTGCTATTGAGATCTGTTGATTTTTTAACGGTAGAAAAAACGCGTGTATTGCGCACTGTAATTTATGCGTAAACACCTGTTGTTTGAACAATTGTAGAAAAAACAAGTTCTTCTTAATATAATTTACTCAGATGAATGATTTGATCTGACTTGACTCGGGTGGGGTTGTCTGTGTTGAATGGTTTTTAACGGTGGAAAAATGCGTCTAATTAATGCGTTAACACCTGTTTTTTGAACAGTTAAAGAAAAAATAATTTTTTGTTAATGTAAATTACTCTGTTACTAAAGAATGCTTTGACTTGACCTGACCCGGGGGATTCAGTAACAGTAGCGACAATGACATGAATTTTAAATAAAATTTTAAAAATTTTATTGACATCATTTGTTGAATATCTTAGGTTTTGCTGCTGAGAGTGAGATCTGATGATTTTTTTAATGGTCCAATAAACGTGTTCTTTGCGGACTGTTATTATTGTGTAAACACCTCTTTTTTGAACAATTGAATAAAAAATAATTTTTTGGTAATGTAATTTTTTCCGCTTTTGATAAATGACTTGATCTGACCTGGATGGGGTAGGTAAAATATCAGAAATTGTTTCAATAAATTCTATTTAATAGCTACTGTTTTGCTACTGAGATCTGTTAATTTCTTAACGGTAAAAAAACTCGAGTTTAACGCATTGTAATTAATGTGTAAGCAACTGTTTTTTTGAGCAATTGCAAAAATAAACAAGCTTTTGTCAAAAAACAACTATTTTTTATTAATGTAATTTGTTCCAATTGTGATGGACGATTTGACCTGACCTGACCTGGGTGCTGGGTGAAGTCGTTTGTGTTAAATCAGAGATTTTCAAACAAAAGAAAGAAAACAAATATTTGCTAAAAACAGGTAAGAAAGCAAAAAAATTAAATACAAATGAAGTTTTAAGAATTTGATCGACAATTTTTGTTTGATTTACTGTTTTGCTACTAATTGATAATTGGTAATTTTTAACAGTGTAAAAAAAGCATGTTTTACGCACTGTTAATTAATGCGTAAACACTTAGTTTTCTGAATAATTGTAGTAAATGGTTATTTATTTTTTTAATGTGTAAAAAGAGCTATTCGGGGGATAAGGATGCGAATAAGCAACCGAATACAAAATGGCTCTTTACAGTCGAACTACATACAAATATTTTTCTATGGTCCAAGATGAATGACAAACTTGTTACTCTCTGTCGTGATGGTGGATGCGCCGTCATCTAATTGCCAATAATTTTTGACAGTTCTGAATTACAATAATAATCAGCCAGGCTTGACTTGATCTGACCCAGTGGGGTTGTCTGTATTAAGAAATAAAGCAATAGAATAAAAACAAATATTTGCTAATTATAATTCAGTAACAGTTACGTCAAACAAGTAAAATACAAATAAAATTTCAAAAATTTTATCGACAATTTTTGTTTGACTCAAATCTCTTGATTTTTCAACTAAAAAAGTTGCGTATTTCGCGCACCGTTTTAATGTGTAAGCACCTGTTTTTTGAACAATTGCCAACAAAATTAATTATTTTTTGGTGGTAATTAATAATTGTGGTAATCATACTAATTTACTCCGCATCTGATAAATTAGTATGAAAGTGAAAAGAAGCATATACTAATTTGAAACAAAGAATGTTGTTCGTGTAGGTAGCACATAACCTAATTGTGTCATTTCTAAAGGTTGATTTCAAATTAGAGTCGTCTTATCTGTATACACATGGTCAATTAAAAAAAATGCTTTTTAGGTCTAACGTTTTATTGCACGGAATGCTGTTTGATAGGTAAACATGAAGCAATTATTGTAATTCAAATATACCAAAAAAGAAAGATTTTTTATGAATTATGAGACACAATAATTAATTTTTGGAATAATTATTTTATATCTTCCACGAAATGTTCTGATTGCGTAGCAATTGGATGAGATCAAAAAGGTCTTTTATCAGGTAGACCATGACATAGAGAAAGTATGTCTAATGACAGTTTTTACTTATGTCAAAAAATAAACTACAAAAAGTAGTATTTTAAAGATTGAAATTGTTTTAATTTTTTAAAATGGTCCTAACAAGTGATCACAACATTTTTTAATGAAATCTCACTACCGTAACTGTATTCGTTTGGAAAATGCAAAATGTACAGACACTATACCTGTATGTATTGCAGATTTTTAGATAGCTTATTCTGAGCAGTCTATAATTCATGATTATAATTATTTATTTAAGAGCATCCAATACGTGGTGCATTTACGCAGTTGCAGACCTAGTGTAAAATCTGAAGAAAACATAAACAATATTCGAGATATCATGAAGAACATTGTTCAAAATCAATCAAAAACTATTCCAACAAGTTGATTTGTTTTTTGATAACTTTAAACTTAAAGTTATAAAATATGTTGTTTAAAATAACTTGCTATTCATTTCATTCATTTTAAACAACACGATATTAACTGTTAACCTCAAAACAGCACACCTTTGCAATTTGCAGTACAAACATCAGATTCTTTGCTGGCTTATTTTGGATGTGCGCAAGGATCAATGATGGAGTGACCCGTATAATTCTCCGAGGCCAAAATAATTTGAAACTTTTGATTATTTTGATCGCTCGGTATTATATTATAAGAATAATATTATTTATTTGATAAAATTATAAGAAAAACATAATATAGTAAAGACAATTTTCTAAGATCTTGTAAAATTTCACTGCTGTAATAGTGTTAGTATTAGTCCCATAACCGAACAATAGTGAAAATCGCCTACTCGTCGATAAGCTGGACCATCTGCAAAATACATGAAAAAGAAAAAATCACAATTTTCACTTTTCTTTTCCACGACTACCTATTAAGTTTTTTAATGACAAAACATAGTGTTATTCATCTCCCGATGATGACTACTTATTAGTGATCGAAAGAGATCTCGAGATCTCTTAGTCTCAAAGTCGAGATCTCAAAGATTAATTTATTAACATAAAAACTTATATTCTAAAATTAATTTGTTTACTTGGAGAAAACTACTCACTGTATTACGCTTCTGTTTCGGTAAAACCTTTTCACGATTCTTCAGATTTATGGCCTTCCAATTTCTGGAAGAAAATTATGACTTGCATTCCTGATAATAACCATACTTATTACTCTTTATTTACCATTGTTGAAAAAGTTACTGGGTTTTTTCACTTTGAACTAAATCAACATTCTGTGAAGATTTAGAAAATCTTATTTTTACTAAATATAACTTCTGCAGCGTTTTTTGAATTGGGCGGATTTTCAAACTTTTGGCAACAACTTACATGTCTTGTTACTTGTCAAATATTATATTTGTATCTTATTGCCTAATATTCTATAATATTTTAACTTATGCAAAGCTGATAAATAAAACTATAAAATCTAATAATTGAAAAGGTCGTCAATTCATGATAAGAATTTTATGAGTATCAACCAAAAAAGGCAAGTTTTATGAGAGAAATTATAATAATAAATTGTATATTAGAAAATATTTTCATTACATTGTTGCTAATTATTTATTTATTTTTGTTTGTTGCAGGTAAGACCATGTTCTTCTATCTTGTAGTCATTCCTCATTTTGGTAAGTATTTTAGAACTTTAGTAAAAGACAAAGACGGATTGTGTTGGAATTTAATCAACATTTACCGAGTTTAGCCTGGAATTGCTGTTATGTGTACTATCTTGATTTAAACAATAAAAATCATTGCTTTGTCTGCCACCAACGCGCCCGTACATTGCTTTAAGAATTTAAACGCTAATAATAATTAGCGTTTAAATTCTTTAATATATTTATTTAAATTTATAATATAAACCTATGTTTTGCAAAGATCAAAAGGTAATACATTATTAAAACAATGGTAATTGTCGCTATGATATTGTATTGTGCAATGCGAATGGGTGGGCGGCTTGTAAGCTTTAAAACAGATTTAAATGATAATAGCAATAATAATTATTCTACAGCAAAATAATTTGCGACATGCATTTCTCTAGGAATACGTGATAAAACATCGGTTTGAATTGAATAAATATTTTGTTTTTATAAGAAATAACATTGTGTTTTGACATAAAATACTAAAGGCGAAAAATTTGTCACTCTACTCTTAGTCCGGATTTTTTACTTCGACACTAGACTTGTCAAACGCATAATGATTGTTTATTTAATAATCATTTATTTTCATTAGATAGCTAAATTAACAATTTAAAAATTTATTTCCAATTGCGACAACTCAATTGTTTTAATCAGTGACTCAGTAATAGTTATATTCAATGTGTCCTCTGACAATATTACTGTGACAATTGCTTGATAATAACTGAACGAGAGAAGTATTCAAGGCAATTTTCAAGCTTGGTGTCACGAGCAAAATTTACATCAAAGTTTTATGAGATGTAGTCTAGATGAACGAAAGAACAACAACGTACCTCAGTTGTTAACAATAAATAAAATTTAATAGCAAATTATTATTTGAGTTCAATAAGATGTTGTATTGTCACACAAGTGTGTTTACCGGCAAGTGCAGCAAAAAGTGTTTTAATAAAACGATGTAGTGGCAATACATCTTGTTCAACAACTTTATTCTACTAATTCTGGAAATTTCTTTTACGATTTTTTTATGAGTGGGTTGGTAACAGCATTGACTCTTTATGTTTAAATTTGAATATAATCTCATAGCTTAGAATAAATTTAATAATCTCAGTTATTTGAGTGCTGATGGACGTGGAAAATTCGGATTAGAGATTTGTCGGTTTTGTACATGAATTCAATAATTTTTATTATTTATGAATTTGGACGATAAAAACCATAAATTTATCTTTTAGCCGCCTGATATAACCAAAGCCGCTTTATAAACTATTAAGAATTTATTGACCTACATAGTCAAAACTGCCAAATATTGTAATGAAAAATATGGGGCTTTCAATAGATGATGTCTTTTGCTTTAATTATATTTTGTATATTATTTTATTTTTGAGTTTTTTTTTGTTAGCAACTAGGTCTCAACCCTCAATCGCTGTAGGAGGCTTAGTTTTCGCATAACCTGCTAGGTTGAGTGGCGCTCTTAAGTCAGCTTCTTTATTTAGGAAACCATCGTCTCTCCGCTGAAGTTCTGGTTGAGCAATATTTAAGCAGCGTAGCAAACCAAAACGGGACTTTCAGAATACCACCTTTCACATTTTTTTTGTATGGTTTACATACAAACCGCCTGAAAAAATTTGTTACATAGTATGCTACGTAGACCATCTTATGAAGTTTCTTCAGTTTAGACCCTTACTGAAAAATTGAAGATGTCATCGTAATTTTCCACTGTACAAAAATAATTAATAAATTATTTTCTATAAATAAATCTTCAATTCAAAGTTAATTATGATAATGTTTTAATATGAACGTAATAAGAAGTCTGAATTTTTTGTTCACAAGTTCACCTTCAGGACATTATAGGTTTAGATTACACAAAAGTTGGCATTGAAATTCACATAATAACTGAATAAATCGGTACCATTGTCGACCAAGTTTATTATCTATCAAAAGCTGTCGCAAAAATTACTTAAATACTTGTCTTAAATTATTAATTTATTAAAAAATAGTGACCCTTTCAGCTTTTCAAATATGAGAATTGTGTTTTCTGTGACATTTTAAATCTAACAACTTGCTAAAAAAATATCTCTGTAAATGTTTAGCATTTTTTTAAAAAAATTATAAAGTTGCCGCACTTTTACGGTGGAATATTAGTGGAAGATTCAAACTTTTAAAATGATTAGAAATACAGTTTTTCTCCCATAGTTCACCCGGTATGGCCTAAAGTTAGAATCATTGAACTCTGTTTAAAGTTCACAATTATGTATGTTGTATAAAATGCTACTCAGCTTCGATGCAAATGATGAACCGACGTAAATGAAGGCTCAGCGTTGTAAATTCTTGATCTGTTTCTTTCTGTAATAGTATGATGTGATAGTCATACAAAACTATTAAAACAATTCCAGAAGTCTCAACTTTTTTGAGTGAATAATGTCGGCTTGCATGCGAAGAAAAAGCCTAAAAAAACAGAAATCCTATTAAAAAGTGACTTTTCCGGTAGTTTTTGGATTTTGAGGTATTAGCTCATGGTTGTACCTAAAAAACCCTTTACAAACAGTGGTGAGTCTTAATCTTGCATCGTGTCTCACGTTGTAGATTAGAGTAAGACTTTTCAAATAACACTGAAAACTGCCGTTTGACACGAAAGTAAAATGCTTGTTGTAAGTAAGTGGCTTGTTTTTCTTGTATTAACCGCACAGTCTTGGACTTATCTATTTCATCAACGGTGATTGTTTCCTTTGCGTTCAGCCGGATTCGGATCGGTGTGTTTAGTTTTGTTGTTGTTGTTCCTCCTCCTCCTGTTTTCGTTTACATTATCCATGCTGTTTTTATAATAAGCAAGAAGTGCATCGAGTTGCTACTTCACTTCCTGGTTGGACTCATATCTTGATCCTTTCTTCTATACTGCGGTTCAATGTCACGATTAATGGCTCGTAATATAGGTTTTGCATTATCATCAAGGTGATGCCCGATCTTGTCTCATTGCTCTTTTTACGTCTTAACTCAATTAAGCACTCCGAGCAAAAACATACCTGACCATCAACATTTTCGACAAAAACGCTACGCAGCAGAGCTTGACGTTCTGCAAATTTAACTTTTACAATCAAATCTAAATTGATTTTCCATCAGAATTGTTTTGAAGAATGTCTCGTTACTCGCTTGTCAGCACCATTTATGAACCTTTAAATGTACAGATTACCTTGGTGGTAGACCTTTTTGTTTTGTACCGATTTGTTGTTCTCCACCTGTTACTGCTTCTTTTTTGCCTTTCCAACGTGTAAACAATAGAACGGTAACTACAGTTTTACGCATACAATGTTTTCTGGAAACAGGCACAAGTATAATTGTGTAAGTTGTTATCTATGTATCAAATTCAATGCAGCTCTAAAATATCAATTTTTTAATCCAAATAATATTAAGACTTGATTGGTTGTATCATTTATTAGAGTAGTAATTTGGAGGATATTAAACGCAAGTAAGAGGATTCTTCCTCGCGGAATCCTCTTTCTTTACAACTACTATTGGGAGACATTACCAATCCATTGGACTTTGACAACCACCCCGATTGACCTCTATTTACCATAATCTTCACATCTTTTCTATAGCCTTGTGTTCTTAATGATGTCTTTACTGGTTTGGTACCTAATTCGGGAGCAACGTGGACGGTGTCGCTAGGCCTCATTCTAATTTTGCGAAATAGAATAGCCAGAAGTAGTGCATAATAGAAAAAGGTATAAAATAAAGATTAATAAGTGAAGAATTTAAAGACATTAAGCAATACTCTGTCATGCTATCAAAAGAGATATCCACAACCATTTTTATCCACTAACAGGAAGATAACTATAGCGGTTAACGGGCTCATGGTTACAATTATTTGCTTCTTTTTGAGGAAGTAGAGAGCCAGATAGCAGTCTATAAATGTCTACACATGTCATAGAAGTACAAACTCAGTCTGAATTGTAATGACACATACCACATAGACAGACCTATTCCAGGTATTAAGCTATTGTATCTGCCGTGGGTAATTTATATTAACATATTTAATACGTACTTGTGCTTATCAAATATGTATTATGCCGTACTCATTGTTTCTCCGAATTTAGGAACTCCACACTAAATTCACAATTATAGAACAAAACAACCCATTATCAACAATATCAACACGTTAACTATCTTTCTCTTTCAATAAACAATTATCTGTTCATATATTTGTAACACTGCCCAACCGACCGACTCTTCAAAGACCTTGACTAATAGTCATCATCCTTCTCAGTTCACTAGCTGCTACTCAACCTTTCCAGGGATGCTAAGGCCAATTCTTCGCTCTCTAACTTGAGATGCCATATGGCCCTCTTCGAGGTTATTTAATTCTACAAGTTATTTAGCGTCTTATTGGCGTCTTTTACTTTAAATATGAATATAAATTTTATAAAATTATGAACTCTTACAGTTATATAAATATCTCAATAATTTTTGGATTTGTTGTCCAAAATGATTGTAGTTATCATTTTCCGCATTCTTGCTGTCTAACTGGAAGTACCAATGCCGCAAAGTTAAAAAATGCAAACAAAGTCTCCCAACAAAAAAGGCAGAATTTTTTAATTGTTTAAAAGCTTGATTTTGCAGAGAATATTATCATGTTGAATCGAGTCAATTACGATCAAAACAATTAATTATACTAGAAGAAAGGTGTGATCTGTTTAAAAAAAATGATTAATGTAAAAATTGAGAATGATAAAAATAAATATAAATTAGATTGTCCTACAAAAAGCTTTTATTGAAAGCGTTCGATCGCTTTTGAAAAAGTTTTGATAGGATTATTTCCTAACGTAAAACAATTAATTTTTTTGAGCAAAAATTTGACATCACAAAGCTGTCAAAACCAAGCGGACCAACGGGATATTGTTACATTCCATGTTCTAAATTCTGTATTTTCCGTGGATGGAAATAATCTTGACCTATCATTTCGCAATAAAGAACGCAAAAAAACATAAAGAAATAAAAATGAACAAAAAACTTACGATAAAAAACAAAAAGCATAAAGAAAAAAAGGTATTTAGTTCATTATCAGTATTATCAATACTTTGAACAAAATCTCATGTCTTTCTGCGTTTTGAAGTATCTATTTTCCAGAAGCTTTCTAAATAATTTACAAAAATATAAACCCACTAATCCTTCTAGAGCCTGAAAGACCATCTAGCTTAGGAATTGTCTTATTATAAACATATCAAGTCATTTTAACTTTTTTCCCTTCATAACATCATGTAATGAGAAAAGTTTGTATCAGGTGCGTTGACAGCGGTGACATATTTAAAATTCAAATCCAAGAGCACCATTAGCCAAAGATTAGCCGGATTAATAATTTAAATAACATTATCTCAAATCTTTTTCCGGCTTTAAAGCTTCCAAAACAATTTTCTATTTAAAGCGATCCGTGGAGATAAAAACGAGTCTTGTTCGTTCCTCGCAGACTCCAAGCCGGTGTAGGTAATTTGCTTCTCTTATCACTTACCAATTTACTGTACCGGTTTTTGCCTTCATCAATCATTCTCCTATCTTGCGGTGATGTATTGGCCATGAAAAATTAGCAATTTGTTGAAAAAAAAACGCGTTTCTTTGTGGTAGCAATACGGTAGGATGATAACTCTCGCAGAGATGCAAAGATTTTTTAGTTTGTTTTTGGGACTAAGCCATAATTATCTTATTGACAATAATAATATTATGGTAATGCGCTAAAATGGCTTTTAATGACTTCTCGCCGCTTGTAAGATGCATACAAACATCAAAGTATCTCAAATTTTGTAATTTGTTAGTAAAAATTAGGTTTAAAGATCTAGATATAGTATCGACAGATATAGTAACGCTTAAGGATCAAAATAAATATTATTAGCAGTTCCAAAACAGAAGGAAATCTATCAGATAAATACATGGAAGACACAATATGCAGCACAAAAAAAGAAAAAGAATAAAGATAGGAAAAAGAAGAAAACAAGAAGAAAATAATAACGAGAGTAGAAAAATAAACAGAAGAAAAGGGTAAAGAGGAAAAGGGGAAAATGAAATAAAAGATAAAAACGGCTGGAGAACAATAGGAAATAAAGACAGTAATATACAGATGCGTCAGCATGATGTAAGAAAGAGAAAAAGAAAAGAATAACAAAAACATCATAAATTAACTAATTGGGGGTTATTTCAATGCAAGAATAGGGGAAGGAAGGAAAAGAAATTAGAAAGAAAAAAAGATACAACCAGCAGAGCAACATTAGATTAAAAGAAAACCAGAGAAGGTATAATAAACCGTAGAAAAAAAACAGAAAAGAAGAAAAAGGAATAAGAAAAAATAGAATGTTATACTATGAAAGGAAAGGGTTTAGTCTAGGAGAGATTGAGAGGAAAAGAGAAGCGATGCAATCAGTGAATGGAGAAATGAGAGACAGAGATAGAGACATAGAGAAACGAGGAAGGGGGGGGGGGCGAATTTAGAGAGAGCAGATACAATGGAAAATATGAAAGATTAATTACAGAAAAACAATCAAACTAACTAAAATAGAAAATGAGAGATAGAGGAAAATGATTGCAAGGTTCAGATGTGAGAATGAAGAGAGAAAAAGACATTTTGGATGGAGGAAAATTGTATGAAAGAGAGAGAGAAACATTAGAGCACATGATGAAGCAATACATGGAGGTAAAAGAAGGTATGGTAGCGAGAGAGGGCAAAATGAAAGGGAAAAAAAGAGAATTAAGTGGATGAAAATGATAGAAAGAGAAAGAAAAAGACTAAACTTGGTGAATGAGGTAGAGTCAAAAAAAAGAAAAGAGAAAAAGCAAGGAAGAGACATATTTCATCCATTCAAACACAATATTAATATACCATCAAAATAAAAATTCATTAGATTACAAGTTCATGAATTCATAAAGACTCCATTAACAGACAAGACACCCATTAAACCCTGAAATATTACCATTAGCCCAATTTGTTTCAAAAATGTGGTGTCTACCCTGATTTTCATAAAAATATTTCAAACATCTCGGTGAATAAATATAACATTTTTCTCAAAAAATACAGTTTTGAGATTAAGATCTTAGTAAAAAAAAATTGTTCAAATTTATCTAGCATATCAAACCCTCATATTGGGTGATTCAAATGTTAAGGGTCTATAAAACTTTTGCGCGCTTGCTAACATCGCATGATCGTAATTGATGCGCCCTTTACATTTTAATACCATATTTTTTGCAAAATTAATGACATTATACCGATTTTAAGTTTTAATTTCATGAGAAATTTTTCATAAAAACATTTCATCAAAGGTCATCTCAAACACCTAGAATATCTACCTAGAAATCAATTATCTCCCTTTTTTTAATCTATTGTATATTTATGTTTATCATTGCAACTAAACGTAAATAAATATTGAACTGTGAACACGTTTAAATCGAGGTGGCTGTTATTAATTTCACATCTAAACCTAACCTCACTTTTAACTTAATGGATCGATAGTTCAACACGTTAATGAGATTAAATTAAAAGCACCTGTTGTGTTAAAGTAAACGAAAAAATAATCTTTGATAAGAAAATAAGATTTATAACAAATAATCAAAATATCGTTCATCAACTGCAAGGCATTTGTGGACTCTTTGAATTTTGAACTGTTGCGTTATTGACCTGACGCAACCCATCGAAGTGAATTAAGCGTTGCTGAAAAATTAAGTTCTAAAGAGTTTAAAAATTTATAGTTCTACCGTTGATAATCTAAATGTTATGGTTTAACGTTCCCAGTTTATTAATTATTGTTTATCTTTTCTATTTAAAAGTATTTTGGAAATTTTCCGGCTGTGTTAGTACAATTGAACTATCTTCAAAGTCAGAAAGCAACCTTATTTTGGCAACAGTGAAGGAAAGGCTGTCAACCGAGGGTAGTTCATGTCTCGGGCATCTGGTAATGCAAACAAGTCTATAAGTATATAAGACTGTATGAATGCAGAATTAATATAATACAAATTGCTATTACAATGATGCAGCTTTGAGTTATTGATGACAAATTACTTTGGGGACTTTATCTATTGTAGTTACGATTAAATATATCATGTTGTTGTTGATAAAAACGTATCAATTCAAAAATTGATAGTGTAGTATATTTGTTGTTCACTTAGCACTACAAAAATTTCAGTGGTGTTTATGATTTTTTTTGTGTATATATATTTTGTATTGTTGGTTAACATGTAAATATGTACATTATTAAATTGTAGTCACATAGTAGGCCTGGGTGATTTTATGTCCCAAACTATAACAGCAATTCTCTGCCAGTAGAAAATGTAAGTCAGCGTGGTCTTCCTTGATCCTAGTAGTGTAAAAAAATAATTAGAAGACAGGGTGGCGCTAAATTTACCTCTGATCAACAATTCTGTTGAATTCGTTGGATATCCCAGCCTCTACTCTCGACCGACTGCTGGGCACATTTCTAGAAGACGGTAACGAATTCAGCTTAAGTTATATAAGCCAAATAATAAGTCAAAGTTACTGTAAACCTTCTCTAGTTCGCTTTGTGTTATTAATAAATCACGCCTAAAAATAGAAAAAAATATTAGATCAAAAATAGTGCAGGGGTTTGATCAAAAGATAAATTTAGCCGCTCTCGGAAATGATGTCTAATATTTCATTGGGGCTTAGGCTCTGATTATGCTATTTATAAAATCTGTAACAATTGATTCGAAACTTAATTGAATTCAAGTGTGCAGCCAGCTGTTTCAGAAGCTCGATTTTTAAGCGCCACTTCCCGATTTCCGCTGGGTATGGCTTTCATCTCCTGAAAGCTACTGTTTCCCCTATGTTAATTAGTGTCTAAACATGCCTTTAACGTGTCACAATAGAGGATAGACGGAGTGAACGTCATTATTTATTTGACTTCACATTGCTTACAAATAAAGCTTTGATTATAAACAGTCAATCGGCTGTTGTAACATATTTACCCAAGTTACACGTTAATCACCCTTATTAAAGTTTGGCAAGAGATAATTTAAATTCATAGACCCGATCCAGATTCACTTTTATCACGTAGGGTTGTGATTAGAGTCAGTCAATGTTATTGTCATCTTAGAGACTCGCACTATGTTCATTTGGAGCCCTCACAAAAACTGTGAATAAATATGAGAGTTGAGGTTAGGTCTGCTTTCATAAGAATGATTATTAATAGTGAAGATTAGTGTATATCTAAAGTATAAATGAGAAATGTTAGATATAAACTCTAAAAAGACGGTTGTCCAAAGAAGCTTTCACTGATTTTAAGGCGTTTGATCGGTTTTAAAAAGTTTTTTGGGACTATAAGCTTAAATTTAAAAGATTTATCAAAAAAAACTCAACGATCATCCATAAATAAGGCCAAACAAATACCTGAATAAACCAGCAACAAAAAGGATAACCCCATAAAATAAAACATTTTTGAGCAGTGAGGAAATGACCGTATAAAATTGGAGAAAACTTTAGTTTTTTTTAGAAATATTAAAAATCTTTCAAAACTTCGAAAAAATTTTAAAATTCATAAAATATCTTATGAATTTTTTCAGTTTTTTCAAAATACTTCTAAAACTTGTAAATTTGAAAGAGATTTAGAAAATTTTAAAAAATTTTAGAAATCTTGACTTTCAAAATTTTCAATCATTTTAATAAATATTTAAATTTTAAAAGATTTAAGAAGTATTTTAAAACAGTTGTCAAACATTGTTGATGAAATTTATTCAAAATTTTAGGCATTTTAAAAGATTTTGAAGATTCAGAAAACTTTTCAAAGATTATTAATTTTTCTAGATTTTTAAAAGTTTTTTTTTGATTAATTGATAAAAACTTTGCTCAGAAGCTTGGCAGTTGAAAGCCAAAATTTTATAAAAGTTTTTAAAAGGTTCAAAAAGTTTATGGAAGGGTTTCAGAAAATTTTGAAGACTTTTAGAACAAAAAAATTGAGTTGAAAGAAATTCTGAAAGTTGAAAGAAACATTATCTAAAGTTTTCAAAAAATTTTGTAAAGGATTTTTGAAAATTTTTGAGAATTAAAAATATTAGACGTTTTTCAGCAGTTTTCAAAAATTAGAAAAAAAAGTTATTTAGGTATTTAGAATTTTCAAAATAAAATTCGAAGACTGAAAAAATTGTGAATTTTTTTTGAAAATGATAAGTTTAGGAATCTTGAAAGATTATTTGAAAAGTTTTAGAATATTCTTAAAATGTTTAAAAAATGTTTTTCAAAAGAATTTTAGAAACTTTTTTTTTAATTAGAAGAGGACTTTCAAAGTCTTCTAGAAAGATGATTTAAAATATCCTTAAATACATTTTGACATAGTTTTGAGAGACAATAAATTTTTTTTAAGAATTTATAAAATTAATAATGTTGGATTTATTTGAAAAATTTTTGAAAGCCTGGTTACTTTAATTGATTTAAAAAAAATCCAAAAGTACTCTAAAACTCTTAAAAACCTTCTGAAACCCTTCAATAAATTTTTTGAACATATTGAATTTTTTTTAAAGCTTCGGCTTAGAAGTGCTAAACTTCTGAGCAAAATTTGTATCAATTAATTGAAAAAAATAAGCATTAGATTCTTGGAAAATTTAAAAATCTTTCTAAAGTTTTGTGAAACTTCTAAAAATCTTTTAAATTTCTTAAAATGTTGTACGAATTTCTTCAAAAAATGTTAACAACTGTTTCAAAATACTTGTAATACTTTAAATTTTTTGTAATTTAAAGATTTCTTAAAATTTTTGCAAAATTTACAAGAGTTATTTAAAAATTTTATAAAGTTTTTCAAATATTTTTTTTAACTCTAAACATTTCTAACCAGACCTAACCCTTTCAAAAAACTCTTATAAAAGACCTTTCAAACTTGTCAAAATTACTTTGAATTTTTCAAGATCTTTGAAAACTATTTTAAAATGTATTTAAGGATCTTTTAAAACATTTTCCTAAAAGACTTCGGAAGTCCTCTTCTTTAAAAAAATTTAACAATGCTTCAAAAATTTCTAAAATTTTTTTAAAAAACCTTATTTAATATTTCTAAGATTATGATAAATTTTTTTAAATGAACAATCAAGATTCCTAAAATTCTATTATTTTTTAAAATTGTTTACAATAGTCTAAAAAACAAATTAAAATGTGTTTCAATTATTTTTTAAGCATTTTTGAAACTTTTTTTAAATTTTCGAAAATCTATCCAAGAAACTTCTAAAACTCTTTCTTATTAAAGAGTTTTATAAAAATCTGTTCAAAGTCTTCAAAATTGGTTTAGAAAATTATAAATATCAATAATTTTTTAGAAACTGCTGAAAAACATTTAAATTTTCTTTTTAATCTTTTAAAAGCTTCCTAAAATACTTTTAAAAATCTTCTAAAAATTTAAAAAAAGTCTAGAAATGTTTTCAAGCTCTTAACAATCTTCTGAAACCCTTCAATAAACTTTTTGAACATCTTAATCTATAACCGTCAAGTAACCTATCAAAATTACTAAAATTATATATTTTTTAAATTTAATAAATAATTTTTAACACCACTTTGCATTTGTTTAAAATTTAAAAACAAATTTTTAGTATCTTTTGAAAGTCTTTTGAATTTTTTTTTATATTTTTTAAGTCTTAAAAACAATTTTTTTAATTTCTAAAAGCTTTTATAATTTTTTTTTTAAGTATTTAACATTTTGCTAAAAGATTTCTAAAATTTTTAGAAATTATCTAAAAAGTTTCTAGAAAATCTTTCACAAATTCTTTAAAACATTTTTAAGAACCTAAAATTTTTTGTAAAATTTAAAACTTCTCGTCAAAAAAATTTCTGAAGCTCTTCAATAAATTCTTTTAACATCTTAAAAACTTTTTAAAGTTTTTGCTTAGCAGTCTAGATTTGGAGCAAAATTTGTATCAATTAAGCAAAAAAAATTTTTTTTTAATTTAGAAAATTTAAAATCTTTTTAATGGTTTTCTGAAACTGTCAAAAACTTTGGAAAATTTGTAGTCTTTCATAAATTTTTTCAAAAATCTTAGGAGAAAACAAAATTCTTTCAAATTTGAATAGTCTTGGAAATTTTAAATATCTTGGAGCTGATTTATAAATTTTCTGAAATTTTTCAAATTTTTTTTTATCTGTAAAATTTTTAATAAATTTTAAAATTTTTTGAAGATTTTTCTGAAACTTATAGAAAAATCTTTAAAACTAGTCTGAATATCCTCTATAATTGTTTAAAAATATTAAAACACTTTTGAACTGTAAATGAAAATCTTTTCAAAAAATCTTCTGAAGCCTTTTAAAAACTTCTAAAAAATCTTTTTAAATGTCTCAAAGTTTTCTAAAAGTTTTTAAAGATCATTCAAGTCTTTAAGAATATTTTGATATATTTGAATTCGGTCTTTTCCGACAGATGTAAATATTTCAATTTTTCGAAATTTCTAAACTCGTCTATGTATTTTTTTAAATTTTGTTTATAATCTTTTAATCATCTTTATCATTTCTTTACCATCTTCTAAGAATTATCTAAACAAAAATTACATTTTTCTGAGAATTGAAATTTTTATTTAATTTTTTTAAAAAATCACTTAAACTCTCTTTAAAAAAATTCTAAAACTTTTCAAAACTTTCTGAAACCGACCAATAAATACTTCATACATTTTAATTAACTTCTTTTTAAATTATGGTTCAGAAGTGAGGAGCTTTCATCAATTCTGACAGATCTAATTTGAAGTAAAAGATATACCGCTGATCAAACAACCAAGATATTACTTTGGCTTCTTCCATCTCAAACGCATACCTATGATATGCAATATGATTATTCCACTTTAGTTTCTACCAATAGTGGTTCAAACTAGATGCGTAGACTTGAACATGTTTTGTTCTTATTGGAACTTTTCAGCAAGTATATATCGAAGTCGAGAAAACAGGTTTCTACATGTTAATGCATAGGCCACTCTAAATAACGAATATCAATTTAATAAGAATGAAACTTATTTCTTCATGTCTACGGATCTAGTTTGAATAAAATTGTTTTTCACATTGATTATAACAAAATTTGATTGATTTTGAATGGCAATGATTCTTTTGCAATTCAAAATCAATTTAAAAAATAACAATTATTTGCTACATTTTTATCAACAATCCACCACAATTCTCTTCTCAATGTTTGTTTTTATATTTGTCTTGTGTTTTAATGATGTTGTTACCGTTGGTAGTATCGAGCTCGAATAGCAAAACCAGAGTTTTGAGCTCACGAAATTTAGATAAAGTTGTCTTAAATATTTAGTGACAATACTAACCGAATGAAGGGATGAAAATACCGAAAAACTTGGACTGTCTTATATAATTTTTTTAGAATATTGTTATAATCAATTTTACCTTAACCACAATCACGAGGTATTACGTTTAGTTTTTTTTTATCTACATTTTATGATAAATACTTCATATAAAAAAAGCTTAAATCTACAATGTCACAAATGATTTCATTACAGTTTTAGATATGGACATTATAAATTATAGAAGATAAAACAGGAAGGTGGCGGATCATCCATAAATACGGCCAAATAGTTGAATAAAGCCGCAACAAAAAGGGTAATCACATAAAATAAAACGATTTTACATTGTATTCGGGCGCTGGGAAAATGGAAGTACAAAGTTGGAGAGAATTCTAGTTTCCAGAAATATATATCTGTTGAACAAGCTTAAAGCTCCTTCAACATCCATTATCTACTAGTTCTTGTTCCAGCAATTGCTAATTAATTTTCTCTAACAAAGCCACTATATTACACACACATTGTTCCAAGTAAATGAGGTGTCAGAAAATTAAACGTTCACCTAAATCAGGGATATAAGTTGATAAAGTGGCACAGGCACGACCCTTTCAGCCTGCGGCTCCAAAAAGCGGCTGTTTATTTAAGAAAATTCATAATTATTTTTATGATACGTCGTCTTCAAAGTAAATTTTTGACTGATGCAACCAAATGAAAAATGTTGCTTTTGTCCGAACCAAGAAGGTTCGGCCAGATTTATAGAGGAGACCAAGACCTACACGAACATAACTTCAAGATCGCAGCCACAAATTCACGCTCATGACAGGATTCAGATTTGCACGAGTTTTATGATTTTGAGAAAAGGTTGTGGCAGGCCGAGAGGCAGTTAACCTTTAATTTTGATTTGGCACCGGCATCTTATCTGCAGTCGTAAATTTTGACGAAACCGGTAAAGTTGATTCAATTAAAAATTCAAGATTGCTTTGAAATTGAAAAATTATTGGGTTGAATGGAATAAAAAAATTTAAAAAAAAAGTTTCGGCATCTAACGTTTAAAGTAGAATTAGAACAACGTGATTAGTAATAAAACACTGAGAATAATTCACTGATGAGAATGATGAGAGATAGTAGTTTAGAGTGTTGTTGTTATTAAAGTGATGTTTTGTACTATAATAATAGTGCTAACTTTTTTAAATTTGATAGAATTACGAAAAAGATCAGCACATAGCAAATAATATTGATAATGAGTTATAAAATATTTGGGGATAATAATTTGTATAAGATATATGTATAAACTATCAATGGCAGAAACTATGGTTTATTACCAAGAGTACGACTCATGCATTTTGTTAAAAACTTTTGTAGACTTATAAAAGTCGGAAACTACCTCTCTTGACATCATTGAATAAAAAGTTTGAGGGTAAGATAAAGCTTTTTAACCGCTATGGCTATGTTTTTGTCATTAAATAAAAAAGATAAAAAAAATCCTTTTGCTAACACGGTTTCTTGGGTTGGCGACTTATTAATCTTTAATTTTATTGGTTTTCTCATTAAACATAAGTGTTCATTTTAAATTTAAAAGTTTTTAAATTTCTAAAAGCTTCAATAACTTTTTTAAAATATATTTAAAATATTTTTTTTTAGAATGTTTTCAAACTCTTAAAATTCTTCTAAGTTTTTAATTCTGAATTTTTCTAAATAACGGTGTAATTCTATTTAAAACAACTAAAAAAAAAATATTTTAAAACTGTTTAGAAAATTGTCTAAAATATTCTGAAAAATTTCAAAAATTTTTATAAATTTGGGAATTTTCTATAAAATCAAAATTTTTTTGAAATTCTTTAAAAACACAATTTTAAATTTCTAAAATCTTTTATGAATTTTTTTAAACTTTTCGAAAAGACTTGAAATTTTTTAAAATTTTCTTAAAAATTTCTAAAAACCATTTAGTTTTTTAAAAAAAAATCTAAAATTTTTTTAACATTTTTTTTTAATCTCAAATTTTTAAAAATTTTGTAAAAAGATTTAAAAAATCAGTGAAAGTTCTTGAAGTTTTTATATGTTTTTTTATAAGTTTTTTTTGAAAAATATTCTGAAAGATTTTCAAAAGTCTATAAAATTTAAAAAATTTGCATAAATCTCCAAAAATCTTTGAAATTCTTTGAGAAAACAGTTTAAAATTCCTATTTTGTAAACCTTTCTTAACAGACTTCTGAAATTCTTTCAAATCTTCCAAAAAATTTTTTAAAAATTATTCTAAACTTCTGAAAATTATCTAAACTTAAAAAAAACTTTCAATTTTTAAAAATTTTTTAAAAAATCAGTTATAGTTTTTAAAATTTGCTAGAATTTTTTATTAAACTTTTCCAATAGACTTTAGACATTTTTCCAAAACAACAAAAAAATTTTTAAAAGCAAATTTTTATAATTGGTTACAATTTTTCTAAAACATCTTTTAACATTCTTAATTTCAATTGAACAATCTTGAGATGAAAAAATTCAAATAAATTTTTTTTTAAATTTTTCAAAACATTGTCTGAAGTTTTTTTAAACATTCTGAAAGATTTGTAAAACTCTTTAAAAGATTATTTTTTTTTAAATCTACAATTTTTTTTGAAATTGTAAAAAAACAAATTTAAAATTTATAATATCTTCTATGAATTTTTTAAAACATTCTTAATAAATTTTTTCAAACATTTTTTGTATAATTTTTGTTAACTTTTTTTTTAACATTTGAAATTCTTTTAAAACAAAAAAAAATCTTCTAAAATTTCTAATCTAAAAACTTGTCTGAAAATCTTCTGTCTAAAATATTCTAAAAATATTCTAAAAGATTCTTTAAAATCTAAAAATTGGTAAATTCTCTAAAAACCATTTAAAACTTATAAAATCTTCCATGCATTTTTTAAACCTTGCTTAGCAGACTTCTGAAATTCTTTCAAATCTTCCAAGAAATTTCTAAAAATCAATTAAATTCTTTTTAAAATATTTTAAAAGTTTTCTAAATTTTTTTTTAAATTCTTTTATACTCTTCTAAAAATCTTTAAAATTTAAAATTCTAAAAAACTTTTTAAAAAACAATAGTATATTACGTTCTTTGGCCAGAAAGTTGTATTTCCTGGCGTATGTGATATGATGGCCGAGGCGAAGCCGAAGTCATCATATCACATACGCCAGGGCATCCAACTTTCTGGCCGTAGGTCGTATACTACTTTTTTTGCTCCACCCGCCGAATTTCTTTTAGTTTAACGTTTAACAGTTCTGTCATTATGACTGTGGTTGTGTTGCTATGGTAGCGGCTAGAAAATGCAAGCCATGAAAAGTCGCTCATTCTGGGGTAAAATGCGGTCAGAAAGAGCGTACATTCGGCGGGTGGAGCAAGAAAAGTTTATTATTGAGTTTTTTATAATTTTGTTTTAACTTTTTCAATAAATTTTTACAATCTTTCAATAAAAAAATTTTTACAATAAAAATTGTTTACAAATTTTCTAAGAAAACTCGTTCAAAAATCTTATTAAACTCTTCAAATCATCTTTAGACATTCTTATTTCTAATTGACAAATTTCAGTTGAAGAATCTTGAGACAAAAATCTGCACATAAAAAAAAGATTTTTGAAATTTTTCCAAAACATAGAAACATTTTCAAAATTGGTTACAAATCTTCGAAGAAGACTCGTTCAAAAATCTTCTTAAACTCTTCAAATCATTTTTTGACATTCTTATTTCCATGTGACAAATTTTAGTTGATCAATCTTGAAATGAAAAAATTAAAATAAAAATTTTTCAAAATTTAGAATTTTTCAAAAAATTTATAGCTTTCTAAAGTTTTTCAAAATTTGAAAATCTTTAAAAAAATTAATTTTAAGATTTTCTATAATTTTTTTAAAACTTGCCTAATAGACTTCAAAAAATGTTTCAGATTTTCTAAAAAATTTTCAAAAGCTTTTAAAATGTTTTAAGAATTTTTTCAATCATTTGTAAAAATCTTCCAATGTTCTTGAATTTTTTTTTCTTCTCTTAACATCTAAAATAATAATTTGTTTGAGGATATTTTGAAGCTCGGTAGATAGAACACTTAAAATTTTCTGAAAGTTATTTAAAATTTTTTTAAATTTTTTATTAGACTGTCAAACCTAAAAAAGAACTTTTTAAAATTGCTGACAAATGTTCTAAAACTCTTCGCAATATCTTTCATATTTGACATGTTTATTTAATCCCAATTGACAAATTTCGGTTGAACAATCTTGAGATAAAAATTTTCAAATAAAAGTTTTTTAAAATTTGTTATCCAAGATAAAGAAAGACTTCTAAAATTTTTAAGATTTTTAAAATATTTTTAAAAACCGATTTAAAACATTTAAATTATCTATTTTTTAAAAATTTTTAATAGGTTTTCGAAACTATTTCTAAAGCCATTTAAAATTCACTAAAACTTTTTTAAAACGCTCCAAATTTTTTTTTTATTTCAATTTTAATTGGTGAATTTCAGTTGAAGAATCTTGAGATGACACAGGTGAATAACAATGTTTTGACCTTGCCTGACTTGACTGAGTGACACATTATTAAATACAAATAGCTTTCTTTTGTCATTCGTTTGTTATGACGCATCTGTAGTAGCAATTTTATTACGATCAGACCACATAAACAATTTTTAAAAAACAACACAAGTTTTTTTATGTTTTAGTTTAAGCCGAAACCGCTTAGTTCTAATTTTAGACAGTTTTGACAGTTTTGAAATCCCGGATTTTTTTCTAAATTATGCCAATATAAACTTACTCTTTTGGCCTTCACTACTCCCAGACTTGACACATATTGAACATGTGTGGGATATATCCCTCAGAAGATTTTCGCCCAATTAAACAATCTTGCAATGACATACCAGAGGCGCCTATTGTTTATTTGCTCTGACCGGCATATTAATAAATAAAACTTAGCTAGCTTTTCTTGTAGTAAAAATGGTATTACGACGAGTTTTGTAAATATGTACCCTGTAATAAACCTATAGTTTTTTACTAGATTTTATCAAAAGACGAAGATTTATGGTGTTAAGATCTGCAATTGAATATAATATAAATCATATTATAGTAATGGAGCCAAGTCGAGCAGCTTTTCCAGTGTAAATCAACCTTGTTGTGGTAATAATTTTTTTGCAGAATCTGTAAGCTGTTTATCATTTTTTTAAAACGTCACTGAGATTTAAAATTACACTCTGCGCTTGCTGCATTACAATCATCTATCCATAAATCAAGTATCAAGCGAAAATTGATTCAAATCAATTAATTATTGGCTTTCGATGATTTATTTGAATTTTTTCCGAAAGCGATGTAATTTGGACGATAATTGATTTCTTATCAAGTTTTTTTCTTCTCTATAATAATCTAGTCAAACGCTGTTCTAATTGAAATGTATACAAGGTATGATAAAAATCTACGAGCACATATTTCAGACGGTTTTCTATCGTCGATAGAGATAGATAGAGATACCTATGCGACTAGCATAATTATTATTACTGATCTGATAACAGCGAGAGCAAGTTTCCTCTTGTAGCAATTTATTTCCGTAGCAAATAGAAAATGGTCGAAGCAAGCGATTGCTGTTACGATTTTATATGGCCTTTGGGAATCAAGTTTCTATTCTCGAACTACGTTTTGTTAGTTCTATTTTTCGCTTAAGTTATTAGAGTTATTTCAATTTCTGTTGATATTGCAATTATTTCTATTGCACTCTTTATGGATTGCTTTGCAACTTGAATTGAATACAATTTATCCACTTTTGTTACCATTCTTTAGCAACAGAAACATAAAATCAATTTTACATCGTAATGGTTGTATGTATGAGATTATTCAATCTATGATTATTTTGCACACAAAATAAGATAACAAGGAAATATGCATTCCGACCTATATGATTTATTGTACAAACATTTACGGCCAGACGGAAGCCTACTTCTTTAGGAAAACTCTTCGACTAAACGGTAGGATTTTTCACATTATCAAGATTTCTCGGAATTATAGTTTTGTTTAAATTTTAATTTTTCAAATTTGCTCATTAGGAAGTAAAGTGAAATTACTAGTCTGAGGACGTAGAAACCAACAGAATAACTTTATATTAGATGCCCTCCATCTAACAGGCACATAGAGTGTTAGAGACGAGTTTTCGTCTGAAGACGAAGTCTATTTTCGTGCGCTACTGGTAGCTTTTGTCACAAGGAATGTTCTTATTCATTATTAGCGAGTCCTAAGAGTAACATAAAAAATGGAGAGTGACTAGCGAACCGCCACTGCCAGATCACAGAATAAGCGAGTTTGACGTGGAGGAACTTAACCCACTAACGCGTAACCCTAGAAAAACGGATTGGGATTCACATAGACCAAATCTGAAAGAAAATCTAGAACAGATCGACACAGATGAAGCGAACCACTACAGATGGGATCTGGAAGATGAAGTGGAACACACCACAGAAGCAATTATAAATGCATACAACTCTAACTGACTCTTAACAAAACGCAAACCAAGCAAAGTCGCTTCCTGGTGGAACAAAAACCTGTCAAATTTAGAATTTGGAGTTTGCACGCTTTTTAACAAAGCTAAGAACTATAAGGAGTGGCTAGGCTACATCGGCGAGCTAACTCAGTACAACAAGGAGATAAGGAAGGCCGAAAAGTTACATTTTTAAACTTTTTTTTGAAAACATCCTTTCCACTTACGTCTTTAGTTGCTCGAGTACACACAGTAATGGCTAAAACGGGAACGAACCCAACAATGACATTAAGAAAGCCCAACGGGACCTATACGGAAGGGGAAAAAGGTCCCGTTGAGGTGCATTTTCCAGGTAGTCAACCGACTTCAAGACACCGACAGACATAGGAGTTGTAACCAATTACATCAAAAACCCTCGTAGAGAAGACTAGAATATTGCTATTAAAAAAACGTTTACTAAGCAAGGGATTGAATAGACTATTAACACCTACCAGCCGTACGAGCCACCGGCAGTAGATGGAATACATTCAGCCCTATTACAAAAAAACTAAGATTCTAAGTAGGTAAAGCGTATGCTTAACCTACTTAGAATTTTTCAAACTAGATTAGGTTTAACTGTCAAAGTAAAGAGTCACCTTTATACTAAAAATAATGTCTAAAAAAACTGTCGACACTCTTACAAACCAGGCAGAACAACAGAAATTGTTTTGTACTAGCTCACAGACAAGATCCAGAGAACTGTAAACAACAAAGAAACTGCAATTTGTGCTCTAGATCTCAGGCGTACTAGACAACGCATCACATGCATCTGTCAAGGTCGTTATGGAGAAAAAAGGAGTTGAAACAACTAATGTCATATGAATGTGGAAAATGCTGACCACGAGGACAGCCAAGATAGCAAAAGGTAATAAAATTATTTCTCTCTTCTAATGTAGAGCCTAATAGTAGATAAACTATCAAATAGACTGACAGAATAGGGAATAGACTGCCTAGGATATGCCGATGATATTGTCGTAGTTGCCAAAGACAAATTTGAAAGCATCTTGTATCTTGAAAGTAATACAGATGCTTCTTAGAAATACCAAGCAGTAGTGCGAATCAGTAGGGCTTAGCATCAACTCATCAAAAGTCGCGATTGTACAATTTACTCAAAAAAAAAACTGCAGGAAATAAAACTTTTCTAATTAAAAGAGAAGTTGTAAGTGGAATATCTGGGAATTAACCAAGACAGTAAACTTCTATGGAACAATCACGTAGAAAAAATTACTACTAAAGCAATTAAAACGGGAAACCAACTTGAAAATACTGCGATGGATGATACAATGATTATTAGATCCATCGTGACCCATAGACCAATAGCCTGGCTTTCTAAGGCAGAACACGTAACCATGAGGAAAACCCTTGACAAAGTACAAAGACTAGCATGTTTATGCATCACAGGAGCAACTAGAACGTGCTTTACTGCGACACTAAAGGTTTTTACAGATCTGACAGCTCTACATATAGTGGATAGTAAGATCAGCGAACGAAGCTATTTTTAGACTGACTCGGAAGAGCATTAAAAATAAAATAATTAAATGTTAGAGAGCATAGTGCATTTTGTTTTCAAACCTCCCAAGTGACGAAATAGTTAAGAAATATAACCTTGATAAAATTTTTCTTGTAAAATTAAGCAACAGGGACAATTGGAGGAAGAAACTAACCACCCGTGAGTTTAAAAGAAATACTATAAAATGGTATACGGACGGCTCCACCACAGACAAAGACATGGGAGCAGGAGTAGTCCAGTTTCAGAACCACATACTCAGAATCAATAGGAACATACTTGAGCATCTTCCAACCGAAAATGCACGCAATCAGAAGATGTGCAGAATTTAACTTAGAAACTAACTATCAAAAATGTGAAATTGCAATTTACATCAATGGTCAAGCAGTTAGAAGAGCACTAAACTCCTATGCCATTAGTTCAAGAATGAGATAGGAATGTCGAGGCAAGTTAAATGAATTGGGCAAAAATAACAATGTTTTCTTTGTTTGGATACTCGAACACTTGGAAATAGAGGGCAAGTGAGCGTAATTAGCCTTCTTTGTTTAGCCAGAACCATTCTGTGGTTTAGAGCACATCTACAGGAAAGAGCTTAAGTGAAGAAAGAGACGGACAGCAAAACTTGGAAACTTCTTGGTTTGAGACAGTTTACTTGAACCTCACTAAAGTGCTCACAGGTTTCTTTACCTGTCACGGCCGTCTAGGAAAGCACTTGATGAGATTCCGCCCATAAGATAATGACGAATGCCGATTTTCCAGGGAAAAGGAAGAAACTCTGAAATACCAGGTAACAGAATACGTCGCCATTGAATCTCAACGTAAAAAAGACCTAGGGTAGGATAAAAACACTTCATCGTTGAAGCCATCCTATGAGGAGCATCACAATGGGTCATAGTGCATATAAAACTTTATTTATATTCTAATCTAATCAATTTTTATTTAAATTTGCGCGGCTTTTCTGACACACCTGTGTACCTCTCATGTCTAAACAGATACTAAAAGGGATCTAGCTGGCAACTCGATTGTAACTCTTGCGGAATATAACCTATCATTATTCTGTTGGAAAATGTTGTTTTAACGCTATGGCCAATTCCTTCAAAAAACATGATAAGTCAATTGGCAAAAATTGCGACAATATTTTTATAGCAATACAATAGCTTTATAGCAAAGTTTTTAAAACAAGATTTTTAGAATAAATTGAGGACAAGACTTACATTTTATAAAATTTGTCTAGTTGATTATTAGTTGGTCTATCTATAACAATGGTTATAAGATCGACCAATAAATTAGCAACAGAAAAAAGAAAACACTAGTTCATGTAGAATAGGCATTTTTTTTTGGACTCATAATTAAAGATATTATTTTTTTATTTTCTAATCTTTTGAACATATTTGTGACTTTTAACCAAATTGTTGAGGTTATTTAAAAATAGGTTTTATATTTTTGTTTTAATTAAACAAATAAATTTTGATTTATTTTTGCATCATCCGCGGCTTGCATATTTTGTTGACTATTTATGCTTTCAATAATTATGGGATTTATTAAAATTACATCAACAATGTTGGCGTGAGCTCTTGTACTGAATTACCCATGTAGACTTGGCTGTAGATTAAAGATGTCCAAATTAATGGTTAAAATGAGTTTGGAAATATAAATTAGGTGGTATGGGGGCAGTCATCAAGACCCAAAAGCACCATTTCGTTCTATGGAAAAGTAGCCACTGTGAGTGGTAGTCTTCAATTTATTATAATTGTGTTTGAAAAGAGACATTATTGAAAGTAATTGAAACAAATATAATCAATTTTTAAAGTTATTAATTATATTTTTTATCAAATATAGTTCATTTAAGTAATAGTATCAAATATAGTTCAACAAGATTAAATTACTACAAGGATACTTTTTTAACAATACTTTTTTTTGTTTTGATTAGAAGTTTAATGTAAATTATTGTTAATTGTAATGTTAATTTGTAAATTAATCGAAATTGAATAAATTGATCCAAGTCCGATATGTTAAACGTCAATACACGTGACCACCAATATCAATTTTGCAGTGATCTGTAATGGGAATGGCACCCAAAATATTCAAAATTAAATAATTTTTTACCTTTCAACAATAAAAAAGTTATGTATCTTTCAATAGGTATATTTTTGTTGTACAAACTGATTTCAATGTATAAACGTACTTGAAGAGTAGAGAATTTGACGTTAATATGTCAGGAGGTCAAAAAATCTCCCTTATGATGTAAGTATAGTTCTTGAAAACATTTATTGTTTGGCTGTAACCCAGTACCCTTGGTATTTTTAGATAGAAAACGCTTATAACATCTTAATTTCCATTGATTCCTTTCAAGTCAATTACCGGACGAATCTCAGCAAGAGCTAAGACCACGACTGTGGATATCCTTCATTATCAATGGTCACGTCTTTAGCGAATTTATCTCAGCAAGGTCAAGGCACCTAGGTTGTGTTTTAATTGTCTTTGATGAAGATGCTGAGGTAATGTACAGTAATTAGATAGACTCCTGCAGGTTGTTAATTGATTAGTTTCTTGTAATTGCAAAAGATAATAATTAATGATAGAGCTGAAAGGAGAGGATGTGCAAGTTTAATGTTCTATTGAATTGAAAGAAGAATTTCTAAAGGTTCTTAGAGAAAATAAAGGTAGATATATTCAATCTTTTAATCAGCATTTTATAAGTTCTTAAGTATTTTTTATTTAATGATTATTAATGACATGGTTAAAGATTTAATAAAGGTTTTTCTACTGTACCACTTTGTGCAATCTTTGTTTGTTTTAAGAGCTTTTGGCAAAAACGTTACTTACCTAAATTATAAACTGGAATATGTTTGTTACGCTTTCACGCTTCAGCTATTTAACTGATCAATATGAAATTTTGCACACACTTTGTCAGTGGTACGGGAAAAGACATAGAATGCTTGTCATGTAGAAAAAAGTACCTCTTCTAAGTGATGAGAAAGATAACTTCTAAATTGGCGTTCGGGTACAATTATTTGGAAAGAAAATTAAAAATTCAGGAGTAATAAAACTTTTCAGAGTAATAATTAGGAAATGCTGCTAATTTTAAACATGTCATTGATACTACTAACAATTTGTTTGTTATATTCTATCGTTTTAACACAATTGAATGGAAACGGACGTTAAAGAGGCAAGTAATTTAAATACATTAACAATTCCAATTCAGAGATTGGTGATGTAAGGTTTTTATTTGACCAATTCACGTAGCACTATTAACGTCGATGGGAATGGGAATATATCGGCATCATTAAGAAATGCCTAAAATAGGCAGAGCCAAAGAGCAAATCGTAAAGTTTTACACCAGAGCGTGTTTAATTAGATAGAATAGGTCGCGGAAAACGAGAGCGGAATGGTGGAATATGGAACAGGGAAAACAAAGGAAATATAAATTGAAAATGTCATTAATTCTTTGAACAAAAATAACATTTGATATTCCGTTAGAGAAAATCTTTTTCATCGCATCGCATACAATGAATTGAAGCTTTTGTTGGTTGTCACTTTGAATATAATGTCAGGAAAGCCAAACTTTTGATTGGCAGCAATTGTTTCATATAATCATTGTTTGTAACTGAAAAGCGCACTGATATTTTCAATTTTATATATTATAATTATTACTTTCTGATAATCATTTTTATCAATCACTAAAAATCATGCTTATTGGTCAAAAACAGCTATAGAGTTATATACAACGCAAATGCCGATGATCTCATACAAGTATTAATTTCGGGTGTATTTATTGTTTGGACCTCATCAGTTATGTTCATCAAGTTGTCCATCTATATTGTAACGGGTGCTTTTTTTCAAATTTGGGTTAGGTTTTTTAAATACGGCCACAAAAAGAAGTCACATGGATTGACGTCGCAGGATCTTGAAGAGTAAGTTGTGTTAAAATGTTTGTACCATATTCAAGGTTTCATAAGTATTATGTGGAGTGGCATCGTCTTGCTGAAAGTACCCGTTTACAATGACATCGTCATGCAGCTGTGCAAAGAATAGCTTAGAGACAAGCCATTCTTATCTCTCTCAATTTGATCTGAAACATTGATCTTGAAACATTTTCGTACAGTTACTCCAGGTTTCTACAATATTTACCGGCTGTGCCATAATTGAGACAAGTTTGGCTTTTTTTCCACATATCTTTAGTTTTTATTCTCATAGATTGTAGATAAGCTGATAATCTACAGCTCCCTTTAAAGCAAAGCAGGAAAGACCAGATTTATTATCAAATCTACCGTTTCAGCTCTCTTAATTAAAACCGATAATAAATCTGGTTGAGAGTTATAAAATGGCATTATTATTAGTATCAATTTAGCATATTGAAATTGATAGAACGGTAATTTTTTTTTCTTCTTAAGATTCCAAATCTAATAGAATTCCAATTTTTTTTTTATTTCTAATTATAATTTAATTAACAGCGTATTATGCTTGTTGGAATGTGTAGTAACACGAGTCTAAAATAAATTGTTAATCAATTCAACAGATTTTCTAATTTATCACTAAATTTTTTAAATTTATTCTGACATGGCAATATTCTACATTATAAAAACCTAGAATTAAAATCAAAATAAAAGAAACAGACAAATGTCAAAAAGACATCGTTTCTAAAATAATAAATTATTGTTTTTATAAGATTTTGAATGTTCATAGCATTTCCGGTTTCGTTTTTTTTTTGCTACGCGTTTATCATATCTTTTACTCTTTTTTTGTCTTTTTTATAATTCTTATAGTTCTCAGTATCTTTATTTTGTAGATAATCTTTTCATCTTTGTTTCTTGACTTTGGCTTTGTATATCTGTGTTCCACCATCTTGTTAGCTTTTTGCTTCCTCCTGTTTTTGCAATTCTACATACACTTGTCGCTACTTTTAAAAGTATACATTTAAATGTGCTCCATAATTCTTCTATTTCTGTGTTTTGTGCTAGGTCTTTCCATATATTTATTTCTCTTTCGGTGTCTTTTTTAATCTTTTTGGACACTTTCTTGTCTCTTAGAGTATAAGATTTAATTTGATATCTTATTTTTTACTTTGTTTTGTTTGTTTCTTTTTTCTTTTTTCAACATTTTAGTTTTTGCTTTCAAAACATGGTGGTTATAATATCTCCGCACTTTGCATGACTCTGACATCTTTTACATCTCTTCGAAGTCTTTTGTTTATAATGACGTAGTCAATAATAGACTTTTTTTTCTTGCTACTGACTTCACTCATGTTGTAGGTTTATGTCATTAAATGATCTCTCGCTATGTTGGCAATTATGCTATTTGTGGTCTACCACTTATTCGTTATACATTATTTGCATAATTATCAAAAGAGGACTTTTATTTTTGGAGTTTTTGTTTTTTAAAACAAAAATTAATAATTGTCTAAAAATCGGTTTAATATGTCAAATTGTGTGTAGCGAGTAAGATTAATATTGTAATTATAAACGTATAACGTCCATAGTAGTTATATTGCTTACATCTCTGTTTGTTTATTAGCAAACACGGGCTCGATTTCTATAGAGTCTTTGGAATTTAGAGTATTTTATAGATTCAATACAAGTACTAATGCTCTTATAGATATGCTTTCAGGTTTTAAAGGCTGGTATAGCCCAACTGTCATAATTACGTCAAATGTCAATGTCATTATAATGAATTTTTATTTTTTATTTACGGATTGTTACTGTTATATGTTTGAAAAAAGAACATGGTAATTTTAAACCGATAATACTTAGAAAGGTAGTATAATGGCTCAAATTAGAAGACAAAGTGGCTTCAAGCAGGGTTGCAGAAATTTTTTTTTGTTACATTTGGAATAGTTAGGCTATTTCGGAGTTATCAGATAAAAAAATTTTAATCGTTGCCTCGACTAGTTTTCAAATTTCAAGTTGGGTACGTAAATTAAATTTTTCCTTATTATTCTAATTTTTAGATAAAATTAAATTATGTCAATCAAAACTTTTAAACTGAATTTGAAATCAAATGGCTTCTTGCTGACAACCAGATTTTCCAAAGCGTAAAAATTTAAATATTTTTTTTATAAAATAAAAAACGCAAAATTTGAAAAAAATAGTTTAAAAACACTTTTTTGAGGTATTGGCGCACGTGCTCTATAGAATTTATTCTGGGTCTTATGCCAAATTAACCCTTATAAAACTAGTTCTTCAATATACTATAATTTATACATGTCCGGGCAACATTAAAATAATGTAAACATAATAAATGTTAGACACTATTAGAATTTTTACTATTATTAATACATATTAAAGATTTATTCTTCTTCTATGTCATTTTTAGTAAAGATTTATTAAATATTGTCTTTATTGTGATGACAATTTTTTTTTAATTTTTAGATAATGTTTAATGATAATTACTTACCAGAACTTCAAATAGAAAATAAATATTTTGATAAAGATTGAAATGAATTAATGAAATATGATTAATAATTAACGGATAATTATTTACTAACAATTGATTAATTTCATAGTTTATAACTTATCTTTGAAGACTTATTGTTTAATAAGTTATTAAAAAGTTATTATGGTTTACTAATATTGTTTTTTTTCTGTAACAAAAAATTTAATTATTCTAACGTTTCCGGTGTGACAAACTCAAATGCGCTGCGAGTTCCGGCTTTTATGTCATCATTTGGAGGATTTAGAGGCGTTGCGCGAACATAATAATTATCATAATTTCATATTTGTTAGATCCGGGAATCTTGTCGGTCAATTTTGTGCAACTCCTTTTTCTACCCATTTTTTAGAATACCGTTTATTCTACTAATGCTTTACTTTATGGAAATGTGCCGGAACGCCATTCAATGAAAGCTAAAACCCCAACTTTCTCTAGTGGCGGGAAAGTTGGGGTGCCTTACCTGCTATAAAAATATGTGTTTATTGTATTATAGGACTAAATGCATTTCTGAAACTTATCATTTGAAATTTTTTCATACATTTTAAAAACAATTACAAGGTTAGTTATAAAATTTCAACGGAAAGAGGAGGAACTTTAAAACTCTAGATAAATTTAAATAAAAATTAACGAAAATTTAATACTAAAATAACACTGCATCTTTCAAAACAAAAGAAAAAAAAGTTTTTAAATTACCAATTTCTTCTGCTACATTTCAAGCTGTTATTATAATTCTGACAGTGCTGTAAAATCTTTACCATTAATGTTAATTTAATTCTTTGTTTCAGGTGAGTGTCCCATTCAGACGCATTATTTCCACTATTCTTGTAAGTGAATTTTTAAAAAAATTTGCTCTATTCAATCAAGACAATTAGCGCAGAAAATTTGTTCCACTTTGATCTCGCTTCGTTGGTTAGCACAGAGCTTTTTTTTGCTTTCAAGTACAGCACGTAATTCAGTGGAGAGCTTTCTTGAAATGCCAAGTGCTAGGTGACCTGTCTAAATCTTTTAAGTCGGATTTCCACTTGAAATTTCTACTGTATCCTGGTTGCACTTTTCAAGTGTAAAGAATCTTTTTTGTTTTGCACTTTGTTAAATTGCAATGGTGCAAATATCTGTACAGAGTGTATTGTTTAAGTGTGTAGGTGACATTTAAATTTTTATTATCGTGTACAAAGTTAATAACGATTTATCTAACATGTGTTTTAAAAAATTTCCTGCCAAGCAAGCTATGAAAAACAAAAGTATTGAAAATGTATCGCCTAATTTGAATATTGGTTTTGATCAAATTATCACAACTTTAAAACAATTTTTTTTCCTAGGACTTCACAAAAATTGGCAACATTTGACACTGCCGCATTTCTCTTCTGGTGACTCTTACGATCCACGTTGAGTAATTTAAAAAAAAAAAAATTTTATTTGAAAGATATGAGATGGTTGTAAAAAAGGAAATATAAGACTTGTGTATTTTTACTTCATTTGTACACATAATTTTTAAGTACGTTTTTAATATTATCTGTGTGACAGGATGGCACGTGGACATCTAGTCTGGTTTGCTTACCAACAAGTGGGCGAAATTACTATTGTTCGGTTATGAGATCAATAATAACACCTTTACAGCAGTAAAAGTTTATGGGGTCTTGAAAAATTGTGTTTGTTTTATTACAGTTGCTAAATTTTAAGTTTATTGGCCTGAGGCACACTCTGTTTATTCAGAACTGAACCTTATTTGAAATATACAAACTACATTTTTAGACGTAAAATATAGGAGGGAAAATCATTTTCCTACACTCTCAAGAAATGTTAAATAACCTAGCTTTTTTGAATTTGATTAGTTGTTTTAGATGGATAGATTTTATTAACCAATTACCATTGTACAAATATGGGTTTAGGCACGTCAACATTATTATGTCGTAATAAACACCCATTTTATCTTTTGTACATCAAATTATAAAATATACAATAAATTAGTAACATAAGAAATAAAACAACATATTAAAGTACACATTCAAAGTGGTGATTAAAAAATTCTTTGATCAAATAAAACGTACAGTTCAATATGAATTTGTTTTGCTATTTTGCTAATTGTTTATTTTTTTATTATTTAAATTTATTTTTTAATTTTTGTTTTTAGCTTTTTCCTTCTATTTGCATTCTTTTCTCCCGGATTTTTCTTATACAATTGCTTTATTAGCAATTTTTGGCTTAGTGATTTTTTTGCCTATCTTTTTTTTTATGTATTCTCTTCTTGCTTTCTCAATTGTTATACTATGATTAATTTAAAGAATAGGGTTACACTTTCTTGTAATAAGAGTTCTATTGTTTGCTAGTTTTAGCTTAAAATCTTGTTTAATTTATCGACCGGCAAAAAAGACAGGTTTTTATTTGACCCGTATATTATTTATCTTTTCCGGAAATCGTCTTGGAAACAACATTTTCCTGCTTATTTACGCGCAGGAAAATTGAGTTTTCCGGACTAGTACTGTAAAAACTTCACAAGACGCAAAATAAAAAAGATACTCTAGTAAGTATAGTTGCCAACAAAATTGACAAACTTGATTTTTGTGGAATTTGTAAAAAAAATTCTAAAATTTGTAAATTTTGTTTTTTTTTACTATTTCTAGAAAAATTTAATACAAAACACGTCAGTAACATCTCTTACTTGACTCGGAGCTTTAAAATACTCGGCACAAAGTGCCTCGTATATCAATTTAGCTCCTCTTCAGTAATGTGAAATTTTTCTGACTTTTATGTAAATAACTATTACACAATTTTGATTTTTGCTGTTGTCATTTTTTGTCTTTTTTTGTTTCTTTGTTTATTTCTTCTCTTCACGCTTTCTTAGTTATATTTCTATTAATTTAACGAAAAAAGTTACATTTTTTTTAATAATAGTAGTAGTAGTAGTTTTATGAACAATTTATAATTGTTTGGTTGTTTTTGCTTACGATCTTATCTAATTTATCAACTGACTAAAAAAACACGTTCTTAATTCTATCCGATTATTAATTTACTTTTATGTTTATAAGAGTTATTAATTAACCTAGCTTTTTGGTGTTCAACTAGGCGTTTAGATAGATTCTATTAACCAATTACCGTTATACAAATATGGGTTTAGGCACGTCAACATTATTGCATCGTAATAAACACCCATTTTATCATTCGAACATCATATTATAAAATATTTAATAAATTAGTAACATAAGTAATAAAACAATATATTGGAGTACACATTGAAAGTGGTGATTAAGAAATTTCTTGATCAAATAAAAAGTACAGTTCAATAAGAGTTTGTTTTTCTATTTTGTTAATTGTTTATTTCTTTATTATTTGTTTTTTTTTTTAATTACTGTTTTTAGTTTTTTTTTGTCTATTTGTGCTCTTTTCTTTCCGACTTTTCTTATACAATTGCTTGAATGGCAATTTTAGGCTTTGTCATATTTTTGTCTATCTTTTTTGCTTTGTTTATTTATTCACTTTTTGCTTTTTATTGATTTTAGTATTTTTTGAAGTCGGTACTCTATAAATTTCTCAACAAAGTTTTCCCTCTAAGGGTAAAATAATAAAGAATGATTTATTGTTTACTCACTAAATTTTCAGCTGTGAACAACCAATTCTGGTAAAAATTTACTGTCACTTATTGATAATTCTAATGACAGAATAACAAGTCAAATTTTTGTAAAGTTTAGATAGCAGAAAAGAAAAAAATATTTTTGTCTAAGTTTTACTTTAATGCAAATAATTTTGAATCGGGGACACATAAACAAACAAACACGTATACGTTAGGCCTTTGTATATACGAGTAGATACCTAGAAGAAAGATAGATAAACGAGCACCTAACTCAGAAGATACACATGACACTTTGCCGTCGACTCATAATTATTTATTTATTTACATTAGTCTAGGATAATTCACACCGTTTCAGCACTTTCTAAAAAGATTGTTTAATAAATCTCGAGAGCTATTCCGACCACCAAGTGGTCATCTTCAGGAGATGTGATCTCGTATTTAGTTTGAACAAAATGAAGGAAGTAGCATGGGTCAATGTATAATGCTTTTTTTAGATAAGTTATTTATGCAGCATTTTGAAAATAATGCGAAAGAAAGTTTTTAATATTTTACTAGAATGTGGATAAGGTACGTAGACGATGTCTTTGCAGTTTTTAATAATTTATAAAGTTTAGCAAATTTGGTGTCACATTTAAATAATGGATTTCCTTCAATTGAATTAATTTATGACGAGGGCACTAATAACAAATTATACTTTTTATATGTAAACGTAATTGAAAAAGCAACAGGCAATTTAGAATTTGATATATTTAGAAAAGAAATAAGGACTTTAAGATGGTTGTTTCACTCAACAACTTTGACAACTGACGACTCAAATCATTGTTTTCAACATAAAACAGCAATTTTAAGTTTCAAAAAAACTTTAATAAAATAAAAACATTTATCAGAAAAGCTGACAATATTAATGAATATGGTGAAAAAATAGAAAATAAAATTATAAACAAACATAAGTTTAAAACAAATGTCAAAAATTGCACAACTTCTCAAACAAATAAACGAGAATTAAAATTTATTTTATTATCCTTTAAACCTAAGATAAGCAACGGACTTGATATTGAGCTTAAATATTTAGGATTTACAGCGGTTTATCAGTCACGATTAAAAGATTTGTTAGGAGGTCCAAATGACACCATTTCTAGAAAAGTTTGGAATTTATCGCACAGAATGTAATAACTGTGCTCGGTTCAAACTAGATACAAAAAGCACTAAGCTTACTTAAAATACGGCAGATTGATATCCAAAGTGATTTTAAGTTGTTAATTTTAAAATTCTTAAACGTGGTTGTTATTGTTAATTTATTTAGTCATTTACTTTTTTGTAATTTCATTTTTTGTACCTTTAGATTAGAGATTAGATCGAGAAGGGGTCGTTTGGCGCTTTCCACCTTACAGAACTGCGACCAGTTTGATCTATTGTTCTTGAGCCCTACGCTCATTGTTTCCCTAGAAATTCTAGACTTTTTGTAAAGCCAAGTATATTCCTAAGTGGCTTGTTTTTGACTTCGACAGGCGTTAGTCTCGCACTGTCTAAGTAGGTCAGCCTTTGGGACGCTAACGCACCGCAATTACAGAGTATGTGCTCAGCGGTTTCACTGTCCGATTCACATAGTCTGCAGTTCTCATTGTCCACCAGACCCAGCTTTTTAAGGTGATACCTTACTAAGCAGTGTCCAGTAAACAGGCCTGCAATGATTCTTATATCATTCTTTGATAGAAGAAGAACCTTTTTTGCATTCTCTGGCGAATATTTGATGAATTTCTTCGCCTGTCTTTGCCCAGGAGTATTTTTCCAGTGGCGCATTTTAGTTGCCAATTCCCACCTAAGGATCTCCGTCCGTTCATGCGATTTCGTTAGTCCACAGAACGGTTCGGGGCCTATTGGAGGAGCTTTCGAACCTGCTTTCGCTAATTCGTCGGCAATTTTGTTTCCTTCAATTTCTTCATGACTTGGTAACCAAATGAGGGCAATCTTGTTGCCCATTGCCAAGTTTTTGAGGGACTGTCTGTATTCCCAGACCATTCGAGACTTAGTGTTATTTGCACTGACAGCTCTTATGGCCGCTTGACTGTCAGACAGAATACAGATCTTTTTGCCTTTAATACGCCTACGTAGACATTCTTGAGCAGTTAGATCTATAGCAAGTGTTTCAGCTTGCATAATTGAGGGTGTGCTACCTAGGGCTATTGTTGCTCGGTATTTGGGACCATAGATTCCTATACCTGTCCCTTTAGTTGTTTTTGATCCATCTGTGTACCAGATAGAGAAGTTCACGCCAATTTGTGCGATTCAACTTCGAGCCGCATGACGGTCAGTAATGACTGTTTCAAACGGGGTTTCGAAGTCGTACATTATTGACATGACGTCCCTTGGTTGTTCAAGAAAACCCGGCTGCAAAAGGTCAAGTATCTTGAGGTGACCTGTTCGGTCTCCTAATTCGAATTTCTTTGATTGGGCCAGCCTCAGAGATGCTTGCAAACTCTCCGTTTGCACCTGTAGGTGAAGGGGCGTTAAGTTCAGCAGCACCTCTAGAGCGGTAGTAGGAGCCGTGCACATGACTCCTGTAATGCCCAGGCATGCAAGCCGGTGTAATTTCTGCAGCTTGCTTTGTGTCGTTGTTTCTCTGGTTTTCGTCCACCATACAAGAGATGCGTATGTGACGATAGGTCTTATTACCGTAATGTACAACCAGTGTATCATTTTCGGCTTTAGACCCCATGTCTTGCCAAAGAGCTTTTGACATGCCCAAAAGCAGCCCGTTGCTTTGGCAAGAGTCTTGTCGACGTGGGTGTTCCATTTAAGTTTACTATCTAGGGTTACTCCTAGATATTTCTTTTCGTTGGAAAATTGAATCGATAATCCTTTCAGTTGCGGAGCTTTAAGGTTTAGCTTTTTGCGTCTGGTAAATGGGACTATGGTGGTCTTTTTCGGGTCAACACAAAGTTCCTCCTTATCACACCATCTTTTGATTGTGTTCAGGGCGTTCTGCATTAGGCTGGAAATGACACCTTCATGCTTGCCTCTGACTAGAATTGTGAGATCATCCGCATACCCTAGTACTCAGTGACCCCTTTGCGTTAACTCACAGAGTAGATCATTCACCACTATTGACCACAGCAAGGGCGATTAAACTCCACCTTGTGGACAACCTTCAACCGTGGTCAGCGAAGTGTTTTCTTCTCCCAATGAGGCCGTTATTATGCGGCTTACAAGCATTCATTCAACCCAGCTTGTTACAGCTGGTTCAATGCCGTGTTTTTCTGCTGCCAGCTTTATAGATCTAAAGGAGGTGTTATCGAATGCACCCTCTATATCTATGAATGTGCCAGCAACTGTTTCTTTTGCCTCGATAGTTTTTTCCACTTCTCTAACAATATAGTGAAGCGCGTCTATCGTGGATTTGCCGGGTTGGTACGCAAACTGTTTGGAGTGTAACTGTGATCCGTTGTGGAGCACGTTCCTCATGTGGTTATCCACAATTTTCTCCATTGCTTGGAGGAGAAAGGAGGATAAGCTGATTGGGCGATATGATTTGGCCTCGTCCGGAGGCCGTCTGCCCGTCTTTGGTATAAAAACCACCTTTACCTTCCTCCAGGACTGGGGAATATACACTAATGCAAAACTTGCCTTAAAAATGCTAGTAAGGCAAGGGGCAATGACTTTCAGCCCTTTTTGCAGTAAGGCTGGAAATATTCCATCGCCTCCGGGCGATTTGTAGGGCTTAAAGCTGTTTATAGCTCATTTTACCTTCTCAAGGGAAAAGATTTTCCCTGCCAGACGTCTGCTGTCTCTATTTGAGTATTGGTGTACAACACTCGCAAGTAGTACGGGGCTTGTCTGACTAATGTTGCGTGTCTCTAAGGAACCCGGAAAGTGGGTTGACATCAACACCTGTATACTTTCTCGGCGAATTCACCATTAGGCTTTTTAATGAGCCCTATTGTATTTGAGTGGTCCTTAGACAGCACTTTTTGAAGACGCACCGCTGGGGCGAGCTCGTCGATCTCCTCGCAAAAGCGTTTCCAGGACTGCCTTTTAGACCTCCTCAATTCTATGTTGTATCGTGTTAGGGCTTGTTTGTAGTCCTCCCAGAGTCCTAATCTCTTGGCCCTATTGAACGCTTTTCTAGCTTCGATCTTAAGCTTAGCTAGTTCGGCGTTCCACCACGGTACGTCCCTCGAAACAGTGCGCTTCTTAAAAGGGCAGCTGGTTTCGTATGAGGATATTATTTGTTGCCTCATATGTTCAGAGGCAGCTTCTAACTCCTCTACCGTGGATATTCCGTAGTGAAGGCCTTCGAATTCAGTTCTCAGTGTCTCTGTAAAGAGGCACCAATCCGTGTTCTTTGGCACTCTACACTGCACTTTTACCACTTTGGTTGTTTCCAGTTTGAAAGCAATGGTCGCGTGATCCGAAAACGATGGTTCATCCATCACTTGCCAGTTTTTGACAAGTTGGGTTGCCGTAAGAAGGCGCCCGGTGAATCATCGTTAGAGGCGCGAGCTTTATACCTACGCCTATGAATGCGATGAAATCCTGCCGTTACTTAGCAACCGAACGTAAACAAACCACTGCGCATTCAATGACAATTAATCACCGGGCTCTTTCTTACAGCAATCCAACCCTAGCACAAATAAAATTTAGCAAATCCTTACCTCTTTGATTATTGTCTGAGCTGCCCCATACTTCATGGTGCGCGTTGGCATCGCAGCCCAGAATAACTTGTTTGTTCCCTTTCCGGCACCATTCAGTGAGGCGTTGTACTTCCTCTGGTGGTGCACTGGTCCCATCACCGGGAAAGTAGGCCGAGGCTATAACTACACTCCTCTTGCCTGTCCCGATCGGCAGCTCGACTATAGCCGCCGTTAGGTCTCCCGTGATGAACTCTGGAATTGAGACAAAATTCATATCTTTCCTGAGCAATAATGCTGCTCTTGGTCTTACATGACTGAAGTCAGCTATAAGGCTATGTGTCCATCTTGGGAGTCCTTTGATTGCGCCGTTGTTCAGCCAGGGTTCTTGGATTAGCCCTACGCCCACTTGTTCTTTGACAAACTTCCAGAATAAGGCACTAGAAGCTGCCTTTGAGTGCTGGAGGTTTATCTGTATACATTTGAGACCTAGGCCGTTTGGGCTTTAGTCTCACCCTTTTTGGGGTCGGTTTCTTGGCGGGGCTTTGAGGCATTTTTTTTTACCTTTTGACCCTGCCTTGGCCGTTGGCTTCTTGAACTGAGGCTTCAATGCAATCTTTCCCTCTCTCCGTGGTCCCGGCTTTGAAGCCGGCAACTTGGGGAGAGAGATCGATTCCACGTGCTGTCTACCAGAACCGGAGCTTTTCAGCTCCTTGGATGTTGAGCTGGGCAGCTCTTTGGAGTCAATTTGGGCGTTTGAGATCTTTTGGCCCCTCTTCGATTGCAGCTGGATTTGTCCGAATCGATAGCCATCCCTATTTCCCAATTTTTTTAGATTTTGGGCAGATCGAAGATCTACCGAAAATGCTACCTCTAAAGTTGAAGCAACCGGATTTCTCCGGAGAATTCTCCAGTTAGAGGTTTTGAGGTCCTTATTTTGGCCCTTTATTAACTTCAGGATTTTCTCGTTGGAGTAGTCCTGACTACCTGGCAAATACACTATAAAAATTTCTGTATGAGGCATTTCAGCCTCTTCTACAACCTTAAGGGATGCCCCTTCCCATGGCTTTAGCTCATTCTGTATGCTTTTTAGCCACTCCGCCGTCGCCGCATCAGCACACAGAAGCGCTAGCCAACCCGGGCGATTGTAGATGTGATGGAACGGTTTGGCTTAGACCTTCGCCCAATTCCATTGACCCTATTAGGGGTGAGTCAGCCCCTAGATTAATGTTTTTTGTGTCCATAGAAGGTCCCACGAAAAGCTAGGGAAAGAAAGGTCACCTGCAGCAGAGCCCCGCATCCCACAGAAAGGCTATTTAAACCGGAGGTCGCCTGGTATCCGGAGTTCGCATATTAGTGGCTAAGATTACCCTCTTAGTCATACAGAATTCGGCATATGCTGTTTCACCTTAACTTTGGAAATTTTTTATAGAGGCTGTTCTCCTCGCGGACCGGGCGGTGAAACTAAGCCCCCCGTGCTGCTTCAGCTGCAGCCCTCTCTGCGCCCTGGGAGGGTTTGTTGCAGAGGAAGTAACCTACGGTGTTAACCAGACAAAATGGCGCATGTTTGTCTGTGGCTCAGGTACCTCGGGTTTGCCTCACCCGTACTCAAGTTGCAAGCAACTGGAGCCTTTGAGGGTTTTTTTTTTTTGTACCTTACATGACTTCTTCAAATCAATTGTTTTTATTTTTTTAAGAGTTTTTAAATGTGTATTTTTATCATTCAGTTTTCTGTCACTTTGGTTTTTTGAATATATTTTATTAACTCTTGCTTCTTTTACTGTTTTGTGTAGTTTTTCCCACTTTTCTTTACTTCTTTCGTTTTTCTCCATTGAATTTTATTTGTTTTCTTTAATGTTTTTTTATGGGTTCAGTTGTCTTTCTCTATTTTTCTACATTTTTGGATTTTTTCTTACGTTTTTTCAGCTATTTTTTCCTTTTTCTGTCTGAAATTTATTGCTTCACAAGGTTTTAGTTTTAAATGTTTTGGGAGACTCAACGTTGAAATTTTGTTTTAAAATTGTAATTTTTTAATGATGCATTGCGTGTTTGTTCTTTATCTTTATCTTTATCTATTGCGTTTGTAAATATGTCTTTGAACTTAAAACGTTCAAAATTTTTTCTTTTTCTTTTTATGTTCTTTAGTTAGAGATTTTTTTCATCTGTTAAATTGGCACGTAAAATATCAAGAGCAGAACTTTATTTCTGAATCTAAACAGTTTTGCAAAAAACACTGAAGCAAAATCTTACATACAACTATCGACACAGATACGCTGAATAATATTTTCTTACGATTTATGAACCTAAAAAAAGACTAAAATTGGACATGTTTCGCTCTTATTGGAGCTCATCGGCAATTTGTAATTGATTCAGATTTGATAAGCTCTAATAAGATCGAAATATGTCCAAGTTTACAGATGTGATTTCAATGAATTTGCATTGGTCTATCTTTATTTTACCAGTTGGTGGCTAACCAAAGAAGATAGATTACTTTGTATATCTTTAATATACTTTTGAGACCAAAGCCGCTAACGTGATAAATTAGGTGACCGATCAGCGATATGAACTTTTGTTTTAATTACTATCTATCAAACCTATTTGCATTTACAAAATGTAGTACATTTTTTTCAAAATAATTGTTGCAAGGCAGGGTCTGATAGATGGCGTTAATTTATATACCTGTTACCAAGAAAAATTTGTTATTATACACGAAATATTTATTAAATTAGCAGCTACTTATATATGAGTTTTATTAACGTAAAGATAACGTTAACATTCAACAGTTTTCTTGCAACAAAACGCCATAAACTTAATTCTCCTGAAACCCTAACTGATTGCGGCTGCTACAAAATATGTATATCCATTTAAACTCACTCACAATTAACGGGACATCAAGGGCAGCTGCGTTTTTTTGGCAGCAGCTCTTAGATCGATTCGTACTAGAATTAGGTAAAATAACTGCTCAGCCTGCATTTTTCATGAAGACCCAGATTAATCGAATATTTCTTTTCTCCGTTTTCTAGCTTTATTCCATTTTTAAAATAGCATTGGCTAATTACTTATTAGTGACAGTAAACTAGCCTGCATTGCACGTGTTTATTTACAACTGTCAATCAATACTGTTATTGACATTTGAGCCAAGTGACGTGCTGATGCATTTGCGCCAAATGCTTTTTTGCCATTTTCTGAATCTGAAATAAATTTTTAATTATTTAAAAAGAAAACGAAAAATTCTTATACATATATAAAAACATGTATTTCTTATTTTACAACGCTCAAAAACAATAAGGCAAACTAATTAAATTGATATATTCAAATTTACAGAAACCTTTATGTCATTTCCTAAGCGACTTTTTGTTTATCCGGCTTTAGTACGAATCGATCTAAGACCTGCTGCCAAAAAAGCACAGCCGCTTTTGGTTTTCCATAATATTGAACACCCGGTACTATTTTCTTAATGAGCTTGTGATGTTGAGTCTAACACTATATAAAATATAATATTTTTTCTTGGGATACGGCGACTAAAATTTTAATTAGATGAATTTTCATAAAAAAAAGTCCGAATTGAAAGTGTTTTACGGCCGACGTTGCCAAGCATTTAGTTTTTCTGTTTAAGCAAAAAGTGCAATTTTTTTATGCTAGAACTATGGTTTTTGATAAATTGTCAATAAACTTTAACTTTTACTGTTCAGAATATCTCACGTTTTGGCGTCTGGAGAGAAAAAAATGTTTTTTTTTATTTGAACTAAATAATGATTTCCAAAAAATTAACACATAACATTTCTGTTGATGACTTTTGGTCCTATAAAAATAAATGTTTTTTAGAAGCTTTGCGAAAGCGTTGTTAATGTTATAATGTGCGTTGTTCTGTTCCCTTATTAAGGTTTGCTTCTAAAATTGCACTTTTAGTATTATTAATTGCTCATAAATGTTTACAGGGAACCAGAAAATGTATAAAAGAATATCGTATGATCAAACATGTATCTTATAGAATAATAATGAGTCAGCTAAATTATTTAGGTTTTTTTCTGTTGATCGAGGTAACAGCAACAATTGCATTGATCTTTTACGAATTATAGTTTTGCAATTCTTTGCTTCGGCAAGCACATGCAATGGCCTCTTTTTTGGAATTTTTCGGTTCGCTTATTCGTTCAATCGTCAAGTCTTTTTGCTAATATTTTAGCCAATTGGGCTTTGAAAGGAGAAGCACGTAGAAATTCTTTACGACAGGTGGAAGGAAGTTGTTGAATTTAAGCGTAAAGGCCATCGAACAAGGACCTTGGCTTTCTTTCGTACAGGATCTGGATAAATTATGCATGAGAGAACATCCGTTTGCTATTTCTACTGTTATAAACTTTTTCTCTTAACTTTATTACATTATTGTGTTTTTCTTTTTGGTTATTTGGTTAGTAGTCATGAAAATCATAAAGAACAAATTTTATTTTTACTTTTATTTTATACTTGCTTGTTTTATTAATATTTCAAAGCTTTATTATGGTTGCAAGGTTCATAATAGGGGAGCATATAATTGTGAAAGTCTAATAACTCGATTCGTGCAAAAGATCCATGGAGTAACTCGAACGCGACAGATATTGAAGTAATACTCACACATTTTTTGGAATATATTATTCTGATGGTTTGGGCGGTTAGGAGTGACTGTGCAAAAAGGTTAATAATAATATTAAAAAAGTAACTCGAGCGCGTCAGGTTTTTTTCTATTTTCATTGATTTCTTCTTTTTAGCCTCCCTTTCATCCATTCGAATTTTTTTCCGTCTTCACTTATTCTTATAATTCTTGTTCTGTTTTTTCAACTTCTTACAATTTATCAAATGTTCTAATGACTCTCTCTCTGTTTCCAACTCATTCTAAACAATTGCTCTTTTTCTTTCAACCAATATTTATTTTCACTCGATTTACTTTCACACCAGAATCTATTTATCATATTTCTTTTATTATTTTTTTTTTCCGTAAATATGTTGGTACTTGTTTAGTCTACAACCACAACCTTGCGTATTCTTTATTACGTTTTGACTTCTTCAGTATCTCTCTTTATATACCTTTTTATCTCCTTCTTTTGCTTTCATCCATGCTTTTTCACCTCTACACTTTTTATTCTCTACTTCCTACCAGTCCACTTTTCTCAAAATATTTTTTTCCTGTCTTTTTTCTGCATCTTGTTTGCCATACATTTATTCAACCTTTTTTTTCACTTTTTTTCTTTAAACTTACATGCTGTTTTAAACACGTTTACTCTTATTTTTGCCGTTTACACTTTCCTATTACTATCTATCTTAGCGCTTTTCTTTTCACTCTCAATACTCACTTATAGCATTTTTCCTGTACTTTTGCTATTTTTTCTCGTTTTTTTTTCTCCATATTTCCGCACCATCCATCGACACACTCTTAACCCTACTTCTAAATAGCAAATCTCTTTTTCCAAATTCTTTATCAAACCGCTTCTCTCTCATGCTCTAAATATATCCAATTATTGCATTTTCTTTCCTAGTAAGTTCTTTGATATGCGTTCTCTTTGTATTTCTTATATTGAAATAATAGTCTAGAAAGTTTAACTCATTACTTTTTCTAAAATGTTCTTTTCCATCTCCATTCATCCGTGTGCTCTCTGTCTCTTTTTAAATATTATTATTTTTGTCTTGTCAGTGTTGACCTTGCCACTTTTTCTTTTTTTGAAATTTCTCTATACCTGATTATTCCCTTTATACCTATATAAAATATATATATAAACATATATAAAAACATGCATTTCTTATTTTACAACGCTCAAAAACAATAAGGCAAACTAATTAAATTGATATATTCAAATTTACAGAAACCTTTATGTCATTTCCTAAGCGACTTTTTGTTTATCCGGCTCTAGTACGAATCGATCTAAGACCTGCTGCCAAAAAAGCACAGCCGCTTTTGGTTTCCCATAATATTGAACACTCGGTACTATTTTCTCTTTGTATTTCTTATATTGAAATAATTGTCTAGAAAGTTTAACTCATTACCTTTTCTAAAATGTTCTTTTCCATCTCCATTCGTCCGTGTGCTTTCTGTCTCTTAAATATTATTATTTTTGTCTTGTCAGTGTTGACCTGGCCACTTTTTCTTTTTGTTGATGTTTCTCCATACCTGATTATTCCCTTTATACCTCTCTCATCCTCTGCTTTTACCACCATATTATCAGCATACATTTCCATATCTTTTTCTTTCGTACCATTACTCCTCCCATTTGCGCTTTTTATAATTCTTCATCTATATCCTTTATGGACAATACAAACAGTGTTGGACTTAGCAGGTACCCTAGCTTTAACCTCTTTGTTGTACAAAAACATTCACTCATTCTCTCACCTACTATACCCTGTTTGTTGTCACTTCATAAAGTTTCTCTATACTTCTTATTAATCTTTCATCTACCTTTCTTGTTTTTATGCATTTCTTCAACTTCTTTCTATCCATACTCTCAAACGCCGCGCGGAGGTCGTCAAACAACGTGCACAGTTTTCCTCTTTTTTTCTCCAATTGCTTGCTTGCTACATGCTGCAGAATGTACACATTGACCATTGCTCACCTGTCTTTTCTGAACACTACTTGTCAGTCTGGCAGCAGCTTTTTTTTCTCACAGTTTTGTTTCAACTTGTCTTGCAGGATCATACTGTAGATCTTATATGCCGTATCTTTCAATGTTATCCCGCTGTAGTTTTTTATTTTTTTTTTGTTATATATATATATGTTTTTTTGTAGATAGGGCATATACGACTCATTCCATTCATATAGAAATTTTTTTTCCCACAACATTTATTACTTTTGTCAACCTCTCACACACCTCATCCGGACAATAGCCATCCGGAGTTTACGTGGAACGTACGCTCTATCTACTTCTCATTTTTTTATCTACTTCAGGTGGTTTTTTTTAGTTTATTTATTTGTCCTCTCACCACTTCCAATGTAATATCTTTTTTCTTTTATATTATTTCTTCATCTTTTTCTTTCAATTTTTTTTTTGATTCTTTCTTATCTCTTCAGAATGTTTTTGCCATTTTTTTATCTCTATCTATGAAAAGTTTTTGTGGTGTGTTTTTGCCTTTAATTTTTCTTTAACATCTTATACAAAAAGGCTAGCAAATGGGAGGCGATATTATTTTGTCACTTATGAGGCTGCGGTTTGCGGAAATGGGCAGATTATGTATATGTTTTTTGTAATCGATGATTTTATATCTGCAATTCAAAAACAGTTTAACCATTCGATTTACAATGGGTAACGTTTTTTTGCAACTTTGCAAAAAGTTGTAAAAAATGCCTTTCAAAATGTAATTAATCCATCTAATCTTAGATTAAGGATTCACTTAGGGAACGTATTTAAGGTCTAAGGATCCTCTGTTCATGTTGATCTGCCGCGCTCGAGTTATTCCTTAACTTTCCTTTTGGGCTTTTCAATTATGTAAAATTAGGAAAAATACTAATTATATTTATAATAGAACCAATCGTTGTAGACACGTTCAGGAAGTGTAATTCCATCGTACTTATTAGATAAAGTTGAATAAAAAAGGACAAAATAGCCAGCCTTAAGCCATCACCATTACCTCTTGTCTACTTGTTAATAGGAACATAATAAAGCGAATAAATATTTATCAAATTATACAATCAGAATCGAGCTTATAACGTTATGTAAATCGGATTATACAAAACAGTATTATATAGACTCCATCCCATATAAATCAGCATTTTTCCCACGGTTTTGCTTTTTTCCTAAATTAAAATTCAATATACAGTACATGACAATTACATTGACAAGTTCTGTTGAATTAGCCGCACACATGGTAAATCAAAAGCTAAACAACCATAAATTCTTCTCATTATTTTCTTGCAATGTTATGAAAGAATAATTGCGCTCCGTTGACAGCTTGAATTTATTTCAGCAACTTGAATAAATTTCAATTAAATTTCGCATTTATTCATATTTGTGTATGGCGGAAATTTATAGAAAAATTGCATTTAAAAGGGTTATTTTTAGATTGCGGTGAATGAAAATTGTGATTTGTCACGCAATGGAAGCGATATATTTGCTATTTTTTCATGTGGAAGACACTTTAAGATTATAGCTGTGACCGACTTATAAATTTATTTACAATATTTATATCATTATTTTTCAAAAAAAAATGGACTACTATTATAGTTATAATATAGTTCAACATTTTTTACCAAATGAAATTTGATACCTAACTATTTTTGCAGCAACTATAGTTTTTTTTTATTTCTATTAACTAACATTGAACAGGAAGATAAAATATGCATCAATCGTTTACGACAAATTCAAACACTGTAAATGTCAGAAACTAATTGATCTTGAATTATGAATTTACTATAATCTTTAATGATAGTTACTCGATTACAAAAACCGATTTTTTTTTCAAATCTACTGTGTAATGTTTTTTTTTAATTTTTAATAATTTTTGTTTCTTGTTTATCTAATGTATTTTTAATAAGTTTTGAAAATAATTTTGCATTTTAGATATCTGGTTATTTAACCATACTAATTTATCTAAAATCCGACCCTTTCCGTTCTTCCTGGTAATTTATTTTTTTTTCATTGAACGTTTAAGTTGATGTTAATTAAATTTAGTAAATGTCATTCGACCAATATAATACTCTGAACTGAATAAATCAAATACTGAAATGAATCAAAATTGTTTTAAAAAAATGTTGAATTGTCAAATGTAATGAAATGAAAAATGTCTAAATGATATTTTTCATTTTGTTATGAGAAGTCTTAGAATTTTGTTCAATTGTGTCTTAAAATAAATGAAATTCTTTCAAAAAAGATTTTGTTGAAAATATTTTGTGTTTTGTTAGGAGAAATCTTAGAAAATATTTTACTTTTGACTTGATTATTTGAAGAGTTTATTTTTATTTAAATTGTCAATAATTTCAAAGATGCCACTTTTATTACATAAGATTTGACAACAACTTTTCTTTGTATCTTGAACATATATTTTTTTGCAATGTTGGAGGAAATTCGACGAATTAATATAATTCAAATCTTCGATCTATTGCCTAATGAAGATCACTTTAGTGGTCGAAACGTCGCAAACTGATTGAAATTTTGACCTTTGTTGGATAATTGGCTTTTTTTCATTCTAAATTTTTTGAAAAACTATATATAGTATATTATCTTGATGGAAAGTAAAAACAAAGTAAGTGTTATTATAATTTTATTATTTATAAATTACATAACGTAAACAGTTTCTATCATTTCGACAAAAAAGTTAGAGGGGGGTATCATTATCAATTTCTGGATGTCACTTTTTTAAGGCTTAGTAAATACTTTTTGCAAGAAGTTTTGGGCAATTCTCTCAATTTTCTACGAACTCGTTAAAATTGTGTAAAAAATATAAAAAAAAAATTTTGAGCTTAAAATTATATTACGGTAAACTTAGCGACATCTATTAGAAACTGCTTTACAATAAAAAGTTGAGAAACATGTTTTGTACATGTTAAAAACGGATATAGATCACTCTCAATAAAATGAAAATGAAGCTGTCAATTTTTATAAACACAAGTTCAGATGAAACGTATATCTCCGATTGAACGACGAAGTTTTCATATTAGCGCCTTTTGACTTTAACGCATGCAATGTAATTTATCTTGTTTGCCTACTACTAAGAAGTAGAATAATAAAATTAATGCAAATTTATTCAAACTAGTTCCGTAGACTGGGACATCTTTTGTTCTTATTGGAACTCTTTAGCAAGTTGCAACAGATTCATATTTGGATATATTTGTAGTGACAAATTTCGGCGTATATATTTGATTAATTTATTGATGGAGAAGGGGTCGCTTGGCGTTTTTCACCTAACAGAACTGCGACCAATTTAATCTATTGTTTCTGAACCTTACACTCATTGTTTTCTTAGAACTTCTAGACTTTTTGCACAACAAAGTATGTTTCTTAGTGGCTCTTTCTTGACTTTGGCGTGCGGTAGTTTCGCACTGCAAGTATGTACTCAGCGGTTTCACTGCTTGATTCGCATAGCCTGCAGTTCTCACTGTTCGCTTGAACTAGCTTTTTAAGGCGATACCTCACTAAGCAGTGTCTAGTGAACAAGCATGCAATGGTTCTTATTTCGTTCTTTGATATAAAAAGAAGCTTCTTTGCGTTCATCTATGTACCAGATGGAGGAGTTCACGCCAACTTGTGCAATTTTACTTTGAGCCGCATGACGGTCAGGAACGACCGTTTTAAACAGCGTATCAAAGTCATGCATTATTGGCATGATGTCTATTGGTTGTTCAAAAAAACCTGGCTGTAGAAAATCCAATATCTTGAGGTGACCTGTTTGGTCTCCCGATGAAAGCCTAGAAGTCTTTGATTGGGCCAGCTTTAGAGATGCCAGTAGACTATCCGTTTGCGCCTGTTGGTGAAGTTCTACAGCATCTTTATAGCGGTGGTAGGAGTCATGCCCATGACTCTTGTAATGCCCAGGCACGCAAGCCGCTGCAATTTTAGCAACTAGCTTTGTGTCGTAGTTTCTCTGGTTTTTCTCCACCATGTAAGAGATGCGTACGTGACGATAAATTCGATTACCGTGACGGCTTTAAACTTCATGTCTTGCGAAAGAGCTTCCGACATGCTCAAAAGCAACTGGTTGGTTTGTCAAGAGTATTATCAACGTTTTATTTAAGTTCATTGTCTAGGGTTACCCCTAGATATTTCACTTTATCGAAAAATTGTATTGGTAATCCTCTTAATTGCCGAGCTTGAAAATTTAGCTTTTTGGGTCTGCTAAATAAGACTGTGATGGTCTTTTTAGGGTTAAAAAAAAGTGTAACGTGATAATTCTTATCAGATTATTTTTTGATTTTGATCAGGGCGTTCTGCCTAATGTTGAAAATAATACCTTCACTCTTGTCTCTGACTAGAATTGCGAGATCATCCACGCAATGACTTTTTTGACAATGAGTAGATCGTCCACCACTATTGCTCACAACAGAGACAGCAACACTCCACCTTGTGGACAACTGTTGTTAGGAAAGTGCTTTCCTCTCTCAGTGACGCCGTTATTTTGCGGCTTACAAGCATTGATTCAATTTAACTTGTTACAGCTGGTTCAATGTCGTGTTTTTCTGCTGCCAGCTTTATAGATTTAAAACAGATGTTAACAAATTCACTCTCTATATCTATAAATATGCCAACAAATACTTCTTTTGCCTTGATAGGTTTTTCCACTTCTCTTACAATATAATAAAGCGCTTTTATCGTGGATTTGCCAGGTTGGTATGCAAATGGTTTGGGATGTAACTGTGCTCTGTGGTCGAGCACGTTTTTTATTTGGGTATCCACAATTTTCTCCATTGCTTTATGGAGAAAGAAGGATAACTTGATTGCGCGATATGATTTGTCTTCGTTTGAAGATCGTCTGCTTGTTTTTGGTGTGAAGACAATCTTTATTTTCCTCCGGAACTGGGGTATATACCCTAGCGCAAAACTTGCTTTGGAGATGTTAGTCAGGCAGGGGCAATAAGGTTCAACCTCTTTTGCAGTAAGGCTGGAAATATTCTATTGCCTCCGGGAAATTTGTAGGGTTTGAAGCTGTTTATAACCCATTTTACCTTCTCAAAGAAAAAGATTTACCCTGCCAGTCGTCTGCTGTCTCTGTTTGAGTGATAGTGTACAGTGTACATCATTTGCAGGAGCAAATCCCGCCTGGCCAATACTGTTATTTGTCGCTTGGGAAGTCGGTCGACATCAACATTAGTAGCCTTTTTCGGGCGTTCCCGGTGGATTTATCATTAGGTTTCTTAATAAGCCCTATTGTGTTTGAGTGATCCTTGAACAGCAAACGCACCGCTGGGGCAAGCTAAACGATCCCCTCACAAAAGCGCTTCCAGAAGTGTCTTTTTGACCTCTTCAATTTCTTGTGGTATTGTCTTGGGGCTTTTTTGTAGTCCTTATAGAGTCCGAATCTCTTAACCCTATTGAACGCCTCTTGGCTTCGATTCTGAGCTTGCCTGGTTCGGCGTTTCGCCACGGTACGTCCCTAGAGACAGTACGCTTCCTCAGAGAGCAGCTGGTTTTGGCAAAATATTATAATCATATTTGAAATTATTAGACTTGTAAATTTACTTTAAAATAAAGATTTGTAATTCTAAAATATTTTTGTAGACCGTCGTTATTTTTATTTGTATTATGATTATTTTCTAGATGTTTTTATTATTTATAAACTGTTTTTTTTATAAACTTTAAACGATTAGAATACATCTAAATTTATGTATTTTTTACAGCCTAAAATGTAAAGTTGTCTTCTTGACAATATATGTTTATGAATAAAATATTTATTTGAAATTAGCAACGGTTAAGATAATATAAAGGAATTATTATGGTTATTATATTATTTATTATCCTAATCAAATTTTAAACTTTTTGACTATTTTTGAACTTTGAAGCAATAATAATTTAGCCCAGTAATAAGCTTCAAACATTTGAAAAATGTAGGAATCTTAATAATAGTAATAAAAGCAATTTTTCAACAGAGAAAATTCTCTCAAGTAAGTTAGTCGGTCGGTCACCTTTTTTTAAAAAAAATTCGATATCTTTCTCACTAAAACCCTCACAATAAAACCTTATCAGGACTAAATATACGCAAACGAGTAAAAATCTCAATAAACCACCATGAATTGCCAATTGTGAGTACAACGAGATCCTCATTATCCTAAAAATTTGTTAAATTATCATAAAAATGGCTTCCTGGAAATGGCGTGCTTAATAATGGTTGTGCCATTTGCAGTGCAATACTCATTTGCGTTTCCGTTCTGATAAGGTTATATGTCAGGTTAGATCTTGGACAATGGCCTATCTGCATAAAAAGAAATTCAGAATTATGAGGTCCGGTAGAAAAGTTGGCTGGTTTTACAAAGAAAATCAATGAGGAAAAGAAAGTTGGGGATTATAAAGTTCTATGCGGTCTTAAGAAAAACTTAATTAAAGATTATTTGTTTTACTTGAAACTTTTCGGTTTGACACTCTTGGGAATAAGATAATTAAATTGTTGAAAAAACAGAGATTGGGAGAACTAAACATAGGATCATACATGGGATTCAAACCAATCAGAATAAATTTTGTTGAATCGTAGAACTTTTTTTATCGTTTATTCATTTTGTCTTTTTCATTTTTTTTGGTTATATTTGTTTCTAGTTCTTTTGCTACACATTTTTTCCGATGTTTCTTTATTTTTTTTTGATCTACTCTATTACTGTTGTGCTCTTTCTTTCTTTTTTTTCTGTTTTTTTTATATATTTCTTATCTGTATTACTAGAGGCATATTATCTGAGTCTATCCTTTTGCATATCTCAAATCAAACCTTTGCACTTTTTCCCATGCAATCTGGATTCTGTTTCACTATTCCATATTTAATTTTTCTTATTAAAATGAAAATAAAACGCAAGTTGTGTGAAAAAGAGAGAGAAACATTAAAACAATGTGTGGAGGTACAGGATTATAAAATAACAACAGGGATATTGCAGTGCGATCTTTAAGAGCTTTTGTGCTCTCTACATTTGTAAATGTCGTTCGAAGTAAACGATAGTTTTTTTTATTATGTAAAAATCTATTCGTATATACACTCACGGCCTAAAGGAAAATATCTTTTTCTTTAGAAAAAAATTATATTATCTAGGCAGACTTTTTCTTGCTCTACCCGCCGAATGTACCCTCTTTCTGGCCGCATTTTACGCCAGAAAGAGCGACTTTTCATGGCCTGCTTTTTCTAGCCGCTACCATAGCAACACAACCACAAAAGTCATTATGTCAGAACTGTTAAACGTTAAACTAAAAGAAATTCGGCGGGTGGAGCAAGAAAAATAGTATTCGACTTACGGCCAGAAAGTTGTATGCCCTGGCGTATGTGATATGATGACCTCGGCCATCATATCACATACGCCAGGAAATCCAACTTTCTGGTCTTAGAACGTAATATACTATTGTCGGCCACATGGTCATTCTGTGTGGAGGTACAAGAAAGCAAAGTGAGAAAAAAGACATTAGAAAAGGATAGAAAGAAGGAATAGAGTGGATGAAGATGATAATAAGACAAAGGTTAAACAAGATAGTGGATAAAGTAGAGTGAGAGAATAAAACCAAGAAAATTAAAACGAAAAAGCTGACTAGAACTGAATAACTCATTAATATGTTTGTAACTCTGTGGGATTTGAACCCACGTTATTCATTCGGTCAGGTTCTGAACACACTATCGTCAGACACCTGACTACCGAGCTATCTTGTGTGACTTTGAGTATTGTAAAATAAAATTTAACGTACATTTTCCGACAGTTCTAACGTCTTTACTGTCGCGCGTCATTTTCAATATTATTTAGCTTTTAACTAACCTGAATTATTGCATTTGGGGTTATTGTAATACGTGTATTTTTTAAGTTATATCTTTTAACGAAATTGGGTTTTTACGATTGTCATAAAATATTTGTACTTTACAATTATAAAATTCATTCAAGCATATAGAAATTCATTAAAATTATCATAAGTTGCTGATGATCAAACTGTTTTTTTCTGAGTGACTACAGGTACATCTCCCAAGGCAGTTATAAATGTTATCATCGTTTTCAACGGACTCATAAGCATCCTGAAAAACTAAAGTTTTGCAGTCAGTACACAACATGCTGAGATAATACTTATTATTTTTTGGACACAATTATAGTTGAAGATCTAGAAATTTTTAGTTTTTATGTATAAATTTGCAAGTTTGCTTTATTTTAAACAACTGTAATGTTATAAAATGCGTTATTAGCAGTGATTTAATCTAGGCTGAAGACCCAGGTATCTTGCGAACCAAACAATGTACAGATTAAAAAAATTAGAAAAGCTGTTTATCTATGCGTTCCAAGAAGTAGAAAGATCTGTAAAAACGCAAAAGACGTCGGAGGAGGAGAAGATGAATAATGAGGAAATTCCTTTAACTGCAATAAATCGTCTTAGGCACTATCTAATTCAACAAGATATGTATATCAATAGAAGACAAAATCAATGCCTCTACAGTGTTGTCTCAAATGCAAACAAGCCCCAACATCTTGTCATTTCTACTCAACTAAGTTTCCTTGTTCCATTGATATTCAATAGGTTGTTCGGCTTTCTTGGTGCACGAACTGATTACTACATGATGAATCTGTAGCTTCTAATCCTGCTTATTGTGATAACTGTTAATACAGACATTCCAAGTGGAAGATAATTAGGTTTGTCTAAATACAGATAATTTAACATTTCCAAAATTACACACGCTAAAACACCATTAGATTAAGCGAAAATTTTAATCAAAGTAGGTACTGGTATAATACAATTATAAAAGTTTATACAGTTTGCATTTAAATTCTAAGTAAAATAATCCAATAAGGCAATAAATAACTTGAATTGTTTCAGACGAAGACCATATGGCGTTTTTAATAGAATAATTTATAAGATGTAACATGTAAAATCATATTGTTCATGAATTATAAAATACTCAATGGCATGAATATATATTAATCCAGCAATTTTTTTATTAAATATTTCCGGCAGAAACTATAGTGCATTACTAGGAGTACTGCCTTATGGTTTCACAATTTTTTTCCATTTTCTAGGCGAAAAATTAATGAGATTTGTCATCAGCTTCTAATCACAACCTGAATTATCAAGAAGATTTGGTCATGGATTAAGTGTTAAACACAACTATAAAAAGCTAAATGAACCACTTTGTAATATATTGCGTGTGATTGGTATTGCAGAAGTTTTTACTGATTTGTTTCTAATTGGAAGATGAAATGAAATTGGCCACAATGGCATAAAATGTTTTTATTAAATTTAAGTTTACTTTATACAACTGCACATTTTTATTAATCTACATTAGGGAATAGAGTTATAAGCTTTTTTATAATCGATAAAAGCTATCACTTTTGAATCCAATCATCAATAAATTATTCTTTACCTCCAAAACAAACACTTATGCTCAATACTTATATTATGTTTAAATCTCCCTGTTCGTAAAGCACAGCAAATTTGCTGGATTCAGAAATCATTGCGGTGTTTTGATAAGTAATGATAATTACAATAATATTTTTTCAACAATATAAAAATTGTTGGAAAACAAGCCTTCAATTTTTTATTGGCATAAAAACTAATTCAAGAATTAAATTAATAACAGAAACAACAAATTGTGTTCAAGCCAAATTAAGAATTGTCTGGTTTTAACATTTAAGAACATTATGACATAAACATAATAATGCTGCTTTCTGTATTTCCGCATGGATTTTTAAATCCACATCAAAAATTTAAAAATTTTTACCTATTGATTTGGGTACAACATCCATATTTGAAATAAGTAATAGTAATTTTTTTGCCATTTTTAAATTCCAAAATAGACCTAATGGCCACCGAAAGCAGCGAATAATTTTCCAAAACTAAATCTAGTCGTCTCAGTACTTACAAACATAGCTGCTATAACCAACCTAGTCACATTGTTAGAAAGAGGTAGGATCTGGCTAGGTTACTGAAACAAGAAGGTTCACACACCACATTCGCACTTAATTTACGCTTGATAACAAGTTATATCCGTTTGAGTGTAAAGATAACTTTAACTAATTAACTGAATATATATATAATATATAAATTAACGTTTATGTCTTTCGTTCTCTCGACCTTACTTGACTATGCACGAGTACCGTACCTCTACCAGTACTACCTGCTACCTCTCTTTCTTGCATTATTTTATATTAAAGCCGTTTTGACATAAATAATTAAATTTAATAATTTTATGTAAAGTCAACTCTTACATAATAATATGTTAAAATCATCTTATTTTACGAAAGTATCCAAAAAATAATATAGACTAAGTATCAAAATATTACTTTCTATAGGTAGAAAAAGTTGTTATAATCTTCAGAGTAATCAACTCTATTAAAAACTTTTGAAAAGTCTTGAGAAACTAACTTTTTTTATAGCCCTTTTATGCCACAAAATTCATGACACACACACCATGGCTTTTTTTTATTATTATTTTTCTGTGATTTCCAATATTGTATTTGTTCATTTTTTGTTTAATTTTATTTTAGAAGTTATTTAAAAAAGGTTGAATATTTTTTTAAATCGTATGTAAAGTAAAGTCATTAGACCACCACTCAACCTAACATTTTTGAAAATCTACAGTATTTGGTAGAGCATTAGTATTATTATTTTTATTATTATTTTTTCTAATTAATTTTCACTATTGTTAAAATGTCTATTTAGACATTTTATAAAAATAACATTTTTATAAATTTTTTAATTCAACAAAGTTTCCAACATATTTTTTACAGTCTTAAAGGGAAAGTTGTATGTTTTCCAAAATTTTTTAAGAAAAAAAAGTCAAAATGAGAATAATTTACAATAGTAAAATAATTATTATTATTATTGTGAGAGTTTACTTTTTATACATTTATTAATATAAATTATTTAAGTCAAAACGGCTTTAATATAATATTGCAAAAAGAAGGGATAGCTGAGTGGAGATTGCGCAGAGCGCTTAGCTGAGGGATGATACTATTGCTGTAAGGGCAGTAGACAGCGGTCAGCGGGTAGTACTGGTAGGAGTGTCGAGTGCGGTACTCGTGCACAGTCAAGTCAAGTCAAGTCGAGAGAGCGAGAGTGTTAGTTATCTCTACACTCGAACGAATATAACTTGTTATTGTGTGCAAATTAAGTGCGAAAGTGGTGTCTTAACATTTTTGTTCTAGTAACCTAGCCAGGTGACAGATCCTACCTTCTTCTAACAATGTGGCTGGTTTGGCTAAGGCAGCTAGGTTGAGTACTGAAACGACTTAGGAAAGAGCACATGTAAGACCTTATTACATTATATTGATTATTATGATGCATGCAGATACATCTATGTCGTTATTGGCATATTTGTTGTTATTAAAGAGCATGCAGATTATTTGTGTCAGAATTGAAACGGTTGTTATTGTTTATTATTGCTCTTTATGTGAAATGATTAAGAATGAAATTCTACAGCAGAGAACTTGTTCTGTTCTTGAGCCCGTCTTTACTACTACGATTATTATTTATTATTTGGCTCTCGACGCCGATTAACAATTTGTGTTTTTCGGTTGAGATCTAGCTTCTCAGATTTCTTAAAAAGATTGGAGAGATCTTTGAGGCCGGGTTTGGTGCTGCCGCCAAGGCTGGTGCCTTGTCGCTGAAAAGGGTTGTAGGGGCATTCCCTATTGTGGCAATGGAAGGTTGCAGTGTTCAAATTTCTTTCAATTATTCTTTTAATCTTGTTTTTATTCTCCTCGCCGGAAACTCTATAGCCAATAGCCATCTAGGTTTAATTACCTGGGTGCAGGCACTCGTGAGAAGGCCTCTATTGACTTCTCTCACATTGGTACCGAAAATAATAAATAGGTTGAAGAATGGAGAAGTAGAGGGAAGCCGCCAAAGTCCATGGAATCCGGTCCATATGATAGAAACAGCGAAGCCATCGTAGCAGAGGATGCCGTTCACAAGGCTGGAATGGAGGAAGATTGCCTGGCGGGGAAAAGCCCCCGGTGAGTTCCTTGATAAGTGTTATTGACAGGTACATTATGTGTGAATGTGTTTCATGTATGGTTAATCTAATCCGTTCAATTCGTTCGAGGCGGTTTCTTAACGGCGTCTACAAAGGGGGTGAGTTGTAGTAGATCGTTGATAATAATGTAATCTGCTAATCTTGTATTAATGCAGTATTTAAGTTGTATTCATAATCAGAAAAAGAATGTGGTGAAATAATCTGACAATTATTGTATTTTAATGAAACTAGGTAATTTAATTATATGAATTTAATTATCCCGGCACCATTATTCTTATGCAAATTGCGTCAAAAAAATACCCTTTACATTATCTTTAATAATTACAATCATGAACAAGCACAAGCCCAATTACGATTAAATCGTACGATCAGTTGGTCACCCATCCAAGTACCAACCGTGCACGACGATGCTTAACTGCAACTATTATTGTGTCGGTGAAATGATATGGTAGTGAGGTAGTGATATTGCAGGTCTATCACATGGTTAACAAAACACGGTAGTGCCGACCTGCCCCATTACCCTTCTTCCATTTTCAAGATGGCTTTTGACAAACAAAGTCACATTATGCTTTATAAACAAGTTAAAGTAAAAGAGCAAGATATTAGTAGAGATTATGCTGCGTAAAATAAACTAATAAATCAAAGACTTTTGTTTTAAAATAAACATCTGAAGCAAGCAAAGCACTACAAACATAGTAAATTTAGTTTACTTTGTTAATTGAGCAAAGTACTAAACTTTAGAAGAGATACCTTATGATAATATTTTCCAACTCTTTACGTTAAAATTTCCCATCAGCAAATGTCGTTTAGAGTTAACGTCAGCTGCATACGTAATTAATTTCGTTTAAATACTAAAATTTTATTAACGCTGTAAATTACAAAAGAACATGAATGACAAAATTCTATTTACCGCGCCTTAAATTGCGCTTTGATGGACGAAATTAGCACGAAATTTGACATTTCCGACTGTTTAATTTGATGTTTATTTGTTTTAGTGATCTAAAAACATACATTTATAGTTTTTAATCACGGGTGGTAAGCTATAACTTGGAACTATTTCCAATGCCTAGCCAATATATTTAAAATACAATTAAAAATGGAAAATTAATTTTGCTTTTGACGTTTATTTTGTAATCTATATTTTCAAGGCATAACCCGAATAATATTACAATAATTGCTGCTTCAATAGCTTTTTGTTTTTCCAACTTTTTTTCGAACTTAGAAGGATGGTAAAGTTTTTTCAATTTTAGGAGTAAAAGGGGTATTTTTTACGCAAGTTGCATAAGAAAAATGTTGAAAGCGCCATAAAATTATAATAATATATCTAAATTACCTAGTTTTATTTAAAATACAATAATTGTCAGATTGTTTCACCATATTCTCTTTCTATAGTCTCTTTCTGATATGAATACAATTTAAACATTGCATAAATACAAGATTAACAGACTACATCATTTTCAACGATCTACTATAACTCACCCCTTTTGTGGCTGTCGTTAAAAAACCGCTTCGAACGAATTGAACGGATTAGATTAGTTACACTTGAAACACATTTACTCATAATGAACCTGCCAATAATACTTATCAAGTAACTCGCTAGAGGCTTGTTCCGGGAAGGCAATCTTTGTTTATCCCAGCCTTGTAGAGAGCATCCTTCACTACGGGGACTTTACTGTTTCCATCATATGGACCGGACTTTATGGATTTCGATCATAACCATCTGCTTCTCTATATTTCTACTAAGATGTTCTGTTTTTAGCACCCAACAGAAGTCCCAGAGGTCTTCTCAAGCTATAATGATAATTATATCTAGATGGCCATTGACTACAGTGTTTCTGGCAAGGAAAGTTGAAGAAATTAAAAAGTAAAAACGCTGAAACCCTTCCGTGTTTATTAATAGTAATATTAATAAAAACAGGCTCAAGCACAGAACAAGTGCTCTGCCGTAGGTTTTCAGTTTTAAACATCTCACATAAAGAGCAATAATAAACAATAGCAACCGTGAAAATCTGTAAAAAAAAATTTGCATGCTCTCTAAATAAATCCAGTATGTCAATGTAGACATACCTAGATGTATATGCATGCATAAAATAACTAATATCATGTGGGTAGGATTTGTCACTTGGCTAGGTTACTGAAACAAAAAGATTAACACACTACATTCACACTCAATTTGCGCTCAATACAAGTTATATTCGTTGTAGTGTAGAGATAACTATCACTAATTAACAATACACGAGAGCTGATAACCTGAGGACCGTTTATGTCTCTCGTTCTCTCGATTTGACTTGACTAGGCACGAGTACCAGTAGTGCCTGCTGACTACTGTCGACTGCTCCTCTGGCAAATTGTTTTATCTTTCAGCTAACTGCTCTGCGCAATCTCTATTCACCCTTACTTTTTGCATTATAATAAATTAAATCCATTTTGACTTAAATAATTTAATTTAATAATAAGTGAACTCTGACAGGAATTTGGGTAAATAGATTAACTAGCTCCGCCCTGTTACAAAAAGAACACAACCGTCATTGATGTCTGCCCTCACGCGTCTGCTCGCGTTTGGTACACGCATTCAGCAATGGGCGATTTTTTCTTCCATCTCCTGCTCGCAGACCGTAACAGCGCCTTTTGTTTCAAGCATATATCAATGATTTGAATGAATTTGCGTTGATTTTCTTTATTTTACCAGTAGTGGCTAACCAAAGAAGATAGATTACATTGTATATTATCGCATGTCACTGCACATTCATTCAAATCTGAATCTATTGCGACTTACTGATGAGTTCCAATAAGAGCTAAACATGTTCAAGTTTGAATGAATTTGCATCAATTTTCTTCAATTGTTATTTATTTATGTGGTATTGTGTAAATCAGTAACGTTAGGTCGCGTTTGCAAAGTATAGAAAACACATGTGAGGCTTTCTAGAACTGAATGGCATTTTTAATTAGAAAGTTTGTGAGTTTTCATAAGCTGGGGCCGGGGCCCATCACAAGCGTATACAATGTTTTCAATAATCGATGCAAAAAAAAGACAGAGAAAAATGATATTAAAAGGAGCTGTTGTCAAATTTAAGATGGTGTAGAACAAAACTGGAATCAGGAGACGACCGATTGTAGGTTTGTGACTGGAGGTAATCTACAATAAGTACATGTAACGGATCGCTTTATGTCCATGGAAAATATATGAGAAAAAATATTATTGGGATCTTTATCAAAGCAAACAACACCCGAAACAACGATTGCTGAAATTTTTGCCTGTTTGTCTGTGCGTTTGCGCACGCTAATCTTGGGAACTGTTTATTTGATTTATATGTGGTTTTCACTAATATATTGTGGTAAGTTTCACTTAACATTTAGTGTTAGTTTTATGTCTATCTGGTTATAAATAAATAAGATAGTAGGTTGTACAGGTCTGCGCGAGTATATAAAGCTTTGTTTTGTATTTGCTTTATTTAAAAAAAAATTACACAATGTAAGAACTATTTTGTGCACAATGTAAGAACTAGTTCTTGTCAAGTATGGAGATTTCTAATTTTGACAAGATTACGTCGACATCGTCATACTTATTGAGGGAGTTATCCATGTTTACGAGATACAATATAAAACATTCTTAAATAAGATCTATTTGTATTTTCTTCCTGAATAGAATAAAAGCTTATTGATTTAGTGCAGCTCAGCGGCCCTGCCAAAGATCCAATAAAATTCAATGTAGCATATCAAAATCGAAAAAAAATGACCGTTTCTTCTGCAATCGCAGCAAATTTTTCACTTGTCCTCGTGAAAAGATGATGCTATTTTTTGACTGAAGTCGATCTTTCCATCATCAGACATCAAAATTTTGACAGGCTTGGCACACGTCCTTGTCTTTCCTTTTAGCGACAAAATTGTGAGTGCTTTAGGCGTCATTTTTTCACCTCGGGTAACGTCGTCGTCCATTATATATTGTTTAAATTTAGTGAGGTTTGCATTTTAATAAAAGAGGATGTCACATTAGAAATTATGGGAGCTTCGGGACTGGATGGTCGATACCAAAAAACGACAAAAAAAATAGCGAATAACGCAACACACCAAAACAGGAATTTGCTGTAAACGAATGGCACACACACCCTCTAATCGAAGTGAGAGCTTCCATTATGGCGGGTGACAGCTCGATCCTGCACGTGTCGAGAGGAATCCCACAAAATGGTTTTTATACATAGCCAAAAGAAATGTTATTACTTCTAGTTTTTCGAAGCTACTCAATACGTCAATACGTCTACGTTGAAGCTACTCAATAAGCATTTTTTTAGTAGAACTGGTAATAAACATACAATTTGAATTGCACGTCTTAACCACTGTCTAAATACACAATGGTTTAAAACATTACTGGCTTTAATACTTTGCTTTTTCACAATGTTTTGTCGATATATTCAAAACAATTGTAGACTATATATAATATTGTTTTTATGAATATCTTTCAAAAGCAGCTCTCAACATGAGATTTCAGCCAAGGGTTTGTGATTAGATTTTGATTAGAAATAAAGCGCCTATGCACTGCGACCTATTGATCTAATGTGCTTCCTTTTCATGAGCTGTTTGAGGTGTGTCTTAGTTTATAGCTCTACATTCAACTCTAAAGTTGTAATAAATTCTAGCAGCTGAGATGGCTTCAAGGTATAAATGGGTCTCTACCCAATATGTATGTACGTATTTAATGTTCTCCACGTTGGGTTCTAAAACGGTCTGTGATTTTTGCCGGTTTGTTCTTTTGCTGTAACGCAATAAACAGCAATATTAAACGGTATCTTCAAAGGTCACTCATAAAAAGCATTACATAATTAAGGTAGCTTTAAAAATACTATTTTTACCAATCGATTGCTAAATTATCACATTTTGCTTTTTTTTATTTTTAAACGTTTGTTCAAAATGATTAAAATTAATTATGATTAAAATATTTAATTATTTACAATAAAGCATATTTTTTTAAATTTAGTTAGGAATGTTTAACTTTGATCTGTAAACATACTTTTACCATTGAGTCGAAGTGACAGTTATTAATTTGACATCTAAACCTAACCTTACTTTTAATTTAATGAATTGAAAGTTCAACACGTAAATAAGATTAAGTTAAAAGCACTTGTAGTGTTATAACAATTGAAAAAATAAACTTTAACGAGGAAATAAGATTTATAACAAATAATCAAAATGTCGTCGGTCAACGTCAAAGGCATCTGCTGACTCTTTAAACAATTGCATTACTGACATTTGCTAACATTTGAAGATTATTATTAATTTCATCAATTTAATTATTATTTTGTTATATAACGGGCTATTCTTGGTAAACATCTCTATCTTCAATACTTTTATGAGTTATTAAAGTGCTCTAACTCCATAATTGTTTGAGATACCACATAAAATAATAAAATACATTTATTTATTGAAGAGTATTCTGTGGCAGCATATGAACCATTTTGATTTTTGACATTTTTTGATTTTTTGAGATGGGTTTTTTTTTTAAATGTTAAGACTTTTTAAAATTATTTCTTTATGGCAAATGACAATAATCAAATGCAGTGTTGAGGCTCAACACATTTCATCATAATCTAACCCATTGTATTCAATTCGAAGTTGTAATCGAAAATGTAAAGCAAATAATGGAAGAGGCGCAACAAACATCTTGACGTCAACTTTCACAACAAGTTCTATTATCAACCACCACTTGCCAGAAAATTTAAAAGAAGGATATTCACCTGTACCTCTATCGTCTGTAAGCAGTACATCAACTCTTTTCTGTTGATTATTCTGTGCGTGTCTAATACTGTCGTTGGTTTATTAACACTTTTACTTAACTCACTAAGATATTTGGTGGTAACTTTTGTTACTTTTTTCTTCTTTTTGTGGTGCTTGTTTATTTCAATACAGATTTTTCTCCTTTTCACAATTTGTTCAAGGCTGGTTGTGCAAGTTGGTAGTGCAACTTGTCAGTTGTCAATCGTCTATTCTTAGGTTATGTCACAAAATAAAGCAACGGAAGGTAAAAAAGTTTTGACATTTGTTTTGAATTTATGTGTTATGGTAACTGTGTTGCCAACTGAAGAATTCACAATATCGTACTAATGTAATATGACAATTCTTAATTTAATATCACATCAGAAACACACAACCAATACTTTTTCAGAAATCGAAAAACTAGGCTGTTTTTGAATTATTTCTTTTTCATCAGTACCATTAGATAATTTGCCTGATTAATCAGATGCATCCTCGAGCTTTTCTTTATCAATAGGTGCGCTTGTGCAAAAGAATTCATATGTTGAAACGGACAAAGTCATTTCTTTCTTAAAAAAGGGCTCAATTTCACAAAATCTACAGCTTTTTTTTCTACAGCAAATTATATTATAGTGCTACAGGAAGTTAAGCACACTGATTCAAATAATCTTTCATTCAGTTAGATTAGAATATATGCAGAAAGATGCGTTTCCACTACATAAAATCGCAGCTCATGACAGTAATCGCAAGAAAATCTTTGATTAAATCTTCCTCTCATTAAAATAAAAAACAATAAATTTCTAAAAGTTCCCATTTTCCAGTCATTTAAAGACATCATCAGCACCCCTCAAATCCCATCTTCTTCAAAACTAAATGATAGAAGAGATGCAAAATGTACACCACTAAGTTATCGTTGAAAACGCTGAACGGTGACGTTTCCTTGATTAAAATTTCAGACCCCCTGTTTGGATTCGGCGCTAAATTATTGTGTCGGCTGGAAGGGCAGCAAATTTTGAATGAGTGGTAATACACGCCACCCTCTTGAACCGAATTGCGATTTTAGGTGGATATCCGGTAGTGGTTGGACCGGAAATAAATGCAATGTTGTGAGCAAATGATATTTTGGGGTGGAAAATTCTCTTTTTTTTTAAACAAACGGTATGTGAAATGGTTTCAGATACACTCGGTATAAATTATTAAAAATGTCTATTATAAAGCTGAGGTTGGCACTGTTCCCCCTTTAATGAATTAGATTACTGTCACGACACTAAAAAGGTGGAACCGTACAGATAACGTTTATCAAACAGGCCTATGCTAATACAAAGTAAAACTTTGCATTGTCATCGCTATTTAAATAATGTCAAGGAGATTCTGGCATTGAAATATAAAGGTTAAACAATGAGACGAGGAAGTTGCAATTTTCTTGTTTTCATAAATCATTCTGTTTCTCTGTACTAATTAATAATTTAATTAAATGTCAGCCGAAGAAGTATTTTATCGAAAAACTTTTCTTATGGCGCGGCGCAACTAATTGGTTTGCTGCGCAATTATTCAATTCAATGTCTACAACAAATTATTTTTTGAGAATATTTAAAAAAGGTGCGACAAATAACCTTGGACGTCAAAAAACAAACATCTGTTTTTATTAATTGAAAGATAACACCATCATACCATAAAGCTTTTTTTAAAAAAAGTTTTAAACAAAACGTTGCAATACAAAGTCTGAGCAACAATGCAGAAATGGCTGATTATTGAATTACGCTTTTATGAGAACTCGAAAACTAAGCTTCAAAATAATATAAATAACAATATAAAAAACAATTGTTGGAAATTTCAAATATATTTAAAAATGTTTAAAACATTTTAAAATTTCTATAAAACTTTTAATTACTTCTGAAAATTTCTAGCTAGATAATTTTGAATTTTATAGAAACTTTCTAAAGTTTACAAATAAATTTTCAAGTTTGATTAAAAACAGTTATTGGAATTTTTCAATATATTTAAAAATGTTTAAAACATTTAACACATCAATGAAAATTTATAATTGCTTTTGGAAAAAATTAATTCTTACCAACTTACCAATTCTTACCAAGACTGATTTAAAAGTTTTTAAAATTATTGATATTTTAAATTTTTTTTATAGAAATTTTTTCAATTATTATTAAAAATGTTTTAATCAAATTTAAAAGATTCAAGAATAATGTTAAATGTTAAGAGCTGTTTACTCAATTAAAAATTTTTTCAACTTTATATATTTAAAAAACCGTTGAAACGTCTTAAAATACAGCTATAAATAATTTTAAACTTTTAAAAATTGTTTTAAAAATTTTCCATAACCACTTTAAAAATTTTATAAATGTTATTTTAAATATTTTCAAAAATGTTTAAGCTTATAAAAATGTTTTTTAAAACATTGTTGAATTTTTTCAAAACACTTTTAAAATTTATAAAAGTTGTCTGAGAATATTTTAAATTATTATTAGAGATTTTTTTTTAAATTGTTATAATTTATTAAAAAATAAAACAAATTTTAAAGTTTTTTTCAAAAAGTTTTTTTAATTTAATATTAAATTCTATTAAAGTTAATAGGTAGGTTTTTTAAATATATTTAAGCAATTTTAAAACATTTTTTAAAGGCAAAAATGGTTTTGAAAAACATTATAAAATTATAGAAAACCATCTAAAATTCTTATTTAAATTTTTTTAGTATTTCAAAAGTTTCGAAAGACTTTAACTATGCATATTTAACAAATTTTAAAGATTTTTTAACTGTTTTAAAACAAATTTAAAACGTTTTTGAATTGTGTAATTTTAATTTGAAATTTTTTTTAGTGTTTTAAAAATTTTTAAAAATCATAATTGTAAATTTAAAGTTTTTTTTTATTTTTACAGAAATTTTTTAAAATTCACAAATAGTTTTTTAAGTTTATTCAAAAACAATTTGTAGAAAATTTCAAATATATTTAAATATGTTTAAAAAATTTTTAAAAAGGTCACCAAATTTGTTTAATAGATTTTATAAAATATCAAAAATAATCTAAAAATCGTATTAAAATTTTTTTAACAGATTTAATATTATTTTAAATGGTTTAAAAACTTGTGTTTTTTATTTAAAAAAAAACGTTAAAAACTCTTAAAAAATAATTTAAACATTTAACAATTGTTTAAAAAAAAATTTAGTTACTTTGAAATTTTTCAAAATTATTCATGAATATTTTAAGAAATGTATAAGTTTATCAACATTTTATTAAAATTTTTAAAAAATTAAACTTTTAAAATTATTATTAGATGTTTTTTAAAAAACTTTTTATTTTTTTTTAAATTAAATTAAACTTTACATTATAACCAAATTTAAAAGTTTGTTTATAAATGTATTTTAGTTGTTTTAAAACAAATTTAAATAATTTGAAATGGTTTTACTTCAATTTCAATAGTTTTTTGGAGTTTTAAAAATTGAAGCTACATTTTGTTAATTTTTTTTATACAAACTTTTTAAAATTTACTGGTAAATTTATAAATTATTGAACTATTGTTAGAATTTTTGAATATATTTAAACATGTTTTAAAGATCTATAAAAAAATTTAATGGCTTTTAGAAAAAATTATTAAATTATTAAAAATAATCTATTAAAACAAATTTAAAAGATTTTTTTATACTTTTAAAAAACCCTTAAAAACTCTTTAAATTCAAAAACACGTAAATAACTTTCAAACTTTCAAAAATTGTTTTAAAAATTTTTCAAAGCCACTTTGAAATTTTTAAGAACTATTTATAACTATGTATTTTAAAAAATGTAGTTTATACAATCTTTTTGAAGATGTTTTAAAATATATTTAAAATTTTTTAAAACATTGTTTAAATTTTCCCAAAACTTGAGATTTATTAAACAGACTTTTTGGCAAGTAGTAAAACTCAGTGAATAATGCGTAAACTTCTAAAATTTATTTGAAGAATGTAGTTTTTTTTAATTTATTAGAATGTTTTTAAAAAGCATTTTGAAAGCATTCGAACCATATGACATAAACATAACAATGCTGCTTTTTGTATTTCTGCGAGGATTTTAAATTCAAATCGATAATTTTGGAATTGTTACTTTATGATATGGGTACTACACCCATATTTGAAATAGCTAAAGGTAGAAATGTTACCATTTTGAATTTCAAAGATCTCTAATGGCCACTGAAAGCAGCAACTATTTAGCCATTTTCTTATTCAAAGTATAAATAATATTACAAGAATTTGGAACAGCAAAATAATTTATTTCTAATAATTTTACTTATTAGATTCAATGCTGTAAGAAATTTATCTGTGTTAACAATAAATTTTACTAATTCATTATCCGTTTTATCATTATGTGAATAATTTTACAATTTAGATATTTGGTTATTTCACAATTCTGATATTTGCCAAATACCTCTGCCGCCGATTTTTCTAGAAATTAAAAATCAATGAATTGAAGATTTTGCATGAGTGTTATTAAAATATTTAGTAAATGATGCTAACATTTTTATATTAAAATTACTAATATTTTATTACACCACAAGAATCAGTAAGTAGAGGAACAGTAAAAGAATTTATGACTTGTATCAGATTTTTATAATTGCATTGCGCTTTTAAAAGTTGTGAAAGTTGTTTGAAAGACATTTTGTTGACATTAATTTTTATTTTGTTATGGAAAATTTTTAATCATAACCTAGAAATTTGTACAGATCTTTTTTATTCAAACTGTTAATAATTTCATTTTTCTTAGTTTTGATTAAGATAAAATTTGATTTTTACGTTTATATCTTGAATTTATTTATAATGAACAACTATATATACATAAGAACATATTAATTTTTAAAGTTTTTATGAGTTTTACAGCAGTCTCTATCATTAATAATCTTGAAAATTAAGAAGAAGCTGTTTCTATAAATTTTTGGTTCAAATGAATCATTATTTTGTAATATTTGAAAAAATTTAATAAAAATATTGAAAAATGGTAGATGCGCCAAATCAAAAATGTTTTGTAAATTGTTCTATGTATTGTGATATTCTATGGCAGTCGTTATCATTTTTAATCTTCAAAACTAAAAAGAAATCACGAGAAGAAAACGTTTTTCTTTAATTTTGGTTCCAAAGAGTCTTTATTTTGTAATATAGCGTGCTTTTTATTGAAATTATAGTTGATTTTTTTAATGTTTTTAGTTTTTAAAGTGATAATTTTTTTTTAAAATTTCAAATAGTTTTTAAAATATTTAATTTTGATTTAATTATTAAAATGCAATTTTACTTTATCATAATATTGTAACATAAAAGCTGCACAATTTATTTATTTCTTATTTACACTTGAATAACGCTACTTTTCTACACTAATTTTTTTGATTACTAATATTACACTATTGGATATGGACTGGTTCGACTTATAAATTGTTCCTCACCGAGCGGTCTAGAATTGACTCGATAACATCTGGAACGTGCCATTCTGCTACAATATGAGTCATTTATGTTCTGACAATTTTTGATTTTTGAGTCGACTGTATCCGATATAACTTGTTTTAAAATTTTTATTTCAAGTTTAATTGTTTTTAACTATAAAATAAATCGCTAATAAATTTATAAAACAGACAAAAAACTTAAATTATATTATGTATTCCTTACAGTTCTTGAAATATGGCCGACATAACGTGCTTTTTGTTGAAATTATTTCTTTTTTTGCAATTTTATTAGATTTTAAAATGCTGTAACTCTCCAATTTTTTATCTGTAAACTGTATCTTAATATTTCTTCTAGTTTTTAAAATATGATTAATTTTATAATGAACAACTATAGTTTACATTTTAATCGTTAAGCTCTTAGTCATTAATTAGTAATTTTTATTTAATTACTGATTAAGTATTACCCTCGGCCGAAAATTTTTTAGATTTTTATAAACTCCTTAAATTGTTGTAAAAAATATTGGTGAAAAATAATAAATATTTTACGCCAAAAATTAGGAATATTGTTAGCTTAATGTTAGAAAAATGCTAGCTTCTAGTAGATGTCGCTAGTTTAGAATATTAACAAAATTTTTGTTGCAACGTATGTTTAACAGCCTGAAGAGAAAAGTTGTATTCCAGATAAAATGTACGTTGATGGATAAAATATTTATTTGAAATATTATTATTGCGTTTGTTAAGATAAATGGAAAATTAATAAATATATATAAACTTAATAATATTTAACCAATTCTTGTTTATTACTTCTAACAATATTTTTTAATAAAATTTTTTATGTTTTTTGAAAAAGTTGATTATTTTTTTGACAAATTATCAAAATCATAATTGAAATTATTAAACCATAACTAACCCCAAAAATTTTGTAAATCTACAATATTTGGTTAACCATTATTATTTTTATTTTCTAAATTTTAATAAATTGGTTTTTCATTACTTTTAAATTGTTTATTTTGAACTTTTTTTAAAAATGCTTTTTTATGTGAACTTTTAAACGTTTAGAATATAAAGACCAATGCAAATTTATTTAAACCCTATCTGTAAACTTGGACATGTTTCGTTCTTATTGCAAAGCATCAGCAAATTGCGTTTGAATTAATTAGCAGTGACACAAATGGGCTTCTATCTACCTATGTTCCTATAACTATAACTTTTGCAGCAACGTTATTACGCAATGTATAAATTGTTACGTCATTTATTACTTTACTGAAATATATAATAATCATTAATGAAAAGCTCTTTAGTTTAATTTGTCTAAAAATTTTCTGGTTTGCAAGCGGAAATTACAAGATTAGTTCTGTGCTTAGCATGATTTTTATAGTGTTAAGGATAATAAGGATTCAACAAGATATCGGATTCAAAAGCCTACTCAGACCTTTGACGATAATATAAAATTAATTAGAAAATACTCAATCAAACGCGTCAAGTGAACGGTTTTCTATAAAGTAGGTTGAATGAAAATGTTTCCTATCAAAATTAAATTTGGAAACTAACAAAAATGGTGCATCTTTAATTTTTATTAGCAAAGCAAGTGTAATTATTTACATGTAATTGCTTGTCATAGCTCTATCAATGACGATTTTGTCTTGATTTAGAAAATAATATAATTTTGTTAGGAAAGCGTGTTTAGCCCATTGTAATTAATGCGTAAACACCTGTTTTTTCTTTTGAGCAATGATTGTGAAAAAAATTTATTTTAGGTGGTTCTGTCAATATTTATATTAGGAAAGTTAATTATAGGAAGAAAGCGCGTATTGTGTGGGCCTGACATATACAGATTTATGTAAGCGATAGGATGCATCTACAGCACCTACACTTCATCCTGTCATAAAATCTTATATTAATAATCACCTGCAAGAAAATTACTCACACAATGGAAAATAAGAGGAACATGCCCATGTCCATATACACCAGATCAATTATCCTTACAAAATTATAGTAAACAAGTGTTGTGGGCAACAGATTGAATGGAAATTGCAGCATCAGCTATGTTATTAAAATTAGGACAGATTTTCAAAATGGAGAAGATTATTTAATTATGCATTAATTTGCGGTAGAAACCTATCATTCATATTTCGGTTGCAAAAGCATTAATTGTTGCTTCAGCTTTATTTTTTATCCCAGAATGCTGTTGAAAACAACAACATTTTCTATTGCTTTATTATTGTACCGAAAGTAGTTTAATAATAGATTTATTATTGAATAATTTTGGTAACATTTGCTTTGTTATATTGATGACAGGCGCAACAACAGCATTCTCACTGACATTCAAAAAATTTTTTTTTTGACATCATTTACTTACTCGGCTCGGGTTCACGTCATTTCGCTTGCGACACCGAGCCTGGAAATTGCTTTAGATGCTCCAGTTGCTTAATTACCATCGACCAATAGTTGTCACAGTAAAACCGTCAGAGGCGGATTATTATCAGGAAAAAATTTGTTATATTTTATTTTTTACAATGCCATAATAAGTTCCTTTCGTAATCTGTTCTTTTATGCATATTACTTGTAGAGATAAATTTTGATGTTTCACAAATGCCAAGCGTCCCGTGACGACTCACATTTTTTTGTGTGCTCTTAAATGGCTTTGCGCATCTAGATATCAAACTGCGTAAGGGTAAATTTATCGTTCATAGCGTCTACATCAGAAATGATTGGCTACCGGTTTTTCTCAAATTTTAATACAAAAAGTTTAGAATTTTTAGAAATATTTTTTGAACAGCTGCTTTTAGATAAGATATTTATAGTTATTAATCAACAGGGTTAACAATTAAAACTGTTGAGGTTGACAACAAGTCTCAGTTTCTTTGTTTTTTCAAACAAAAAATCAGATCAATTAATATTCTAAAACAGTCTCTTCAAATAAGTAGATTTCATAAGTGGATTTTTTTTGTCGTTTTTTATTAGAAATAGTCTTCATTATAGTAAATTTGCACTCACTTCCGAACGGATAGCACGTTTAGAATAAATAAGTAAAGACGCAAAGCACGTCGAAAGATAGCAGCAAGAAAAAGGTTAAATTGTATCTTTTATTGGAAAAGCTTGCCTGGAAACTGGTTCAGACATTAGTTATTGGCCAATTTACGAGATGAGGGTTTTCTTTTCTATTGGTATAAAATGATTGGTTATCTATTCAAAGCAAACGAATCTGTTTCTTTTCTTTCTTTTTTGTACAACCACTGAACCTTTTAATTTTATAAAGTGATTATTTACCGTAAATTTCTTTTTTTTGTATTTGAAATTGCAGTATTCTTTCATATGTGATTATCCAGGAAACGAATCAATTTTAATTTAAACATTTTACATGAAAAGTTGCTTTTTTAGCTCATTTGTTGTACGCAGCTCTGAAATTTTTTTGGCAATATTTTTATTAATAAAATAGTATATTACGACCCTAGGCCAGAAAGTTGGATTTCCTGGCCGATGTGATAGAAGTGCCGAGGCGAAGCCGAGGCTCTTCTATCACATCTGCCAGGTTATCCAACTTTATGGTCGTGGGTTGTATACTATTTTTCTTGATCCTACGCCGAAAGTTAATTAAAATAATTTATATTAAAGTAGTAGCACGTTCCGAGGCGAAGCCGAGGTGGGGTAGAGGGGGCGGGCCCGCCCGACTTTTGCAAAACTGAGGCGAAGCCGAAGTTTTTGCTGGTCGGGGCGGGCATTCAAAAAAAAATATATTAATAACTAAAATGAAAAATTGATAAAATGGCATTGACAATTACAAATTTTCAAAAACTAACAAATACATGCAAACTTTATTGTATTATTTAACTTTAAATATTATAATTAAAAAAATAATCATAATTCATATAAAATGAATTCAATAGTACATTTTTTCTTATCAAACAATTAAATTGTTTTCTTCTGAGGAGGACAATGAACTTTTATTATCCTCTCGCCACTTTTTATAAGTATTATAAACCAAAAGATAACGATCACCAGATTTTTTTGGAGTAGCTTCACTTCGAACAATTATTTTAGCCTCTGTATCGAAATTTCTTATCGTTGCGCATACGAAACAGTGCACTCTAGTGAGAACGCCTCGTACCTCGAGCCGTCCACAAAAGTCCTTCTTTCTGGACGTTGCGCATACGAAACAGCGCACTCTAGTGAGAACGCCTCGTACCTCGAGCCGGCCACAAAAGTCCTTCTTTCTGGAGTGAACTGCGGCCCGGAAGACCGTACTTTCGGCGGGAGGAGCAAGAAAAATATCTTATATATTTTTCTAGAATGTTATAACATTTGAAAAATTTTCATCGTTTGAGGTTTAATTTCCAAATAATTGTAATTTTTTATTGTTTATATACTTTATTGTCAGCATTTACACTTTTGAAACTTTTTTAGTAGTATGCATTTTCGAAATTTTCTTTCTAGTATTTTTTACAAAAATTTTTAGAAATTCTTTTATGTAAATCTCACAACATTTTCAAATTAAATTTTTTTTTTATTTTATAACCAAATTTTATAAGTTTATAGTTTGATAAAGTTGCAAAAAAAATTAAACTCAACTATAAGTCAGGGGTGAATTTTTGTTTTGATAATACGTTTGTGTCTTTCAGAAACGGGTGGGATATCTAATGAATTAATTCAACAATGAGCATAACGGCGATTTCAGCGCCATCCTGTCTTTAATTTTTTTTTTTACTACTTGGATGAAGAAGTTTACTCTGATTAGCATTATCCCATGCTATGGAATTACTTTTATATTATGGGACAGAAAACAACTCAGACCTACTATGTGACTACAATTTAATAATGTACATATTTACACTTGGGTGATAATACAATTTATATATTAACAAAAAGTTGTTATGAACTCCACCGAAATGTTAAGTAAACAATTAACAAAAAATTGATTCTTGGATTTGCACGTGTTTATCTAATAAAAAAATAATTTGAATTATTGTGACTACAGTGAATTAAGTCCCCAAAGAAATTTGGCACAGAACTCAAAATTGTGTTACTGAACTAACAATCTATGCATATAATCCCTCTTACTTGCATTCATACGCCTCACATACTTATAATATAGTTTAGTTTGCCTTACCAGATGCTCGTGATACAAATTACCTCCTTGATGACAACGTTCTGTCACTGGTGCCAAATTTTCAAGTTCACAGATAATTCAACTGGTGATGATCTTTTCGTATTCTTTTAAAATTATCTCGTGCGGCGAAAATTTAGTAGATGATGGATTATATCAACTAATATAGCCGGAAAATTTGTAAAACCATAACCTTCAAACTATTAACGATAAAACTACAAATAGGAACAATAGTGCAAACTCTTTTTTCTAATACGTTTCTTCTAATCGCCGGATAATATTGTTTGTTTTTGGAGATTCACTATTGTGTCATAGATTATTTATAATCTCTTTCAAAACAAACAGTCGAATTGTTCTAATATTTCTTGTATAAATCCGAATTTATATTTTTTTTGATTGAACATATGGAACAAAAACATGTTTTTTCTACCTTTTAGAATGTCAACCTGAAGTTTGCACACTCTCTAGTCGAATTTGCATAAAATCGTTTTTCAGCGAGCAACCATTGATTCAACCGCTTTTAAATCTTTAAACCATAACAATTTATATGATGAGTGTATTGTTATCTGTACAGTTTTTTAATTTTCGATAAAGAATAATAAAATAAAATTTTTTTCTTAGGAATGCTTATTTTTGTGTGTGTTTTTTCATGCAATTCTAATTTGTTGATTTTTTTTCTCGTTTGATTTTTTATTGTTTCTTAATTTTTCTTATTTTAATTCTTTTGTTATGTTTGCTTTTTGTACCTTGTTTTCTAATTTGCTCCTTGTTTCGTTTCCAATTATTTTTCATATTCTCTACATTATTTACTTCACAATTTTTTTAATATTTTTTTCTTAATTATTTTTATTCACTTTATTTTCTCATCATATATTTTTTCTAATTTTTTTTATCTATCTACTCTTATTTTCTCTCATTTTTGCATCTAAATCGTACAATCGCGATTTTTTCATATATTTTGGCAGCTGCTCTATAATTAAATTATTTTATTTCTTGTTTTTCTTGTTTTTTATACTTTTTCCCCTCTTTTATTCTTTTTATGAAATTTGCAAAATGTAGAAGTTGTCACGTGTCAAACTCAATCGACAACTGAGTGGAGTCTCTTACAAGTCAAGTTATTTACTTGTCCTAATGTCTTAAGAGGTCTAATTTAAAAAAATAATTATACAAAAAATAAATTATAACGTCGTCGGACAATTAGTGAAAATTTATATTAGAATTTAACCTAAAGTAATCTTTCTGAGTTTTAAAATTATTAATTCATTGATTTTGACATCAAATAATGACAGAATCATTGAAAAGTTGTTTAATAAGTATTAAAATTATGACAGCTTTGAATAGTAATTACGTTATTTAGAACCTATTTATGATTTATCGGAGAGGGCTAATAGAGCCCTAGAAATGGAAGCGCTCTTCAGAACATTGAAGAACTATTTAGTGTACAAGGAGGTAGTGAAGGTGAAGGTAGTCTTATTATAATTGTGTATAGAAAGAATGATTGAAAGAGAGAGAAAGTGGTTAAAACAAATAATATAGTTTATCAGGATTAACCACTGTATTGAGTGCCCAGTAAATAACAGTTTGCTCAGTTTTAAATAACAAAATAGTTGGTATTTTCTGCAATGTTGCATGTCAACTATCATTGTTTAGGATTTATATTGAACAAATTGTTTATATAAATATATTTTATACTAAACTAGGTATCTAGAAAGTCTCTAGATGGGGTGCACATAAGATAATTTTTTCTAAAAATTTTATTGAAGAAAACTACTTTTGATCTGGACAACTTTTACTAGTTTTTTAACTGTAAAAATCAAAAAAGCAAACATGGTTTCACTTTCCTAAAAGCTGTTTCTAAGAACGTTCGAAAAGAAAATCATAAATTAAAGATGTAATTGTGTATTAATTTTTTACTTTCTTCATAACTTCATAGCAAGCAAAGCTTGTCAACAAAGATTCTTCTTTAAAAATCTGCTAATTGTAAATTCTTGGCTTATCAATATCTATAGTTCAAGCGGAGCTATTATAAGCACAAACAAGTATTTTTTAGATATTAAAATTGGTAATAAATAATCTATTACAAGGCGCAAGAGTCTTGCATACGGTTAGAATTTGGGCATGCTGTTAGAATTTACTAAACACAGTCTACCTTTTTCTCTATTTGACCAGTTGTCTCCATTTTTAACGTAGAAGCAAATAGAAAAACGCAACATTATTCTTGATTGAAATCTACTGCCACCTCACGATAGATAGAGTAGAGTACCTGAGCAGTAAGCGCACTACTCGCAATAGATCTTATTACCTTTTGTTTTTCCTTATCACCTTAACATCGTTGTCAGCAACTGGACTAGAATTCCGACAATAAATGGGACTGCTAGATTCTGGAAGACCATGATGAAACTCTATGAAGAGAGAAACATAGACTTACATTATCTTGGTCACCTAAGACGCCAGATTTATCGCTCATCGTAAAAGTGTGGGATAAAGTATCTGTGATCAGAATTTGCCGCAGCCACCGATGACTTCAGATCAATTTCTTCATTTAGCTAAACATGCTTAAGATGCTGTACCCCCAAAAAGAGGTAGATTACAAAGAGTATGCACTATATTATAATATAGTGCTTTCTACATTAATCAGACATTCACGGCTACACGGAAACGTTCTTTTTAGGAAAAGACGTTACGTTCTATCGAATAACCCAGATTCGGAGTATTGTTTCTGAGACCACCGACTTGTTATTGCCCTAAAATCCAGATTGATAGCATCTTTCAGGAAATGCAGGAGTCCATTCGCGTACGTTAGTGACTTCAAAAACTGCTAGTATTTTTCAAAATCATTTATTGTATTTTCTTATTTTAACTTAATTAAGATGATTCCGTTTTCTCTGTCACCATTTCTAGAAAATTTTGATAATAAATATTGTTTTTTAGATGTTCGGATTTGAATTGCAGATAGTGTACTATATTAGTGGTATTACTTCATTTGAACTAAAAGTTTAAATACCGTTGAATACATAAATAAAACGCTTAATCACGGTATCAGTTTCATTTACCATTTGCTAAATTATAATAAATTAAGTTGAATCTTCAAATCAGCTCAAAATCATTTTTCATTAGATAGACAGCTTACATTGATACTAATGGAATAATGTTAGCTGGAGGCGGTAAAATGTAAAAAATGACCAATCTTATCCGTAAAATGTACAACACAACATGTTGACTATGATGAAAACTCATTCAAATAAACAAATCATTTGATATGTCAATTGGGGTGATGTATTAGATTTCTGATCCTAAAATCTGTGTAGCCCCGCAGCATTTTTTTTCTCTCAACTAACTGTAGAGGTACTAAATACTTTTTTTTCTATGTTGAAACTGTATTTTTAAATGTTTCTCTTAATTTAAGCAGGATTTCCCTATAGGAAACACTATTTAGAACAGTTTGATTCTGTGTAACATTGATTCGTGCAAAGCTAATTTTTAATTGGAAGTTATTACAACTTACAGCTTACTATTCTAAATTGACAAAATGAGGCAATTAAGCTATTGATATTTTTTCTATCAATTGATGTAATAATTGTTTAAATCATTACATTTGGGTATAGTAAGGAACAAGATATTTAGACAGCAATGAAGTTAAGCTGATTACCAATACTTGAGTGTACAACAGCACTGGATGCTTGAAAATAAAATGATAAAAACCCGACTTGTGACAACCCCTTATCTTTTGATAGCTATGATTAGTGCGTATTATTACAATCTTAATACCAAAATAAATCTAAATACCATGACTCTTACTAGTTACTATACATACTTTTTATACTTAGGCGCTAACGTGACAACTTTGTTATCAGCAATATAAACTTCTATTTTCATTTGTATCTAATAACCTTGACATTTGTTATTTAGATCACAATCTTATTGCATAAAAAATGCTTGATGCTAGGTAGCTTCCAATAGATGTCGCCAGTTTACTATATTAGGGAAGTAACAAGCAGTTGGGTAAATATAGACCCAAATATATCATTGCAAATTTATTCAAATCTGAATCTGTTGCGACTTGCTGATAAGAACGAAACATGTTGAAGTTTTCAGATTTAGCTTAAATGAATTTGCATTGCTCTTTTTATACATATTTGTATCAATCAGAAGTCATTTAAAATCTAATGAATCTACTAATGCTTTGATAAAAATATATCTATTTATTAATGTTTATTTAATTGCTTTGGAATCTTTGGCAATGTGAACTATTAACAGTGTTACCACTTGCCAAAAAGTTTGTTTATTAGATCTCGAGAACTTTTTGACCACATGTGGTCATCAGAAGTTAAACATCAAGCACACATAGTTTTCAAATAAATCATCTTTTAATTAAAAGTAATAGATTTCTAATGAACTAAAAAAAACACGTTAAAAACAATTTAAAATTAAAGATTGTCAAAAATATTGTTTTTTTATCACAAAAATTGAATTTTACAATAACAAGAAAATATGTCATTAAAGCTAATTAATGCATTTAGTATTGAAAAATTAGAAATTAAATTGAATGTAACAGAAGTTACTTTTTTTAAAGACGTTTCTAATGATTTGAAGTATTTAGTGATTACGTGTTATGGGGCTAGTAGCATTAATACTGAGTAGATATAGTTAATAAGTAATTTAACTTTACTATGGTGATCCATATTATAGATAAAAAATAATTTAATTAAACGCTATTATTATTTCCACACCTAATTATTATATTTTTGTCTATTTTTCTATTTACATCCAGCGTAACAGCAACATGCAAATGTATGTTATTATTTGCACAAAGAGATAACAAGATTGATGATAGTAGAAGGTAAACAGGTGGTCTGATAGTATTTGAAGTCATTAAACTTTTATCAAAATAAATACAATGTGTTTAATGGTGTAGAAATTGAGCAATTTTCTTGCATAATGCTGAGATTTAAAGGTTAGAAGGTTAATATTTCCTGTAGTAAAATGTCCATTAGCTAAAATATACATACACATCTTTTGTCTTCTCAAAACTAACAAAAAACATTGAAGGATTATAACAATGTATGTGTACAAAACGTCTAATTAATTGATATTTTGTAGCGGTAAAGTATACGTAATGGTAACAATATTTTGAAGAAATAATAGTGGTCTCAAAGCAGAACCTTGTGTAACACGCTTAATAGCAGAAGCTATTGAATATTACATAAATTCTATAAAATTCAAAGTTTCTTAATCATGCAAACGGATGATGACCTCTAAGGTTGACTCGTGACTAAGCTACTCTGCTATACTTCACTCCAAAGAGATGATTACAATAGATCATGATCACGTTTTGAAAATATCTCACAGATATGCTAATCAAAATCATATCGAAATAAATTAAATTGCTTTCTTCAGCTTTAAACCAACTAATTTAATCTAATCATAAATATCAATTGTACCTCACTCAAAGACTCTTTACAAACAAATGATTTGTTTCAATTCGAAAGGATTGAGTTGACCTATTAATGGGAAAACAATGGGAAGGTTTTTGATGGATGAAATAAATGGCTTTTTAATCGAAATTGAAACGTTGTTGACATTCATAAATTCTCTTAATTGGGATTTAAAAAGTTTATCAAATGCTTCGGAAAGTGATAGATGGTAATCGTTAATATGGAGCAAAGATTATCGACTATTAAGTAGTTTCAAATGTCTGAAACATCTCATTATACTCGCATCTATAATCTAAGAATGATAGATGAGTAAAAGAGTTTGCTAAATGTAAAGTAATTAGCAGTCCTTTACCAAAATTCTGAAAGAAAAACATAATTAAGACATACTGGATGGAAACATACTTCAGATAATAATTACCACAGGTTAGAGAAGTATATGTCCGCTTCTTAAAAAAACTTACGGTGTCAAATCAGGTGACCATGCGGCTGTTTTCTCTATTTGTCGTTTTACAAGCATTTGCTACAGGCTTTTTCGAAGGAGTTAATCTTAACATGTACACCCGAAAGTAAAAAATGATTGATTTCAGCTGATTTATCTATATTACGTTGTACGCTTGAAGGTGTCTCCCATTAATTAGCAGGCAGATAGTGGGTTTTGGGGATGAATCTGATTTGAATCATTTAACAATTTGTCAGGCTTTCAGTGATTTAAGCGATTATAATTGGTGATTTTATATGAGCAATGGTTTTAACAACCTTAGCAAAACAAGTTTGACGAGAGAATATTTTTCAAGACGCTTTTATCTGCCGTATATATCTTTCTGAATAAAATAGCAATCAATTTTGATTTTATAACTTATTTATCTTTAGGTTTTGATAAGCATGTGACTAATTTATTGTTTTCCTCTTGTTTCAGGTGAGTGGCAGCAGTTCGAAATCTGAGTCTTGGAAAGCCGGATTTGGAACGAAAAAGATTTATAGGATTGTCTTTTACCCAAAAAACCTATTCTTACATAACTAATTGGAATAATTATGAAAATTATTACTCTATAATAATAATTTTGGTAGACCAAATATGGTGTGGGTCACTTTCAATCAAGATTATAAAAAAACTTAAGTGGGTCGACTTCACTAAAGAATTTCGTGCTGCCATTCGTAAGATTTGTGGCTTCTATTTTATAATTAGTAGTCGCGAAATTTTATAATATTTATCGTGATGTTGGAGTGTTTTAAGTGGAATTTGATTTTTAATTGGCAAAAAACGATCAATGTTTTTCTTTGAAAATTATTCTTTCCGGGATTTGCCGACTAATCTATCATAATTTTGTGTTGACGTACTTCTTGAGGCGATTGATACCTGGATCGCGAGATAGGGGTTACACGAAAGATTGTTAGCCTGGCTAGGACCTCAGCAAAGAAGTGTAGACTTTCCCAAATGAACAAAATAGCTGAAAGTGCCACCCAACTCAAACTAAACTTTCTAGAGCAATTGAAGGTTCAGAGTCACCAAGAAAAACTTAAAAATGAAATAATATAGTTATTAAGCAATAAAATAAATATTAGATGATATAGATATTATCCACTTTTAACTGGATTATTTAAATTGAATATTACGAAATTATGGAAAAATTTAATGAAATACTTTAAGAATAATTTGACAGTGAAAACTGTGATACTTTTCATGTTATTCATCTATCCACATTCACTCCAGAATAAAGCAATTAAATGCAATTAAATGCAATTAATTGCAATTAATAAATCAGCAATTGGCTTTGGCTGTTCTCCAGTGCTCATACTTGGTGGTGTCAACAAGTTTTCTTGATTTGATACTCTCCAAAATTGTTTGTTGGTACTTTCTCTATATTCATTAATCTGCATTTGCTCCAGAATAAAGCAATTAGTCAACTTTCATCCCTTCCGCAATCACCAAAAATTGGCTTAAGGTCCGTTTTCCAGAGCTTCCATTTAGTGGTTTGGACCCTCAAAAAATGCTCTTATTTTTGATACATCTTAGCGCTGTTTTTGGTTGCTTATCTCTATATTCACCGAACAAGTCACCAGCAATTGGCTTTAGGAACGTTTTCTAATGTAGAGTTTTTATCTGTCAGAAAGTGCTCTTGATTTGATACGTCTCTAAAGTGGTTTGTTGCTGTTTATCTCTTTATTTAGCTATCTACATTTACTCCAGAATAAAACAACTAATCAACTTTTATCTTGGAGACAATCATCACCAATAAGGTTTAAAGCTGTTCTCCAGTGCTCTCAGTTGGTGGCTAGGTTGGTTAGGTTGGTCAAAAAAATCTCTTAATTCAAATTTATTTGTTGGTAGCCAAATCAAGCAGAGAGATGAATGGGTTTCCAACTAAACGTGAGCCAAATAACGAAATCTTGTTAAGCCTTGAGTTGGCTTTTATCTTATTTTTGTTTTAGATACCGATAACTCTATGTGCTACATGATATTATATTTTGGTTCTGAAAACAGATTTGTAATGCTCATAAATAAAGCTTTTCCAGATGATGATATGTTAGACGAAAAACATATAAATATTTTGTATTTTGAGTAAATGTACGGTGTGATTCTAAGATTCGGTGGAAGATTCTAATTACATTCTTGATTGAAATGTGATAAATTCTTCACATTTTTTCCTAGAAAAGGCTAGGTTTACGCTCTCAACTCCAGTGCCCATATATTACAAAATCTTATACCGAATGTTTAATACTGAAATTGATTGGGTAAGAGTCTTCTACGAGATCTATATAACGCTTATCAACTCTTAGTACTCTTACCCACTTTGCTTCAAACGTTTTAGTTTTTCTTACATCAAATGTGAGGTTTTTGGTAACTAAAATACATTCAATTGAAATCAACATACTATTTAGTGGTAAAAACTGAACAAAAGTCACAGCCATATTTCTTCGTGAGACATCATTGTGCTTTGTAACATACACCAAACTTAATTTTTTTTCTAGTATTTTAATTTTTTTTTCTTACTCCGTATAACATAAAAAGACCAATTACAGAAATCCTATTTAGTAGTTTTTCTTTCAAAATTATTAATGTTTTTTTTGATGATTATTTTGTTAGAAGTGAACAGCTTTAGAAGAGTTGCTTTATTCTGATACATAATATGGAAATCACAGTAATGAAAATAATTTAAACAAATTGTTCTGGAGCGGAGATTACATCTCTGTTAAGGGTTTTTGTTTTTGCGTTTACACTTTGATTGCGGCTTATTGGCCAGCTAGTTGTCCAGATTTAAGCGATGGTCAAGGCTGGTTCAATTTCGTGCTTCTACCGGTACTCACTGTAGTTTGATAGTATTTGGCAAGCTTAAGTATACACACCTCTTTAGTAAATGTTTCTTTGTCACAAAAATAGCAGTGTTTTTAGCTTAAAGCAAAAGCTGCTATTATATTACTGTTATTGTGTCAAAATACCAATTTTCTCTCTGTTTTAGGGAAATGAGGCCAAGAGCATTTGAGCTTTTGACAAATATTTGCTGACTTATTACCGTAATTGCTTGAATAACCATTTTTATCCGATATCTTGTCACTTTTGTCGCGGTTTTTTTGTCGACACAAGTACTGCTTTTGGCTTTACGACTTCTTTTTTTTGGGTTTTAATGATTTATAACATAACAGCTTGCAAATCCGGCACATATCAGCGTCAATCCATTACTCTTGGCATGTAATCCAAGCTCAACTCTACCACTTTCTTAAGATGAACCTATCTTTATGGGTGGAGGGGTTTCCATGTAACAGTGCGAACAAGGCAAGACTCGCTGTACGGTCACCGGCCGGTGTAACTAACCCACATTTAGTGGTACACATGGTTTACAAATCACCCTTAATCACCACCCCTTTGACTTCCAAACTCGTTAACCGTCATTTATGAACAAAATCGAGTGTAAAAAACCCGGTTGGTGCAAGTGGTCAATCTAAAGAAATAGTAATTGTGTTTGTGGTGCACTCAACGGAAGAGATAAGGAAGTTGTTCTTGGTGTTATATGGTACGCCTTTTGTTTGACCTGCATTGCTATTTTGATAACCGTGGGAGACAATCTGTTTGTCTTTCTTTTTTGCCATTTTAGTTTCTATAAGCTTATCGCGAACGTTGTAGGCTGGGTTTATCGGTGAGATGTACGTGTTTTATTACACTTAAAATTAGGATGGTTGTCATTTTATGGCAGATACACGAGTAAAATGTCACAATTCTTGTACACTTAATATCGAATCATCATCATAAAAGGCTAATCTTGGTTTGGCTTAACTAGGTTTTAGATCACTACCAAATTACCACGTTTTCTCACGTTTAGATGCGGCTCCAGGCATGGACAACAAATGGTACCGCCTTTTGATAGCCATTAGAAATTTTTGGTACTAAAGATCTCAGTAGAAAAAGATTATTTAATATATATTTTAAAAGTCAAGTGAGGTTGTTATTTGACTTTGTGACAGTCTCTTAAACTTAAATTTAAAACTAAAATTTAGCAATCTGATTGGTAGTTGCCGCGTACCAAAATTAATTTAATAGCGTTCAACATTTAACGGTATTGTACAGAAAGCGGTTTATTTTTCAATGGTGCAGATTGCTTTTAAATCCAAAAGTTTGCTTTTGCTTATCTTGACAACGTTTACACTTGAAAGAACTTTAATGAACTAAAGGTAATTTGTCATAATAACTGTTAGTCTTTGTTCTATGGTTTTTTTTACCTCTGATTGTGCTCGATGCCTTGCTACTCTGTTGTTGAGGGGTGATGGGTTACATCAAAGCATGAGTGATTGCATATAAATTTAATACTAAATGTCCAAACACAAAATAATTTGCTTTTGATTAAGTAGAGAATGATGTGAAATAGGCTTAGAACGTTACGTCCTAATCTATATAGTATTTTCTATTTATTTGGAAAAACCTTCATTTTTCAGGTGCTTTTATAAACGTATATATTCTAAGATTGCTTCGGCAAACAAATCGAATACTTGGGTCTCATACACCTTGAATAATCAACTGGGTTTTTTTCTAAATAGATCTACAAAATAGACGCCAATCACAGCCAACGCTTATTATAGTCTATTTTTTTTATGTCTAAACTAAAACGTAATTTCAAAATAAAAGTAGAGATATGAGCACAGCAACAATAAAAGCTTGTGTTTTATTAAAGTGTTGCGCATCTTTCGGGTGCTTATCCTTCTCTCTTCTTCAAAGGGTTGCCTGCGACAACATGTACAAATGCTAGAAGGCTGTCTTCGGCAACATGTATGGCTCCCTTGACGTATAACATTTTATATTTTTTTGTTTTCACTTGATTTTAATTTTATTTATCATTCTTTTTTTTATTGTCTTCTTTTTTCTTACGTTTTTTTTTTATTATTTTTTCTACTATTTTTTTAATTTGGTTTTTCTTTGTATTAATTATTTATTAATACACATTATTAATTATTATTAGGCGTTTAAATAATATTATATAGCATTTTCAATAATATAGCACTGTAGTATCAAAAAAAAAAACACAAAAACGTACCTCTTACTCCAAAAACTAAATAAATTAATAAGTTATTAGCTCAATGGAAGCATTTTTATTTGCCAAAACATCTAATTTTATCTTATCGATGTTACTTAATCTCATATATAATTTGACATTTGACAACTATCAAAATTTTGTAATATGAAATTCTAAACTGTCTATTAGTGCCACAAATTCCATTCTAATCGTAATTTTTATCTCTCCTTCAAAACCCTGAATTTTAATCTTGTGTTTTGATATCAAGCAAACTTGGCAGTCTTCATTAAAAAAATTTTTTTTTAACTAATTCTAAATTTTTTTCAACAACAAATAGACCAGACTCAATCCATTCCTTACCGATTGTAATACCAAAATTAATTAATTTTTATTGGCTAATGGGGGATGCGGTCATCTTGTTTTATTATTATTATTATTATTAAATAAATGTTAAAAAATAACAACTCAAAGTTTTTCATATTGGTGTCCGTAAATGCATTTTAATTGTGTGAGTTTTTCAGTATCTTTGCCAGCGCTTTTTTGCTCACAGCTTTGGATTTTAATTTTTTTTCTCAGATTGAATCTTGGGTATTTGTAGTAGTTTTTCTAACACGATTTTTGTTTTTATCTATAATTTTTGTTTCTTGCATCATTAATCTGTTTTCTCAATAAATCCTCTCACTTTTTTCTCTCACGTTTTAACCAATTTTAGCAATTTCTAGTTTTGCTTTTTTATGTTTATCAGTTGTTCTGTCAAGCGTGAACCGGTTTTTTTTATATTTGAAAGGGTGTTTTTTTGCAAAACAAACTTGCTAAAAAGTTTGTTTATTAGATCTCGAGTCTACATGATGTCTACATTGTGGTAAATCTTTATGGCAAATGATAAAACTGTGTGAATACTAAATAATAAATCTCTAATATGTGCTATGAAAAAAGTTCTTGAAAAGTTTTTCTTGTTTTTTTTTTTATTTCTTCTAAGCCATTCGTATCTTTAATGTAGAAGTACTAATAGTTGAGGAAAATTTGTGTACCTATACAAGTTTTGATAATTTTGTACTAAATTGATGTACTATGAAAGCGTTTTTTTTAAGTATGTTCTACGCTAACATTGCCTACACTGGCCAGATCTTAAAAGATATATTAAAACAATATATTAGAAATTTGTATGTTTTAAAAAAACTTTTAAAATTGTTATAGTGTGGTTTTATAAGAATAAATTTTTTAAGGTTGTTTTCCAGAACTTCCACTGGTGGTTTGGTCGGTCAAAAAACTTTCTAGATTTGATACATTTCTAAAGTTGTTTGTTGCGGCTTATCTTTTTATTCATCTATCCATCTTTACTCCAGAATACAGCAATTCATCACCTTTGAGCAATAAGCTTTAGGTTCGTTCTCCACTTGGTGGTTTAGTCGGTCAAAAAGTTCTTTTAAGTTGATACTCTCCCAAAGTTGTTTATTGCGGCTTTTTCTATATTTATCAATCTACATTTGCTCCAGAATAAAGCAATTGATCAACTTTCACCTCTCACATAGTCACCAGCAATAAGCTTTAGGGCCGTTCTTCAGTGCTTTTACTTGGCGGTTTGGTTGGTCTCTAAAATTGTGTGTTGTTAGCTAAATAAAACCTTACGTTAGCTTCCATCTTGTAATCAAAAATTATTTTTTTTTATATTGATCAGCATTTATTAGGCAGTCGCCAACTTTGAAGATCTATTTCTATTAAAAATGTTAAAAACTGAGCATTTGATTTTATTTGAAAGTTTAGTTGAAGGGAAGTGGAATGAGAATTTTTGTATAGGAAAGTAAATTGTCTACAAGCATTTCGAGGTTATGCTATTTTTGGATAATTTTGTAGAAATTTAATCAAAAACCACAAGTTTGAGTCAAGAGTGGAACTTTATAAAACATGTTGGTGACAGAGATCAACTAAGAAACCATTTATATTAAGAACATATGTGCAAATTGAAGTGAAAGCTAAAGAATAAAAATGAAGAAAACGAACGTTTTCGATCAGGAAGAATTTGATAATAGAAAAAGACAGAATTACGAAATTGGAACCAAAAAAAACTGAATGGAGCTGCATTACTACAATGGAAAAGAGGGTGCAAAAACTGTATGCAATTTGTATGGCACGTAAAAGTTGAACAAAAGATAAGATGAAATATATAAAAAAACAATGGCCGGAATGATGAGTTAAAATGAGTGGGAAGTAATGAATCGATATAAAAAGGAAGATAAAAACGTAGAAATAAATGATTGACATGTACATAAGTCATAAATTAAATAAGATTTTATATGAAAAATGAGAAAAGAAGAAAGAAAAAGTGTATGTATTGTTTGTGAACCCGAAGACAGTTTTTGTTAGAGTTAAGAAAGCAATCGCAGAAAATTATGAAAGATAAATGAAAAAAAGGAAAGTTGATTGCGAGGGCTAAAATTTTGAGTGGAAGCAAAATTATATTAAAGCACGTGTGTCAAGTGTTAAATTTAGTTAGTTAATAGTAATAATAATAAAAATAATGTTGATGCAGGTAACTTCCTACCAGGAAAGGAGGGTAAGCAACTTAGCTCTTGTCACTTTGTGTAAAAAAAGAATTTGTACTTAGTTTTATGGCAAATTTATTTTGCTTATTTGCTAAATTATTATAGTCAACACGCAAATCAGACGCTATGACTTAAGTTGGAGTTTTTTTTTTCACTGTAACATACTTATATTTTATGATCACTATGTATATAAAAATATCTATATAAAGCAAGCAACGTTTAAAATAAAATTTTACCGAGCTATATTCATATCAAACGTGCGCTTTATATGGCGGCAATTAACGACATTGCGGAAGTTTCTTCTTTGAAATTCATAGATTAAAGTGTATAATTCTCGGCGGTTGGAATTTTATATGACACTTTAATTATAAATGGTGATACCGTTAGTGAGAGATTTTATAATCTTAGATGATATTAACTTATTTAGCAAAATTTAAATTTTTATCTTAATTACATTTGGTATTTTATTATTTATCACGTACATAGTAGGTGAGATAGAACGGAACTATTGAGAGCAAAAATACTGGAGCTTTTCGGAGTTTTGTTTCTGACCCTTTTCTGATGAGTAGATCAAAACAGTTTTTAGTTAATTATTAAAATTTTTTTTATGGTTGGAAAGAAAAAAAATCGATATCATAAGATACATGCAAGATGGGTCATTGGGAGATTTAACTAATCTATTCATACTTGCTGAAAGGTCGTTAGGTGGTCAGGCGGCTGAAGATTGCTTTAAGAGCCTGGCCGAATGAGTGACGTGGGTTCGAGCTCCACCCAGACGAGAGTCTTTTTCTAAAAAGAAGATGTTTTAGTTTGGCCATGGGTGATTGTAAATGTAGTGAGGCACAATAAATGAAAAAGGTCGCCCTGTTAATCTTAATCTTAAATGTTGTCAAAATTGAAACTTGCAGGTAACAATATTGTTTCTTATTAATTTCGACAAACTCACGTTTGTGATTAGGATTACCAATATTTTTGAAAATGATAAAGAATTATTACCTCGGACACCGTTATGCATGGTCAATGCTCGAAATGTATGCTTCCATATATCCCTTTCTTTGCAAGATAACGAGATAATATCAATTTCATGTTTCTAATTTTAACGTCAGAATTTATACCGTGACCAACTTAATTTTTAAAGATAACTATAAAAAGCTAAGCGAGGTTTCAATTGGTTAACTTGTAAATTGTAAGTTGCAGTCTGTTTTTTTTTAATCTTTTTTAGTATTTTTTATTATTACGTGCACAATTTATAAGATGATTTACGTTCATAACCTATTGTAGTAGTAATCTAATTGTGGAATAGTTGCACTGTTTTAGACAATTTAGTAAACTTTATTTTAATAGTTTTAGATACTTTTTTTAAAAATAATAGTTATTTATGTATTTGGAGCCTAATCAGGAAACTCATGAAAGTGTGTTTTTTAAATTCTCGGGGGCTATAATCGACAATTATGCCTGTGGTGCATACAACGTTTTATTCTATTTTATAATTCAAAAAGATTCTAGCCAATATTCAGTATTCCTTGAAGGAAATCAACTAAAAGTTGTGTTCAATGCCAATTTTAGTGTTGTGTAGAAAGTTAGCTATTTTGATGTTGTTAACATTGCTGCGTTTGTTTAAAAAACAATTCATTTTTCAAAATGCACGTTTTAGTAGCAGAAACCGTTAATTCAGTTCAATTTTGCAAGAATTTGAAGCTGCTCAGGGAAAATTGATTCCCATAAATCAAAGGCTTAGTATGTGAAAGAATATGACAAGTTTTGCGAGTGACGGCGCGCGAAAAGTGGAGGCAACATTTACAATGAAAAACTTGTGGTGGCGTATTTATTTCAAATGGTAAAAAATTATTATTGAATAGCTAACGTTTAGTATAGTATTATGCTTCGTTTTTTATCGACAAAGGTTTACAAACCATCGTGTCTTTAGTGTGCCTACTCTAAGCTCAAGAAGATGTTGAAAATTAAGTATAACGTTGACATTACTATAATTATAATGTTGTATGATTTTCGTTAATAAATGTTTGAAACCATTGTTTGAATAATTAAACCAACCGTAGCTTGGCGTATTTTTGACAGATCTGTGCCATAAAAACCCATGTTTGTCTTTATTTGGGCGCGTATAAAGGCGATTATTGACTAAAATAGAATATGTTATGAATTATTTATGTTTAAATAAATTATACGAAAGTAAACAATGCAGTGTATCTGCAGACATTAAGCAAGAGAAAATAAAGAAAATTGCAGTGTGTTCTCCAGACAGCCTGACTATTGAATGTTCGCCAAGAATGTTATACCACCATCAGTATTAGACCACAAAATTTTTAGCGTTTTATCTCACGTATCCACAAAATACAATTGTCTTTTTGCTAAATCCGCAAAATATTCTTTTTTTTACTGTTTGAAGCAAAATTGCCAAAGTGTAATATAAGAATGACTTTTACTTGCTCGAATTTTATATGATTTAACAGTGGGTTCTATTGTCTTAATCGAACCGGGGAAAAACTAATCTTGGCTGTTGCTATAGTGGATCATAATTTTGTTTAGAGATTATTTATACACTGTGTTTCACCTAAAAGAACGAGCCTAACGAACTCTGAACGCAACTCATAAATTTGTCTACGGTAACACTGTGTTCTTTCTATCAGGTAGACCATGTCTAATGAAAAAATAACTAACAAAAAGTAGTGTTTTAAAGTTTAAAATATTTTTAATAGTAAAAATGCTCTTAACAAGTGAACACAAAATGTTCTCAATAAAATCTTACTGCCGCATACCGCAACTGTATTCTTTTGGAAAATACAGAATGGACATACTTCATACCTGCATATATTGCGGATTTTCAGACAGCGTTGAGGAGCGTTTAACATCGTCCACGCAGTGGCAAACCTAGTGTAAAATCTGAAAGAGAACATCACCAATGTTTGTGGTAGCATGGAAGAACATTTTTCCAAGTTGATAAGAAAACTATCTTAACAAGTTGATTTGTCTTTTAGAACTTACAAAGCGTACTAAAAAAGTTATTGGTGTTTATCCACAAAAGGTGCATGCTGTGCATAAAATTTTACCTGTAGATTTTGGTTCAAGGATGAATTATTGACGGTGGTTTAGCACTAATTTGAGGAACAATGATGGTTTTCTTGACTTTTTTTACAGGTCTACATTTATCATGTTCACTTGCTTAAAGATTGAAATATACTGTTTAAAATTTGCTATTAATTATCTTATTTATTGTATTAAATGAATAAACAGTACGATGTGAAGGTGTGCTGTTAACCTCAAAATAGCACACCTTTGATACTTACAGTACGTAAGATTTTTTGCTGGCTTATTTTGGATGTGTGCAAGAAAGAATAGTGCGGTGACCCATATAACACACGAGTTAAAATAACTAGAAATTTCATCCAATATTTTATGTCACAAACGCCGCTTACGCTTCGAGTTTTAACCTACAATTTTGGATTGCTAATTATAAATTTTTTGTCTAAGCGGTTTGAACCTGAACCGTTACACATTCGGCAACTACACTTTTCATCTTTTTAATTAAAAAAAAAACAAACATTTTTTGTTTAGTTCTATAAAGAAGAAGCTGAATTGTTTATTTATTGTTAGCCTATCAGCACTGTTATTTTTGACAGGCTTATTGGAAGCACATTACGCAAACTTTTTTCATTTTTTCAGCCGTCTAATTTTATTACAAGAATACCTAATTGGGACCACAACCAAAATTCGAGAAAGTTAATTAAAGAATCCGTTGATAAGATTCTTATAACATTTAGTAGGGTAGGCGGTCGGCATAACAAATGTTTTTTTTTTGAATAATTTTTGAACAATTTCGTAACTTTTTTGTTCCTTGATAGCCCACTTCAACATGAATTTCAAATATTTGTGTGTATGTTGGGACGATAAGGAATGAATTCTTAAGCAGGTAGTTAAGATTTCTTAATGGTCAGGCTAGGCATCTGTGTTGATTATTTCTGGGTGTAATCATAGGACATGGAAACATAATGGTAAACACATCATTTATTGTCATGTAAAGTGGATGTTTGAGGTACAACAGAGATAGGGTGGTGAGCCTGGGATGGGTGACAAGTTCATCAATTATTTTTCTCGTGTGGGCAGGGCTTCATCTAGGTAATTAATAATTTTCGTCTTATTAAATGTGTCATTCGTATCAGTTGGTCATAAATCACTTTTGTATTAATATAACTCGGTTAGTGTTTGCTATACCACGATTTGAAAGTTGTAGAAGTGACCCATTGTTGATATCAATTTGCAATCTTTACGAAGCAGGGTTTATATCCAACGATTTTCTTAGAGTGATCACATGTGACAAATACATCAATAAACCAGCGTAGACGGTGAAACAATGTCCAGACAAGTCTATTTTCAAATTGAAGGGAAGGAAAGTTAAACGGCTGATCGGTCAGTAGCGTGTGTTACTTTGTTTTGTAAATTTCACAATTAGTGTTTGTTGTGCTTTTGGGATTTTCTCATATGAATACTAAAGTCTTCATGTCGATACTTCATGTGGTAAAACGAACACAGGCGTATTTAACATTTTTCTGTTTTTCTTTTTATAACTAAATATTATAAAAACAAATAATTAACAAAATAAATTACGAAAAAATTAATATCTAATAATATTAAGACAAAACAGGTCGCTCGGTAGTCAGGTGGCTGACGATAGTGTGTTCAGAACTTGGCTGAATGAGTGACGTGGGTTTGAGTACGACCCAGGTGAGAGTCTTTTTCTACAAAGAAGATGGTTTTCGTCTCGCTATGAGTGATTGTATGTTTGTAAATGTAGGGAGCCTAATAGATCAAATAGGTTGCATTGCAATAAATTCCTTGTTAATTTTAATCTTAAATCTTAACACACAAAACAAATTATATTTTATCAGTGAAAACTTTTCAAAATGAAATAAAAAACATAATATTATTTAAAAAAATTAAAGAAAGAAAAAATAATTGTTCATGTTATTAGATGAATTTAATCTCTATTTTAACTTTCTCGCTGAAAGATTTAAGATTCAAGTTTATCTATTCTAGCATTTTCCATGTTTGTCTATCAACAGGCATTTTGATTTCAATTAATAAAAAAATTAACTCTATGATGTAATTTTCCAACCACTTGTCAAGTCAATGATTTTTGAAAAACACAAAATCACAACTGGACTGGTACTGGCAGTCGGAACACAAAACAAACATTTGTTTTTCTTTTTTTGTTGAACAATGAAAAACATGAAGAAATGGACCAGATCCGCTCTGACTATTGTGCACTCAAAATTTGTGCAAATTGTTATTAGGGTAAACAATTTTTTACATTTTGCCAATATTTTTAAATTTTGTGAGAAATTTTAATTTTGTAAAGAATATGATGTCATCATACCATGATATTACCATACTTGTCATGTGATTTGATGTGTTTTCAACCAATAGAATAGACTTTTTTTATCGAACAAGGAAAATTTGCTTCCAGATCTTCTTGTGGGACACGCCATTTTATTATCTTTTCTGCATCCCACTGGTTTACTTGCAAATTGTGTTATCGGTTTTTATATTAATTTAATTTAATATTAATAATTGTGTTTATTAGTGGTTGCTAATTGTTGGGTAATTTTCTTTTTTGCTTTTTTTGTGCGATTATGTTGTGTTTTGTGATTTTGCATTTTTGGTCTAATTGCGTCACATTATAATGGCTTTCGTACCATCTTCATCAACCGGGGGGTTCATACATTACCTGGACCAGATGTGACACGTTACATATTAAAAGTATCCACTCTACCTGTGAGATTTGTGTAATGTCTTTTGTATTATGTTCAACCCTTGCTGTCCCGGAGGTACAGCAATTTTGATGGATTTAAAAATCATTACAGTCTTCGACAAGTAATGATAATGACATTATTATTTATCATATACTATAAAAATTGTTAAAAAACAAGCTTTTAATTTTTAATTAGTTTATAATTCAATTTAAGAATTAAATTAAAAACAAAAACAACAAATTGTGTTTTAAACTAAATAGACTATACCGGGTGTCCCAGAAGTCGCGCACCCCATTGTAGGGATCGAAAGAGAAAAATATTCTAAGACGAAAAGTCCTGAGCCATTTTTTAATCAGACGCATAGGTAATTAATTATTAATTAATGAAAGTGACCAATCAGGAGCGCGCGACAGAAGAATAAAAAGTGAGTGAGTGACCTAGCATCACGTACGTCCGCTGTCCACGGCCGTCCGTTCCCACTCTCTGTCTACTGCTCGAGAAGTCGGCAGTAGCTCTGGCGTCTCACTCTCGCGTCTCTTACCGCCTTCTCACTCACTTTTTATTCTTCTGTCGCGCGCTCCTGACTGGTCACTTTCATTAATTAATAATTAATTACCTATGCGTCTGATTAAAAAATGGCTCAGGACTTTTCGTCTTAGAATATTTTTCTCTTTTGATCCCTACAATGGGGTGCGCGACTTCTGGGACACCCGGTATATTTATAAAATGTAAATAAATATATATTTTAAACTAACATATATTATTGTAATATAGATTATATTATTATAACTATTATTTGGGTTATATTTTATTAACGTTTAAAGTGATGGAGTTCTACCGATGTGATCTGATTTTTAATATTATCAAAAATTAGGGCGTGAGCCACTTCTAAAATTTTGAATTTGTAGTTTAGACTGGTTTTTTAAACTTAAGCTTAAGAAAATTTTTGAAATTTAAAATTATCAGCGCGACATTATTATTAAAGTTTTTGAAATATTATCTAAAAGAAAGCTTTTTGAGAAAAAATTATCGTTATGAATTTAGCGGTTTTATGTTGTTTGTCTTGACTTGAAGATTCTTCACGAATCTGGTAGTTGCTCAATTCTTAAACAATGCAATTTTTTTTATTGGCTTGGTAATATTCTTGCATGTTATTATTGGTACTGTTATTAAAACGTATGTTTTCACACATATATTATGTGTCTGTGTTTTTTATATAGTTTTTTTTTGGTGAATTTAGGCTTACTATTTTGTAATCTAACATGAATAACAAACATTTTCTCTGCATTTAAAATTCTCATAAGTTCTTTTTAATTCCAAGAGACTTTTTTAATAATTTCCGTCCGTTTCATTAAGAGTAAAAACATCCTCCCTAATTCGCACAGGAAGATAAGACGAAATGCGTAGCTATTAAACATTTATACGGTCCATTTGGAAAATTACACATTTCGACGAGCAATTACGCAGAGGCTGCGAACTACGTAATGGACACGTTGATTATACGCACTTCTTAGACTAAACGGATGCGAATAACAGTAAAGAAGGTAAAATATGGCGGTGATTCTGACTGCTTGCTCATCTTCCGACTTTCGTCTTTCTTCCGGAAAATGTTTGTTAGGCCGTCCGGTGACCTGAAAATCAGAAAGATCATTCATTGTTAAAGCTGACCTCGAAAAGAGAAAGCAGAACTCAAGTTGAGGGTGGATTTTATCTATTTGCTTTTATGGTCAAACCAGATAGATTAACGTCAACCGAAGACAAATCGGCCGGTGTCAAGAGGTCAATTGCGCTCTTTTGTACTATTCTTTGTCGAAGAAAAATAAGGCTTTCAATTATTGATGCTTTGTTTGATTCTACAGAAATAATTATCGAGAAATTAGGACAAGTGTAATTTACAAACAAGTTTATTAAAACAATACGATTTAAAGATTTATTGCCGTTTTGCATCTTGTTTGTGGTATTCACCTGTATGGCACGATTTTCTTCATTTCGTTCATAATTAAACCTACAAATCACTTGGACATTAACTATATTAGACACTTTGGGAAACGTGATATATTATTGTTGGTCTTGGTGATTACATTCTTGGATAACCGCTCAATTTTTTCCACCATCTACCATAACTGTTTCCAGTCTGTTGATATTTACTCTCATTAGTCATAATAATGTAATTTTTTGAAAGTTTAAGATTTTTATTTTGAAACTTTTATTTTGATTGAAACATAAAAGTATTTTCAAAGTCAATTTTCCGGCCTAGGCCAGAAAATGCCTCTTTTCGGCCGCTCACAAGGCACCTAGAAAACTAAGCAATGCAGAAAAACTCAGCTACTTGCGTTACACTCCATTACCATAATCCAAGATTTATATAATTTTCTATTGCGAGAATTCTGTTTTAGATGTTATTTAATTAATTCCTACTGTCATTTCTCGCCATTTGTCTACAATTATGAATCATTTGCAGAACGGTTACGTTAATGACTAGTTTTTAATGTCTTAATCACACCTTAATTAGAATATACCGGGTCTCCATTTTACGATTTGTACTGCGATTAGCAGTTTTTTCTTTCATATTTATTGATTTTGATTAACCTAATTAAGGTAATTCATTTGGTTATTTTTTGTTTATCAATGTTATGTAAGAGAGGTTTTAAATTAGAAATTAAAATTTAATCGACTTATTTGTCTACCATTGCGGAGTTATTTGTTTGTTGAATTATATAAAAAGTTATATTATCATTGGTGAAATATACTTACATAATAATATTTATTTCCCTACTATATAGTGTTATTAATAATATAATATAAAAATATAGGAAAAAAATCTAACTTATAATTTTTTGTTTATTTTCTGTTTCTTTGCTTTTCCCTGTTTTTTTTCTTGTTTCCTTATTCTACCTAATTCACTAAGTTCTTTTGTTATTTTTCTTTCTCTTTCTTCGATTCTATTTCATTTTTCTGTCTTTTCATTATGTTCTCTCGCTACCATACCTTTCTTTTACCTACACGCGTTTTTTGATTATGTATTCTAACGTTTCTACATATTTTGTATTTTCTCTTATTTTTCTCCTGTTATCTCCTGTATCTGTTTTCTGTCTCTTCATTCGCACATCTGAATTTTCTTGTTTCTTTATGTCTCTATCTCTGTCTCTCATTTCTCTATTCTCCCACTCCGTCTCAATTTCTTCTACACTGAACCTCCTTTCATAGTATTTTTTTCTTATTTCTTTGTCGGCCTTTCTGTTCATTACTTTGAGTATCTCACTTTGAGTATCTTTTTACTTTTTCTCATGCTGTTTTTAAAACACTATTATTAAAAAAAAGTAATAAATGGTGTCATCTGTAATTTTTTTGTTTACACATTTTATAAATCCGTTGATTTGATAATTTTTTTTTAGATTATTGTTATCTCAAATAGAATACAGTGTAACCGCTTAAATTTGTTGATTTATATTTAAAATATTCAAAGATTTTCAACATTTAATTACAATGGGTTTTTGATATCTAAAACAGAATTATATACAGTGTGATCAATAAAATTTAAGGGTTTATATTTCTAAAACATGAATAGATTGTCTTTGAAACAATAAAATATTAAATTGTTTTATTTTTTGCTGATAAGACAACTAGATAAATTATTATTAGTTTTCCATATTTTTGCTATTTTGGTGAGGAAACTAAAAAAGACAAAAAAGTAAAGAAAAATGTTGCTGATGGGAGAGAATTTGATGATGGAAAAAACCAAAGTAAACATAAAAAAATGCATACGAATTAAGATTTTTTTTTGTTTTTGTTTTTAAAGTTAGTTAAAAAATGAAATGGGACTGAAAAACAAAAGATAAGGTGAAATATTAATAACAGAGAATTGTAAGATTTGAAAATTTAGTTTAAAGAAACTTGATTAAAAAAGATAATTAAGGAAAAAATTTAAATGCTATATTTCATAACGTAACTAAGAAAAAAAACTAAGAAACAAATTTGTGAAAATACATTGACAAATCTGATAAGACAAAAATATTAGGCATAATTAATAACATAAATAAATTGAGAAAATACATAAAGAAGTAGAATACGGGCAAAAAGATTATGTAAAAAAGTTATTATATAGTTATTATGATTAATGGTGGATAAGGATAAATAGCGGAAGCAAGAGAAAGTATACAAGGAGAAACAAAAAACCGAACAGAAAAGAGAACAAAAATGAAAGATAAATAAAAATAAATGCAATTTTAGCATAAAATAGAGGGAAAAAATAAAATGTTTATAAACGAAAGAAAATGAAATGTTATGATAGAAAAGAATGGTGAATGTGATGATAGAAAAAAACTAAAGCAGAAGATTTGATCAAAAAAAATTGTTGATGAAGAATACAGTGATGCAGTAACCGATAAAATTAGAAAATTTTTATAAATTTTTGTGTGAATATTGTAAGGAATAATTTTCGTCTCTAGCGTGGTTTACACATCGAGTTACCGTGCTTATTCACACTTTTATTTTCCTGTCCCGATGACGTTTCCACTGATGGAGTGCGAAACGTCTCCAATTTTATCAAACTTTTCGACACGGTCTTTTCCTAAAGATGTCAATATTTCAATGACTTCGCGCCGTGAAAGTCTTTTTTCTTCTATTGTGTGGAATGCAAAAATTAAGACACAGTTGAAAAATCAAGTTTAAAAAAAAAGATAATAAATATGAAAAAGTGGAATTTCTGTGAAAAGGTGGAAAGTCAAATATTGCACAAAAATAGAATAACTGATGAAATATCAAATGCGCAATAATGGGAAAAAAACAAAAAAAAATCAATGGGGCAGAAAAAAATAACAAAAAAGACAAAAATATGAATAAGGCGTAATTGTATATAGAAGAAGAGATTGAAAAAGTTAATGATTGTTTGTTGACCTGAAGGCAGCTTTCCTTAGAATAAATAAAAAATTGTAGAAAATAATAAAAGAAAAATCAAAGGGAACATGAATGCGACTGTAAAAAAGATAAACAAAGAACAAAATATGAACTTGGACCGAGTGGAAGAACGTATAAGTTAACTTGAACAGAAAAGGGTTTAAAACAGAAAAGGGTTTAAAACAAGGGTAACCGCGGTTTACTATTAGGTAATCAATGGTAATATAAATAATATTAATGATGCTTTGTACAAGTTGGTGAAGGCATTCATGCATAAAGGCACTCAGAGAGTGCGCCACCTAATCAATCGTGGTCAAGATTTTAGTGGTATGGGGCAGCGCACCGGCGACGCTACTAAAAATGATAATAAATAAACTTTTACAAGCAAATATTGTTTTTTTATTTAAGAAGTGTAAACCCACGATTAACTTCAACAAATAGATCTTGTTTTGCAAGTTTTTTTGTTTTAATCATCAGTCTTCTAAAATTGGCTCCGAATCAAGTAATTTTTCGTTTGCCTCACCCAAAATCAATAAAGAAGTTGCGTGAAGTCTGTATTTTCGACAGATTATTACCCGAAACCTGCATTAAGACGAAAGTTACATTAAGTGCTTTCGAATGGCTTTATTAATTACTCTCCAAAAACGACGAATGATGTAATTACGCTGTTTTTATTACTGATTTTAAGATCAAAATTTACTACGGATGTTTCTTTCTTGGGAGAAGACGAGCTACGGATAAAATAGGAATATGGGGGTTAATTAATGCAAAAAAGTGTAAAGGAGTGGAGGGTTATTTTTGTAAATACTATAGACCTACATGATTTTTGATAAAGCAATAGTCTAGTAGTGTGCTTGTTGGAATAATTTAAATTTAAGATATGAATAAAAAAGAAGAAAGATGTTAAAAAACTACATTGTGCTATATGCAAGAAAAAAAAAATCTAAAAAAGAAAAAAATTACCGAAAAATTAAGGTACTAACAAGGAAAAATACAAAAAAAAAATTTAAATGGCAGTAAAATAGAAGAAATTGTATGTTAAATTAAAACAGATAGAATAATTAAATTTGAAACTAATTGTAGAATAATGAAATGAATAAAAAAAATTGTTGTTGGGAATTTAATTATGTAAAAAAACGAAACTAAGGAATTTGAAGAACAAAAACCTAGATAAGGTTAAGCAGAAATTGTATAAAATTTAGATTGCAGACTTTAATTAGAGAATTGAGAAAAATCAAAGAAAGAAAAAGGTCAAAGAATGCAGAAGATTATAGATAAAAAAAAGCTATATAAAATTAAAATCCAAAGCACAACAAAATCGTAATGAAGTCAGGAAAAAATAATAAAGGTAATATAAAAATAAAATTTATATAAAACAAAGTATGCACAAGAGAAAAATTTTTTAGTAAGAGTATTTGCAATGAAGGGAAAAACAACATATGCAAAAAATAAAAAAGACAAAAACAAAAACAGAAATTAATAAAATTAAAACTTTTACTACGTCAAGGCAAATTATATAAAGTTACTCTCTCTGCCACAAGTGACCTTCTACCGACGAGAAGAGGGTGTAAACAGCCAAAGGGTGTGCAACCTAACTTTTGTTCCTCAATATTCTGTGATTTATCATCAAAATAAATTAAGTATCGACTACAATTTCAGCTATCATTTCAACAGCAAAACAACTATAGATATTTGAAAATAACTGTTAATGTCTTTTAAGTAAACTATTAGGTTTTTGAACTTAAAATAACACGATTTTTGAAATGATAATAAGCTGACATCATTTTTAATGGAGGTATTAACGTTACAAGCATGAATTATGAAGGTGAGTGCTGCGGGATGTAAAAATGTAAAGTAACTTAAGGAATTCCGTTATTTTATCTTTTTCCTTTTTCACTTTTATTAATTTGTTGTCATTTTTTATTAATTCGGTGACAATTGTGCATTAATGTAGTAGTTTGGTAAGCTGCAATTATTATGTCGAATATTTAAAAAAAATTTACGATCTTTGTGGAATCTGGTTTTCTTAGCAAGTTTTAATGGTATTAATTAATTTGTTTGCTAAAATTGGATATTATGTGAAAACTGTTTTTAGTTGGTGTTTCAAGCTGCGAAAGCGAGAGAAAGTAAATGGGTGTTGAAGTAGACACGACATTTTTTTTTGTTCATGCTGATAAAATAGACAATTATATAACACTTATACTTCTGCAGAAAGTTTAAAAGATTTCAAACAATTAACATAAGTTTTCAGAAACTTTAGTTAATCTTTTTTATCTAAAATTACAATCTTTGTTAATAATATCTCGTTAGCGCGCATTTTGTCTGAAACGTATACCTAAGATATTATTTATCTACTTTGGTTTCATATCAACAAAAGCAAACTAAGATTAAAAAGAAATTTATTTAAAGTAGATCCGTATAATTTTACATAATTTGTTCTTATTGGAACTCTTAAAACCCTATTTATTTATTTATTTTTTTATATTTTATATGTTTAATTTCTCAATTAAAACTATCATATTGTACTTACCAAATCAAATTTTCTGAAATCTTCAAAACGTTTTTGACGCGTCTCTCAGTTGACCATTTTGTTTAAAATCTGCGCAAGTTATAGTAAATTTTTATAGTTTTTTTTATCAATTCGGCTGGGAAAAATCTGATAAACTGAAAATTACTTTCGTTTGCTGTAAGTATAGTAAATGGGCACTATTGACGTTATCTATAACGTTGAAAATAAATTTGTTTCTTAAGTGTAATAATTCAGACGTGTAGGCTCGAAATAAATCGCTTCCAACTGTATCAATATACGAGAAAAACAAGTTTTTTTATATTTATTCATAAATAAAATTGATCTTGTATTTATGTAGATCGTAAACGCCAAAGTTGAATGTAATTTTAATTGTTAATATACTTGGTAATTTATAATAGTGGCGGCGCCGCTTAATAAGATATATCAATTTTTATTGGCTATTTTTAGAACTGCTGTGAACATTTTTTTCAGGTCATTCGGTCACATCTGAAAATAGATAGATAGGTTCTGATTTTGATTCCAATAGTGGACTTATTTATTTTTATATTTATGTCTTGCATAAATTTTGCGGATGCGCCACTTAAAAATGGTTAAATAACGATTAATTATTTGTCTAAAACTTTGTTTTCCAGGGCGGTTATGTTTTACAATTATTATTGGTAATAAATATTCACTTTTAAATAGTGCAAGCAATAACCACTTGCTACATTATCATCAACAATATCTCCTACAACTGAACCCGAGGCACGTATTCACACATAATGTACCTGTTAACCTTAAACTTTACTTTAGCTCAAAGCACGTAAAAATGAGAAAAACATGTTAAAGTTATTGTACAAAATGAAATAAAACAAATAGGTAACATGAAGGAGAACAAAATTAAATGAAAAAAAATCAATAAATAACTGCTGTTGTCACTCAGAATTTTTGATGTAATATGTTTTGATGTTTTTGTTTTCTTCTGTTGTGTCTATATACCCCTCGGTCTCTGCATTTGAGCGCCAGCCCCCATGACGCTTTAATGTTAAAAGATCAGCTCCCAAATTAGGAAGCAACGCACCCATAATAATGTTCCGTAAATCCGGCTAGATTAGGTTATTGAAGAAAATTAGCAAAATTTTTGGGCGAAACAGCAAATGCCTTTATACCAACAGGTAAGTTTATACATCTCTGGTTCCTATAATCTAAAGAAAAGGTCTACGGCTGGCGTTATTAGGGCAAAGTGCACCATATTTTCGAATCAATTCTAACATGTTGACTCCATCAATTTCACCTGACATGTTGTTAAGTTCTTGGATCCTACAAGCTCTACAAGCTGCTCTATTATTAAAGCAGCTTTGAAATTAACATTACTTTGAAAGAATAATTTAGGCATAAAAAGGGTACAGTTAGTACCTACAATAACAAAAACTTACCATTTGCTTCTTTCCATTTGCTAATATTTTGATTAGCGAATTTGCGATTTTTTCGCTATTCTAATTTTCGATATTCTTCAGATTTTCTGTTCCGAAAGGCGATTAAATGCACGTATTTACTGATGTCAACATTCTTCTTCATTTTTATTATTGTTCTAATCATAGAACAAACAGCCCAAAACCTCGCTGGTTTATACTGTTCAGATAAATGATCAAGCACCTCTTGGATGGTACGTTATGGGGTACGCCAGGGTAATAACTCTCTTATTTTTTAAAATCTTTGCGGAATTTATGTTGCAAAAAGCTCTAGACGGCTTTGAAGTAAGAGCTAGTTTTGGTGGTGCCAGAATTTCTGGTTTATGTTTTGCAGGTAATCTGGTTTCTTGTTCAAATAAAATCACTACTGTTTTTAAAAAAACCTAGCTAGAAATTAACAGCGCGGGGTTTGGTCCCCAGATCTATTTTGGTTTATAACTATACCGATGGGCACCTGTCCTTTAATAGGCTGCAAAAAGTTTTCTTTATTCTATATCTTGAGGCCTTGATTAAAAGCATAACTAGGTTTTCAAAAGTTGATAATCATAGACCCGTTTAACTTGGATGAGATTTAAGAATAACAATATGAGATTTTCTACAATCTTGGTTTTTTCTATATTCCGGAACGCATGCGACACCTGTATGGTCTAAAAACGGAATAAACGCTTTCCAACTGTGGATTTGAAGGCTACTATTTTAAATTTTTGTTCATAATGAGATCAGTCCCAAGCAACGTCTCGAAAGTGGTTCACTCTTGAATTTTAAAGTTTTTTAACGTAGTATTTTTTTAAACAGCGTTATTATTTAGGGTAAACTTTAGGGCCGGCGTTGCAGAACTTTAGAACGTTGGGTTGGCATCATAAATTAACTTTTTAAAATACGATATACTGTTGTTGCTCACATAATAAAATTGTTGATCACATTATCCGAGCTACTGAAGTAAACCTAGAACATCTGTAAAGATCTGATGAGAGACAACTGGCATTATAACTATTCTCATCAGCAAGAAATCTTAGTTCAGTAAAAGCCTATACACTTTGAGTAGTCGTAGATTGTCGAAACGCTGTTGTTGGCAAACTAATTTTATAGTCCATCTTATTTGTTTTACATATATTTAATCCATTTGGTTTATGTTTCTGGTCAAAACTAATCTTATCATGATCACATTAAGACCGACAAAGTTGACAAAAGGTAAAAAAAACCCATAACGCTGCGTTTTAATGAAATTTTTAGAAGTATTTGACTCTAAATTAAGACTTTGCTTACATGATTTTGTTCTAATCAATCTTTAACGCCTCATGGCATTTCTTTTGTTTGCTAATTTTTCTCGAGACACAAAAAGCACACTTTTCAACTTTTCAGTAGCAGAACTCAATTACTTGTTGTTTCTCAAATTGTCTCTATCTTAATTCAAGAAAAAGCAATCCAACTTTTCCGTTTCCTTTCAAAAGTTGGCGCTAACAAAGTCTCGCAACTCGAATCCTTTTAAAGAAGCGAAACTTATTTGTTTGCATGTTGGCAATCTTGATGGATCAATCAATTTATCATCAATATCACATCATCATCAGTGGTTAAATTAATGAACATAAATCTGTCTCGGTGATATTATAAATCGCATTGATTTATAATGGTTTTGAGCAGACAGGTCGGGTGGCGTGTAGCCCACGCGACACCTTGCGGTTGCTTGTGAAACGCCTGTCGATTTTAGATAAGTTAATATCCGATCTGATGTTTGGTGTGAGTGAACTGTCTGATAAGAGATATAAGAGCGCGTTTTCACGTAGGATGATGTCTGGAGGGATTGGGGAAAAAATCTTTAAGTATATTACTTTTATTGACGACCCTGTAGATATGTCATATAAGGTGCGGCTGATGGCGATTGTGTGTTTGGTGTGGTGGTAGGTCGATAAATTCGCATGTGATTATAAGGCAGACAGGTAAAAGGGGCAAATTTGTTTGAATTATAGAGCAGTTTTCATTATCTCTTCTGTTTATTATACCTTTCATCCTGATCTACCTACGTTTGATATAAAAACCAATCTAACAAATGGAGCGCCACCACGAACAATTTGAATTTTGTTGAAGGATTATTGGCATTTCTTAGAATCTAAAAGATTTTATCCTACGTAGATTTTCTACTATGAGTCAAAAACTAAAATACCAACAGGTTTTTATAGAAAAAATCTCTTTTAAAACGTGATGATGATTGGTTTTCTGCTGAAGACAATTTCTGAAGGCTGGCATGGCTCTTGTCATTATTTTTCAAAAAATTGCTTTATGGTTTCTTACTGATAGTTTTCTCTGAGGTACAGGGTTAGAAGCCGATTGAGGAAAGCCTCAAATTTTATCTTCATAAAAATCACAAACTGTTAAATGAGGCAATCGTGCGGACCAAACAAATTTTGGTTAATTAATTAATTAATTAATTCCAATTAATTAATTGGAAACTTTCTTTTAAGAATTATCAACGTTCTTAAGCAGTGAAATGTCTACTAGAAAACAAAGATTAAAATACAGACAAGTTCTTAAAGAAAAAATTTCTTTTTTAAGTGGGAGCCAAGTTTTTTTCTGATTGATGTACGGCTGAAGCGGGGTTCGTAAGGCTGTCATTGCTTCTGTCATCATTTCTCAAAAAATAGCGTTATTGTTTTGTTCTGAATGTTTTGTCTAAGATCTACAGTTAGAAACCTCATGAAAAAAACCTTTGATTTGAAGTATGTATCTCTTTAAAAAAAAAGACGATGTCAAATCAGGTAATCGTGCAGACCTATGAATTTTGTTAATTGGCTTGAGAACATAACTCTCAGAATTTTCAACGATTTGGAGCATGTTGAAAAAGAAATGGTTTATAATACCATTTTTGGCAACTGCACTTCTATCTTTTTATTGCGCAGAGATCTTTTTTACGTGGATTCTATTGTAACTATACTATGTTCACGTTAACGATAAAGCTGGAATAAACAAACAACACTGCATGATCACCTCGGGTTTGGTATCCCAGGGTCGGGTGGTATAAAAATTATTTGATGGAAGGACCAGATAAAGGCGTAGCTTGACTGACGAGACGGAGCCTGAGTAAGTACTTTTAAGTTATAGTTCGGTTTTGTTGTGAGAAACGTTATCAGATGACGCATAACATGAAGAGCATGCACTTCTTGAAGACAGCCCTGTAAGAACAGACACGCCTGTTGTGGGGGGAGATTACGTAAACCGCACGTGATAGTGCGTCCAGCTTCATCTTTAACGTGAATATAGAATAGTACTTAAAATTCCGCCTAATTACAAAACCGTTCAAATAAAAGTAAATCTTATCGCTGCATGCGAAGAACATAGCTTATGGTACAGTTTAAAAACTACGCAGAAAGAGTGAAGTTTTATTAAGTGTTTTGCACTAGTTTTTTGACTTAACAATCTTGAAACCGCAGAGTGTTTGCATGCAGAGAGTCTTCAAAATTGCAGCAAGTTTGTTTTACAGCTTTTAAATTTTCAATTTTTTAAATACTACTATGTTCACTAGAAGACTTTTTTGGCTGTGCTAATGCTGTTTTTTTTTTAAACTAAGCAAGCTAACGCAAAGTGGTTTCAGGGCCCCAAAGATACACACTTTTAAAGTATTATTCTCAGGTATCAATCGGGGTGCTTACCTGCAAGACCCTAGATGTGTGTGATCTCATCTCATTGCTAGTGTCTCAATTTCATTCTACTCGAATTCTCTTCAAGCATCAATTATTGTAAAATCAAAGAAAACGTGGTATTTTAAGGTTTTGCTGCAGCATCACTGTCAAACAAAGTTGTTTTGTCTTCAGTGTTGATACAGCACCCAATATGGTTACGTTAAAAACCTTGGCATAATTTAGACATAATTTAAATACGAACTAATCGACAACTAACTGTGTTTTGCTCTTTAATTTGATTTCACACCTCTTTTATAGTAATCTTGCCACACAGTATGAAACGTGGAACCAAAAGCTCACACCATGTTTTGTTTCTATGAGAGACGTGGAACCAGAAAGCTTTCGGATCTGGTGATATAACAGAGGATGAACGATTCAAAGTTTGATAAATACAAATAAACAAAAAAAGCTTTATCTTAAGGCTAAAGGTATAACAGACATCCTGTTTCTGTTTATGAAATAATATTAAAATAATTATAATAAAGGGTTAAATTACTGATTTCTAACCATTATAAAAAAGGTTATTTAATTAATTCCTAACATATATTTTTATGTTACAAAACTAAGAAAATTTACGTTTTTATAGATGTTATTTATTTTTTCATTATCATTTCAGACTGCACTTGATTAAAAATGTAATCTGCATCAGTCTAATTGTTGTAAAATATAGAAATCCTGACGTGAATTACTGTTATAATTAAAAACCAGTAACGTAATCAGAGAATTAGTCAAAATAACATCATCAAAGCAATAAAATTGCTTCATTCGCTTTAAAAATTTGGAAAAAAACGATATGACTACCGAATAGCCAATTACTATCAGAATTTGATTTGTTTCATCATTTTGCCGTTTTTGTATTTTTGAAAATTATGGTAATTGCGAACCTTTATGAACGCCAAGCTTGCAAAATGCCGTTTGTATTATTTAACGGCTAACTACTTTTATAGTAGTTTTACACAAATGGGCTTTGGTATGTAGAAATTACTTTTGACAAATAAAGCTTGGGGATTAAGTATGTACAAGGATGGTATTAAAATCAAGATGGGAGGTTGGAGACGCAGCAAGATTGTTTGTTTTGTGTAAATTTAAAGTTTACGAGAAACAAGATGGCAAATTGGAAAATTTTAGAGATGCTAGTTCATTTACACATTTTAATTACGATTATCCGAGTTTTTACTCGGCGTAATTTTTGAGCTGACGCATTCGAGTCATATCGGTCTAACAAATTTTTGTATATATTTAATCTGACGCGCTTGAGTTACTTCTTGAACCCCATCTTGGGTTGTCTTTATATATATGATCTGGAACAAAAGCTTTTGTATAAAGACTTATGATATATTGTAGACAAAGATGTTCGCACAGCTCATGGAATGCACAACTAGGGTTTTCTTTAATTTTATGGATAATCCGGAACTTTGACCATCCGGCAAATGTCTGTTTCACTTTGTTCAGCATAATTGAACTTCTACTGCTGTTATAATATAATTTCGATATCGGCTTTTCTCGTTTCAACAGCCCCAACTTCTGTTTGCTTAACCTTCCAAAATTATTGAAATCAACCCTTTTTGCGTGAAGCTTTGGATAAATGTGGCGCCTATTCTACCATTAAAATGAAATACTTTTAAACTTTTGATATACTTCCGATGAACAATAAATAGATAGAGGATCTAAAAGAAAGAAGTTAGCTTCTTTTGGAATTGTGCCAAATGTGACAACTGACAACTTGTTTCGTTGCCAAATATGAGATTTAAATCAGTGTGTTGTGTGGCTATTTTTCATAGTTCTAACGTCAAACTGGCACTGATTAATTGAAAATTGCAATTAGGCAAAGCGTCAATTTGACAAGAGGCAATTTCGTAGAAGAAATACCGATCTACACACGCAATTTAGAACTTTCGTGAATCGTGCTACAGCAATAACATTGCAATTATTTATGAAAACGACACACTTAGACTTAATAAATTAACTTTATCAGCATCAGGTGCTGTAATTAAACTTAGAGTCCTTCACCGTGACCGAGTCCTTTCTGTTGTTGCTTTGACCTATTCTTGCTCTTTCTGTGCATGCCAAACCTACATCATGCATGCCTACCCGCAAAAGAAATAAATTGTAGTAACCGATGTTATTTTAAAATTAAGTGTTCAGATGTGTAAATACAAGCTTTTTTCGGACAATTTAAACAAATTTATAACTTCTAACTGGTTTGGATTTCAAAAATGTTTGGATGTTCAAAATATTACTTAAAAACACAAAAATGTATGTAATATATTTTACTTACTACTAGTGAGAGCCATGAAAGTACAAAACTTGCTTATACGAAACAGGATATAGGATTCACTATCTTTCGTAAACGGTTACAAGAGAAAAATAGAACTCACAGACCTGAATGATTGCTTTCAAATCTGCACTGCGAGCGGATCAATTTTGAATTAAATATTGTGGACATTGAGTCTGGAACCCTATTCTGGGCAAATTGTATCTTATGAGGCTCAAAAATGTCATCTATGTATCTCCAAACAGCTACAGGATATAGTATTTTTACTCTGTAGTAAACACTTACAAGTGAAAAATTGAAGTCACAGACGTGCTTGATTGCATTGAGATCTGGACTGCAAACGGGCTAATTCCATATTAAATATTGTGGATATTTAGCTAATCGACTCTAGCTATGTGAGAACGGGTATTGTTCTGCTGTAGAATAAAGTCAGGATCTGTAATCTTAAAGTGCTTTAAAACTTTATCTATGTATCTCCGAGCAGCTACAGGAGATGGGATTCTTAGTTTGTAGTAAACGCTTACAAAAGAAAATTAGAAGTCACAGACGTAAATGATTGCATTCAGATCTGGATTGCAAGCGGGCCAATTCCGTATTCATTATTGTGGACATTGATCTATTTTAGCTATGTGTATATATTCTGAGCAAATTGTATCCTATGAGTCTCTAAATCTTTATCTATCTATCTCCCAGCAGCAACAGAATATAGGATCTTCAGTCTCTACTAAACGCTTACAAGAGGAATTACAAAATGGAAGTCACAGACGTGCTGGATTATATTGGGATCTGGACTGCGAAGGGGCAAATTCCCGTATTGTGGACATGGTTCTAGTCTAGCTTTGTGTAGACGAGTATTTTTCTACTGTAGAATAATGTCTGGAAACATATTCTGGGCAAATTGTATCTCATGAGGTTCTAAAATTATATTTATGTATCTCGGAGCAGCTACAGAATTTAAGATTTTCAGTCTCTAGTAAACGCTTGCAAGAGAAAAACTGAAGTCATCGACGTTTTAATTGTATTGAGATCTTGACTGCGAGCGGGTCAATTGAGTTTTTGAAAAAAAAAATTATTGATTTTTTTTATGTATTTTAAAACTTTATTATTATTAATACTGATATTTAATGCAAAAAACTTTTTAAAAAAATTCTTAAATTAGTTATAAACAATTAAAAATTGATAAAATTTAAATATAAATCACGTGACTATAAACGCGCTATGATTGGTCACCATGGTTGTTACGTCATAATGTTGTAGCTATTCAAGTATTTAATAACAGTACAGCGTTGACGGCCATTACACGTGACTAGACAATAATATTGAAAATTTATTCCTATTCGCTCAGTGCGAAGCCATGGTGGGGAGAAACTGATTTACCGTCAGCGCTACCCGTGGCTATATCCGATACTACGGGGGGCTGTTTTTATATTTTGAGTTAGCTAAATATACAAGTGAATTGTTATTTAAAATTTATTTAAATAAAATAATACAAAATGAGTCACAAAAGTTGTTGTGTTGTAAGTTGTAAGAATACAGGTAGAAAAAGTGCTTGTCATTTTTATAAATTTCCAACAGCAAGTTGGAAAATAAATCAAAGGAAAAAATGAATAGCCGCTGTTAGGAGACAAAAGTAAGTAGAATCATAACCTTACTATCCGTAATAATAAAAATCTTGAAAGGAGTAAAACTTAAAAAAATAGTAAGTTTAGAAAATGCTAGGAAATATTATTATTTAAAAAAAAAAAAGTTTTTAAACATTTTTAAATATAGCATAATTATATATTAAAAAATAAGATTAAATTTTTTTATTATAAACTTTTCCTTAATTATTTAAGATTAATTTACTCTTTGCCACTTATTATATTAAACTGAAAGATTATCCATTCCAATGATTATAAATTTTAAGTATTAAATATTAAAAATTTTCTATTTTCCTTGCAGTATTGATGGCTCATTGTGGACTCCAAAGGCACATGATTATATTTGTAGTGATCATTTTATTGGAGGCCAAAAATTTGATTTATTTGATTTCAGTTAACCTATCTTTATGTGTGCTAACTTCTATGCTACTTTTTCGATATTAACTATACTTACATTTTATTTTTTAATGCACAAGAACACTTTACATTAACAAATATTTATTATAAATATTCTCTCTAATTAAAAAAGCATTTTTTTATTTATCATTCGATATTATTATTATTACAATACTTAGTAAAATATATTACAATAGCCCCCTGTAGTTCAAACGTACCATAGCGCTGAAGTCGCGCACATAGCGAATAAAACGAGTTGTTAGTTGGTTCCGATTAGCTATGTGTGATAAAGAATTTATTAAAGCAAAGTCTGATAATATTCCTGATGTTGACATATTTATGATAACCAATTTTTTAAAAAATGATGTTCGGTTTAATTCTGCTGAAGTTCGAGGTGCTAAGACATCAAGGTAATTCTGTTAAAAAATAATATAATAAATAAAAACATTCAAGTATTTATTCTCCATTAGATTAAATATAATTATTTATTTCATAAATTGTAGAGCATCGCGTGAGAGTATAATAAATATAATTTTCCATGTCATCTTTCAGCTGGAAAAAAAAACAGAAATCATAAGAATTATTTAAATGTTATTGTAACAACAGAAAACCCTATTACGGTGTTAAGAAATACTTACATCGAAATGATCTTCACAACAAAAAAAATTCGATTTTGTTTTGGGATTATCACGGTGCACTGCTTGAAACCATTTATTTCGACGTTTGTCATCTTGGGGAACATTTAAAAACATTTTGTCAGGAGTTGTTTTTGTAGTATTCGTACATAATGGTACAAAACAAGAACGATAACTTTTGAGGTTCGACATTTTCAGTATAAATTTGAATATTTAATAATGACAACAAAATTAAATAGATCAAAACACTGTACTTTATTATTTCTATATCAATTTTAACGAGTGAAAACCAACATTATGACGTCACACGCGCTCGGGTTTGTTCGGGAGCTGTCGGCGTGTCTTCGGTACTGGATTCAAAAATTATTTTTATTTTCAAATAACTTTTGAATTATTGCAAAAAAAAAATTAAAAAAAATTGTTTTATTATAAAACTTATATATGATCTTTCCATTTATCACAAAAAATTTTTTTTTTTAAAAACCCAATTCTGTAATAAATAATTTGGGCAATGAAATACTTTAGTTATGTGAGGGCGGGAATTTTTTTGCCGTGGAATAAAGTAAACCTATATTCGAGGCAAAATGTATCTCATAAGGCTCTAAATTTTTATCTCTAAGCATCTCTACTACTATAATATATACCTACTTGCAAATAAGATAAATTGGAAAAACTAGGGCTATTTAAAAATTGAGTGCCCAAGTGTGTAAATACTAGTGTTTATAGGTTCTTTAACACATTTATGATTTTAACTAGTTTGGATTTCTAACCTGCTCAAAAAATTGGTTACAAAACACAAGATTTGATATTTCATACTTTGTTTTCTATTAGTGAGAGCCATAGAAGTACGATACTTGCTTATACAATACAAGACATTGGATTCTCAGTCTTTAGGAAAAGTTTACAAGAGAAAAATTGAAGTCACACATGTGCTTCTTTGGATTGAAATCTGGACTGCAAGCTGGCTAACGCACAGCACGTTGAAGAGAGCATACTTGAAGTTAGTGCTTGATTGCATTGAGATCTGGACTACGAGCTGGCTAATTTTGTCTGAAATATCGTGGACATTGAACTATTCTAGGTTTTTTATACGTCTGGACTTACATTCTGAGCAAATTCTATCCTAGATGTTTTATGAAAAAACTACCAGCTCTGTGGATTAGCTTAAAAGACTACATTCTCTTAATTCTACAGTTTTTTCTTCTACCATGCAGTCTAAATAAGGTTTATCTGAGCGGTTCATTCTCACACTTGCTTATAAAAATAAGATTCCAAAAGAGTCTGGATTGTTCAATGCACAGCACGTTTTAGAAGATATTCTAGCTGGCTGATTCTGTTATGACTTAATCATAATAATACTTTTTTTACCGCTAAAACCGGCGGAAGTAGCAGTATATGTGCAAGAAACAAGATTATTTTTATAATCTGCAGGAAGATATTAACAACAGTCAAAAAGACTAAGATGGACCAATGGTCTGCATAGAAAAAGGTATCTCTTTTGACAAGGCCATAAACTTAAAAAAATTATATTTTCTGGGCAAGTACTATCGGGCATGAAACTTTATCAGTTTCCAGTGAACTAGACCACAATAACTGAGTGTGGAAGATGAATCATTTAGTTAGAAGAGCATCTGGATGAGCATCGTCATTTGCGAATGACACAGTACTTACATGTACAAAAAAAAAATAAAAAACATGGTTAAAAATGCTTCTAAAAAGAAAAGACCATTATAAAAAGCAAATGTTTAAAAAAGTGAATGAAAGAGATTAAAATACAGACAAGCTGTTTACAACACATATAAGTGTTTTATTTCATTGTGGAAGTTCTCTCAATTACAATGTAGTCATCATCACGGGATGAATGAAGCTGTACTAATATTTATAGTTACAACCATATTTTGTTTTTGTGATCTTTCCTAACAATATTTCTCTATTATTTTAAATTGAAAAAGAAAAAAAATAATAGAGTGACACTCAACAAAGTTCACATCAGAGACAAACTCGGAAGAGTAATAGGAAAAGTTAAAAGGGTAATTTTCATAGAGTAACACTTTACGAAAATTTATAATTCTGGAAAAACTATCTTGAAGGTGCTATAAGATGAAATGGAGTGGCATGCACTTAATTTTAAGTTGGGAACAATGTATCTTAAATGTTAAAAGAGGTAGATAGCGCCCTTAACGGTAACAATTCTAACTTGTGTCGTCTGCTCGTAAATAATTCACGACTTTTGCATTATGTATAGCTATCGCTTTTACTATTATGGTTAAGATAACCACTAAAGTGACACTATAGACTAGTTTTTATGTCATTTGTAGCAGTTTTTGTTCATATCTTTGCGATATGCAAATTAACATTGAGAGTAGAAATCCAAATATTTTAGGTTAAGGTTTTTGTCTTTTTTAAATTTAAACGTTTACAGTTTTTTATGATTTCTAAAAGTTTCAAGGATTAGAGTGTTACAAAAAGGTTCAGGCTGATTAACATAGTATTTTGAGTTTGACAATACAATTGATATACACTGGTCTAGGTAAGGTTGCGCTGCTTTATAGGAATGAATAGCTTGCTTTCTACAAGTTTTTGGGGTCTTCACTACAAGTTTAAGGCCTTTGATCGCATTTGAAATGCGTTATTCATTATTTAATTTATTTTAAAGACTAAAATCTAATATACATATTTATAATTATTAATTAAAATTATTAATAAAATTGGCTATTCAAAATAATTCAAGCTTAGAACATAAGACAAGAGAATTAATTGTATGGGTTAAACTGGGAAATATAGCTTATTAATTAAAAAAAAAAACTTTAATTAAGACATTGAATATTGAAACTAAAACTAACCAATTAATATTGACTAACTAAACTAAATTAAAAAAACAATTTAGGAACTAATAAGACAAAATTAATTATAAGAAAAGAAAATATGTATTAAAATGACTTAAATGAATGTATTTAGAGTGTTTTTACAGAAAGTAATCTAAACTGAAAAATCTAGGTTTTTGATTGGTTGTTCTCGGAAATTTAAACCAATTACGTAATAAACTAATTTTAATTAAATATATAATAGAGTCACTATAAACTCACTTTCATTATTTATTTATTTTGTTAAGAACACAAATTATCTTTAAAAATTAATAAGAAATTGTTCTCTAATATTTTACATAGTGAGTGGCGAAACACTGCAACAATTATTTAGTAACTGTTATTTTTACGTCAGCTACGGTTGGTCTAGCTGGAGCAGGAATTTGACATTCTTCACGTGTACATTGATGTAGCTTTCTAACCACTTGTGGAATCAATGATATCTAAAAAAGACAAAAAAAAGAAACAAACATAACCGCATTACAATGAAAATGTTGAAGGAAACCAAAACTTTATGTTGACCATTTTGCCTGACTTTTTTCTACATGGCTTCACCGCGTACTATTTGAGCGAATTGCTTGTCAAAACCTTATATTACTTTGCACAGTGACGTCAAAATGAGAACAATTTTAGCATTGTGGTCATCTCTATTATCAATTGCAATCAATCGATCGTATTTTTATGGGTTTGTTTTCTTATATATTTTTATTTTTACTAGATCAAGCCAATAGAGTTTATTAAAAAAAATAGAATTCTAGAAGCAAAAATTGTAAAGAAATAATATAATATTTATCATGAAAGTGTAGAAGTCATATTCTGTAACTATCTCAACTTACTACAGCGTTTGTGGTTGTTGTCTTTTTCTTTCTTGTAAAAGTGATAGACAGCAATCAGATACAAAACAACTCTTAAAAGGCAAACAATTTAGGGAAAATCGATCTTTCATTTTTATCCCATTAGAGCAAGATATCTTTATAGGGATTGTTATTTCATTCAATCAAGCGACATTGTTAAAAGTTTCCAGCGCGTGTCTTTGATGTTTCTGGAGAAAATTGACGTTATTTAGCGCTTTGTCTGGAGAAAAGGGGAGCAAACAGAAACGCCATAAACGCCACAAGTAAATCTACTGTAATCAAATCTAATCATCTAAGTCTAATTTCCATTCGGGAAAAAGCGAGACGTTAGACGACGCGACGTTGCAATCAAATATTCAACGATTGCATTGAAAGTCCATTTGGAATCGAGCATTGAAGATTTAAAGTAAACTAAAAAGCAATTGTCAAAGATAGACCTAAGGGAATTGTAGATGTAATGTCCAAAGTTTTCTAAATTCTTTTTTCAACTCTGTCTAGACTCTTGATTTGATACAAAAATGTTGCTGAAAGCCCCGTTTTTCGAGTGACCCACCCATGTTCACAAGTCGCTCGTCCAAAATTAATGATGGGTTAAAATGTTTTGCTGCTAATCGATGTTTAAGTTCCTATTTTGTCATTGTGTTCGAATGATTAATTAAACGGTCACTTTTCGAAGATTGATATCGATGATAAACAAAATCAAATGTGAAGGGTGATATCGTTCGATATGTTTTTTGAGGCGTAGCCAAAAAAAAAGTTGGTAATGGTCAATGACTTGTCTTTTTTTATGTTTACGCATTTTAGGGGATTGCTGTAGCTTTTAGATTTCCATATAAAAATCAGAAGCTGAATATTACTTAATTAGTCTACTCTGTAATATATAGAAAAAATGACGCCAGTCTCTCTACTAAGAGTTTTTATGTTCCTTACAAATGATTGAGGAAAAGCTTCAAATAGCATTACCAACTATAAGATTTAGCTTAAAACATTACATGTTTACTTATGTTTTTTTTCCATAATTTTGTTGTATCCTGTCACAAATAAACCGTACACCTATTGTGGTGCAGTGCAAATGGAAATTACGTATATTACTGATAAAGAGTGATGAGATTTAGTTTTAAAACTGCCAAATCTTCAATTGAATAAATTGTAGGTTACAAAGAAGTTTGTCAAATTTTTAAAAATTAGGTTAACGTAAATTTATGTAAACTAGATCCGTCGACTTGATACAATAAAAAATTTGCAGTGACAAGTGGGGCTTATTATTGTCTCAAGTACCTATTTCTTTTGTAATACGGTAAAATTAGCGGCATCGATTAGAATTAAAGGTTTTTTACGTCAAAGTTGATAATTCAGGTTTCTGCATCTCATTGCATAAGTCACTGTAAATGACAGATATTGATTTTGCTACAAATAATTTCACGCCAAAAGGAATATCGCTGATTGGACAACCAAGTTACTACGTTAACGCCTTTTGTCTAAACTCGTATGAATGTGAAATTGAAGATGATAGAAAAGAAGTAAATCGATTCAGCTTGCCAGAACAATTAATTGATTGTTAGCATAGCATCGGTGCATACGCCGGTTAAGAAACAAATTTTTCTTTGTCTCAAATATGCCAAAATCTTGCTTTGACTAAGTCTAGACAGTTTTCTGAAAAAAAAAGAGAATCAATTCTGAGAGTTGAGCACTTGGATAATTGTTGAACTGTAGGGAGGCGAGTATCTTTACAATCTGTGAGATGATTGAATAAGATCTCTGTCTTCTATAAGAAGGTCATAGTTGCAACTACCACCGGGAAATTTGAGAAATTTGAGGCGCAATTAGCCTATTCAGGGTGTCAAAAATCCCAAAAACGTACTAAGCGAAATTGTTACAGAGAACTGTTACAGCTTCTAGTTCACACTCATAGTCAGATGAAAGGCTCAGTATTAAAATCAGTATTAAAAAAAAGTAGTAAATCCACTATCCGCTTGCTATGCTCTCCACTTTTGTCAAAGAGCGCTGTCTTATCTCACCGAAGTGACCGTGTTTGCAGCGAACTAAACTCGGATACTAGATTTTCCTATCAGAATTTTCTTCATTTCAAACGCTTGATGGTGCAGACCTATAGGGTTTGTGATATGATGTGTGAACATTTTAATAGAAGAAACCACATTAGTCTAAAACCTAACAATGCTGCTACCTCTAAGAGGTCGACAATTTATTGAAAAAGGACAGGAGCGGTGCTCGTAAGACTTTTCCTCACTCTTACTCCTTGTGTTAACTAGGTTTTCTCAATTGCGTTCAATGAGTTATCGCTAAGAATGTTTTTGCATTACCTCAACCAGTTAGAAAATAACAATTTCTTGCAATTGTTTAAACAATTTTGTTTTAACAATGTGGTATTGGTTGTCCCCTGGCAACATGCACTTATATTATTAGTAGTTAAGTTACAGAGGATCGCATACAAAAATTTAGGTGGATTAGTTCTGTAGTACTGCTCAGTTTTACATTACGTAAATGGCAGGAACTTCAATTTATTTTGTAGGAACCTGTGAAACATACATTTTTATGAATACAATTTAACTAACTCATATAGATATTTAATGACACAGAAAAAAAATACAAATACAGTTAATATTGATAACAATTGAAAATCACCACTAATAATAATGAAAAAAAATGATTTATTTGAGTCAATAATAATTTTTCTAAGAATAAACAAAACAGAAAACTGTAAACATATAGAATTCAAAATGTGTAAATTTCTTGTATATTCTATAATTTAAATAATGAAACAAATAGTATATTTGCACATAGTTTTTACAATGTGTCGCGCAACCTTTCCAATAGCAATATAATGCCTACAGCTTGAAAATGTTTCTTCGTAAAGCAATTTATTTTATAATTATCCTAAACACACACTTTAAAACTACCATTCTCACTTATGAAACAGAGTGCTTTTACTAGATCCTTGTCTGATCTCATCTGAACGCTATTGATTGGAATTCTCCCTATTAAAGTTCTCTTAAAGCAACAAATATTGACAAAGTAATAAAAAATTATCTTTTTTCAATTTTGTTTACTGAGTCTGTAGCATTGTTAATAGCAGTTGACTATCTTACGGGTCCGCAAGCGGCTCTCTACTAAGGGAGGAGAATAAATACCTAAATAGTGCATAACTATGGTTTTATAAAATCGTTTGCCAACCAAATTATGATATATTATCTATTAAGTACGTGCTTTAGAAATTAGTTCGACATGATGTCAAGATTTTTTTTGCGTAAAAGTGGAATACGAGAGACGATTTAGCAAAAAAACCGTGAGAAGATAAAAATAAACATACAAATTCAACTGTTACAAATTTGTATCAACTTTCAGTAACTGGTTAAAATGATGAATTCATTGATTCCTGGGGCTAGATTTTCGACCAAATCTATTGGAAAGACAGAAGAATCATTCAAGAAGGCAACGCATCAGCAGTGAATACAATTCTATTTAGTATCTGTATAGATTAGTTATAAATGTACAAGCCACCCAATCTACAAGTGTAGAAAGATTTCCGATAAATTAATTTCTGATTGATCACTACGCTAAAAATGTTAAGATATGACTGGTCTGGCACTATAAAGTGCGATTTTTAAAGTTATTGATGGTTGGTCAAAATAATTAAAGTACAGATAATTTATATTAGTTGCTGTAACAATTCACTTAAGCCAGATTATCTTGTATAAAATAAATATGGATTTAAAGATGAACAAATATATTTTGAGAATGTAGGGCAAAAAGCTAATATGTAAGATATACAAAGCTTGGAAGCCTGCCAAAGCTTTAAGTTCAAAATACGAAAAATCATAAAAGATTTAAACAATTACTTAAAAAATGTAATAATTTTAAAGTCACATAAAATGGTGAATTTGGTGATAAAGGCATTTACCGTTTATATGTTTTCCTTTACTTACAATGTTTTCCAAACAATTCTTTGTGTTTTGAGAATGCTAAAGGCTCTTACAGGTAAATAAAAATTCTCAAAAAGCGTGACAAAATGCTGCAAGTTGATTTGAAGTCTTTCAGGAACTATTAACACTGCTTTACCGAGAAGAACTCGCTAATCAAAGTCTCCAGCACGCTTGTATTTATAGTTTATTACCTTCTTTTTGTATCAAGTACATAAAAATGGCAGACTTTCAAGTTGCTGCCACCAAAATGTACGTGGCATACGAGCAAGGCGTACAATTTATTAGCAAGATATTCAAGAAGCCAATTGCAATGCAATACCTGAAATTATCTTGCTTATTTTGTGTAATATAGCCTGTACGTTGTATTCTGTTGGATAATAAATTGGATGTATTAAATATACACAGGCACAGCTGTTGCATTGTGTACATGTTTAAGACATAAATATACAGCCTCCCTTCCGACTGTTGGAAATAAATATGTTCCTAAGAATAATTATTATTAATACATCATATTTTAACATGACCAAGTTATTTGCATTGATGGCACACTTAAATGTGGTACGTGTGCAACATAAGACAGTATAGAAGGACACCATCTTCAAGAGTGGTATCACGCTGGGCTAAACAATACAACCTTGCCATAAGGGGATATTAGCAGACGTCAGGGGACAGAGTGGATCTGTGGAGAAGACAAGACGGTAAGACAACATGATCCTCCAACCAGTTTTTCCGCGTTGTGTGCATCGAATTTGAATTACAAATAAACTGTCTTGGGGCTAAACGAGACAATGCCGGCCGTTTGTTCGTTCGTTCACTGCACTTATTGATGCAATGTTATGTGGCTTTTGCTTTTTTCTTCTTTCTATGATCAAGAAGACTAGAAGCTAGGAGAAATTAACGGTGACGCCATCTTCGGCGAGTACTTTTAATGATCTTAATCATTAGTTGCGGTTTGAAGAACAGTGAATTAAAAGCAAAGATGACCTACCCTTTGTTGTAGTCCTTTGGATTGTTAAAAACTTTAAGTAATTCTGTTTTTCAATTAAATTTATTACAAAAACTACTAACAAATTTACAAATTAGTACCATTTCCAACTGTTTTTTAAAATATCACTAATTTTATTGTAAAAATACAAAATGTCGATATTGGTTATGTTTGAGGTTCCCAGACTTTTGATACCTTTAATACTATTTTTAAGTCGACGGAGATACTACGTAAGAAAAGTGTCATTATAGTCAAATGGATCACTATTTTGTAATTCATTTTCTATTTTAATTCTATCAAATTTTAAAGCGCTTACACTCTATTTTTATATTTTGGAATAAACCACTTAAAGCAAAGTAAATCTTAATCTACTTTTTAAAATGTATTTTATCGAAGCATAAAAGTCATTTTGATTTTTAATATTTTTCTAAATGTAACTAAGGATATGGTACTTGAAACCAAATAAGAGCTATCTAATTTTTCACAAGTTCAATACAAACTATTGACTTTTCCAGATAGTTTATGACAGTCATGTTCAAGATTACAATTCTCCGCGCTAGCTATGGTGCTCATTCATCAGTCCAATTAATTGTTTTGTAGTAGATCAAAATATAAAACGGTGATATTTTTATATTTTAAATGAACTACTGAAATTGGCACTAAGAGAATATACAGGGTGAAGCATGGTAATTTACTTGTTTGGGGATGAAATAACAAAAATGATGAACTTTCACATGTTTTATTTATTTTTCTCATATTGGTCAATAAAAGAAGTTTCAACTTATGTGTTTGGTTTTAAATAATGTACTTGACAGATGTCTACTTTCACTATCCACAAATTAGTGTCAGCACTGTTCTGACATTCTACATGTACTTTTTTAAAAATAACGACAAATATTTCAATAGTTTTGGTCTTAATATTTTTCTGTAGGTCTTTAAGGGTGTTAAGCCGGTAGCAATACATATTTGACTTCAGGTAATTCTTAACAAAAAAATCTCAAGGGGTTAAGTCAGGGAAGCGTGCAGGTTAGTTGAGATTTTTTCTCAAAGGTTTAAGTTTTTAGATGATAGTTTGGCTTGATAAATACATGGTAACGCTTACTGCGTATCATCTTGTTGAAAACAGATATTTTCTTACTGTATTGTCTCTAGAGTCGGTTGGAAAACTTTTTACAGCATAGTTGCGTTATCCTCGTAATTACAAGGTTTCTGAAAACAGTAAGAGTCGATGATCCCTTTACTGAAAAAAGATCCTCACACAGTGGTGCAGGGATTATTTGGAATGAAACCTGTGAGTGATAATTTTTTTTAGTTTATCTTTATGCAAATGTAATCACTTAATGTCAATTGTTTGTAGATTAGGTGACATGAAACTTTGTGTAAATTACACGTTCAAAAAATGTTTAGCAAGCGCTCCCTTGGCTTAACGTCGCGGCTACGCAATGCCACTCACATTTGCCAAATATAATTTTCTACACTAGTGATCTAAATAACTACGAACTTATGTATTAGTTATTTCATATAAGGAGCAAAAGACTTTGGAAATAAACAACCAGGATCAACTTGACTATATTTAAAATAGTAAAATGTGATAAATGTATCAATCTACCAAATTGGCAAACCATTTTCAAAAAGAAAACAGGAGCAGAATGGAAAAATAATGTACAAAATGAAAATAAAAACACAAAATATTATTCCGGGTCTGGCTAGTAGTAGATTAGTGTAAATAAGGAACAGTGAAATATTATGATGTAGAAACTGTGTTAGCAGTGAAAAAATGCGAAGTGAGGAGGGAAGGAAAATGAAAGTAAAGAAACACTAGAATAGATAAAATTAGAGTAACTGAGGTGGAAAAAATAATGGAGCCAGAGTGAGAAAAAAGAAGCAAGCTAGAATACAAACGAAAGAAAAATCACATAGAAAATTCACAAATGTTTTTTTTTATAGTAACAAATTTGTAACATTTCAATTTTTTATAGTTAATCAACAAATATTACTATTATTTATATAAATTATTTCCTCTTATTTTTTTTAGCAGATCATTCCTTCGTCTCATATTAAAAGTTTTGACCTAAAATCTTTTACCGACTAATAGAAAATAAATCAGCGCCCCAAGCTTGGCCAAGCTGATTTGCAGAGGTCATTTTGATAATGACCTACTCGCCGAGCTTTGCCCCAAGTTAATTAACCCACAAAGGCGCTCCCAAAAGCATTTGCTCGGATGAGCCAAACTTAAAAAGGCTACTCTCATCACGTTCTTTCCATTCAATATAGGGCTCACACCTACACAAGGGTAATTCATTAAAACGTAAAATCAACTCTCTTGTTTATTTTGCGACAGAGGAGTTACAGGAAAAATTAATCTCCTTTCATAGCTGATAGAGGAATGAGGTGGTTCATGAATAATTCCGCTTTGTCCCTTAGGGCCTATCGATTTCCATATTGGAAAATTCGGGATATTCAACTACTGTTTTCTGGATGCGGTGCCAATAATATACACGTAACTTCATTTTCCAATTTAGGGATGATTGTGTTTTTAATCCAAACATTCAGCAGAATTTTACAATGTTTAGCTTTTTTTGATAAAAATAACCGTGGAGCAGCTAAATTTCAGCTCATAATGTATTTTCCAAGTTTGTTGTATTTCCATGTAGAGTTCATTTGGTTGAGAGGTTCACCGACGTGGTAACAAGCTGCGCGAAGTCGGATGCGCTTATGAATAGAACAATTTCTGGACTTCAGAGACTAAAACTGGTCTGTGTTACCTTTCAAGAGAACAGTCTTTAGTAGATGGTCAATTGCTGTTTGGATGGCTGGACAAAGTAGGTTAAGTTTATGAATATAAATCTAAAAACTTTTAAAAGTGGGTGTTTTATGTAGGTGTGGATCAACTTTAGAAAGTTAATTTGTTTTAATAAAAATGTTAGAAAAAGAAATTCAAAAAATGGTGGGCATTCAGAAAATATTCGTTTAACTATATCAAATACCATAAAACTATATCAAGTAGCTTACGTCAGGTTAGGAGAGTTATAAAGTCAGAGAAAAGTAGTGTTAGCTTCATGGTTTGAAATTTGTTCTCAGAACTGTTTTTATTTTGTTTTTTAATAAGTGTCTTTTATTGAGACATTAGAAATTTCCATTATTCTAAAGAGCTTGTCTTTGATGGACAATAATAGAATATTTATCTTCAAAAAGAAAACACTCACTTTAATGTCAAATGTTTTTTAAAGTCCGGAACGACATAAAAACAAATAAGTGTTTTATGATTAGTTTGGCATATGTTGTGTTACAGTGCTAGATTCTGTTGTTGGAGAATGCTAGTGTTTTTTTGTCGTGTTTGACATTTGTGGAATTCGGATCATTAATTTTACCTGTTGGCCAAATGTTGCTTTTCTAATTAATTTTTTTATTAACCAACTCTAACTTATTTCTAAGAAAGATGTAGATAATTTAAAGACAGCTCTTTTTTGGTTAATAAGAACTGCTGTACGACCTAAAAAAAATTAACAAATAATAGAAGGTTTATCTTATAAAAGCTATATTGCTTTAATTTAGGCAGCTAAATTAAAGCAATGCTTGTAAAGTTATGGGAAATTTCTTTAAAGCAACTCAAACATGTTTCGTGCTCATTAGCACAAGTCAGTGAGACTTAACAATTAAGATTCAGATTAATACTATAAAATGAAAAAGTTAAAAAAAATAATTAAAGCTTCGCTTAATTTTTTATAAAGCTTATTCATAAATTCATACTAGTAATATTCGGATAAAACATATTTATTGGGTATTTTCAAACAGAAAAATATATAAATAAATAAAACACCCCAATATTCCAATTCTGTCACTGTTCCCTATGGTTTATTTTAGCATCTTTTGTTTACGAGTCAGCCCTAAGCCATCTTATACGCCAATACCACATCGTAAATATTTTGTTTGACAGTTTTCCCGCCTCTAGATTCTTCTCACCCTCAAAACGAATAGTTTAAGCCCTTTTTATTCTCTATTCAAAAAAAAAGTACAACCACCCACCCCACAGGTAAAATTCGAGATCAACAGATAAAATTTCAAAAGATGCTCGCTTTTTCGTGTCTTGGAAGAAATGACCGGTAGTTTTGTTTTGTTGTTTTGACAAAAGGTTAAAAGCCTTTTGGCACCACTGCACCACTTTGAATTATATGGTCGAATGAATGTTAACAACCTGTTAATTATTAAATTAAAATATTTTTGCCGGGAGTGCAAGTCTCAAGGTTGGCTGGACTGCATTTATTAATCTTGCTTTTTGTTGGTAACACTAATGATGAACGGAGAAATGCTTCTTGAAATACAGCTGTCAAATTACAATTCAAAAGATTCATTGTGGGTTTCCACTAAACACTAGAGGCTACCTTTAGAACTGCGCACTTCTAGTCTTCCAATTTCGGTAAGAATATTATGACTTGGAGTTCTAATATTGAATACATTTTTTAGTCTTTATTGTTGATAAAATCGATAAGAGTCATATTTCTGCAAAGCTTAGGACTTGAAACAGTCAAGCTTATAATTGTTGAAACCTTTACACCTTAGCTTAGTTTCTTTCACCAAATGCTCTAATATGTCCCTCTCTATTCCGTCATTTTGCGTTTTTCCTCGTTTTTCTTTATTTAAAATCTAAGTTCTCTCTCGTAAGTTCTGCATCAGAATCTTGCAATCTTTCTCATTATCTTGTCTAAAAATTTTTATTTTAGACTATTTTCTGTTTTTTTAAATTTCTTTATCTGCGCATCTTTTTACTACTTTCTAACACTTTTGCATTATCTCACTTTAATTTTTCCTTAATTTATTTTCAAACTTTATCATTCTTTTTTCTGCTTTTATTCTTTGTCTTTTTCATTTTAATTAAGAGTTTGAACATTTATAGTTTATGAAACGTCAAATGGGTTCGTTGAAGGTAGGTATGTCAAAGGAAAAATGTGGATGACACGTGATGCAAAGTATAATTAATATAAATTGATATCATTTATTATTGTGTTATCGACATTTATTGGAAGCTTTTTCACAACAAGGGCTGAGTGAGCATCTTTGTCTTACCTCTTTTGTTGTTACAAACCATTCACCATGTTCTCTCCTGATTTTGCATCTATGAATAGTGCATACAGCTTTCCAATAGTGCATACAGCCTTTCTTCCTTTTTTCTCAACTTGTTCTTAGATAGCTGGTCCAAGATGTATTTATATTATCCATAGTTTCGCTCCCCTATCTGAATCCCACCTGGCTGTCTGGTATTGCACACTTTTCACACATTGCATCTTTTTTCTCACCCTGTCATTTAAAGATGACTCATACAATTTATACCCTGTGTTTAGCAGAGTTATACCTCGGTAGTTTTTGGTTTATGTACTTCCAGACCTCTTTCTCTGTTTTAATAGCCGCGTTTCTTTTTCTTCTTTTTCTCTCTCCTGTCTCTTTTCTTTTATACATATTTTACTATACTTTTTTTAAATGAATGAAATTATTTAACCTATTTATTAGAACAATTTTATTATACTTTTTTTGTTTCAAGAAAGACACTTTTCGGCAAGTTAATACTTGCGTTTGTTTTCATTATCTTTGCTCTTTTGAGGTTTTTTTAGCTGGGAGCGTTCTTTATTTCACCATTAATTTTTTTTTTGTTTATTTCTAATATTTTTTTCAGTTTCACTTCCATCTTTTCTACCTCTTGCTTCTCGAATCTAACGTTTCCTATTCTTTTTCTGTACTCTTTCACCCCTTGTTCGTCTCATTCTTGAACTGACCTTCTCCTTACCTTACCTGTTTTACATTTATTTATTTTTTTTTGGTTGTTTTTATCTTTAATGCTTATCTCTATAGGATGGTCTGACTCTATTATTTCTCTTATTCTAAAGTCTTCTATCTTTTTTTTAGTTTTCTTATTTTTTTTTTTTTTTTCTTATTTTTTTTTTTTTTTATTTGACTATTTCTTCTGCTGTTCTTTCTTTCTTTCTTCTTTTTTTTCTTCATTTCTTGGCATTCCCATTTGAGTTATGCTAGTAAGGTACTTTTTATTTTTTCCAAGCTTTTATTTTCTATTCATGTTTCTACTGAACCCACTATGTCAAATACTTGCACATAATCCCAGAGATTTTTACTTGTTTTTCTAATCTTGGTACATTTCAAAATAGTAACCGCGCCCTTTTTTTACCGTTTCTGTTTTTCCTTGCATTTCTTGTATTTTTTGTTTTGTTTTTATTCCGCTAGTCTTCTCTGTTTCTATTGTACATTTGCCTGTGTCTTCTTCTTTGTTTTTTTTACTTTCTCTTTATTTCTTAAAAAACCTGCTGTTTTAGGTCTTTCTCATTTTATTTGTATATTTTTCCCTCTATGAAAATTTTTCCAAATCCATCCTTAGCTTTTGTTTCTTGCTCTGTCCTTTCTTTTGCAATTTCTCTCAGCTTTTTATGAACTTCTCTTTCTTTCTTTGTTAAATTTTTATCTGTGTAGATGTTCTTAAATGTTTCTCAGTTTTCTTTATGTCATAACTTTTTCTTTTTTTAGAGTTTAATTAGCACTTTTCTTTTACCTATTTTGTAAAAAAAATTTGTTAGAATATATACTCGCTTTGACGGGACACGTACTAGAGAAAAATTTTAGCAACTTCACACAAAACAATGAAAGTCATCAATTAATTGAGACATTTTGAAAAACAATAAAAAACAAGAAACAGCTAGTTTTCTTTGACGTTGCCTCATTGACGATCAGCAAGTGATGTTTTATTACACAGGGCAAAATTTATACCAATTTTGTCAACTGTTCAATCGGTTTTATCCTGTTAATTTTAAAAACTGACCTAGGATGCTCAAAAAGCGATATTTCAAATGTGGTTAAGCTTTGCAAAAAGATTCGGCAATTTAGCCAAAAATGCTAAATGGACTTACAATAGTAACGCTATAATAAGCATTGATGAAAAAAGCGGTATTTTTGCGATATCTAAGCCTGTAACGCTAATCAAGCGTTACAGACTTGTCGCTTCTGACTTTTTGAAACTTCTGGTGAAATATCTTCGGTCTTTGTGGGTAGATAATTTAGATGTTTTAGGAATTATTTGTTACCCTTAAAATTTAAATATTGGAACAATTTTTTTCCTGGAGATTTAAAGGGTTCAGAAAAATGATCAATAATCATCTGCGACGATTTGGTCTTCTTCAAGATTGGACCTTCTTCAGACAGTCAATAACAGTAAACAATATTGGCTGCTTGAAGAAGGTTTAATTTTGAAACCGAAACGTCACAGATGAATAAAAAGCAAACAATAGAATTGAACATTTTTCTTAACCATTTAAATCTTAAAAAAAAACTGTTTTAGGGATTGTTGGTGCTTTAGGGACTGGAAAAGTACTTGATAGTACTTAGCATAGTTCTGACACAGCATCTGTCCCTATTTTTCTCTTTTAAAAGCTGAGGTTTTGGTAGTTTTAAAATCTAGAGAAAGATAATCATCGGCTAATGTCATGAAAACCCTAATGGTCTTAATCTTCCTAATCATCTTTACAGTCCGCCACAAAAAACCAATCAGATTGCCTGACGAAGAACTATTTGATTGACATGCATAAATATTGTTGGCAACACGCTATCTACTAGAAAGTGTTTTATTTTATAATTTTCATTAGTATTAATTTTTTATGGTCAGAATATTACAAAATAAGATTATTTCAAGGGCTTTTCTGATTACAACGTAATCATGAACTTTGTAAATGTTTATAAATTTGCCAAGCAACCATTTCTATTGGCTGTTCTTTACGGCTAGGTACGTTTAATTTTAATATTGACATATTTTTTTTTTGGTTTTAGGTAAGGGCATTCTTTCAAATGTATCATCAGACATAAGGAGCTGAACAGGTTTGTTATATTAAATGTAGCTATTGAAGCTGCAACATATTCTGTTTATTGCTTGGATGGACAATACTAGAAAAGTTTTCTAAATTGCTTTGGTTCACTGAAATCATAATGGAACGTCTGAAGCACTAAAGGACTTGAAATGTAAAGTTTCTGAATATTCTCTGTTTTCTATGAGGATCGCTTTCAAATTGGATTCTTATTGGCTATTGACTTTAAGTTTAGCTGCTATTGTTGCAATTTTGCTATTATTTTCTTATTATTGAGAAATAGGAATGATTGCTTGTGGTCACAAAAAGCATTGCACAATGCATTCTGTGCTGTATCAAAAGTTTATGATAGAAAAAGCAGTTTTTTATATATGTCTCTCAAATTTTCCACTCAGAATTATTATTTTATGAAGATAAGACGGCTTTTAATTTAAATTGTAATTCTTGTATACTCTAAGAATATTATATTTTCTATATCTATGATTTTCAAATTTTTATTTACGAATTGATCATCAAGGTTTTTTGCTGTAAAAAAAATACCATATGTACGATTGTCGTTTATCATCCTAAGTTTGCTAAATTTTTTGCTGTTTAGCTGGAGCGTCAGATTTTTATCTGTTAATCCCATACATGTTCAATAGGTGTTAACTCTGGAAAATGTTAAGAAACCATGATCCGCATGTGGATCATGTGTAGTCCATCCGAAGCTTGCTAAACTTCTTCTAAGGTGTCTGGCTAGAACGTCAGCACAGTTTTACTTATCACATCTCATACATTTTCAATAGGTGACAAGTATGGAATATGTTAAGGCCAAGTGAATAAGTTTATATAGATATAATCTCAGAACTCTGTTACAACCCTTGGCTATGTCGTCTAGTATGATCTAGTTTAAACTTCACATAGTGACCAACAATCAAATTGCCTGAAATGAAAATTAAAAGCAAACTGCTTCTATGTGGAGATTGTATCCTAAACCTTAACTCTTTGGGTAAAAGTTGTATGCTGTGGAAGAGCATAATTTAAATTCCGATGTTTACTGTGTAGACGCTTGACTCAGCGTTTCCTGGTAAGTACAAAAACTCTACGGTCCTTGTAGAGATTTTTTTAGACCATCTACTTCACTATCTCAACCAAACCAAGAACTTTCGTTTCGGTCAATGCAATTTTTAATTCTACCATTCCAGCCGAAAATTTTAGAACTTTCTAGAATTTGCAACTGTAGAGAAAGAGGCATTTTAGCAAAATGTTTCTCTCTTTCTTTTTTTTTCTCGCATTATTGCTTATAATAGGAACTTTTTGACCGTTAGGAAACTACCAAATTATGATATCTGAGCATCTCTAATAAACTTTTAAACCACGATGTTTAAAAAAATATGGTTTGGTTTTTTACCGGTTTTTTATAGTAAAATCTATTAATTATCTTACAAAAAACTAGGATTTAGAGATATCGTTTTCTGAATGTTTTATTTTTTATCAAAATTAGTATATTTTGACAACAATAACCGCAATCCGGAATTGGTAATCTTTACGTGAACAGGGGACAACAAAAGTGGTTGCCCGCTGTATACACGTGTAACGTCGAGGTTATCTTTAGCCACATCCACTGTACAGGATTGTGGTAATATAGAGCGGAATAAGTAAATCAGATAACTACAAATTTTTTTCCCTGCAGTATTTGGTCTTTAAAAGACATTCCATTTTAATTAAACTTGTTGGCGTTTAAATTTATTTTTTTAGGATGTAAATTTTTCGCTTCTAAAACTCTAAAGTAAGTGAAAGTTTGTTGTAGATTTATTATGCCATCTTGTCAGTTTAGGCCTAAATTTATCTATTTTATTGACCGATTTTGCATTGTCAATCGCAATTGACTTCTTTTCAATATGTGATATGGTGTGATATTAGAACTCTCAATGGAAGTTCTATATTACAATATTTTCGATTATATCAAAACGATTATAAGTTCAACTCCAAAACAAAGCAAAATCGCAACAAAAACTCTGAAATTTAATATAATACAATATAAAAAAAAAAACAATTAGTCCCTAGGCATTCTTTTTTCACATAATTATTAAAGCATCCTGGCAAATGTTTTATTAATTTCGACAAGTTTACATTTGATAGAGATTATCATTGAAAATAATAATTTTTCATAACATATTTTATCGAAAATAACATTTTTTGTCATTTACGGAGATAATACTATTTTTCATTTTTATCATTTAAATTTATAAAAAAGCTTTAAATTCAGACATTATCTGCTTCTGCTGAAGAAAAAAATATTGTGCTTCAAAACTTTGCACAAGATACTACAGAAATGTAGTACAAATGTACTACACAAAAGTCTACAAATACCTATTCTAATCTATACTAGCTGACCCGGCGAACTTTGTACTGCCGTCAATGTATGTCGTGTTACAGATTAACTAAACTTACTTTATATTTTTTTAAAACTATCAGAATTAATACAAAAAGTATTAAGTTCATTCTTTTGTTAAGCTAATAAGATGAATAGATATCAAAAAGTAGAAAAAATAGTTTATCGCTTGTCAACAAGACATGATTCTGCAGCATGGGATGCACTCGGTCTAATTCTCTTCATTGAAGCAAGCACCTTGTGATATTCGACATTTTTGGTTTTTTAGCTCTTCCAGTGCAATTTTTCGTTCTCTATCAGTTAATTGGTTTGTTATGTTGTGTAGCTCAATTGCATTGAGGGTCCGTTGGAAAAGATTTGGTTGCGGCATTATTAATAACAATATTCACACATTAAAACAAATCACAGACACTCTGCCGTGCCTGGCCTGAATAAACTACACTTTTACAACGTAAATATTCTTATAATAAACTGACTCTGACTGGATTGACAGAATAATTTGGAATGATTCACTGAGATCAATAGATTTGTTGTTACACAACATAAATTTATGAACGCACGCATAAGTATTTGATATGCCAATTCTTTTTAATTACTGACCTTATTCTACATTTTTGAAGTCTAAAATACGCTATTATCCAAATATTGTGGATATATCTTGTCAATTCATAAACTTTATTTAAATACGTTTTTTAATTTAAGTTACAAGATGAAGATTAAATGTTTGACAGCTACGAAATTCGTGTGGGAGAATGTTTTTCCTTTATTTTCTTTTTTTGTCAATTTTTATAGTTATACTGCTAATCGGTACGGAGAAAAATTAAAAACCATGAAATGAAATATTATTAAAGTCGATTTATATATTTCTAAAACTAGAGCTTGAATCTTAATATCTAGTAGGCCTAGACTAAAAGTTAAACCTTTGATATTACAAATTTCAGAACTTAAATTTGAACTTAGTTTTTACTGGTTGATTCAAAAGATGCATTTTATATTTACATTTGACATTAATATCAAATTATGACATTTCTGTGTATTGGCGCTGTTGCCATCATTTTTACAACAAAAATAAGTTGTAAAATAATGGCATCTGAATACAAAAATGTTTTCGAATAAACTTCACTTTCTCCCGTTTCTTTTTCTCTTTAAATACGAATCAAGAATGATTGACAAATAAACATTTACATAAGACAAGATTGAAAATAAACAAACATGAAACGAAATAAGTTCAGTTTTATCAACTGGCGTAAGTTGAAGCTGGCTTTAACGAATCGACAAAGTAAATAACGAAATGTCATAGGGGAGTTTTAGTTATTTGGGCGGGATTTAGATTTATTTCTGGAGATAGTTAGATACAAGAAAGATGAGACTTTTTACGAGAACGGGAATAGATTTTTTTTGGGAGGAGAGAAAGATCGGGTGTCGGAGAAGCTTTTATAGACTCATAATAGGCTCCTTTTCTAGATGAATTAGATAAAGGGGATGTTCTGACCTTATCAGAACCAAAAAAAAATTATTTTAGTTGGATGCTATTTTAATATAATAAATAGATATAATAAAACTTCCAAAGATTAAGAAATCTGAAAACAATTTTGAAAGATTTGACAATTAAAAATTGTCAAAAAGAAAGAAGAGTTTTTGTTCACACTTTTATAGTTATTTAATAAACACGTGTGATAATAAAAACGATTATAATCCTCTAATTTAGATTAAAACCTCTAATTTATTTAGTTAGCTGTTTAAATTTATTATTTTTAATTTATTTAAAAATGTACGACTACTAACCTAACTTAATTATAATTGACAACAAAATAGACTATCCAAATATAAATAAATTTTAAAATAACAAGGCGTCACAAAAATTGCTCTAAATACACACACGTTCATACCCTGCGTTGAAATTACTGGCGTTCCCTTGGGAAATCACGTCACAAAATCCAGTAATTGCATGCGGCGGTATAGACGAAGGGTACATACGAAGTATGAAAACATTATAATAAAATCTGGAAACTTCAAGTGAAAGAAAAAGTTTAATTACATTTTTAAATAATTTTCTAGAAGAATCACTCAGCCAATTTAAATGATTTTTTTTTTAAATTGGGCGTTTGACTAAAATGTTTTTCACATTCTGTAACATCTCTCATTTAAATAAGTAGAGCGCCTTGCTGTCTGAGAATTATCACAAGAATAATTTGTTTTTAATCAGCAGTCGTTTTTTTTAAATAATATTATTAAAAAATTAAAGCAAGACACATTTTGGTGTATGTCACATTTTTTTTTAAACGAGGTATACGGTTCACACAGTTTTACCACTTGCCAAAAAACTTGTTTATTAGATCTCGAGAACTGAATTATTATTTGATTAGTTTTACTTAGGTTTAGGGAGTTTTTGTGGGTTTTAGCGGCGTTCAGATATCTATAGTTATTAATTTGCTTGACTAATCTTAATCTGTTAATACTAATTTGATGATTGCTATTTAAGGCGTTTTCTGCTATACTCGACTTTTTATATCTGGTTTGAACTGATTGACTACGTGGTTGTCTTTATAACACAGTCCTTATACTATATGCGATAAATTCCATACTTTACTAAAAATGCTGTTTTGTCTTTTGGACCTCCTAACAAATCACTTAATTTTGATAAGCTGCTCTAAATCCTAAATGTTTAAGCACAATATCAACTCCTTAATTGAAATAAAAAGGCTCAAAGGGTATTGAAATAAATTTTAGCTCTTGTTTATTTGTTTGAAAAGTTGTCATTTGTGTTGAATTTTTGTTTATTTACAATTTTATTTATTATTCCTTCATTATATCCATTAATATTAGCAAGCTTTTGATCAATGTTTTTTTGTTTTTAAAGTTTTTTTGACTTGAAGAAAAAGTTACTAATCTATTTACTAAAAAACTTAAACTTGTGATTTTATGTTGAAAGCAATGGTTTTAGTCATCAGATATGTATTTTAAAGTGCTTGTTTCTTTTCATAATACATATATCAAATTCTAAATCGCCTGTTGTTTTTTAATTACGTTTACATCCAAAAAAGATGATTTGCTATTCATTTCCTCTTTATAAGTGAATGTAATTATTATTTAAATTTTACCCTAAATTTGTTAAGTTTTTAGAATTATTAAAAGTGTAAAAACGTTGTCTACGTACCTTATCCATATTCTAGGAAAATATTGAAAATTGTCTTTTGCTATATTTTTAAAATAACTCAGCCAGACCTATTTTTTGTTACATTGAAAAATTGATTGTTCCAACTATATGTTTGTTAATGTTATGTATTCGCTAATTAGATTTGGCTCAATTTTGTTGTATTCGAGAAAGTTTTTTAAATAAATTATTGTTTGTACTGGAACGCTAAAGACGACACTAATGTTTCTTTACTGTTTAATTTTACTGTTTTTATTTTGTTAATAAACTTATGTTCGTTTTCTTATGAAAATAATTTTAAAGACATATTTAAATTCTTGAATTGATTCACTAACCATTTGGAAATATTATTCGTGGGCCTGTTTATCATTGAAACCATTGGTCTGAGACAGGTATAACCGACATGAACTAGCCAGCTAGGTCACCCGACATGAAATGTCTTGGACATGTTGGGTAAAAGCTAAAAACAAAGTTATCGGGTACACTTATTATTAACATTAAAATCAGGATTAAATCTTCAGACTCTTTTTTTTCGTTTTTTGTTTTTTTGATTTAGTATTTATACTATTTTTTTTTTATTATAACGGACGTTTTTTATAATTTGGCGCCATAGGTGAATTTGAGTTTATAAAAACCTTATTTTATTGGACAAGTTCTACTGCACCCCGAAAAAGTAGGAGTATGGGCCGCTATTTCAAGGCGCAACATTATTGAGCCAACTTTTTTTAATGGAAGACTGCTGCAAGATATCTAGAAGAGATTTTACAACCATTTTTTTACAACTTTATGCCGATGAAATTGTGGACGGGTACTTACAGCAAGCTGGTGTCACTTTACATACTATTTACGAGATCTTGAATATGATACAAGAATCTTATGAAATACAGTCTTTACTAACCCTTAAAAATCCTGCGACTTTACTCAATATGACTTTTTTTGTAGCTCAATGGGCGAATGTCAGCATCACAATTGTTTAATAAGTCCGCAAATGCCTCGATGTACAACATTTTGATTATTTGCTAAAAGTCTTATTTTCTCATTAAAATTTATTTTTTTGTTTGTTTTAAAACTAAAAGTGCTTTCAAGTACTTTTAATTTAACCTAATTAATGTGTTGAACTATAGATTTATTAAAAGTGAGTTAGATTAGGTTAAGATGTCAAATTAATAACTTTAATAACAGTTTAAAGTTAAACCTTCATGACGATCTTCGATGCCAAATTTAAAAAAAGTGTTATTATTAGAGTTCTATAACGCTTTTGTGATTGCTTGCCTGGAAAATTTAATATGGCTGCCAGAAATAAAAGCAATATTGTTATATTTCAATAGATACATTTAATTTTGTTTTACTTATTTTTTTGTTAATGTTTAATAAAATTGATTTCTATTAATATGTAATGAGTTTTAATAGAGGATTGTACAGTTTAATAATTTTAATTAGCGTTTTTATAAATGTTTGTGATTGTTAATAATTTTTATGAATAAGCATTGTTATTTGGTAATTTTATCTGTTTAACAATTTTTTGTGATATTTGATTTGAATTTATTTTAATATTTTCTTAATTTTCAATAAATCAAACTGTAACTTTAATTGGTTAGCTTGATTAGCCAGATTATCATATTTTTGTCGTTATTTTCTTATACCGTATTCCAATAATATTTGTTTTTATTTATTTAAGTACATTTTAATTTATTACAAGTGAATTGACATCTGAATTTTTGGCGCAAAAATTTAATACACAATTTTTAACTTACTAGGAGATTGCTTACCTTTTCGTTTTTAGGCAATTTTTTAAAAAACAATTTTTTTGTTTAAAGTTTTGATTCTTGTCAACATGGTGTGCGTGTTATTACAGTGGGGGTTTAATAAAATGCAACTTTTGTCGAATATTGTGAGTGTTAGCAATTTGTTACCTCATGAATTAAATTAAATCAAAGTTTAAAATTTATGTCGTCACAATCAATGACATCATTTGTCGTATTGTATTTGCAGAATGTATAAGACGGGAATTTGAGAAAATTTTAGCATTTGATACTTAAATTGTAATTTATCCAACAATCAGCTACCAACCCTGTATACAAAGACACGGCTCAACTTAATTAAAAATGTATTTGATGTCCTGATATATTCTATATGTTTTCACATGTCATTGATTTTTCAAATAATATTGTTGTTTCATAACATATTATTCAAATAATATGTATTATCATTTGCTTGATTTATTTGGTAATAATCTGTGCTCATTTTTAGCTCTTAATGGCGGCGTCAAAGTATTTAAATAAAAAAGTGCAGGTGTGTTCATGCATGATGGCTTGAAGTGTACTATTCTGTTGCAGAACGCATGTTAATAAAATTACTCAATGTTTCTTCTTTTTGTTGCCATTTTATGGCCATTACATATTATCTTTAAGCTTAGATGGTTATGTAGACATACTTTTTCTATAGCTTAAAAAAGCTATTACTTTCAGTTTAAAGCAGCGCTATTAAAACTTTCAATTTATTTATTACTAGAGGTAGTATATCATTTTGAAATAAGTATATAAGACTTTACTAGAATTTGATTTGTAATAATTGTAGTGTTTTTAGGATTGAAAACTTTTGATCACATAGTTATTTGAAAGTTTTATGAACTACAAATAAAAAAAAACAACTGAGTTTTATCACGACACAAACATCAACATTCATACATACAGTATAAAAGGTCTTTGCCAAATCAACGAAGATTCTGACAGGGGGTGCTACTTAACAATTAACAATGTCTATTGCATATGGAAATGTAGACTTTCAAGCATGCCTTATTTTTAGTTAAAAAAAGGTAGCACTCCGGGAGTGCCGGCAGAAGTGAAAACTTCAATATTAACGTTGTGTTTAATTATAAGTATAAAAGTACTATCATTTATGAGGTAGAATACAATGTTTATTTATTGCGCTATCGTACACAAATATGACAATTTATATGTTGTTATTTATAATATTATATCGTTATTTATATATTACATTAAATTTTATCTCTCACAAAAATCAACTTCCATCCATAATTTCGACGACTTTTACACCATCGTTATTATCAGAATCATGATCGCAAATTTTTACAACTGATACAATTGGTTTATGATAACTGAAGTAAGAAACAAACAGTTTTGATTCGAACCTATTTAAGTGTCTAATAAAGACCGCATCAATAGTAGTTTTGTATTTCGTTGTGCTAAAATTGCGATCATTTGACATAGTTAAACCAAATTCATTATTTAAAAATTCAATTAATGATTGATTTTTATCGTCTGCAAAGTTTATATTGAAATCTCCACTTAAAATCATTGGCAATTTATCAAAGTTTTTTCCAATTTTTTTTTCTTACTTACTCATTTTCTTTCACTACTTCATCATCACTTTTTTCATTAATAGATTCACTTTGTTCGATTTCCATAATTTAAACAATTCACATTTACGAATACGCAACAGTGTATTTACTACACAACAGTCAAGCAATCAGCTGTCACCATCCTTGGATACGCGTGGGACGCTGTACATAAACACACACGGTCATTCGCGCAAGCGCCCTGTGCCGCCTAAACAGAGCAGCACACTCAGGCCATAGATTTAATACATTAGATATAGCTATGCATGCTGAACATACTTCGGTTCTTAAAAAACATATCAAAGAAATTGGTACATCTCTCCATTTCTTTCTATATTTAATGAAACACATTTTTTATCCTTTTCATCATATTTGTTGTATGTCGCACACGAGTCTATAGTGATTAAACAGACACGAATTTCTACGATTTTAGTCGACAATCAACGATGCAATGCTTTGCTGTCAACTTATTGACATTTGTCATACACAATCTAATAAAATACGAAAATTAGGTTGAAAATCAATTTTATTTTGGAATGAATAATTATTTATAAATAAAGGTTTTTTCATCAGTGCTAATGATTCTTAATTATTTTATCAAAAAACTCTATTCCAATTTCAAAATTTCACCAACTTTTAGTTGTGTCAGACCCATGTAAACTTTATTATCCGCTTCATATTTTATCAGCTTACAAACCCACAACTGCATCGTGACAATCACAATAATGAAAATAAAAAACTTCTCTCTTATGAATTTGTAAAATTGAAGTTAGGCTTTAAGAAAATAGAGAAACATTAGAAAGCTGGAAGAAAATAAAAGTTGAGGTTGAAATCTCAATAAATAAAATTACCTTCAAATTATTAAATATTTTTCTTGACAATAATTATTTTCAATTTTTAAGTGACTGAACTAAGTTTTCTGTTCAAATTATGTGATTAGAAAAATTTGAATAGAAACGTCAAAATAATTCTAGTGTCATGCTGACGTAGCGTACTCTGCGTCTACTGATTTCTGCTTTGCTATTTGTAGGAACCTCTCTAAAAGATAGCGCTATCGAATACTAATGCAGTTGAGAGTGAGAGCAATAGATGGTACGTCTTGGCGGACTATCGCAGTGCATGGCTGTATCTTGTTATAATAAATCTATGACTCAGGCACGGTAGAAAGAGTGGGAGATACTAGTTCCTCTCCCTTCCCCTTAATCTTACGCTTTTTCGATCAGCATCACGTGACCCTGACGCGAGTTTGAAAGTTTTTACCCATACAAAAAAAAGTGCTCAGCGCCGCTAAAGAAGTTTTCACTTCAAAAACTTAAGAAGGTCTAAACAACCCCTGTATGCATTAATCTTACGCCCTTGAGTTACTCTAAAATTTTTTTTTTGAGCTCTTTTATTATATAATTGTTCAATGTTCATGAAAATAATTCAGTCAGAGTAGCTAACCCTCTTCAAAAACGACTCTTACACAAAAATATTCAACAAAAATCTAATAAGATTTGTAAGGTTTTAAATACTTCTTGATGCATCTGCAAATCATTTTGCTCAAGCAATAAAAAATGCAAAAAAAAACAAATAAGAATCACCATTGTATAATTTTAAAAAACGCGATACGTGATTCAAATCTATGCTCAAAAATATAATTGGTATGTTTTGTGTAGCTTGATTTATATAAATTTTATATGTCATAAATTTTGACCTTACGTGACAGATATTAAATTCTTCAATATATAAACGTCACTACAGGGGTTTCACGATATAGACTTCCAATTTGAGATATGCGGATTATGATTATTGCGAATAATTTGAGAAAGAGGATCTATTTTCGATATAAAAATTCATAGTGTCATAAAAACTGTCAAAGTCGTTAATAATAAAAATTTCATGACGACATTATAAGTAGGTAGGTATTCGATTACAATTTCATTATCATAAACAGGTGACAAGTGAAACCGACAATTTTTCCTGTTTGTCTAGCTTCTTGAATTAATTTTTGTTAAAATAATCAATTATTTATGAAAGAATAATAATTTTGGCTTGATAATAAATCGTTGAGACTTTTTACCACTGCATACCCATCTTGGTTGGAACTATGCAGCTTTTTGCAACTTTTCTAACAAAAAAAAAACATAAGACAAAATGGAAAATTTCATGAAAAAAACACAACATAAACAATACACAATTCCTCATTTCCTGTAGTCGATTAAAATTCTAATTAATTCAAAATTATAAAAATAAGCAGCACAATAAAAATTTAAAAATACATATGAACTATGTACTTTGTAAATATAAAAAAGAAATAAAAGACAATGTAACAATATAATATTACTCAAGTTGTCTTCCATTCAGCTGCGTAATTACGAAAATAATTTTTAGCCTCGTCGATTGTAAACGGCATATTTACGTCTTGTCAACTTCTATGGTAACTAGACTTTTTTACATACAGAACTTCCGTCTGTCACTTTGACTCGCTGGCGTGTTGTAAAATACCATGAAAATTATCTGCTTTTAGAGACCTCCAAAAAAAGTGTTGACAATTTAATATTTTTGGTGCTAACTTTAAGGCGCTGTCGGTGCCATCTTGTAATGTGGTACTTAGCTAACCATCGTACGAACTCTAAACCACAGACTAATTGCACTTGAGCTGTCAACATCAAATCAATTCAAATTTTTAAAACAGACAAAATTGAGTCTTTGAACTTAAAAGTTGAATATATTATTCGTGCGTCAATCATTTTGCAGCCCGTGGTTTTATTAAAAGCCCTCCGCAGTGCGTCGGGTTTTAAAATAAAAACGTTGCGTTGTAAAAGTAAACTTACCGCACTAATAACGTAAAATCGGTAGTTTCCGATCGTTCCCAATGCATCGAAAATCAAAGTTCCGGTACCCCGGTGTTTTTTTACATTGCAATCGAAACAAGGGGAAACTTTACAAAACAAGGTTTTTTTATTTGAATAAAACTATAACAACTAAACACTGAGACCATTTCAAATTTAAAAAATCAAATTATTGGAGGGGTCAACGCTACCAACCGAAAAATATAAAAAAACTAATTTATTTATTGTTAAAAAATTAGGGTTATCTGCTGCAAAAAAACCTCTCCCTTACTTTTTCGGAAAGGAATTTTTCTCGGTCGCAGTAATGGAGCACTTCTCCAAGTCCTGCTTCAAACAAAAAGCTCATTTAGGAAATTTTAGTTTGCGAACTCGTTAGGTAAATAGCTAATTTCTATAAATTGCAGTTGGTTTTAGTTTTTTCTGTTTGAGATTTGTATTTCAAAGTGATGAACATTACTGACCTGACTAACTTACTATCCAATAAGTAAGATTTCATATTCCAGTATGTACAATATAATCTCTTTCACAGTACAGGAGGAATTATACATTATAAGAGGAGAAATTGATGACGTATATCTGATGAGTCTCAGAAGAAGAGGCCAAAGCAACTTAGTCAGATCTGCAATTTATTAATTTCTGTTTTTGTCAGGACTTCAGTACAGGCTTTCAATCAATGATTCTAAGGACGCAGTTGGCTGTGAATTTTGAAACTACCGCTTTGTTGAAATTATACCTATATTACAATTTGACAGTTTTCGCTTATTCTATGGTTCCCGCTGGTCATTAATTTGATTTGTCAGCTGTCACTTAGAGTTTTATCGTTTTAACGTTTTTCAATTGTAAAACACGATAATTTGTGTTAATCTAAACTCAAGTTGTGCTAAGAAGCGAAGACTGTGAAAATGGTTTTACTGTTGAACAAGAGACTTTCATTGTAATGTCTACAAAGTGGAAGAGGCGGCACACTTCCTACGTCAACTGCGTCTTTAGACTTTAGATTTATAAAAGCCCTTTATGTAGCCTCCATGTTGTTTCTTCAAAAATGCAAGAAAAAGTAAATGTCCACTTTATGCTAATGAATGTCTACGTTCCTCTCTATGCATCATGTATTAAATCTTTGTTGAGCAACATTCGGCGATTTTGTAGGCAACATTCCTACTACAGCAGTTTCTTTTGTTCATGGAGTATAGGTATGGCTCTATGGTAACACAGTTTTTAGTTAAACGTGAATTGAAAACTACAAATAACAGTTCTAATTTTTAAAGAAAAATATTCTTGCGTTTGAAGAAAGTGTAACATGTTTTTTTTTTTATTCTGAGAAGAAACAACTTTATTGCGCACTGATATGAAGCCAAGTTTATTTTATATTTCTTAAAAATTGGGTTTATTTTGATTTGGTTTGTTCTTCATTTTTCTTTGTCGGTCTTATTATTATCTATTTCAATATTTTTTTTTTATTTTACTTAATAATTTAAAATTTTATTTATGATTTTTGTTTTTTTTATAACGCTTATTTCTGTTTTTTTATTTTTTTTTCTCTTACTATCTTCTTAATTACTTTTTTTAAACTTTTTTTTGTTTTTCAGTTTGGTTCGTTCTGCTTTCTTGTTCATTTTTTTTGTTATAGTTGCTGTTTGCAGCTATGTTAAAGTTTTTACGATGTCTTTCTGCTTCAGCTTGGGAAAATAAGCTCCATCCACACATTTTGTTAATAATTGTCTCCATACGTCTCTATTCATCTTGTAATGAATCTTCGTTAAGCAACATTCGCTGATTTTGTAACTAACAATATTTGTACAGCATCTTGCGCTGTTATAATCTATATCTATAGCAACACAGGTTTTAACTTTATTTTTCTTATTTGATTTTATTATTTTTGCTCTTTCTACACCACTAACTTTTGTTGTAATTTTATTTATTTTCTATTTTTTAACCGACTTAAAAAAATAGGAGGAGGTTTACCATTTGACTGTATTTTGTTTTTGGTTTATGTATGATACCTCATAACTTGAGTAAACCGATTTTGATGATTCTTCTTTTACTTGAAAACTGGTGCTTTACATTTAGTTTCATTTAAATTTGATAAGATCTGACCTGTAGTTTTTAACTTATTCTTATTGATGCTTTTTTTGAATCCATTTTTGACAGTTAATAGATTATAAAAACAAGTGAGAAATTAAAAATTAAAAAAATTGCTTCAATATAATTAAATATTAGTTCATAAGCAATTTGAATCAATTAATTAAATAAAATAATGAAGTAATCAAATTCAAGTCGGTTTTTTTTCAAGTCAAAATTTATTTTTTTATTATTTATTTACCTTGATTTTTTTTTCTCTCTTTTTTTTTGCTTTCTCTTCATTTACTTTTTCCTACATTACTTTTATCAATTTTTTTGACTTATTTTTGTTCATTCTGTTTATTCTCTTATTTTTTTTTGTTACGTGTGCTTTTGACTCTTTGCGCTCTCGTTTGCGTCGTTTTTTACTTTCGCTATTTCATCTATTATTTTAAATCATTCATTGTCTTGTTCAATTTTTTTTTCTTTTTTATTATTTTCATATATTCTGCTCTCTGTTTCTTTTCTTTCATTATGTCTTCTTTCTAACCGATTTCTTTTAAGTCAGCTTTCAATGAATAATTATTAATTTATCTATTTGAATAATTTATGCAAATTAATCAATAATTTTTAACAAAAAATACGACTTCTAAAAGGAAACTAAAAAGTAGACGCGAACACGCATTAAATTTTTTCATTTAAATTTTTTTTTACAAACGCACTATGCGCTACTACAATTTTCGAAGGTTTCTCTTGATTTATCTAAGATGCTATTATCACATCTTAATATCTTTATCATGGTACCATCTTTGAGATATGTTTTTTCTAACCAAACAAGAATTATTAAAATCAATTTATCAAATTAAACAAATCTCATATCCTTTATCATGGTACTAGCCTTAGAAAAAATTGGTTTATAAATTACATCCGCAAGCACACAAATAAAAAAAATCTCCTTTTTTTGAAATCGGTTAAAATGCGATCTGTTTAAATCAATTGCTGATTCTGAATAAATAAATTATATTGAAATCGTTTTTTTTTATTTTTTTATTTTTAGTTTGCTATAATATGTTTGTGTTTTTTTTTAATTAGACTTACTAACTACTATTTTATGGATACTACTAACCCTTCTATCTACGCCAAGGATTTTTTATTTTTTTATTTCAACAACTTTTCAAAATTTTTCCACTTTTTGTTCTTTTTAATTTGATTTTTTTGTTTTCTTTTTATTTATTATGTATATTTAATTATGTATTTTTTTTTGTGTATTTTTTTCAACTTTATTTAGGCTTTTCTTTTGTTTAATATTTTTCTCTCTATTTTTTAAATTTTTTTATTGCTTTTTTTGCTTTATCTGTCTTACGATTTGTAATTTCTCTTTTTTTGTGCTTTATTTTTTTTTATATATCTTTTTTTTTATCATCTTTTTTACTGTTTTTAAACAATTTTTTTTCAAATTTTTTTTTAACTTTGTATTTGTTATTTTCTCTCTTTTACCATTGTGATTTGTATTTTGCACCACACAAAGTAAAACTTTTTTTCCTAATATATAATACATCTAAAATATGATACAAAAATTAGCATTGTATTAAAAGATTACTTTTTTCTGGCTTATGTTACAGCCTTTGATTGATAGCAAAATGATTCTACTTTAGCGGTGAACATTATAGCCTAAGGTTATAATCAGTAATTAGTAATAATTACCCTCAAGAAAATGTTTGCCAAATTGTTGAATAAACACCGAATTGAATTCAGATCAAGAAATGCCAATAATTTTTATTTGGCTCTTAATTTTAGCAAAATAGCAAGTAATTGGGTCACAATCTCCAAAAAAGACCAAAAATCGGTCCGAATCTAGTTAAGGCATCATAAAAAGTCTGCTTTCTTATAACATTAACAAGAATTGTTTATGTCCCGAAGCAAGACCCGTCCACAAATTTATTTTATCGCGTTCAAATCCACGTATAAAATATACCAAGATGCCACAGCAAGCTTTTTTTGACACTAAATGGCCGGCCAGATTCAGAGATCCAAATTATAAGAGTTACACCGATTCAGTAGATTATTTGTTGAAAATAGCAACACTATTCGAGGACAAATTACAAACTCATAAAATTAGAATTCTTTGATTTGTTGGATATTGTAGTTTGGGATTCTATTCATTCGAAGAAGAAAATAAGAAATAGAAGAGTTTAGCGACTGCTTTCCTGCCACTGATAATTTGTAGCTCCATTGTTAGTCTGCCTACTGCTGCAAGTCTGGAGGAATGGATAAAAGAAAAACAAGAGATTTCTCTTAGAAGTGGGTAACCTAGACGTTATCTGATGTGTTTCCAGCTTTAAATCCCCAAATTTAAAGTTTAGTCGTTTTTTATCCGTCTAAAAAGGTATTTAGGGATTTATTTTTGTTCAAAGCGTGTTTCCAACAAAAAAACAAACGATGCATATGTGATTAATTTTAAGACAAAAGAGGCATATAATTCTCAGCTGGGCTTAGAACTTATCAGACAAATTAGTATTAATAAATTCATAATCCATTACGAAACAACAATTTAAAAATTGACCAAAAAATGAAGATTTTAGATTAAAAACAAAAAAAGATAAAAGAGGTAGTCAGAAATAGTTATTTTTGATTCTAGATTGCAAAATGATACTTTTGCATTTGAGAATGGACAGCGAGCGATAGCGAGAAAAACACCCATTTGAAAATACAAAAGAATTTTGCAATCGGGTATCAAACAACATTTTTTCGAAGACGAAATGTTAGTCATTGCCATCATTGTTTAATAATAATGACAACAACCAAGTAACAAAACGTCAAAAAAACAAACAATTTTGTAAAAGCGAAAACTTTTAAAAACATTTAAACAATATGACATGAACAGAATGCTGTTTTCTGTATTTCTAGATTACTATTTTTATTTCTATTCTAATTTTTTTTTATTTTATTTTTACATATTTCTATTTTGAAATTTAAATTTAAAATTTTGAAATTCTTACTTTAATGGTATTTAAATTTTTGAACTATATAAACCAAATTTTTAAATTCTAAAGATTCCTAATGGCCACGAAAAGCAGCGAATATTTAGTCATTTTTGTTTTAAATGTATCAATAATATTTCAAGAATTTGGAACCGCAATATCTATAAAATATGCAATTTTATTTTCTCAAATACTATAACAATATCCGGCGAATTGGTTTAAATTTTTGAAGCATTTATTAGAGTTTGATCTCAACTTTGTAATTATGATTTTCCTAGAAAGTTTCTCGATTATAATTATAATATACTTCAACAGTTTTGACCAAACTAAATTCAAAAGCTAAATTTGAATAAATTATTTTTGCAACGGCGTTATGTTTTATTATAATGTTTATTAACTTTGTTTTATTTATTATATATATATTATTTAATAAGTTTATTACTGTCTCATGAAAATATATTCTTCTAAACTTTTATCAATAAAAAATAAACTTATTAAAGTTAAATTATGTGCAATAACGCACATTTAAATGAGCGTTTTTAGTACCAGGTTTAAGACGTTAGACTCATTAAAATTCTATTTATGTCTGAATTGTTTACAGCTTGTTACTACAAAGACAATTGTTATTGCACTATCAACACAAACCAGCATTTAAAAAAATATAAAAATAATAGTATATTTAAAAGTTACATTCACAGTTTTTAAAAGAACAGTAAGTTGTTTGAGGCGCGCTGGAGTTTGACACCATAGGATAACATTTATAACTTAAACAACACTATTTGGCAAACGGTCTATAGCTATTTAATATGCTGCAAAAACACAATGCTAGATTAAGTTTTTACAAAGTCTGTTAAAATAACTTGAAGATAACAAAATATAAATCTAGTTAGCGTTGTGACTTTTAAAGTAGGTGAGATAATTTTCGACAAGTCAAATTATTGTTTTACTCGCATATATACCGAGTGTTTTTAAATAAAAAGTAAAAATGATTTTTTAAGAAGTATTAGATTTTCAATAAAAGAAGCTTAAATTATTTTAGCGAAAGCAGTGTTGTTTGGAATATTTGACAATTATTATCAACAAAACTTTTAGAAACTAGCGTTTCCCAAGTGTTAAAAGCTACAGCACACATTATGTTTAGGTTTTTTGTTTTTTTTTATTTAGGGAGATTTTTTAAAAAGTGTTTAGGTTTGGCTGCTTAAAAAATCTAGTTAAAAAACGATTTGCTAATTTAAACAGTTATTTATGTTGTTGGTGTGAAAAGTGACCTATTCTGGTAAAGGATGCGGATTTAAAGCAACCGCATACCAAAATGGTTCTTCACACTAAAATACATACAAGATTTTTTCTATGGGCTATGATAAATGAGAAAATTATTTTAGTGTCTCTGGGGTGTTAAATAATGGTTACCAGGAGAAAAATGTGTGAATCGTTAAATTTTCGCATTGATAGTAAGCAGTTAATAGTTAGTTATAGAGGTGACCGTAGAAAAAAAAATTTAAGTTTTTGTGAAAACATTCTTAAATTTAAAATTTTATATTAAGTTATAAAAATGCTCATTTTTTTTAGATTTTTTTCATAAATATAAATAACATAAGGGAATTATTTGCAAATATAATTAATTTACACAAATTGATTATCAACATCAATGTAATAATAATGGAAAAATATCAAATATTATTTATCAAAATATCAAGAGTATAACGTGTCAAAAATGATTTACAATTTATATGGTAACGCTGAAGGTATAGCATTATATGACAGCACTAAAATCATCCTAACAATAAAAGCCAATATTGCAGTTAGGATGGTTGTAAACCATTTACCTGGTCTTGTGCCACCCCATTCTGTCAAACACGGAATTAAAAATTTGAATTCACAATAGATAATTTCCTAAACATGATTTATGGTTGGGCTTTCTCACCGTGTGGCAATGCAATAAAAGAAGCGATTATCTGCGGTCAAGTACTTTTACAAGGCCCATTTAATCTTTTAAAAAAAAAACTACTATAAACAATTTTTTTTCGCATTTTAAAAAAATAAGAAATAAATAGTGCAAGCAGGTAATGCAAATAAAAACGCCAGTCTTAGAAGGTTCGTACCAAAATTAGGTAAAAAAACTTGACGACACTGATATACTTTTTGGTAAAAAAGATTAATGCGCTGTAGATGCTCAGCATGCATTTCTTAAAGACATAAATCGAATATTTCCATTCTTTATTTTTATGCATTATTCTATTTTTACAATAAAATTGATCAAGTATAATTAATTATTAGTGCCGGTAAGCTAAGCCGGTAATGCAGGTGTTTATTTACAGTATATGTATAGCACAGTGCCGTGCATAAATACCGGACTGCAGGCATTTGCGCCATTTTCTGAATGTGAAATGAATTTTTAATTATTTAATAAGAAAACGGGAAATTTTCAAACAAGATATGTATTTCTTATTTAACAGCGCTCAAAAACAATAACGCAAACTAATTAAATAGATATATGTTTTCGAATTGAAATATTGACATCTTTGGGAGAGTGTTTTCAAATTCGCAAAAATTTCTTCGCTATTGCGTAAGCGATTTTATGTTTACAGATTGTTACCGGCTTTAGTACAAACCAATCTAAGACCTGCTGCCAAAAAAACATAGCGGCCTTTGATTCATGTTAATATTATACACTCTATAGTTAGACTAGAAATTGAAGATTGAATCAAAAGAATAAACGAAGCATAGAAATTGAATAATAAATAAGTAAGGAACAAGGTACAGGTCTTTCATATTTGGAATGCAATAAAGTTGAATCCATTACCGATATTAAGTGTTATTCATAAAATTTGAAATTTTGTTTTTGTATTTTGCTATTTATTTAATTAAATTTAAAAACAAACTTTATAAATAACTGTTCAAGTTGAATCATTTTCAAGAAAATTATGACTAATAAACTAGTAGTTTTAATATCTTTTAAACAAGTATTGAAACAACTTCTCAAAAACATTACAATCAAATTTTTTGTTTCAATTTTTTTTTATTAATAATAATTTATTATGATTTTATGAATGTCTTAAAATCTGTGTGTTTTTTTTTTGAGTTTGCAGTACTTAACTAGTTTAACCAAAATAAATTTTAAATTTTTTTGCAAAGAAACGTTTAGAAACATCGGCTTTCAAAATTTTTGGATTTAAAAGAAAAAATTTTGGTTTTAAAATAAGCTTGAAAGTGTCAAACTAAAACTACAAGACTTAAGTTACTGATTTTTTTTCTAAAATTGATTATATATATAACACTTGGTTTCTTATTACTTGCCGCTGATAATGTGCGGTTAAAATCGTTGGATTTGCAGCAGAGGTAAAACAAGGTGGCTACCGAAATCCTCTAAGAAAACTTTCTTTTTTTTAGGATTATGTTAAAAATTTAGTGTAACCTCTTACAACTACAGACGACATGAAAGTAAGAATATACCAGAACAAATCTTTATCCTCTTAATAAAATCACTATAGTTTACAACCGTATTTCTTCCCTTCTTTCATCAAAAAAGTAAAAGATGAACAAATATGTTTAAAAAAGCATGAAATTGAGAAGGTCTGTTTTAAATTTTGTATTTATATTTTATTAAAAAATTCTTGGTTTGATAAAAAAAAAGAAAAATATTGAAAACAAAAATTATCTGTTGCCTGTATCACAAGTATAAGTTATATACTATACAAGTATAAAACAATAAAAAACTAACATATTCTTCTATAATTATACATCAGCTTTTTGCACCCACGTCCCACTTTAGGCCCATGACAGGTCATTAAATTAGCCAAATAATAATCGAGGTCGATCGAAGCGTATGAGTATTTGATATTCCTATAGAGATTCCGCAGGTGCTCATCTTTTTTCGAACAAAATTAAAAAATATCCCGAATAATGAAGCCATAAAGGTGATACCAACTTTGATAAATTATACCAATTTGAGACAAAAAAAAGTAACTAAAACATACAATTTGTATGGAAATTTATAAGTTACACCAGAGGTAGAGGTACGTATTTGAATATTTTAACGAGGACAGTGATGTGTCATTTTTTTTAATATAAAAACACCGCCGCATCGTTTTTGTTTAGTGAATAAAATTTTTGAGAAATACGACTTTGGAACAATAGGGAAGTTTTTATTTTTCATTTGTTGTTTGTTGAAGCTAGACACAAAAACCGCTGCTTTTGATGTTCGTTCAGCACGACACCCAATTTAACGAGGTGGAAGAGGAAATCGTTAAGGTCGTGAGCAAAATGGAAGAGAAGTTAACAATCATTGTCTTAAAATAAGACAATAGTTAAATAGTGTCCTTTAAAAGGATGTTGCTGCAAAGATTTGCTAATGGTCTGCAAACTCCAACAATACAAATACATGATCAACAATAAATTAAAAACTTAAACCTCTTATAGGTCAGATGTAACAGTTTCTGAATTGCTACTCTTTATTATACTTATTCACGTTATATTTGGCTAATTATAAAAATTAAATGTGACTGATGAGCCCTAATAAGTATGAAACATGGCCCACTTGGTTTTCATTTATCTATCAGATGAACTTGAAATAAAAAAGAACAGTGCTGTATGTATTGTTTTCTGTTAAACACGAAAAAAATATTTTCGGGTATTGCTAGTATGTAATAAACTTTTAAACTAATTTATAAAGTATTGTTAGAATTTAAAAAATATTTAAAATAATCGAAACTTTTTTCAAAAATCTATAAAAAAATTAATTGAAATTTTTATTAAAAATTTAAAACATTTAAAAATTTTTTTTTTTATTTTAAATAGAGTTAAATTTTATTGAAACATTTTCACAACTTTTTGAAAGAATCTTAAACGTAATAAATAATCTTATAATATGAGACATTGTTTCAATTATATGTCTAAAACAATTTTAAATCTTATAAAAATTATCTGAAAATAATTCAAATTATTAGACATTTTTTCAAAAACTTTTTTTTTTGAGATATTAAGTATAACAAGTTAAAATTTTTTTTTTGCTGTTTTAAAACAAATTTAAATATTTTTTAATTGATTAACTTTAATTTCAATAATTTTTTAGTGTTCCAAAATATTTTAATAATTAAAAGTGAAAATTCAAATTTTTTTTTATTGTTGTAGAAATAATTTGAAATTTACTAAGAAATTTTTAAATTATTTTATATGATGTATGTATGATGAATTTTAAAAGAATTTATAAAAATTTTTAAAAAATTTATAAAGTTGTTCAATAAATTCACAACATAAAAATGATTTAAAACTATGTATTTCTAAAATTGGTTAGGCCTTATAAACATAGATTCAAGTTTTATTGAAACATTGTTTCAATTTTTCTAAAACATCTTTGATTCTTTTAAAACTTATCTAAAAATAACTTTAATTTTATTTAAAAATTTTAAACATTTTTTTAAAAATTTTTTAAATTTTTTAAAAATTATTATAACAAGGTTTTTAGCTGTTTTAAAACGAGTTTAAACAATAATTTGAATATGTTTAATTTTAGTTTTTCTATGTTTTTGGTTTTTAAAGATTAAACTATTTAAAGATTAATAAAAATTTTCTACTGTTTTTAAAAAAAAATATTAAGTAGGCAAAATTAATTTAAAACTTGAAAATCTAATTAAAAATTTTTGAAACACATTTAAAACATTAAAACATTATTTATAATTATTCTAAAAAATAGTTAGTCTTATAAAAAGCTTTTGAAGAATTTTTAAAACTCATAAAAAAATTAAAAATAGATTAAAGTTTTATTAAAAAATTGCTACAAATTTTTTAAAACATTTTTGATTGTTGTAAAACATCTGAAAATAATTCAATTTATCATTATAAAATTTTCATATTTTTTTAATTGTAATAACAAATTTAAAAAAAAACATTAGCAATTGTAAAACCAATTTGAATAATTTTAATATGTTTAACTTTAATTTTTTGGTGTTTTAAAAGCTAAAGCTGAAATTAAGATTTTTTTTTAATTTTTATAGAAACTTTTTAAAATGGCCAGATGAATTTTTAAATTTTTTTAAAAATAATTTATAAAATTAATGTAAAACTATTTATTATTAAAGTTTTCTAAAATTAACTAAGGCTTATAAGAATTTTTTGAAAAATTTTGAAAGAAAGTTTAAAATAGATTTATGTTTTATTGAAACATTGTTTCAATTATTTTTCTAAAACAATTTTGGATCTTATAAAATTATCTAAACATATTTCAAATTACTATTTGACATTTTTTAAAAAATTTTTTATTATTTTTTTTAATTACATGTTAAGTATAACAAGTTTTAAAATTTTTTTGACTGTTCTAAAACAAATTTAAATAATTGTAAATTGTTTAATTTTAATTTTAATAAATTTTTGGTGATTTAAAAATTAATCGTTTAAAATTAATGTGTTTTATTTTTATAAAAATTTTTTAAAATTTACTAATAATTTTATAAATTATCCTAAAAACAATAGTCAGAAATTTTATACATGCACATATTCAAAAAAGATTGAAACATTTTTAAAAGATCTTTAAAATTTCTTAATATATTTATAAAATTGTCTAAAAGAATTTCAAAGTTTAATTAAAAATGTTCAAAATTAATTCAAAACACTTGAAGATTATTTACAAACATTTTAAAAATTGGTTACGCTTATAACTACGCTTAAACGTTTTTTGAAAAATTTTTGAAACATTTGAAAAAAATTTTTAAATAGATTTAAGTTTTATTACATTGTTTCAATTTTTCTAAAACATCTTTGATTCTTATAAAATTTATTTAAAAATAATTTAAATTATTATTAAACAGTTTCTAAATTCTTTTTATTTGAATATTTTCAATATGTTTAAATTTAATTTCAATAATTTTTTTGTGTTATAAAACTTTTAAAAATTAAACGTAAAAGTGTTTTCTTATTTTCATAAAAACTTTTCAAAATTTGATTTTAAATTGTTGTAAAAACAATAAGAATTTTAAAAATATATCTAAAAATGTTTGAAACATCTTCACAGATCAATGAAAATTTTTAATTGTTTAAAAAAAAATTAAATAAGAAAAATTAAGCTAAAATTTTTAAAACAAATTTAAAACATTTTAAAAACTATATATTTTCAAAAATATTTGGATTTATTAAAAAAAAATTAGGAATTATTTGAGACTTGAAAAAAAAATTAAAATAGATTAACGATTTCTTTTTAAAAACTTTTTATTGGTTTTTTTTTTAATTATTATAACAAACTTAAAAAACATGTTTAGCTTTTTTAAAACAAATTTGATTCATTTTAAAACTTTTATCTTTAATTTCAATAATTTTTTAGTGTTTTAAAAGGTAAAATTAAGGTTCTATTTTTTTTATTTTTATAGAAACTTTTTAAAATTTACTGATAAGTTTTTAAATTCTTTTGAAATGAATTGCCAAAAAGAATTTTAAAATTAAAATTTTTCAAAAGTAATTCAATACATTTAAAAATTATTTATAAATATTTTAAAAGTTGGTTAGGCTTATAAACATTTTTTTTTAATATTTTAAACTTTTTTTAAAAAAATTAAAATTGATTTATGTTTTATTGAAACATTGTTTTAATTTTTTCAAAACATCTTTGATTCTTAATAAATTCATCTAAAAATAATTCTAATTATTATTAAACATTTTTTAAAAACTTATTAATTCTTTTAAAATTATTATAAATTTTAAATTTGATTAGCGGTTTTAAAACAAATTTGAATAATTTTAATATGCTTAACTTCAATTTCAATAATTTTTATGTTTTAAACATTTTTTAAAAATTAAACGTGAAAGTGTGTTTTTCTTTTTATATTACTTTTATATTATAACTTTTGAATTATTTTAAAAACAATAAGAATTTTTGAAATATATCTAAACATTTTCACAAATCAATAAAAAAATAAATATGATATTTAGAATCTTTTTTTGTTAGAATTTTTATTATAACTGTCTAAAAAAATCTAAAACCAACTCAATTTAAAAATGATAAATTTTAATTTTTATCTTTCGAAATCTGGCATCAGTTTTCAGTAGCATTTGCTTCCGTTTTTCGCAAGCAATTATTTGTTGCTTTTAAATATCCCCTTTTTTTTATTTCATCAAGCTGTGGTCAAAATTTTAGCACAATTCGTTCTTTATTCGGTGGCTGTTTATTTGTTTTTCGAGCCCGTAGCCAGGTATCCAGGTATCGAATTGGCGCCTATTATTGTATTATGTATTTCTTTAAAGGACCTTGTGGGCTAAATGTTACATTCACAAAAATTTTCAAAGGTAGAGAGAAAGCCAGCTGTCCAAACAAATTTATTGTCTTTCGATCAGTTCGTTATAAGTCAGATATTATTATTAAACCACAGCACACACAGCATTACATCAACACTGTTTATATCTATCTACAAATCAATACGTAATTTATCTTAGTTGCTCATATAATCTAACAAGTAGCATTATAGAGGTATAAATTTCAATTTATTTTACTTGTCGCTACTATTTCATTATGACAATACGATTATTATTTTCTATTCAAAACTCCAATTTAAATTAACTTCAGAATTCATAAATTTCTATTCACTTTCTCACGTCACCAATTTAAATTACTGATTATTCTTTTTGGTCTTTTGTAATTATCTCGTTGTAATTAAACAACTTAACATCCCGCTGGTTGTTAGAAGAACGACAATATTAATCTTCATTCCGAAAGGATTGTATGGAGTGTTTGTGGCTTGACCGCCTATTCAAATCGCTAATCATCTCAAAAAGGATCGAGGGCAAATTCTCTTTTTCCGATATGATTGGTTACTGAATTAATTTTTCACACGCACGCAAGTCGAAAAAGTTTGCCATAAATTAAATTAGATTTATAAAGCTATTTCGTAGCTTGTCTAAAAATTATAAACAAAAAGTCACTATTCTGCTAGAGCGACATACTTTTAGAGTATAAGTGTTAATTTTCAATTGATGTTTGTTTTTTATCATTTTATAACGAGTGAGTAAATAGTTTTCAGATTACAGAAGGCTTGGGTTGAAGCATTAAAACAATGTAACACCAAACGTTACAAAACTTTTCAAAATTAAAAAGCAAAATATATACAGTGCTTTCAAGCAAACATGAGCCGCCTTGAAAATGCGGGGCCTGAAGGCGCTTCAGCTTTTATGTATAGTTCAGCAAAACTTTTAGTGCGATTACATCTGTGTCTTCTTAAATCCTTTACAACAGGCCAGTTCACAATTTGCATTAAACTAGTAGCCAACTGGTCTGTGGTTCTCGTCACCGTAATGAAAATTTTAGTCGGACTAAATTTCACCGTCAAGGTGAAAAAACTGCGTCTGTTACGTAACTGGAGAAGAACATTTTTACTGCTTGAAAATAGTACCAAAACTAACGAACCATTCAAGTTAATAATGATAGTATCAGTGATTCTGATATCTATCCAGATGATAAGTAGAAAATTTCTAATGTTTCCATACTCACCCACATAATTTTTATATTATCCAATAATAAATAGATAATTGATGGTAATTTAATAATTGTTATCTTCCGTAACATGCAGGCGAAAAAAGTAGAAGCAACCTGAATACGGCTCTGGTGCAGTATCTTCAAGATTTTGCACAGGCACAATATGTTCAAGATTCTGTTCTGTCTTTATGAGGTGAGCCCTCAGAAAGACTAGTGAGAGTTGAGTAATATTTGCATAAAACGTTCAGCCAAACTATACACACCGCCTCTCATTTTGTTTGAGATTCTGATTTGTTAATTTGTTAACAAATCAGGAGTAATTTAAAAATATACTCATGAATCTGCTAATTTAGTTCGCATATTTTTCGGGGCTCATGTTTGCACTGTATAAAGTTTTTGTTCGGATGACGCCAGACCTTATAAAAACTCAACACACACATTGAAAAAGCGCAAAATTCTATAAAGCAATAGGTAATAGGAGGTCTATTCGCCATTTTACTTTTCGTACATTACGAGAATACGCTTCAACTATAAAAGATTCCAATAATATGGAAACTATTGAAATTTATTAGAAAAACAAGTCTTCTGAGTAATTAACGTTTGATTTTGACAGGTATGAATTTTGTGATGTTTGAATTTCAATTGTTTTAATGATTTAATCAAATCCATGCAAATATTTTCAACATTATACAAAATTGGAAAATATGTTTAAAAAAAGCCACTAATCTGCTAGGGCGGGTTGAGTAACAATTTTCAATAGATGTTTATTTTTTTTTAATTTTTTATACAATAAGTATTTATACTCTAAAGTTTAAAACTAACGTATATTATTTTCAAGACGAAGTAGAGGGAAAGCCGCATTTTTTGCCAGGTCATGTGATGGTTCAACTAATGGAAACGCCAATGATCTCTAATCACCTAATCTTACATTGTTCTTGAAAACTGTCATTGTTTCCTTAGAAATTTTCGGCCTTTTGCAAGACCAAGTGTGTTCCTTATTAGTGGCTTGTTTTTGACTTCTTTAGGCAGGCGTTAGTCTTGGACTGTCTAAGTAGGTTGGTCAGTCTTTGGCACGCTAACGCATTACAATTACAGAGTATGTGCTCAGCAGTTTTACTGCTTGATTTACATAGTCTGCAGTTCTCACTGTCCGCCAGATCCAGTTTTTTAAAGTAATGCTTTACTAAGCAGTGTCCAGTGAACAGGCATGCATTGGTTCTTATTTCGTTTTTTGATAGAAGAAGATTTTTTGCTTTCTCTGGCGGATATTTAATGAATTATTTCTCCTGCTTTTGCCCGAGATATTCTCCCAGTGAAGCCTTTAAGCTGCCGATTTTCACCTAAAGATTTCCCACTCTTTATGTAAATTTGTTAATCTACAGAACGGTTTGGGGTTTATTGGGGGAGCTTCGTAACCTCTTTGCAGACATTCTTGGGAGTTAGATCTATAGCAAGTGTTTCAGCTTGCATAATTGATGGTGTGCTACCTAGGGCTATTGTTGAACGATATTTTGGACCATAGATCTCTGTGTGTTCTTTTTTTGTTTTTGATCTATTTGTGTACAAGATGGAGGAGTTCATGCCAACTTGTCCAATTTGAATTCGAGCCGCATGACGGTCAGTAATGACAGTTTCAAACGGCGGTTCAAAGTCATGGATTATGGGCATGACGTCTATTGGTTGTCCAAAAAAACCTGACTGTAGAAAGTCTAGTATCTTGAGTTGACCTGTTTGGTCTCCTGATTTAAATTTCTTTGATTGAGGGCCAGCCTCAGACATGGTTGTAGACTCTCCTTTTGCACCTGTAGGTGAAGGGACGCTAAGTTCAACAGCACCTCTAGAGCGGTAGTAGGAGCCGTGCGCATGACTCCTATAATGCCCAGGCACGCAATCCGCTACAATTTCTACAGGTTGGTTTGTGTCGTTGTTTTTCTGGTTTTCGTCCACCATACGAGAGATGCGTACGTGTCGATGGGTCTTATTACCGTGATGTACAACCAGGGTACTATTTGTGGCTTTAAACCCCATGTCTTCTCACATGCGCAAAAGCAACCGGTTGCTTGGGCAAGAGTCTTATTGATGTGGGTGTTTCATTTAAGTTTGCTGTCTAGGAATACTCCTAGATATTTCACTTTATTAGAAAATTGTATTGGTTCTCTCTTTATTTGCGGAGCTTTAAGATTTATTTTTTTGCGTTTGGTAAATGGGACTATGATGGTCTTTTTAGGGTTAACACGAAGTTCTTCCTTATCACATCATCTTTTGATTGGGTTCAGGGCGTTCTGCATTAAGCTGGAAATGACACCTTTATGCTTGCCTCTGGTATCTTAGTCTACAGTGACCCCTTTGCGTTAACTCACGGAATAGATCATCCATCACTACTGACCACAACAGTGGCAACAACACCCAGGGAACTGCTTTCCTCTCTCATTAGAGCCGTTATTATTCGACTTTCAAGCATGTATTTAATCCAGCTTGTTACAGCTGGTTCAATGCCTTGTTTTCCTGCAGCCAGCTTTATAGATTTGAAAGAAGTAATATCAAATCACCCTCTATATCTATAAATATGCCAGCAACTACGTCTTTTGCCTCGATAGTTTTCTCCACTTCTTTAACAATGTAATGAAGCGCGCTTATCGTGGATTTGCCAACAAATTGTTTGGAGTGTAACTGTGCTTCGTTGTGGAGCACGTTCCTCATGTGGTCATCCACAATTTTCTCCATTGCGTTAAGAAAAGAGGATAAGCTGATTGAGCGAATGATTTAAACAACTTTTGAGATTGTTTTAGATTATGTGTTCTAAAAGTATTAATTTTTTTGAGTTTTTTCTAGTTTTTTTGAAAATATCTTTTTCAAAAATGGCTTAAATTTATCCTTTCTTTTAAGTTTTTTTTTGTTTAATTGGCTTTCATAGAGAAAAAAATGCAAAGAAAATATTTCTGGTTTTTTTGATGAAGATTTTTGAATTTCAAACTCAAAATTAAGATTAAACAAATGTTTTTATTCTTCGATTTTGAAAATATTTTATTTTAAGCATCTTATTATTTCTCTAATTTCAAGACTGGGTAGTAAAGGGATTTTCCTCTGGAATAGTTCTTCTGAAAATTGGATATATTTTGAATGAAATCAATAAAATCTCAAAATTTACCAAAAACTCTATTGACCAAAAAATTTAAAAAAGCAGTTTTCTTTTAAATTGGATATTTTTTGATTGAAAATTTGACTTTTTAAATGTTAAAATGTATTGTAAATTGCTGTTTTGTTTGAAAAGGGATTTCTCAAGAGTAATAATCTCATGAAAATTTGTCAGTAGTCAAAAAATGACAAAATCTTCTCGAGGGATTAATCACACGCAGAAAGAGTTTTTAATTCAGCAAATCAGTGAAATGGATTATTAAAAACAAAAGCCATATTGATTGATTGGTGTACAAGAACGGTCTCTTCATTGGAATAATATTATGAAGTTCTATAATTTAAAAAAGTTGTCCAATTTGTTTGATTTAATTAAATAAATAAATTAATAATAAAATATATTGAGTCATTTGTTCAAATTTTTAAATAATTTCTTATTTGTTTCTGGCATCAATTGAGGAATTATAACAATTTTGGTTCTCTGATTGCCTACAATTATGATGTAATTATGGTAATTAACAAATTATGCAAAACATTTACATTAATAGTAATAATAATTACCATTTGTAGAATTCGGGTAATAACCACTTTCGTTAGCCATCGGCAAAACTAATTGCTCCTCGGTCAAATAGGAACCCATTTATTTTTTACCAAAAAGCTTTTTCCATCAAATGACCTTAACATGGTTACCTTGTCTTATGGAGGGTCCCATCTGCTGGTGGAGGCAGGCCACTAAACTCCACAGAGCTTTTGTTTAGTTTAGTTGGCTTTGGCTTGGCTCAGCAGTTCTGGTTGTGCAGCGTCCGGTTGCACACATGTTTCCTCTGCGTTCTCGCGCCGAAAAAGCACAAACAGACGCTTATTTATTTATTTCCTCCATTTTGACGTCAGTTAGTGTTGATATTTTGATAATGCGCTCTTATCTGTGTGAGTTTGTGGTTTAATCTTTCTGGGAATTATTGACCTGCTGCTTACGAAAAAAAAGGTGTTTTTGTGGATTATGGTGCTATTAGCAAAGCACGGTAAGAATTCCAATTTTTTATTAGGATCTTCGGAAGAGGTTTTTAAAATTTAAATTGCTTCATTATCAAAAAAATGTTTTTTCGACATAAACATCACTATAATATGATCGTGTTGCAACGGTTAATCTACCATTTAAACATTGTTTCCTGTTATAAACACCAATTATAGGCCGAGTTGTTGGCTATCAACATTGATCGTTTTTTGAATAATAAAATACGGTTTTGAATTGCGTATTGCAAAATTTATAGCACTTCATGATTTAAATCTCTTATTTGAAATGGTAACGCTAAAGGTATAAGATTAGGCAGCACACAAATTACCCCAATAAGGGAATGAAATGGAAACCAATAAGGGAGTTTAAATGATTAGCTGTCTTTGTATCACCTTATGAAATATTTGAATTCACCATATATAATTCCTTACCATAAAGTACGTTTACTCAAATTCTCTGTTTTATTAATTTTTCTTATGGAAATTATTAAAAAAAAAGGTATTGTAAGCACGATTTCTGTCCTTGAAATGGTTTTCTACTGTTTTTCCATCTTGTTTACAGTCTAGCCTGGTTAAAATGATATATTATTATCATTTCTGTTTTTTTTCTTATTTGTAAATACATAGAGTTTGTTTGTTTATCTTTTATCTTCAACCAAGGTTTAGTCTTCTGTTTGGCTGCAAAAAATAAATTCTTGTCATTAAGTAGGTAGGTAGTGCTCAATTTTAAGTAGTTCTGAGAAAAATAAAATTAAGGACTGGAGAAATTAAAAACAGTTTACAATATAATTATAGTAATGTAATTTATTAACTTTTGTTTTTACAAATTTGAATTCTTACTCATCTATGTACGAAGTTAAATTGACTTTTTTTCTGTAGTAATTTCCAAAACCCATCAGTTTTTTTAATCACATTCTTGTTTTTCTTACATTCTAGCGTTTTTTAAAGATTTTTATTTTTTTGGTTTTGTCTAATTCTTTCGAACTTTTTGCATCTTTTATAAAAAGTCTTATAATACATTTTTTTATATATTTTTTTCCAGGTATTGTCTACTTTTCTCTTCTCACTCTTTCCACTTTTTCCGTCCTATTTTGGTCTCCTTTTTAAATTTTTAGTAATTTTAATCCGTTATTTGTTTTTTTGCTTTGGTTTATTCTTACTACTCACTTTTACCAAATATTGCTTCGCTTTTTTGTTTTATATGCATAATTTTTTTTTGTTGCTTTTTGTCAATCTTTTAATTTTTTTTTGGTTTTCTCGTTTTTGAATTTATCTCTTATTTGTACTTCTACTGAAATGTGGTCCGACTCTATCTTTTCTTCTATTTTAAGATTTATTTTTTTATCTCTTTTGTTCTGTTTACAACTTATTAATTATTTTATTTGATCATATCTATTTATTTTTTTAATATTATAATTCACTATTTTATTTTCTGTTTTTTCTGTTCTTTTATGTTGTTTTTCAATATATTTTTTTAATATTATAATTCACTATTTTATTTTCTGTTTTTTTGGTTCCTTTATGTTGTTTTTCTTCAATCTTTTATACTTTTTTCTCATTCTGACATCAGAATCTTTTTCTATAAAAAGTTAATTTTTTTAAAGCATTGTTTTCTTTTTTTTCGGTTTTTTTGTTGTTATTTTTAATTTATTTGAAAATTTTTTTCCTGTTTGTTAAGTTGTGATTGAAGTTAATTTTTGATTAAGCATTTTTAATTTTGTTTTATCAGAAAATTTTTTTTTTCAATTTTTTTGAACGAGTAATTTAAAATTACTTGTTTTGAAAAGTATTGAAACATCACAAAATTAAGAAACTCAGAACGTTGCTGTTAACTTTAAATTGGTTGAGTTATTGTCCGTTTTTTGTGTAATTCTTTATTGAAATGTTAATTCTGGCTTATCGCCCATCAGACTAAACTTTTCACTCAATCCCAAGTCCGATAAGATAGAAATGACATTTAGATAATAAAGAAATTTTAAATAATTTTTGAATACTTGCTCAAAGATATTAAATTAAAACTTTTTTTTAAATTTTTTTTTGATTGTCTATTTTAAAAAAGTTTTCAATTTGACCTTTCTGTTCTTTAATTCACATTTTTGTTTTTAGTTTCATTTTAACCCTTTCCAAGATTTTTTTTGTTTTTGGTTCTATTTAATCCCTTCTAGCGTTTTGTATATTTTATTCAATGCCTCATCATCACATTTTTTATATATTTTTTTCAGGTCTCTTCTTCTTTCCTCTTATTTTATGTACTATCTCAGTTCTATGCTTGTCTCTTGTTTTAATTTTTTTGCGACATTTATTCATTATTTGTTTTTTTTTCTCCTTAGTTTATTTTTGCTACTCTCTGTACCCACGTTTTTGGAATAGCAATTTTCAGATATTTTATCATTATGTCTAATTCTTGTTTTCTCTTAACCTAATTCTTTTTTATTGCTATTTTAAAATTTTGATTTTTTTTTTCTCTTTGTCATGTGAGTAATGGGAATTTTTTTGGTTTATTTGTTTTTTATGATATTTCTCTATTTGTCAATACTCATTTCTACTTTTTTTTCCTACGGCAATGCCTGTTATGACTATGTTGTTTCTGCTTTTCTAATTTATTTTTACTTTTTTTTCACCGAAATGTTTTTTATTTTTGAAACCATCTTTCAGTTCTTTTTTTACTTTTCTTTTCTCTTAACAGCTTTACCTTTTTAATTAGGTTGCTAAGTTTATTTAGAACTAGTTCTATTTCTGTTTCTGTTTGTTTTAAAGACGCTATGATTATCTGCTTACTTTTACCAAACATTTTTGGTTTTTTCAACGTCTTCTGGCGTATTTTCCTGTTCTACTTTTACTTTTTTGCTATTTCTAAGGATGTATGAGCTCTGATATGCTTTGCTCATTTGTTTTTACTTCTTACTTGTAGGGTCATGAAGCTTTTTATTCACGCCAATTGCACGGATCACACTAAATTAAATTTTCTAGATAAACTAAAGTTTGTTTTATTTCCTATTACATTTCTCTTTATTTCTCAATTTTGCAATTCTTTACTAGTTTTTTTCTTTCCTCATTCTATTGCAGTTTTTACCGCTTCCTTTGATTTAAAAAATTTTTTTTTTACTTCTTCGGCAAATTCTGTTGTGACTATGTTATTTCTGCTGTATTATTGCTGCTTTTCTTTAAAAATTTTTTGTCTTTTTTAACATTTTACATTTATCTTCCATCCATTTTCTCTTTCTTTTTGAATTCATCTTTTAGTTCTTCTCTATTTTTTCTTATCAGCTTTACCTCTTTAATTAGATTGTCAAGTTTATTTAGAACTATTTTTGTTTCAGCTTCTCTTTGTTAATATTTTTTTAAGAGACGTTTTTATTGTTCGCTTTTTTTTACCAAACATCGAAGATTGTATGACTTTTGATTTGCTTTGCTCTTTTTTTTACTTTCTACTCAAAGGGTTTTAAAGCCAATTACTCGGATTATTTTTTACAATTGCACGTATCACACTCAATTAAGTTTTCCCAATAAACAAAAGTTTTTCTATTTGCCATTAATTTTTTTTTTATTTTTTAGTTTTGCAATTATTCTCTTTCCCTATCTTATAGCACTTACTATAGTTTTGACAACGTTTCTGCTTTTTTTAAAAAAAATTTCTTTTATTCTTACGGCAAATTTGGTTTATGACTATGTGCTATCTTTTCTCTATTATTTTCGCTTTTTCTTTCTTCTATGTTTTTTTTTATTTTTTATCATTTTCTTTCTAAACTGTGTGACTTCTGCGTTGCTTTGCTTATCTATTTCTCCATCCTACTTGCAGTGTTTTGGCTCTACTTTTTTCTTCTATTTTGTTGTGCTGCTCATAAACATTATGTTGTTGACACATTTGTTTTTATATTAATAACGCTATTATTTTTCTCATTTCTCAGTTTTGCATTTTTTGACGTATTTTTTTACTTCGTATTTTATAGCAGCTTTTACTTCAGTTTACACTGCTTTTTTTGCTTTTTTAATATTTTTTATTTCTCTTCAGGCAGCGAATTCTGTTACGACTATCTAATTTTTTCTTGAATATTTTTGCTTTTTCATACAAATTCTGTCCTCTTCACCACTTCACCTTTATCTTTCTTTTCAATTTCATCTTTTAGCTTGTTTTTTACTTTTCTGCTAAAAATTTATTTTTTGATTTTTCTACTTTTTATTTTTTTTCTTTAAACTGTGTGTTCCCTGCTTTGCTTTGCTTATCTGTACTTCTTATTCGTAGTGTTTTGGGAGCTCTCTTTTTTTGTTTTATTTTGTTGTGCGGCTGATGAACATCTGTTATTGACACATTTGTTTTTATGATAATAAGAACAGAAATAGTTATCAAAGTTAACCTGTACTACTTACCTATGAATATAACCTCTAAATTTGCACTTAGGATCCAAGCTATTTCTTAAACACTTTTTACGCAACTTGGCAAATGATATGAGGATTAGAATCTGACGATTTCTGTACTCTAATTGTTTCTTATTGAAGCCGAAATATGCAATAAATTGTTATGGGGTCTTAGCCGAATGAATCGAAAATATAGCAGTCTCAGAAAATTTTGATTACAACTTTGCAACATTACAATATTAAATTTATTGGAAATAGTACTGACCTGAAATAGATCCTTGCAGTAAGTACCTCAGATATACCAAGCGAAAAAATGTGGAGCAAAAATGAAATTAATTTCTGAAGTAATTCAGCTCAGCTCGTTTTTGGTGTAAAAGCGAAAATTTTCACAAACCTATTTATACAGTTAATTTATGTTTTTATTTTGGTAAAGTATATTGCATCGCGTGACATAATTGACTTGATATGGACATTTTACAACTCAATTGGTATATTTGCTTGGCTTGTTAAATCTGTAAACCGCTTTCACTTCAATTCTACATGTCATTTTATTATTTACAATCTATTTTATGGGAAATTAATTTACATTTTATTTTATAAAATTTTACATTGTGATTGAGTTGAAACTAAAAACGTTTGATCTTCACGGTTTGTGCTTCCGAAATTTTGGCGAGTCAAGGTTTGGTTTTTTGTGTGGCCAGATTAGATGTCAATTATTGTCAAAACACGGATCTTTCTGTAAAGGAAAGAACAGATAATGATGAAATAATTTTGCATAATTTATAATAAATGTCTGAAGTTTTTAAAGCCAATTCTGCAAACTGGTTTGCTTTTTTTATATATTTTGCTAATTTATTCGGTTCTCATAATTTGCACAAAACACTTTAGTTTTGTTTTGTCATTAAGCACTTAAAGAAATTTTGGTAATTTAATTTTTGTCGTTGCCGTTGTGATTTTAATTTTATAAAACAAAACATTTCACCACCGAGTTTTTTCGAAAGACTCTTTAAAATTAAAAGGGGTATAATGTTGAATATGCATCAATTATCACAGGCACTGCTTTGGAAAATTACACTGGATGCCTTCATTAAGCTTTTATATTTTTGGCTCTGACATTTTGGTAAAAATATTAACATTTGAAGTGAATTAAGTACTTTAAATGTTTTTTTTACACTAGTTGAAAAATTTGGCAAAAGAAATTTATCAAATTCATAATTAATTCAAATGATATTTTCTCCTAATTTTTTCTCAAATCATTTTTTTTAATGTCTCTCATATTACCAGTAATTTTTTTTAGTATTTTCTTGAAATTATTTTATTTTAATGATTGAGATGTGATTTGGACTCAATTTAAACTCTCTTTAATTTGATCCAAATTAGTTTTTGAAGTTTCATAAACTTAATTTTCTTGTTTCCATAATCTTTTTTTTTCAAAATTTCTAATAATTTTGAAGTTATTTTTTTATTATTTTTAACTTATAATTTGTAAACTTTATCTAGACTATCTTGGAATTATTTGAGATACTGATTTGAGTTAATATTATGATGATTTTATATGTTTTTCTAATTATTCTTAAAAGTTTGTCAAATAAAAAATATTAGAAAATATTTGCAAGCCTGAAATTTAATTTATATTTAAACTTTTTTCCATTATTTTTAATTTTTTTTTTAATGTTTTTCAAATAATTGCCAAATTGTCTTTAGTTTTTCAGAAATTATTTTATTTTGATTTAGAAGTGATTTGGACGAAATAACTTTTATTAATTTTATCTTTTACAGTTTTACAAATTACAGTTTATAATTTTTTATAAATTTGTTTTTTTTTCAAAATTTTTTAACAATGTTGAAATAATTTTTGAGTTACTTTTAACTTGTAAAATATCTAATTTTTGTGTAATTTTTTATTTAAACTATCTCTAAATTATTTCAGTATGACTATCAATTATGACTAATTTGATAGTCATACTAGACTTTTTTGTAAATTTTATCTATAATATTTTGAAAATTATCTTGGATTAATTTAAATACTATGATCCAAACCATTTATTCTACTTTACTTTAATGTTTTTTCCAAACTAATTTAAGAAAATGGTCAACTTTTTTTATGCCTTCGGTTTTATTTATTAATTTAATAGCTCTTATCATAATACTAATAATATTACTTCAAAAATATGCGGAGACTATGGTGCAGCAAGCGATAAGCAAAATAATATTTTGGAAACGCTTAACATTTCAATTATTTTTTGGCTTTATGATACAAGATCCTACCATAATGTTAAAATTGTCTAAATTTAAAAAATTTTGTCTTAAATTTTTTGATTAGTCCATACTGAGAAACGTACTATATTATTGGTTTGTCGGCAATCATACTATCAAAAACAATATAAATCTTTTAATCTAAATTAAACAACAAGCTATAGTTTAGCTCTAAAAAATTTATGATCGCATGTTATAATAGGACAACAATTTGGCTTACTATAAATATATGAACTCTAACGATTAATTGTTGAATATTACTGTTCTAGTGCAGTAAATGGCACTTTTGATAAGGGAAAGGAGTGCGACAATGAATCTATTCTCGGAGAGTTTTATATAAAAAATTGTTGCTTTACAGATATTAAACACAAACTGAAATTAAATAGAAATGAATATAAAGGAACGACTATTTGTTAGCATCAACAGTGTTTATGAACCACAAAATTAAGAGTGTGAGCCAGATGTGATGCATCTTTACTGGAAAAACAAACGACGACTTCTGAATGTGCATTTCCTGATGACGTCAATAAAACTTTACATTTAAAGACGATTTCACAAGAATAAAAAACACTCTATAGTTCAAATAGAGGTGAAAGCTTTTTTCTTCTAATAGTGATATTTTATGATGATTTTTTAACTATTTTACAATGATGATGGTTGATTTGGCGCACAAGTCTTGAGGCGAGGCTTCTATAGGACACGGGCGCCAACACCTCTAATAAAACGTGTTTTCCAGGCATTTTTTTGAATTTGTGTTTAATTTTTATTTGGCATAAACCAAAATTGATGTTTTAAGTTTTGGGAAATTTTGTTGCTAACGGTTTGTAGCAGCAACAAGCCGTTTGATTTCAAATTCAATTTAAGGCTTTTGTTTGACATAATTTTTTAAATTTTAGAGAAAGAATTAATATAGAAAAAAACAGAACTTATGTTCCTTATCCGAAATTTGGTCTAAAATAAGCGTCATTCTCAAAATAATTAGGATACCGAGTTACCACGAGAAATGTATTTTGAGTTTCGTTGAGACTGTCAGATAGTACTCTTAGGTGGAATGTATAATTGCTGTTATGTAAATAACGATGCAGTTTGTATATAAAAGAATAGACTCCGGTTAACACTTAATTTAAATATATTTTAATACAGGTACAGTAAATAATAAATGAATTTGAGATAGGTTGTTTCTTGGTCGAAGTTTAAAAGATAGTCATCTTTCTACGCTCATCAAGGTGATGCTCCGCTCCGGATGACCATTTCCCACCCCTATTGCCGATAGTGGGTGGTGGAGTGTTTCTTGTTGCGATTGCCGTAACAATTGCAACAAAACAAAAATATAATAACAGTGGCAATAAACATAAAATGGAATAAAAATACGTGAGTTTGGTAATCCTTTCAAGCATTTAAACCAATATTTTGGATTTATCTTGTTAGTACCTAACCTTAAAAAAGTGTATTTTTTAAATAATTTAAATGTTTTTCAACTCTATGTTGATGAAAAATTGTTTTAAGTTTAAAAATCTTATATACAACGTACCACACCACTATCCAAATCAATTATTTAGAAAGTTTGAACGCCTCTGCTCCTTTTTGGAATTTTGATCCGTCCATTAGACAATCATCTTGCCGGGCGACTTCTAAATAACCACAAATAAATAACACCTCACACAAAAGAAAAACGTGACAATAGCAATGAAATATAGGATTTATTGTACGACCAAACCAACAACCTATGGCACGTCTGTCCACTCTTCTCTGGACACGGTAACTTGAATTATTTTTTTGAGCTCAAAGCTCGGCTTAAGTCTACTGTGACAAATTATTTCATGTGGAGAATGTATGGGAGGAAAAATGAGCTTTGCTTCATGGTGGGTCTCGCAAATCTAATTTGTACAATTGTCAAGATTTTCGATTTTTTTTGCATTAAAAATTGCTGATTAGTGGAGAGAATGATGTTAATACAACCAATTGTAAGGTAATTGAGACGAGAGACTAGTTGTTTTCAAAAAATTTAAATTCTGGTGCAATTGGAGGTAATTGTTGCAATTAGACTTCAGAGTGCTCTAAACCAACTTTTCTGTCATTATTACATTGTTTGCATTTATTAAACAGATTTATGCGTGTTAGCTATTTCTGGAACGAAATGTAAATCTAGAATATCTATAATTTCAAACAATTGGATTAGATAAGGTCCACTTTTATGATAATTGAAGTTCAAAACTTTGTAGTTTATGCAACTGTATTGACAAAAAATAATTTTTTGCTCTCCTGAAGTGTAAAGTTGGCATTGAAGTCGCGTATACGTCAATAGAAAGTGGATAGTGCGGTAAGTTGCATTTTACAGCGCAAGGTTTCAATTTTGAAGCACGCCGCTCTGCAGAGTGTTTTAATAAAACCGCGGGCTGGAAAATGACTAACGGACGAATAACGTATTCTTGTTCACCGAATTTTGTCAGTTTTAAGAATTCCGAAATTTGAATTGACTTGAGGTTAATTTTTTTTTGGCTATGTTTTTTTTTCTTCTTCTGGCTATGTTTTTTTTTCTTCTTCTAATGAATTTGTCTCACTTTTTCTTATTTTGTTTTTTTTTTGTTTATTGTATTTGCCATTCACATCTTTCTGTATTCTTTTAGATTATTTATTTTACTTTTATCTTGTTTCTATAATTTAGGTCTCCAATGTATATATTTTTTCTTCTTCAAATTCTATCTTATATTTTGTCTACCTTTACCTAAATATTATATTTTAGAGACTTACACAACGGCTAGATACTTATTTTGTAGGGCGCTCAGCTTATATTTTGTTTCTTTATTTATCTATATTTTTTACACTCTTTTCAATCTTATTCTCTTAATTCATATTTTATCTTGTGTTTTTGTTTTAGTAAGCTCTATTTTGTTTTTCTTGTTTGTTTTTCTTCTTTAATTTTGTCTTTTTCAATCATCAAATTCTTCTCGATCAAGAATATATTTTTTTATTTTACTATTTTTAGTTTTTACTTTTATTGCATTATATACGATTATCTATTTCTCTTAACTTAAACATTACTTTTGTCTTAATTTTTTTTTTGTTTGTTTTATTTTTTTTCTTCTAGTAAATTCTTTTCGGTTTTCAATATTTTGATTTTTTTTGCATATTGTATTTGTCTTTTATGCCCTTCTGTATTCTTTCATTGTTTTTAATTTCTTTTTATCTTATTTTTCTAATCGAAGTTTTTATTGTAAATATTTTTTCTTTCTTAAATTCTATCTTATCTTTTGTTTTTGTCGTAACTTTTTAAAAATACTACTATATTGTTGTTATGTTTAACATTTTTTTGCCGATTTCAAGAAAAAATTCAAATTATCTATTGAAATCTAATTATAATTCGTGTTTCGGTTGGTGTCTTATAAATACCAAAATAATAACTATTAGTTGTGTTTATTTCGATTGATGTAACCTAATAAATTGTTGAATGAGGCTGTAAACATTACTAGTTTGTTGAACCAACTATATTGCTAAAAAATATTGTTGACTAAATGCTTGTTTTTAGTGATTTTTACCTATTTTTCTTCATTTTTAACTAAATTTGATTCAAATTCTATAGCTTTAAAAAAACCTGCAAATTGATTACAGGAACTATTTAAATCACTTATTAATATTGACGATTAACTTACAAAAAACTCAATTCCGCAAAAGAATCAGTTATCCGCGCATTTAGAATCTTTTATTGTACTTTTTTCAAATGTCATGTTCTTATAAATCATCACTTATTTATAAACAGGATTCAGTAATTGCAATTGCTGAATAATTATTTAATTGGCTTTAATTGCGACTGTAATAGATAGTTGATTATTACGTAATGGTGTGTTTACTTGAAATAGAGGAAATGTGATTTAGACTGGATATATCGTTGAACAAAAATAAAATTTGAAATCAACAAAACTTTTTTTTTTAAAACAATATATAAAAAAAGATAAAACATGAGAGAAAAGTGGTTTAAAGCCACAAAAATTAAAGAGCTTTTTTTACGTGGATAAGAGTTAGACCTCTGACATACAAAGACAACGTAAAGTCTATCAGTACGATTTATGATAACAATTACAGATCTTCTAAACTACGATTATTACCTTTCTTGAAGCAATGAGGCTTTGTCAAATGTGTTTTGGGATGCGTCAGGCTCGTACTTTTATGTAAAACACAGTCTTCATGAGCCGTAATTGTTTTATTGTAATAAAATTTTTACAGCATATGCGTCTTTGTATAAAAAAAACTAGGAAAATTTCAAAACAAAAAAATTAATGGTTTTTTAGCTGACCGCTATTTTTGAAGCACTTGGCTACCTATTACAGATCCTTTGAATCTGATGATCTATGTGATCTATAAGTCTGTTGAATTTGGAATTCTTCTAAGAAGTCTCGTGTATGAAGACTGACGCTCAGCCTTGTACCTATGATATAATAGCACAACAATAGGTAACAAGTTTCGTGGAAATGAAGGTTTAAGGGCTAAGTTTATGTTGGCTTGATCAAGAAACTGTGTTGACTTTGTTGTAACTCTTGTACTATTTGACTTATTTCTATTCTGTAGAAAAATTGGGTTTGCAACTCTCAAATATGGAAACGCAACAAATTGATCTTAATATAGCAATAAAAAGTCAAATACAATTATAGTGGTCTATATTAAATGGTAATTATAAATTTATTGTCAGTGGGCTGAAACAATTAAACTACCATATCCAAGAGCATTTTTAGTTCACGTTTGTGTCAATTTCTCAATTTTTGTCATTCTTTTTTACTTTGTCAAAATTGCTTGCCTAATCGTATTGTCTCAAATTGAAAAAATTTCAAGCTGCTTCAAAGTGTGTAACTGAGTGACATAAGAAGTGTCACTCAGTATATGTTTATCTGTCCATGCAGATTTTTCTATTTTTATTGCTTTTGATGTTCTAATGCGTCTACAGAGTTTAGAACTAATTTGATCTAATACATTATTATTATTAGCATTGGAACTGTGACTCATGATTTGCATATTTGATGGTCAAAGCTAAAAAGAAGAGGTTGAGCTGACGAAAGAAAATTAAATTTTGTGTTGCAATAATGCAGGCTTAGATCTCTGTTGAAGATCTAGATTAGATCTTTAACACGGTCATAGTTTGTAGCGCCAAGCTGCGGTTTTTTCAAGTTTAAGCAAAAAATGTGACATTTTTTGCATGAAAATGAACATTTAAAAATTGCTGATCCCGGAACAAAAATTTTAACTGTATTTAATCGATAGATCTTATCTATGTGACGAGTTATAGTAATTGAATTTAAGACTTCGTGAGCGTGCTAAATCCAAACAAGTTGTTGTCTTTTTCTGCCAAAAGCTATGTTGAAACAGGCGACCCAAAAATTGAATACGGATTATGTCAAAAACGAAATTCTTCCAAATGACAAGTTGAGTCCGGATTATCGAAAATCGAGCATAATTTTGCAACTGAATGAGCAAGAAAAATATGGTACATATATGATTTGCATAATGGCGAAACACTTGATCGCTGAAGAATTAATTAAAGATTTCTAATTTGAACATAAGGTGGGCTGGCTTATTTGTTTAGTCATGAATAAATAATAAATAATGTGACAAATTGCTGGCAAAATTATGATTTTTTGTATGCGTCAAGGCAGATAACTGTGTTATTTTAATAAGATAAATATATCATCATTTTGTTTTAAGATTGTAATCAAAATCTAGATACCAGCAGCTGTTTTCGGGTGTTTTTGCAAAAGAAATTGATTTTTTTATTACAACCGGATTTGTCGCTGAATTAATCATAGATTATTGCTTAATTGAATTAGTTAAATTGTTTACATTTTGATCAAATTTGAAATTTTTGAAGGAAAGTTGTTTACCTGCTAACTGGGCTAGCAATGGACACATGTTTTAAAAGGAACACTTATTTAGCAACAAATGGTAACATAATCCGAAACTTTACTTATCCGGCAAAATAGCGATTGATTTAGTATACCGGGAGAGGCTTTTAATTTTGGTATCATCTAAGATGAGTCTACGCTTTTTGCGATTTATCTTTAAAACAGTTTTTTTAAGCAGAAGCAATAAGGGATTCCTAATGTCACTTTTCATATTTTTGGCAGAGCTAAAAACAATATTGAGACATAAAATAATTGTTTTGAAGGCACCTATAGACATGGCAAGGATCGATAGTAAACACCCACCCATTCAATTTATAGCGTACAAGTCTTGATATTTGCATAATAGGTGCATTATTTTCATGTCAATACTCCGATAAACGAAACAAATTTATTGTGTGATTAACCTTTATTGGTAATTATTTTAAATATGTTAATAAATTCAATAAAGGTTAAACTTTGTCGCTGTGAAGTTGAAGTGACAGTGAAGTTTTTAATGTCAATAATTAAAGAACTTTTAGATGCATTGTAGATGAGATGCATTGTTGATTTGAAACACTTTGACTAGTGGCATAGGTAGTGCGGCTATCGATATTTGGCGATTATGGCTTTAGTCAGCCATTAGTATTTTCCAATTTTTACAACATTCAAACACTTCATTGCAGTTTGCAATAGACCACTTTATCTGCTAGGTTTTTGGAATCGTACTATTTTACACACTGACATGACAGATTCATCTTTATGAAAATACCTCAAAACAAACCTAAACATTTAGCGCTCATTAGTACTCGGGTGGAACCGTCATAAACTAGTAGTAAAGTCAAACTCTAACTACCTTTAATTCGGAACGAGCTTGAAATATCAAATTTTCTTTAATATTCTTATAATTTATGGCGTTATTTGCTTTTTGTGCAGATATTAAACTCCCGTACAATATAGCGAGTAATAACCAAAGCAATGTGGAGGGCTATTTTGTAGCCATGAAAAGTTCTCTAGGTTACAAGAGCACTTCAATAATAAATAAGCAATTAAAAATGTACCGACTATACTTTTTCTTGTTGAAAAAATAAAGAAAAAAATCTAATTTTATCTCTGTTTGTTTCAGGTGAGTTTTTCCAAGCCCTTAAAAACACTGTTCATGGAAAATCTGAACAAGGTAGGAATATAAAAGCTCTAAGACAACCTTTTCCGACAAGTCGTTATGGCAACGACGGTCTCTAGGGCGTCTGTAGGGACGGCATCGACATCGTGAAGTTTTTGCTCGAATTTGAAACGTGCAATTACCGCAATTGTATCCAAAAATGGAGAGTTTTCACTTTTCATTTTTTTTTTCAATGAGAGGAAAAAGTTGTATTATCAGAAAACTTGTACTGAGTGTAAAAAAATTAGTTTAGTTCATTTGTTTTTCACTCATTTTTATATTGACGAAAGTTGAGTTACGCATTCTGCGGGTGTTTAAAAGGATAGGTACTTAGAGGGAACATGTATAAATGCCAAATTATATAAGATCTACAGGGTGTCATAATATTAACATGAATCAAGGGCGGCTGAGCTTTTGCTGTAGCAGGTCTTAGATCGGTTCGTACTAAAATTAGATAAAATAACTTGAAAACTCTAAAACTTTTTTGGTAAACAAGATTGATGTGCTGTGGATGCTCAACCTGCAATTGTTAAAGACACAGATTAATAGAATATTTCCATTCTCTATTTTCTTGCCTTATTCCATTGCAAAAATAACATTGATTAATTAAAATTAATTAATAGTGCCGGTAAACTAAGTCGGCATTGCACGTGCTTATTCACATCTGACAATGACATTTGAGCACACTGCCATGCATAAATGCCGGGCTGCAGGCATTTGCGCCATTTTCTGAAAGTGCAATGAATTTTTGGTTATTCAAAAAGAAAACGGGAAACTTTCAAACAGGTTAAAAATATGTATTTCGTATTTTACAGCGCTCAAAAACACAGTACTTACTCAATAACTGCGTCATTGCGTAAGCGACTTTATGTTTACAGATTGTTACCGGCTTTAGTACGAAACGATCTAAGACCTGCTGTCAAAAAAGCACTGCCGTTCTTGATTCAAGTTAATATTATACACTCTGTAGCTATTAATAAATTGCGTTTAACATCTTATAAAAAACAGTAGCGCACTTTGCGGACATCTTCGTCTTGAACTTATTTCACTCATTCTTTCTTTGTTTCTATTTGTTTTCAGTTTACATTTTGTTTCTTTATATTATGTTCTTTTTTCACTCAAAATTAATTTCTCTTATAATTATTTCTCTTTTATAATTTCTTTTAATGTTTTATTCATTGTAACAAAACAACAAAAGCTGCTTTTAGATCAAAAAACTTTTCACTCTTTCTCTTTTTCTAATTTTTTATAAAAAAACATTTTTAAATTATTTATAAAAAAAGAGACGTATTGTCACATTTGTACCAACACGCGTGTGATTATACGTCTTATTAAACACGTATAATAATATACTATTATTAGTTTTTTATGAGCGTTGAGGATTTTGCAAACAAAAAAAATTAATTATAAATTTAGGGTTTTTGATGGTTTTAAATATTTGTATTTTGACAATCCTATCGATAAATGAGTGTACAGGGCCTAAAAACACGATAGTTTGCACTGTTAAATGGACCAAAATAACGATCTCTATCACCGAATGCTGTTATCTAACAATTATGGTTCACTGAATCCTGCGGGCTTAATCAAAAGGTAATGAATGATGAGAATGCCAGATTACACAAAAATAAGGCTATTTAGAGTGATTGCGAGTTTCATTAGATTGTTGGCCAAATGTTTCAAGGCTTCATTTGAAATTGAAATCGTGGATATTTAATCGTAAAAGGAAGGATTAAATAGCGAAGGGAGGTCAAAAAAGTCATCTAATCTCTGTAATAATTTAATATATATGGTTGTGAATGCTATAATTTAAAGCAGTCTTTTTATAAAAATAGCTGTTTTTTTAAGCAATTTAAAACAAAGAAACTTTTTTATGGCCATATTTGCTTCAATTCTTCAAACAATTGCATTGTCTTTTTACAGTGGTTTAGTTCTCATAATAATTTGGATGTAAAGGACATTTTTTTATTTACTGTAAAAACTTGTTTTTGGAATAGACCTTAAAAATTATCGACTTTTAGCGCAGTATCAGTGGAGGCATCATCAGAACAAGAAAATGCGAGAGCGAATAAGCACGCCAACTTTAGTTACCAATAAGTTTTGCATTTTGTTTTTCACTTCCCAGTCTTGATTAAGCCTCTCTTTCTACAGAAAGTGCACATTCTGGAAAAATTTTTCAACGTTTTTTTTCGTTTATTACTTTCAAAATGGAGGACACGAAAGGAGGAAAAATTAAGTAAGACTAGCAGGTTCTTTAGACTGAAACATATGATGAACACTCAAGATGCAGATAGAGAAATTTATTGGTAGAAATCTTCAAGTAAAAATTAACCTAAGAAATACAAAAAGAGGAGGAAAGAAAGTCTTCGTGATAGAAACAGAATCCTTGACAGCGAAAATTGAGATACTACAAAGCAAGCGCGAACTAGAAGTCATGACCAGATTATTTATATTGAATTAGAGCTCACAAGAAAAGAACTAGAAAAACAAAAACAGATAAGACAAATTGGCACAAAAAACGTAAGAGGAACTTGGTTAAAAATGATTTAATTTAATAGTTATTAACTATTGGAAATAAACGGACATGGGCAAAAGAAAAGCGAAATCTGATCGAAAAAATTGAAACAATTAAAAACCGACTTTTAAATGAGTTGTTAAGAAAAAAGCAGGATTTGGATTATGAATAAGATTAAACTAGTGGAACGAGAATAAAAAAAGGGAAAGAAAAAAAATCTAGTCTGGAAAAGTTTGCGAGTAACAAAAAATTCGAAAACTTTGAGACGAAATAAATTTTAAAACAAAAAGGCGTTTTGAGACTTTTGTTATTCCTAGCAATAATGGATTATATACTGAAAGAAGTGAAAGCAAAAGTCAGAGAAGTACACGAAAGGTACAGAAATGTGAGGATTTCTGAAAGCGTATTTGACGATGAAATATGGGTAGATGAAGATACCCAACACACAGTATAGGTTAATACGGTTACACCATTACCTGACCTGACCCGACCTATCTATTTAATTTAATTAACCTGATTTCTATTTAGTATTTAATTTGGAAATTTGTCGAGTAGAGAAAGCTAATAGACATGTGGAACCAAATAATTACAACGACACTTTGAAATTAGTTGATTGGTTCGTCTAACAGACGGTGTGGGCAAGGTAATGTAAGTTGAATATTCATCTTTAGGGTTTCATAATCAACCCTCTATGAGTTTTCCCTCTCCGTATTGAGCTACTCCGGAAATGCGATCCCCTTGTCAAACGTGAAAAAGAATTTTTCAGCTAATGTCTCTTATTTCAAAATCAGTGAAGTGTAATACAGAATGCTTACATTAACTGAAGGGATCTCAAAATACTTTTTTCCTATTTTACACTTCTTTAATCTCTGAGTGAAAAGAGTCAGTCTGACGCTGTTATCAAAGATACGCGAACAGTGGACGACCCTTCCTTCCTTCATATTAAAAAATGACAAGGCATCTCTTCAACAAAGGAATACTTTCTCGAAGTACCAAATAGATTTATTGAGTATGACACTTGAAGAGCCCGTGTAGCATAATTTGTCACGTTCAATAATACAAAGGTGTGTCAAACTTTTTTTTTTTGATTTGATCTTTTCTTATTAAGATTTTTCTGGTATTGAAAGCCACTGACCTTATGTAAGATCTATAACCTTTTTATAATTTTTATCTTGAAATATGTCATAAAGCTCACCGAAGTCTTTCCAATGTTATACACGTCTATTGTGGGTGAGATACAACAAAAACATTTTTCTTAGTTTTGTGATAGTAAGTATTGTCGTAACTAACGCAGAAGCGGCAACTTTTAATAATTTACAATCGATGTACTTTGAATGATGATTAATGTGGGACATGTTTTCCTTCATTAAAAATTATCAATCACATATATCATTTTTATTAACCAAAGGACACTTTTTGCAACGTCATGAGTTATGTATACACAACATGACCTATGATTGTGGAAATTATAGCAACTTGTTTTGAAAATTATTGTATTCAATTAGACATTTTTTTAAGTTTAATCTGCGTTTATTTAACAAAACAAAAGTTAATTTTAGAAAATATTTATTGATCAGCGAGGAGTGGCAGAAATACGTGAATCAGGAGGAGATATTTGAACTGATTGATTGATTCTTGCTGTTTATTTTTTGATGGTGAACAATATGGGGAATAAAATACATAAGGCCGGTATTTATACTAGAAACATAAACTCCAGTCTATCGCAAATTTCAAATTGAACTTCATACTTGTATTAAGTTATACAAATCGTATAATACTTGAGACATACTTGAGTTTAAGTTTTGATCATAAGCACTGACCTAGGTGACATTATTTTTTTTTAATATTTTGTTCTATTTTTTGCTTTGCATCTGACAATTTTTCGGTTTGTATTTAATGTTTAATTAGTTTTCAATGTTTGTTGAACTGAATTTTTATTTTATTTTCTAATTAATTTTTGTTATTATAATTTTCTAAACTGTTTGTTGATTTTGTTAATATTTTAAATAATGAAAATTTAACTTTTTTTTTATTCTAATTTATTTTTATTATTTTGATAAAGTCAATTTTTTTGAATAATTATTTATTACTTTAATTTATTAATCTCACATGTTAAGATGTTTGTTCTTATTTTTCTTTTCTTTTGCACTAAGCGTTTTTAATTTTATAATAACTGAAAGTTTTAAATAATTTATTTTAATTTTCTTATTTATTCAAACAATGTTGACACAATTCATTTTGATGAATGCTTATTAAGTTTAATTTCTTAATCTAACTTGTTAAGGTCTCAATTCTTATTTGTGTCATTTTCTCTTCCTCTAAACTTCCTTTAAACTTTTGTTTTTCCTAAGTAAATTTAAAACTTATTAATTTATTTAAACTATTATGATAAAATTTATTTTGTTAAATGATCATTTAGTTTAATTTCTTAATTTAACAACCTATGTTATTAATTAATTTTTTTACTCTGGCTTTAAGCTTCTTTATTTTTAGAATATCTAAATCTAATTTCGTTTTTACTTTACACTTTATTTACTTTTAGTAAATCTAAATCTACATAAGTTCAACACTTTAATTAATTTTTTTCAATTTTCTAATTTATTTAATCTGTTTTTATTAAATTAATTCTGTTGAACAATCATTTGGTTCAATTTCATAATCGAATCTGTTAAGAGTTTGATTCTTATCAATTTTTTTTTCTTTTGCTCTAAGCTTCTTTACTTTTACAATAACGGAATACCTTAATAAATTTTAAATTTTTATTAGTTAATTTTACTTTTCTTATTTATTTAAACTATTTTGATAAAATTCTATTTTGTTGAATAATCATTTAGCATAATTTTTCAATTTGACTTCTTAAGCTCTTGATTTTCACTTAGTTTTTTCCTTTTGATTTAGGCTTTTTTTTACTATTGCCTTATCTCAATCTAAATAAATATATGACTTTTTCGTATTTATTTCAATTTTCTAATATCTAATATGATATTTTTGGAATTTATTTAAACTATTTTGAAAAAAATTATTTTTATTGAGTTATGATTCAGTTTAATTTCTTAATCAAACTGTCTAAGATTTTGCTTTTTATTCTTTTTCTCCTGCTTCAAGTTACAAAATTTAAATTTGGGTAAATTTAAAACTTTTATTAATTTATTTAAAAAAATTTTTTCGATTTATACTATTTCAATAAAATTAGTTCTGTTGAATTATCATTTACTCCTATTTTAATTTTTGTCTAGCCTGTTAATTAATATCTTTCATTCATATTGATTTTTTTTTCATTTTTACAAAATCTAAATATAATTTAATACTTTATATACATATTTTATTTTAAGTTTGGGCTTTTCTACATTACTTAAATTATTTCGATAAAATTAATTTTGATGAATAATAATTTAGAGTAATTTCTTAATCTGAACTGTTTAAATTTCAATTTATATTAATTTTTATTTTCTTGCATTTAGCTATTTTACTTTTACAAAATTTAAACCTGAGTACATCAAAACTTTTATTAATTTATTTCAATTTTGTAATTTGTTTAAACTATTTGGACATAATTAATATTAATTATGTCTAAATAGATAAAATATTATTTAGTTTCATTTTTCAGTTTAAAGTATCAAGATTTAAAATTCTTTTTTATTTGTTTTCTTGTTTAAAGCTTTTTCAGTTTTACAATTTGAATCGATAATAAAAACTGTTAAAATTTTAATTCTTAATAATTTTTTGTATTTATTCACTTTTATAACATAGAAATATAAAACTTTTATCTATTTATTTATTCGTTTTAATTTTCTAATTTATTCCAACGATTTTGTTACAACAAATTTTTTGATTTTACTTATAAAGAGCTTGATTCTAATTAATTTTTTTGCCTTGCTTTAAATTTTTTGAGTTTTACAAAATTCAAATGTAAATACATACCTACAAGAGTTAATTATTTGATAATTTTCTAATTTATTTTAACCTTTTTTGATTAAATTAATTTTGTTGAATCATAATTTAGTTTAATTTCTTTTCTTTAGTTAAAATCTCAATTTTTATTCTCTTGCTTTAAGTCATTTTACTTTTACAATATTTAAATCTGAGTAAATTTAAAGTATTTATTTATTTTGCTGAATTATTATTTACTTAATTAATATCTTTAATTTTTTTTATTATTATGTGATTTTGTCTTCAGATTTCTTTAAAAATTATTTCTATAAAATTAATTTTGTTACATAATTATTTTGTGTAACAAATTTTATGTATTTTAATCTCTTGATCTAATCTGTTGAAATCTTAATTCTTATTTATCTTTATTCTATTTTATTTATTAAATTATTTCGATAAAATTAATTTTGTTGAATGAACATTTAGTTTATTTGTTAATTTAAACTGATGAGATCTCAAACCCTATTCACTTTTATTCTCTCGTGCTTTAAGCTTTTACTTTTATAATATCTAAATGTAAATAGATTTAAGTTTTTTTGAATTTGTTTTTGTTTTCCGATTTTTATAAAAGATATTTCTATAAAATTAAGTTTGTTACATAATTATTTTATGTAACATATTTTATGTATTTTAATCTCTTAATCTAATCTGTTGAAATCTTAATTCTTATTTATTTTTATTCTTTTGCGATGAGATTTTTTTTTACTTTTACAATAAGTAAATCTGAGTAACTTTAAAACTTTTATCAATTTATTTTAATTTTCTATTTTAGCTAAACCATTTGATAACGTTAATTTTGTCGAATAATCATCTGAGATTAATTTCTTAATCTAACCTTTTTACTATAATTTTGTTTTACTTGCTCTAAGCTTCGTTAGTTTTGCAATAGTCAAATCTACTTCAATAAGTTTGAAATTTTTATTAATTTAAGTAGGTAAGATCAGGTCACGCCACTTGGTTTTCTCAAATCACGTGACCTTGCCCTTACAACTGTGTTGATTTTTGCTTCAGAATAAGAAATTTCAATTACAATTATTCATAAAATTAGCGTTTCATAAAAATAATGTATTTTTTTCTGAAAATTAAACTTTTATTCATTTATGTCGTATAAATTATGCTATCGCAATATTATTACAAGCTCTCACTTTGTTTTGTTTCTCACGCAGTAGCGATATATACAACGATAGAGAGACTCATTGATAAAGTGAAGACAAGATTAGACTTACCTGATAAGTGTATAAGTACTCGAAACTCTGATGATAATAAGTTTGCTACGGCTGTGGGCGTTTTTGACTTTTGGTGATTTTTTAATTGAATTATTATATTTTTAATAATTAATTTAGATTTTGAAAAACAATTTGTTGAATGTTATTGACACTAACTGGTTCTTTCACCATTAATTTCTTCAATTTTTTATAATTAAACTTACTTTATTTGTAATCTTTTGCTTTATATTAAAATTTTGTACTATTAAAAGCCACTGACCCCTTCAAGCACCTACAGATATATCTAGCCCCCCATAAATTTCTTATCTTGAAGTATGTCATAAAAAATCATATTTCACGGAAGTCGTTCCAACTTTATGCACTTTTAGGTATAAACACGTCAAGTTTACCATTTTTTTTTTTGGAGAAAACTGAGTTTATCTTAGGGTGCAACAAACTTGAAATTGACCCTAATTTTAGCCTTGTTGATGGCCTCCAACTATAAGGATGCGGCGTTAATTTAAGTACTTTATGAGATAAATCAGATAAATGAGTTGAGGAGAAGACTGTTGTTTGTTCTCTGCTGGTGTTTGCCATTTCTCTGTAATATTTAATGAACAAACTCGCTCTTATATGCTATTTTCGAAATACATTGCGATTTTCTTCAGCAAATATTTAAATTAGCGGAACATGTCTGTCTTGCTTATGTTAAGGTATATTTGCCTTATGATCATTTATAGTAGCTCTTATTATTGCTACATTATTGCTTCTGAATTTATATTTGCAGTTATGTTCGGGATTTACAGTGGTGGTCGCAGAGGCAAACCATATACTGATTTGAATGGAAAATGCATGCAATTTTCAGTACAAACCAAGTTTTGGTTATTTATTTGTGTTCCACAGTCATCAAGACGTTTAAAATGTCTTCAGTGTGAGGTAAACTGTTCAGTCTAGTACCTATAATATCCCACAAACGTTCAATAGGAGACAAATTTGGGGAATTTGAAGCCTATGGAAATAGGTTTATAATTGCGTGATGTAACCACTCTGTTCTAAACTTTGAGGTTTATAGCCTGACACTATCTGGCTGAAACATTAAATTTTCTAATCTTTTTAAGTATGACAGTGTAACGGGCTTCAGGATATTTTCCACATAGCGACAGGGTTTCAACTGTCTGAAATAAACACCATAGGAGACCAGCAGCAGAGATTTGGAATTTTTGAAAAAAGAGTATGATGTTCGTGCCAAAGTTGCAGAAAAAATTATACTCAATTATCTGTAAGACATGGATAAATTTTTGCCCCAATAATGCGCTTGTGTCTGCCAGAAATGTCCCAGCAATCAGTCGAGACTAACTTGTGGGAAATCTAATGGACTCAACAGGATGTTGATTACAACACCATCTTCAGCGCCACCCTGTCTTTTAGCTATTTTTTTTTACCACTAAACTGAGGAAGACCACTTTGATTAGCAATAACTCATGGCTAACTTTGTGACTACAATTTAAGAATGTACATATTTACACTTGGACAATAAATAACACTTAATAAACGTATAAAAGAAAATGATCATGAACATCATTGAAGTGTCAAGTAAAGAATAAATCAATTCTTGGATTGGTATGTTTTTATAAATAATGATCATAAACAAGTGCAGCTACAGTGGATGAAGTCTTCAAAGAATTTGTCACAGAACATAAAATTGCATTACTAAACTGAAAATTTATGCTATAGTCTGTCTCATCTGCATTTATGAAAATGATGTCCATGGAAAATAAAAATTTCAAAAAATTACCTGAACTTAATTGAAGCTTTTTGAATTCAAATCAGGTATTCAAATGAAAAATCTGAGCAACCAACCAATACCTCAAAAATTGTCAAAAAAAATCTGAAAAATATTTTTTTTCTCAGCAAATCCCGTTACTGTTATAGAAAGCTAATAAAAAAAGGCATTATAAAAATTTTTAAAAATAATAATTTATTGATTATTCAAAATCTATTCCAAAACAAATAGTCGGATTTAAATCTCTACACCATAACAAGAGACATGGGAAAATATTCAAGCGGCACTATACAATAATAAAAAAAAATTGTCTGTTTGGCAATGTTGGGGCAAAGCTATCGCACTGCACTGCATATAGTTATAATTGACAAATTTTTGAGAAACAATTTTTCTATGCATATATAGGTCATGCTCTAAATGACAAATGTCAATGGTAATAAATTGAATTAAATGTTATATCGCTGATTGGAGAACCAAGTTATCACATTAGCGTCTTTAGTCTCAAACGTGTACAATGTAATATGGCTTTCTGGATTTAACTACCAACTGGTGAAAAAAAAAATCAATATCAATTGATTGAAACTACTTCTGAAAACTTGGACATCTTTCGTTCTTATTGGAACTCATTAGCAAGTAGTAGTTTGGGCTTTCGATTTATCCAAGTGCTTGTTACTTCCGTAATATGGTAAACCGAGCGACATCTATTAGAAGCTACCTTGCATCAAACATTTTTGTGAAATTTTTTTTAATGTTTGATGCATGCATATACATATATACGTTATGCTCTAAATGACAAATGTCAATGTTAATTTTATTTAAAATTTTAGCTTTTTTATATATGCATTAAAACAGTGGATATACCTATGCATCAAAACATGTAGAAACTTCAAAAAATGTTTGATGCAGGGTAGCTTCTAATGGATCTCTTTCTTTTTATTACATTACGGAAGTAACTGGCATTTGGGTAAATATATATATAAGACCCAAATTGGCAGCGCAAATTTATTCAAACAAAAATCTGTTGCGACTTGCTGAAGAGTTCCAATAAGAACAAAACATGTTCAAGTTTACAGATATACTTTGAATAATTTTGCATTGATCTTTTTATAAAATATAATTAATGAATTAAAATATTCTGAATGCGAGAAATTAACATGTTTCGCCTCGCAAAAGTTCAAGTCACTCATGTTAAATTCTTATATGTAGATTAAACTATCTTTTAGAATGTGTGGAAATTTGAAAACAAAAAAGGTACAAATAAGAAAATGGCGAACTATATCGATATAATGTAAATAACAAGAATACCGCACTAAGGTTACGTGCGACTGCAAATTATTATGATAGATAATTAATATCCGTCTTGTGGCCAAATAGTGATTAGATAGACGTAACTTAGTATATTCTCGTGATTTTGCAGCGACATAATAACGACAAAAGAATGCTGCTTATCTCTAATTTACGGAAATGGCAGGGAACTGTTTCACTATCATGGCAGATCACTGCAAGAATTATACTGACAGCACCGTATTGACGTTTAGGCTCTAAATTTATTCACACTAAAACACTAAATAATAGGATCAAGATAATTTTTTTAATTTTTTGTTCCGGGGATTGTTTTATGATGATGTTTTTTTCACTCTCAAAACACAAAATACTAAATTTTCTTTATTTCTGACGACAAAAAAATGCTGCTTACCTTTTACTTTACGTAAATGGCAGAGAATTAGAGTTGTGTTTTTTTATGAAATTGAAAATATTGAAGAACAAGCGGATACATGAAATAAAATGTTTTCAAAAGTGATGAATTGAAGAAACACTGAATAAAGACACATGACTATCAGAAAATTTTTTTTCACGTTTTATCGTTACGATGCAACTTTTTTAAGGGGGCCTAAACCTTTTTTGAATTGTCACTGTTTTTCTATAATATGAGTGGCATGCTCGCCAGTGGTCGATTTTCTTCCAAAGTAGGGTGAAAAGCCATTTGGAATTGTATGCAGGTGTGGAGTGGTGAAGAATTGATGTTGACATGGCGTGCCCCCACGATATGGGTCACATGCAAGCAATCAGGCAATGATATCAATCAAACGCTTACCATTAATTAACTTCATACACATAATAAAACATGAAAAAGCAGAATTTGCTAAGCTTTGAGAAGAGAAAAATTTGTGTAAAAAAAGAGTCTCATTTGTAAAGCGGCGCTGCGCTTTTCGAAAAGCCCCGACGTAGGTCAAGCGTGTAAATTCCATTCTTTAGTCGTGATAATCGCGTATTTTATATCGTTGACATGCATGATGGTGGTAAATCAATTAAATCCGTCAAATAGTATTATTCAGGGCACTCTACCAACCAAAGGTTAGAAAGAAATCTTGTAAATGGCTTTATTTTGTAGAAATGCGAAACGTGTGAAAGCTGCAAACGTCAATTTAGACGATAAGTAGATATTGAAGAAGCGATAGGTGAAACCTAACCCAACTGTAATGGCTTTCAATTAAAAAATGGCATCATGGATGGTAGTTATGTAAAAGTAAGCTTTGCTAGAATTTTCAGAAAATATGCAAAAACACACAAATTTACCAAGTATTGATAAAAAAGCCAAAATTAATAACTTTTCAAAAACGTTTATAAATCAATATCTATTTATATGCCTATTGAAACGCCAAATACATAACTTTTTTATAGTTGAAGGGTAAAGAATGATATGATTTTTTTATTTTTTAGTTTCAATTGGATTAACGCTATCATGACAGATCACTGTAAAATCTATAATGACAACACCGTATTGATGTATCGGTTTTAGACAGGTTGATTTGGTTTTATTTATAAATTGAGTCATGGAATGTGAATGTCCAGGAATCTAATCCTTTATCTTTTTAGGAAAATTATGATGATGTTTTTCCTTCTCAAAACATGAAATGTTTTCCTGTACTTTTTTTTTGTCGCGTGAAATTTTAGTTTTTTTTCTTTCTAATAGACATTGTCGTTTATCCATTCAAGGTAGCACTCATTTGAGGTACAATGATGATCTTTTAACCTCAATTTTTTTACAGGTTTTATTTTTTTCACTTGTTAAAGTTATGAAATATAATGTATAAACACGCAATCAACGGTAAAAACCAAATACATTTATTTTTTACTAAATTTGACGACGTCTATCACCTTAAAGCTGAGATGACGAAAATAGTTTTGAATTAGCTCGATAACGGTTTCTGGCTTTAATGCTTTAAGAGAGTGTATTTAACATTGGCCATAATTGTAATTTATGACTTCAATTATTCTCGCTCGAAGTCAAAAAAGAAAAAAGGCACGAATCAATGTAATTGCGTTGCCATTCAATAAATCCTAGAATTGCCTATTAACTGACACGTTCGAATGCCTTGGGACTGACGAACGCCAATGCGTTTGAAATTTAACTAGCCTACGCAAGATATTAAAATAATGAAGCTTAGAGCAACGAAAAAATTAAAAACTATAATTTTCTTAATGGTTTGGGTTTATTAACATAGAAATATAGCTCCAAAATAATACCGCTGCTTTCCAATGGAATCTAATAAGCTATTTCTCAATCAATTATGTTTCTTCGATCAATAACTTCAAAAATATTAATTACTTTTGATTAAATATATTTGTTAATTAAATAATTCAAATTCTTTGAAACTTTCAAAGAAAGTGGTCAGTATCACTAATGGTCAATCTTTGGTGATTAGAAGCGCTGTCCACTAGAAGTTTATGGCACCTCTTTAGTAGGGGTACCTTTTTCAAAATCCTTTGAGCAGCCTATTGACAAAAATTAGCTCTATTGTTGAAATATTTATGCAATTCTTGATGAAGTTTGTTGTGGTATGGACAATATTTATTCATCTAAATATTCTGCGAAAGAATGTTTGGCTAATTCCATTTTGCTGTGCTATTTTTTTTCACAGTTACATGATGATTATTATCGGCATTCAACACCACCGCTTAATTTTGTTTCTGTGTAACGGTTTTATTCACCACATCTTTTTGTTTTGTTTTCTAGCTTATTTGTGGCTGAAATACACAATTCGTTTAAACGTTTTTCGGTCTGGATGAATTCTACCTGGAAATTATTCTGTGTAAATTTACTCTGCTCGAACAGCTTTGCAGTGGGCTTTACTTTAGATGAAAATTTTGTCTACAGTTTCTTCGTTCGAATGCGTGTAAGGCATTTCCTATTTAAAAAAAAAACACTAAAACAACACCGATGTAAACTGACACAACTGCTTAAGTCGTCAACCGTTTTAGTAAAACTAATAGTTTTAGATACTTGGGTCGCCAACGGATGAGAGACCCCTAACATAAATTTTAAGAAATACACATTATAAACTTCTTATGGACTGCACTTCTAATCATCGAAGACTGTAAATTATTTGAATTTACTTTTACATTTTTTCAGTTTTTTAGGTATCTATTATTTTTTATTAAAAATTGTTCAACTATGTGCGTTTTTTAGTTTTCTATCAGGTAAGCTATGATAAAAATGGTCCTAACAAATAAACACAACATTTTTTTAATAAAATTCTAGAACTATAACTATATTCTTTTGAGAAATGGATAGCTTAATGAGAATCCGCATGTATTGCGGATTTTCAGACAGGGTATCCTGAGCAGGCTATAATTTATGATTATAATTATTTATTCAAGACCATCCAATACGTGGTGCAGTTATTTAATGAGACTGGGAGCGTCAACATTGTCCATGCAGTGGCAGACCTAGTGCAAAGTGTGGAGATAACATCACTAATATTTGAGCTATCCTAGAAGAACATTCGGTTGGAAAGCTACCCCAACAAGTCAATTTGTCTTTTGGAACTTGTCAATGCATTCTAAAAAAAGATATTGGCTTTTGTATATACAAGGTAACACTCACTTGAGGGACAATGATGGTCTTTTAACCTCACTTTTTCTACAGGTTTTATCTTTTCCACTTGTTAAAGTTATGAAATATAATTTATAAAATAGTTTGCTTTATTTATTTTATCAAATGAAGAAACAGCACGATGTTAACTGTCAAAACAGCGAAGAAAGTAGATTTTTTAATATGATCCGTCAATGGAGATAGTTGTCAATTGTTTAACGAATTGGGGGTATTAGAGCAATCCGACTGTTTGTTTTGAAATAGATGGAGAATAATCTATTACACAAGAGTGTATCTCAAGAAACAAGCAATATTTTCCGACGATTAAAAAAGATTCCAGATGATAGAACGTTCTTAGTTGAATGATTCTTAACCTTTTAACGCATGTTTACTTGTTTAGGGGCAATATAATTCTAAAAGGATGTGTGCCAAGGTCATGATGCGTGTCTAAACGCACCAAGGCAGCAAGTGAACTATAGTTGGAGCATTGACTAAATATACCTAGACTTCCCACCGTACAGTAAATTTTGAAGCTCATTAAAGACACCCGATAACAGAGCGGCGCTGCAAAATCCATCTAGGATGCGGTGCAATAACTAATTGAGTAGCTAGATAGGGAGGCCATCGCGTTGTCAGTGTTGTCACTAGCATAGGCATGTCGCAAGGTCATGCATGGACATTTGATACTCTTTTTTGTTTTATCTTAATGGGGTCTGCTGATGTTATTATTGTAAAATATAAAGCTAACGCATTTATTATATAGTAGTTCATTTTGTTACAAAAAAAGAAATAATAAGTGATGCGTTTGTGAGCACTATAAAGAAATTTAGACTGATTTGATTTTATAGAATATAATTGTTTACAAAATAATGTTTACACAAATATAATTGTTATATTAAAATATAATAATAATAATTATTATTAGAATACTATGGATACAAGGTGAAAGTATGAGGCAAAAAATAATTAAAATAAAAATTATAATGTTTCGACTGCATTTTGTTGTAGAAAAAAAGTATCATTTCTTTGAACCTTTTCAAATAGAAATTATAAATACAAATTTTTCAAGTAGAACAAAACAGAAATACCAAATAACGTTTGGTTTTGTGCAAGTGCTCTTGCACCTTGTTTGTGTATGGTAGTAATAAATGATAAGATAAATCGTTGTTTTGCACTTTTCTTTAATTTATCAAGAAATAATGATAATAAACATGAATAATTGAAATGAGAAAAAAAATGGTGATCTCAGGTCTCATCTTGTATGTGCTCAATGATTGAAATGAAGAATGAAAAAAAGAGAAACAACTCTAATAACAACAAAATGAAGAAAAAATGTGATTAATAACTTCAGATATCGACTTAATCAATGTGAGCACAATAAAAGTTGGCATTTAAACGATATTATTTTTAAACATTACGAAAAAAAAACTTGAAATATTGTATTTTCAACTAAAAAAAGAACTAAACTTTGGTTTTTATTGACCTTTCATTTAAGTAAGTTTCTCTGGCGTACGCTGTAGATTAAATATTAAAATTTGTTAGCGTCATCCTAATTTTAACATCTTCTTCCGGCCCTCAGAGCAACACTATTTAGTAGTTTAAATAGAATAACGCTATAAATGAATAGAAAAAACTAATTATGTGTTTAAGTAATGCAAAAACGGTGCGATAAAATTTCTTCAAACAGCTCATCTTATGTGGAGAGTATTTATAACATTCTTTTGAACGAGTTTTTGAGAGATTAGATGCATTGTCCAGTAATAGATTATAAAAGCCTAACTTTAAACATACGTTATTTCACTGGTACTAATTTGATTTTTTTATTTGTTATTTTATTTATCAAAACATCAAATATAATGCTCAACTAGTACAGAACAATAATAAATACAAGACCATTGATACAATAATCTTTTATGTTATTTATACAAATTATTTGTATTTATATAAGTTTGCACATACTTAATTTTCCGCTAAATTTGACTTTTCTAATTAATCAAGTCTTGTATGCAAATGTAATTTTGTTTGTTCCCTAGGTATGGTGTGGCTATCTATCCTGTGCGGTTACAAAGATTTTTTTTTATAAGAGTTTGTAGTGACATTCGCATACTTCATTTTAGTGACATTCTTGACATTGCCTCAAACAAAAATCTTAGAGATACACAAGTATAATCAATTCTCATAAAAGTTAGTAGAAGTTAAACATCTTTTTTTAGAGAATATTCAAAAACTTAAGATATTAAAATCATTTATCTTCTAATTTACTCAGTCACGCCCTCACTACTTAGCCAATCTCATTAAACTTACTAGCTACATTCTGCGAAAAACACAAAAATAAATTTAGAATAACGGTGTTTTCTAATTGTATTTGATGCGGACATATTGGCAACGCATTTTGGTAACGCCGCATTTTTCTCATCTAAATATTGTCCAACGTGACTGAAAAAGTTTACACTTTAATAAACTATCTATTTGCTAAAAATTCCGGCAACATGGCATCTAAATAAAGTTTGCTTAACATTGGTATTGTCTTTTTCCAAAAATTCTAAATAAATTTTTCTAAAATAATGTATTTATTTTTTTAAAACAGCCTGGCTCCGGTGTTAGTTGTGAGGCAGCATTTCTACTATACCTTTATCGCTTTAAGAATAATCAGATGCACCAAACTTTATTGAATCTATGACTTTTTAGAATTTTGTTTGAGACAAAAACAATGTCTCTACAAAAAGTTGTGCGGTAAACCCTCATAAATATTAGTGAAAGTTAAATAATCCGTTGTAAAGTTTTAACGAGGACAATGTCATAACTGCACTAAAGCGAGCAAGCAGCTTTAGTGGTATAGTAAAAACAAAAATTTTATATTTTGACAACTTTAAGTTGGTAGAATTCATGTTTTTGATTTTCTTTTTAAATTACTGCACAAAAAAATTAGACAATGGTTTTCCGATGAGAATGTTTTATAAACAGAAAAGTCGAAATTTTAAATCACTTATACAACACCGAGTTGTCTCATAGACAGAATTATTTTTTTGTACTTAGAATAATGGATATACTTTATACTAAATTCGAAAAAATTGCCGTTTTTCTTATTTAGAATAAAATGTATAGAATAATTTATCCGATAAAAACTTAATTTTGTAGAGCATCAAATTGCTGATAAGAAAATGTGCGTGTTAATTAGATTATTATTAATTATTAATTATCAATTATTAATTATTTGTATTATCATTAAACTACAAAATCTCATTTTAAAAATTTTATATGTTAATGTTATTTTATATTTATTTGTAAAAAAGTCAGAGCACATAAATAATAATTTATAAATAACATTTGTACATAGATTCAACATCGGCTGGATAAAAAATAGGAAGAAAAAGTATTGAAACAAGCGATAATTACCCGTGTTGAAGCTTCATAGCATAAGGTCGAATAGCTTGGCTTCGGCCGTGATATTATAAGCCTTCCTCGCTGTAAATTTTAGCAATAGCACACGAAAAAAATAGTACAAGCTAAACGGCTCATCCTACAGAAAATCTCAACAACTTTAAGCAATCTACAATCTCAGATCTACAACGTTTGTTTTAATGTATTTTTTGATAAATTGCCGCGTTTTCGAATTATGGTGATTTTACTAATTTACGATTTATGCGTTTCAGGGCGAGCGTTTATTCGATAAAGCACTCCATAAGAAAGCATTGCGGAGGCAATAATAAATAATTGATATAAGGCATTTCCGATTGACGGTTATGCATAATATTAAATGACCATAAAGGTAGCGTACTAGAAATTTAAAAAATGCAAAAAAAATATTTTTTTTATAAAACCATCCTTAATCAACCCTTGCATAATACGATTTTTGCACGACCAAGCCAAATCTTTTTCGATGAAGAATCTCTAAAAAAAATTGTAGCCTTTATCAACACATTGCAAACCACAATCGATTCTAGACGACTTGGGAAGATTTTTGAACTCTACTAATACTACACATTTATTTATTACGAGTCTCGCAACCGAGCCCGAAAAAACAAACACTTCAAATCTATTCGGTTTCAGGTTTCATACCCATTAAAATCTTATCCATGTATGAGTCAAGATCGTTTCCATAATATAACAGATTTCTTTACAACTATTCACACACTTTGAAGATTCAGCTTTTTGCCCATAGGTACCAGCGGCTGTCAAGCCCCCCCTTTCATCCTCGCGCCCGTCTTACCCACAACCAAAATGTGTTACATTTCTCCCATAAGCGTGGCTAGTCTAGGTTTACTTAGTCTATGGTTGGAGTCAGAAATCATCCATTGGGAGGGCTACAACATTTTGACAGCAGTGAAGGGAAGATTGTGAGAAGGACATGTGAGAGGGGGATTGTGAGAGGGACTATAGAACAGATTGCCGTCTCAGTGTTTTTTTGTCACAAATTGCTTTGAGGACTATATCCATATTATTTACAACTAAAGAATTATATCATTTTGTTGTTGATAAAAATGTACCAATCCAAAAATTGATTATTCGGCTAATTAAAATTTTATAGTCGTTTGCTTAACACCGTATAAGTTTCAGTGGTGTTTATGATCATTTCTTTACATGTATATAAATGTATTGTTTAAATTTACATTTAAAATAATGCGCGTGAGTCAATGTAATTCCTTCATCTAAGTGGCGAAAAGAAATAATTTAAAAGACAGGGTGGCGCTGAAGTTGCCGTTGTAATCAACATTCTGTTGAGTATATTGAATATTCCACCTCCTTCTCATGACCGACGCAGATAGGCACATTTCTGGAAGACACGAACGCATTATCGGGACAAAACTCACACTTGACTTACAATTAATTGAATAGAATATTTTTCCAACTTTGGCGCAAACATCACAAGACAGAAAAATTCAGATTATTAAAATTTTGCTAGAAGAAGATGCGGTTAATACGTTTCTATTTACCACAATAAGATCTGTCATCTGTCTACCGTAGAATAGAAGATTCTCTCATAATATATTGTTAACAACAATGTTTATCAACATTTTGTGTGAGGTAACTTTTAATCTGTTTGTGGAAACTTGTACCATACTGAAAAATATTTTTTGGATTATGATTTGATTATAAGTTTTTAAAATTTTATAGTATACTATAGACTAATTATTTCTATTTACTTTTTAAAATACCTTTAGTATCTACTAAAATTTTAAGGGTATTTTTAATTTTTGCAGCATTATAATTTTTGCTACTATATTTTACACTATTGGTTTTTATTACAAAATATTCAAGAAAAGGCAGTTTATTTTATATATTTACAAACTGCACGTTGTTTTCTTACCTTTTCTGAAAAATTTAGTTACGTTGGAATAATAATTTTATAAATAACTTTTTTGTTTTAATAAATGAAACGTTGAATAATGTGTCTACAAAACTCTGAGATGAAAACCGAAATATGACGAAGTAATATGATATTTGTAACCGTACTTGTCAAGCCGCGGATAACCTTACAAATCATTTATACCTTATTTTCTATTGAAAAGTAAAAAACAATGCAACGCAAGAAAATATAAGAAAGCGATCACTGCATAAGTTTTTGCGTGCGGTATTTTTTTATACAATTTTTTTATTTACAATGAGTAATAGTTATTTACCTAACAAGTTCGGAAAGTAAATTTTTCCAGATGAGCACTTTGTTTGCAAAGGAGTGCTACGATAGTAAAAAGCGGGAAAATTTCTAAAACATTGTTTTATTACAAATGAAAAAGTTTCTTACTTTGACATCAAAGTAAGAAACACCGTTTCCTAACACCGTGGTGTAGGAAAACTGTTTTTCCACGTATTGGGAACGATCGGAAACTACCGATATTTGAGCCATGAATGCAAAAAATGGTTAATGCACAAAATTTGTATTGAACTTTATGACTGAATTCTTTCGAAAATTATTGAATTTGTTTTGGTTTAGAGTGACATACTTGGCCTCATACCTATTTACATGACAACTGATTCTATTAATTTAGAAAATTGAATTTACAAAAAAGAAATGATTTATTTAAATTACGGGGTGTATAATATTAACATGGATCAAAAGCGGCTATGATTTTTTGGCAGCAGGTTTTAGATCGATTTGTGCTAAAGCCGGTAACCATCAAGTTTTCTCATAAATGTTTGGAATTAAACAATCGCACTTGTTTTCCTTTAAATAGTTGTTCTAAAACTAACGTCAAAAGTATCTTGTGTCGAACAGTAAAAAAATATATTTTTGTAAATATATAAATTTATAGGCTGAAGCTTTAGAAAGACAGAAGTGATGAATATGGTGCTTTAAAGCGATTTCTTTGTAATTAGTTCATTATGCTCCAATACTAAAATTTTCATTCTAAAATAAAATTAAGAAAGATAACTAGGATACGTTTTGCAGTGATCTGTAATCGGCATATAAAATGGCGCAAATTCAGATGAAATGAAAAAAAAACGTATTATTTTTGGACATTTTACAAAAAAAATATATAAAAGTTATGTATCTGGCGTTTTGAAATACTTTTTTTTTCTTTAAAAATATATTAATTTATAAATGTATCCGAGAATAGACAATTTAAGCCGCTTTTAGGTGGCGAAAATAGACAAGTAACTGTAAATATGATATTTTCAAAGATTTCATTTGAATGTTAATTTGACGTTTACGTGTCAGCCGGGCAAACAGTATATTATTTCAATTATACATACAAGTTTATAGCAATGCTGATTGTATGAAAAGAGAAACAATTTTTTTAAAACTACTACAAAGACGTGTGTTTCTGGTTTCGTACAATAAAAGGAAATCTGTAGCTTCCATTATTTTATGTTACGGTACAAATTGTCTAAACTCAAGTTGCTTTATGTTTATGTTGTGACAAATGTTCTTTGAAGTCCATTCAAGCCGTGTTTGTGTTTATGTTACTGTCTGAATTTCCATAATGAAGTCTGGAGTGTTTGCAAATGTTGAAATATTACCAACTGTCTCAAATAAAGTGTGGTTTGTGTGGCATTTGAGACATTTTCGAGGAGACTTTAACTGTGAGAAGCCGTGCTAGAGTCATATTTTAATTCACTTCTAGCTTATGGGAAAATCGTGGTTTTATCATTGTGGCTTTAACATAATTTGAATTACATTAAAACTTGCTTAAGGTGTTTAGTAAATGCACATTTAGTTGGCTATAATTAATGAGAACTTACATAGACAACTATATAACGGATGTTTTTTTAATTTGTTGTCATAGTTGGCCATGCCTATGAGTTTGTGTGAACAGACCCTAGTTTTTGAAACAATTACTTCAAATGTCAAAATAATTACCAAATTTCTCAATTTCTTTATTTTTGAATTTAAAATGGTTTTCTCATAAGAACAGAAAATATTTGTGGAGGTGTCTTATTTTCGTAACGGCCACCGAGTTGATGGTGGATGGCAATACTCAACTGAAGCTTATTTTCAAGAATTTGGCTAAAAATTTCCCGATGCAGTGTTGACATCAAACACTTTTTATTATATTGTAACTCATTGTATTCAAGTTTTTCGTGAGACTGGCTCGGGTGCTTGTAAAAAACGAAGTTATTGAACGTGACGTTTACAACAAGTTCAATAATTATCAACTACCACTTCCCACAAAAATTTAAAAAACGGATATTTACTTGTATTCCTATCATCTGCAAGCAGTACGTCAACTCCTTCCCGTTGATTATCCTGGACGTGTCCAATACTGTCGCTGGTTAACTAAGTATTTTATAGAAATATGTTAAACTTAAGTTTTTTTACAGAATTGGTCTCGTTGCATTTAGACGGTTATGTGAACTCACCAAATATGCCAATGCTAATTTTAGAAAAACTTAATTTTATTGAGGAGGCTCTACTGCACCCCGAAAAAATAAGAGTATTGGCCGCTATTTCAAGGCGCAGAAGTATTGGATTAATTTTTTTAATCGAACATGGACTGCTGTAAGATACCAAGAGAATACAGACATTTATTGCACAGCTTCATGACTATGAAATTGGGGACGGGTATTTTCGCAAAGACGACGGTGCCACTCTACATACCACTTACCTTGAATATGGATACAAGAATTTTGTGATTGACTAGATATCAGCCTATATACAGCCATAACTTACCCTTCAAGCCTCTGCGATTATTTGTTATAAACTTATTAAAGTTTATTTTTTCGTTTGTTATAAAACCATAAGTTTCTTCAAAACAATCATGGTAATCTTCAACCTCGATTTAAAAAAAAAACACTTGTTACTTATACCACATATTGTATACAATTGTATAATGTGTTAGCTTTAATCTTATGAAACAAAATAATACTGTGTTTACAATTGTGAAGTTGCTACAGATTTAAAGTGTATTGACTGCGGTTAAGCCAATCATCGTTTGTGTATGATATGTAGATGTCTATGATAAACAATAGTTTATCATAAAGATCTCACATTTGAGCAAGAATTAAGGGAAAAAGCACAAAAAAAACTTTGGCGATTATTGAAATGACAGTAACTTCAAAATATGTAACCATTCCAGGACAGCAGAAAAGGACAGCAGATTCCAGGACAACAGCAGGGCAAATTGTTTTTCTAAATATTGTTTATTGTGAATAGACACAATGGACTTTTTACCGTTCCTCGTTTTAAAAACATGTTATTAAAATCTTGTTTCTTTTTGTCTCTCAAGTTTTTTTATGTAGATTTATTTTTTTTTTCTTTGCATTCATTTTCTGCAAACTTGCACGTCGGTCAATTCTCTTTTATATACAATGTGGTTAAATTTTATAACATGAAAACTTATAAGTTTGCAGCTTTTGTCATAGAATTCACAGAATTTGGTCTTCTGTCAAGAATTCTTATTTTGATATACTTTTTCTATCGCTGTTGTGCGATTATGGCTTTGTCTCTTTAAATACCATACAGCAGGCAATTTAACTTTCACGAATATTTGCTAGGGTTTACCGCGTAAGAGTATTTTAGTAGCATTTCGGTTTTAAATAAAAATCCTAGGTAGGCAGCGGCTACAAATATCAGTGAAAGTTATATAGCTTGTTATAAAATATTTAAAGAGAAAAAGCTATATAATCGCACAAGAGCAATACACTGCATGATTTTGGTTGCGCAACAATTTTGTGCGTATCTTCTCTTATATCCGGACCTATTTTTGAACCAGGTATTCGATATGCTATTGAAAACACATGTATTTTGTAATAATTGTTTATTGACCATATAGTCGCTGTATATTAAAACTTTTTTTTTCCAGGTGAGTGGTCTATCTTTATTTTCCTCATTATTGCTGTGCCAAGCTAAAACGTGTGAGTATAATCTTCAAGTTTTAGTTTTTTTTATACTTTTAAACTTGTTGAGATAATTGAGGCTTTGTTTTCTTGGATAATTAAGTAAAATTTAAGTTATGAAAGATTTTCATTGAGTCATCAAAATGTGGTTTGGTGTTATATGTAAAAATAATTGTGAAATCCCAAATAGTTTAAATTAAAAATCTAGAATGTTAAGGAGAATAAAAAAAGACGAGATTTTTTTGACTAAATTTTATATCATAATTCAACATTTTTTCAATTCTGTGCCGTGCTCACTTTTTTTTAATTTGAGCGTTTTATTGTTTTTTTATCACATTTTGTTTGTCGCTGTTTTTTATGCTATACTCGTGCGGCTTTCTTTTTCATTTCTCGTTATTTTCTTGTTATTTATGTAAGTTGTTGTTCTTCTCGTGCTATATCTAACAAAGTGATATAAAGCGTCTTAGCTATCTAACATTATCATGATCATGAAAGTACCGTAAAAATAAGCGCTGAATTTGTTGAAAAATAATTTATCTTTTACTACGTTACAAGATAATTGACGGAGAATATTATCCCGCTAGAGGACGAGTTCCTTAGTTTGTCGCTGTTGTTTGCTTTTCTCCCTCTACCGTGTTGAGCTGTACGACGAGATTAACAAATATCAGGGGAAAAATATTTTTTATTTTACATTTTTTTATACCTAATATCTCATTTTTTATTCATATTTCGATCTCTATTCATATCTCGATCTTTAATCAAAGAAAAATAGACATGTATATTTATTTGTTTTTTTTTTATTTTTTATTTGATTTTATCAGTTTATTTGGTTTTTTTAATTATAATTATCTAGCTGAAAGTATGAAAATAATATATTAATGTGGTAGATTGAGGAAAGTCTAACTAATTGAAACTACGATTCGATTTATTAAACAATAGCTATTTTTATCACTAGTCTAGAAAATAATATTTTGCAAGTGCGAGTGGCATTGCGTAGTCGTGGAGTAGCAACACGATTAAACGTTCTTTGGACTAATCCACACAACTTTTCATGCCAACAAATTTAAATCATTTTTAAAATTAAGCATTTTTATATGCCACACCTAACTTAAAAAGCAATTGACATTACGTGATTACATCTGCATGAAGATAAACTGGAAAAAATAGTTTCTCACAGATTTCATTTGTTTATTTATGCAATGCCTGGTATTTCCCGTTGACATTTAGAAAATTAAAAATCAATGGGGTTATGTCACTTCTAATGAACTTTTGACAAACACAAGCATGAAAAAAGCTTCTCACACGAGTACAACACAATGTTTTTTCTACGATCATTCAATAAACTACAACATTTAACAAAAGAACCAATTTATTACATATTAATGTCAAAATATCAAAATGAATGCCATATGATTAGGTATGGCATTCATTCTATCATGTCATTTGTCAATATGTTCTTTTCACACAGATCTGTCACTTTTCACACAGAAACGTCACTTTTCATTTGAGTTTTGCCTTAGCAATGAAAAGATGAACTTTTCATAGCAACAAGGATACATATATGTAAAGCGAGTTTAACATAGTGGTCGGAGAAAAAATATAATTTATTATATTTTAATGATGACAAAATTACGAAAGTCAAAAAAAATGTTGATTAATTGAAAACTAATAAAAATAATTATTATTAAAATTGAACAATACTATATTTATTGTGGTCTAACCATATTGATTAGCAGGGATGTTAATTATAGTTATCGAAATGCTCTTGCGTTTATAATTGAGCAATAACAATTGACTTTGTGGAAACGAGTTATCAACGAGTTATAACGAGACAAATTTGTCATAAATAAAATTTAACCAGTCAACTTTCAGACTGTACAAATCCGTCTTCACTTGGAATTTTCTTTCGCTTAAATCAGGTAATAAATATGGAAATCGTGAATGTGCTTATTTACAAATTATTTAAAAACAATTTATTTATAATAATAAATTTATTATTTGAATATAATAATAAATAATAAAAAATTTATTTAATGTTTTTTATATAATATAACTGTTTTTTCGAATAACGTAATATACGATTCTGTGTACTATATTGTGTAATATAGCGCGACAAACCAAATAACAACTAGTAAAATATTTACAAGCTTAACACCCTACAATCCTTATATAAAACAGTTAACTTTTCCAAGTAGTTTATGCGGGTCGTATTTGACATTACAACTGTTCGAGCAAGCCATGGTGCTCTTCGTTTGTGCGACCAATTGTCGCCTTGCTTGACCAGCTTTAATGTTGGGTGAGGTACCGACCAATACAATCATAAACCATTATCAACTACTTCAAAAAGTTGACAGTTATTAAGCTTGTAAAAATTTTACCAGCTCTGCTTTTGCTTGGCCCGACTTTTATTTATGACTCCCTATTTTAAATACAAATAATTTCTACACAATGAACACCCTCATAATCACAAACTAACATTTGGATAATACTTCAACAAACTGAACGAACCAGTAGTTTGAGACCATCAACTGCAGTCTCCAATTGGCTTTATCTCAGCACTTTGACAAAAGCTTCGATAGTCGAAACTTTAATCAAGCCACGACCTTTTCCAATATTGTTTCTTCAAAACTGCAGCACACAGCTTATGTGCTAGCATTTCACTCATGTTTCTAAACTCATCGTTTAATATTAATTTATTTCTTTATTTATTTTAATGTAACGGTTTTTTTTTGGATTCTGAGAATGCAGAAACAAATAAATGAGAATAATTGGAAATGAAAATGGAAATCCAACAATCCTTGGTTTTTCTGACTAATCTACATGGTTAAAATTGGCATATCATGAAAGTTATTGTTATCTAATCAAAAACCAGTAGAAAGTTTGAGATATTCTTAGTAGTAAATTTTATTGCTCATAATGTGAGGGACAGAGCAATAATGGAAAGAAAAGTTTTTGATTCAAAGTGTGGCGCGCTTTGGTTTAGGTAGCTGAGTACCACGTACCACCCAAATACAAAACAATCTCCAATAAGCATTCTCTAATATATTACTGTGGTTTTCGGTTTCATACTTTTGGATTAATTATTCCAATAAAATTTACTGCCGGATATATCTTGGTATTATAATAATAATAATACCGTATATATCCGGTATAATTTTGAGTGCTTCTCATATCTGCAAGTATTATATGAATCTACAAAATAAAGAAAAATTAATGAAGAATGTCGATAATTACATAATGTAAATTTAAGTTTTATCCAAAAAGACTTGGCGATAGGATATTGGCTTATCATTTAAATATTAAAGAGACGCTCTTGAAAGCCTCCTGAAAGCCTAAAGCCATCTACTGTGCTTTCCCTTTCAATCGATATATTTTGGAGCAGAGCTTCAAGCGTTTTCAGTTCTTAAACTTCCTTTTCCTTTTAAGACCATCTGCTTTGGTTAAGCGGTTTCAGCTCCTTAACTTCTTCCTCAAACGATCAAAAGGAAAGCCACCCGCGTTAAAAGAAACATTCTTTTTGGGTGGTGATTAGATTTTTCTGGTCGTCAGCAAGCCTAGTTTTTACTGTTAAATTATATTCCTGTTGGCTGTCGATGTTGTTTAGAAGTTTATAGTTGAATAATAATGGAATATCTGGCGGTGCTGTCTTTTATGTGGCTATAATTCCATGATATCGTAAAGAGTATCTAGGATATATTCTGATGTATGGGTTATTTGCCAGAGGGCTTGATTCCCTACTGAGCGAACACAGATAAGGCGCAGAAGGTACAGGCAAGCAAGCTTTTATATCTATCCACCTTGCTTGATATCGGTCTGTTCTATCCAGCGTTTTCCTGCTCCACGTTGAAATCGAATGATTTAAAATTGCCATGAGGCACACACCAACTTTAATCGAGATGAACGTAGCGGAGAAATGGCGATTTTAAACGGTAAATTTAATTTCATGAAAGGATTTGCTTTATTTTTCTTCTTTATGACGCTGATGTAGATCATAAATTGTTGTTTGTATTGGTAACTGAATGTCATTACTGAAACACAATCGACTTGCTAAATCATTTCTAGATTCTTGCTTATTTAGCTTTATGTATTATTAATGTTATCATTCAAACTTATTATTGCTGAACTTGGCATGCATTTAAACAAATTCAACAGCGTACTCATACTCACGTCTATAAACTTTTTTTGTACAAATTGACCGCTGCAGTTGTTGTTGGTTCAACAGGTGTTGTGTTATTTAGCTTTAATTCTTATAGATTCTTTTATTGGAGAATTTTGTGCGAATCAAGTTAAAGTAGTATTTTTTTAATTTTCTTACAAAATCATAAAGATATGTTGCGCTCACTTTAACTCTATGTAAGACATCAAACCAAGAGAGATAAAGGATGGGTTGGCAAGCATCTGCCTCTAACCCATACCATTGAAAAAAGATAGGCAACATCCACCCTGTGACTGGGTGAGGTCGTTAGTGTAACCAATAAGATAATAACAAATATAATAATAACAAAGCTAAAAATTATTATTCAGTAATAACAACCGCATAAAAATAAAATAAGATTTAAAAAACTTGATTTTATGACGTTTGCGCTAAAGCTGCAAAAAATAATATTCAATTAACCGTGAGTTTTTGTTCAAATAATGCGTCCATGTCTTCCATAAATGTGCCCAGCCGTCGTTCGAGAGTATTGGATGCGATATCTAACGACATTTAACTATTTCTTTCCACCACTAAGACACTAAGATGAAGAAGACCACTCTGATTAGCATTATTTCATTGCAAGGTATTACTTTTATATGGTGGAACAGAAAACAACCAAGGCTTACTATGTGACTACAATTTAATTATTTAAAAATTTACACTTAATAATGCAATAATTAATACAATTATATACATATGAAATAAAAATGATTATCAACACCACTGAAGTGTCAAGTAAACACATAACAATAAATCAATATTTGGATGTGTACGTCTTTATCAAATATACAAAAAATGATTATGAACAATCGTAACCACAGTGAATGAAGTCCCTAAAATAATTTGTCACAAAACTCAAAATTGCATGACTGAACTGGCAATCTATCCTATAGTCTCTCTCAGTTTCGCATTCATACACTTTAGAGATTACTTTGCCTTACTACATGCTCGTGCCTGTTACGTGACACAAATTACCCTTTAGGTGATAACCTCTATTTACCGATGCCAAAACAATGTGGCCTTTTTGATGGATAACTTTTGAAGTCACAGATAATGTAACTGGTGCCTTGGTTTCATACAAAAGATAAAAATTATAACCTCCAAACTATCAAGAATAAAACCACAAGCGGTAACAAAGAAAAAACATCTTAAAATCTTTCCAACATTATATTATAATTTAAAATATATAACTTTTTCTCAATTCTTAAACCACCGGAAAATATTGTTTGTTTCTTGAGATCCTATTCATAATCTATTTCAAAACAAACCAGTCGGGTTCTTTTAGTATACCTTGTCTAAGGCCCAAGTTATAATTCGTTAAAATTCTCTCCTTTGACTGATCGTTTAAAAAACGATTATTTTGTTTCTACAATTTAAAATGTCAATTGTTTTTTGGCGGGCTACCATTTATTCAACCGCTTTTATATCTTTAAACCAGCACAGTTTATAGAAACAATCTTTTGAAGACTTCTGTAAATGCACTGCAAATTTTTTTTGTAAATTGTTGATTTGATTTCTCTACCTGTCTCGTGATGTGGGATAATACTTTTGTACGTACTTTCTTTTTATCAATAGAACAAGTCTATTTTATTCTGTTTATTTGAAACAGAGAGAAAGAGAGAGACACAATTTACGACATAAATATATACTTTTTCCGTACTACGTTTTTATTACAAAATAAAAAAAATAAAAAATCTTTTCTCCTTTATCCGGATTTTTTTGATAAATTTTATATTCCTTCATAAATGATTTTTCAAATTTGGTTTTTAATTTATACATTGGGTACAGATTGTTTTCAGTTTTTTTGTGAATTGCTTTCTTTTAATAAGGTTTAAGAATAAATTAAATATTCAACTATAATCTATTGCAGCTGAAATAACCTTAACATGTGATAAAAACCAAACATAAATCTTCATATTTGAAATTTTTTTAACTATGAAGTATAACACAATAAATTTTTAATTACAATGTAACAAAATTTACAAATTGGTAATGTTTTTGGTTTTATTCTAAAATTGTAGGATTTTTTCAGATATTTTTTTAAATTTTAATGTTAAAAAATTTTGTCTATTATTTTAATTTTTCTTAATAGAGTACTCGAATGAAACTTTTATAGATCTAAAAACAGTTAATTTTAGCATTCTTAATATTTCTTTGCTTGATTAATTAATTTATGATTAATTAATTACAATTGAAAAATAATTGTTTTCTAAAGTATACCTGTAGAGTTTAACATTGTGCCAGTTAATTAGAGTTTTAAGCCAAGTTAAATTTTTTATTTTTTTTATAAATGAATATTTCGCATGAAATAAATTCTCAATTCCAATGTTACAAAAATTGAAGTTTTTTAATAATTTTAATATTTTCAAACATGTTATGTTTAAAGACTACAATATGGAAAAAATTATGGTAATTATATTAATTTATCTTCTTTTAGCACTCAAATGGAAGCTTTATAGATCTGAAAAAGGTTAATATTGGCAATGATAATAATATTTACTTGGCGTATCTACCATTTTTTAACTTTCTATTTTTTCAGTCTAACTTATTACCTAGAAAGCAAACATTTTTTATACTTTAAGCTAATCATTTCATTTAAAATTACAATTTTGTTTCTACATTTTCTAAAAAACAATGTTACATACTTTACAAACAACTAATTACAAAATAATTATTTCTTAAAATATATACATATTGCTTAATAATCTACCAGTTAGTTGGTGTTTTAGAAAAAATTAAGTAATTGATATAGATGATATGATGTAGATGAATTACTTCTACTAGTGATAGAAACATTATAATTTTTCCAACTCTCAAGTATTAAGCATGAAATAAATTTATATTTTTATGGTTTCAAAGATTAAATTTATCTATCTAATATTTTTCAACTTTTTAAATTGTACGGTTATTTAAATATATCTTTTCAGTTTTGAGGTTATGTAAATACTAAATAAAAATATACTGATTTGTGCAATTACTTTAACAAAATATTTGTTATGAAATAATACCTTAAGATGAGTATTTTTGCCTTGTGATCAAATATAATGAGCGATCAAAATAATATGCATTTTTATTATCTTATGTAAATACAGTTTTGTAAATTTGGCACATCTTAATGTTGCAATCCTAATCATATATATATAAAATTTAAGGCGGATAAATATGAAAAAAAATAAAATTGGAAAAGTTGTTGAAACTTTTTGTTTTAGCATTAAAACATTAAAATAATAAAAAAAAATTTAAAAACGCAAGAAATGAACAAATAAAGTTAAATCATTCTAATAAAATATTATAACTACAAAATATTAACTAAAACTTTTACTTTTTTAAATTATCAGTCTTTAAAAGGTTGGTAATATGTTGGTTTATTTTTATGTTTTTTTATTGTTAATGTTTCTGTTTTATTTTGACATTTTTTTGGTAATTTTATCACCATTTGTTTACTGACTAACTCGGTCACGTCTCAGATAATGACTCAATTGCTCGGTCCAACAGTGCAGTCGAATACTGTTCGCACGCACATCCAACGTTCCATGGCTTGTTTGGATAGGTTGAACGGAATTGAACGGAAAAAACAATCGCCTCAGGGTGGTTAAGAGCCGATTGAATTTACCTACTATATATTACTAAGTTAGTTGATTATTGCAATTATATACAGAATACAGATATTTTTTCTATAATGGAAAAGGTAACCGAATAGGAAATAGAGATTAATTAAATGCTAAAACTTGTTAAATGGTACAGGAATCAGCACGTTTTGCAAACAATTGATTTTGCTTTGTTAAATGAATTTGTTTTCGTATCCAATCACATGCATAACTAAATAATTATGTACTATTGAAGATTTTATCTAATTTAAATACATAGTTTGTTATTTTAAAACAATTTATAAATATACAGAGTGTATTGATACTATAGTCTTTTTTTGCATAATTTGTAATGATTTTAATAATTGACAATGTATGAGTGCATCAGTCATGTATGTAACTGTTTGGAAATAGAAATAACGTTTCTGTTTGTATTCGGCAACGTTCTGGCAAGGCCACTTTTATATATCATTTGACTCAGAAATTTAGGGATGCTTTTGTCCTATGCTCCAGACTGGATCGGGTTGTAATTAAATTTTTTGAAATTGCAAAAATTTTGATCGAATTATTTGTCAATACTGTGTTTACAGTTTTGACTTTTAACGCTGTGAAGATGACGAGGGGTGGTTTGACGATGAAAAATTAGACTTAGGGGGTTTATAAAAAACCTTATTTTACTTTACTGATGGTATAAAAAAAGTTGTAGGCAATTCCTCCTCCATCCGGTGGAAGAGAATTGTACCATCGAAGGACTTTGAGGCTAAAGTTAGTCGTTTTTTTTGAGGTGAGATTCAATTTCGTAAATACGAAAACCAAGTGCAAATAATTCAAAGTCTAAAAGCTGTGATCACCGCATTTACAATTCACGATATCAAATTAAAGAGAAATATCCAATTTGCATTTATACACCTACGCACGGTCTGCCAACATCCTCCATCACGAGTACACAAAGAGCACCATGTATAATAATTTAGTCGGCATGGTCGTGCATAGTACAAAGAGTTTTGTACTTAGAGCAAACAAGACAGCGAGGGTGGCAGATTTCAAGTTCTATAGATCAACGAGACCACCCCCGCGTTTTACAAATCCTCTCTACTTTTCTTTGAAGTCAAAAGAGAGAATAGCAAGCAAAAGAATTAAAAGATTTTTTTTATATCATGTCATATTAAATACGTTACAGTTCTCGGAAATTGTTTTGAGCGTTTTTATATCTAGGGAGCACAAGAAGCCTTAAAACAGCCAATTATTCTTACGTGGCATTTGCGAAGACAGAAGATATACGCCAAGATGTTCAAAGGCTTCAGCACACTTAAAATGTAATATTTTTTAGTAACTATGCATAAGTGTCTCCTCTTTTCTGGCATTTCCATATTGTTTATCAGAAAAGATTTACTAAAAATAAACGATTATAAACGTATGTGTTTTGTTATTAAAGTTAATGACATAAGTGTGGAAACTCTTTTAGAAAAAATTTTCTAAAGAAAATATAAAAACAACATTTTTTGTAGTGGAACATGTCATCGAGTATTTTGTATGAACTTTACCGAAATACCAGTTTAGATAAAACAACTACCAAAATCCTACTTTTGCAAAAACATTAGCAGCTAAGATTCTTCTGTAGTTTGAAATACCTGTACAATAAAATGACCATTGAGGGAAGAGTCAAATCTCTGTCAAAATTTTTGAACCTTACTATGAAAACTATTGATGCTCTGCACACAAGTAGAGAACTGTATGACATTTTTGGGACAAGCCCTAAATGACGTGATAATCTAATTGACAAAAAGCTAGGATTTTTTTTTTAATTTTCAACCGATTTTAAAAAAGGAGGAGGTTTTCAATTTGATTGTATTTTTTATGTTTGTTACCTCAAAACCTTCGACTGGATGAACGGTTTTTGATGATTCTTCCTTTAGCTAAAAGTTGATGCCTTCCATGTGGTCCTCTATCAATTTGATCAAGAGCTGAATACCTAGTAGTTTTTATGTATTACTTATTAATGCTGTTTTTTTCGACATTTACAAATGATTATAAGAATTTTTGAGAAGTTGAAAAAAAATATTTAGATATAACTAAATTTATCTAATTGATTTTAAATAAAACAATAATTAATCATATTGAAATTGGTTTTTTCTTGTTCTTTAGTTTGTTTAATTATTGAGCGGAAGCTTAGAGCTTTTCAGTATTTTTAGCATAAAAAGTAAAATTTGATATATAAAATTTTTTCAAGATGCTTTGCTGCGGGTTTTGAAATCATTCGCTCACATTTTAACCACACATATTCAATTGGCTTGAAGTGACAGTGTATGGTGGTAACATTGAGCCTATGCTGCTGTGCGTATAAGTTAGAATGTGCGAATATTTTGGTTTTTCTACTGAGGGCAGATTATCTATTTATGACAAATGCCACCCTTTACTTGAAAATAATAAATAAATTAAATACAAAGAGGTATTGTATCTATGTTTGGATGCAGGAGGTAATCTCATAAGCTAATTATCCAACTTGAAAAACAAACTTACCGGAAAAGTTTGAGTACATTATTTAACTTTTTATTTTAAGACATAATTATTAACTTAAAAAAAACAGTATATTAATGAAGAATATTTTAAATTTAATTATGGAAAACTATATCTCCCAAGTAGTGGTCATTTTCTGTTTTCTCATTCCAAAATATTTTCTATAGTCTTCTGCTGCTGTTGATTGCGTCGCGTATATTGTTTTTTTAATTGCTGGACGGATTTAGGCTCATTAATATAGACGTTTTTGTTTTCAAATAGTCTTGAAAGAAAAAGTCAGGAGCGATCAAATCCGGTTAACGCAAAGGCTAATTTAAATCAGTTGTACGCGAAATAATTCTTTCACCAAAGATGATGCGTATAAGAGCCATTGTGTCCCTCGCAGTGTGCGAGATCGCTCCATCCTGGTGGAGCCATACTTGCAGGCGATTTTCTACGGCTGGTCTCAAAAATCTTTTAAACATTGCCTGATATCGTACATCAGTGATGGAAACGGCGTGTTTATTTTAAAAATAATATCGGCTAATAATTCTCTTCGACAAAATACCGCACCAAACAGTACGCTTAAGTGAGTGTAATTGTCGCTGTTGAACTACTTGTGGATTTCTGTAACTCATATCCCGGAGTTTTGTCTAAAAACAAGTTAATTTAATGGGAAAAAGACTTTGTTTATCATAATTTAAATTATGACAAAAACTATGATTTTTTTCTGCTTTTTGCAGAAAATAAATTGTATTGCTGGTAATCTGTCGGTTTCAAAGTCAAGCTGAATTTTGTATGGAATTATTGTTTGCAAAATTTTCTGCAGCGACCTTTGTGAGAGGCCAAGTTGTGTCGACCGTCTCCTAGTCGATGTTTCTCCAACTTCCTAAATACCATCCTGTACCTGTTGAATATTGTCATCAGTGGCACTAGCAGATTATTTACAGGCTCGTGTTATCAAAAATTTGCAACTAGATGGTTTATTGTTGTCTCTGAAGCCCCAACCCACACATTAAAATAACGACGATTACACGCTGAGTCCAAACAGCGGATCATTAATTTGATACTTAAAGTTCAACGTTGTGAGGCACGCTTTTCAAGTGTGCACTGTATTATTTTAAATTTCCCAAGTCTTTTTTACGAAATACTGAAAAGACTAAAATATAAGGGAACACAAACGTTATAAAGAATTCAATCTCCTTCAATAATTTTGAGCCACTCTATATTATGTTGAAATGCAAGTGGTTTTTGTGACAATCAATTTTGCAATTAAAGTTGTCAAGCATTAATATTACACTATCAAATAGTGTAATATTAGTATGCAAATAAATTAGTGTAGATAAGTAGCGTTATTTAAGTGTGTAAAATAGAAACCCAGCGAATTAGTGTCTGTCACCGAACTGAAAGCCGGCGGCTTAACAAAATATTAAAAAATAAATAAATTGTGTTACAATACTCTTTAAGTTTATTGCTTTTTGTTCTACAGTGCGAGTCATGAAAGGATAAAACAGAAAATAAAACTGTTATTCTTTAATTTTAATTTTTAATTATAAATAATTTTACAATTTAAGTCGAAATTTCTTTCTTCAAATTTGTTTCTATTAGTGTGAAACTAATGTGGCAATAAAAAGCAATGCAATACTAAATTTCAAAGTTACCGAAACTCAAAGCTATCTTACTGTCTCCACATCATTAAAAATTTACAAAACAAAACACAGACCCACCAGAAACACACCAAAATACATTATTCATCGAACTTTTCCGTCTCCGCTTTTCTATTTTTGTCTACTGAATGTGTAAACCACAAAACACCGGTAAAAGCATTTTCGAACATTGAATATGAAAAACCCACTAAAAACAATAATTGCACCAAAAATAATTATTTTTGACACGGCACCGTAACTTCAAGTTTAATTAAAACGAAAATGTTGGAAAACAAATAAAAAACAAACAAAGCGTTTTGCTCGATTTGCACAGAACGGCCTATTTCCAATTTGATGATATTGTACAAACACTCATTAAACTCAAACGTCAAATTAAACAACAACTCATAAAAAAACATATTATGAAAAGAACAATGTACACAAAAATTCCTAAATTAATTATTTAGGGGTGAGAAATTTGACGCGCTTTTTTGTGCGGTGAGGTTATTTCAACATTAAATTTAGCGACATCTACTAGGAGAACTTTATACATCAAATTTGAGAAATCAAGTTTCTACATGAAGAATTGGATTTGATCTTATGTTTCTATTTGTTGGTAGAAATCTGAAAAGATAGAACACATTGCATATCATAGGTATGCGTTTGAGTCGAAAATGCTATCGTGGTGACTTGGTTGTCCAATCAGCAATATACCTTTTGTTTCAAATGGTATCAAAATTGATATTTGTCATTTAGAGTCACCTATGATGCATCAAATTGTAGAAACCTGCTTTTTCAGCATTTAAGTAAGGTGAGCTTTTAATATCGCTATTTTCACCTTATTATGGAAGTAAATAGGCACTTGGAATATCAACATAATACTGGTGAAAGACTATATCTGGCTACAGGGCTGCCTGGCAGATATAGTAGTAAAATCGCTCACAAACTTAGCAATTTGAAACTAATTTTTTCATTCGTCAAATTCAATAAGAACTTGACCCTGACGTCATACAATTATTGCCATTGTGTTTTGAAGCTTATACGGATAACTTTGTTATTATTTTTAAGTAATAAAATTTAGTTTCACAAATGTTTTGTTTTGTATAATAAACAGTAGAATATAGGGACAGATGTATAGAGAAAAAGAGACAGAAGAAAGACACAAATGAAGATCAGGGAGGAGGGGAGGCGCAATTATGTTAACTATTGGTAAAATGCAATAAAGATTTATTTCAAATACTTTGTAGAGGTTAGAATTCTCTGTTTTATCAGAATCTTGTTTTCCTAAGTTGCGATCTAAATCGGACTTTTTTTTTTTTTGATTTATAACTCTATCTGTTGAGCGGCTAACTATAGAATGTTAAAAGCCTGCAACAAGTGAAAAGAGAGATATATGACGATAAGAATTAAAAACATGGTAGTCGGTAAAACTCTTGACTTGAATGGATGTGTCTTAAATATTAATCACTTTAAAATAAATACATATTAGCTATTTACACATAAAACTTAAATGCTTTAGTTTTGTCACTATTTTCGGATTATTTTGAGGCAGAAAATAAAGTTGATCGGCTTATAGAAATAAAATAAACACTTCAAAAAAGCAAATCGCTAGAATTAAAAAAACACCTGGGAAAAGATGATCAATTTGTTGGAATAATCTCACTTCTGATGTGAGATGTATTTATCAACTTCTCGTATTTATTGTTGTTTGTGTGTCATAAAGCAACAAACCAAGCTTTCCTTCCTTTCATTAGTCAAGTAGCGCAAGGATATGACATTTGTGTTTTGGGCTATTAGTAGAAGCTGTCAAGAGATGAGTAGAATTTTGCTATTAAACTGGCGTCAACCAATTTGCAGCAGGTGTACAGTTTTAATTAAAGTATTGATTAGATATTTCAATTACTATTAATTTTAGCATAAATACCCAGCCGAATTAAAGAGAAAATTACTTTTAGCGGACAAACTTTGTTGGCCAAATTAAATTTTTGCAAATGAATGCAAATAATAAAGATGTCCGAAGTGACGGAAAGCAGTTAATTTTCGGAAGAAAATGCAAATGTAGGAATAATAAATTTAAAAATATAACCATATTTTTTACCACAATAATTTCCATACACATACTCACAGCAACCGCTTGTAACTGCACATTAATTGATATTAATTGCTCTGTTGATTCGACAGTATTAAATAATAATCCAGCAATGAGTACAGCCGTTTTTATAATTCAATTAGTAAAATATGTATGTGGAAAGAAGGTCAATAAATTCCGTTCTCATGAAAGTTTCAAAATAAAACATCTTCTGTTCATGTTATTTAAACATAAAAAAACAACAAAATTAAATAAATGCTCTACTTAATACCACAAAGAAATTTCCGGTAAATGTCAAATTATATAAGCAATGACTAGCGCAACTGTCAACTAACTGTTACGTAGTAGTTTTTTATAGTCAACCATGTTTGACCGTTTTTCATATTGATACGTTGTTAACAGGTAAATTGATAATTTGGCAAATGTTAACTTTTATATAATAATTAGTCACAAACTTAACTGTCAACTAAACGTTACGTTAGTATTAATTAAATACTTAACTGTCAACTAGTCATTATTTGGTAATTATTTAAAGGTCAAAAAATTTTGGCTATAGCTATCATTTGGTCATAGCGTTTTTTATATTGATGTATAACTTGTCACGTCGTTAACAGTTGAATCAATAATTAAACAAATATCAAAACATTTATAATTGTCAACTCAACGTTACGGGTTTTTTTCTATGTAACATTATTCAACTAATCGCTGCTATGAATTAACTTAAAAATTGGTTTGTTGTTGACAGTTAAATTAATAGTTTGGCAAACATTAGGTTTTATAATTACTTTGTCAACTGTTTCAATTTTTATAATAACAATTTTTAGCCCATAAATATGATACGGTTAAATTAGCTTCTAGATTAATGTGTTATCTTCAAATCAGTTTTTAGATGAAAATACTAATCTAAAATCTGTGTTGATAGTTAAATTAATAGTCAAATTAGTAAGTGGGTAAATATCAAAATTACTAATTCGCCATTAACCTAACTGTTAACTAATCGTTACTTGGTTTGTGTTTCAAGAAACAGTTCCGAACTACTAGCTGACATACGGTTTAATCAATATTTGAATGAATATGTAAAGCTTGCAGACTGTTGGCAGTTACATTATTAATTGGAGAAATATCAAATTTTATAATTAGTCACTAATTCAACTGTCAACTAACCGTTTTTTTCAATTAACAATTTTTTACTAGTAACTGTCATACTATCTAGATCAATGTGTAATTAACTTATAAGCTGTCAAGCTTTTTTTAGTTAAATTAGTAGTTAAGTTGGCAGTTGGACAAATATAAAAAATTTTAATTAGTCACTAACTTTACTGTTTATTTATTGTTTTTCTAAGTATTAATTTTTACCTAATAGCTGTCATCCACTTAAGTGAATATCAAGACTATATTACTATTTAAAGTAATACGTTCATTGAAATTATAGAATATCAAACTTTACTAACTAGTCAATTAATAAAATATTTAACAGTACTTTCCAATTTGGATTTTATTTACCCTTCAACAGTAGTTTTTCCCTCGTTAACTTATTTTTAATATCTACACATAGAGATATGAGCAATCAAAATAAAATAATAAAACGTTATATTTTTTAATTGTTTTTTCTTTATTTTAATTTTTTTTATATTTATACTTGTTTTGGATAGGATTGAGTTGTAGTGAAGCAGATTTGCTGAGCTCAGCCTTCTGTTGTATTATTATTTATTTTTCGACTAATTGTAAAAATCTTCTGTGCAGCAGAAAAGACGTTGCTTAAAGATAAATTAATAGTTGAATTAGTAGTAGGACAAGTATCAAATTTTATAATTAGTCACCAACCTAACTGTCAACTAACCGTTGTTTTTTTAACTTATTTACAACTTTTAGCTAAAGACAGTTGTACAATTAAATCAAGATAAAGATTAATAAGTATTTAACTTTAAAGCTGTCAGGTTGTCAACAGTTAAATATATAGTCAAATTAGTAGTTTACTGAATTGGAAGTTTTATAATTATTGACTAACCTAACTGTCACGTTGAAGTTTTTTTCAAGTAACACTTTTTATCTAATAGTTGCGGTACGGTTAAATCAACATCTAGATGAATCTGTAACTAACTTACAAGCTATCACGTTGTTAATAGTTAATTTAATAGACAAGAATACTTATACGTGGTCTCGTTGTTATTAGTTAAATTAGTAGATAGGCAAAGATCAAGTTTTATAATTAAGCACAAATCTAACTGTCAACTAACCGTTACGTAGTAGTTTTTGCAATTGTGAATTTTTAGCTAAAGTTGTTATGCGGTTAAATTAATATCTAAATAAATGTGTGATTAACTTTTAAGCTGTCAAGTTGTTTACAATAAAATTAATAGTTGAACAAATATAGTTAGTCACTAACATAACTGTCAACTAACCGTTACGTGTAATTTTTCACGTTCTTTAGCTAATAACTGCCTTACTGTTACACTCATTTCTAAATTGTTGTGTAACTGACTCATAAGCTGCTAAAATTATTAACAGTCAAATTAATAGATGAGTTTTTAGGTGATAAAATATTAAATTTTATAATTAGCTGCTAACCTAACTTTCAGTTAACCGCTACGTAGTATGTTCTTTCGAGTAATAATTTTTAGCGAATTGCTGTTATAACCGTTTTATCAATATCTATATTTATATGTAGTTTAATCGCAAGCTGTCAAGTTGTTAACTGTTAGTAATTGGCCATTTATGAACGTTTATATGTGTGTAAATATCAAAGTGCTCATCAACTGTCTAGTCACTGGTCTGTCAACAAACCGTCACGTGAGAATTTTTTCAAGTAACAATTATTAGCCATTATCAGTATCTAGATTAATGTGCAAGTAACTAACCATCTGTTAATAGTTAACTCAATAGTTAAATTAACAGTTCGACAAATCTTGAGTTTTATAATTAGTCACTCACCTAGCTGTCAACAATATTTGGCGAATTGCTGTCATTCGGTTGTAGCGTTTTTTACATTAATGTGTAATTAAGTTCTAAGCTGTTTTGTTGTCGACAATTAAATTAATACTTATTAGACAAACATGAAGTTAACTAATAGCTGTAGTACGATCAAATAAGTTTTTATATTATTGTGTATTAACCTACAAGCTATCAAATTGTTAACAGTTACGTTCGCAGTTAGGAAAATCGTCGCTTTTATAATTTAATTGAAAAAATGTAGACATGACAATCAAAAAAAAAGCAGAGAGTCAATAAAATACAATAGGAAGTATGAAAGCATAATTTTAGAAAAACGAGCAGATTACAGAATAAATGGTTGAAAAGACAAAGTGACACAAAAAACATGAAAGATTTAGATTTAGACGTGAAAATAAAAAAAGGAGAGGAGATACTTGTATTAAAGAAAAAGAAGCAACATGTAAACTGAACAATAGGAATAGCAGATGTATTTTCAAACATTGACTGACTATCAAAATACAAAAAAAAATAACATAAATACTTGAAATTTATCATTCAAATTGAAACAGTATAAACTAGATTGATATGGGATAGAATAATGGGCAAATATCTAAAAAAAAATTAATACCAGACTACATGAAAACGTCTGATTAGTATTTTTCTATTGTATTTTCTGTTATATAAGTTTTATTTAAATTTGCAAAAAATGTGACCAGGATAATAGAACTGGACACATATATCCAGTTAAATCTTAGAAATAATCTATAAAAGTTATAATTGTCAAAAGTATAAGAAGTTATTATATGAAGACAAGTGTTAATAACGCAGTAAGTATAAAAATAATTAAAACGGAAGCTTACAGACGTTAGATTTTGTGAATGGAAGAAGCTCATTATGGAGCTATTTCTAGCTTGTTAAACGGTCTGGTAGCCAGGGAATCTCAAAGTGTTATAATTATAAATGTAGATAAAATTATGCGGAAAGTATATTTATTAGAAGTTTTTGCCAGACTTTTCCTAATTAATACTTTTGACGACATTGTTGTTTAAAATAAAATATAGAATCAACTCCTACAGACTGCGCCATGTCGCCATTCAAATTCTAATCACATCCGAAGCGCAAGCAAAATCATCGTTTAATTATGTCCCGTTAGCGTTTTTCTCTTAGGAAAAAGTGCATTTTCGCTTGATGCATAATTCATTGAAACGAAAAACGAGTTGCAATTTGGTTTAAATTTGGTTTGAGTGCTTACTCAATTCAACTTCAGCAAAAGGGAAAAACGGCCCGCAACGCTGGGAAAGCGTTACGGAAGGAATTGCCTTTATGGAATACTAACATTCAACTTTTCAAGAAAAGCGTTTCAGCACGAGCTCGAAATACAGATACATATTTCTTTTCTTTTCGTGGTGGAATCAGATTTCAAGTGGGTCCCAAGACGCTCCTCTTCCGGACCCTCGCAATAAATGACCGGGAACGGGAGCTTGTTATGAAAGAGAACTAGCTTTTCATAAAGAGAAATACGATACATTTTTCTCGACAGCAAAAAAAAATGTATTATCTTGAACCGAAAGACAGATTCTGAGGCAAATTACTATTTATTATCTTACAAAAGACTACATTAACTGACGGTTAAACCGTTAACTTTGACAGTTATAATTACTAACCTAGGAAACTTATACATCGATATTTTCTGAACGAATTTATTAAAAACCTGTAACTGTAAACTTAGAGGTATGTATAGTCTTCCAATTTCTGCAAGAGTATGATAATCTGCGATTCTAATAATAAATTTTATGGAACCATCCTTGGTAATTTAAACCTAAATACTTTTGGATTAAAACAGTGGTACAAAAATAGTCAGTAGCCACTTTCCAAAAAGGTGGAAAAAAGCCATAACGACAATTTATGTAATACTCAATAAATCAAAAATAGACTCAGTAAACTATACAGTAACAGTTTTTAGCTGTTGGCAGCCGTATGGTTAAATTATAATTGAGAATAATGTGTATTTAACTTACAAGTTAACAGTTAAATTGATAGTTGAGTAAACAGGAGATGGGTCTAATATAAAGGTTTCTGGCTAGTCAATAACCTAACTAATAGTTTTCGTAAGTTTAAGTCAATAAATGTGTGATTAACTTACAATCTGTCACGTTGTTAACAGTTAAATTAATAGTTCGGAAAACAGACTTATAGCTGTCATCATGTTATTAGTTAAATTAGTAGGTTAGCAAACCAAAAGGTTTATAATTGATCACACATTTAACTGTCAACTAACCGTTACGTAGTAATTTTTTAAATTATAATTTTTAACTAGTAGCTGTCATACGGGGACATCATAATGGTCAAATTAGTAGTTGAGCAAATAGTTAGTTACGATCCTAACTGTGAACTAACCGATCCGTAGAAAAAATTTTTTAGTTAGCATTTTTTAACCTGTTTTACAATTAAATCAATATCTAGATTATTCTGTATTTAATTTACAAGCTGACAAATTTTACTAGTTAGATTGGTGGTTGAGCTAATATTAAGTTTTATAATTAGTCATCTTATTTTTGATAACAAGTTTTAGCTCATAGCTATAATTAAGCTTGCTTTTAGATTAATGTGATATTAACAAATTAGTTTCTAAATTAATGTACTAACCTACATCTTGTCAAGTTATAGCAGTTATTTATAGTTAATAAGAGCTAAATTGATAGTCAAATTAGGAATTGGGCAAATATTAAATTTTATAACTAGCTTAGTAAGCTATCTGTCAACTAATTGGTGCTACGTGTTTTTTTTTTGTTCAATAACAATTTTTAGCCTGTGGCATCATACGGTTAAATCGATATATGAATAAATGTGTAATTAACTTACAAGTTGTCTAGTTGTTGCCAGTTAAATTAGTAGTTGGGCAAATATCAAGTTTTATAATTAGCCACAAACTTAACTGTTCACTAACTGCTACGAAGTTAGTGAGTAAAGAATTTTTTTTCAATTTTCATTCAGACCGTAACTGATAGTTTTGTAGCAATGATGGCAAATAAATGTTTCACACACATTCCTAAAGAACAAAATGTATTATTTGTGTCTAACGTATTTAGTTTATTGAAATAACTATTAAAACATATTAAAAAGTTTCATTTTTAGATTGTTTTTCATTATTTTTATTATTTGCTCTTAGTTGTATTAGTTGTAATTTTTTTCAAGTAATATTTTTCAGCTATTGGCAGCCGTATGGTTAAATCAATACATATCTAAATGAATGTGTATTTCACTTACAAGATATCTACAGTTGAATTGGTATAATATAAAGTTTTAAAATTAGTCAATAACTTAACTGTCAATTAACCGTTACTTAATTTGGTTTAAAGTGACAATTTTAAGCTAATAAGTTTTGTTGGCTTGAATCAATATCTAGATGAATGTGTAATTATCTTACAAACTGTCACGTTATTGACAGTTGAATTAATAGCTAAGTAAACATTCTTATGAATTCTCATCTTATTAGTTAAATTGGTTGATAAGCAAACTAAAAGCAAAAGGTTTATAATTAATTACACATGTAACTGTCAACTAACAGTTACGTGGTAATTTTTGCAAACATCAGTTTTTAGTTAATAGAGTTTCCACGCTTGAATTATAATAGTCAAACAGTCAAATTAGTAGTTCACAGTTACGAGCCTAACTGCGAACTAACCGGTTAGTGAGTTTTTTTTTCAATTAGCATAATATTTTTGCTAATACTTGTCATACGATTAAATCAATATCTAGTTTATTGAGTATTTAACTTAGAAGCTGTCAAATGTTAACCGTCAAATTTTAATAATTGTTGTTAGTTAAATTGGTTGATCAGCAAACAAAAGGTTTATTATTAATGTCACATGTAACTGTCAACTAACCTTTACGGGGTAATTTTTGCATATACCAATTTTTAACTAATAGCGGTTATACGGTTAAATCTTAATTGTTAAATTAGTAATTGGGCATAGAGTTAGGAGCTGGGTGAACTAGGCGGTTTGGGAATTTTTTTTCAATTATTATTTTTTAGCTAATATGTCATACGGTTAACTCGTTTATGTAAATTATTGCGTAAGCTGTCAAATTTTAACCGTTAAATTTGTAGATATGTGTCGTCTCACATCTGTCTGTCTTGGAATTGTTACCTACTTTGAAATCACAGTAACTTGGGTCAGGGTTTTTTTGTAATTTTTTTACCTTGGCTCAAATATGGAAGTTGGATAATAAGAACTTTTTTGACTAGTTCAAATATTAAATGCTAGTAGTAAACTTGCTAATTGGTTGTTACTAAGTCGTTTACAATTTACCCATTCTCTTGAAAATTTCAAAGCTATAAATTGCAGGAAAAGGCTTGAAGAATAATTAATTGTTCATTAGAGATTTATTACGTTTGAATCATTACCTGTGGAATATAAAATTTTAATACTTATGTATGTTTAGCTGCTTTTTAGGGTTTACCTGCTCAAAATAGTTTCTTAAAACATTTCCAGTTTGTTGTATTTGTTGAGTAAACATGATTAAGCTTGGAAAGAACAATCTGGTCTCACGCCTAAAAATATTTCCCATTTTACTGCTTCTACCACCCTTTGTGACTAAACACTTTTTATTGACAAAAAAATATAAGCCTGTCATATTTTTATGCTTTTCACGTCTTGGCTATCTCATAAAAGCCGAACTTTTCGATTGTGGGAACAGCGAAAGCAGTCAGTCAGTAGAACAACAGGCTAGCCCCAGTAAAATAACTTCTAATTTAAGGAATTTTACACCGTCTTAACGAGCCTTTTACGGCCAATAAACGAACTTCTAAAACAAACAATTTCTGCTCCCCTATTGTGAAAAGAAAACGCAACGTGTTTTGAAATTTTTATGAAAAGCAGCGATGCAAAGTCGACATTAATTTCTTAATTTTCCCAAGCACTAAACGCCTGTACTTTTCTTCTAATTGAATCCGCAAGTACCCTGTTAGACTGAATCATGAAACTGAGCCGAATATAAAATGAAGAATTAGTCCAGAAACTTCGGGAAAATAGACGAAAGAAAATCTCTTTTTGTTTTTGTAAATCTGTTATTTTCCATCGCAAAAATTATTGAAAAATGACGACAAAACTTGCGTAAGTAACAAAAATTTACACTAATCGTCAAAAAATATAAAATTAAGCAAGCATAATGAGATACAAGGTTGCAATATATCGCCCACTTTGTTTGAAAAGATAGGTATGTTAGGTAGGTATTGAGGTACCAAAGCACCAAGACCACATAAGTAACGGGATGTTATATTATACACTAATTTTATCTGTCAATAGATGGGTGACAATAATCATTTGAATTGAAGATTAACATTTTGCCGATTATTAGCAAAACATTTTGCTAGTTGGGGCTCCTACTCTCTATAATGTTCAATTAATCTGTCGTGGAGGGGCGATAGGTTACAACAAAGCAAATGCGTGTGACACTTTATTTATGAATTTAATTCCAAAGGTCTCCAAAGGTCTAAGAATTCCAATTAATTTACTACTAACTAAATAGAGATAGATGTGAAATGACTTTAGCGGTTTCGTTTGTTTTTTGATTTTTTTTCTCAAATGTTCTCATATTTTTTAAGTATTCACAATTGTATTTTGTCTGTTTCAGTTTCTTGTGAATTCTTGCGTACATACATCTCTATGTGTTTATTTTGCTTCTAAATGCTTTTCCACTTCTACACTTTCTATTTTCCACTTCTGTTCCACTCAAGCCGTTTCTCTCATAATACTGTTTTACTAAAATTTGTAAATTTCGTCTTTTTTACGATTTCCGGAAAAATTTAATACAAAACACGTCAGTAAAAGTTCTTACTTGACTCGAAGCTTTAAAATACTCGTTACAAAGTGCCTCGTATTTCAATTTAGCTCCTCTTCAGTAATGTGAAATTTTCCTGACTTTTATGTAAATAACTATTACTTTAATACTGTTAACTCTTATTTTTTTCCGTTCACACTTTTCCATTAACATGTATTCCGGCTTGTTTCTTTCTACTTGCAACATCCACTTGTAGTACTTTTTTTGTACTTTTTAACTTTATATTTCTGCACCATACATTTTTAACGATACACTCGACTAGCATAACTTCATTTTCACAATTTTTTTCAAATCGTCTTTTTCCAAAGCTTCATATTAATTGTCTTATCATTGCATTTTTTTTTCTAGTAAGCTCTTTGATCTGACTCCTTTCTGTGTTTTTTCTATTGCAATAATATCCTAAACACTTGAATTAATTCATCTTATCTATTAGTTTTTCTCTCCATCTCTATTCATCCGTCTTTTTTTTACCTTCCGGTTTCTTAAATATTATAATTTTTGTTTTTTAGTTATAACTTTTAGTTTTATTTTTCTTATATATTTATCCATACACCTAATGATTTTCTTTTTATTCTTTCTTATTCTCTCCCATATCATACGCACATATAAAGTCCATATCGTTGTTTTTTCTATCACTACTCCTTCCAGTTGCGTTTTTTCTAACTCTTCATCCCAACAACGCAAGCAATGTTGAACGTAGGAGGCACCCTTACCTTTACCAACAAAAAACATTTACTACTTTCATCTTGTTTCTTGTCTCTTCATTTTTTTACTCTATAATCTTTATTAGTCCTTCATCTATTTTTATTGTGTGTGTGTGTTTACAATGTGTACAGTTTATCCTCTTTTTTTTTCTCACTTGCTTACTTGCTGTATTTTGCCTATTGTACGCATTGTTCATCGCTTTCCATCTTTCCAGAACCCTGTGTGTGAGTCTGGTAGCAACTTTTTTTCTCCCACTCCGGTTTCAACTTTTCTCGCATCTGCATTCTGCAGATCTCATATGCCGTATCCATCAATGTCATTTCAAAGGTTTCTTTATTTTTATTTTTTTTGTAGATAGGGCATATAAGACCTTCTTTATTTATGCGGCGATTTTTTTATTTTCTATACATTATCTATTACTTTTTTAACCTCTCCACACTTCATCCGTGCAATGGCTCCACTCATCATTTTTTATCTCGTTTATTTTTGGTGCACTTTGTTTTTTAATTTTTTTAATTTATTTATTTGCTTTTACAGTTCTTCTAATGTGATGTATTTTTTTCTTTTTTTATAGTTTTTTTTTATACACGTTTTATTGACTCCACAAAGTGTTTTTATCATTTAGATTCCTCTCTTGGTTCTTTTAAATTTTTCTTTTTTTCTCTGCTTCTATTTGTATATTTCTTCATTTTTTTTTTGATTTTTTAGGTTTTCTATAGTTATTCTATTTTCCACTTGTCTTTTTATTCTCTAGGTATTCTTGTCATGATCCTTTTTTTTTTCAGTTTTATGTTTTTTATGTGTGTTTCTTTTATCCTCAAATCTAATAAGAGTGATACAATGCTTCTCTACTTTTAATTAAATGTTAAATTTAGTTAAATGCGGTATTTTAGCTTCTTTACAACAGCCCTTTATTTAAAAGATAATTCGATTTTATGAAGGTTTTAGCTTTACAGTTATTGAATTAAAAAAAAAATTGGGCATCTTATGAGCTTGTCAAATGTCTATATAAGCGGCCAACTTATAAATGCTCATATTTTAATTAGAGATTAACAATTAATTGTTAGGAAATAACTAAGCATCTTCAAAAATTTTCAAACCGATAGTAGTTTTTTTCTTGCTGAAAAAGCATTCTTTCTTGCAGATGTATTAGTGCTTTAGTTCAGAATTAGCATGAAGAAAAAATAGCTCCACAGTGTAATTATTGTGTTCTCTAGAAACAATCTCACTCTAAGTGACATTCAGAAAAAGTAGAATGTTCGTAATTTGTTTTCTGAGGCTTCGAAGTTTGTTGCTATTTCTAATCTATTTTTCATATTTTCATCTGCTGGGAATGTTTTTAATGGCAATTTAGGCATTACTTTGGGATGCGCAAAGGGAAATGATTCCTTTCCCCAGTTGCAATTTTCTCTAAGTTGCTCACACTTTTTACCGTAACTTTCCAAAAGATATTTTCCAAGTATCTCAGTTTAATTAAGAGTTGAATAGACGCCTCCAAATCATTTACATAATCGTCTTTACCGAATGACGCAAACTCCAAAACTTAAATTTTCTTCTAATTTTGATCCGGACCCTTCTTTTCCCCCAACACTTGTGTTTTAATTATTTAACAAAATGGAACTTGAGACACTCAGATTAGGCGGACTACTGCTGCATGCATTTTGTTGAAAAATCCGGCAGCTATAATCGTAAACCGACGAGAGCTGATACCGAAGAGAGCTGGGGTGAAATTTGAACAAGTCGGATCTTTACGACTAAAAAACTTATCATAAAACGCTATTTATGAATGGGGGACGTGACGAAAAACAATAATATGAGCAAGGGGAACAAAGAACATCTGTGTTGGTACAAATTTCAACGGTAACAATAATGCACGCTTTATTTATATGCTGGTGTTACCAATGGGCGCAGCTAAATCTTAGATATTTATATTTTTTTACCCGCATCGGGGATGTGGCTTGTTTTTCAAGGATCAGCGATTAGAATTTGTCTAAAATACTGTCAAAATATAAAAGAAAGGATCTAAATGGATTAAAATTGATCAACTGATACCGATCAGTAGCAAGGGCTGCTGCTAGTTAAGGCTTTCAGTCTTTAAATGCCCGGCTTCTTTTTGTTTACTACCCAGCTACTTTTGTCGTGTAGGGGTGATGGCTTACACCAACAAATAAATGCTCACCACACTCTATTTACAAATTTCACCAAAGGTTCTAAGAATACCGATTGAGTTGCTACTTGGCGCAAGGAAAAACATGTGAAACAGACTCAGTGGAGTCTAACAGCAACTAATTAGACTGTGGATTTTCAATAATAAACTTAAATACTAATTTTTAATAATTTAGAATGATTAACTAATTAATTTAGTTTGAAGCCGATTCGAAAAAGGGTTGAGAAAATATATTACTACAAGGATCTCTGATAAAGAAACCATAAGTGTTGTTTCGAAAAGTCTTTCTTGTTGATGCCTTTTTGCACACACATATTTTGGGAAACGTAATTATAAATCACTTTTTTGCTTATTGCTGTTAGGTTGGAGCCAAAAAGCAAATCCTAGGAGGTTTTGAACTGGCAGATGTGAAAAATCTAGTATCATGTGTTTTTGCAATATATTCTATCTTTTGCAATATTTTTTCTTAAACTGTCCATAAAGAAGCTCAAAATAAATTTGATTATTCTCTAACGAGAGAATATTTAAATATATAATAATAATAATAACTATTAAGCAGTAGCTCTTGCTTTTAATATACACGTGTTTGCGGTAGAAAGATGTAGTCGGCAGATGGTTTGAGCTGGTTCTCATTTGCGTACCATAAGACAAAAATTTTCCGACAGTTAAAGTCATGTTCTTTTCTAGCTTGATATTTATTCAAGACTCCCATAAATGTTGCATTCAAATTATTATACATTGTTGAAAAGTGAAATCTCGTAAATAAAGAACTTTATAGATCGCATTGATATTTAAATCTCGACAACTGCCTTAAATAGTAGCCTGACCAGTCATTGAAGATTTTTTACCAAATACCATTCTCAAATTTATTATCGTTTGACTCTTGACAAGCAATTTGTATTCATTTTAGGTATTCTTTCTCTATTCAATTAGAATAGATTTTGGAAAATTATGGAAATGGCTTCTTTTATTTAATTATAAGTGGTTGTCTAGCCTAGCGCTTATCTCCGGTATAACAATCAACTGCTTTGACCAATTTTAAGAAAATTATCCAATTTTGTTATGGATACTAATAAGGTAATTTTCCCCAATTAGTGAAAGATCCTAATAGTTATCCTAATACTTAATAATAATTTGTTGGGTTAGGATAAAGAGCCTTATTTTGTAGATATATGACTAAAAGGTCTAAAATTGGGATCTCATTGGTAATTTAGGCCTGACAATCTTTTTTATTCTTTTGTATCTTATAAAATAGTTGTGGTAATTGAAAAACCTTTCTTTAAAAAAGCGGTGAGATGCTCAAGTGTTTAACCACTCTTGGAAAATAGTTTTTGTTGCACCTTAGAAGGTGTCTTAAAGTGGATAAATCAGAGCTCCATAGCGTGTGTAGTAACCGGTCTTAGATAGATGAATGACAGTACCACACTGCAAGGGTGGTACTCATAACTCCACGAGTTATTTTTGTTAAGGGAAAAGTTTTATTGATTAAGGGCAACCGTTGTTGATTTTGCTTTTACCATCTTTACTTTGTCTTCAATTAATATTCATAATGTACATTGGTTCATAACGTTTTTTTACCAGCAAATATTTGAGCTAGCAGGTCAAACGTTGTGCTTGTGAAAAACATTTGACTAATAAATAAACCAATGTTAAGTAAAAATTACATAAAATACAGGTTAAATGGTACGTACCTTCTTTGATTTTATATTAGATTTAGATTACAAATAGGGTGTCATTGAACTGCGACCTATTGATCTATTATGCTTTTTTTTGAGCGGTTAGAGGTGTGTCTCAGTTTAAACCTCCTCATCCAATTCCAAAGCTGTAATAAATTCTATCAGCTGGGATGGCTTTAAGAATGACAATATGTATTCCTGCTCTAAATGTTTTTACTTTGGGCCTTAATGGCAACGCATTGGTACCAGGTGTTCCGAAGTTTTCTCCTCTTCCCTGCAAAATCTGCCTTTGTCATTATGGTCTAGGCCGAGTCGCCTAGAGGATCAAGTAAACTTTAGAGCTTGCATAATTGAAATCTTTAAAAAAATTCTTAAATGGTTTCAAACCAGGAAGATTCAGCCAGCGCTTTAATCTGTCCGTCTCTTTCTTCATTTTGAACCATATTCAGTAGATGTGCTTTCTTAACCACAGAATAGTTCTGGCTTGACAAAAGACGCTAATGCGTCTTCTCTTGCGAACTTATCAGCTTTCTCGTTTTCCTCTATTCCCGAATTTCGCTTTCCTTTTTTCGAGTAGATGGTACAATTGCGGGTTTTGGCACTCAACCCCACTGGTTTGCAATACTGCTTGGTAATTCTATGACCCTTTTGTATTATTTAACACAAAATGCTTTGAAGTTTCTCTCAGGCGACTATGACAATATTATTTGCACACGGTCTCTTCCCAAGATTGTGAAAGTCTATTTAGTAGTTCTTCTACTATTAGAGTCCACATTAGGGGAGTGGTGTAGTTTTGACGGTGATGGTTTTATTACCTATTGCTATCTCGGTTGTTCTTGTGGTCAGCATTTTCCACATTCATCTGACACAAATTGCTGTTTCTTTGTTGTTTAGAGTTTTCTGGATACTGTCTGTGAGCTGGTACAGGCAGTTTCTTTTGATCTTTCCGCATTATACAGTTCTGTAGACGTTTGTTTTTCAGAGTCTTGATTGTGATATAATTAACTACTCCTTTCTCCATTGTCTTCAACAACAACGATGTAAGGTCGAAAAACTTTGGGATCAGTCCTATATTTTTTTCCTATTTTTAGTATGAGATTAACTCTTACCTTTTGCTAGGTTCTGGGTATTCGTTCCTGTGCTAAACTGGTTCTTGAAATTCTGAGATAGTTTCTCCTAGTCTTTATTGTTGTAAGGTTGTATGTATTCTACGCCCGGTAACTTGCACGACTGGAAGGTGCTAATAACCCATTTAAGATGACTTAGAACTTGAGAAGGAGCAAATAGTAGCAACAGTTCCAGTGCTGCAGCAAACACTTTTAGCAGGAACATAAACCGCATCAGGGGCGACTGGTGTAGAAAACTGTAGTGAAGAGGAAACAATGTGCAGCAACCAGAATGAGGTTGGAGAAGACTGTCGTAAGAAATCCAGATTAGCTCATCCTGACGAGAAACTCCTACAGGAAACGAGTGCAAGGAAACATCCTCAGCAAATGATCGACCGGGAAACTCTTTGGGGAAGGCACAAAAGAGAAGAGCAGAAAAAGGCAGGCTAATGCATGTGGTTTGCTTGTTTTATATAGTTTGATTTAATGTTTGTTTGCAAGATAGCGCTTATGCGAACCAAATAACACACAAGCGCTATAATTTTTACTAAAATCAAAGTTCTCAAGTTATGTACACTGAGAACATTTTAAACTGTCGCATGCTATTATACAGTGGGATTCATAATACTTTGGCCATCACTCAGCTTCAACTTACAAAATTAATAATTTCGGGAAAAAATGTTTCGTTAATTAACTGTTTTTATTCCTTGAATTAAAAAGGTTAAACTGAAAGTAAAATGTGAATCTCGTCAAAGCATTTTATTGAGCAGAAAAAGAAAGGGTGGCTTAATTAAACAATTACATCAAAATTTCAGATGGCGCTGCTAAACCGGAAAAACCCTTAAGAAAATAATAAAATCCTGTCGTCCGTTAATTTATCGCTTTTCTCGAGCGTTTATTACCGCCCGAAAATAATGAAGTATACAGTACACCGAAAAAACCGGATACCGGAAATAATATGCCCGAGGAGAAAATACAAATCATCGATCATTCTGTCGCTGGTAAATTAATTATTTTATAAAACAATTTCCACTTTCCCTTTTTGAAAAATATATATAAATTTTCATTTATTTATTTTAACGAGTCACTCGGGAAATTGCCGGTGGGATTTTCGTTTACAAGTTTTAGATTTCCCTCGTTTGCTTTGTGTGGATTTGACAGATGTTTCACATACATCCCTTCTTTGGCGGCCTGGTTGCATTCGCATTTTATATTTTTGGAGGGATCTTACCTCGACGTGGTTTTTAACAAGCAAATTGACGCCACGTTGGGGCTGTCAACTAGGAAGGCAAATCACTTACAGAATTGTGTAGGAAAACAGCTGAAACGACATAACAAAATCGAAAACTAAACAAAAACAAAATTTACAGCCATAAAGCCATAGAAGAAAATTTCGGATGGAAACCAACTACTATTTATTTTAACATAGGTGAATCTTAGGACCCATTGAAAAATCTTATACAAAAAGTTTTTTGGTAAATTAAGAAATTAGCTATCGCTGCATTTTTATCTAATTTTTACTAAATGCGCATAATTTGACTATTAGCTGCTTTAGCAGACAATAAAATACAACTTTGCACTTTTTACTATGCACGTCATAATACATGAGAGATTAAATCAAACTCACTCACCATGTTTGTCCTAAACTTATATACATACTGTCTATCCAAACAAACATGAGACTTAGCTTTGATGTACACACCGCACCTCATATTTTTGAGCTTCTGATTGATTGATTAATTTGACTTTACTGCTGAGTTTGCTTATTTAGTTCGCATATTTTCCGAGACTTATCTTTACTTGAGCGCGCTGTAATAGACTCAATCGGTAAGCTTCTTCTCTGAGACGATTGTTTTTTTAACACCGTTTAATTATTTATATATTTGAACAAGCAATGAAACATTGCATATTAGTGAACAGTATTCGACTGCGGGCTGTTTCACTGGTCACTCGGTCAATATTGCATTAAATATGCATTAAAACACATGCATGATACTGTATAATGTAGGAAGCTCTTATGAGACAATTTGTATAAACCTTTCATGTGTTACATATAAATGAAATTTAATTTTTGTCTTATTTCTGTTTAATTTGATCTGATTTGTGCTAAATAAAATTTCAGCTTGAATATTCATAGATTGCTGATAGTGACAAAATAGATTTATATGACAAAAATTGTACGTACAAAGTTTACTGATGGGGCTCATTTAATAATTTTAGTTACAAAATGTTGCTAAACATGTGTCATATTGTCTATCAACCCCAGGAAGGATTCTACAGGATGTGTTAAACTTGAAAATCTCAATGGAATGGTGATTTAGTACATACAGGATGTGATTTGTTTTTGTGGCTAAAACAAAGTTAATTATACTGCATAAAGCAATGCTTTAATTGAATAATAATTATATAATTAGTTAGAAAAAAAATTATATTAGATACACAACTATTCAGTTCTCAGGCTTGCCGTATATCTGGTTGCCTGGCTATCTATCTGTTTCATTAAAAGCTATTTAATTATATATCTACGAATTAAAATGTAGAATAATTAATTATCTATTTTTTTATTTTTCTGATTATGTAACGTCTTGTTAATTAGACTGCGTTAATTAATTGGTGGCTAATGACCTTCAGTTTGATAAAAACTAAGTGTCAATGTCTCCTTCATAATAGTTTTTTTCTTTTTCAAGATAATTAAGGAAATTAAAAGCAATTGATTTAATTATCTAATTATGATTGATTTTTATACTATTTAAATGCGCTCTAATAATGACATTTTATTATAATTAATAAATTATTATTATTGTATGCTAAATAATAAATTATAGCTGTATTGCATTTTAATTTTTTTTTTCTTATTGCAATTAATAAATGAATAAGGCTTTTGGCAAGGATTTGATATAATATGGGTCTTATTTCTTTATTGATTATCTACATTATCATCAACGATCTTTAACACAGTCTTAAATCTTTTAGTTAACATATACAGGGTGAGTTATTCATGTGAGATTGGTGTCTTATGACTGCTGTTAACGGAATAAATTTACACTACAAAAGATATATTTGCTAAAATTAAGTTCGTTCTCAGCTTTTTTTAAAATGAAACATTAGATTTTTTTATTTTGTTGGTTGTTTGTTAATTGTTATACACTTGTGTAATTGTTTTCAATATGCTATAACAAGAAAAAAATTATGATTTTTCTTTTAAAAATAAAACAACTTGTTAAGTCATTGAATTACTGTTTTTAATTTTTTTCTTTGTTATTGAGCACGGCACCTACCTAAACCTACGGAATTTGAAGTTACTCAAAAAATGTTCTGCAAAGGATTAGAAAATTTGGCTTTATAATTATTCAACTGTGAATAGTGGGTCTGTCAAATCAAAATATATCAAGGTATATTAGAGTTTTGCTGGTGACAAAACCAAAAGCTTGGCAAAGTCTTACCTTCATGTCGTTTATAATTGTGCAGGGCTTTTTGTACACTAAAATGTTTATATAACTTCCACCGAAAAAGTTCTGTCTAATTGAATCAGGGGATCTATGTAGCCACCTCGTTGACCTGTTCCTGTCAATCCACCACACTTTTTAAAAATTTTATATCTTGTAGGTTACGCTTCAGTATAAGTAAATAAAAATTTTAAAAAATTACAATTTATTTAATTATTTATACAATGAAAGTTTTTTTGCTGTAAAAAAATTATATGTGACACTTTGATTTTTTTTCTGCGATTCACATATTTTTTTAAATTTTGTGGATAAATTATTGCACAATGATATTAGTTGTACAGCGATTAATATAATACGTTGAACAATAAAATAAAATAAAAATTTTATCCGACCCTGGAAAAAGAGGCGTTTTCATTTAACCCTAAAGAAAATAATGTTTTTGCAAAGCAAATTTAATCTCTTGACAGAATTTGTATTGAATCAATGGCAAAAACATAAAACACATCTCCCACAGTAATGACCCATTTTGTACAATTGTAAATAATCTGTTAAGATTGTAATTGTAACAATTAACAATAAAATTTTGTAGATTTTTATTTATATTTTGTATAATTATTATAAAATATTATTATAATAATTAGGTACATTTTGTAGTTTTTTTTGTCATTTCATCGTAGCTACAAATATGTGCAACTGACGATGTCTCATGAGCCCAATTGATATTGATTATTATAGTTTGGTCTTCAGTATACACTTTTTCCGATTATTGAAAATTTTTGCTTTGTCAGCAATTAATTTTAGCAGTTATGAAGACTATCATCATCACCCGATTGCTAAATTTGCTTTTCGAGAGACGCCGCCTCAGAAAAAAAAAGCGGCGAGAATTTTCACAAGCAAGTTTCATATACGATTTTTTCCACTACTTGTGAAACAAGGTTAAAACAAAAATAAATTAAAAACATTGTTTACAAATAAAAACAAGTTAGTAAAACATTAGCACTTATAATAAATAAATGTTTGATATACGACTGCGAACTCTAGAATAGTTTACATTTGTAATAGTAGTCATTATTGACACAGTTTTACCACTTTACTGCCAAAAAGTTTGTTTATTAGATCTCGAGAGCTCTTTCGATCACCAAGTAAATAGCGAAATAGCTTTCTACCTAATAAATACAACTTTTTGGAAAGTTGTAAAACTATGTGAATAGTTTATTCTGCCAAAGATTCCAAACCAATAAATAAATGGTAGTTATTATTATCAACCGACCACTCTTATTTTTGTTTTTTGATTTGAAATTGTTTCCGATAATAGAAAGATATCGTTAACAAAAAACAATGACAATAATTGAAAAGCATGTATTGAATTCACGTCTGTAAACGCTAGAATAATTAATATTTATTGTTTTTAACTCACAATAAATATTAGGTGTAATCATATTAATCTTTGACAATTATCAAAGTTTTATTATTGCCCTTGGTCAATAATGGATGTCTTGCTAAAAACTCACTATATTGACTATATTTAACCAAGGATTAGAAATTAAATTTTATCATTTCCTCAAATGTTTAGATAAAAAAATTTGGAAAATTTCTAAAATTAAAGAACAAAACATTACAACACGATTTAATCATTTGGGGTGTCGAACAAAGATAATTTTCATCTTTTTGGGACCAATATCATATAAAAATCGCTTTGCTCGACCATTGCCAAACCAGTGCCATTCTAAGCATTTGGCGCTTCGCCATTTTGTCTTTGTGTCTATCTCCAAAATGTTATTTTCTATTTTTTCAATTCAAGAGATCGGCTGATGTTATTTTTGATAACCTCAAAATTTGCTTAGGAAATCAAACTATCTAACTTTCGGCGGTTAATGATCAATTCGTGAACAGAGTGTTGTTTACTATATAATTTAATCCAGCTTCTGAAATTAACTTCCTCTTATGACAGAAAACAAATAAGATCTTGAGATATAAATTTTTTTCATTAGTTTAGAGATGAGGATAAATTGAAATAGATGTTGTAGGCTGAGAAAACCAGTCAATAAGTGATCTGCGAGGGTTTAATATATGCTAAACTTGTAAAAGTCAGATAGCACACGTATATGACGGACTAATTGGCAATTTCCTACAAAAAAGTGCAGTCTTGTTGAATCGGCGGATCTAGGTAGCCACACTAGAATTTATAGCACACTTTTCAGAAAAGCTTTACAAATTCCAAATCTTATAAGTTACATATTTGCGCTGTTGGTTTTTACTTTTCCAATCGATAAAGTTTGGCTAATGTTGTATATTATAACCTCAAAATTTGTTTAGGAAATAAAAATATCTAATTTTCGTCTGTAAGTGATCAATTTGTGGTTTACCATATAATTTAATCCAGCTTCTGTAATTAACTTCCTCATATGGAAGAAAACAAATAAGATCTTGAGAAATATGTTTTTTTTTCATTGACTAATAAGAGATGACGAGAAACTGGAATAGATGTTGTAGGCTGAGCAAATCAATCAATAACTGATCTGCGAGGGTGTAATCTATGCTAAACTCGTAAAAGTCAGATAGCACACGTATATGACGGACTAATTGGCAATTTCCGATAGGCGCGCCTAATAACATCAAACTCTAGCTATTAAACGCATGGGGGTCACTCACCGTCTTCTCTCTTGACTATCAACGTGTTGATATTATTGGATAGATTCAAGCGTAAATCATTTATAAATAGGAAATAGATCTACGGGGTGTAAAGCAATACAGCAGAGATACATGTTATCAGTAAAACTTAACACAATGTAGTTGCCTTGAAAACCAACGCTGAAGGTATAAGATTATATGGCAGCACTAAGGTTGTCTCTATAATAGAAAGCCCATATTGAAACATCTTTTCGAGATGGGATTAGAAATTTGAATTCACTTTCGATAATTCCTTGAAACACGGTTTATGGTAGAGCTTTGACAGTCTACTGCCAATGCAGCAAGAGGGTCCTAAATTTTTGCAACTTTTTTATTCATGATGGTGCAGGGCATTGATCAACATAAAGATTTATTTCAGACCATTTTTTAAGTTATGACGTTTGAACTTTAAAATTTGACTGCTAAGCAAGCTGTTTTTACTTTTTCCTAACGGTGTTAATAACAATATACCCCATCACAGATTATGTTAGGTGGATGGAACGGCGGAGACCAATAAAATGGCCTACGCGTTTCTCTGATTTGTCTTTAAATTTTCTGCTTTTGTGATAGTTGATACATCAAGGGCGTCCAGCAATTTAGAACACGTGTAGAAGATAGCAATGAAAAACATTGCTCCAGCTAGTGTCAGAAAGCTTTTTGCCGACAATTTGAGCAATTTTGATTCTGAATTAAATGGTAATGAAGGTAATTAAATGGTAATCTGCCTGCCTCGTTTTCTTTTTCTGTCTAGGGTACCAAAGCATTATTCTTTTGTTTCATTTTTTGATGCCTCTGGCTGTATATCCTGTCTTTTGCCATTTTAGTTTCCATATTCCAGTTGTTACATTTTATATCTTAGTCCGACTTCTGATGACTTTGTTTGGTACTTTGTCTGATTTTCCTAAATTCAGCATACTTTTTTGATAGCTCTTTGACAAGGTTCTAGTTTTTCGCTTTCAACTTTGGCAATAGCTCAGGTTGAGCAGCCATTGGTTAGATCTGGTAGCACGCAGGTGTTATACAGTTTTGATTTGACATGTATCTTTATTTCATTGTTCTTCATGATTTCTTTTAGATTCCATTGACATTATATCATTCGTTGAAATTGTTGGCCTATGTAAGTGTACTCTTTGACACCCTCAGTTGTTACGGCGTTTATGATGATGAGGTCTTCGGAGACAGTTGTTAGTGCTTTTCGTTTCTTCGTTCTGACCTTTGTTTATTTTTATTTCTTTCTTTTCTTTTCTTAACTAATTTTAGCTGATTAGTTAGTATATACGTTTTTTATTATTCTGATGTACTTTTGTTTGACTTCTTGGTTTTCTAGACAGTACCAGATATTTTTGTGCTCAATTGCGCCAAATGCCTTGTTGTAGTCGCGAAAACAAAGTAGCATTCATTAAACTCTCTGTTTTTTCTTCATAATTTGTTTCACCGTATGCGTATGGTCTAATGTCGAATAACCTGACCTTTATACGGCTTGTTTTTTAGGTTGGTGTTCATCTCGAGCTCTTATTATTTGAGCTAAACATTATCTTTTCTCATTCGTAGCTTTTTTTTTGATTAATTCCCCTATATCATCTTTGATAGTTTTTGATGTCTTGGTTGTACTGATTAATTTTGATCTTTTTTCCAGAAATTTGCTGGACTTTTCAGATATTTTTTTAATGTCTACTCTTATTGTTTGATTTGCCCTCAATGTTGTTTTTAGGTCTTGGTGTTAGTGTTTTGTGTATTGTATTGTAATTATGTTGGGTGCTTAAATGCTCTTGAGATGATTATGTCGCTGAGTTAAGGTTCTGCTTTGTAGTGGCTATTCTTACGTGGTATTATTGTTTTGTTTTGAAAAGTCAACTTAGTTTTAGAGTAGATGATGTGTTCAGACATGTTTTGAGCATTCTATAGTTGCGATAAAATTGAGATTTGCTATGGTGTCGCAGTCGTCAAATGATTTGGGTCTGTTCGTTAAGATAGTAGTCTATTTCATTTCTGTACCTGGCATCTGGCAAAATCTATATCCATTTATTGGAAGCTCTCTTCTTGAAGTGACTAGTTACTATTTTTATGTTGTTTTCAAATGCTTTTTCTATCAGTTTTTTTCTTGTTCTTTTTTCACTACTGTATAGCCCAGGACAATGTCTTCTTTATTTTTTGGTGCTTCAACTTTTGCATTAAAAACACTTATAACAAAGTAGTTTTTTTTGTGCGTATTCTTGTATGACAGTTTGAAGGGATGAGTAGAATGTCTCAATTTTCAATATCAAAGATTGTTTGGTTGGCGAGACCATAGTCCTGTGTTTGGAAGTATCTGTATGTTTAATTCTGCAATCTTTTTTAATGTCTATTAGTTCTGTAATGTCAGTTTTGAGTGTCTTCTTCACTAGGAATCCTAGCGCAAGTTTTCCTGGTGTTTTGTCTTTGTAGTAGTATGAATTGGTCATGCTCTTCAATAGCTCCACCATGGTTTCTTACTTTGCTCAAGTCGATAATACCTCAGTTTACATCTCGAATAGAGTATAAAAGTTCTTGTAAGCTTTTTTGAGTCCTCAGAGAAAGTGTGTTGTCTAATGCTGTATATAAATATATATACTGCTTTGCTGTTTTTGGTTTTAGGCGCATTCGTTTTAGCTAAAGGGTAGTGATTGTCTTCCTCCACGGTGACGGCCGTTTTGGGTCGATTATTTTGGTTGGCTTTGGTTTTCCGTTGTTGATCTGCCTCGCGCCATACGGTTAGTATATTGTTTATCTTGTTGATTTTTATTAAGCCAACGTCGGTTGGTTTTTGAGTGAGATGCTGCTGCAGCCTCTTTTCTTCTTATCTCTTTTGTCATCTTCCTACACTTTTTTGACAATTTTGTTTTTAACAAAGTAACAAATTTTGCCTTTTGTTGTCTTTTCCAGTAGATGAACAAGAAACTCTTTCCGTTTCTCCATGTTTCTTTGTTGAGATCTTCCTTGATGCAGGTTTCTTGGTCCGGTTTTGGTTTGAGTAACCACTTTAAATTAAAATTTATTTTTTCCTGATTTTTTTTTTACTTATTTGGTTTTGATGTTTCTTTTTTATATAAGGTACACTTATATACACTAAATATACACGTCATTCTGGTGAATGTGGTTACAGCTATAGAATTTGTTGGAAAAATAGTTCCTAAAATCCAATCACTTGTTCCTCTTTAATCAATGTCAATTAAGCAAATCCCGAAAGTGACCTCCATCAAACAGCTTCTTGACAGGGATTTACATTCATTAGGGAAATTGTTAAGAAAGCCTCTTCGACAACTTTATCAATATTATAATAATTATGAAGAAAGGAATGTGAATTTATAAATAGATTGAATCTAGTTTATAATTATCAATATTTATGATAAAAAGCAAATAAAGTTTAATTATAGTAGAGAAAATAAGCTGCTGCCATCGTTTATTGACATCATTAAAAGATGTAAACACTTAGTACCTTTTCGTGTACCTTTGCAGTGGGCTCTTATCTCACTCAAGACATTATTTACCTTTACAACGGTTTCATTACTTTAAACACAATGTTGTAATTAAATGCTGAATGTTTAAAGTTAACCGTATTCCTGTACAATTCGACCGTGAGCTCAGACTGCCAGTTAATGGTAATTAACATTAAATTTAATTGTAGTATCGTTGATCTGATCTCATTTAAGTGCAGCTTCTGAAGATAGCGTGGAATCTTTTGATTTAAGAGATGCTGAAGAATCCAATAAAATATTCATTACAATTATAGTAGCTCCAGTTATTAACCGTTGTATCATTCCATAAAGGGCTTCAATCCACTTTTCTTGTCTGGCTTTTGTCTTAAAATATAATAAAATAGTCTGAGAGCAGCATGTCTGTTCCCTATGCAATTTATTTCTGTTTATTTATTTTTTTGTTTTATTTTATCTCTTTTTTTGTACTATATCTTTTCTTTCCTTATTATACTTTTCTGGGTTTTTGCTTTAGTTTGAACACCTCTTTATTGTTTTAGATTTTTTTTTGAATAATAATTACTGTCAAACGCTACATTAATATCAAGATTTTATTAGAAACATTATGTATGTCTTTTAAACTGTATGTATATAGTAAAGAGAATTTTTACAGAATAACCATATTATTCCTAATTTCAATAATAGTGATGCTGGCTTAATTTAACCATTGTTAATTTTCTTTCTTCCATTTCCTAGTTTTGTTCTTTTTTATCAACAAGTTCTCTCTCATCAACGTATTATTTTATCTTGTTTTTTATTTTCTTTAGTCTTTACTTTAGTTGCATGTATATTTATTCAACACTATCTTTTTTTTTCTTCATCTTTAATTTTTTTATTTTATATTGGATAATTACTCTATATATAAATAACTAGCTGACCCGGCGAACTTCGTACCGTCTTAGCGTAAATTTGATGCACTATTTTGTATAGCCGACCTATCTTATGTATGCGTACCTATTCAATTTGAACTGGAATCTATAATATCCTTCATATAAAAATGAATACCTATTTCCCTGGTCTCGTCATACCCGAGAAGGACTTTACTAATTTTATTAAATATTGCCCCCCAGTGTCCTCTCCACCCCGCCGGCCCGATGCTCGGCGCGCTTTTCAGACTGCATCGCAAACAACGGCCACGGCGCTATGGCGGTTTTGTTTACTGTTTGAATTTTTTAATTCGTAATATTTTTTGAATGGAAAGTCTAATTTAAATAATTTAAAAACTATTTTATAGGTAGTTAAATGGTCTTGACCATAAAATAATTTATTTGGATAAGGATTAATATAAACACATAAATAGCATGGTTTGAATTTGGTTAGCATTTTCATTAATGTTTAAAATGAAAAAAGTTGTTGTAGTGACATAACTACAATAGTTGGACATATGCTACCGCGGAGTTTTTTGTAGACATTATGATGTTCTTCAATATTGTTGTACATTATTTTGTTCTATCGCTAATAGTTTCGGCAGCGCATTCGACGAAAGACATTTTAAGACTCATTTTTCTACACCTTCGGTTACATTGTTCAAATTTTACCAAGGATCCCAAATTTTTTTCAAAATGAAATGTAGCCTATGTCAAAAAGGAAGAATGTAGCATTCTATTGATGAAAGAGTTTTTTAAATCGGCTCAGTACTTTTTGAGCCTCTTCATTACAAACATACAAATCTTTCCTCTTTATAATATTAGTGTAGATAGTGTAGATTAAGAAAAAACAATATATTTTTTGGATTAAAGTCAGTAAGGCAAGAAATCAAACTGTTATTACTTGAAATGCTACATTGAAGTCTCTCATATTATTATTTTTATCCATTCTATTTCTTTTTTCTTTTTATTGTCTTTTTTTCTGGTTTGCTTTCTTTTACCTCCTCGTATTCATTTATCATGTGCTCTAATGTTTCCCTCTTACTATATAATCAATTATCTTTGCTCAATCCTAACATTCATCTCAGATATATCTCTTGCACGTTCCCTATCTTTACTCTTTCTTTCCATCTTTAAATATCCGCAATACAACAGTAATGTTGTATACATTACTCTTTTTCCTAGGATTTCAAACATTGACATTCCTATTGCTCACGCTTGGTTTTTTCTTGCATTTTTAAATTTTGTTTGTTTTATTTAGCAACAACATTTTATTTTTTGCAGTTTTTTATGTTGTTTAGTCTTTTCTTTGATTGCATTATTTTATTTATATTTATATCTTTTATTTATATCTATTGATAACATTATCTTTTTCTTTTCTATTTTGTTTTGTTTTTTCTTTTTCTCTATTTGTTGGTTTGGCTATTTCTTCTACATTTGGTTTTTTTCTTTTAGATTATTTAATCACTTTTTAAATACATAATTTAAAAAAAAATTGTTTAATTTTTTTGAATATAGCTAAAGATCAAACGGTTTTTCCTCCTGGTCTTTTTTCAAATGTTTAGGTTTATTAAATATTTATTAACTTTTGTGTAGAACACTTGATAGAACACGAATAAAATTTAAAAAAAACACATTTCTGGTTTTATTATTTAAATTGTAAAAAACCAGGATTGTTCAGTCCTCTCCATAAAAGTAAGCTCTTATTATGAGTGAAGTGAAAGCCACCATAAATAAAAAATTTAATTTAGCCAGTCGATGAAAACAAGCCCTTGCTGCCTTTTTTACCGTATATTATATCCTCTCTCTTATATAACTAAGAGATCAATTCCAGCTGTCTGGAGACGTAAGCAAGCACGTGGTGGAAATTACAAGAGACCATATGTCGAACGTGACGCCCATAAAAAAGTCTTTTCCGATCTATTCGGGAGCTAATGGTACAAGGCCCGGCTACTATAACCACCTTTTAGCCACTGGTCACGTATTAAATTCTTCAAAATTCCGCCCAAACGCTCACAGAGAAAGGACGAGATTTGAATTGAAAAAATTCAATCTATATCTCAATTAATTTTCAGCAACAAGTGCATTTTACCGCAGGAAATTGGTAGAAGAAGCACTGATTTTCAACAGAAATTGACCCAATTTTCTACTTTTTTATTTTTGGTCACGATTTCTGTCTTAATAGACAATTACGTAACATACCTACCTGACATTGATAATTGCAATGATCTCGATTGTTGGTAATAATGTAGCTTACAGCATACAATCAGTAATTAAACTCACGCTCAACTATCAACAAATTTTTAGAAAATAAAGTTATTACAAAAAGAATAGACATTCTTTTGAAGTGAAATCTTTAGCTCTTTTTTTTTCAACAGTACATATTTTACATGTCAGCTGTTGGGCTCTCCGGATTATTGGTTAAAAGCTATCAAAGCTCTTGAACCTTGTTACCTGGTTTCCTCTTAGCTGGCAGCTTATTCTAGCTAAGGGAGGTACAATTAAGAACTAAGTATGAATAGTGGTAGATTAATAGGAGCCTAGTTTTGGTCGCTTTGCTGCTCATATTTTTAATGTCCGACTAGATCCTCAGCTAGAAAAGCGTGGGCTCTGTAACTTTAACAAGATGGGGGCTAATTGCGCCTCTCAGCCAGCTAGGAAACACTAAGTCTAACTTTCTAACGGCTTTTGGGGGTTGAGTCCCAGAAGCAACAGAAAAAGTTGAGAATAAATTAAATAATTATTGTCTATTGAAAATTAGATATTATATTCAAAATAAAACAAAATGCACATTCATTTAATTACCTATAAGCAAAAGAAAATTATTACTAAAGTAACAATTTTCAATTTTTCATTATTATTGTAAAAATTAAAAGTCATGGTGTAGTAACGATTTCTATAAATTCTAAATTTTCGAATTTTTTATTCTTTGGTTGCTCACAATCTAAAAATTTTATTGTAGTAAGTGGCATAGCACTTCTTTCCTTATTAATATTTTCACTTTATCAGACGTACTGTTATTTTTTTGTTTTGCAGAAAATATATTCCAACATCTAAATAACAATTAAAAGTTTTGTTTTGTAGTCAACGGCTAATTTAATAAATCAGCAAGCTTTTTTCTGCCACAGCAGTAACTTTGCTTTTTTTCTGTAATTTTTTGAACTTGTATTTTTCGGACGATTTTTGAAGCAATAAATTTTCTATTACTCTGATCGTTTTGTTATTCTGACTTGGTCTGTCTCACTCGGTCTGACTTGATTTTTTGCCTGACTTAGTCTATTTGACTTGGCCTGTCTGACTTGGTCTGTCTGATTTGGTCTGTCTGCCTTGGTCTGTCTTGGTTCCGTTTGGCTTGGTCTGATTTGACTTGATTATGGCATGGGGTTTGACCTGTTCTGACGTATGGCTTCTGTGACGTTAATTTTCAATAGTTTACAGAATTGTTAGTCCAGTCATTTCGTCCGAAAAAAAGACAAATAAAAGAAAATGAATTTGCGCTTCTAATTTTTTAATATGTTGTAGGGGATACCTAGAAAAGCTTAACTTGAGATTGTCGACCAAGCTTTCCTAGGAGCTTTCGCCGCCATCTTGGAAAACGCTTAAAATTTGTTTTTCGGCAATAACTCGGCTATCCGATGAGATTCGAAAATTTGTGTAGGACACTTTTTGTAGCTTTCTTTGTGTTCTACAATAACGCCTCAATCATTTTTAGCGTATCATGCATCGTTATCGAGATATCGATTGATAAAGTCAAAAATTTAGGACACAATTTTTGTTTTTTGCTTTTTTTTTCTTTGGGTCTTAATAAATATGAAAAACTGTGGAATTCAAACTTGTAGAGCATATTCAGACCTACAATTTCCTTCTTGGATTTTTTATGTTGGACAAAAATTACGATCTCCAGCGCGCCGCAAAGTCGGTGAATCCACACTCAGCGTCGAGCGAGCTGCTCGCTCGGTTGTGTCTGTAACAATGATGATGACGATGCTCTCATCGAATGAGCATCATTTCCAACGTTTCAACAGACACAACAACTCGAAGAGTTTACGGAGGACGAAGATCTTCAGCCTGGACCATCCAAGCGAAAAAAAACATGAAAAAAGTCCATCGTTCGTGTCTCGAGTGCAGAAAAAAATATTTTTCTTTCCGTTTATTTTGTTTTGTTTATTTTGTATTGTAAAAAAATAATTTTTTTTACTGCACAAACAAATTATTTGTTTAATAAATTACTATTGTGTGATCCTTAATTTGTTGCTCTATGTACTTATTTTTTATCCCATCAATTTCCTGAACAATTTCCCATTCGATTCGACATCCAGACACAACCGAGCGAGCAGCTCGCTCGACGCTGAGTGTGGATTCACCGACTTTGCGGCGCGCTGGAGATCGTAATTTTTGTCCAACATAAAAAATCCAAGAAGCAAATTGTAGGTCTGAATATGCTCTACAAGTTAGAATTCCACAATTTTTTATATTTATCAAGACCCAAAGGAAAAAAAAGCAAAAAACAAAAATTGTGTCCTAAATTTTTGACTTTATCGATCGATATCTCGATAACGACGCATGATACGCTAAAAATGATCTAGGCGTTATTGTAGAGCACAAAGAAAGCTACAAAAAGTGTCCTACAAAATTTTTCGAAATCTTATCGGATAGCCGAGTTATTGCCGAGAAACAAATTTTACCCCTTTTTTCAAGATGGCAGCGAAAGCTCCTAGGAAAGCTTGGTCGACAATCTCAAGTTAAGCTTTTCTAGGTATCCCTTACAACATATTAAAAAATTAGAAGCGCAAATTCATTTTCTTTTTTGAATGTACGTAATGACTGGACTATGTGTGATTTTGTGGTTTCAAGAGAAAATTATTAGCGTGTTGCCAGAGTAACAATTTCTAATAGTAATGATATATTCAGAAAAGAAACATGTCTTGTTACTACTTAAAAAAAAATCAACAAATTTTGTTCTAACTTCCTAATTTTTTAACTAATAGCTAACTTGTTAGGATTTACTTTCCACAGCAATAAGTCAACTTAATAAAAGCGTGTTTACAAATGAGGAGCAAATAAATGTATACTTTTACCCGATAATGTCACTGCAAGCAAGCTTGTGCTCGTTTAAAGAGTAATAACTTACAGCAGAGTTTTTAGACAGACTCTTATGATCACATCAATGGGGGTGGTACGGACGGATCTTAAAAACCAAAATTATCTGATTCTATTAAAAAATCGTTACAAATTCAATCTTTTGTAGTACCCAAGGAACTACTTTGTCTATAATTGCAGTTATTTTAACTAAATAGTTCATTGGGATGGGTTAGACGGTTAGACACATATATACCTAAACAATACATTTCGTCAAATCTTGTCACATACAATTTAATTTATCAAAGCCATAACTAAAGCCTTATTCGCAATTTTTCCTTTTGTAATTGTCTGTGTAGGTTCATAATAGTCTGTCCTTAGAAACCGCCTTTGCACTTGCTGCAAGCATTTATTACCTTATAAATCAAGAAACTGATAAATAATCTCTTTGGTGTATATCATACAACAGAGAGTAGCCGGTTGGTTTATTTAAAACTAAAGCAATATTAAATAAATCGAAACAACCAAATCAGGCGACAGACTTAATGTTGACAAAGAACACCTACTATCACTACGCCAAAGAGGTGTTGAAATTATTTCCAATCAGTTGACGGCCAACAACGGGATTTGTTTTTTGTTCTCCGAAAGGAGCAAGCAACACGACAATGAGATTTAAATTTTAAAAATGGTGTATTGTTGTTCTGCCATAATGGAAACGGTGTCAAATTTAGTTTTTGTTTCTTTTTTAGGGTAATTAATCGGCCTACGATTGCCATTTGGCTGATTTGGGACGACCTTGCACAGTTTTTTTTTGGCATCAAAGCTCGTTTTAGATAATTCTTGTTTTGTTGGGAATTTTTTTTTCTTCAGAACAGATAGAAAGGTTGGTTGACATTTGGATATTAGTTGATAATGGCATATCCACCTACGATGTAGTTACAAACAAGGATTTCAAGGAAGCGTTTCTTGATATATATTTTTTAATTAACAGTAATTTGTCTTGAAGATTGTGTTAATCTAATGATTACTTCGAGAATAAGCCGCAGGAAATAGTAGTATCCTGCTTTCATAAAAAAAAACATAGTCTAAGAAAGCCATGGAATTCACTTGTACTTATAGCCACCTAAAACGTCACAACACTTTTCACTTAAATGGATTTTACAACAAAACAAAAGACACATCTATGAAAGTATTATTGCAATGAACAGAAAGTTGATTGTGTCTGGCAGTATTCTATTCTAAAGTGCTTCACAGAGTTCCAGCTGGAATACAACGTTTCAGCTCTTGATTACAAGATCTACAATAAAATTTTGCTGACGTTTTTGTATAACCACTTAATTTTTATAGATTATACTAACAACCTGGAAGATCTACGCTAACGATTCAGTGGAAAGTGTCTTGAGATAAATAACTTACTAAATATGAAGCTTAGAAAAGAAGTGCTTGATTGTGCTCGTCTTTTCAGAAGATTTGTTAAATAATATGTAAAAAGAAAATTTGTTACAATTTTTTGTTTGTACTTTGCTTCTTTGTTTAAAATTTGTTTAGAAAAATTTGCTTAGAAAAGACGTGCTCGCTTCTGCGCGTCTATTCAGAAGATTTGTGAAATCTTATGTAAAAAGAAAATTTGTTACAATGTTTTGTTTCTTTGCTTAAAATTTGTCATGTTGCTGTAGAACCAACTTTTGTCAGTGGCTCTAACAACACTTTTATGGCTTTGTCTAGATTTTTATTGACGTCTATATAGACCTTGTTACCTTTAACCAAGAGGGTGTTTTATACAACTGTCTGAGGGTTTCTTTGGCTAAGGCTTCTTATGTAGTTGACGAAAAAAAAACGAGTCGTCAATGACAGCGGATGCTTCTAGTGTTGTCCTTTCTAGCTAAATCACAAACGAAGAGTCTGGTACTGATAAACAAGCGGTAGAATGACAGAAAATTTAGCCTTGCGCCAACTTTAACGTAAGACATCTAGCTTTGCACCTGATATGCCGCTAAGCCTAGAAAGGTTTACTACATTTTTAACAATAAATGTGTAATTTCTGATGACCTGCTAGTCCTTAAGAAATTTTAGCATCAATTTCGGCGAACGCACTTAACAGTGGGTGTTTTTGGTATACTATAACGGTTTTGCACAATCTCTATTAAGTATTCGTCTTCTCATTCCATATACAAATGCTCTTTTTAATACTTTTAAGTGGTGTTTTACGATTTGACATGTCTTTTCATACACTATATAGCGTAAACAATGGGTTCTTAGAATTGAGAGGTCATATGTCTCACATAGCCCAAAGAAATCCAACCACACGGAAACAATCCGTAACTTTTCCAAAAATCTCAAGTTTTGTCTAGAGATATTCTTAGTAAAATATGGAAATAAAAAAAATATGTTGACTAAAAACACATGTCTTACTTGCTCAATTTAAAGTTGCAATTTTGCCTTTTGGAATAGTATATTACACTACAAGGGCAGAATGTATGTACTTTTGGAATAGTATATTACACTTCCTGCACTGCGCGCCATAATGGCGCGCAGTTCAGGGCGCCATTTCCTGTCAACTTTCTGCCCGTGTAGTGTATACTAGTTTTCTTGCTACTCCAGTCGACAGTACGTAGTGTCGGCTGCGATTTCACGGCAGCAAGTGCACTGTGCAGGACCTGAACTGCGCGCCATGATGCCCTCGGCTATTTACTCCCACTAAAAGAAGACGCGCGCATAGCTCTACTAGTGCATGAAAGATCTTTCTGCCGTGAAATCGCAGCCGGAACCACGTACTTTCGACTGGAGTAGCAAGAAAAGATTATTTCTACACATCTTCTGATTGCGTGTATTTCCGCCTGAAAGTTCTTGGGTATATTCTACTTTGATTCTGAGCATCGGGTTCTGAGAACGGCTACTTCAGTGTCCGTGCTTTTTACACCGACAGTCAAGCACTGAGCTCCCTATGTTTTCGGTTCCAAAATCGCATGGGAATGCGTAGAAAGCGAACTGGGCAAGAATAACAATATTTCTTTGTTTGGAAAAGGGCGCATTAATTTTTTTTTATAGGACCAGAACTATTGTGTGGCTTAGGGAACCACACCTACAGGAAAAAGTTCAAAATTAATGAAGAGACGGACAGGTCAAAACTTTAGCTGATCTTCCTGGCTTGAGACATTTCAAGGAATTTCTGGAAGAGGTTGAATATGCAAGGTCAAAAGTCTACCTGAACCTCACTAAAAATACCCTTTGCGTCCTCACAGGCTTTCTTACCGGCCACTGCCTCTTAGCACTAGGTGGGGCTCGGCTAGGAGATGATGACGAAGGTAGATTTCGCAGGGTGTTGTCATTAGAAGTCAATTTTAAACACACTTTGGTCAGGAATACATATCGGATAGAGACACATCATCATCAAGCCATCTCAGCTGATGGAATTTATTACAGCTTTGGAGTTGGACGGGGAGCTATGCTCCGGACAGCTTGCGAAAGGGGAGCACAATAAACTAATAGGTGTCAGTGCATCTGACACTCTATTCTAAATCTAGATCCATCCGATCTAGAATAACAGAATTTTCCTTGTCGACTCATATTTTAATTTTTACGACATTTATCATTAAATTTAGCCATTTGAAATGCTTGCAAAATGGACGCTATAATTCGCCGAGGCACAAAATAACCAAAAGCCGAATCGTATCTTCGTCAAATTTTGTCTTTTGTGCTAAAAAAAGTAAAAATAAAAATTATCATTTTGGTTTTACTATTTGAATCGCTTGCTGCTATAAATGTTTTTCATCGCCATATCTTTCCTTTAATTTTCTGCCTCAATTCGCAATTCATCACCGGTAGTAGATAGAAAACCCTTGAGACACTTTTCCTCAAATAAGCTGACGTTGATGACACAAATGGACCACAAACACATGAAATTCTGTCAATTCTATAAAAAATCCATTATTATTCCTGCTGACCAATATATTCCTAAACTCTCCTGCCCACCATTGACACATCGTATTCAGCATTTCTTCAACAAATTGAGAAGGGTTGGTCGCTCGACATAATTTATACATGCTGACAAGGGTCAACTTCCAAATTTGCATCAGCCAACTTAAATATTAATTTTACGGAAATGGCTGAACTAATTTGTTCCAGAACATGAGAAGACTGCTGTCGCAAAGTTGCGACAACAATGCACGTTTCTATTCTTTTTCGTAAATTGACAGAAGGAATTGTCTGTTTCGGACACGTCTCTAATTAAACTTTTCATATTTGGAAAAACTAAGCGAGATGCGATAAGAACAATTTGAATCTGCACTTTGTAACAGAGTTTTTTATGGGTTTCTATCAGCGTTAAGAAACTTTATGATTTGTTTTATGACTTTATGCTCTAGTTAAAGGGTTCATAAGAGACAAATGTTTTACGAACTGAATAGATTCAATCTTGCCAGCTTGGCTTGCCGTGTATTGAATTTTCTTTGGAAAATTTTAAATTGCTTTTGTTACAATGTTTGAATTTCATTTTGCTAGTACTTTGATTTTACGTGATCGGAAATCTATGACATAATGCTAAAATTAATCTGTTTACTTTTATTCCATGTTTGCCTCTTTGTAAGATTTTTTTGGAAATGTCAACTTTGCCCAAGAAGTTAGACCAAACACAGTTTAATTTCTCAGAGATTTCAAATCTTTGATATTTTAATTTAAAAAAGTGTTTTTTTCGGATAGAGGACCGCTTGGAAAAATAATCCGACGCAAAATGGGAACGATACGCCTTGGTTAGTAAAGCGTTTTACAGAGAAAAGTGCTGCAAGCTTGAGTTGAAATGTCATGAAACTGGTCGAACTTTCTGTGTTTCTTTTTGCCTTATGCCTACAACCGGGGTATTCGTTGAGATTAAAATTATTCCTTGAATAGGGAAGCTTTTGATAGGCGTCTCTACGGAGAATTACTTGACCAAAATATAATTTATAACTTGAAACTTAAATTTCTTAAATTAACTTTCAGAAAGACGAAGAGGACATAAACAAGATTAGAAAAAAAAAATGAGAAAAGCAAAAAAAATATTTCTTATATATACCGATTTTGTCCCTTTGTGGTATTGCTAGTTAATTATCGTGTCAGCTCGTGATAAAGCATTATTAAACCACTTTCTTTTTTTGCCGTTGTTGTCGGACACATATCTTTTTAGTTTTTTGACTGCTGTCTGTCGCTCTCTAGCGTTAAAAAAACTTACTAGCAACTTGCAATTCTGAGACAGATAGAGTAATAAGAGCTATAGTTGTCTTTGAGTAAAGGCAGGGCAAGAGCTTATAGCCAAAGAGACAAAGAAACAGACGAAAGAAGCGAAAGAGAATATAGAAGACGCAACAAGAAAAGGAAAAAGCTTTCACACAAAGCAAAAGTATAACAAGGTTACCTCTATCTTTTTTCTCCAACCTGCTCCTACATTAATTTCTCAATGTATTTTTTTATTTTTGTTTTCTCTATTTTTTTACTTGGCATTCCTGATATTATCACGTTGTTTTTGCGTTCTTTTTTTTGCGTCTTTCTCTAGTTCTATAATTCTTATTAACAATTTTTTCCTATTGCCATTTTTGCTCTTTTTCTTTCATTTTCTGTGTTACCTCCTTCAATTCATTATTTACTTCCTCGCTTTCCTCTTTCAATTCTCTCATTTCTCTTATTGTTTTATCTAATTTTTCCAGCACCTCGATCATCTCTGCTTCTTCTCTCTTTTTTTTTTTTGGTGAAAAAAACAATAGAATAAGTTGCAGATTTTTTAAGTGACAGTAAAAAGACAGTCAACAGCATAGAACAAGGCATATGCAAACGGAAAAGAGTAAAAGATAAGAAAACAACAAAAACTTATGCAAAGCAGAAAAACCAAGAAATAATCAGAGATGAAACATGCACGTTTTTGGAAAGCCAATGGACAAATAAGCTGTAGCTTCAGCTTCTAAATTTAAAATCCACTGTAGCTTTTTTATTTCAACCGAGACACAACATTGTTTCTTAATCAACACATTGTGTAGAATAAGAAGTTTTAGACTGCGAGCAGCTTTATTCATAATTTTATTATAAAGAAATCTCTAAATTTTCAAAACTCTTTACAAACTAAAGGTCTTAATCTGGCAACTTTTACCACAAAATTACAGTTCTGATTTTGTTAGTCTTTACATCTTAACTGATACCTTCTGATGATTTTGATTACTTGCAACTGTTTTTTATTTATTACTTTTTATCTTCACTTATTATTGTGACTGATACTTTGATTGATTGATATTTTTGAATTATTTTTACTACTACTCAATCATTTATTCTCAAGCCAACTGCCTGATACATTTTACTAAAAATGTTTTCTCAATGCTTACCAGAATAGAGGATTATTAGATTGGCAACCATGATTCAGAAAGAGAAGAGGTCTGAAGTATAATATATATGCCCTGAGTCGATTAATAGAGCGGGATCTGGAAAGGAATGGTAGAGGGAGAGAGAGGAGTGTGTTTGATGTTTGAAGATTTAAAATAAACGTTTGATAGGGTAGGCAGGAAGAAGCTATGGAATGGCATGAAAAAGAAAGACATCGCAAGAGCAGTAAAAGAAATATACAAAGAAACAAGAGTAGAAAGAAAGCAAATGTTGTAGACTGAAAAGGGTTTGAGGAATTCATGTTTTCTGAGTTCACTATTGAACCTGCCAAAAGGGAAGAAATGCGATTGATAGTGGAGAAAAAAAAGTACCGATACGGACGATATAGCTAAGGTTGCGAGTGAAAGAAGATGGATAAGAGAAATGGTAAATAATACAGAGGTGTAAAACGAAAAAAAAAAGATATAAAGTAAATAAAAATAAATGAGAAAAATACTGTTTAAGGAGAGTAAAAATAAAAAAGTATAGTGGCAACGCGAGAGAAAAAAGAAACCAACACGGGAAATAAAAGACTAGAACCACTTCAAATATACATTTGAAGAACAAATAGATTTAAGGAGGATGTTAAAAAACTTGCTTCGTAAGAAAAACAAGAAGTGAAAAAAGGGAATCAAATGGTGCAATAGTTTCTGGGATATGAGAGAGAAAGTTTAGAGGAAAGTATGAAATAGGTATTACTTACAATGTTTAATAAAGTGTAAATAATATAGATAGAGTTTAAGAGAAATATGGGAGGTAGATTGGGAAGATAAAATGATCAATCAACGAAAAAAAAAATTAAAAAAGAAACAGGAAAGAGAACGGTAAAGTTTAAGGAAAAGGAGAGGAAAAGGAAGGTGTGATGTATTGATAGAATGCTGTTAAACTAATGAACAGAACAACAGATAAAGAATATGAAAAGAGAGGAAGGAATATTATGGGAAAAAAAATATAGCGTAGAAATCTTTGGAAGAAAAAAAGAAGCGGGGCAATGAGTGAATGAAGAAATGAATAATAGAGACAGAAGCATAAAAGAAGAGGTGATTAGAGAGAGAGAGAGAGCAAGTACAGTAGAAAAGAGAATAACAGAAGTGTTGTAAGAATATCTGACAACATAAAGCAAATAGGAAAGAAAAACACTTACAAAATACAGGTGTAGAGATGAAGAGAAAGAAAATACATTATGTATATATGAGAGCGAAACAAAATTCAGGATGCTTGTAATTAAAAAACAATTACAACAAATGATGAAAGAATGTGAGAAGATAAGAAGATATAGGGAAAGCAAAGATAAACAATAGCAAAAATGATAGAAAAGAAGACAGAAAAACTAATTAAAAAATAGAAGATAGAAAGGTGAAACATCGAAAAGTAGCAAAAAAAAGAGAATAATCTTTAACTTAATCTTTAATGATGTATGTTGTGAAAAAATAACCACTATAATTTTAACGAAACATTTTTTAAGCTTGAGGGTAATGACTTCAATATGAAATTTATTCCAGACAAGTGGCAACTACTGAGAAATCAGGATTTGATTTTCTAAAATACTATTGTTTTTTTTATGCATATGCATATAACTGCTGTAATGTTTGCAATTAATTTTTGTTTTTTTTTAACTTTTATCTCCAATTCTCATCAAATACTCTCATGTTCTGTCAGCTGTTGGCAAGCTAGAAACATTTTTTTTGTCATTAGTCGCTAAATTTTCTGCAGCTTATACACTTTAAAACTGTCATTTTAAATCACTCATCTCGAACACTAAAACCCAATCCGAACAAATTAAAAAAAAAACGCAATAACAGCGCAATTTTTGCAAGTGTCCATCAGTCCATATACGGACAAAGCAATAACTTTTTGCTCCTGATCAGAAATCACAAGATTCACAATCCCTGCCATATTTATGGCACTCCATAAATTGAAAGCCAACGCAGCAAGTTTCACCCTTCGATATTTATTAACTAAATCCTCTCTGATTTAAAATGTGCTAAACATATGGTTGCAAAAGTGACAAAATGACCTCTCTTTATAAAAATATCAAAAAGATCTGCGTGTTAGAAGCAGCTTAAGTCTCTTTGTCCACCCACTGTTCTAACCGTAAAGCGGGTATGTTTATTAGGAGAAATGGGAGAAAACAAGGTAATTTTCTCTTTGCATCTTTGACTATCGAAGAAATTACCATTTGGGCTAATTTAGATTATAAAAACGTCAGCAAGAACATATGTTTTGGGGCTATCCAAAAGTAAGTTGGTGGTCTCAGATAATATACGACAGTTGTAAACTATACTTAACTAGTAATTATTTGATCTTTGACAAGAGAACACACTGTTGCTCGTAATAATTTACATTTGGTGACACTTTTTAAATTTATTTTGATTATATTCTCTTATTTTTAAGTCAACCCACTGATTGCTTTAACTTATAAAACTTACAAAGTAAATAAATCAAGTAGGTAGCTTATTTCTTCTACCTTTGTTCCTAAATACTTAGTTATTTTCGGCCTCTTGATATATGAATAAAAGCAAGTGTCAAATGAAAATGTCAAAATAATGTAAATCATAGTTGATTTAGTACGAAGCATATGCTGTTAGATCGGAATTTTTTTTTAATAAAACGTTAATAATTATTGTTTAAGAAACAATCATAATAACACACCCAAAATAGATTTTCACTATTAAAAATTTATTTTGAGATATACATTGCTTATTAAGAATGTCCTACTAATGTACAGGAGGATGTACAAGAAAGGCAGATGAGCACACTGAAGGTGCGCACATTTCCATATATTTTTTTTCTTTTGCACCTTAGCTTTTGCTTTAACTCAGCTTCATTTAATTATCTATTTTTTTTTGTTTTATTTTATATTTTTGTTTGTTCTCAATATGTTTTCTCGTTTTTCTTTTTCTCGTATCTTTAACGTAAATATTCAATTCAATTAATAGAGTAGTTACATCATATTCTCTAAAAATTAGCGTACATAATATACAGTTTTATCTAAAATCATGTGTAAATGATTTAAAAAAAAAAATGGTTTTTACAAATTTAAGTGTTTTATAATTTGAAAACATTAATAGCTTAATAATGTTTTCAATTTCAAGTCTTTTATAGATATATATCCATATATTAAAGCACAAGGACTTTAATAGATGTTTTTAATTTATAGAGGTTGGTGTTGGTATACATAGCTGTCAAAAAAATAATTACATCAATGCCGTATTTTTTTAAATACGGATTATTTCTTTGAAACGAAAATTTGTATTCATTTTAAATCAAAATTGTTTTGAAAAGTGATTAGTGGTTTAAATTAGAGACAAAGTGGCTTCAAGCAGAACTGCAAAAATGTCTTTGGTACGGAAATTTCGTCTACATTCAGGATTGTTACAGATTAATTAAAGATCAAATTCTGTGACTAAGAGGGTCATGGCACGTGTTATTAAAGTTAAATTAAATTATCCAAAGATTGTCCAATTTTTTACCAAAGGATGAATTAGGCTAGCCAAGTTGCAATAATGTGAGACCGTGTAAAGAAGACAATACTAGAAAGACGCGTTAGTGAGTTGTGCAATGAGTATAAAGTCTCTCAAAATTATAGTGATATCTCTTGGTTTTAGTAATTCGTTTGCATTTGCCTGATCAGTTCATAAAACAGCTCTGTATATAAAATGCTCAAGACCGAGCAAAACGAATTAGGTTAAAAATGGTTTATGTCTAGCAGTGGGCGAGACTAACTGATGATGATGATGTCGATGATAACTCTGAAGAAAAAAGGCATTTACTGTCAGAAGTCAACTTGTTGCACTCCATCGGTGGAGATGTTTTTGGGACAAGAAAATAAAACTGGAAACACGCACTGTAACTCATTGTGTGAACTACGCTAGACGCAGTGCTTTCACTAACTAGACTTCATCGGTGCTGGAGTTTGCATTGCTACCGATGATGAGTTTTTTAAGTTTCAGAGTTTTACACTCAATGTTTACACTACTTCTTCGGGTGTAGATTTGTTAGATAGTTGATAAAATGAGAGTGATGTGAAGCTGTAACTTGTTCAAAGTTGTCATCTTGAACTGGAATCAAGAGATGCAGATAACTTGTGGTGTTCATTGAAGAATATCACAAAACAATTACTACATTAATTCATTATGATAATTATATTACTATTATTCCACAATAATAAATGACACAGAGATTCTAAGTCTGGGTCAACCTTAGTGCTGACATAAAGCATTATTGTTGCTTATTCAACACACGTGTGCTTGTGTTATTATTACACATTATTATTCAATCAAAATATGGTTAATTATAATACTTATATCTAAACTAGGTCAAATCATCTCTTACAGTGATCTTTTATGAAGTTCTAAGTTTGCAATGAATCAGTTTTAAAGGGTTTTTCTGTATAGTTTTGTTTATAAAAAGAGTGATTATGCTATAATGGCAGCTGTTCATTTACCAAAAGCTGCTTTTTACATTTGTAACAGCGAAAAATAATCTCCAAATTAGGCTTAACTGAATTAACTGCCTGCACTTTTCAATTTTGAGTAATTTCTCAAACTTGTCGCTGACTATAATTTAGCAACGTTAAACGTTATTCGATAATTCCCTTCCTCCATCTCTAATTATTAAAGTTTGAAAAAGTCGAACCGGCTTGGCTATTGCCGGATCCACTATAAATTGCAGCGAGCAAAAATGATGCATTTGCCATTAAATTCGGACACGATTTATTAACACGCGAATTTAAATTAATGCAAATCTGCAAAAATTTTGTCGTGATTGCGCTATAGAGAGATTAATTCGTCTAAAGCTGGTTTATGCAGGCTATTATTTAATTTAATGTTAGTTCATTTAAAAAGCTGTATAGGTTATTAGCTGGTTTAGTGGCTTTAGTACGAAGGATTTAATTTAATCGAGATATTATGCACTGTGTAATTTTAGTTTTTTTTTATGTTTCAGGTAAGGACAACGTCGCACAATGGACTGATAGGTTTGAATAATAAGAATATTTTTTCATTTTTTGCGGTAAGCTACAATCACATAGTAGATCAATTGCGGTACAAAAAAAATTGATATGATAGAACTTTAATTTATTGCACCTGGGTTTATATGTTTACAATAAAAGGCGAGAGGAAAGTAACCACCCGAAGGGGGCGCAACCCAACTCTCGTTTAGAATAAAAGTCAACAACCGCATTTTTGTCTAGCAAAATTATGCTCTGTTTTTTTGTTTAATAATATCTATTAAGTTATGGAATGATGAAATGCTTAGCACAGTCGGAAAAGAGTTACGTAATTATCGTTATTGGGAATGGGGTACTTTAACAGCTTTAATTTGTTTTTCTTAATGACAGATATTTGATAATTATCAATCACAGCATTCATTATACAATTGTCAAACTCATAATAAATATAAAAAAAAATCTAAACAGACAATCAATTCTATCGTTGTGATAATATATTTTTATCCACAAATTTTCTTATAACAAAAAAAAATGGTTTTTAGTAATTCTTTAGCAATAAAGTGTTAGTGCGATAAGCTGCTATAGTCGCGAATGATTATGAGTAATTTGAAATTTTTAATATTATTGTTAAATTATATAACTTGTTTTCAATATGGTCAACAAGCGACAGCTATTCGAAAATACCTTACATCAAACATTTTTGAGAAAAAATGTCTACATGTTTTGATGGATATAGGCATAGCCGTCTCTACTTAACAAGCCGTGAACATCAACTTGGCAACAGCGTTAGTGAGTCTATTGTGGCAGTGGGCTTAGGTATGACTTACAGATCACATTAATTGTCAACCTAAGTCTCTGTACAATTTTTGTAATCCTGCTTGGACTACAAAATTACCACAAAACAATGCGACTAACCGCATCTAACCTCAAAAAATTTGTTTCTGGTAAATAGTGCAATTTGTCATACACTCACTTTTATTGTTCAAATGAAAGTTTGATATTCTACAATAGAACATTTTTGAAAGTTGGAAAACATTCATTTATTACCGACAAAAACACAAATCAAATCAAGTAGGTAACATTCAAGAATGTGTCAATCTTTCTTTAATATTTTAGTTTAGTGGCCTATTTGATTTGATTTGTGTTTTTTTTATGTTTGTCGGTAATGTTTATGATTTTCATTTTTCAAATTTTTTTTTTTTTTAATTTTTTAATGTAGTCTTAAGATTTTTGTCATTCTGGTAATTGAAAAAGGAGTCAATATCGTGAAAAAATAATATAAGGTTAAAATTTAAAAAAAACTACCGGTGACGTCATAACTCAAAATTGACATCTAAAATATTTTTTTCTGACAAATGCACAATGTGCGAATCATTTTGTCACTCAACTTTTGTCCGAAAAGTTTTGTAATAAAATGTACGGTTACGGCTGCAGAACTATTATTCTACACATTTGAGGCACCCTGTATCTAAGTCGTTATGTTAGATAAGGGGGAATTAAAAAAAAACAATGTGTCTATGACAAACGAATTGATCTAATTTTTTTTTTTGGTTTTTTATGTCACTTTTTGGGTATTTAGTAAAAATTTTCTCTAATTAATAACGATTTATAAAAAATGTTGATGACATAGATGAACGGAGAGAATAGATAATGATATAGATGACAAATACAATATGCAACAAATATACACATATAAGCAAAAGGAAGATAAATAACGGAAAAGAGAAAATAGTTGTAAGAAAAAAAAAACATCCAAAGGGAGCAAAAAAAATTTGAAAGAAAGATAATGGTACAAAAAGAAAGATAGATAATAGATAATAGATACAAATTATACTAAAAGTATAAATATATACAATTAAAGTAAAAATCAAAGAAAGAAAATAAAAAGGATTATTTTTGATGATTTTAACGACAGAAAATTTTATGACAGAAAAAGAAAAATCTAGAGAATGCGAGCAAAAAAAATAAATCTAAACCTGGCATAATTGAAACAAAAAGGTGGATGTAAAGAAGAAAATCATTTGATTCACGATCAAGATTAGAAATAGAAAACAGAGAATCGAAAAATGAGAAAAAAAATTAACTATGCTATTTCAAAACGTAATCAAGCTAAACAAAATTTTTAAGGGCAATGGAAAATTTGATAAGAATATAAGAAATATTAATGAATGAGATAACCTTGAAGAATACAGATGGTTATAAATGGTCACTATAATATGCAAATAACAAAGAAAAAACAAAGAAGGAAAAATAATAAAGCGAAAAAATAAAGTAAAAAAGCAAAAAAAATGATATACAAAAAATAATAATTTTTATTAAACGGCAATAGATAATAGATAAAAGATGAACCAAAAAAGAAGCAGATGAGATAAATAGACATGTTGGTTTTTATTCAAGTTTTGTGGGTGTTTTACATCAAAGATCACATTTGCTGCTGTGAATGAGGCAGAAAAATACCTTTTGCAGTACCTATATGTAAAGGTTTGAGGTTAGGTTACCATATAATTTGGTACAATAAATTAAGCAATACCTATCTGATGGTCTTGGTACTTTACGACTATACTTTTGGATTTTTACTTTTTTATGTTAAGCATATGGATCGAGAAACTTTTTGGAAACTAAACCTCCGACCTACGACAATCAAGATGGCGAAAAACGTTATTCGCGTCGAATTCAATTTTATCTTTGTAAGTTTTGATTAAACTTTGACTAGGTGCTTGAAAGATGAATGTCTTTCAACTGTTTGTTTCGTTGGATCTATAGCGTGAGTTGTCAATTTTGGCGTTACTTTGCTTTCTCAATTTTAATTTTGGCGTTATCCGTTTTTCTATAGAATACACCTCTTGTGTTTTTGTGAGTTTTTGCAGACACTATGATAAAACACTTCAATACACATTTGTTTGAGGTTTCAACATGAAAGTTTAAAAACTCTAATTATGATAAAAATGACACTTCTCACATTTTAAATCAAAATTACAAATCTTTTCTCTTCTTATTTATACTCTTCTTAACGTCTAACCCATCAGGTTATACGTTAAGACGGAGTCTTATTTTTCACTAAACGTTGAATAGAGGAAGTTCTTTGGCGCGTTTAGTGATGGATCCAGAATATAAAAAGCGCTATTATGCAATAATGAAAAGGGTGAGCACCGTAGAGGGTAGATTTTGCTGGTAGCACACGATCTTGCTAAGAAGCAAGCATTATGAGATTGGTTGGCGCTAAATCATGCATTGGTCCTTCCGATGAATATTTCATATTTTGGTAAAATATTTCATTCCGGAAGGACGTGGGGCGTATGTTAAATTTGCCCGTCGAGACACACCGACCGGAAGATACTTTTATCGAGATCTTATTAGTTTAGGGACAGATTCTAAACGAGATTTTTAAATAAAAAAATACATAAGGGATGAAATACGGTTTTTACAACGTCTGAGAATTATGGTCAACAAAATGGCAGATTTTATTCTAGAGCTAATAATAATATTCACAAAATTTCACTTTCATGTTAATAACGCTTTTAACATTAAAAAAAATAGGTTTTATGTTTTATTTCAAATTTAATGTTTTTAAGAAAATGAAGTCTCATGAAGATTCTGAATTTAATGGTAGAGGGATGATTTAACAGGTCTTAGAAAATCTTTGAAAAAGCAGATTTATGGAGTAACTCAAATGCGTTTGATATGGAACATGCTTTTCTAATAACGGAAATTTAACGAATCTTGAGCGCGTCAACAAAGCTCCCATATAAAAACTGACAATTTGGAAGTGACAAACGCTGATGGCAAATTTTCTTTGTTATTTATGAGGCTGTGAATTACGGAATTAGTGAGACTATATTATGTTCTTTGTAATGATTGAAGATTTTTTTTTTTAAATTGAAAAAAATCTGACAAGAGCTTGATTTACTACAGATAACGTTTTTTTTTTGCAACTTTACAAGGCTCTTATTTTTTTTCGGCATGTGTTAATCGCGTTTGATTATTGAAATGTAGAATTTTTAGAATGTAAACGAAATTTATCTTGATCTGACGCGCTCGAGTTAGTCCTCAAATCTTTTTTTGAACTCTTTTGTTATTATTTTAAACCGTAGCTTTTGATCTGAAGGAGATAATTTATTCAAGTATGTGAGTTTTTAAAGTAAATAGTTCTACTGTAAAGAAAAGAATTTGTTTTTTTTATTTAAATTCTTATGTATCAAAGTCACTAGAAAACATGATGTTGAATTTCAATAATGAAAAGTGTTCGAACCAAACTCAGCTTCAAAAAACTGCCTAAAACTGTCAAAAACCGTCAACTGTCATAATAACATTTACATTATATATACCCTGTAAAATAGAAAGACCAAAAACCACATCCAGTTGTCCCAAAACTCCGCTTTAAAACCACCGATCCAGAGCAACGTTCTAAAAACGCTGAATAAAAGACGTCCCAAATGTATTCAGGATTCTGATGTATATTTAAGAGTGTTTGTTTAGAAAATACTTAATCGACAGACGGTTTCTTTGTATGTGCAAGAAAGGTGCCAAGATAAACACTATATTTCCAAATAAAAATACCGCCATCGAGGGCGAAAGCCTCCTCCTCTCTAATGCATGCGTCCATAAAAATCTAATGGATTTTTCATAAACTTCATTCTTTTCTGTCAAAATATAAAATCACTTACGCAAACAAATTGGTACAGCATTTACTAAAAATATCTTAGCACTATACATACAAAGTGTTTCACAAAAATAGTTACTTATTAAAACAAAATCAGTCAATTTGTCTCACTTAATCATATTGAGAATAATTTATTCTTGTATTTAAGTATTTTCATTTTCTCAAAAAAGTGCATACTTAGATGCACTTTTGTGATCTTGCAGTCTTGTGCGATATGATTGTTCAGTCTTGTACTTATCCCACGCATGTTCAATGGGTAACAAGTCTGGGATACGTCATGGCCAATGCAGGACCTAATCTAGGAACTCTTTTATATAAGTCTTGGCAAAATTTTGTAGCAAAATAGAATGTTGCAACCTTTTCGTTTATGATAGTTTAGGAGGTTCTAAGATATTCTTCATATATTGAAGGCCGTTTAATAATAACATGTAATAACTAGTTATAAGAATTTTATTATTTTGCATTTCTATCTTACAATATTTATGAGAATATGCATATATACATTAATATTTACATCATAATCTTTCTTTCTGCACCGTTTTTGTACATTCATTAATTAGATCTTCTAATTCTAGTCTTGTTTTTTACAGTTTCTTTTATTTCTTTAAATGACCTAGTGTCTTCTTGCTGTCATATTATATATTTTGCTATTTTTTTTTTATTATTATTTTTTTTAATGGGTTGGTACTTTTTCGGTCCTATGACCTTAAGTATTCTCTATTGTATCTTGACTCTCTAAATCTTACTCTCTTTTTTTGCTTTTTAAGTCTTTATTTAGCTTCCATCTATACTCTTTCACTTACACCACTTTTTCTCTATAATTTTCTGCTTTTTCTTTGTCTTTTTTTTTCTTTATAGGGCATATAAGACTTTTTCTGTACTCTTTTTGCAATGTTTTTTTTAGCCTCTTCGTACCTGTTCCGTACTATGGATTCACTCTTAATTTTTTATCTTGTTTTCTTCTAGTGTTTTTGTTTTCTTTACTTTTTTATGCATGTTTATGCATTTTTATAGCCTCGTCTTATTTCTTTCTTGATTTATTAATTTTTATTTCTTTTTTTGACGTTCCAATAATGATTATGTGTTTTGTTATTATTTTTTACTTTATTTTCTTGTTTTTTTGTTTTCAGTATCCATAACTCTCTTCTCATGGTATTTTCTCTGTTTAATCTTCTTTTGTAGGTTTGTTTTTTATTAATTTTCTAAATCGTTTGTAAGCTTTTTATCCTTATTTTTTTTTCTTTCTTGATTACTGCTTATATATATTTTTTCGTTAACTGTTGCTTTTTTTGTTGTTTTTCTTTCAACTTTTTTTATTTTCTAATTTGTTTTTGCACCCTCATTGTTTTAATTCTTCCTCAAAAAGTTTTGGTTTTGCTTGATCTAAATATTCTAAACAGTAACTACTTAAAAAAGATTTTAAAAAAGGAGAAGCTTTTTAATTCGACTGGTATGTTTGTTACCTCAGAACTGGGTAATTCGATTTTGATGATTTTTTTTTTTAGTTAAAACAAGATTTGACCCAGTAGTTTTAAGATATTCTTATTAATGCTTTTTTGACATTCAACTTTTGATTTTATTATAATTCAATATTAGTTTATTTATTTAATTAATTTTGGCAGCAAATTAAACAAAAAACAAATTATAAGTAAATAAATAAGGTAATAATTAATCATATTGATGTCCAAACATCTTTATATGTTTCTTTTACTTTCTTCAATATTTTTTCACTTCTACACCATCTTTTCATTGTAATTTTCTACTTTTTCTTTATCTTTCTTTTTATTTATATGTTTTTTTTATATTTTTTCACTTCTACAACCATCTTTTCCCTGTAATTTTCTACTTTTTCTGTATCTTTCTTTTTATTATAAGGCATGTAAAACTTTTTCTTTACTTTTTTGGGAATGTTTTATTATAGCCTCTCCGTACTTCTGTTGTACTATGGATCCATCTTTTATTTTTTCTGCTTTTTTAATTCTTTTTTTCTTTTTTCTATTTTGTTTGTTTTATTTTGTTTTGTAATTTAATTAAATGTTTACTTTATCTTTTATTTTTATGACCTTTATTTGTTTTTTTGTTCTTTCTTGGTTTATCAATTTTTATTTCTCTTTTTGACGTTTCAATATCTCGATTTTCTGCTTTTGTTTTTTTTTCATTTTATTGTTTTGTATATTTTTTTGATATTCACATTTTTTTTTATATACTTTTTTATTGTAGATTTGTTTTTTCTTAATTTCTCAGTTTGTTTAAGGTTTAATCATTAATTTTTCTTTTTTTCTTGATTAATGCTTATAAATCTTTTTTCTTCCACTGTTTTTTTTTTCGTTGTGAGAACTAACAGCAATTGATCCGTTTTCTCTTTATTTAGGACCTCCATTGTTTTAATTTTTTCAAATAATTTTAATTGGGTATTAGATAAATTAGTACTGTTTCTGTTTTTATAACCGATCTCAAAAAAGGAGAAGGCTTTCAATTCGACAGTTGTTTTTATGTGTGCTACCTCAGACCTTTTGACAGGGTGAACCGATTTTTATGTTTCTTTTTTTTATTTAAAAGCTAATGTTTTTCATGTAATTCTATATCAGTTTGATTGAGATTTAAATAGTAATTTTTAAGTTATTCTTATTAAGTAATGCTTTTTTTGACACTTACAATTATTTATGAAAATTAATGAAAAATTATCAAAATTGATTTCAATATTAGCTTATTTATTTGATTAATTTAAACAAATTAAACTTGAAGCAAACTGGATTAATTTAATAAATAAAATAATAATTTATCATAATGAATTCGTTTTTTCAAATTTTTAATTTGTTTAATTATTCTAGAATTTCTAGATATGCGTATTCTCTTTTTTCATCCTTGACCAAGTTTACGCTAATTTAAACTAATTAATAAAGTTCACTAAAGGTTTACACAAAGGATATTAAACAAAAATTAAGTTAATTTTGCAATTAAATTCCAAATCAAGATGTTTGATTGGTTGTTCTTGCAAATTCAACCAATCATGTAACGAATAAACCAATATTTAATACAGCCACTATAAACCCACTGTAAGTTTATTATTTAGTTTAATAGATGTTTTATTTTTCAATAAAATTAGTATCTTAATATTTTGCTAATAAACTGAAAATTAAACATTTAAAATTATAACATGCGTTCATAAATTATTTAAATCTAGTCTTGCTGTGTAATTTAGCTTGAGAGATTTTTATCGTCTATCATAGTATGATTGCCGGCAAATGTCATATAAACGTCAAAGCTTGTCCATAATATTGCACGTTGTAAACTAATTAAAAAATGAGCATACGTTTAAAATTCCATCGCAAGAGTAGATCTACATAATTTTGAACGCGCTGATAAAAAGCTCAATCTTAAAGTTTAATCTACATATGTGTATCCTCTATATATGATAGTATTTTTTTAATCTATCAAAAAATCGTTGTAAAAAACAATATAGCTTTACGTCGTGAATTTTGGTTCGCTTTGTTTGAAATGAACAGACTGAAATGGATTTGACCACTTGGTTTTGGTGAAAAAAAGAAGTTGTAAACAAAATATTACCTTACGGCACGCCAAAGATAGAGAAAATAAATCAGCAGTTCTCAACTACAAGTTATCCTGCATCTACACGAGTATTGCAATATATTTTTTTTGTCTAACGGTTACTCTGAACTATATGTAGCAAAAATATTTGTTATTATTGTCCACTTTACCCAGGCGGGTGTTATCTATCTTTTTTTAATGGTTATAGGGAGATGCTGGCCAACTTATTCTTCATCTCTCTTATATTTGATGCTATACGTACAGTTTTATGCAAACGCAGGAAAATGAGTGAAATACTACTATATTTGGAACTTTTTCTTTGCATACCAATTAGCCAACTAGAGCATCATATGCACTGCTTTACTCAAAGAACTACGAAGCTTTCTACTGGCTAACCTATGTCTATTAGCTACTAAATTATCTAGAATTAATTCTTCAATGTTAAACTTTTCAACCTATGGAGTGTAAACAATAGCAAAATCGCAGTAATCGCACAAGAGGTCAAGAGTTTAAGATCGGTTTTTCCTGAGTAACATCTCGAAACATTCGTCTGCCATTCATTCCCTCATCTATTATCTGAACAATAAAGTAAATAGATTTCTCAATAGACTGACACCGCTATGACATTCTCTTGAATCTTCAATCCATCAACTACTGCTGTAAATGTCTTTATACACCATAACAATCAATCCAAACATTTGCTCACTTTACAAACGATAAGATAAACAACACATGGCGGAGCCAAATACCTATATTATTTATTGACTGCCGTCGTCTAACTTTTTTCCAATTTTTGTAAAATTTACTATAATTTGACGCTTTGCATAAATTTGGGGAATTGCCGATGTCGTGAACTAACAAATTTCATGCCGATTTAATTGCCAATAAATTTAGGCAAAGAAGAGCAGTAAAAATGGCCGTATATATCAACAGACTACAAAAGAATGCTAAATTACAGAATGAAAAGGTCGAGGAAATTTATACAGGCGGTTTTTATTTGAATTTAATCTACTTTATGATTTATAGCGTTGCTGGGTAGGAAAGATTTAAGAATAGCTGCGACAATGGTTTGGTTCGTAGAAAATGAACGTTTGTGATAAAAACTACTTTATTTTTTGGTTGTTATTATGTAGTTAGGTAAAGGACGCAGAGCTGTTTCTTTACTTGAATTGATTAATATTAAGTTTTTGGTATCCAGTATGTAACACTTCAATTGTGTTGTCATTAATGTTTTACCTTGTATGTTCTCATTGTTCATGAATTATGATATAGGCACGCGCGGCCGTGCGAAAAGAGGCGTTTTTCAATTTCGTTTTGGTCATACCAATTACGCTAGTTTTCGGCTAGAAAAGTGTTTCTTCTTGCAGTACAAGGGAAAGAAGCTCTAGCATTGCAGACGTCCGTCTCTATTGCAAATAAAACCACTTTAATTGACCGGTAAGCAAAGTTAATTCCATTTTCAAAGTGTTGTTAATAGTGATTTGATAGGTTCTTATTAGAGGTTTGGACTCTCACAGTTTTTAAATCAACACCCAACGATCGAGTATGGCTTGTATTTGGAAGACTATTTGTAAAACCTAGGGCACATTTTAGGAAGTTGTCTTTTTTTTTAGATGGCGATCTCATGCGATTAGAAAATGGCGTATAAATATTGTATGTTTGGGATAAATGTAAATATACAGGTGTTCCTTTATTTGAATTGATTAATATAAAGGTTTTTTTTATTATTAGTACGTAACACTTTGATATTAATTTTTACCGTGTATATTATAATTGCTCATGAATTATAATATCGGCACGTGCGACGGTGTGAAAGAATGGTTAGGGGTTGTGAACTTTGAGCAGACCGGCTCAAACTCTTTTCTTTTCTTTTTGGGCAGTGTACTAATTACGATAGTTGGCGGCTAGAAAAGTAGTACTGCATGCAGTACTAGGGAAGAAGTTCTAGTCTCTATTGCAAGTAATACTGTTTCAATTGACCGTTAAGCAAAGTTAATTCTATTTTCAAAGTACTGTTAATAGCGAGTCAAAAGGTTTTTGTTGGAGGTTTGAACTCCCACAGTTTCCAAATCAACAACCAACGATCTGGTATGGCTTGTATTTTGAAGGCTCTTTGTAAAACCCAGGGCACATTTTAGGAAGCTACTCTTTTTTTAAAATGACGATCTCATGGGATTAGAAAATAGCGGTAGAGATATTTACAGTCGCATTACGTTGTAAATTATTTGTTTTCGCAGATTCATATATGCGATTCTATATCCTAGAGTGAATAGATGAACTTAGAAGACTTGAGAAGAAGTCTACTCAAATGTTGTGTCTTAAAGATATATCAATTTTTTTCACTTTGTTTGTGCGCTTTTGACATCAACCAGTATTGCTGTTTTGTAAAATGTTGCTGAAGCGCTACATTTTTTTTTTTTTATTATTAATATAATGTTTATTGTTTCACAATACAGTCTTACAAACAAAATATAACTAATTAAGCTATTTGGTTCAAAATTCTTTTCTAAAATTAAGTTTTGTTTCTTTTTCTTCTCGCTTGTTTTTTTTTTCTTCACTTATTCTACTTTATACACTATCTTCTTTTATCTTTCTTTTTCTCTTAATATTATTTTCAGTTCTTCTTTCTTTCTTTCTTTTCATTATTTTTTTTTTCTTCAACTTGCTTATCTTCACAAATCCATGTGTTCTAATGTTTCTCTCTCTTTTTTCCACACTTTTTGCATTTCATCATTTTTATCCATTCTTTTTCTTTTTTTTTCCATTCATTATGTCTTCTCTTATTCTTATTCTCCTTCTTCCTCATCCACCCAGTTTAATCTTTTTCTGTCATTTTCATCCATTCTATTCCTTTTTTCTTTCCTTTCATTATATCCTCCCTTACTAACATGCTCTCTTTTACCTCCTCACATTCCTTCATCATGTGTTCCAATGTTTCTCTTTCTTTTCCACACATCCTGCATTTTCTTTCATTTTCTGCCATCCAATATCTATTTTCTCTCTCTTCATTTCCACACCTAAATCTAGCAATCATTTTTCTCCCTCTCTTATTTTCCCTTTTCAGGTAGCTTGGCCGTTCTTCAGTAATTATTGCCCCATATTTTGTATTGTACCTGCTTTCTCTAATTTCGCCCCTCCTTTCTTGCTTCTCTATATCTCTATCTCGGTCTCTCATTTCTCTATTCACCCATTGCCTCTCTTCTCTTTTCCTCTCAATCTCTTCTACACTGGACCCTTTACTTTCATAGTATTCTTTTCTCTCTTTTTTTATTCGCTTATCGCCCTTTCTTTTCATCATTTTTCCACACTCTTTCAGTATCTCACACCCTTCTCTCTCCCGCATTTTGTCTTCATACTTAACTGCTCTCTTTCCCGCCTCTATTCTTACTTTTTCTCTCTTTCCTTCCTCTCTCACTATGTAACCTGGGGTTTCTCTGCTTAGCCCTAGCATCCATCTCATATATTTTTCTTGCACTCTTTCTATTTTTTTCCTCTCCTTCCATCCCCAGATTTCCGCTCCATACATCATTACACTTTTTACCAGACTGTCAAACATCGTCATCCCTTTTTCATATTCTCCTCTAAACTTTTTCTCTGCCATTCCCCACACTATCGCACACATCTGGTTTTCCTTTTTCACCAATTCTCTCAACTGCGCCTTACTTCGATTTCTTTCTTCAAACATGTATCCTAAATACTTTCATTCTCTCACCTGCTCTATTTCTTTCTCACCCCATTTCCATACTACTTTTTTTCTCAGTCCCTTACTAAACACTATTATCTTTGTTTTAGTTTCATTCACCTCAAACCCCTTCTTTTTCATATACCTCTCTGTGATTCTCATCATTCCATTCATTTCTCTTTCTTGTTTCGCTACCATCACTATGTCATCCGCATACGCTAACAACCAAATTTTCTTTTTCCCTGCTACCACTCCTCCTTCTTGTTCTTTTGCTAAAACATCTTCCATATCACTCATATAAATTGTAAACAGTAGCGGACTCAGAGGGCACCCTTGTCTCAGTCCCTTCTTTGTCCAAAACCATTCACTTTCTCTTTCATCCGCTCTACATAATCGCTGAAGCGCTACATAATCGAAACAGTGAAACATTACAGTATTTGAATGCGTTATTGGACTGGTCGACTGAGTCATTTTCTAAGCTCAATACGTGACCGAATTAATCATTAAACAAATTGTGATGAGTAATGTGGTCGATATAAGATTAACGAATTGAGCTGTTGTAAAGCCGTAAAATACGCCACCCGTATATGTCTTGGATCAACTACAGTATTATGGGTATTTTTTTCTATACTATTATTTTTTGCCAGCATGATGTAAGTATAAGCGGCATTTTTTGGTAATAATTAATAGGAGATAACTGGCATTCCTTGAAAGACTGTAACATCACGGGGACATTGTCACACCCTGAAGAACAACATGACAGCTAATTAATTATAATTGAGTGTCAAACGTTCTAAAGATTTAAAACACAAAAAACTTATTTATTGTTCTTTACCGACAATGTTGCTCATTTTTTATCAATGAACAGCAAGTATAGTTGACTCAATCCGTACAAGAGTTTTCTAAAGCGATTATTTTTTTCAGCTTGCAGGTGTTTACCTTTTCAAACACGAACATTGCACATACGTGAACTGTATTCGACTGCTTGATATTACACTGGTCCACTCGGTCAATATTGGTGACCGAGTCGTGAACCAGTTAGTCAGTAAACAAATTGTGATGAATAATGTGGTTGAGAAGAAAACCGAACTGGCCGCTTCTACGTCCGGAGAATACACCACCCGTATATTCCTTGCATTAACAATATTAATAGCTTACATCAAATAACAGATTTACACCAATTTAAGGTTTTTTGATTAAGAAATTTTTTTGGAATAGACCGGCGTATATAGTTTTTATGTTTTGTAAACCACGTGGCGTTGACAATTACTAATGTTATGAGATTTAAGCAATATACCCTTCATTTCTGAGATTCTCACCCCAAAACGCACTGACGCAAGACAACGTCTGGTGGCGCCTTTAAGCGTCAGTATTGAGCAATACTTTTTAAGCAAGTTGTGGTGTAGTATTAATCATAAAGTAACTTTAAGTATTAAAATTTTGTAATTAATTATCTATAATACCGACGACAACTCTATGACAGCTCTGTTGCTTCATCGTCAAAACATACGGAAATAATAATGTTTCTTATCAAGACAGCTGAAAACAGTTTGCTGAAAAGCACACTAGGAATAACTGAGCTGTCAAGTGCTACGTAGTACTGAACGGCATTTTGTCAAAATTAATTATAACATTATGCCTATAATTACGTATTATGTCTATAATTACGTTCACAACCTTCTGGTATTAATATTTTTAAGCTTTAAGTTGGAAAAAGAAAGAGCTTTCACGTCATGGATGTGTGGCAGCTTTTTCATTCGTTTATTTTCATGGTCGATTTACTAAATTGCTGGTTTTACAGTACCGAGTTCATCCTTCCTTCCTTTCTTTCGTTTTTTTTTTGTGACAGAAGATGAGTTATATCCCGTGTCGCATTAATATTAAAATAATAATTGCCCCCGCTAGCCTCTCAGCCTATTACCTTGAGTGGGTTGCGTCAAACCGCACCCTTCCTTGCATTAAGTTCGCTTGATATTCCATGGTTTTCCTAATGAGGAAAACCTCTAGTTTCGTTGATGAATTTCAATTGATGGGAAGCTGCACTTACCCTAATTTCATTTCCTTCAGTGTTGGTTTTCCGTCAGAAGTTTTCGGTTTTCCACGTCTGGCGTGCAATTAGTTGACTTTTATTTGGGTATGTAGCGGGCTGGTCGGGTGGCTACATTAAAATTGTACATAAATCAAAAGACCTCCAAGAGCTCCTACACTAGCCCACCTTCACGTGGGTATGATGTACACCCCAAAAGTCTTTATTTATTGGTGACTTGTGGATGAAATATTGACCTAGACCGAAAGGTTTGGTGTTGCCACCTTAGCATAAAAGCTGCGAATAGTTTATTTTTTTAATTTTTTGAAAATAAAGCTGTTACATAATTTGATGTTTATATGAAAAAGTGAGAAAGAAAATTGAAAAATTCTAATGTTTTTACAACACTCGCATCGAGCTAACGCTCGCCACGGAACGTAAGACGTAAAGATTTTTTTTTATTAATTTTTAATAATTTTTGAAAATTGTGTGTACACTTTTATTCAAATAATTAATAGTTTTTTTAATATGTCATTATTTTTAATTTATATAATTTTTAATTGTTATTAAACACTTTAATTTAGTTAACAAAATATAACTAATTAATCAAAAGAAACTAACATTAACTATTGATGAAAATTATTACTACATTAAGATTTTTATCGAAAATGATCAGAACAAAAAATTATTAATAGAGCAACTATAAAAATTAAACCAAAAGACAGAAAACAATATTAAAAAAAAAACTGTTACAAATTACACTTCATCTCTTTTATTTTTAGACATTAAATCAAAACCTCAACAACAAACAGCAACTATTAATGATTATCCGCCATATTAGTTGCCAAATTCTTGACTTGACAGCAAAACCTTCATGCAAAGAAGAACTAAGTTTTTTACTAATTGTCAAAAAAATTTGACATCTTTCAAAAGCTGCACCTGGTCAGGTGATTCAAGATCCGCATCTGGAAGGCAAAATTTGATCGGTGTCTTTGCTAGCCTCTTTACACTTATTAGAGAAGATCAATGCAAATGCATTCGAACTATATCTATAACTTGAACATGCTTAGTTCTTATTGAAACTCCTCAGCAAGTCGCAACAGATTCAATTTTGAATGAATTTGCAGTGATAAGTTTGGGCTTATACCCAAGTGCCTATTTCTGTTGTAACATGATAAAACTAGTAGCATCTATTAGAAGCTGCAAAAAAAAATTATTTTACATATTTGAAAGACAATTTAGAGCAAAAGAAATTTCGCTAATTGAACAACCAGGTTATCACGTTTGCGCCTTTTGTCTCAAACGTATGTCAATGATATAAAATATAATCTTCTATCTTCTTTGATTAGTCACCACCTGGTAAAATAAAGAAAACTAATGCAAATTCATTTTTTACACTTAAATACAGAGAATTTTTATACTTTATTTTTAAACTCGTTAGTCAAACAAAAATTATAATTGATTGCATAAAAATACATATTAAGGTAATGTTAAATGTTTTTTATATCTACTAACAAGCGTTATTTAAAAAAAAATAGAAATTTGGAAAATATAAAAATTATTAATTATTATTAAAAAGAATGTTAAATTGAAATGTTTAATAAAATTAGTTATAAATTATATCAGAACAATAATTTTTTATTTAAAGGTAACAAACGTGGCTAAGGAAGAGGATGGAAAACCTATATAGGAAAAGAGGATATGAAAAAGAATTAGCAAAAATTCTGTTTTTACAGAAAATAATATTACAAAAAAGCAAGGTCTTGTTACGAGGTCACCAAATAAATTGTTAGATAAGATAAGAGACAGATGGAAAAAATAGAGAAAAAGAAATGAAGACAAAGAACAATAAATTACCAAAGAAAAGCACAGAGTTTTTAGGGAATCTGGAACTAAAATAAATACAATAAAAAAATTGATGGAAGGATAAATTAAAAAATAATAAAAGGCGGAATTGACAAGTGTGGGAAATTTTTGAGTACGTATTTCTTTTGAAGAAGAACAAGAAGAGAGAAGTTAAACTTAATTAAAAATCAAGAAAAGACATCAAAGTATAAAATCAGTGAAATAAATAAGAAAGTAATGAAAGAAGAAAATAAATAGTACGTAACACTGAAAAACAAAATGCAATGAAAAAAAAAGAAGATACATTATATTTTTATTAACTTTTTATGGCTTTCTGATAAGGATGCTACGCTTCTGGAAATTGGACGTACGAATAGTGAAAAATACCCATAGCCAGACAAAAGTCATTTTCTTTGTAGAAAAAGATTTTGGTCGGAGTGGGAATCAAACCCACGACCAAGAAGAAAAAAACAAAAAGGAAGAAGATCTTTATATGACGTTGTCATTGAACGTGCTACACCATTGGAGAAACAAGAAACAATAATCTTTGATTTGAAATCTGAAACATTTTTGTTAAATTCTAAGCCGGTCGAAATTACTATGAAAAAACTTTTAATAACTCAAAAATAAAGAAAGCTGAAAGTTAAAAAAAGTAAAATCTATAGAACAAAAAAATAATCCAAGAACTCAAGCCATTATTTATAACGCTAAAATACGAAAAGGTGAGTAAGCTGCGGAAATCAAAGTGGATTGTGCAAACAGTTGTTTGATAGTTACTTCGTTTATTTAACCTTGAGCACTTGTGGGTTGGTAGCTCCGTCGTGCTGTTTCCAACTGATTGCGTTTTTGCTCATGACTGAACGTAGTTTTGGTATTTTATTATTATAATAAAAATACTGTGGAATATTTTCCTCAATACGGGTGTCTGTAAATGACACATTTATCTGATCATTTTATCAGAACCGCTGCTGCTGATGGTACATATGAGTTGACAGCTGCATTAAGGGATCATCTCACAAGGAGATTACGATTCTACCCTTAAATTTTATATTTGCGGCAAACGAGCTCTAACACTGGATCAAAAAATCAATAAGGTTTGAATATTTTACACAAAAAGCATAATCCTAAATAAATTTTTCCAGCACCAAAGATGACTCAATGCGAATTCACGTATTCATCTTCTAAGTTTCGTCTAGACCCATTTAAGAGACGCGGCGGCGTTTATCATAAATTTTTACGCTTGAAAAATGACCAAAAGTCTCGGTTTTTGCCAATGTCTTCAAATAATAAATGGCGCTTTGTCATAACTTAATGGGATTAACTCGGGGAACTTGGAGAAAGTTCTGGAAACGATTGTATTGTGAGTTTTCTCAACGGATTGAATAGTTTTATTAAGTGGACAATCTGTGACGAGAGATGAGTGAAAATAATGTTTATTTTCTCACTATGCAATGCTATAAATCTATTAAAAAATGGGTAGATATAAGCCCAAACGTGTCAGTGCAAATTTATTCAAATCTGGATCTGTTGCGACTTGCTAATGAGTTCCAATAAGAATGAAACATGTTCAACTCTACAAATGTAATTTGTAAACTTCAATCTTTTCGATTTTTTTAATTTTACTATTTGGTGACTTACCAATGAAGATACATTGTGTATCATTGATATGCGATTAAGACAAACGGCGCTAACGTGATAACTGGATTGTCTATGTCTAATCAGAGAAATACTTTTTATTTTAAATTGTATCTATCAAAACATAATTTGGTTAAAAACATGTGTAGAAATTTTTTCTCAAAAAAATGTTTGATGATGTTTTACCAAATACAGCATATGTTTGAAATAAAGTAAATAGAGAAAAAATAGAGTATAAGTTTTATTCATCTCCTGATGATGACCACATGGTGGTCGAAAGAGCTCTCGAGTTCTAAAATAATCTTTTTTACAAGTGGTAAAACTGTGTTAATAGTTAATAGTGAAATAGTAAAAGATCTTAAAAATCCTACTGTGCTAATTAGAAAATCATGTATTTCTCAAAATCTTTATAAATAATAAACTCGAAATATTTAGTATGAAACTTGAAATTATCTAAATTTTGAATTGGCAAAAATCAATCTGGGAATTTACAGTCACTGCCGGAAGTGCCTGATTTGGGAATTTTACGTCCGGCTTAGAAGTAAATTATGATCAGATGTGAAATCACAATCTTTTATTTTAATCCTTTTCTATGTATCCCCTAAATGTTTTTAAATTTTGGAAAACTAGTTGGTTTTCCCAATAGGTGCATGTCTGGTGCAGATGATGGTGGTCACCACGTCCTCCAACAATGAAGATTTTGATTTTGATTTCCGGAGACGATTAATGGGGAAAACAATTGAAGACTTAGTTTAACTTAAAAAAAAAATTAAAATTTAGTTACTGTAAATCATTAATTAATTTTTTCAATGAAATTAAGTTGATTTTCTGGCAGCATTCAACTTGTTTAAAAGCAATGTACGCACCGCCACTTTGGTATTATGACTTATGATCAACAAAATACTGAGACTATTATATATTTTTGTTCCCTAACCAAGTGAATATTTCTTTGTTAAAAATTTTGGTTAGGTGCGGGTCGAACTTGCATGCCGAGTATTTGTTTTTTTTTGTTTACAGTTTTTGAATTTTTTCTTTAACTAGTGATATAGAAGAATGCTAGTTACCAAATATTATAATTCTAGGCTAATGAAAAGTACCCTATAGCTTTTAATTCCTCTTGGAAATATGCAGAGTAAGCGGGCATATCTTCTTATAGCTTTGACTTAATAGAGAAGTAGAGAAACCCCTTAGTTGATAATATTTAACCTAAAAGTTGTTATATAAAATTTTTTTTAGGTTAGGATTTAAATCATTTTGAATGGAAAAGGAAGCTATTTTATAAGGTTTTTTTAAGGTCACCTAACTTAAGGGCTCTAACCTTAAAAGGTTTTTTTAGATTAGAATAGGTTAGGGTTTAAATCATTCTAATGAAAATGTCTTGATTACTTATATCTTTCGACTATTTCTTTTGTGTTGTTATATTTAGATTCTACACGACAAGTGAACTTTTACATAAAATCTAAATCAGAATTAGCATGTTCTACTCGTTCTTAATCATTTATAATTCGTACACGAACATTATTTTTGCGTGACTGACTATCATAACACTGAAAATTTCAAACTTTACGTTTAATAGAGCGAATCTTAATTAAATCGTTTAGAAGTGTACAGTAGATAATTTATGAAACGACTGTTGGCTTTTATTGTTGATGCTAAACGCAATGATGGTCAGTCGATATTCAAATTAATTAAAACCGCATATTCAATGAACCATATAATGCAACGTGGACACAATGCTCAGCAGAATTGTTATGTTTGGACAAAATGCCGGAGTTTTGGTGGTAATTATGGCTTGTTTAACAGTGATTTGGTTTGTGATAGATTGGTCTTGAATGGCTTTATTCAACTAACCCGTTATTCTAATTGAAAATTTAAAACCGCTTATGAAAATTTTCTCAACTACTTGTCAAAACTTAGACTATGTTATAGGCTAAGCGCTTTAGCATTTTATAAACAAAAAGTAGATCTTGGTTTTCTGGATTGGTAGAGAACGGTGAGCGAGCTCTTTTTGATTAATTTATTGATTAAAAACTTTTGCCATCTTTCTCTAAGGAACATAAGTTTCTTTTTCTTAGCTATTTGTTAGTTTTTTTTATTCTTACTTTACATTTATTACTTTTTCTTTATTTTTATAATTGCAGGATGTTGTCTTCAGCTTTTGATAGTAATCTTTTTGATTTTTGCTTCTGATTTCTTTATGATGAACTTATAGTGATTTTTTTCAACCAATTGTCATACGCAAAACAATAGATCTTGATTATTTAAATCAAATTTTAGGGAAGTGGTGACAAGACCAACATAATTATTTTGGTGAAACTGATTACTCAAAACTTTGATCGTTTTTCTCTAGGAAACAAAGTTTTTTTGTGTTATTTGCTGGACGACTTTGTTTAGGTTTGCCAAATGTAGGGGATGTGTCAAAGGCAATTTTGTTGATTTTACTCAAACTTTCGGGGAAGACGAGTTTAGGAGACATAAAAGTGGAGCAAAGAAAATGGTAGAGCAAAACAGCACGTCGTAAAAAGAAATAGAACGTTATAGAAGAAACCACCTAACATAACCCCAAAGCGAGCAGAGACAAGTACAAAGCGATTAACTCGAAGAAAGTGGAAGATCGGAAATTAGCTATTCGCATTAGTAGAAGATTATAGAACAGTCACAATGAAAGTGACATAATTTCATTTAATTAGGTATACAAAAATTAGCACAAACTTAAAAGGAAGATAAGATACAGTCTATAGTAGCTTAGGCAATATTGCCGAATTAAAAAGGTAATAAACAGTTCAAAGAATGTTTGAAAAATAATAAAAACTAATAATGATCGGAACTGACCCATGAAAAAGACCAAACAAAGAAGACGAAAGCTGTATAGACAAGTTTAGTAAAAGCATAATACAAAAAGAACACCACTATCAAGGAGTAACATGGGAAAAGCAGAAGCTACTGATGAAACATAATCGGCTATAATGAGGCAAGTATAAAAAGGAAACAAAGAGTTGATGAACGAACTAAAAGAGATTTGAAGAGATTAAAAGTAAAACCACGAAGAATTATAATGTTGATAATAGATTCAGAAAATGAAAAGACAAGTGAAATATTGTAAATTAAAATTTTAGAAAATAAAAAACGAAAAGAAAGTAAATATATTAAGAATACTAGATCTAAAGACAGAAACATATATTTGTGATAAAAATTTTTTGCTGCGTTTTTACCAATTTTTTCAGTTTTTTCTTTTACAGTTTTTGTAATTGTCAGTAGGTTTTTTTTATAGATACTTTTATTTTTGTATCACAATTTTCTTTTCTGTTTGTTTATTTATGTTTTATCATTTAGTTAACTTTTGCTTCTTGTTGTTGTTGTTCACTACATACATATGTTGCTGCGGTAGAGCATAGATATACAAACAAAAATGAAAATAAACAGGAAACAGAGATGGAAAGACTACTTTAAAAAAATCTATTAACAGTTACACAAACTTTAAAAAAACAATTGCAAACAATTTTTTATGTTTACAATTGTAAACATAGAAGAGAACTACCACATAAAATGAAGAGATGAAAAATGGAGAGGAAAATGACGACAAAAAAAAATAAAAATGCAATGCTGTTTTTTACAAAAAAAATTGCACTCAACGTTTAAAGATTAGCAGTTTCCGGTCGTTTCCAATACATGGAAAAACATTTTTCTGGCACTGGGGTGTTTTTTACTTTGCCGCGGAATCTAGGGGAACATTTTCGAAACAATGTTCTTTTATTTCAATAAAACCATGGCAACCAAACAATGAGACCATTTTAAATTTAAAACATTATAAGCGGCAGGGGCAACGCTACCTACGAAAGAAGAAGTAAAAAACTAAATCATTTATTATTGAAAAATTAGAGTTATTCGTTGCAAGAAAAATTGTACTTAACTTTTTCCGAACGAAATTTCCTCTATTCGCACTAATGCTGTACTCCTTTCAGTCGTGCGGCACAAAAAGTGCACATGTGAGCAATTTCACTTTCCGAACTCGTTAGGTAAATAACTATTTTTCTAATCCTACCGGAAGCTATATATCCGACAACCAGTAAATGTAGTTTTACTAATGAAAATACTGCAAAAACTATTTTATATTTAGAAACCAGAGGCAGAAGAAATGTTGTTAGAACCTGCATGAGAAATAGGTTTTTATTGGAAATCTTTTACGTTCATTTGCCAAAAACATTTTTTTTCCTAAATATTATAGACTTTGACAACATTTTGATTTTTCATAGATTTTTAGTTGGTTTTGATTTTTTTCGATTTTTTTTTAGTTAGATTAGGCTGACCATTGAGTGGATTTTGCAAATTTTCTAATATCAGCTAAGAATTCAGAAATAAATAACAGCTTTTGAAGAAGGTAAGCTGCATTAATTTTCCAATTGATATGAAGCTAATCTGACATATCCTATATCGGACTTTTATTCTTTTTCCACTCCTCCAATTTCAAAGCAAATATTTGAAAGTGGGCTTTAGAAACCGACAACTAATTTTCTTATCCGAGCGGTTTTCTATCGGCTTTAAGAGAAAATCCGCTTTTCTCGATTGACGGTTATCTGATACAAATCCAAATACAAAGTTGAAGTTTGTTTGGGATGTAGTGTTTTGTCTAATCTGAAGCATTCATTGTTCTTGGATTGTTGGTGTCGACAAGACTAACGAGCTTCTCATTTTCCACATACCAAAAGTGTTTGAGGCACTCTGAACAATTAAATGCCGCATACGTCAGATTTGTATCTGTCATGTATATTAGACGCGAATGCGGGTTTTATTTTGTTAAGAACTTGGAGACATGCAAATAGAATTTTTGGAGTTTGTTTTACAATTATGGAAGTATTTTGTCCGCTTGTAAGCCAGGAATGTGTAAACATTTTTTTTTGTGGAAAGCAAGGAAGCTGGGAAGTTTGCTTCTCTTCGATAGCTTATTATGTGACCAATGTGGAGAATTCCAATGAAATCTTTTGTCCATTTATTTTCTTTTATCTGAAAATTTCTGAAAAACGAATTACAACTTGGATAGCAATACAGAAGAACAAGCAAAAAAAACAACCAGCGTTGTTAATCTCAAATTTTTTTCCATCGTTTTTATCTCATAACTAACTCTTCTTTTTTTTCTCTTTATTATCATCAACAGTTTTCTCGTTTTTTTATCTTTTATTCTTATTTTATACGATATTTTTCACTCTTTTGTAATTATGGTTTTTTTTATTATACTTGCTTTCTCCGGTGCTTTATTTTCTTTGCGTTTGCTTGTGTTTCTGTCTCTTTCATTTAGTTTTCCATGCATCTATTGCTTCAATAGATGCATGGAAATATTGCTTCAATACTTCTTGTCTTCTAATCTTTTCAAAGCTATAATTTTTATTGTTAAATTTGCATTATCCATGCATATTGCTTCAATACTTCTTGTCTTCTAATCTTTTCAAAGCTATAATTTTTATTGTTAAATTTGCATTATTCCTCTTCTGTTTTTTAAAAATTTAATTTTTTAACCTTTATTGTTATTTTTTTTTCGTTACTATTGCATATTGTATTTGCCATCTATATCTTATTTTATTTTCCTACTTTGTCTCTAGGTTGTGATTAACTCATTTTAATTTTTTTTCTTGTTTCTTTATTCTAAATATTTAATTTAACATTTTTTTGTTTGCATTTCTTAAATTTGTTCTTGTTTATCATCAAGTTTTTCTTTATCAACATTTTTTTCTTCTTTAGTTTTTATTTTAACCACATTTATTAAACTTTTTTATTATGAATTATTCTGTCTATTATCCATTCCTCTTTTTTTAATTTTTTCCAATTATTTTTTGCTCTCTTTTTTTTGCATATTGTGTCTTCATACATATAATATTTCCGTCTGTGTTTTCTTATGAAACTCTTGTATAAAATAAAAAAATCTCTCTTGATTGTTTTAGAGACTATGTAAGGTTAAAAGTGTAATACCTATTGCATTTTTTCTTTTCTTCAAATTTGTCGTTGTTGATTCTAATTTGAATCTAATTCCACTTTCTACAAAATCATAAGACAATAAAATAAAACTTTACAAATTGTCTAAAAATTTCCTTTTTTAAATCAAAACTTTTATTGTCTTGAATAATACAAATTTAATTTCGAGAACTGCTTAATAAATGCTTTGATAAATGTCAAAAATTTAGTGACAATTCATAATTCTGCTGCCAACCGATACCTTTAATTGTGAACGACAAAAGACTGACCAAGTAGCACTCTATTGAGAAAAACATTAACTATTATAACGTTAACCCTATTCCATAATCAACTAAATGATTTATACAAAAAATCACATAATAATTTTGCTAAACAAAGTTGCGTTTATCAGACTTTATTTTATATTATGTATAATAATCTTTGAAAAAAGCTAAGATTTCAACAGACAATATATTCAAACATGATTCGGTTCAGAAAAGAATGAGAATCGGTTGATCAATAACGAAAAATGAGTTAGAGAAAGAAAGATCAATAGTGCTGTGCGCTTGTTGTGGACTTTCAGACAACTTTCGACTTAATAATAAATTGTAAAAAAAGAATGAATGAAAAAGGATAAAGGAAAAACTGGTTGATAGAAGAAATAAGTGAAAAAGATATGTAAAGAGCCAAAATGAACAAGAGAGGGAAAAAAGAAACAAAATGGAGAAGTGGTGTTTGGCAAATACACATAAGGTTATGATGCTAGTTTGATTTGAAGCAAGGTGGCGAGAAAAAGAGATTGTGAGGAACAAGAAATATAGAATTAGTGAGGGAATGGAAATACCATGAAAAAGAGGAATACGCACCAGAGCCAAGTACAAGAACTAGCAAGAAATGGGAAGGAAGTGACTCGTAGTATAGAGGATACAAGAAAGAAAACAGCTTATACTTTATTGTGTAGTTAAAAGCGTATAAAATAAATACATAGAAGTGAAAAGAAAGAATGACAGTTTAAATAGAATAAGAAGCGTTATACTTGATGGATGATGAAGTTGAATAAACTGATACTAGCATATGATAGTAGAGAGAGAGAGAGAGAGAGAGAGAGAGAGAGAGAGAGAGAGAGAGAGAGAGAGAGAGAGAGAGAGAGAGAGAGAGAGAGAGAGAGATAATAGCAAGCTCAAATAATCATGGCTATAAATTGCAGTATGTTTGATGGCAACTTGATACTTTATCGGCCTGGCAACTTTGAATTTGGTTAAAGTATAACATTCAATGAAGTCTGAAAGAATGTGTCTTTTTTCTAATAACAGAAAATAACCGGAACATTGTGGCAGTACACTTTCGACTTCAGGTAACTCTAAAGAAAAAAAATTACATGGGGCTAAGTCGGGTAAGCGTGCAAACTAATTGAAACTATTTCCAGTCGCATTTTTAAATAATTACATATTTTTGTGAACTATTATGATAAGTGTGACATATGAAATGTATGAATGAAAAATTTAAATTATGGTTTTGTAACAATCAAACTTTTGTTACTCTAGTAATTATTCTCTACATAAGCTTCAAGTTAAAAAAAAATAAGACGAAAAGCTCCAATCTCGTGTTTTTGCTCGCTTTTTAAGCTTTTAGTAGAACTGAAACAAAGAAAGATTGGTTCTAATAGACTGCTCGTGAGAACTTGGCGAACGTATTACACAGGTCTTAAAAAACGTAGAAGACGAAAAGAAGGAAAGAAAAACCAGATTCTTAAAGTTTAATTGAAATAGTTTTAATTTCTTTTTGGTGTTTTATTGGTTGAAGGATTTGAGGTATATGCGCTTGTAGTAAAAACGATTTATTTTAAAGATAATAAACGTGTTATAATTGGAAGGAGCGAGCTATTGATTGTTGTAACTATATCCCACTTCTGAATTGAGATGTCTAGAAAGTGAAAGTTCTGTAAAAGTGTTTGACTATCAATTGACAGTATACATTTTTATATTCTGTGTACAAGGTTTGTTCAATTTTATCACGAGCAGCATTAACTTTACCACTTTAAATAGATTTGTTCGACGACAGCTGAAACGAATCACATCGTATAAAATCTCGCTGATTGTACACTTCCCGAGCACATCATATTTGAAAACATTGATGCATTGTGATGCAGACAGGCTCGTTCCTGATCCAATTTATTCTTTGACAAGATTCAAAAAGTCAGAGAAAGAGAGATAGTACAGTACACAACACAATTTTATCTTATCTCATTATGCACCCTCCATGTCCACGTTCTGTTTGATGCTGAAAAAGACAAACACGCAACGTCACCACATGGGGGGCTCTTATCAAAAAAATGTAAACATTGAACGAGAATGTGAACCATACTTATTACCTGATGGTGTCTAAAGCTATGTAATACGTAGACTATTTTGTCTATTTTTATTAGGGTCGACGGACTAGGCTCTATTAATAATTATATTTGATGCTTACAGAAAAGACAAGCTTAAATGACTCAAATATCGTGATAAGATTAAATCTAATAGACACATACTTATTAGGACTCATCAGTCAGACATAATTAGTTTTTTATCTAAATAATTAGTTTTTCGGAAAAATTTAATACAATTATCCAGGAATTAGAGCGGTGCTGACTTCTATTTCAACCATACATTTTTTGCTACACATAGTTTTTTTTGACATCTAATGGTGTAGAGAAAAAATAACTTGCAATGATTAAATATGTATGAGATCACTCAAAAGTAAGTATTATTATTAAATCGCGATTAAAATCAAAATTGTAGCACATTGTTGCAGATTTAGAACATTTTAGAGGATTTTTGATTTTTTTAATGCTGGGTATTGGTGCTTCTAGTCACCCCATGTTAAGTTAGGTGCTCCACCAGAATACGACGCTAAATTCGGCTAAATAGTGATCTTCAACCAAAATAAAATCTGACCCAGACGGTGATAGTCTCAGTCTGCGCTGTGGGGCCGTGATTTTTCATCTTAAGACACTTTTAAGCGTGCAAAACGGGAAACTGCTCTTCGGAACTGTTGAAAAAGATTTGTTCAATTTGCAACGTTTGCTTGTCAGTTTTTTTAGATGTTTGTTTTGGAAAAGCGAAGCGAAAATGATTGCTGCTGTCTTAGCATGCGCAATTGCTATGGCGCCATGCGGTATTCTAATCAATTACGATGATTTATAACAATTTTCTTAAGAAGTTACACGAAGCAGGGTTGCAGTATACGTATGTATAGTTAGCTTTGTTCAGAATTTTGTATTCTAAAGTAAGAGATTTCCTAGAAAATTTAAAATTCTTAGTCATCAAAGAAACTTTAAAAAAACTAATAGATGTCAAGTTTTTAAGGTTATGTCACTTGGTACAACTTATAAGGATATTGATTATGTATCTCCTATTTTATATAAAAACAGCTTAATTTTTACGAAAATCCAGTTTGAAATGTTTCTTATAGAAAGTCTTATTTTATTTAGTCTCTTTACATCATGATTATCGAACTTGTTAAATTACGATCACTTTCCCCAATCAGATGATCTCTTTTGTGCCAGATTTTACACGTTTATAAATTAAGTTGACACCTTGTAAAAACCTCTTTCACTTTAATTTCAGGATTTAATTCTATAATATCCCAGGCTCGCAAGCCAAGCTAAACTTTTTCTTTTATTTTTTGATATAACTTTGCCAAAAAAGGACGACAACGAGGAGAACACGACCGTCTCTGCGTTTTATTGTTTTAATTGCTTCAAGCCCACGAGAACATTCAGCACTGTCATCTGCAGGTCTAGCAGACTTTTATCCACTTCAAAAAAACCACTCTATAGATCATCTGGATGTGACATCTTTCGACTTCCGAATTGATTTAGGAGGGATTTTGGCAATTTTGATTGATACTTCATATTAGGGACAAATTAGCTTTTCGGAAATGAAAAACTAGGACATACGGATGTTTTCGAGACATTTTCTTTTTCTATTCCAAATAAACAAATAATTTTTCTAAACCTTTAGGAGCTTTGACATGACCCAATCAACACCAAAATATTTTTTGTTTTGCAGATAATTAGCTTTTAATAGTACAATTATGTATATATTGATACAACATATTAAATATTGTGGTTCCGGCTTTTGTATGATCTCGAAATTTAACAAATAATAATAAAAATAATATTTTGAACATATGTATAAGTATTGTTAAATAACCAAATATTTACGCCATTGAATCTAAAAAGTAAAATTATGACAAATAAATTTGATAAACAAAATATATTTTTTTTAAATTATTACACAAAAGATTAAAAAACAAGCAATTAGACAAAGAACTGTCATTTTTATGGATCGAGAAAGGTAAACTTTTTCCAGATACTGAAGGTTTTGTTTTTGCTATTCAGGATAGAGTAATTAACACTAAAATCATAGGTTTATAATTGAGCAACAATTATATTAGGTCAATAATAGTTGTAGAATGGGTTTCAATCCGTCGAAACGATTGAACACATGTTATCTTCTTGTTCAGTGCTAGTTAATAAACATTATAAAAAAAGACATGCCGCGGTTGCAAAAATAAATCATTCAAATTTAGCTTTTAAATTTAATCTGGTCAAAAATGTTGAACCATATTATAATTATAATCTAGAACATTTCTTGGAAAATGATAATTACAAATTATATTGAAATCGAACTTTACTAATTGCTTCAAAAATTGAAGCCACCGGATATTGTTATAGTATTTAAGAAAACTGAAATTTGCATATTTTATAAATATTGCGGTTCTAAATTATTGTAATATTATTGATTCCTTTAAAACGAAAATAGCTAAATATTCGCTACTTTCGGTGGCTATTAGGGATTAATTTAGAAATGGTAAAAATTTTACCTTTTAGTACCTATATCATCAAGTAAAAATCTCAAAATTTTTTATTTGGATTTAAAAATCTTTGCGAAAATACTGAAAGCAGCATTATTATGTTTAAGTCATATTGTTCGAATGTTTCTTAATGTGAACTCCCACAATTCAAATGATATGATTGCACATATAAATATAAAAATAACATAGTAAAAAGTGAAATTAAAAAAGTATTAGGAAAATGTGATAGACTAAACGCAAATAATTCGGACATCAAAAGTGAAATTTTGATAAATTATTCTAGACTTTGTAGAATAATAAATTCAACCTGATACCAATGCATTCAATGATTAATAAAGCAAAAACAATAAAATTAAACAGTAACTAAACATTAGTGTCGTCTGATGTCATTTTATTATATACCAGCGCTTCAATAGAAACAACAATGATTTATTTAAAAATTTGCTCGAATACAACAAAATTTAACCAAATCTAGCCAGCCAATACATAACATTAACGGATCTTTGCGTAAAACAATCAATTTTTCGATGTATAATCAAATTGTATAATACTTTTTTTGGCTGAGTTATTTATGCATTATTTTGAAAATAATGCAAAATGCAGTTTTTAATATTGTCCTAGAATGTGGCTGGATAAGATACGTAGACGACGGCTTCGCAGTTTTTAATAATTTTGAAAGTTTAGCAAATTCTGTGTTAAATTTAAATAATTGTTTTCTTTCAATCACGTTTACTTATGATCTTATGAAAAGGAAATTAATAAAAAGCTATGTGCTTATGACCTAGAGAAAATGTTACCAAATATTTATTAAAATATAAATCTATAACACGTTTGCCAACAATAAACAAACTCTTTCTATAGAGTATCTGTATTATAGCTTTTTTATAAATAATAATATTATAAATATTGAACAAAAGGGTTGCATGATCCTCTTGATCAATTAATTATTTACTTTCGGTGGTGATGGAACAAGTTCGATTAAACAAACGTAATTTAACACTGCTTTTACTAATTATAGAAAATCTTATGATTCTCTCCTCATTGTTGGTAAATAAAAATTTTATAGTCGTATAAACGGTAGCTTGAATGTAATTCGGTTATTAAAGTATATAATGCAATTTTGAGAAACTTTACTTCATACTGTCATAAGAAATGAATTTATAAAAACTGCTTTATTGTCAACTAAAGGCGGAATATTTCAAGAAGGTTTATTAAGCTTTTACGGTTTTGTTATTTTTCAATTTATTATCAAATCTTTTTAATAATTTAAGTTATGACCATAAACTGAAAACAATCTACGTTAGTCAGCTTATGTATATCTATATATGGGTGACATAGAAATGTATGCAGGTAATAAAAATTAATTATTGAACATAACAAAAATTACTGAGTTATTTTCAAATAACATTTTGGTGTCAACAAATGTAAGCTATCAATAAAGGTAGAAATTAAATTTTATAATATAAAACTAGCAACATTGAAATTATTAAGAGTTTAAATAAGAGAGATATGTAGAGCTTATTTGTTTTCTCTTGGCGGCTGTGACGTCACTAATCTGCGCGAACATTGACAGCTGATGGAATAAGTGAGCGCTGAAAACATTCGACCATCTTTTGACCCGCTCAAAATTAAATTAATGTAATTTATGTAATCTAAATTAAATTACTGTGCTAATATGCTGTAAGTATTGAGGTTGTTCTATTTATATTAAAGCAAGCAAGCAAAGTAAAAAAATTAAGATTTAGCTGATGTTTTTAGTTTAGTTAGTAATAGCAAAGATCTACCAATTACAGCTTCTGCGCATGAACACGTGACCCGCCAAAAGAAAACAAATAAGCTCTACAAATATCTTGGATATGAGTAAATATTAAAAATTATATCTTTATATTAAATGGACTGCAACAGATCTTAGAAAATTCAATATCAGTTTTCGTGCAGTCTTCACTAAATTTAATAAATACATATCATCTAAAATCTTCACATGAAAAATTTTTAAGTTCTAGGAAAAACGGAGGGTGAGATATTTTGAATAAATCTGTATTGTTGAATAACGAAATATCTAAGTTGTCTAAGTCTTAGATTCAATTTACTTCTTAAATGGCTTCTTAAGCTGATTAAAAATGTAAAGCTTTTTTCTCAATGTTTTTTATATTATTGATAGAATAATATTGTCTTTTTAAAGATTGTAATGATTTTCAAATCCAGCAAAGAAGGGTTGAACATAACAATATAAAAAAAATTTTTTTTGACTCAAATGTGTGAATTGTTTCTTTACACTTGTTATAGAAATTGAAGAGACCAAAAGCTTTTTGCATTTCTGGTTTGCACTTAATGACAGTTGTCACTTGCGTGAGGTCACGCTCCCAAAATAAATGTCACTTTTATTAGATTCGGACATCTTGCGAAAATATTTTATAAGAATGTGTCAGCACTAATTGCCATCAGTCTGAAAAGCTGTTAATCACTCTGTACAACTGTACGACGTACATAGCCTGTTTATCTAATTGTATTTTAATTTGCCGTTTTGGAATTTAAGTTATGCAAAAAAAATTGAAGATTATTTATTACTTTTTTGACGTTGCTTGCATGATACATTCGCCCACATTCGTTTTATTTGATTGATACACTCCCAATCAATCGACTAATTTTCATTCTTAAAATTCAACAAATTATCATACTTGGCTCATGGATAACTTAATGTAATAACCAGATGTGCATTCAACTGCAAATGAAGGGAAATGAGGTGGGTGGACGCCCCTGCACTCAGTATAAGGTAAAGTTAAGCCATGTGAAAAGAAAAATTTCAAAAGAGAAATTTTGTTTGGAAAATGATATGGAATGTTCTCATTTCTGGTTTGGCTTTATGGCAGTTCAACTGCCATAGAGCTTCTGGTTTTGGAAATTGCGGTATAGATATAATTGTCAGGTACGAGTACCTATCTGTGGCGGCCCGAGCTTGAGATTAACAATACTAGAATTTAGGACGCTATTTGTCTATTGTGCAAATATTTCACTCTCTCACAATGAACCGGGTAATAAAACCAAACTGGAACAATATGTACATACTAGATGACATATAATGCCTCCCATAATGAACCGTCGAATTTCTTTTTTGTCGAGAGGGTTTCAAAAACATTAAGGGATGAATCATTAAGTATAGTAGGAACGTTTGAGTTATACCAGGCAGTAAATTTTATTGCACATAACGAGAGGGACAGGGCAAGAAGGATAAGAAAGATTTATAACCTAAAGCGTTGCGTGCCTTGGGCTTATGAACAGAACAAACTAGGTAGCTGAGTACTACCTTGAATACAGAACGGAATTTTTTGGATTGTTACTGTGGTTTTGAGTGCCAATCTTTTTTGAAAGATTAGTGCAACGAGTTTTACTGCATGTGCTTTTACTGCATGATACATGGACAGTATAAACAGTTATAATCGTATTGTGCGAGATACCAATTTTTGGTAAACCTTACCTGAAAGCAATATCAGTAACTACGTTATGAAACTTGGAAAAAACTATAAACTATGCAAAACTAAAAACCAAATGATTACTCTCAAATCATTACTTCCACGGTATGGGGTACATAACGTTCTATGTCAGAGACAATTTTACGCTTTTTTTGTCATCTTTGTACCTTCTTCCTATTGTCGGGCTTCTCTGATCAAAAACCCGATTCATCGGTGAACACTACATTGTGTCATTCAGTTGTAGTCGTCTATTTCAATCTTTGAAAACAGGATTCAGTACCGAATGAAAACAATGGAATAGAGTTTAAGGGGTCTACTGCAAAGATAAACTTACTGTGCGTTTAGTAATAGATCTGCTCTCTACAACATGTAATTGCTGAGTCGTAGCAAATGGGTCCCTAAGAACCAATAACTTCAAGTGATTATATGTTGCTGTTTTCAATTTTTATCAGATCATACTTGCAACGGTCACATACTTTCTAGCAAAAACCAATTTTTCACAAACTAATAATTCTGTCAAAGCTGCAGAACCTTAAAAACGGGTTTTATAAAAGCTTGAGGATGCTTAAATCCAGTTAAAAATCATTAAGCTATAAAATGCGCAATGATAAATGAATATTTAATGACAATCAGTTGATTGCAGATTTAATTCGCGTTTATGCAACAGGAGGTTAAAACAAATCTGTATATTAGGCAACATGTATATTTTTTATATTTTCTGGTACAAACCTAACATAAATTGACAATAAAAATCTAAATAATAAAAAAATACAAAACTAATTGTTTTTCATTTTTGTTTCAGGTGAGTTTTCTTGGTGATTTCCAAGTTTTACCAGGCCGTAATCAAGTTTTATATTCCGAGAAAGCAGTAAGCAAAATGTTAAAAATGTACATTTTGAAAGATGATAAAAAGTTGTTAATTTGTTGGTCAATATACAAATATAGGCTATACTGTAGCTAATGTTGGCTAAACATATTACTCGGAATAAGACGCTTATACAATTACAACCAACGGAAAATGTACAAAACAATCATTTTGTAATTATTGCACTGAGCAATCTAACTGGCCAATATTGTCCAACTTTTCAGAAATATTGGATCAAATTTTGTTGACATTTTATTTTTATCGAAGCAATGTTTTTTTTTCAGTTTTTGTAGAAAAGAGCTGAGTTCAATACTGAAACTATATTGACTACACTCCTACGAATTTTTGAATGTTTACTTAAAAAGAGTAATTTGGATTATTTTAATAATTATTACGAGCTTATATTGAGTAATAATTGTTCTGAATGTTTATTGAACGATTTTTGAGATACCATTGAAATATTTTTTGTGTTTGACTTTCAGTCATGTTATTCTCTGAACAATTGAATCTGAATGTTTTCAAAAATATTGACGAAAGTTGGTGTTTCAAAAATGTGATTTAAAATTTTAAAATATTAATAAAAATGTTCATATAGGAAACATAATATTGGCTAATATTAGCCAACAACAGCTGATATTTGTTGAAATATTTACATCTGTCGGAAAAGACCGTTTCGAAAGGTTTAATAAAATTGTCGACGTTTTGCACTCCATCGTGGAGGCGATGAAGTGCAAATATGTAACTAATAAGCAAATAATATAGGCTACTATTGACACTTATTGTTGGATAATATTGTTATTGTTACATCAAATTGGCTAATATTGGCCTATATTCTTGGCTAAAACTAGCCAACAACAGGTCACATTTATTAAAAAATTTACAATGGCGAAATTTCTACAACTTTTAATATTCACTTAGATTTTTTTTTCCAATCTAAAAGTTATTTCAAGCTTATATTGAATAAATACTATTGTGAATATGTATTATGCAATTTTTGAGATATTACTATAATATTTTTTGTTTCAAAAAATATTGTCTAAAATTGATTTTTCAAAAAAAAATGTAAATAATAAATTCAAAAATAGAAAAAATCTAATAAAAAACAGTTAATATGGGCTGGCTATGGACAAATATTGTTGGCTTATATTAACCATAAATAGGTCATATTTAGTATAACAAAATGTAATTAACTCAATATAGGTAATGAGGAATTAATAAGATAATATTGGCACATATTATTGGATGATATTTATCTAGTATGAACAAGTCATATTTGGCATCGAAAATTGACACGCGTTGCTGTTTAATATTGGTATAAAATATTGGCCCATCTTGTTAATTTTGACCAACAACAATTAATACTCACTCTAACAAATTTTGATAAAAGCAATGTAATTAATGATATTTATATAGGTTAATATAATGATTTTAATATTGCTAAATGTTGTTGGCAATTTTAATAAAAAACGCCTAGGCCGTCACAAAATATGTGAAACAATAAAATTAATGAAGAATTATTATCGGCTATTATTGCTACATATTGTTGGCTTATGTTGGCACATATATTCGGCGATAATGTCACATAGTGATGGCTAATGTTAGCTAACCGCAGGTCATATTTGACATAACAAAATTTAATGATCCTACAGGAATTAATATAGATACGTGATATGTCTGCTAATACTGGCTAATATTCTTAATTTTCAGAATCCTAATTTCACTAGTATTGGCCATATGTTGAGTAAATATTTTTTTTTATTATTCTTTAATGTTTTTGAATTTGGTTTAATTTAGTATTGTATGTTTTAATTTGACATTTGGTGAAGTATAAAGCAATAGCATTAAAATTTTTAGTGTTGTTGAGATATAGTGTACAGATATGTTTTGAGTGGCTATTCCATTAGTTGTTGATGTAGCTTAAAGCCATTATAAATAGAGGTCTTAAGAATTTCTACCTGAAGATTCTTGCAATTGTTTAATTCTGTTGTTCTTTTTAGTATGTTTTTACGATTGAACATAAAATTTTTTTCCCATAAACTGCCCAGTTATATTGAATGTCGTCTTGCCATTTTGCACAAAATAGTGCTTTTCATGATATAATCTCGAAACGTAAGATCTTTCTGATATTTTCAGCGTTCCATGACTTTAAATCTAATTCATCAGCTTTACGATCAATACCAGCTAAATCGGTGCTTATTTTCTCTCTTATTTGTCAGAATTTAATAAAGATGTAATTCATTACGGATATTCTAGTATTATCAGTCACGAAACAGCCTCTGGCAGAGTATCTTCTACTTCTTGTTGTGATAAAAGGATGTTTTTCAAGAGTCTGCAAGCTTATTATAGAGACTCTCGTTTTTTCACCCCCGGGTTTTTTAAGACCCTTTTCATAAACGTTGAAGATGCTCTTAATTAAGTCAAAATCAATAAAGGGTGGTTTTGCGGAATTCAGCTGTAGCAACAAGAATGCTCTAGATAATGGTGTTTATTTGCGTACTGAATATTTAACGAAGTTTCCAAGTCTTAGCACCGTATATCAGATTACCAGGGGTTGTAATAAGCATATTTGTCATATATGCATATGCAAATAAGCATATTTAATTTTATAGTAGACCTGACATTTTTGTTTTTGAGAACAGTTTTTGAAATAAATTGAAGAAGAAATTTGACGTAAAACATTTTTTCTTATTATAAACTTAAATGTCTATAAAAATGGTGAAGGCGCCATTTGATTGAAATAAAAATTAAACATTTAACTGATATTTAGGTAAATTTAGAGTTAATTTGAAAATAAAGTTTTGGTTTTTAAAATTGATGTGCGAAAATTCACTTTGCAAGTTGTGTTAAAATCACATTCTGAAATAAGTTATTAAACAGTTTCGAAATAAATTAAAGTTGCAATTTGACCTGAAACACTTTTTCGTATCATATAAAATCAAATGTTTATAAAAATGGTAGAGGCGTCATTTGATTGAAATAGAAGTTAAACATTCTATTGATATTTAGGTAGATTTTGAGATATTTTGATACTAAATTTTTGTGTTTTACAATTGGTGTGCGTAAATTCACTTTGCAAGTTGCACCGTTTTGTTAAAACCACATTAAAGAAATTCTTATTAAACAAGTTGAAATTTGTCATGAAAACTTTTTTTATTATTATATACAATTAATTATCTATAAAATAGGTGGAAGTGCTTTTTGATAGAAATAAAAATTAACCATTCTATTCATATTAAGTTAAACTTTGAGTTATTTTCAAAATAAATTTTTCTAATTTAAAATAATTGGTGTGCCAAAATTCACCTTGCAGGTTGCACCGTCTTGCTAAAACCATATTCTAGAAATAGTTATTAAGCTTTGTTAAATATAGAACCTTAGTATAATAGTAAGACCAAAATGTTAGGAATGTTATGGGCTGCAGTCAAGCCACAGCATAAAGATCTTATCCTTATGCTGTGGTTGCCTTATCAATCCTCTCAAGTGCGGAAGGAACAACAGGTAGGAAATACATTGAAAAGGTGCTGCATTTCCTTGATAACAGAAGCTTAAGGTTTGCTCTCTACGACTATATAATACAAAAACTGTTTATTTTAATTAAAAAAATTATAATAATTGAGAACTATACATTTAAAAATATAATAAACGTTTTTTGTTTAAATTAATAACGAGCCTGAAACTTCTGATTAACGGTAGGGGCAAACGGCTACCTGGATTTTTCAATTTTCAAATGTTATAAAACCACTAAAGTTTTGGGTTTACTATAAAACGCTCTTTATAATGAAGCGAATTATAGCTTGAACTTTTAAAAGTTGGAAAAGCTTTAAAACTTTGAAAAGGCTGGAAAACATGTGAATCTTGAAGCTATTCAGAAAATTTTGACTAAAATTTTAAAATAATTTGTGCAGAGCAATTACTATAAACAATCTAAACAAATTTAATCATGAAACTCTTTTTCTTGATATACTTTCGGCTTAAAAAAGTAAATGTATATAAAAATGGTAGAGGCTTTGTTTAATTTAATTATTTATTTTGGCAGATATGGAATGTTTAAGCAAATTTTAGGTTATTTTGAAAATACATATTTATATTTTAAAATAAGTGTGCATCAATTCACTTTGCAAATGGCATCGTTTTGTTGAAACCACATCTTTTGCACTTTAACTTGATCTAAATACCTAATTCAGAAATATTTGAACATGTTTAGATATTGATCCTTAATGAGGAATTTTGCTCAATAGGGGATGAGAAATTTTTTATTTACGAGTAAAGGAAATTCAAAAATTTAAAAATGTTGTTTCTGTGAATAAACCTTGTTAATTTACGTTAAAAAAATAGCCCTTTTTTTGACAGAAAGGGTTGGCTTTCTAAACTATTTAGTACAAGATCTGTTTATTGGAAAAAATCAAATTATTAATAAAAATAATAAATATGTTTAAATTGATGATGACTTTTGATTCTGGCAGATGCGGCAATCTAAATTTTCCAATAGGAGGGAGGTTATGATAAAATTTTGTTTTTACTATAGTATAATACGATTTACAATGGAGCGAATTATAGCCTTAACATGCAAAAGTCGAAAAAACTTAAAGTCTTATAAAAAAAAGGTTGCAAAAATATGAAAATCAAAAAATATTAAAAATATTTTGTCTGAAGAAAAAATATATGTTTTTTCCATATCAAAAACTAAAATAATCAAGACTTGAAATTAATCATTAAAACACGTTGCTTTGTTATTTCAAAATATTTGCTTAAAAGAATTGAATATTTATAAAAATGATGAGACGTCAATATGATATAATAGTTTGATTGAATTAAAAGATAAATATTCAATTAATGTTTACGCCAATTTCGAATAATTTTGAAATAAAATGACAAAATAGAAGGACAAAAATATCTAAAAGCTTGCCATTTCCAATCCTTTACAAAGAGAATAACAAAAAAAACTTGAAAATTTAAATCAATTTAAAAAAAAAATATGTCAATTTTATAGCATTTTCTGAAAATAAACTACATATTTTCAAATTCTGAAAAACTTTGACTAAAAAGAAATATAAAAATAATTTGTTCAAAAATAAATCCCAAATAAAGTTGGAAAATATATGTTAATTTTCTTGCATTTCTACAAAACAACTTATTTTTGAATTCTGAAAAATTTTGACTAAAACTTAAGACATATAAAAATAATGAAATGTATTAGGCTGAACAAATAATTATATGTCAATTTTATAGCATTTTTAGAAGATGATTTTTTTTTTAATTTGAAAAATTTTTTCAAAATGAGCAAAATTTGGTCTAAAATTTCAGAAATTTAAAAATAATTTGTCTTAAGAAAAAAAACTTAAATATGGTTGAAAAACTATATGTCAATTTAGAAGCATTTCTAGAAATTTTAAAAAATTTTGCCAATGATTTCAGAAATGTAGAAAGGAACGGATTTTAATTTTTAACAAATTATCTATAGAAACAAAAAGTCTTGTTAAAATCACATTTTTGTACATTAATTTGATTCAATTTATTCCAAAAACTGTTTGTTATATTTGGAAAAATCAAATTGTTTAAATACTTAATATTATTAAAAAAAATAAAAGACTTTAGAAAATGTTGAAAATGATGAAAATGATTAGGAGCTTTGATTTATATCTGAGACGGCTACTTGGATTTTACAATTTGTGAAATGTTAATAAGCTAAAATAACGAAAATTTTGAAAATTCTATAATATAACACCTTTTATAATAGTCAGTTGCAGCTCATTAAGCTTTTCAAAACAAATAGGATTGAAATCTTGAAGCTCTTGAAGATTTACAAATTCGCAAATTTTAAAGTATTTTGCCTAAAATTTTGAAAAATATAGAATTTGTGTTAAGAAAATGTTTGTTGTTTTTCCATAAGAAATCAGGTATCGTGACCTCTTTCGCTTGCTCTTTGCATCCCCTTTTCATAGCCATTAAGGATGCCCTTAATCAACCTCGAAATCGATAAAAGCAGGTATTTCGTCCTCGAAAATTGCCTGTAAATACAAAAAAGCTGCAAGACCAAGCACCGGATGACCCATTGTCCCATACAAAGCCTTTTCTGATGTCCAATCAAGATGCATCCAGCGAGAGACTTCTTCGAGACCTCGGCTGGTTTCGTACGTGGAGGATGTGATGTAGTTAGTTTAGTCGTAGCGGTGCACCCGGTGCACCAACTTCGCCGTGAGACCGTGCTCATCAGTTGTTGTGTGCTCCTCGTGCGTTTCGGCCTCTTATTTTGTGCTATCATCAGGATTAAAACGCATAAAATTCATAATTGTTGTGAGTGCATTTGGATATATAATACATTAGTTATCTGACGTATCTACGTTGGAAGCTAAATACGTAATAATTATTTCTTTTCTTGATATTATCAATTAATGGTGCTTAATTTCTTGTAAATTTCAAATAAATCAAGTGTAATTAATGAGGAATTTCGCACAGTAGGCGATGAGTTTTTTATTTACGAGAAAAGGAAACTATTAACATTATTCAATCGAAGTCGGGAGGGAGAGATAATTTCTTAATTATAATCAAAGAAATGTTTGCTGCAACATTTTTTTTTTATGAAATGGGGTGTGACTATTGTGGTGCTCCAAAATATCAATTTTTAATATATTACCATTTTTAAAATTAAAATTTTTTTTTAAATTTTGCCGTTTGAACAAATTTGACCTTGAACCTGCATCATCACATTCTCAAATAACAGGTCTATTATTCCAATAGCATTTAAATACTATTATTTACTTTTTAGTCATAGTAAAAGAAAATACTAAAAATAATTATTACCTATTAAATTATCTATATACATTTTTATTAGTTTTTAGAGTTAAACAGAAGCAACTAAATAGGATTTTGGAATATTATATCAAAAATGTTCTTGATAATATTGGGTTTATTTTGAGGTCACCGCTTGTTAACATCACTTCTTATCTCTATCTATATTGTTTCTAATGACTTATTTTGACTTTTTGATTTTTTTTACGATATTTATTGCGAAACTATAATTTTTTTGCGGATTTCTATGTAAACGTGTTATCAATTTTGTTTGGATTTAGAGCTTTTGAACATCTGTCATTGTGACGTCATTCGCTAAGATATTGGCGAATTATTTAGAAACGTTATAATTTTTTTTTTCTGTATATTTTTCCAGCTATTATAAAATTGTAATGTTTGAAAAAGTTTTTTTTTGTTAAAGTAGTTTAGTTATACAGTAATATACGGCTAGTTCGTACAGAAAGTTGTCAGATATAGGTAGGCCGGATTATAATTTTAGATACATCCGGATTAGGGAAAACTAAAAATACTATTTGAAGGTTTAAAATATTACAGAAAGTTCTGGTTAATGTGTTTGTGTACATATTAAATAAAAATATAAGTACATATATTTTTATGTTACTTATTTATCTAATTAATTTATTAAGTATCTAATTAAGAGTTTAATTTAGCTGATGAAAATGGTTTTGTGCTGTGATGTGACATTTGATTTTGAATTATTTAAATATATATATGAATATTTTTGAATATTTGTTGGCTTTTCTATCCATTGATAGAAAAGGATACTTCACTTCAAAGAATTTCAATATTATTCAAGATTATTACGATTTCTCAATTTTTATTAACAATGAACCTAGTGAAAAGACTAAGTAATTAATCATAATGGCTTTAGTATCTTTTTTTTTACTATTTTTATAACATATAAAAATTGTAATGAAAACAATATATTTGACCTCGCAAGAAAGTTTCTTCTAAAAGCTGAGCTTTATTGTGCAAAATTTGTATCTGAAAAAAATAGAATATGTATAGTAGTCTAAATGGAATAATGTTAAATGATCTCTCCTTTGTTGCAAAAGTTAATAGCCAAACTGGTACTTCGGTACTTGAAAATAGTGCTTTTCAAAACTCTATAAATCTTCAGCTTTCACCCCTCAGAGAAACGGCATAGGTTGAGATTAGATGCATTGTGTAGTACTAGAAAATTATAAAAGCAGAATTATAAATATGGCTATATATCGTTATTTTACTGGGACTAGCAAATATATTTTATTGTGTCGCTCTTGTGTTATTACAACTTTGTCTTTCCAATATTTACCATATACAAGTTTATTTATTATAAAGTAATATGAAAGTAATTTAATTATAGGCTTAAAAGTACCTTTAATTTGGCAAAAATTATTTATACAATTTTAAAAAGTTTTTGTTTTAGAAAAATTTATAAAAAGAATTAAGATTTTCAAAAGATTTTTTGAAGTCTTTTAAAGTGTTGGATGAACTGCAAAAGTCTTTTAGAAGATTTTTTAAAACGTATTCAAGAGTTTTAAAAATACCCATATGAAAGATTTTAAGAATTTAAAACTTTTTTGTAGAGATTTACAGTTTTAGAAAGCGCTTAGAGCATTTTAAAGAATTTCAGCCATCTTTCAGACAAGTCAGAAAAGATTTTTAGAATTATTTTCAAAAATTACAGAAGTTCTTTAAAGAATTTTAACAAAAGTTTTAAAAGATTTTAATAGATTTCAAAAGTCTGTTGAAAAAATTAACTTTAAGAGTTTTTAATAATCTATAAAAAAATTTAAAAGTTTTTTTTTTAAAGAGTTTGAAAAGTCTTAGAAATCGCCTAGAAAATTATAAAGAATTTTAGGAGTTTTTTAAAAAAAAATTTACAGAAGGTTTTTAAAATTTTACAACATTTTCAGAGTTTCAAAATTTTCTAGAAATATTAAAAAAAGAAAAAAATACAATTAAAACTTGGGACCTGAAATTTGGCATAGTGACGTCATATAATAGACTCCAAGACCTTAAATATTGCTAAATTCTTTAAAAATTGTTGGTTTTAAAAAACGACATCTTGCCACCGCTGGTTATTTTAATCTAAAGTGGCCGCTTATGAGGGTCAAAATTGAACTATTGCTCTACAACGAGTTTTGATTTTGTTAACTATAGATAAAATCTTTTAATTTTTATCAGAAAACTTTATAAAAAAATCTTTAAACTTTTGAAATTATTTATGCAACAATAGTTTGCTATAATAAAACATTTTAAATTATTGACCTTTCTTCTTGTTTCCGTCAACAGTAAATATTTTAATCTTTATCTGCACCGCTGAACCCATCTTATCACTTAACAATATAAACATTTTGGACCAAGTTTACCAAAGTATATTTTCATCTTTGCCGCTCGAATAGATTGTATTTTTTTATTATGAAAATTTCAGCAATAGAAAAGTGTAAATATTGATAAGCGCGCTGATTTTGTTTTTGATTTTTGTGTGGTAGGGAAATATTGATAACCAAAAAAAAGTTCAAAATATCCAAAATGAAATAATAAAATTTCTTCTACACTCATGCCGTTTTTTTTAAATAAAAGCCAAAAGCTCTTGTCTTCTTTTGTCTTTTTTGACATTGCCAATTGATTATGTTTTCACTTATTTCTTCATACAAATAGAAAAACTAAAATTGGAGAATGTTGGAAGAGAATGCAATTTTTATTTATAAATAATGATCATCTCTCTAATTGACTATGAGATTGTCAGAAAATAGGTATTGCTAATGATTTAATAATATTTTATTAATAATGCAAGTAATTTACAAATAATTGAAAACAAATGCATTAACAATGACAGATAAGATTTTTTTTTAAGTTCAAGGTTTCCAAATTATGTAAATCGTTTATCTGATAAAAGCAATCTTATCTGTTTGTTTTGTTTAGGCAACTGACCTCTAGATTTTTGCAAAGATAATCAAAATTTTAGAATTTTTTTTCCAAGATCAGTAAGCGATGTAATTATCTCAAATAAGCTAATTTTGATCTATTTTCATCTATCGATTTACCGTTTATAAATGCTTTTTTCAAATTTTTGCTTTGTGTTGAAGATATTAAAAATTTAAGCTGATTATCTCTGATTTTTTTAGTAAAGGGGTCATTTACTGATTTAAAAAAAATCTTTGTAATTTTGTTTGATCACACTAATTAAAGTAACCGGACATAATATATTTTAAAATATGTAGTTTTTTTAAATAGTTATCATATGATGGAAATATCCTCACACCCTAAGCTTTCTAATTGTGTCAGTAATATGTGGGCTGTGGATTTAAAACAGGGGCCATTCTAATTACGCAACAGCTTGTAAAAGCAGGAAAGGGGGTTGTAAATAATTGTTTACGTTACATCAACAAATGATGAGATACTTGATTTGTTTTAAATTTTTTTTGTATTTTTGCAATTTATTGATGTGTGGTCAAGCTAATTACAGTAACCGGTAAATTATAAATAATTATTATTTAATTAGAATAGTTTGAATCCACCCTTAGAAGGTGTTATCTAAGCTTTCTAATTGTGTCAGCAATGTGTCGACTGTCCTAATTGAATCAGTCCATTCAATTTCCTCTCAGCTAATTATTGCTTTTATGTGCTTTGATGAAATTCCTAAATTGAATCTTAGATCTTGGATTGCCAACCGTTGCAATTGTTGCGGTTTCCACCATGATTTTCCTTAATTAAATTTGTAGAAGTCAGGTTTACGAGATTCTCTCCAGGTGAATATTACAAATTGAATCATGATAAGGTGGGGCTTCAATGATGATGTAAATTGTCATTCATGGTTTTTAAATGGACGATATAAACATGAAATGGTGAGCTAATGATTACATCCTCATCAATCTGCGATGATCAGAAAGGAAATCCTAGAAGCTTTAGTTTCTTCAAGAGGGTGACCCTGCTGTTTTTATTACCCAATCAATTGCTTTGAAATGGAGAACTACTTTAAACACAGCCACTTTTTGGATTTTTTTCCAAGAATTTTAAATTGGCGTGATGGGTCGCATTTTTATGCTGAAATTGGTTTTGAATAGGAAAAAGGTGTAGATATTTGGGCAGGTAGCTTTGGCCTTGGACAATGGGTTTCAGGTATCCAATAGATTTTCGCATCAAAAAGAAGCGGGTATAAATATAAAATATAGGTTTTGTCGCAATTTTATTGACAGCAGTTTGAAGTTACAAGGCTATTTTTTATTTTATGGTTCAATAGAAACATTTGCACACGATTAGTCACAAGAGTAATTGTATTGTTAAAAAAAATTGATTATCAACAATAAAATATCTCAATTTAACCCTTATGAACAAAAAATAGACACAGGGTGCTTCAAATGTTTGGAATAATTGGATTTTGATTCTTTCTTCAATTGCCAAAATGACAGTATAAAAAATTTGATACCTTACATTAAAAAATTTTTGAGAAAATGATTATTGAAAAGTTGGAAAACTTTCAATAGTTAAACTAAAAGCGCCGCAATTGTTGTGTTTTTGTCGGTAACAATCTTTATGTTTTCCAATTCTCTATATTTTTTTTTCCAAAATTTTCTTTTGTAAAAGGTACCAAATTTTTTATACTGCCATTTTGAGAATTGAAAGAGGTATTAAAATCGTAACAAAAGTAAAAAAAAAACTGATGACAAATAAAAAAATTTGTACGTTTTTGCTTCCTCGCCTGCCGCAGACAAAATCAAGTATTTATAGGCGTTAAGTTTTTCTTGAGACAAGCGTTTTTTAGATAAGTTTATTATACGCTTGTAGCACATTATTCCATTCTTTTATCCTGGAAAATAAAGGCCTTTCTTTGAACGCTCTATTTATTAATTTGAATTTTTTATTTTTTTTATTCTTCTAAAAGCCAGAGAACGTTTAAAGGTTATAATATGTGATAGCAATTATGAGTTGCGATTTTGCTACAATTTATGTTTTTTTTTTCTTGTTATATATCAGTAAAACCGTAATTTCTGATCGGATTTACTTCAGTCACTAATCCATAATTACAAGCAAGCATTAACTGTATCCATTATATAAGATTACTTTTTTATCAGTGCATATTGATTAACTGAACAGTCATAAAATGACGCAAAAATATGATTTTGTAACTGAAACTGAATCGGTAATATTAATAATTCAAGATAATTTTTATGTAAATCTACTTTCTATTGGTTTGAAATAAAAAAAAGGGGATAGACGTAGACAGCTTGCTTTGAATATGGGAAAGAAAAATAATAAGAAAAAAGCGACTGGAGTCCATTGTTCGACGAGAACAAAGCGTCTTTAATCATCTCGTCATCCATTAACCAAAAATTTTTGATTTCCATAGTGCCCTCCCTGCAGGTTTTCGTGAGTATTAACACTTCTTGAACCCACGTTGTCACGTCGGAGATGATTTTTAATGGATTTTTTCCAATAAAAAAGCTTTGCTTTACTTGAAATGTCTGTTTTGACATATTTTAATAAAGTAAAAAATTAGTGATTAGAGATTCTGTAGAATTTCGTTACGATTCTAAATGATAAACTGAATGATTTTGATGAAATGAAGAAAATGATTTTGTGTTAACAAAAATGTAAATCTGTAAAATTTTTCCATTTTAACGAATTAAATTGAGAATTCTTTCGTATATCATCAATAGCGCTGGTCTGTTTATCAACAGGCGGGCGATTTTCACTATTGTTCATGTACAGTTATGAGACCAATAATAACACACCTTTACAGCAGTAAAGTTTTATGAGATTTTAGTCTACCACTATTGTTTTTACTATAGATTTCATACGTTTAGAAACAGTTTTCTGGAAAATGACCAATCACTTTGCAATTGTAGTACAAAAATCAGCAATAGGGGTCCACGAAATCTTTAGAACTGTTATCTAAAGATAATACATAATTTGTCAACTTGATCACAAACATTGACGACAATGTTCTGAAGTGCTGATAATGTTTTACCCAATTAGTGAGCCAGCAACACCATTAAGCTAGAAAAAAATAGAATTTCTTATCATTTTATAATCTAATTGTCCCGAGTCAATGTTCTGTATATAACCTGCATTTTACTACATTTGTTTACACCGAGCACACAATCTATCAACCAAAGAGAACAAGCAAACAACAGATGATGATAACACAACCATCTCAGTTCTAAGAATATTGTCACAATTTTTATCTCTTTCTCAATTTTTCAAATTCACATTAAATCGGAAACCAATTATTCTACAGAATGCATATCATTAATTTTATTACGTTACTCTAATACCAAACGCAGCTACGTCTTCGGCAATATTTATATTATTAAAAGTTTCCTGCTGCTTAATGTCAGATTTTATCGCAGGTACTGTGGAACTACTGCCTCTTTTTCTTTTTTTTTTGGTACTTTTAATAGCTGAGCAATGATTATTGTACAAACTGTAATCTGTCATGGAAAAATTAAAATTAATATGAATCGTTGACTGTAGCCATTCATCAAATTTTAAGCAGTGGAGCGCGATGTCTAATTAACGTTTCTGGAAGGCGGTGATCAAATTAGAAATAAAAAAGTCTTCAAAGTGGTTCTATATTTAACGTGGTACTATTACAGACGGCTCACTTTAAATATTTTCTTTAATTTCTGTTTTCTTACTATGTTCTCTAATTACACATAAAAGTTTAAAAAGCTTAAACTGAAGCCTGACTTAAGTTCACTTGAGATTTTAAGATTGATTTATAAATTTTGAAATTCTTGAGACACATTTGATGTTAAGCTTTTACTATATATACCGATCTTCTTATTGACTTTGTGTCAAAATTTCTCACTACAACTAGTACAACTCTCATAACACTAAATTGAAATATAATTATTCTTGTTTTCTACTATTTTGTTGTACTCTTGTATCATTCTTCTGTTTGTATCATGTTAATTCGTTGCAATCCTATACCATCTTCACTGATCATATGCTCTATTGTTTCTTATTCTACTCTTCTGTCTTTTTACTATTCAACATAATATGTTATGTTTTATCACATCTTTTTTTACATACTTTGGGTTTAAAATTGACATGGAAATGCCGGGTCAAGCTGAATAAACTGTATAAGAATAACCAACTGTTTCTCGTTTGAACACACGGGAATAGAGGAGAATGAAAAAACTCGCAAACTTGCAAAATAGATTCTTTGAATCTCTCTACAAAACTCGTAATTATTTTGTTTTTTGGAGAAGCACACTTCTAGAAAACAGTTTAAAGTAAAAGAAAAAACTAAAAAATAGCATTGATTAAATATTTTTGAAAAGCTCAATCATGTAAGATCTCAGTAAGACTAAGCTTCACAATCTTACCTGCTATTGTCGCATTGAAAAACATCTTGTGAGACTCTCCCTAGAGCAAATGCAGATGAAAAAAAGAAGACCCCAGAAGACTCAACATAAAGAACACTTTGGACATGATTTGATATCAGATCGAAATATCTCTGAAGTCATCCTACCTTATCCAGCTTATAATAGCTTTGGAATTAAATAGAGAGTTATATATACAAGAGATCAGTATGTCGCAGTTTGTATGACAGCCTAGCAATCTAACCTATACTTTGGAATCTAGTTTATTATTATTTATTCACACTCTTCATTATACAAGCCTCAACAACTTATAGTCTTTTTTTATAAGATTTTTTTGTTACCTTTTTTATTCCTCTTTTTGTTTGTTATTTATCTTATTCTAATACTCTTGCAATATCGAAGGCTTTTTTTTTGCTCTCATTTTGTGTTTATACTTCACTGTTTTTTTTTCAGCTTCTACTTTAATATATTTTTTTTTGCAATGTAATCGGATGTTTTTTGTTCAGTTCCAGCACCCACTTGATCTATTTCTCTTGCACTTTTTGAAGTTCTGAACTGAACAGAAAACTACTCTCACATCAAAGCTCCTTTGTTTTGATATAAGAGTAAGTCATTTTTAGACTGACTAACAAAGACATTCGAAAAAATAAAATGTCAGAGGCAGCCTTGACAACCTAAACCTGTCTAGTGACAAAATAATGTTTTTTCTATTCTTTGCATTACTGTGGCGTACATTCGTGGTTACGCATTATTGCACTAATTCTTTTATCTGTGTTTTACACCAGTTTTATTTCACTCAAGCTGAATTATATCTTATATATAATAGTAGCTATATATTATAGCTACTGTTATATCTCATTCTTATCTTGCCAAATTGCAATAGTCTGGTCTACAACAAAAGACATCAAAGCCTGTACAGACGACGTAATCTTAGTTACAAGATCTTGGAAAGAAATGAAAAAAGTAGCAAAGAGACTGAAGGGAGAAGCTAAGAAGATTGGCTTGCAAACCAATCAAATAAAAACCAAGTTTATGAAGATAAGACCAGGTGAAGAGAAAACAAAAATCTAAGAGTTGAGGTGGATTTGGGGTGATGGCGATAGAACAGCATGAAATGGGAACTGACATTAAAGCTAGGGAGATCAAAATTATTCAAGCAATAGCAAGCTGCGGGGAAATAGGAATATTTCTTGAATGGCTATTATTTGAAACCATTTTGAGACCTACAATCTTCTAAAGCGCGGGCACTTGGATCGTTAACCAAAAATGCAAGAAAACTTTGGAGATCTAGAAAAAGAAGATATTAAGAGGAATATTTGGAGGCGTTAAAAGTAAGGATTAGTGGAAAACGCGATCAAATCAAGAGGTTAAGAAAACGTTTGGTGAACTTTTGGCTGACTTTTGGTTAACGTTACTAAAACACAATGGATCAGGTGATTAAGACCTGACTGAAAGTGGAACGACTAAACGACAACCTAAGGGAAGAAAAAGCTAGATGGCTGGTCAAAGTTTTCAAGGATCAGATTCTCATACAAGTTTTTTTCTGGTTTGGTTTCTAAAAATTATAATCTTGGTTTTCATTTACGTTTCACCACTGTTTTTTCATGCATACTGTAAACACTTTTTTCTCAAGCTTTTTTTAGTTATTTTTCTGCACAGTCAACTAACCAGGTCATTCGAAAATTTTACACTTGCGTTTTTAGAAGTATTTCCTTTGTTAAGACTAACGGTAATTATGAGAAATGCATTTTGAAAATTTTTGTCAATCTGTACTGAAGCAATTAGAGAAATCGCTATATTCTAAACGCAAAACGACGGTGTTATCTTTTGGTGTCACGATGTCATTTGTTGACGTATGACAACGGCACGGTGCCAATTTTGATTATGATAAAGTATGGAAACAAGACGAAAATCTAGTAAAAGTGGCACTTTATATAATGGGTGCGTTTGATTGCACTCGTTTTCTAGAAGCTGTGAGAGAACAGTACGAAAAGTATAAAAAGTTCACGGCGTTTTATTGCGAAGAAACAAATGTTTCTTTTCATATGTCAAATCGGAGTAACCTTAGGTACTTTGTAGTACATATTTAGAATTGTAAAAACTAAGAATGTTGCAACTATAGAACTGCAGGATTTCAATGCGAAACACAAAGAGTAAAATGAGACAGATTGTGTACAAAACAAGACTTTTAAGTCTTTCTTAATTTGATACAGCGAACACAGGTCTTTGCAAAAAAGTGATACTAAAACTGTCAGTTAGATCTGTATAAGCTTAGATCTTCATTGTTGTAGCCACAGACGCCAATGTCGTTTTGTTAGAAAAAGCTTAAAAAACTAAAGGCTTGAAGATTGAAGGATCTAAATCTAAAAATTGGGATTGAAAAAGCTCTTTACTCTGTGGATACTTTTTGTTTCTTGCAGCAGTTGTACATCGAGTTTTTTGCAAATTGCCTTTGTGCCGCCGTGCGTTTCGTGACCATTAGCACTTCTTCAGCCCACATCGGCACATCAAACCACCTTCTTCCAACAAAACACGAATCGCAGCATAAAATCTTCAATCATTGTCTCTCCATATGCAAACCATCGTTATCTTAGATAAAAGCAATACGAGAGGTAGAGGTGGGCGACGTTGCGATTCACGTGGGTCTCGGGATCTACCTTTGCGACTCTCATTTATGTTGGGTAGAACAAGAGTTTAGCGCAGTCTTTTCGCGACCAGATGACAGACCAAATCGCGATTTGAAAGCTTTTCTGAAGTGTAAGTTTCACTTGCTTTTCCGCTTCGGATTGATGTGGTTTTAAAATAGCGTGTGTGTTTTTACCCGGTCATCGGAAGTGGTTTTTATGGGGGTGGGTGCGAGGCGGGCGGAATGGGGTGCGAGGGAGAGAGCTTTAGGGGGTTAAATGAATAATGATGATAGTAATTGGTGGTGTACACACTGCAATCATAAATCATTGACGTGGGGCATATATCTACATGTTATTAGATGTTCTACCTTTTATGATAAGGTATCAAAATGTATTGTGGTTTATTAGAGTGATTTTATCATCATTTACATATAATATTAAATCAATAGAAGATATTTACATAACTTTTAATGTTTACGCATAAATTTAAATGATAAATGCGTTTTTTTTTTGCTGTAAACTTGAAGCTTAATAAATCTTATTAGGAAGTTTTAAGCAATAATTATATTATTCTACAATTTGCTCATTTTGTCAAATCTATGATCACTTCGGAAATGTTTCAATTAACTTAAACCTTTCTGAATTTTTTGTCTTTGGAATCTTAATTATAAGCGTTTTACTGTGACAGATTATTACAGTTTGTTTTAAATTTGCCCAACTTGAGTCTGAACTTATTGGTTTACTACTATTTATTTGATTAAATTTGGTTAATTTTTTATCTATTTTTTTCAATTTTTTTTCAATTTTTACTTTCTCATTCTTTTTTTGTTTCCTCCATTATCTTGTTCAATCTCTCTCATAGCTTTTCTTTGCTAACATTTAAATCTTTTTCCATTTCTCTTCCCATGTTTTCAATGGATTTTTTTTTTTTTTTTGCGCATTTAGCATAATTTCTTTTAGTAAATAACTACTAGATTGCTTTAACTTTTATTTGACATTTTGTTTTTAGATATTTTGGTAAGGTTTTGCTTTTCTTTTTCATCTGCTTTTATTTTTTACATTTTTTTAGAGTTTATGGTGGTTTATAATGAAATTAACAGTCAGATAGGTGTTTAATTATATATGTATAAAAAGTATTTTTAAAGCTCATAAAGAAAGCTTTCAGACTTTTTTTCTATGAATTTTGATAGATACTGAAATTTTTTATAATTTACATTTTACCTTGTATCTTGTACAAATGGCATTAAAGTGTATGCCTGTATTACTTTTTGCAAATTTCTGGTTTTTCTGTTTAAAATGCTAGTTTATTTTTATACTATTTATAAATAAGTTATATAATCTATATATAACTATTTTCGATTTTTTTTTAAATAAACAATTTCTTTGCCTAAAATTAATAGTTTTTCATCGCAAATTTGAAGTTTGTCACGCTTTTTATGAAAGTTTTGTATTTAAGATTTTTAGTCGGAGTCAACATTATATTATTTAGGCAGAGTAAACACATTTTTTGTGTCTCACTTGATTTAATTATCAGCCCATCGAAAACTTGCCACTCAGAGTGTTTTTTTTTCTTATGAAATAATGTACTGCTTAGGTCGCTGGTTATTTAGTTTTTATCTATTGATATATTTTATTTATTGATAGTCTTAGTATCTTTCTTCGCAATTGCGATCATATTATTTCATTGTGGGATTTAACACTTAAACATTCGAACAATATGACATGAACATAATAATGCTGCTTTCTGTATTTCTGCGAGTATTTTGAAATCCAAATCTGAACTTTTGGGATTTTTACTTAATGATATAAGTACAACATCTATATTTTGTTTCCATTTTCAATATTAATACTTGAAATTTCCCAAAAAAAGTTTTTAACATGTATTGTATACAGGGTGGTTTTCATATAACTCTACAAATATAAATCCAATAGAACTCATATAAAAAAATGCGAGATTAATCTTTTTATTTAGGGATAACAAAGACTTATAAAATCTATTTATTTGCATTATTGTGTATTTTTATATAATTATCCACATTTATTTCTACAGATTCTTTAATTTGCACAAAGTTTCAAAGTTTTTAAATTGATTATTTTTGTATTTTTTAATTGCTATTTATATTTAGGTATCAAATCTTTCAAGTTTTAGGGCTATCTTGTTATATATTTTTTTTATTATTTATTGCACTTAATTTTTTTTTGTTTTTCTTTTTGCATTTGTTTTTTTAATGTGGCTACAAAATTCTTCTTTTTTTACTTATTGTGTCTAATTTTTTCTGTTTGTTTTTAAATATCTTTTTGTTAAATTGTTCTCATTTCCTATCTTGATACAAGAATTTTTCAAAAAATATATTTTAGTATATACTGTATACAGGTTGGTTTTCATATAACACTACAATTAAAAAGCCAATAGAACTGATATAAAAAAAATGCAAAATAATGTTTTTATTTGAGGATAACAAAAATATAGAAAATCTGATCTATTATTACATACAGTACATTATTATATATAATTACATTTATTTCTATTTTTGAGTCTAGACATTCTTTAATTTTTACAAATTTTAAAAGTTTTTATTAATTTTTTTTTGTAGCTATTTAGGCATCAGATCTCGTAAGTTTTAGAGCTATCTTGACATATATTTTTGGAATTCTTCTCTTTATCTCATTTTATTTATTTTGTTTTGTTTTTTTACTTATTGCGGTAGTTTTTTTTTAAATAATTTGTTCTCATTTTCTATCTTGATACTAAAATGTTTCGAAAAAAAATGTTTTTTAACATAATACGGTATACAGAGTGGTTTCTAAATATTTTTACGCAAGAAATTCAATAGAACTCATATAAAAACAGAATTCAGGTTCAGATTTAGAGGGACAATATTTTTTTTTTCATTTACAACTTGTTGGGCTTTGACACAACAATACTGGAATTACGTAGACATTTTTCTACAATTTATGCTTTCCAAAGATTCTTCTGGTTTTTCCACAATGGAAATCCGTTGTACAACCGATGACTCAAAACATCAAATACTTACTATTGTCTATTTGGAAAAAAAGGACAACAGGTGTGACTTCATATTCTATCAGCAGGATTTCCTTTTTTTTTAAAGAACACTAATATAATACAGCCGGTATATTTTATAATTAAGTGCCATAAAACCGATTAAGAATTGGCAATAAGATATGATAAGTTGGCTCAAAATTGAACTATCGACCATTCTAATTATTTTCTTTTTTTTTTTTAATTTGAAATATTAAAACCGATTTTGAAGCAAATTTGCAATTCTCACTCGGTGGCGACGAAATTAATGTATGAGATCCATATTTATCTAATAATATTTCTAAATTTTGTGTTGCTTGCATTATATTAATAAATATTATTTTTCTATGATTTTTATCAAATTGTTTGAATAATATTGTGAACAATAGGTTCAATTGAAGCTTTTAGTTATGGCAATCCTAATAAATGAAAGAAATGGCAGATTATTTAACCAGTAGTTCCAAGCGCTAACAAGCGGTTTTTGAAATCCTCGACAAAGTTGAATAAACAGCTTCGAGTGGATCTATTGTCTACACAAATTACGATCTAACGATAAATTATGTGAAATAACAGTTTTGTAATATCAAAGTGAATATTTTATTGAAGTTTTGATATAACGTATTTGGATAGTGTGGACCTTTTTTATACTGGCAGTGAAACTTATCCTACCCGGAGGTACAGAGCGATCAACAAAAAATTCAAATTGAACAACGTTACAGATTTTTGATTATGTCTTTAAGGATTTTTATTTTCTAGGGCATGAGTGTCTAGAAATTGTCAACTGCTAGTTTGTAATCAATTAGTAATAGCTCATTAGTGCATGACAGCTGTATCGACAACTTTTAAAAGTAGACTAATTTCTTATGTAATTATCTTGAGCTATTACACTTCTAGCTTAGCCATTATTATAGTCCAAACAATGAATCGATTAAAGTTTACGTGTATGGAATAACCATTAGAGTCCGCCCTTAAGTGTAAACTTGCAAGACCACACAAACTGCTTGTGAAATTCCCTCAACAATATTCGAATGGGAAATTCAGTTTCCACAAAATAGTAAATAACAAGAACACATGTTGGAAAAGACAAGGGCTATTCTTGGATAGTCTGGCAATTAGTATTATTCTAAATTAGATCATTACCCAACACAGCTGCTGCAATTAATGTTCTTATGAATTTAGATACTTCAACGTTGTTTTTCTCTAAAGAAATTGGCAGTAAATATTAAAAACCATAAAGAAATCGGTTTGGATCATTTTTTTTATTTCATGATTATGAAACCGAAGTATAGTCATCTCACTCAGCTTAGACCTCACTGAATATTTTTGCGCTTTTAAGTTATCTCGCCTAACCGTTACTCAAAATAAATTACTTAAGCAAGCATCAGGTAGCGCCGTACTTATTCCTCATTGTATTCGTAGAAGCCTTTTATCCTACCTTCAAATGAAATAAATCTAAGTAAAAAAAGTATGTCTAAAATTTTTAATCTTAAAAGGGCTTTATTTTAGAAATACTGATTTTTCAGTGGGTAGACTGGAGTAATTTTTTTAAACTTATTTTATCAACAATTGTTGGTAGCTACATACTTTGTTCTCAAGCCTGCAATTTAGATAAAACATTCTTTTATAACATGACATTTTCTAATATATTTTTTTTTATTTAAGCGACTAAAATTTTGATATTTACTCTCTAATTACACTACAAAAACAAGTATAAATAAACATTGGACGTGTTTAACTACCACACATTTCAACTCTCTATTTATTGCTTTTTAAGGCAGATCTTATCAGCAAAACCGATTTAATTTCGAGTAATAAATAACAAATAATAAAATATTTATGTTAAGCTATTACTTCACGTATTGGCTGTTGATTTTGCAATCAGCTGCTTTAGTACCTTAACCACCAGTACTCAGGGACATCGAGATTTGTCTTAATTTACGATTATTGCCATTTTACACTTCTGCTGTAATTACTTGCTTATTTTAAACGTAATTTTATTGATAACACTTCTCGGCTGAGGTATTACAAGAGTAAATGTTTTCGTCAGATAATCCATTAAAAGGTTATTGAAGAGTCCAATTAAGATGTTTTTTTCCATGCTAATGAAGTCTCTGAAGATATTTATCGTTAATTATCGGTAGCCAAAAATAAAAATATTTAAAATATTTTGACTTCTTTCTTCAAGCATCAGATTTGAGTCACCATGCTTTTCAATGCATTATTTTTCGAGAAATGTTTTTAAATGTTTTGTCTCACATCTGATGTCAATAATCAATTTGTTCTGAGATAATTTATAATAATAAATTATCTAGATAATATTTTCAGTTTCTTTTTCTACAATTTTGTTGTTTATTTTAACAGAAGCTGGCACTAGGTCAACAAACATTACACATATTCGTCCTCTCTAATTTTTATTTTCTAATGTCTGACATAAAGTCATATTTATTTTATGTACATCATCTTGATCAGATTTAATACTTTACTTTTTTTGATCTTTTCACATTTCTTTCTTTAATATTTTTTGTTTCACCAGTTATTTTTCCTTTACAGCATTTTGGTTTTTTATACGTTTCTTTCTATCTTTTTTTATTTTTATTTATTAATTTTCGGTTATTTATTCTTGTCATTCAATTTTTTTTTAGTCTATTTGATTTTTTGCTTTTTGTCTTACTCAGCTCCATTTAATTATATTTTTTTTGCATTTTTTAATATGGGTTTTTCATAAAATTTTCTTTCATTGTCAAAATTTTTTCTTGTTTTTTTTTATTTTATTTTTTTGATATGTTTGTCATATATATCTGTGCTCACTTTGTTTATTTCTAACACCAATATTTCTTATAGAAGTTTTACACCGACAAATAAAATAAAGGAAATTTAGAAACTTCTCTTTCTTCGTTTGTTGTAGCCTAGTACAAAGTCAAATATTTTTTTCTCTAGATTCGCCTTAAATAACATAAGAAATAATAGAGCTAGTAAGTTTGAAACATACAATTTAAGCCCCAGAATCTTAAATTATAAAAAATAGAAAATGTAAAGAAAATAGTTTTTGGAAATAATCAACATTATTCAAAATAATGATGTTAGGCTTGAAGAAAAAACGAAACAATAATAAGCTTTAAAAAGTTTGAAGATCTATCTTATATCTAAATCCTTATTGCTTTAATAAAAAAATTTAACTATGTATTTTAAATCATATTATTAAGCTAAATTTAGAAATAAAAAGACACGATTTTAATAATAATACAATTTTTGTTTTGACAATAGCCTAATAAATGCTTTGTGATACATGTAAAAAAAATTAGTGATTATTTGATTCAGAGTTTATCTTTAATTTAGGGAAACAAATTAGAGCTGTTCCAGTACTCTATTGCAAAAAAAAACATCAATAATAAATATTTTTTTTGACCGCGGTAAGCATTGTATCATTCTACAACCAAGTAGAAGATACACAACAAGATTTACTAGAAAAAAATCTAGTTATCACGTTTCAATATATATAATAGTTTTGTGGGTCATAAGATTTTATTTTTGCAGCAACATGGTCTTACTTTGATTTGTCATTATTTTTGCGTATTTGTTTTATCTTCCTTTATTTCAAATCGTTTTATTTGTGTGTTTTTATTTTAATCTGAAAGTATATAAAAGCAAATGGAAACTACACCATACAACGTTTCTTGCATCCAACAGTTCTTCCTACCATCTTGTTACACGTTTTCTTGTTTATCTCTGTCTTGCATTGATAATTTCTCTATTCCATATAAGTTCTTTTCTGGCTACTTTTTTGCTTATGTTTTTGGTGTTTTTAACAGAATATTTTTATGTCATTGTTCCTCTTTCCCCTGGCATTTTTTTTGAACGTCTAATTTAATCTCTTGTCTTGTCTATTGTGTCTAAAATTGTTACTGATACAACTTCTATTTTCTAGCAAATGTTTACATTGCATTGTCTTTTTTCTTAAAAATTACTATATGGAATAAGTTTTTTTAAATACAAATTTGTATTTTTTCTCTGATTTTTATAAATTGTTTACTTTTTGTCTCTTTATGCGGGACCAAATTGTCATTTTCTACCGCAAATTATACCCATCTCTGTTTATGACAGTTTGATAGACAAAAGGTCAATTAATTCTTTTATTGCATAAGCGGACTCTCTTATTAAAGAGTGAAAAAGACTTTTTATCTAGGTATGAGAAAAAATAGTATAAACTCCACGGAAGAAAAGTAGAGTACCTGCACATTCAACCTTTGACTTTTTCTCGGTGCCTTTAAGCACTTTTCTACATAAGGGCTTAATGTACAATTTTTCCTTGGCACGTTTTTCTAATTTTTGCTTAAGAAAGTACCGGGTTGACTTTGATGCTTAACTTGCTCTTTTGATCTAAACTTTATGTTTGCTGAGCTCATCTTACAGCTATCTGGTAATTGCTTCTTACCATGGGTGGGTTTCTTTTGATTTTGCCTCTTTTGACATCTTCTACGGATCTAACAACTTTTGGCTTGTATCTTTTTTTACTATCGTTTAATTTCTCAGTTTTTCTCTACTGGAGCTTAAGCTAGATTTTACTAACTTAGATAGACTTCAGTGGGTTATTGTTGAGTGGCAAGGTTTTTAATTTGTTAAAACTTTAACACGTTTATGATGTAAATTAGAACTACATCTAGACAACCGTATAAATAGTTTGTTGTAAATCTTTCAGAATGTGCTATTGAAATAGTTATGGCGACCATATGTTTTCGTCCTCCTCCTTTGCCTCCAAATAAGAAATCTCAAAACATGTCAAATCGTTGTCGCAATAAGCAAAACAACGGCGGTGCTGGCGGACTATTATCGTCAACATATTTGAGTTTCCGTGATCCTGCCGACGATGAGATTATAACGGCTTGTGAAGAAATCGAACTTAAACCTCTAAAGTGCAAAAACTCGTTAAATAACAAAAAGTGTAAAAAAGTGTCGCATACCAACTCGTTAAGTAGATGCAAGGATTATAAAACAACCATGATCAGAAGTCATTCGGATGGTAATCTAAGCAAGAAAGAAACCATCGCTCCCATGACCATCAATCGGTACATTAAGGTACTGAGTGGAAGCTGGAAGAATTTGCTCAATTGTAAGTTATCTAATTAGGTATTGTAAGGTTGCAAAGCTATTTTTTTGACGCAAACTACTTAAGCTCACGAAGTAGCTTATACACGGTGGTCATTATATAACTGTCTGTGTAAATCTCTTAAACATACAATAGGTCCATTTTTTCATCTTAATTTAGATCAAGACAAAAATGTTTGTTGTTTCTGAGAGTCATGTTTTGATGAATAGCGGAAAGAATAGTTTTAATCGCTTTTCGAACATTGATTTTCAACTGCTGCACACAGTGTCATAAACCGACTTTTTAGAAATTTTCATGAGACGGATTGAAGGATTGGTGACAAAAAGGCACGACCAAATCGAAACATTAAACGTTCTGTAAATGTTTTTGTACTTATTTTGGCCTATGACAAGTTGCTACGTCCTGCTGAAACTACATGTTCTGTACGACAAGTTGTAAATTGTTGAAAACTTTAGTATTAGATTCAATAACAGTAAGGTAAGAAGATCACAGTATGTATACAGTAGAAACCCGATATTCACTTGCAACGTCTTTTCAGCAGTGAGGTTTGATGACACTTCTACACCAAACTGTGTCTTGACGGGAATTGGCAAAAGCTTGTTTGTTGGCTTATTTAGTTACCATTATTGCGTCACTGTTTTGCTTGCAACATTTTTAGTCTGGAGACTGCAGCTCTAGGGTAAACTTAATTTTGTATGTCTCCAAGTCGTTTTCTAAACTAGTTATTTACAATGTGCGACCAAAGTCTAGTTCTTAGTCTTCTCCAGTCGAGACATAGAGGTGCTTCCTTAGCGGCACTTACTCTTTCTCTTCTTGTCAAGGATGACTTGCGAAACATTATCGTATGAATCCACTTACAATGAGACAATCAAAATAGCAATAACCATCTATTTTGAATTTTTATCTCAAATCAAGTACGAGCATAGCCTATGCTTTCACAGAAGACACATAGAAAGTATCACCAGGACCGCTTAGACAACCTTACTGATTACAGCTAAGACAGTATTATTTGGCGCATCTGGCTTAGAATCTATATTTCTTGGGACCCTAAAATGAGTTTTGAAAAAGCATATAGTATGCGAAGCTTAGGCACAGTGCATTGAAGATGCATTAGCTATTGCTGCATACCTACAGTAGTTGAAATATTTTTAAATCAAATTTCTAGCATTCTTTGCAATTAACAAAAGACTACTTTTTGCCTCCTTCTTGTCTAGATACTCGGGGTTGATTTCTGCAATGGATACATTGCAAAAATGTATCACAATGGCTAAAGGTACCTGCTCAAAAGAACGACAAACAGATATCTGCAGAAACGGCGTTTTGAAAATGCGACACTTAGTAATTTTCCTGTGAAAAAAGAATTGAATAGTGAGAAGAGAGTTGAGTCTTGTGAAACACTTGTATTCAATACACGCTCGGTGGAAAGGTTGTTTAAGACCATGTCTTGAAATTTGCGGTTGATGAAAAAGAATGAATTAACTTTACGGCCAGACAATGTCAAACTCTTTGAACTTGAAGCCAGCTGAGAAATGCTCTGTCAAACAACTGGGTTTTTGTTCCAACGATTTGGAAGAAAACCTGACTGCACATGAGGCAGTAGATTAATATCCAAGAAGCTTTGTGTCAGGCGACATTGGATTATTCTTTTGGAAATCTTCCTAATTGAGTATAAATGATTGATCGTTGGACAGCTCTTTAGAATTTTAGGATCTTTTCTTGGTTTTTGGAAAAAAATGAGGTTCGCAGATTACCATCAACTTTGGAAAGATTGAAAAATAAAATGAGGTTGATGATGGTTCTAAACAATTGCGCCGGCTGGAAGATTTTTCAAAGCTTAATAGCTTGTACCTGGTATGGTGTACTATTGAAATGAAGATATTTTTGATACTGTTTTCTTGATAGAAGCAAAAATGTGAAAACATTATTTTTGAAAACTGCTCTCAACACTAGTACAACACATGTACTTTTGCTCATCTCTTCTTTCTGCTACCAGAACAATTAGAATGTTTCTTCAGAAGCAATCATAAAATCTGGCCGGTGAGAATGTTTCTTCAGAAGCAATCATTAGATCTGGCCGGTCACTTAAACCGCCACTTTGCTGGTTGGGTAATCTTTAGGGTAATGCTACCGCCAAGTTTGAGGATATCTTAAGTTTACTTTGGCGACACAAAAAATTGATTGTGAGAAAATAACCTCCAGTTAACACTTTGCATTGAAATTTCAAATAGCTAATTTCAAAACATGAAATTTTCAATTTTCTCAATCATTATTCAAACACAGATTAATGATGTATGGCGATGTCTGTGTGTGGGTTGTTTTACTTAGTATTCTTTTCTTGTTTGCTGTAGGTTTTAACAGTTCTTCGTAGAACATTTAGCGAGTGTAAGTAAGAAATTTCACAAGTTGTTTTCCCATTAGTCAACAACTGCTCGTCTTTATTAAACTTGTGCAGGAAGTCCTATTGTTGCAGAAACTGCATTGCAGATGCGATTATGTGCAGTTGATTTATATTCTACATTGCTTTATTATATTACTGCATAGATTATGCGTAATTTATAGAGTTAAATCAATAATGGCCTGACGTAGGTTTGAAGTGTAACCAATTAGTTAAAAAAGGGAAATTTGGATGTTCAGAGGCTAAAATATTCAATAGTGTAAGTTTGCGTCTCAAAGTTAACATGTGCTAATTTTAATTTAAGCATAACCGAGAATCATTTGTATACTTTAATATAGCAAGAACTAAAGTACGAGTAGTTTTTGCATTAGTAATTTGCATCTTTTTTATGTTTTTAGGGTTTTTCATTGTTTAGGTTGGTAAAAATAAATAAACCTCAACTAGTAAATGCGTAAAAAAGTTAACTGCTTGCAAGGTTTGTTAGCTATAATGTGTGTTCTAATATTTGTTCTTTTTTTGTTTTAGGTAAGTGTCACATCGGAGTCAAAAGTTATTGGGGTTTGTGTGGTAAGTTCTTTAGAATATGATAAAAAATTGACAGTTTTTTAGCAAATGCCAACTTGAAAAATTAATCTACATTAACGGTCAATCAAGTATCAATCCAACACACCTAATTTCTTGTTGAGACCGTCGGTCAATTGGCGTATAAATTTTCTTGTACATTAAATTAATACTTAATTGCTTGAAGGTTCAATTACTTGTCTTAGTTTTAACATGTTGTAGTTAACTGTCAACGTTATGGTTAAAGAATGTTGCTAAAACACGTACCAGTATTGAAATTTGCATTCATAACATATCCATAAGTCATTTTTTAAAGTTTTAGACAAAGCGTTCCCGAAAATACCTCAAGGGCTTGTAGTGTATTATGGCAGTGGGACCCAAAACAGCAGGTAGTTGTTAAATAATTACACTGACGTCAATAAATTACCTTTTCTCTGCTACAACATGTGAAAATTCTAACACTTGGAGTGTTAAATATTTATGGCTTTGTGGTTACATTCTTTATGGGAACGTGTCATATAAGCTGGCCATATTTCTTTTCTAAATCGAAAAAGTTCTTTTAGATCTTTTGTTCTTTCTTAATACCCACTAATTTGCCGCAAGAGAGTGGACAATGCAATAGATACGACGACAATAGATTCTAATCTAAAAGAAAATCTAGTTGTGTTTTATGGGCGTTATAAGACGTTTAAGTATAGCTGCAGTTTTATAGGCGTTAAATGGTTGTTTAAGTCTCAAAACAGTAAAAAAGGCTTTTAAGGTATCTTATAACGCAGTTTTTTTGGTAATTGCGTCTTTTTATAATAGTAAGAAAGAAGTCGGATCGAAGGATTTTGACATTTATTGACATATCAGGAAAGGAAACAAAACTCAAAAAAACTAGAAGAGGAAATACTTTAAAAAAGTAACACTTTAAGATGTACGCTGATGTTCTAGAGTTTTGCTAGAGAATTATGATTTTTTAACATTCTGAAATCAGCATAGGTAATGTTCGAAAGAGTAGTTTTAAGAAAAATAGTTGTTCAAAATTTGGAAAAATGGTTTTAATAAAAGTGGTTCTTATTTTGTGACGCAGGGTTACCAAATTGCAGCTTTTAGAGAAATAGTGGCAGTGTTTAAAGAAACCCTGAAAGTGGTCGACCTAAAGTTTTTGCTTAGGAAAATATTGCGACTGTTCAACATCGAATGGAAGACAAACTTTAATTATCTGTCGCAGCAGACTGAGCTATCACTTTCAACTTTTTAATGAATTGGTCGCTCTTGGGTTGTACTCTTACACAGTCTAGGGTTAACAAGATTTGCTACCACCTGATTACAATAAAGGTGACTTTTGCAATTGGTTTAATCATTGGTGTGACACATTGCCGTACTTTTTATACAGAAGACGCATGGTTCTATCTATCTGGCTTTATAAATTCTCAAAAAATGAGAATTTGGAGAACAGTTAATCTACATTTCTTTTGTAAAAGACTACCGCATTCTCTAAAAATTTAAGTACGACTTGGAAGAAGATTGATTAGATCCAAATTTGTTGAAGGTTTAGTAACAGCTGAAAGATACTGTAACAAGGTCCTTCATGTTTCATCAATCGACTCTACAATTATAAAACAGCTCATGAATGTTTTGAACAAGACGAGTAGAGTCTTTGCATTATTTGCGGCAATTTTATTGACGATAGGTCAATAACGTTCAAAGAACTTGTTTACGTAATTGATGATTTTAACACAAGACATAGAGAAGAACGTAAGCGAGTTGCCTCTGAGACATTGGTGCGTGTTTTTGACAACACGGAGAGATGTGTTACAATGTGCATCCAATTTCAAGACTACTATTTTCAACATTTGCTGCAGAACAATTTCAAAAACATTTGTGTTGTTTGTTTATCTCTTTACTGCTATTATGGTTATCACGTTACATGCTTTAATCACAGATTAATTCTTTAATCATGTTGTGTAGATTTGTGGCTAGTAATCTATCGTTACTTTACCTATTTTGGAATTAATGATAATGGATTGTTTGGTGGCTTAACCCGGAGGTGCTGAAACGAATATCTAAAAAGTAGTAGTTGCCCACGACGTCGATGGTAAGAGTCACCAGAGATCTGTCATAAAAATGTGATTTTGTGACAGCTCGTTCAAAACAAATTTACGCCTAATACTGAAATTAGGCTATAAGTTTTCAATGCTTTTGTTTTTATAGCCTTGACTGGAAGTTTTCTGAAACATATGGTAAATATTGTGGATATTTTACTCTATAAAGGATATACGCCGCTCTGAAAAAGCTTTCTGGATCTTTTCTATGAGGTGTATTTTTTGCATCTATATTATTCTTTATCTTCATCTTTTGTTTTTGCTGCTTGTCTTATTTTCTATCATTGCATAATTTATTGTTGGTGTCACTTGTATCTATAGATGTTCTCTAGATTTTTTCTATTACATCTCGTCTGTATTGGTTTTCTTATATTTTATTTGCTCTTATCATTGTTTTTTGTTTTCTGTATACTGAGTTTCTGTTACTTTTTTTTTGTCATAGTAATGTTTTCTGCTGCATACGTCACTTTATTGGTCTTATTATGGTTTTATATATATAATATATATATATTTCAATTTAGTATTTTTGCTCAAAACTGCTTAAAGTAATTTTGCTTAAAAATATATTTTTTTATCTGTATTAGAAAATGTTGATCTTTATGGCTTTGCAAGCTGGCATGTGCTTGCTTAAAGAGCAACGTGGACTCCTGGTCTCATTATAAGAAGGGTGGTACTGTTAAAGTGTAGCGACGTAAATACTAAATTTTGAAACTATTTATAAGTGTATGCATCTTAGAATCCTGAAGAAAATTGTTTAATTTTTCAATCATTTTTTAGCTGTCATAATTTAAGTCTGTCTGGATAAGTTTCTATTTTGACATCACTTTTTGTAGGATGATGTACCATTTTGCAAACAACTGGGAAAAATTTAAGCCTTCAACTTTGTCCATTTATGGTAATTTTTCTTTCCTGATTATCAAAATCGTGTCAGTTTATGGCAACAAAAGCGATTCAAAACAATCTCATGTGAGTTATTAAAATCAAAGTTCATTATGCGGTTTTTGTTGAAAGTAAACCATTTGCGCATAGATTTCAAGAAATCGAGATCAATAATCATTAAATTGCAATAATAATAATATGTACCACAATGACCTTTCTTCTAGGCCAGTATAAGTGATTATCTCTTGAAAAATTGGGGCACAAGTAGCAAAACGTCGGAACAACCTAAAATTAAATAGGCGTGGTTCATGTGACGGAAGCCTTTCAGGATTTTGCGTCATTAATTTTTGGATAATTTTAGGCTTGCATCTAGACGACCGTAGAGTACATGTACAACAGGTCATCAGCTTTGTGGTTTGTGGTATTTAACTAAATGAACTGAGATGGAGAAGATAAGTGCAAATGGAGAGTTTTTTTTTCGGTTCAAGTTAGAAATGTTGCAAAGGTCATTGTCATTGAACTCGGAATATGCACACCATGTTTGAGGATGTTGGAGATTAAGGTTTTTTGTTTGGAATTTGGGAAGCTGGTAGTAATGAGTCTAAAGTAAGAAATTATTATAGCTCAAATATTTGGATCAGCTGTAAATTTGGTATTTTTAGGCAATTTTAGACCAAACGACGACGAGCATAATCTAAATAACAGAACAACAAGATTATAGATTGATAGAAACGTTTTTTGTAATCAAAAATGTTATATGATTTCAATTTGTGGAAAAGCAACAATAATGAATGTCATCTGTCAAATTATTCCACGAATAGTGTTATTTACCACAGCAAATGTTACTATTCTATTTGTCTAATTTTAACGAACATATTACCGCTCTGTTGAATCTCACTGTAACAGTTAAACTTTAAGCTGAGTTTGGTTTTTATTGTCAATTGGTCTGGTCTTAGAACATTATAAATTAGCTTTCAATTATTAATAGATTTTTACCTGCAAGTTTCAATTTTTTTAACAGATATGACTAGGCTAAATTTCTAAAATGCTATATGATAATCTAACTTGTATACAGTATATCATCATTATACTATAAACCAAGTTAGTAAATTTAATATTAGTAACCACTAATCGATAATGGTGAAACTATTTTATAATGGAAATTAAGTTGGTATTTGTAACAGTCGGCTTCATTATGCTTCTGTTGCTGACACACATTGTTATTGCTATTGGTAAGAGTATATTATACAGTTGTTTTTTACAATTCATTGTTTATTGTAAACTGTAACTGGTTGTTTGAAACGTTTACGTTTACATTGTCACACATTGTAACTCCTAAAAGTAAATGTGTACTATATAATTGTGTTACAATTTTATTGTTTACTGTAAACTGTCACTGGTTGTTTCAAACCTTATATCGGTTACATTAAATGTATAAGTGAGACCTATCATCTTTATAATATCTACCAAGGTAGTAACTTAACTAATAACAGTTATTAATGAAGCTGTTTTATGGTGGGAGTTGTTATAAGTAATATGTTAGCACTTTGATGTTAACAGTTATTCTCATTGTGCTCAAATTGCTGTCACCAGAGACTTTAATATAACTAGACTGGCTGTATGGGCAAGGAAGTGAAACCGTGCAGTCGCCATGTCGCATATAACCAAAGTGGCGCGAAATTCAAATTACCGAGTAAAAAATTTACCAACAAAACTACTGATTTTTTAACAACTTGTGCAATATACCTACGTACATGTATTAATTAATAAATAAAACAGCATTTGCTAAGACATTAATTTATTGTCCTTCAAACAGGACTAATTTATTAAATTTTTGACGACAGTTGACACCCCTTATTTTGTCTGAATATAAAGCACAGGCATGCCGAATTCGTAGATTCGTATATTTTTTTATAATTATTTTTAATAAACTGTCAAAATGACATTCCTTAATATTACTTTCAAATAAATGTTCATATTTGTGAAAATAATGGAAATCAATATTTCGCATAACTAGACTAGAAAATATTTTTGTTGCAAGATTTGTATAATTTTTGATAGGTAATAGTCCTTTTATTACTTTTTCCGTAGTTAAACAAATTTTCGACAAAAATGATGAAGGAATTGTTAAACTATCTTCCCTGTACCTTTTTACAACAATCAAACCGTTTTTTTTGTGATTTTGGTGCATGGTATCTCTATCTAATAATAAGTCAGCACATTCTTCACAGTTTAACTCGTCGTTTTTTTTCCTCAGAAAATCCACGAGTTGAAAAATCAAAACATAGTTTTGACAATTTGGGTGAAGGGGGTGGAGTCTGCAAATGCATAAATATATATTTTTCTTGCTCCTCCCGCCGAAAGTACGGTCTTCCGGGCCGCAGTTCACTCCAGAAAGAAGGACTTTTGTGGCCGGCTCGAGGTACGAGGCGTTCTCACTAGAGTGCGCTGTTTCGTATGCGCAACGTCCAGAAAGAAGGACTTTTGTGGACGGCTCGAGGTACGAGGCGTTCTCACTAGAGTGCACTGTTTCGTATGCGCAACGATAAGAAATTTCGATACAGAGGCTAAAATAATTGTTCGAAGTGAAGCTACTCCAAAAAAATCTGGTGATCGTTATCTTTTGGTTTATAATACTTATAAAAAGTGGCGAGAGGATAATAAAAGTTCATTGTCCTCCTCAGAAGAAAACAATTTAATTGTTTGATAAGAAAAAATGTACTATTGAATTCATTTTATATGAATTATGATTATTTTTTTAATTATAATATTTAAAGTTAAATAATACAATAAAGTTTGCATGTATTTGTTAGTTTTTGAAAATTTGTAATTGTCAATGCCATTTTATCAATTTTTCATTTTAGTTATTAATATATTTTTTTTTGAATGCCCGCCCCGACCAGCAAAAACTTCGGCTTCGCCTCAGTTTTGCAAAAGTCGGGCGGGCCCGCCCCCTCTACCCCACCTCGGCTTCGCCTCGGAACGTGCTACTACTTTAATATAAATTATTTTAATTAACTTTCGGCGTAGGATCAAGAAAAATAGTATACAACCCACGACCATAAAGTTGGATAACCTGGCAGATGTGATAGAAGAGCCTCGGCTTCGCCTCGGCACTTCTATCACATCGGCCAGGAAATCCAACTTTCTGGCCTAGGGTCGTAATATACTATGAACAATATTTCATGAGTCAGTCAAAATCTAACCTTGCATATAGCTGTAAAAGGTACAGCATTTTCTTTCAATATTCTCTTTTCAGTGTGTTGCTTGAAATCTTTAGCATGGAAGTGTTTCGAGCAAACGACAGTTGTGTGCGAATATTTCCTAATATTCAAAATGTGAAGCCATCTACTTAATAAGCTAGTGTTTTTTAAAGGTAATCTAAAATGTTTTATATTAATATGAGCAACAAAACACCCAATAAATGTTTACCGATGAAAAGAAATATTTTTGGCTCTACTAGTGCACTGAACACTATAACGCGAACGTACAGCACAGGTTGCCGGCATTTTATTAGTTTTTAAAGTCTCACGATCAATATTTATCAACAAAAACCACTATAAACACAAACGAACTATCGCTGTCACGCTATCAAAAATAACCTAAAAATTAGGTTATGTTTGAACTAAGTGACAAGTGACATAAAAGTTAGAGCAATGGCAGCATTTCCTGTTCAGACTGCTGCTTCACCAAATTTCACTAGATTTGCACTATACAGCCAGTCTAGTTATATTAAAGTCTCTGGCTGTCACACATTGCTACAGCTACTGGTAAATGTGTACTGTATAGTTGCTCTTCATAATTTCATTGTTTACTTTATATTGTAAACTATAACTGGTTGTTTTATATCACAAACCCCTCTATATTGGTGCTAGAAAATTGAAAATTGGGAACAGGGTCAAATCTGTTGAGAATATTGAAAGTTTTCGTATTCGATCTATCAGTGTTATTTTCGGCTGTTTGTAGCGCTAAATTTGATGATTAATGTCAGAATGTGTTGTTTATAAAACAGTTTAAATCACCTATGGGAGGCAAAGCAGGAAGCCGATTCATTTTCATGTAAACACAAGGGACTAATCCTGTTATACACGAATGGATCTTCATCAAAATATGAGGTCAAACTCCCGGTTCGGACACAACTCCATTCCATTAACATTAATTAGTTCATGCATAAAATAGGCTTGATTCCCACGAAATTGATAAGGATTTTGCATATAGCCATCGATACGATTCAATAAGCATTAAACCTTCGTAAACTTATGTCGATTTAATTAGGTTGGTTGTCGGTGATGACATTACAGCAACGGTAATTAACAGTCAGCAAGAAAACAAGAAAAAGTCGCATTAAAATAACATAAATTTGAAGTGGTTTAGTTGCGGAAGAGTGGACGATGTTTCATTACATTACATGCTTAGTTTGGTCTACAGCTAAGATAAACAAACTCTTTACTTCTATGTATATTCAAAAGGCACATCTGGCCATAAGGTCAACTCCTTCAAACGATTGTGAAGTAACTCAGCATCAATCGCAGAGTCACAATTGTGGTCAGTTGAAAGAAATCATATAGTCGGTAATTGTTTCGATTGTCTCAACTTTGGTGGCTTTCTACGCTACGGCAAACGATGATAGAGCAATAAAAATTCAAGATTCAGATAATGGCTTCTTTGGCTAAGATAATTATGAAATTATCAAAAAAACACACGGTAGCAAACGCTTCTAAGTTGATAGTTCCAGCTTCGAACTAACTCAAGAACAAACAGTCTTGAGGTGACGTGTAGGAGGACAGAGAGTTTTGCCCAGACGACAACTCTAACACAAATTAACCTGCCGCAGCAGTTTACCTACAATTTGATTTAAGAAAAATCTACAGTTTCAGCTAATATAATTCTCTAACATTTATCTCATTCAAATCCCTATAATTGCTTTTCACTTCTCTTCTCTCAAATCTTTCTTGTTAAAATTTTTAAAAATGAGGATACAGGCCGTGTTGATTGGTGAATTGCCACCAGGAAATTCACGAAACTTTTTTATGCTTAGGTTAATTTTTTGACTGTTTCATTGGGGATTATGTCGCTTTGAATAATTTAATTTGAATTTCTACAAACTAATTTATTAATCAAATGGAAAGTTATGAACAAAGAGGCAGACAGAGGAAAAAAGAGAGAAAAGAATACTATGAAGGAAAAGGGCTTAGTGTAAAGATGTAAAGTGTAAGAGATGAGAAAAAAAGAGAAGCGAGGCAATGGGTGAATGGAAAAATGAAAGTCAGATATGAAACAGAGAAATTATAAAGAGTAAATACAATGGAAAATAGAAGAGATTAATTATAGAAGAGCTATCTAAAAGGTGAAAATGAATGAGAGAGAAGAAAATGATTTCAAGATTTAGATGTGGGAATGAAGAGAGAGAAAAAAATGCAGGATATGTGGAAGAGAGAGAGAGAAACATTGGAGAATGTTCCGATAAATGTCAAAAAAATTAGTGACATTTTAATTATAATTTCAGTTCTATTATTATTATTATTATTATTTTAATTTTATTTGGACTTCAATTGAGGGAAACTAATTAAGAAAAACATTGTTGCTAATTACGTAAACTTTTTTTTGCCTGGACTAAGCATCGGATCATTCCATAAATAAATAAATGATGCACGAAAAATTGGATTATAATTTTGCCACGGTAATCACGGTTACTCTATATAATTTTTCACGTTATGATAAAACATAGTAACTAATCTAGGCTTACGTTGTAAGCTTTGGTTCTCTTTCTGTTTTGCATAAACACAGTGAAATAAGCTTGACCAGTTTGCTCTTGTGAAAAAAAAAGTTATCACCGACCCTACTCAGATGCTAACCAAGCCATTTTTTACCTCACTGTTATGTTTGATACTTTACAAACCTCGTATACAATTAGAGTGAACACGATATATTTTATGGCCTAGTAGGAAAATAAAAAAAAACACTACTATGGCTGTATCTTTTTTTATCGACACGGTGTTTTGGATCAACTTTTTATTTTTAGAACTCATTTACATCATTAACATGTTTTCTATCAGAAGATTGTGTTGAAAGAGATTACAGATGAATCATCTAGACAAACATCATCACATAATAGCGGTTTCAAATTCGTTAGCTCTTGTCAGTTGCACATAATGACTAAATGGCTTATGCTTGTGGCGTAAAACAAGGTCTTACGCCATAATGTGTTTGAGACTTTTTATAGGTTAACTACTGCTTAAAACAGCTAAATGCCCACATTTTGTCTTAGAAACCAACTCGAACTGGCGCATGCGCATTTTTTTCCACATTAAGGGTATTCGTTGTTTGACTCCTGGGCTATTTCCATGTATTATAGTCCGGCTAACGATATTCTGCTTTTATGGCTTTAGTCAGCAATTGGTATTTTTTAATTTTTACAACATCCAGCCGCAGTTGCAATAATAGTTATTTGTTTTACAAGCGTTGAAAATCGTTGAAAAATTTTTTTATGCCAGTGTTTTACACGAGGTTACTTGGTAGGCTTTTGGCACGTGTATCACAAAACCGTACTTTAATTTACACTAATAGACGCTTTGGGAAAAACTTTATATACACGTTAGAAGCATGTTTGGAATTCAAAGCTTGTTTTCTTAGAAATTTGTCACCTATTTTAACATAAACGTAAACATTCGGGGCTATTACAAAATTTTATAAACTATTAGCAAAGTTTCTACAAACAGGCGCTACCAACCTCTCGCCAACTAAGGTTACTAAACTCATCATGTTCCCAGGAGCTGATATTGTCTAATAACTTTTTTATCTTTCAGTTTTTTTAGCAGTCTTGCCACTTGTTGAAATCAGTGACTTCTACACCTTGCATCATTAGCGGGTATCAACAAAAAACAACCTTTTCAAAGTGAAAATAACATTTTAGTCCTTCTTGATAAGCCTAATTATGACATTAACATTTATATAATGCACGAATAACTTACAAGAACGGTTTATCACGTCAATCTCGATTCATCTCGTAAAAGCTTTTTAATTAAGTTTGGGAGTCTTAGCGCAAGCAACCTACACTCAATTTACATTCTTCTTATTCCAGATTGCGTATTGAAATGGCGTCTTTTTTTGAAAAAATCAAAACAGTTTTAGTAGCTTGCGGCTGTTAGATGTTGCTTTTTTTTCTTCAAAAGGAAACACAAACGACGTGGAAAAAAGAATTTTAATTAAGCGTTTGTAGGCGAATGATCCAAATTGGAGAAGCTTTCGTAATCACTCCGCAACATTTTTAAATTTTTGCCCTGCAATTATAAAATAATTAGAATTGAGATCGTGACAGACGTGTACCGGGTGATCCACAGTTATTTAGATAAGGGAAGGCTATAAATAACAGAATCTGACTCTTAGCTTTATTTAACGCATTTGGTTTGGCATTTTTGTTTCTTGTGTTATATGATGTCAAACTAACAGCACTGAATCCTAAGATTCTGATTTTGTTTTCTGCAGCTTCCTTTTGTCAAAAATTGTGGATCACACGGTATTTGCTGCTATAGCTTGCTTATACATTTATAAATTAAACGAAAACAAACTCTGCTGACGTGGTTGTGTTTTCTGAACAGTCCATAGCGACCATCTAGGATGTTAAATTTTACGACTTTACTTAAGCTTATCAAATCTATTTATTGGGGGCTGACCGCTGACCCCGGAGCTGGAGTATTTGCAGACTATATAATAAAAATTTTAATAGAAACTAACAAGCTTTTTCAACCCTTGAAATACTTTAGGGTTTCTTTTATTCAAATTCAGGGACCAAATTTATTACTTATTTTATCTGTATAATTTTTTTTTGGTTTAAATACATCATGCTTATAGTTTTTTTAGCTAAAATTGGTATAAAATCTGTCATCAAAATAAAGTTATTGATGAGTCTACAAACACCCCTCTATCATAATGTCAAACAATAATTATATAGCGGTTTTGAAACTGGTTTCGCCCATCGTTCACCCATAATTTATTCGTTTTGATTTAAACACCAACCCCAACAACAAGTCATTGGAATTTCCGGACATCGTAGACGGAAATCTTCAGATTGGAGATACCAATTCAGTAGAAACTTGAAATCACTTTCAATCATTCCTCGAAACATTAGTAAAGATTAGAGAATCACTTTGTATAACAAAGACCAATAAATCAGTCATTTCTTGAAACTCAATCAGCAGAGCTTTTTTATGGCTTGTCTGGGTACTTACCTACTCTGCCATAAATTTAGGTTTTTTAATGATCCAGCAAATATACAGAAAAAAAGAGCTGGGTCTAAAACTTCGGATTTCATATGAATATGGCCTTTCTAGAGTATTCAAAATGGAAAAAAAAACTATATAATAAAAATTATGATCTGATTTTATGTGTATTATCTATTTGATTATGGAATGTTGCCATGCTTATCACAGTCAAAAAAAGAGGTGAAAGTTTTTTGTAAATGGAGTACTAGAGCAGCCCTAATTGGTTTCTTTCAGTTGAAAACAAGGTGCAATTGAAATAAGAATGGAAAAACTATGATACGATTAAAATTAAATGTCACTAAATTGGTTGATATTAGAAAATTAGATTGTTTTTATATTTCTAGATCAGGGTTCTATCAACTGACGGAATTTGCTCTCAAATCTCAACCGCATTTGTAACAAACCTCAACCGAAGTGTAACTGTCGAATTTTTGATAACAATTAAATACAGCATTTTTGCTTACATTTTTTGGTTTTTAATGAAAATATGAATAGATTTCTGCCATTTCATAAAGTAAGATCGACTTTTTTCTTATTTTTGATATTTTCAGTTAAATATTGTATAACTTCTCAACTTGTCATATTTTTAGAATAATAAAATGGTTTTTTTATATATTTGTGATAATCGTATAAATTAGTATCATATTTAAGATTGTTACTATTTTAAAACAAATACAGTGTTTGTCTAAATAAGGTGCTCAAAATTTGAATAAAGCTTTTGAATAACCAAAAAAGATATATTGCAATGTATGTCATTGATATAATGTTTGAGACAAAAGGCGCTAACTTGATAACTTAATTGTTCAATCAGCGATACCTACACTTTATATTTCAAATTGTATTTATTAACACTCACTTCACCGAACAAAAAAAATGAAAAAGAAAATAATGTTAAATAAAAAGGGTTAGATAATATAGAATATTAAAATGAAAACTAAAGGAATAAAAAATAAAATAGCAAACAAAGCGAATAAAAATGCAGCGGAAGGATAAAATAGAGCAAGTAATAGTTGAATAGAGGAAATGTTGAAAGAGATAGATAATTGAATTATAATTTAAAGAAATAGAAAAGAAAAGTTGTACAACTTTGTTGATGAGGTAGAATTTGATAATAGAAGAGAACAAAAATTGGAAATGCGGAGAGAAAAAACTAAATGCGGGGCAAGACAAAAACAAAAAATTAAGTACTTTTTTAATTTTATTTCCAATCTTTTTATTTCATTGCCTTGCTAGATGCTCAAACTGCCCTCCATCTCTTGCTTAGCAATTAGTTAATTGTTGATAAAAATTTGAGATTTAATTCTTGAGAGAGTTTTGGATGAAAAAAATTCTCAGACGAAAGATTGACATTATTTCTTCAAAAATCTAAATTTGTCTAGAAAAATAGGGGTTGCTATTTCAAATTTCAAATTTACCTCCATTCCATCTCTTGTAAAGCGGTGTGGGAGTGAGAAATGGTTTAGTTACCAAAGAGTTTGTAATAACTTGTAATCAACCAAGCATCTTTTGTACAAGTTTTTTTTTTTGAAAACCGTTTTCAGGAGATATATCAACCCGCTGCCGGACTTTTGACGCATTCGGATAATTGGGTTAGTTTTAATATAAATTTTATTAAATACAATCGGTTTATGGGGGTTAACATACTAGAGGGAGGACTATTTATTACAGCACACTTGATATAGTGACCACTTATGAAAAATAAAAATTATTTAAGCCACTCTTTTCTAATCATTTTTATTTATTATATTTTATGGGCTATAACAATTATAATAAATTATGGGCTACCAATTACGTAGGTAGTATTTATAAGACTCAATTAATTGAATATCATATCCTCACGCTCACAATTTTAATTAATACTATAATCATCAAATGAGGGAGTAAGCAATAAAATGTACAAGCAACAGATGATACAATAATTAATCAAAATTCAATCGTTTGATGAAAACTAAAATTTGGATAAAATCTATTTTTATATCGGCTGACCAATGAGGTAAGAACCCGTGATTACATTCAGCAACAAGGAAAAATAAAAAACAAGCTGAAAATAATCAGAAAATCAGCTTTGATTCGTGTCGTTCATTTCGAATTGTTTATCGTACGTAAATTACATTTTTTCATGCTTTTCACGAAATTCTTTCGCAAAAATCTGGCGTTTTTCAAAGCATTCAAGCTCTGAAAATCCTCGTTTGAGAATCGTTTCCGCATGTACAACGCGGATCTGATTGTATGAGATCTGTTCAGCATCTTCAACGGCTGGTTTATTTTTTGTTGTAGACAAAAAGTGGCTGTAGTAGCAAACTCATTACGTCACCTAAAACGCGTTTTGTCTCTTCTTCCAGTTAGTTTAAGTGACACGAACAGTGCTGAAGCTTCTGGAAAGCCGCCGCCAAATCCGGACTTTCAGTGCCACGATCGGCGAGTTTAATCGCGGGATTTACGAAAACGATGATTAATGGACGTGAAGGTAACTTATATTCCTTTTACCGTCTTGCCCAACCTTGTAATAATGTACAAGAAAAAAGCTCGAGATGATGCTTGCATGCCCGGATTGACATATGATGCTAATGCTCTCGAAAATGCGGTTTTTTTTACGGATTTTAATGTAGTGTCATCACAGCTGTGGGTCTCGTCTTTCATTATCTTCATTTGCTTTTAGGTTTTTTATAATTTTCTGGATCCTTGATTTCAGTTTCAGCGTACAAGAGACCAATTTTAATGAAAAAATTTGAATTTCATCAACTTCTAAAATATTCACCACTCGAGAGATTTAAACTTTATCTTGCGAAGTTTTTTGACGTTTTGGATAATTTTTGGTTTTATGTTGCTATGAATTAGGTGGTTTTCTATTTACAAGTTTTTTTGGTCTAGCTCAAGATGGCATATCTCCAGAGGAAATATGTAACTTTTAAAAGATAGAGACAAGGAATAAATAGTGAAACGTCAGTTGTTTAGAACGACACAATTTAAAAATCAAAGAGAACGTCAAAGCGACTTTCACATAGTATTCAAAAAGTTGAGAATAACGCAAACATTTTTTGGTTTCACACTCTGAACTATTGGGTCGCGTTGTAATTTCTTTCCAATCATTTAATTTAATTTTACTAATATTGTAGTTTTGATCTAATCATCAAAAAAAAATTTGATGTGTTATAAACTTGAAACGTGACAAATACTAATACAAAAGTAAAACTTGAGCAGTGGAAATAAAGTTGAATAAAAGATGTCACAACAATGTACAAAATTTGAAATGAAAACATACAAGTAGAACTAGGGATAAAGGGATAAAGAAAATTTGTAAAACTAAAGGTTTAGGAAAAAATAAAAGAGGGCGACTAAGAAAAAACAAGAAAAAGTTGTACATCAAGAGAGGCATCGAGCAAAGCCAAAACCACGGAAGAATGGAAGAAGTTTTTTGTTTTCTTTAGCCTGAAAATTTGGTAATACCAAACAATTGAAAATATGTCTGCAGATATCTGGCTACAGTAAGCAGCCTATTTTATGCCTTTTGAGTAATTTCATTTAGGCTTGGTGTCTTACCTAATTTACTTGTGTCAGTTGCTTCAGCAAGTTCAATTGTTAAAGCCTTGGTTTAAGATTCACTTTTCTTGTATTAGATCTAATTGGAAATCACAAACTTCTGTGATGGTGTTCCTCTATCATTTTTGAAAACCATGTTAAAAACATGGCCCAACCATGGAAAAGTTATGGTGAAAACCATGTTTTTGCATGTTTTGTTTTCGGAACGAGTTTTCTGAATTTTCATCAAGATAAAGTGAGAATTTTACATTTCGAGAAAATGAGGCGAAGGATATCTTCTTCATGGCGCCAGACAATAAAACCGTTGGTCTTATGTATTATAAGAAGTTGTTAACACTTCCAATAAAATGGTATTAATAGATTTGATAAATAGTTCTCGAGAATTGGATAAATACAATATGTAGAAAAGTTTGTTGGTTTAATTTATTTAAATTTAAGTTTCAATCTAGAATCAAATAGGTATGTCAATATCTTTTATGAATGACAAAAAAGGTAAACGCCACCTTACGCAACTATAATTTATACAAACTCTACGATTCCATTCAAGATATATCCTACAAAGACATGTAACATTGACATTTCTCTGCACTCCCCCACAGCCTGATTAATCTTTGAAAAACAGTCCTTTTGCAACACTCGCTCCAAAATAGAAAAAATCCGAAATTAATGCCTTGTAACGAGCATAATTTGCATTCAGTTCTCGTACCTAACCGCTGCCATATGTCACTAATGAGGAACTTTTCAAATGGGGTTTTTTGTTTGTTTACAACAAAACAATTCCAACTGCAATAATACATTAATTTATGAATGAGGCAGTACTTGTTTCAATCTGAAAAAGGTGTATTGTGGGCTAACCGAGCCTTAGTTTTCGACCCACTTCGAGCCTTGACCACTTGTAATTATTATTATCGAATTCATTTCTCTTCAAACATGTGTGCATTCTACGAGAGGTTATTTTTAAAATTTCGAACAACTGCTCGGAATGTTAGAGAAGTAATTTTGTTAATTCCAGAAAAATTGAGTCATTACATCGTGCGAAATCTAGAAAATTGCTTTCCGGGTAGCGACAATTGACTGGTTTTTGGGAAAAATTTATTCGTTTCAGCCATGTATTAGCTAATCGACATGACAGAGGCAGGAATGAAATATTTCATGCGATTACCATACAAACGCACCTTACAGACACCTTTCAATTATTACACATACTTGACATTGCGTCTGTAATTTAATTTTGCATTTTTTTGGACGGTATCCCTGTCAGGAATGGAATTATCTATAAGTACCTGTTTGAGACAGTATAAAAAATGCTCACATTGTAGGCAGCAAACCATTGACAGGTTTGCGATTAGGTAATGCTTTTAGTAAATTTGTGTCATAGCATTGAGTAAAGGAATATATCAAGAGACGCAGCTATATGGCAGAAAATGTAATTGTATATCCCTCTTGCTTCAACAGCATGTCAACAACGTTCATCTCTTTTCATTTTTCCTCTCCTGCCGTCTCATGTCTTAAAACTAACCGTATCAACAGCTAGCGCCGTTAAATTATATGCGGACAAGTGTGAAGTATGATAAGAAACAAGGATTATTGCATCGATAACAACGATTTATTTGTTTTGAAACACTTGAATACTAAACTCATGACTTCATACATGGCGTATGTAGACGAGCAATATTTTCTTTTAAAATTGAAAAATCACTCAATACATTTTGAAAAAATAGGTAATTTGTAACATTTAATGAAAATAAAAAAAAAACATTATTTATCCAGATTCAGACATACTGTATCTAATATTTTAAAAATAGCTTGAAAAATCAAGCTTGACATTACAACTAACTTTTGAATTGCACTTCATTAATAGATTTCCACGCAATTTCTAAACACTTTTATTTGTTGAATTATAAAAAAGTAAAATATTGTTTATTTTACTAATTATTAATACTTCGTACATATTATTGTACATAAGGTGCAATACATTAACAACATTAAAAATAAAAAAAAATCGACAGACAGCAAAACAGCTAACTTCGCATTTAATAAGGTCGAGTTGTAGCTTTTACAAAATAAACAAAATCTTTCTAACATATCACTTGTAAACTATACAGTTTACAATTTATCGCATTTTCTTAAATAGAAATATTCATTATTATTACGTTTGTGACAAAATATTCACTTTCCTATGGGGTTTTGCTTTGGGATTCGCCGTCGATTTCGCCTCAGAAGACGTAGAATCTTTCAGTTTGAATTTTTCACTTTCCCATTTGCAGTTCCTAAACAATTTCATTTTAATAATGATGTCAACAAACTTTTCTTTATGTGCCGCGGTTGTACATTCTGATGTAAAAAAAGTTGTTTTCGTCTCCAAGAAATTCAAAATGTCACTTTTAATTTTTTTTGAAATGTTAGACTCGGTTTTGTGAGTATTAAAACTGTGGTTAAAAATCTTTAAAATGTTATTAACTACGGTAACTAACGATGCCTTTGGTCTTTGTAAATACTTAATGTTTCCTTCTGCACTAAAATCTCGAAATAAAATTTAGAAGTTTATAAAATTATAAAAGTAAAATTTAGTAGTTAGATATTCTGAATAAAATGCATAAAAAGCTTTTGTTTAAATCTTCTAAAAGTTGTGCACAGAATACTTTTTACTTTTTAAAGTAAAAATTTAATATTAAAATAAAATATTACAAGAGTATAAATAGTTATAGGTGAAATTTTATTAAAATTTAATTAAAATATAGATTTTTATTTAGCCTGTATAAAATCGAACATTTCATATGTAACCTATTTTTTTATATCCACTTCCAAATTAGCTTTCAACAACAATAAACATACAACTCTATCTGTAGACCAGGGTAGAAACCTTTAAAAATAATAAAAAGTGAAAAAAAATAATAGTAGAATGAAACCCATTAGAAAAGGAAGAAAATTGTATAACAATTAAAGGAAAAATAATTCACGGGCGATCTGAAGTCGGGAAGGGGATGTGGGTGAGTTTTTAAGGATAAAAAACGGTTTTTGATTTCCGGCAAAACTAAAAGTCCTATCAAAAAAAGTCAAATGGAAAAGTTGTAGGTAATAAAAAGATCTAAAACTTTTGTATTCACACTTTTTTCACATAACTTTAAAATTTATGTGAAAAACGCAAAAAACCAAGTTTTTGGTTTTTTGTTTTTATCTTTAACAAAAAAAAATTTTTTTTTAGCAACATTTGGTAAAAGCGTACCTTTTTATGTCCCAAATACGCTGTAATTCATTTGATTAAAAATATTTATTTTTTCACCTTATTTTGAGTTAATATCGAAAAAACACCCTAATTTTCAATCGAAAATTCACCCGTCAAAATATCATCTTTTTTCAAAAACTTGGTATGATTTCTGTTCGTTGAAATCTCTACTTTCCGATGGTAAAAAAATATATATATGTTACTACAGTAACTCTTCTCAGAAAATGCAAAAATTCAAAAAAAACTTAAATTCGAAAGTTTTTTTTTAATTATTATAAATTAGGTTTTGTTCTTTAATGTTAGGGTAGTGTATGTTTAATTATGTTTTTTCCAGGAGTTTTAAGGGAAAACAATGAAAGAATGTTAAGGAAATGTATGTTTAATTATGTTTTTTGTGTTGAATGTTAGAGGAATATATGTTTAATTACACTTTTTTTGTCGAATGTTAAAGGAATGTATGTAAATTATACTTTTTCTGGAAAGACGTTGCAAGTTCAGAAAGTCTTCATTTGACAAGAATCTATCAAAAAACACATTAAAAAGTTAAGGGTAAAAGAACGTTAAGGGTAAAAGAATGTTAAGGGGCATTAAAAACTCAAGGGTAAAACAATGTTAAGGGAATTAATTATGTTTTTTTGTTTAATTACAGTTTTTATGTTTTTATTTTACAAGTCTAGAAAGTCAAAATCTAACAAAAATCAATCCAATTTATTGTTTTTTTATACGAAACTACTCCTTAATGTACTAACATCTAAAGACTTTTATTCGTTCCAAAAAAAACCACACTATTGTTTAAAATGCACAAATTGATGTTCAAACTGTCATGGTTCTAAAAATTGCTCTAAGATTGAAGAAGAAACCTACGAGGAAGTTAATGATTCAGAAGAAATTGTGGATGAAAAACCAACGCAGTCTGGAAATAATGTTGGAGAGGAAGAAGGTGATAGTAATGAAGATTTCGAAGATCTACTAGAATCGGAGATGTTTGACGAATCTAACGATGAAGAAATGCCATCAAAAAGACAAAAACTAATGGATAAGTGATTAGAATTGAAGATAAGGTATTTATGAATGATAAGATTAATGGGTTTGAAAATATTGTAATGAATAACGTAATCAGAATAAAGCATCTACATTTAATAGTACGGTTTACATTTATATTTATATATAATGAGATTTTCTATGACATAAATGTAATTAGCATTAAATAAATCAACTTTTTACTTGAAACAAATTGCAGCAATCACATTTTTTAGATAAAATTATTTACAATAATTAAAAAACAATTTCGAATTCAACTTTTTTTTGAATTTTTGCATTTTCTGAGAAGATTTACTGTAGAAACATATATTTTTTTTTACCATCGGAAAGTAGAGATTTCAACGAACAGAAACCATACCAAGTTTTTGAAAAAAGCTGATATTTTGACGGGTGAATTTTCGATTGAAAATTAGGGTGTTTTTTCGATATTAATTCAAAATAAGAATAAATATTTTTAATCAAATAAATTACAGCGTATTTGGGACATAAAAAGGTAAGTTTTCACTAAGTCTCGTTAAAAAAAAATTTTTTTTGTAAAAGATAAAAATAAAAATCCAAAAACTTGGTTTTTTGAATTTTTCACATAAATTTTGAGGTTATGTAAAAAAAATGTAAATACAAAAGTTTTAGATCTTTTTATTACCTACAACTTTTCCATTTGATTTTTTTTGATAGGACTTTTAATTTTGCCAGAAATCAAGAAAAACCGTTTTTTACCTTTAAAAACTCACCCCCATCCCCTTCCCGACATCAGATCGCCCGTAAATTATTTTTCCTTTTATTTTTATAATATTTCCTTCCTTTCCTAATGAGTTTCATCCTACTATTATTTTTTTTGGTTTTAAAAATCAGCGACCCTGGTCTACTGCTCGATATGAACACATCAAGTACGAGATTGCTATTGATACCTCGGTAGACAGTGAGAAATCTCGGTGTCTAAATTGATACCGTGCATCAACGCCATCTCTATGTCGATGTCATTTTCTGTTACATTCAAACATACAGAGGCTGCGTCTCTTGATATATTCCTTTACTCAATGGTCATAGCTTAAGACATTTTATTCTATCTATAGCCATCATTTTAACCTTTTTTGTATATCCATCATTTCTTCATCTGGGGGCTTTGCTCACACTAGACGCTTATCTATTTCGACAAAATAGAGAAGACAATTATAACCTTTTGGCTTTAGAACACTCACTTATACCTTATCATTTATGGTCCGTATTTATTTTGATATTTTGTTCTAAATTGTACCAATTTTTTAAGTTTTCGAGGGCGCCATTTTTAGATATTGAGAAAACGTGATTAAGTTGGGAGGTTTTATGGATGCATAACTCATATTACCTTTCATTGAATGCGTAAAAAACCAACAAAATGTAGGTATAAGCAACGGAAGATGCAAGGATTAATCTAAATCCAACCGTCCAATAAAAACTAAAATTTAGATTTAGAAGCGATGTTCTGTACTAATAGTTTTGTTAATGTAGTCTTTTTCACTGGCTCATCATCGGCTTGCAAAGTGGCAGAGATTAAACATAGTTCAAATACACCCGTTAAATAGAGCAACCTTGATTACATCAATTATCGATATTACGTTTATTGTCTTGTGACTAACGGGTTAAAAAAATGAATCAAATGTGAGAAATAGTTTAGAGGCTATCCAATTTGAAGGACTGTATTAAATAGGAACAACGATGACTGACCGTCCAGTAAAGAGTCTATTGACATATTGGGGTAAAAATTTGGAATAAGACAGAAAAGATGGAGGTAGAAATAGTGCAAAAGAGTTATGTAACATAGATGATAAGCTGAAACAGGTAGACTCCAGAATACATAATAGAAAAGAAATGAAAAAATGGAGAATAAAAACACGAAAAAGATAAAATAATATAAAAAGAAGGATGTGGAATATTGAAAATAGGAGAGGATGCTGAAATTAGAAGAACAGTAAGGAAGATAGCGGAATAAAAAAGGAATATTATAAAATGAAAGAAAAATATTCTTTAGATAATTATCTTCATAGTGTTGTAGACCAATGAGACATTAAAAACAGTGTTACATGTACCATTCACAAGTTAGAAATGATTTCGCTAACTGAAAAAAATGGTTGCTAATTTTCTTGCCGCTACCTCATTGTTTTAGCAATATTTTTATTTAATAATGCTAAAATTAATATTTAAAAAATCATATGTCATTTTGACAAAAGTAAAAATGTCGCGCTTAGGCAATATTCCTGACCCTTCAATTAATGAAAACATTCAAAATTCGATTTCGAGAAAGACAACTCAGTGTAGAGAAAGTGTGGAATCAATTTGCAGAATTTTGCTAACAACGCAAATATGAATTAAGCGAATCTTTGTCAGTAAGTTGTTAAAAAATTTGAAGTATTCGACGTATTAATGCTTTCTAACCATTTACTTCATGGCGGCCTTGTAAATTGTAAATAACAAGGGGCTGAGCGGGCACTCTTGTCTTACTCCTTTTGTTTTTACAAACCATTGACTCTCTTTCCTTCCTGATCTTACTTTGGTTTTTATTCTTACATATTTCTCTTCTATTTTTTTTACTAGTCATTTGCCTACTCTTCGTTCTCTCATGCTATCAAACGCGGCACTAAAATCTATGCATAGTTCCTTTTTTTTTATCTCGTTCTTAGAAAGATGGTCCAGGATGTATAAATTTTATCTATAGTTTGTCTCCTGTTTGTGAATTCCGCCTGGCTGTCTGGCATTGCCCCTTTTTTTCTATCTTTTTCCTCTCATTCTCATTCAGAACTGATGCATAATTTATACCCTGTGTTTAACAGAGTTAGTCCTCGGTAGTTTTCTACTTTAGTTTTTTCACTCTTTTTGTAGATAGGGCATATTATGACTTGTCTCCAACCTTGCGAGAATCCCTCTTCTCTCCGCACTCCATTTATTACTTCTACCAGTCTTTCTATCACTTCTTTCGTAACTTTATACATCCAGTGTTCATTCTGTATCCTATCTCCCCCGGTGCCTTCTCCTTTCTCAGCTTTTTTATCTGTCGTTCTACCTCCCCCGACGTACTTTCTGTTCCTAATGGTGCTGTCTGGTTCGCTTACGTTGCTGGTAAGAAAACGAAATATATATATAGAGTTGAAATGTTAGATTAGAGTGACTGCCAAAGAAAATAACTAATGTGGACTGAAAGTAAAACTAATTTGTTTTCTCTACTTGTGCCTTGACGTAGGGTGATCCTGTTTTTGTAACTCTTCCATTTTGTAACTGTTCTGTGTTGATTTGAAACAAAATAGCGACAGAGAGAGAGAGAGAGAGAGACAAAATTTACAACGTAAAAAAGATTGTTTACTGCCTTTTTATGATAAATAAAAAAATACTACTATAACAAATAATATTAAATATCTGTAATAAGGCAATCAGAAACTTAAAAATTGTCTCAAAAAGTAGCTACAAATTACGCAAACTTTAATAGTTTTCATGAAATCTGTCAAAGTTTGTTCAGGAGGAAAAACACAAAATGATTCTCGCAAGAGCCTTGATCAATAAATCAAGTGGAACTTGAGAAATAAACCTAGCAGCGTACTCCAACTGCTCGTATTATACAAGAAGTTTGCTACTGCACTATTATTATAGTAAACAATTCCAAGACAAATAAGACAAAATTTGCAAATCTAAAGCGGGAAATTTGAATTTCAAATCTTCTACCTGGCACCTGTGATCTCAAATAATTAAGACAATGAAACATTGAATAGTTTCCATTAAAACAATAAATAGCATCACGAAGCTGAAGCATCTTTCTTCTTTCATTAAATCAAAGACTTGTTGACTTGTTGAAAAGCACATAACATAACAAACAATCGATGATCCATAATGGTCTTTGTGTTCGAATCGAAAAAATCCTTTAAATGAGTCTGTTAATGAACGAATTTCTTTCTTTCTTGGTGGTACATTACAACTCATAAATAACCGAGAGATAGTGTGCTATGATTGATGTGAAGATTTTATTCATTTATTCCGTTTTGTTTTTCCAGGGCCAACTCTTCAAAACAAACAATGATCAATCATAAACGAAACAAAATTCTTCGTGTAGTGCGTATTGCAAGGTTTATTTGAGGGTATAGTTTTGACTTTCTTAATACTGTTTTTTTTGTGAAAGCTAAATACTTTAACAATATTGGACCACCGCCAATACATTTGTGAAAAGGTAGTGTGCCTATGCAGAATTTTTACACAATGGTCTCTATCCATAAACGTGCTATTTAAAATTCTCAACTATATGGAATGTATTTGAGTGGGTAGGGTTGTTTGTGGATAAAAATATAAAAGAATTTTGATATTCTTATCTATTTTTAGATCGAATAATATTATTATTGTGGAACAGGTAGTGAACAGGTTGGCAGAAGGCATTTCATATTTCTCCCACATAAATTTCAACTATGGGTTCATTTCATACAATGGCGCTACAATGTATAGCACCATCTGTCAATTGAAAAACTGATGGCTTTTTCGGATCTTGTTTCGTGTTTACGTTACGGCGCCTATGTTTATTGCTTTTTTAGACGAATACATATATGGTTAACATATTTTTATGGAATATTGCAAAAGATTGGAGAAACTGAATCAATATTTATTTATTCAGGCATCAATTAACACATGTTTGTGGCTTTGACATTTTTAAATGGACTTTTTTTACTAAATAAACTTAGCTTTTTTATCTTCAAATTTATATGATTGGAGCTTTATACAAAAAAAATAAATTTTATTTAGTAGCACAATGTAGAAATTAGGGCTGGACTAACAATAAGTAAATTAAACTGAAATTAAGTTAATTGCAATAAAATTAAAAAACTAACATGTTTGATTGAGTTGTTCTCGCAAATTCAAACCAAGCACGTAATGAATTAACTTTAATTTTACTGGCCTACCATAAAGTGTTGTTGTAGTTTTCTGCTTTTTTGCTTAAAACCATTTTGTAGAATATAAATGATAACTATAAAAGTTTATTCTAAAAAATATTGATCAAAATGTAATTTGGTTCTTGCAAAAAACTTGGTCTCTATTTTTTTTAACTTTATCACTTTGTCATTGAAACGATCTATTTTGCGATAATTATTAATAATTGCGCAAAATCCTTACAGGGGATTTACGGAGCAACTCGATCATAATTTTAAAAACATTGTTTCAAATGTCAAAATAAATGTCTAAATTTCCGAAAATTTGTGTGGTGGAATCTTATTTTTGCAACGGCCACCGACTTGGTGGTGAATGGTGAATTATTGGTTATTCATACAGTTGTTACCACTGGTTAATTGAGCAAAAACTGCAAACCAGTTAACTAATAATGAATTATTAAATCTTTTTTTTTAATGGAACATTGACTGCTGCAAGATACAAAGCGGAGATTTTACACTCATTCTTTGCACAGCTTCATGACGATGAAGTGTGGACGGGTACTTTCAGCAAGACGCTGCCATCTCACATACCACTTACGAGACCTGAAATATGATACAAGAAATTTATGATTGTTGATTCATCAGTCGAAATACAGCCATAACTTACCCTTCAAGATCCTGCGAACTCATTCCATGTAACTTCTTTTTGTGGCTTTATTTAAAGAACTCGATTTTCCAGCAACGCTTTAATAACCTTGATGAGTTGTCTCTGCAAATGTCTTGAAGTCGATGGACCACATTTTGATTATTTGTTATACACTTTATTTTCCCATGAAAGTTTATTTTTCGTTTGTTATAACACTAGAAGTGTTTTGAATTTAATCTCATTAGCATATTGAACTATCGATTTATTAAATTAAAAGTGAGGTTAGATTAGGTTCAGATGTCAAATTAATAACTGTCATTTCGATTTGATGGTAAAGGTACGTTTACATTTAAAAGTTAAACATGCGTGGCAAGCTTCAACGCTAAATTTAAAAAACATCAATTATTTATGTTTATAAAATAAATCCCAAATTTTTTTTGTGGAAAATTTTTTTTTGTTCTTGATTTTGATAAGGTAAATTTTTTTAGCGAAATCTATTAGAAAGCTACTTTAAATCAAACATTTTTTGAGAAAAAAATTTTTTCTACGTTTTTAAAAATGCAAATAGTTTACACTCTAAATGATGTCAGTGTTGATAGATACATATCAAAACCAAAGAAGTTTCGCTGATTTAGCAACCCAGTTAGCGCTTTTTGTTTCAAACGTAATCCATCTTCTTTGCTTAGCCACCAACTGGTAAAATAGAAAGTATCTATTGATCTTGCCATTTGTCATTTAGAGCACAACATTATATGCATCAAAAAAGTTTGATGCAGAATAACTTCTAATAGATGTCGCTAGTTTTACCATATTACGGAAGTAACAAGCACTTGGGTAAATATAGGTCCAAACTTCTCACTGCAATCTCATTCAAATCTGAATCTCTTTCAACTTGCTGATGAGGTCTAATCTATGTCTGCGTATGCTTTCTGTTATTCACTCATATATCTCAGATGTGGTTTTTCTCTTGCTGTATCTCTCTTTCTTATAGACGATTATATGAGTTAAAAGCTCATAAAAGCTTTAAGAGAATCAAATGTTTTTGATGTTATTCTTTTCCTATTTGTGCAATCGAAGACATGTACGAATTGTACGTATTTCTCGGCATTTTAAGGGCAGACTATTTCTAAAGTAGCATCAAATATAACCGTCTTATTTGAAACACTGATATAAAATATACTCATTTATATTTATAAACATCTTATTCCAAATGCTTTTTTAACCAATTCTTCTTTTAATTGAGTTACTACTGTCAAGAAGAGATTAGTCTTCAGGTACGCTTTTTTTTTGAGGTTCCGCCTTCGAAATGCTACGAAATACACACCCTTTCCACTGTACGAATGGGAAAAGGATGACACCAAACACATTACTATTGTGTCCACATTTCTAAATTTAATGTTGTTCATTCTATCAAAGAAGAGAGGCTTTTACGGCTGCACGTCATTGAAAAATTGACAGATTTCGGCGAAAAATTTTGAATTGTCAACTTTTCTCACTCCATCGATGGAGGCGTTATCAGAGTTATAAAAGTGAGAATATCAGTTAATTGTCAATAAAATAAGGAAAACTAGTGAATAGCATTTGTGCTTTGAATCTCATAAAGTTGGCAGGTTTTAATTTCGACTTTTCAACTTGATTCTATAAGCTATTTCAATCTTAAAACAACTGTGATACTTGTTCCACTCATTTTAAGTTGAGGAACTTTAGAAAAGCATTAAGAGCTAAGGCCTTCACCACAAGCTAGTTGTTGTTTTTTACTTTTTGTCTATTCCACTGTTTGCTCGTTTTAAACCGTAGTACGTCGTAATAGAAATTAAGTGCGTCGGTCTCTATGGAATAATTCCCGTTTCAGTAAAAAGCTGGACGCTCAACTACTACATAAACATAATTGCAGCAGAAACTGAATTTACCCTGAAATGAATATGTATGACGGCAAGCAGTTCTCTACTATTTGGATTGTAATTTGCGTGTTAAGCCCTTAATATCTGCGTCTGGTGGTGCGTTCGATTCGTGTCGACTGAATTTAATTTATAATATTGTTTGGGGATGATAGTGGAACTTCTTGCATGATTGTTCCGAAGAAAGGAACTTGAAAACGATCTGCATAATTACGAGAGGTTTGCCGAAATTTGGCTCTAATTCAGACGTCTATAGATGTGAAAACTGTGAAAAAGTCAAAGAATCATAAACATTTTTTGTTGATATATTGGAAACTAAAGTTCTCAGATATGTAGCAATTCTTGTTCTCCGTCAGTTTTCTGTTGGAACAACGTTCCAAGTAGAAATGCAAACAGATCAAAATGATCTAATAAGTACTAATTTAAAAGTCAATAGCATTACTAACTGAAGAAACATTCAAAAACAGTAATTCTTTATAAAACACAAATTCAACATCGATTTAAAAACCATTAAGACAGCTATTTGTAGGTATGCTAATACCAGAAAAGTTTCTCTTTTGCTTAAATCCATTACCAAAGTAGGCGTCTAGTGTATTTCGAATATTGGGAGATAAAGCATTTGTTATCATCATTAAGTACAGTACAGAAACTATCATCAATAATCTCGTCAAGAAACAAAGTCTTGTCATTGCGCAACCCCCATCAATATTCAATTACAATGGCAGTTCTCGAGACACAGTGTGGGTTATTAAATGAATTTAACCACTAACAAGCGGGCTGTTTGGGACCACAGGCGATTCATCATCTTCTTGGACAACAATGGCATGTTTTGTGATTAAGCTGTGGAACAAGTGGGAATGCTCCAAACGCGCAGCACGATTTTCAGCAATCCACTAATGAGTTTGTTATAGGTGTGTCTTCATCAACACAAAGAATTGATCTTCTTGTTGCATAAAAAGAATTCTTTTAAAATGAGATAAATACTTTCAGAGAAACTAAAACATCATAAGAGTGACGCCAGCAACTCAAGCGTACACAGTTTTTTGAGTAGATTTTTTGTTTTGTTACACTTTCTTGCGTTTTTTTTTTTTTTAATATTTTTTTTGAGTTTCTTTTCACTTTGTCTGATGTTGTTGGGGGCTTGTTTTTCTTTTGTTTTTTGTGCTATAAAGTGTTCTTGACTTCTGTTACAGTAAACTGTAACATCGATTAACGCAATTTTACGTAGTCTTATCTTTCAACCATTTTTTTTTAGCTTGTGGAATTTATTTATTGGCATGATCTGTACTTTTTCTAGTTTTTTAAAGTATGTAATTAATGCACTAAATAACACTACTAGAGTTTAGTAGAAGGGCGTTATATGCAGACAAATTAGAAATATGTACTTGAATGAGGACAAAGAAAAAAGATAATAAGATTGAAATGAACAATTTGAAAAGTTACTAGGAGGAGAAAGAGACAGATAGGAAAATAAAACCGAAAGAAGGATAAGTGATGAAAGTAAAAAGAGAAATAATAAAAGAAGAGTTAGAAAAAATACTAAATAAGTCGACAGGAGCATATGTGATAGATTCTACATGTGTGGAAGAAAGAAGAGTTTCTTTGTGAGTAACCACAAAGGGTAATAGTGCTTATCTAAAAAAATGTCAAAATGATAAAAAGAAACTACCATGAAATAACTTTTCTGAATACTATGTACAAGGTGAATGTATGTGTGGCAGACAAACTAAATAGAGAGATATAAAAAGTAAAAGAGGAACTTGACTGGCAAGCAGCGAAGGGGAGAAATAACAAATGAAGAACTAGAAACAATTCTAGAAAAATTTAAAAAAACGTCAACAGGAACATATAGGATAGGGAACATACGGGATAGATTCCACATGTGAAAGAAAGAAGAGTTTTTTTTGGGAGTAAGTACAAGAAGTCATAGTGCTTACCTACAAAGAGTCATAGTGCTTATCTACAAAAAAATGTCAAAAAGATAAAAAGAAACTACTAAGAAATAATATTTCTCAATACTATGTACAAGGTGTATGAGAGCTAAATAAAGAGATAAAAAAAATCAAGTCTGGCAAGCGGAATTTACCGTAGGGAGAAGGCTAATAAATAATGTTTATGCTTTAAATGCATCGATAAACATATGATAAAGTATACAGAAACACAGAAACACAAAGTATATGTGATATTTTTGTGGATTTAAAAACAGCGTTTGCAGGGTAGACAAAAGCAAAATATGAGATAAAAAAGAAAAATATAGTGATAGATAAAGCTGAAGAAATATATAAAGAGGCAAAGTGCGAGGTGAGAGTGGATAACTTATGGATGGAGAGGGATCTTAAACAACAGCACCTTCTTAAGTCGCTACTGATCACAATATATATGAATGATATGAAAAAAGTTGTACCTAAAAAACAAGAAGGAGAAAAACGTAAGTGAGAAGAACAAAGTCTGGGTGTTTGAGTATGCAGATCAAATAGAAATGATAGTGAGTGAAGAAAGGAGGATGAGTGAAATGATAAAAACGCAAAGCGGTGTATATATAAAAAAGATTTGAGGTGAATGAAAGTAAAACAATGACAATAGTAATTAGTAAAAAAGCAAGAAAAACAGTGGGTTTGAAAAATAAATGAAACAAATGAAAAATTAGAAATACTTAAGATTCATAGAAGGCAGATGTAAGTGGAAGAATTTGTGATAAAGAGTGTCTAAATGTGTGCGATAGTGTGACGGATGGTAGAAAGAAAGTCTGGAAGAGCGTACGAATTAGTAATGAAGATGTTTGAAAGTCTGGCAGAAGTTTTAATGTTATATGAGACAGAAAGAGGCGGTGGAATTCGAAAGAGTGCAAGAAATAAATGTTAAGATTAAGCAGGGTAACTTCAGGACATATAGTGATAGAGGAAAGAAAAATGAAGAAGTAAGAAAACCGACGGGGAAGACAGCAATGAATTTTGAAGATAAAATGAGAAACAGACAAGCATGGGAGATATTGCTATATTGAGATAGAGGAAAGAAATATGTTGAGAAGAAAGAGTTTATCGTAGACAAGATTGAAAGCGTCACAATAGGCGCATGGATAAATGAAAGAAAGAGAACGATACATAGACAATCAAGAAAGAAGAGGAGTAACTAGGGACAATAGCAATATAATAATAGAAAAATTATAGAAAATTTGCCGTGATATGTAAAAAGTAGAGAATAGTGATTGCAAGATCCAGATGCGTCTTGAAATAGATTTTTTGTGGTGAAAAATGGGAGAAAATGTAGAATCTGCGGAATAGAAAAAGAAAAGCAAGGTGGGGTAAGAAAACATAATGAAAAGAAAGAATGGATGAAAATGATAAAAAGAAAGATTTAGCAAAATAGCAATTGTTGTAGAGTGAGAGAAGAAGAAGTTGTGAAAGTGAAAAAAAAGAAGCAAATTAGAGAACAAGGTGCGGGTGCGCTAACAAAATGAAGGAACTAAACAAAATAGTACAGGAGGAAGATTGAAAGAAGATGAAAAGGCAGGAGTGAAAAAAATTGACCAAAATAAACGAAAAAAAATGTATTTGACTCTTTGTTATTAAATAACTCTCACGTTAACAATAACCTTTTTGTACAAGAACTTTAGACCGTTTAGATTATAGATTTTAACTTCATTTCTCTAGATGCTGAATAAACATGTTAAATGATGCAAAAACTATCTTTTGAATTTGTACCTTTTGTATAGCGTGTATTATTCTAATCTATGCAATTTGATCACTTTTGCAGACTGAATGGTAATTACTATGGGAGATACGCTTTGTTACATATGAATAGGCTTGTATTATTTCCACCAAGTTACCTCTTTTCGCAGTTTTAGCACAGCTCCAAGATAAAGCGGCATGACGGCCGCGTTGACAGTTGACTGTTTGAGAAAATAATTTCAAGTCCAAGGTACTGTTATGCTATAGTCAATTTAAATGATCCGTCTGTATAAGGCGTCCATAATTGAATAATTATGCCGCAAAGTGAGCATTAGAGCGTAATTAAACATGTGTCATTTCGTGTAAATAAAAATCAGAGAGATTGATCCAGTTAAATCGGGAAGGGTCGTAGTAACTGCAATTAATCTTCTTGCTGTCCGAAGATTTTCTGAGAGCAATCTGCAAATTGTGTGGGTGCTTGAAAAAGGGTTGAGCTGTCTAAATTTTTGTTGACAAGCCCATATCTTTTTTGGAACCAATAAATTCAATTACTGCTGGCGTATTCTACAAGATAATTTGAAAACAGCTTTGGTGTGGTCCGATCAATTTTCTTCCTCTATAAGAAGCAATTATGTTTTCTTGTACGACGAGACCGAGACGTCAAAGAACATGATCATAAAACAACGAAACATGTTAAATGTATTTACATCTGAAGAGTATGTTGGACTCAATTAGATATGTAAATCGATTGGGCGTTGCAAATAAGATCCGAGGATTCAATTGCAGGGTTGGATGTAGCTTTTTTTCTTAAATGTTTCTTGATTTCCATATTCATGTGACAATCTGGTTTAGGAGAGAGAACATGAACGTAGATCGTTCATCGTTTGCATAATTTTCCATTAACGAAAAGGGCTTATTGTGGATGTGGGTGCGATGCCGGCATACTGACTCCCTTAAGCGACCGGCACACATTCAAGAGTTCCCCAGGTAGATCCACACATCCCCTAAATAATCTATCAAATAACGTAGTTTACCTTAAGTTACACCAATTGAATTAAACTGGAAACAGAGGTTACGTGACAAAGAGCTTAGATCTTCTTAAATCATGATACCGTAAATACTTATGTTATATAAATTATTGTTGGAATTAAAAACATGTCCTACTGCCGTCTGCTTTGATGAAGTGCGACAATTTATTAAATTTTTCGGCCCGATTTTTTCCGAATGATGTCTATTTTTTAAATATTACCAGCTCCGAAAGCTTTTTTCTTGAATTTAAAACTTTTACGGAGTGGTGCTCTTTTCTAATTTTTGGTCAATACCTCTAATTTTTATCTGACCTCACTTTACTTCTTCTCTAGCAGAATCATAACATCTGCCAAAATTTTGTTTTTCCTTAAACATTTGTCCACAACAATTTGTAGAAAAACACCAACTCGGTTTTCAAGATTTTCAAAAAATTAAGTATTCAAAAAGTAGCTTTTATCAGTGCTGTAAAAAGGTCTGTCAAAGTTCCATAAAAAAATTAGCCCAGATGCAGTTTGTTTCATAACAGCTGCGATTGTGTCATTTCAATAAAATCCTCTTATCGAGCGTTAGCAAATTCATTCAAACTATATCTGTATACTTGAACATGCTTCGTTCTTATTGGAACTCATCAGCAAATCGCAACAGATTCCGATTTGATTGAATTTGCAGTTTTTGAATTTGAGACAAAAGACGCCAACGTGGTTTACTCAGCGATATACTTTTTATTTTAAATTGTATCTATCAACACCGACATTCTATATTTTAGAGAAAACTATTTGCATAAAAACGTGTGTAGAATCAAAATAGATTTTTTTCAAGAAAATGTTTGATGCAAGGCCGCTTCTTACAGATGTCGCTTGTTTTACCACATTACGGAAGTAACAGGTACTCGGGTACATAGGCTTAAAATAGCACTCTAAATTCATTTAAATCTGATTCTGTTGACTTGCTGATGAGTTCCAATAAGAACCAAACATTTCGTAGTTTACAGATATAGTTTGAATGATCTTGAATTTATCTTTTTTATTTTAGCAGCTGGTGGCTAACTAAATGAGATTACATTGTAGGTATATTATTCATAAACGTATGAGACAACTCTGACATTATATCATTTAGAGCATCAACTATTTGCATAAAAACAGATGTAAAAAAATTTTGTTTTTTTAAAAAACAAGTTCGATTCATGGCAGCATCTAATGGGTGTCGCTCGTTTTAAACAAAAATTTGGAACAGTTGTCAAAGCATTGTTAGTTGCGTTGACACTTTGTTGTCCAAATGTGTCTATAAAATTTTGCGCTTCTGTAGAACAGTTCCCATTGGAGGAACTGAACGTACATTGTCAAGTTTTTGAACATAAATCGTTTATAAAGTCGGACTTGTGGTCACAGTCTTTATTAGCTGGACACTATTAGATACCGGCAGCAATATTGGTTTTGATCAATTTTTCTTTATTTAAGTATTTTAAAATTTTAGTTAATAAATTTTATTTTCTTGTTTTTGTTTTTTATTACTTTGTTTTTTTGTTTTTGTTTGTTTTTAATGTTTTTTTTTTTGATTTTTGAATCTATGTTATTTTTTTTTCTTTCTTGTATCACTTTCTGTTCTTCATTCTACCCATTTTACCTTTTTTTTGTAATTATTTAACTTCTTTCTTCATCTTTTCAGGTGACCTTTCTATCTTTTTGCTGACTCTAAGCACTTCTTTTTTGTTCTTTTTTATTCTTTTTCTTTTATTTTTCTCTCCTTGTTCTTTTGCTATGCTGTGATCTTTCGCTCTGCCTTTATTCATTCGCTTTTTTTGCATCTTCTACTCATGGTCAGTTGGGGTTTCTGTTTCTATAATCTATTCTAGTATTTGGTTATGATTAGTTCTAAAGCTATTTACCACTGCCTTGTCTAAAGTTACTTATTATTATTATCATTGCTTTTGTTCTGTGGGTAGGCCACAAGATTTTGAAAATTTATTATTTTGCAACAACTGTTTACCGATAGGACACATAATTTAGAATTTACCTAGTATGATATAGTCAAGAAGACCCAGCTTGAAGTGATAGAAGGCTGAAACGTTTCTCAGAAGAAATTTGATATGAATTCAAACCTGTTCTATAGATATTTTATACCAACTAATCTGTATTGAAAAGTATCAAAAAGCTCCACATCAAATTTTATCGCATAGGAATGCTAGCTGAAGCGTAGAAGCGTTTTGCTTTATAAAACACGTAAAGATTTCCAAAAACATTCTGTTCTCAAGAAATTGATCAGATATTTCAAAGTTTTTTGAACTTATTTATAATTGGCTGAGACTTTTATGGCTGCATCTGTTACATGAAGGTTCTAGATGACTTAGATTATAGATTCTAATCTTTTTCAGTCGCTACGAGAGCTGTTTGACAAGGCACTAATGTTACACTTGAAAATTTCTGTGCAAATTCAAAAAATAGTGCCTGACCACGCCTAGTAACCAATGAAAATTCTTTTAGTTTCTATTATCTTTGAAAAGTATATTTTAAGCCAAATATTGAATTCTAAAGTTAGTTCTGTGTTAGACAGCCATTTATAAGGAACCTGTTAAGAGCTTATGGCAAAAAGGCGTATTTTGCGGCTGCCAAATAGAGTCATTTCTAAATCTAAAGACATGCAGAAGATACGTGAAAGCTAGACCTACAGCCATTAAAGTAGTCCACGGACTACATCAGTGAAACTTTTAACTTTAATACTCTAACATTACTGAGTTTAGAGTATTCAGTTTAAGCATATATTATTTTTCGGATGTACATAGGCAGATTATCTAATGAAAACAATAGTGTGAAAAAAACAGGTATGTTGCAAATAATGATTTTAGTACAGCGTTTGATAAGATTAGATTCTTTTGCGCCACTTTCTTGCTAAATTAGATTAACGTTTTTGGTTTTCACATGTTTGACCAGTGTGGAGAGGGCACGCATTTTCTCAGCTACAAAAAACTAAATACTTAATAATAATAATTTTTTTTATAATACTTTTACAAAACTAAAAAGTTTTGATATGGAAATTGCTATCTGTTGACACACAAAGACGAGTTTAGAAGTTGATTGTGCTTTTTAGCGAATATTTTAGCATCAGTTTTCATGTTTTCTGCTCTGAGTTGAATTGGACATCAAACTTTATCTAACGGAGTTTATAAGTGGTTGGAATAAATGTGATAAAATGCAAACAAACAATTTAAGACGTATTTAACAAAATTTATTAAGATATAAATATGTAATCAAATAATCATTGATAAATATGAAAGATTATTGACATAAGTATGACATGTTTATTATAAGTCATCATAATGATTCATATTACATGATTCGTTGGGTATCGTTCTGTATATAATATTTGACCATATCCAATAGTAGAAATAATCAACCGAGGAATACGACTTCCTACCACATGGTTCACCAGAAACAATCCCAAGGATATAATTTTGATGAAGTAAGGGACCTCCAGAATCACCATGATAAGGTCCATTTTTGTGATCTGTAAAAATGATGGAGTTTTCATTCTCATATATATTACAGCTGACGTTTAAATCTAATGTTACAAATTTCTCCCGCAATAGAGTATTATTACTGTTTGGCGCACCCCAGCCTAAAACTTTGAGGATACTGCCTTCTTCTGGATAAAGTAGTATATTATCTTGATATAGTTCAGCTAATCCCTTATCCTCACTAAGATCCACATTATCACATAGTTGTATTAAAGCAATATCATTTTCTTTTGTGTTTTTATCATATTTTTCATGAATTATAAAGTGTTTGCTCATAAAGAACGGTCTTGATGTAACTTGGGCTAAATCTGTTATTCCTATCCATATCTCAGCGTATTCGGCTCTAAAATTAGTTAAATTTTATTTAATGATAATTTGATAATGATGATTCATATACTTATCAACACAGTGAGCTGCCGTTAATACAAAATCTGATGCGATTAATACCCCACCGCAACGATTTGTATGAGTCACATTAAAAACAGAATTTATGTAAACTATAAAATTGTAAAAAGCAACATCTTGTTTTGTTGTGCTCCATGGTGTCTGATGCTTTTCTACTAAATCATAATTGTTTTCTTCAAATGATTTTCTTATATCTGTTGGTTTGCTTTGACGTTGAGATATCCAGCTAGGAAGAAAATAAAAAGCGCCAATGATTGCAAGAGAACCACCTAAAAGGTAACAAAAATATTATCAAAATGAGTTTTACCTGATTAATTTTTTATACAAAAAATTAGTACTGCTCTTTTGCTTGTCTCGTCCATAACCAAAATGAGCAGAAGACAACAAATTCGGGAGTTTTTATCTTCGAGACGAGTTTTATCTTATCTTCTATCTATTGATATCTAATTTTTGATGATCTTATGCAACATCAGTTATCAATCAATTAAAATTAATATTTGAATATTACGATTTTAGTTAGACGACGACAATTTTCTGTAGTAATTTCTATGACATTACGATAAGTGTTTGAAAGCTTTACCTTAACCCTAACGTTTAATGGTGTAGTCTACGAAAACTCATCAGGTCATATGTCTTCAATAAAGTATTTAACTTTACTTATTGCGCTGTGCAAATAGGCACAAGCTTGCGTTATAAATGAAATATCAGAAGACCTGGGCATCCCTGGCAGAGCTCATTTCTAAACCATTCCAGTGACGAAATAATAGGGAAATATAGCTTTGGAAAAATTTCTCTGCAATGCTAAATAAAAAATAGGATTGAAGAAAAAACACATTCAAAGAAATATCATGAAATGAAATTCAGTTGGTTACAGAGCTACATACTCCACGTTACCTAGACGGAAATACTCTTAATTAGAATGTTTGCAGCATTCAACATAGATCTTTTATGTAATCAGCTTAAAAACGGCGTGAGAATGCCGAGGAAATGATCAAAAATTGCAAACTGTTAGATAACTGGATACTTGAGAATAGAAAAGGAAAACGAGAGAGCTGACAAACTCGAAGCGAAAGTGGTTTAATCTCTGTTGTAGGGAAGGTATCATTTTGTGGCTTAAAAAAGTACATCTATAAGTTTTAAATGAAGGAAGAAACCGATAGATTGGCGGAATCTTCTTGGTTTGCAACATTCTAAGAAATTTCTTAGAGTATTTGACCATTTATGATAAAAAATTTAATTGAGCGTTAGTGAGAATAGGATTCACATACTTACATGATATAACATACTTGAAGTCCTCATAGCACTGGAATTTATTGAAGTTTTTGAATTGGCTGGGGAGGGAATACACACCTCAGACCAGGGACAGAAATGGGTCATAGTGCACCTTGTTACTAATCTAATCAAAGATGGTTTTCCTACTCATTTTTAGAAACTAGTTGAAAACAATCTCTCAAGTCATTTTTATTTCATAAGATCTAGCTCTCTAGTATTATGCCTTTAATAGAAAAAACATGAAGTAAGCCATATATTTGAAAATGTATGGCGTAGATAGCCATACAATGTTTTTTGTCTGATCTCCGCCATACGTTTTTGGCTGCACAAGACTTTGAATGTTATTTTTTGATCAAAGTGCAGTATAGTGAGTTATTTTTGGCGGCTTATTTACTGAAATGGGATGTCTATTGCCTGTAACACAGAAGATTAATACAGGAGTATAAGTAAGGTTTAGATATCTTTGACGAATAAGTCTCTTTTTCTGCCATCTGGTTTTACTGGCGCTATATGCAGATTACGCTATTTATAAATTCTATTCAGGATCTGTTAAATGTAGCTGCTATCAATGTCATTTACGCTTTGGTATTATAAATGCGTCTGCCGACAGTCCGGAATTGGTTCTAATGGAGGCGTTTAAACAGAAGAAAAAGTAAGTGTGGCTATTAAAAATCTATTGAACTTGAAATGGTTAAAGTCAATAGAATACCATTAATAAATTACGAAAGACAGCAAATAAACCGCCTTTGCATCAATTCAACCTTCACCCAAAGGCCACACCGTCCACGCTCCGGAAATGCTAGACGTTCTTCTTTCGCCACTTGACGCGGTCTAAAATTTTGCTTTGGGCACGAGACCACTTCTCATTAGAGGCGCCAACACCGTTGTCACACAGCCCCGATTTGTTTGCCTTTCACTCATCCACTAGAAAAACACAAAGAAGTTTTCTGGTTAATAAATTCTATGTCATAATCTAATCATCGCCCACCTGTGTAGAAATATGGCGCCATTTGTTTTTTTCTATCGTATCTTTTAAATATTTTTTTTTGGTAGCCTTACTATGGCGAAAGTGACCTAATCAATTATGCATTTTCGAGATCTTTTTCTCTTTGCTACCTCGTGCACTGAATATTATGAAAAAATTGTATACGTAGTAATATATCAAGTGGGTTTATTGATATGTAAATGGACTTGTAACAAATCAAAATTTTTTATAAGACGATTTATGTTTTGACATCATTTTTTTCTTTTGCAGTAGGCGGCATGTCCCGGCCACCAAAGCCGGCGGCTACCGCCAAAAAAGTTGCTCCACCTGCAGTACCGCACGAATTTCGACACTCGGGCAGCTCTTTCGGATCGGCAGGGTACGCTTCGTCGGAAGATGCAGGATTTTTGGCACCCACAGATCCTTCTGGAGTACCAAGAGGTAAATATTATTTATTTAATCAAATTTGTAGTTTTTAAGAAACGTGTGACAGTCTTGGGACAAGTACTGTGGGTATCCACAGCTTATTGACCAAAAGGATTATATTTCTTTGGTTTAAACTGTCATTTTGTATTGGTTTGGTCCAGATTAGGTAGTACCTGTGCCTAAATACACAAAAAATAAAAAGGGTTGTGTTTGCTACCACGGTTTATAGTTCTTTCGCACTATTTATCAGATCAATCATTATTTTCTGTTGTTAATAAAAAGAAATTTTGCTCAATGTTATCTGACTCTTAAAAATTACAGACATAAACTTCACACTATGTGGGTTCACACTGTTTGGTGTAATTGAATTATATAGAGAAATTACGGGAGTATGTTTTTTTACATAGTAGTAGTAAATTATATCATAATTTACATTTTTTTTATTTCATTTTTTTGCATTTTTTTTTTAATTTGGTTTTCTTTTTATTACTTTCTTTCTTCTCTTATTTCAAGACATTTTTTTGACAATACATTTTATACTACTTTGATGGAATTCTCTTCGTCTTCTATTATTGCCCATTTATTGAAACACAGGCTTTTGAAAGATCGGTTACAAAACCCTAAGTATGTAAGTACTTCGATTGTATTTTCGTGCCCTGATGACGTCTGCACTGATAAAGTGCAAAACGTCGTACATTTTTGCAAATAAATCTTATGTCTTTTCGGAAATGTTATCTTTTCTAACATATTTTTTTATATATAGTTTTTAAGGTTTTTTTTTATACTTACTAGAATAAAATATTTTGTAGGTTAAAAAAGATTTGAATGTTGTTAAGAACTTTATACATATTTAACAGCGTCAAGTTAAGTTTTTATCCTGAAATAATAAAAAGTGCTCAGAATAACAAAACTTTGTAAGTAGGGTTATGTGTCGTTTATGTGGTGGCCCTCCCTAATGCTGGACTCAGATATTTTTTTAATAAAGTTTATTAAAAAAATATACTTGAATATGCGCAATATCTTTGACAATTAAATAAGACTTGAGCTTTACGTAAGCCTATCTAAAGAGTCTCCAATATTTGCTAAACAAATCTTTTGCTTTCTCTTACGACACAAGCAACAATATTATCATTATAAATTACGTCTTAATACACTCTAAGCCTAATTTCAAAATTACCATTAGCTTGATTAATGAAGAAATTGTAAAGAGCTTTCAGCAGCCACAGAAAAGTAATTTGTTAACCTGACATGAACAAGTGAACGTCGCAAAGATGTTGTCAATCTAATTTACATATTAAAGATCGGTACAAGATATGTGTGTACTAGGGTGTCCGTTATTTACCAAGTTGGCTATTTTCACTTGGGTATCGTCAAAATCGTTTCTTATTAACCTAAAAACAATTTTGGAAAAAAAAAAAAATTTTACGATGCCGTTTAACCCTGCCTAAATATCGATACTTTTTCCATTTAATTAACATGGGATTTTTGCACTTTCTAGCAAATAATTTTTATTTCACTCATTATACTCTTTAACTTACCAACAATGCTCGATTCTGCTTCTATTATGATCCCTTTGGATGGAGAAATTTTCATATTGGCGCAAAAAAATTTATCACATAACCTTTGGGAAGGTCAAAATTTATTTTTATTGATTTTTCTGGTTATTTTGCTTAAACTACTTACTTATTAATTTTTGTTCTGTATTTCATTTTAAGTTTCTTATTTTTTTCTCCATCCAAAGGGATCTTAATAGAAGCAGAATCGAGCATTGTTGGTAAGTTAAAGAGTATAATGAGCGAAATAAAAATTATTTGCTAGAAAGTGCAAAAATCCCATGTTAATTAAATGGAAAAAGTATCAATATTTAGGCAGGGTTGAACGGCATCGTAAATTTTTTTTTTTTTTCCAAAATTGTTTTTAGGTCAATAAGAAACGATTTTGACGATACCCAAGTGAAAATAGCCAACTTGGTAAATAACGGACACCCTAGTGTGTACTGCTATTGAGTAGTAGTAACTTATGGCAACTCGCTGATTAATAATTCATTTGGTAATTAGGTTTGAATCGTTTAAGCGTTTTTCTAGTGGAATTGCTTCTTTTATTTTATCTAAACAGCTTTTCATTACCTCTTGAACATGGATTCAGCAAGCTTATAACACTACTTATTAATGTTATTCAGCTGCAACTGTTCATCACTTTTTTTATTAAAAAGCCACTTGACATACCTTTATTTCTTCGTTTTGTCGGATTTTACCGTACGATTTAATGAGATCGTTAATAATTGACGTCGAGTGGGAAATGCTGTGACGAAACTTTGTCTCCTTTTTTGTCTTTTATTGCAACTTTGTTTTTGTCGTCATTTTATTATGCGCACGAATGCTCATATCAGGACATGTAAATTAATGATCTTCTGTCGCATGTCGAAATTGCTCTGAGATCTTTATGTTTTGGTACGTTTTTCTTTTGTGCATTTTGCTACAAATTATGCGACATAGAGAGCGCAAATGATTTGGAAAGCAACACCGTAATTTTCAAAAAGCAAAGAAGTTGAGTATATCGTACAAAAAAAATGAAAATGTTAGAAAAGATAAAAAACACAAAAAAAGAAAACTGGACAGCCACTTTGAAAAAAGTGTAAAAGATCTGAAAATGCAACGAAAATTATAATTTGCTAACATTTAGATTGCTGCAGTAAATCTGCATCATGAATTTTTGCTATTAGTCTATATTTTTTCAAATCATCAAAATATCTCTAACAAATCATTAATAAATAAAGCAAACAGTAGAGGTTTCATGTTTGAGCTTTGCGTAATACAAGAGGCAGTTATATATTGGATTGATTTGTAATCACTATAAAACACATGCTTGCTTCTGTTTGTTAAGAAGGATTTCAAAGGCTACATGAAGATTTGCATAGAGAAACATTAGACCATACGAGGAAAAATGAGTGTAAGTAAAAGGAAATGAGACGGACAAAGACAACGTAATTTAAGGAAATAAAGAAGGTATGGAATGGACGAAAACGATAAAAATAATTAGAAAAAGATTGAATGAGGTAAAGTAGGCGGAGAGGCAAGAGCTAAAGTGAGAAAGAAGAAACAGATTAAAATAATAAAAAAAAAGTTACACAAAAACGACTGACTTGATTTGTTTCTGCGCGTTGAAACTACATATTTCTATATGCTATGATGGTATGAACTTTCTGTCGGCGTCTAAATTTTGTCGCAAATTTGTTCGTATAGCGAGTCAAAATGATTTTGTAGCTGTGTCAATTATTACTATTATATGAAGCTACTGTACGCAAGACGGTCACTGAATAGATGTTTGCCGATGCGAAGGACTGTCACTGAACTGTCGTTTGTCTGTTAACTGACAAATTTGAGCTTTCAAGTGTCACCTAAAAGAATTTTATGAACTATTCATCAGGCACCAATTTTGGCTTCCAAAATGGCAGTTAATGAGCGTACCATTTCGTATGTTTATCTTGAACGTACACGTGACCTTAAAATAGGTTACTTGATTAATAACCATGTAAACCTTTTGTGATCGTGTTAGCGACTTTCTAAGATAGTTGCTTTCCTAGTTTTCCCCCAAAATCGTCAATGGTTTCTTGCAACATCAATTAGGACAATGTCAACAAAGGCTTAGATAAATGCATTCGAAAAAACATTGTTCTTTTACAAATCCAGCTTGTCCGATGGTTATCTTGTAGACCGCATTTTCTATTGTCGACCACGTGGCGACAGTCTTTTCTTTGAAAAGTCAAAAGCGACAATATATATATCGTCTATTCTGTAAGCGTCTAACCCTATCAAAGACCGACAGCAGACAATAGCCATGTAAACAAGAATACAAGACCTTCTCGCGGTGCCACGATGGCAGCTTAAGACCTCTAAAGCTCGTTTTAGCAGCGAAGTGCATTAACCTGCTGCTACACACGAGCAAACTGCATACAGCAAGACCAGTTGAAGAAGGCATGTTACATATGATAACTCCAAATAGATACCATCATAACAACAATAAAAAAACTGCTAATTTGCTGGCGCGTCTGGCACTATTTAATGAATGCTAGCTAATACCTGCATTCAAAGTGCACCCTATTGATGCAAATTTTAAATAGACACTGTTCCATTTGGAAAGATTTAGTATTATTAAAATGTACGCCTCCTGGGGGCTGTAATAAACTCTACCTGATGGTGCGACATTTATTTTTTCGGTCTCTCTCTCTATGGACTTGGTCTTGTCAAAATTGATTGGTGAGGTACGGCTGGAAAATTAAGCAGAACGATGCGAGGAAAGGTTCGGATTATATTTCAGTCTTGAAAGGTTTATTTTTACTTCTGCTTAATTGCATCTTTTTGCTTTTTATTTTCTTTTTAATTGATTTTTTTTGTGAGCAAACACATAAAATACTATTAGTTTGGCTCTTAAAGTTTCAAGCTGAAAATCAGGATTAAAGCAGTATTGGCTTAATTAGAAGCAATTAAGTCTTTAGCCGTAGTCTGTTTTGAGCTTATTGAGGCCGATTGTGAGCCAATATTTTTAACGCATTACAATCTTCATTATAGTCGGCTCACCAGCAAAATCCTATAAAATTTTATTGCATACTTTGGCTTTATTAGGCAACGATTATGGTACAATAACGTCAATTTCTAATCCTCTGCCAACCGTTTTTTTCTGATAAGACTATCTTCTATAATTTTTTTGTTTTTCTTATTCCTACTACGGTTCAGAATACAGGAAATTATATATACGACGCTACCTGATGCTAGTTTAACTAATTTATAGTTTATTTTTTTTTTTTTTACTAAAATAATAAGATTTAATGGGGCTTTAGTTGAGTGATTTGACTATACTTGTAGTTGCAGCGACAAGATTTTAGCAGTGGCCTGATCAGAAACAGAGGAATTACACTACAGGTGTGGATAATTTATACGCTATACAACAAGTCAACGACAGAAATTAAAAAATCTACTAATAGAAAACTAGAAAAAAGAATAAGATAATTGATTAGATGGAGTGGAAAAATTGAGAAAAAACAAGACCTATTTAGGCAAAAATGATGCGTTAGTAGTATATTATGATAGATTGGTCGTTACAGAAGCATGGGATAAAATCAAAAGTTTCAGGGTAGAAGAAACAGTGAAATTCGACTTTTTTTCGTTAAAAATAATAGCTCAACAAGAGGAAATACGAGAGGAAGAAAACTATAAAACAGTCTACAAGGAAAATGTAAGTACAAGGAGAATATGTAATGACCAAGGAGTAAAAGATATACAGAGATAATATCGACAAAAATATATTCAAGGCGAACCAGAATCATGATATGGTGGAAGATCTAAAAAGCAACTAGAGCAAGTACAAAGAAGAGAATAAAAAATAGAACGTTGTGTAGAAATAAATGACTAGAAGGAAGACTAGCCAAATACATTGGATGGAAATGAAGCAAGATAAGCACCAAAAACCAGGACAAAGGCGAATGAGAACAGAAGAAAACGGAGAAGAAAGTAAAATCAAAAAATGGGGGGACAAGTTGGGAAACAGGTCTTAATAAAATAACATTTTTTTAATCGATATTAAAACCGAACACTAAATGTGCAATTTTGAAAGATTTCGAAGAAGAATGCTAATGGAATGTTCAATGATCACATTGTAGGATTACTTGAAACCAAAGTTATTTAATTGTTTCTTGCTAAGCATAGAATCATCAAGTAGCTTGCCTTTTGCATCTTAGATCTGTTTTCAATTAGAATACTGTATTTACCAAAATACGTTACTGAATCTACTGCGTCAATCCTCAGTTGCTGTGTGGAAACTCTTAGTCTAATAATAATGTTTGAGCAGCGTAGCAGCCGAAACGAGACTCTCAGATTAACCTTCTTTTACGATCGTTGTCATAACCTATAAAATAACCCAGATATTAGCTACCTGGAAAGGCTCGTTATAGATCGTACGAAAAACATGAGGGAACAAATGAATGGGGGATGAATAAAGTATTGAAAAATTAAGGTTTTTTTCAAGAGTGAAATTGTTTATACATTGATTTACAAAAAGAGAGAAAGAATGGTAGCCTAAAATTCAAACATTTTGAGAGTCTGAACGAAATTAATCTGGACGAAAGTTTTGGAGAGAGCTGGCAAAGTCTGAACAGAACATGGAAAGGTTTCAGAGTTCTTAAATCTTGCTAATATTAGCTTAGTTCTTTGGTCTTTACTTTCTTCAGACTTGTCACTTTTTGAATATGCGTGAGAAATGACAAGCATTGAGGGCCGTTTTAAGGGTCTTTTGCAACTTTACAACTTAACCTTTTAGAAAAGTCAAGTTCGACAAGCTTGGGTTACCATACCATAAGCGGATATAATGGATCTGTTTTATATAAATATTCTTTTGCAGGCACGGCAATTGAGGCTAAAAACACCTTTTTCCTTTTTTTGTAAGATTGTTTTTATTCTGTTTATTTTTAAGTTTTTTTTATGATTGAAACGGCTTGAATTTTGTCTTGTAATTGTTTTTGATCTAGATATTTTTTGCAGTTTTTCTTGCTTGGGACTTGGTACACTAGTTTCCAATTTAAGAATATGCAATCTGACAAGCAAGTATGCTTTGCATACACAATTCCATTCGGGTTAATTGAAATATTATCTTTCTTCATTTAAGCTAATAAGTCATTCTATTAATACGGCAGCCATAATCAACAAAAGCTGCTCGTTAGCGTTTCGTCTTCTTTGATTCCACGTACGGTATTGACAAAAATAAAACGAAACCACCACGTAGAAGAGCAGGTTCGTTCTTTCTATCGCAGACAGCAAATGTAATAAGGAGTTTATCAAATAATTGAATAAGGTTTAATCTAGTTTATATTAATAAACCTGTCTTAGGGTAACATTTCCTGTCATATCTTAGCAACTTTACGATTACATGCAAACATGTCGCATGTTGGAGACTATTTTTACTAAATGTGTTTATCGGCTGTAGATCAAAGGGTGATAATTAATATTTGCAATTTTCTTCAGATGCAATAAGCTCAAAGACATATGGTTCTAAATTGATCCGAGATAAAATGGTAGGAAAAGAGTTGTATTTTCAATTTCTGTCGAGTTTGTCACATGGAAAGTTACCTCAATTTATTAAAAACTGGTAAACTGCGCACTTGGAAACAATTAAATTTTTCTTTTTTCTTTTTACCTTTTGTAGTTGAGTGAAAATAACAGAAACTGTGAACACAATTATGTACAGGATAAGGAGCCAACTTAACCGTAGGCAATATAGAGCAATCAAAAAGATGCCTTATTTGCACTTGGAAACAATGGAAGAACTTTCTTTATTATTTGAAAAAAAACCGATATAATCAAAGTGCACCAGATAAGGAGCATTAATAAATATTATTTCTATTATACTTCACCAAAATGCACAAGAAGCTTTCAATATATAAATTTGCCAATATTAACCAAGCTTATTGGAGTTGGAAATTAGCGTATAAACGTTGTTTTTTTCTGAATTCTCAGCTAATAACGAACATCTTGTCAACATTTTGTCAACACGTTGGTTTTGTCCGACATTGCTGTTACAGGGCTGTTGTTCCGTGATCTTAGAGGATTTTTTGCTTGTTTCTTGACTGGCGGCTTCTATTAACAAATACGTTTTAGCCATCTCGCCTCTCCTCTATAAATTCTCATTAAAAGCTTTTTTGGTTATTGCTAAGCCTGTAAAAGTCTGTTACATGCCTAGAACGTAATGTTTAGATTTTATTAATTGATTTAATAAAATAATCCGAAGAGAGGTTTTTACCTGCAATAGATATAAATATATGGTGATGTCACAAGAAATAGCAAACTCTTCTTCCCTCTTCCGTGTAGGTGTCCTGTCTGTCTTTTTTAGTACATTATTAGGTTTTTTATTTTGGCCCTTGTTTTGTGTATTAAAGCAACTCAAAAAGTGGAATTGATGTTTATCACAGAAAGTTTGAAAATGTATCTTTTTGGAATTTCTTATTTTCTTATTGTACTGACTACTGAGTTAACTTGCTGGGTTAATCCTGTCAGTTCTTGTTTTTTTTAGCTGATACAAAAAGATAGTTTTTTTGCTTTCTTCAGCGACTTAAAGATCAACCTTTGTTACATCACCGTTTTCATCTTTTTGGTAACTCCAAAAAACTCCAAAAGCTTCATAAAAAAACTCTACGTTTGGCTCGCTCTAGCATTATCTACTTGCAGTCTAAGCAATTCAATTAGACAATAACCAAATAAAGTTCTCCATGGTCACCACTGTTGTTGTGGTTTACAAACCTGAATTTTTCTAAAAAAAGAGTAAACAAATTGTTTTCTACGTCAACTTAAAAGCAACCTTTAATAAGTAGTTTGATTAGAAAACACTTTCTTAACACAAGCACCTACTGTTAAGATCCGATAATTCAATATCGTTAAAACTTTGAGAAGTATTTAGTGCATATCTGCACAAGAGGTCAAATTAGTCCAAAACTGCATCATATTTCAGTTGTTTCGTATTCTTATAATCGAGGTCACAAGTTTTGTTTTTGTTGATCCAAATTCAGTCGCCACAAATTTTTTAGCTATTTAGGCTTGTACTCCTTGTTTCCGGCATCTTGACGTTTACAAGAATCTTAGTTCGTTTTTCGACAATAACAATTAATCCGTCATCTTCCTAGTCAGAAATCTGACAGTGAATTGTGTTTCCAGCAAAGTATTCTTCATAAAAATGTTAATTATGTATGAGTCATTAATAAATAATTGTTTTAATAGTGAAGCAATTACCCGAACCAAAAACCTCACCTCTAGTGCAAGAACACCAATTTGTTACATCCTGTGTACGTCAATGGCGTCTTTCAACAAGTTACAATTTTCCAATAGCCAGAACTAATAAAATGCAGAAAATAGCCATAATAACCGAAACAAAAACAAAAATAACAGCATTAAAAAGCACCGACAATGATAACGAAAGCAGTGCTATTCTGCGACATACAAGATTCATGTTTTACTTTGTCGAGTAGATTTAGCCAAAGGCACAATAGTATTTTTATCGTCGGTCATAGCTCTGTAATTACGTTAACATCAAGTCAAGGACGGAGGTTTTATATTCTTGTAGATATCCTGCAGGATAAAAAAAATGAGAGTAATTTGCATATCCATTCAAAACTTGAACGGTAACAAGACGCTCTACTTTTTTGCTTCAATTAATCTGACGGGTTATTATGACGACTTTTTGTTCGTGTACTTTCTCCTGGATTCATTTAGGTGCCAAAAATGTCAACAGTTGATTGATTTATACTTAAAAAGGTAAAATAAATTACCACTTTATAATGCAAATTATTGCTGGATATTCTCGATACGACAAGGAAATTAGCAGTTGGACTAACTGTCTGCGGAATAATAATTGCTTTGTCTCTGCCAAAAAATCAAAAAATTGCAAACACTTGCACATTCTGATAAACTGTCACGCTTTTTGAAACCGGGCATCAACAATGTTCAACAACATTTACATGTATTGTAGCTGAAATAGATAAGATTGGTCATTTGGCTCAAAATGTCAGTTCTAAACATTTTAAGCGACTTTCATCTTTTCTTTTCTGCTAACACTTGTTTTAACTGTTCACGTTATTTAGCAGCCCGTATCAGTTTTGGCCGGCACTCTGATGTCTGATGTAACTAATACCTACAATCCAAACCAACTGAGTTTCAAAGAAAGCTCAGTTTTTAGCTCGAGAACTAAAAACTGGAGAAGGCCAGGTTTCATCCTACTGAAAACAGCGAAAAAGAATGGATTTATCAGTCTTACATTGCTTCTGTTGAAAACAATAGAAGATTAGTAGAACTGACTATATTAGAACCGAAGCTCTGGAAAATATAACAACTGCTAAAGGGACAACATCCGTATAGGGCGGGCACATCAGCTCAGAGACGGTAACCAGAGAACTCTTAATAACAAAAAAGAACAGCTTTCTTGGACATCTTACGGTTGCGTTAGAGAAAAGATTGAAACAATTATGGTCAGATAGTAGACGAACTACTAAATGGGCTGAAGACGCATACTATTACGACACTAGTGCCACATCTGCACCTAGCAATAGCAAAGACAGCAAATGAAGCCATCTTTAGACTCACTAGGGAACGTAAGACTTTAGACTCACTGCAACGATGCCAGTTTCTAGATAGTAGCAGTCGAATAGCTGTAAGAGCATCAAGAAAAGATGTTATTTTTTTACTGAAGAAGATCATAGAAGTATTTTCTAACTTCGAGAAACAGATTCGAAGATATTGCAAGCCTAACACGTTCTTTACTGGTCGACCGCATGAGTGGAGTAGCGAAGTAGTTTCAAACGGGAATGATAAGCATTTGATAAGACGGGAATCTCGACTGCACAAAAAGTATAAGATTTTTAAAAATGCCAGAAACTGTTTGGATCTTAACCGAGCAGCTTTGATCTATTTTTGTATAAACATAGTTTTGATAATTTAGCTTATCTTTCTCACAGTTATTTTATAGAACTAGATTTTTGATAAACGAAGGCTGCAGAAGCTTAGACATTGCTTGGTTGAGATTTCAGTTACAAAAAACTACTCAAACAATTACTCAACTCTTTTACGTCACGCCACAAAATCTATAAAGAATAATTGGTAAAAGTCATAAATATTTACAGTTAAAGTCTTGCCCTAATTTGCTTGACGCTTGTATTTCTTTCTAAAAAACTTAAAAACTTGCCACCAGACTACCAATTCTGCTTCTTACTCGTTGACATTTTTAAAGTGGTCTATAAATTACTTGATTAATCGCATCACCGTTCCCATCAATGATTATTCTTGTCATGCTCCATTCAAGAAAACCTCTGTGAAACAATGCTTGAAATACAAAAAACCAGTGGAACCTGTGCAATTCCTACCTGTCCTTCGTACCTGTTTCTGCCTCATCAAGTCTTAAGCATTTAAAACTTATTTAAGCACGCGGAAGTAGTTCTTCCTCTTCGGAATCCCCACACCAAAAAATCGTCCGGCTTAATAAATCACAATAGCCACGCAATTTATTGATGGCTTCCGTTTGTGGAATGTCCTGTAGGCAGTGACCGCATTGTCGGCAATTAAATAAACTAAGATGAAATTAATTTATCTAGTTAAAGCTTGCCTAAAGCTACTACACGTTTATGGTCGAGCAACCGAAAACTATTTAGTCTAAGATTTATTATATTAGAGGACGAGTTTTGGGAGGCAAGTAGTGCAAGGACAAACATTATTAAGAAGATTTACGGATTTTATATTGAATTTAAAACAATAGGGGAGAATATCGTTGTTTGAAAAGATGTGTAGGATTCGTGTTGAGCCATTTCATGCATGGTTTGCCGCAGAGGCACTTATACAGAGGCACAAGATAGGATTTATTTAAGAAAATTTTCTGGAAGGTGGTAAACTCTTGAGAGTTTACTCAATAGTTCCAAACGAGTTTGATCTTTATCGATCACATGAATTATTAGACGACTTTTCTTTAGGGCTAGCAGATTTTTTAATCTGTAGATCTACCCCAAAAATACTTACCGATGATTTACATGATTGGGGGAACACACGCATTAAAAAGCGATAATTGTTGGATTACCTGAGGTTAAGAACGCAATTTTTGCTAAAGCTTAAATATTAAAGGTTTCTACAGTTTACTAACACGGTTGATTTGAAACCATTTGTAAAACTAGTTTTTTTACTCATTAGAGAAGCATTGGCGTACGAGGTTCTACATTACTTGTTGATGGATCTTTATTTTTTAGTATATTTGAGATGAAAAATTTGTAGTCGGAAATTGGATCGTTAATTACCTAAAGCACGGTAGGGTAGCAGCTTATTTTTTACAGCGGCAAACTACCGAGAACATTATAGTGTTTTTTTTTAAATCATCTACACGGTATGGATAGTTTCAAACTTGCATGTTTTATGCTTTATGTTCTTCTATATAAATATTAATGGCCTGCAAATTATTAGTCTATAAACCAAGTAAAAATGGATCTTACGAAAGCCCTTTTGGTTCTGGACCTCACTGTTTAAGCAGAATTGGGATTGGTTCTATTTTTTGTATGAAAGCTACTAACTAGTATTTTTTTCCGGGGTTATGAAGTCGGTTTTCGACTGTTTGATTAGCAATTTAGGAAATATTAACTTTTGGATCAAACTGGGAACCTTTTAAGTGGTGCTTCTAGTATCTCTTTAAAGGAATGATATTTGGAAAAGAAAGACAGCTTAAAATTCGTAGGCCGTAGGTTTTGCTGGCTGTTTTGGCTTTAGTTCGGTAGTTAAGAGTATTTGATGATATAAGCTAAATTTTTGCCAATAATTTGGGCATTTGTAGCTTTATAAATATTTACTGATTAATGTGGAATTCTTAAAATACGTCACTTCTATTATTGGACAAAAATACTAGAGCAACTGTTTAATGATCATAGAAAGAATGAGGATATAGCCTTTGACGACGTCCTTTGTAAAAAGTTTGTCTTCAATTTCTAATAAAAATTCCCATTCGCTCGTCTTGTTGCCAATAACTGCAACAGCGGAATCCAAGTATGGCAATGCCAAGATCCACTAGCTTTACCATTCTCGGCGCCGTGTGTTCGCTCAAATCTTATATGAGGAATGTCAGTTGAACTTTTTGTATGGGGTCGACGCTTCCTTCTTCTTATTACATTGTAAAATTGAATTTTAAATGGCATACCATCCAGTATATTACTACATTTTATGTAATTTTTTGTTTTGTTTCAGACGATCATTCAGATTATGGAAGCACAGTTAGCAGTAGTACTGGAAAATCACCAGGGCCTATTTTTCCGGCACCTACTTTTACGTTTCCTGGACAACCGCCTGCTGGAGGAGTTCTTACGCATAAGGCTGCAGTGTACTACCATCACCAGCTCAGCTTACAGGAAGATCAGGGTATTGATATGACACAGGTAATTACCAGTGAACTATCATATTCTAAATAAACTTAACCGCAGAATAAACAATTTTTTCAGAAAAATAAAAACAAAAAGAAAAACTTAAATCAATGATTTCAATAAATAATCGATAATAAACAACAGTTTTTATAAAATAAACTAAGTTTCTATCATTCAGAAAATTTGGAAAAGAGACAATGAAATTGAATACTAAGTTGGGGTAAAAATATTTAGTGACGAATGTTTTCTTCTCTTATTCGTCGTGTCATGCTTTTTAACAAAGCAGCAATCAAGTCTTGAGGTATTGTCTTTGATTATACTATAGATTCACGAGCGATTTAAAGTCAGGGCTCATGGGTGATCACTTTGGCACATAAATTCTAACACGAAGAAGTACTGACGCGTAATATGGGCAATGTGAGGCTGACCATATAGTCTTGCATGGTATTAAAATTCACTTCTACAAATGAAGCCAAAAGAAGGACAAACCTTTTAAAATATTTTTGAGGTACCTTTGAGCGTTGATGCTACCTCTACACCACGTTACATAGGCGGTACAAACTTCTAAAAAATTTTTTGGCTATACCATCAAACTTCAATCACAAAAAGACACTTCCGAACTTCTAAACGCTCTTTGGCAACGACCAGGTGGATAACGTGTAAAACGCGACTTATCCGTAAAGGGAACACAGCTTCATTTGTCTATATCTTAGTCTAAGTGAGTTACAATACGATAAGTACAATGACCATTTGCCAGCCGCCTGCTCAAAGTCGTTAGAGGAAGTGCCTGTTCTTGCAAAATCTAAAATTATGGGAATTGGTATTCTACTTCATTTGTTGCTCACTGCTTTTCCGGTCCAGATCTTTTTAAATAAGAGCCAGTGAACCTTTGAACGGCATCAAATTGTGTGCTTCTAGCGATACCTAGCAAATTAGCAATATATCTAGCGATCTTTTATGTGAGTTTTTAAGAACGCGACTAATAGGCCTTTTTTAGGTGAGGGAGTGTCAAAATGGTTAAGCAAAGTAAATTAACAAATAATAGATATATTGACCGTTACACGTCGGTAGACTTTGCTCAATTTTTCTTGTTCTGATGGCGGATTTACCAAAAGAGTGCAAAACTTCAATCATTTGCTTAAATTGTCACAGTTTTTTTCAACAAATGTTAATTATTCAATGACTTCTGGCTCACCGAGTGTTTTGATTGTTTTTTAGATAGTACTTATTGAGTTACCTTTTCCTGATTCTTCTGAAGCTCTATTTCTGATTTTCTAATTAGTGTTGATTCTTAATGGTCCTTAAATTTTAGAAATTGTCCAACCTGTATAGGTTGTTTTCGTGTGAGGTGTTGTACGATTTTGCTGAATCTTAAGCTAATTATTACTAAAAGATACAAATTGGACAGTGATAAACACAGCAACTCAATACGGTTACAGACAAGTATTTTTTCTTTTTCAGTCGCCGGGAAGGGATAGTCCCGGATCTTCAAGTGGGAGTGCTGGTTCTGGATCTCGCCACAGTACGGCTTCTTTAGACAGCGGAAGGGCCTCATATCATCCCTTAAGTACCGCTGGCAGAAGTACTATAGGCTCTTCAAATAGTCCAAGATGTTCCTTAAGTTCTTGTTCGATTGGATCAGAGCAAGGCAGAATTGAACGAATGATCCATCAAGGTGTTCCAGTAAGTATATACAAGTTATGAATTAGAAAAAAGGATTTTTCTTACAAAATAAAAACAAAAGCGAACAGTTTTGTACTGGAAATCAATACAACAAATACACACTTTGCTTTTCTTTTCGGCTTTTCTTGTCAGATTATCGTAAGGCTTATTAATTTTGATCTTGTTTTATAGGACCAAGAAATAATTCATGCATGGCTGGTGGACTTACAATACGATGAATACTTTCCATTGTTTGTCGGCGCCGGATATGATTTACCGACGATTGGAAGAATGACGCCGGAAGATTTAACGGCTATAGGAATTAAAAAACCCAATCACAGAAAGAGGCTTAAAGCCGAAATCGCACAACTGAATCTACCGGATAATCTACCGGAGTTCATTCCGGTAAGGAATATCAATTTGTGATTATTGAATCAGCATTTAGTGTTACAAAAATTTGTTTGGGCCGCCGATCAAATCATTCAGTTTCATAACAGTTTCTACAATATTTTATAGCGGATATCCTCGGTTATCTCATTGGATAGTTGCATTGGATCATTGTCCAACTTAGTTTTGAAACGACGTTTGCTCTTTAAAATATAAAATAGTCTACAATATTTTTTGATAATATTTGTACTTAATAAATGCCAATTTAAAAACTAAAAAAACACTCATAAAAAAAATGTCAAAATATATAGTAAATGTAAATATCAACGAAAAAGCAGTTGGAACCGCGCTAAACAGCGGCCCTAACATTCAAACGTTCGTGTTTGTCAAAACGTAGCTACTTGGTACTAAATCCAGTAAAATTACGAAATGATAAAAACTTTGTTATCTTTGTTCGCGATGCCTATTTTTGTGGTACCAAATAAATATGGTACCTACAATATATATGGTACCAAAACAATAAGGAGAAAAAAACAAATTTTGTTGCCATTGAGTTAAGTTGTAAGAGGACGGTGCTACGTGAAACGTCACATTGACATTTTGCATGAATGATTTGAGGCTATGCGAGCGCCTCTGACTGATGATAACAATGTCTTTTGGCTTAAATTGAAGCATATTGACGTGGATGACAGGTGGTTTTAACAGAACGGTGCTATTTGCCAGACAACGGTTGTCACAATCGACATTTTTTTATGAGGTTTTTTAGAGAACGCAGGGTTATGCGTTACAATAATGAACGTTTATACGGTGGTCTTTTTAAACTAAAAAGGAAGTTTGTCGTCAATATCTCCATTAGAACTTGTTCTATTCCATTTCATTATTGACCAGCTTTTATTGCAAGACCCTCTATATTGTAATAAAAATTATTATTTTATCATCAACAAAGATTTATCTAATTAATCTTGTGCTAGCGCATACAATTTTTTCTTTACAACTATTTCTTTATGTTGTAGGGTTCTTTGGAGGAATGGCTCCAGCTTTTACGTTTAGAAGAATATCTGCCAGCATTTTTGGACCAAGGCTATCAAACAGTAGACGATGTAACGCAGTTAACCTGGGAAGATTTAGAAGAATTTGGAATTGTGAAATTAGGGCATCAGAAAAAGATAATGTTAGCGATAAAGAGAGTGAAAGACATAAAAGCAGGCAAACGGATACACACAGATGCAAATCGAATCTATGCTACACAGGTACGTATCTAAAGATAGTTTTTAGGCACTTTGTGCTATTCGCATATTTAGAGAAGATTGTTACTTTTTAGAGAATACTAACAATTGAATCTATTTGCATTAATAGTTTGGAAGCATGTTTAACAGTTTCAAAATTTATTCAATAACATGGCACATATTCGATTTTTTTTTGTATGTTCTAAGACGTAAAATTGAATATGTGTCACCATTTCCTGGTGCTGTAATTTGGCACAATAAAATCGCGAGTGTGCTAAGCTCTACCTTGCTTATGCTGCATGTTTGTGTAAGGACGTGATGGTGCACGCACCTTTGGGCCCACCATCACCTGGCGTCCCTGCAGTCCACAGCACTTTCCGTTCTTTTCATCAACCATGGGAGATCGACCAGACTCGTCAACTAGCCGCCGGCACACACTACGTGCAACCAATGTATTGCACTGACATTGTACCCATTAAGGTATACACCTATCAAAATTTTACCTTTCATTTTATCAATCTTTGTGCAGTTTGCATGTACCTTCTTGTTCATGTTCTTTCATTTTTCTTTTGTTAATTTTTTATTTTTTATCAATATTTATTTTGCATCACTTTTCACATGCGACACAATAAGCTTTAAAGGAAACTCAAAAATTTTAGAAATCAAAGATTTCAAGACTAAAAACGTCACATAAAACCGAAGCTCCTTTGACAACTTTTGACTGTATTTTCAAGTTCTAAACGAAGTGACGGTAAACAATTTCACGTGCTCTGACCTGTCTAGCCAGCCAATCAATGCAGCTTGTGCTAATTCATGTGATGTTTCCACCAATAGAAACCAAGAGATCGTCGATCACGTGCTATTTATGCGTCTAATCTTGTTTATATCCACTTCATCTTTAACTTGAAAATACTGTCAATGCAATATTGTCAAACGATGTTAATGTTTATTTAACAATCATCAGTCGAGATCAGATAACCAGATAAAAAACGAAATTCACAAAGACAAAGTAAACAATAGGAATCCGAGAAAACATATATTTTTTTAAGATCTAAAAACAACATTGGTAAGATATTGGTTTGGTTTGATAAGGAACCACGTTAGACTAGCTATTAGACAAAGTACACCAGCTTTGAGGTTTTGTAACTAATAGAGAAAAGACAAGAAATTTATATTTTCCGAGCGACTGAGTAAAGTCGCCAATATAGAATAGGGACAATTTCCAGAACGATTCGGAAATACTGGAATAGAAAGAAACCTCTTCTGGCATAACATATAAAAAAAGTTAAGCAGATTTTCAGTATTTTATTTTTGAAACTAGAATATTACAGTTGCAATAACAACTAACAGGTAATGACAAATTGTCAGTGTTAGTTGTAAATAATTGTTATTTATTTCAACTTAGCAAAAACTACGCAAAATTTTTATAGCATTTTTATTAATCAAAGGCGATCAGGATCCTATTTAAATAAAACGTGAAATATATCAATTTTCAAATCACATTAAACGGTAGGCTACGTCAAGGTGCCAAAGTAAACTTGGTATTGATCCTGGGGCTCTACCATCAACATCGCTTAATTTTCTTACCGGTGAGTGACTTTATTTTCGTAAAAACCACGGTAGAACTATTAAAATATTTTTTTATGACCTTTCTCATCGATGGCAAAACATGTTGAACAAAATGATAGTTTTTTTTGGGAGATGTGGCATTTCAAAATATTTCGACTGATTAAATGCGAAAAACTCGTCTTAATAGATCTAAGGTGGTTGTGAGCTGATATGTGCAAACTAAAGTTGCTAACGATCCACGCGACACAAACTCAGATGAAGCGACACATTTTTACTATGATCACTTTTCAAAGTAATGGCACACACAGTCAGGCATTTTTGCTTTCCCTGAATGTCGTTATGACAAAGAAAACTTGAAAGAACTGCTGTTGCTACGATTGCTAGCACTAGAACTAAAAAGAAAACAAGTACACTGAAAAAAAACAACATTTAGTAGTACATTTTAAAATATTTTTAAAGATTAAAGAGTTATTAATTTTTTGTAGTATTTATGATTTTGTTGTACTATTTGTTCACCACACACACAGTTCACACAAGATCACATACTCATTAAATGGTTTCACTCATTACACACTGTAGATTCTTAAAGTCATCCTTAATTGTTACAGATCCGAACAGGTAGAGGAAAATCCCTCGAATCCTTAGAAGACCCCACTGAAAGAACCCATCACACTTTCAGCTCCGAAAACACTCAAACCTTTTACTATCCGCAGCCAATCGGCTGGCGAACGCGGTCCTATGATGATGGTGACATAACTCCAACTAATGAGACAGCTCTTCTTTATGAAGGTGGCGGTACCCTTCCTCGTCCACGTGGTGTAATCCGACCCCGACCCATTGCAAAGATCACAGCAAAAGCACGAGAAACGTTTCCCGATTTTGAGAAACCTCAATTCAATCCGGAGAAGTATTCCAATCCTCAATATAAAACATTGCCTAGAGATCTGATAGATACGAGTAAATATCATATACAGTATAGTCCTATGATGGGGAAGAAAATACCACCCAATCCACCGAAAAGACAAGATAGTGAATCGAACGAGCAGACGACAACTGTAGAAATCCATCATGTGCAAACGTCTAGTCCGTTGCCATTGCCAGCTTATCCTAGTTCAGACAGTTTAAGCATATCGTTAGATGGACAAGGGGATCTGCCGCTACCGCCACCTCCTGCACCAGGTACACCACCGCAAAGCAAACTAAACTCCTCACAGAGTTGGGGCGCGGAAGAACAGGAACTTATTAAAACTTTGGCGTTGCAGCACCGTAATGGATCCGATGCAAGCTTCAAAGTAAGTAGCGATCTGGTTTTTTAGCCTTGCTTTTCTCTTTTTATTCCTTACCTATTATAAGCAACTCTTCACAAACCGTGTTTCAACCTTCCTAGAAAGTTATGGTGTTAAATTAACCGCTTGAGAACTGAACAGGGAAATATGGAATGATATGTTTTTCAAATGGGGAACTGTAGAGAGTTTTTTTGTGGTTGCAGAGCTTCTGAAGCAATTTGCCATATTGTGGTAGACTGTTACTTTTTAAAACTGGAAAACGGTTTTGAAGCTGTTCTGGAATGGTACTTGCACAATTCTGAAAGTTGAATGAAAAGAAGTGTTTTGACTGTTTCAACTTTAGCTTCCTTTATGCTTGTTTGTCCTTCTTTTATTCCCCAGCTCATAACTATTGGTACTTTTAGATGTTTTTGTTTTAGATTGATATAATATCTTTTTTCTTCTAGTCGAGTTCAAGTACAGAGTCCGATTCGCTGCCATTTGCCAATGAGAACGCGGGAACAATTCGAACTCGCGCCGGTGGTGCCACAACTCGTCCAGTGGAATACTCTCCAGCAAAACCACGAGGAGCCGGGCTGCCACCACATCCGTCCCCAACGCCCAATCGTCAAACAAGTGCCAGAAATCAGCGATCCGAACCTGCCGACGTTTTGAATGATATTGGCAATATGCTTGCCAATCTAACTGACGAATTGGACGCTATGTTAGAAGAGGAGAAAAGGCAACAGTAACTCTAAAAATTAAGACTGAGCCTCATTTATTATTACTGATTGTAACTTTCTTTTGATAGAATATCGCTTAACGATAAATATAACTTTCGGACAGGTTATGTTTGTTGTTGACTATAGAACTGACTATTTTTTAGTAGATTTTTGTTATTTAGATGATTTTTTTTTGTCATAAGTTATTGTGTATATATAGAACAATTTTATTTCTCATTACAAACGAAGTTTGTAAATATTTTTAGATAGAGTTTTTATATTGTAAAGATGTAAAATTAATTTAAGTCCAGCGTTCCAAAACAGTTTTCACATCTCTCTCTCTCGCTCATCAAATACTTGCTGTCTATCTTGGGCGGGACAAATGATGTTTTTTACAAATATTTTTTTGGTTTAAAGGCAATACATCATAAAAAACAATTATATTGTTTGATCAAAAAAAAGGCATATTAATCAAAAAATTAATTGTATTTTTTATTCTGTATACTTAGTTTTAATGGATGTAAATAGATGGAGTTGTACATGGCGACAACTAAATAAGGAAAAAAGCAAATAAGTTTAAAAATTTTGTACAAAGCCATTGTTTAGTATACGGAAAATAGCGAGTTATAGTCTAAAATCAGTTTTTGGGTGTTTTAATATCTTTACACATACACACAATTCACACCAATTTGCAATTTTAGTCTCATTTGTTTGTGGCAAATGGATACAAAAAGACTGGTAGTTTGATTATAACAGATTTGTTTACTGCGATTTTTTGTCATGTATTTCGTGCCATATCGATTTTTTGCACATATTTATGGTTCAAATTTTTATATTCTTCTTTGTATCTACATGACAAAGAATCGACTGATTTTTATTACTGTGTTCAATTCAATTCGTTCCCAATTTATTTAGATTTGTAATACAATGTTATATAATCTGCTACTTAAAATGATGATAATAGTGTTTATTTCACTCTAGTTATTTGTTATTTTTATTTCAAGGTCATTGCATTTATTAATCTAGCTGTTAATTCCATTGTCCTTTTTAAATATTCCTTATTTTATTTTATTGATTTACTGTTAACAATTATAAATATAGCATTAAAAAATTATTGATGTGTTTTTATAACTTCTGATAACTCAAGCAACATGTCAAACAATCATGTCATGTTGCTTCACTTGTCCAATAGTTGTCTGGAGATTCCATATGGCAGTGCCATAGGGAGAATAAAGTTTTTTTAGCAATCGGCATTGAGCCCGTTGTTCCTTGCGTACAATATACAGGCACTGGAAAGCAGCAACAATTTTTTTATGGGATTGTCTCTAGTAGCTCATCTTGTGTGGTTGACAGTATCACCCTCACCTCAAGGTATGGCAACAAAAAGCGTCTTTGTGGAAGGAATAGAAAAAAAAGAAGGAAATGGAGAAACAAAAGTCAGGAGGATCGGGAATTCAAAAAAGGGAGTAACAAGATTTATACTGCGGGAACTAGTAGAGCTCAAGGAAGAAGAAGCAAAAAAAAATGAATGAAAGATCTCCGGATGCCAGTAAGCTAGACGCTTACTGGCGTTGTATAAATTTTATATCTATGATATAAAAGAAATAGAAGAAAAAAAAAAGAAAGAGAGATTAATAATAAAGTGGATCGAAAAAAAATATATTAGGATAAATTGGAAAAGACAGAATTTGAAGAAAAAAGACTAAAAAGATGATACAAGAATTAGAAACAAAAGTAAAGAAAACAATGGATGGGGAAAAAAATGAGAAAAAAGTAGAAAAAAAAAACAAATAGTGAGATAGAGAATGCAAAAAAAAGAATGAATAAAAAAAATAAGAGCAATAACAACTCAAAATGAAATTTGGAAATACTTGGAAGCGGAAAAAGAAGAAAGATAACATATAAGATAGAAATGAGCAAGTAGATAAAACATTTTAAAAGCCTACTGGAAGGAAAAGAAGAAAAAGACTGGCAAAAAAACTAAAAGAGTAGAACGTAGAGGAAGAAGAAAAAGAAGAAATAACAAGAGAAAAGGTAGAGAAACAGCTGATAAAGCTAAAAAGAAGAAAGTTGTCAGGAACGGATGTTATACCGAATGAGGCATTTATGTATGGGAATGAAAAAGTTAAAGAAAAACTGAGAGAAGTAGGTACTGAATGAAGTGTGGAAAGGAGAAAAGTTTCCATGGATAAAGGAAATAATTGTACCAATTGATTAAAAGGGGGAAAAAGATAATGAAAAAAATTACCGAGGAATAACGCTCTAAACACAATACATAAAGTGTATACGATGTGTGTAGCAGAAAAGTTGAAAAGGGAGGTAGAGAGAGTAGGAGGATTACCAGACTAGCAAGCGGTGTTTAGAGAAAGACAAGGGCCAATATATAATATGTTTTAAATGCGCTAATTGAGAGTGACTTTGAAAAGAAAAGAGGGAGAGTATGTGGGGTGTTTGTAGATTTAAAAGCAGCGTTTCATAGGGTGGACAGAAATAAGTTATGGCAGTGCAGGAAAAAGCAGAGTACAGTGAAAGAGATATACAAGGAAACAAAAAGCAAGATGAGAGTGAATTAAAAAGTCAAAGGCTGTGCCTGAGACAAGGATACCCTCTAAGCCTGCTGCTGTTCACAATTTATATCAGTGATATTAAAGATGTATTAGCAAAAGGGCAAGAAGAAAGAGTGAAAGTAGGGAAAAAGAAACCTTGGATGTGTTAGCGTATTCGGATGATATAATGATGGTGGGAGAAGGAAAAAGAGAAATGAATAAAATGATAAAAATAGCAGACCGGTAAATAAAAAAAAGGATTTGAGATGAATGAAACAAAAACAAAGGTGATAGTGTTGAGTAAGAGAGCAAGAAAAAAAAAATAGTAATGAATGTAGTGAAAAAAAAATAAAGCAGCTAGAAAGAATGGAAGTACTTAGGATATCTGTTTCAAAAAAAAGATAGAACTAAGACGCAGGTGAAAAAATTAGTGGAAAAGGGAAATGTGTGCGATAGTGTGGGGGTTAACAGAGAGAACGTTTAGAGGAGAATATGAAATAGAAATGACAATGTTTGACAGCTTGGTGAAAAGTGTAATGTATGGAGCGGAAATTTGGGAATGGAAAGATAAACAAGGAAACAAAAAAAGAGAGAAAGGAATGCTCTGAAAGCAAAGTTAGAGCATATATTGAAAAAATGTGTGGAAGTGAAAGAAATGGAAGAGAAATCATAATGATAGAAAAGAAAGAGAGAATAAAACACAAAAAATTAGCGTTTTAATTTATGTTGTAACAATTATGTAATTTGTATAAACATTAGAGTAAAATAAGAGTCTAGGCATGATTAATTTTTTTATTTAAAAAAAAATCTAGAACAACTTTCTTATTGTTATTTAAGACTTGCTAAGACGTACATATAAGAACCATGAACTTACTTGGATATTTACATAACATTTCAAAGTTACTATCTGTTCTTCTTTGAACATAAAACAGAAAACTCTTCAATTTCTGTATTTGCCGCCACAATGTCAGCACTTTGTCTTTTGATATCTTCTCTTGTCAAAATATTAGAAGATTCTGTTATAAATTCGTCTTCTTGCGCTAGAAACATTTTGTCTAAGATTTATATTTATTCAACTAGAAATTAGTATCTTTCAGATAAATAAATTACAAGGTTAAACGTGTTTGATATCAAGAAAAGTTATCACCATAATTTTTGTTACACAATTCTGCTCAATTTACAAAAAGTTTTTGAGTAAGGACAGGTCAATGTTGATGTTGAACAAAGAATAAATAAACAATTGGCTGCTTAATTAATAAATAAATAAATAATAATAATTAATTTTTTTTTGTCAAATAGAACATGAAAGGGCTCTATGGTCGATTGCACATTATCGACATATAATGACAACTTTACGGAACAAGTCTAGAAGGGTCAAATCGCACAATATTGGTGGCCAGTTTACGTCGCTTTACAGAAGATCTCTCTGTACTCTGTTATCATTGCTCTGTAGGGTTTGCCAAAGTCGGTGAGAGCCTTACCAACCTTGTTTGGAAAAAATACGGACAAATGGCATCGCTGGGGTAAAATCAGTACCAGAGCATTACTTTTTCCAAACAAGTTGAAGCCTGCGGAAGCCTGAATTTTTGAACACAAAATTGAGTGCCTGGGGCTTTCCCAAACATCATTGTCAGCATTGACCTGTTCTAATTTGAAAAACCTTTGATGAAATTGTGTGAAATATGTGCAGTGTTTATTGGGCAATGCTAAGTGCTAAGAATCAAGAGCAAAACTTTGTATCTGCTGCTCTTAAATGTGACATAGGAGATATTTTCAATATTTTATTCAAAATGTACGAAGTTTTTTTGGAGTGTTTACTCAAAATTTGATAAACTTGCCTTAATATTATTGAAAAAATTAACAATAATTTTTTATTTACAATTGTTTGTTGCTTTTTGCTGTTCTGGAGGAAAACCTCTTTCTACCATCAACGCTTCATAATAGTCAAAGGCCGTGTCCAGTTTGTTTCCATCAAGATCATCTTTATCTGGAAGATGTCTGAGCAGAATCTCTAGTCTTTCCTTCAGCCAGCTGATTATGGCAAGCCCTAGATTAAACCAATAAGAATAGATGGTAAAATGAAACAAAACGAAACCATGTACTATCTACATCAAAACTTTCTGGCTCTATAGGCACATCATCTAACAGATGATTATCAATTTTCAATTTATCTTTTTTGTTAGCAATCTTAATGGTTCTGCACATTTGTTGTAGGTGTTTTAAGCAGGTTGATACTTGCGCAGCCATATTGATTTTGGATTTTAGTTTACGTTCTATATTGCATTTGTTACTTTTTGTTTCTTCAATGCTGGTAAGAAGTTCTTTCTTCAGCTTTTTGTACCTTTTACAAAAAAAAAAATTAATATGTTGATTTTTTAATTTTTTTGACGGGTCAGTACTCAGCAGTTGTGTCTAACATGGTGTTTTTAATTAAATCTTTCATACAGACAGCATGATTTAGCTTGTTCAGCATATCGTTTTTGTGTCTTTCACATTTTTGAGCTAAAGTTTCCAATCGTTTTGCTTGCCTTAGCTGTTCTTGCAAACTGAAACATTAGAATGTAAAAAGTTTAGTTACAATCAGCGATTACTTTGGATAAATTTTTTCAGAACATGATACTGAAGTTGAGTTTTTTAAAAATAACAACGTGGTTTCTATTCTAGCAACATCTTTTCGTAATCGAATAGTATCAGTTGAGACTTCTGCTTTTACCAAACACGTTGTTATATCGCTCTAGAATACATTATCAAGAAAATTAGCGTTTATCAATATTTTCTTTCGTACAAAAGATTCGCTGATTGACAACAAATTGCAGACATTCGAGGTAAACGGTAATTTTTAGTGCTGTTTGCCACTACTATATGATCAGTAATTACAACTTTAGACTAAAAAATGAATTCCCGCGCCGTTTTAATACTAAAAATTAAAACATGTTCTATTTCTTTTGCTTTGTCAACTGTCAACGATTTTCTCTTTTCTTTTCTACCGTCACAGAGGAAATTATAGAGACATACAATTTTAACTGCCTGTTAACAAAACGGAAACCAAGCCAAGATGCCTCCTAGTGAAACAAAAATCTAACAAAGCGAAGAGAAACAAGAACTGGTACACCAGCAACACCAGCAAGCTAACTCAGTATAACAAAGAGATAAGGAAAGCCAAAAAGTTACATTTTCAAAATTTTTGTAAAAATATCATTTTTACTTGTTTAGCTGCTCAATTAAACTTAGTAGTGGCCAAAGGGGGAACGAACCCAACAATGACATTAAGGAAGTCTGATCAGACATATACGGAAAGGGAAGAGAAGCGTGACTGGTAGTGACTTGATTCTTAGAGACGTAGAAGTGGTAGCAACAACCAATCACAGCAAAAGTCTTTGCAGAGAGGACTACGACAAGAAAATATTCACCAAACAACTGCTTGAATAGACTATAAACCCCATCTAGCCGTACAAGTCGCCGGGAGTAATTGGAAATCAACCAGCCTTACTACAAAAAGAACTAGAAGAAACTATGCCACACCTACTCAGAATTTCACAAATCGGTTTTGCACAGGGACGAATATCTAAAAACTGGCGAAGAGCTAAGTAACCTTTATCAAATTTATTTAACTTATCAGAGAAGACTCTAGAAAACAAACCACTGCATAACTGTCAACACGCGTACAGGGCCAACAGATTAACAGAAACTGCCCTGTACCAGCTTACAGACAGTATCCAGAGAAGTCTAAATAACACAGAAACAGCAATTTGTGCCTTTCTAGATATCTCAGGCGCATTTGACAACGCATCACATGCATCTATATATTGCGCTGAAGAAAAGAAGGGTTTAAACAACTATTGTCAGATGAATATGGAAAATGTTTAGGAATTTACCTAGACAGTAAACTTTTATGGAACAATCACCTAGAAAAAACTACTAGTAAAGCCATCAAAGCGCCTGTGTTCTGCAGGTAAAATATAAGGTTGTAACCTGAAAATACTGCAATGGATCGATACCATGATTATTGGATTTATTATAAACTATAGAGCAAAAGCCTGGCATTCTAAGGCAAGCAAATAACCACAACAAAAACTCTTGATGAGGTTTAAAGACTGGCATATTTCTGCTTCACAGGAACTATGAGAACATGCCCCATTGCGGCACTAGAGGTTATTACAGATCCGACACCTTGATATCTAGTAATAGCAAAAACAGCAAACGAAGTTATTTTTAGACTGACTAGAAAGAGCGTCGAAAATAAAAAAAATAAATATCAGAGAGCTTAGGCATCTCTGACGGAATGCATTTCTTTTCTAAATATTTTAAGTTACAAAATAGTAAGAAAATATATTTTTGAAAAAAAATTAATTGAAGAATTAAGCAATAGGGACGATTTGGGGAAAGATCCCACTACCAGTGAGTTTAAAAAAAATATTATAAATCCACTACCAGTGAGTTTAAAAAACATACTAAAAACTGGTATACGGACGGCTCCAAGACAGACAAAGACACGGGAGCAGGAGTAGTCGGTTCCAGACCCACATACTCAGAATTAATGGGAACATTTCCAATCCTCTTTTTCAAGCGGAAATACACGCAATCAGAAGATGTGTAAAAATTAACTTAGAAAAGAAAGAAACTACCAAAAACGTAAAATTGCAATTCACACCGATAGTCAAGCAGCCATAAGAGCACTAGGTTCCTATGCCATAAGTTTCAGAATGACATAAAAATGCTGAGGCAAGTTAAATGAACTGGACAAGAATAACAATGTTTACCTTGTTCGCATATTAGGACACTCGGGAATAGAAGAAAACGTGAAAGCTGATAAGCTTGCGAAAGGGCGCATTAACCTCTTTTGTAGCGCTAGAACCATTATGTAGTTTAGGGAAGCACACCTACAGAAAAAGGTGTTTTGTGGCCTAGACAATCACACTTGCAAGGAAATGTTTAAAATAAAGGGAAAAAACCGATAAATTAAAATTTTTGGGGAATCTTCTTGATTTGAGACATTCTAAAAACTTTTTGGAAGAATTTGGCTATGCATGATCACAAGTTCACTTGAATCTTAATAAGAATAGGCTTTGTATTTTCACGGGCTTTAGTTACAGGTCATTGTTGTCTTGTGAGATTTGGCCTAGAAGATACCAAAAAATGCAGATTCTGCAAATTTCGGACAGCTCAAGAAAGTACAATAGTAGTTTCTTCAATGAGTTTTTGAATAGCTTATAAAAAGTGGTACGGTATTTTCGGTATTTATCATTAGTGAAAGAGAAAACAGTTGAGCTAACAGCTGTTATGAGAAGATTACCGTCCGTAAACCTAAACTAATCTTAGTTGACAAAATTGATATTTAAGTTGTAAAACTTACATCTTTTCTTAATAAACTTTTTAAATTAGCTTTCAAGTTTGCAGTTTGCTCTTTTACAAGTTCTAGATCAACTTTTTGTGTTTTCATATCCTTTATTACTGCTTTTTCCAATTCCTCATATTCTACTTGTCTATCATTGTTATATTCGGTTGCAAGCTGCCCTTGCCTAGCTGCCTCTAAAACACATTTACTTTGCAAGTAATGATCTTCTCCAATAGTTTGCAGAATTCTTTCGAAATACAATGCATCTTTTTTCATTACGTTTATTATCTCAACATATGATTGTTGTATTGCCAATGCGGCTTCTTTTTTTAGTAGAGCATCTTGCACTTTTCCTTCAGTAATTTGAGCCAGTTTTTCTTCTTCTATTTGGCCAAAAGTTGTCAGCTTTAAACGATCTTCTAATACAGCGTCTTCTAGCTAGTGTATTACATAAATGTCAAATTATTTTGATTAACAAGAATTGGAAATTACCTTCAAACGTTTAAGTTTTTGTGATTTTAATTTCATCTGATGACCTAATCTGTCTAAATGTTTACGATGAGTAAAATTCACGTGAGTAATGTTTTCTATTACTTGCTAAAAACAAGATTTAAAATAGTCACAAAAATGCAGCAATACAAGCGGTAGCAACGCAGTACTAAAACGGTGTTGCAGCAGTACTAACTACTAATAAAACAGTATTGCAGCGTTACTGTCTTAGTAGTGGTCACGAAAAAGTAACAAAGAAGGAGTTGGATGCTTTATAGAAAAAAACTTTTTTCACACTTTTTTTCTGCAGAACTGAAAGTTTGGTGAGTGTCTGATGCAAGTTGCATGTACTGTGGGAATGAAAAAGATAGTGTAAAACCTACGATTTTTGTCTGTGCCAGGTGGTGGAATGTTAGAAAGAGCGCGGAAGACCGTGTAAGAGTAGAAGTAAGAAAGGAGAATATGATGGAGCTGAAAATCAAGGCTACGAAGCTCAAAATTGATATTTTGTTATACCGTTGGTCTAAATGTTTTTTTCTCTTACACTTTTCGGTACCCGACATATCAAGAACTTAACTTATTAGGTACTTACTTTAGGTCTGGAATGTTGATACGCTAATTGCATGTCTTTATAATCTGCAAATATATTTCGAAACTTTTGTATTTCACCAGTTAAAGCATTTTCTAATTCATTTCTCTCTTTCTCTATTGTTTTCTGTAGACTGACTAAGCTCTTCTGGTGTTGTTTATTTGCAACTGTAGCATCCGCTTTTGTTATTTGATGATCTCTTTCTGTTGAAATAGATAAAAATTAATTGTTTCTTAAAAAACCAAAAATCAACACTGATTTTGTCTAAAAGCATAAAATAGTAAGCATAATAAACTTACTGTACAGGTTTACCAATCCTTTAAATTGGGTTATCTTATCTTTTGTAGTCCATTTGTTTGATGACATACCATGTATTCTTACATTTTTTGCAGAAAATGCATCTGTATATTTCAATAAACTCATTTTACTAAACAAATATAGGTAATAAAACAAACTGTAGAATATAAAAATGTGTATAAATTTGCAATAATTGTCAGAATAATGACAGAAATTGACTAGATGCAGAATTTTTGATAAAAATATACCTTACAACTACGGAAATAGTTATATTGTTCTGTGTGGTAATATAGGTATGGAGCATCTCCCAAAAGGGTGGTGGCTCTATTGGTAGTAATGGTTGTCTCGTTATCTGCCTTTCTCCATCGCTTTGGTTTTAAAGCGTCAAAACTTTTTTAAATACTAAAAAAAAAAAAAAAGAAAAAATTAAAAAATTAAAAGTAGAGCAAGAAATGTTGTAACAATTTAAAAAAAATTAAATAGTGAACCAAACACCAGTTAAACTGGTGTTTGGTTCACTAAATTTTTTTAATTAAAGCAATTTAGTGGTTGCACTGTACATTGACCTAATTAATGATTTTACGCCATTGTTCCTTGGTTATTCTTAAAGACTAGACTACCAGAAATCGCTTTTCGGCTATTCAAAAAGGCAGCAAAGCTTTCCTCAGCCGTAATTGCAGAGCCATTCTAGGGCTTTGATAATTCAACACGTTAATGAGATTAAATTAGAAGCACTTAAAAGCACTTGTAGTGTTATAACAATTAAAAAAAAACTTTAATGAGGAAATAAGGTTTATGACAAATAATCAAAATTTTGTCCATCTCCTTCAAGGCAATAACGGGCACCGTTTTGCTGAAAGTACCCGTTCACAATTTCATTGTTATAAAGTTGTGCAAAAAATGGCTGTAAAATCGGTATCGCAGCAGTCATGTTTCATTAAAAAAAATTCACCCAATACTTCTGGGTCTTGAAATAGCGGCCCATCTTCCTACTTTTGGAACCTCTTCAATTAAATAAGATCTTTTTGAGCTCCATATTTGCATACTTCGTGAGTTTACATAACCGTCTAAATGCAACCAGACCTCATCCGTAAAGAAACTTAAGTTTAATATATTTCTATTAAAACTTTTAATTAACCAACGACAGTCTTGGGCGCGTACAAGATAATCAACAAGAAGGAGTTGATGTACTGCTGGCCGACTATAACGGTACAAATGAATATCTTTTTTTTTAATTTTATAGGCAAGTGGTGGTTAATAATTGAATTTGTTTGAACGTCGACATAGAGATATTCGTAGCGCTTCTTTCATTATTTGCTTTACATTTTCGATAACATCTTCTGTTCCCTTTTTTGGAGAACCTCTACCCTTTTTACAATCACACAACCCAGTCTTACGAAAGAGTTAAATTCAATATCCAATAGGTTACATTGTAATAAGAACTGTTAGATGTTAAAACTGCTTCGGGAAATTTTGGACAAAATTCTTAAAAACAATCTTAAATTGGGTATTGCCATTTACCATCAACTTGGTGGCCGTTACAAAAGTAAGATTCCACCATAAAAAAATTTTGTCCTTGTGAGAAAACTATTTTAAATTCCAAAATAAAGAAATTGAAAAATTTTTTTTATTTTGTCATTTGAAGCAATTGTTTGAAAAATTATGATTCGTTCACACAAGTTTATAGGATAGACATGGCCAACTATGCCGTCAAATTTTAAAACACACTAGTTACATACAGTAACAGTTACTTACAGTCTTTAAAAAAAAGACGACATAGCTCGCTTATCTATTGGCCAATTTTAATTATTTATACACCAAATTAAATGGTTATAAATAAGCTATAAAATGGCCCAATAAAATTCCGTATTCCAGCGCTTTAAAGACTTTAAGGCTGAACTGTCAAAAATTTTTTTTTCAAATTTTAACATATACTTTTTTTTTTAGTAATTCTGATAGAAATTTCTATTCTAAAAACAACAATGTTTTACAACTATATGCTTAGATAAGAAAAAAAAACTATAGTTTATGCTTGCACTGCGCACCATTTTGCGCTAGACATTGAGGGCATCTTTGCGCAACCCTTAGGTATATGTCATATTGGACAACATTTCAGCCGGAAGAATTCGAAATGCCGCAATAATTTTGGCTCTTAATAAAGCTTCATTTTCGGAAAGCGGCATGATATGTACTTGATTTTTAAGATATCTCCAATAGAATGTATCCAATGGGATAATATCTGGCGAGCGGGCAGGCCAAGGTATGAGTTCATATGATTCCAAGAATCTCCAAACTTTCTTGTCAAATTTGAGGTTTTACATCTGCCAAGCGTTCTGAGACGGCTCACAAGTTTTCTATTGTAGGTAATTGAATGAAACCATAATTTTTTACCAAAAAGTGAAAAGCCGCCGAGAGTGTTCCTAGCATTTTTGTTCTTTTTAGATTGATGATGCAACAACTGAAATTGTTTTAATAGATTAACCTGGAGCTCATAAACTTTTTCATAGAAGTGCTAAAGCTCTAAAAGTCTTTTTTTTTCTTTAATTTTCTGTTGCTACGTAAAGAATTTAACAAATATTTTAGTAAGTTATTGATACTTTTTGTTTGTTGTTTGATTAGAGCATGTGTTAGTAGACTCAAAGGTTACACTACTTCTAGCCAATACCTCCACGTACTGTATTTTACCAAACTCAGAGGATGTTAAAACACTTGGTTTTAGTAAACTCAGAAGTTACGCTACTTAATATAATTGCAGAACTGATTTCAATTCATTCACATCTATTATGTGACAGCAAAAAACTATATTTTCTTTTCATGTCTAAATTATTTTAAAACAACTTATAATTATTAACATAATTGTTTCAAATTGTCAATCTAAAAAAATTGAGTAAAACATATTTTATTTGAACAAATACAAGTAAATTGAATTCTATGAAAATGTCGATATTTGACCATTGTCAGATTATAAGAAAGTTGATGCGGTATTAATCCCAATGTAAACAAACCGCAGAAAGAATTTTAACAACTTTAAGTGAATGTTTATCATATTTTCAAAAAATTAGTTCATAAACTTTTTTTTAATTAACTTTTTATTTTATTTTGAGCTGCTTGTACAGCAAAGCGGAAGAAAATGTAAAAAATTTAAGATAATAGTTATCATATAATCGACTAACTAAATTGTTAAATTAATAATTAAATTATTTTTTTTGAACAGTTTGTATAGCAAATAATTTACGATACAGTTCACAGAAAATAGTTATAATAATTATTTTATCAACCAAAAATGTTGTTTGAATACTTATCCAATAATAGACAATATATTATAAAGTGAAAGCTGTACAGTTTATTTATTTATTATTTATACACTTATATAACGCTACTAATTTTACACTATTTTATATGAATTGTTAATATTACACTGTTTTATATGAACGTTGTTAAAACACTTTATACATTTAATTTATATTTATGTCAATACATTCGTCGCTTCGGACGACGGACAACTGTATTGACCTACAGGCAAAACTAAGTGAGAGTAGCCAGATATGGCGAACAAACTGAGTGTCCTAGGTATGACGATAAAAGGCATCTGATCTGACCGAATATCTGCCGGTAGAAGCAGACCACTCTTAATGGCCAACAGCTTAGGGTGGAAGAGCCATAAAGAGCAAGGGCACTCACTTGTCCAAAGAATGAGAAATTCTTCTTAAAGGCGGAAGAATCGAAATGATCAACGGCATGTGGATGCAGAAGGCAAGAGGAAACCACTGCATTAAAGACCCGAATGGGTATCCTTAGTACAGTCACACAGCGACATTTATGGCTTTGCTCAAAACTAAATATTCCGGAGTTAAAAGCTCCCCACTCGGATCTCCGGGGGGAGCAGCGGCGAGCAAGATCATGAAAATAGCAACAAACAGTATGAGGATCGGAACATGGAATGCAAGGAGTCTCCTAACATCAGGAAAGCTAGATAACACCGTAATAGAGATGGAAAGACTAAATACAAATATCTTGGGGATCAGCGAGGTCAGATGGACAGGACATGGTAGCTGTCCCACGAGCAACGGCACTTTTTACTACTCGGGGAACAACAACCCAAAAAACTTATATGGTGTTGGAGTGATCGTAGATAAGAGGATTGCAGGATCAGTTATGAGTTTCATACCTTACTCAGATAGAGTCATGATGCTCAAACTTAAAACCGATAAGGGAAACATGAACATCATACAAGTATACGCACCTACAGCAGACAAAGAAGAAGCAGAAGCCGAAAAATTCTATACGGAACTGGATGATATATTTAGAAGTATTAAGCACAACGAAATCACAATAATAATGGGTGACTTCAACGCTAAAGTTGGTAGTGGCAAGGTCGGAACACAAGTAGGAAATTTTGGTCTAGGAGAAAGGAACGATAGGGGGGATCGACTGATAGAATTCTGTCAAGATAAAGATCTTATAATAACAAATACTTTTTTCAAACTCCCGAATCGTAGACTATATACCTGGAAATCCCCGGCAGATAAACCAGAGAACAGAGTGAGGAACCAGATAGACTATATCCTCATAAATGATAGATACAAAAACTCTGTAAAATCCACAAAAACGTACCCGGGCGCTGACATTAATTCCGACCATAACCCTGTCATAGCTAAACTAAATATAAAAATGAAGAAAATAGAAAGGAGTCAGAAGAAATGCATAGACACCAGACTGCTTAAAGATCCCAATACTCATGATGTTGTGAAACCGAAGATAAATGAATGTATGCGAACTATTAATGCATTGAATGAGCGTAATGTTGATGAAAAGTGGAAACAAATGCAAGTGGGTTTGGAGACAATAGCCAAAAAACACCTAATGTGCAAAAGAACAAAGAAGAAGGCTTGGATGACAGCAGAGATCATAAATTTAACGGATGAAAGAAGAAAAAACAAACAAAACCTGCATGAATATAAGAGACTGAATAAAACAGTTCAAAAGAAAATCAAAGAAGCTAAAGAAGAATACCTGGCTGAACAATGCACAGAAATAGAGCTGCTAGAAAAGAAATTCGACCTTTTCAATATGCACAAGAAGATAAAGGATATGGCTGGATGCTACAAAGGAAAAGTTACTGGCAATATAGTCAGGGACAAAGATGGGCGAATAATAACAGATGCAAAGGATAAGCTGGAGAGATGGAAAGCTTACCTCTTGGAACTTTTTGATGATGCAAGATCTCCCAAACCCGTCCCAAAGAATAGCAACGAAAATCTAAAAATACTGAGGGGCGAAATAGAACACGCCCTGAAAAGAATGAAAACCGGCAAAGCTACAGGCCCTGATGAAATACCTATAGAGCTAATTAAACTTTTTGATGAAGACGTAATTGATATTCTTCTGGACCTGTTCAACAACATCTATGAAACAGGGGAAATCCCTAAACAATGGTTATTGTCCACGTTCGTACTTATACCCAAAAAGCTAAACCCAAGAGAATGTTCAGACTACCGAACTATTGCACTCATGAGTCACACCCTAAAACTATTTTTAAAGATCATTCATGGAAGAATATACAAGAAACTTGAAGAAGACATGAGCAGTACTCAATTTGGGTTTCGTGCTGGACTTGGGACACGAGAGGCGCTTTTTGCAAGTAGTGTTCTTTTTCAACGCTGTTTGGATATGAATCAGGACGTATTTGCATGCTACATCGACTTCGAAAAAGCTTTTGATAAAGTGAAGCACGACAAGCTGCATCAAATACTTGCTAGCAAAAACATTGATTTGGAAGACGCCAGAATAATCAATAATCTATATTGGGGACAAAGAGCTAACACTAAGGTTGAGGACGAACTAACAGAAGAAATAGAGATTCGACGTGGCGTGAGGCAAGGATGTATCCTGTCTCCACTACTATTCAATCTTTACAGCGACACTATTTTTAACGAAACCCTAGAAGATGAAGAGGGAGGGATAGTTATAAATGGAGAAGTTCTTAATAACATAAGATATGCTGATGACACCGTCCTCTTGGCAAGCAACCCCATAGATATACAACGTCTTCTAAACAAACTAAACAATAGATGTAACGAATACGGCTTAAAAATAAACCTCAAGAAGACAAAACTAATGGTAATTACCAAGGCTACAAATATGCATCTCCAAAACAACATAAACCTGACAATAGCGAGCACGACTATAGAAATTGTAAAGTCATATAAATATCTAGGAACCTGGATAGAACAAACAGGTGATCAAACAAAGGAAATAAGGGCGAAAATAGAGATAGCTAGAGCAACGTTTATAAAAATGAAAAAGCTGTTCTGCAGCCGGGATATTAGCATAACACTACGAATGAGGATGCTGCGATGTTACATATTTTCGACGCTATTGTATGGGGTTGAGACGTGGACTCTCAAACAAAACCATATAGATAGACTGCAATCCTTTGAAATGTGGTGCTACAGAAGAATGTGGAGGATACCATGGACAGATAGAGTCACAAATATAGAGGTCTTGGAGAAAATGCAGAAGGATTGTGAAATTATTAACGCCATAAAAAAAAGGAAATTGCAATACCTAGGCCACATAATGCGAGGACCAAAATATGCACTACTACAGTTGATAATGCAAGGGAAGATTGGTGGAAGAAGGAACATCGGTAGACGTCGGGTGTCGTGGCTGAAGAACCTCAGGGATTGGTTTGGCTGCACGAGTAATCAACTGTTTCGGGCTGCGGTTGACAAGGTCAAGATAGCTGTGATGATAGCGAACCTCCGATAGGAGACGCACAAGAAGAAGAAGATTCGTCGCTTACTCGATTGGATCTGTGTCATCTGTGGTGCGATTCTTGAGTTAGATCCGTATACGAAACTGTTCGACGATCGAATAGTTTCGAACGAAAACCATGAAAGTGTATTCTTGACTAGGCGGATTCACTTCCGCATACGGAAATTTGGTCGTCTACTAATTACTGTTCGACCGGCTTGGTCGCATGGTAAATCCGTACAAGTTTGGGTCATTTCAGGTAAATTCGTGCATTTTGACAACAAAGTGACAAGTGCCATTTGGGTAAAACCCAAATATTTGAATTTGAAATTTTGCACTTCGTTTCTTGTTGATTAAAATTTAAAGTTTTTTATTAAATTATTAATAATTATACTAGTCCAAAAAAGCAAAACCAAAAATTTGAGATTGATGAAAATTCGAATCAAGTTTATTAGAAGCATGCCATAATTGTTATTTCACTTCTTTAACGTTGTTTATCGTAGTATTATTTTACATTTTATTTTTTTATATTTTTCATGAAAAAAGCCATTTGTTACTATCTGGTAGACAATTTACCGCCCAGAAAAATTGTATTAAACATTCATCTGGAACAAAAACATTAATACTTGAATTTAAGATTTGATTGATAGTAGGTACTAATTATTGACAAGAAATTTGCAAAGAAAAAACATTGAATATTAACTTTAAACTTTTGACAAATAACTCTTGTCTACACACTTTCGTTACGACCGTATTGAGTTTTGTGCATTAAATTTTGAAAGTCTGAACTAATTTTCAACTAACACTTTTAAAAAAAAAATTATGAGAAAAAATGATATATAGGAATAGATAAATACAGACAAACCAATAATTTTACAAGCTTATTTTACCAAAACGAGGAAATATGGTTTTGCGTAATCTTTCCAATTTGAAGATCGGGGTGCTTCTTCATAAACTCCACCATCATTTCCTTCTGAGCGGAGGAAATATTTCCACATCTTTTTCCTCGCGTAATTGCTGTTTTGTCCATTTATAATTTTTCTTTCAATAACACGCGGCTTTTGTTTAAAAATGAAGACACAATTGAAAATAGATCACAAAATACTGGCAGTGCATTTAGGATTATTTGGGGTTGGTATGTTGGTAGTACTGAATTTTCTACAACGTTGCCAAGTTTCGATCGAAACAAAAATTCGCTTCGATTACCGGTTTCGAAGGTTGGTCGAGAATAGCATTTTGCGATCCGTCCGGAATTTACCGTTCGAATCAATCCGTCCGAACAAACTTTCGAACGAACTCAAGAATCGCACCCCTGAACCTTATATCGCGTTCGCGTCTAGAGCCAACTGGACAATCGTCTCGAATCTTCGATTCTTCTCAAATCTTCGATTCGGTGATAGTATAATGCAAATATTAACTTTGTGTATGAAGTTATTGTACTTTAGATTTGTTTCTACTTTAATTAAACATTTATGTTGCAAGTCAATTATTAAAAAGTGTATTTAATTATCTAAATAATTGCCGACAATAAGGTAAAATTTGCGCAAAACATAATTTGACCATAATAAAATTATATAAGGAATGACTATAAATTTTCACTAGTTTAATTATTCATATTTTTCGCAAAAATTGTTACTTGATCAAAACTCTCAATAAAGATTGGTTATTTCATTTTTAAAATAAAAACTCATCTTATATTTAAAATATGAAACGATTGTCAAAAGTAAACAAATTCAGGGAATTAGGACTCACCCAAATATAATTCTGATGACACTATAATAATTATACACAGAAAAATGATCTAATTTGCTGTGGTTACAAGTTTTATAAATTGTGTATCCGAGGTGATCGGGGGTGTTTTCTTCTCGTTCCGTATCTGCTTTTTCTCATCTTTGGCGTGTCTGTTTTTTTCTCATCGTTGGCGCATCTGTTTTTATCTTATCGTTAGAATCTTAGGTAATGTCAAAATAATTACTAAACTTCTCAAATTTTTTTTTGAATTTAAAATGATTTTTTCACAAGAACAAAAAAAATTTTTCTTGCTACTCCAGTCGAAAGTACGTGGTTCCGGCTGCGATTCCACGGCTGAAAGTGTATCTTTCATGCACTGGTAGAGCTATGCGCGCGCCTTATTTTAGCGGGAGTAAATAGCCGAGGGCATCATGGCGCGCAGTTCAGGTCTTGCACTTGCTGCCGTGGAATCGCAGCCGACACTACGTACTGTCGACTTGTCGACTGGAGTAGCAAGAAAACTAGTATACACGGGCAGAAAGTTGACAACCCTGAACTGCGCAGTGCAGGAATCTATTGTGGTGGAATCTTATTTTCGTAACGACCACCAAGTAGATGGTGAATGATAAATTATTGAGCCAAACATTTAATACAGAGAGGAGATTTTACAGCCGTTCTTTGCACGAAATTGTACGCGAGTACTTTTAGCAAAACACTCCACGTACTGCCTACGAGACTTTGAATATAATACAAGAATTTTATGATCGTCGAGTGCGACTTCACTCCATGTGATTTCAACGCTTAAATATCCTTGATGAATTGCGTCAGTCAATAGTTGCCAAAATTGATGAAATTACTAATAATCTTTAAATGATGGCAAATGTCAGTAACGCAATTGTTCAAAAAGTCCGCAAATGCTTTGAAGTCGATGAATAAGATTTTGATTATTTGTCATAAGTCTTATTTCTTCATTAAGGTTTTTTTTTGGTTTTTTTTCAATTTAATCTTATTAACGTGTTTAACTATTGATTCAATAATGGAGCTATAATAGAATGGTATCAGGCAGTCAGGATTCCTTACTACAGTCTGCGTTTGTTAAGATGCAGAATTACGGGAAACGGGGTGCTTCAGCCGTTTATGGGGGCCGGCAATTAGAATGTGACTGGTGTGATAAAAAGAACAAAAGCAGTAGTGGCGCAGATGTTCAGAGAAAAGCCAAATATGTTTAAAACTACATGCACATAATGAATCTGTAAATTGTATGAAAAGGATGACTGTCACAAGTTCTGGAATTAGTCCTTTGTTGTTTACTATGCTTTAAGTTGGATGTTATCCATAAACTAATACGTTATTTAACGGTTGTGTATAAATTAACAATATTGCTATGAGTATTTAATAATGAAAGACACTTATTAGACTTATAGACTTTGTCAGAAAAAACTTCATAAAGCTGTGACAAAATATAAACTTCTACGCCCCTGTTGATATAAATACAACGGTGACCGGCTAAAACCAGTGAAATGTTTTCATCTGAACGCTTTTTGGATCCACACACAAACCATTGTCTTAAAGCTTTTATTAACACCTCTAATATTATTTGCTAAAACATTTTGTTGAGTTCTTTCACAAAACACTAGTTTTCCTGCAAATAAAAATGATATAAGCAGTACTTACAACCCCAAATAGTAAACAAAACTTGGATCCGACGTTGCTGGCCGTTGCGATTTTTTTCAAAAACAGCGAACTTTTTCTATTGAACCACGATTTAGCTTTGTATGACACTAATTGTCTACAGCCACGTACCTTGTAAACAGAGACCATGTGGCAACGTATATACGCGCTTAAAATGCTTTTTTTTGCATCTAAAAAAATTGCCTACACCCTGACTCGATTGTATTATAGCTCCATGGATTTAATAAATTGAAAGTGAGGTTAAATTAGATTTAGATGTCAAACTAATAAAACTGTCACTTCAATTCGATGGTAAAAGTACGTTTTTAGTCTCGTCGATTGTAAACGGCATATTTACGCCTTGTCAATTTTTATGGTAACTAGACTTTTTTACTGCAGAGTTTCCATCTGTCACTTTGACTCACTTGCGTGTTGTAAAATACCATAAAAATTATCTGTTTTTAGAGACCTCCAAAAAAAGTGTTGTTTAGTCATAAATATAGTTTATACTAAGACAATTTACCGCACTTAATAAAACGTATAGATTTTAAAAATAAAGACAATAAATTTAATGCTTTTGGTGCAAACTTTAAGGCGCCGTCGGCGCCATCTTGTGGTGTGGTACTTAGCTAACCATTGATCGAGCTTCACATACTAATTGCACTTGAGTTGTCAACGTCAAATCAATTCAAATTTCGCAATTTTTAAAACAGACAAAATTGAGTCTTCGACTTAAAAGTTGAATACATTATTTATGCGTTAATCATTTTACAGCCCGCGGATTTATTAAAGCCTTGCTCTGTAAAATGAAACTTACCGCACTAATAACGTAAATAATTTGTTCAAAGTTTATCAAATCAAACTATATCAATTCAAAGTTTAACAGTCATGGCAATCTTTGACGTCAAAATAAAAAAGAACACTCGTTACTTTTAATCAAGAAAAGAGCTATTAGATTAATTTAATGAATTTATCATTGAGAATTATTTTTTAAAACTGAAACGTCACATTGACGTTTGAAACGTCACGTTTGACGGCTTGAGGTTATGTTGATCTGTTTATCATTGAACTAATATAGATATATATATCCTCTAAGCTGTTTATAGTTAATAAAAATGGTAAATTAATGATATAAAAGAAAAGATAAAATGATTATTAACACATACATTTCTAGAAATTTCGGTTTTGTGGTGAAGCTGATTGTCCAGATTGGATTTTAGCAGAAATTAATACACTATCCCGATTATCTTCTGTTAAACTTAAAATATTAAGCCAAATAGTAGTCCAAGGAATTATAAACCCTCCTGTAAACGTACGTTTTTATTATTACTATTAGTTTTATTAATAATCAGTTTGAATGTGGTCAATGTCACTCATACCAACGACGCATGGCGGAAGAATTGTTTGTAAATTTATAATGCATGAAAGGTTATACATAGCTCTAAACATCTCATTAAAGTTTTATGTATTTTCCAACTCCTGTTTGGCAACGCTGTTTTTTTCATTGAAAGTTCAGTTGAGTTTCAGAAATTATTCCACTTTTATGAGCTCGATGTTTACTGTATGCAAGCTTCTGACAACGAACATTGTAAGTGAGGGGGTTTTAATCAACTGCTATAAGATGTTGAGCGCTGTAACCTTTTATGCATTATAAATTTAGAAACGATTTGCCCATCATGCATCATTAGTATATATGACATTGATCACATTCCAAGTGATCAATTCAAACTGCGTTACTGGCTTCCAGGTACATTTTTACCTGAAAATGTAGAGAATTTTTTTAAATACATTTGAGATTAGTGGGTGGTAGCAGCTGATCAATTAGTGCATGTAACACATTCCTTTTTGATCAATTGTTGGTACAAGTATGCCTTTAATGCTCCCAATACACATCATAACGCATGAAAGGTTAAAACTAATTCACTCACAATGTGCGTTGTCAGAAACTGAATAACTGATATACAGTAACAGAAACTTATATACAGTAAAGATCGAACTCATAAAAATGGAATGGTCCTTGCAATAGAATGAGCTCATGAGTTTCCAATTAAAGCGCTTACCTCAACGCAGAATACATGGAGTTTTTATGAGATATTTACAACTATAACCTTTTGTGCATTATAAATTTATTAGCTTTTTAATAAAAATAGCGTTTCAGCTGGCCAAAGCAGAGAAATTATTCAATGATTCAAAATTAGGTGAGACTCTCATACATCAAAATAAATTCTTACGGTAATGGCTATGTGTTTTAGACTCTGACATTGATCTGAAAGCTTGCATGGCTTGTCTTTCATTCATTATATCTTCTACAGTCCGATATAATGCTAATAGTACAGCCCTTCACAGTGAATTGCAGCAACTGGGGCTGCCAAGAGAACATAGCACGTCCATTAAACGCGTCGTAGATGATCAAACTGCAGAATTGACAAATTATTTTAAAAAACAATCTCTCAAAAGTATTACATAATTAACAGTGTCCGTTTGTACCAATTAATATGATTTGTTTTCAGTAAATCCTTTAGAGAAGATTGAAGCTGGAGTAGACGAAGCAACAAATTGTATTGTTTTGAATATTACTACTGATAAACTAGATAAAAAGGTTACTTTATTTCGACATACAGCCGAGACGTTGCTGGAAAACTTGTTACAAATTCGGGAGAAAATGGCACAATTGCAGGATAATCCTATGGTTTTTGGGCATTGATTTAATAAATATTTGTTTATTTTAAAGTGTATTAAAAATATGATATAGCCTAATCAACCTGATCCTTTTAAAACAAAATTGCTTTAGCCTATACATTTCATTTTTATGATGAACTGCTTATAATGCTTTATAACGGGTGACTTAAATATTGAACTTTTTTTTCACGTAGGTAAGGTACTTGAATTGTTTAGTTGGCAACATCTATGAGAGTAGAGATAAGCAGCACCAACTCTTAGAAAAATTGTCTTAAATAAAGATTTATAGACGTTGCTGCACCGTTTTAAGTGATCTAAAACAACTTTAGATTATACTCTTCTCTATACTAGCGCTATTTAGGCCTCTTTTTTATTTTAGGCTTTGACACTTTTTGAGACATAAGGCCTTATGAGGTTGTGTTTCTTATCTCTACCTCCCACAGACATGACACAAAAATTCCAAACAAATTACTTATTCACATAGTTTTGCTACTTGCAAAAAAAATTGTTTATTTGATCTCGAGAGCTCTTTCGACTACGAAAGTGGTCATCATCTGATGATGAATAAAAATAAAAAATCGTGAAGCCGATATTTATTCTAGATAAATTATATCAATCAGATCACTTTGAGTGGACGAAATTTGAGAAATTCATTTTTAATTATTATAAAAAATCAACAGTAATTATTATTTTCTTCAAATTAATTCAGTTTGAATTAATCAATAAGACTACTTTTAGTAGACTAGTATTTTAATTAAAGTACTAATTAGTAAAATTTAATACTTAGATTATTAACGTGAAAAAACGTTTCATAAAATAATTCTAAAGTTTACACAAACGACGGTAGTTCTGTTCTGTCCTGTTCTGTTATAGCCGGACTAAATTCCTACAGAGTACTCTGTTCCGACAGAATACATCCAATCATACTATAGACATATATACACAATTATTTATGCTCTTATTTTGTTGGAGCAGATGAGGCTTCTAAAGTCGAGTGTTTAAGTCTTAAATGACGTTATATAAAGGTAACAAGGCTTCTGCGTTTGATGATACAATATCATGCAAATGTGAGAGGTGGGTCTTCGTACAGCCCACTGGCGTAAATGGCGTTGCAGCGTTTATTACATTATAGTTGCTTTGCAGAGTGATTTAGAGCCCCACTTGTTACAAATCTCACAATGAAGGTGGTTGACTTTCTAGTTGTGATTTATATCGCGAGTCGTGCAGTTTGTTGAAGCAGCTGCGATGGGTTATTAAAATTAAATTATTCAGTAAACTTTCAAAGGTTAGAGACTTGCGATCCACTTAAAGAAATTCTAATTTGATAATAAAATTTAAAATTCTTTGTGAAGTCCGAAGTTATATAAAGGCTTGATAATTTATAATGTTTATATAACATATTGATAATTTGATAGTCATGAGAAGTTAGAAATGTGTACCCGGACTACACACTCGCTTAATTAGCGTTGAAGTGTTGTTTACATTATAATCGTTTTACAAAGTGATTAACAATATGTTCTACTTTTTAGAAAAGACAGTCGACTTTCAATTGTGAATTAAATAAGATTAATTTTACGTGCAGTTTGTTGTGGCAGATGCAATGAGTTCTTAAAATTGAATTTATTGATAGAATTTAGAAATTTTTGTAAAATTCAAAGTAATTCAGTAAATGCCAATTCATTTAAAAAATTCTAATTTGATTAAAAAATTTTAGTTTGTTCTTAATAAAGTTATGAAAATTTAATTTACTTACAGCATTCTAATTTGATTATAGCATTTGATAATTACTTTTAGTCTTTTAGGATTTTCATGTGCTTATGAGATTCTAATTGGTCAATGGAATTTGACTTTGTTATATAATTCTACACTAATTATGAAGGTGTTAATGAGTTTGTAATAATCTAATCGGTAATTAATTCTTGTCAGTATTATTATAGCTTTAAATATAAAAAGTACGTGTCACTATGTTGGAGCAGAATGTACTCCTAAACTACTGAAACGATTTTAAATTCGATTGCCGCAATGTGCGATAACTGATTCAACTTAATAGATAGGATAGCTTACATCTTAATTCACCTTCGCAATAGTATTTTATTGCAAATTGTTTGTTTTGATACATTTTGACTTATACAGCAGATGCCAAAATCATTCAAGCATTGGTGGCTCAGTAATAGACTGCTCGCCTGCTACGCGGGCAGCCCAATTTCCATTTCACGCTGAGGATGGTTTTTTTTTCATTCGATAATCATAGAAAAAATTCTTTTAATTTTTTCACGATGATGCGTATTACACTGTTATATCAATATATATTCTAGAAAAAATTATTTTATTAATTTTGCAGAGAAATATATGTTCTAGCTTCTGTCGATGTGGCTTAAATTAATACACGAGACGTTTTAATTGGATTTGATTTTATTACAAAAATTATTTAATGGAATTTATAACAAAGTTAAATTATTGAAAATACAGTATTATGAGTCTGCGAGATTAATTAGAGAGAATGTCCCCGACGATAAAGCGTCGGCCTTTTATAACATCATACCGTGACGTCAGCGTATCGAAAGGGATGCACTCTAGTTTCTCACGAAACCCTAATCAAACGTAGACTAAACAATGTTTTATCTGATCTGCCCCAAGTGAGACAAAAATAAATCGTGTGAAACTAAAAATTAACATTAAATTAATTACTATACTATTTTATATTTTAAAGTTTTCTTGATGTTTTCTTTGTTTGTTGACACGGCCTTTCCTGACACTTGGTAGCGTCCCCGCTACTGCAACCATGTAAATTCTAAAAGAAAACAAATACACAAAAATTAGAAAGTACTCTACTTCGGCGTCTTTAATCTCGTATCCATTATTGTCAAAGGCGTCCCCATAACTCAGACTATACGAGTTTAAGTGACAACAATATGAGATGAATAGAATGAGGTAGAATCGATCGATTATTATGAAGAGGTGAAGGAAGGATATTTCCTTGCTAGCAGAGTCAGCGGCTTTTCTGCACAGACAACTGCCGCTGGCTAGATATTGTTCGCCACAGACACAGTCCAAAATTTATCTACTGAATTTATTGATTACCGTGGTGAAAAAATAGTATATTACAGTACAAGGGACAAAAGTTGAATTTTCGGCCCTGCGCGCCATAATGCCAGAGGCGAAGCCGAGGGCATTATGGCGTGCAGGACCGAGATTTCAACTTCTGTCCCGCGTATTGTATACGATTTTTCTTCATACCTCGCTCGAAAGTACGTACTTTAATTTTATTTTTTTAACTTTAAATGCTATATTTTTTATGCTGACAGTTTTTGATGCCTGCCGCGACATTTGCGGCACGAGCGAAGCGAGTGTTGCTAGTCATATAACATAGCTACGAGTATAAATAAACACGATGAATTCTTTCTTCCCGCTATTATAGGGCAGAAAGAATTTCATCTTACAGGGACTAAAAGTTAAACTTTTGGCTCTGTTATTAGGGCCGAAAGTACGTACTTTCGAGCGAGGTATGAAGAAAAAACATTTTTTTTTCTTTTACTATTATTATTAAACAAAAAAAAACAGGAAAAAAAAGTTATATACAAATGTAGGACACCGGTCACCGGGCGTCACACTAACAAGTCCTGCAGGACACCAGTTAGTGATACCAATACCTAGATTGACACAGACCTGAAGGGTCACCGGTCATGGAGGAATGACACAGACCATCAAGGTCCCTAATCAATTGATAGATGCCTGAAGGGTTATCTTTTAATTGATCTAGACGTCGCAGGTCACCGGTCTTTGTCGCTACAGTCCCGAAAGACACAAAACAGCGACTTAAGTACCAGACACAGACCTTAAAGGTCACCGGTCTGCACATTACCCTTACCCTTACAAACCCATTTATTGAACATTGTCACTGAATCGGACCCATGGCTTTATGTTTTCAATACCAGCCACACCAAGATATGGAATTCGAGAACGTCGGGATCCCGTTATTTCGCAGACTTCATATCGGTCGTTTCCTACAACCTTTGATATACGAAATGGACCTTTCCATTTGGGCAACAGTTTACGACTTTTACCGGTAGCGGGTAAGTTTGTAACACATACAAGCACCAAGACGTTCACTTTTAACGATTTGGTATTGAACCTCGTTTTGTCGAACCGCTTCTTTTGTTTTTGTTGCTGGTTGTAAATCCTTTCCACAATTTCTTGACGTAGCTGGGTTACGTCTATGATCTTTACAATTTCGGGCTTTTTCCACCCTGACAGGGACATCCGAAAACCCATTAATGCTTCACCAGGTGAGACTCCCAAAGCATTGTTGAGAGTGCTGTTAATTCCAAGTTGGAGCTTCCACAGTTCCCGGTTCCAATGTCTTCTTTTATATGGTTGTTCATTGTTGCCAATGATTCTGTTATTGTACGATTATATCGTTCAACTTGTCCGTTACCCTTTGGCAACGCTACGGCATTGAGGTGGTGAGTCATACCTAGGTCACTCGCAAATATTTTGAATTTTTGTGACGTGAAAGCAGTACCGGCATCGGTAATAACGCGCCGGGGAACTCCAAATATTTTTATTAAGTCTTTAAAAGAGCTTATTACATATTCCGAATTTGATCCTCAAACGGGGTAAATCATTAGAAACTCTGTAAATGCGTCTATAATAACTAACAAATAGCTATTACCTGCTTTTGTTTTTATAAATGGACCTAAATGATCCATATGAACTGCATGAAAAGGAACGGGTATTTTCGGAATCGGGTGTAGAAGTTCAGGTTTTTTTCCTCCAGGATTTTTAAAATATAAACAATTTAGGCAACTTTTTACGTATTTACTAACAAACTTTGGCATGTGTGGAAACTAGTATTTTGATGAGACAAGTTCCATTGTTTTGTCTAGTGCAAAATGTCCTATTTCATAATGATTTATGTGACATATTTTAAACCGAGCTGTTTTTGGGACTACCCACCGTAATCCTCGAGATGTATTTCGATATACTATCTCCCCTTTCAATGTATAATCATTAAATATATTTTTATTTTTATGCATTTCACCGGTCATTAAAATATCGCGTAATTCTTTAATTTTTGAATCTTGTTGTTGAGCAACAACATCCAATCTTGTTTTTTTAAAATAGAAACTGAAATAGAACGCTGTATAATAACAGGATTTCGACTAAGAGCATCAACGTGTTTCATTTGATTACCGGATCGGTGTTCAATTTTAAATGAGTACTCAGTTAAGGTCATAGCCCAGCGAGCAATACACATATTAATTTCGCTCTTAGCCAAGGCGTGTTTTACCGCGAAACAATCAGTAATTAGCGTAAATTCTTTTCCTAATAAGTAATGACGGAAATGTTTAACCGATTCTACCACTGCTAAAGCCTCTAGCTCAAAGGAATGATATTGTTGTTCAGTTTTACGAGTTTGGCGACTGTAATAAGCAATAGTCCATTCCTGTTTCTTACCGTTGCGGGACTGCGTGAGAATAACACCCAACCCCATTCGATTTGCGTCCGTGTATAATGTACATCTAACCCCCGGATTAAAAATTTGTAATATCGGTTGATCGACTAAACAATTTTTCAACTAAAGAAATGAATTATTTTCTTTGTCCTCCCAATGCCAGACTGCATCTTTATTTAACAATGCTATTAAAGATTTAGACTTTTCCGCATAATTATGTATAAATTGGCGAAAACAACCAGTAAGACCTAGGAATCGGCGCACTTGATGGATATCCTTTGGAGCGGGAAAGTTTGACACAGCATCAGTTTTGAACTTTCCGGGCTTTATCTCAGACTGCGATATTTTGTAACCCAGATAGTCAATTTCAGTTTTAAAAAAATAACATTTTGACAATTTTAATGTAAGTCCATGTTTGAGCATTAGTTGTAAGACTTTGCGCAATTTAAAAAAGGCTTCGTTAATTGTTTTAGCGGGGATTAAAATATCATCAATATACACTATTATCTCTGTGAATATTAATTCGGACAATACTGTGTTTATCATACGTTGAAACACTGAAGGGGCATTTGTTAATCCAAAAGGCATACGCAAGAATTCAAACATACCGTCAGGGGTAACGAATGCAGTATAAGGAATTGACTCAGATGACATTGGAATTTGAAAGAAACCCGAAAATAAATCTAAACTAATAAAATATTTGAATCCGTGTAACTGATCAATTTGATCTTCGATTAATGGTATTTATCTTTTATTGTTACCTTGTTGATAGCTCGATAATCTACACACAACCTTTTGCCACCATTTTTTTTCCAACTAAAACAATGGGGCTTGTGTAGGCGGAGCGAGAAGGTTGAATAATTTTGTTATCAAGCATTTCGCGAACCATTTTCTGAACTAAAATCCTTTCGATTCCGGAAGACGACGCGGCCGATTTTGAATAGTTCTTTTGTTGTAAGGGATACTCATACTAACGGCAGATGTCTTACCTAATTCAGTGATATCAAGTGCAACACAATTTCTAAATTCATTTAACAATGCAATTAAACGATCACTAACATTTGCGTCTTCAATTCCTATGTTCAATAGTATTTTACAAATCTTTATCTTTCGCGTTTTATCAGGGTTTGGTTCTGGTGCATCAGCTTTTGAAAATTGTAGTGAGTTATTTCTTTTTGTATAAATAATATCAGGTAATTCCGTGGAGTTTTGTCCAATAAGGACATCTACATTCATAATTTTATTTGGAATTATATAAAGTTTTATACTTTTTTCGATATTGTCTAGTGAGATAAATGCATGAGTGAAATAATTGACGTCAATAAATTTGTCCGACAAAAAGGTCGTTAATCTAATTGGATTTTCCAAAACATTAATAGGTAGTCGTATTACTTCCGCCAAGTTTCGTGTTATGATGGAGCATTCGCTACCTAAATCAACATATGCTGTTTGTATATTTTTAGTGTTTATTTTAATATTTTTAAAGAATTTTTGGTTTTGATTATTGTTATTGACGATATTGATATTGTAAGTGAGAGCTCGCGAATTTGGAAGATTTCTCGCTTTGGGACACGCGTTACGTAAATGTCCGAATTTATTGCAGACGTAGCATCGACGTTTATTCATTGAAGTTTCTGAATTTTGAAAGTTTTTATTGTGGTTGTTGTATCTTGGAAGGACCTTTTGGTAGGGAAATAACACACTGTCTTCTAATTATACATTAGGTTTATTTTCACTTAAAATTAACTGCTCTTCTTCTCATGGTACTACATGGAAACATGGTCTGCCTCATTTTCTCCCTCTCACTGTCGTTCCGGTGCGCATGCGTTTGTCTCTGACACGCGTAATAAGTTTGTTTATATAACCAACATAACACCCTCACACTTAAATATAAACATATCCAAAATATAAAATAAAATTATCTGAACTTAAAATTATTGCTTTTGTAAGTAAGCTATTCGAAACCATATCTAGACACAGGTTTCTTATATCGCTGAGGTCTACTATTACTTAAACTATTATCGTCTGCAATTACAGAATTGGGCTGTGTACAAGCAATCGACGTGACGTTAGACTCCAACGACTGTGCATAACCTATTTTAGATAGTTTTGTTTTGATTGCGACCTTCTCGCTTTCTACTTTGATGTTTGTCTTCAAAAGCTGATTCTCATGTCTTCTCCAACGCTGACCATTTGGGATTTTGCAAATGTACATTTTACTTTCCATTTTCTTTATGATTTCGGCTTGCACCCACTCTTTCTTGTTAATTCTTCTGTAGTCTCGAACCATAACTACTTCCCCTATCAGAAATTTGTTTGTTTGAATTTTATCTATTTCCTCTTCGGTTGTCGGCATTTCTTTCAGTATTGCTAATCTTGTTCTTAGATTTCTCCCTAACAATAGTTTTGCCGGTGTTTCTTTTGTTGTAGCATGCTCCGTATTTCTATATGCGATTAAAAATCTTGATATCAGTGTATTAACACTCTCTGTTGTATTTTTAGGATCCAATAATAACGCTTTCATTTTATTCTTAAAGGTTTTCACGGAATTTTCTGCTGCTCCATTGCTTTTTGGATGAAAAGGTGGTGTGGTGATGTGCTTGATCCCATTTTTGAGTAGAAATGTCTCAAACTTTTTTGATACTAATGACTTTCCATTGTCTGATACTAGTGTTTTTGGTAAACCAAATCTTGAAAATGTATCTCTCAACTTTTCTTCAAGTTCTTCCGGTCTCATCGAATTTACCTGGTACACCTCTGGCCATTTTGAGTACGCATCTGTCAACACTAGGTACATTTTACCCTTTATCGGTCCAAGATAGTCAATGTGCACCCTTTCAAAAAATTCCTTTGTCTTCGGCCACAAACTCATAGATTTAGGTGGATCTTGTCTGGTCTGTAAACATGGTAAACAACTTTTACATAGATTTTCGATATCTTTGTCTAATGTTGGCCACCATAATAAAGATCTTGCTTGCGCTTTCATACGCGTCATGCCAAAATAGGTTGAATGCAGCTCATCTAGCATGTTCCTTTGTAATTCCTTGGGTATGACCACTCTGAAACCCCACATTAAAGTTTCATTTTCCACTCTTAATTCGTTTTTTCTATTAAAATAGGGTTTAAATCTGTCTTCATTTTCAGTGTTCCAATCTGTTCTGATCTTTTCTATTACTCTTTTAATTTCTTTATCCTTAGCTGTGGCTTCTTTGATGTCATCTAAGTTGATTGGCAACTCCTTGCTTGTCGCTGCAAAATTCAAGTAATTCCCTTCGTTTTTGAACTCGCTTGAGATTGTTTCTATTTTTCTCGGCACTCTCAAAAAACAATCCGCTACAGGGTTAGATTTGCCTGTAATGTACTCAATTTTATAATTGAAACCTGATAAAAACGTAGCCCATCTTTGCAATCGATTTGCTGACATTATAGGGATGCCCTTGTTCTCTCCAAATAATGCTACAAGAGGTTTGTGATCGGTCTTCAAAATCCATTTTTGTCCCCATAAATATTGATAAAATTTTATTGTGCCATAATAAATAGCTAACGCTTCTTTTTGAATTGTTGCGTAATTCTTCTCTGCTGGCATTAAGGTCCTTGATACGCATGCTATCATCTTTTCATTTCCATCTATTACGTGACTTAAAACTGCGGCTATTCCTTCATTGGAAGCATCGGTCGTCATAACTATTGGTAACTTGGGGTCAAAATGAACTAAACAATTGTCTGAAGCTAAGATTTCTTTGATTTCGTTAAAAGCTCTTTCGCAGTCTTTTGTCCATTTAAAAGTATTTTCTTTTGTCAAAAGATTATAAATTGGTTTCAGCTTCATGGCAAGATTCGGTGTAGATCTCGAATAATAATTGACCATCCCACAGAAAGAACGTACCTGCTGTATATTTCTGGGCTGGGGCGCTTCAATGATGGCATTTATTTTTTCTTTAGTTTTTCTTAATCCATTCTTATCAATAATGTGACCCATGTATTCTACTTCATCCTGGAAAAATCTGCACTTTTCCTTCTTTACTGTCAATCCAGCATCATTCAATTTCGTCAAAACGACTTCTAACGTTTTCATGTGCTCTTCCCTGTTTGACCCTGTGACTAATATATCATCTAAGAAATTTACAACATTTTCTATCCCCATGAATAATTGTTCAATATATTTTTGAAATTTAGCACTAGCTGGTGCTATTCCAAAAGGCATCCGGTTCATCGTAAATAATCCACGATGGGTGCTCCATGTGAGTAATTTTTTTGCTTCATCATCAAGCTCAAATTGCGTATAAGCTTGATTTAAGTCGATCTTCGTAAATTGTTGACCACCGTGCAATTTAGCAAAAAGTTCTTCTACTCTCGGCAATGGGTAGTTTACTTCCACTAACCATTTGTTGACTGTTGTTTTGTAATCGCCACACAGTCTTACCGTTCTGTCATTTTTTAATACTGGCACCAATGGTGTGCCCCACTCGCTTGATTCGGTTGGACTCAAAGCTCCATCGTTTAACATGCGATCCAGTTCCTTGTCGACCAATTCTCTTAAAGCCAATGGTATCGCTCTGGGCTTGCAAAATATTGGTTTTGCACCATCTTTCAAGTCTAACGCAATTTTCGAATGCTTATACAGACCCAACCTGCCACTGAAAACATTTGGAAATTTATTAGTAAGTTCGCTTACACTATTATTAACCTTAATTGAATTAAATCCGATGTTGAAAGATTCTAACCAATCCCTGCCTAATAATGAAGGTCCTCCATTTTTAACTACATAAAACTTTACATGCTTTGTGCAATTTTTATACGTCACATTTACTTTAATGTAACCCAAAGGACTTATCGAATGTCCCGTATAACTTTTAAAATTTAATGAATTTTTCAACAAAGGTATATCATAAAAATTATCATTATAAGTTTTCTCGCTTATAAAGCTCATAGCTGCACCGCTGTCTAATTCCATTCGGTACATCTTGTTATTTATTTCTACCTTAACTATAAAAGGATTACAAATGTGATTTACATGTTGTGTGATCGTATACAATTCCGGCTCTAGTTCTACATAATGACTTTTTGCTGAACGGCATACTTTAGATAAGTGCCCTATCTTATGACAATTATTACAGGAATAATTAGAGTACTTACAGTTGCCTCCGTGTATTTTACCACAGTGCTTACAAATTTTTTTTATTCTATTATCGCTGCTAGAAGTTTGACCTTGTTTGTTGTAGTTCTATCTTTGTCTGTTGACGTCATGTTGACTGCCGCTCCCGCCATCTTTCCATCGATTGTTGGTGTTGGTACCACTGGAGCTGTTGTGTTTGGTTCCCACGCCATCTTTTCTTGGGGTGCTGGTACTATTTGTTCCAGTTTCCATTATTTTTCCAAATTTTATTGATTTCTAACTGACATGTTGTTTCTTTCTTGTTGCCCTTGTTGGCTATTGCTATTATCTCCATTAAATCACGGTTAACGGGCTCTTCACAAAGACGATCCAGTATTTTGCCTTTTCTTAATCCAGTGACAAATTTGTTTTAGTACGATTGTTAATTGCTCTCCAAATGAACAATTAACTGAAGCACTCCTTATCCTAGCATACCAATCGCTAGCTGTTTCGCCTTCTTCCTGTTTCATGTCGTAGAACTTTGTTCTTTCCCTCCATTCGGACAATTGTGGACTATATTGTTGTCTGTCAGGTCTCCGTAGGTCTTGTCCTTGGGTAAAATTGGATAGCACAAATCCCGAAGCAGTTTATATGTCGGTGCTCCGATTAAACTAATTAATGATGCAACCTTTCTTTGCTGGTTTTCTATCCCGTTTGCACTAAAATATTGGTTTAACCTTTCATGGTAAATTGTCCAGTCATCTATTTCTGCGTTGAACTCCATCACGTGGCCTATTGTCCCAACGTCATTTTGTCCTGTTTTCAACTTTACGTGTAATTTTTTTTTTGGAATCTTTGGCCTTTCCCGTTGTTCCACTTGTCGTTCTTTTTTTTTATCCTCGTCGCCACTGTTGTATCTTGGAAGGACCTTTTGGTAGGGAAATAACACACTGTCTTCTGATTATACATTAGGTTTATTTTCACTTAAAATTAACTGCTCTTCTTCTCATGGTACTACATGGTCTGCCTCATTTTCTCCCTCTCACTGTCGTTCCGGTGCGCATGCGTTTGTCTCTGACACGCGTAATAAGTTTGTTTATATAACCAACATAACAGTGGTTTTGTACATTATTAGTTTTAATTGCTAATGGGTTTGGTGCCGGCAGTGTTTTGAGATGATTTGCTAATATTGAGGGGTCTGTAATACCAGCAGTGTCTACTGAAAAACGAATTTGTTAATTTTTTATTGCGCCCATGATTAAGTTCACTTTATCTTCATCGGAAAAAGCAAGATTTAAATTGTTAATTAGCGATAGTTTTGAGAAACAATAATTATACAAATCGGGAGAATTAGAGGGTGTAAAATTGAGCATTTTGGTCATCGTGGAATGTAAATCGCGCTTTGGCGGAAACGTTTGCGAAAAGAGTTGTTTCCATTCGTCTCACGAATGAATTCGCGTTTCTAGACTTCTATACCATGTTTCCGCGGGGCCCTTTAGTTTTGAAGTTGCAAAATGAATAGTAGTTATTTCGCTCCATTGATAGGTTATTTTGTATTCATCTACTGCCCGTAACCAATTTCCGATATTATCAAATTGAGGATCAAACTCTTTTATAATATTAGAAGCTGCATTTAAATGCAGACCGCTACTTGAACTTTGCGAGTTCCCACAGGTTTTTACGATTTGGTTAATGCCGTTTAAAAATAAAGCCGATAACTCAGTGACAGATATGTGATCTGCTGAGTCACCCCTCTCTGCCGCCTGCCACTCCTGGTGGAAGCTTGGAGGAGATCGAGAGCGATTTCGTGATGTGACCGCCACTTGCTGTTGGTTTGTCTGGCTGGTCGATGGCGGAGGCGAAACACCAGGTTCTTTGAAAATTGTTCTCATGTTCAGATGTTAACTGAGGACGTTTTCTACCCCGTCTTCTTTGATTATTCATTTTGATTATTCGGCACGGTGAATTAGATCCCACTTTTGATGAAATCTTTAATTATTCTTCTGTCGATGTGGTTTAAATTGACGAGACGTTTTAATTGGATTTGATTTTATTACATAAATTATTTAATGGAATTTCTAACAAAGTTAAATTATTGAAAATACAGTATTATGAGTCTGCGAGATTAATTAGAGAGAATGTCCCCGACGATAAAGCGTCGGCCTTTTATAACATCATACCGTGACGTCAGCGTATCGAAAGGGATGCACTCTAGTTTCTCACGAAACCCTAATCAAACGTAGACTAAACAATGTTTTATCTGAAGTGCCCCAAGTGGGACAAAAATAAATCGTGTGAAACTAAAAATTAACATTAAATTAATTACTATACTATTTTATATTTTAAAGTTTTCTTGATGTTTTTTTTGTTTTATACTTATATACGAAGAGCCCGACAAAAGTTGCCAGACAGATTACACTACATTCATAATTATTCATTTATTTTTTTAATTTTGATTTGCACACTGTGTGTTATTCGATGCAACTTATAAGATAGGATAGCTTACATCACATAACTTTAAAGTTTTGTTTTGTAACAGCTAAGGAATAAACAATAAAAGAAAATAAAAACAAATCTATTGTTTAGCTCATATAAAAAAATATTTACGAATTTCAAAACTTTACGTAATACCAATAGGTAAAATATAATATACTTTAATATTAAGGAAAAAAAACTGTCGTACTTTCTGCCTAATTTTTTCGATAGTTTTTTAGCTATTTAGCAAAGTTATTGCTGAGCCACTTGACAGCGCTTTTGCATTTGAAAATCTAATCATGGCAATGGTGTAAAATTAATATTAAATGAGTTTTATTTTAGATCGGGTTTTTGATCATACGGTATAAATTAGTAATTTTTTTTGAGGTCTAAGTGCCAAATTAAGACGCAAAAAGCGCTGCCTTTTGTGTATTTTTTCTTGAATGAGAGCTGCCCGTCTATATTTACTACCATAATCTATGAATCTATAATTTGTCATTTATTGCGTCAATGGTCAATGTTCTGTGGCGTCAATAGCGAGGTTGCGGACACGCATTTTCCGTTAACGTAAATATATTAAATATACACTTGCAAACAATGCTTGCGGTTAACGTCAAATTATAAAAATAAATGTTGCGTTATGATGACAGATGACTTGTACTATGTAGTTGTATTTGAACCACTATTTATATATTTATAAAATCTTTCCTCCCCACTGTCATTGTCAACTGTCGTTTGTTATTTATCATTTCAATAAACGCTTTTTATGTTTTTATAACAACCTGGATGAAATGGATGTTTTGCTTAGAGCTTTTTGCAAATAACGATATATCAAAAACATTTTCCACCCTATTTGGTTCATCTACAACTATATAGTACAAGTCATCTGTTGTCATCATTTGATGACGTTTGATTTTATAATTTGGCGATAACCGCAACTGTGTATTTGATAAATTTACGTTACGTTATATTATAAGCGAAAATTATGTTATAACGTTTACGGAAAATGCGAGTCCGCAACCTAATCCTACCGCTGCGCACATTTCATTAAACTGAGAATAACCTATCCCTATAGCTAAAGCTCCAGATACTGCAGCTGTATTCACATTTACTTTTGACTCGTCTTCTGAACTAATAGTATTGGACACATTGCACACATTACATTTGGAAACAAAATCGCTTTTCATACCATATCTTTTTTCTGATACAATTTCAATATCAAAAAATGAACAGTCACAACCTGTGGGTTTCAAATTTTTCAAACTTGTTAAAAAATAATTGATGTCTACTAGACACCGGCCAGTTAGTTGAACACCGCTTTCTTTTTTATTTTCTTCTGCGGTAATTATTTTCTCTTCAAGACAACAAGAATTTTTAAAAGTAACCTCCGACAAATCGTTGACAACAAGCTCATTTAAAGTGTCAGGCTTTACATTAATTAATTTGACCATTGAACAACTGGAACTAACATTAGAATTAGTATGTGTAGACACCTAGATATTGATTAATGAAAATAATTAAAAAAAAACTAATAACTACATAATATGAAGTGTATAGTGTAGTGTAAAGTTTAGAAAAATAAGTTATTATAAATATAAGTTGAACATACCTACGTGCGTTGCGGCATTTTTCTCTTTATGCTCTTTGCGGGAGAACGTCGTGAAAGCTGATTTTTGGAGTGCACTCCCATATTATGAACAATTTCTTACTAGCCGCTGGGGTTAATTAAAATTAATGTGAAGTTATTTTCAATTTTATTTTTTCGTAAAGCGATCTTAATTTTGACACCCGTCAAATACAATAACACAGGACAGAGGCAAAATTGCACAAACTGCAGAAGACTCACTGAACAAAAGGCTTGAGTTGATTTTAGAAACTGGGTACATGTCGTACTATGGGGTGGGAAGAACCTTTTGTACAAACCGCAAAATACAAATGCTTATGATATTTATTTCAAAGTAAAAATTTGTTAATTTTCAACTCTATTCATAGACTTACAATTTTATGGTCAACTGCGTCTCTTCAAGTCTCTTCGAGTGCGACGTTTAAAACCCAAAGAATTAAAATAAAAGATTTATGGCCCTATGGTTGTAAACCTTTAGAGTTATAAATCATCAATGATTGCTCGTCTTGTAGTTAATGCAAGTAAAACTAGTTGCATTTGATTTATGCAAATTTAACAAAATTGTTTAATATAAAAAAAGATTTTCAATTAGCTTTCTGGAGTTTTCAATCAGTACTTTTTTAAATCAAGTTCGAATGTAATAGTAGATACCGTTAGTGAAAGAGACGTTCCCAAAGCTTTTCAGTAATGGCGGTTTTTAAAACAATCTAATATAATTTTTCTTAAAATAGTCAGTCGCGTTCTTTGTTGCAGATACACATTATGAATCCAGAAAAACATCGACCTTCGGTTACAATAAAAAATAAAAAAGTTATGTTGTCCTAAATATTGATGTTTTGCCTGTGCATTCCTTAGCACTGCTGGAGAGCCTTAAACATGTTGAATAAATTTAACTTAAAAAACTAATAATAGTTACCGCATTCTTTTGAAGTGCAAAACGCCGACCCGGCCACCTACTTTAGTCTTATCATTCAAACACTTGCATTGTAGTAGTTACGGTGTTGATGATTCTGAACAATTATTTCAGTTTTTGGAATTTAATAAATCTTCAAAAAAGATGAAGCGGATGATGAAAAGAAAGACGAGGAAATATTTTTAAAATATGCGATTTTGGAAATAATGTTATTATTACTAGTACTACTAGTTATGTTATTTAATCGGTTCAATTTTATTAAAAATTAAAAAAAAAGCTTTAAAACTTGCGATACTTGTTTATTATTGGCTCTGAGTCATGTTAATAACAAATCTATTGCCTTGGTCAGTATATTAGTTAATTTAAAATATTGTAAAAAAAGTCCTTATTATAGATATTCTAGTAAAGCTCTGTTCCGGCACATCTTGCAAGCAAGTTATTAGAAGGGAAACTATCATTGAAATATGTAATATCCAGTTTAATTAAATCATCAAATGATATTTTTACCACTTGCCATAATTGCAATCTAAAAGTTTTAAATATTTATTTTCGGTTGGAATAGGTTAAATTTAATTATATTTGCTTATTTGTTTGAATTTTGCTATTATTTTATTTTTATTCTTAAATAAAATATTAACACATTGTTTCTTTACTGATCATGTTTTTAATATCTTATTTCTTTAAAGAACAAAAAAAAATCAAAGTTCTCATGTGAGAGTTTATATATACCGTGCATCTAGCTGGACTAAAAATGGCAGTTAAAATTTAGAATGCGGTACTCTGTCTATCTACTGGCTCTAACGTTTTATATAAGAACGTTCCCCTTGAATAGTTTACTACAATGTAATATAGCAAGACAATCACAAAATAAATCATCTATGTTTCCTTTGTATTATAATACTATGAGCATTTGACTTGCAGCTGAACAAAAATTATATCAGGCAAAACTAAGTTTTCATTAAATTCAGTTAGTGTTCAAAGGTAATAATTATTTATTTACGCGATTATTCGCGGATTGGTGAAAACAGCAAATTCAGTTTGTTTCTTTTACTTTCAGTAGCCATTGTTAAATGTGAAATATTTGTTATTGATATGAAGGCAACACCTTAATTTTTCTTGAGACAGTAAGTGGTTGGTCACTTGACAAATGATTCTAGGTATTTATATCTAAACTTTAACATAAAGGCTGTGGACTTGATTAAATATATAATGCTTATCATAAAAAAATTAATGGTGTTACATAATCGTTGCTTATACTATAAAAGTTCGACTTTACACGCTTTTATTTATATCCGATCTCTACACACTAGAAGGTTCCAGCGTCGTCTAATTAAATGGTAAGGTATTCCGCCCATCAAAGATGATGGGTGTTTCTAGAACAAAAAGAATTTGAATGCCATTGGAAAAAGAAAAGAACAGGAGGCACCAAAATATGCATTAAAATTTTTGCAAAATACAACAGAGCTTCCACAGACAAATGTAGTTTCAGCTTATCCTCTTAATTAAAACATGGGGTATATTCTTTTCACAGTTTATGTTCATTTATATATATCTAACAGCATAAAAATACATTTGATCATTGTACACAATATAAATTTTTTATCAGAATTTAACCGAAATATAAAAACTCTAATAAATAAAATATAGTTAGAAAAAAACTTATAATTTTAACAAACTTTTTTAACTGGGTTGTATGAATTTTCAAGTATAACTAATGTCTTAATATATTCAATTTATAAAAAATATCAATGCTCGGTTACAAAAGCTTAAAAAATAGAAGTTTTGTCAAAATGATATTATTTGGCTTTTTATTCACCTAATTTAACAGTGAAAATAGTCACTTAGAAATTTTCTTTAAACTGCACTTACAAATTTTTAGATACACTTCAGAGAATATTGTGTTTTTTATTTTTATGTGATTTTAAAGAATATTTATATTTTGTTTTTAATGAGCACTGATCGCATTGGAACCATTTTTGTAATTCATCTGGCGCGTGTTTGGTAGTTTTATGTTCTTTTAAATAGTAAAAATATTTTGTCATAAAAATACACTGATCACATCGAAACCATTTTTGTAGCCTCAATGAAATGTGCTTATTGATTTTATGTGCTTTCAAGCAACGGTCGTTTCTGGTTTTGAAAGTGCATTGCTCACATTGGAACCATTTTTGGAGTTTAGCAGGTGTATGCTGTGTGTTTCTATGACTTTGTAAATTTCTGTAACACATTGTTTTAAATGTACATTGATCGCATAAATGAAATTTTCGCAGTTCCATCGGAATGTGTTTTCGGTTAACGTGACTTTTTAAATTCGACTTTTCTTTGGATTTATATTTACATTGATCGCATTCAAACCATTTTTGAACATTTTCTAATTTAATATGTTTTCTATTTTTATGAGTTTTTAAATAATATTTATTAATAGTTTTAAAATTGCACATGTCACAAAAAAGCCACGGTTGTAATTCATATGAGGTATGCAGTTTCTTCATATGGCTTTCCAAAGTTCGTTTATCTAAACTTTTAAAATTGCACTGATTACATTGAAACCGGTTTTGTAATTCACTTAAAACATGTTTTCTTTCTGTATGTTTTTGTAGATATCCTTTTTCAGTCGTTGTAAAAGCACACTGGTCACAATCAAACAATTTTTTCAATTTGCAAGAAATATGTTTCCTTTTTTTATGTCTTATTATATATTTTCTATCGCTTGTTTTGAAATTGCACTGATCACATTGAACATGTTTAATACTAGATTCGTAAGACTTCTCAGATTTTATAATTCTTTGAGCTTCTGGGACATCTTTTTCGGTTTGTTTTTCAAAAAAATGACATTTTCTTTGATGATAATGAAGCCATGCAAACGAAAAACTTCCGGTTTTACAGTGTATGCATTGCCGAAAAGTGATCGCATTTTCAACATTGTTTTGTCCATCACAATTATGCTTAAATTTTTGAATTTTTTCATTCGTTGTGTAACTGCAAAAATGACATTTATAACACGAGAGAAAGTCTGGACATGAAAAAAGTTCGAACTGTTTTGAATGTTTAAAGAGACTGAACATTTTTTGGCACTCAACTATTCTCACTAAAATTATTTTTACTTTTAACATTAACAGATAATAGTTTTGACAGTTGACGGGTTGTGCAAATGTTACCACGCGTTTAAAAAACACTATGTAATTTATGGAGGTATAATAGAATGGAGTCAGGATTCCCCACTACAATTTGGTTTTGTTGTGATGCAAAATTACGGGAAGCGGGGTGTGTCAGCGGTTTGTGGGGGCCACGGTGGGGGCCGACACTTAGAATGAATAAGCAGTAGCGGCGCAGATATTCACAGAAAAGTCAAATATGTTTAAAACTACATGCACATAATGAATCTGTAAATTGTATGAAATGGATGACTATAACAAGTTCTGGAATTAGTCCTTTGTTGTTTCCGATGCTTTAAGTTGGATGTTATCCATAAACTAATACGTTATTTAGCGGTTGTGTATAAATTAACAATATTGCTATAAATATTTATTGATGCAATTGATATATGTGTAAGGGGTATTTTTTTGACGCAATTTGCACAAGAATAATGGTGAAGGCGCCGGGATAATTAAATTCATATAATTAAGTTACCTAGTTTCATTAAAATACAATGATTGTCAGATTGTTTCACCACATTCTTTTCTGATTATGAATACAACTTAAATACTGCATAAATACAAGATTAACAGACTACATCATTATCAACGATCTACTACAACTCACCCCCTTTGTGGCCGCCGTTAAGAAACCGCCTCGAACAAATTGAACGGATTAGATTACACATTCACACATAATGTACCTGTCAATAATACTTATCATACTCGCCATGTCCCCATTAATAATTAATAATTAAAAATTAATACAACAAAACAACTTCATTATTTAACTTTCACTAATATTTATGAGAGTTTACCGCACAACTTTTTGTAGAGAAATTGTTTTTGTCTCAAACAAAATTCTAAAAAGTCATAGTTTTATGTATCTGATTATTTTTAAAGCGATAAAGGTATAGTAGAAATGCTGACTCACAACTGACACCGGAACCAGGCTGTTTAAAAAAAATAAATAAATTATTTTAGAAAACAACGTAGTCTGTAAAAAAATCATAATTATTATTATCCAGCTCAGAGTCAACTGGCAGTTGAAAATTTCCAGTATTGCTATTTTCTAGTTTAGTATGATCCTTGAAAAAATAAATACCTTATTCTATTTAGAAATACATATTATTCAATATTATAATTCTGTTTAAATGCAAAATCTTTGCAAAAATTAAAGATCGTATTTTTGTTACTTTTTAAATAGGGCAAATATAAAGTCAGTTTTGGTGTAAACTCTAGATTCTATATTGCCAAACTTTATTTGACCGGCGCTCCTAATGGTTTATCTTGTATTATTATTTAATTTTTCCAAAGTGAGAATTTTTGGAAAAAGACAATACCAATGTTAAGCAAATTTTATTTAAACGCCATGTTGTCAAAATTTTTATCAAATAGAGAATTTATTAAAGTGTATACTTTTTCAGTCACGTTGGACAATATTTAGATGAGAAAAATGCTGCGTTGCCAATATGTCCGCATCAAATACAATTAGAAAACAATTATTAATATATTTTTTACGTTAAAAACGGTATTTTTGGCAAGACCGTTATTCTAAATTTATTTGTGTTTTTGGCAGAATGTAGCTAGTAAGTTTAATGAGATTGGCTATGTAGTTAGGGCGTGACTGTGAAAATTAGAAGATAAATGATATTCATATCTTATGTTTTTAAATATTTTCTAAAAAAAGATATTTAACTTCTACTAACTTTTATGAGAATTGGAATTGATTATACTTGTGTATATCTAAGATTTTTGTTTGAGACAATGTCAAGAATGTCAATAAAATGAAGTATGCGAATGTCACTACAAACTCTTATAAAAAAAAAGCCACACCATACCTAGGGAACAAACAAAATTACATTTGCATACAAGACTTGATTAATTAGAAAAGTCAAATTTAGCGGAGAATTAAGTATGTGTAAACTTATATAAATACAAATAGTTTGTATAAATAATATAATAGATATTTATGCATTAAGGGAGATATGAATGTTTTTTCTCCGAGGTTGACGTGTTACAGACCAAGGGCCGGAGGCCCGCGGTCTGTAAGTCTACCGAGGGTGAAAAACAGAATATCTCCCGTAGTGCATTAAATATTTTATTTTTTAGTATTTCATCACTGCTTTCTTAATAAAATTATATGAAAAATAACAACATCCGAGAATGCATGAATGTATAGTTGCTGCAAATGCATGGTAACCATGTGTTTGAGGGTGAAAAACTTTACAAAGTCCCAAGGGAGATATGAGATACGTTTCATATATCGTATCCATGACGAAAATCAACAATATCATGTCACTAAAAAATAATAGATATTTATGCATTAAGGGAGATATGAATGTTTTTTCTCCGAGGTTGACGTGTTACAGACCAAGGGCCGGAGGCCCGCGGTCTGTAAGTCTACCGAGGGTGAAAAACAGAATATCTCCCGTAGTGCATTAAATATTTTATTTTTTAGTATTTCATCACTGCTTTCTTAATAAAATTATATGAAAAATAACAACATCCGAGAATGCATGAATGTATAATTGCTGCAAATGCATGGTAACCATGTGTTTGAGGGTGAAAAACTTTACAAAGTCCCAAGGGAGATATGAGATACGTTTCATATATCGTATCCATGACGAAAATCAACAATATCATGTCACTAAAAAATAATAGATATTTATGCATTAAGGGAGATATGAATGTTTTTTCTCCGAGGTTGACGTGTTACAGACCAAGGGCCGAAGGCCCGCGGTCTGTAAGTCTACCGAGGGTGAAAAACAGAATATCTCCCGTAGTGCATTAAATATTTTATTTTTTAGCCTTTCATTACTGCTTTCTTAATAAAATTATATGAAAAATAACAACATCCGAGAATGCATGAATGTATAATTGCTGCAAATGCATGGTAACCATGTGTTTGAGGGTGAAAAACTTTACAAAGTCCCGAGGGAGATATGAGATACGTTTCATATATCGTATCCATAACAAAAATCAACAATATCATGTCACTAAAAAATAAAAGATTATTATTTTTCACTTGACTATAATTTGTTGTTAATACCTTAGATACGAGACACATAAACATATCCATAACAACCGCATGACGTTATGAGAGGGCATTATGATTCATAATGGCCCTCATATATAATGCCCGCTGAAAAGGTCAATTCATAAATCTTTTTTTTTATTTTTGAGAATATGAATCAAACTTTGTTACCATTCATCAATGTCAAATTTAGTAAATAAGTACTTAAAAAATATTAATTACACTTATTTATTATCACTTGAAAAATACAAATTACAATTTGTAAAACTTCCAGAGAACGACATTTTTGACTCCTGAAATGTTTTATTTATAACGTCCACAGAATCATTAGTTACGGTCTGGATCACAGTTCCTTCTTCCGCACCTCTTGAAATTTCTTTGACAGAACCCGCAATCATGCGAGATATTTGGTTCCTAGAGGCAAGACTTTCCTCAATATACCCTTCTGCCACTGAAGTGCTTTTCCATTTTCCATGTCTTTTGAGCATTTCAAATGACGCACCTGCCTCAACCAAAAGCGTGGAAGATGTCCTTCTTAAGCAGTGCCGAGTATATTCTTTTGCATTATCCAGTTTAAGAAATTTTGCAATGACTAATGGTACACTTCCAATTGTATTTTTTCCAACTACTTGTGAAGTGCATCGTCCATTTTTGTAGGTCAAAAAAAATCGACGTTCTTTTAATCCAGGTGGCCTTAATTTTATGTAGTCTCGAAGTAATTTCAAAGCACCTAACTCTGTTTCTTCTATAACACTAAATCCTTTACTTTGTCCCGTTTTTGTTTCAGGAATTTTTACTATTAATACAGAACCTTTATATTCAATGTCATCGATTTTCATCTTCACTAGTTCATCCCTTCTCAAGGCCCCAAAAACTCCCATTAGCAAAAAAACCTGCAATGTTTTCTAATAAGCTACGTTAAATATTGGAAACCTAAATTTCCTACCTTATGAAGTAGATAAATGTCATTAGGTGAATGACAGAACTTGATCTCTTGTCAAAACTTTCAATTTTTCTTGGGCAATATCCACGAGACTTCTTTTTTAAAAATGAAATCAACTGTTTGTGGTTAGAAATATCTATGTGTTCATTAATTAGCAATGTTGATTTTAGTAGAGAGTACTTGGTCCATAATGAGTTCAGACTGTATTTTTCAGACTGCAAAAAAGAATAATTTAAGAAACTGAAATAATCTGACCAAATAAATACACACTAGTTCTTGAAAATATGCCAGCAAAACCGTTTCATTTACTGTTTTTGCTGAATATTTCACCATCCATTCAGTAAATATCTTATACTCCTTTTCGTAGTTCGCTCTTGACTTTGACGGCAACAGATCCGCGGCAGCTTTTTCTGCCCTTGCTGCTATTTCTTGCACTACATCATCATTATCATTAGATGATTCCATTGCTTCTAATAACAATAGCGACAAAATGAATAATTATTGTAAACCACACTTATAAACTAAACTTTCACTTTTTCCGACGTAAACAAACTTTTGTCATTTCTATAGTTACTGTTACTACAAGTATATATAATAAGACCGGGCCGGAATGAAGTACCAACCCGGCGCGTCTCCAGGTGGCGGATAGGAGGGGGCCTCTGGCTGATGATTGCAAATGAAGCGGAGGTTTGCAGGCGAACATACATGAGCTCGTTGTGCGAAAACCACAACTCGTAGCCCATTAAAACGCCCGCCGCGGACCAACTTCTCCTATCCCAGCTGTAGTGTCGTGGCTAAAGGATTGCACTAGGGATAACGATGCCAGAAAGGGCTTGCACCTTTCTGATATACCCATAGCTCTTGGCTGACTATGGTCATGTCTCGCGGGCCAATAGGCAAGTGGGGGGTCTTGGCTTTGCCGCCCGGACCAAGAGGAGACAACCTTATGAAAAACCTAAATCCAAGGTGGGGTGCCAGGCCGAAGGATGCGTGGTTAGATAGAGGACTAGCTGCCACTGGACCAACCTTGGGGCACCAGGGGGAACCCCATTGTATACACCCCCTTACCCCTGCATGCAGGCTCTGCAGGGGTGGACCTTAATTTCCTAGCTACTCGTAGGATCTACCATGGAAAAAGAAAAACATATAAAAGAAAAAATAATAAAAAACATCACCTCAAACACCGGAGGGCCAAGTGGAGTTTCTTCCTCCACAATAAAACCTCAAGGTGCTGGAGGGCAAACAAGTGGAGCAAGCCAGGCTGGGCGCAAGAAACCAGCTCGGCTACCGTTTCCTCTTTCTCAACTAGGGCAACCTGGAGGAAAGGATGATCCACTAAGGCATGGACTTAGTGGAGCAGGAGTTAGGAAGTACCTGCGTCTTCTGCATCAAGGCAGTGCACCTGAGGGTGCCAGAACGCAGGTACTCCAAGAAAAAGAGGAGAGGGCAAAAAATCCACCTCTCCAACAAAAAGGTAATGGAAAGAGGGGAGCTGAACATATCACTCCCCCCCCACAGCCAAAGTCGAAGAGGTCTAAGCCAGCAGTGGTCACAACTGGGCAAGTCACTAGTTACGCCTCTGCGGCAAAGACCTTTAGAACGGCAATTTTACCAAAGGCATACCCTGAGGTAATGTTAGATGCCACCCAACTATCTTCTCTAGAGGAAGCTCTAGTAGAAAAAATGGTAGAGAGTTCGGAAAGCGGACTGCAGTATACCGGTATTCATTTCCGATCGGAATTAATGCTGGTAGACTGCAAAACAGCATAGACTGCGGAATGGCTGGCTCGAACAGCACCGCAGCTGAAAACTTGGAAGGGTCCGGAACTGGATGCGCGAAAGGGAGATGACATCCCTAAACCGCATACCATTTCAATCTTCTTTCCAAGAAGCAAAGAAATGCCGGTTGAGAAAATCCTCAAACTGGTTAAAGTTCAAAACCCGGAGCTTCCAACGCCGGGGTGGAAGGTCATAAACTCCAAACCAGAGGGACATGGCCAAGTTCTCACCATTGGGATTGACCCCAAATCATGTGAGATTATGAAGGATGCGCAATCAATTATAGATTTGGGCAAATTCCCGTCTCAGGACTCAAAAAGGGGCAGCAAAAACCCAAACCGGAGGCAATGGAAGTAGAGACACCCACTACTTCCCAACGGACAGAGAAAGAACAAGAGGAAGTTGAAGGCATGCACCTCGACTTACTTGAGGTCCACGACGAGGCTTCTGGAACGTCTCAGAAGACAAGCGGAGAAGCGATAACAGGCAAGGACGAGGGGGACAGTAAACAAGACTAACTTGTTTGCTAACACCCCTTATATTTGTTTGTCACTATTTGCTCCAAACGGCAGTAGAATCGCCCAGGTAAACTTGCACCACGCGAAGGGAGCTTCCGCGGCGGTAATTGCAAGGCTATTTTTAAAACAACAACTGGGATTAGTGTTGATTCAAGAGCCTTGGATTAACAAAGCAGGACAGATCCAAGGTCTGTCATGTCCAAACTCAAAGGTAATATATGACCACAGACAGGAAGCACCTCGTGTCTGTATTCTCATAAGAAATAATATTAATTACACATGTGTTTCAGAATTCATGACTCGGGACTCAACACCAATCATAATTCATTTAAATGATAAGGGCTTCAACCGAGACTTTGTAGTCGCATCCGCATACTTTGCTGGAGATGGGCTTATGACACCACCAGCGGAAGTGCAGGAGTTGATAAGATACTGTAACAAAAAACGTCTTCCTATTATTATAGGATGTGACGCCAACGCGCACAATGTAATCTGGGGAAGCACCAACACCAACAAAAGAGGTGAGTACTTATTTGATTTCATAGTTTCAACCAACCTTGAGATTTTAAATGTTGGGACTACACCAACATTTGTTACAAAATCAAGGGAGGAAGTGCTAGATATAACAATTAGTAGCGCGAGTGCTAAGAACAATATTAAAAACTGGAGAGTGACAAGCGAACCGTCATTGTCAGATCACAGGATAATCGAATTTGACTTGGAGGGACTTAACCTTTCCAAGCTACTAACGCGTAATCCCAGGAAAACGGATTGGGATGTATATAAAACCAATCTGAGAAAAAATCTAGAACAGATCGACACAGGGGGGACAAACCGTCACAAATGGGATCTGGAGAAGGAAGTGACTCACATCACAGGGGCAATCATAGAGGCATACAACTCTAGCTGCCCTTTAACAGAATGCAAATCAAGCAAAGAAGCTTCCTGGTGGAACAAAAACTTGTCAAATTTAAGATCTGAAGTCCGCAAGCTTTTTAACAAAGCTAAGAAAAATAAGGACTGGCAGGGCTACACCAGCAAGCTAACTCAATACAACAAGGAGATAAGGAAGGCCAAAAAGTTACATTTTCAAACTTTTTGTGAAAATATCACTTCTACTCCGTCAGCTGCCAGAATACATAAAGTAATGGCCAAAGGGGGAACGAACCCAACAATGGCACTAAGAAAGTCTGACGGGACCTATACGGAAGGGGAAGAGGGGCGTGCCGCCCTACTCCTAGAGGTACACTTTCCAGATAGTGAACCGATTCCTACAGACGCAGAAATTGTAGCAACATCCAATCACAGCAGAAATCCTTGCAGAGAGGACTGGGACATTGCTAACAATATATTTACTAAACAACGGCTTGAATGGGCTATTAACACCTTTGAGCCGTACAAGTCACCGGGGGTAGATGAAATACATCCAGCCTTACTACAAAAAGGACTAGGAGAAATTATGCCACACCTACTTAGAATTTCACGAAGTAGTTTAGCACGGGGACAAATACCCAACATCTGGCGAAGGGCAAAAGTAACCTTCATACCAAAAATAGGGAAAAAGGATGGGACTGATCCCAAATCTTTTCGACCTATCAGTCTCACATCGTTCCTGTTAAAGACAATGGAAAAAGTATTAGATAACTATATTAGAATAGAGACTCTGGGAAACAAACCACTACATAACTGTCAACACGCGTACAGGGCGGGCAGATCAACAGAAACTGCCTTGTACCAGCTCACAGACAACATTCAGAGAGCTCTAAATAATAAAGAAACAGCAATGTGTGCTTTTCTTGACATTTCAGGCGCGTTTGACAACGCCTCACATGCATCTGTCAAGATCGCGCTGGAGAAAAGAGGGGTTGAAAAAACTCTCGTCAAATGGATGTGGGAAATGTTGACCACAAGAACAGCTGAGATACCAACGGGTAATGAAGTCATCACCGTCAAAACTACTCGAGGTACACCTCAGGAATGGGTAACCTCTCCTCTGGTGTGGACTCTGATAGTTGATGAACTATTAAATAGATTGACAGAATCAGGAATAGACTGCATAGCTTATGCCGATGATATTGTCATAGTGGCCAGAGGCAAATTTGAAAGCACTCTATGTGAAACAATACAGAAGGGTCTCAGAATTACCGAACAGTGGTGCGAATCAGTGGGGTTGAGTATTAACTCATCAAAAACCGCGATTGTAACATTCACTCGGAAAAGAAAACTCCAGGGGATGAAACCCCTCTTCTTGAAAGGAGAGATCATCAAAGAACAGTCTGGAGTCAAATATTTAGGAATACACCTCGATAGTAAACTTCTATGGAAAAATCACGTAGAAAAAACTACCAGTAAAGCCATTAAAGCGCTTATGGTCTGCAGAAGTCTAGCAGGTAAAACATGGGGGTGCAACCCGAATATACTGCGATGGATGTATACCATGATTATTAGACCTATCATGACCTATGGGGCAATAGCCTGGCACTCTAAGGCAGAACAAGCAACCACAAGGAGAACCCTTGACAATGTTCAAAGACTAGCATGTTTGTGTATCACAGGAGCTATGAGAACGTGCCCTACTGCGGCACTAGAGGTTATTACAGATCTGACACCTCTACACCTAGTGATAGCTAGAACAGCGAGGGAAGCTATTCTCAGACTCACAAGGGAGGGTACCGAATATGAAAAAATCAAATGTCAGAGAGCTTTGACATCTCTGACAGAGTGCATTTCATTTCCAAACCTTCCAAGTGACGAAATAGTAAGGAGACACATCTTTGAAAGAAACTTTATGATAAGATTAAGCAACAGGGATGATTGGGGGAAAGAGCCCACCACCAGTGAGTTTAAAAGAAATACTATTAAATGGTATACGGACGGCTCCATGACAAACAAGGGCCCGGGAGTAGGAGTAGTCGGTCCTAGAACCAAATACTCAGAATCAATGGGAACCTACCCAAACATCTTCCAGGCGGAAATACACGCAATCAGACGATGTGCAGAATTTAACTTAGAAAGAAACTATCAAAAATGTGAAATTGCAATTCACACTGATAGTCAAGCAGCGATAAGAGCATTAAGCTCCTATGTCACCAGTTCTAAAATGACATGGGAATGCCGAGGCAAATTGAATGAACTAGGCAAGAATAACAAAGTTTTTCTTGTTTGGATAGCCGGACACTCGGGAATAGAGGGAAACGAGAAAGCTGATAAGCTAGCAAGAGAGGGCGCATTAACCCTTTTTGTAGGGCCAGAACCATTCTGCGGCTTAGGGAAACATACCTACAAGGAAAGGTTCAAAATGAAGGAAGAGAAGGACAGATCAGAACGCTGGCTAAATCTTCCTGGTTTGAGACACTCTAAGAAATTTCTTGGAAACTTCGACCATGTAAGATCCAAAGCTTACATGAACCTCACTAAAAATAGGCTTCGCATCCTCACAGGTTTCCTTACCGGTCATTGCCGTCTAGGAAAGCACCTGATGAGACTTGGCCTAAAAGATAATGACGAATGCAGATTTTGCATGGAAGAGGAGGAAACTCCAGAACACCTAGTAACAGAATGCGTCGCCATTAGAACCCAACGTAGAGAACATCTAGGGCAGGAATACATACTGAATAGAGACATATTGTCTTTGAAGCCATCGCAGCTGCTGGAATTTATTACAGCTTTGGAACTAGATGGGGAGCTATAAACCGAGCCACTCCTCGAACAGCTCGAGAAAGGGGAGCACAATAGACCAATAGGTTGCAGTGCAGACGATACCCTATTCTAAATCTATCTATCTATCTACTACAAGTATGCAGCTATTGCAATTCATGCATAAAATTATGGAAAAATATAATTTTCACAAAAAAAAACGATTTTACGTGAAAAATTAAAGTTTGTGTGCACCACTGGCATTATCAGATAATAATGCCCAGCGGGCGAAATCTATCCCTCGGGCCTAGCGGCCCTCTGGCTAGATTCTTTCACCCTCCGGGAATTATTATCTTTATAATGCCCTTGGTACATAAATAACTATTGTGTCAATTGTCTTCTATTTATTATTGTTCTGTACTAGTTGAGCCTTATATTTGATGTTTTGATAAATAAAATATCAGATAAAAGAATTATATTAAGTGAAATAACGTATTTTTAAAGTTAGGCTTTTATAATCTCCTATTACTGGACAATGCATCTAATCTCTCAAAAACTCGTTCAAATGAATGTTACAAACACTCTTCACATAAGATGAGCTGTTCGAATAGATTTTATCGCACCGTTTATGCATTACTTAAACACATAATTTAGTTTTTTTTTATTCATTTATAGCGTTATTCTATTTAAACTACTAAATAGTGTTGCTCTGAGGGCCGGAAGAAGATGTTAAAATTTGGATGATGCTAACAAATTTTAAAATTTAATCTACAGCGTACGCCAGAAAAACTTATTTATATGAAATCCAAATAAAAACCAAAGTACTTCTTTAGTTCTTTTTTTAGTTGAAAATACAATATTTCAAGTTTTTTTTTTCGTAAAGTTTAAAAATAACATCGTTTAAATGCCAACCTTTATTGTGCTCACATTGAATAATGCCGGTATTCATAGATCTCAAGTTCAAGCTTGAGTCCGTCTCAAGCTCGGACTCAAGCAAGGACTCCGGCAATGCTCGGAAAAGCGTTTGATCTCAAGTCCGGATCGGTATTCATAGACAAATCTCAAGATTTAAATATCAAATTACGGTGTGAATAAGGGCGCTTTTTGCTTGATGCGCAAGCGCACTGGGTCCATCTCAAGTCGGTCTCAAGCAAGGCCTCGACTTGTCTCAAGTCCGACTCAAGACGCCATTTGCAAGTTATGTCATCGTTTGACGTTGGAAAATACTGGAGAGAATTATGTGTTGCATTTCATAACAACGAACATTGACATGTGGGACGAGTTATGTGCGGGATGCTATAAGCCCATTGGAATTTTTTTCCAACTTTGAATTTAAGTGTCGCTACAGCTTCACAAAGGACAGTGTAGTGAATGTAGGATTGTTTGCAAATTAGTGGAAAGATAATTATTACTTACACAAAATTAAAGAGCTTGCTATATTTTGTGCAAAAGTGAAAGCATTGATTAATAATAAAATAATAATAATAATAATAATAATAAAATGCCTTTATTTGGACCAAATACATTTGTCCGAACGAAGTCTAGCTAAGAGCTACTCAAACTTAACCCAAGATTATTACAATTAATTACAATTTAATTACAATTTCAAATTATAAATCAGAAGGTACATTTCTTAGGTAACTAGTCAGTATTATAAAAAAAGATCTTTAAATTATTTTTACATTTTTCTTTATTTGGGGTAAGACTCTTTAACGGGTTTGGCAATGAATTATAGATTTTTACTGCATTGTATGTAAAACTTCTATGAAATAATGTCGTCTGAAAACGCGGTAAGTTTAATCTGAAAACCGTGCGTAAGGTAAGATCATGCATTTGGGATCTTGATATCAGTTTTTCTCGAAGATAAGGTGGTGTAGATGATCTCAATATGGATAAGGTCATGCAAGCTAAGTTACATTGAAACTGTTTGTTCATTTTCAACCAATTCAATTCTTTGATTTTAGGCTGAAATGTGGTCAAACTTTCTTAAACCCGACACAAAACGTGCACAATTGTTTTGAATACGTTGTATTCGAATTTTACCTAGATTAGCTAAACAAGGATAATATACAACAAGCAGATAATTTAAGATAGGCATAACCAAAGATTCTACTAGTTTTTTTCTTAATTTAAAATTAAGAATCAAGAAATTGTTATACAGAATCTTTAGAGGTGCAAACGTTTTTTTGGTGAGATATGTTACGTGTTCATGTAGTCGGATATTTTCATCGAGTATTAAACCCAATATTTTGATTTTATTCACAGGTTCAAGCCTTGTACCATTTATATATAATTTTATCTGTTTTTTTATATCATTTTGACAATTTCGTTTACAAAAGAAAATAACACTGTATTTTCTATTTTTTAGATTTGCAAGCAGATAACTATTTTTACTAAAAGAGTAGTACAGTTGAGAGTCATCAGCAAAATGAGATATATTTGAGTAACAGATATGTGAATGCATGTCAAAAATGTAGATTAAAAACAAGAGAGGACCTAAAATAGATCCTTGAGGAACTCCGGAGGTTACATTTCCATGATTTGATTGAAAGCCGTTTGATACTACAAGTTGGGTTCGATTTGACAAATAAGATTTAAAGAAGTTCAACGTTTTATCTTTCAGCCCAATATGCGATAATTTTGAGATCAGAAGTGCATGATCTATCGTATCAAATGCTTTGGAAAAGTCAAGTGAAATTAGCGCGGAGCACAAACCTTTATCACGATCGGCAGTAATGTTATCTATCAAATTTAGAAGCGCTGTAGTAGTGCTATATCCACATCTAAACCCTGACTGTGCAGATGTTATTATATTTTGCTGTCACATATGAATAGAGTTGCTTTTGTACTACTTTTTCCAGTATTTTTGAAAGCGTTGGTAATATGCTTATAGGTCGTAAATCATTTATTGACTCAGGGTTAGAAACTTTGGGTATAAGATTTACTAAAGATTTTTTCCATGAATCTGGGAAAACTCCCTCTTGAAGACAAGAATTTATTATGTTTGTAATGTGAGGAGATATTGTCGGACAGCAGAGCTTTAACATTTTTGCATTTATCCCGTCTAGACTTGTGGCGTTTGACTTAAGTTGTAGAATTATGGTGTTTATATTATCGACTGTTGGTAAAGTAAAGGAGAAGTTAATTTGATTTTTAAATTTAAAACTATCGTATAATTTGCAGGTAGCCAAACAGTTATTTGGTGGCGTGAACACGGATAGGAAGTGGTTGTTTATTAAATTTGCATCATTTAGATGCAAAGGTATAGAAATTTTTTTATCCTGTACAACTCGAAGTTTCTTAAGGTTTTTCCAAAGTTGTTTACTGTCTCCAGGTTGTTTTGCTATTGCATTTAGAAATGCTTTTTTTTCTTGGCGAATAGCAGAGAGAGTAAAATTTCGTAGCTCCTTATACAAATCCCAATTTTTATCATTTCTGTTTTTTTTAAAATTAGTCAGGGCAGTGTCGCGTAATTTCATCATATGTTTATGAGTAAGCCAAGGGGCATAATGTTTTGTAATTTTCACCGTTCGAAAAGGTGCATGGTTTTCAAAGAGACTTAGGATATTCTCCGATAAATACTGAACTTTACTATTTATATTTTTTATATAATATATATTATCCCAGTGAATAGCTTGAAGGTCTAGATAAAACGTTTCCTCTGAAAAATTGCTAAAGTCTTTATACGTTATAAACTGTTTTAGATTTTGCTTAATCATATTGGTATCTATTTCGCAAAAGGGTATTTGGTGATCAGAAAATAGATCTGCTGAGACCGTACCAGATGTTACAACCAGATCAGGGAAATTGCAGTATATTGGATCTATCAATGTTTGCGAGTATCTTGTGTATCTTGTAGGCTCAGTAATGAGCTGCTTAAAGTCGTAATTAGTGAAACAAGAAAAGGCACAGTTTGGTACATATAAATGGTTTAAATTAATATCACCTAAGATAAGTATTTTGTCATAATAAAGTGTAAACTTTGATATAATCTCTTCCATGTTATCTTTAAACGCGCTCACATTATGATTTGACGGTGATCTATATAAGAGATAGAGCAAAAAATTGAATCGGTTTATTTTCACTTCAAGCGCTAAATGTTCATGTGTCTCATAATTTTGTAGAATATCAGAAGAAACAGTATTTGTTGAAAAAATATCAGATACATAAACACCCACACCTCCTCCCCTAGTACCTCTATCGCGACGCAACAGTCTATAGCCAGGTATATTAATGGCACTATTTGGAATATCGCTAGAAAGCCACGTTTCAGACAGACATACAATGTCGAAAGTATTTGTAAGCACTATTTCCGTAAAAAAGTCAAACCCTGACAGTAGAGAGCGCACATTACTGTTAGCAATTTTTAAATGTTTTTTGTTTTTATTCATAAATGTAAACAGTAAAATTTAAGTTATGTAGCAAATTTTATTCTTTAATTTATCCATGTTAAATTTGTAATACTGACAGTTTCTATCGTTTGCGTAGTGATCAGTTGGAACAGGCTTCATTGACTTATTTTTAGCATTATAAAGTTTGCAATTTATACAAGTTTTTACATCAGAATTACAATCTTTGCCGTCATGCTCTGCTGAACATCTACAGCAATTAAAATGATCACTTTTGCAAAAGGTAGAAATGTGACCAATTTTCCAACATTTGTAACACCTTAAAATGTTAATGTGCTCACTTATTTTACATTTTTTCCATCCTACAAACAGAAAACCTATTTCCATAATCGATCTAAATAAACTAGGTAAAACCTCGATAACAACATTTACTTCAGTTGGTTTTACAGTCTGTTGACGTAGCTTCGGCTTTAAAACTTTAATTAGTTTTATGTTATCCTTATCACAATTTAATTTATTTGCACAAATAATATTGGAAATAAAACTTTTATCATTTACCGCTTGTTCATCTGCAAAGAAGATACATAGGCGAGGATTATACTGTGTAGGATTCGTTACTTTAAAATCTGATCCCGTTTTGTGTTCCAGTTTTTGCTTGAGAATTTCAGCTGAGTCTTCTTCACATCTAATAAGGACACCATTTTTTATTAGCTTAGTACTGTGAATTTGCAGAGATCCAGGGTTTATTTTATCAATTTCGGTATTATCAATAGCAGAAGATTTGACAAGAACAGTTGATATATTCATTTTCTTTAATGCACCACTATAAGAACTATTATCAGGAATTTTATCTGTATGGATAAAACTCGCTTCTTTTTCTCCTCTCTTCAAGGCCATTTTTTGAAGACGCACTATATCTTCCAAATTTAACACTGATTTTTTTGTTAACTCGAGCTCACGTTTTAGACATTCATTTTCCTTTTTCAAAATTTCAAAATCTAGACGGTTTATATCGGCACACACGGAGCAGGCACTGGAACTGGCACTAGTAGTTAATTTCTTATCAGATGATAAAGTTTTATGCCTTTCTGATGATTTAGTGTAGCTGTCCTCCTCAGGCGTGTCTTTAACTTCAACTTTAGTTTTCTTTCTGCGGCTCATTTTTAAAATTTAATATGCTTTTTTATTATAAAATGCATTTGACACCAGGCCGTTTAAAGACACTTTTTAATGTCTGAAGCAATACTCGAATTCGACGAGCAAACACGTCCGACAATCAAGAAAGACGAATGTTAACTCTATGAAGATAAAAGTCACAGATATTTATTAATTGGGTAGTATTTTTATTTTGTAACACCTTCTACTGGTAAAAATAAGTACAAAAAAAGTAAAATTTTTATTAGTTTACATTATAAGTGTAAGGTATTGTTTGCAGAAGCATAGTAGACCAAACGGCAGTCGAAAACTTTCATCTTTACACACTTCTTGAATAGCTCCTACTACTAACTACTCTGATCACTTTTCTGCATAACACTTCCTGCAATAAAAGTGGGTAAAGATCCGGTTAGATTTATATTAATGTTGCACTTACATTGTCCCTTTCAAAAGCGCGCAGTGTGAGGTCCGCTAGCTTCTGTTAGGTCTCATTTTTGCAGCTTTCGTGTTTTGAGGAAAATGTAATAATGGTCCAGATCGTTCGCTTTTCTTGCACTATTGCGGCATCCGTCGTATTACTTTCCAGATTACTGGGATTGTCCATGCGGGACTACAAGGATTTTGCTGTTTTTGTATACGCAGCTTTTTCGTCTATAATGCACATTTTATGAAGTTATCATACACGTATTTTGTCAGTAGACATGTACTCACCCGACAACACAAAACACTTTAGTTCGATATGACCCCTGCGGCATCGAGTTATTACTCGACCTGTCACTTTAAAGTAAATATAAACACGCAGAATGACGTTCATGCGTCATAAGTGTCAAACCTAACAACACAAAAATTACGACTTTTGTGCCTCCTGGATGACGCAAGCAAACGCTTTTCCCCGAGCATTGCCGAAGTCCTTGCTTGAGAAGGACAAGCTTGAGCTTGAGATACGACTATGAATGCCGGCATATGTCGATTTCTGAAGTTATTAATCACATATTTTTTCTTCATTTTATTGTTTTTTCTTTTTTTATTTTCATTCTTCATTTCAATCATTCAGCACATACAAGATAAGACCTAAGATCGCCATTTTTATTCTCATTTAAATTATTTATGTTTATTATCATTATTTATTGGTTATACATTTTCTTCGTTTTCCTGTCACTACAAGCTGAATGGGTCCATTTGGAGCAAGAGACACACCTAAACCATAATTCACTTGTTTTTCCAAATGTATTGCAAATGGTTGCCGATATTTTCATCAGCAGCTGGGCTATAGTACAGATTAGGGCGTCTCTAAATCGTCTAGCTCATCATCGTCGCAAAGATTGCTGACATTTTCCGCTGATTTCGATTCCAAAGATTCGAACGTAAAGTTTCGTTTTTCAGACTTGTTAACTATTTTTTTTTGAAAGTTGTTTCTACGGACGCCTGTGCTTTGGTCTTCAACAAATTGGATTTTCTCATTTGCTCTAATTTCTTTCTGCTCCATTTGTTGATATAAATCCTTGTTAGGAGTGGCAGTTAGTAATTCTGAGTGCTCCTTCTTTCTGTTCTAATGTATTTCCTGCGTCTTGGATGTTGAAGCCGACAACGTGAAAGTTCTTAAAAGCTAAACTTTACTTTTATCGGTCTAAATACTTTTTTGATAGAACTAATTAGAAGATTCTGTCTCAATAGGAGATTCTGCACGAGGAGATGAGTGCGAAGTAATTAAGGCAGCACTTGGTGAAATGTCAGAAGGTTGTGAAGAAGTATCTTGTGAATATATTGATGCAGACAGGTTTTCATTTATTATCAAGGTACGTTGCTGATCCTGGCTTAAGGCTGATGCAAAGTCGTCTTTAGTAAACCTGCAAGGATTCAAAAGATGACTGAAATCTGAACACAAATTTATTCATTGAATATGATGCTATCTCATATGGCTTAATTTATTGATGGATATTAGTTTGTCACCACCCCTTTGGGGTTTTTCAAAAAGAGCTGTGATAGTTGAGTTGTAAGTAAAAAACGGGATAAGAAAAGGGGGGCGGAGAGACCTGTCTCGTCGTGCTCAATTCGGTATAGCTCAAGGAAAGGGAGTTCGAACTAAAGTGATTAAATTTGAACGCCACTTATTATTGGCCTAGATATTACGACGAGGAAGGTTCATATTGGCGGAGATAAGAAATGCGATCAAAACTTATCAATTTAATGAAATATTTTAATTAAAATTAATTGATAAGAATAATAACAGAAAAATAAATAAACTTGTTACCAAAAAAAAAAAAAAACTTAAACAAAATGCTGACTTAAACCCTATGAATTGAATATCAGCAATTGATAAAATAATTTATGAATTTAGGGTACTTCGCTGCAACACGCTGTAGGGTCAGCTGACAAACAATTGCACCTGGACCGCGAAAAAAAATTATTCCGGAAGTGACAAACTTCCTTTATTTTCTGCTCAAGCACTCACAACTTTCAAACAACTTACATCAGAAAAACAAAAAGCTACCAACCTTATCAGACAAACGTATTGCAATTCTATCGGTTCAAGTACTTGTGATGTGTTTCGCTCTTGACGAGGACGACCTTTTAGGTGACAGGGATGGTGGTGTCAATAAGGCAGGTTTACTAGCCAATAATCCAGGTGCTGGAGCTTGTTCGAAGTGTAAGGTGGGATAGAAACCATAGATAGATTATTTGTTTAGCAAAATCCAAATATTTTTAACGGTGTGTGGCTGCAGTGATTGTTTCATATTAACAAAAAAGGGATCATCTGCTTGGTTTTTGGTCATTACAGTATCTAAATTGGCATAAAATTGTTTAACTTGTCTGTTGCATCAAATGCAATTATTTTGCTCAAGCTTGTTGCTTCTGGCTTTTGTAAACTGATAAGTGTAACACTTGTATAATTAAATCATTAATTTGAAATATTTAGTTTAGAAATAAATATTACAATTGTTATAGGGATTAGATAAATAAAAAACTTGCAGATCCAAATATTGAGTATTTTAGTAAATGTCTTTAAAATAAAAGTTCACAAGACACCAGACAAATAAATCTATAGGCACCATAAAGGGCCAATACTTGAAAGATAAGATTAGCATAGCACCTAAGATCCTAACGATGAGACAAAGCAGATACGCTAATGAGGGAAAAAAATAGGCACGCCAAAGATGACAAAAAGCAGAAACAAGACGGTTAGAAACCACCCCCGATTACCCCTGCTACGCAATTGATAAAACTTGTGACTACAGCAAATTAGATCATTTTTCTGTATAAATTGACGTGCCAGTGTTGTGAATAATTATTGTGGTGCCAGAAGTGCAACAATTAAATTTAGTTGAGTATTAATTCACTGAATTTGTTTATTTCTGACAGTCGTTTCATATTTTGAATATAGAATGAAATTGTATTTTAAATATAAAAGAACGAATTTTTATAAGTCGTCATTCACTCAATGTGTTAATTTATAGCAGTCGTTTTATATTGTGAATATAAAATAAGTTTGTATTTTGAATATGAAATAACTAATCCATATTGATAATTTTGAAGAAGTAATAGTTTTTTGCAAAAAATATAAATAAATCAACTTTCTTATAATTTGACAGTAGTGAAATATCGACATTTCTACAGAATTCAATTTACTTGTATTTGTTCGAATAAATTATGTTTTACTTCATGCTTTGAGATTAGCAAGTTTAAACAGTTATACTTTGTTTTAAATGATCAGTACTAAAAAATGTTTATGACATTTTAGTTGCCATGTTATTATTATTATACCATATGAAACAGTGTACTTGCAGAAATTAATTAATCAGTCATTCATTAAAAATAATTTGTATTTATAGAATTTGAATTTAGAATAATTGAAGGATTTAAAATGCTGCATAATGTTACGTGAAATTTATTAATTATTGTCTGATTAGTTCTAAAATGTTTATGACATTTTAATTGCCATATGATTATTATTATTATTGTTGTGGCATGTTAAAGTTTGTATTGGCAATAATTTATAAAAAAAAGAAGTTTATCAAATAGTTTGAATTTATAAGTTTAATTATTGAAGAAATGAAAATATATTACAAAATATGTAAATTCAATTGGAGGAGCAGTAGTAATATACAATTAGATAAGCTTTAGTCTATAATAGTCAACTCATAAATGTTTGTTCATAAATATTTTAACAGAGCGCTTGATTAAATTAATTGTTTATTATCGGATGGTTTGAAATAGCAAATTCAGGTGTTGTTTTAGCATTTTAGGATTCCTGTAAGTGTATGGTAGAATCTCACCTATCCTAAGATCTTCTGGATTCATTATTGTAGTGAGTGATTGGTGACGCAGCATTTAACTCCAGGTATTTATATTCTATTTTAACATTGATGAAATATAAACAATTCTTTTTATGTAAAAAAAATTTTTAAGTCATGTTATATAAGCTCAAGATTACTCCTTCGCAAGCCTTCTAACCAGTCCTGCAAATTGAGTAGCAACATTAAAACTATGTTTTATTTTATTTTTTTATGCGTATTCGTAGTTAAGGAGTTAATCCGTAAAACATTTTGACTAAATATAATAAGTGATTGTGAGAGTTTACTTTTTATACATTTATTATTATAAATCATTTAAGACAAAATGGCTTTAATATAGTATTGCATGAAGAAGGGATAGCTGAGTGGAGATTGCGCAAAGCGCTTAGCTGAGGGATGATACCATTGCCGTAAGGGCAGTAGACACCGGTCAGCGGGTAGTACTCGTAGGAGTGTCGAGTGCAGTACTCGTGCATAGTCAAGTCAAGTCGAGAGCACGAGAGTGATAGTTATCTTTATACTCAAACGAATATAATTTGTTATTGTGTGCAAATTAAGTGCGAATGTGGTGTCTTAACATTTCTGTTTCAGTAATCTTGCCAGGTGACAGACCCTACCTTCTTCTAATAATGTGGCTGGGTTGGCTATGGCAGCTAGGTTGAGTACTGAAACGACTTGCTCTAATCTTAGGAAAGAGCACATGTAAGACCTTATTACATTATATTAATTATTATGATGCACGCAGATACATATGTCATTATTGGCATACTTGTTTTTATTGGAGAGCATGCAGATTGTTTGTGTCAGAATTGACACGGTTGTTTTTGTTGCTCTCTGTGTGAAATGATTAAGAATGAAAACCTACAGCAGAGAACTTGTTCTGTTCTTCAGCCGGTCTTTACTACTACGATTATTATTTATTATTTGGCTCTCGACGCCGATTAACAATTCGTGTTTTTCGGTTGAGATCTAGCTTCTCAGATTTCTTAAAAAGATTGGAGAGATCTTTGAAGCCGGGTTTGATGCTGCCGTCAAGGCTGGTGCCTTGTCGCTGAAAAGGGTTGTAGGTGCATTCCCTATTGTGACAATAGAAAGGTGCAGTGTTCAAATACCTTTCAATTATTCCTAAAATCTTGTTTGATTTCTCCTCGCCGGAAACACTGTAGCCAATAGCCATCTAGGTTTAATTACCTGGGTGCAGGCACTCGTGAGAAGGCCTTTATTGACTTCTCACATTGGTACCGAAAATAATAAATAGGTTGAAGAATGGAGAAGCAAAGGGAAGCCGCCAAAGTCCATGGAATCCCGTCCATATGATAGAAACAGCAAAGCCACCGTAGCAGAGGATGCCGTTCACAAGGCTAGAATGGAGAAAGATTGTCCGGCGAGGACAAGCCTTCCTTGGATAAGTATTATTGACAGGTACATTATGTGTGAATGTGTTTCATGTATGGTTGATCTAATCCGTTCAATTCGTTCGAGGCGGTTTCTTAACAGCGGCTAAAAAGGGGGTGAGTTGTAGTAGATCGTTGATAATGATGTAGTCTGTTAATCTTGTATTTATACAGTATTTAAGTAGTATGCATAATCAGAAAAAGAATGTGGTGAAACAATCTGACAATAATTATATTTTAATGAAACTAGGTAATTTAATTATACGAATTTAATTATCCCGGCGCCTTCACCATTATTCTTATGCAAATTGCGTCAAAAAATACCTCTTACATGATGTCATTTCTTTGTCTTGTTTGGAGCTAAAAACTGGTTTCCGGCCCATAAAACTAACCTTAATGTTTCTCGTTTTTATTCTCTAGAAGTGCTTCTTGGAATACCTGGAAATATACATTACAGCTTTTTTCACAGACCTACCAGAGTCTACCGGTTTTATTGCTGAATCTAAGTTTGCATTAGTTCATTAAGCTTTCTCTGTTCTCTTTCAATTTCTAACCACTTGACAATGAATATAGTCTTAAACTAAGATGATGTCCACCTACTAGTTTACAGGGCAAGACCGCCACTGGCAAAATTTCTTTAGCACAACATGGCGGTCTAACCCAAACGTGTACTATTTCTAATTTAATTTTACATAACTTAAACTTCAAAAATGAGTGAATATGTATGCAAAAGTCTTAATTTCCAAATCACCATCTTTAAATTAAAATACTTGTTTAATAATATTAAGTAAAATGTTAATTCTTTTGAAAATTGCAATATTGTCAATAATATTGAACGATCTCGTGTTTAGCAATTTATTCATAAAGGTATTTAGTTACTGCCCGTCCTTTTGACGCCAGTTTGGAAATACCCATTTTATAGTTTTTCCCTTCTGTCTCCGAAGGTTTTGCCTCTGTTTATACAACAAAGCTGGCCGAATAGTACCTTTTTAAAGGGTTTTCCCCGGTTTGCCAAGTTTTGGTAAAACATGCATAGCAACACTTGTGCCCTTCGGGTTTTGAGCCAAGAGTACAAGTGTAGACGATCAGTTGAAATCATTACCTAGTCGAGATAAGATCGTCCCGGAAAAATTATCAAACCGATATTCCGTCCTTACCGTTGATGCCATACCGGTATTCAAATCGTTCTATTTTCTTGACAAACACAATATTAATTCTTTTTCATCGTTTATATTAATTGTTTAAGAATAAGAATAATAAGTGTTAGTTTCATTTTATCAATAAATTCTATTAGTGTACATTAGTGGAATTATTAAACTATTAATTCGACATTAGTTTGTCTTATTAAATTTATGGTGTTAATTAAATACCCTAAACTATTAGGAAAGTGTAACTTAATTCAATGAAAAAACAATACTATACAACTAGAATAACTTAAATACTTTTGGTAATTTAAATGGGATATTTAGACGAAATACTCGTATGTAATTCTTACAGGACTTTCAACTATTGCTTGCAAACTCGACGAAAAGGTGTCAAAACATGAAAACTCACTAGAACCATCTACTGCAATACTACTTTATCGTCAAAGATGAGGTAGAAATAAACATTATCACGTAGAATTTACGTGATCTTTCAACAAAATAGGCGTGTCTGTTCTTACATGGTTGTCTTCAAGGAGTGCATGCTCTTCATGTTATGCTTTATGTGATAACGTTTCTCACAGCAAAACCTAACTATAAATGAAAAGTACTTAATGACCCTGATGCGAAAAAATTAGAAGCAACCTGAACACAGCTCCAGCGCAGTATCTTCAAGAGTCCGCACATTGCTGCAAAATTCCGCGCGTAATAGTTTGTTTTGAAAAACACAGATTTGGTTTTAATAAAAAACACAAAAACTACTACAGAGAGTTGACAATTTAAACGTTGATTTTAGGTTTTACTTTAAGAGATTTTTCAAATTATTCCATTATCTTTTTTAGTGTCTGATGTATCGTGTTTTTTACAATTTCTTTCTTTTTATTAATTTTTATTCTAAGCCGATTATCTTTGTGGCTTTCACTTTTCAATTTTCTGGTTTATCTCTTTAAATTATTTTTTATTTTTATTTCTTACTTTTTTTTTGTCATTCGATCAAGTATTTTGTCAGTTATATTTATATTTTTGATATCTGTTTAATTTGATTCTTTTGATAGTATCAAAGTTCTCTTGATTGTCTAGATTTCGTTACTTATTTGTTTTTCCATTATTTCTCTGACTTATTAGCACTTCAATTATGTAATGTCTCTCGAGACCTCTTGGTTTGATTTAGGGAGAGTCTAATAATGGTTGCCAAGTGAGTTGTCTATTTCAAAGTAAGCTATGGTCGACTTAATGTATATATATATAAAACTGCGCCAAAAAATTTATTATAAGTCATTTTAAATATAAAACGTAGCACTGTAGGTAAAAACATCCATCCGTAATATTGTCTTCAGAGAGAAAAAGTGTGATGCACAAACTTTCGTTATATCATTTATTATGAAAAACTAAACAATGTCTATTCTAAAGGCTTTATTTATAAAATTTATGATTTACAAAAAAATAAATTTCTACATATTTAAGCCAATGTATAAATCAATAAACAGTAATTGTGTAACAAGCAATAAATTAATACATAGTCCAAAAGGTCGTCAATAAATATTAATAAACTACAATGAAGAACTACAATGTTGGCTCATTCCATTTCCAAAATTTGTTATGTTGGAATAAGTACCTATCTATTGTCATATAAGTCATGTCAGGTTTCTAGGTCAACGTATATGTCGAAAATCCTAAAAAATGACTACATATCAGCCGGCATTACGACAGCAGTTTACAGTAATCTAGCCTGCTTCTGGCCCGTACGTACTTTCAACCTCATTTAAATTTTGTGTCACACAACGGATCAAAAGCCAGTATTTCTTGAACCAGACAATACGTTGCACATTAGCTGTTCAATCATTTTATTTTGTAGAGAAATGATAGTCATCTTCTAAGAATGATTAAATAGAAGCCATAACTTCAACTGTTGTATTTACAAAACATCAAAAAAATTCTCTAAAACCTACGTCTGACAAATAGTCTCTCAAGTCTCATTCTAGCATTTATTCTCATAATCAATGTCTCTATGTACTATCAAATCCAGAAAAAAACTAGTACAACAAAATTAGGCTACATAAATGTCAAATATAAACGTCTGCCATTATGACAGTTTGAATTAATGCTTGCAAATAATAAGTACTTATACCAATCACCATAGATTAAATTAGGTTAAATATCTACTTGTCATATTGGACATTAGTAACAAAAAAACAATTTTTGAAGATGAAAATATGACGTTTTATTGTACTAGTTTTTCACGATTTCGATAGTATTTTCAAAAGAATTTGATAAACACACTGTTACCAGTATGCCTAATAAACGTCTGATTTTATAAAGATTTATAAGATTCTTTGCTTTATGCTTAAGTAACTTTATGTCCACACTAATGACAATTATTTATACAATTGTCGTAATTCTGCGATAGTATGATTTCTTGTAATATGATTTTTTAAATATCTTTTCTGTGTCGTTTTATATTCACACTGATCACATTTGAGCCATATCTTCAAATCAGCAGGAATATGTCGACTGTTTTTGTGTGCTATCAAATTGCATTTTCGTTTTGTGCTAAACTCACACCGATCACAATTAAACCAACTCATTAAGTCAACCAAAATATGTTTATTTTTTATATGTTTTCGTATATTGTCTTTTTGTGTTGCTTTATATTCACACTGATCACACATATAGCATTCTTGCAATTTATCTGAAACGTGCCTTCTTTTTTTATGCTTTGTTAGATATCTACTTTGTGTTGTTTTATAATCACATTGATCGCAATTAAGCCATATTTTTAAATCAGATGGTATATGTTTAGTTGTATGATGTTTTAAATAACGTCTGTGCGTTGTTTTATACTCACAATGATCGCAATTATACCAATCTTGTAATTCATCCAAGATATGTTTTCTACTTTTATGTTGTTTTAGATACCTTTTATGTGTAGTTTTAAATTCGCACTCATCACAATCAAACCACGTTTTTAGATAAGCTAAAGTATGTCTAGCGTTCTTATGCATAAACAGAGAGTACTTAATCTTAGTTGTAAACTCACAGTCGTCACATTTGAACTGTTTTTCAATGCGAGTTTTTAAATTATGATTCAATTGAATATGCTTTCTTAGATAGAAATTAGTTGTAGTTCTAAACATGCACTGATCACATTGAAACCATTGTTGTAAATGTACTGGCATGTGTTTGCAAGTTTTATGCCTATTGAAACTAGATTGATATCTAGATTTGAAGTTGCACTGATCACATTGAAACAGTCTCGTCGATCGACTGATTTCAGGCTTGTTATTAGTGCAAAATGTATTTTTTCCAAAAAAACATCGTGTTTCATGAAAATAAAGCCAAGCAAGCGAAAAACTTCCGACCTTGCATCGATGACATTGTTTACACATGACCTCACCTCTAACTTCATCAACACCACAAATATGATTAATTTTTTCGATTCTTTCATTTGTTGTGTACTTACAATGCTCACATTTATAGAACCCAAAAGATTCATCACAAGAAAAAGACATAACGTACTTATCAGACCACTTTCTAGACAAATCTTTGTAAAACTATAATTAACATGGCCGCGGCGTCTGTGATTGATAGATGCTCAGCGGAGTGTTGACATTAGACAATCAGCAGATATTTTGTGCTCGCTTTTTCATAAATTCAGTCAAAAGTTACCCATTTCTGGCGTTAACTTGGTGATTTAGCCACAATGATGAATTCGTATATCGTTTGTGGTACTATTTATGTAAAAGGATCCCAAACTTATTTTCATAGGTAAGTGTTTGTACGGACGTAAACAAAGCAGAGCCGCCTCCTGCATTACTACGTCAGTAATTCTCAAAAATTAAATGAATTTATTTCTATATGATTAAAAACGTATTAAATATGTAACGTAATGAATAATGTCTATTCCTATTTTGTAAATAAAGCTTTACTTTTTTCCGGATCCGAAAAAACATATATTGTTTGAATTATTTGCATTATGGAACTCATAGAGACGATACGCCACTAGCACTATGTACGACGTAAACAAATGAAAGAGGTTATGTTAACACGGTGTATCTATTATTGATACCGCTTTTAGTTATTTTAATTCAGTGGCCGGACACAACCGGTATACAACAAACATCGCTTTGTCTTTCTAGTGATTTTTAACTTCACACAGTTGGCTAAGAAAAATCTCCTTTTTTCAATATAAATGCTATATCCAGCTGCACTATAATATGCTTCAGCTATTGGCAAAACAAATCTGGCATTTTCGGAATTTTTCATGGAGCTATAATAAAATAGAGTCAGGATGTAGGCAATTTGTTTAGATGCAAAAAAAAGAGAGCAAAACAAAGAGCGCGGAGTATACACGCTGCCACACGCTCTTTGTTTACAAGGTACGTGGCTCCAAAGCTAAAGCGTGGTGCAGTGTAAAAGTTTGTTGTTTTTGGAAAAAAAGACAACGGCCGACAACGTCGGATCCAAGTTTTGTTTACTATTTGGTTTGTGGGGGTCTGCTTATATCATTTTTAATTGCGAGAAAACTAGTGTTTTGTCAATGAACTCAACAAAATTTTCTAGCAAATATTAATAGAAGTGTTAATAAAAGCCTTAAAACAATGGCTCGATTGGGATATGTGGTTTGTGGATCCAAAAAGTGTCCATCTAAAAATATGTGACTGCTCAAGGCTGATCATCGTTGTATTTACATCAACAGGGGCGTAGAAGTTTATATTTTGTCACAGCTTTATGATTTTTTTTTCTGACGAAGTCTATAAGGCTAAAAGTGTCTTTCATTATTACATGTATCAATTGCATCAATAAATATTTATACCAATATTGTTAATTTATACACAACCGCTAAATAACGTATTAGTTTATGGATAACATCCAACTTAAAGCATCGGAAACAACAAAGGACTAATTCCAGAACTTGTGACAGTCATACATTTCATACAAATTACAGATTGATTATATACTTGTAATTACGTAATGCCCCATAATGCCCAAATACTGCCCCACGTAATTTTGCATCACAACAAACGCAGATTGTAGTGGGGAATCCTGACTCCATTCTATTATAGCTCCATGGAAATTTTTAAATCGCATTCTTTTTCCATTATTTACAGCAATTCACACCGCACAAATCATGTCAGCAGGATTTTTTCTAATGACAATAATTATCATTCATCACCTTTTAATAAATTTGTCAGTTTGACAAGTAAAGTTTTTCATTTGTAAAAAAGCAGTTTTATCGCTTAAAATGACTATATTCACGTTAAAGATAAAGCTGAAATAAACACTATCACGCGCGGTTTACGTGATCTCCCACCAAAATAGGCGTGTCTGTTCTTACAGGGTTGTCTTTAAGGAATGCATTCTCTTCATGTTATGCGTCATCTGATAACGTTTCTGACAACAAAACCGATTTATAACTTAAGAGTACTTACTCAAGCCCTGCCTCGTCACTCAAGCTACGCCTTTATCTGGTCTTTTCATCCAATAATTTGTATACCACCCCACCATGGGATACCAAACACGAGGTGATCATGCAGTGTTGTTTGTTTATTTCAGCTTTATCTTTAACGTGAATCTACTATAGTACTCGATGGGGATAGGCAAGTCATAGTGATATCAACAAAAATATGAAATAAACTGTTCTGAAAAATACCGTGAATAATAAGGAATCTCAATGACAGCAATTTAAGAAGTTTTGCGTCTCAAAATCTTTCACAATGAATAGAACTAAAAATATTGAAGATTTAGCAAACATTATGAAAGACTGAGCTTTTAATATGAAAAAAACAGATGGATCTAAATACAAGGAGTCTGTAGTAAAAACAATTTGGAATAAAAATATTCCTTAAGATTTGCTAAAAAGTTTTATATTATAGCTGCAAAGCAACTAGCACGGAGGGGGAATGAAGGAGCATACTGGTTGAGATTATATTGCTTACCTTGCCAATCAACACACAAGCCGCCACTGCCTTTACACATGGTGATTAAAAAAGACTACTCATGGCAACCGTGTAGAAACTACAGAAAATTAAATAACGTTACAAAGCCCGAGAGATACCGGATTTACTATGTTCAAGACTTTTGTCAATCATTGTCAGGAAAACGTATTTTTACATTATAGATTTAATCAAAGCGTTCCACCAGATACCCGCTAACCCAGAAAACATTCATAAAACAGCAATCACTCTCTCATTTTGATTGTACGAGTTTATTAAAATGCCATTTCACGCAACGCATCGAAAAGTCTTCAAAGATTTTTTGACAACATTTTTCGTGATCTGTTTCGTACATGTGTACTTAGATGACTTGTTAGTGGCCTCGGAAGACAAACACACTTAACACACTTAACACACCTAGACACGGTTTTCAACATATTGCATCATCATGGTTTAACAATTAATTTTCTCATAAATATACGTTTAGATCAAAAGAAGTGGAACTCCTTGGAGTTACTGTTTCCGAAACAAGCATTAAGCCTGCTGCATCTCTGGTAGAAGCTATCCGAAACTTTTCACCCCCACAAACTATTAACCTCAGAAGGTTTTTGGGTGTTGTAATATTTTATCGTTGTTGGATGACAAGAATCGCTCATATTGAGTAGCGCTTACAAACCTCCTATCCAACCCTGAACATATGCCTAGATGAAGAAGCTGCTTTTTTATCAGTGAAGGGAGTTCTAGCTTTAGCAGCATAATTGGCTTACCCAATGTCTAATGCAGATCTGGTAATCGCCACAGATGCTTCTTGTAGGTACTGCAATTTTTAAAACAGGAGCAAAAGCTTACAACGAGTTTACAACAAATTATTCCAACTTATTGCTTTCTTGAGCATAAAATTGTCAAAAACTGAACGTAAATATAGTACTTACGACAAAGAATTATTAGCTATATTTTGCAGCATTAGAGACTTCCGACATTTTATCGAGAGACAAAACTTGGCAACCGATCACAAACTTCTGATTTTTATGTTTCACCAAAAGATAGAGTAATATGAGTTTTATTGGCCGGTTCACCAAAAAAATTCATCACATTGGCGGCAATGACAACATTGTTGCAGAATCACTGTTGCCTCCTGATATATATGCTATTTATTATTTATTTATTGTTTAATACATCCAGCAACCTTGCAGCCATTTAAAGGAGTACATAGAAATGAAATACATGAGTGGTAAAAAATCTTGGCAAAAATAATATAAGAAGAAAGTTAAATTAATTTCTGAAGGTACCTGCAGTCAGTTGAGTATGAAATCCGCACACATACTTCTAATCCGCGTTCTGTTAAGCAAAATTATATCAATGCTGTCCAAGTTATTGTAACTTCTACACATCGAGGCTATAGGCGACTGAAAGTGATGGTTTGAGTCAGACACTGCTATATAAAAAACAACATTACTTCTAGAATGCAAGGGCGGCACATTTAAATTTAGATAGCTTAAAAAATAGGTGAATCTTTAAGGTTATGTAATATTTTGTACAAGAATAGGATATCCACAATCTCACAAGTCTTTTTTTGAAAGACATAAAGTTAAATTCATCAAGTAAAATATCGTAACTGTAGTTTCTAATAGAGTAGACACAATGTTTTTTTTAAAAACAAAATTTTAAAAATTTTCTTTGAACCCTAAAACCAAACCCTTAAACCCTTTGTGTCAAAAACATAGTATTTCTGCGCTTTCATAACTTGGCACATCCAGGCTATAAAACAATGCAACAGTTAGTGGGAAGACGTTTTGTTTGGCCAAACATAATATTTACCAGTGGTGCAAGAAACGTTTGCCATGCCAAACAGCTAAGGTTTATCGCCACACCAAATCTCCTGTGATAAAAATTGACGTCAAAAATAAAAATCAAATATGCCAATTAAACAAAATAAAAATTTAAGTTCATCAAATTGTTGAAGAAAGCTGTTATAGAATAACTCAACTACTCTGTAGTTAAAATCTCTTGAAACATTTATATCTTTCGGAAACGACCGTTTCAAAGTGTTTAAAGAAATTGTTGACGTTTTGCACTCCACTGGTGGAGACGTCATCAGAAAAGAAAAATAGAAGTTAGGACAAACACGGTAACTCAAAGTGTGAACCACGCTAGAAGCGAAAATTATTCTCGTAGATCAAATATCTTATTCAAATTAACAGCTACAATAAAATTTCGACTTAAAAACCAGAGTAATGTAAATTATTTATTCCAAATAGTTTTGTACAACTTTTTAAGCTTCTTGCTTGCTTATTTTATACAAAAATACGTCAAAAACAACATATCTATTGACTGTAAACACGGTTTTAGACTCACTTTAGCTATATCCAAACCTCGAATTAAAAATATTTGTTAATTACATTACTTGGACAAAAATGTGTCCATATTTAATAAAACTCACAATTATGTTAAATTATTCATTGTCACCCATTAGAACTAATTCTATCAGCGGACATTGACTGTTAAAATTTAGTTAGGTGACAACAATTGTTTAGCTGTTTTTCACAGTAACAACTATATCAATGTCTATCCAAGTAACAATTTTAACAAGTAACAGGTCAGGAAACTTGTAATAAAACAAACAAACAGTGCAATAAAGAGGTTGTTAAATGTATGTAGTAGATTGTAGATTTCTGTTATCAAAGTGAACTTACTCAACTAATAAAAATGCTAATTTAAAAATTATCTGGATAAAAAGACGTACTTGGTCGTCAGATCTCACAATTTGGCTTTTGAGCCACGATCACATCACTAAATTTGTAGCTCTGCTAAAACATGCTTTCTTTTTTTATGTCTTGACAAATGTTCGTTAAGTTTCGCTCTATATTCGCATTTATCACAATAGTACCATTTTTGTAAATGAGCTGCAACATGTTTATTAATTTTATGTTTTTTTAAATTGTCTTTTAACGTTGTTTTATGTTCGCACTGATCACAATAGAACCATTTTTGCAATTCAAGTGAAACGTGTTTTCTTTTTTCATGCTGTGATAAATTTCGTTTTTGAGTCGTTTTAAAATCACATTGATCACAATATAGCAATTTTCGGAAGACTACTGGCATAAATTGAGACAAATGTTGGCTTTTTTGGTGTCTCACCAAATCTAATTTTTGTTTCGTTTTAAATTCACATTCGTCACAATTGAACCATGTTTGCAAATCAAACGGAAGATGTTTAAACATCACATGTTTTTTTAAATAATCTTTTTGTCTTGTTTTATGATCACACAGTTCACATTCAAACCATTTTCGCAAATCATCTATAGTATGTTTGCCGTTTTTATGCCTTTTTAAGCTTACTTTATGTTTTGTTCTAAATTCACATTGATCACAATTGAACCATATTTGTAAATCAGAAGAAATATGCATATTGTCTTTATGCTTTTTTAAATTGTATCTTTGCGTTGCTTTATATTCACACTGATCACAGTAATACCATTGTTGCGACACCGTAGAAAAATGCATTCTAATAATATGCTCTGGCAAGTATCTTTTTTGTGTTGTTCTATAATCACACTGATCACAATAATACCATTGTTTCAAATCAGCTATGATATGTTTAACTTTTTTATGCACCTGCAATAAGTACTTAGTTTTGGTTTTAAATGTGCATTCGTCACATTCAAACTTTTTTTCAGTTACAATATGAACTTTATGTTTATGTTTTTTTAAAGAATACTTTAATCGAGTTTTAAACTTACATTGGTCACATTGACTCCATTGCTGTAAATGTAGTGGTATGTGTTTATGTGTTTTATGCCTACTAAAACTAGACTGATGTCTTGATTTGAAGTCACATTGATCACATTCGTACATTTCAGTCAATTTACTGATTTTACATCTTTTTTTATTTTGATTAACATTAGATGTATTTCCAGAAAAAGCACATTTGTTCTTATGAAAATACAGCCATGCAGAAGAAAAACTTTCTATTTTGCACCGATTGCATTGATGCAACATAACCTCACTTTTTACTTCGTCCACACCACAAATGTGACGCATTTTTTCGGTTTTTTCATTTGTTCGATAATTACACTTAAAGCATTTATACGACCTTAGGAAGTCATGACAGACAAAAAACGGGTAACTTAAAGACACAATAAACATTTTAGGTCACTTTTACACAATTCGATTCACAGATCCGACCACAGGATTTGACTATTAAAATTTGTCAAATTCATGTTGCCCGTCGCCGTTGTAGCAATTTGACATTTGACAAAAGTGACAGTTGAGAAAATTATGTACAGTTGAATTCACAATAAGTGGCATTGTGGTAGGCGTTGGTTATCTAAATGAAGCATTATGTTATGTCAAGAAAGTTACCAAACATGTGAAACCATTATTGTCACTGTATTTCGAGGTTATACGTCACATGCATGGAGCTATAATAGAATGAAATCAGGATTCCCCACTGCAATCTGAATCTGCGTTTGTTGTGATGCAAAATTACGGGGAACGGGGTGCTTCAGCGGTTTGTGGGAGCGACACTTAGAATGGGAAAGCAGTAGCGGCGTAAATGTTCAGAGAAAAGCCAAATATGTTTAAAACTACATGCACATAATGAATCTGTAACTTGTATGAAATGGATAACTGTCACAAGTTGTAGAATTAGTCCTTTGTTGCTTACGATGCTTTAAGTTATAAATAAACTAATATGTTTTTAAGCGGTTGTGTATAAATTAACAATATTGCTATGAATATTTATTGATGCAATTGATACATGTATTAAATAATGAAAGACACTTATTAGCCTTATAAACTTTGTCAGAAAAAAATTCATAAAGTTGTGACAAAATATAAACTTCTACGCCCCTGTTGATGTAAATACAACAATGATCGGTCTTAAGCAGTCACATATTTTCATCTGGACACTTTTTTATCCACACACCACATCCCAATTGAACCATTGTTTTAAGGGGATCTTCACGGTGGATAAAATGCTTGGAAACATGGGATAAGTTTTTTGAGCTTAGTTTTTACGCAAATCAAATGAAATTTTGAATATAAAAGTTTTAATGTCTTCTCTATCGACTGGTTGATTTCGATTTTTGGAATTGTTATCAGAAAGTGATAAAAAATCGTAAAAATTGATAACTCGAAAATCTAAATCAACAGTGGTATTCAAAATGTAGTTTTAAAGGTAAAATTAAGATAAACGTTATTCAAAATTTTTGTAAATAAGGGAGCAATTTGCGGATAATAGTTGAAAATTTTAGCTGGTGAGGTGTGTCGTTTGAATGTATCTGACTCCTCCTCCAAGAGCTTTATTATCGACGTCACATTAAGAGAAATCACGGATATGGTTTCAACTTATCTGTTAGGGTGTTAAGAAGCACTTGTCTCAAATTACTAGACGAGGATACGATGATTGTTTTTATGTTTCAGACCTAACGCTAGGCTAGATAAAGAGAAGAGACACCGATCACCGCTTTAGTATTTGTGCTTTTCATAAAAGTAAATTAATATACATATTATTAAATTGTGTATCGCAATGAAAATATTGATTTAAATTTATAATAAATAGAATCATAAACAAAATAATAGGTGATATTTATATAAACATTATTTAAAGAATATCAAAACAAATAAAAAATAAAATTGGCAATAAATATATTATGAAGGAAATAGCCGGGCTGGTTCCAGCTGTGGAATAAAAGCAAAGGAACGATACTAAGCCTCAGATGGTATAGTTTAGCTAAACATTTAGTACGATTACAATTTTGCCTTCTTACATACTTTGCAACCCCTATTTGCATCAAACTGGTAGCCGACAGATGCGTTTGTAGTTCTTGTCAGCATGGACCGTAATGAAAATTTTAGCCGGACTAAATTTCACCGTCAAAATGGAAAAACTGTAGTCGTTACGTAATTGAAGAAAAACCTTTCGACCGTTAAAAATAGTATCAAAACTAATAATTCAAGTTAATAATGATAGTAACAGTGATTCTGATATTTATGCAGATGATTAAATGAAAATTACTAATGTTTTAATACTCTACCCAATTTTTATATTATTCAATAATAAATAAATCTTTGGCTAGAGAATTAAATGTAATTTTATTGTTATATTCAGTAACATGCAGGCGAAGAAAATAGAAGCAACCTGAATACAGCACTGGCAGTATCTTTAAGATTCTGCACAGGCAAAACCCTGCGCTAAACCCTCATAAAAATTAGTGAAGATTACGTAGCAATAAAACCATATTTGCACAAAATGTTTAATAAATTGAATAACGTTGACATTTGTTAGCGAGGTTATGTCTGTGGTGTCATAGATCACCACAGAGTTTTTTGTTTTAAATGGAATGACGTTGACATTCGTAACGCGCTTTTTTAAAAATATGCAAAATTAAATGTATATTTTTCAATCTTTCTGAGAGATTTCCTTAATTTTTTCTTTCATAAGAACCTTCTCCTGATAATAACGAACAGAACAAAAAAAAAATCAACCAAATCGATCCAGCCGTTCAGGCGTGATGCCGTGACCAAGGGAAATATGGATTCATTTATATATATATATAAAATATAGATAAAGTAAGATATTGCATAATTAACACAATTATGCTATAATATACTATTATTTTTTGTTGCAGATAGCATATCACAAAGACTTTTGGAACGCAATGTTGCCAAAACTTAATGAGTTTTATTATAACGTAATGATACCAGAAATTTTAAAACATAATTGATAAAGGACAAACCTGCTATTAGTATCTCCTCGAAAAGAGTACCAGCGGTCAGTTAGTAGAGTCCACCCAAGCAAACATGAGCTCAGAAGAAGCGTGATCTGCCCTGAGGTCGCTTTAGGTTTCATGTGTAAGACTCTTTTATTCTAATCTTACGTTTTGCCAAATTTTAACAATTAAATTGAATTAAATAACAGTTAACTCTTTCTCCATAATTAATTTGTCAGGATGTCTATGTTCTACGATTATTAGCCTTAATTATTCACTCGAAAACAGTGTACAGAATAGCAACAGCCAGCTACATTATCATCAACAATCTACTTCAACTCACCCCTCTATATTCATTGTTAGAGAAACGCTTGAGCAGTCATACGGATCGATTGGGCGACACATGAAACATATTTACACATAATGTACCTGTCAATAATACCTGTAAAGTAACTCACCGGGGGCTTTACTCCCCCTCGCAGGATTCTCTCCCTCTCGAACTGATAGTGGACGACATCACCAGGCTCATTGAACTTGGACAACCACTCTATGGACTCGATTGACTCAATCTTCACCCCTTTTCTTTAGCATCGTGTTCTCAATGATGTCTTTACTGTTTCGGTACCTGGTTCGGGAGCAACGTGGACGGTGTCGCTAGGCCTCAATCACATTACGCGAAATAGACTGGCCAAGAATAATACGTAATAGGAAAAGGTATAAAATAAACATTAATGAGTGAAGAACCTAAGGACATTACGCATTACCCCGTCATACCAGCAAAAGGGAAATCCACAACCTTTTTATACACTGATAGGAACATAACCATAGCGGTTAACAGGCTCCAGCCCACCCCTCTACCTCTTCGCCTCTGTTCGAGGAAGTAGAGAACCAGGATAGCAATCTGTAAATGTCTACAGACGTCATGGGAGTACCACCTCAGTCTGAAATGAATTAACACATAGACCGTACCCCAGGTATTAAACTATAGTTTCTGCCGTGGATATTTCATATTAACATATTGATGTTTATAAAGATATAACTTTACTCATTATTCCTCCGAATTCAGGGAGACAGCACTGAATTCACAATTATACCACAAAACAACACATGATCAACAAGATCAACAGGTTAACTATCTTTCTCCTTCAATAAACAATTAACAGTTTAAATATTCATAACACTGCCCGTCTGACCGCTCTGACTTTTTGCCCTCTCGCCCGGCTTAGTTCTTACCGACTGGCCTCCACCCTTCCAGGGATGCTAAGCTCATGTTCTCCCTCTTTTACTTAAGATGCCATATGGTTCTCATCGAGATCATTTAGTTATACAAGCGATTTAGCGCCTTATTGGCTTAATTTTACTTAAAAAAATAACTATAAATTATTATAAAATCAAAAACTCTCACATTCGGCCATCCTGACTTCAATCTTGTCCCCAAGATTTTCCACTTATTATTTTAATAATGATTTTACGCTTTATTCTCAAGCTTTAATCTAAAAGTTATCAATAATTATTTTACTTTAACCCAATTGTATTCACATTAGCTTAAACCTTAAAAATGTGTTTAATATTTATTTATCAAAATAGAAGAGTGACAATCTTAAATAATTTTTTTTTTACTGTTTAATTACAACTATAATAATACTTGTTGCCCCCTAAATAAATAGCAATACTGTATATCAAAAGCAGATAAAGATTAACCCCATTTGAGTTTGTCTACGTCAACAGTCAACTGTCTCTTCTTTCAGTTTTATTTGTTCTAAGTTCTATCTGTCACCAATCCTTATATATGTACAGATGCTGTGGTTTCTTTTTTTTTCTTTCTTCATTTTATTTTTGTGCTGTTTCTTAATTTTTGAGAGCTCATAATCGTTGATAAGGTATACCTTTTTTTGTTATTTATAATCTTTGATGTAATTTAGCAATTGCTTTTGTTTCTTATAGTTTCTCCTGATTTGTGTGCACACGTTATCTGTTGCTAACTTCACCCAATTATTTCTCATGTTTATCTTCTCTCTTCTTTCTTCTTTTGTTGTTTTTTTTTCTTTTAGTCAATAGTCAAAGTTGTAAGTCATGAATACCCTTAGTTGTTTCTAACGTATATTTACTTTTAAGTTGTTAATTATTATTATCTGATGTAATTTTATGTCAAGTCACCCAACTATTAAAATGAGATACTTATAAGATATTTGAGATGAACATTATTGCTTTAATATAATTAAGTTCTTGTTTGAAACCTTTTAGATTGAAAAATCATACTTTAATTTTATTTTTGAATTGTTTTATTTATTTGTTTTATTTTTTAATTTTTTTTTTTGTCAAATTTTTAATTTACTAATTAAGTCAGCACTTACGTGTTTTATTTTTTTTTTTAAGAAGAGTAGGAGTAGCAGTGTATTTTAAAAGTTTAAACAGTTTGACTGAAACAGGACTAACATTTAAACGTTTCTAACTACATAATATACCCCTTTTTTTAAATCAACTTTCAATTAAAACTAACGGCGTCTGACTAAATCAAAAATTAAGCTTTAGCATGTTGACCAATCATATCAATTTACTTTTGATTGTTTTTCTTTTCTTCTACACTTTGTAATATAATTTGAATAATTTATAAATGATAATTGCTTTTAAAGAACAAGTTGCCTATTTACTGTCTACTAATTGTTTGAAGAAACATAATTGAAAATAAGACTCTTAAACTAACAATCATTGCTTTAGTTTCATTCATCGCTTATAATTTTAGAGTGTCAAACTTTAAGAAAATTTGTTAAATATTTCTAATTAATAATACTCAAAACTAACTTCTATTAAATTTTTATTTTGTTTTAACTTTGTTGTGTCAGCGATTATTATTATTATTTTTATTTTTGCAAATGTAATTCTAAATGGTTTAATTTTAATTTAAATATTCAATTCTCTTAATTTCTCAATTTGATTCTTTGTAATTATGAATTCAAATCAAAACTGATTGTAAAACAAATAAATTATGTATCATGAATTAAAATAGGTTCCACTGTATACAATATCAATATTATTTCTTTAATTTAAAACTCAGAAACTGCATTCACTTTAAACCCAAAACGGTCAAGACTAACAACATGTGGTCAACACGTGGGGCAGCTCCAGATTCTTTTTATATATTTTTTTTTTGTTTAGTTTCAACCCCTCACAATAAACTAATAAATTTATGTGTGGCAAATGATGATATGAAATGTCTTAAATGACTATTTTCAAAAATTTAAGTGTAAATGATAAGTATTAGTGATAGAAAGTACCAATTTTTATTTGATGAATTAGAATATTTAATGTTGGTTTTTGTAATGTTGTACTTAAAGATAGTTTGACAAAACTACTTAATGACAGGTAGACATATAAAAGCAGATAATATCCTTAAGTAATTTTTACCTAATCTAATTTTAAGAAACTCTAAATTAATAAACTAACTATTTAAGCAAATGTCTTTTTTTATCGAATTTAAATTGTGAACTTTACGGCTTTAGAATACTCAGCTAACTATCAATTAATGATTATAAAATTCATACTGGATTTTATTGCAAGTACCAATACACATAATTAATTACGAATTTTAGAAACTATAATTATTATTTACTTAGCTCTACTAAATTTTTAAATAGCAACATAACTTTATTAATTAGACTTGTAAAAGTATAATTTTGCCAGATGAGATTAGTTGCTGTACGAAAATTTTTGTTTATAAAAATATTAATCCTTAAGTGGTAGTTTTGTGATTTTGATTTATATATTTTTTTTGTATTAGAAACCAAATTAACTTTAAAACTTCAAGATCAATTTACAAAAATGTTTTGTTACTAAAATATCAAAGTATTTTTTTTTTAATTTACTCAAATTAGTCATTTTATTATCAATACAATTTAGAAAATTGTATTTGCAACTTATTACTTCTCAAAACTTTATTTTAACAATTGAGTAAGTATCTCAACCTGCCTTCACCCTTGGCAATAATAATTTATGACCTTTTTTTTTTCAGTTGTGTTGCAGCTGTTGACACTTTACCGATTAGTTTTGCTAGAAGCCCTTTTTAGAAAGCTTTCTAAAGAATACCTTGACCTATTATTTTTGAAAAACCTCTTCTTCAGATTTCTATTTTCGTCTAACTATTTCACTATTTTGCTGAAAATCTAAATAAGCAAAGTTCTGGTTTTATGCTATTTTGAATCAGGTTTTTGACAATTATTTATTGTTATCATAGAACAATTCGCTTTGCTATTAATATTGAAAGACAATGCCTTAGTAGATGTTACCACAACATTAAAAATTCCAAGAGGTGTTTTGTAAACAATGCAATCTATTATTGTTCATAAATAGATTTTTGATTGAATATTTTCAACTAGAACATGTATCTCAAAAAGCTATAGATGTGTCAATACAATAATTAATAAATAGTTCCGTTTAGGCACAAATTTAATTTTCCTACTCAAATTAATTCCCCAAAAAGTTTGAATAAATGTTAACAAATCATTACTGAACGACTGAGAAAATTTGGAAGTTCATAATCCATTTGATGCAAAAAGCTAGCTTTCTTAAACATTCCCGTTTTTCAATTAGCTGTCAAAAGAGAATTATCTTTACCATATGGACTGAGTCGACAAGATATAATTTCATAAAAATACTTTTCAAAATATAAATATATTTTTTTTTAAATTGCAATAATCTACTTACACAAATCCATTTTCAACATTTTAATCCTTTACTTTCAATGATTTTATTAATTTTAAATCTTAATTCAACATTTATCGAATTAATAGTGACCCAGTATCAACTAGAACAAAATATTAACTAGAGCTTTCTCTTTAAAATTGGTGATTACTCTATACTTCATGAAATTTACATAATCTTGTTACTAATTCTTGTTCATGTCCCCTTTCATACAATACGTTTTGTAAACAATTATTTAAACACCCTTAAAGTGATTTCATTTCACAGAAATTATAAGATTTTAAATGGGTCAGTTTGTTCCTCGTCGACACTCAAAACCTCCATAAATATGTCGAGATGAAAATAGAACAAAATACGTTAATACGTCGAAAGTGATACCCACCCTAACTTTACTTTACATGTGGCAATGTGTTTGTCATAAATACATACTTGAAATCTATTCAACTAAAATTTTCAAAAACCAAAGATATAACTAAAAAACATCAATCTGTCAAAGCTCTTGAGGCTGCATAAATTTAATCTAGACCTGTACATGATTTTCAACATATGGTTCGAATTTAAACAAAACCGTCGCCTTAGTGTCGTCAAAAAGATAGCCATAATTTTAATAATTCCGACTTTACAAAGTTTTTCTTAAATTGCAAGAATAATATTAAAGAATGTTTGAGCAAGCTTTTCAATAAATCAAATATTTACATTATTTTAAAGCGATTGGTTTCTCCCAATCCTACCTTTCAAATATCTTCTAATTATCCAAAGTGATTACACCACAACAATTACACTTAATACTTTATAATTAACTTTCGAAATTTAACTTTAACCCCTTTTTTTTTGTTTTTATTTGAAAGTCTTTCCTAAAAGTAGACACTTTGATTGTTCATTTGATTGTCATAATTTATAACGCAGTAAACAATAATTTAGTCTATGTGACATTTCAAGTAATTAATATAAACTACGTTTTAACCCTTTAAACTCCAGGCTCAGACTATATCTATACAGAAATCTAAAAACTCTACTATACAACTGCTTTTCTTTGATTAAATTAATAATTTAATGCAATTTGTTTTTTTGTTGTCAATAAATTAAGTTTGCAATATTGTTTGTCGCAAAAACAAGAATAGAACTCTAATAAAACTTTAAATTCATTTTACAAAAATGTTTTCTTATGAACACATAAAATCACTTCAATTGAACACTTTAATTATCTGGTAAGCTGGAATAAATCAATTCATATTAATTCATACTCAATTTTGTTTAGAGAAACTCCTTTCAGACATTATTATGTCTCAATATACTCAAAATATTTTCATAATTCAATTTTGTTTAAAGAAACTCCTATCAGACATTATTATATCTCAATATACTCAAAATGAATATGCTAGCAAACTGAAACTGTTATTTATGTATAAAATTCAACTATTTTATAAAAACCATTTAGATATAAACAATAATTTGTACAAGGTTGTTGTTGCAGAAAGTCTAAATAATGTAGCTGTTGTTTATTTTTACGATTTTAATCCCAAAAAGTCACTCAAACTGGACATTTTGATTGTCATTAGATGCTATTGTTTTAATTATTAAATATGCACTATTTAACTAATTAATTACTGAGGTTTAACGCAAATTCTTATCCCACTTCTGAAATTTGTAAGACTCTTTTATTCTAATCTTACGTTTTGCCAAATTTTAACAATTAAATTGAATTAAATAACAGTTAACTCTTTCTCCATAATTAATTTGTCAGGATGTCTATGTTCTACGATTATTAGCCTTAATTATTCACTCGAAAACAGTGTACAGAATAGCAACAGCCAGCTACATTATCATCAACAATCTACTTCAACTCACCCCTCTATATTCATTGTTAGAGAAACGCTTGAGCAGTCAGACGGATCGATTGGGCGACACATGAAACATATTTACACATAATGTACCTGTCAATAATACCTGTAAAGTAACTCACCGGGGGCTTTACTCCCCCTCGCAGGATTCTCTCCCTCTCGAACTGATAGTGGACGACATCACCAGGCTCATTGAACTTGGACAACCACTCTATAGACTCGATTGACTCAATCTTCACCCCTTTTCTTTAGCATCGTGTTCTCAATGATGTCTTTACTGTTTCGGTACCAAGTTCGGGAGCAACGTGGACGGTGTCGCTAGGCCTTAATCACATTACGCGAAATAGACTGGCCAAGAATAATACGTAATAGGAAAAGGTATAAAATAAAGATTAATGAGTGAAGAACCTAAGGACATTACGCATTACCCCGTCATACCAGCAAAAGGGAAATCCACAACCTTTTTATACACTGATAGGAACATAACCATAGCGGTTAACAGGCTCCAGCCCACCCCTCTACCTCTTCGCCTCTGTTCGAGGAAGTAGAGAACCAGGATAGCAATCTGTAAATGTCTACAGACGTCATGAGAGTACCACCTCAGTCTGAAATGAATTAACACATAGACCGTACCCCAGGTATTAAACTATAGTTTCTGCCGTGGATATTTCATATTAACATATTGATGTTTATCAATATAACTTTACTCATTATTCCTCCGAATTCAGGGAGACAGCACTGAATTCACAATTATACCACAAAACAACACATGATCAACAAGATCAACAGGTTAACTATCTTTCTCCTTCAATAAACAATTAACAGTTTAAATATTCATAACACTGCCCGTCTGAACGCTCTGACTTTTTGCCCTCTCGCCCGGCTTAGTTCTTACCGACTGGCCTCCACCCTTCCAGGGATGCTAAGCTCATGTTCTCCCTCTTTTACTTAATATGCCATATGGTTCTCATCGAGATCATTTAGTTATACAAGCGATTTAGCGCCTTATTGGCTTAATTTTACTTAAAAAAATAACTATAAATTATTATAAAATCAAAAACTCTCACACATGTACACACCGCACCGATTGGTTAATTTGAATTTACTCCTGACTTTGCTAATTCAGTTTGCATATTTTCCGTAGCTCATATTTACTTGAGCGAGCTGTAGAGGTGTTACTAAACTGGTTAGGTGAGAACAGGCGGTACCGAACAGTGTTGGCACTTCTTTTGAGCGTAAATAATAACATTTGATATAAATATACATTAGATTAGAGTTTATTCCAAAAGATAATAATCCAAACTAAATAACGCACGGTATATATTTTCATTTGTTTAATATGTGCGTTTTATGTGCTTTAGTTGAACATGTTTTACACATGTTTAAACATGTTAAACATGTTGCAAATGTTTCTGATATCATATGAAAAAATTTAAAATTTTTCTAGTGTTTAGAGTTTTATAAAGCTTTTATATTTTTATCTTTGGCCACACAGTACTTACACGGGATATCAAGTAGCGCTTATCGGCTTTTCTAGTTTAGAAAGTTATCAGCAGCCGATGCTTAACTTAAAAGATCATATTACAGTCTACGTGGACTTGAGGATATGTGTCATTCTTGTTTATCCAATCAGATGCAGTTCAAACCGATAAATCAACATTGAACATTTTATGAACACACCCCCGAAAAATCACAGTTTCAAGTTCATTTCTAGCGTGAGGATCCCCTTAAGGCTTTTATTAACACCTCTATTAATATTTGCTAAAATATTTTGTTGAGTTCATTCACAAAACACTAGTTTTTCCGCAATTAAAAATGATATAAGCGGTACCCCACAATACCATAATTATGGTAAACAAAACTTGGATCCAACGTTGCCGGCCGTTGCAATTTTCTTCAAACACAACAAACTTTTATACTACACCACGCATGACACCAATTTTGTTCACGCAGCCACGTACCTTGTAAACAGAGAGCGTGTGGCAACGTTTATATTACGCGCTTCGAATGCTCTCTTTTTTTTGCATCAAAACAAATTGCCTACATCTTGACTCTATTCTATTATAGCTCCATGCTTGCATGGCATGGTGTTGCAAATTTGCGTTGGTTGCAATTTTAAAAAATGTTTGAAACTTCTCAAAGCTTCAGCCAATCATCGAATTATAAAGTAAACAAACAATAAAATTTTCCTCATTATAATAACGATTTGGTTATTCTACGAGAAGTAGCTAAAGAGTCAAAAATACGTTTCTGAATTTCCAAACTGCACTTTATATACTTAATGCTGTTCTAATGTAGGCATGATAAACTGTATTATCATGTACAAACACTAAAATTATTATGTTTAAACAATTTTTGTGGAATATTATGTTTAACCCTCCCTGTCTTAAAGACACAGCAATTTTGCTGGATACAAAAATTACTGTCTTTGACAAGTTAGTAATGATAATGACAATATTACTTCTTCAATAATATAAAAACTGTTGAAAAACAAGCTTTTAATTTTCAATAAATAAAAATGAATCGCAAAATGTGTTGGTAAGTGCATAACTCAACAACGCCTGGACCAATTTGGCCAAATCTTTTTTTTAAAATGTTCGTTGAAGTTCAAGAATGGTTTTTACGGCGAGAAAAATTAGAATTATTGCTGGAAAAACCCTAAAAATAGCCCTTTTCTTGAAACGGTTCCTCACCGAACGTTGCGATGTCGGAAACGTTCGGTGAGGCTCGGCAAATTACCGTTCCAAATAAATCGATTCACTCCCTCACCACCAACCAAAGTCGGATAGTGCGTTTACATGTTAAGTGCACTACCCACTCTTTAGTTGGCCACTGACGACTCAACGGTGCAGTACAATTTCATTGGAAGCGACGAAATTGGACTGAATTGATGGAATTGAATCGTGTGTGCATGACCGATTAAGTTGGTATAGAAAATTATGATGACTGGATTTGAATGAAAAGAATAGAATACTTTTTATTAACAAAGAGATAAAAAGAGGTGGGATAGGAACAAAAAATGACAAGTAGAGTTGGATTGCTGTAAGAAAGAGCCCGGTGATTAATTGTCATTGAATGCGCAGTGGTTTGTTTACGTCCGGTTGCTAAGTAACGGCAGGGTTTCATCGCATTCATTGGCGTAGGTATAAAGCTCGCGCATCTAACGATGATTCACCGGGCGCTTTCTTACGGCAATCCAACTCTACCAATATTAGTATGATTTTCAAAAATTTTGGATTGTTTATTTTAAAAATAATATCTATGTTTAAATCCGAAATTTTAGAAGTAAAATATTATCATTCCTTGATAGGGCGGAGAGAGGGCAAAATGTCTAAAGATTGATGTTGTTTTCATAATTTTTCCCATAAATAAAGTTCTCAAAAAAAAAAATAGGTATGTTTCCTGCTTTCTAAAAAATTACTCTTAGGAGGATGAAAAGAGAGTGTTCTAGGGATAAAAATGTAAGAAAACGATATGGGTATTTTCGAGGAATTTCAAGTCGTTGATTTTGAAAATGATATTTAAGTTAAAGAGGGTTGTAAAATGAATGTGATAAAGGTAATAAATGTGAATAATTAATTTGGGTATCATTTTTATAGTTTTTGGAGTCGTTTATTTTAAAAATCTATATCTATTTATGACCGATTTGGCTGAAAATTGGTGGAGTGGTTGTTTAGAACCAGTAGCCTAACAAAGAATATTTTTTATCCCATTCCGTGTGACGTGACATACAATATAAAACGTAAACGCATCTGACATATAATAACAAAACAGATGACAAAAAAAATAAAAACAAAAAATAAAATAACAAAACTAAGGCGGAACGGAAAAAGAAGAAAAATGGAGAAAAAGAAGAAAAAAAACAGTAAAAAAGAAGAAAATAGGATAAAAGAAGAAAAGGAAGAAGAAAAAATAAAAAATGAAGAAAATAGAGAAAAAGAAGAAAATAGCAGGAAAAAAGAAGAAAAAAGTAAAAAATAGAAAAAAAAGAAGAAAATAGAAAACAAGAAGAAAAAAGAAGGAAAATAAAGAAAAATAAAGAAAAACGTAGGAAAAAAAAAGAAAAAAAGTATAAAAATAGAGAGAAAAAAGCGGTAAAAAAAGAGAATATAGAAAAAAAGAAGAAAAAAACAATATAATTGAAAAAAATCGAAAAAAAAAGAAGAAAAAAGCAGAAAAAAAAAACAAAAAAACAAAAAAAAAGAAAAAAAAAAAGAAGAAAAAAATAATAAAAAAGAAAAGAAATGAAGAAAAACAACCGAAAAAAAAAGAAAAAATAAAAAAAAGAAGGGGGAGGGGGGAGAGAAAAAAGGAAGGGGAAAGAAGAGGAAAGAGGGGGAAAAGGAGGTAAAGAAAAAAGTTCTAAAAACGGCCCCCGCAGGGGGCCGATAACTCGATCTTAAACCCGGCCCCTTAAGGGGGCCTTAAGACCTTAATGAAAATCAAAAATAAAATAACAAAACTAAGGCGGAACGAAGTTCGCCGGGCCAGCTAGTTTTCAATAAATTTATAAACCAATTTAAGAATTAAATGAAATTCAAAAATCACAAAGTGTGTTTAAAGCCAAATAGAATAAATATATATTCGTTTTTTAAAGAATTAAGCTAAATCACTATCTCTCCACTCATCTTCTACAAAAGTTGAAAAACTTTGAAAGGCATGTTACACCAAATATTTGTCAACGATTGGTTGAAGTATGTCGCGTAGGTTAATTACGTGTAGAGAAAATAATGGTTAATACACCAAGTATAAAAAAATGTTTTTATTTATAAGTCTATAATTATGTATTTGGCAAATTTTTTGGTTGTATATGATTGTATATTTTATTCACAAATGCTAGCAATACGAAGAACAAATTTTTTCAATATATAATCACAACTTACTTCCTGTTATTTACTATTTATTAATAAAATATGTAATTTTTTTAAACATTTTTTGTTAATCTGAAGAAAAATTTCTTGGACCAGCTAAACGACACATTGTAAGTTATAGTCTCAAACATTTTCTCACTTACTTCTATTTAAAACAAACACCTTATTGAAACTTTGCACAGTTTCAGCGAAATAAAAAATAATATTATATCGTATAAACGACTACAAATATGTTTACGGCATTCAATCGCTAGAAAAAGACTTAAATTTTTCATAGGCGTTTTACTGTTTTTGTATTTCCATAACAAGATGGAAGAGTAAAGATATACTCTAAATTATGGTCATTTAACGTGTTCTGATTTGTGTCCACAGTTAGACACAAGTTCACGTTGACTAACAAAAAGCTGATACTCTCTTCTCTTATCTGAAGTGCCTTGTTTAGTGAGAAAAAGATAGGGAAAGAATTTCAAACGGCACTCACGTGCTGCCGAACAAAGTTAAAATTAATAATTTATTATTAATTTTTAAAGTACAGAATAGCAACAGCCAGCTACATTATCATCAACAATCTACTTCAACTTACCCCTCTATATTCATTGTTAGAGAAACGGTTGAGCAGTCAGACGGATCAATTGGGCGACACATGAAACATATTTACACATAATGTACCTGTCAATAATACCTGTAAAGTAACTCACCGGGGGCTTTTCTCTCCTTCGCAGGATTCTCTTCCTCTCGAACTGATTGTGGAAGACATCACAACGCTCATTAGACTTGGACAACCACTCCATGGACTCAACTGCAGACAAGTCACCTTCTTTTAATTTCAAGAGAGCAAACTTTGTGGAATTATATGCTAATATCAGTAACTTGAAATGGACAGATTTGACTCAAATAAACAATGTAGACGTAGCTTGTAGCTACATCAACGATACTATAATGCATTTATTTGACAGATTTGTGCCGGTAACAGTGAGAAAAGTCAATAAGTACCCCTGCTGGTTTTCCACAAACATAATTAAACTAATAAATCGTCGTAAAACTCTATGGAAAAAATATAAGCTAAAAGGTTTAATCAGTAACAGAGCTCAAGCATCCGAGTTAAACAAAATAATAAAAGTAGAGATCAGAAAAGCGCATCAAGCTTTTTTAGTCTCAAGTCAGGGCAAGGTAAAAAACGACCCGTCCTACTTATGGTCATATATCAGTGCAAAAAAAAACGCTACTAGAATTCCAGGATCTATGGTATTAGAAGACAACAATCTTGAAAATCCACAGCAGATTGTCGATGGGTTTGCATCACACTTCAGTAGAGTATTTACTAAGTCATGTGACAGTGATATGTGCATTTGTGATAATAACATATGTGTTAACGCGCCCAGTGGTAGTGCTCATTTTAACAGCATAGAAAATAGAAATGTGGATTGTTTTCCTATGCTTCACATTTTTGTAATACTCGAGAGCGATATTTTGAAAGCAATCACTAAAATTAAGGCTAATTTTACTATGGGAGTAGATCTAATACCTGCATTTTTTGTACGCGATTCTATTCCGTGCCTTATTGAACCATTGTGTTATCTGTTTAATCTGATTATTAAAACCTCGGTTTTTCCTGAATGTTGGAAAACCGCCAAAGTGTGCCCTGTGTTCAAATCAGGTTCAAAGTCTGATATTAAAAATTATAGACCGATTGCAATAATTCCCAACTTTGCTAAACTTTTTGAAATAATCTTATTTAACATCGTAGTTACTCACGTAAAACCGCAATTATCTGACTGTCAACATGGTTTCATCACTGGTAAATCCACATGCACAAATTTGAGTGAATTTACACAATTTGTATCTAATGCTCTTGATAATAAGAAACAGGTAGATGTAATCTACACGGACTTATCTAAAGCCTTTGATGTTGTAAACCATCAAATCATGCTGGACAAATTGTGTGATTTGTCCAGCATGTGCGATAAATTAGTATCTTTATTTAAATCGATATTGGTAGGTCAAAAACAATTTGTAGTACATGAGGGAATTAAATCTTATACATATACATGTTCCTCCGGCGTTTGCCAAGGCTCTAATCTAGGTCCATTATTGTTTTTAATTTTTATCAATGGAATTGCATTCTGTGTTGATATTGAGAGCCGTGTTTTTTTATATGCTGATGATCTAAAGTTGGCTAGAGTCATTAGTAATATCAATAATTGTTTTATGTTACAAAAAGATATTGACTTAGTAGTTGATTGGTGCAAGATAAACAAATTATCACTGAACTTATCAAAATGCGGCACAATGTCATTCTTTCGTATAAATTGACTCAATCTTCACCCCTTTTCTTTAGCATCGTGTTTTCAATGATGTCTTCATTGTTTGGGTACTGGTTCGGGAGCAACGTGGACGGTGTCGCTAGGCCTCAATCACATTACGCGAAATAGACTGGCCAGGAATAATGCGTAATAGGACAAGGTATAAAATAAAAATTAATAAGTGAAGCACCTAAGGACAATACGCATTACTCTGTCATACCAGCAAAAGGAAAATCCACAACTTTTTTATACACTGATAGGAACATAACTATAGCGGTTAACAGGCTCCAGCCCACCCCTCTACCTCTTTGTTTCTGTTCGAGAAAGTAGAGAACCAGGATAGCAATCTGTAGATGTCTACAGACGTCATGGGAGTACAACCGAAAAAGTCTGAAATGTATTACCACATAGACCGTACCCCAGGTATTAAACTATAGTTTCTGCCGTGGATATTTCATATTAACCTATTGATGTTTATCAATAAAACTTTAGTCATTATTCCTCCGAATTCAGGGAGTCGGTACTGAATTCACAATTATACCACAAAAAAACACATGATCAACAAGATCAACATGTAACTAACTATCTTTTTTTTTTCACTAAACAATTAACAGTTTCAATATTCATAATAATGCCCGTCCGACCGCTCTGACCTATTTACCAACGTTCTCACTTTCGCCCCGCTCAGTTTACTGATACTGACTGGCCTCCACCTTTCCAGGGATGCTAAGTCCATGTTCTCCCTCTTTAACTTAAGATTTAACTTCAGAAGTTCGTTACTACTTTTTGTCGACAAACCATACATGCGTTATTGAAGCGGTAAAAATACGGGTGAACTTTACCAGAAGCCACTTTACGGTAAACGAGTTACTGTCAGGTATGCGATACCGGCCGGCAATGGAAATAATTAGTCTTTCTTGTTTTGAAGAAGACGAGCGCGCAGTTACAATAAATGCAGCTCGTTACAGGAACATGATTGAGATATTTGTTTTTCACAGCCACAGCACATACAGGCCATACAGCGCGAGGTTTAATAAATTTGTTGCAACAATATTTTTCCAACCACCTCATCTCTCTCAGAGGTGATCTTAAATGGCCGACACGCTCTCTAGATTTAACTCTATGCAATTTTTACTTATAACCACAGACCATATCTCACCTCAAGAACAATGTTTGCGACGCCACTGCTAACCTACCGATTTATATGCTGCAAAAAGGGGAGAATTTCAGAAATCGACTTAATCAATGAATAAGGGTTGGCATTTAACCGATGTTACTTTTTAGACTGTATGAAAAAAAAATTGAGATTTTGTAAATAGGAAATTTAAATTTAAAAATTCAAATAAAAAAAAAATAAGAAAGTACTTTTGTTTTTATTCACCTTTCAAATAAGTAAGTTTCTCTGGCGCACCCTGTAGATTAAATACTAAAATTTGTTAAGCTTATCTTTATTTTAACATATTCTTCCGGCCCTCAGAGCAACATACATTTAGTAGTCCAAATGGAATAACGTTATATAGCCCTTTTTTTGTTGCAAAAGCTGATAGACTGACAATAAATTACTACCCAAAACACTTTAAATCTCTAGCTTTCAGTTTTCAGACAAACGGCATAGGTTTAGCTTAAGTTAATATTTGTCTATATCTTGCACTATGACAATAAATTGACGTAACACCTGATATATTTATAATAACTGTAAATATTTATACTGTTGACTAAAAAAGAACTAGTTATGTGTCTAAATATTGCAAAAACGCTGCGATGCAATCTACTCAAACATCTCAATTTACTTGTCTGTTTAAAAATTTATTCGGGCTTTAGATAATTTGTCGACACTTATTTCAAGAGTATTTATAACATTTTTTGGACGATTTTTTGAGAGATTAGATGCATTGGCCAGTAATAAAAGATTATAAAAGCAGAATTTTAAAAGTACGTTTATTTAACGTAATTGAGCTGAGACTAATATATCTTTTTATCTGATATTTTATTTCACAAAACAAAATATAAGGTTTGACTAGTACAGTACAATAATAAATACAAGACAATTGATACAATAATGAATATACTTTTATATTATTTATACAAATTATTTGTATTTACGTAAGTTTGCACATACTTAATTTTCTGCTAAATCTGACTTATCTAATTAATATCTTGTATGCAAATGTAAGTTGATTAGTTTCCTAGGTATTGTGTCGCTATCTATCCTGTGCGATTACGACTGTCTGTTCTTAAATACGTTGCAGCCGTATTTTTAACTTTTTTTTATAAGAGTTTGTAGTGACACCTGCATACTTTATTTTAGTGACATTCTTGACTTTGTCTCAAACAAAAATCTTATATACACAAGTATAATAAATTCTCATAAAAGTTAGTAGAAGTTAAATATTTTTTTAGAGAGTATTTAAAAGGGCACAGCTGTAGTCGCATACATAAATCCAATTGATAGTTTTTATATCTAAGAAGCCGGTGCTAATACCCTCGTAACGTAACACGTTTCACATTTCATTCTAAAGTTTCTGTGAAAATTTTGACTTTACTTCAAAAACATAAAAAACTGTAACTATTTTTGGAGTTTACTCCTTAAGAATCGATTTGCATATATAAGGGGCCCGGTATGAGAAAAATGTGAGGAGTAAAATCTATCGATGAATGACCTCGTTACGTTTTTGGTGCGCATCCTATGTCGCGCAACTTTCTAATTTGGTTGAAATGAATACATTCAAACACATTCTTCATTGGGAGACGTATGTGCTGCGAGATGTGCTTTGCCTAACGGTAATCACATTGATGCGGTATTTTCAAGATTCGTGAACCACGTATCTACGAACGTCCATGTGTCTTATTTTAGTTACCATAAACCACTTGCCACTGTAATTAACAATGCAGACAATGTTGATTTACTTAATATTTAAAAAAATGATAATAGTCTAATTGACTATTGTAAAAAGTTTAATGTTAAATATTTCGTCGATTAGTTATAATAAATGTTTATGAAATGAATAAATATGTATTTATATATGTATATTATTTTCATTAATTTGTTAATTTACCCTTTCATACAGTATCAATCTTTTTTACGTTAAATAAACTCTTTTTGCGTCTGGTTAGACTATCGAACTTAAGGAGTAAACTCCAGTCGTGCGTCGGAGCTGACACACACAATTTTTTTTTATTTAAACATTTTTTTGAAAAAGCATTTTTATGAATCCCTTCCAATACTTGATTTAGATAAACAGTTTAAAAATGAAAATAATTCGTTGAAAAATAAAAGAGAAAAGTTTACAAAACGTTCTGGATGGTGCGAAACAAGCCTTAAGTTAATACATATTTGTCCAAGAAACGGACAGTTGACACGATATGACAATTGACGTAACATCAGGTATATTCATTAACACTGTAAATATTTGTAATAAATGAATAAATCATCGCTGTTGAGAAGTCATCTGTGTGAGTGTTTCAAACATATTTCAAATTTTGATGCAACCAACCAAATTCTTAATTTGTCTAATTATTTGTGACTTTTCACTCCGATTTTTTTTATGATAGCGTTTGAACAACCTTACCAATTTTGAGGTAAAAAAAAAATTATTATTAAAAAATTAATAATTATTTTTAAAATCCTCATAATAATTCAAATAATATAATCGCAGATGAGTGGAGAGATAGTGATGTAGCTGAATTTTTTAAAAACTAACTTTTTATATATTATTTAGCTTTAAACACACTTTTTGGTTTTTGATTTTAATGTAATTCTTAAATTGGGTTTCAAACTAATTGAGAATTAAAAGCTTGTTTTTCAACATTTTTTATATTTTGAAAAAGTAATATAGTCATTATCATTACTTGTCTAAGATCGTAATAATTTATGAATTCAGCAAAATTGCTGTGTCTTTGGGACAGGGAGGGTTAAACATAATAATCCAGCAAAATTGCTTGGACATAATAATTTTAGTGTTTGTATAATACAGTTTATTATACCTACATTGGAACAGCATTAAGTATATAAAGTGCAGTTTGGAAATGCAGAAATATATTTTCGGCTTTTTAGCTACTTCTCGAAGAAACAGGTAAAATGACCAAATCTTTCTTATAATGAGAGAAAGAAAGGATAAAGATTTTATTGCTTGTATACTTTATAATCCGATGATTAACAACTGTCAAGAGCTTTGAGAAGTTTCAAACATTTTCAAATTTTGCAACTAACTTAACACAGTTGCGCCATGCAAGTGGTATTTTTAGTATAAACAGTTGCTTATAAAATGCCTTAGTGAATTATAATTAGCGGGCGACTGTACCCTTGCCGGTTGATCAGAAGAGGTGGTACAGTAGCTTGGTCTGCCAGATTACCAGATCTTACGTCCTCTGATTTTTATTTGTGGCGTCACATGAAGGGTGCAGTTTATGATCAACTGCCAACAACACGCGAAAACATAATTGAGCGAATTAGAGCGAATTACCGCTGTATCCGCCCGAAAAACTTCTTAGTTGAATCTTTTCAAGTGCGGATAAATAAATGCATCAACTTAGGTGGTCAAGTTTTTGAGCATTTGATGAAATGATTATTTAAATCAAGCACTCCGACTCAAGATAAAAAACACCTGATATATTATGATAAATATAATATTAACAATTCAATTTAAGTACGCATAAATCAAAATTGTTTAAATCATTGTGCCTGCTTTTGTATATGTACCCCGTTGTCTAACTGCGACCGCAGGAGTTGATTTACGCGATTTTGACCCAAAAAGACAATTTTAGCTACTATAACTACAATCCAAGTAACAATAGTGTTAAATTAAATAATTTCTTTAATAAATAAATTAAAATTTGGTTTAGGGGGGCTTAAACCAGGTAATTTAAACAAAATATATGTATTACCCAAACAAATGCCTTAGCTTTATCATAACCAAAATGTTGAAAATAATTATTTCAATTTTTTGTTTTAATAAAAAGCTTCCATTTGGCATGCAACTGAAATCGCCTAAACAAACATGTTTTTGATTTGACCATTTATATAATTTATTTAAGGTAACGTTGTTCAAATATTTGCAAGTAATGTAAAAATTTGTTGTAAAAAAACTTGACGGAAGTTTAATAATGTTGTTGATAGATAAATCAATTTTATAAAAGCTGTGGTTGGTAAAAGCTGATACCAAAATATTTCTTAATTTATTACTACTCAATAATATAGTAAAGTTTTGATTATTTAAATTTTGAAAAACATTTTTGCTTAGCTTGGGAATGTTATGAGATAGTTGAGTTTTTAAGAATCAAATCAAACGTTTTTTTTGGTAACGTTTTGATGTAATTGAAATCCAAAATTAAGTTTTGTAAGTTTGATAGAAGCTTGAAAGCCTCAGAATTTTTAGATTTTTCAATAAATAAAATGCTTCAAACTTGATAATTTCTAACTCATTAAAAAAATATTATTTTCAAGCACACCAATAACCTATGACGTAATTATATAAAAAAAAACAAAAAAAAACAGTATTTGTTTTCTATTGTTTTTGTTTATTCCGTGCCCTTGTGAATCATTATTATAAGACAAATTCATTTCTTCTAAAAATAATTTGCTAAATGTGTGAGTTTTTATCTTTGTTAATGATATTTTGATTTAAGAAAAATTTCTTTTCAATTTCTCCAATTTCACAATCAATGATAGATAAGGTCCTTCTTTTGTGTTAATTCTGATTTTAAATATTTAATTGGTTGGTTGGTATGTTACACATATTATGCCATCATTAGTGACAGATGATACGACTGAATTTTTAAACTCATCACATTTGTTAAGAATATTGCATATCACATAAGTAATATTTTGCATAAAAACACAGTTAATTTGTAAAACAAAATAGAAAATTGGTTTTAAATACATTTTTGCCCAAGATCAATGTAAAATGATGAGTCATTTTAATATCATTTAATCGACTTCTAGTATCACAGTTACATGTATTAAAAATATTATAATTACATGTAAGTTTTTGTGCCGATTAGTCTATTTCTATTTGAATAAAACTAAAAGCTTATTATTATATAAAGTTTTTTAACTTTTTTGATAGCTTTTAAAATAATAAAGTTACTAGCCATAAAATGACGTAGTATCGTATCCGGTTATCGCATGTAAAAATAAAATGAAGTTTTGGCATTTTGGATAAGCTTAAAATAGTATAATGTATACATAAAAGAGACACGAGTAGGCATTTTTGCTTGCTTGAGTACCTAAATATGCATACTATGTAGAACGTGATTCTTAAATATCTGGAAAATAGTGAGTCTTAAAAAAAAAATAATTACCAGAATGGTTTTTATAGAGAATTTTAAGATCTACAACTTTGCTCTGAAGTACTTTTTGGATAAAACGTACCGTTTTCGAGTAAAATTCAAAAAACCTACAATTTTAACCTTGGGCCCCGAATAAGTCACAAAGCGCCCATGGGACTGATTGGAACTTTTGACACTTTATTCCTTGTGGTAAACCTAAGGTCTCTACGAAGAATAGACTCTGTCGGAATTTTCTTTAATTGATCACTATTTTTATGTCTAAATTGACCGGACTATAATAGATATAATGAAGAAAAAGTAAATAAAATTATAAATAACCAAAAATGTAAAACAAATATCAAAAATTGCACAACTTTTTAAACCAATAAACAAAAACTTTTTCTACAGGCGATAACAAAATTCCTTCTTTTGTACTAAAAGATTTTATGCATCTGTTTTTGTTTATGTTTTTCAGATTTTATTCAATTTAATATCATTCATCAGTGCTTGAAATGAATATGTCTAATATTCAAATTTTGAAAGTGGTATTAAACCCTATTACAGAGTATGTGCTCAGCGGTTTTATTGCTTGATACCTCATTAAATAGTGTCTAGTGAACAAGCATACAATGGTTCTTATTTTATTCTTTGATAGAAGATAAAAATAAAATAAAAAACATTTAATGAATTTTGTTGCCTGCCTTTGCCCTAACGTATATTTCCGCCCGTCTATGCGAATTTGTTAATCCACAGAACGGTTCGGGGTCTGTTGGTAGAGCTTCGGAACCTGCTCTCACTAGTTCGCCGGCAATTTCGTTTTCTTCTATTCTTTCATGACTTCGCACCCAGATGAGGGCAATCTTGTTGCCCACTTCATTCATGAGAGACTGTCTGCACTCCCAGACTATTCGAGATTTAGTGTTATTTGTACTGACAGCTCTAATGACCGCTTAGCTGTCAGACAGAATATAGATCTTCTTGCCTTTAATACGGCTTTGCAAACATTCTTGTACCGGTATTCATAGTCGTATCTCAAGCTCAACCTTGAGTTCAAGCTTGAGACGCCGCCTCAAGCAAGGACTCCGGCAATGCTCGGGAAAGCAAGCAAGGACTTCGACAATGCTCGGAAAAACGTGCGTCTTGCGGAAGTCACCAAAGTAGTCATTTTTGTGTTGTTAAGTTTAAAATTTAACATTTTGACGCATGACAGTCATTCTCCGTGTTTATATAAAGTGACAGGTCAAAGAACAACTCGATGCCGCAGGAGTTATATCAAAAGTGTTTTGTGTTGTTTTTGCAAGAAAAAAGTATGTCGACGGGTGTGTACATGTCTACTGACAAAATACGGTAACTTTATAAAATGAGCATTTTAGACGAAAAAGCTGCGTATACACAAAAAGCGAAACTCTTGCTGTAGTCTCGCATGGACAACCCCAATAGTGTAGAAAGCAATACGACGGATGCCGCAAGAAAAGCAATCGATCTGGACCATTATTACATTCTTCTCAAAACACGAAAGCTGCAAAAGTGAGACCCAAATAGAAGCTAGCTTACACTGCGCGCTTTTGAGAACGACAATGTAAGTGCAACATTATTATAAATCTAACCAGACCTTTATCCACTTTTATTGCAGGAAATGTGATGCAGAAAAGTTATCAGAGTAGTTAGTAGTAGGAGCTATTCAAGAAGTGAAATTCAATCAGTTACGGATTGGTGAAAATAGCAAATTCTGTTTGTTTCTTTTAGTTTCAGTAACTATTGTAAAATGTGAGATATGTATTATTGATATGAAGGCCACACCGTAGTTCCTCTTGTGACAGTAAGTGATTGGTAACTCGACGAATGACTCCTGGTATTGATATTGATATCTAAACTTTAGCATAGAGGTTGTAGACTTGATTGAATATATAAATCATTGTTATAAATATAAAAAAAAACAAATGACGTCACATAATCATTGATTGCGTTATAATAATAAGCCACAACATGTCTTTTTTTGTCCTTATACTGACTTAACATACCGCCCAGACCAATACTGCTCGCATCAGTATGGATTTCTGTTTGCAAATTAGGATCAATAATCACTAACATTTGACGATTTGTTAAGATTGTTGTGACTTCTTCAAAGGCCTTATCTTGTTCTTCTTTCTAAATAAAAGAACTTTTATTTTAGCAATTTTGTTAAAGGTTGAACAATTTCTACAAAATTTCTCACAAAACGACGAAAATATCTGGCCAATCCTAAAAATTGGCGAAAGTTCTTCGTATTTTTCGGTATTAGCAAATTTTTAATGGCTGTACTTTATTGGTTCCCGGTCGTACCCCGTCACATGAAATTTCACAACCTAAATATTCTAACTTTCTTTGAAAGAAATTCCATTTTGACAGCTTGTGTCGACCTTCTTTCACGGACCGTGCCGGTATTATAATATCAATAAAGACGAATACTACAGCTTTTTCCAAATATTCAAAAACCTCATTCAATAATTTTTGAAACTTGGAAGGGGCATTTGTTAGCTCAAATGGCATTTGCGTAAATTTATAATGACCGTCTGGAGTCACAAACGCAGACTTTTCACCAGAATCCAGATCTATAGGCACTTGATAATACCTATTTGACAAGTCTAGTGTAATAAAACACTGATATCCTCTCAATATATCCAGCAGATCTTCAATTAAAGGAAGAGGATATTTAAATTTTTTTGTAATACTGTTTAATGCACCATAATCGACACACATTCTTTCGCTGCCATCTTTCTTTTTCACTAAAACTATAGGACTCGCATATGGCAATTTTAATTTGCGAATTATGTTATACTTTAATAATCCAGCAACCAAACTATTTACACTGATTCGCTCAGTCCAAGATAACCGATATGATCGATAGTGTACAGGTTTGCCCAATAATAATAAAATCTGCATTTTGGTGGCTGCCGTTTTTCCCAAATCGTCAAGACCAAAAGCAAATTGATCTTTAAATTCGATTAACAAATTTTGTAGTTTTTTCTTACATATGAATTCTCTGAAGCTCATCGATTACGGTTTTACTCATGTTACATCGCTATCACAAACCTGGTTTGATCTATGCATGGTTGATGAACTTGACACGGGGCAAATTTGATCGTCCTCTGAGTGCGGGTCATCACTTGGTCTCTGTTGCTGTTTAACTAACTGCTAAAGCTATATCGCCCAAAGTAATTTTGTCTCGAAAACTTGACTTACTCTCCACATAACCTGCTGTAGAGTCATTACGTAATAGGGACTGGTCATGAGTCTCAACACCGGATCTGTCTACTAATCAATTGGCATCTAGACTTACCCAACAATTTATGACACATGTTGATGAGTATGCACCAATTCGTAAAATCACTGTCAACTCACTCAAAACTGCTCCGTGGACCTCGAAAGACCTTGATGACTCTGAGCGGCGTGTTCGAGCTATCTATAGACGCTTTCAAAGACACAAAAGACATGATGACTTGTTGCATTCTTGTGTTGCTTGTCATATCAACTTAATCGTGCAAGAGCTGACTATTATTCCATTCGTCTAAAGGGCCTATCTAGTAGTGCAATGTGGCTGGAGCTGCGGAGCTCGGTTTGCTCAAGGACACTAGTCCCAAACCTCTTGCCGTTGATCCCACTGAACTTAACATGACTTTTGCGGCCATATCCCAGTCATCTACAGTATATCACTTCACAGAACCAGCAACCAAATCAGGCTTGCAACCTGAGCTACTATTTAAAGAGATCAATGCAGACAAAGTTTGTAAAATCTTAACCTCTGTAAGCACTGATGCAGTTGGGGCCGATGGAATTTCCAGAAAGATGTTATTGGCTATCTTACCTATGGTTCTAGATCGCATAACGTGCATCTTTAATGCGTCTTTAACTAGCAATACCTTTCCTGATGCTTGGAAAAGAGCTATAATAGTGCCAGTCAACAAGGTCTTGACACCATCAACATCTAATGACTATCGGCCGATTGCTTTGCTACCTATTTTGAGTAAGGTATTAGAAAGGGTTGTCTTTAATCAGATATCGCTGTATCTTGATCAATATAATTTACTTGATCTACTTCAATGCGGCTTCCGCACTGGACACAGCACTCAAACAGTGTTGCTAAAACTGCTTAATGACGTGAGATACAACATGGATAAGCGTATGATTACCATTCTGGTTCTCTTTATTTTTTTCAAGGCTTTTGACACAGTTGTTCCTACATTGCTAATACGCACGCTCATGACAATCGGATTTTCTTTGTCTGCTGCCTGCTGGATCATGTCCTATGTCTCTGAAAGAGCGCAAGCTGTAAAGCACGATGGTGGTAAACTTACTGACTGGATTCGTACCAATATTGGTGTTCCACAGGGTTCAATCCTTGGACCTCTGTTATTTTCACTCTTCATCAATGACATTGGCTCTTGTATTCATTGGTGCAAAAGACTGCTGTATGCGGATGATCTTCAGATCTATCTACCGTGTTAGCCACGGGATATGGATGATTGTATTGCCAAGATCAATAAAGACATTGCTCGTATCAAGCAGTGGGCCCCCTCAAATGAACTCAATTTAAATTAAAATTTAATTTAAATCTGGGCAAGACTAAAGCCATAATCCTTGGATCCATACCTTTCATCAACTCTATTGACACCTCTGCTTTCAAACTTGGCTGTGACGGTATCAATGTCGAGTTCGTTTCATCGGTGCGTAACCTGGGAGTCATCCTGGATTCCAAACTTACCTTCGCAGATCATGTGAAACATGTGGCTGCCAAGATTAACTCAGCGCTTTATGACTTATATGGCTTGCGTACTTTCACTGATGTGAATACTCGCAAGAACCTGGTAAATGCCCTAGTTCTGCCACACGTCAACTACTGTTCAGCAGTCCTGTATGGCATTGAGTCGGTCTTAGACACCAAACTCCAGAGAATAGTCAACAAGAGTGTTAGATTTGTTCTAGGACTTCCGTGGGACTCTTCTATCACTCAAGCCAGAGTTGATCTCGGCTGGCTATCAGTTGGACAAGCAAGATCTCGTTCCTTAATTATTGCGGTTAGGAATGCTTATCTATACCATTGCCTACCATATCTGACTGATCTACTACTTGCTCATGTTCCTGCTGGACCACTACGTAGCCAACTTTCAGCATCTACTCTTGTTCTACCCAACCACCGAACTGATGCCTACAGAGCTGCCTTTTCCATTGCTGGACCTTATCTATGGAACGATCTTTCTGACTCCCTAAAACTAACTCAGAGCACATCGGCATTCAAGACTGCTTGACATAACTGGCTCTTACAGCAAGAAATCGGTGGATAGCCTATGATAAACTCGTTAAACAAACTCGTTAAATCTCAATTTAAAAATTTACATTACTAAGTGATGTTCTAAACAATTCTTTATTAACTTGTATTAAATACACACGGTATTAACTGCTTTATATTTTGAATATTTCTATTTGTTTTAGTTATGAGAAATTTCTGAATTTTGATTATAACCTAGATATTTGTACAGTTGTCTTTCATCTAAATTGTTATTGATTCTATTGTTTTTTGTTTGATGAGATAAAGTTTGATTTTTTCTATTATTTTATTTATACAATTGTAAAATTCTTGTTAACCAAAAATGAGGAACGAAATCATAAGCTGTTCTACAATCAATAAAAGCAGTCTAGATGTTACCTTTGTTTAATCAAGCTTGCGCTGTCACTACTGAATCAATAATTAACTGTTTTTTGCAACCAAAAGAACTACTCAGCGACCTTTCTGTTCAATATTTATAATATTATTATTTATACAATCGCCATAATAGCTGCTGACTGAAAATGCTATCCAGCGGTTGTTCAATTTCAAATGAAGCGGTTTTTAAACGGAGTCCAAATCGCTGCTTTTTGCGTTATTTCATTACTCTGGTGACTTAAGTTGCAAATTTTTGTGAATTATTTTAGCTCGAGAATCATCATAACCTAGTCATCCTACTTAAAAATCCTTAACTGTTGTTTATATATAATATTTTATATAATTTTTAGCTTAATAAAATTATATACATAAATTAATTAAAAATATATTAGAATAAGAGTTTCTCCATAAAACATTTTTTTATTAAATGGCATGTTAAGTAGAGTTTTACAACAAGTTTTATGATGAAATTTACTTTGCAAGAACCTCTACAGTTTTGAAAATGTACTATATTTTCGAACTAATTATTATTGATTTTGTATCAAACGCCTAAAACCTCTTAGACGTAAACGCTGGTTTTGAACAATGATGTGTGTGGAAGCAAGATTGTTATGCTTTTTTGTGCAAATTACTTGCGTATTTTCTCAAAATTTTACAATACATCACTCAATTTCCAACGGGGCCACATTTCTTGGCAATTTTAAAAGCCCAGTCGTAACGTCTAAATGCGATAATGGAGAGATACATTTATCATTGAACCCAATTAAATACTTAAAATCAGAACTATTTGATATAAAGCATCAAACAAAATTAATATCTATTACAGAATACAACGTTGAAGAAATTGAAACGGAATTCCTTTCTAAACAAAATACTACTGGAATGACTTTAAAAATATCACGAACAATAATAACAACAATTAAAACTCACACGTTTAAAAATATATTTTTAATAATAATAGATTTGTCTGAAAATAATGAATTAGAAGTCATCGAATTTGAAGCTTTTTATTCACTAAAGAATTTAGAAACAATTGATATGTCCTATTGCAATTTAACAACATTTAACTCTAATGCTTTTAAATTTCTCCCGGCAGTACAAATGCTAAATTTCAACTTCAATTGCATTGCAACTTTACCAGAAAAAGCGTTTGATTGGATTACAAATAATTCAACCGCAGTTTCTTTATCCCACAACAGGATTACCAAACTGAGTGAAAACGTTTTTCAGAATTTAAAAGATCAAAATTTTTCCATGATATTAAATGCAAATGAAATAAAACATGATGTTGACTTACAATTTAGTAATCACAAGTTCTTTATAATTGATGTGACAAACAATCCCATAACCGAGTTGTCCAGCGATTTTTTCACAGCTAACCCTTCTGTCAAAATTTTTGAAATTTTTTGTGATCAATTGAATAATGCTAGCTTAGACAAATTATACAAATGGTCAAAAAAAAATTATGTTCAGTTGCCTTATTACAAATGCAATCGAAATAATGGATTTTTATTTAGAGAAAAAGCGGTTTTCATTTTATTTTTCGTCGTGTTGACAAAAATACTAGAATAATTTAAAAACAAAAACTTTTCTAGAGATCTACTTTATAATAATATAATGACAATAGTTTTAATATTTGTACTAAGTTTTAATACTCAATGTTTGGGTGTATTATTAATGTCATTACCAAACATACTTGTACAAAATCTTGTCTTGGACTCAACTTATATTTAATTTATTTATTGTTGTTATTGGGAGCTTACTAGTTTTGACTGTTGTATACTGCGTAGATGTTAAATGTCTTTTATTAGCATTTTAAATGCAATTTTGGTATAGTAGCTAGAATAGCGTTTGAAGCTTATTTTTATTTTTTTGTTGTTGTTGATATGTGATATTAATTTTTCAAAACAATAAATTAATGTGCAGTCTGACTTAAAAGTTTTGTTAAAAAAAATTAGAAAAATTTTCGTTTCCACAATCTTTTACAAAGATTTCAATTTTATTGTAAAGAATACATTTAAGAACATTGAAATTAAATTTCGATTTGCAATCGATACATTATAAAACAATAAATAATACAACTGATATCAATTGTATTATGAAGTTTGTGTTAATTGTATTCTAAACCACTTAAACCATCGAGGAAAATGCTTCAACATAACAAGTATAGATGCTGGTTAACGTTAGTATCAAAAAAATATGGGTCTACTATTCCGTGATAAGAAACAGCACACCACACGGTTACTTGAGCATGATATTGACGCCTAGTCATAATTCGACAATAAAAACATAATATCACGATAAAAATTTTTGCTTTTTATTATCTCATCACCCACCCACAAAAAAAAGCGTTTGTCATCATCTCCAGGCTTCAAGGTATGATTAAAAATAGGTTTATGGGCATGCATTTTACATTCCTTCAAAATCCGTGAAATATGTGATTTGCTTTTACACCTGTCTGCAAAGAGCGCCTTCTCAAGAAAAGTTTTAGATTACCTTTTACTGAATCTAAAACTAACACAGTAACAGCATCTTGTTAAGTATAGATTATCTTCTTTTTCTTTAAATTGGTGACGGAACCAGTTTCTAAAAATTTCTCGAGAATCATTATAACCCAGTCTTTTCTACTTACAAATTTTTAACTGTTGTTTACAATTTCTAGCATAGCTTTGTTCAATTATTTAAATTAAATAAATAATAAATAAGTTACATCAGATACATAAATTGATTAAAAATATGTCAGAATAAAAGTTTCTCAATAAAACCTTTTATTAACAAATGGCATGTTCAGTATAGTTTTATAAAAAGTTTTATGATGAAATTTACTTTGGAAGCATTTCTACAGTTTTGAAAATGTACTAAATTTTTTAACTAATTATTATTGATTTTGTATCAAACACTTAAAACCTCTTAGACGTATACGCTGGTTTTGAACAATGATGTGTGTGAAAACAAAATTGTTTTCTTTTTTTTTTGCAAATTATTTGCGTATTTTGTCAAAATTTCACAATAAATTACTCAATTTATAGCGGTGAAACAGATCTTGGCCGGTTCAATAGTCCAGTCGTAACGTCAATATGCGATAATAGAAAGATACATTTATTACTCAACTTAATTAAATACTTAAAATAAAAATTATTTGATGTAAAGCATCAAACAAAGCTAATATCTGTTGCAGAATCCGTTGAAAAAATTGAAACGGAATTCCTTTCTAAACAAAATACTACTGGAATAACTTTGAAAATATCCGAATCAATAATAAACACAATTAAAACTCACACTTTTAAAAATATATTTTTAATAAAAATAGATTTGTCTCATAATAGTAACTTAGAAGTCGTCGATTTTGAAGCATTTTATTCACTAAAGAATCTAGAAATAATTGAGATGACCTATTGCAATTTTACGACATTTTTAACTCTAATGCTTTTAAATTTCTTCCTACAATACAATTGGTAAATTTCAACTACAATTACATAGCTACTTTACCAGAAAAAGCGTTTGATTGGATTACAAATAATTCAACCGAAATTTGTTTATCTTACAACAGGATTACCAAACTGAATAAAAATGTTTTTAAGAATTTGAAAGATCAAAATTTTTCTATACGATTAAATGGGAATAAAATAGAACATGATGTTGAGTTACAATTTAGCAATCACAAGTTCTTTATCATTGATGTGTCTGACAATGCGATCGACCAGTTATCAACCGATTTCCTCACAGCTAACTTTCGTGTCAAAGTTTTTGAAATTTCTTGTGATCAATTAAATAATGCCAGCTTAGACAATTTATACAAATGGTCTAAAAATAATTATGTTCAATTGCCTCATTACAGTAATATTACAGCAATATAATTAAACGAATTTTAAAAGAGTTTTCTTGTTTTGAGGTCGTTACTGAACTTTTGTCTGTTGCATACTGTGTAGATGTCAAAGTTTTAAATGGCTTTTATTAGAATTTCAAATGCAGGTTTTGCATATTAGCTAAGCATTTAAGCATTTGAACCTTATTGTGATTTTTTGTGTTGACAAATGATTTTAATTTTTTTTGAAAAGAAATTAATTTGCAGTTTGACTTAAAAGTTTTGTTAAAATAATTTTGAAAAAACTTTTATTTTATCTTTTACAAAAATCTTACTTAACTTTACTTAAAATCTTTTACAAAGAGTTTAATTTTATTGTAAAGAATATTGTATTATGAGGTTTTTAACACACTAATATTAATAGAAATATCTGTACTAGTTTTTGATACTAATTATTGCGATTACCACTATTTCTGTTTAGACTCATAATTGTAATTATAATATTGTAATTAGACTCATAAATGTAATTGTTTATTGAACAGTAATAACAATAAAATAATAAGAGTTTTAATTGTACAAAGCATTGATAAATCAATGTTTGAGTGTATTATTATTATAATCAAAAAAAGAATTCAGAAATCTTGTTTTTGACTGAACTTGTAAGTAATTTATTCATTGTTATTGTTTAGTAGCTGGCTTTTTTTGAGATTCTAACTAATTTCTTCTTCAAGGCAAGTTATCTGTGAATGCTAGTGTATTTAGATGCATTTTATTAGTATTGCAACGATTTGCTGTTCTTATGAAAGATAATGGTTCAACTTATTGTCTGACTTTGTAATAATGTCAAATTAATTAATTTAATAACATTAGTCTTTAATAGTAAATTATTGATTTAATACAGTTTCTAACTTAAAACGAGTAAACATTTGTATTTAATATTAATTGTAATAAAATATATTGATTTTTTCATATTAACGACCTAAGACAACATTTATTTTTATAGTACAGGGTGTACAATATCAACAAGAATCAAGGGCGGTTTTGGAACATAAAATCATGGTCTTGGTTTGATTCAGCTATTTTATTTTCCGGTAGTGCAGTGTTACTGGTTGTATACAAAGTAAGCACAATTTTAATAAAAAAAAATATTTTTATTAATCAGCTTATAAACAAATTGGTTATTGACAATAATTGTTCTTATTGTCACTCAAACAGACTCGTAATTACTAATTAATTTATTTAGCCAAAATTATGAAAAAAAAAAACAATTTGAGCATTCTAATGAAACAGAAAAATAATTTTATTTTTTATTAAAAGAAAATAATTTGGTACTTTCAGATTCATATTCAAAGACCAAGAAGCAAAACCTATAAAAATAACACATTCAAAATTTAACATCCTCTTCTAAAACAAAAACATAATTAAAAATGATCGCACATTAATTTATCCACGTTGAGCTGAGAGATTCAGTTGAATAATTAAAATAATTTTAAGTTTAAAACGCATCTATAACATAGTTGAGATTAATAAGTCTTGTTTAAATGAGAAAATTATTAACTTTTGCTTTTTGCAAACGTTTGAAGTAATCACTTCATTATAACTATTGAAAATTTACAGAAATTGTTCAAAATGTTCTCCATTCTGTTCAAGACAGATTCTAACTCTCCTCTGCATATTTTCAAAAACATTAGCCAAACATGATGTAATAATTTACAAACTTCAGTTACCGCGTTTTTTAGCTCTTCAATGTTGTTGAGATGATTCCTAAAACTATTATTTTTAATATGACCAAATAAAAAAAGTCTAGCGAAGTAAGATCAGGTGACCTAGGCGGCCACAAATTAGCACTAATTAATCGGTCGTTAAAAAATTCTTGTAAATTATTGATTGTGACATCTGCACGGTGTGGAAACGAACCATTCTGCTGAAACCAGCCTCAGTTAATTCTCTGTCATCGAGTTGATTTATAAATTGTTCCAAAAGATTCCGATATCGTTCACCATTTATTGTTGTGTCAAAAAATATGGGACCTATCAATTGTCTTTGAGAAAATGCTACCCAAACACCAATCTTTTGGGGGTGTAAACCTTTTGCCACAAATTTATGAGAATTTTGGCAAAACCATATTCTGGTATTTTGTAAATTTACAAAACCATCTAAATAAATCCAAACTTCATCACTGAAAACAGTTACATCCAGAGTCTCATTTGTCATAGTGCGCTCAAACCATTGACAATATTCCATTCGTCTGTTGTTATCACGGGGTTGTAGTTGTTACAATATTATAACTTTGTTGGAGTACATTCTAATGTCTTTGGTCGCAATTGTCTGACACGTACTCAAACTTATGTCAGCTTGCGGACTTTACCGCCTCAAAGGTTTGCCTTAGTTATAGTGCGTTAATATTATTTAATGAGGTTTTCTCATTAAGCGCTATATTTTTTAACCTTTGCGGCTGATTTATATTCTGGTATGCCTCATGCGTAATATTTATAGTTAATCTATATTTTAGTGACTTTTTTATTTTTATTAATATTTTGAGAGTCGAAAACCATTCTCGTAGTCTCTTCCCCATCTCTGAACCTATGACTATAGTTTCGTGCTGTTTCGGCACTTATCAAATAGGTGTACAGCCCGGCCCTCACATATTCATAATTTTATTTACACAATGCACTCCTGTGCTTTCGGCTACCAGCCCGGCTCAAATTTCAAGAAATCGGTATCACTAATGGCCGGTTTCACAAAGCGTTGTTAAAATTTGGCTAACACGTTGTTAGCTAACATTGTGTTAAAATTAACACGTTGTTAAAATAAGAACGGGTTTCACACCAGATTTTTAACACGTTGTTAGTTAACAACGTGTTATCTCACAAAATCGGGTAATATCGGCAATAAACTTCAATAATTTTATGTTATTCAACTAAACCACCTGTCATCTGTAAAATCAAATGTCAAATACAAAAATTCAAAGTTAATAAATTGGGGCTATTCTGTTGGGCTTTATCTTTCCTCACCGTCTTTCGTCACACTAATCTCTATAAAATTATTTGCTGTTTTTTTATTTTAATTAAATCATGATTGTTAAGATAGATAATAATTTGCAATCGGGTAAACGAAAAAAAGAAAAAATTTCACGGAGAAAAAGCGTTATGTCTTTATGAACCAGCGTCTAGCCAGGTGGGAATAATAATTATACTTATTACAATATTAATAGATTTGTTAAAATGATATTTTATTTTTGTAGATATTTCATATACTGGAGAATAAAGAGACCGACTAGTCTAACCTCAAATAAAAAATCAATGCCTGGCAATCTGATATTTTAACGTAGGTACACTAACAAAGAGACAAATCTATGTATTTTTTTACATATAAATAAAACGCGATAGCGGCGTCTCTTTCTTGCAAAAGTGACACGTAAAAAAGATTTATTAATTATGACAAATTGTTAAATGTTGTAAGAAATTTGATAAAAAACGGCATCAATAGAGTTTCGTTGTGATGTTTTGAGATAAGAATTGGATTTTTTTGTGCTAGGATAAAGGGGCAGGAGGGAACGTTTGTAGGAACAATTTTTCAAACAAATGACCGATAAAGTGAGTAAACGGATAGGACATTTATAGGACGTTGGCCAAAAAACCACAATAGATAGATACTCAAATTCAGAAGTCAGTTTTTTTGGGGAATTTTGCCAATTTTTTTGGCTTCCTGAAATAACTAATGCGAGTCGAAGAAACGACGTCCTTGAAAATAATCGATTCAGATAAGATTTCGGTAAGAAAATTCCTTTTAAATTACATTATTTGCTATATTATAATTATTAGAATGTATTTCAATGGATTTTATAGCCTCAAAATAGAAAAATCGCTAAATTTTCCATTAAAAAAGTTCAAATGTCAAATGGAATGACATTGATCCATTTGTTGGGTTATGTTCAAAAAATATTTATATTTATAATTGTGAAAAATGATGAAAATAAAGCTTTTAATGAGGCTAAAATGTCGATGGGATATGATGGAGTAGTGGTTTGTTTTGTTTGCTTGATGGAAAAGTGCATTGTAAAGTACAAAAATTGTCGACGATGATTTTTTTGAGGCTATCAATCTAAATACAGCTGGAGATTGGTCATAATTTGTAGCGGTACGCCAAATCAAGGACCGTGTTGACTGAGTGAGGTGTTCAGGCGAGGTGGTGGTAAAGAGCCTAACCTAAAAATTGTTTACGTTTTGAGTTGTTTTTGTTGACTCTTGGCGCAGGTGGAAAATGGATGATTTAGAGCAAAATCAGTTAAGGAAAATTTCCATTAATCATAAAGGCGATGACGTGATAGCGGTGGTGACCTTAGCAGAAGCCAATATACTGATAAACGGTAAGTTTCCATCTCTATCAAACGTAACGATACAACAAGCACACGTAGCACAACCAAAACCTAGGCTTACGTGTTTCTCGATAACAAAATGCTAAATTATGTTTAATTATAGATGAAGCAGCTGCTGCAAAATATGTGGAAGCTATATTAGCACAACAGGGGCTACTGAAGCATCAAACTTCAGACTGCGAGAGTCGTGTTGAAGAATGTTCCGAAACAAAGCATGATAATTTCAATACAAAACAAGCTACTCTACTATTTCTAAGGATAAGAACACGTTATAATGACAAATTTAATGATAGAAAAACATTAAAGAACTCTCTTTGGCAAAAAATTTCAACCGAAATGAGAAGCAATGCTTTTGATATACCCGAAGGACGTGAAGGGGCTGACACTTTTCGAAAATAACTGGCACAGGAAGAAGAGAGACCCTCCACTCTATTTTGAGGTGAATGCTTTTTTGAGGAGTAAGGACAAGGTCAACCCTCCATAGTTAGAAGATTCTTTAGAAATAAGTATAGATGCTGAAGACATACATAGGGAAATAAAAAATAGGTTTGTTGTAATATTGTCATAGCTTAATTATTTGATATTTTAGATTCCGTTTTTCTAAAACTTCAGTTCGACCAACAAGCAATGTCACTAAGGTGCTAGAAGTAATAACACAACAACAACACCAGGAAGTAAGAGAAGAGAAAGCAAAATATATGAAGATTTTAGAAAATGCTATAGCTGTTCAAAATGAACAGAGAGAAAAACTTTTTCAATTGTTACAAAGAGCCGATAAACGTAAGATTGTTTGCCCATTATTTTACCCAGAAAATCTCTTTTATTTTTGTTATGTAGATAGTTACGTTAGCGTTTTATAAATAAAAAGATATATATATATATGTCAATTTTTATTTTATTTTTTTACATTAAATCTGCGGCAATACGATCCTTTTTAATTACCCCTAAATTCATTTCTAATCTAGGATTATACTGTTCTTCCTCTAATTGGTTATAATCAAAAAATGCACCTTCCCATAAATCATTATTTAAATAACAAAAATTGTGTAACACACATGCAGCAGTCACGACTTCAATAGCTTTTAATATGGAGTAGGGGTGTTTATGAACTGAAGTCGTCTCCATCTTCCCAATAAAATGCCAAAAGTATGTTCAATACAAACTCTGTCTGCACTTAATATATAATTGTGGTGTCTTTAAATGCATGTCCTTGCATCTCTGTATGGTTTCATTAGCCAATTCGATATGAATTGACATGTGTCATACGATGTCAATTGTCAATTATTGTTGTTGACATAATCAATTAAAAAATACAAAGTGATCACTTAATATCATTAATTTATATTTTATAAATAACATGAAATATAAAACGTTTTTCTGTCAATTTTAATGTAGAATTTTATATAGAGTGGTTGTTTTTTTGAATTTGATATATAATATATAACTAAAATATAAATAACTTTTATTGATTTTTTTTTAGATTATTATAATATGGTAATATAATACGAATGGCTAGAAGAACCTTTTTGATTATATTATATAAGATATAGAACTGTGGTTGTAGGAAAATTTATAATTGTTTATATGAAAAGTGAGGTTAAGTTGTGTTTGAGACCCATTGATGAAAGAAGATTGATATAAATGAATTAAAATAAAATGGGAATGGAAAATTAAAATGGAAAAATATCTATACAGACTATATATTTTTTTCTCAATCGTACGTACTTATTTTTATATTTTTAAATAAACAATTAAAAATCTTAAAAAAAAATACGATGTCAATTGTCAATTATTATTGTTGACATAATCAATTAAAAAGTACAAAGTGATCACTTAATGTTAATGCTTTATATTTTATAACTAACATGAAATATGAAACGTTTTTTTGTCAATTTGGATGTACAAATTTCTATAGAGTGGTTGTTTTTTTAAATTTGATATATAATATATAACTAAAATATAAATAACTTTTATTGATTTTTTTTTTTAGATTATGTATGATTGTAATTGAATGATTACATATTGTGGGAAAATTAAATAGAAAATAGAAAAAAGTGAATGTGAAAGTATTGTATACTCTAAACAGTATACTCTAAAAAGTATTGCCAATTAAAGAATCATTATTAAGCACGTTTAGTAGTGTTTGGGTTGGCAATCTTAAATTTCATAATAAAAGTGCACAATGGCAACAACTTAATATTGATTATGTGTGACACATCTTTAACATTGACATGATTATTGAAAGATGTCAATGTGTTCGCTACGATATAACCTAATTTTTTTTTATGAAAGTTACGTCAAATATTTGTCAAGAAACAAACGTTTTCGGTTACATTGTTGCAACTTGGCAATTAAAATTTTTTTTTTAAAAGTGTTGCCAAATTAAATATTTATTAAAAAAAATTTTTTTTTTATTGTATTAATTATAAACAAATGTTTCTAATTCTAAACAAATGTTTCTAATTAATAATTATACAAGAAAAATTTGAAAATTTTGATATTTAATTTCCGACAATCAAATGTGCGAAAAAAAAAAATTTGCAAAAAATTAAAAATTAAAAAATGTTAATTTAAAAGATATGCTATGATTTAAGTAAAAAAAGCATCAAGAAAAACTAAAAGAAATTATAAATTTGTTGATAATAAAAAAGGAAAGATAATTTAAGTAGTATAGAAAAACAAAATTATGGTTGTTGTAGAAAAATAAAAATTGATAAAATTAAGTAAAGAATAAAAAAAATCGAAAAAAAAATTTATAGAAAAGAAAATGTTTAGATTGGAAAACTATGTTATAAATACGGAAAAAAAAATGTTAAAATATCAGGAGTTTATAGATGGATAATAAAATATCAAAAAAAGAATAGTATAAAAAAAATTAGAATACACAAAAAAAGAAAATGTAAGAGAGAAATAAAACGAAAATTAAAAAAATTGAAAAAAAAATTAAAATTAAGTAAATACATTATAAAAATAGGAACAAATAGAATCAAAAAGCAGATAGTGAAGAGAAATAAAAAAACGAGTTCGAAAAAAAAAGTTGAAGAGATAAAAAAGAAAAAAAATAAAAAGAAAGAGAAAATAAAAGTTTCAATGTACGAATTTCTATAGAGTAGTTGTTTTTTTGAATTTGATATATAATATATAACTAAAATATAAATAATTTTTATTGATTTTTTTATTAGATTATGTATGATTGTAATTGAATGATTACATATTCTAAAAAAATTAAATAGAAAATAGGGAAATAAATTAGAAAAGGAAAACAAATAGAAAAAAAAAAAAGAATATAGTATATAATTAATAAAATGTAATACGAACCTTTTTAATAAAAATAAAATATGGTTGTTTTATGGTTGCCGAAGGCAACCTTAATGTAAAAGAGTAAGGTAAGAAAAAGGGAGAACAAATAAAAAAATATAATAATAGAAACAAAAAAAATATATAAAATAACAATTTTAATTTTGAAAAAAAATAATAAAAAACTCGCTTTAGAAGAGAATAAGAAAAAATTCATATAAATTATTATAATATATTATAGTTTTTATTCTAATTTTAATAACAATTATTATTAAAGTAATAAAATTAATATGAAAATAAAAAAAATTAAAACGAAGAAAAAAAAATACAAATAAAAGAAAGAAAAAAAATTGAAAAAACAAGAAGAATAAAAATCAAGTATATTAAATAAAATGTAATGCAAAATTATTTTATAAAAAAAAATTGTTGTGTTATTGTTGCCGAAGGCAACCTTTTACATATAAGAGAGTATAGTAAGAACAAGAAGGAATAAAAAAAAAATATAAAATATAAATAATATAAAATAATGATAGATAGTAATATTATTTTTAAATATTAAAGTAATATTAATATGAAAACGTTATGTCAAAATCTGATCTCAAATGTTATAACGAGAATTTTTATAACAGAAAACGACTGTCCGCCACCTAAATAATGAGAAAAAAATAAAAAATTTATAATAATAATGAATAGTAAAAGTATTTTCAAAAATAAATAATAATAGATTTATATATGTTGCCGCAGGCAACATTCAATACGAGTGAGTAGAATAAGTACAAAAAAAAAAAAAAAACAAAAATTTTAGTAAATGGTAATATGCTTCCTTTATTATAAAAAAAGATGAGAAAAATAAAAGAAAAAGAAATAAGTATAATTAATAAAATCTAATTAAAATTTTTTAAATAAATAATAATAAATTTTAAGATAAATAATAATGGGCTAAGTTTATATAAATGTTGTCAAAGGCAAACCATGATATGAAAAAGTAAAAAAAGTACAAAAAAGAATAAATAAAAATATATTACAATAAAAAAATAAATTTTCAATAATCTAATAATAAAAATACAAGTGCGCTTATACTACCGGTTGCCGAAGGCAACCCCTCTAGGTTTATACACGTTGCCGTAGGCAACCCTCTACTCAAGAGAGTAGGGTAAGCACCCGGAGGGTGCGCGACCCAACTCTCGTTAACTATAATAAAAGCTGACCTAGCTAGCCCTTTCTGGCAAATTTTAGTTTTTAAAAAAAATTTTGTGTTTGAATGGAGAATGGAGATGAAAAAGTAGCTATTAAATCAATTTCTAGCAATTTTTTTCAAGTTTGATAACCCCCTTGAGCGTACGAGGTATCGCTAGCCGAGTTTGAGAAAGAGATGGAATGTGTAAAAATCGTGATAAATGACGTAAAAACTTACTATCGATAGATTCTATATCACTAATGGCCGGTTTCACAAAGCGTTGTTAAAATTTGGCTAACACGTTGTTAGATAACATTGTGTTAAAATTAACACGTTGTTAAAATAAGAACGGGTTTCACAACCGATTTTTAACACGTTGTTAGTTAACAACGTGTTATCTCACAAAATCGGGTAATATCGGCAATAAACTTCAATAATTTTATGTTATTCAACTAAACCACCCGTCATCTGTAAAATCAAATGTCAAATACAAAAATTCAAAGTCAATAAATTGGGGCTATTCTGTTGGGCTTTATCTTTCCTCATCGTCTTTCGTCACACTAATCTCTATAAAATTATTTGCTGTTTTTTAATTTTAATTCAATCATGATTGTTAAGATGGATAATAATTTGCAATCGGGTAAACGAAAAAGGGAAAAAATCTCACGGAGAAAAAGCGTTATGTCTTTATGAACTGTCTAGCCAGGTGGAAAAAATAATTATACTTATTACAATATTAATAGATTTGTTAAAATCATATTTTATTTTTGTAGATATTCTATACGCTGGAGAAAAAAAAGACCGACTGGTCTAACCTCAAATAAAAATCAATACCCGGCAATCTGATATTTTAACGTAGGTACACTAACAAACAGGCAAATTTATGTATAATGTTGATAATTTTTGATATTAATAGACCTGTTTAACGTTTTTCGTCGATTTTTTTCAACTTTCCTTGAAAATATTTTTGAAATGTTAATATAACAACGACCAGAGCTTTAATTAGTTTAACAAGGGATTTAACAACGTGTTAAATCTTAACACTGGTTTGTGAAACCGATTTTTGTTTTAACAACGGATTTAACAACGTGTTAGCTTAACTTGTGTTAAATTTGACATTGACATTAGAAACAACGTTTTATGAAACCCAAATTGATTTTAACATCGTGTTAAAATATTTAACACGATGTTAAAATTTAACAACGCTTTGTGAAACCGGCCATAAGAATTTTTTCAACAAATGTCATAACCTGTCAATTTAATTTAATTTTAGCGAAAATCTACCAAAATACAGCTAAAATCTATAAAATATCTATGAAATAAATATGGGCGGTTTATTTCTAACGATTTCCCATCAAGAGATTTAATGTAATTTTATCAAGAAAGAAAATTTTACAATTTGTAGCCCCCATACTATCAAAAGAGTGGAAGTGAGAATAGACCAAATTTCAATGAATATTTAAATGATGAAATATTGTTTAAAAACTATTTTGAAGCGACCGATAAAGGATTGAATAATTTTTTTCAAAGATTTTAAGGTATTTTGTAGAGGAATAATAAGTGGCCCCCGAAATGTCAACAGAGTAAAGTCAGAATATAATGGAAAATCTATAAAATATCTATTAAATAAATATGAGGGTTTTATTTATAACGACGATTTCCCATCAAGAGATTTAATGTAATTTCATCAAGAATGAAGATTTTTACAAAATTTGAAGCTCAGCCCCAAACTGTCAAAAGAGTGGAAGTGAGAATAGACCGAATTTCAATGAATAATTAAATGAAAACATTATTTAAAAACTATTTTGAAGCGACCGATAAAGGTTTGAATAATTTTTTAAAAGATTTTAAGGCATTTTGTAGAGGAATAATAAGTGGCCCCCGAAATGTCAACAGAGTAAAGTCAGAATATAATGGAAAATCTACGTAAATACAGCTCAAAACAATGAAAATATTAGTTAAATAAACAAGTGGCACTCACCCAAAAGTTAGAAGCAAAGATCGAAAAGTCGAAAAGGGTCTTTTTTTTGGTTTCGGTCAAAATATCAAAAATTCACAAAAAAAAAATGTCAAATTGACAGCTTCAGGTTATTATAAATTAATTTCATTAAAATTTTTGACATTAAAAAATCAATAATATCAAAATAAAACTAACCTGTCAGTCGTATCGTAATTTTAACAAAAATCTACCGAAATACAGCTAAAATCTATAAAATATCTATTAAATAAATATGGGGGTTTTATTTCTAACGATTTCCCATCAAGAGATTTAATGTAATTTCATCAAGAAAGAAGATTTTACAATTTGTAGCCCCCAAACTGTCAAAGGAGTGGAAGTGAGAATAGACCGAATTTTAATGAATATTTAAATGATGAAAAACATTGTTTAAAAACTATTTTGAAGTGACCCATAAAGGTTTGTTTAGTTTTTAAAAGATTTCAAGGCATTTTGTAAAAAAGAAGTGCCCTAAAATGTCAACGGAGTAGTAAAGTGTGGAATATAATGTGGTGGAAATTACAATAAATATCGACCTTTTAAAGATTATTTTTTGAATGGTTGATAAAGGTTTGTATAGGTTTTGTTTAGTTTTTTTTTTTTAAATAGATTTCATGATATTTTTAGAGAACAATTAGTGGGGGCCCCAAAATGTCAACGAAAAACAACTCAAAACATTGAAATATTGGTTAAATAAACGAGAGGGGTATGCATTCGAGAAGGCTTTTAAGCCCTACATAAAATAATGTCATAAAATAATGACATTATTTTATAATAAGCTTTTTCAATAATTTTAATAAAAAGCTCAAAAGTAAGGTTAAAAATTTAAAAAGCGATTAAGAATCTAAAGTAGAAGCTTTTTTGGAAAAGATATGTAAGTATATACCGTATTATTATAAATATATTAATTTTTACTTTAAATATAAATGATTTTTGTAAAAGTAAACGCTTAATTTTTAAAAGTTTAAATGACTTGAATGTGATTAGTGTACATTAATTTGCGTGCATTAGACAATATTTTTTATCAAAATACCAATGAGATATAATATCTGCAAAAAAAAGCTAATACAAAACATTGCCCTCATTGAAAAAGAATTTTGAAAAAAATATAGCCTTGAATTGATTATAGATTGGTAGTTATAGAAAAAATCTAATTGCTGCTTCACAAGAAGATTATTAAGCACGTTTAGTAGTGTTTGGGTTAGGCAATCTTAAATTTCATAATAAAAGTGCACAATGGCAACAACTTAATATTGATTATGTGTGACACATCTTTAACACTGACAACATTATTGACAGATGTCAATGTGTTCGCTACGATATAACCTAATTTTTTTTTTATGAAAATTACATCAAATATTTGTCAAGAAACAAACGTTTTCGGTTACATTGTTGCAACTAGGCAATTAAAAATTTTTTTTTAACCCTTTCAGACCCTTTGGTCATAATTCTGCACACAAGTTTTATGTAGCGATTTACGCTTTATAAAATTTTAAACAACGTTTGAGCTGATTTGTGCTTAATTGTGCACCTATTTGATTTGTTAGTTGCATACTTAAAACTCATAATCAAAATGAATAAAAGTTTTATGCCATTTTATCTAAGATGGCGTCCACTAGCAAACGGAGGGCAGGTAGGTGCATTAGTTTTATTTGTTTTATTTAGTTGGTTACATCAATGTTTATATGAAAAAAGTTTAGCCCACTATCAAGTATATTATAACGTGGAAGTCTTGCAACGAATATTCTGATACATTTTTGTAGATGTCAGCTGATAATTTGATGTGCACAATTATGCTCAATTATTCTAAAGTGGTCTAAAATTTCTAATTATATCTTTTACATAGAAGTCGTTTTTGTAACCAGAAGTTGTACTAAACATGTAATTTTAGTGCGGTTATCATTCTGGATTATTTGATTTGATTCTAGAAAAGCGTTATGACCCAGAAAATGAGAAAGATGCTGAAGAAATACTTCGAATATTTCATGAGCTGTCTGTGTCAGACATTGAGCTCAGCGATGATGAACTAGGGGATGTAGATAATGAAAATGTAATACAAACAACTAAAACTACAAGAGTTGGCGCTGATAAAGTAGGACCTCAAACCAACGAAATTCCTGAAGCCGACGAAGATGACTCGGATGATGAAGAAAATTTACCATTGTCATCACTACTTGCAGGTAACAAAACTACTGATACTATCGCTTCAAAAAAATCTGTCAAATGGTGCAGACAAGTATACAATAAACCAGAAATACACTGGGCACCAACTCAAAATGAAAATAATGAACCGATGGAGGTTCTTAGTCCGCTAAAATATTTTCAAAGATACATAACAGCAGATGCCTGTTTGAATTTTTCTAACTTTACCAATATTTATGCTCTTCAAAAAGGTGTGCACTTCAAGCCTACAGATGCTGCTGAAATAAAAAAATTTTTTGGTTTACATATTGCAATTGGTACTCTAAAACTACCAAGGGTACGACTTTTTTGGAATACAAATTTACGAGTAAATTTGTTTTACGAAACAATGTCGCGAGACAGATTCTTTCAGCTTCGTAACAATTTGCATTGTATCAACAACTTAGATGTTCCGAATACGTGTAACGATAAGTTGCATAAAGTTAGACCTTTATTTGAAGCAATAAGGCAGCGGTGCCTTGCATTGGAATTGGAAGAAAATTTGTGTGTAGATGAACAAATGGTTCCTTTTCGAGGACATTTGTCTATAAAACAATATATGAAGGGAAAACCTACTCCATGGGGGGTCAAAATTTTTGTTTTGTGTGGCAAATCTGGCTTGATGTATGATTTTATAATATATCAAGGAGCTACCACTGAGTTAGATCAAGTTCGTTTGAAAGATTTGGGTCTTGGAGCTTCAGTGGTACTTCATCTTTCTAAAAGAATTAAGAGTGAAGGACATAAATTATATTATGACAATTATTTTTCTTCATATCAACTTTTAGAAATCTTGAAAACAAAACACATATTTGCAGCAGGAACCATAAGAATCAACAGATTTTCTCATCCTCCAGTATTAGATGACAGAGAGCTGAAAAGACAAGGTAGAGGCTCTCATGATGAAGTTGTCAGTGAAGATGGGGAAGTGGTGTTAGTGAAATGGTTAGACAATCGGTCAGTAGTTTTAGCGTCAAATTTTGTTGGATCTGGCCACAAAGACGAAGTTTCTAGATGGGATAAAAATGGAAAAAAATATTTGAATGTAAAACGCCCAGAAATAGTAAAACTGTACAATTATTCAATGGGTGGTGTTGATCTTTTGGACCAGATGATAAGTCTTTACAGAATATATATACGTTCACGCAAGTGGACACTACGTCTTATATTTCATGCAGTTGATCTTGCTGTAGTCAATAGTTGGTTTGAGTATCGACGTAATGCTCAGCAACTGCAAATTCCAAAAAACAAACAGTTAGACCTTTTAGAATTTCGTTTACAGTTAGCTGAATGTCTCTGTAAAGTTGGGCAATCAGTTATAAGCAAAAAAAGAGGTCGCCCAAGTAATTTTTCGGAGCCAATAAATAAAATGCCAAAACCAACTGACGAAGTCAGACCATTGCAAGATATTCAACACGATTCTGTCAATCATTTGCCATTTCTCGATGGAAATCAAGAAGGAAAGCGTTGCAAGTTTAGCAGATGCAACAAGAAAACACATTTTTTCTGTGGAAAATGCAAGGTTCATCTGTGTATAAAAAAAGACAGAAATTGTTTTGTCAACTTTCACACAGCCTGAACATACGTAAAAAATAAAATAATTTAGGTTCTGTTTTTTGCAAATACATACATAGTTTCAAAAATTTTGTTGATTTTGTGTTTCTGTTTATTGTCCCTTGACCATTATAATAAATGTTACCATTTTTACGGTATCGCGTTTTATCGATATTCACTGCACATCCACTAGAATTGTGCATTATTATGCACTCAATTTTTCTCAAAAATACACTTATGTTTTGCCTAAATTAGTGTAAAGTGTTGTTCATAAAACTGTTTTCTAATAAAATTTAACAGCAATAAATTTTTTCTTGTTAAAAAAATAAATCAGGTCTGAAAGGGTTAAGTGTTGTCAAATTAAATATTTATTAAAAAAAATTTTTTTTTTTGATTGTATTAATTTTAAACAAATGTTTCTAATTAATAATTATACAAGAAAAATTTGAAATTTTTGTTATTTAATTTCCGACAATCAAATGTGCGAAAAAAAAATTTGCAAAAAATTAAAAATAAAAAAATGTTAATTTAAAAGATATGCGATGATTTAAGTAAAAAAAGCATCAAGAAAAACTAAAAGAAATTATAAATTTGTTGATAATAAAAAAGAAAAGATAATTTAAGTAGTATAGAAAAACAAAATTATGGTATTTGTAGAAAAATAAAAATTGATAAAATTAAGTAAAGAATAAAAAAAATCGAAAAAAAAATTTATAGAAAAGAAAATGTTTAGATTGGAAAACTATGTTATAAATACGGAAAAAAAAATGTTAAAATATCAGGAGTTTATAGATGGATAATACAATATTAAAAAAAGAGTAGTATAAAAAAAATTAGAATACACAAAAAAAGAAAATGTAAAAGAGAAATAAGACAAAAATAAAAAAAATTTAAAAAAAAAATTAAAATTAAGTAAATACATTATAAAAATAGGAACAAATAGAATCAAAAAGAAGAAAGTGAAGAGAAATAAAAAAACGAGTTTGAACGAAAAAGTTGAAGAGATAAAAAAGAAAAAGAATAAAAAGAAAGAAAAAATAAAAATTTCAATGTACAAATTTCTATAAAGTAGTTGTTTTTTTGAATTTGATATATGATATATAACTAAAATATAAATAATTTTTATTGATTTTTTCTTTAGATTATGTATGATTGTAATTGAATGATTACATATTTTGAAAAAATTAAATAGAAAATAGGAAAAAAATAGAAAAAAAAAAGAAAGAATATAGTATATAATTAATAAAATGTAATACGAATCTTTTTAATAAAAATAAAATATGGTTGTTTCATGGTTGCCTAAGGCAACCTTATCTATATAAGAAAGTGAGGTAAGTAAAACGAGGAATAAATAAAAAAATATAATAATAGAAACAAAAATAAATATATAAAATAACAATTTTGATTTTGGAAAAAAATAATAAAAGACTTTTTTTAGAAGAGAATAAGAAAAAATTCATATAAATTATTATAATATATTATAGTTTTTATTCTTCTAATTTTAATAACTATTATTCTTCTAATTTTAATTATTAAAGTAAAAAAATTAATATAAAAATAAAAAAATTAAAACGAAGAAAAAAAAATACAAATGAAAAAAAGGAAAAAATTGGAAAAAAAAGAAGAATAAAAATCAAGCATATTAAATAAAATGTAATGCAAAATTTTTTTATGAAAAAAAAATTGTTGTGTTATTGTTGCCGAAGGCAACCTTTTACATATAAGAGAGTATGGTAAGAACAAGAAGGAATAAAGTATATATATATATATAATGATTGAAAAAAATAATGTAAAATAATGATAGATAGTAATACTATTTTTAAATATTAAAGTAATATTAATATGAAAACGTTATGTCAAAATCTGATCTCAAATGTTCTAACGAGAATTTTTATAACAGAAAATAACTGTCCGTCACCTAAATAATGAGAAAAAAATAAAAAATTTATAATAATAATGAATAGTAAAGGTATTTTCAAAAATAAATAATAATAGATTTATATATGTTGCCGCAGGCAACATTCAATACGAGTGAGTAGAACAAGTACAAACAAAAAAAAAAATAAAAAAAATTTTAGTAAATGGTAATATGCTTGCTTTATTATAAAAAAATGATGAGAAAGATAAAAGAAAAAGAAATAAGTATAATTAATAAAATCTAATTAAAATTTTTTTAATAAATAATAATAAATTTCAAGATAAATAATAATGGGCTAGATTTTTATAAATGTTGTCGAAGGCAAACGTTGATATGAGAAAGTAGAATAAGTACAAAAAGAAATAAATAAAAATATATTACAATAAAAAAATAAATAAACAATAATCTAATAAAAAAAAAAGTGCGTTTATTTTACGGTTGCCGAAGGCAACCCCTCTAGGTTCATACACGTTGCCGTAGGCAACCCTTTACTCAAGAGAGTAGGTAAGCACCCGGAGACTTGTTTAACGTTTTTCGTCGATTTTTTTCAACTTTTTTGAAAAATATTTTTGAAATGTCAATTTAACAACGGCCAGAGCTTTAATTAGTTTAATAAGAGATTTAACAATGCTTTAAATCTTAACAATGGTTTGTGAAACCGATTTTTGTTTTAGCAACGGATTTAACAATGTGTTTAAGCTTAATTTAACACAAGCTTAACTTGTGTTAAATTTGACATTGACATTAGAAACAACGTCTTATGCAACCCAAATCGATTTTAACATCGTGTTAAAATTTAACAACGCTTTGTGAAACCGGCCATTAGTCTTTATCAATGAATCACGCACTGATCACGTTCTACACATTATTTACTACCACTCCTCCTTGAAAATGAATACAGTATAGCATTAAATTTTAATTCTTAAATTTTTTTGAAAATTATCAAAGAATCCTTAAAATTATTTAAAAACTTTTGCTAAAACTTAAAAAGTAATTATAAATGTTCAACACGACAATTTTTAAATTAAAAATTATCGAAAATATTCTAAATTTTTTATTAATAAATTTTAAAACTTAGATATAAAATATTTCAATCTTATTTTTATAAAGTTTTTTAAAATTTACGTAAAAATTCTTAAAAAATTTCTAAAATTATGTTAGAATTCAAAATATATTTTAATTCAAAACAGTTTTTAAAAACGTTTAAAAATTTTTAAATTGAAAATTATCGAAAATAACTTTAATTTTGTATTAAATTTTTTTAAACTGTTTCAAAGCATTTAAATATTATTTTTAAGTAGTTTTGAATAATTTATTTTTGTTTTTAGTAATTTTTGAACGTATTATTAAATTTCAAAAATTAAATAAAAAAAAAATCAATTTTATTTTCATAAAAGTTTTTCAAAAATTCTTAAAAAATTGTTAAAAAAATTTTAAAAAACTTCTCAAAATTTAAAAAAAAACTTTTAAAATTATATTAGAATTTAAGAGATATTTAAAAAAGCTTAAAACAATTTCTAAAGACGTTTAAAAAATTTTAAATTAAAAATTATTGAAAATAATTTAAATTTCTTATTAATAAATTAGATTAAAAAATTAATTTAAATAATAATATTTAAATGCCTTGAAGTAATATAAAATATTTCAATTTAATTTTTATAAAATTTTTAAAAATTATTGAAAAATTTTAAATCACTTCAAGGCATTTAAATATACTTTTTAAGTTGTTTTTAACAATTTATTTTTACTTTTAGTAATTTTTAAACGTATTAATATATTTTAAAAATTTCATTTTCTTTTAATAAAATAAAAAAAAAAACTGAAGATTTTCAATTTTTTTAAAAGTTTGTAAGGGGCTTATTTTTTGACGCAATTTGCATAAGAATATTGGTAAAGGCGCCGTTGAAATTACCTAGTTTCATTAAAATATAACTATTGTCAGATTGTTTCACCACATTCTTTTTCTGATTATGCATACTACTTAAATACTGTATAAATACAAGATTAACAAACTACATCATTATCAACGATCTACTAGAACTCACCCCCTTTGTGACCGCCGTTAAGAAACCGCCTCAAACAAATTGAACGGATTAGATTAATCATACATGAAACACATTCACACATAATGTACCTGTCAATAATACTTATCAAAGAACTCACCAGGAGCTTGTCCCCGCCGGACAATCTTCCTCCATTCCAGCCTTGTGGAGGGCATTCTCTGCTACGGTGGCTTCGCTGTTTCTATCATATGAACCGGATTTGATGGACGTTGGCGGCTTTCTTCTGCTTCTCCATTCTTCAACCTATTTATTATTTTTAGTACCAATGTGAGAAGTCAATAGAGTGTTTGCACCCAGGTAATTAAACCTAGATAGCCATTAGCTACAGTGTTTCTGGCGAGGAAAAATAAAACAAGATTAAAGGAATAATTGAAAGGTATTTGAACACTGCACCCTTCCATTGCCACAATAGGGAATGCACCTACAACCCTTTTCAGCGACAAGGCACCAGCCTTGACGGCAGCATCAAACCCGGTCTCAAAGATCTCTCTAATCTTTTTAAAAAATCTGAGAAGCTAGATCTTAACCGAAAAACAGGAATTATGTTAATCGGCGTCAAAAGCCAAATAATAAATAATAATAGTAATAGTAAAGACCGGCTCAAGAACAGAACAAGTTCTCTGCTGTAGGTTTTCATTCTTAATCATTTCACACAATTCTGATACAAATAATCTGCATGCTCTCTAATAAAAACAAATATGCCAATAATGACATACATGTATCTGCATGCATCATAATAATCAATATAATGTAATAAGGTCTCTTACATGTGCTCTCTCCTAAGATTAGAGCAAGTCGTTTCAGTACTCAAACCTAGCTGTCATGGCCAAATCAGCCACATTATTAGACAAAGGTAGGATCTGTCACCTGGCAAGGTTACTGAAACAGAATTGTTAAGACACCACATTCGCACTTTATTTGCACACAATAACAAATTATAATCGTTCGAGTATAAAGATAACTATCACTCTCGTGCTCTGGACTTGACTTGACTATGCACTAGTACCGCATTCGACACTCCTACAAATACTACCCGCTGACTGCTGTCTACTGCCCTTACGGCAATAGTATCATCCCTCAGCTAAGCGCTCGGCGCAATCTCCACTCAGCTATCCCTCCTTTTTGCAATTTTATATTAAAGCCGTTTTGATTTAAATAATTTATAATAATAAATGTATGAAAAGTAAACTCTCACAGGTTTAAAAAAAAACTCTTAAAATGGTTTTTAAACTTAAAAATATACAGTGAGATTTTTGTTTTACTGAACATAACGTTATAAATCGTATGTTCAGTTTTAAAAAAACCATGTCAATACATTGTCGCTAGGTAGGCAACCAAATTAACAAATATTTTATTATGACACATGACTGACTTGACAGAACAGAACTCTGAAATTTTATTCAAAGGTAAGGAAGGTTATGTTACGTCTTAATAACAAGTTTAAAAAGAAACTTTTAATCAAATTAATTTATTAAATGTTCAAAGTGACCACCTTCTTGTTCTAAGCAATACGCCAAACAATTGTAAAATGCTTGTACAGTATTTTTTAAAAAAACTGGATTTATTTCGTTGCAGGCGGTGAGTATTCTATTCTTTAGTTCTTCTGTACTCTCTATTACGGTATTGTTGTAGACTTTATAGATTGAAGATAACCCCAAAGAAAGAAATCGTTTGGTGATAAATCTGGTGACCGAGGTGGCCAAGCTATTGGTCCAAACCGTCCAATCCAGCGATCCTGGAAGTTTTCATTCAGGAAACGTGTAATAGGGCCCGTGGAATGTGGTGGAGCGCCGTCTATTTGAAACCATGCGTTCTCAAGATTCAAGTCTTTTAGTCGTGGCATTATGTGTCTTTGCAGAAGTTCCAAAAACTTGGCGGCATTTAGTTTGCCATCAATAAAAAATGGACCAATAAGGGTACCGTCGACTATTCCAGTCCAAACATTAACTCTGCTATTATACTGAGTGTGTGTTAAATTTTGAACATGTTCGTTTGTACGTGACCAATACCTGTGGGAATTAGAAAGAAAGATAGGAAAAAAAGGAAAGAAGTGTTCAATACAAACCGACAATTCTGTGAATTGACCGTGCCATTTAAACAAAAGGATGACTCATCAGTAAAAACTATCTTGTGTAAAATATCTTCATTTTCATTTATTAAGATCACCCAAATAAGCAATGGTCTTATAAAACAACAATTCTTGTTTAAAATGGCAAAAAAACTACAATTTGCATTTAAATATGTAGCATCACCAAGCGACAAAAAGACAAGTGTAATTTATATAACGTCTATTACGACAGAGGATGATAAAACCTATGTATTACCAGAAGCTGAAAGGTTTGTGAATCATCACAATGAGTTGACAAAAACGGAGAACTATAAGAGAATTAAAAAAAGTCTCAACCAAAGAGGTCAAGAAAGAATAATATGGATCACCTGCACAGAGGAAATGAAGAAAATTTATTTTGATAAAGATGATAATATAAAATTTAATGATTTAATCAATTTAATAATTTAAGAAAATCAAATAAATTTGAAAAACATAGTAGAGAGGTTTATGATCGAAAAATTTGCATGTAAATACTCAAATGCAAAGCAATGGTTGGAGATATTTGAAAAAGTGTGTACAAGGTTTGAAATCAGAGAAGATGATACGAAGATAGAGATAATAATAATAATGCACTTTATTGTCATTTAAAATTGTACAATGAATTTTGTAGACAAAGTATAAAATCCTAAAAGGAAAAAAAATAGAATTTACGACACATAAATTACATAGAGTCAAGAACAAAAAACAAGAAACAAAATAAAATAAAATAAAATAAAATGAAATGAATATATATATTATACCTTAATATATAACTACATATAGAAATTTTACAAAGTCATAAATAATCATATATAATCAATTAAATATGTTTGTGCAATGTGCATTGCCCAGATCTGTCTACATCTTAAAAATCATTTCAGATAAAAGTCATTTACAGAATAAAACGGTTTGTCAAGTAGATACATTTTAACTGATTTCCGAAACATGGAATATGATGGTTTTAATTTAAGCTGAGAGGGAAGATGATTATATAACTTATTTGCATTATAAATGATAGAGTTTTTGGTAAGTTCTGAGTGAGGTAAAGGCAAATAGACATCGGAATTTAAATTTCTTATTCTTGTAGCGTAGTTATGTTGAGGCGACTTTGGAAGTTCTTGCAAAATGTTTACGCACAAGACACACAGTTTCTAGAATAAATAATGCCGAAAGAGTTAGGATTTTATGTTTAATAAAATAGTGCCGACAATGCGTTCTATTTCCAAGTCTAAAAGTATAACGTAACGCTCTTTTCTGTATTTTAAAAATTGTTTGAAATTGGGATGACGTACAATTACCCCAGAAAGGTAACCCATATCGAAGATGAGACTCAAAAAGAGTAAAATAGGTTTTTCTAGATATTAAAGAATCAAGCTCTCTAGCGACCGATCTTAAGGCGTAACAAGAGGCAGCTAATTTGCTCATCAACATATCAATATGAGAAGCCCATTTCAGTGAATTATCAATGCGTAGACCCAAAAATTTAACCGATTTCACCGCTTTAATTTCATTGTTGTGTATAAATATTGGTTGTAAATTACCTCTAAAAGAAAGAGAAACTGTTTTTTGAGTATTAAAACTGAGGAGGTTAGAGTCGCACCATGTTTTTATTAATGTAAGATCGGCAGCAATAACCTGATGAAGAGATCCAATGTCGGAATGGCTCCAAGTGATGAATGTGTCATCAGCAAACAAATAAAGCTTACCATTGATATTCAGATTTGCAATATCATTAATAAAGACTAGAAAAAGTACAGGACCAAGAACCGAACCTTGAGGAACGCCGAACTCTATTTTTTTATAGTTGGAAACAGTATCATTTACTTTTACAGTTTGATGTCTGCAAGATAAAAACGATTCAACCCAATGTAAGGGAATACCACGTATACAGTAAAACTCTAATTTTTTGAGTAGAATGCTATGGCTAACGCAGTCAAAAGCTTTTGCAAAATCGCAGAAGACTGTAGCCGTACATAAATTGTTGTTCACCGCTGTATAAATTTGACCTAAAACCGAAAAAATAGCATCATTTGTGTTTCTGTTTGCTAAAAAACCAAACTGTCGTAGAGATAAAACACTGAAATCTGAAAAAAACTTTATTAGCCGGGATTTTACTAATTTCTCGATAATTTTTGACAACACAGACAAGAGAGCAATAGGTCTATTCGCTATGTGCGCGACTTCAGCGCCATGGTACGGTTGAACTACAGGGGGCTATTGTAATATATTTTACTAAGTATTGTAATAATAATATAGAATGATAAATAAAAAAATGCTTTTTTAATTAGAGAGAATATTTATAATAAATATTTGTTAATGTAAAGTGTTCTTGTGCATTAAAAAATAAAATGTAAGTATAGTTAATATCGAAAAAGTAGCATAGAAGTTAGCACACATAAAGATAGGTTAACTGAAATCAAATAAATCAAATTTTTGGCCTCCAATAAAATGATCACTACAAATATAATCATGTGCCTTTGGAGTCCACAATGAGCCATCAATACTGCAAGGAAAATAGAAAATTTTTAATATTTAATACTTAAAATTTATGATCATTGGAATGGATAATCTTTCAGTTTAATATAATAAGTGGCAAAGAGTAAATTAATCTTAAATAATTAAGGAAAAGTTTATAATAAAAAAATTTAATCTTATTTTTTAATATATAATTATGCTAAATTATGCTAAATTTAAAAATGTTTAAAAAATTTTTTTTTTAAAATAATAATATTCCTAGCATTTTCTATACTTACTATTTTTTTAAGTTTTACTCCTTTCAAGATTTTTATTATTACGGATAGTATGGTTATGATTTTACTTACTTTTGTCTCCTAACAGCGGCTATTCATTTTTTCCTTTGATTTATTTTCCAACTTGCTGTTGGAAATTTATAAAAATGACAAGCACTTTTTCTACCTGTATTCTTACAACTTACAACACAACAACATTTGTGACTCATTTTGTATTATTTTATTTAAATAAATTTTAAATAACAATTCACTTGTATATTTAGCTAACTCAAAATATAAAAACAGCCCCTCGTAGTATCGGATATAGCCACGGGTAGCGCTGACGGTAAATCAGTTTCTCCCCACCATGGCTTCGCACTGAGCGAATAGTTACCAACATTATTTTTGTCGCCACCTTTGTGTAAAGGAATGATTATTGATGTTTTTAGGCAATGTGGAAAAATACCTTGTTCGAACGAGTTGTTAATAAGAGAAATAAGAGTATCAATTGCTCTGTCAGGAAGGTTAGAAAATAGTTTTATTGATAATCCGTCAGTAGTGGCCGGTGAACTTTTCTTAATTGATTTTATAACATGTTGCAGTTCTAATTTGCTGACAGGCACAAGAAAAAAACTACAAAGATTTCTTTTAGAGGGACAGCAATACACTAGTGGGTTTTCAGACGAATTAATGTTGTGTATTAGATTTTTAGCTATATTAACAAAATAATTATTTAAGTCATTTGCACTTGGACCCACTTGGAAGGAAGAGGTAGACTTGTTTCGTAATTCGTTAACTATGGACCAAGGCTCTTTAGATTTATTTTTAGCCGACTCAATGCGTTTACCATAGTAGGTTGCTTTCGAAAATTTAATAAGTTTTAGATAAATTTTTCTATAGGTAGCAATATAATCGAGCACATATTTGTTTACAGTAAATTTTTTGATGTACAACAGTGAACGCATATTTTTAGCAGATGTTTTTAACCCTTTAGATATCCAAGATTTAGCACGTTTATTTTTTATTTTTCTAAGTGGAAAGGCAGTGTAAAATGCACGAGTAATAGTATTGATAAAGATGAGAAAGTTACATTCAAGATCAGCTCCTACAAAATCCCAGTTTGCCAAATTGCACAATGTAGTAAAATACCTAAAATTTTTGGGGGAAAGAATTCTACCTAATTTTGAAGATGTTTTTAGATGTTTATCTTTAATTTCAAATGTAGAAAAGATAAGCTCGTGGTCTGAAATACCTGAATTAGTAACTGTAGTATTTACATCTGAAGCATCGAAATTGGAAACTACATAGTCAATAATTGAAGATAAATTTTTAGCAATCCTAGTAAATGTGGTAACATGCATCTTTAAGTTAAATGACTCAAATACAGATAATAGCAGCTTCTGGGTAGTGCACATACTAACATAGTCTATGTTAAAGTCACCGCAAAGAATAATTTAACAATTTACAGGAAAAAGTTCCAGTAAGCTTAGCAACTTGTAAATGAATAACTTTGCATCTGAATGTGGAGATCTGTAAAGGCAGATGATAAATAAATTTAACTTATTACTGTGAGCAAGAGAAAATTCAAAACTTGAGTCTGCAAGCAAATGGTTAAATTTACTAATAGAAGACAAATCTTTTCTATTGGACAAGATTAAGGTTCCCCCATGTGCAGAAGTTGTTCAATTGTATCTTGAAATTATGTTGTAATTATTAAGATACACCGGCTCATCAGTGTTTAACCAGTGCTCTGTCACAGCAACTATTTGAGGAAAACCAAAATCCTCCAATAGCAATAAAAAATCATCGATTTTGTTCCTTAAAGATTGAATATTTAAAACAAATATGCTAAGTTTACCGTCGTCTTGTATAATTTTGAAAGAGAGATCTAGTTCCTCAAAACACGTCGACCGATTTAAAAAAATTTTGGTTGGAGAGCGTAAGTAATTATGCTGACAATGTTGCGCTGATTGAAGGTGGATCAGTCTCTTAGAAGTTAAATATGCACGAAACGATAAGAGATCATTGTCTACTTCAGTTGAATTAATTCCATAAGCATCATGAAATCCATAGTAAATTTTCTTCAGGGATTCCATATCAGTTGGTAGACCTTCCGAGGCAAGTAATACTTTTGCACTAGTACCAGTTGATCCCTCATAACATAAAGTAGGTTGTTGGTCATGAAGATATGCTAGATATAGTCTGAGTGTATCTCTAATAGTAGGTTCCCTAAGTTGTGACATAAGGTAACGCCCGTCAGCAGCTTCCGAAATTTTTGTCAAGTTAACACGAGGCGGCGTCAAGGGATCGATAATAAAGCTGTTGACTTTTGCCAAGTTGTTAGTTTTACTAAAAGAAATAGCTTCCCTATCCGAGCTGATAATATAAGCAGTTTGAGTACTGTCACACTTAGAAGAAATTGATGCACACTCTGACAAAGTTGTTTTTTGATTAGCAGCAACAAGCGGCGTATTAGCAGAAGAATTCAAAGATGATGAAAGTGATGGGGATGGAATTTTATGTGACCATTTGACAGACACACCTAGAGGCCAAAAAGAGCAGTCAAGAAGTTGATATGCATGTTTTTTGTCCTTGACTCCGATTTTAAAATGACGTATTGTATTTACAATTACGTCATTAATCGATAATGGGTAGCATCTTATGTAATCAGATGTACATAGTTTGTCTTTGACATAGTGTATTGTGTAATTATGCAAAAATCCTACACTTACATAATGCCAAATACTTTTAGGTTTAATAGTGTTTTTCTCGTATCTTATTTTTGGCAGTGATGTATCTAAGTTTTGAATGTTATTGCCAGTTTAAGTTTCAGCTGACATAAATATTTTCTTTTTACCAGCATCAGAATTTAAATAAACATTTTTGTCTCGCATGTTTAAAGTCTCTAGTTTTTTTGCAACATTTTGCACATTCACCTGAATTGCTTGAATGCTTTTTTTAAGATCTGACAAATTATCAAACATGTTTGATTTACTAGGACTATCGTTGTTTTCGACTAATGATGTTGATAAGTCAAAAATATTTTGCTGCAATTGCCTAATCGAATAAATTATTGATGAAAACCCACTTTTCGACAAAGATTTTTCTAGTTCTTGGATTTTATCAAATAGTAAGGACCATTTATTATCCTGATTCAGTAGCATATCATATGTTTCTGTGACAGCTGGTATCATGTTCGCCAATTTTTTTACTTGTGCCCCCAACGCCTCAAAAATTTTTAATAAAATTTGACGTTTTGTTAAATCTGTCACTTTATCATGGAGGTATTTTAGATTTGGAGAATCACATAACACGCAGAAAAATCTTAATCGAAAATGTTTTTGATAGACCAGCAGTTTTGTGGTGGATTTGTCAAGCTCGGTGCTGGTCATACAAAACGAACGATTACAGCTTCCATTACATTTAAGTTTATTATATTTATCTTTATCTGGAAACTTCTTAAGGCATTGATCGCATTTGTAGGAACCCATTGTATAAATTAAAAATCAGTAGAAGGTCGCAAATTTGCAAAAGTTTTATAAAATAATGTAAACCTTGATAAAATAAAATAAACAAAACAAACCACTAGATTGCAAAGCACAGCAATAATCACATTTACGATAAAAACAAACAAATCAATTTCATAACACACACACGATTGAGTAATAGTAGCACCAGTAGACAATCAAACACGACTTACTTGTCTTCACGACTGATGAACTAAAACTGAACTGTGCTCTTGGTCTGTGATTTATTAATCTCTATAAGACACCGACAATAGTGGTCATACAGCATTATCTCTTCATTTAGGGGTGGTTTTTATTCCAAATGGAGTTTTTTTAAATGCGTTTATATAAAGTTATAATCAGAACTATAAAAAATAGTGCGGAGTTGACATGCTTAGGTCGATCAACCTGCATAATGTGTTGTTCTACACATGTTCAAAAGGATTGAGGTCAGGACTTCCTGCAGACCAGCTCTTATCAGCTGTCTACTTAGATTTTAAAATAAGTAGTCTACATAATATTTAAGGTGCCTATATTGTTTTTTACATGAAAAAAAATAGTTTTGCTATTATTCTTACAAATATATAAAATAAATGCAATTATTTAAACGTGTTGTTTACTAGAGATAGTTTACTAGAGAACACATAATGCTTGCAGAATGTAACGCTTTTGAAGCATTTATAGCTAATTGCTTATTTATTGCTTAAGACCTACCATTTCTTCAGATATTTTCCATAATTGTCTTCTTGTTTCTGCATTTTTGGCCGCAAAGTATGGCTTTGCAGGTCTGCAGTTCTCAAAATGATCGCCATTGTGCTTTTCAATTCCATCTTCTAAAGCTACATAGATTTGTGTTTGAGCTCCTTCTAACGGATTCTGAAAAACAAGTAGGTAAGTATACAAACTTAGCGATCTCATTGTGTACTGCATATTACTAGAAACAACGTTCCAACCACAAAATTCATCATAGGCTTTGTGCGCAGAAATTCAGTTGAAATAATTCCGGGATGAACAGAGTAGGTAGTAACTCCAGTGCCTTTTAGACGTTTGCCTAATTCCTGAGTAAAATAAATATTGCAGAGTTTAGACTTGCTGTATAAAAGTATATTGCCATTGTATTCATTAAGTTTGTTGATGTCCAAATTGTAGGTAAGTTTGGCGAGAACTGAAGATACATTTATTATTCGACTTGGAATAGATTTTTTTAGAAGATCTATAACAATTACAGTACTCTATAAGTTGTTTTAATAAAAAACATAATAAGCTGGTAACTAATATGAGAATCAAATAGAATGTTATAACATAAGCCAGATATTTGTTGTTAACTAATTTGATCATCTTTTTTACTATTTACTGAAAGCTTTTACATTTTAATGCTAGCAAGAAATTGAGGTAAGATTTCGTGTAACAGAGAAATTGCTCAAATGTAGAAAACAAATTTTAAGGCGGAGAAAAGACCGTGTCGAAAACTTAAACGAAATTGTTGACGTTTCGCACTGCATCGGTAGAGGCGTTATCAGGACAGGGAAATAAAGATGAGAACAAGCACGGTAACTTGACGTGTGAACCATAGGAGAAGAAGCAAGATGAGAGTGAGAGAAAAGGAACAAATTAAATACTAAAGAAAGAATAGACACAAGAAATAGCACTTTAATTATAATGAATTAAATATAAATTTATGTTATGTTAGTCTGTTTAGTAAATAAATATTAATAAGCTGTCGACTTTTTTATTTGCAAGCTTTTGGTTTTTGAGCAAAACACTCTGTATCTTGTCAGTGATTAGCAATAAACCTCTAGTGTGTGGTAATGTATTATTGCAAAAAAAAATACTTTTTGACAGAAGATAGACATCGCTATTTACAAAGAGATATAGTGATTTTAGAGCTTAAAATTGTGGTCTAATAAAAAATGTGCTTTTATTTGATTCAAGTTTTTTAATTAATCAAATTGACCTAGTTGTGGTTTAAAAATAATGATAAATAAAAAAATTGTGAAGTTTTTGCACCGTTTTGCACTTTAAATTTAGCCTTATTTAAATAATTTTTTTTTTCAATAACAATATAAAAATTAAAATTTTAAAAGCACAGTCTTTATATCTTATAAAATAAAATTTATGTGAAAATAAACTTTGATAGCGTTTTATGATAAAAGCAATAAAAAATTCTGAATGTTTTTTACTATTTCACCGATATTGTAGGTTTTTATTACAAAAATTTGGTACCTAAATTCAAATAATAACTGAACAAATCGATACTACTGTCAACCAAAATTGAAAACTGTCGCAATTAAATTTCAATTAAGTTAAAATCAATAACTTTTATAACATTTTTAATATCAAAAATGTGTTCACTATGACAGTTAAATCCAAAGACTTGCTAACATAATTGAAGTTGGTTAATAGGCTTATACCCAGTTATAAACGAACTATCATAAAATCATATTTTAAAAAAGAGACTGATAATCAGTAGTTAAACTTCTACTATTATTTCGTTAATAGATATTTATGCATTAAGGGAGATATGAATGTTTTTTCTCCGAGGTTGACGTGTTACAGACCAAGGGCCGGAGGCCCGCGGTCTGTAAGTCTACCGAGGGTGAAAAACAGAATATCTCCCGTAGTGCATTAAATATTTTATTTTTTAGCAACATTATATTCTTTATTTTCAACATAAAACGTAAAAAAAACATTCAAAATTTGAAAAAAATGTGGATATCAAAGGTGGTTTGACTGTGCCGTTGCTACGATAGTTGCTACAGTTACATAAATTTGTTTTTCAATCAACAACAAAAAAATGTCTGGAAGCAGCAGCGTTATTCCTCACACTGTGATTATAAAAGCGGAAAAAGCCAGTGAGTTATTGGTTCCGAAGAAGTCTGAACATTTGTACATCAAAGAATATGACCGATTTCATGTATGGATGGTGAAAAATGGGGTTACGGATATAAATGGAACTGTAATGTTAGTCGAAGTTCTGCAACATTGGCGGCAGATGGTGGATTAAATATGACAAAGTTGAAGCGACTAGGAGGATGGAAAAGTTCTACTGTTGCTTCAAATTACTTGGCGAAAATATTGAAAAACCAAGATCGTTGGCTGCTGAAAAAGCTACAAACTCATTCAAAAGCAACCAGTTTAGTGGAAAGTTTGAAAACTGTACCTTCTATTTGACTCGTGAACAGGCGCAGGAAATTGAGGAAGAAAAAAGTATCAAAAATCCCTAGGGAGTTATGACTATCTTTTCATGTATTGTATCTATGTTGAAAATAAAGAATATGATGTTACTAAAAAATAAAAAATATTTATTTGAATTTCACTAGTTTTAAAAGTGTTGCCATCAATTAATTATTGAAGCTTCCGTTTGAAAAAATTTGAAAATTATATTTTAGTTCTTTCACTGAAGCAAGATTCAAACGTGCTCAAATGATATGTTTATAATTTTCTTTGAAAATGCCATACGATGGCCTAAGTTATAAAAATACATTTGATTATTTTTCCGACCCAAATATCGACCAATAGAATTGCACCATTCGACGTCACGTGGTACAACCTACATGGTATTATACTGATAATTTTTTGATTATTTTCTCTGGTAGTTGCTATATATAAAAAACAAAACATGATCCAGTCAATTTAACCACACGTCAAACTGACAGGTTGAATTCAATTGTGAAAATTGGAGATTTTGCATGAAAATGAGTCGATTTGGAGTTTGTTCATTTGGGACGGAAAAAAAATCCCCCGAATACCACACGAGCTTCAAAATTATCTGGCATTTCCCTCAAGGTTCCCTGCAAACAAATAAAGTCGTCAAGTTTTTCAGGAAAAATCACTCGCGCTTCGCGCTCGTGATTTTTTAACCTGAAAAACTTGACTCTTTCATTTGTTTGCAACGAACCTATCGGGAAATAACCGATAATTTTGAAGCTCTTGTGGTATTATAAGTGAAAATTTGTCTAATAATAAATAATTAAAAAAAAACAAATTAACTTACCAATTAATAAATTCGTCAACAAAAAATGAGAAAAATAATTAGTGGCCATCTCTAACTGTAGTCCATCTGGTGTGACCTCGTTTGGTAAATATCCGGCTCCTGCGTTATTTACCAGCAAATCCAATCTATCTTCAGTTTCAATAATATCTTGAGCAAACTGTCTGACTGAATCTAACAATTCCAAATTTAAGCTTTTAATAATAATATTCGTGTTTTCTGTTGCTTTAATGATATTTTCTTTTGCCGTTGTTGCTTTTTCTTGATTGCGACAAGCCATAATGACTCGGCAGCCTCGTTTTGCAAAATCTTGTGCTGTTTCATATCCAATTCCTTAACAAACAATTTTTTAGATCAAAGTAATTGTTAATTTTATTGTAGAGACCTGTATTTGCTCCAGTAATTATTGCTGTTTTTCCCATTAGGCATTTGTTACTCTTACAAAAATTTACCATTATTGAAATTTGTTGGGTTTTTAATAAATGTTAAATTGGTTAAATAATACCAGAAGCTTTTTGTAGTTAGAAACCTTGGTAGATATCTAACTGTTTTAACGGTTTCAAACATTGTGACATCTTGCTTTCAGAATTATTGACTTCTATAAAAAAAAGAATTAAAATCAATAATATTCGACTAAAATTAGAGAATAATTAAGTATTTATTACATAATTTAAGTAAAGCGTAAATGTTAGTGTTTGAAAAAATCGTTTATTTCTCAATGTGTAAACTACCAAGGTTTATCATTTAGACTACATAGTCTGATATCACGTACACGTGTCATATGCTTTACCTATATTTTATGCATTATTAAAAAAATGTGAATACTACAAATCATTGCAATTTATAAACATTTAAAAGAACATGTTGTGAGGCTTTTTTATTCTAATCTTACGTTTACTTAATCTAATCTTACGTTTTGCCAAATTTTAACAATTAAATTGAATTAAATAATAGTTAACTCTTTCTCCATAATAAATTTGTCAGGATGTCTATGTTCTACAATTATTAGCCTTAATTATTCACTCGAAAACAGTGTACAGAATAGCAACAGCCAGCTACATTATCGTCAACAATCTACTTCAACTCACTCCTCTATATTCATTGTTAGAGAAACGCTTGAGCAGTCAGGCGGATCGATTGGGCGACACATAAAACATATTTACACATAATGTACCTGTCAATAATACCTGTAAAGTAGCTCACCGGGGGCTTTTCTTCCCCTCGCAGTATTCTCTTCCTCTCGAACTGATTGTGGAATTATCCGTAGAGCGTACGGTTTTACTTGCATTCATCTTATTTCAATGGAATCAATAGTTCAAAGCAATGTAAAAAACACCTTAGGCAAAAGATAAAAAAATGTTGCTGTGGGATGTCTAGACAAATGTGAAGATGCAAGAAACAATTTAAAGTTTCCTATTATTTTAGTTTTGTCTATTTCAGATGTTCGTTTCGAGATTTTTAATACGAGCAGTGCCTCCTCACTGCTACATACCCTCTAGAAGCTCTTTATTTTCGTCTCAGTCATTTCTTAAATTATTCCAGTTTCACAGCTGTGATTTTAGATTATAAAGAAATGCTAATATAATTTATCTGTTCTTTTAAAGAAAAATATGTGATGTAATATAATGATAATGTCGCCTCTTACGTTATAGTACTGTTGAGTATATTATGTTACATATACATGAGTGATACAACCACCCTTACTGTAGGTAACCCCTTCACTCTAACAAAGACCATTTTATATAGAAGTCACTTTTAATAGACAGTTCTCATAGATAACCTATAGCTACGCTATAGAAGAATAAGTAATATTGCCCAATCAGAACATCCTTCCACCAACGTCCTCAAAAACAACAAAATTGACAAGCAATATGTCACTTCTCACAATTGACAATACACGTAGGTACACAGAAAAGGGAAACAGCAGAGGGATTCTGATTCACATCGGAATATCTCGACAATCGGGTTAACCCGATCTCGAAAACGATGTTCAAAAACGATTTTTATTTTGCGATTCTGATTCAACATCGGATAGCATGTCGACTACGAGGATGTGGCTACGGCCGTAGCCGACTTTAAAGCATGCGTATTGGGTCCTTTAACGTTATTTTGTGTTGAATTTGACGTTTGCTTAATCTAATTGTGTTGATTGCTCTTTTGCCACTTTTTTCGCATATGTAAGCCATAAAACAGCAAAAACATGTTCAATTTTATAACTTTTTTGAATTCAAAAATGTAGGTACAGACGGGTATTTACCCTCATTATTATGCACAAATTTTAGGACAAAATAACATCGAACCCGCACGTTCATCGTACCTAGTGTTTTCCTTTTAGTTATAACTATATAGATTTTATTAAGCAAATATCTTTATTTAGCGACTAAACCTTTTTCGCTGACGTAAAAGTCAAGCATTTAAATGTTCACCTTTCTTGTTTTTTTTTAATTGCTTCTTTGATTAATTACTCTTAACAGTTAAACCATAATAAAAACAACTTTTAAATAAATTTTTATTTTCAGTTATTCTTTTCTAATAATTTAAAAAGTTTGAATTAAAGATTTTGCGATCGTTTTGTTTTAGCAAAAAGTTTTTGCTAAAAAAAAGAATTTTTATATACATATAACTTTTACATCTATTGTTATAATAAAAGCATTTCTATTAAAAGCGTTTGCTATTTTTTTTTTGTTTATATAAACCAATAATATTCATATTATTCTACGGCAAATGTCAAATTTAATAAGAATAGATAAAGATAGAAATAATTTTAAAAAAAGATAGATATGTCGAAATGGCTAAACGACACCTCCAGAGGTGTCGACTGAAAATGACCCAATATCTCGACATCACGTGACCACAAACCGATCTCGACATGAAACAGAATCGCTCAACTCGACCAAAATGGCCGATCCGATCGTTCTACTCGATCCGACATGAAACAGAATCCCTCTGCAGTATACTAATTAGGTGATGACGTATGAGCTCAATGTTGTCAAATACACAAGTTATGTTATGTCATAGAAACAATAAGATTGTTAACAACAAAGTGTTTGTGACAGTGCAGGATACGTAAAACAATTAGTAATGAATGTTAAAAAAGCTAACCCCGTATGCAACTTTCATTTCTTTTTTGGACTTATTGCAATTAAAGATCGGTGTTTTCCAATTGTTCCCAATGAAAAAAAAATAATTGTTCCCCACTTTTGTTTTTACTTTGTTGCCGAGTCTATGGTAGAATGTTTGAAACAAATATTTAAAAAAAAACTGTATCTAACTTTTTCGGAAAGCAACTGCTTGTGTTCGCACTAATGCAGAACTCTTTTCAGTCCTTTTGCAAACAAAATGCTCAAGTCAAAACGGTTATTTTCCGAAGTCGTTAGTTAAATAACTTTTACCTGCTTTTGCCATTTTTGCATGTTGATTTTAAGACTGTGACGTCAGAATGAAGTAATCCTAATATAAATGTGTCACTTGTCAATTTGTAGACTGCCAATTAACAACTGACATGGTGACATGATATATCGGAAAATACGCAGCCATTTGTATTTTTTTGCAAATATATTAATAAAAATTTTGCAAAAGTGTGTATTGTCGCAATTGATAACAAATTTAGTTGTGTTTGTAATATACGCTATTTAGGGTTTTGGCAAGACCAAATTGCAGCGATGAGAAAAAATCGCAGAGACGCAGATGTTATTTGGAAACTATGGAAACTAAGAATAACATTACAAAAAATGTTGACAACAAGAATTCTCATTACCACTTAAAGGTGTTGTAAACAAAATGAACAAAAACACCACACATTACTATTTGATGAGATGTCAATAGAACTCCATTTGCAGTATAATTTGCACATTGAGGGTTTTATAGATCTTCGACACAAAAGATCTATTTATGGATAGCTAATCATGTTTTGGTAATAGGTATAATAAATCGAAAAGTTTCAAAAATTATACAGTTTATATGTTTGTAGGCCTTAGAAACATTTTTCAAAATTGGAAACAATTACTGTCGATGTAATATGTAACGTAAACGCAGCTTGGTTGACCGTTGTATCATCCGTATGCGATCAAGGAACAAATAAATTAGATGCACTTGTTTGTGATACGCAGAAAAGTGTGGAACTACAGGATTATGTATTTGAAGTAGATAGGCAGCATATTACGAAGTGTTAAGAGTCATAATGTAGCATCAAGTTGGCTTTTTTCTTAAAGCCAGTAAGTAAAAGGCAACTGTTTTTTATGTTGTACATTTGTGTTATTGATTTACTTTTGTAGACGTCGTTGAACAACAAGCTTGAGACACTGTAGAATTTATACATTTAATGAATAGTGTCAATGGATCTGCTAGGCGCAACGTTATGGGGAATTGAGTAAACGTTTTAGACGTCAGTGTCAATTGAAAATGTATAGATACTATTTGAATATAATTCTCCACTTCCATCTTATTTTAATTCATATATATTAATATTCTTTCATCGATTGGTCTCAAACACAACTTAACCTCACTTTTCGTATACACAATTATAAATTTTCCTACAACCACAGTTCTATATTTTATATAATATAATCAAAAAGGCTCTTCTAGCCATTCGTATTATATTACCATATTATAATGATCTAAAAAAAAAATCAATAAAAGTTATTTATATTTTAGTTATATATTATATATCAAATTCAAAAAAACAACCACTCTATATAAAATTCTACATTAAAATTGACAGAAAAACGTTTCATATTTCATGTTATTTATAAAATATAAATTAATGATATTAAGTGATCACTTTGTATTTTTTAATTAATTATGTCGACAATAATAATTGACAATTGACATCGTATTTTTTTTAAGATTTTTAATTGTTTATTTAAAAATATAAAAATAAGTACGTACGATTGAGAGAAAAATATATAGTCTGTATAGATGTTTTTCGAATATAATTTTCCATTTTATTTTAATTCATTTATATCAATCTTTTTTCATCAATGGGTCTCAAACACAACTTAACCTCACTTTTCATATAAACAATTATAAATTTTACTACAACTACAGTTCTACATCTTATATAATATAATCAAAAAGGCTCTTCTAGCCATTCGTATTATAGTCCCATATTATAATAAAGAAAAAAATGTAAAACAGGCCAAAAAACTTAGATGTCTCCTCAAAAATTTTTATCAAATCTTATCTAAAAAAAAAATTATATATAGACAATGAGATTAAATAATTATTAAACCTACTTTATTTTAAGTTTTTCACTTAAATTTTGCAAAAAAACAACACTTTTACAATTAATTTTGTAAAATATGTAAATACTTTATAAAAATTCGAAAAATAATTAATTTATTATTATATATTTTTTTGTTGCTAACAGCAACGATGTCAAAAATATTAAAGTGGTAAATTTAAAATTTTTTATAGCAATCAAAAATCAAAATTATTACTAAATAAAGTTTTTTACCATTTTAGAATGAAATATAGGAATTGCCAACTATCTCCAACAGTCCTCTTTGATTCCATTTATTTTATTACTATTAAGATCCAGATTTATAGCATTCTCTCAAAATAATTACATTGTATAATCAATCAAAAATAATTACAATGTACCTTGTATATAAACAGTCTAGATAACCATTTACTGTAAATCTAATGCATCTGAGACAGCATATAATAATAATTTCATTCAACTGCAAATTAAATATAAAAAATGCACATTGTTCTCATTCGAACCACTTTCAAAAACAAAATGTCAAACGGATGGTATTGAACATTCAATTAAAACTTAATCATTTCTAATAATAATTCGTAGATCTATAAAAAAGGGTTTTCATGGTCTTCTTGCTGCGATTTTTTGCTGCGTCGTTTTTCAAGCATTTAAGACTTAACTTCCAATCAATAAATTCTAATCTATGTTCAAAACTCTAAAACAAAATATTATTTAAATTATATCTCATTGTTATTTTGATAAAAAATATTGTCTAATCCACGCAAATTAATGTACACTAATTACATTCAAGCCATTTAAACTTAAAAAAATTAAGCGTTTAGTTTTACAAATCATTTATATTTAAAGTAAAAAATAATATAATTATAATAATAAAGTATATACCTACATATCTTTTCTAAAAAAGCTTCTTGCTTTTTATTAAAATTGAAAGACTTTTGTCTTTATTTTTTTATACAGCATTTCGGATAGCATTTCATGCACTACAAATTTACATCTTGGGAAAGATTTTCAGAGACCTTTATTACTTGTATTTTAATAGATCTTTTTATAAACACATCTTCTTCTAATTCATTTATGCAAAATTCTTCTTCTATTAATAAAAACAGAGCATATATAATCAAATTATGAGGTCATTGACCTTTATTAATTATATTTCTATAAGTCTCATTTATTATATTCCAGCTTGGAAGGAACTCCAGTCATTGTCTCTATCATATTGTTTTTCCATTTTATATTATTGCGGTACGAAGACACTCAATTCATTCTACAAAATAAATATGTTTATTTATAATCTTTGTCTCTATTTAAAGTAAAAAATCATATATTTATAATAATAATCTATATACCTACATATCTTTTCCAAAAAAGCCTCTACTTTAAATTCTTAATCGCTGTTATGAGACGCCGCCGCCCCGCTTTGTGGAGCTGCAAAATACAACTCACTTTGCCTTTTGATGTTATGTACGGTGGACAAAGAGCACTAGGCCTACTCTATACTTGCATAATCTCGTCGATTTTCAATATAATTGCAGCGGTAAATTGCTTTTTTAGAATATTATAATATCATCACGAATCGATAATTTGACTAATGACATTTTAAGGTTATGATGAAATGGATCAATGAACTCGCTGTCATTCCATTTGACATTTGAACTTTTTTAATGGAAAATTTAGCGATATTTCTATTTTGGGGCTATAAAATCCATTGAAAATCATTCTAATAATTATAATATAGCAAATAATGCAATTTAAAAGGAATTTTCTTACCGAAATCTTATGTGAATCGATTATTTTCGAGGAGCTCTTTTGTTCGACTGGTATTAGTTATTTCAGGAAACCAACAAAATTCCTCAAAAAAATTACTGTTTTCTGAATTTGAGTATCTATCTATTCTGCTTTTTCGTCAATGTCCTATATACGTCCTATCCGTTTACTCACTTTATCGGTCATTCGTTTGAAAAATTGTTTCTACTAACGGTTCCTCGTACCCCTTTATCCTACCACAAAAAAATTCAATTCTTATCTCAAAACATCACAACGAAACTCTATTGATGCCGTTTTTTATCAAATTTCTTACAACATTTAACAATTTGTCATAATTAATAAATCTTTTTTACGCGCCACTTTTGCAAAAAAGAGATGCGGCTAACGCGTTTTATTATATATTAATCAAATAGGTGCATGTGTCTATTGACAGCTTAATAGCTGACTTTAAAAAGTCAAACCAGGTTTTTCAACAATCAAATTTTTACGGCTGCTATATCTGTAAATGTCAAAAAAATAGTGCTTATTAATTTCAATTAGGTTGGTCAATATGCGTATTCGGATAGTCCCTGATCATTTTTACAAAAAACAACTGGTATTTCGATTTAAGTGTTAATGTCGGAAAAAATGCTATTCAAGTATTTACTTTGAACTCTGCTCACATCATACCTCTAACTTGAAAAAAATAATTCAGCTGATTTAAAATTGATTGTGTATATTGTACAAATAACTACATAACCTTAAGAAAGGTGGAATAAAAGTAGTATATTTTTATAATTTTAATTATATTGTAAGTAGGTTCGATTTCATTATTGTTCATAAGAAGAACCTACAAGAAGCTTATGAGAATTGCTACATCATATTATTTACACATAATAATATATTAAGTAAAAATCAGAATACTATAAGGTTACAATAAATATAATTTGAAAAAAAGCAAAAAGAACCAGCAATTCAATAATGTTATGCAAGTAGCTGCTTATTTCTTCTATGCTGGTATACATAGCTTTTTATACATAACTTACTAGTATGCTAAAGCAATTTGCAATATAAGTCGTAGATTTTATTTTAATTTTTTTATTTTCTGTTGCATTCATAGTGTGTTTGTTTGTGACTATTATTATTAAGTCCGCTATGTTTTGCATAATTTGTTCTAATTTCTTTCAGTATTCTTCTATAATTCGACAACTGACACCTAGAAAATTGAAATGTTGAAGTTTCAATACATACCTCCTGTTTTTCATCAAGATGTTTCTTCAAATTTTGTGTGTCATCACTTGTAGATTCTTTCTTACAGCTGTCTGATGTACTAGTTTAATGTGCCGGTGTTTTGACCTCTGCAAAATGTTAGTGTAGCCTTTTCCAAATACGTTTGAGATAATTTATAGACATACATTAATATTAACACTTACACTGCTACTAATCCAAACTAATTTAAAAATAATAATCTGAAAATCAAAGTATTATTAGTTTAATAATATTAGTTAAAAACTACATATTATTATTTTAAATATGTTACTTAGTCTATTTCTTATTTGGGTAATAACTCTGCTTCTCAACATTTCTTTTCTTTCCAGTCACACCTACACATTTCTTTGTCTCTTTTAAAAACTTTCTCACATTCTCTCTTATGATTTCTTCATTAAATTTGTTGTGTTCAATATATGCTAAATGTTCCAAACTTATTTTTATCGTTGTATACACGTCAACTTCTACGACATGTTTTCTGTCGCTGCATTTCTCTTCAACAAGTTCATTAAAAGCTTCAGTAAACTTGACTTTGCTTTGTGATAGTTTTTCAATCAACAGTTCTTCTTTCTTTTCTTCATTATCGACATTACTATTCTGATTCCATTCTTGAAGTTTTATTCTGACAGCAATCACTTTATCAGGACCTATACGTTTTTCAATATTTATTATTTTTTTATGATATACTTCAGGTCATCTCTGTTGAGTAAATTTATTGTTTTCAACTGATTATATTTATTAATCACTCGAGTTACAATTAATAATCTATTTGCTAAATTGAAAAATTATAACTTTTCATAGCGATTGACTTTTAGCAGTAATTTTTAGCATCAGACTACAGTCTGGTGTCTGTAGTTTTTGCACAACTTCTTCTTGTTCCCTGTTGCTTAAATGTTTAGCTCTTAATTTCCTATTATGTCCAGCATGAGTTTTCACAGAAACGGCTGATACTCCATCTAAAATTATACCAGGTGTTTAATATTAAAAAAAATTCGGAACGGCTGTGATTTTTTTGCAACAGCTCTTAAATCGACTCGTACTAAAATGAGACAAAATAACTACACAGCTCGCATTTTTCTTGAATACACAGATTAATCGAATTATTTCAATCTTCAATTTCTCGTTTTATTCGATTTAAAAAAAATTTTAATCAATTATTTATAAGTAATTAATTAAAGTAACTAACAAAGGTGCAACTAATTGCACGTTCTTATTCAAAACTGTCAACCAATACTGCCATTTGTGTACATTTGAGTACAGTGGCATACCGATGCATTTGCGCCGATGCAATTGCGCCAGTTTCTAAATGTGAAATAAATTTTTAACTCGGCGCGTGTTTGAGAGGGTAAAAACCACCTATAGATATTTTTAAACATAGTTTACTCAGTGATTTCTAGATTTATGTCGGGTTCTATTTAATAGCTCAAGCTGCCAACGTCTACATTACGGCGACAGTTGCTTTTTTGCTGTGATTGCTGTGAGATAGTGTAGATTTTAGTTATGTGCTATAAAAGAGCCGTGTTGGTGGTAATCTGATAATTGCTTTGAAAATAAAGACACATAACTTTTTTTACAATTCTGTTTCTTTTATAATAACTTATAGTTTTCTGTTATAAATAATTTTTTTTTAATTTTTTTGCATCTTATTTTAATAAAATCTATTTTTTTTATTTTAAAATTATTTATCTTAAATATGCTTACATTATTTTGTTTTTTTTAGAGACAAGTAAATAATAAATTTTATCAGTAGTCGTGGTTAGTCAAGTTAGGTCGAAAGAACAAGCAGCATAAGCGGTTTTTGGGTTATCAGCTGTGTTGTATCAATTGTTTATTGTTAATCAGTGATATTTATCTCTACACTTGAACAAATATTGTGTAAGAATTAAGTGCAAATGTAGTGTGTTAACCTTTTTGTTTTAGTACTTAGCTTGGTAACAGATTCTAGATCCTTGTAACAATGTGGTTAGTTTGGCCATGACCGCTAAGTTTGTGAGTACTGAGACAACTTGCTCTGATCTTAGAAAAAAGAACATGTAAGACTTTATAACATTATATTAATTATTCTTATGCATGCAAATAATTCTATGTCATCATTAGTATACTTGTTTTTATTAAGGAGCATACAGATTATTTTGACAAAGTTGCTGATATTGTTTATTATTAGTGTTTATGTAAAATGATTAAAGATGAAAACCTACACTATAGAAATTGTTTTGTGATTAAGCCGGTTTTTTCTACTACTACTATTATTTTTATTATTTGGTTTTTAACGCTAATTGACACAAATTGTTTTCTTCGGTTAAGATCTAGCTTCTCAAATTTCTCAAAAATTGAATAGATCTTTGAAGCCGGGTTTGGTGATGCCGCCAAGCTTGGTGCCTTTTTGCTGAAAAAGGTTGTAGGTGAGTTCTCTATTGTGACAATGAAAAGTTGCAGTGTTCTTACGTTTCAATTCCTTCAACTCTCATAGCTGGAAACACTGTTGCCAATGGATATGAAGATTGTTATATCTAGATGCAGGCTTGAGAAAGCCTCTAGGACTTTTCTTAAGTACCAAAAACCAAACATTTAGGCAGAAGAATGGAGAAGCAGAAAGTAGGCGTCGACGTCCATGAAGTCCGGTGTTTCATGGACGACGACCATATGATAGAAACAGCAAAGTCACCTTTGCAGAGGTCTCAAAAAAACTGGGATGGAAAAAGATTGTCTTGCGGAGACAAGCCCCCGGTGAGTTACTTGATAAGTATTATTGACAGGTACATTATGTGTGAATGTGTTTTATGTATGGTTAATCTAATCCGTTTAATTCGTCTGAGGCGTTTTCTTAACAACTGTCACAAAGAGAATCAGTTATAGTAGATCGTTGATGATGATGAAGTCTGTTAATCTTGTATCTATGTAGTATTTAAATTGTATTTATAATCAGAAAAAGAATATGGTGAAACAATCTGACAATAATTATTAATATTATTTTAATAAAACTATGAAATTTAATTATATTATTATAATTATCCCGGCACCTTTACCATTATTCTTATGCAAAATGCGTAGAAAAATATCCCTTCGATACTAAATGAATAAAATTATTTAATTCATTTATAGCCATGGGGACAATGTAAGTTTAATTGAATAACAAAATATTACCACCGTCGACGTTTTGCCTTTAATTTAGGCATTTTTAAGACTAAAAAAGCATTACATCATAATGATTAGGTATTTTCCTTTTGTTGTATAACTTAATTTAGTAACTTAGCTAAAATTTAAGAATAAAATTAAACCATTTGATACCAAGGTTAAGCTAAACATTAGATCAGCAATGCACGACTGTCCGAATCGATTCTTTTCATTTGGCTCAAGTAGTGGTAATTATGTATACATAAAAAAAATTAACCAATCGTCATTCAACACAGCTACACTGTGAAACACTTGTTACATGATTATTAGACAATTAAAATATTTAATTACAGTCAAATTTAAAATTTTATAACAAAACTAAAAAAGCAAGCTTTAAAATTTAAAAAAATCAAGGTAAAAATATATATAGTTTAGTACCTAAATCACTTTTAGACTGGAAATTATAAATTTCAATCTTAAATAGACCTATGTTAACAAATTATGATAAACTGTACTTAAATTTTGAATATCTGCTCTACTATTGCATGTGGTCTCATCTTTATATACAAACATCATCTCAGATTTTTCTAACCAAATATTGTTCACAATCTGAAACCTCTGTTTTTTTTTTAAATTAAATTTGGGACCCGTTCTCTTTACATGTGAAGACAGAGCTGTTTTTTTATGCAAATTGTGTAATTGGCAATCATTTTGGTGGATTTTTATTCTCTGATCCAACTTTTGAGATGTTTTGCCAAAATAAGAAGCTTCACAATTATTGCATTCTATTTTTTAAATACATTTGATTTATTTAAAGTTGCTATGAACTATCAGTTTTGTGTACAACCTGTTAATCGTTTCATAATGATAAAACGCTAATTTAAATTTTAACGGTTTAAACGGAATAACCAATTTGGTATGCTGATCATACTAAAATATGTATAATTCTTATCTTCTGTTGTTCTGGCTAATCTATGTTGTGTTTTCACTGATTATTTTATTAATGATATTTGTTATTTATTCATTCATAAATAATTTTTCATTAAGGGGATCTTCACGGTGGATAAAATGCTTGGAAACATGGGATACTTTTTTTGAGCTTAGTTTTTACCACGGATGGATAATTATTAATAAGGTGCACCGACACACTATCTTTTCTGTACATATAAATCGGCCGCGAGTGTGGTCACTGTGCGAGAGAGAGGTAGCGAGAGAGATGGACAAGGCGCTTGGCGTAAAACCTCCGATCGGCGCTTTTCTTGCTAAGACGATTGCAAATAATATGAGCTAGCCTGCAGATTTGTATGTACTATTCTGCATTTAATCATAATTTGGTGCTGGTATTTTATTTTTGACAATGTCTCGAAGATACTGTTTTGCACCCGGATGTCATAGTGGCTACAGCGGCAATATAAAAATGTTTGTAGTAGATAGAAATAAATGTTATTTGAAGTTTACGGACAAGAATGGATTATAAGTTTCCGAAAATATTCCAACGAGAAGTCGTCATATAGGGACACCATTAGTGCAGAACTATATTTCTTTATTTGATTCTTTTATTAGAATATTTCAGAAACTAACTTTAAAATAAGATTCTAATGTTTTTTTTAAATTACAGAGATTTTTTGGCACAGTTAGACAAATACGCGTGACAATGATCATCCCACAATGGGAACGTTTTTGCAGATATATAGATTATTATCCATGTACAAATTGTGGAATTGTTGATATCTCCACAATTTGGCAACTGCACAAATCAGACGGAAGATTTACAGAACACGATTTTGTCGGTTGAAAATTTTAAAACAATATTTTCTAGTAATGATCTTATTAACAAAGCTCATCATCTTCAAAAAATAAAAAAAAAAAATAAGACGATCTTCTGGAAAGTGATTTTTGGGAGGATTCTGAAGATGCCGTAGCATCTATTTACGATGTCGACTTACCTGAAACATTCGACTGCATTATTTATTATTTAACGGGTTTTATTTGCAAAAAACTGTTTAAGGAGTCAAAATGTAAATTTTGTCGTGGGCTTCTCTATAATCCCGAACCTTATATCTTGCCTCCCGAAACTGAACTAGTTGAATTAAAATCTAGAGGATGGTTAAATCATCCTAATAAAATTATCCACAATTTTTTAAGGAAATTAGAAAATGTGTTGTTCAAATATATTGCTTCTGTTAACGTTTTTGACAACACAATAGAAGAGTTTTTTTCAGTTCCCAAAAATAAATTAAATAACTTTGACTGTGAAATACATCGCGAAGAAATTATAGCAAAAGGAGTCTATTTTTATGTATGCATGAGAGTTAAGCAATATTATAGACAACAGCAAGGTAAAGTAAGAAAAGAATCTGCCATAGATAAAAAAAATCCAGATTGCACCGTTCTTAAATGCTTATTCTTTATTGTCAATTAGGATAAAGTAACAACTAAACTCTGCTATTTGTTGAAAATAGTAAAATATTTCGATACTCACTCACCATATTTTATCTAATAAATACTGCTTCTGAATTTTTTGATTTAAAAGAAGCACATGCCTGATTAAATAAATAATTTGTTTTTAAGTTGTCGAGTTGTTTTTTATATCTAGTACCTACATAAAATTATATTTTCTTTAGCGATTTATTATTGTCCCGCAGTATCGGACGGCAAACCGACCAAGCGCCTTGTCTGTCCTTGTCTAACATAGAAGACCACATTCGCGGCCGCGCGTGGGGCAGCTGTCGGAGCACCTTATTAATTATCCATCCGTGGTTTTTACGCAAATCAAATGAAATTTTAAATATAAAAGTTTTAATGTCTTCTCTATGGATTGCTTAATTTCGATTATTGAAATTGTTATCAGAAAATGATATAAAATCGTAAAAATTGATAACTCAAAAATATAAATCAACGGTGGTATTCAAAATGTAGTTTTAAAGGTAAAATTGAGATATACGTTTTTCAAAATTTTTGTAAATAAGGAATAAGGGAGTAATTGGCGGATAATAGTTGAAAATTTTAGCTGGTGAGGTGTGTCGTTTGAATGTATCTGAGTCCTCCTCCAAGAACTTTATTATCGACGTCACTAAGAGAAATCACGGATATAGTTTCAACTTATCTGTCAGGGTGTTAAGAAGCACTTGTCTCAAATTACTATACGAGGATACGATGATTGTTTTTATGTTTCAGACCTAACGCTAGGCTAGATAAAGAGAAGAGACACCGATCACCGCTTTTGTATTTGTGCTTTTCATAAAAGTAAATTATTATACATATTAATAATTGATAATATGCATATCATTAAATTGTGTATAGCGATGAAAATTTTGATTTAAATTTATAATAAATAGAATCATAAACAAAATAATAGGTGATATTTAAATAAACATTAATTGTTTAAAGAATATCAAAACAAATAAAAAATAAAATTGGCAATAAATATATTATGAAGGAAATAGCCGGGCTGGTTCCAGCTGTGGAATAAAAGCAAAGGAACGACTTAGCCTCAGAAGGTATAGTTTAGCTAAACATTTAGTACGATTACAATTTTGCCTTCTTACATACTTTGCAACCCCTATTTGCATCAAACTGGTAGCCGACAGTTCGTGTCAGCATGGACCGTAATGAAAATTTTGGCCGGACTAAATTTCACCGTCAAGTTGAAAAAACTGTAGTCGTTACGTAATTGAAGAAAAACATTTCTACCGTTAAAAATAGTATCAAAACTAATAATTCAAGTTAATAATAATACTAACAGTGATTTTGATATTTATGCAGATGATTAAATGAAAATTATTACTAATGTTTTAATACTCTACATAATTTTTATATTAATCAATAATAAATAAATCTTTGGCTAGAGAATTAAATGTAATTTTATTGTTATATGCAGTAACATGCAGGCGAAGAAAATAGAAGCAACCTGAATACAGCACTGGCAGTATCTTTAAGATTCTGCACAGGCAAAACCCTGCGCTAAACCCTCATAAAAATTAGTGAAGATTACGTAGCAATAAAATCATATTTGCACAAAATGTTTAGACAAACTATACTATATAATAAAAGCAAAAAGCAAGAAAAGTTGCTGGGGGCCAACGGATAAATTTTAGTTTGAAAAACAGCTATGAGGTAAGATGTCGAATTGCAGCGCTCCAATTTAACGAGCACGAAAATTATATATCCAAGATCTATAAAACAATGACGATGAAAGGCCTGGGAAAATACACAAAGCTGTACATTGACAAAACTAGACGGTAAAGAATTTAAAAAGAAAACAACTTTTTTCTACAAAGATTAAAACAAGAAATACATTTTCTAGTGCAGATGCTGATTATGGAGCAGTCAGCGAGTTAAGCCCTACCACTCTAGAAAGTAGAAAAGAAGAACTGTTATCTCTCATTGCTACTTCTAATATCCGGGAATTAGAAATAAAAACTAGAGGACAGTGTAGCAATCCTTTGTGGAAAATGGAGCGCATGTACAGGCTTACTGCTTCCAACTTTGGGGCAGTATGTAAATTACGAAAATCTACCGATCCGAAGAAACTTGTTAAAAGAATTGTGAATTTAAATTTTACAGGATCTGCTGCAACGCGCTGGGGTGTCGATCATGAACCTATTGCCAAAGCCAAATTTATAGAATATTATAAGATCGAAGAAGCAATTACCGAATCCGGCCTCTTTGTTGATGCGGACTTTCCACATCTAGGAGCCAGACCAGACGGATTACTTTCGGGGGGAGACATTATAGAAATGAAATGCCCGTATTCAAGTCGGCAGTTAACTCCAGAAGAAGGAGTTTTTCAAAAAAAAATAAAATGTTTAGAAGCATGTGCAGATGGAATCTACCGTCTTAAAAAAACTGATAACTATTACAACCAAGTAGTATTACATTACCAAGGTCAATTAGCGCTCAGTGGAGCTAAATTTTGCTACTTTGTTGTGTGGACGCTTTTAGGAATTATTGTCGACTAGCTGACCCGGCGAACTTCGTACCGCCTTAGCGTAAATTTGATGCACTACTTTATTTTGTATAGCTGACCTATTTACTTTATTATGTATGCGTACCTATTCAATTTAAACTGGAATCTATAATATCCTCCATATAAAAATGAATACCTATTTTCCTGGTCTCGTCATACCTGAGAAGGACTTTACTAATTTTATTAAATAAAAAACAAAATATATTTTCATAATAGAGTTTATTCCGTAGGGTTTAATAATTTCTCTTATAATTTTACAAATCGCAATTGAACAACTGGGCATTTTGAAGCAAACACGGAGCTCAATATCACGCGCGCTCTAGAAAGCAACTAATAGCCTCTATACCCTTCACTGCTTCTCTCTATTCTAATGCTTTTTGATAAACTATATTTTTAGTTTTATGTTCTAGCGCATAAATAAATAATGCTGATGGTTTTCCGACACGGGAACAGGCGACATATTATTGGCCATGTGAAAAACATGGATTTTCTAGGTTGATGCCACATGCCCTTAGCGACTGCCCTTACGATTTATTTATTGACATTGCAAATGCAAGCTGCACTGGAAACTGTAAACGTTTCATATCGTTCGGTATCATAGGGATGCGTGAGATTAAAACATCTTCGCCTTCGTACTTCCCTTTAAAAATGTTTGAAAGGGAAGTTAAATTGAATGACGTTGACATTTGTTAGCGCGGTTATGTCTGTGTTGTCATAGATCACCACAGAGTTTTTTGTTTTAAATTGAATGACGTTAACATTCGTAACGCGTTTTTTTAAAATATGCAAAATTAAATGTATATTTTTCAATCTTTCTGAGAGATTTCCTAATTTTTTTTTTTATAAGAATCTTTTCCTGATAATAACAAACAGAACAAAAAAAAATCAGCCAAATCGGTCCAGCCGTTCAGGCGTGATGCCGTGACCAAGGGAAATAGGGATTCATTTATATATATATAAAATATAGATAAAGTAAGATATTGGATAATTAACACAATTATGTTATAATATACTATTATTTATTGTTGCAGATAGCATATGACAAAGACTTTTGGAACGCAATGTTGCCAAAACTTAATGAGTTTTATTATAACGTAATGATACCAGAAATTTTACCAGAAACCTGCTATTAGTATCTCCTTGAAAAGAGTGCTAGCGGTCAGTTAGTAGAGTCCACCCAAGCAAACATGAGCTCAGAAGAAGCGTGATCTGCCCTGAGGTCGCTTTAGGTTTCGCACACCGCACCGATTGGTTAATTTGAATTTACTCCTGACTTTGCTAATTCAGTTTGCATATTTTCCGTAGCTCATGTTTACTTGAGCGAGCTGTAAAGGTGTTACTAAACTGGTTAGGTGAGAACAGGCGTCACCGAACAGTGTCGGCACTTCTTTTGAGCGTAAATAATAATATTTGATATAAATATACATTAGATTAGATTTTATTCCAAAAGATAATAATCCAAACTAAATAACGCTCGGTATATATTTTCATTTGTTTAATATGTGCGTTTTATGTGCTTTAGTTGAACATGTTTTACATGTCAAACATGTTGCAAATGTTTCTAATATCATATAAAAAAATTTAAAATTTTTTTAGTGTTTACAGTTTTATAAAGCTTTTATATTTTTGTCTTTTGCCACACAGCACTTACACGGGATATCAAGTATCGGCTTTTCTAGTATATAAACTTATCAGCAGCCGATGCTTAACTTTAAAGATCATATTCCAGTTCACGTGGACTTGAGGATATGTGTCATTCTTGTTTATCCAATCAGATGCAGTTCAAAGCGATAAATCAACATTGAACATTTTATGAACACACCCCCGAAAAATCACAGTTTCAAGTTCATTTCTAGCGTGAGGATCCCCTTAAATCTTGTCACATTTTTATACTAATATAGGTAATAATACGGTTAGAAGCTCTTTGTTTTGTAAATAAATCTATAAGTATTGTATTACTACATGTTCTAATCAGATTTAAGTCCAGAAAAGATACAGATCCGTTACCAAAAGATACAGATCATTTTCTAATGTAAATTAAATCTTTGGATGGTATGAATTAAAAATATCTGAGATTGTGTAATGCAGTGAGAAATTAGTTCGTTCATAACCAGGTTAGCAACAATAGGAGATGCCGGATTACTCATAGCGCGTCCCGATATTTGTTTATAATACTTTCCTTGAAAAGAGAAGTAGCTAGAGTTAAACAAAAGTTTAATAATTTATTGTAAAAGTTTTTGATTTTGTAATAATTTATAGTTATTTTTTTAAGTAAAAATAAGCCAATAAGGCGCTAAATCGCTTGTATAAGTAAATGATCTCGATGAGGGCCATATGGCATCTTAAGTTAAAGAGGGAGAACATGGGCTTAGCATCCCTGGAAAGGTGGAGGCCAGTCAGTATCAGTAAACTGAGCGGGGCGAGAGTGAGAACGTTGGTAAATAGGTCAGAGCGGTCGGACGGGCAGTATTATGAATATTTAAACTGTTAATTTTTTAGTGAAACAGAAAGATAGTTAGTTAACATGTTGATCTTGTTGATCATGTGTTGTTTTTTGGTATAATTGTAAATTCAGTGCTGACTCCCTGAATTCGAAGAAATAATGAGTAAAGATGTTACTATGAAATATCCACGGCAGAAACTATAGTTTAATACCTGGGGTACGCTCTATGCAGCGTTGCATTTCTAACTGTTTGGATGTACTCCCATGACGTCTGTACGCAATTACTAATTACAGATTGCTATCTTGGTTCTCTAGTTCCTCGAACAGAGGCGAAGAGGTAGCGGAGTGAGCTGGAGCATGTTAACCGCTATGTATATGTTCCTATCAGTGTATAAAAAGGTTGTTGATTTTCCTTGTGCTGGTATGACAGAGTAATGCGTAATGCCTTTAAGTTCTTCACTTATTAATATTTATTTTATACCTTTTCATATTACGCATTATTCCTGGCCAGTCTATTTGGCGTAATGTGATTGAGGCCTAGCGACACCGTCTACGTTGCTTCCGAACCAGGTACCGAAACAATAAAGACATCATTAAAAACACGATGCTAAAGAAAAGGGGTGAAGATTGAGTCAATCGAGTCCATGGAGTGGTTGTCAAAGTCCAATGAGCCTGGTGATGACTTCCACTATCAGTTCGAGGGGAAGAAAATCCTGCGAGGGAAAGAAAAGCCCTCAGTGAGTTACTTTACAGGTATTATTGACAGGTACATATGATGTGTAAATATGTTTCATGTGTCGCACAATCAATCCGTCTGACTGCTCAAGCGTTTCTCTAACAATGAATATAGAGGGGTGAGTTGAAGTAGATTGTTGATGATAATGTAGCTGGCTGATGCTATTTTGTCCACTGTTTTCAAGTTAATATTTAAGGCTAATAATCGTAGGAAATAGACATCCTGACAAATTTATTATAAAGAAAGAGTTGACTGTTATCAAATTTAATTTAATTGTTAATATTTAGCAAAACGCAAGATTAGAATAAAATTAATTAGAATAAATTTTCCAAAAATTTAAGAATTTAAATTTAATGCAAGAAATCAACATTTTTCCCTTCGCGAATGTCTAAGTCACTCATATTGTAACCAAAGCGGTGGCTATATACAAGGGATCCAAAATGAGAAAAATATGAATATGTGAGAACCGGGCTGTACACCTATTTGATAAGTGCCAAAACAGCACGAAACTATAGTCATAGAATCAGAAATGGGGTTATCACATTTTGATGATTTTCTCAATTTGAAAAACTTTAATAATATTAATTTTAGCATAAATGCAAGAAATCGACTTAGACTTATCTCACAGAAAAAACAATTTCGTTAGTTTCCGAAGATAAGAAATGTTATCGACGAGATTAAATGTGGAATTAAATAATTTTCTGAATGCGAGAAATTAACATCCTTCTCTTCGCAAATGTCTAAGTCACTCATATTGTAATTAAAGCGGTGGTTATATATACAAGGTCTAAAATTGAGAAAATTATCTATATGTGAGAACCGGACTGTACACCTATTTGATAAGTGCCAAAACAGCACGAAACTATAGTCATAGGTTTAGAGATGGGGAAGAGACTACGAGAATGGTTTTCGACTCTCAAAATATTAAAAAAAATAATACAGTCACTAAAATATATATTAACTATAAATATTACGCATGAGGCATACCAGATTATAAATCACCCGCAAATGTTAAAAAATAAAGCGCTCAATGAGAAAAACTAATTAAATAATATTAATGCACTATAACTAAGGCAAACCTTTGAGGCGGTAAAGTCAGCAAGCTGACATAAGTTTGAGTACGTGTTGGACAATTGCGACCAAAGACATTACAATGTACTGCAACAAAGTTATAATTTTGCAACAACTACAATAACAACAGACGAATGGAATATTGTCAATGGTTTGAGCGTACTATGATAAATGAGACTCTGGATGTAACTGTATTGGTATTTGAGTAGCATTTTCTCGAAGACGATTGATAGGTTTCATATTTTTTGACACAACAATAAATGGTGAACGATATGGAAATCTTTTGGAACAATTTATAAATCAACTCGATGACAGAGAATTAACTGAAGGCTGGTTTCAGCAGAATGGTACGATCCCATACCGTGCAGATGCCACAATTAAATATTTACAAAAATTTTTTAACGACCGATTAATTAGTGCTAATTTGTGGCCTTCTAGGTCACCTAATCTTACTTCGCTAAACTTTTTTTTATTTGGTCATATGAAAAATAATAGTTTTAGGAATCATCTCAACAACATTGAAGAGCTAAAAAACGCTGTAACTGAAGTTTGTAAATTATTACATCATGTTTGGCCAATGTTTTTGAAAATATGCAGAAGAGAATTAGAATCTGTCTTGAACAGAATGGAGAACATTTTGAACAATTTCTGTAAATTTTCAATAATGATCATAAAGTGATTACTTTAAACGCTTGCAAAAAGCGAAAGTTAAAGATTTTCTCATTTAAACAAGACTTAAAAATCTCAACTATGTTTTAGATGCGTTTTAAACTTAAAATCATTTTAATTATTCAACTGAATTTCTCAGGTCAACGTGGAGAAATTTGTGTGCGATTATTTTTAATTATGTTTTTGTTGTAGAAGAGGATGTTCACTTATTTGTGCTCAAATTATTTAATTCTTAATTTTGACTGAGTTATTTTTATAGATTTAGCCTCTTGGTCTTTGAATATGAACTTGGAAGTATTTTCTTTTATTAAAAAATAAAATTATTTTTCTGTTTCATTAGAATGCTCAAATGGTTTTTTTCTATAATTTTTGCTAAATGAATTAACTAGTAATTTCGAGTCTGTATGAGTGAATAAAAACAATTATTTTCAATAACCAATTTGTTTTATTTGTTTATGAGCTGATTAATAAAAATATTTTTTTTTTATTACAATTGTGCTTACTTTGTATACAACCAGTAACACTGCACTACCGGAAAATAAAATAGCTGAATCAAGCCAAGGCAATCGTTTTATGTTCCAAAGCCGCTCTTGATTCCTGTTAATATTGTACGCCCTGTACTACAAAAATAAATGTTGCCTTATGTCATTAATATGAAAAAATTAATATATTTTATTACAATTAATATTAAATACAAATGTTTAATCGTTTTAAGTTAGAAACTGTATTAAATCAATAATTTACTATCAAAGACTAATGTTATTAAATTAATGATTTGTCATTATTACCTACAAAGTCAGACAATAAGTTGAATAAACCATTATCTTTCATAACAACAGCAAATTGTTACAATACTAATAAAATACATCTAAATACACTAGCATCTACAGATAACCTGCCTTAAAAAAGAAATCAGTTAGAATCTTAAAAAAAGCCAGCTACCAAACAATAACAATGAATAAATTACCTATAGGTTCAGTCAAGAACAAGATTTCTGAATTCTCTTTCTGATTATTATAATAATACACTCAAACATTGATTTATCAATGCTTTGTACGATTAAAACTATTATTATTTTATTGTTGTTGCAGCTTAATAATTAGGTATTATAACAATTATGAGTCTACTTACAATATTATAATTACAATTATGAGTCTAAACAGAAATAGTTGTAATCGCAATAATTAGTATCAAAAACTAGTACAGATTATTTATCAACAAAAAAAATCACAATAAGGTTCCATAATGCTTAAATGCTTAGCTTATATGCAAAACCTGCATTTGAAATTCTAATAAAAGCCATTTAAAACTTTGACATCTACAGACAAAAGTTCAGTAACGATTTCAAAACAAGAAAACTCTTAATAATAACAATAAATAGATTAGATTTTAATTTAGTCATAAACAAAATTTCTTCAACGGAAGCTTGATAATGATATTAATAATACATCCGAACATCGATTATTAAAACTTAGTACAATTATTGAAACTTTTGTTATTATATTATTATAGAGCAAATCTCTAAAAAAAACTTGATTTTAAATTACTCAAGTAATTTTGTCAACACGACTAAAAACAAAATATACACAGCTTTTTCTTTAAATAAAACTCCTTTATTTCTATTGCAACTGTAATGAGGCAATTGAACATAATTATGTTTAGACCATTTGTATAAATTGTCTAAGCTGGCATTATTTAATTGATCACAAGAAATTCCAAAGACTTTGACACAAAAGTTAGCTGTGAGGAAATCGGTTGATAACTGGTGGATCGCATTGTCAGACACATCAATGATAAAAAACTTGTGATTGCTAAATTGTAAATCAACATCATGTTCTATTTTATTCCCATTTAATTGTATAGAAAAATTTTGATCTTTCAAATTCTTAAAAACATTTTTATTCAGTTTGGTAATCCTGTTGAAAGATAAACAAATTTCGGTTGAATTATTTGTAATCCAATCAAACGCTTTTTCTGGTAAAGTAGCTATGTCATTGTAGTTGAAATTTACCAATTGTATTGCAGGAAGAAATTTAAAAGCATTAGAGTTAAATGTCGTAAAATTGCAATAGGTCATTTCAATTATTTCTAGATTCTTTAGTGAATAAAATGCTTCAAATTCGACGACTTCTAAGTATCTATTATAGGACAAATCTATTTTTATTAAAAATATATTTTTAAAAGTGTGAGTTTTAATTGTGGTTATTATTGATTCGGATATTTTCAAAGTCATTCCAGTAGTATTTTGTTTAGAAAGGAATTCCGTTTCAATTTTTTCAACGGATTCTGCAACAGATATTAGCTTTGTTTGATGCTTTATATCAAATAATTTTGATTTTAAGTATTTAATTGAGTTGAGTAATAAATATATCTTTCCATTATCGCATATTGACGTTACGACTGGACTATTAAAATTGCCAAGATTTGTTTCACCGCTGTAAATTGAGTAATTTATTGTAAAATTTTGACAAAATACGCAAATAATTTGCAAAAAAAAAGAAAACAATTTTGTTTTCACACACATCATTGTTCAAAAGCAGCGGATACGTCTAAGAGCTTTTAAGCGTTTGATACAAAATCAATAATAATTAGTTCGAAAATATAGTACATTTTCAAAACTGTAGAGGTTCTTGCAAAGTAAATTTCATCATAAAACTTGTAAAACTCTCCTTAACATGCCATTTAATAATAAAATGTTTTATGGAGAAACTCTTATTCTAATATATTTTTAATTAATTTATGGATACAATTTTATTAAGTAAAAAATCACATAATATATTATATAAAAACAACAATTAAGGATTTTTAAGTAGGATGACTAGGTTACGATGATTCTCGAGATAAATAATCTACAAAAATTTGCAACTTAAGTCACTAGAGTAATGAAATAACGCAAATCGCAGCGATTTTGACTCCGTTTAAAAACCGCTATATTTAAAATTAAACAACCGCTGGATAGCATTTTCAGTCAGCAGCTATTGTATAAATAATAATATTATAAATATTGAACAGAAAGGTCGCTGAGTGGTTCTTTTGGTTGCAAAAAACAGTTAATTATTGATTCAGTAGTGATAGCGCAAGCTTGATTAAACAAACGTAACTTAATAATAATAATAATAAAATGCCTTTATTTGGACTAAATACATTTGTCCGGGCGAAGTCTAGCTAAGAGCTACTCAAACTTAACCCAAAATTTCTTATTACAATTTACAATTTAATTACAATTTCAAATTATAAATCAGAAGGTACATTTCTTATGGTAACTAATCAGTATTCTGAAAAAAAAAGATCTTTAAATTATTTTTACATTTTTTTTTATTTGGGGTAAGACTCTTTAACGGGTTTGGCAATAAATTATAGATTTTTACTGCATTGTATGTAAAACTTCTATGAAATAATGTCGTCTGAAAACGCGGTAAGTTTAATCTGAAATCCGTGCGTAAGGTAAGATCACTTCTACACTGCTTTTAGTGATTATAGAACAGCTTATGATTCCGTTCCTCATTTTTGGTTAACAAAAATTTTACAATTGTATAAATAAAATAAAAGTAAAAACTAAATTTTACCTCATAAAACAAAAAACAATAAAATCAATAACAATTTAGATGAAAGACAACTGTACAAATATCTAGGTTATAATCAAAATTTCCTAAATTTCTCATAACAAAATTTAAAATACTGTCAACAAAACGGTTTTCAAACAAGTGTCATTACTTTTAAAAACGCAATTACACAATAAAAATTTGATACAAGCAATAAATTCTCATGCTGATATAAAAGAGAAAAAAAAGAAAAAAAAAAGAGAGAAAAAAAGAAAAAAAGAGAGAGGGGAAATATGTTTATACCAAAATTATTTTTTCCTTTTAAATAAAGTTATTTTAAATCTTACCGTCTCTGCTAGAGGAACTAATAGAAATGTCTGGATGGCCAACCGCACTTTCAAACGCTAATCCTAAAACGTAAAAATGGCGTTTGAGTTTTTAATCACACATAAATTAATAGGAGTATGCAGTTTGCGCATTAACACATAATGATAATTAGCGATACTTATCTTGTTATGATGTAGAAATAATATCTAGATATTTATATTAGTCTTTTATATTAGACTTTTATTTTAGACTTTTATATTAGACTTTTGTATTAGACTTTTAAATTATACTTTTATATTAGACTGCAGTCTTTATATTATGATTTATTATTCTGAGCACTGTCTTTAATGTAATGGATCGGACGGCGGCAATCAGAAACAATTAATCTTAAGACTAATTGGCCATTATAGTATCGCAAGGGTAGCTATGGACTTCTGTCTGTTGGAAAAGCTAGCTGACGACATGTGCATGAGCACCACCGCCAATGTAGATGTAATCTAATAATGAGGCTACGATTACATCCACTAACGAAACGAAAACGTGTTCTCCGGCGTGCAATGCTTTACAAAAATATCCTTGGGTATCTATCTGACTGTTAAGGCCAACTCAAAATGCAATAATATATTTGTAAAGACTCCGCAGTAACACAAGCCTCTCACTTAGACCAGATAAGATAGACAAGTGCGTATTATTACATTAAATTTAACTAGTCTAAAGATTGTTAACTAGTCCACTCAGTGAATATTAACTACAAAGAGACACATAAGATTTCTAAGATAATATGATATCTCAAGAAAAATATTTAAAAACGAAATGCGAATATAATCTTTGATTAGCCTACCTAATTTGTTATGTCAGCTAACAGCTATCACTGTTATACCAAGTCATGTCTGATACACCTTGTATATCGACTTTCTACTGAGACACCCTGTTATAAATTATTTTGCATATGCTTAATTAAAATATAATCTTTGCTAATCTATCTTTGCTAAAGGTAATCGACTAGTGATTTAGATTGACAATGGTTCTATTTTAGGTACCAATAATTAGTAATTATATTTTTGTCACAAGAAAGTGCAATATCAACAAAATATATTATGACGATAAACCATAATTAGACCTACGTTACTGTAAGATTAATTCTTAATTCTTAAAAGTTGATTTATCGACATAATCAGATGATTCTGTTTATGAGATTAATTCAATTCTTTCATTATTTTTCTTTGGTCAAACAATAAATCAACCCTTTCAACTCATGCGGTAATTGAGAAACTCAGTAAGACAACCTTACCTTTAGATGTTGATTTGTTGGATGCAGTGCCGGATTAAGCCAGCGCGGGGCCTGTAGCAAATTCGGTCAAGAGGCCCTTCGTTTGCTATAGTTTCTCAAGTTAAAGGGTATTAAATAAAACAAAACTATTACAAATAAACTTTTCTGCATTTAATATGGGCAAATTTAGAGATAACACTTTCACTATCGACTTCTTTAAGCAAATTATACTCTATATTCATCAAAGTAAGGTGATTAAGACGTTCTTGGCCCATCGTGTTTCTTAACACGTTTTTAATACGTTTTAACGTTGAAAAAGAACGTTCGCCACTGCAGTTAGTGATCATGAGAGACAAGTAAATGCGCAAGGCAATTTCTACGTTTGGGAAACACGATTCTAAGGAATTATTTATTAAAAGTTTATAAAATTGCAGTTCCAGAGACTCTTGTTTCTTGCTATCAATAACAGTAGCCACATCTGTTTTCAGCAGTTCAGCGAACTGCACTAATTCGTCGCCTAGGCTACTTTCCAAATCATCTTCGTAAGCACTGACCATACGTGAGGCGTTTTCCAAAATCTCTTCTGTTGTAAGGGATATTAGCTGTCGAAATATTCCAAAAACACCAGTAATTCCATGATATGCTTCCATACGTTTAGTTAAAGCAGACAGTACGTTATCAATAATGACAATAAACACCTGAATTTCAAAACGTTGTCCAGGTGTTTGATTTTCAACAAAGTTGTCGAGTGTAGTAGAGCCGGTGAAATGGTCGTACTTTGTATTCCGCTTGCTTCGTCTTGAAGTCTGTTGCTGATACTCTTCACAGTCGGTCAGATCTTTGGCTTTTGCCTCAACATCTGAAAATGTAGATCGCATTGCTTGTACGTAGGCATATACTGTTTCATAAAGGGCGTATCCTGTGTTAAGGTCTTGATCAGACGCAGACGAGTGCAGCGAAGCACTAGTCGCTTGCAAGCGTTCTAGGATTCGGTTCCACATAATTGTCATTATTCCCGTTTCTAACTTATTCATCGTTGAAACTAGTCCGTTGCTTTTGCTTACAGCGCAAAGTCAGGTTAGAAAACTAAAAACAGTACTCGAAGCAATGTCAAAACAACTTTTCTCAAGAATGGCTCACATCTAAAGTCCTTTTAAAAGTTTTTTTTATGTTGTGCCAAACATAAATGTACAGCATTTTCTTATTGTTTGATAGTCGATAGAATCCTATTTTATTTGATCGGGTTGTTACGACTAGCTCGTTCGATGACAATATCAGGGGATTCCCCTGTTAGTTTTGCCGTGCTACCAACTTGCGTGTAGCGCAGTGCAAGCAGTACAACGTACAACACAACTTTTGGTGTAGCCAGCGCTCAATTGTAGAAACGTGGTAAAATTTTAAATTATTGTTGTAGATTTTGATACCAACGTTTCTCGTGGTAGGTACGTGTATTTTTTTTACGGTACGTGTATTATAAATTGATATTTTTTTACCGTCAGACAGGTATTAGACCGCGGGGCCCCCCGAGTCGCGGGGCCCGTAGCATTTGCTACTCTTGCTACGTGGCTAATCCGGCATTGGTTGGATGTGTTTAAGCGGATAGATGATCGTTGGCAATTGGCGATATAAAACACTGAGAATTAACTAATAATAACAATAATAATAATTATTATTATTATAACAGCACTAAACTCAACCCCTGTTAAATTTGGAATGCCTTTTGGCTTGTAGGGTCAAGTGTATTGAGTTGGCACATCTGGAAATGTATCTATTCTTTTAGAGGTTTTGAGGGTCAAAACACACAAAAGATGATCTAAAAATGGATTTTTCTCATGGTTTGCTTGGGTGAAAGTGACCTAAATAAGCAGGCTTTTACACTGATTATCTATAAAGTTATTCTTTTAGTGTAATAAATTTAATTAACATCATCCAAAATCTTTAATTGCACGATTTTTAATTTCTAGAGAAAACGGAGGCGGGAATATTTTGAACATATTAGTATTATTAAATAACCAAAACCCTAAGATACAAAATTACTTTTACAATTAATATAACACAGATAATAAATTATTAAAATTTTTTCTTAGCACAGATAAAATTCTTACACCATTAAATTTAAAAAGTAAAATTATTAAAAATAATTTTTATAAAAAGATTTTATAAAAAAATTAAATTAGATGAGATAGATAAAGAGTTGTCATTTTTATGGGTTAAGAATGGTCAACTTTTTCCAGAAGCTGAAAGTTTTTTTTCGATTTAGGTTAAGATAACTAACACTAAAAATTATAATTAAAAGTGTAAGTTTATAATTAAAATATATCAATTATTAGTATTGCAACCGACATAATGCGGTTGCAATAATCATTAATTAAAATTTAGCTTTTTCTGTAGATTTAACATGTAAAAAAAATCTTTTTCTTAAAAAATGTTTGTCGCAAGGTAGCTTCTAATGAATGTCGCTATGATAATATCTCGTTCATAGATTTATTATAACAAGATACAGCCATGCACTGCGATAGTCCGCCAAGACGTACCGTCTATTGCTCTCACTCTCAACTGCATTAGTATTCGATAGCGCTATCCTTTAGAGAGAATCAGTAGACGCAGAGCATGCTACGTCAACATGACACTAGAATTAGAATTAGAACTAGAATTATTTTGACGCTTCTTTTCAAATTTAAATAATTATTGTCTAGAAAAATATTTCATAATTTGAAGGTAATTTTATTTATTGAGATTTCAATTTCAACTTTTATTTTCTTGTAGCTTTCTAATAATTCTCTATTTTCTTAAAGCTTAACTTCAATTTTACAAATTCATAAGAGAGAAGTTTTTTTATTTTCATTATTGTAGTTGTCACAATGCAGTTGTGGGTTTGCAAGTTGATAAACGATGAAGCAGATAATAAAGTTTACATGGGTCTGACACAACTAAAAGCTGGTAAAATTTTAAAATTGGTAGAGTTTTTTGATAAAATAATTAAGAATCATTAGCACTGGTGACAAGAATAATTATAATTATTTACCAAGAATTTTTCATTTCAAAATAAAATGGATTTTCAACCTAATTTTCGTATTTTATTAAATTGAATAAGCAACTTATTTAATCATAGGCTTGAAATGTGGTCATCAAGCATGTTTATAGAAGCATGTTCATAGAGCGCGAGATAAAAGAAGAATGTGTTGAAATAGTGTATGAATGTAGGAATGGAATATGGGAAGCATTTGGGCGTATCACAACCATTATGAGACAATGGTTGTGATAAGTTGACGAGAATAAATTCTTATTTCTTCCAAGTTTTTTTTTTATACATTCCAAAAAGGCCTATTACCTAACATTTTCAGAAGTGGTATTTGAAATTACAGTGACAAAAAGTGCGTGATTAAACAAACAAACAAAAAAACTTTACAAGGACAAAGACCATAGTATATTGTAAACCTAGGCGGCAAACTGCTTGCAAAAGATATTCTGACGCGATCAAAAGAGTGATCATGTTAAGGATTTTGTGCTCAACACCGTGACATATGGTACTGTAAGGGCGTCATTTTTAGCAATAAGATGTCTTGATCAAGTCACTGAGAACAATAAGATGGTATTTCTAATCGCATCAAATATTATTAAATCGGATTTCTATGTAGACGATTTATTAACTGCGCTGACACAGTACAGGAAGCAATTACTATAAGCTCACAAATTACTAACATTTTAAAAACAGGTTGTTTTTCATTACGCAAATGGCTATCTAGCAATAAACACGTTTTGGAAGGAATTAATGCGACATTACAAGACCCGGAATCCATGGTAGCTAAGACACCTTTAGAGCCCGTATTTCGGGTAAGTCACAAATATCAAGCTTAGCAGATGCCGCTGGCCAGCTTTCGCAAGGCTTCGACAGTCATACCGGTCCGTGCCCGAGTGCAATCAGCTGGATTGCACTCTGACGGTACATGCTTCCAAACAATATTACCATTTAATTCGAGAATTTCTGCAGCACGACTAGCCACAAAAATTTTCATAATAGTCTCAGGTGTTTGTAACCAACTTAAGACAATGGTGGAATCCGACCAAAGATAAATCTCGTGAATTGTTAATCGCAGAAAAGTGAGCACTACGTTTACTAGCCGCGCTAATAATAATGCAACGCAAAGCTCCAATCGTGGAATTGTCAATGTTTTTAAGGAAGCCACTTTAGACTTTGAGCATAGTAAGTGAATAGAAACAATGCCTTGTTTGTCAACAGACCTCAAGTATACGCACGCCCCATATGCCTTTTTTGACGCATCGGCAAAACCATGAAGCTGAACGTGTACTGCATTGTTACAAATGCGCCGAATTAGAATCTTGGGCTTTATAACGCAATAACGCATGGAGCTAGTTTGGATTGTAGAGAGAATTGCCCGCTTTGTCATTATTTTGTCCGCGTTGCTTTTATTGCTTGTTTTAAACAATAAATTATTGCTTTGAAGCGCACAATGTAGAACAAGAGTTTTGTGAACATCTCGCGTAAAGTTTATACACTCCGGGTCTTGTAATGTCGCATTAATTCCTTCCAAAACGTGTTTATTGCTAGATAGCCATTTGCGTAATGAAAAACAACCTGTTTTTAAAATGTTAGTAATTTGTGAGCTTATAGTAATTGCTTCCTGTACTGTGTCACCGCAGTTAATAAATCGTCTACATAGAAATCCGATTTAATAATATTTGATGCGATTAGAAATACCATCTTATTGTTCTCAGTGACTTGATCAAGACATCTTATTGCTAAAAATGACGCCCTTACAGTACCATATGTCACGGTGTTGAGCACAAAATCCTTAACATGATCACTCTTTTGATCGCGTCAGAATATCTTTTGCAAGCAGTTTGCCGCCTAGGTTTACAATATACTATGGTCTTTGTCCTTGTAAAGTTTTTTTGTTTGTTTGTTTAATCACGCACTTTTTGTCACTGTAATTTCAAATACCACTTCTGAAAATGTTAGGTAATAGGCCTTTTTGGAATGTATAAAAAAAAAACTTGGAAGAAATAAGAATTTATTCTCGTCAACTTATCACAACCATTGTCTCATAATGGTTGTGATACGCCCAAATGCTTCCCATATTCCATTCCTACATTCATACACTATTTCAACACATTCTTCTTTTATCTCGCGCTCTATGAACATGCTTCTATAAACATGCTTGATGACCACATTTCAAGCCTATGATTAAATAAGTTGCTTATTTCAATTTAATAAAATACGAAAATTAGGTTGAAAATCCATTTTATTTTGAAATGAAAAATTCTTGGTAAATAATTATAATTATTCTTGTCACCAGTGCTAATGATTCTTAATTATTTTATCAAAAAACTCTACCAATTTTAAAATTTTACCAGCTTTTAGTTGTGTCAGACCCATGTAAACTTTATTATCTGCTTCATCGTTTATCAACTTGCAAACCCACAACTGCATTGTGACAACTACAATAATGAAAATAAAAAAACTTCTCTCTTATGAATTTGTAAAATTTAAGTTAAGCTTTAAGAAAATAGAGAATTATTAGAAAGCTACAAGAAAATAAAAGTTGAAATTGAAATCTCAATAAATAAAATTACCTTCAAATTATGAAATATTTTTCTAGACAATAATTATTTAAATTTGAAAAGAAGCGTCAAAATAATTCTAGTTCTAATTCTAATTCTAGTGTCATGTTGACGTAGCATGCTCTGCGTCTACTGATTCTCTCTAAAGGATAGCGCTATCGAATACTAATGCAGTTGAGAGTGAGAGCAATAGACGGTACGTCTTGGCGGACTATCGCAGTGCATGGCTGTATCTTGTTATAATAAATCTATGAACGAGATATTATCATAGCGACATTCATTAGAAGCTACCTTGCGACAAACATTTTTTAAGAAAAAGATTTTTTTTACATGTTAAATCTACAGAAAAAGCTAAATTTTAATTAATGATTATTGCAACCGCATTATGTCGGTTGCAATACTAATAATTGATATATTTTAATTATAAACTTACACTTTTAATTATAATTTTTAGTGTTAGTTATCTTAACCTAAATCGAAAAAAAACTTTCAGCTTCTAGAAAAAGTTGACCATTCTTAACCCATAAAAATGACAACTCTTTATCTATCTCATCTATTTTAATTTTTTTATAAAATCTTTTTATAAAAATTATTTTCAATAATTTTACTTTTTAAATTTAATGGTGTAAGAATTTTATCTGTGCTAAGAAAAAATTTTAATAATTTATTATCTGTGTTATATTAATTGTAAAAGTAATTTTGTATCTTAGGGTTTTGGTTATTTAATAATACTAATATGTTCAAAATATTCCCGCCTCCGTTTTCTCTAGAAATTAAAAATCGTGCAATTAAAGATTTTGGATGATGTTAATTAAATTTATTACACTAAAAGAATAACTTTATAGATAATCAGTGTAAAAGCCTGCTTATTTAGGTCACTTTCACCCAAGCAAACCATGAGAAAAATCCATTTTTAGATCATCTTTTGTGTGTTTTGACCCTCAAAACCTCTAAAAGAATAGATACATTTCCAGATGTGCCAACTCAATACACTTGACCCTACAAGCCAAAAGGCATTCCAAATTTAACAGGGGTTGAGTTTAGTGCTGTTATAATAATAATAATAATTATTATTGTTATTATTAGTTAATTCTCAGTGTTTTATATCGCCAATTGCCAAGGATCATCTATCCGCTTAAACACATCCAACAAATCAACATCTAAAGGTAAGGTTGTCTTACTGAGTTTCTCAATTACCGCATGAGTTGAAAGGGTTGATTTATTGTTTGACCAAAGAAAAATAATGAAAGAATTGAATTAATCTCATAAACAGAATCATCTGATTATGTCGATAAATCAACTTTTAAGAATTAAGAATTAATCTTACAGTAACATAGGTCTAATTATGGTTTATCGTCATAATATATTTTGTTGATATTGCACTTTCTTGTGACAAAAATATAATTACTAATTATTGGTACCTAAAATAGAACCATTGTCAATCTAAATCACTAGTCGATTACCTTTAGCAAAGATAGATTAGCAAAGATTATATTTTAATTAAGCATATGCAAAATAATTTATAACAGGGTGTCTCAGTAGAAAGTCGATATACAAGGTGTATCAGACATGACTTGGTATAACAGTGATAGCTGTTAGCTGACATAACAAATTAGGTAGGCTAATCAAAGATTATATTCGCATTTCGTTTTTAAATATTTTTCTTGAGATATCATATTATCTTAGAAATCTTATGTGTCTCTTTGTAGTTAATATTCACTGAGTGGACTAGTTAACAATCTTTAGACTAGTTAAATTTAATGTAATAATACGCACTTGTCTATCTTATCTGGTCTAAGTGAGAGGCTTGTGTTACTGCGGAGTCTTTACAAATATATTATTGCATTTTGAGTTGGCCTTAACAGTCAGATAGATACCCAAGGATATTTTTGTAAAGCATTGCACGCCGGAGAACACGTTTTCGTTTCGTTAGTGGATGTAATCGTAGCCTCATTATTAGATTACATCTACATTGGCGGTGGTGCTCATGCACATGTCGTCAGCTAGCTTTTCCAACAGACAGAAGTCCATAGCTACCCTTGCGATACTATAATGGCCAATTAGTCTTAAGATTAATTGTTTCTGATTGCCGCCGTCCGATCCATTACATTAAAGACAGTGCTCAGAATAATAAATCATAATATAAAGACTGCAGTCTAATATAAAAGTATAATTTAAAAGTCTAATACAAAAGTCTAATATAAAAGTCTAAAATAAAAGTCTAATATAAAAGACTAATATAAATATCTAGATATTATTTCTACATCATAACAAGATAAGTATCGCTAATTATCATTATGTGTTAATGCGCAAACTGCATACTCCTATTAATTTATGTATGATTAAAAACTCAAACGCCATTTTTACGTTTTAGGATTAGCGTTTGAAAGTGCGGTTGGCCATCCAGACAATTCTATTAGTTCCTCTAGCAGAGACGGTAAGATTTAAAATAACTTTATTTAAAAGGAAAAAATAATTTTGGTATAAACATATTTCCCCTCTCTCTTTTTTTCTTTTTTTCTCTCTTTTTTTTTTCTTTTTTTTCTCTTTTATTTTATATCAGCATGAGAATTTATTGCTTGTATCAAATTTTTATTGTGTAATTGCGTTTTTAAAAGTAATGACACTTGTTTGAAAACCGTTTTGTTGACAGTATTTTAAATTTTGTTATGAGAAATTTAGGAAATTTTGATTATAACCTAGATATTTGTACAGTTGTCTTTCATCTAAATTGTTATTGATTTTATTGTTTTTTGTTTTATGAGGTAAAATTTAGTTTTTACTTTTATTTTATTTATACAATTGTAAAATTTTTGTTAACCAAAAATGAGGAACGGAATCATAAGCTGTTCTATAATCACTAAAAGCAGTGTAGAAGTGATCTTACCTTACGTACGGATTTCAGATTAAACTTACCGCGTTTTCAGACGACATTATTTCATAGATGTTTTACATACAATGCAGTAAAAATCTATAATTTATTGCCAAACCCGTTAAAGAGTCTTACCCCAAATAAAAAAAAATGTAAAAATAATTTAAAGATCTTTTTTTTTTCAGAATACTGATTAGTTACCATAAGAAATGTACCTTCTGATTTATAATTTGAAATTGTAATTAAATTGTAAATTGTAATAAGAAATTTTGGGTTAAGTTTGAGTAGCTCTTAGCTAGACTTCGCCCGGACAAATGTATTTAGTCCAAATAAAGGCATTTTATTATTATTATTATTAAGTTACGTTTGTTTAATCAAGCTTGCGCTATCACTACTGAATCAATAATTAACTGTTTTTTGCAACCAAAAGAACCACTCAGCGACCTTTCTGTTCAATATTTATAATATTATTATTTATACAATAGCTGCTGACTGAAAATGCTATCCAGCGGTTGTTTAATTTTAAATATAGCGGTTTTTAAACGGAGTCAAAATCGCTGCTATTTGCGTTATTTCATTACTCTAGTGACTTAAGTTGCAAATTTTTGTAGATTATTTATCTCGAGAATCATCGTAACCTAGTCATCCTACTTAAAAATCCTTAATTGTTGTTTTTATATAATATATTATATGATTTTTTACTTAATAAAATTGTATCCATAAATTAATTAAAAATATATTAGAATAAGAGTTTCTCCATAAAACATTTTATTATTAAATGGCATGTTAAGGAGAGTTTTACAAGTTTTATGATGAAATTTACTTTGCAAGAACCTCTACAGTTTTGAAAATGTACTATATTTTCGAACTAATTATTATTGATTTTGTATCAAACGCTTAAAAGCTCTTAGACGTATCCGCTGCTTTTGAACAATGATGTGTGTGAAAACAAAATTGTTTTCTTTTTTTTTGCAAATTATTTGCGTAGTTTGTCAAAATTTTACAATAAATTACTCAATTTACAGCGGTGAAACAAATCTTGGCAATTTTAATAGTCCAGTCGTAACGTCAATATGCGATAATGGAAAGATATATTTATTACTCAACTCAATTAAATACTTAAAATCAAAATTATTTGATATAAAGCATCAAACAAAGCTAATATCTGTTGCAGAATCCGTTGAAAAAATTGAAACGGAATTCCTTTCTAAACAAAATACTACTGGAATGACTTTGAAAATATCCGAATCAATAATAACCACAATTAAAACTCACACTTTTAAAAATATATTTTTAATAAAAATAGATTTGTCTTATAATAGATACTTAGAAGTCGTCGAATTTGAAGCATTTTATTCACTAAAGAATCTAGAAATAATTGAAATGACCTATTGCAATTTTACGACATTTAACTCTAATGCTTTTAAATTTCTTCCTGCAATACAATTGGTAAATTTCAACTACAATGACATAGCTACTTTACCAGAAAAAGCGTTTGATTGGATTACAAATAATTCAACCGAAATTTGTTTATCTTTCAACAGGATTACCAAACTGAATAAAAATGTTTTTAAGAATTTGAAAGATCGAAATTTTTCTATACAATTAAATGGGAATAAAATAGAACATGATGTTGATTTACAATTTAGCAATCACAAGTTTTTTATCATTGATGTGTCTGACAATGCGATCCACCAGTTATCAACCGATTTCCTCACAGCTAACTTTTGTGTCAAAGTCTTTGGAATTTCTTGTGATCAATTAAATAATGCCAGCTTAGACAATTTATACAAATGGTCTAAACATAATTATGTTCAATTGCCTCATTACAGTTGCAATAGAAATAAAGGAGTTTTATTTAAAGAAAAAGCTGTGTATATTTTGTTTTTAGTCGTGTTGACAAAATTACTTGAGTAATTTAAAATCAAGTTTTTTTTAGAGATTTGCTCTATAATAATATAATAACAAAAGTTTCAATAATTGTACTAAGTTTTAATAATCGATGTTCGGATGTATTATTAATATCATTATCAAGCTTCCGTTGAAGAAATTTTGTTTATGACTAAATTAAAATCTAATCTATTTATTGTTATTATTAAGAGTTTTCTTGTTTTGAAATCGTTACTGAACTTTTGTCTGTAGATGTCAAAGTTTTAAATGGCTTTTATTAGAATTTCAAATGCAGGTTTTGCATATAAGCTAAGCATTTAAGCATTATGGAACCTTATTGTGATTTTTTTGTTGATAAATAATCTGTACTAGTTTTTGATACTAATTATTGCGATTACAACTATTTCTGTTTAGACTCATAATTGTAATTATAATATTGTAAGTAGACTCATAATTGTTATAATACCTAATTATTAAACTGTAACAACAATAAAATAATAATAGTTTTAATTGTACAAAGCATTGATAAATCAATGTTTGAGTGTATTATTATAATAATCAGAAAGAGAATTCAGAAATCTTGTTCTTGACTGAACCTATAGGTAATTTATTCATTGTTATTGTTTGGTAGCTGGCTTTTTTTAAGATTCTAACTGATTTCTTTTTTAAGGCAGGTTATCTGTAGATGCTAGTGTATTTAGATGTATTTTATTAGTATTGTAACAATTTGCTGTTGTTATGAAAGATAATGGTTTATTCAACTTATTGTCTGACTTTGTAGGTAATAATGACAAATCATTAATTTAATAACATTAGTCTTTGATAGTAAATTATTGATTTAATACAGTTTCTAACTTAAAACGATTAAACATTTGTATTTAATATTAATTGTAATAAAATATATTAATTTTTTCATATTAATGACATAAGGCAACATTTATTTTTGTAGTACAGGGCGTACAATATTAACAGGAATCAAGAGCGGCTTTGGAACATAAAACGATTGCCTTGGCTTGATTCAGCTATTTTATTTTCCGGTAGTGCAGTGTTACTGGTTGTATACAAAGTAAGCACAATTGTAATAAAAAAAAAATATTTTTATTAATCAGCTCATAAACAAATAAAACAAATTGGTTATTGAAAATAATTGTTTTTATTCACTCATACAGACTCGAAATTACTAGTTAATTCATTTAGCAAAAATTATAGAAAAAAACCATTTGAGCATTCTAATGAAACAGAAAAATAATTTTATTTTTTAATAAAAGAAAATACTTCCAAGTTCATATTCAAAGACCAAGAGGCTAAATCTATAAAAATAACTCAGTCAAAATTAAGAATTAAATAATTTGAGCACAAATAAGTGAACATCCTCTTCTAAAACAAAAACATAATTAAAAATAATCGCACATCAATTTCTCCACGTTGACCTGAGAGATTCAGTTGAATAATTAAAATGATTTTAAGTTTAAAACGCATCTAAAACATAGTTGAGATTTTTAAGTCTTGTTTAAATGAGAAAATCTTTAACTTTCGCTTTTTGCAAGCGTTTAAAGTAATCACTTTATGATCATTATTGAAAATTTACAGAAATTGTTCAAAATGTTCTCCATTCTGTTCAAGACAGATTCTAATTCTCTTCTGCATATTTTCAAAAACATTGGCCAAACATGATGTAATAATTTACAAACTTCAGTTACAGCGTTTTTTAGCTCTTCAATGTTGTTGAGATGATTCCTAAAACTATTATTTTTCATATGACCAAATAAAAAAAAGTTTAGCGAAGTAAGATTAGGTGACCCAGAAGGCCACAAATTAGCACTAATTAATCGGTCGTTAAAAAATTTTTGTAAATATTTAATTGTGGCATCTGCACGGTATGGGATTGTACCATTCTGCTGAAATCAGCCTTGAGTTAATTCTCTGTCATCGAGTTGATTTATAAATTGTTCCAAAAGATTTCGATATCGTTCACCATTTATTGTTGTGTCAAAAAATATGAAACCTATCAATCGTCTTCGAGAAAATGCTACTCAAATACCAATACAGTTACATCCATTATTTAATTGTGGCATCTGCACGGTATGGGATCGTACCATTCTGCTGAAACCAGCCTTCAGTTAATTCTCTGTCATCGAGTTGATTTATAAATTGTTCCAAAAGATTTCCATATCGTTCACCATTTATTGTTGTGTCAAAAAATATGAAACCTATCAATCGTCTTCGAGAAAATGCTACTCAAATACCAATACAGTTACATCCAGAGTCTCATTTATCATAGTACGCTCAAACCATTGACAATATTCCATTCGTCTGTTGTTATTGTAGTTGTTGCAAAATTATAACTTTGTTGCAGTACATTGTAATGTCTTTGGTCGCAATTGTCCGACACGTACTCAAACTTATGTCAGCTTGCTGACTTTACCGCCTCAAAGGTTTGCCTTGGTTATAGTGCATTAATATTATTTAATTAGTTTTTCTCATTGAGCGCTTTATTTTTTAACATTTGCGGGTGATTTATAATCTGGTATGCCTCATGCGTAATATTTATAGTTAATATATATTTTAGTGACTGTATTATTTTTTTTAATATTTTGAGAGTCGAAAACCATTCTCGTAGTCTCTTCCCCATCTCTAAACCTATGACTATAGTTTCGTGCTGTTTTGGCACTTATCAAATAGGTGTACAGTCCGGTTCTCACATATAGATAATTTTCTCAATTTTAGACCTTGTATATATAACCACCGCTTTAATTACAATATGAGTGACTTAGACATTTGCGAAGAGAAGGATGTTAATTTCTCGCATTCAGAAAATTATTTAATTCCACATTTAATCTCGTCGATAACATTTCTTATCTTCGGAAACTAACGAAATTGTTTTTTCTGTGAGATAAGTCTAAGTCGATTTCTTGCATTTATGCTAAAATTAATATTATTAAAGTTTTTCAAATTGAGAAAATCATCAAAATGTGATAACCCCATTTCTGATTCTATGACTATAGTTTCGTGCTGTTTTGGCACTTATCAAATAGGTGTACAGCCCGGTTCTCACATATTCATATTTTTCTCATTTTGGATCCCTTGTATATAGCCACCGCTTTGGTTACAATATGAGTGACTTAGACATTCGCGAAGGGAAAAATGTTGATTTCTTGCATTAAATTTAAATTCTTAAATTTTTGGAAAATTTATTCTAATTAATTTTATTCTAATCTTGCGTTTTGCTAAATATTAACAATTAAATTAAATTTGATAACAGTCAACTCTTTCTTTATAATAAATTTGTCAGGATGTCTATTTCCTACGATTATTAGCCTTAAATATTAACTTGAAAACAGTGGACAAAATAGCATCAGCCAGCTACATTATCATCAACAATCTACTTCAACTCACCCCTCTATATTCATTGTTAGAGAAACGCTTGAGCAGTCAGACGGATTGATTGTGCGACACATGAAACATATTTACACATCATATGTACCTGTCAATAATACCTGTAAAGTAACTCACTGAGGGCTTTTCTTTCCCTCGCAGGATTTTCTTCCCCTCGAACTGATAGTGGAAGTCATCACCAGGCTCATTGGACTTTGACAACCACTCCATGGACTCGATTGACTCAATCTTCACCCCTTTTCTTTAGCATCGTGTTTTTAATGATGTCTTTATTGTTTCGGTACCTGGTTCGGAAGCAACGTAGACGGTGTCGCTAAGCCTCAATCACATTACGCCAAATAGACTGGCCAGGAATAATGCGTAATATGAAAAGGTATAAAATAAATATTAATAAGTGAAGAACTTAAAGGCATTACGCATTACTCTGTCATACCAGCACAAGGAAAATCAACAACCTTTTTATACACTGATAGGAACATATACATAGCGGTTAACATGCTCCAGCTCACTCCGCTACCTCTTCGCCTCTGTTCGAGGAACTAGAGAACCAAGATAGCAATCTGTAATTAGTAATTGCGTACAGACGTCATGGGAGTACATCCAAACAGTTAGAAATGCAACGCTGCATAGAGCGTACCCCAGGTATTAAACTATAGTTTCTGCCGTGGATATTTCATATTAACATCTTTACTCATTATTTCTTCGAATTCAGGGAGTCTGCACTGAATTTACAATTATACCAAAAAACAACACATGATCAACAAGATCAACATGTTAACTAACTATCTTTCTGTTTCACTAAAAAATTAACAGTTTAAATATTCATAATACTGCCCGTCGGACCGCTCTGACCTATTTACCAACGTTCTCACTCTCGCCCCGCTCAGTTTACTGATACTGACTGGCCTCCACCTTTCCAGGGATGCTAAGCCCATGTTCTCCCTCTTTAACTTAAGATGCCATATGGCCCTCATCGAGATCATTTACTTATACAAGCGATTTAGCGCCTTATTGGCTTATTTTTACTTAAAAAAATAACTATAAATTATTACAAAATCAAAAACTTTTACAATAAATTATTAAACTTTTGTTTAACTCTAGCTACTTCTCTTTTCAAGGAAAGTATTATAAACAAATATCGGGACGCGCTATGAGTAATCCGGCATCTCCTATTGTTGCTAACCTGGTTATGAACGAACTAATTTCTCACTGCATTACACAATCTCAGATATTTTTAATTCATACCATCCAAAGATTTAATTTACATTAGAAAATGATCTGTATCTTTTGGTAACGGATCTGTATCTTTTCTGGACTTAAATCTGATTAGAACATGTAGTAATACAATACTTATAGATTTATTTACAAAACAAAGAGCTTCTAACCGTATTATTACCTATATTAGTATAAAAATGTGACAAGATTTAAGGGGATCCTCACGTTAGAAATGAACTTGAAACTGTGATTTTTCGGGGGTGTGTTCATAAAATGTTCAATGTTGATTTATCGCTTTGAACTGCATCTGATTGGATAAACAAGAATGACACATATCCTCAAGTCCACGTGAACTGGAATATGATCTTTAAAGTTAAGCATCGGCTGCTGATAAGTTTATATACTAGAAAAGCCGATACTTGATATCCCGTGTAAGTGCTGTGTGGCAAAAGATAAAAATATAAAAGCTTTATAAAACTGTAAACACTAAAAAAATTTTAAATTTTTTTATATGATATTAGAAACATATGCAACATGTTTGACATGTTTAAACATGTGTAAAACATGTTCAACTAAAGCACATAAAACGCACATATTAAACAAATAAAAATATATACCGAGCCATATTTAGTTTGGATTATTATCTTTTGGAATAAACTCTAATCTAATGTATATTTATATCAAATATTATTATTTACGCTCAAAAGAAGTGCCGACACTGTTCGGTGACGCCTGTTCTCACCTAACCAGTTTAGTAACACCTTTACAGCTCGCTCAAGTAAACATGAGCTACGGAAAATATGCAAACTGAATTAGCAAAGTCAGGAGTAAATTCAAATTAACCAATCGGTGCGGTGTGCGAAACCTAAAGCGACCTCAGGGCAGATCACGCTTCTTCTGAGCTCATGTTTGCTTGGGTGGACTCTACTAACTGACCGCTAGCACTCTTTTCAAGGAGATACTAATAGCAGGTTTCTGGTAAAATTTCTGGTATCATTACGTTATAATAAAACTCATTAAGTTTTGGCAACATTGCGTTCCAAAAGTCTTTGTCATATGCTATCTGCAACAATAAATAATAGTATATTATAACATTATTGTGTTAATTATCCAATATCTTACTTTATCTATATTTTATATATATATAAATGAATCCCTATTTCCCTTGGTCACGGCATCACGCCTGAACGGCTGGACCAATTTGGCTAATTTTTTTTTGTTCTGTTTGTTATTATCAGGAAAAGATTCTTATAAAAAAAAAAATTAGGAAATCTCTCAGAAAGATTGAAAAATATACATTTAATTTTGCATATTTTAAAAAAACGCGTTACGAATGTTAACGTCATTCAATTTAAAACAAAAAACTCTGTGGTGATCTATGACAACACAGACATAACCGCGCTAACAAATGTCAACGTCATTCAATTTAACTTCCCTTTCAAACATTTTTAAAGGGAAGTACGAAGGCGAAGATGTTTTAATCTCACGCATCCCTATGATACCGAACGATATGAAACGTTTACAGTTTCCAGTGCAGCTTGCATTTGCAATGTCAATAAATAAATCGTAAAGGCAGTCGCTAAGGGCATGTGGCATCAACCTAGAAACTCCATGTTTTTCACATGGCCAATTATATGTCGCCTGTTCCCGTGTCGGAAAACCATCAACATTATTTATTTATGCGCTAGAACATAAAACTAAAAATATAGTTTATCAAAAAGCATTAGAATAGAGAGAAGCAGTGAAGGGTATAGAGGCTATTAGTTGCTTTCTAGAGCGCGCGTGATATTGAGCTCCGTGTTTGCTTCAAAATGCCCAGTTGTTCAATAGCGATTTGTAAAATTATAAGAGAAATTATTAAACCCTACGGAATAAACTCTATTATGAAAATATATTTTGTTTTTTATTTAATAAAATTAGTAAAGTCCTTCTCAGGTATGACGAGACCAGGAAAATAGGTATTCATTTTTATATGGAGGATATTATAGATTCCAGTTTAAATTGAATAGGTACGCATACATAATAAAGTAAATAGGTCAGCTATACAAAATAAAGTAGTGCATCAAATTTACGCTAAGGCGGTACGAAGTTCGCCGGGTCAGCTAGTCGACAATAATTCCTAAAAGCGTCCACACAACAAAGTAGCAAAATTTAGCTCCACTGAGCGCTAATTGACCTTGGTAATGTAATACTACTTGGTTGTAATAGTTATCAGTTTTTTTAAGGCGTTAGATTCCATCTGCACATGCTTCTAAACATTTTATTTTTTTTTGAAAAACTCCTTCTTCTGGAGTTAACTGCCGACTTGAATACGGGCATTTAATTTCTATAATGTCTCCCCCCGAAAGTAATCCGTCTGGTCTGGCTCCTAGATGTGGAAAGTCCGCATCAACAAAGAGGCCGGATTCGGTAATTGCTTCTTCGATCTTATAATATTCTATAAATTTGGCTTTGGCAATAGGTTCATGATCGACACCCCAGCGCGTTGCAGCAGATCCTGTAAAATTTGAATTCACAATTCTTTTGACAAGTTTCTTCGGATTGGTAGATTTTCGTAATTTACATACTGCCCCAAAGTTGGAAGCAGTAAGCCTGTACATGCGCTCCATTTTCCACAAAGGATTGCTACACTGTCCTCTAGTTTTTATTTCTAATTCCCGGATATTAGAAGTAGCAATGAGAGATAACAGTTCTTCTTTTCTACTTTCTAGAGTGGTAGGGCTTAACTCGCTGACTGCTCCATAATCAGCATCTGCACTAGAAAATGTATTTCTTGTTTTAATCTTTGTAGAAAAAAGTTGTTTTCTTTTTAAATTCTTTACCGTCTAGTTTTGTCAATGTACAGCTTTGTGTATTTTCCCAGGCCTTTCATCGTCATTGTTTTATAGATCTTGGATATATAATTTTCGTGCTCGTTAAATTGGAGCGCTGCAATTCGACATCTTACCTCATAGCTGTTTTTCAAACTAAAATTTATCCGTTGGCCCCCAACAACTTTTCTTGCTTTTTGCTTTTATTATATAGTATAGTTTGTCTAAACATTTTGTGCAAATATGATTTTATTGCTACGTAATCTTCACTAATTTTTATGAGGGTTTAGCGCAGGGTTTTGCCTGTGCAGAATCTTAAAGATACTGCCAGTGCTGTATTCAGGTTGCTTCTATTTTCTTCGCCTGCATGTTACTGAATATAACAATAAAATTACATTTAATTCTCTAGCCAAAGATTTATTTATTATTGATTAATATAAAAATTATGTAGAGTATTAAAACATTAGTAATAATTTTCATTAAATCATCTGCATAAATATCAAAATCACTGTTACTATCATTATTAACTTGAATTATTAGTTTTGATACTATTTTTAACGGTAGAAATGTTTTTCTTCAATTACGTAACGACTACAGTTTTTTCAACTTGACGGTGAAATTTAGTCCGGCTAAAATTTTCATTACGGTCCATGCTGACACGAACTGTCGGCTACCAGTTTGATGCAAATAGAGGTTGCAAAGTATGTAAGAAGGCATAATTGTAATCGTACTAAATGTTTAGCTAAACTATACCTTCTGAGGCTAAGTCGTTCCTTTGCTTTTATTCCACAGCTGGAACCAGCCCGGCTATTTCTTTCATAATATATTTATTGCCAATTTTATTTTTTATTTGTTTTGATATTCTTTAAACGATAAATGTTTATTTAAATATCACCTATTATTTTGTTTATGATTCTATTTATTATAAATTTAAATCAAAATTTTCATCGCGATACACAATTTAATGATATGCATATTATCAATTATTAATATGTATAATAATTTACTTTTATGAAAAGCACAAATACAAAAGCGGTGATCGGTGTCTCTTCTCTTTATCTAGCCTAGCGTTAAGTTCTCTTTATCTAGCCTGACAGATAAGTTGAAACCATATCCGTGATTTCTCTTTAATGTGACGTCGATAATAAAGCTCTTAGAGGAGGAGTCAGATACATTCAAACGACACACCTCACCAGCTAAAATTTTCAACTATTATCCGCCAATTACTCCCTTATTTACAAAAATTTTGAAAAACGTATATCTTAATTTTACCTTTAAAACTACATTTTGAATACCACCGTTGATTTAGATTTTTGAGTTATCAATTTTTACGATTTTATATCACTTTCTGATAACAATTTCAATAATTGAAATTAAGCAATCTATAGAGAAGACATTAAAACTTTTATATTCAAAATTTCATTTGATTTGGGTAAAAACTAAGCTCAAAAAAAGTATCCCATGTTTCCAAGCATTTTATCCACCGTGAAGATCCCCTTAATGAAAAATTATTTATGAATGAATAAATAACAAATATCATTAATAAAATGATCAGTGAAAACACAGCATAGATTAGCCAGAACAACAGAAGATAAGAATTATACATATTTTAGTATGATCAGCATACCAAATTGGTTATTCCTTTTAAACCGTTAAAATTTAAATTAGCGTTTTATCATTATGAAACGATTAACAGCTTGTACACAAAACTGATAGTTTCATAGCAACTTTAAATAAATCAAATGTATTTAAAAAATAAAATGCAATAATTGTGAAGCTTCTTATATTGGCCAAACATCTCAAAAGTTGGATCAGAGAATAAAAACCCACCAAAATGATTGCCAATTACACAATTTGCATAAAAAAACAGCTCTGTCTTCACATGTAAAGAGAACGGGTCCCAAATTTAATTTAAAAAAAAACAGAGGTTTCAGATTGTGAGCAATATTTGGTTAGAAAAATCTGAGATGATGTTTGTATATAAAGATGAGACCACATGCAATAGTAGAGCAGATATTCAAAATTTAAGTACAGTTTATCATAATTTGTTAACATAGGTCAATTTAAGATTGAAATTTATAATTTCCAGTCTAAAAGTGATTTAGGTACTAAACTATATATATTTTTACCTTGATTTTTTTAAATTTTAAACTTTGCTTTTTTAGTTTTGTTATAAAATTTTAAATTTGACTGTAATTAAATATTTTAATTGTCTAATAATCATGTAACAAGTGTTTCACAGTGTAGCTGTGTTGAATGACGATTGGTTAATTTTTTGTATGTATACATAATTACCACTACTTGAGCCAAATGAAAAGAATCGATTCGGACAGTATATATTTGATAACCTTGGTATCAAATGGTTTAATTTTATTCTTAAATTTTAGCTAAATTACTAAATTAAGTTATACAACAAAAGGAAAATACCTAATCATTATTATGTAATGCTTTTTTAGTCTTAAAAATGCCTAAATTAAAGGCAAAACGTCGACGGTGGTAATAATTTGTTATTCAATTAAACTTACATTATCCCCATGGCTATAAATGAATTAAATAATTTTATTCATTTAGTATCGAAGGGGTATTTTTCTACGCATTTTGCATAAGAATAATGGTAAAGGTGCCGGGATAATTATAATAATATAATTAAATTTCCTAGTTTTATTAAAATAATATTAATAATTATTGTCAGATTGTTTCACCATATTCTTTTTCTGATTATGAATACAATTTAAATACTACATAGATACAAGATTAACAGACTTCATCATCATCAACGATCTACTACAACTGATTCTCTTTGTGACAGTTGTTAAGAAAACGCCTCAGACGAATTAAACGGATTAGATTAACCATACATAAAACACATCCACACATAATGTACCTGTCAATAATACTTATCAAGTAACTCACCGGGGGCTTGTCTCCACAAGACAATCTTTTTCCATCCCAGTTTTTTTGAGACCATCCTCTGCAAAGGTGGCTTTGCTGTTTCTATCATATGGTCGACGTCCATGAAACACCGGACTTCATGGACGTCGACGCCTACTATCTCTTCTCCATTCTTCTGCCTAAATGTTTTGTTTTTGGTACATAAGAAAAGTCCTAGAGGCTTTCTCAAGCCTGCATCTAGATATAACAATCTTCATATCCATTGGCAACAGTGTTTCCAGCTATGAGAGTTGAAGGAATTGAAACGTAAGAACACTGCAACTTTTCATTGTCACAATAGAGAACTCACCTACAACCTTTTTCAGCAAAAAGGCACCAATCTTGGCGGCATCACCAAACCCGGCCTCAAAGATCTATTCAATTTTTGAGAAATTTGAGAAGCTAGATCTCAACCGAAGAAAACGATTTGTGTCAATTAGCGTTAAAAACCAAATAATAAAAATAATAGTAGTAGTAGAAAAAACCGGCTTAATCACAAAACAATTTTTATAGTGTAGGTTTTCATCTTTAATCATTTTACATAAACACTAATAATAAACAATATCAGCAACTTTGTCAAAATAATCTGTATGCTCCTTAATAAAAACAAGTATACCAATGATGACATAGAATTATTTGCATGCATAAGAATAATTAATATAATGTTATAAAGTCTTACATGTTCTTTTTTCCAAGATCAGAGCAAGTTGTCTCAAAACTCACAAACTTAGCGGCCATGGCCAAACTAACCACATTGTTACAAGGATCTAGAATCTGTTACCAAGCTAAGTACTAAAACAAAAAGGTTAACACACTACATTTGCACTTAATTCTTACACAATATTTGTTCAAGTGTAGAGATAAATATCACTGATTAACAATAAACAATTGATACAACACAGCTGATAACCCAAAAACCGCTTATGCTGCTTGTTCTTTCGACCTAACTTGACTAACCACGACTACTGATAAAATTTATTATTTACTTGTCTCTAAAAAAAACAAAATAATGTAAGCATATTTAAGATAAATAATTTTAAAATAAAAAAAATAGATTTTATTAAAATAAGATGCAAAAAAATTAAAAAAAAATTATTTATAACAGAAAACTATAAGTTATTATAAAAGAAACAGAATTGTAAAAAAAGTTATGTGTCTTTATTTTCAAAGCAATTATCAGATTATCACCAACACGGCTCTTTTATAGCACATAACTAAAATCTACACTATCTCACAGCAATCACAGCAAAAAAGCAACTGTCGCCGTAATGTAGACGTTGGCAGCTTGAGCTATTAAATAGAACCCGACATAAATCTAGAAATCACTGAGTAAACTATGTTTAAAAATATCTATAGGTGGTTTTTACCCTCTCAAACACGCGCCGAGTTAAAAATTTATTTCACATTTAGAAACTGGCGCAATTGCATCGGCGCAAATGCATCGGTATGCCACTGTACTCAAATGTACACAAATGGCAGTATTGGTTGACAGTTTTGAATAAGAACGTGCAATTAGTTGCACCTTTGTTAGTTACTTTAATTAATTACTTATAAATAATTGATTAAAATTTTTTTTAAATCGAATAAAACGAGAAATTGAAGATTGAAATAATTCGATTAATCTGTGTATTCAAGAAAAATGCGAGCTGTGTAGTTATTTTGTCTCATTTTAGTACGAGTCGATTTAAGAGCTGTTGCAAAAAAATCACAGCCGTTCCGAATTTTTTTTAATATTAAACACCTGGTATAATTTTAGATGGAGTATCAGCCGTTTCTGTGAAAACTCATGCTGGACATAATAGGAAATTAAGAGCTAAACATTTAAGCAACAGGGAACAAGAAGAAGTTGTGCAAAAACTACAGACACCAGACTGTAGTCTGATGCTAAAAATTACTGCTAAAAGTCAATCGCTATGAAAAGTTATAATTTTTCAATTTAGCAAATAGATTATTAATTGTAACTCGAGTGATTAATAAATATAATCAGTTGAAAACAATAAATTTACTCAACAGAGATGACCTGAAGTATATCATAAAAAAATAATAAATATTGAAAAACGTATAGGTCCTGATAAAGTGATTGCTGTCAGAATAAAACTTCAAGAATGGAATCAGAATAGTAATGTCGATAATGAAGAAAAGAAAGAAGAACTGTTGATTGAAAAACTATCACAAAGCAAAGTCAAGTTTACTGAAGCTTTTAATGAACTTGTTGAAGAGAAATGCAGCGACAGAAAACATGTCGTAGAAGTTGACGTGTATACAACGATAAAAATAAGTTTGGAACATTTAGCATATATTGAACACAACAAATTTAATGAAGAAATCATAAGAGAGAATGTGAGAAAGTTTTTAAAAGAGACAAAGAAATGTGTAGGTGTGACTGGAAAGAAAAGAAATGTTGAGAAGCAGAGTTATTACCCAAATAAGAAATAGACTAAGTAACATATTTAAAATAATAATATGTAGTTTTTAACTAATATTATTAAACTAATAATACTTTGATTTTCAGATTATTATTTTTAAATTAGTTTGGATTAGTAGCAGTGTAAGTGTTAATATTAATGTATGTCTATAAATTATCTCAAACGTATTTGGAAAAGGCTACACTAACATTTTGCAGAGGTCAAAACACCGGCACATTAAACTAGTACATCAGACAGCTGTAAGAAAGAATCTACAAGTGATGACACACAAAATTTGAAGAAACATCTTGATGAAAAACAGGAGGTATGTATTGAAACTTCAACATTTCAATTTTCTAGGTGTCAGTTGTCGAATTATAGAAGAATACTGAAAGAAATTAGAACAAATTATGCAAAACATAGCGGACTTAATAATAATAGTCACAAACAAACACACTATGAATGCAACAGAAAATAAAAAAATTAAAATAAAATCTACGATTTATATTGCAAATTGCTTTAGCATACTAGTAAGTTATGTATAAAAAGCTATGTATACCAGCATAGAAGAAATAAGCAGCTACTTGCATAACATTATTGAATTGCTGGTTCTTTTTGCTTTTTTTCAAATTATATTTATTGTAACCTTATAGTATCCTGATTTTTACTTAATATATGTGTAAATAATATGATGTAGCAATTCTCATAAGCTTCTTGTAGGTTCTTCTTATGAACAATAATGAAATCGAACCTACTTACAATATAACTAAAATTATAAAAATATACTACTTTCATTCCACCTTTCTTAAGGTTATGTAGTTATTTGTACAATATACACAATCAATTTTAAATCAGCTGAATTATTTTTTTCAAGTTAGAGGTATGATGTGAGCAGAGTTCAAAGTAAATACTTGAATAGCTTTTTTTCCGACATTAACACTTAAATCGAAATACCAGTTGTTTTTTGTAAAAATGATCAGGGACTATCCGAATACGCATATTGACCAACCTAATTGAAATTAATAAGCACTATTTTTTTGACATTTACAGATATAGCAGCCGTAAAAATTTGATTGTTGAAAAACCTGGTTTGACTTTTTAAAGTCAGCTATTAAGCTGTCAATAGACACATGCACCTATTTGATTGATATATAATAAAACGCGTTAGCCGCATCTCTTTTTTGCAAAATAGCGTAAAAAAGATTTATTAATTATGACAAATTGTTAAATGTTGTAAGAAATTTGATAAAAAACGGCATCAATAGAGTTTCGTTGTGATGTTTTGAGATAAGAATTGAATTTTTTTGTGGTAGGATAAAGGGGTACGAGGAACCGTTAGTAGAAACAATTTTTCAAACAAATGACCGATAAAGTGAGTAAACGGATAGGACGTATATAGGACATTGACGAAAAAGCAGAATAGATAGATACTCAAATTCAGAAAACAGTAATTTTTTTGGGGAATTTTGTTGGTTTCCTGAAATAACTAATACCAGTCGAACAAAAGAGCTCCTCGAAAATAATCGACTCACACAAGATTTCGGTAAGAAAATTCCTTTTAAATTGCATTATTTGCTATATTATAATTTTTAGAATGATTTTCAATAGATTTTATAGCCCCAAAATAGAAATATCGCTAAATTTTCCATTAAAAAAGTTCAAATGTCAAATGAAATGACAGCGAGTTCATTGATCCATTTTATCATAACTTTAAAATGTCATTAGTCAAATTATCGATTCGTGATGATATTATAATATTCTAAAAAAGCAATTTACCGCTGCAATTATATTGAAAATCGACGAAATCATGCAAGATTAGAGTAGACCCAGTGCTCTTTGTCCACCGTACATAACATCAAAAGGCAAAGTGAGTTGTATTTTGCAGCTCCACAAAGCGAGGCGGCGGCGTCTCATAACAGCGATTAAGAATCTAAAGTAGAGGCTTTTTTGGAAAAGATATGTAGGTATATAGATTATTATTATAAATATATGATTTTTTACTTTAAATAGAAACAAAGATTATAAATAAACATATCGCACCCCGGCGAGAACAGTGACACAACTCAAAAACACATGCAGTAGTTCAAAAATCGCAAAAAGCAGGAAACTTAAACTCATATTGAGATTGTCTAAGTTGCTTTTACGTTACAGATAACTATCTTTGTCAGTAAATTCAATTTTATTCTGAAGAATTAATATCGCAACAAGCGAGATATTATAATGTATTTTTTACTGACATAAAGCTGAAAATTTAAATTTTTGAGTTGTGTCACTGTTCTCGCCGGGGTGCGATATTTATTTTGTAGAATGAATTGAGTGTCTTCGTACCGCAATAATATAAAATGGAAAAACAATATGATAGAGACAATGACTGGAGTTCCCTTCAAGCTGGAATATAATAAATGAGACTTATAGAAATATAATTAATATAGGTCAATGACCTCATAATTTGATTATATATGCTCCATGTTTTTATTAATAGAAGAAGAATTTTGCATAATTGAATTAGAAGAAGATGTGTTTATAAAAAGATCTATTAAAATACAAGTAATAAAGGTCTCTGAAAATCTTTCCCAAGATGTAAATTTGTAGTGCATGAAATGCTATCCGAAATGCTGTATAAAAAAATAAAGACAAAAGTTTTTCAATTTTAATAAAAAGCAACAAGCTTTTTTAGAAAAGATATGTAGGTATATACTTTATTATTATAATTATATTATTTTTTACTTTAAATATAAATGATTTGTAAAACTAAACGCTTAATTTTTTTAAGTTTAAATGGCTTGAATGTGATTAGTGTACATTAATTTGCGTGGATTAGACAATATTTTTTATCAAAATAACAATGAGATATAATTTAAATAATATTTTGTTTTAGGGTTTTGAACATAGATTAGAATTTATTGATTGGAAGTTAAGTCTTAAATGCTTGAAAAACGACGCAGCAAAAAATCGCAGCAAGAAGACCATGAAAACCCTTTTTTATAGATCTACGAATTATTATTAGAAATGATTCAGTTTTAATTGAATGTTTAATACCATCCGTTTGACATTTTGTTTTTGAAAGTGGTTCGAATAAGAACAATGTGCATTTTTTATATTTAATTTGCAGTTGAATGAAATTATTATTATATGCTGTCTCAGATGCATTAGATTTACAGTAAATGGTTATCTAGACTGTTTATATACAAGGTACATTGTAATTATTTTTGTTGATTATACAATGTAATTATTTTGAGACAATGCTATAAATCTGGATCTTAATAGTAATAAAATAAATGGAATCAAAGAGGACTGTTGGAGATAGTTGGCAATTCCTATATTTCATTCTAAAATGGTAAAAAACTTTATTTAGTAATAATTTTGATTTTTGATTGCTATGAAAAATTTTAAATTTACCACTTTAATATTTTTGACATGACATCGTTGCTGTTAGCAACAAAAAAATATATAATAATAAATTAATTATTTTTCGAATTTTTATAAAGTATTTACATATTTTACAAAATTAATTGTAAAAGTGTTGTTTTTTTGCAAAATTTAAGTGAAATGCTTAAAATAAAGTAGGTTTAATAATTATTTAATCTCATTGTCTATATATAATTTTTTTTTTAGATAAGATTTGATAAAAATTTTTGAGGAGACACCTAATTTTTTTGGCCTGTTTCACATTTTTTCCTTTATTATAATATGGGACTATAATACGAATGGCTAGAAGAGCTTTTTTGATTATATTATATAAGATATAAAACTGTAGTTGTAGTAAAATTTATAATTGTTTATATGAAAAGTGAGGTTAAGTTGTGTTTGAGACCCATTGATGAAAAATGATTGATATAAATGAATTAAAATAAAATGGAAAATTATATTCGAAAAACATCTATACAGACTATATATTTTTCTCTCAATCGTACGTACTTATTTTAATATTTTTAAATAAACAATTAAAAATCTTAAAAAAAATACGATGTCAATTGTCAATTATTATTGTCGACATAATCAATTAAAAAATACAAAGTGATCACTTAATATCATTAATTTATATTTTATAAATAACATGAAATATGAAACGTTTTTCTGTCAATTTTAATGTAGAATTTTATATAGAGTGGTTGTTTTTTTGAATTTGATATATAATATATAACTAAAATATAAATAACTTTTATTGATTTTTTGTTTAGATCATTATAATATGGTAATATAATACGAATGGCTAGAAGAGCCTTTTTGATTATATTATATAGAATATAGAACTGTGGTTGTAGGAAAATTTATAATTGTGTATACGAAAAGTGAGGTTAAGTTGTGTTTGAGACCAATCGATGAAAGAATATTAATATATATGAATTAAAATAAGATGGAAGTGGAGAATTATATTCAAATAGTATCTATACACAATATATATTTTTTTATATATATGACGATGGCCTCTGATTAATACATACAATCAGTACAAGCCGAAACATATGTAGTTTAAATTCAACCTTAAGTTGAAATAAAGCATCTATGGGAAGATATTGTGTTTTTTTTTTTAATTTACAATTAATATATTTTTTTCTCAATCGTACGTACTTATTTTTATATTTTTAAATAAACAATTAAATATTTAAAAAAAAATACGATGTCAATTGTCAATTATTATTGTTGACACAATCAATTAAAAAATACAAAGTGACCACTTAATATATATTTTATAACTAACATGAAATATGAAACGTTTTTTCGTCAATTTTAATGTACAAATTTCTATAGAGTGGTTGTTTTTTTGAATTTGAAATATAATATATAACTAAAATATAAATAATTCTTATAGATTTTTTTTTTAGATTATGTATGATTGTAATTGAATGATTACATATTTTGGGAAAATTAAATAGAAAATAGAAAAAAGTAAATGTGAAAATAAAAAAAATTAAGAAAATTAGAAAAATGAAACAAATAGAATTAAAAAGAAAGAAAGAATAAAGTATTATAATTAATAATATGTAATATAAACTTTTTTTTTAATAAAAATAAAATATGGTTGTTTTATGGTTGCCGAAGGCAACCTTAATGTAAGAGAGTAAGGTAAGAAAAAGGGAGACCAAATAAAAAAATATAATAATAGAAAAAAAAAATATATAAAATAACAATTTTAATTTTGAAAAAAAATAATAAAAAACTTGCTTTAGAAGAAAATAAGAAAAAATTCATATAAATTATTATAACATATTATAGTTTTTATTCTAATTTTGATAACAATTATTATTAAAGTAATAAAATTAATATGAAAATAAAAAAAATTAAGACGAAGAAAAAAAGTACAAATGAAAGAAAGAAAAAAATTGGAAAGTGAAAAAAAATAAAAATTAAGTATATTAAATAAAATGTAATGCAAAATTTTTTAACAAAAAAAAAATTGTTGTTTTATTGTTGCCGCAGGCAACCTTTTACAAATAAGAGAGTATGGTAAGAACAAGAAGGAATAAAAAAAAATATATATATATATAATGATTGAAAAAAATAATATAAAATAATGATAGATAGTAATACTATTTTTAAATATTAAAGTAATATTAATATGAAAACGTTATGTCAAAATCTGATCTCAAATGTTATAACGAGAATTTTTATAACAGAAAATGACTGTCCGCCACCTAAATAATGAGAAAAAAATAAAAAATTTATAATAATAATGAATAGTAAAAGTATTTTCAAAAATAAATAATAATAGATTTATATATGTTGCCGCAGGCAACATTCAATACGAGTGAGTAGAACAAATACAAAAAAAAAAAAGTAAAAAAAATTTTAGTAAATGGTAATATGCTTGCTTTATTATAAAAAAAAGATGAGAAAGATAAAAGAAAAAGAAATAAGCATAATTAATAAAATCTAATTAAAGTTTTTTAAATAAATAATAATAAATTTCAAGATAAATAATAATGGGCTAGGTTTATATAAATGTTGTCGAAGGCAAACGTTGATATGAGAAAGTAGAATAAGTACAAAAAGAAATAAATAAAAATTTATTACAATAAAAAAATAAATAAACAATAATCTAATAAAAAAAAAAAATGCGTTTATTTTACGGTTGCCGAAGGCAACCCCTCTAGGTTCATACACGTTGCCGTAGGCAACCCTCTACTCAAGAGAGTAGGTAAGCACCCGGAGGGTGCAAAACCATACTCTCGTAATGTTAATAATTTTTGATATTAATAGACTTGTTTAACGTTTTTCGTCGATTTTTTTCAACTTTTTTGAAAAATATTTTTGAAATGTCAATTTAACAACGGCCAGAGCTTTAATTAGTTTAATAAGGGATTTAACAATGCTTTAAATCTTAACAATGGTTTGTGAAACCGATTTTTGTTTTAGCAACGGATTTAACAATGTGTTAGCTTAACTTGTGTTAAATTTGACATTGACATTAGAAACAACGTCTTATGCAACATCGTGTTAAAATTTAACAACGCTTTGTGAAAGCGGCCATTAGTCTTTATCAATGGATCACGCACTGATCACGTTCTACGCATTATTTACTACCACTCCTCCTTGAAAATGAATACAGTATAGCATTAAATTTTAATTCTTAAATTTTTTTGAAAATTATTATGCTTGCTTTATTATAAAAAAAAGATGAGAAAGATAAAAGAAAAAGAAATAAGCATAATTAATAAAATCTAATTAAAATTTTTTAAATAAATAATAATAAATTTCAAGATAAATAATAATGGGCTAGGTTTATATAAATGTTGTCGAAGGCAAACGTTGATATGAGAAAGTAGAATAAGTACAAAAAGAAATAAATAAAAATATATTACAAGAAAAAAATAAATAAACAATAATCTAATAAAAAAAAAAGTGCGTTTATTTTACGGTTGCCGAAGGCAACCCCTCTAGGTTCATACACGTTGCCGTAGGCAACCCTCTACTCAAGAGAGTAGGTAAGCACCCGGAGGGTGCGAAACCATACTCTCGTTATTCTAATAAGGTCTGTAATTAATATTCATTTATATTTTTGGTGCTGTATAGAGCAATTACAGTTGTTTTCTTTTGAGTAATTTAATTTCAGCAATAATTTTGACAATCCGCACCTTCTAGAATTTCTTTGACTAGGTCTCTGTGAGTTATCCCGTAGCCTGCCTGGAACAAACAATCTGTCGCTTCCTATCACGCTGACTCAAGCTATTTAATAGGGGGTCAAAGTTAGTATGATATTTTCTCAAGCTTAAGGTTTAACAGTTATACCGCCGTGACTCGGTCGCCATCAAATTTTTTTTAGTTTTCCGGCAGGGTGTACCGGATGACATAGTCATCACTCGGACACTGTATATGCCATTACCCCCTTTCACCTTTTTTGACGTATTATCTGTCAACAATTAATTGAGAGATTTGTTGTCAAGTTATTGAATATGCTGTTAAAAACTAAAACTAATTGTGAAATTAAAAGGATTTAACGTTTATCGAGTAATTAGCAATTTGCAAATGTTTTTAGAAATTTGCTGCATTACATTTGAAAACGACTGAAATTATCAAACGGCTAAGGCAAATTTTCTTTGTAGGTTGGCATGGCTTGTTAAAAGTCAAAATATTTTTTTTAATTTTACAGTACTTTACGCACAAACGTTATGGCGTCAAGTGTTATAATTTAATAAGTGCAGAATATGCGTTTGCATTTAAGTTCTGTACAATACTTCTCCTAAGATCATAAAAAAAACAATTTTATCAAGCAAATATATTTATTCAATTTTGTTACAATAATTACTGCATTTCTATAAAACACACAAAAGATTATATCTATACTAACTATACTAAAACCATTTATTATATAAACACCACTCATTAACATCTGATAAGCATTTGTGATCAATATCATTTTTCACGTTTGTGCGCTTCAAAGACGAATTGGATAATCGGCATGAATATTGAATATGCATCAAGAAGGGTGGCATATACTAGCTGTTGGCACAAATGTTTCAGGTAGTCGCAGCTAATAATTGTCCCTTTCTCATTGACAATGAGTCATATTTTTAAGGTTAGGTTCTCACGTGATTGAACCAATCAACAATTATGATTATTTAAATTTAAATACAATTAACTTATTTTTAGCTTAAAGTAGCTTCTATAAACCCACTTTAAACAGAAACTGGTTTACAAAGTGTTAATTAAACTAAATATTTAAGTTTAAAATCAAAATGTTTGATTGGTTGTTTTGCAAATGCAACCAATCACATAACAAATAAGCTTTAATTTTAATTCGGTGTTTTGTGTTTTGCAAATTGATCTTAACTAATTATTTTCAATCATAGTACTAGAATTGAAAATTTGTCAATTATTTAAAATTGTAGAAAGTATAGGTACCGCAGTGACCAAGTGGAAAAAAGTAATCTAAAATAAATTGTTGACGTGACAACGTTTTAGAAATAATTATATAACGGGCAACGCGCAAAAAAAAATATGATTTATAGTCACGTTGCGCCTGACTCAAACGTGCAAGCGGAAGCGCAGAACAAGGGATAGAGAGACACGATTGGCTGCGAGTATGCAAAACATGTGGCTGTACTAAGCCAAGCACTTTTTTTAAATATACTTAAGTCAGTATGTGCCACCGTTCTTGATGGATATTGATGCCAATGTACCAGTTCTTTTTTGCGACAATACAAACATGAACAATAGCGACAACCATCAATTTAACTTTATTCTGTAATTACTTTGTATAATTACAAAAAAATATATATAACTAACGTGTGCTGTACGTACTGTAATTGTTAATTAACTTTATCTTTGTATTATGAAGAATAATAATAATTTAGTGACAATAATTCAATTCAATTCATGAAAGTATGCAGGTTTTTATAAATGTTTTCGTATGACGTTATTTCTCGAAAGTATCGTCCGTAAACCGATTTTGCAGACAACGATTTTCTCGTCGGTTTCAACAGCCAAATAACTATTTTAAATTAGCCAAAGGTTATAAATTTAATATAGGTACTGTAACTATATTAATTGTATCAAATGTTTTATAAAAATTAGTGTAAACCTATTGAGCATCTCGTTTATTTGAAAAAAATTATAATATAGTCAGAAAAATTAATCGAATTTGTTAATCGGCTACATTTAAAATTTTAATTAAATAAAACGCAATTACCTGTGTTCTTGTCAAATTTGTTTGATTTAAAAAATAACAATAATAATAGATATAAGATTTGTCATTCTGGTTCAAAATTGTTTAAATAAATGTAACTCCTTCTGTACATGTATTATTCATCCATCTCTTGGTTTCTGAATGAGACCGCAGGTGTATATTTGCACAAGTTTGGACTAAAATAATAATTTCAGCTTTTATAACTGCAATCCAAGTAACTAAAGTGTTTACCCAAACAATTGTGTAAGCGCTAACCATAGTTTTAGCAAAACGAAAATGTTGAAAACAATTATTTCTGTTTTTTGTTTCAACAAAAAACTTTTATTTGACATGCAACTGAAATAGTTTAAACGAACATGTTTTTCATTTGACCATTCATATAACTTATCTAAGCTGACATTGTTCAAATATCTGCAAGAAATGCCAAAATTTGTAACAGAAAAATTTGCTTTAAAAAAGCTTGACGATAGTTTAGTAATGTTGTTTTCAGATAAATCAATCTCAAAAAATTTGTGATTGGTAAGAGCTGATACCGAAACGTTTGTTAATTTATTACTATTTAATATCATAGTAAGATTTTGATCTTTTAAATCTTGAAAAACATTTTGGTGCAGTTTGAGGATGTTGTTATAAGATAGCCAAACCACTGTTGAGTTTTTAAGAATCCAATCAAACGCTTTTTCTGGCAATGTTACAATGTAATTAAATTGCAGAATTAATTTTTGTAAGTTTGATAGAAGCTTGAAAGCCTTTGAGTTGAATGTTACTATATGACAGAAAGAGACATCCAGAGTTTTTAAATTTTCCAATAAATAAAATGCTTCAAACTCGATAATTTCTAACTCCTTATTATGAGACAAATTTATTTCTTCTAAAAATAATTTGCTAAATGTATGAGTTTTTATTTTTTGTATTTTTGTTCTTGCTATTTTTAAAGTACTTCCAAAAGTATTTTGATTTAAGAGAAATTCCCTTTCAATTTCTTCAACATCACATTCGACAATGGATAATGATTTTATTCTATGTTTTAAATCAAATAATTCTGATTTTAAATATTTAAATGATTGGTATGACAAACATAGTATTATGTCACCTTCATTAACAGATGATACGACTGAGCTTTGAAAAGTATGACATTTTTCAAGATGACTGCATATTACATAATGTATTGTGATATTTTGTAAAACAACACAGTTAATTTGCAAAATGAGATAAAAAATGTTTTTTAAATACATCTTTGCTCAAGATGAACGTATAATGATGAACAATTTGATAAAAAAATCAATATTATTTAATGGACTTCTAAGGATGATAGATTATTTTTAGAAAGTATTAAAGTAAAAGCTATCAAAAAAGTTAAAAAGCTTTATATAAGCTTTTAGTAATAAATAAATTGCTCGTTTGGTGTTTTATTAAAAAAGAAATAGAGTAATCGGCATTATAGCCTATGGAGCTATAATAGAATGGAGTCAGGATTCCCCACTACAATCTGCGTTTGTTGTGATGCAAAATTACGGGAAGCGGGGTGCTTCAGCGGTTTGTGAGGACCGACACTTAGAATGGAAAAGCAGTAGCGGCGCAGATGTTCAGAGAAAAGCCAAATATATTTAAAACTACATGTATACAATGAATCTGTAATTTGTATAAAATGGATGACTGTCACAAGTTCTAGAATTAGTCCTTTATTGCTTACGATGCTTTAAGTTATAAATAAACTAATACGTTTTTAAGCGGTTGTGTATAAATTAACAATATTGCTATAAATATTTATTGATGCAATTGATACATGTAATAATGAAAGCCACCTATTAGCCTTATAGACTTTATCAGAAAAAAATTCATAAAGCTGTGACAAAATATAAACTTCTACGCCCCTGTTGATGTAAATACATCGATGATCGGTCTTGAGCAGTCACATATTTCTATTTGGACACTTTTTAAATACACTCACCACATTCCAATCTTAAGGTTTTTATTAACACCGCTATTATAATTTGCTAGAAAATCTTGTTGAGTTCATTTACAAAACACTAGTTTTCCCGCAATTAAAAATGATAGGAGTAGACCCCCACAAACCAAATAGTAGACAAAACTTGAATCCGACGTTGTCCGCCGTTGCAATTTTTTTCAATAACAACAAACTTTTATACTGCACCACGTATGATACTAATTGACCACGTAGCCACGTACCTTGTAAACAAAGAGCGTGTATACTCCGCACTTAAAATGATACATATCTATCGATATATAGACGCCGCCGAACTCACAAAAATTTATAAAAATAAGACTAATGCTGTGAATAAAGATAAAGAGTTTCTTTTCAGCTCTTTAGTCGGTTTTCTAGAAAATACTCACAAAACAATTAATACTTAAAAAAAAATCTTAAACCAAGTAAATTTAAGCAAACAATAATTCAGGTTTAGTCTTCTTTTGTTGAAGACTACTTGGTGGTCGAAAGAGCTCTTGAGATCTAATAAACAAACTATTTGGCAAAAGGTTAAAATTGTGTGATTATTTTATTGTGCCAAAGATTCTAAACCAGTCATTTAATAATTTATGCATGTCTACAAAAAATTATATCTTAGAATTCCAACTTTTTGAAAAACTTCTTTTCTACTGTTTCATTAACCGAAATTTAAATAGATAATTTTGAATGCTTAAGGTTGGTTGAACTTGATGTTGGTGAATTATCTATCAGCAATTATATTAGTTTAAAATTGTAGTAGTTCAATACCTTATATAAAACTATTAGCTTTCAAAGTAGATAATACTGGTTTATGACTGTATTATTTGATACCAAATTAAAGCATTCCAAACCAGACGACAATTGGGCACACAGACGAATAAAAACTATAGCTTGTTCAAAAAGCTGTAAGGTTAAACATGACCACCAAAAACTACCTGAAAAGTTAATAGTTCAATATATGGTATTAACCTGCTTTTAATGGTTCTTTTACATATAATTGAATTTTTGCGCTATTTATTGAAAAGTGACATTTATTTTGACAAGTGGAAATTTAGTCTAACAGTTATGTTTTTGTCATAACCTCAATTCTAAATGTAGTGTGAGCTTGTTTGCAGTACTTTGGGAAACAATAAACAGATATTTCAAGTACGAATATATTCTACATGTTTTCAATAAAATACAAACAGATTTTGACAGAGTCTAAAAAAGAAATAATGAGTACATAATCAGCAATAGCATAACAAATTTTACACACAGAAAAATCACAATATTTGAGAGACTAAATTCACTCAAGACAGTATTACTTGAATTGGTACATAATAAATAAATGAAATACATCAGCATACACATAAATAAATAAGAACAAGATAATCAACACAGGAAATCAAGTGAAACAAACAAAAACATAAAACAACATAAATACACAAACATAAAAAATAAACAATTATAAAAAAATGAGAACTGAATGGTATTGTGATTGTCAGATTTTTACTGCAACTAAATGACTGGCAATGGTTTTCAAATAACAAATTACTAGCTGAGACATTTTTGCGAGCACTCAGAGGCAGAGAATCTCTTTATTAGTAGTACTTTTAAGTCGTTCTGGCTCAGCACAAAGTCTGTGAACTCTCCTATACATGATCAGCTAAATATGTACAAATCAAATCCCTGTGTCACTCTGGTGAGGTCGAAAAAACACAAGACACATCACGTGATGCAAAAACTAGGTTAATAATAACGAGATGTAGTAGGAGGTCTCTAAGAGAAAGCAAGTGGTGCTCACCGCCTAATCAGTAATGCTCGATGCTCAAAAATCCCTGCGCCACCTACTTGACAAAAGGACTCAAGAATGGATCAGTGTCAAGTCCGCTAGTATCCTAATTACCTAATGCCCTACTGTTTAATTATCTAATCGATCAATTAGATTCCAACTAATAATCTATTACCCAATGAACAGTTGGTTGGTCAACGAGATATTGTCAGCTGAACTCTTCTTCAACTGATCTCTCCCTAGATAGACTAAAATCCTAGTGCGGACACAAGAATTTCTTCAGGTAATTCTGGATAAGAATAACCGAAGAGTCTATTCAAATCGAAGAACGGTCTGAACCCCTATTCGCGCCTACGACAATCCTAGTCAGATAGCTCTTTCCGGATTCCCAAAAGCTGAATAACTGTGCCTACTTGTGCTTAGGCACAGCTTAAAATACCCTACTTGTTCGGAGATAAAAGACAGCCTATTTAAATTAGCTACGAACGTTTTGCATTTCCTCCCTAACAACAGCCAGAGCTGTCAGTACGGTTAGGATATGTTATAGCCCGCAACTCAAAAATATAAATTATTGTGTGCATTTTCTCATACTAACCAAAACAAGCAGGGGGGCGGAAAAAAAGGGAAATAGAAAGCCTACCTCTTACCTCCTACCTCCGCCTCTCTACGACCTTACATTAAAAAAAATTAATTGAAAAACACAAAAATGGGACATATTGGTACCATACGACTACTACATGGGCGGAAATTTACTGATATGGTTTCACAATATAGAGATAGACAGACATTTTTTTATAATTGATTTATTGGCAAGTTATAACATAATTTGTCGAGAACATAATCAGATGAAATGAGTTCTAACACGTGGAATGGTTCACATTTTCTCTAAACAACTCCAGATGCACAACAATAACGGTTGTCAAGAATAATAATTAAATAACACCGATAACATTTCGCGAAAATCAGATAGATTTTTTTGAGGCCCCATAATCAAACAATAAACAACACCAACACTGCGGTCTTGCTTCACGCTCTGGTTGGATTTTGGCGGTCATTCTCTTTTGGTTCGGAATATTTGAGTACCGGTCATTGCAGTCATTATCAAAGCCCGTTTTTTGAGCTTCCATATAATTAAAGCCCTAGATTAATAAGTTGTTTGCAGATACCATGCCGTTATAACCACAACGAAGTTTGGGTTATTTCGCGAACGCATCCGACATTGAATTTTTACACAACGCGACTTACACAGAATACATAAATAACAATTTCTCTAAACAAATAAAATGTACAATTAGAGTCAACTTACAATTAATAATGGCGTACACCTCAAGACATCATTTCTCGGTCGGCACGTCTATCTTTTTTCACGTTCCAACACTCAAGAAGCTCGTCTTGCTACCCTTTACTTCTCCTACCCGTTTTTGAATTGCAATGTAACCAAAGCAGCCAACAAAACCACTAGCTTTTACAGAACTAACATTTTATAATTTAAATACTTGAGCACCATTGACATAAATGAAACTTCTAACAGTAATGGACTTTTTGACAAAAACGTAGGCTAGCTACATTTTGTAAACCAAGGATTTTCAATAAAAAATCTATGTTTTTTTATCTATAAGAAAATGTTTAAATTAGGTGGCGCCATCAACAACTTAGGGTTTTGTTTAGCGCGTCAAAATTATTTTAATTTGAATTTGAAACGGGTTTTTTGCAAGCTTGTATAAATTTTATTAATTCTTGTTAAGTTTGTCGCACTTATAGTATAAGACAATTAAAAATATTGTGAAAGAAGAAAGAGAGAGAGAGGGGAAATATGTTTATCCCAAAATTATTTTTTTTTTTTAAATAAAGTTATTTTAAATCTTACCGTCTCTGCTAGAGAAACTAATAGAAATGTCTGGATGGCCAACCGCACTTTCAAACGCTAATCCTAAAACGTAAAAATGGCGTTTGAGTTTTCAACCACACATAAATCAATAGGCGTAGGCAGTTTGCGTACTAACACATAATGATAATTAGCGGTACTTATCTTGTTATGATACAGAAATAATATCTAGATAGTTATATTAGTCTTTTATATTATAATTTATATTAGACTTTAATATTAGATTTTCATATTAGACTTTTATATTAGATTTTTATATCAGATTTTTATATTAGACTGCAGTCATTATATTATAATTTACTATTTGAGCACTGTCTTTAAGGTAATGGATCGGACGGCGGCAATCAGAAACAATTAATCCTAAGACTAATTGGCCATTATAGTACCGCAAGGGTAGCTATGGACTTCTGTCCGTTGGAAAAGCTAGCTATCGAAATGTGCATAAACACCACCGCCAATGTAGATGTAATCTAATAATGAGGCTACGATTACATCCACTAACGAAACGAAAACGTGTTCTCGGGCGTGCAATGCTTTACAAAAATATCCTTGGGTATCTATCTATCTGACTGTTAAGGTCAACTCAAAATGCAATGATATATTTGTAAAGACTTCGCAGTAACACAAGCCTCTGACTTAGACCAGGTAGGATAGACAAGTGCGTATTATTACATTCAATTTAACTAGTCTGAAGTTTACTAACTAGTCCACTCAGTGAATATTAACTACAAAGATACACATAAGATTTCTAAGATAATATGATATCTCAGGTAATATATTTAATAACGAAATGCGAATATGATCTTTGATTAGTGTACCTAGTTTCTTATGTCAGCTAACAGCTATCACTGTGACACCAAGCCACGTATGATACACCTTGTATATCGACTTTCTACTGAAACACCCTGTATACAAATTATTTTGCATATGCTTAACTATAATATAATCTTCGCCAATCGACGTAATCGACTACTGATTTAGATTGACAATAATGGTTCTACTTTGGGAACCAATAATTAGTATTTATATTTTTGTCACAAGAAAGTGCAATATTGATAAAATATATTGTGACGATAAACCATAATTAGATCTACCTTACTGTAAGATTAATTCTTAAAAGTTGATTTATCGAGATGATCAGAAGATTCTGTTTATGAGAATAATTCGATTCTTTTATTATTTTTCTTTAGTCAAACAATAAATCAACCCTTTTAACTCATGCGATAATTGAGAAACTCAGTAAGACAACCTTACCTTTAGATGTTGGCTTGTTGGATGTGTTTAAGCGGGTGGATGATTGTGGGCAATTGGCGATATAAAACACTAAGAATTAACTAATAATTATAATACCACTAAACTCAACCACTGCTAAATTTGGAATGCCTTTTGGCTTGTCGGGTCAAGTGTATTGAGTTGGCACATCTGGAAATGTATCTATTCTTTTAGAAAGTTTTGAGGGTCGAAACACACAAAAGATGATCTAAAAACAGATTTTTCTCATGGTTTGCTTGGGTCAGAGTGACCTAAATAAGCAGGCTTTTACAACTCCGCCAACCTGATAGTCACCGCGACTCGAGGTGATTCAAAAGTTTACACAAGAAAGAAGTACACTTTGAAGATTGTGTAAAAATATAATTATATGAAAAAAAATTGTCTTTCAATAACAAAATGACAAAAAGATATACCATTTGTAGTTCGAGCTAAGTATTTATAAACTCACACACAAAAAAAAAAACAAATAGCAACAAACAACAAAAAAAAATTAAACTACTCAGGAAAAACTTACAAGAATAAACACTAATAATAAAACAAGAATAAACAGAACAAACAGATGTTAACAGGTTCACGATTCTGAATCTGACGTATCCGAAATACCACCAACAGGTTGCCATTTCTTCATCCTGTCAACAGCTACGACTCGATTGTACGTGGCACGTTTATTTCGATGAGAACCTTTTAAATCCTGCACTACTAACGGCCCAGCAAAATGAGGCTGTAATTTCTTACTGGTACCTGTCGCAATTGGATTACGCTCAATTAACACCAAATCGCCTTCTTTATAATTACTTGCTTTTCGGAGACGCAAATCATAACGATGTTTTTGCTGTGTCTGAGCGCGTTGAATGTTAAGTGCAGCTTCCTCGCGTGCTGCTACTACATCTACTAATATTTGCGGAATGGTTTTAATTTCATCTAGGATAAGATCAACCGCATTTCCCTGTCTAGGCTTATATCCTAACAATAAAACACTAGCTGTTTTACCTGTAGATGCGCTTATAGTATTGTTAATTGCAAACTGCACGGCTCGAACATGCTCATCCCATCGCGACTCGTCAGTACACGTTGTTGTTAGAGCCGATAAGACAGAGCGATTAAATCGTTCAACTTGTCCGTTTGCGCGTGGTGTAGCTACTGCATTGAGTACTTGACGTATATTGTTGTGATTGCAGAAATTTTTAAAATGCCTAGAAGTAAACGCTGTTCCTTGATCTGATATGATTCTTCGCGGTGTACCATAAGTGGCAAAAATGTAGCGAAAATATTCAACTACATATTTTGTGTTTGCCGATCTTACGGCACGGAGAAATGCGAACTTTGTAAATGCATCTATTCCTACAATTAAATACATAATCCCGCTTTTACTTTTAGGGAACGGCCCTAAATGATCTATGTGAAAAATGTCTATCGGCACGCTAAGTTTTGGGATAGGATGTAAGAATACTTCTTTTTTGCCTGTTTTTTGCTTGTTATATAAACAAGGTATACAGCAAGCAATATATCTTTGTACGTATTTGGTCATTTTGGGAAACCAATAATGATCAACTAAACGCGACAGTGTTTTCTCAACGGCAAAATGCCCAGTGTCATCGTGTGCGGCACGTAAAATTTGTTGGCGCATACCTAATGGTACAACCCATTGTTGACCTTTTTGTGTGACTCGATAAAGCCGTTGATCTTTTATGACAGAGCTCTTATGAATTTTTGCGTTCTTCTGCTGTCTCTGGAGAACGCGTCAGTGTCTCCTTGATTGCAATTATCGCATTATCTGTTAATTGCGCCGACAAAATCCAATCCGCTTCCTCAATATGTAGTACCGGTGCACTCTGACTGCGAGGGTTGCGACTGAGTGCGTCTACGTGCTTCATTTAAGTTCCCGGTCTATACTTTATTTCAAAATTAAATTCTAACAATTGCAGCCACCAGCGAGTTATTCTTGGGATGATCTGTTTCTTGTCTCTTGTAGCTCGCAGCGCACTACAATCGGTGATGACAATAAACGAAATGCCAAGAATATATGATCTAAATTTTTTTAAAGCTTCAACTACCGCTAATGTTTCCAATTCGTACAAATAGTACTTCGCCTCATTGGGACTTGTTTTACGACTAAAATAGGCGACTGGATGAAGCTTGCCATTGTCCTGTTTCTGCAATAATATTCCTGCAAGACCCAGTGCGTTGGCGTCGGTATGAATTTCGGTTTCTGCGTTAGGATTATAAAGTGCCAGAACAGGTCGTGTAACTAGGTTTTGTTTAAGGATGTTAAATGCACGAGCTTCTTCAGTGTCCCATTTAAAAGTAACATTTTTCTTTGTTAAGTTAGTTAGAGGACGCGCAATAATCGCATAGTTTTTAACAAAATGTCGAAAATACCCTGTCAACCCTAAGAATTGTCGCGCTTGATGGACAGTGCTTGGCGCTTTGAACTGTTCTATTGCAGCTGTTTTTATCTCACCTGGTTGTACTTTATTTTTTTCTATTTGAAAACCGAGAAAATTAATAGATTTTTTTAAAAAAGAGCATTTTTCTAAATTTAAAGTCAGACCTTCTTGCTTAAAAATGTTTAAAACTATTTCTAAATTTTGTAAACCTTCTTCTATTGTTTCGGAATGCAAAACTACGTCATCTAAATAAACCGCTGCAAAATCTAAACATGGTTGCAAAATCTTTGTCATTAATCGCTGGAAGACTCTAGGTGCGTTGGTTAACCCAAATGGTACTCGGTTGAATTCGTATTGTCCTTGCGGCGTGATAAAGGATGTATATTTCCGAGATTTGTCTTCAATTACTACCTGATAGTAACCAGATTTCAAATCAAGACTGGTAAAGTAACTCCCTTTTTGAAGTCGGTCGATCTGATCATCAATTCGCGGTAATGGATGATTGTCTTTGACAGTCATCAAATTGAGCTTCCGATAGTCAATACAAAGTCGAGGCTCTCCATTTTTCTTATTGACTAAAAAGACAGGCGAACAAAAGTCTGAACAAGATTCGCGTATGATGTTATTGCATAATAAGTCATCAACAATGCTTTTCACTTTGTTTTGTTCTGATTTTGCCATCTTATATGGCTTACACGCAAATGGTTTTTTATCAACAAGATAAATTTTCATCATAACAGTTTTAGAACAACCTAAATCGCTTGTTGAAAATGCAAAAGAGTTAGAATATTGATGAAGTAAGTCTGACAGTTTTTGGTTTTCTACATTACTTAAACTACCTACGTTTAACGCTACATTACTAATATTCAAAATCTTATTACTAGATATTGCTAACTGAATCTCAGGAGTCTTGAGCAAAAAGTTAAGTTTTGTTTCATCTTTTATCACTATCACTCCCGGCAACTCACTAAAAGTTCTACCCAATAAAACAGGAAAGTCTTGCACATGAGAGGGTACCACTACCACTTGAATTTCCGCGTTAACCTCATCGACTTTAATTCGTACTCTAGCTGATCTTAAAGTAGCGACAATTCCTTTACCATATCCTTGAAGAAGTGTCCGATCTGTTTTATTAATGCTAATATTCAGCCGCTCCAGTTCGTCAATTTTAACTGTAGTACAACTACTGCCCAAGTCTACGTAGGCGGTCGAAACTTGATTATTGAGAAGAATACTTTTAAAATACTTATTATTAGGATCATTCTCATATAAACTATGATCTAGTCATGCGACAGATTCCCGTTTCTTTTTTAAACAAAAGTGTTCTGTGTGCCCGGGCTTATGACAAAAATTACATTTTGCAGTGCAATAGCGCGCCAAATGACCTGGTAAATTGCATTTAAAACACTTAAGATTAGATGTCTGCGCAGAAGACGTTTGGGAGGTCGTTTGTTGTTTTTGACTATATAGACTGAATTTTGGTTTAGAATGCTTCCGTGATTTAAACGTTTGAGCAGTGGTCTTTGGAAGAGCACAGCTAATGCTTGACCAACTTGATAAATATTGGAAAAGCGATTCTGGGCTTTGATGATTGCTTGCTTTTGCACCTGTTTTGACAACAATATCTGTAATTCCGCCAATTAGACAAGAAACCGCATCGTTACCGTTGATTTTACATCGATTAAGCAGTGCTTGCTTTTCATAATAATATCTTGGATAACTCTCGTCTACTCGTTTTTGCCGTTGCATCATTTGTCTTAGTAGATCGTGAAACTCAAATTGAGGCGGAAAAACCGTAACTACTTGTGATTTCTATTCTTCCCAAGAAAAGCGTACAGACGTCAAGCCTCTATACCATGTTGACGCCAAACCTTTTGATTTAGCCAAGGCTAAGCAAATTGTTGTCTCTTCAGTCCAATTAAAGACTGTTTGCAGTTCGTCTACCTTATCACACCAAGCTTGAGCGTTAAGTAGACTGTGTTCTGGGTCAAAAAAAGGGATCATATCGCCTTTTGTTTCAACAACCGAAGCGTTTTGTGAAGGCGGTAATGCCGTTCTTTCAATGAAATTAGCCATTAACTCAGTTAGTCTATCAATCGAATTGCTTGTACTAGGAGTGTCAGTACGATCCACTGAAGGGTTGGAACCCCGTCGTCTTTTGTTCCCAGCCATTAGTACTAAGTATGACTACGTCTTTGGGACAAACAAAAGAACATGTTAGAATTAAACAACAGGAAAATCAGAGACAGAGTAGAGAAACGAAAACATTAAATAGGCTTGATGAACAATAAGAGGTATTATCCCACTTCTGATGTTATAAGACAATTAAAAACATTGTGAAAGAAGAAAGAGAGAGAGAGAAAAATGAAGAGAGAGAGGAGAAATTTGTTTATCCCAAAATTATTTTTTTTTTTAAATAAAGTTATTTTAAATCTTACCGTCTCTGCTAGAGAAACTAATAGAAATGTCTGGATGGCCAACCGCACTTTCAAACGCTAATCCTAAAACGTAAAAATGGCGTTTGAGTTTTCAATCACACATAAATCAATAGGAGTAGGCAGTTTGCGTACTAACACATAATGATAATTAGCGGTACTCATCTTGTTATGATACAGAAATAATATCTAGATAGTTATATTAGTCTTTTATATTATAATTCATATTAGACTTTAATATTAGACTTTAATATTAGATTTTTATATTAGACTTTTATATTAGATTTTTATATCAGATTTTTATATTAGACTGCAGTCATTATATTATAATTTACTGTTTAAGCACTGTCTTTAAGGTAATGGATCGGACGGCGGCAATAAGAAACAATTAAACCTAAGACTAATTGGCCATTATAGTACCGCAAGGGTAGCTATGGACTTCTGCCCGATGGAAAAGCTAGCTATCGAAATGTGCATAAACACCACCGCCAATGTAGATGTAATCTAATAATGAGGCTACGATTACATCCACTAACGAAACGAAAACGTGTTCTCGGGCGTGCAATGCTTTACAAAAATATCCTTGGGTATCTATCTATCTGACTGTTAAGGTCAAATCAAAATGCAATGATATATTTGTAAAGACTCCGCAGTAACACAAGCCTCTGACTTAGACCAGGTAGGATAGACAAGTGCGTATTATTACATTCAATTTAACTAGTCTGAAGTTTACTAACTAGTTCACTCAGTGAATATTAACTACAAAGATACACATAAGATTTCTAAGATAATATGATATCTCAGGTAATATATTTAATAACGAAATGCGAATATAATCTTTGATTAGTGTACCTAGTTTCTTATGTCAGCTAACAGCTATCACTGTGACACCAAGCCACGTATGATACACCTTGTATATCGACTTTCTACTGAAACACCCTGTATACAAATTATTTTGCATATGCTTAACTATAATATAATTTTCGCCAATCGACGTAATCGACTACTGATTTAGATTGACAATAATGGTTCTACTTTAGGTACCAATAATTAGTAATTATGTTTTTGTCACAAGAAAGTGCAATATTTATAAAATATATTGTGACGATAAACCATAATTAGATCTACGTTACTGTAAGAATAATTCTTAAAAGTTGATTTATCGAGATGATCAGAAGATTCTGTAAGTAAGTAAGACAATCTTACCTTTAGATGTTGGCTTGTTGGATGTCTTTAAGCGGGTAGATGATTGTGGGCAATTGGCTAAATTTAGAATGCCTTTTGGTTTGTAGGGTCAAGTGTATTGAGTTGGCACATCTGGAAATGTATCTATTCTTTTAGAAAGTTTTGAGGGTCGAAACACACAAAGATGATCTAAAAATAGATTTTTCTCATGGTTTGCTTGGGTCAAAGTCACCTAAATAAGCAGGCTTGTACAATAGTAAGGCTCAGGCTGTCATAGTCTCTTTCCACTTCTCTATGAAATACATTTTAACAGGTTGACTGCCGGCTAAAAATTGACAAAACTAGCCTTTACCGTCAAATATGGAATAGCTTCACTAACAGTGTTCTAACAACGTTGTAATAGCACATTTTAGATAATTAACAAGATTTTTGAACAAATTGTACATTGATCATATACGCCCGCCTTGACGGGATCGGCATGATTATGTCTTTTTTGCCAAGCGGTCGTGCTAGCGGTCGTTTTTTGTAAGTCAGTACTTACATAGTTAAAGTATTTAGTAAATTCACTTGTATTGTTCTTGTCTTACTGTGAGATGCCGTAGTAATTAATAGTGATTTATAAAAGTGTATAAAAATGGGTACTGGCTCTAAGAAACTTATAGAATTAGCATTGAGAAATAATTCTCCAGGTATATATTAAAAAATACCCTGTTTTTATGCGAAAATTATACAATAAAAATTTTCAGATCGTGAAAGCAGTTCAGATGTCTTTAGCTTTGACTCTGATTTAGATCCTATTTTTCTAAGATATTTTGGGTAGCTCTGATGAGGAAGAAGTAAATAAAAGTAAAAAACACCAACGTAATAGACTAACTTCCAACAAAGTTGTAAAAAGACTAAAAACTAATTTTGAAGATCAGCCATGCTGTTCAAACGTGCTCATTGAGTCTACATGTGAAGAACAAAACATAACGCATCTAACGTCTGCACTTTTTAAAGAGATGCCGCAACATGAATTAGATAAATTTTTTGAAGTTGAAAATCCTGAACATTTTACAAATCCAGAAACTCAAGATGTTCACAACGATATAGAAAATACATAAAAAAAACCTGTTGGAATTCATTACAATTATGATTACGTTAGACAATGTGGTCTACAACCCCGTTACGCTGCCGCCCTTATAGACGATTTCTTTCCATGTACCTGTTGGCGAGCGATTGTTGACGACAAAATTATTGGCAAAAAAACAAATCAGACTAGCTTATACGCAACGCAAGAGTTGTGTAAAGCAGGCGATGTAAGTAATGAATCCAGATTACATCAATGGGTTCCCACTGTTAAATCAGAAATTTAAAAATTTATTGGTATTGTAGCCGATATGGGTATTGTGAGAATGCCTTTAATAGAAGAAGTACTAGAGTAAAGATAGACTTTAAAAAAATTTGCATTTTTCCGACAATAAAACATGTCTGGAACAAGACCGTTTGTATAAAGTCAAACTTGTTTTAGATGCACTGATCAAGCGGTTTTAAGAGATTTATTTATACTCCAAATCGCACACTTTGCATTGACGAGTCAGTAATTCCTTTTCAAGCTCGTTTACTTTTTAAACAATATATACCTCAAAAAACCCACAAATATGGGATAAAACTTTTCAAATTATGAAGCGATAATGGCTATATATGGTATCTTAGAATTTATGCAGGCAGAGAGAAAAATGAAGAAGCGGCTTCTGTCTCGACTAATATTGTAGTAAACTTATTAAAAGATCTCATTAACACGAGCAGTTGCTGAGAACTTTTATACCAGCCTCGAGTTGACTAAGATATTGTTAGACTATAAAACACATTATATCGGTACCCTAAGAGCCAACAGACGGGGAAATCCTAAAACAGTCATTCAAAAGAAATTGAAAAAAGGTGAAATATTTGGTCTAGAAAATGACATGAGCGTTTGTGTAATGAATTGGAAGGATAAAAGAGATTCTTCTTTTGTCTATCAAACATACTATCGATAGAGTTGATGTACGTCGCCATACCGGCGTAGTGAAAACAGATTTACTATAACAAGATACAGCCATGCACTGGGATAGTCCGTTAAGACGTACCGTCCTACCGTCTATTGCCCTCACTCTCAACTGCATTAGTATTCGACAGCGCTATCCTTTAGAGAGGTTCCTACCAATAGCAAAGCAGTGAACGCAAAATGACATTTATTATTTGACGTTTAATTTGACGATTTATTGAATTATTTTGACATTTATCATTGTCCTCGTGTTATAGGTTATGCCTCGTGTCAAATTTTGCAAAAAATCACAGTAATTTGTAAACAAAACATGTTCAATCTCTGAAAAATTAGACATAACAACTATTGTCAAGAAAAATATTTAATAATTTGTAAGTAATTTTATTTGCTAAGATTTAACCTCAACTTTTATTTTCTTTAATATATTATATATAATTGTAAAACGAATTCAAGCATACACACCGATGAAAGGATATTTTTTCGCATGTGAAAGGATTATAAGGAATAGAACAAATAATACAGGATCTCATTTTGAATATAAATATTCAAAAATTGTATATGTCAAATAAATTGACAGCGACGATCGTCGACTAAAGTTGTGCGTATTCGTCTCTGTTTAATCACTATAAAAACGTGTGCGACATACTACAAATGTGATAAAAAAGATGGAAGATGTATTTTATTAAATATAGAAAGAAATGGAGAGATGTATCAATTTCTTTGATATGTTTTTTAAGAACCGAAGTATATTTAGCATGCATAGCTATATCTAATGTATTAAATCTATGAGTGAAAAAGCCTAAAGGCGTCATTTACTATAATGAAGCAAAATCATCTATCGATCAGTTTGACCAAATATCCAGCTACGTCACACAATTTAAAAAATCACTTAAATGGTACAGAAAACTGGCGGTAGAATTTCTTTTAGGCACTGCCGTGGTCAATGCTCACGTAGTATACAATACCCTCGCTAACACAAAAATGAAAATAACAGAATTTCGAGCTCGTCTCACTAATCCAATTGAAGCCAATAGAGGTGAAGAACAGCAGATAGAGAAAGTTATAAAAAGATCCGTTTAAGACAATTTACTGAAGAAAGAAGGTCAAATTAATAAAGTAAGAAAGTTTTGTAAAACATGTTATAAAAAATAATCAGAGGAGAAATTACGAAGAATTGTGTGATGAAAGTAGTGACATATTGTGAAGTTTGCGATAGAAATTCTCATTTTTGCCTGGATTGCTTCACTCCTCATAATAAATAATCAAACAAGTGTATTTTTTTTATTCTTGAAACTGTTGTGTTTTTTATAATATGTTCTGCATTAAATTTTTTGTATTATATTAGGTTGTTGTATAATACATATTTTTGAGCATGTTTTTTATTTTTTAATCTGGCTTGGCCTATTCATTTGGCAATTAAATGTTCGTATGTTTGTGCATACCTCATATGCTGTGGCAATCGTATACTGTGATTGAAACAATATTAGACACAGCCCCTGTTTACATTCAGGAGAATGTAATAATAGACCCGTCGTCATTCTTTTTCTTTGCAGAAACAACACAAGACACTTTCGACATAATCCCTGCGGCATCGAGCTATTCATGACCTGTCACTTTATATAAACACAAAGAATGACTGTCATGCGTCAAAATGTTTAATTTTAAACCTAACAACACAAAAATGACTACTTTGGTGACTTCCGCAAAACGCACGTTTTCCCGAGCATTGTCGAAGTCCTTGCTTGATTTCCTAAGCATTGCCGGAGTCTTTGCTTGAGACGGCGTCTCAAGCTTGAACCCAAGGTTGATCTTGAGCTACGACTATGAATACCGGCATAAGTGAATAATATAAGCAGCGCACTTTCCACAAACGATCGTTGTTATTTCCTTCTCGTCTTGTTACATCAACTATATGAACTGTTAGTCTCGGCCTGTAGAATCTTCAAATACTCATAGCCTTATGAGCAAGTGGAACTTTAGCTGTTGACTTCCAGTTTATATTCCCTTAAAGGAACTTCAGATTTTTTATTACAATATAAACTCTAATCAATTTTTTTACTTCTTTAATTGTTGTTGATAAAAGTTGGGGAATATTTTTCTAAACAAATTTGTTATATTCCTAATTTTGTTTTGAATATCTTTTGGGATATATGCAAGAAAAAAATTTAATAGTGATTGTAAGTCATCAACTGGAAAATGTGAAAACAATGTCATCAAACATCTCTTGTTTCGTATTGCACGTTGTTTGTCTACCGTATATATTTTTTTTAAGTTAAATTGTACTCTTAGTAGGAAGGAAAATGGAAGTAAAATTCTTCCATTTGCTTTAATTTTACGTCATCTTGTTTTTTTTTCTTTCTTCTTTTTGATCCGAGTTGGGAAAGATTCAGGCTCAATATTTTCTTTATCAGCGGTGACATTTTCACTTTTGAGTACCATCTGGTCATTATCAAGTTCTACCTCTATTTGAATTACATCATTACCTTCAAAAACATTTTCTTCGTTTATGTTATCAAAAGTCTTCAAAGCGTTAGGCTTGTCAGAATCGCCAATACAACCATAATTTTTTTCTTTATCGGATAAATTAGAAATATCTAACTCATCATGATTTTCTCAATAGTAAAGAATATCTTCTGGTGTGTGAGGTTTTTTTTATTATTTATAATCTGTAACAAAAGTTATTATAAACTTGCAAAAAAAGCTTGATTTATCAGAACGACTCGCAAAAGACACGGTAGAGTTTACACAGTGACTATTAGGTATATTATTTTTTATGTAAACGGCTAATTCACGGTTTTGATTGTAAGTATTCACTGTTGTGTATAATTTATAATTAGTAATGTTAAAAAATCCTTCTAACGAGCCACCCCTACCCCCCAAACTAGCACTCTCCAAGCACAATTATTTCAAATTCTCTGTCCATTGCACCCGGAACTACCTCTAATTCCTCAAAATTTTTATTAAAACTTTTAATGTTTTGATAAAAGCATCTTATAAAGTTGTTTCCTTGTAGATCAAAAATGTTTTTATAAGTTTCTGTTCTACTGGCTAAGTAAAAATCAAAATTATCTAGATTAATAATTATATCCATTTTAAGATTACTATATATTAAACAAAATTAATGATAAAAGCTTCTAAATTAAATTAAAAAATAAAAATTAAATTTTTTTTGTTTCTTGTATAGAATTACCGTCTTATTGAGAAAAATATTTTCAAGTCAGTGCCTAATAGTACAACTTTGGCTGGGCTACCTTCCTCCTTTCTAATCATGATACTTCCGTCTTCCCTAAGCCAAGTAAACGGTGTTAGCTATTTTCCTTACTTCTTTGTAATGCTTTATTGTTGCTGGACTATTAAATTGTACAGCTGATTCTTCGACTATTAAAACGCGGAAAAACATTATTCACAGCAATACCATGTGCAAATTTGTTGTCGCTTGATTTCTTCCTGAAGTGTTGTAGAAAACTGTCCAGGACCATTCTTCTAGTGAACCTTACTACAATTGGTTTAGGTAAGGTTTTGTTTTGTGTGGGAATATCCTGTGTAATGCTGATTGCTTTTCCATCAAAATTGAGTCCTATGAATTTTGTTGCTTCTAAAAGGATTTGCATGGTGGACTTATTTTTAGACTCTGCTATGACACTCAGGACTAAATTATCTCGTCTCGTCTTGAGTAGTCTTGTAGTCTTTGAACATCTTGCTTTAACTTTTGATTTTCAGCTGTTATTGCAGCATTTTATTTCCGAACTTTGGCTATGGACTGTTGAAATTCCTGTCTCAATTGATTTACGACTTGGTCCTTTTTTTTGTCTAATGTTTTTTCAAATTGATTAGTTAACTTTTTTAAGAGTTCATTAGACGATAGCTGTTTTACTTCTTGATTAATTTTTCCTTTTTTTGAGTTAGTATGTTGCACTCCAACGCCAATTTTTTTGCGTCTTTGCGCTACGCAAGCAAGACAACGCCAGACTTTCAATTTTTGCTCTTTTTTTAAATAATCCTTGTCTTCAGAAGTTGTGTGAAAGCAATTTTTGTTCACATGATATAATTTATGGCATGATGAACATTGAATAGAATCCGTTGTCCGTGACATTTGCTGTTTACGATGCTCACACACTCTCATTATGCAAAAATTAGCTCAGCAGCGTACGATAATGGGTATGATTTACACTATTTAAAGATTTATTTTAAATTATTTTCTTATAACTTAAATAATACTAAAGCCACTTATCTTTTGCTAAAAAAATTGGCTTTTATTACCGGACACCCGATAGCTCCGAATCCTATAGTCAAACTAGAATGCTGTCAATAAATTAGAATAGCACCACTTTACAAACAAACTAAAATTCCATAATCCAACTGGAATTTCTTAATAAATTGGCATTTACTCGATTACTTTCTATTTTACAAACAATTCAAAATTCTATTGATAAACTTAAACTTTAAGATCTGATGGCAGCTACAACAAACTGCAGAACTCCTGGAATTAATCTCAGTTAATTCACAGTTGAAAGTCAACTGTCTTTTCTAAAAAGTAGAACGGACTGTAAATCACTTTTTAAATCGATTATCATATAAATAGCGCTCCAACGCTAATTAAACTATTGTGTAGTACGTGTACGCACATCAACATTCTCATAATTATTAGATTATCAAACTATAGACTTTTATATGACTTAGAACATCACAAACTAACTCAAATTCTATTAACAACATAGAATTTTTTTAATTGAATTGCAAGTCTTTAAAAGACCTTAAACTTTAAAAACACACTAAGAGTTTACAAATTGAAACTTTATTTTAATTTTAATTGAAACTTTATTTTAACTTCAATAACCCACCGCAGCTGCTCCAACAAACTGCACGACACGTGACATAAATCACAAATAAAATGTCAACCGCAATAGTGTAATAGCAGGACGTAACAAGGGTAGCTGTAAGATCACTTTGTAAAATATACTGTAATTTACGCTGTAACGCTAACTACGCTAAGTGCGCTGTACGTAGACGCATCTGTCTATCAATAATCAAACATTTTCCTGATTATTAAACAATCAAGCCCAGGGGCCTTGTTACCTTATATAACGTTATATAAACCTTACTTCTCGAGTTTAGGAACTTTACCTGCTACAACAAAATGAGGGCGGAAGGAATTGTGTGTATGTATATGTTTTAGGGTATGAGCTACATATGAGTAGGTGTGTATGTATTCTGCTGTAACAGAATACGGAAACTTGGTCTGCTGTAACAGCTCAAGGGAACAACGTACACGTCTTTTTGTTTGTAGGTTTTAAAATTATTTCAAGAAACGTCTAATAACTTTAATAATCTAATGACTGAGTTTTACTAATTGGTACTTTAATTAGTAATTTAATTGAAATAACTGTAAGAGTTTTTGATTTTATAATAATTTATAGTAATTTTTTAAGTAAAAATAAGCCAATAAGGCGCTAAATCACTTGTATAATTAAATGATCTTGATGAGGGCCATATGGCATCTTAAGTAAAAGAGGGAGAACATGGGCTTAGCATCCTTGGAAAGGTGATAGTAGAGGCCAGTCAGAATTAATAAATAATTAATTTTAATTTTCTAACAGTAAGAAAATTGACATTTTGAAATATTATTCAAGACGCAAAGTGATTTGATAGATATATTAATTTATCTACAATCAATATTGTCTTGACAAAACTGGGAGTTTTTATTTAATAATTGCATTATTAATTATTGTGTACATTAAGTTAAACTTACAACAATTAAGGTAATTAGAAAAACTAGAGCATTTTTTAGATTGGTTAGTACTTTAGTTCTTTGAGAACTAATAATGTAGACTGCTAAATTACGTCAATTACTTAGTTAATTATTTTGATGACTGAATTATTAATTCTTTAATAAACTACATCATCTGACGATACGAGATGTAAATCAAAATAGGTGAATATACCAAATAACATAACAACAAGACCATCATTTACAAATTAGTTAGTAATATTTTAATTCATAATTCAATAACTTTGATGAGACGGAAATAAAATATTTTATTTTAATTGCATTATTCTAAAATAAGTAGTATAATGATTGAAGATTTGTTTTTTGTCTTTTAAACTATTTAAGATTTTTATTAATTTTATTAACTGGTTAATGAAGTAATTTTTGAAACTATTCAACTGATAAATAACTCATCAAAACCATTAATACGGAATAGTGTTATACAAGTTTTGTGAGGTCAATTACTCACAGTTTTATTTCTGTGAGGGTCAATTACTCACAGTTTTATTTCTGTGAGTAATTGAGTAAAGTTTCAAAATTTCCAAAATATTATTTTGTTTACGATTTTATTTATTATAAATTTGATTCGAAATTTCCATTGCGTTACAATAAGGACCTTGTTCTAGGTTTTAATTCAGATGATTCTGGTTTTAAATTTAAACATTTATTTGATTGGTATGTTCTGTGGTTGGTATGTTATACATATTATGCCATCATTATTGACAGATGATACGACTGAACTCTCAAAGTCCTCACATTTGTTGCATAAAATAAAAACACAGTTAATTTGTAAAACAAAATAGAAAAATTGTTTTAAATACATTGATAAACGATTTGAATATCATTTAATGGAATATTAAGAATGGTATTAATTTTTTAGAAACGAATAAAGTGGAAGCTATCAAAAAGTTAAAAAGCTTTATATAAGCTTTTAGTAGTAAATAATTAATCCTTTGGTGTTTTATTTAGAAAGAAATAGACTGATCATCACAAAAAGCAACTTGTAATTGTTATAATTTTTTTTAATGAGTACATATTTTGCAAGTATTTGTCGCCTAGACTGTCAAACCTTTGTATCTGCAATTTGGTGAATTCTACATGGTGTAACATAAAACTTTTAGTCAACTTTTAGTTTTATTTAAAGAAAAGTACATTTTACAGACTAACAAAATCTGAAATTTAATAAAATTCATTTTTGACTGTAATAAGATGTAGTATATATACGAGTATTTCAACATAATTTGCATCTCAATTGCTTGCATGTTTATGATCTTTACTACAAACGCAGCAAATTGTCATAGTACTTTTAAAATTGTTGATTCATTTTATGCATGTCAACAATAAATTACTTCCTAGGATTCAAACTCTTAGAAAAATTATCTTTTTAATGTTGCATGCAACTAGAACTTTGAAAAGATATTTTAAATGCTCAAGGTAGGCTGAGCGCTGAACTGGATGTTAACATTTGATGGATTTATCATCCAGCAGCTTGTCTCGTCTACTGTTGGACATAAGCCGCTCTTAAGGCTCCTGGGTAGTGGTGCTAAATTACACGCAATTTTTATAAGTACTTTAGTTATTTTGGGTGGTTTTTGATAAGAAGCTCGATAGTTGATATTGTCGAGAGTTTATTTCTGTAGACCGTTCGTGGCTCGGTTTTTTTCTTAAATGCGGCATTCTTAATTTATTTGTAAAAAACTAAATTAAAATATCCAACCCACAATACATCTTGTGCTACTAATAAACGGAATTCTCCCACTGACTTTGTCAGTGAACGAAAACAGAAAACCAATAAAACCATAAATGACTATAATATATACCATACATAATCTTTCATCAGCCCAGCTCGGCTTCAGGTTGTTGCAGCTTGGGTTTTAATCTAGTCAACGAGTGCTTTTTAGGTCAAAATTTTTTCGCCTTTTCCTAAAATTATAATTAAGGTGTTATTAGGCCTCTCGCAAAAATTGCAATAGTTATAAACAATTAATATTTTGTATTCCAACAGAATAATTGCCCAATTCATAAAGCGAACCTAATAAGAGATTTTTTGCAAGCTAATAAAGTAACTACGTTAGAGTGGCCAGCGCGACGCCCAGACCTCAATCTTATTGAGAACATCTGGGGAATCAAGGCCAAAGAAATTAATAATAAAATCTTGCCTCAACATCGTCAAGAATTGATACAAAGTTTCTCGGATACATGGAAGCAAATATCTGTGGAGTGTGTCCAACGCACAGTTCTATCAATGCCAAGGAGACTCCAAATGGTCATAGATGCTAACGGGGCTACAATAAAATATTAACTATTAATATTAATTATTGAATTTCGCGAATATTATTCATACTATTTATTCAGCATTGAAATTACACAACTCAGAAAGCTACTTGGCAGTATACGACTGCAGTTTCGATCTTTATGGATCTCATCAGGTACACGTTCCAAGCACCTCCCGAGTCGTATAATCTCTCCGCTGAATAATTTGTATATATTATTAAGGTTTAATGTACAGTGTGGGTGAGTTATAACGCATTATTTTTGATGTGTTTGACATCCTCGGCATGCATTTCGCATGTATCAAAGAATGAATCCATCGAGCAATGCTATCACACCACTTTTTGTTGAGCTATGTTATCGCCCAAGATTAATATTAATATTAATTATTGAATTTCGCGAATATTATTCATACTATTTATTCAGCTTTGAAATTACACAACTCAGAAAGCTACTTGGCAGTATACGACTGCAGTTTCGATCTTTATGGATCTCATCAGGTACACGTTCCAAGCACCTCCCGAGTCGTATAATCTCTCCGCTGAATAATTTGTATATATTATTAAGGTTTAATGTACAGTGTGGGTGAGTTATAACGCATTATTTTTGATGTGTTTGACATCCTCGGCATGCATTTCGCATGTATCAAAGAATGAATCCATCGAGCAATGCTATCACACCACTTTTTGTTGAGCTATGTTATCGCCCAAGATTAATATTAATATTAATTATTGAATTTCGCGAATATTATTCATACTATTTATTCAGCATTGAAATTACACAACTCAGAAAGCTACTTGGCAGTATACGACTGCAGTTTCGATCTTTATGGATCTCATCAGGTACACGTTCCAAGCACCTCCCGAGTCGTATAATCTCTCCGCTGAATAATTTGTATATATTATTAAGGTTTAATGTACAGTGTGGGTGAGTTATAACGCATTATTTTTGATGTGTTTGACATCCTCGGCATGCATTTCGCATGTATCAAAGAATGAATCCATCGAGCAATGCTATCACACCACTTTTTGTTGAGCTATGTTATCGCCCAAGATTAATATTAATATTAATTATTGAATTTCGCGAATATTATTCATACTATTTATTCAGCATTGAAATTACACAACTCAGAAAGCTACTTGGCAGTATACGACTGCAGTTTCGATCTTTATGGATCTCATCAGGTACACGTTCCAAGCACCTCCCGAGTCGTATAATCTCTCCGCTGAATAATTTGTATATATTATTAAGGTTTAATGTACAGTGTGGGTGAGTTATAACGCATTATTTTTGATGTGTTTGACATCCTCGGCATGCATTTCGCATGTATCAAAGAATGAATCCATCGAGCAATGCTATCACACCACTTTTTGATGAGCTATGTTATCGCCCAAGATTAATATTAAAATTAATTATTGAATTTCGCGAATATTATTCATACTATTTATTCAGCATTGAAATTACACAACTCAGAAAGCTACTTGGCAGTATACGACTGCAGTTTCGATCTTTATGGATCTCATCAGGTACACGTTCCAAGCACCTCCCGAGTCGTATAATCTCTCCGCTGAATAATTTGTATATATTATTAAGGTTTAATGTACAGTGTGGGTGAGTTATAACGCATTATTTTTGATGTGTTTGACATCCTCGGCATGCATTTCGCATGTATCAAAGAATGAATCCATCGAGCAATGCTATCACACCACTTTTTGTTGAGCTATGTTATCGCCCAAGATTAATATTAATATTAATTATTGAATTTCGCGAATATTATTCATACTATTTATTCAGCATTGAAATTACACAACTCAGAAAGCTTTCAATAAAGCGAAATTCAATAATTAATATTAATATTAATCTTGGGCGATAACATAGCTCAACAAAAAGTGGTGTGATAGCATTGCTCGATGGATTCATTCTTTGATACATGCGAAATGCATGCCGAGGATGTCAAACACATCAAAAATAATGCGTTATAACTCACCCACACTGTACATTAAACCTTAATAATATATACAAATTATTCAGCGGAGAGATTATACGACTCGGGAGGTGCTTGGAACGTGTACCTGATGAGATCCATAAAGATCGAAACTGCAGTCGTATACTGCCAAGTAGCTTTCTGAGTTGTGTAATTTCAATGCTGAATAAATAGTATGAATAATATTCGCGAAATTCAATAATTAATATTAATATTAATCTTGGGCGATAACATAGCTCAACAAAAAGTGGTGTGATAGCATTGCTCGATGGATTCATTCTTTGATACATGCGAAATGCATGCCGAGGATGTCAAACACAACAAAAATAATGCGTTATAACTCACCCACACTGTACATTAAACCTTAATAATATATACAAATTATTCAGCGGAGAGATTATACGACTCGGGAGGTGCTTGGAACGTGTACCTGATGAGATCCATAAAGATCGAAACTGCAGTCGTATACTGCCAAGTAGCTTTCTGAGTTGTGTAATTTCAATGCTGAATAAATAGTATGAATAATATTCGCGAAATTCAATAATTAATATTAATATTAATCTTGGGCGATAACATAGCTCAACAAAAAGTGGTGTGATAGCATTGCTTGATGGATTCATTCTTTGATACATGCGAAATGCATGCCGAGGATGTCAAACACATCAAAAATAATGCGTTATAACTCACCCAGACTGTACATTAAACATTAACTATTAAATTTGAATTCTTGCATTTTTCCAATTTTTTATTCTACGCTACTAATTTTCTTTCAGTTGAGTGACATTTTATAAACTTTAATTTTAAGATTATGTTACAAAGCAAATATTTTTTAATTGTCACACTGTCTGAGTTTGTAAAGGCCGCAACTGTACAACACAATCAAACAAAAAATTTTCTATCAATAACTATTTTAGTTAGCAACGCTTTATAGAGATTTTTTTATTTGGCCAGTTGCAAAACTGTAGCCGGAAACGTCTGTTTGACAAATATTTGACGTAACTTTTATAAAAAAAAAATAGGTTATGTCATAGCGACAACACAGTAACATGTGTCAATAATGTTGTTAGTGTCAAAGATGTGTCATCTATCAACAATAGGAAGATGTTTACAATTTTAATATGAAATGTAGGATTGCCAACTCAAACACTCCTAAGCGTGATTAATAATGATTTTTTACTTGGCAACACTTTTTAAAGACTTTTTTATGCACGCCTAGCTGCAACATTGCAACCGGATACGGTTGTTTGAGAAGTAATAGACATCTCACTCATAAAAAAATTCTAGGTTCTGTGTCAGCTGAAGTGTAAAGTGTGACCTGTCAACAACAACAAGAAGTGAATGCAGTTGTACCATTTTAAAATAAAATATAGGATTGCCAACTCAAACAGTCCTATTTGATTTATTTTATTACTTTTAACATACAGATTTGCAGCAATAGAGAGGTTGCGGACAGGCATTTTCGTTACGTCATATCATAATTTGGGCTTATAATTATAAGATAATAGAAAAAAAGAGATGAAAAGAGGAGAGAGAGAAACAAAGAGAGAGAGGGGAAATATGTTTACCCCAAAATTATTTTTTTTCTTTTAAATAAAGTTATGTTAAATCTTACCGTCTCTGCTAGAGGAACTAATAGAATTATCTAGATGGCCAACCGCACTTTCAAACGCTAATCCTAAAACGTAAAAATGGCGTTTGAGTTTTTAATCACACATAAATCAATATGAGTAGGCAGTTTCCGTGCTAACACATAATGATAATTAGCAGTACTATTATCTTGTTATGATATAGAAATCATATTTAGATATTTATACTAGTCTTTTATATTAGACTTTTATATTAGACTTTTGTATTAGACTTTAATGTTAGATTTTCATAGTAGACTTTAATATTAGATTTTTATATTAGACTTTAATATTAGATTTTTATATTAGACTGCAGTCTTTATATTATAATTTACTATTCTGAGCACTGTCTTTAAGGTAATGGATCGGATGGCGGCAATCAGAAACAATTAATCCTAAGACTAATTGGCCATTATAGTACCGCAAGAGTAGCTATGGACTTCTGTTTGTTGGAAAAGCTAGCTAACGAAATGTGCATAAACACCACCACCAATGTAGATGTAATCTAATAATGAGGCTACGATTACATCCACTAACGAAACGAAAACGTGTTCTCGGGCGTGCAATGCTTTACAAAAATATCCTTGGGTATCTATCTGACTGTTAAGGTCAACTCAAAATGCAATGATTTATTTGTAAAGACTCCGCAGTACCACAAGCCTCTCACTTAGACCAGGTAGGATAGACAAGTGCGTATTATTACATTAAATTTAACTAGTCTGAAGGTTGCTAACTAGTCCACTCAGTGAATATTAACTACAAAGATACACATAAGATTTCTAAGATAATATGATATCTCAGGTAATATATTTAATCACGAAATGCGAATATAATCTTTGATTAGTGTATCTAATTTGTTATGTCAGCCAACAGCTATCACTGTTACACCAATACACTTTGTGTATCGACTTTCTACTGAGACGTATATAAATTATTTTGCATATGCTTAACTATAATAGAATCTTTGCTAATCAACGTAATCGACTACTGATTTAGATTGACAATGGTTCTACTTCAGGTACCAATAATCGGTAATTATATTTTTGTTACAAGAAAATGCAAATTGAACAAAATATATTGTGACGATAAACCACAATTAGATCTAAATTTTTAAAATGCCTAGAAGTAAACGCTGTTTCTTCATCTGATATGATTCTTCGCGGTGTACCATAAGTGGCAAAAATGTCGCGAAAATATTCAACTACATATTTTGTGTTTGCCGATCTTACGGCACGGAGAAATGCGAACTTTGTAAATGCATTGATTCCTACAATTAAATACATATTACCGCGTTTACTTTTAGGGAACGGTCCCAAATGATCTATTTGAAAAGTGTCTATCGGCACGCTAAGTTTTGGGATTGGATGTAAGAATCCTACTTTTTTGCCGGTCTTTCGCTTGTTGTATAAACAAGGTATATAGCAAGCAATATATCTTTGTATGTACGTATTTGGTCATTTTGGGAAACCAATAAAGATCAACTAAACGCAATAGTGTTTTCTCAACTGCAAAATGCCCAGTGTCATCGTGTGCAGCACGTAAAATTTGTTGGCGCATACCTAATGGTACAACTCATTGTTGACTTTTTTGTGTGGCTCGATAGAGCCGTTGATCTTTTATGACAGAGTCCTTATAAATTTTGCGTTCTTCTTCTGCCTCTGAAGAACGCGTCAGTGTCTCCTTGATTGCAATTATCGCATTATCTGTTAATTGCGCCGACAAAATCCAATCCGCTCTCTCAATATGTAGTACTGGTGCACTCCGACTGCGAAGGTTGCGACTGAGTGCGTCTACGTGCTTTATTTGAGTTCCCGGTCTATACTTTATTTCAAAATTAAATTCTAACAAGTGCAGCCACCAGCGAGCTATTCTTGGGATAATCTGTTTCTTGTCTCTTGTAGCTCGCAGCGCACTACAATTGGTGATGACAATAAACAAAATGCCAAGAATATATGACCTAAATTTTTTTAAAGCTTCAACTACCGCTAATGTTTCCAATTCGTACAAATGGTACTTCGCCTCATTGGAAGTTGTTTTACGACTAAAATAGGCGACTGGATGAAGTTTGCCATTGTCCTGTCTCTGCAATAATATTCCTGTAAGACCCAGTGCGCTGGCGTCCGTATGATTTTCGGTTTCTGCGTTAGGATTATAAAGTGCCAGGACAGGTCGTGTAACTAGGTTTTGTTTGAGGATGTTAAATGCACGAGCTTCTTCAGTGTCTCGTTTGAAAGTAACATTTTTCTTTGTTAAGTTATTTAGAGGACGAGCAATAATCGCATAGTTTTTAACAAAATGTCGAAAATACCCTGTCAACGTCAACCCTAAAAATTGTCGCACTTGATGGATAGTGTTTGGCGCTTTGAACTGTTCTATTGCAGTTGTTTTTATTGCATAAAAATTATCGCACTTTATTTTTTTGTATTTGAAAACCGAAAAAATTAATAGACTTTTTTAAAAAAGAACATTTTTCTAAATTTAAAGTCAGACCTTCTTGCTTAAAAATGTTTAAAACTATTTCTAAATTTTGTATTTATTTGTATTTCTAAATAAAACAGGAAAGTCTTGCACATGAGAGGGTACCACTACCACTTGAATTTCTGCGTCAACCTCATCGACTTTAATTCGTACTCTAGCTGATCCTAAAGTAGCGACAATTCCTTTACGATATCCTTGAAGAAGTGTCCGGTCTGTTTTATTAACGCTAATATTCAGCCGTTTCAGTTCGTCAATTTTAACTGTAGTATAACTACTGCCCAAGTCTACGTAGGCGGTCGAAACTTGATTATTGAGAAGAATACTTTTAAAATACTTATTATTAGGATCATTCTCATATGAACTATGATCTAGTCATGCGACAGATTCCCGTTTCTTTTTTAAACAAAAGATTTCTGTGTGCCCGGGCTTATGACAAAAATTACAATTTGCAGTGCAATAGCGCGCCAAATGACCTGGTAAACTGCATTTAAAACACTTAAGATTAGATGTCTGCGCAGAAGACGTTTGGGAGGTGGTCTTTGGAAGAGCACAGCTAATGCTTGACAAACTTGATAAATATTGGAAAAGCGATTCTGGGCTTTGATGATTGCCTGCTTTTGCACCTGTTTTGACCACAATATCTGTAATTCCGCCAATTAGACAAGAAACCGCATCGTTACCGTTGATTTTACATCGATTAAGCAGTGCTTGCTTTTCATAATAATATCTTGAATAACTCTCGTCTACTCGTTTTTGCCGTTGCATCATTTGTCTTAGTAGATCGTGAAACTCAAATTGAGGCGGGAAAGCCGTAACTACTTGTGATTTCCATTCTTCCCAAGAAAAGCGTACAGACGTCAAGCCTCTATACCATGTTGACGCCAAACCTTTTGATTTAGCCACAGCTAAGCAAATTGTTGTCTCTTCAGTCCAATTAAAGACTGTTTGCAGTTCGTCTACCTTATCACACGAAGCTTGAGCGTTAAGTAGACTGTGTTCTGGGTCAAAAATAGGTATCATAATATCGCCTTTTGTTTCAACAACCGAAGAGCTTTGTGAAGGCGGTAATGCCGTTCTTTCAATGAAATTAGCCATTAACTCAGTTAGTCTATCAATCGAATTGCTTATACCAGGAGTGTCAGTACGATCCACTGAAGGATTAGAACCCTGTTGTCTCTTGTTCCCAGCCATTAGTAATTAGTATGATTACGTCTTTGGAACAAATAAAAAAACATGTTAGAATTAAACAACATAAAAATCGACAGAGTAGAGAAACGAAAACATTGAATAGGCTTGATGAACAATAAGAGGTATTATCTCACTTCTGACGTTATAAGATAATAGAAGAAGAGAGATAAAAGGAAGAGAGAGAGAAACAAAAAGAGAGAGGGGAAATATGTTTATCCGAAAATTTTTTTTTTTCTTATAAATAACGTTATTTTAGATCTTACCGTCTCTGCTAGATTTTAAATCTTACCGTCTCTGCTAGAGGAACTAATAGAATTGTCTGGATGGCCAACCACACTTTCAAACGCTAATCCTAAAACGTAAAAATTGCGTTCGAATTTTCAATCACGCTCAAATCAATATGAGTAGGCAGTTTGCGTACTAACACATAATGATAATTAGCGATACTTATCTTGTTATGAATAAGAAATAATATCTAGATATTTATATTAGTTTTTTATATTAGATTTTTATATTAGATTTTTATATTAGACTTTAATATTAGATTTTTATATTAGACTGCAGTCTTTATATTATAATTTACTATTCTGAGCGCTGTCTTTAAGGTAATGAATCGGAGGGCGGCCATCAGAAACAATTAATCCTAAGACAAATTGGCCATTATAGTACCGCAAGGGTAGCTATAGACTTCTGTCCGTTGGAAAAGCTAGCTAACGAAATGTGCATGCATAAACACCACCGCCAATGTAGATGTAATCTAATAATGAGGCTACGATTACATCCACTAACGAAACGAAAACGTGTTCTCGGGCGTGCAATGCTTTACAAAAATATCCTTGGGTATCTATCTGACTGTTAAGGGGAACTCAAAATGCAATGATTTATTTGTAAAGACTCCGCAGTAACACAAGCCTCTCACTTAGACCAGGTAGGATAGACAAGTGCGTATTATTACATTAAATTTAACTAGTCTGAAGGTTGCTAACTAGTCCACTCAGTGAATATTAACTACACAGATACACATAAGATTTCCAAGATAATATAATATCTCAGGTAATATATTTAAAAACGAAATGCGAATATAATCTTTGATTAGTGTACCTAATTTGTTATGTCAGCTAACAGTTATCACTGTTACACCAAGTCCAGTCTGATACACTTTGTATATCAACTTTCTACTGAGACACCCTGTATATAAATTATTTTGTATATGCTTAACTATAATATAATCTTTGCTAATCAACGTAATCGACTACTGATTTAGACTGATAATGGTTCTACTTTGGGAACCAATAATTAGTAATTATATTTTTGTCAAAAGAAAATGCAATATTAACAAAATATATTATGACGATAAACCATAATTAGATCTACGTTACTGTAAGATTAGTTCTTAAAAGTTGATTTATCGAGATAATCAGATGATTATGTTTATGTGATTAATTCAATTCTTTCATTATTTTTCTTTAGTCAAACAATTAATCAACCCTTTTAACTCATGCGATAATTGAGAAACTCAGTAGACAACCTTACCTTTAGATGTTGATTTGTTGGATATGTTTAAACGGGTAGATGATCGTGGGCAATTGGTGATATAAAGCACTAAGAATTAACTAATAATTATAACAGCACTAAACTCAACCACTGCTAAATTTGGAATGCCTTTTGGCTTGTAGGGTCAAGTGTATTGAGTTGGCACATCTGGAAATGTATCTATTCTTTTAGAGAGTTTTGAGGGTCGAAACACACAAAAGATGATCTAAAAATAGATTTTTCTCATGGTTTGCTTGGGTCAAAGTGACCTAAATAAGCAGGCTTTTACATTATATTGCTAAAACTACAAGTTTAAACAGTGCGCCGAGAAAAATCAAAACAACGCCTAAAACACACAAGACAAGATGTATTTAGCAATAATAACCCAAGTTTGTCGTACATAAAAAGAATTTATATCACTACTCATCATCAAGGCTGGATGTTAAAAATTCATCAACGCTACAAAAGCTTTTGTAGATTAGAAGTAATTTGACCTTTTTTAGTAAAGCTGCTGGTAAGAAACACTTTATTTTTGTTGGCAGAACATTAAAAAATTTTAAACAAATAGTAATTGTCTGCATTCTTTGACTTTGACAGTCTAAAGTTTAGATAGCTAAATAATTCAGACCTGCAAGAGTTTAATTTTTGATTTTTTTTTTTCAGTAAACTAAGTGTTGCAGGCACTTATAAATATAATGACAAGAAAGTGTTAAGATTTCAAGATTCGTAAAGCACTGTCTGCAATCATCCCGATATCCTAAATTGGCAACTACACGTTAGGCTCTTCTCTCAAGCTTGAAGAGACGGTGCAAAGCTAAACTATGCCCCCATATCAAAAGACCATAATTTAAATGACATTCGATCAATGTAAAAAACACTATTTGCGCAACTCTACTCGGCAAACATGAGACTTTATTGGCAATAAATTCACTGTGAGCATCCCATTTCAATTCCTTGTCAATGTAGATTTCTAGATATTTTGTATTATCGGAGACCTGGTTGACCAAAACTTCAGTATTTTTCAGTGAACACACCATTGTAGAACAAAACAAGAGTTTTACTTTTATTTAAATTCAACATGTTACTAATAAACCATTGATCAGCAGAATCTGATATTTGATCAAATAATGTGGATACCGAGTTGCTTGAATCAACAGCTGAACCAATCACGATATCATCTGCGTACATGGTCACATCTAAATTTGGAAAAAAAGATGATGCATCATTGACGTATAATAAAAAGAGTAGAGGTCCCAGAATGGACCCTTGTAGCACTCTATATTTTACATAAACGTTGTTTGAATATGCACCATCTATACTTACACGCTGTTGCTTGTATAACAGGTAAGAAGATAGTAGTCTTAAACTGGTTGGATAAAAATTGTAAAAGTAAAGTTTACGTATTAATATCTTCTGTGACATGCAGTCAAATGCTTTTGCTAGGTCTAACAATTAAGCGACGGAAGCATTTTTGTTTTCGAAACTAATTATTGTTAATTATTAACAAGGTAGGCTATAGCATCACTTGTTTTTATTTTGCAGATGTGAAACTATTTGATTAAATAACATTTTTTCGAAAATTTTGGACAGTACTGGTAGTAATGAAATGGGTCTGTAATTATTGACATTCATTTGTGTACCTTTTTTTTTTGTATATTGGAATGACTTTAGATACTTTGAAAAGCATAGGAAAAGTGCACTCTTTTATACATTGATTAAAAAGTTTAGTAATGAGCGAGATTAAACCATATTTTTCAATTTTTTTTAGTTCCATATTCAAACCGTAAATGTCGCGACCGTAAATTTTTGAGCTTATTGATAATATCCCTTACTGTCAAAGTCAAAACAAAATTGAATGTAAAGTTATCATTATTGTTATACTTTACGTTCTTCATGATGTAAAGAGGATCAAATGAAGAAAGCGGTAAGAAAGATAAAAAACTTAAAGTATTTTCTGTTTTATTAGCAAAAAAAGCATTAAATTTATCAGGTGATATCTCAGGTACACTTTGACGATTTCAAGGTTTGCACTGGTTTATAACACTTCACAAAGCTTCAGAATTTTTTTAATTTTTATTAACTGTCTTAACCTAAACTATCTTGCTAGATCTTGGGCATTTTGGGTCTAATTTAAAAATATTCTTTTCAAATTGTCCGTTCATCGAGTTGGCCGTCATCCCCTGCTTATGTATGCTTCGTCTCTGGGACTCCATTCTATTATTCTCTTTGTCCATCTATTATCCGACATTCTTTCGACGTGGCCCGCTCGATTCAATTTTAAATGTGTGATTCTTTCAATTGCTTTCGTAACTTTTATTCGTCTACGCAATTCTTTAAGTGAAGGTAGCAGGTCAAGATTGGTATTATCCAATAGGCGCCTCTAAACCAGACAATTTTTTTCAAACTATTTTTTGATACGATTCTATATTTCCAGATATTTAGTTGCCTCAAGATAAAAAAAAATACTCTAGATACACAGCAGTTAGTATGTGCCACCGTCCTTGTTGCATAATAATGCCGAAGTATCCGTTTTTTTTTCGGTAACACCAACGTGAACAATAACGACAATTCCTCTCAACAACGCTGGGAGGAACAACCATCAATTTGACTTTATTTTGTAATGAATTTGTATAATTCAAGTAAACAAAAAAAAATTAAACTAACGGGTGCAATTTAACAGAAAATTGATAATTTTTAATTAATTTTTTTTTGTATTATGATAGGTAGTTTAGTGACAATAATTCTATTCAATTCATAAGAGTATGCATGTTTTTATCAATGATTTCTTATGACGTTAATTCTCAAAAGTATTGAAATATTGACATCTTTCGGAAAAGACCGTGTCGAAAGGTTAATAAAATTGTCGACGTTTTGCACTCTATCGGTGGAGGCGTTATCAGGACAGAAAAACCAAAATAAGAATAAACACGGTAACTCGACGTGTGAACCATGCTAGGTTTATAATACGGAGAATATTCTGTTTTTTGTATCTATTATTCATTAGGCTAGTTGTTAACCGGTCTAATTCGGTTTAAAGACTTAGTGTCTGACAATCCGAAAAAGCGCGATGAACCTAGGGTTTAATGACAGACAATTTTTAGGCAGGATGATGATGATGATGATGTGATGTCGCATGAAGATAGCGATATACAATATATTAAAAGCCTACTCATACAGATCTCTAGCGTGGTTGACACTAGAGGTGGGCAGCCCAGCCAGATGCCCAAAGCTCGGTTCGGCCCGCTCATGTTCGCGCCAGACTCGGGCTGAATTACTTAAAGATTGAATCGAGCCGGGCCAAAATTAAAGCCCAAGCTAAACTAGACTAGGCCTGCTAAATTAAATTTCTGAAAATTAATTCTCAAATTATATAAAAAATTATTAAAAAACATAATTTTTGCTATATTTTTCTTATAGTTACTAGTTACTTATAGTGAAGCTCAAGTCGGACTGTAAAGTGACAAGCCTTTTGAGCTGTCGGGCTTAAATTTGGGGTCATTTAAAACCCGAGTCAGAAATTTGTCGAGTTACGTCGAGTTACCGTGCTTGTTCTCACTTTTATTTCCCTGTCCTGATGACGCCTTCATCGATGAAGTGCAAAACGTTGGCAATTTTATTAAACCTTTCGATACAGTCTTTTCAGAAAGATGTCAATATTTCAATGACTTCGGGCCGTGAAAGCCTTTCTTCTTATAATTTGTTGAATTTTTGGATTTCGATTTGAGAAAATTGTTGATGATAGGTTTAGGATTTTTAGTATGTGATTTTGTCAAAATAAAGCCACTGAACAGAATCAAGAGTGTTGGAAAGTACAAGGTGAAGATAGAGATCACAAGCGTTGATGACGGTATCAAAAGTATTGTCCGTAAACCGACTTTACAAACTATTTTTTTTGTATTGATTTTATTATTATTTTGCATATTTAACTGTCTGCATTATGGTCTCGTCTGTTTTAACAGCCAAATAACCATTTTAAATTAATCAGAAGTTATAAATTTAATTTAGGCACCGTAACTATATTAATCGCATAAAATGTTTTATAAAAATTGGTGTAAACCGATTGAGCATCTGAATTATTCAAAACTTTTAACCGACCTTAAGAAATAGAAAGAGGCTCTTAATTTGACTGTATTATTATGTTTTGTGTGTGTTACTTTATAATTTTTTTCTAAGTAAACTTTTGATGATTTTTTATTTGATAGCTGGTGCTTTTTATTTGGTCTCATCTAAATTTGATTAAGATCTGAGTAGTAGTTTTTAAGTTACTCTTATTATTGCTTTTTTGACAAATATTTTTGACACTTACAATTAATTATAGAAATGTTTGAAAAATTAAAAAAATATATAATTATAATTAATAGTTTAGTTAATTAATTCAAACAGTTTGAATCAATTTGTAAATGAATAAATAATAATTAATCATATTGAAGTCGTTTTTTTTTAAGTTTTAATTTGTTTATATTTTTAAAATATAATTGGAAAAATTGATCAAATTTGTTGACCGGCTATATGTAAAACTTAAGTTTGATAAAAAAAGCGACAACTTGCATTTTATCCAAATATGTTTAATTTGTAAAAAAAACTATAATATTTTAAGAAATAAGATTTTTTATTTTGGTTCAAAATTGTTTAAATGAATGTAGCTAACTGCTTTTGTACATGTATTCATCGAGCTCCAGGTGTGTGAATGTGACCGCAGGTGTTTATTTACGCAATTTTTGATCAAAATGACAATTTGAGCTACTATAACTCCAAGTAACTGTAGTGTTTACCCAAACAATTGTGTAAGCGCTTACCATAGTTTTAGCGAAACAAAAATGTTGAAAACAATTATTTCAGTTTTTAATTTCAATAAAAGCTTTTATTTGACATGCAACTGAAATCGTTTAAACAAACATGTTTTTAATTTGACTATTTATATAACTTATCTAAGCTGATATTGTTCAAATATCTGTAAGAAATGCCAAAATTTGTAACAGAAAAATTTGTTGTAAAAAAACATGACGAAAGTTTAGTAATGTCGTTGTCAGAGAAATCAATCTGACAACTGATAACGAAACGAAATATTTCTTAATTTATTACCACTCAATAGTATAGTAAAGTTTTGATCCTAAAAGATCAAAACTCTACTATAAAATATATCTATTTAAAAATCTTAAAAAACATTTTTGTTTAGCTAGGGAATGTTGTTATAAGATAGCCAAACCTGTTGAGTTTTTAAGAATGCAATCAAACGCTATTTCTGGGAAAGTTGCAATGTAGGTAAATTGTAAGATCAACGGTTGTAAGTTTGATAAAAACTTGAAAGCCTTAGACTCCTTAGAGTTGAATGTTACTATATGACTGAAGGAGATATAAAGAGTTTTAAGATTTTCTAATAAATAAAATGCTTCACACTCGATAATTTCTACCTCATTATTTTGAGAGAAATCTATTTCTTCTAAAAATAATTTGCTAAATGTGTGAGTTTTTACGGTTTTTATTTTTGTTGATGATATGTCTAAAGTAGTTCCAAAAGTATTTTGATTCAAGAGAAATTCTGTTTCAATTTCTTCAATGTCACATTCGATAATAGATATGGATTTTATTCTATGTTTTAAATCAAATAAATCTGATTTTAAATATTTAATTGGTGTGATAAACTAATAAGTTTATCACACAATGATAATAATCATAATTATCATCATTGATAGATGATACGACTGGGCTTTGAAAGTCATCACATTTGTTAAGAATGTTGCATATTATAATATAATTTAATGTGATACTTTGCAAAAAAAACACAGTTAATTTGCAAAAGAATATTAAAAATTGTTTTAATACATCTTTGCTCAAGATGAACGTATAATGATGAACGATTTGAGGAAGAAATCAATATCATTTAATGAACTTCTAAGAATGATATTTTCTAGAAACTAGTAAAGTAAAGGTATCAAAAAAGTTAAAAAGCTTTATATAAGCTTTTAGTATTAAATAAATTGATCGTTTTGTGTTTTATTCAAAAAGAAATAGACTAATCAGCACAAAAAGCCTCATGTAATTATACTATTTTTAATACTTAACTTCAAGCATTCGCCGCCTAAACTGCTATATTTTGTAATAGCAGTTTTTGACTGTAGCTATCACCTACGAGTATTTCAACATAAATTGCACCTTAAAATACTTTTTGCACTCATTTTCCGGTGGGTCTCAATTGTAACACTTGTATAATTAAATCATTAATTTGAAATATTTAGTTTAGAAATAAAAATTATAATATTTATAGAGATTAAATAAAATAATAAAAAAAAACTTGCAAAACCAAATATCGAATATTTTAGTAAATGTCTTTAAGATAAAGGTCCACGCGACACCAGACAAATAAATCTATAGGCATCATAAAAGGCCAATACTTGAAAGATAAGATTAGCACAGTACCTAAGATTCTAACGATGAGACAAAGCAGATACGCCAATGAGGGAAAAAAATAGGCACGCCGAAGATGACAAAAAGCAGAAACAAGACGGTTAGAAACCACCCCCGATTACTCCTGCTACGCAATTTATGAAACTTGTGACTACAGCAAATTAGATCATTTTTCTGTATAACTTGACGTGCTAGTGTTGTGAATAATTATTGTGGTGCCATAAGTGCAACAATCGTATCGTAAATTTGGGTGAGTCTTAATTCACTAAATTTGATTATTTCTGACAGTGGCTTCATATTTTGAATATAGAATGAATTTGTATTTTAAATATAAAAGAACGAATCCTTGTGAGTCGTCATACACTCAATTTGTTAATTTATAGCAGTCGTTTTATATTGTGAATATAAAATGAGTTTGTATTTTGAATATTAAATAGCTGATTATTATTGATATTTTTGATAAAGTAATCATTTTTTGCAAAAATTATAAATAAATTAACTAGTGCCAATTTATAGTCAATTCCTTAAATAATTCTATTATTGTCAAATTATGTTTTGTTTAAATTTATGTTATTATTGGCAATTGTTTGGATAATTAATTACACTAGTTAATAATTGAATTGCATGTTTAATTAGAGTAGAAACATATCTACAGGACAATAACTTCATCAATCTTACTATTTGCATTATGCTATAGTCTATTATTTTATAAACAGTAAAAACAATATTTTTAGTTAATAAAATAAAATAATTTAATTATTAATTCAAGAATTTAATTAGTCGAATTTATGATAAGCATTATCTTAAAGTTTCACATTTTTTTTTACCATACAAGCTGCTCGAAATAAAATAATAATTTAATTAAAAAGTTATTCAATTAATTACTCAAAACTTTGATAAACATTTATTTAAAATTGTTACAGTTGTTATCTGTTGTTTGTTACATTGATTTTAATAATATATTGAAAATTGATTGGTAAATAATTCTATTTTCGTAACCGCTGCACTGCATCAACATTCTTATAATTTGACAGTCGTCAAATATCGACATTTTTACAGAATTCAATTTACTTGTATTTGTTTGAATAAATTAAGTTTTACTTAATGTTTTGAGATTAGCAAGTTTAAACAGTTATACTTTGTTACTTACTTGTTTACTTCTTCAACTAAAATAATTTACACATAAAAATAAAATATAGTCTTTTGCTGTCACATAATAATGTTAATCAATTATAATCAGTTCTGCAATTATAATAAGTAGCGTAACCTCTGAGTTTACTATTTCTGTAGTGAAACACGTTACGTGAAACTATTTGTTAAAGTAGCGTAACCTCTGAGTTTATTAAAACATGGTGTTTAGGCATCCTCTGAGTTTAATAAAACACGTTACGTGAAGGTATTTGTTTAAAAAGTAGCGTAATACATAGTGTATTACGCTTAACATCCTCTGTTGTGAAACACGTTACGTGAAAGTTGTTAATTATTGTCTGATCAGTACTAGAACGTTTATGACATTTTAGTTGCTATATTATTATTATTGTTAAACCATATGAAATAGTGCACCTGCAAAAATTAATCAATCAGTCATTCATTAAAAATAATTTTAATTTAGAAGTTTAATAAGAATAATTGAAGGATTTAATATGATGCATTAGGTTACGTGAAATTTATTAATTATTGTCGGATTAGGTCTAAAATGTTTATGACATTTTAATTGCTATATTATTATTGTTGTGGCATGTTAAATTATGTATTAGCAGTAATTTATAATTTATTAAAAAAAAAAGTTTATCAATTAGTTTGAATTCAGAACTTTAATAATTGAAGAAATGAAAATATACTACAGAATATGTAAATTCAATTGGAGGAGCAGTAGTAATATAGAATTAGGTAAGCTTTTGGTTTAAAATAGTCAACTCATAAATGTTTGTCCATAAATATGTTAACAGAGCACTTTATTATATTAATTGTTAATTGACGTATGGTTTGAAAAAGCAAATTCAGGTGTTGTTTTAACATTTTAGAATTCCTGTAAGTGTATGGTAAAATCTCATCTATCCTAAGATCTTTTGGATTGATTATTGTAGTAAGTGATTGGTGACACAGCATTTAACTACAGTTATTTATATTCTATTTTAACATTAATAAGATATAAACAATTATTGATTATGTAAAAAAAAATTTTAAGTCATGTTATACATCGAAATAGATATTTATGCATTAAGGGAGATATGAATGTTTTTTCTCCGAGGTTGACGTGTTACAGACCAAGGGCCGGAGGCCCGCGGTCTGTAAGTCTACCGAGGGTGAAAAACAGAATATCTCCCGTAGTGCATTAAATATTTTATTTTTTAGTATTTCATTACTGCTTTCTTAATAAAATTATATGAAAAATAACAACATCCGAGAATGCGTAATTGCTGCAAATGCATGGTAACCATGTGTTTGAGGGTGAAAAACTTTACAAAGTCCCAAGGGAGATATGAGATACGTTTCATATATCGTATCCATGACGAAAATCAACAATATCATGTCACTAAAAAATAAAACATTTTTTCCTCACCGCGGTATTTTTTGCTTTGCTGCCAAAACTAGGGAACTGTTCGAAACAATGTTTTTTTATTCTAATAAAACCATAGCAACCAAACAATGAGACCATTTTAAACTTAAAAAACCAGATAATCGGCAGAGGCATTGCTACTAACCAAAAAATAAATAAAAAACTAGATTATTTATTATTAAAAAATTAGAGTTAATTGTTGCAAAAAAAATTGTCTAAGTTTTTCGGAAAGAAATTTTTCCTATTCGCATTTTTGCATCACTTCTTTTTGTCGTAATTCAAACAAAGTGCCTATGTGAAAAATATTACTTTTTGAAGTCGTTATAACGACCTATATACATATAGGTTTGAAATTTAAAAAAAATATACTATTTTAAATTGCTATTTACCTAACACATTACAAAACCTTCTCATCCATGTGATATGTTTTTTTCCGCTAAATTTTCCATATAAAAGTTGTATTTTTTTTTTTTTGTTAGAGGAGTGGAAAATCTTCAAAAAGACACCGGCCGATGTTATTGGCCGGTAGTGTGGGATTCTTACCCACTAAAAACCACCTCTGCCCTATCTGGCATTACAGTGGGTCGAGGCCTAGTCTCATATCACCGAGAATGACTTGCGATACATCGAGCTAGCGATATATCGGCTTATGTTGGAGACATCGAATAAAGCAGTAAATGCTAATAGGATGCCTCCGGTTTCAGTTTAGGGGCTTTACCTGTCTTACTGCCCGGGGCTAGGGATTTGCAAATCTTTGTTGTAGGTACAACTGGAATGCCTCTCTCTATATCCTGGGACTTTAAAAAGAGTTTTGAGAATGCACACAGTATGCGAAGCTTAAGCAAAAATTATTAAAGATCTCTTAGCTTTATGTCCTGGCTGTTTTTATTACCATCAATGTTGCTCTCTAGGTTGTCGATCCCCAGTCGACTTCCATGAGGAGTGCTGTCTTGGGCCTCTTGAAGCGGGTGGTGATTCCCTCATCGTAGTCCAGTGCAGTTCTCAGCAATGAGTTTAGATGCTCCTTAGCTTTCTGATAGTAGGAGGTGAGGAAATCTTTGATAAATTTTCTCATCGATGGAATTCCTGACTCAGAGTGAAGCTGATCGTTTCGGATGAACCAGGGGGCGTCAAAGGCCCTTCTAATGGCTCGACTTTGGACGACCTGAAATTTCTTCATTTGAGTTTTCGATACTGTAGCCCATGCCGGGATGGCATAGGTGAGTATTGGTCGGATGCACATCTTGTAGAGAAGACATTTGTTCCTTATGCTTAATTTGCTTTTTCGGCAAATTAGCGGAAACAGACATGCCATTGCTCCTTTTGCTCTCGAAACTGCATAGTTCACGTGAGGGATGAACGAGAGTCTGGAATCAAAAATTACACCAAGATAAGTTACCTTCTTTTGCCATTGGATGTTCTCCCCAAACATCTGGATGTGACCTGAGGGTTCCTTATATCTGCGAGTCACAAAAAGTGCAGAGCTTTTTTCAGGGTTGACTTTGACAAGCCACTTGGAAAACCATTCCTCTATGGCTGTTGCTGCTTCCTGAAGGTACCTGCTCAAGAGAACGGGGCTTTTGGAGCGGGCAAGGATAGCCGTATTGTCCGCATATACGGCGATTTGAGAGCGAGGAACTTTGGGTAAATCTCTGGTGAAAAGCAAATAAAGAATTGGAGAGAGAACTGAGCCCTGGGGAACACCGGCTTTTAAGAAGCGCTCTGTGAAAAAGGTGTTTTGTACTCTCGCTTGGAATTTGCGATTTACCAGAAAGGATTGAATTGTTCTCACTAGCGGGCAAGATAAGCCAGCACGAAGTAACTTATAAATAAGTCCATCATGCCAGACAGTATCAAAAGCCTTGGAGACATCAAGAAAGACTGCACTACCAAACTCTTTGAAGTTGAAGCCAGCTGAGAAGTATTCAGTGACTCAAACAACTTGGTCTGTGGTTGAGTGATTGGGACGAAAACCAAACTGCTCATCAGGCAGTAGATTGAGGTCTGAAACATTTTGAGCCAGGCGGCTTCGAATAACCCTTTCTGCAATTTTTCCAATTGCGGATAAAAGACTGATTGGTCGATAGTTCTGCAGGAGTTTGGGAGATTTTCCTGGCTTTTGGAGGAAAATGACGTTTGCAGATTTCCATCGACTTGGAAAGACTTGAAAAGTGAACATGGCATTGATGATGGTGAGAATGTAAACAATTGCTTTGGTTGGAAGATTTTTCAAAGCCTTATTAGATACATTGTCTGGACCTAATGCCTTTCGATTTGTTAGTTTTCGAATGAGTTCTCGAATTTCTGATGGAGAAGTTGGCTCGATGAAAGCCGTTTCTTCAACACCTTCGAGGTTGTTTTTGAACAAAATTCTCTACCTCTTGGAGAAAGACAGGGTCAGCACGATCCAAAAAGGTATTGCATTGCAATACCAGATTGTCCGCGAAAGCCTGAGCCTTTTCTTCATCCGTGTAGGCAACGCCCTGCACTCCTTCAGTCTGAGGCAAGGCTTTTCTCGGAGCTTTCAAACTTTTGACCATCTTCCAGACAGAATGATCAGCCACAGATAAGTTCTTTATCCTCTCGTCCCATCTCTGGGAACGAAAATCGATTAGAGCATATCTAACCTCTGATGTTAACCGATTGTACTCGGTCTTGTCAGATCGAAGACCAGAACGTTGCGCTCGGCGCCCCCTCCAGTTTTTTTCTCTAATCAATTCCAAGATTCAATCAGGTAACTTTGGATGTGGTCTTTTAGGTTCTGAAAAGAACCTAGTTGAGGAAGTGACTGCAGTGGTGATTTTCTCTTCCAACTCTAAAACTGCTTCTTCTAATCGATCTTTTGAGTCGATTGATAGAATTGGGCCCAGATCTTCTTTGAGAACATCATGGAATTTCTTCCAATTTATTTTCTTCCAGCTGATGATTTCAGGTTCTTCTGGGAGTTGTCCTATGTTGAGGAGCACTGGTTAGTGGTCAGAACTGAGTTCTATGACCACCTCCACACTGACACTAACACTAACATTTTTGAGTATCGCAATATCTAAGATATCGGGTACTCCGCGCAATGGCGTGTGCGTTGGATCTTCAGGAGCTAGCACTACTGTGTCATTGATTCCGTCAATCAGACGACTAAGAATAAAACCATTCCTATTTGGTTTTTGACATCCCCAATCAGTGTGTTTGGCATTGAAATCCCCTGCAGCAATGACAGATTGTCCTGCTTCCCTTATGGCAAAGAGATCTGGTTCTTGGAGTTTTTTACCGGACAGCAAATAACATGAGACCAATGTTATTTCCTCATCTCCTAACTGCAGATTAATTGCAGTTGCTTCCATTGTGACCAATTCTGGAAGCAACAGTGGGTAATGATCAATTGAGTTCCTGACGTATATTGCTACGCCCCCACCTCGATCAAGGCGGTCAGCTCTGTACAGAGTGAATCCCGCCAATTTTGGATCCCGACTTTTTGTGTTTAAGTGAGTTTCACTCACCATAACTACATCGGCTTACCTCAGCGAAATGCTCTAATTTATTTCTATGATTTGGTAAGCCATTGGCGTTCCAGTAACACGCCCTGATGCCTTTCAATTTTCGAATTTGTAGAAACATTCTACTTTTTTAAAATATTGAAGCACCATTGAACTACAATTTTTGGAAGTTCTGTTTGCAAATATGCCTCAGAGTCTTCCAACGATTGTGCCTTGCGAATGTGCTTACATACTAACTGCATGAAGCTTTCGCTGCCGCTTTGTTGAGGAGCTTTTTTGTCCAATTGCTCTTTTTGGGTTTTTCTGCCCTTCTTGATAAGGACTTTTTTACCAGACTCACCTCTGGCTTTCCAGAGGTCTGCCCATTGAGCAGTTCCTGGAGCTGCTTTTGCCATTGGCGCTGCAAGAATCTTCTTTTTTCTCTGTTGTTGGGAAGCTGATGGTCGAAGTGCCTGAGAAGCTTTTGGTTGCTCTTTTTTGGGCATTTGCTTGGCTGGTCTTTTCCCTGCCTGCTGAGAGAATGTAGCCACTTTCCTTGGTTTAGGAAAGCTTTTGCATCCTCTATAATTGGCAGTGTGTGCGCCACCGCAGTTGGCACAGCAAGGCTCTACTTCCTTAGCCTTTTCATAGGCTTTGGAGGCATGCTCTTGCTCACATTTCACACAGCGTGATCTGGCATGCCAATTCGCCTGACCATAGTAAAACTTTTGGCACTGAAAGCATTGGAGAACTCCTCTCCTTTTGCGTACCTTCTCAATGTTCACATTAAGAAGGCAAACTACTGCTTTCTTTGAAGAGGCAAATTTTAAATTTGCCTCATTGTCGTTTGCTAGTTGAACTAGCACCGACGTGAAATACACCTTCTCAGCTTTAGCATCCCGCTGTTTGCTGAGTCTGGTGACTTTGACTCCTGCTAGCCCTTGCGCTAACAGATCATCGCAAATGTCCTTCTCAGACACTTGGATGGGAAGAGGTCTCAAAACTCGTTTAAGAGGTTTTCCCTCTGACAAGGGGTAGGTATAGAAATCTACCCCATGTTTGTCTAGAAGCGCCCTTGCGCTTCTGAACTCGTCAACTGTTGCCAGTTGGACTCTAATTCCTTCAGTGCAGAATTTTGCACTTAGGGAAATTAGTTTTTGTTTCTTTAAGATACTAGAGATGTCGTTCCATCTTTCCGCCGCCTTCACGACGAGAGGAGGAGGTTTTTTTGAGGTGGAACCGGAGGAAGAAGCCGGCTTCACTCCTGTAGGAGTGATTTTCGGCTGGGCTGAGGAGGGGGAAGCAACTTTAGATGATGTTGCTTGTCGAGGATTTAGTGGTGCCTTTGCCACTAATTTTGGTTTCTGTGAGACAGAAACAACCGATTGGGCGGAAGAAGCGCTTTATATAAAAGTTGTAAAAATATTTTGAAATTTTTATAGAGCTTTGAGTGACTGTGACGTCTAATGGTTTCTACGTCATTGCACCATCTGGCAAGGCTGCATACAGCATTCTTGTTTTTCCAATCAGTACTAGGGCTGTCAGTGCGGTCATGTTTACGAGCTAACCGCTGCCGCGGATTGCAGTTTTGCCAAGTAGATGACAGTAGATGACTTGCTTCTAGATGACAGATAATTTAAGACGCTACTTTTAACTAAGATGCTTCTCTGCACGACTTTTCAAACAGGTATAAAACAAAAAGCGCAAAGATTCTGTTTAATTGTTATTGACCTATTGACTTTAGTACTTGGAATGAATAGCTCAAATATTTAAAGTTCGAAAGTTGTATTATACTGTATTAGTCGCTTGCATATTTTCTGCAGCAAACGAAAAACATGCAAACTAATATTTCAAATTCTGAATATAAGAATATAATTTTAAATAATTTGCTCTAATACAAAATATGCATCATTTATACAAATTTTTGATAGAGCATAGTTTTTATTCAATTGAGAAATTTCTTTCATCTAACTTTGGTTAATCTTGTGGCATTTATTTTATCTTTTATTATCATGTTTACTATATTTTATTTGTTTTTTTTTATGTTTTTTTTTATGTTTGTATATTGCGTTGTTAGTTATTAAGTTTTAAATAAAAAAAACTAGCACATGCTGGGCTGTGTATTATGCTCTAATGCACACTAAACTTAAAAAAAAATTACATTTCAAAGTATTCCCAACTTTGAGCTTTTCTTAAAAAACAAAATTCGGGGTATAAGCACAAAAAATTAGAAGCTTTTTGTGCAAAAGTTATTAAAACATTCCTAAACTATGCCTCGCATAGATTCCTAGTGCTGAAAAAAACTTGAAACGTATTAGGTAAGTCTAATAAGACTTTCTTTAAATGCGTAGAGTTGTCTGATGCTTGAGTTGACATTGTATTACCTGATACAAAGTTTTACAGAGCACGGTCTTTTGTAATTACCAAGTTAAAGTAGATGACCTTTGTTCAAAAATACATGCAGTTGAGGATAAATGTGTCACTAAGAAGTGATCATTTCTTGCTTCACTATAGACATGGAAAGCTGACCGAGAAACCGTTTAGGCGCAAAGTCTCCTAAAAAAATTGCTATTTTGTTGGACCTACTTGAACCAAGCCGAATCACAGGTTACAGTTCTAGACTGACATTACTCGCAAATAAAAAATGTGATGTACTTCAATTAAAAAGACTTGGTGGTTGAGAATCAAGTGACAGCCGTCGAAAGCTATGTAGAATGTTTCGTAGAAAGTCAAGCAAAAATAGCACAGCTGACAGCTCTTCTAAAATAATAATCTAGCTCATCCTGTCTACCATCTATATCCACGTCTTTCCTGTCAGACGTTTTATCAAAATTTTCAGTAACAACACAGGAACACAAAGACAAAGTCAAACAAGGATTACCTCTAATAGTCATGATCAATCCACAGTCACACTTAATCTTCATAATTAATTTTCTAGTTGCTTACATGAGAGCATCAATAATAACAATAATTCATAAAAAATCTGGTTTTGTTTTACTAATTTGTTATCTAATTGTTGAATGCAAACAGCAAAATAAAGTTAAAAGTCAGTTTCCCGTGGTGGGGTGCGTGGATAATTTATTTTAGGTGACTTTACTTTAAAATATTTTTTATCCTACACCAACTCAAAATAAAATTTTCTTGTCTTTCGACAGCTGTGAAAGTACATTATTTCTAGGCTAGCCGAGAAAAAATGTACTTTCTCTTCTGAAAAAAATTCTGGTTTTTTCCGTCAAGAGTCGCTGTTATAAGAGAAATTACTCTAAACTCTAAACGCCTCACTATTTATGAAGGGTGTTGAAATTTTAAATCAAATTTACTGTTTATAAACATCAATCTTATTTTAAAAAACTACTTTTGTGCAAGATAATTTGTGTAAATCACGACAGTAAAGTAATCCATAAATGACAGCTGTCAAAGTTTGACATTTTGAATTGGCGATTAGCGGTAGTAACCTCAAATCAATTTTAAAATAATGCTCAATTATAAAGTAATTTGTGTAAGATAAAAAATAATGTGTAAACCACAGCCGCAAAGTGCTTTTCCAGGCTTTGAGAAGTGGCCAGGCTCGCCTTTGGCTCGCCTGTCCATATCTTCTCTCGGCCTGGAAAAATACCACTTTGCCGCCTAGGTTTACAATATACTATTAAAACGTACAGCAATCAATTCAACAACATTCAATCAAAGTCAGTTTCTTGAAAATAAATGTTAGTTTTTTCACTCAATCTTATTCTTTTATTTAGATCGCATTTTTTCTACTATAAAAATGTTTTTAGGTATCATTAGCTTACGAGGCTCAGAAGTCACAGCAAAGTGAGTATGAGCATCTTATAAAATAAAAATGCTAAGCGTATTCACTGCACCTTTATCATTTTAAACTGTTATTGCTTATCTGTCTTCTCTCATCATGAAGCACCAACGCAAACATTTTCTAATCCTACTAAAACAATTGAAGATTTCATAAAACTAAATATCGTTGCTTGCAGTTTCCTACGTAAAAACGTCGTACAGTGTAATCAGGTAAGCTATGTTTTTACGTCTAAGAGAGAGAAGATGCACATTACCTTTTTTTTACCGGATTGTTATCATTTAATTACAATACTAATTGCGGGTAAAATTCATTCATTCACACTCTTTGAACCTAAGATAACCACCGGACTTGATATTGTGCTTAAACTATAAGAACTATAAGAATTTAGGGTGGTTTATCAGTCAGGAATAAAATTAAAAAAATTACTAAAAAGTCCAAAAGACTAAAAACTATTTCTAGAAAAGTCTGAAATTTGTCGCATAGAATGTGCTGTGACAAATGTTAAATAGAGCAAACGCGTAGAATATTAGTGTAAACTATATACAAAGAGTACTTAGCTCCCCCAAATTTGGCAGATTGAACAAGTCAAGTGTATAACAGAGCACGCCTTTAATAACAATCATCATAAATTAGCATTACCTGTTAAAAATTAGGCAGGCAGATTGGCAATTCTTTTCGGCGATGAGAGCGCCACCGGCGGTTCGATCAGCTGAGAAGCAAAAGAGTTCATTCATCTGTTTTGTCATTTGTCTGTCATTTGTTAATCGTCTGTCATTTGAATTTACGTGTCGGTGATTGGTTTTAGGTGTTTTTAAGTGTCAGTTTTTGATTTTAATTCAAACTTTTAAAAAAAATTCCTTTTTTAATGTTACATTAATAGAAATTTTTAAAAGTAAGTTTGAATGTTTAAGATGGGTTAAACTTGTTTTTGATAGTTGACGTATTATCTGTGAGCAATTAATTTAGATAATTTTTGCACCAGTTTTTTTAAATCTGCTGCCAGAAACTGGAATTGGATATAAAGTCAAAAACATCAACCAGTTACCAAAAAATTAAGAGGCTTAAATAAAGTACTAGTCCGGCGCACCTACAGGTGGTGGATAGAAAGAGACATCTGGCTGATGATAGCAAATAAACCAGAGGTCTGTAGGCATTCACGGGCTCATTGTGCGTAAAACTATAACTTTATTAAAAATCTAAATCTATAGCAGAAAGCCAGGCTTAAGAATGCATGCAAGCCCTATTTACACCCTTGCATGTAGGCTCGCCAAGGGTGGACTTTATTTTCCTAGCCACTCGTAGAATCAGTCATAGAAAAAAAAAATCAATTGTGAGACTTTTCAATTTTATAATAATTTATAGTTATTTTTTGAAGTAAAATATGCCAATAAAGCGCTTAATAACATTTTTACTTTCAATCATTTTTACACGTTATAATAAATTTTAAAAATTAAAAATAAAAAAATCAATTAAATTTTTAAAAATTATTAAAAAATTCTTAGAAATTCTTAAAATACGAGTATTTTAAAAAATGTTTGAAATTATTTAAAATAATAAACTAAACTCTAAATTTTTTTTAAAAATGTTTAAAACAATTTTTAAAGACCTTTAAAAACTTTTAAATTAAAAATTATTGAAATTAATTTAAATTTTTAATTCAAAATGTTTTAAATCATATCAATGCATTTAAATATTCTTTTTAAGTAGTGCTTTTGTAATTTATTTTTACTTTTAGTAATTTTTAAACGTTATAATGAATTTTTCAAAATGAATATAAAAAGTTCAATTAAATTTGTTTTAAATTATTAAGAACTTCTTAAACATTCTTAAAAAATTTTCCTGATTTGACGTTATTAAAAAAAATTAATTATTATAAAATTAATTTTTAAAATATGTTTAAAAATTTTTAAAATAGAAAATATCAATAAAATTAAAATATTTTATTAAAAATGTTTTAAAGCATTTCAAAACATTAAAATTTTTTTTTAAGTAGTTTTTTAGTAATTTTTTTTCACTTTTAGTAATTTTTAAACGAATTAATAAATTTTAAAAATTAAATATAAAAAGTTAAAATAACTTTTTTTAAACTATTAAAATATTCTAAAAAATTGTTAAAACTATTAAAAAGCTATTTATGAAAACTTTATAAAAATTAAAAATTAAAAGTTCAATTAAATTTTTATAAAATTATTATCAAATTCTTAAAAATTGTCAAAAAATTCCTAAAATGTCTTAAAATTATTAAAAAAATTGAATTGATCATAAAAAGTTTTTAAAAATGCTTACAACAGTTTTTAAGAACGTTTAAAAATTTTTAAATAAAAAGTCAACAAATATAATTTAAATTTCTTATTAGAAATTTTTTAAATAATTTTAAAGCATGTAAATATTTTTTTTAAGTAGATTTTAGTAATTTTTTTTCACTTTTAGAAATTTTTAAACGCATTAAGAAATTTTAAAAATCAAATATAAAAAGTTCAATAATTTTTTTTTAAAATGATTTAAAAAACTCTTAAAAAGATTTAAAAATTTTTTCAAATATATTAAAAAATTAAATTAAATCTTAAAAAATATTTTAAAAATGTTTAAAACAATTTTCAAAAACGTTTAAAAATTTTTAAATTTAAAATTATTGAAAATAGTCTAAATTTCGTATTAAAAATGTCTTAAGCCATTTCAAAGCAATTAAATATTTTTTTAAGTAGTTTTGAGCTAATTATTTTTACTTTCAGTAATTTTTACACGTATTGAAAAATTTTAAAATTAAAATATAAAAAGTTCAATAAAGTTTTTTTTAAATTATTAAAAAATTCTTGAAAGTTCTTAAGAAACTCTAAAAAATTTTGTAAATTATTTAAAAAATTAAATTAAACTTTAAAAAATCTTTAAAAATGTTTAAAACAATTTTTAAAGACGTTTAATAATTTTTAAATTAAAAATTATTGTAAATAAACTAAATTTCTTATTAAAAATGTTTTAAACCATTTCAAAGCATTTAAATTATCTTTTTACGTAGTTTTTAGTATTTATTTCTACTTTTAGTAATTTTTAAACGTATTAATAAATTTTAAAAATTAAAGTTCAATTAAATTTATTTTTTTTAAATTTCTAGAAACTCTAAAAAACTCTTAAAAATTTTAAAAAAATTTAAATATAATTGAAAAATTATATTAATTTGAAAAAAAAACTTAAAATTGTTTAAAACAATTTTTAAAGACGATTAAACATTTTTGAATTGAAAATTATTGAAAATAATCGGAATTTCTTGTTAAACTATTCCAAAACATTTAAATATTTTTTTAAGTAGTTTTTAGTAACTTATTTTTACTTTTAGGAGTTTTTATAAAAACTGGTAAACTTCTGGTAAACTTAGCATGGTAAACGCCATCTGGTAAACTTAGCTTGGATCAGAACCGATAGTGGCGCTCCCTACCTTACCGACAAAGTGGCGCGAAAGTCCAAGGTCATATGACGTAAAAGTGGTGGGGGGGGCAACTGCACCCACATTCTCTATCTACTCGTATTAATAAGTTTTGAAAATTAAATATAAAAAGTTTGATTGAATTTTTTTTTAAATTTGTAAGACTTTTTTATTTTAATCTTGCGTTTTGTTAAATTTTAACAATTAATTTGAATTAAATAACAGTTCACTCTTTCTTTATAATAAATTTGTCAGGATGTCTATGTTCTACTATTATTAGCCTTTATTATTCACTCAAAAACAGTGTACAGAATAGCAACAGCCAGCTACATTATTATCAACAATCGGCTTTAACTCACCCCTCTATATTCATTGTTAGAGAAACGCTTGAGCAGTCAGACGGATCGATTGGGCGACAGGGCGACACATGAAACATATTTACACATAATGTACCTGACAGTAATACCTGTAAAGTAACTCACCGGGAGCTTTTCTTTCCCTTGCAGAATTCTCTGACTCTCGAACTGATAGTGGAAGACATCACCAATCTCATTAGACTTTGACAACCACTTCATAGACTTGATTGACTCAATCTTCACCTCTTTTCTTTAGCATCGTGTTGTCAATGATGTCTTCATTGTTTCGGTACCTTGTTCGGGAGCAACGTGGACGGTGTCGCAAAGCTTCAATCACATTACATGAAATAGACTGGCCAGGAATAATGCGTAATAAGAAAAAGTGTAAAATAAAAATTAATAAGTGAAGAACCTAAGGACATTACGCATTATTCTGTCATAACAGCAAAAGGAAAAACCTCTATTTTTTACACACTGACAGGAACATAACCATAGCGGTTAACGGGTTTTAGCCCACCTCTTCGCTTTTTGTTCGAGAAAGTAGAGAACCAGGATAGCAATCTGTAAATGCCTACAGACGTCATAGAAGTACAATCTCAGTCTAAAATGTAATGCCACATAGACCGTACTTCAGGAATAAACTCTAGTTTCTGTCGTGGATGTTTTATATTAACATTCTCAATACATATAATTATGTCCGCATTGTTACCTTATCAAAGGCCACCACTTTGATAAGGTATTGAGGTAAGGCTTTGAATAAACATCCCAAAATCATTAGAAGCAAGAGGACAGCACCTTTCGTTAGAAAGGCACCGCCCGTCAAAAATCCATTTTAAAACAATAAATCTGTACTAATAACTGCTGTTAAACTTAGTATATAAGACAAATTGAAAAAACAGTCTCTTATTGGTCTCGAACTAGAGAGTGCTCCCTTTTTATAATGAATATTTTTTAAAAACCTTTTTTCCATTGCGAAATACTTAATTGGCGCTGCAAACAAGATATCAAGACAGTGAAAAATCGCACGTGATCATTCCACTGGTCTCTTTCAAGAGTTTATTTGGTATTAAGAATCAACTTTATCCATCGTTTTTGGGCCGTCCAAAAGTCACCTACTGTCTTCAAACATCCGAAAACAACAGTCTCCAAGAACAACTCTCAACTGGAATGCAACCTGCAATTCTGTGAGTTTTCTTTTCCTTTTTATATTTTAATATAAGATACATGTCTTTTGCCTTAAATATTAACGATACATTCGCAAATATAAATATCAACACAGATAATTTAGTAACTTTGCCGAGTAATTTAGCTTCTTTACCAGAATCAAAAATGACTACATCAAGTCAAGTTGAAATAAATATGGCAAGAGATATGGTTCCAGAATATTCTGGAGGTTCTAAAGACTTAGCATATTTTATTTCTCAAGCTGAAACTTTTATTAACCTTCTTAAACAAGACGATTCGCTAAATGTATTTAATAAATTATTATTGGAACAAGTTACATCAAAATTAAAAGACGAAGCTAGAGGTGTATTTATTAAGGGTAACTTTATATTGTGGTCAGATATTAAAAAGGCTCTTGTATGCCGATTTGGAGATCCTAGATCCAAAGATCTGTTAGGTAATGACCTAGTAACTTGTTTTCAACAAAATAATGAATCTTTTGAAGCATATTTTGAAAAAATTAAATAAAAATTACAAGAGTTATTGAACATATTAATATTAGTGAAAATAATCAAGATATAAAGCAAAGTAAAGCTAGAATGTACGAAGTACAAGCTTTTAATACTATGAAATCGGGAATAATGGAACCCTATTGTACGCATATGTTAAATTTACCTATTAATTCTTTAGAAGAATCTTTGTTAGAATGCCGTCGTTACAACAACAATAAAGCCCAAATTAGTTTTATAAATTTTCTTCGTAATTGATCTAAGCCATTGCAAAAACCAAACGCTCACACAAATTTCAAACATCATACACATCAAAATAATAAACCATTTGTACCCTCATTTATTCAAAATCGCGGATTTAACTCATATCAACATAAACCGTCATTTTCACCTAACCCACAACCTGCACGTCCTGAATTTCCCAGAGAACCTATTAATATACAACCAAGACAACTGCAACCTCAAAGATATCCTACTAATTCAGAAGTGTTCGGGAAGAAACTAGATAACAATAAACCGCTTCCTATGTCCACTACATCAGCATACTCTTATCGACCAAAACAAAATTCACACGTTTCAAACATGTTTAAGAAACCATACAAACCCCAACCTAATTTCATAGCAGAAGAATTATATAATGCAGAATATATGAATTCACCTGAAAATCTTCCACAAAATGAAAATCTTTATCATAATCACCACTACGAAATTGAAGCATGCGAATTTAATGACAACGAAGAAAATTTTCAGACAGAAGCCTCAGAACCAGAACCACCACCATTAATTTAAATTCATTAACATCAAAACCAAAATTACCATTTATCATAATCCCAGATTTTAATTTAAAAATTTTAATAGACTCAGGAGCATCTAACAGTATCATGAATCCAGATGTCGCAGATCAGTACTTTAAAAATACTATTTTTTCAGAACCTTTCGTTATTAAATCTATGAACCAAACTGTTGAAGATAATAAAAATATAATTTTTCCATTGTTAAAACAATACGGTATCAAACATCCTTTTAAATTTCATATCATAAAATGGCACAACAAATTTGACGGCTTATTAGGAACCCACGATTTGCAACAATTGGGTGCAAAGATCAATTATGAAAATAAAGTCCTAGAAATAAAAGGAAAAAAGATTTCTTTAATTATAGAACGAAACTCACAAGGTTTTAACTCATACCTTCAAGATATCAACTATTCCAATAAAACAATCAAAATACCTGTTAAAATAGAAAATGGTCCTGTCGTAATCCCGGAAATTAAAGAATTAGAAATCCCAGAATCAATTGCCTATGCAAAAAATGGCATTTGTTTATTACCAATAACAAAACCCACCAAGGGTGAAATACATTGGCATGAAGAAATTAATGTGGAATCATTATGCAACATGAATTTAAACATCCCTAAAATTAAAAGCAAACCTCTTTACATCCCCGAAGTCATTCGAACACAACATCTTAACAGTAAAGAAAAATCAAAAATATTAACCCTTTGTACTAATTATAAAGATATATTTTACAACGAAGAAACAGATCTAACCTTCACTAATGCTGTAAAGCATAAAATAAGAGTAAACGATGAAGATCCCATCTACACAAAATCTTACAGATATCCGTATCACCTTAAAGCAGAAATCTAAAATCAATAACCTAGGAAAATGTGTTTATTTTACCACGTTAGATTTGGCCCAAGGATTCCATCAGATAGAAATGTCTCATGAAAGTATTGAAAAAACCGCATTCTGTGTGAACAACGGTCATTACGAGTATGTACGAATGCCATTTGGTCTCAAAAATGCCCTCGACCTTTCAGAGAGTTATAGATAACGTTCTAAGAGAATATTTGCATAAATCATGTTTTGTTAAAAGGATGATGTAGTCGTGTTCTCAAAATCTTTACATGAACATTTGGTTCACATTAAGCAAATATTCCAAAAATTTAGAGAATATAATTTAAAAGTACAACTAGACAAATCCGAATTTCTGTGTAAAGAAGGACATGTAATTTCTCTTAGGACATGTAATTACTCCCACTGGAATTAAACCAAATCCATCAAATATTGAAGCCGTTCAAAAATACCCATTAGCAAAAAGTACTAAAGAAATAAAAGCGTTTCTTGGTCTAATTGGATATTACCGCAGATTCCTACTAAACTTTGCTAAAGTCGTGTCACCTTTCACAAAATGTTTAAGAAAAGGATCACAAATCAACGTCAAAGATATTGATTACATTCAGGCATTCCATAAATGCAAAGATTTACTAACAAATGCACCTGTATTAGCCTATCCAGATATTACAAAAACATTTTATCTGACAACAGACGCCAGCAATATAGCAATAGGAAGTGTACTATCACAAAATAACCGACCAATAGCATTATATTCACGAACGTTAAATTCTGATGAGCGCAACTGTTCGACAATAGAACGAGAGAAATCAAAATAAGGCACTTCTTTTCTCACCACAACTACCCTAAGAAAATCGTATGTGATGAGGGCAAAGAGTTCAAGAACAACGTACTCCAGGAATTTTGCAAGCTTTTCAAAATCAATCTTCATTATTTAACCAATTATAGTCCTAATTCCAACTCTCCAGTCGAAAGATTGCATTCTACCTTAATAGAAAGATTAGGACCTTAAACAGAAAACCATAATGAAACTGCCATAAATTTAATAATTTCGGCAGCACTCATTTACAACCAGTCGGTACATTCCGCAACCGGCTTTACCCCTTTCACTCTCTTATATGGACTATACGAAAATCTTAATTCACATGAGATAGACCTCGATTTAGCTATTTACGAAGTTTATAATGATAAGAGAAAAAACAAACTCTTACCATTCTACGAACAGTTGTACAAAAAACAACTTGCGAAAGGTACAAAAAATTTAGAAAAACGAAATAAAGAAAAAGAAACAAATATTGAAGAAATATAGAAATTACGGAGCCTACGGTGTACATAAAAAAACCTAAAGTTAGAAAAACGGACCCGTGTTATGATAATAGTATATTTCATAACGAATGTCGAAAGTGACTGATATCATGCGAGTGCAGTTAGACGAACAAGGCGAAGCCGAGTTCAGATAAAGAAGCACGAGCATGATAGCCACTTTCAACACGAGTTGTGAACACTATTTTTTAGACGACTTGAACAAGAAAATAACCATTTTTTTTATCCATAGAACGTTTAAAAGCCAAATTCGGATAAAGATGCATGAGCATCTTCAATTACCATACCGATTTTACATACAGGATACGGCTATGGCTTAGCTACCAGCCAACTTTTACAAATGTAAACTGATGTTTGAACGCCTGAAACCGATAAAACACGTTACGCTATTTTTAATCCAACTACGTTGGCCCCGGGCGCGTTACTATGGATTGTTTACTGTTTTGAAAATTTCATTGTTTCGCTAGTTGTGTCACTGTGTGCCGAAAATGGATAGCGATAATAAAGACGATGTGTTATTAGAACTTACACCCCCATCAGTGGTTGAAGCTGCCAGTGAGAATACTTTGTTGTTGCTCCCAACAAAATCGCGGCAGCGTTACGAGGATGCATACAACAAATTTATGCAATGGCGCAAGAAATCACAAGTGAAATCGTCATTTTCGAAAAACGTTCTCCTGGCCTATTTTGGTGAATTGTCGAAAAAAATTAGTCTAAACACTTTATGGACGCAGTTCTCTGTGCTGAGAAGCACGCTTATTGTGCATCAGAATGTCAATATAAGTTCCTATCCTAAATTGAAAGCTTTTCTGAAACAAAAGGCACATGGCTATAAACCAAAAAAGTCTAAGATTTTAACAGCAGAGCAAGTAAATACATTCATAAAAGAAGCTCCAGAGGACAAATATTTGTTACAAAAAGTAAGTATTTAAAAACGAAATCTTTTTTCTTTTTTAATTAAGCTGATTTGTTTTTCGAGGTGATTTTGGTGTTTGGAATTAATGGCGCTATGCGAAGACAAGAACTCGTTCAACTCACAGTTGATGATGTAAAGGATGTAGGATCAGCACTTATTGTAAAATTATCAGTCACAAAAAACCAGAAGGAGGGTGTTTTTACAATAATTGATGAGTTTTATGAAATCTATCGTAAATATGCTGTTCTTCGGCCAACCACAAGCGAACGTCGGCTGTTTTTAAACTACCAGAACCGTAAATGCACAAAACAGCCTGTGGGAATTACCAAAATTAGTGCCATACCGAAACTAATTGCTGTTTATTTGGGTTTGGAAGAGCCTGCAGCATTCACAGGCCACTGCTTGAGGCGATCATCGTCTACAATTTTTATGAATGCAGGTGGTAGTATGGAAGATCTTAAGCGTCATAGAGGATGGGCTTCTACTTCTGTGGCGGAAGGCTACATACATGAGCCCATTGGACACAAAATGAAAGTGGCTAGTAAAATCACCACAGCCATAAGAAATTCCTCTGAAAATCGTCCACAAGAAAATTCCACTAATCAATTGTTGCCGTCTACCTCATTTTTTACAACATCTTTGACAACTGCTGCAGAGTTACCAGATGATTTTGAAAACTCCAACAAGAAATTAATGAATTTCAGCAACTGTTCTTTCAATAATGTAACCTTCCATTTGCATAATGAAAGGCAATAAATTTGTAAATTACTATTATCGTTTGACAAATTAAAATTTCAACAAAACCGGAGCGAATTTGTTTGATGAATTTTGGAAACGTAACCTCACTAACACTTATCATGCACGGTGCATGATAAATTTCATATCCGCACCGGTCTATGCAATTTTCAACTTTCTAAAGTAGGCTATAGTATTGATATCTGTCATTTTCGAGACAAGTCGTCTAAAAAATAAATATCACGACAATTAATCAAAATAAAATCTCGGGTATCAGAGAAAAGTCAAAACACCCTACCAATATATTATAAACAAAAGAAAAATCAAAAGATTAAGGAAGACCTTTAATTTACAGGACGATCCTCCGGGGAATCACCCTGGGGCTTCACAAGAAACCTCAAATAATAATGGATTCTTCTTAGAAGACCTCGGCTTAGCAAAAGTAGTCGACCATTATCATAAATTCTACTTTTACTTTAATATTAGTAAATTGAAATTTGAAGTTATAGAAACCTATTGTCTAACACTTACATACTATATTTAAAGACTAACGATAGCTCTAGGTATTTAGTCAATACTTAAAGACATAACATCACAAATTCATCAAACATTACAAAAATTTAATTATAGCGGTAAACGATCACTATTAGATGGTTTAGGCTCAATGATTCGATATGTCACTGGAAACTTAGATCAAAACGATTTGAAAGAAATTAATTCTAATTTACATTCATTATTTCAAAATCAAGGAAACAAATGAACAAGTTCACGTCATTTGCAAACCACGTCACGGAACGATATAGCAAAGACATGCTTATAATTCAAGATAATATTAATACGTCTCTATCTGCCTTCAGCACACTCACTTCAAAAATAGAAAACTTATTATTAATCAATATAATATCCATCTCGCCAACCGTTTACTAAATATTATTCATAATATTCAAAGAACTATCTCTCTAGCCTTCAATGGAATAACAAATATGGAAATAATGACAACAGAAGAATTACGCAAAATTATAAGTCACTTAAGTATCATTTATAAAAAAGACGAATTACTAAATTTAGATTCAGTACACCTTTTCAAAATCTTTGAATTTTCAAAATATAAAATATTCTCCATTCATAATATAATAACATGTATTTTATATATTCCAATCCTAAACTCAAGTCCTTACAATTACCAAAAAATTTGTTGTACCCAATTCCAAATTTCCAACATAAAATACTATTCCCACCACAACGTCACAGATTGCAAGGAGCAAATGGTGAATATTGGACTCAAGAAGATTGTCCCTCTTTTGGAAATCCTCTGTCAATCTCCACTAGAAACAAACAAATGTTCTCTCAAATACCTAGACAAATGCAATTTCATGTTAGCCACAAACAACTATAAAATCATCAAACGCCTCAATAATAATAAAATTCTCATATCAACCAAACAACCTCTTCATGTAATGGAAATCTGCACCTCTATAATCAAACGCGAAAAAGTAGTCAACAACGTTTTATTATCATCAAAAAACAAGTACTGTCGTATCATTATTGGCAAGATGAGTTATGAAAACACGTTTAGTAATCACACATGATACTATTGGCCAAAAATTAGCCAAACTGACTTTACAGCAACGAAGTCAATTCGTCGACAACAACAACATCTGGAAGATCCTATAAGTCTCAAAGAAGAAGCAGAAGAACTTAAGAAATCTATTGATCTACATCCATTGGTACATATTACACACCTTTCAACTACCTTTTTAATTCTATTAATATTTATAATAATACCCTTAACATTATACCTATGCCGAAATAAACTGCAAGAAATTCTCGGAAAATTACTACCAAACACGCAGGCTGAAATCACAGACGAAAGCATCAATATCCCATTACAACAAATCGCATCTCACGGAACTTATAATCTAAATCAAAACTGCTGTTAAACTTAGTTTATAAGACAAATTGAAAAAACACCCCAACAGTCTTTTATTGGTCTCGAACTAGAGAGTGATCCTTTTTTATAATAAATATTTTTTAAAAACCTTTTTTCTATTGCGAAATACTTAATTATATTTATGCGTTTCAATAACACTCAATATTCCTCTAAATTCAAGAACTATCAGTACTGAATTCACAACTATAACACAAAACAACACATGCTCAGCAAGATCAACACGTTAACAAGTTTTCTCTTTGAATAAACAATTAACAGTTCAAATATTCATAATACTGCTCAACCGACCGATTGTGCAAAGACTTTTACTAATCGTCATCATCATCCTCTCAGTTCACTAGCTGCTACTCAACTTTTCTAGGGATGCTAAGACTAATTCTTTGCTTTCTAACTTAAGATTCTATATGGTTCTCATCGAAATCATTCTATTGTACAAGTTATTTAGCGCCTTATTGGCATATTTTACTTTTAAAACTACTATAAATTATTTTAAAATTAAAAATTTTTACAAATATTTGAAACAATTTTTAAAGATGTTTAAAAAAGTTTAAATTAAAATTATCAAATATAATCTAAAAACTTTACTAAAAATTTTTAAAAGTATTTTAAAGCATTTAAATAATCTTTTAAAGTTGTGTGAGAGTTTACTTTTTATACATTTATTATTATAAATTATTTAAGTTAAAACGGCTTTAATATAATATTGCAAAAAGGAGGGATAGCTGAGTGGAGATTGCGCAGAGCGCTTAGCTGAGGGATGATACTATTGCCGTAAGGGCAGTAGACACTAGACAGCAGTCAGCGGGTAGTACTCGTAGGAGTGTCGAGTACGGTACTCGTGCATAGTCAAGTCAAGTCGAGAGAACGAGAGTGATAATTGTCTTTATACTCGAACGAATAACTTGTTATTGTGTGCAAATTAAGTGCGAATGTGGTGTCTTAACAATTCTGTTCCAGTAACCTAGCCAGGTGACAGATCCTACCTTCTTCTGACAATGTGGCTGGTTTGGCCATGGCAGCTAGGTTGAGTACTGAAATGACTTGCTCTAATCTTAGGAAAGAGCACATGTAAGACTTTATTACATTATATTGATTATTATGATGCATGCAGATACATCTATGTCATTATTGGCAAATTTGTTTGTATTAAAGAGCATGCAGATTGTTTGTGTCAGAATTGACACGGTTGTTATTGTTTATTGTTGCTCTTTGTGAAATGATTAAGAATGAAAACCTACAGCAGAGAACTTGTTCTGTTCTTGAGCCGGTCTTTACTACTACTATTATTATTTATTATTTGGCTCTCGACGCCGATTAACATAATTCCTGTTTTTCGGTTGAGATCTAGCTTCTCAGATTTCTCAAAAAGATTGGAGAGATCTTTGAGGCCGGGTTTGATGCTGCCGTCAAGGCTGGTACCTTGTCACTGAAAAGAGTTGTAGGTGGGTTCTCTATTGTGGCAATGGAAGGGTGCAGTGTTCAAATACCTTTCAATTATCCCTTTAATCTTGTTTTATTTCTCCTCGCCGGAAACACTGTAGCCAATGGCCATCTAGGTTTAATTACCCAAGGTGCAGGCATCCGTGAGAAGGCCTCTACTGACTTCTCACATTGGTACCGAAAATAATAAATAGGTTGAAGAATGGAGAAGCAGAAGGAAGCCGCCAACGTCCATCAAATCCGGTCTATATGATAGAAACAGCGAAGCCACCGTAACAGAGGATGCCCTCTACAAGGCTGGAATGGAGGAAGATGGTCCGGCGGGGACAAGCCCCCGGTGAGTTCCTTGATAAGTATTATTAACAGGTACATTATGTGTGAATGTGTTTCATGTATGGTTGATCTAATCCGTTCAATTCGTTCGAGGCGGTTTCTTAACGGCGGCCACAAAGGGGGTGAGTTGTAGTAGATCGTTGATAATGATGTAGTCTGTTAATCTTGTATTTATGCAGTATTTAAGTTGTATTCATAATCAGGAAAGAATGTGGTGAAACAATCTGACAAATATTGTATTTTAATGAAACTAGGTAATTTAATTATATATCAATCTAATTATCCCGGCGCCTTCACCATTATTCTTATGCAAATTGCGTCAAAAAAATACCCCTTACAGTTGTTTATTTTAATTTAATAATAAAATTTTTTTCTAAAATTTACTAAAAAATTTTTAAAATTATTTAAAATTTTTTGTTAGACTTTAAAATATTACTAAAAATGTGTGAAACAGTTTGTAAAGATGTTCAAAAATTATCAAAAATAATCTAAATTTTTTATTAAAAATATTTTAAAACTATTTCAAAGTATTTAAAAATTTTATTTAAGTAATTATTATTAATTTATTTTTGCTTTTGATAACTTTTAAACGTATTAATAAATTTTTAAAATTAAATATAAATTGAATATTTTAATTTTATTTTCATAAATTTTTTATAAAATTCTTAAAAATTTTTAAAATTTACTAAAAATTTTTTAAGATTATTTAAAAATTTTTGTTAAAATTTAAAACTTTGGTTAAAATGTTTGAAACAGTTTTGAAAAACGTTCTAACATTTTTAAATTAAAAATTGGCAAAAATAATCTTTTGTATCTTTGAATCTTTCAATAATCGCTAAATTTTTTATTAAGAATTTTTTAAACTATTCCAAGGCACTTAAATATTGCTTTTATTTTATAGTTATTGTTTATGATAACTTTTAAACGTATTAATAAATTTTAAAAACTAAATATAAAATATTTTAATTTTATTTATATAAAATTTTTAAAAAGTTACTAAAATTTTTTAAAAATGAATTAAAATTTTTTTTTAAACTTGAAATAAATTTAAAAAAGTTTAAAAAAATTTTTAAAAATGTTTAAAAACTTTTAAATAAAAAATAATCGAAAATGATTTAAATTTCTTATTAAAATATTTAAAAAATTTTTCAAAGCATTTAAATATTTTTTACGTGGTTTCATTAATTTATTTTTATTAATTTATATTAACGAAATCTACAAATTTTTGATTTTTTTTACAAATTCTACAAAAATCAAGTTTGTCAATTTTGTTGGCAACTATAGGCACTTTCTTTTTTATTTTGCGTCTTGTAAAGTTTTTACATAACTGGTCCGGAAAACTTAATTTTCCTGCGCGTAAATAAGCGAGAAAATGTTGATTCCAAGACGATTTCCGGAAAAGTAATTTAAAAACAAAAACTTTTGAAGAAATCTATTTTATACTTCAGTATAATAAGAAAATGAAAAATTTTTTTTTTAATAAATATTGCATTTGAAGTTCTTTCGGTTATTGTAGATAAGAAAGAGAGGAAATAAAAACAACTGTTAATTGAAAAACCATCACAAAGCAGAGTCAAGTTTACTGAAGCTTTTTTCTGAATTTGTTGAAGAGAAATGCATCGACACAGAACCTGCCGTAGAAGTTGACGTTTATTCAACGATGATAATACGTTTGGAAGAATTAGCATATATTGAACACAACAAATTTAATGTAGAAATAATAAGAGACAGTGTGAGAAAGATTTTAGAACAGACAAAAAAATGTGTAGGTGTGACTAGAAAGAAAAGAAAAGTTGAAATGCAGAGTTATTATATTTTAATTTTATTTGTATAAAATTTTTAAAAAATTACTAAAATTTTTTAAAAATTAATCAAGATTTTTTTTTAAAACTTGAAATAAATTTAAAAAAGTTTAAAACAATTTTTAAAAATGTTTAAGAACTTTTAAATAAAAAATAATCGAAAATGATTTAAATTTCTTATTAAAATATTTAAAAAACTTTTCAAAGCATTTAAATATTTTTTTACGTGGTTTCATTAATTTATTTTTACATTATTTTTAAATTCATTAAAAAACTGACAGTAAAATTACAAGCAACTTTTTATTAACAAATGACATATTATTAAAAAAGATCTAATGCCAAATATTTGATTGAAAACCTTTCACACATTGGAAAATCTACTATATTTTTTAACTAACTTCTTCATTGATGTTTTTATTAATCGTTTTTTTTAGAAAAAATGTTCTGTTTTTTCTTTTGCAATTTATTTAATTATTTTTTATAACGAATAGTGCTGAACTATATTTCTCATACCAATATCTAAATATTTAAAATCTATTTGATACAAGGTATCAAAACAACAAATATTCATTACTAATTGCAAGATTGAAGGAGTTTAAACATAATTTTTTTTAACAAAATGCTACTAAAAAGACGTTAATAATGTCACAAGCAATATTAACAACAAATATTAAAAAAAAACTTGAATTGCCTCACAATAATAAATTAGAAATTATCAACTTGAAAACATTTAATTCTCGATAAGTCATTTAAAAACATTTTACTCTAATGCTTATAATTTCTTCCTATTAATATAATTGCTAAATTTTAGTTTTAATTTTATTAAAACTTTGTCAGGAAAACTGTTTGATATGTTTTAAAATAATTCAACAAGGGCTCTGCTGTCAGACAAAACAATCACTCAAAAAGATAAAAGCGTTTTTAAAACCAAAATCCAAAATTTTTCCATACCACTAGATACAAATAGTTTAAAAAATTTCCTTGAATTAGACCAAATTAATCATTGGTTTTTCTATATTGATGTGCCTGACAATCTCATCAATAGATTATTACAGCTACCTTTTCTGTCACAGCTTTTTTATGATTATTTGTAATGATTTACAGATTGACAGTTTAAACAAGTTATACAATTGATCAAAACAAAATTATGTTTAGTTGAATCTTCACAGTTGCAAAGAAATGAAGGATATTTATATAAAAATATTTTTTTTTATTTTGTAAACATTAATATTAACAAAATAGTTATTTACATAAAAGTCAGGAAAATTTCACATTACGGAAGAGGAGCTAAATTGAAATACAAGGCCCTTTGTGCCGAGTATTTCAAAGCTCCGAGTCAAGTAAGAGATTTTACTGACCTGTTTTGTATTAAATTTTTCCGGAAATCGTAAAAAAGACGAAATCTACAAATTTTAGAATTTTTTTTACAAATTCTACAAAAATCAAGTTTGTCAATTTTGTTGGCAACTATAGTCACTTTCTTTTTTATTTTGCGTCTTGTAAAGTTTTTACATAACTGGTCCGGAAAACTTAATTTTCCTGCGCGTAAATAAGCGAGAAAATGTTGATTCCAAGACGATTTCCGGAAAAGTAATTTAAAAACAAAAACTTTTGAAGAAATCTATTTTATACTTCAGTATAATAAGAAAATAAAAAATTTTTTTTTTAATAAATATTGCATTTGAAGTTCTTTCGGTTATTGTAGATAAGAAAGAGAGGAAATAAAAACAACTGTTAATTGAAAAACCATCACAAAGCAGAGTCAAGTTTACTGAAGCTTTTTTCTGAATTTGTTGAAGAGAAATGCATCGACACAGAACCTGCCGTAGAAGTTGACGTTTATTCAACGATGATAATACGTTTGGAAGAATTAGCATATATTGAACACAACAAATTTAATGTAGAAATAATAAGAGACAGTGTGAGAAAGATTTTAGAAGAGACAAAAAAATGTGTAGGTGTGACTAGAAAGAAAAGAAAAGTTGAAATGCAGAGTTATTGACCAAATAGGAAATAGACTAAGTAACATATTTAAATTAATAATATTATGTAGTTTTAAACTTATACTATTTTGATTTTTAGATTATTATTTTTAAATTAATTTGGATTAGTATCAGTGTAAGTATTACAAGTGTTAGTATTAATGAGTGTCTTTATAAACTATCTCAAACGTATTGGAAAAAGGCTTCACTAACATTTTGCTGAAGTTGAAAAACCGGCACATTAGAACAGTACATCAGACAGCTGTGAAAAACGGTCTGCAAGTGATGCCACACAAAAATTTAAAGAAACATTTTGAAGAAAACGAGGAGGTATGTATGGAAACTTCAACATTTCAATTTTCTTGTAGTCAGGTGTCGAATCACGACTTATATTGAGCATACTAGTAAGTTATGTATAAGAAGCTATGTATACCAGCATGGAAGAAATAACCAGCTACTTGCATAATTGAATTGCTGGTTCTTTTTGCTTTTTTTTTAAATTATATTTATTGTAACCTTATAGTATCCTGATTTTTACTTAATATATGGGTAAATAATATGATGTAGCAATTCTCATCAGCTTCCTGTAAAATTTTCTTATGAGCAATAATGAAACCGAACCTACTTACAATTTAACTAAAATCATAAAAATATACTACTTTTATTCCACCTTTCTTAGGATTATGTAGTTATTTGTATTGTTACACATTAAATTTTAAATCAACTGTATTATTTTTTTAAAGTTAGGTATGAGCAATAATTTTTATAATCCGCACCTTCTAGAATTTTTTTGACTAGGTCTTTGTGAGTTATCCCGTAGCCTGCCGGGAACAGACATCTGTCACTTCCTATCACGCTGATTCAAGCTATTTAATAGAGGGTTTAAGTACGATATTTTCTAAAGTTTTAAGTTTAACAGTTATACCGCCGTGACTCGGTCGCCATCAGAGCTTTTTTATTTTTTTGGCAGGATGTACCCGATGACATAGTCCTCACTCGAGCAGGTAAGGTTGACGTTTGGGTTGGCTATATTGACTCTGTATATGCCAATACCTCCTTATACCTCTTTTGACGTATTATTTGTCAACAATTAATTGAGAGATTTGTTGTCAATATGCTGTTAAAAACTAAAACTAATAGTGAAATTAAAAGGATTCAACGTTTATAGAGTAATTAGCAATTTGCAAATGTTTTCAGAAATTTGCTACATTACATTTGAAAACGACTGAAATTATCAAACGCAGATTTTCTTTGTAGGTTAGCATGGCTTGTTAAAAGTCAAAATATTTTTTTAATTTTACAGTATTTCACGCACAAACGTTATGACGTCAAGTGTTATAATTTAATAAGTGCGGAATATGCGTTTGCATTCAAGTTGTGACAATACTTCTTCTAAGATCATAAAAAAAATAATTTTAAATATATTTATTCAATTTTGATACAGTGATTACTGCAATTCTACAAAACACACAAAAGATTATATCGATACTAACTATACTAAAACCATTTATTATATAAATACCACTCTTTAACATCTGATACGCATTTGTGATTAATATCATTTTTCACGTTGTATTTTTGTATTGTGAAAAATAACAATAATTTAATGACAATAATTCAATTCAATTCATAAAACTATGCATGTTTTTATCAATGTTTTCTTATAACGTTATTACTCGAAAGTATAGTCCATTAACCGATTTTACAGACAACGATTTTCTCGTCGGTTTCAACAGCCAAATAACTACTTTAAATTATTGAAAGGTTATAAATTTAATATAGGCACCGTAACTATATTAATTGTATCAAATGTTTTATAAAAATTAGTGTAAGCAGCCAATTGAGCATCTCGTTTATTTAGAAAAAATATTAATATAGTTAGAAAAATCAATCAAATTTGTTAATCGGCTACATTTAAAATTGTAATTAAAAAAAACGCGATTACCTGCGTTCTTGTCAAATCTGTTTGATTTATAATATAACTATAATAGATATAAGATTTGTCATTCTAGTTCAAAATTGTTTAAATAAATGTAACTGCTTTTGTACATGTATTCATCCAGCTCTAGGTGTCTGAATGCGACCGCAGGTGTATATTTGCACAATTTTGGACTAAAATGATAATTTCAGCTTTTATAACTGCATTCCAAGTAACTAAAGTTTTTACCCAAACATATGTGTAAGCTCTAACCTTATTTTTAGCAAGAACAAAATGTTGAAAACAATGATTGCTGTCTTTTGTTTCAATAACAAACTTCTATTTGACATGCAACTGAAATCGTTTAATCGAACATGTTTTTCGTTTGACCATTTATATAATTCATCTAAGCTAACATTGTTCAAATAGCTGCAAGAAATGCCAAAATTTGTAACAGAAAAATTGGTTTTAAAAAAGCTTGACGATAGTTCAGTAATGTTGTTTTCAGATAAATCAATCTCAAAAAATTTGTGATTGGTCAGAGCTAATACCGAAACATTTGTTAATTTATTATTATTTAATAACATAGTAAGATTTTGATCTTTTAAATCTTGAAAAATATTTTGGTGCAGTTTGGGGATGTTGTTATCAGATAGCCAAACCACTGTTGAGTTTTTGAGAATCCAATCAAACGCTTTTTCTGGCAATGTTACAATGTAATTAAATGTCAAAATTAATTTTTGTAGGTTTGATAAAAGCTTGAAAGCCTTTGAGCTGAATGTTACTATATGACAGAAAGAGAAATCCAGAACTTTTAAATTTTCCAATAAATAAAATGCTTCAAACTCGATAATTTCTAACTCCTTATTATGAGACAAATTTATTTCTTCTAAAAATAATTTACTAAATGTATGAGTTTTTATTTTTTGTATTTTTGTTTTTGATATTTTTAAAGTACTTCCAAAAGTAATTTGATTCATGAGAAATCCCGTTTCAATTTCTTCAACATCACATTCAACAATGGATAATGATTTTATTCTATGTTTTAAATCAAATAATTCTGACCTTAAATATTTAAATGATTGGTATGATAAACATAGTATTATGTCACCTTCATTGACAGATGATACAACTGAGCTTTTAAAACTATGACATTTTTTAAGATGATTGCATATTACATAATGTATTGTAATATTTAGCAAAAAAACACAGTTAATTTGCAAAATGAGATAAAAAATTTGTTTTAAATACATCTTTATTTAAGATGAACGTATAATGATGAACGATTTGTTAAAGAAATCAATATCTTTCGATGTACTTCTAAGAATGATATATATTTTTGGGAAACTAGTAAAGTAAAAGCTTTCAAAAAAGTTAAAAAGCTTTCTATAAGCTTTTAGTAATAAATAAATTGCTCGTTTGGTGTTTTATTCAAAAAGTAATAGACTAATCGGCACAAAAAGCCACATGTAATTATACTATTTTTATTGCATAATCTTTAAGTATTCGTCGCCGAAACTGCTATATTTTGTAATAGCAATTTTTGACTGTAGCTATCACCTACGAGTATTTTAATATAGATTTTGCATCTTAATTCGTTGCTTGCATGTTGTTTGCGGTAAACGAAAAACATACAAGCTAATAATCCAAATTCCTAGTATTCTAAACTAGTTCTAAGTGATTTGATCTAAAATATGCATTATCCATACAGTTTTACCACTTGGAATTAACTGATTGGTTTAGAATCTTTGGCACATTAAGCTATTCACTTTTGATCTGTTGATCTGGACTATGAATGTACATAATTTTTATTTCAATGATAGCTCTCTGGCAAATGATAAAATCATAAATAAGTCAACTTTGTTTGTCTGGCTAATACATATATTTTAATATCCCAATTTTTGGGCTATTTTTGTATGTGTGGCTTTACGTTGATGTTCCCTTTGAAAGATACTATTTCTTTATCAACGCAAAGATTTGCTTCCAATTTAAGATACCTAAATATTGTATATTATAATAATTGTAATTGTACAAGCAGTGCAGTTTCCACAAACAATCGCTGTTATTTTTTTTCTCGCTTTGTAATATCTTTGCTCTCATCATTCTATAATCACTCCCCACTGATAGTTTAATAATATATAATAATAAGACCTAATTCAAATAGAATTTATGGAATAATAAATCTACATTTAACAAATAAAACATCTTTAAACAGACTTATAAGAAATAATAACAAACATATTATCTTTTAAAAACTTCATAAAGTCTTATAAAGCATAATAAAATAAAATAAAATAAATGAAACTCATCAAGAGGAACGATACGAATTTGATTAGTGGTTCCTGACACACATCTTCTTGAGTCACACAATATCAAAAAAAATAATTGTTTTACACACACAAAAAAACTAAAAACAGGAGTTGCGAACAAAATTATTACTCAAAAATCACATGAAGTCACGCCAACCGTTCTGCCAAAGAATCACGTTCTCTCCTCGTGTAAATACAACCTTTCTTGTTTAATTTTATTATCAGTTTTCGTTAAAATTAGATACAATATCTTTCACTCTATTGTGGGGGTGTCAGAATACCACACTGATACTCTGTCCTTGGTAAAAGCCCAACAAAATATTAAGATACAACATCATCAACAACAATATTGTTCACCCTATTGCGGGGGTGTAAGAATACCACAATGATACTCTGTTGTTAGTAAAAGCCCAACAAAAGATTAAGATACAACATCATCAACAACAATATCTTTTACCCTATTGTGGGGGTGTAAAAAAACTACAATGATACTCTGTCGTTGGTAAAAATCCAACGAAAGATTGGTATCTAGTTTTATTAACATCAATATTCACTTGGATTCTTTCTTTTTTGTAAATACAAAGTAATTCTTCAATTCATTCTTCCTTGATAATTTCTATATACTTCCCGCTCTTTACACAATTTCTATGCTATAAACAGAGATAATTGTTCAGTAGTTAATATATTCTTGACTACATTTTTTGTATTTGTATTTAACTCTTTATTTTTTTAAATTCTTTACAAGTTGGTGGTGGAGAAGAAATTGGGGCAGCCAGTCTCCTCCTTAATTTTTTTCTATCCCATAACTTCCAACTAACGTTTTTTCTTAATTTTGTTTCTTGCCTTGTTTAGCTTTAAAGTCACAAACCAGCACCATAAAATAGGCTGAGCAAAGTTGACATTGTTTGAGCTATATCATCGTAAAAGCTTTCCACGTCTTCGTTTGAGTGTTAGAATGTGGGTGCATATGTTTGGATAATTTTGATATTTTATTCTTGATTCAGTTTTGTTATTACAAAATATCACACCTTGAATCTTACACTGTTACTTTGAATTATATAAAACTTCTGTTTGACATGCAACTGAAATCGTTTAAACAAACATGTTTTTTATTTGACTATTTATATAATTTATCTAAGCTGACATTGTTCAAATATTTGCAAGAAATGCTAAAATTTGTGACAGAAAAATTTGCTGTAAAAAAACTTGACGAAAGTTTACTAATGACGTGGTCACATAAATCAATCTCAAAAAATCGGTGATTGTTAAAAGTTGATACCAAAACATTTTTTAATTTATTTTTATACATATAATGCTATCGTGAAGTTTTAATCTTTTAAATTTTGAAAAACATTTTTGTCTAGTTTAGGAATGTTAATACAAGATCGCCAAACCTCTGTTAAGTTTTTAAGATCCAATCAAACGCTTTTTCTGGTAAAGTTTCAATGCAATTAAATTGCAAGATTAACTTCTGCAAGTTTGATAGAGGCTTAAAATAGTTGAATATTACTATACTATATGACAGAGAGAGATATCCAGAGTTTTTAGTAGATAAAATACTTCAAATTCTATAATTTCTAACTCATTATTATGAGAAAAGTTTATTTCTTCTAAAAATAATTTGCTAAATGTGTGAGTTTTTATTTTTTGTATTTTTGTAATTGATATTTTCAAAAGTATTTTTATTTAAAAGAAACTCTGCTTCAATTTCTTCAGTGTCACATTCGATAATAGTTAATAATTTTATTCTATGTTTTAAATCAAATAATTCTGTTTTTAAATATTTTATTGGTTGGCATGAAAAACCTAGTTTTATCATATCATCGCCATTGACAGATGATACAACTGAGCTTTGAAAGTCATCACGTTTGTTGAGTATGTTGCATATTATAAAATTTAAAGTGATATTATGCAAAAAACACAGTTATAATGATAATGATGACGTAAAATGACGCAGAACGTATAATGATGAACGATTTCATAAAGAAATCAATATCATTCAATGAACTTCCAAGGATGACAGATATTTGTTAGAAACTAATAAAGTAAAATCTATCAAAAAAGTTAAAAAGCTTTATAATAAGCTTTAAGTAATAAATAAATTGCTCGCTTGGTGTTTTATTCAAAAACATGCAAGCTAATATATTCCAAAATCCTAATAATCTAAAATAATTCCAAATAATTTGATTAATCATTGATATTTTATGCATTATCATACAGTTTTATCACTTGCAAATTAGTAAGTAAATAGATTATTTGACTTTTTTTTAAGTTTAAAAAACTTCAATACAAAAAAGCATTTATTAAGAAAATTGATAATATTAATGAATAAAACAAAGAAATAGTAAATAAAATTATAAATAGACAAAAATTTAAAACAAATATCAAGAATTGCACTTTTCAAACAAATAAACTGTTATGTAATATAACAATGTCATTTAAATATCCAAAAAGAATATACTCTGATTTACACTCAATTTATTATCAACTAAACAAAAAGTGCAGCAAATATTTATAATACAGCTTCTTTGTCTGTATTTAAGATGCTTATGATTTTAGCGGGTGGTGGGACGTTTTACTTTGTATATTGTCGTGTTGCGCTTGTCGTACCATACTCCTAAGTAACACATGAGTATAGATGCATGTAAATTATATACTTTATTTTTATAGCTTTTTTTTGAAAGAATAACAGTCTTTAGTTGTAGTTTCATTTGAGAGTAGTATTGTATGAAAAATGGGTGATAAATCATGCAATTCATTCCCATTTCTTGTGAAAATGTCAACTAGTAAATGTTTTAATATAATTCATTCCCATTTCTTGTAAAAATTTCAATGAAGACTTTCTGAACTTGTAATTTGTTTCAAGCGTCCCGAAGGGACGGTTGATCACGTAAGCCGAAAATTTTACTTTTTTTCGAAACAAATTACAAGTTCGGGAAGGACATTGGCAGAAAACATACTTAACATTCTTTTTCTCTTTAAAAAACAAATAAGTAAACATCAATTCCTTTAACATTCCAGAAAAAAAACATAATTAAACTTTCCCTTGCATTCTTACATTTTCATCCCTTAACTTTACAGAAAAAACATACATTTTCCTAACATTTACGGTAAAAAAACATAATTAAACATACATTCCTTTAACATTCCAGAAAAAAAAACATAATTAACCATACATTTCCCTTACATTCTTACATTTTCATCCCTTAACTTTACAAAAAAAACATACATTCCCTTACATTCTTACATTTTCATCCCTTAACTTTACAGAAAAAACATACATTCCCTTAACATTCCAGAAAAAAACATAATTAAACATACGTTCCCCTAACATTCGACAAAAAAAACATAATTAAACATACATTTCCCTTACATTCTTACATTTTCATCCCTTAACTTTACAAAAAAAACATACATTCCCTTACATTCTTACATTTTCATCCCTTAACTTTACAGAAAAAACATACATTCCCTTAACATTCCAGAAAAAAACATAATTAAACATACGTTCCCCTAACATTCGACAAAAAAAACATAATTAAACATACATTTCCCTTACATTCTTACATTGTCATCCCTTAACTTTACAGAAAAAAACATACATTTCCCTTGCATTCTTACATTTTCATCCCTTAACTTTACAGAAAAAACATACATTCCCTTAACATTCGGCAAAAAAACCATCATTAAACATACATTCCCCTAACATTAAAGAAAAAAAACATAATTAAACATACATTCTCCTTACATTCTAACATTTTCTTCCCTTAACTTTACAAAAAAAACATAAATTCCCTTAACATTCGACAAAAAACACATAAGTAAACATCCATTCCTTTAACATTCCAGAAAAAAAAACATAATTAACCATACATTTCCCTTACATTCTTACATTTTCATCCCTTAACTTTACAAAAAAAACATAAATTCCCTTAACATTCGACAAAAAACACATAAGTAAACATCCATTCCTTTAACATTCCAGAAAAAAAAACATAATTAACCATACATTTCCCTTACATTCTTACATTTTCATCCCTTAACTTTACAGAAAAAACATACATTCCCTTTACATTCGACAAAAAAAACATAATTAAACATACATTCTCCTAACATTAAAGGAAAAAAACATAATTAAACATACATTCCCCTAACATTCTTACATTTTTCTCCCTAGTTAAACATACACTCTCTTAACGTTTTTCCTCCCTTAACATTCCTGAAAAAAAACATAATTAAACATACCTTGACATTTTTTCTCCCTTAACTTTCCACAAAAAAAACATAACTAAACATACATTCTTTCAACATTCCAGAAAAAAACAATAATTTAACATACATTCCCTTAACATTCTTTTATCTCAACTGTCTTATCTATTTCCCTCAACTGTCATTCGGGATCGGGAAGTGAAATGGGGTTGCTGGGTGGGTATAATAATATAAAAAACGAGTAAAAACGGCAATATAAACTACCCTTAAAAACTACCCTTAAAGAGTACTTTAAAAACATCTAATTTTCTCAACTGCCATTCGGGATCGGGAAGTGAAATGGGGTTGCTGGGTGGGTATAATAACATAAAAAGCGAGTAAAAACGGCAATATAAACAACCCTTAAAAACTACCCTTAAAGAGTAATTTAAAAACATCTTATTTTCTCAACTGCCATTCGGGATCGGGAAGTGAAATGGGGTTGCTGGGTGGGTATAATAACATAAAAAACGAGTAAAAACGGCAATATAAACAACCCTTAAAAACTACCCTTAAAATGTGTTTACAAAAACACTACGAATTTCTTTTTTCTACCAACATTTATCCTTAGAAAACCTGTTTTTTGTTTTATTTACTACCCTTGACAAATTTTAGGGGTTGAGCAGTTATTAGGGGTTGTAGGGAATATAAATAAACATGTACTTTTATAAGGACATCCTATTCACCCTGGATCAATTGAAAAAACTTGTTTTAAACGACCAAAACTGGGAAATTTCAAAAAATCGGTATCAGGATCACAGAAACGCAAGAAAGTGAGGATGCGTCCGGCGGATCGACCGTTTCCTACGGAAAATTAAATAACAATAACAAAACAATTTAAAAACTAAAGAGCATTAGAAAGAATGTATAAGAAAAGAAATATTCATCCAAGTTCAAATTGAACACGTTGAAAAATTGACAATAATTCAATACTACTAATCCGAAATATCTACGGGCACTACACTTATTTTGCTTATACCTCTTTTATAAACACCACTATTAGCTTTTACCGTAACCACTCTTGGCGACGGATGTCCGCATGGACACGTCCGCCACTGAGAGGTTACGATCCCATTTAATTTCCATGATTATAGAATGGGATGAAAAAAAAACTGAGAGAACACGTCAGGCTGCCGGAAGATAAATCCGACAGCGAATTTAGCGACTTTGAGAAAGGTTCCTCAAAAAGAAAAAAAACCAAAAGAGGCCGAATCACTCCAATCCCAGCAACGGAGGTTAGAAACTCATTCTATCCTTTGGTTTAACCAAGACAAAGATGACGACGCTAACATAAGCGTCGTGTCATCAGTGAACGATAAAAACACTAAAGAAAGTGAACCTAAAACAACAACGCAAACTAAAAAAAAAAACACACACCTAAAACACACACACAGAACCTAAAAAATCACCCAAAAGTACTAGCCAACCGCAGCTACAAAAAATGTTGAAAAAGACCAACACCGTGCTCATTATTATTAGAAATACGGATCGATTGGCTCAACTGTCTTCTATTTTGATAGGAGACAAAAACCAACTATTCAAAAACCACTTCAGTTAAGGATGGCATAAGAATTCAACCATCGATGGCTGAAGATTTTCGCAAAATCAGATAAATAATGGAAGAAAAAGACATGCCCTTCCATACCCACCAATTGAGGGAAGACAGGCATTTAAAAATTGTGGCAAAAGGAGTGCCAACAAACTTTGACGAGGAGAAGATAAAAGAAAACCTCCTGGAAATGCAGTATTCTGCAATTAAAATAACGAGAATGAAAGGCCATAAAAGAGTACCCGCTCCTATGGTTATCATTGAAATGGAGCAGAAATACAAAAGTTTGTATTCTGTAACAAGAATATTGGTATTGGATGTTACTATGAAGTCGCTCCAAAAAAATGAAATTATACAATGTCACCGTTGCCAAAAGTACGGTCATGTGCAAAGAAATTACACAGCCGAATACCGCTGCATGCTATGCGGCGAAGGCCATTCAACACATTTATGTGTAAAAGAAAAAACGACTGCAGCAAGTTGTGCCAACTGCAAGCGGGCGCATACTTCAAAATACTCCAAATGCTCGGAAAGACCGGTAAACCAAAATTTGCCCTCTAAAGCAAAAGCATGGAGAACCGAGCAAAGAGCTCAATCAACCGTCCCTTTAATGAAGGAAATTATGAGGGAACAAAGAGAGGAAGCTAAAGCTTCCAAACAGCCCCCTTAACAACATAAAGCGGAGAAAAAGACGCCAGAAAGACGCCCACAGCCGCAACAACCTCCACAGCAACAACAAAAACCGGCAGATGACCGGAAACACAAAATTGCCTACAAGCTGTCTATAATGCTCGTAGAATTATCAGAGCTCGTCGGAAAAGGCGCAGCATATCAAAGAGCTTCAACACATATTACAAATATTCTGTCATGGATCTAAATAATCCAAATACAACGCCAACAGCGAGATGTCAAAGCACCAGAAAACCGGTGCATCTTCAAATTATGTCATGGAACATAAACGGGATTCAATTAAGAAAAAGTGAATTGGTTGGTATTATAGAGGAAAATAACCCTGATGTGGTTCTGCTCCAGGAAACTAGATTAAAACCTGGGACATCAATCGCTATTTTGAATTACAATATGTATAGAAAAGACAGAATGAATAAATCAGGAGGAGGAGTGATTGTGCTAGCCAAAAGAGGTATAGCTATTGATAGTGGACCTGAAATAGAAACAATCGGCATTGAAATAGAGTGTAAAAACAACGACAAATTACAAATCTACTCTGCATATTCACCTCCAAAATCAGAGTTGAAAGAGACAACGCTAGACATGGCAATGAATTCAAACAATAAAGTGTTGATGGCAGCAGGCCCGTGCTTACCGGTTGTTCGCGTTGTGATTTGCACAAAGGCGGCCAAATTCAAAGGGCGGCCAAAAAATATATTGAAAAAACATTATTGTACTTTTTGATTAGTAATATACAAATTCTTGAAAATAGAATTAAAAAATGCCGACTCTAGAAAAAAAAATCTCTTAAAGAAAATTTACTGCCAGTAGAAATTTTACAATATTTAGTGGATAATGATTTGTTGCAACTTTACCCAAACATTTCTGTGGCCCTTCGACTTTTTTTAACACTTCCTGTTACAGTCGCAACCGGTGAAAGATCATTTTCTAACTTGAAACTGATAAAAAACTATTTGAGAACAGCTGTGGTTTAAGAAATGTTGTCAAATTTGGCTCTTATTTCTATTGAATATGAAATTGCTGAGGCACTTGACTTACACACTATTGTGGATTCATTTGCAAACGTGAAAGTCAGAAAAGTCGATGTTAATTGAATAATTAAACTGACTAATATAATAATAAATGTATTGGTAAAAATATGTATTTACTGTACTTTTCATTTTAAAATATTAATATTAATTACCTACCTATATTTTTTATGTTGATAAAACTTTTGTTAATAGAATTATTATTAGCAGATATCTTTTAAGATACTTAAGTGATATCTACATTGTAAAAGTTTTCTTTTTCAATGTTGATTGAGAGTTTTATGTTCGCCTTTGTTTGCAGTTTTAATAAATTTTTCCGGAAATCGTCTTGGAAACAACATTTTCCTGCTTATTTACGCGCAGGTAAATTGAGTTTTCCGGACTAGTACTGTAAAAACTTTACAAGACGCAAAATAAAAAAGATACTCTAGTAACTATAGTTGCCAACAAAATTGACAAGCTTGATCTTTGTGAAATTTGTCAAAAAAAATTCTAAAATTTGTAAATTTTGTCTTTTTTTACAATTTCCGGAAGAATTTAATACAAAACACGTCAGTAAAATCTCTTACTTGACTCGAAGCTTTAAAATACTCGGCACAAAGTGCCTCGTATTTCAATTTAGCTCCTCTTCAGTAATGTGACATTTTCCTGACTTTTATGTAAATAACTATTGTGTCACCGTATTTTGTTTTTTTTTTGAATGCAAAGTTGATTAACAAAAACACACGTTACGAAAGAGGGCGGCAATTTTTTAAAAACACAAAGGCGGCCGAAGGGGTTAGCACGGGCCTGGATGGCAGGTGACTTTAATGCCAAACACAAACAAATTGGGTTCAAACACACCAACAACAAAAGCACAAACTTAGTGAGATACCTGGAAAATAGAAACTATGGATAAATAGTTTCAGACGATCCAACTCACATAAGTACATACTTACCAACTGATATTCTAGATTATTAAAATAAACTAAAATAAACTAAAATAAGCTAAAATAAACTAAAATAAACTAAAATAAACTAAAATAAACTAAAATAAACTAAAATAAACTAAAATAAACTAAAATAAACTAAAATAAACTAAAATAAACTAAAATAAACTAAAATAAACTAAAATAAACTAAAATAAACTAAAATAAACTAAAATAAACTAAAATAAACTAAAATAAACTAAAATAAACTAAAATAAACTAAAATAAACTAAAAAAAACCAAAATAAACTAGAATAAACTAAAATAAACTAAAATAAACTAAAATAAACTAAAATAAACTAAAATAAACTAAAATAAACTAAAATAAACTAAAATAAACTAAAATATACTAAAATAAATTAAAAGGAACTAAAATAAACTAAAATAAACCAAAATTAACTAGAATAAACTAAAATAAACTAGAATAAACTAAAATAAACTAAAATAAACTAAAATAAACTAAAATAAACTAAAATAAGCTAAAATAAACTAAAATAAACTAAAATAAACTAAAATAAACTAAAATAAACTAAAATAAACTAAAATAAACTAAAATAAACTATAACAAACTAAAATAAACTAGAATAAACTAAAACAATTTAAAATAAACTAACATAAACTAAAAAAAACTAAAATAAATTGATATAAAATATAATAAATCAAAATGAACTAAAATAAACCAAAATAAACTAAAATAAACTAAAATAAACTAAAATAAACTAAAATAAACTAAAATAAACTAAAATAAACTAAAATAAACTAAAATAAACTAAAATAAACTAAAATAAACTAAAATAAACTAAAATAAACTAAAATAAACTAAAATAAACTAAAATAAACTAAAATAAACTAAAATAAACTAAAATAAACCAAAATAAACTAGAATAAACTAAAATAAACTAAAATATACTAAAATAAACTAAAATAAACTAAAATAAACTAAAATAAACTAAAATAAACTAAAATAAACTAAAATAAACTAAAATAAACTAAAATAAACTAAAATAAACCAAAATAAACTAGAATAAACTAAAATAAACTAAAATATACTAAAATATACTAAAATAAATTAAAATAAACTAAAATAAACTAAAATAAACTAAAATAAACTAAAATAAATTAAAATAAATTAAAATAAACTAAAATAAACTATAACAAACTAAAATAAACTAAAACAATTTAAAATAAACTAATATAAACTAAAAAAAACCAAAATAAACTAGAATAAACTAAAATAAACTAAAATAAACTAAAATATACTAAAATAAACTAAAATAAACTATAATAAACAAAAATAAACTAAAATATACTAAAATAAATTAAACTAAAATAAACTAAAATAAACTAAAATAAACTAAAATAAATTAAAATAAATTAAAATAAACTAAAATAAACTATAACAAACTAAAATAAACTAGAATAAACTAAAACAATTTAAAATAAACTAACATAAACTAAAAAAAACTAAAATAAATTGATATAAAATATAATAAATCAAAATGAACTAAAATAAACTAAAATAAACTAAAATAAACTAAAAGAAACTAAAATAAACTAAAATAAACTAAAATAAACCAAAATAAACTAGAATAAACTAAAATAAACTAAAATAAACCAAAATAAATTGATATAAAATATAATAAATCAAAATGAACTAAAATAAACCAAAGTAAATAAATATTTCAAGTGAACTTGTTTATAAAAACCCAGGCTTGTATATCCTGATACAATCCAGTCGCAACTCTTATTGCGGTTTTCACTGGTTAATATCCAACAAAGGAATTAATATTCTATAACTAATTGTGAAAATAATTATTAATTAACAACCAGTGATCGTGCCTAACTAGTCTGGGAAGTAGCATTGGCGCCCAACACGTGTGGCTATAAACATAGCTGTTTAGAAGAACCCATAAACTAAAAAGAGATGGCCGATGAAGATATTAATTCTGCTGATCAAAAAGTAAAAACCGTGAATCAACCACAAGTAATATATGTGAACACACAACATGCAAATACAGTGAGTGCACCTACATTCAGACCGGAGGAATACCTCCCAATATTTACAGGGGAAATGGAAGAAGACCCAGAAGAGTTCATCTAGGAGGTAGAAGAGATTTTTTCCGAACAAAAATGAAAAGTGAGTGGCCGTGAAAAATGTATTCGACTACATAGGCAAATGAGAAGAGCGGCACATCAATGCAACCGCTATTACACCAATAAAGATAAGGATGTAAGTGACTTATATAATAGGCTCATATCTACAGTTGGCACCCAAGCCAACTTCAATAACTTGAGGCAGAAGCTGGAGCGCAGCTTCTTCAACGGACCTACGGAGGAAGGCCGCTTAGAAATATTTATTGATAAGTATGTTGTCCGAATCTACAAGAAATTATATCCAGAGGCAACAATAGACCGATTAATGCAAGAATTAATTAAAGCCTTTCCAATTCACAAGAGGGATTCACTCATTGCAGCGGATATTCAAACCATTGATAGATTTGTTAAAATCGCAAAAAGTCTGCTGGACAACAAAATCAACATCACTCGGAGGTCGGAAAACTTCCGCAGGACTACCGATCAGTCTCCATCGGAGTCCGTGCCTTCGGCTTAGAAAGCCCACACTAGCGACAGCTGCCCAAGATCCCCGTCACCCTTGGAAAGCTGCACCTACTAGTAGCACTAGACAGCAGAGCCTCAGCCAATTTTCTAGCTGGACATCTAGTGACGCAACAGAAAAAAGAAAGCACATGTTCAATTCCAATTAGATTAGCTACGAAAAATGAAGAAAAACTAGCCAGTGCTGTAGTAACAAAAGACATTAAAATAGGTGAAAAAGTGTACCCAAATGTGGAATTTATAATCGTTGAAATTTACGAGACGACATCCTATTAGGGGATACCTGGTTGTGAGCGGCTCAAGCAACACTAGACTATTCTAATAGATGCATCCACCACGGAAGATCACAACAGACCATCACATATTGGAATCATCACGAAGCCAACATCAAAAATGATGTCAACATCAAAATTCTAGAAAATGGTTTTAGTGGAGTGCTTAGAAAACAATTTACAGACTTAGTCTGTAAGTTGTCTAGCGAGTTTGCCGAAATAATGAACACTTCAAGTGCCATTGCAGCGGTGAATTGTGTAGAACAAAGTATTAGTTTAAAAAAAGACGAACCATTTAGAATTAAGCCATATCCTTTAAAAAACGAAAAAAAAGAAAAACTATATAATAAAAGAAAAAAAGGAAGAACTATATAAATGTGTGTGGGAGTGATTGAGCGTTCAGACAGCGACTATTGCTCCGCTGCAGTTCTTGTGCGGAAAAAGGATGGGTCTACAAGGTTCTGTACAGATTACAGAAAATTAAATTTGCTGGCCAAGGATGAAGCAGCGCCTCTACCTATAATCCACGAGACATTAAAGGATTTTGGAAGTACCACTATATTTACCGCTTTAGACTTGAAGTCAGGGTATTGGCAAATCCCTATGGACCCAGCCTCCAAACATCTAACGGTATTTGCAGCTCCAGATGGTGCCACCTATCAATTTAGAGTGATGCCTTTTGGATTAAAAAACGCGCCAGCCACCTTCCAAAAAATAATGACGCGAGTGCTAGCCGGTTATCTTGGCGAGTTCGTGCAAGTTTATCTGGATGACATTATTGTGTTTTCAGGAAATAAACAAGAACACTTAGACCACTTAAGAAAAGTTTTTGAGAGACTAAATGAATTTAAACTTAAGTGCGCGCCCGAAAAGTGCCAATTCGCGACCACCGAATTACCGTATTTAGGACATATAATTAATAGTGCCACCAATCAGCCACAGAACCACAGTTTACAGAATACACCTTCCAACACACCCCCAGGCAAATCCGACGGAGAGGCAAAACCAGAAAATAAAAAAATTACTACGGATTTTAAGAGAAATGCATCGAAGACAGCCTTGGGACAAGAACCTGCATCAAGCATTGTTTAATCTACGAAAACGACATAACGCCGCCACTGACTGGGCAATCACCCAGTCAGCTATTGTTAGGCTACGAACTTCTAAGGCCTGGACACTTGGAGCATTAAGAAAACGATGCCTCGATCTAAGATATGCCACAAAGGGTACAGCAAGCCGACGAACATTAAGAACAATACCGAGCAGGATACGATAGGGCCCACAAACCGGCTCCAGCATCGTTCGAAATAAACGATAAAGTTCTAACCAAGCGTAGACCTCGAGCGGGTCTACTTACTAAATGGGTGGGACCTGAAAAAATTGTCGGAGTTTTAGGTGACAATTGTTACTTAGTGGAAAACTTCGGCCGAATGACACGAGAGTATATCGACAGCTTGCGACCGGCTCCTGTTCAACTTGTGAGACCGCTCTGGAACGAGGAAATAGAACAACCGGTTCCTGGGGCACCCGATCACATAGTTGTAGGTCACCTAGAAGAAAACCCACCGACTTACGAGGAAGGAGATCTCCACCGAATCCGCATCCGCCAAATCGCTAGACGAGAATAGCGACAAAGGCTATTGTGAGCTCAAAGGATCCAAGTGCCTGATCTTTTTAACGACGGACAACCTGACACGCAGGAGACGGTGTCCGGAAGCGCCGCCGAATGAGAGGCCCCCGAAGAGGAAGATGTTGGTACTTTGTAAATAATAATTAAGTGTAAATAATTAGTGTAGGAATAGTATAATTAGTTGAGACAGCCAACCGCAATTCTTTAGAGGGGGGCGTGTGTTACCGGATGCTAATTGGCACGATTGTTTATTGTTAATAATAAATAATTAAACCGGCAATGCATGATTGTGTTGCCGGATGCTAATTAGCACGATTATTTGTTATTAATAATAAGTAATTAAACCGATAATGCATGATGTAGGAATCGCGATAGCCTCTTCAAACTAATATAATATTATATTACTTAGTATGAAAGGGCCGCGAATCAATGCATAAATTTATGGAATACGGTTAGGTTATTTATAATAAGTTATTAATTATAAGTTCTTGTTTTAATAATTATATTTAAACAATTTATTGTTTAATTATAATTTTAGAATAGAAAATGTGCGTTTTGGATTGGGCGAGATCCGACAACCAATCAGCGGGCAGGGAAACCAAGGAAAAACCCGGGCCCTGTCCCTTTTTTATGTTTTAATTAATTACGCGGATAATTAGAATCGGATCAAAACCACATCGTATGTTATTTTTTTAGCTTTAAGATGATGTATAATACATAAGTGTAGGTATTTAGATCTAGGAATTATGTAACTTTGTCTGGCGGCCGCCAAGCTGTCGCCAACAACACAAAAGAATGTGAGAATAAAAAGAAGAAATTTACTTCCTCAAAATCAGTATTCTTCGAGATTTTGAAGGTGATTGTGTATTTCGAAGTAGTAAATAAATATTCCAAGTGAACTTGTTTATAAAAACCCAGGCAATATCCTGATACAATCCAATATCCTGTCGCAATTCTTATTGCGGTTATCACTGGTTAATATCCAACAAAGGAATTAATATTCTATAATTAATTGTGAAAATAATTATTAATTAACAACCAGTGATCGTGCCGAACTAGTCTGGGAAGTAACCAGAGCGGAAGTGCTACAAGGGTACTCTTAGTCGAGATTCTTCAAACAATTTAATTAAAGTCGGGTTAATTGAGTACCACAAATTAATTAGTTATTAATTAATCAATTAACGTATCCGACAACAAGATAACGTCAACAATTGAATAGTTTTAAAATGATTACGAGCTAGATTCTAAAATCTCAGAAAGTTTTAAATTACTCCCTACCATAGACTAGGTATACCCACAGAACACTCAATTTAAATAGAAATGAAAGTTCCTAAGTAATAGTTGGCAACAAAAAACACCAATAATGCGACACACGGTGGCTAGCTGTTAGATTCGGAACTAACATAGATTAACTCATCACCAAATGTACAGATTACATTTTACATTGGTTTGAGGCACGACTAAATGATGGGCATGTAGATTTCTACATACTCAACTTTTTAGGATTATTGATGTACATGTAATATTTGCCTTATTTCAACAAAACATACAGTAAATACAATAAATATATTGTATTTACTGTAATGTTTTATCAAGACTGGCAGATATTAACAATACATCATAAAAAAATATATAATCAATAGACGAAAATGAATACTTCAAAAACATGTATTTAACAAGTAAAAAAATTGTAACATACATACATAATATAACTTATATTTTTAAAAGTTTTCTATATGGAGGGTAGATGTAAGGAGGACTATCTCTGTGTATAAAAAGTGTCCGTTGAAATGCGTCAAATTAGGGTGGCGCTACAATCGCATCAGTGTAAATTTTAAATAAAGTAAGATAGAAAAATAAACAAGGAAAGAACAACTTCCGCTTCAAAACTAATACATTCATACCGTACACTGCTGCTACGCCAGCGCCATTCCGGAAGGTTTTTGAACTGTTACTTGCACCTTACAGCTGGACACTTTTTTCACTTGTCGCCCATATAAGATAGTCCTTACCTCTACCCTCCATAGTTTTCTATCAAGGATTTTTGTTGGCTGATATTTACTCATTTGCTCTAAAACCTCGACAAACAACTTTCAATCACAATTGTCTATATAAATTAATTATTACTTATTGATACACTTTTAGTAGCAATTGTAATACACAAACAAAATCCTGGAATTAACGATAATAAATTATATCAAAAAGTGATAAAACATCAGAACATGCAGCTTTAAGAATTATTAGTATTAAAAGATCTTAATTGGCACATTATCAATAATTATAAGTAGAAATCAGTATTGCATATAAATAGCACAAAACCTGAGGTTCCTCAAGCGACTTTGGCAAAGCATCGCATGATGATGGAATTCTATTTCGTCTTATTATCTGCGACTCATCAAAATAGTCTTCGCAAAAACGCAAGCTCCCAGCGAATGCATCAAGCGAAAGGTTAAAAAAATCGGCTTCCAACCATTACAAATGGTCTCGCGTTTTGGAAAATGAAAAAGTGTTTGTTCTCGGTATTATGTAAATTAGAATATCTGATCTGCATCAGTACTTTACATAAGGGGGCGTCATCCTCTACAAATTTGAAAAAAATAAAAACACACATAATTTACCTGCTCCAAAACATTTTACCTTATGACACAGCAACACAACCCTACAGTTCTAGCCACACTACACTTAATTTAGATTAAAAAACAACAAGCAACCCTAACCTAAAAAGAGCGCTATCGCGAAAAAATAAATGACATGATTGACATGACATACGATTTAATGACAGTTGACAAATTTCCAAACTACATTTTGCTTTCTTCACGTGTTTTTTTATCTATCTCTTTTTCTCTTATGTAATTATGAGGCTTTCTCATTACGGTGGCATTTACATAGATAAAAAAGCAAATGTTTCCATGTCGTCCTATACTGGCTTCACCCCCGTGGCTTCACCCCCGTGTATAAAGTTAGTGTAACACATTTGGCTTGTGGGTAAGACCGAAGACGGACGCGAGAATGAAAGGAGTTGCTTGGAAAACGCTGGCATCTGTTGGCGAAAAGCTAAATCTTCAAAGTGTGTGAATAGTTGTCAAGAAATCTGTTTCTGTTATATTATGTAAACGGCCTCTATTCATGCATGAAAATTGATAAGGTGTTAATGGGTATTGATCACCATAGATTTAATACATTAGATATAGCTATGCATGCTGAACATACTTCGGTTCTTAAAAAACATATCAAAGAAATTGGTACATCTCTCCATTTCTTTCTATATTTAATGAAACACATTTTTTATCCTTTTCATCATATTTGTTGTATGTCGCACACGAGTCTATAGTGATTAAACAGACACGAATTTCTACGCTTTTAGTCGACAATCAACGATGCAATGCTTTGCTGTCAACTTATTGACATTTGTCATACACAATCTAATAAAATACGAAAATTAGGTTAAAAATCAATTTTATTTTGGAATGAATAATTATTTATAAATAAAGGTTTTTTCATCAGTGCTAATGATTCTTAATTATTTTATCAAAAAACTCTATTCCAATTTCAAAATTTCACCAACTTTTAGTTGTGTCAGACCCATGTAAACTTTATTATCCGCTTTATCTTTTATCAGCTTACAAACCCACAACTGCATCGTGACAATCACAATAATGAAAATAAAAAACTTCTCTCCTATGAATTTGTAAAATTGAAGTTAGGCTTTAAGAAAATAGAGAAACATTAGAAAGCTGGAAGAAAATAAAAGTTGAGGTTGAAATCTCAATAAATAAAATTACCTTCAAATTATTAAATATTTTTCTTGACAATAATTATTTTCAATTTTTAAGTGACTGAACTAAGTTTTCTGTTCAAATTATGTGATTAGAAAAATTTTAATAGAAACGTCAAAATAATTCTAGTGTCATGCTGACGTAGCGTACTCTGCGTCTACTGATTTCTGCTTTGCTATTGGTAGGAACCTCTCTAAAAGATAGCGCTATCGAATACTAATGCAGTTGAGAGTGAGAGCAATAGATGGTACGTCTTGGCGGACTATCGCAGTGCATGGCTGTATCTTGTTATAATAAATCTATGTTGATCACTCTTGCGCTTGAATACGCCACCTACCAGACGTTCGACGCACCAAAAGAAAAAGGTTACCCGCCAAGTAATTACACGTGTGTGTCGTATTTAGTTTGATTATTACGGTTTATTTTCAATTAGTTTAAACTTTATTATTATGGAAGTGAAGAAAAAATGTAAGACATGTTGCTGTGTCGTTAACTGCAGCAGTGTTGCGTAAGAAGACCAGATTTATGTTTTCATTTGTTCTCTAAAAAAAATGTCCAGGTTGTTGTTATAGAACTTAAACATAGAAGAAAAGAAAAAGTTGACTTTATTTGCGTGGAAATATGCATTAAAAATGGGGAAAAAGGTGTTAGCTTTTATGAAAGTTTGTTCACTTAACTTTAAACCTGAAAATTTGCACTTTTCAAGTAAATTGATAAAATTAGCTTAAATTTATCAATTTTACTGCCGGTTTTATCTATTCTATGCGGATCCTGGCCTATTCTGTGGAAATAAATTAATTCCAGAAATTAGTGGTTAGTATTTTATAAGGAATTTTAATTAGTAATATTATTTCTAAATAGTTTTTTCATTGTAGGTTGTAATAAAACAAGGCTTTACAAGTACAACTAAGCGTTAAAATTTGCATTTTTTTGATTATAACTCTTTCTGAGGTGAAGAGGCTAAGGAGTTTGCTTGCAAACACAATGCGAAAATATGATATTTTGTTTCATTTTCCTTCGCTCTTCCACACGTGATCAGATGAGAAAAATTAACCAGCGCTTCTCTTGCAAAGGAAATAATATTAATCATATTGAAAATAAGGACTGTTCTATTTTATATCCATATAACCATCATTACAATATTTACGGTAACACATTTGCTTACCTTTGTTAAAACATCTTGACGATGGAATAGCATTTAGATACCTAAATATCTCCTGGAGTGTGATAAACATCTTATAAACAGTTATAAACACTAAAAAAAATCCTTAAAACCAAAAACCGACACTTAAAAACACATAAAACCAAACACCGACACCTAAATTCAAATGCCAACAGATGAATCAACTCTTTTGCTCCTCAGCTGATCGACCCGCCGGTGGCGTTCTCATCGGCGAAAAGAGTTGCCAATAAAACCTGAAACCGAAAAGAGTTGCCGTGTTTGTTTTGCCGAGCTGGGCACTGTATCACATTTTATCGTGTAGCAAGACTCTTAATAATTAAATGTGTAGTATTAGTATATAGTAGAGTTAAAAAATCTTCCTAAGTCGTCTATTTTGGTTTGCAATGTAGTGCTAAAAGCTACAGATTTTTTTTTATTTTTCATCGAAAATGAAAAAGGTTTGGAAAAGGCTTAGTCATGCAAACATCGTATTGTGAGAAAATTGGTAAGGGGTGGTTTTATTAAAAAAAAATTTTTTTGCATTTTTTGAATTTCTAACACGCCACCTTTATGGTTATACATATAATATTATGCATGACCGTCAATCGGAAATGCCTTATATTAATTATTTATTAAAAATATATTTTTTTTGAAAATACATATTAGTACACTTTATTGTTTTTATTTTATACAAAGTTTTTACAGCGTGTTACATATAGTCTCCAGTAGGGAATTGCACCTACGACTTCCCAGTTACTGGCCGGAGCTCTGCCTTGCTGGGCTATCAACTGCCCTCTGGAGGCCGAACGAGGTAAAGTTGTTTTATTATTTATTTATTATTGCCCCCGCTTTCTTATGGACTGTCTTATACCTATAATAAACGCTCGCCCTGAAACGCATAAATCGTAAATTGGTAAAATCACCATAATTCGAAAACGCGGCAATTTATCACAAAATACATATGTAGATCTGAGATTGTAGATTGCTTAAGGTTTTTGAGATTTACTGTAAGATGAGCCGTTTAGCTTGTACAATTTTTTTCGTGTGCTATTGCTAAAATTTACAACGTGTAACGCTAGATGCGAGGAAGGTTTATAATACTGTGGCCCAAGCCAAGCTATTCCACCTTATGCTATGAAGCTTCAACGCGGGATAATTGTCGCTTCGTTCAATAGTTTTTCTTCTCGTTTTTTATCCAGCCGATGTTGAATCTATGTTCAAGTATTATTTATAGTTTATTATTTGTGCTCTGACCCTTTTACAAATAAATATAATATGTAAAATTTTTAATATGAGATTTCGTAGTTTAATGATAATTCAAATAATTTATAATTAATAATTTAATTAATACGCACATCAGCAAAAATAAAAAAACGGCAATTTTTTCGAATTTAATTTGTTAGTCCAAAAAAGTTCAAAAAAATAAACCCGTCTATGAGACAACTCGGTGTTGTATAAGTAATTTAAAAAGTCGACTTTTCTGTTTATAAAATATTCTCATCGGAAAACCATTGTTTTATTTTTTTGTGCGGTAATTTAGAAAAAAATCAAAAACATAAATTCTACCAACCTAAAGTTGTCAAAATATAAAAGTTTTGTTTTTACTATACCACTAAAGCTTGCTGCTCGCATTAGTGCAATTATGACTTTGCCGTCGTTAATACTTTACAACGGACTACCTACTTAACATGCACTAATATTTATGAAAGTTTACCGCACAACTTTTTGTAGAAACATTGTTTTTGTCTCAAACAAAAGTCTAAAGATTCATAGTTTATTAAAGGTTTGTGCACCTGATTATCCTTAAAGCGATAAAATTATAGTATAAATTAAATGTTCTTATGCTGCCTTACCACTGATACCTAGGCCAGGCGGTTTTAAAGAAAAAAAATTGTTTTAGAAAATATCGTATAGTCTTAAAAAAAATCATAGTTATTATTATCAAGCTCAGGGCCAGCTAGCAGTTGAAAATTTCCAGTATTGCTATTTTCTAATTTAGTATGATCGTTAAAAAAAGTTTTGTTTTTAGAAATACATATTCAATATTATAATTCTGCCTAAATGCAAAATCTTTGTCAAAATTTGAAAATCGTATTTTTGTTTTGCAAGAAATTTTCTTTTTTGATAGGGCAAATATCAACTCAGCTTTGCTGTAAACTCTAAATTCTATATTGTCAAATTTTATTGAACCGGCGCTTTGGTTTTGTATTATTTTAATTTTTGTATTATTATTTAATTTTTCCAAAGTGAACTTAATGAGAATTTTCAGAAAAGCACAATACCAATGTTAAGAAAATTTTATTTAGATGCCATATTGCCGGAATTTTTAGCAAATAAATAATTTATTAAAGTGTAAACTGTTGTAGTCACGTTGGACAATATTTAGATGGAAAAAATGCTGCGTTACCAAAATGCGTTGCCAATATACACGCATCAAATACAATTAGAAAACAAATATTATTATATCTTTACGTTTAAAACAGTATTTTTGGCGAGACCGTTATTCTAAATTTATTTTTGTGTTTTTGGCAGAATGTAGTTAGTAAGTTTAATGAGATTGGCTTAGTAGTTAGGGCGTGACAGTGTAAATTAGAAGATAAATGATATCAATATCTTATCTTTTTAAATATTTTTGATAAAAAGATATTTAACTTCTACTAACTTTTATGAGAACTTATTATACTCGTGTATCTCGATTTTTGTTTGAGACAATGTCAAGAATGTCACTAAAATGAAGTATGCGGATGTCACTACAAACTCTTATAAAAACAAAGTTAAAAATGCGGTTGCAAAGTATTTAAGAAGAAAGACAGTTGTAGATTAGATGAGATTGAGACCCTTTCTCAATCTCATCTAATCTACAACTGGCTTTCTTCTTAAATACTTTGCAACCGCATTTCGTTTGGCGCTTTCCACCTTACAGAACTGCCACTAATTTGATCTATTGTTCTTGAACCCTACGCTCTTTGTTTCCGTAGAAAATATAGGCTTTTTGTATTTGTAAAGCCAAGTATATTCCTAAGTAGCTTGTTTTTGACTTCGGCAGGCGTTAGTCACGCACTGCCTAAGTAGGCTTCACATGTGTGAAATCATGCATTATTGATATGACGTCCCTTGGTTGTTCAAGAAAACCTGGCTGTAGAAGGTCAAGTATCTTGAGGTGACCTGTTCGGTCTCGTAATTTGAATTTCTTTGATTGAGCCAGCCTCAGAGATGCTTGCAAACTCTCCCTTTGCACCTGTAGGTGAAAAAGCGTTAAATTTAGCAGCACCTTTAGAGCAGTAGTAGGAGCCGTACACAAGACTCCTGTAATGCCTAGGCACGCAAATTGCTGCAATTTCTGCAGCTTGTTTTGCGTCGTTGTTACTCTGGTTTTCGTCTACCATACAAGAGATGCGTATGCGACGATGGGTCTTATGTACATATTACCGTAAGGTACAACCAATGTATCATTTTCGGCTTTAGACCCCATGTCTTAGCAAAAAGCTTTTGACATGCCCAAAAGCAACCCGTTGCTTTGGCAAGAGTGTTGTCAACGTGGGTGTTCTATTTAAGTTTACTGTCTAGGGTTACCCCTAGGTATTTCACTTCGTTGGAAAATTGAATCGATAATTCTTTCAGTTGCGGGGCTTTAAGGTTTAGCTTTTTGCGTCTGGTAAATGGAACTATGGTGTTTTTTTTTAGAGTTAACACAAAGTTCTTCCTTATCACACCATTTTTTGATTGTGCTCAGGGCGTTCTGAATTAGGCTGGAAATGACACCTTTATGCTTGCCACAGAGTAGATCGTTTACCACTATTGACCACAGCAAAGGCGATAACACTCCACCCTGTGGACAACCTTTAACCGTGGTCAGCGAAGTGTTTTCTTCTCCCAGTGAGGCCGTTATTATGCGGCTTACAAGCATTGATTCAACCCAGCTTGTTATAGCTGGTTCAATGCTGTGTTTTTCTGCTGCCAGCTTTATAGATTTAAAGGAGGTGTTATCAAATGCACCCTCTATATCTATAAATATGCCAGCAACTATTTTTTTGCTTCGATAGTTTTCTCCACTTCTCTAACAATATAATGAAGCGCGTCTATCGTGGATTTGCCGAGTTGGTACGCAAACGGTTTGGTGTGTAACTGTGCTTTGTTGTGAAACACGTTCCTTATGTGGTTATCTACAATTTTCTCCATTGCTTTGAGGAGAAAAGAGGATAAGCTGATGGGGCGAAATGATTTGGCCTCGTCCGAAAGCCGTCTGCCCGTCTTTGATATGAAAACCACCTTTACCTTCCTCCAGGACTGGGGTATATACACTAATGCAAAACTTACTTTGAAGATGCTAGTAAGGCAAGGGGCAATGACGTTCAGCCTTTTTTGCAGTAAGGCTCAAAATATTCCATCGCCTCCGGGTGATTTTTAGGGCTTAAAGCTGTTTATAGCCCGTTTTACCTTCTCAAGGGAAAAGATTTTCCCTGTCAGACGTTTGCTGTTTCTGTTTGAGTGTTGGTGTACAACACTCACAGGAACCGGGCTTGTCTGACCAATGTTATTTGTCTCTATGGAACACGGAAAGTGGGTCGACATCAACATCTGTAGACTTTCTCGGGTATTCACCATTAGGTTTCTCAATAAGCCCTATTGTGTTTGAGTGGTTTGAGTGAGATAGCACTTTTTGAAGACGCACCGCTAGGGCGAGCTCGTCGATCCCCTCGCAAAAGCGCTTCGAGGACTGCTTTTTAGACCTTTTCAGTCAAAAACAGTCGTAAACGCACAGGATAGATAGCCACACCATAGCTAGGAAACAAACAAAATTACATTTGCATACAAGACTTGATTACTTAGAAAAGTCAGATTTAGCTGAAAATTAAGTATGTGCCAACTTATGTAAACACAAATAATTTGTATTACATATTAATATAAAAGATTAATGTATCAATTGTCTTGTATTTATTATTGTACTGTACTAGTTAAACCTTATATTTTATGTTTTGATAAATAAAATATTAGATAAGAAAATTATATTGGTCTCAGTGAAATAACGTTAAATCAACAAACTTTAAAAGTTTGGCTTTTATTATAATATCTTATTACTGGACAATGCATCTAATCTCTCAAAAAAATCGTTCAAAAGAATGTTATAAATATCTACTGTTATAGATTAAAATAATATTTTTAATTTAAGAAACATTCATCCTCATTACGACAATTATTATTACGACAATTTTGTTATCACCGCATTCCTTCGTTATTCTCTAATCATGTGAATACTTAACATGCACTAATATTTATGAAAGTTTACCGCACAACTTTTTGTAGAAACATTGTTTTTGTCTCAAACAAAAGTCTAAAGATTCATAGTTTATTAAAGGTTTGTGCACCTGATTATCCTTAAAGCGATAAAATTATAGTATAAATTAAATGTTCTTATGCTGCCTTACAACTGATACCTAGGCCAGGCGGTTTTAAAGAAAAAAAATTGTTTTAGAAAATATCGTATAGTCTTAAAAAAAATCATAGTTATTATTATCAAGCTCAGGGCCAGCTAGCAGTTGAAAATTTCCAGTATTGCTATTTTCTAATTTAGTATGATCGTTAAAAAAAGTTTTGTTTTTAGAAATACATATTCAATATTATAATTCTGCCTAAATGCAAAATCTTTGTCAAAATTTGAAAATCGTATTTTTGTTTTGCAAGAAATTTTCTTTTTTGATAGGGCAAATATCAACTCAGCTTTGCTGTAAACTCTAAATTCTATATTGTCAAATTTTATTGAACCGGCGCTTTGGTTTTGTATTATTTTAATTTTTGTATTATTATTTAATTTTTCCAAAGTGAACTTAATGAGAATTTTCAGAAAAGCACAATACCAATGTTAAGAAAATTTTATTTAGATGCCATATTGCCGGAATTTTTAGCAAATAAATAATTTATTAAAGTGTAAACTGTTGTAGTCACGTTGGACAATATTTAGATGGAAAAAATGCTGCGTTACCAAAATGCGTTGCCAATATACACGCATCAAATACAATTAGAAAACAAATATTATTATATCTTTACGTTTAAAACAGTATTTTTGGCGAGACCGTTATTCTAAATTTATTTTTGTGTTTTTGGCAGAATGTAGTTAGTAAGTTTAATGAGATTGGCTTAGTAGTTAGGGCGTGACAGTGTAAATTAGAAGATAAATGATATCAATATCTTATCTTTTTAAATATTTTTGATAAAAAGATATTTAACTTCTACTAACTTTTATGAGAACTTATTATACTCGTGTATCTCGATTTTTGTTTGAGACAATGTCAAAAATGTCACTAAAATGAAGTATGCGGATGTCACTACAAACTCTTATAAAAACAAAGTTAAAAATGCGGTTGCAAAGTATTTAAGAAGAAAGACAGTTGTAGATTAGATGAGATTGAGACCCTTTCTCAATCTCATCTAATCTACAACTGGCTTTCTTCTTAAATACTTTGCAACCGCATTTCGTTTGGCGCTTTCCACCTTACAGAACTGCCACTAATTTGATCTATTGTTCTTGAACCCTACGCTCTTTGTTTCCGTAGAAAATATAGGCTTTTTGTATTTGTAAAGCCAAGTATATTCCTAAGTAGCTTGTTTTTGACTTCGGCAGGCGTTAGTCACGCACTGCCTAAGTAGGCTTCACATGTGTGAAATCATGCATTATTGATATGACGTCCCTTGGTTGTTCAAGAAAACCTGGCTGTAGAAGGTCAAGTATCTTGAGGTGACCTGTTCGGTCTCGTAATTTGAATTTCTTTGATTGAGCCAGCCTCAGAGATGCTTGCAAACTCTCCCTTTGCACCTGTAGGTGAAAAAGCGTTAAATTTAGCAGCACCTTTAGAGCAGTAGTAGGAGCCGTACACAAGACTCCTGTAATGCCTAGGCACGCAAATTGCTGCAATTTCTGCAGCTTGTTTTGCGTCGTTGTTACTCTGGTTTTCGTCTACCATACAAGAGATGCGTATGCGACGATGGGTCTTATGTACATATTACCGTAAGGTACAACCAATGTATCATTTTCGGCTTTAGACCCCATGTCTTAGCAAAAAGCTTTTGACATGCCCAAAAGCAACCCGTTGCTTTGGCAAGAGTGTTGTCAACGTGGGTGTTCTATTTAAGTTTACTGTCTAGGGTTACCCCTAGGTATTTCACTTCGTTGGAAAATTGAATCGATAATTCTTTCAGTTGCGGGGCTTTAAGGTTTAGCTTTTTGCGTCTGGTAAATGGAACTATGGTGTTTTTTTTTAGAGTTAACACAAAGTTCTTCCTTATCACACCATTTTTTGATTGTGCTCAGGGCGTTCTGAATTAGGCTGGAAATGACACCTTTATGCTTGCCACAGAGTAGATCGTTTACCACTATTGACCACAGCAAAGGCGATAACACTCCACCTTGTGGACAACCTTTAACCGTGGTCAGCGAAGTGTTTTCTTCTCCCAGTGAGGCCGTTATTATGCGGCTTACAAGCATTGATTCAACCCAGCTTGTTATAGCTGGTTCAATGCTGTGTTTTTCTGCTGCCAGCTTTATAGATTTAAAAGAGGTGTTATCAAATGCACCCTCTATATCTATAAATATGCCAGCAACTATTTTTTTGCTTCGATAGTTTTCTCCACTTCTCTAACAATATAATGAAGCGCGTCTATCGTGGATTTGCCGAGTTGGTACGCAAACGGTTTGGTGTGTAACTGTGCTTTGTTGTGAAACACGTTCCTTATGTGGTTATCTACAATTTTCTCCATTGCTTTGAGGAGAAAAGAGGATAAGCTGATGGGGCGAAATGATTTGGCCTCGTCCGAAAGCCGTCTGCCCGTCTTTGATATGAAAACCACCTTTACCTTCCTCCAGGACTGGGGTATATACACTAATGCAAAACTTACTTTGAAGATGCTAGTAAGGCAAGGGGCAATGACGTTCAGCCTTTTTTGCAGTAAGGCTCAAAATATTCCATCGCCTCCGGGTGATTTTTAGGGCTTAAAGCTGTTTATAGCCCGTTTTACCTTCTCAAGGGAAAAGATTTTCCCTGTCAGACGTTTGCTGTTTCTGTTTGAGTGTTGGTGTACAACACTCACAGGAACCGGGCTTGTCTGACCAATGTTATTTGTCTCTATGGAACACGGAAAGTGGGTCGACATCAACATCTGTAGACTTTCTCGGGTATTCATCATTAGGTTTCTCAATAAGCCCTATTGTGTTTGAGTGGTTTGAGTGAGATAGCACTTTTTGAAGACGCACCGCTAGGGCGAGCTCGTCGATCCCCTCGCAAAAGCGCTTCGAGGACTGCTTTTTAGACCTTTTCAGTCAAAAACAGTCGTAAACGCACAGGATAGATAGCCACACCATAGCTAGGAAACAAACAAAATTACATTTGCATACAAGACTTGATTACTTAGAAAAGTCAGATTTAGCTGAAAATTAAGTATGTGCCAACTTATGTAAACACAAATAATTTGTATTACATATTAATATAAAAGATTAATGTATCAATTGTCTTGTATTTATTATTGTACTGTACTAGTTAAACCTTATATTTTATGTTTTGATAAATAAAATATTAAATAAGAAAATTATATTGGTCTCAGTGAAATAACGTTAAATCAACAAACTTTAAAAGTTTGGCTTTTATTATAATATCTTATTACTGGACAATGCATCTAATCTCTCAAAAAAATCGTTCAAAAGAATGTTATAAATATCTACTGTTATAGATTAAAATAATATTTTTAATTTAAGAAACATTCATCCTCATTACGACAATTATTATTACGACAATTTTGTTATCACCGCATTCCTTCGTTATTCTCTAATCATGTGAATAATTCCAAATTAATATCCAAAACTTAAATTGAAGAATGTAGAACTTTTTTTTTTTATTGAAAAACTATGTTCTTGATAAGCAAATACTTATGATACATACATTTGTTTCGGTTCAGGGTCTACACGTTAAAATTTACATAATTAAAAAATACTAATCATTCACATCTTTTTGTATATAAGGAATTATTAAATGTAGTATATTCATTATTAAGACAGTAGTAGTTGGATAAATTGCTAAGGTATTATTTTAAACAATGAATTAGTGTACAATAATAGAATACAAGTGTAATGTTAAATAAAAACGACCAAGAAAGTGAAAATAACTCAATCGAAAAACCAACAAGCCATCCATACATTACAGTACTCGAAAATAAAATGAGCTGTTTGAATAGATTTTATCGCACCGTTTCTGCATTCCTTAAACACAAATTAGTTTTTTTTTATTAATTTATAGCGTTATTCAATTTAAACTACTAAATAGTGTTGCTCTGAGCGCCGGAAGAAAATGTTAAAATTAGGATGACGCTAACAAATTTTAATATTTAATCTACAGCGTACGCCAGAGAAACTTACTTATTTGAAAGGTCAATAAAAACCAAAGTACTTCTTTAGCTGTTTTTTAGTTAAAAACACAACATTTTAAGATTTTTTTTCATATTGTCTAAAAATATCTCGTTTAAAAGCCAACCCTTATTGTGCTTACATTGATTAAGTCGATTTCTGAACTTATTAATCACATTTTTCTTCATTTTATTGCTATTAGATTTGTTTCTCTTTTTTTCATTCTTCATTTCAATCATTGAGCACATACAAGATAAGTCCTAAAAGACCACTATCCTTCTTCTCATTTCAATTATTTATGTTTATTATCATTATTTATTGGTAAATTAAAGAAAAACGTACACGTTTCATCTTATCATTTATCATCAACATACACAAACAAGGTGCAAGAGCACTTGCACAAAATCAAACGTTATTTTTCATATTTCTGTTTTGTTCTACTTGAAAAAGTTTAAAGAAATGATCTTTGATGATGATGTTTTTTTCTACAAACAAAATCCAACTTTATAATTTTTATTTTGATTATTTTTTGCCTCATACTCTCACATTGTATCCTTATGCCGATATTCATAGTGGTAGCTTGAGATCAAGATTGATCTTGGACTTGAGCAAAGACTCCGGCAATGTTCGGGAAAGCGTTTGCATACGTTTTGAAATCGATTTATCGCTGATTCCGGCTCAAGCAAGGACTTCGGCAATGCTCGGCAAATAAGGCGTTGCTCCAGAGCGACCTTGCTTGAGCAAAGACTCCGACAATGCTCGGAAGAAATCGTTTGCGTTCGCGTTGCCGCAGTAATAAGTGTAGTGGTTTTGGTGTTGTTCGGTTTGCAATGTGACAATTTTGACGCACCGCAGTCGATGGCCTGTCCACTTCCATTTGACATTTCCAATTTACATTACATAGAGGAAGTAAAAAAAAAAAATTGAAGCGTGGTTAAATATTTTTGTCAACAATGGCTAGTGGTGAGTACGCATATACTTGATGATCGCTATGTATAAAATCTGCATTATAGGTGATAAAACATATTATACCGAAAATGAAAAAATGTTGTTGGCGTCCCTCGTGGAAAACAACAAACTTGTTGCAATTGTCCATGCACTGCGATACGTACCGTCTAGTGCCCTCACTCTCAACTGCATAAATAATCGCCTCTAGAGAGGTTCCAACCAACAGCAAAGCAGAAATAAGTAGACGCAGACGACGCTTCGTCAACGTGACAGTAGAAGTATTTTGCCTAGTCTTTTAAAATTTTTATACTCCCCTCCAAGGTGAACAGGAAACTTATTTACAGAAAAGAAAAACATATATAATAATTGATAGGTATTTGTGTTTATTTTGATTTCAACTTCAAACTTTTGTTTGTTTACAGCTGCCTCCTGTTTCTCTATTTGCTTAAAGCCTAACTTCAACTATTCCTAGGAAAGATTTTGTTTTGGTTAAGAAGGGGAAGTTGTGGTTTTGCAACCTGCTCCAAGATGAGGGAACGACTTTAACATGGGTCTGACAGTGGACATTTGGCACTTGTGCTCGAATATTCCATGAAGATTCCTATTAGCACGACATTTCTGTACCAATAGGTCTTTATTCCACAATAAAATAGATGTTTACCCAAATTTACGTATTTGAATTGCTTATGTATAAGAAACAAAGAAATGCGGTGTAATTTGTCGACTACCAGGGTAGATATTAATCTCTTGTTATCGTGTGTAGTAAATGTATGGTGATATGGTAATAAGAGAAACATTATTAAAATATTTAGGTTTCTGTGTGATTGGGGAATAGTGTGTAATCTATTAGTGGAGCGTCGTCAGTAATCAGTTTTTAATATTCATACAATGTACCTGAGTCTATACATAGTAAATAGCTGGTCAATAACCATCAATTGTATTTCACATAAACACATCAAACATGTCACTTTGCAAGATTATATGCACTTATTACTTGAACGTTTAACGAAAAAAAACCCTTTCGGTTGCGAAAGACTTCTGCATTGTCGCCTCCTGGACTTGCAATAGCAATAGGTGCAGTCCACACAGCCAGTTCCACCGGGAAAGCCAGCGATAGCGTGAAACCTCCGAATACTGCTGCGCTGCTCTGCTACGTTTTGTGGCAATTTCACATAGATCACCGGCCACCATCTATCGAAAAATATAATAGCAATTGTTAGAGTTATTATTATTAGGATTTCCTTTTTCCACTTTTACCTGAAAATTGCCAGTTGCATAAAAGCGTAAACAGGTTAATAATTGAATTATAGGTTCAATCGGCAACCCCCTGGAGTTTGGTGTAAGCAATGGTATTTCTACGAGAGGCAACAACACATTCACTACACTGTCTTTTTTTGTGAATATGTAGCGCCGCTAAAATTCAAAAGTGGAAAACAATGCCAATGGGTTTGCAGCATCCCGCACATATCGTTTTGGCACTCTCATGTTATTTTCATTGTCTAATATGTCGAACATCTCCACAAACTCGTCCAACATGTAAATATTCATTGTTATGACATGTAACACATAACCCTATTTTCAAACGTCAAACAATGACATATAACGATATAACCTACAAATGGCGTCTCAAGACAAGTCGGCCCTTTGCTTGAGTCCGACTCAGTACGGACCCCCTGCGCTTGCGCATTAAGCAAGAATCACCCAAAAATCGCCCTTATTCACACCGTAATTTGATATTTAAATCTTGAGATTTGTCTGTAAAACGCGTCCTTGCTCAAGACCGATCTCAGTCTCAAGATTTGAATATCATATTTCACGAGCATTGCCGAAGTCCTTGCTTGAGACGGAATCAGAGATAAATCGATTTCAAAACGCATGCAAACGCTTTTCCGAACATTGCCGGAGTCTGTGCTCAAGTCCGACTCACAAGGTCGATCTCAAGCTACCACTATGAATATCGGCATTAGTATTCTAATAATAATTATTAGTATATTTTAATATAATAATTATTCTAAATTTTTTTATAGAGCTCACGAACGTATCGCTTATTATTTCTTTTTTTGATCTAAATAAACTATTATAAATACGTTAGCATTTATATTTCACAATAATCACATCAACAGTCTCTATTAAGATAAAACAAAACGCACTTAAAGTATCAAATGCCTATGCATGGTCTTGCGACATGCCTATGCTAGTGAAGACGCAATGACGACACAAATGGATTCAGCTCCAGGCTATCGCTAAAAATTAGAAATAGAAAAAGTCTTGTAAGATTAACTGAGAGTCGACACACGTTCAACTAAACGGTGTGAGTTAGTAAAGTTTCAGGAAAGTTGTTGAAAATTATACCAATGGAAAGACTTTCAGAATTGTATAGAAAAATATAATAATTTCAAAGAAAAATTATTATTACTCAAAAAAAAGGGAAGGAAAAAAAAATAGAGGGAGTGTTAAGAAAGAAGTAAAGAAAAAATACAAAAAAATAAAACGAAGAGAAAAATGAGATGAAGAAATGACTAAAAAAATTAAAAATAAAAAACAGTGAAAACAAAAAAGAAAACAAAGAAAACAGAAAAAGAAAACGTAGAAATAATGTGGTAATTACAGAAATGAAAATTAAACAACAAAAAAAAAACTGTGAAAATGCAAACGCAGTTAGAGAGAGAAGTAGCAAATTAAGAATGTCATAGAATAGGAAAAAGAAAAATATTAGTGGTAATGAGAAACAGGGAAAAGATAAAGGAAATAATAAAGAAAATACAAAACTAAGAATGACAAAAGTACTAGAAAAGCTAAAGAACAATGGGAAATAAGAATAATATATAGTAGAAGTCTCAACATGATAAAAGAAAGAGAAGAAAAAAACGACATAAACAAAAGAACATAAATTTACTCATTAGGGATAATTTTAATGCCAGAATAGGAAAAGAAAGAAAAAGAAATTAGAGAAAAGAAGAAGAAAAAGATACAATCAGAAGAACAACAGAAGATAAAATAAAACAGAAAAAAAATAATTTCAATAAAAATGATAGAAGAAAATCGGTGGAAGATTTGAAACAAAAATAAAGAAGGAGATAAGAAAAGGAAACCGAGACATGGAGGAACACAGGCAGAAACGGTAATTGACTGCCTATTAGTAAACCAGAAAACATAAGAATAAATGAAAAAATTTGAGATATACGAAAGGATAAAATCAGACCATATGCCGTTAGAGATACAAATAAAAAAATGATGGAAAATAAATAAAAGAAAAAAAAATCAAATGAATTAAAGAAAAGAGACATTAATAATTACATGAGACGAAAATCAAGAGAGATATATAGAAAAAAGTTGGAAAAAACAAAATTTAAAAAAAAAGATAAAAAACATATAATGAAATAGAAAATGCAAAGAATAAAAAAGAAAAGTTAAAAAAAATTTTAAAAATGAGGAAAAAATTACATTTAATAAAAGAGCTACAGACAAAGCGCATATTAGAGAGATGGCAAGGAAAACAAGTAAGAGAAAGTAGAAAAGGGATTTTAAGAAGAGAATGATGATGTTTGAAAGCTTGGTAGAGAACGTTTTGATGTACAGGGCAAAAATCTGGGTGTGGAAAAAACAAGAAAAAATAGAGAAAGTACAAGAGAACTATTTGCGATGAGTTCTAGAGGTAGATAGTAAAGCCTCCGGGTATATAGTAAGAGAAGAATGTAAGAGAAACAAGCTGAGAGTGAAAACGGGCAAAAAGACGACTAAGTTTGAGGATAGAATGAATGGAAGGAAAGAATGTAGAATATTAAATAAATGTTGGAAAGAAAAGAAAATGAATACAGAAATGAATGATAGAAAGAAATAGATAGAGAGACGTGTGAAAGAGACAAGCATGAAAGAATCAAAGAATCTCCCTGGGAAGGAAAAGAAAGAGAATGTAATGAAAAAAAAAGGGAATAGAATGCATAAAAATTATAATGAGGGAGAAAGATTAAATCAGAGGGTAAACGAGGAATTAATGAAAAGCAGAAATGATGGATAGGGAGAAAATGGAAAAAGAAGGGCAAGAAAAAATAAAAAAAAAATATATCAATTAATGTTATACTTTATTTATATAGCAAATAAACATTTATATATGATTTAAGCGTAGTCACATTTTTTCTATTAAATTAATTACAGTAAATATTTTCAAAATCTTCTGGCTTAATAAGAGAAGACAGACAACTGTTTAAATTCTGACAACTTTAGAGAAGAAACTTTATTGGAAGAGTTGAGTAAATTGTTATCTAGCAATAACACCGTTGATGAGTCATGATAACACTTTCTTACAGCAGAACATTACTATTATGTTTTATTTCCTGTGTAATTTTTTTACATGGTTAACAACTATTGGAGTAAATTAAGAAAGTTTATTTCATTTTAAATTACATTTGCGGTTATAGTGTACAAAACACTAATAATGTTAAATAATTACAATCGCAAGTGCAAAAATTAGAAAGTATTTTAGATTATTGAGATCAACAAGATCTATTTTGGTAATTTTGATAAAAGTACTCAATCCACAAATTTCATTCTCAACAATTTTATTTATACCATGTGTAATACTTTCCATAATTGGTACGTATTTAAAGGTTAAGATCTTTTTTTTCTAAAAATAGAGTTTTAAAGAAAAATCTGAGAGTAGTAAGGAAAACTGGCTTTTAAGAAATAAACATCATTGCTGAAAAATATAAACATAGTACCAAAACATTTTTAATAAATTTGGTTACAAAGCCCAAACTCTTACATAATCAATTTTAAAAGCAGCATTATCAGTTTCAAGTTGCCACGTTGGCAACCATTGATTTCTGCCATTCCAGAAATCAGTTGAAGCAGCACCAGAATTATTTTCCCATGGTTTACCTCCAGGATTTTGACCATCATCTGGAAAATATGCTACACCACCGCAAGCCAAATTGAGAATAATATAAAATTCTTGATCAAAAGGCGCCATTTTTGAGTTTCTCTTCCATGGGTTATCAAATCCACTTGAACCTAAGTCGCCCCATTCCCAAAAACCTCCAGCTGGAGGTGCAAGCGTTCCTAATGGATCATCGTCGACAGAGAAGGTGATACCATCTGGAGTCCATTCCATTTGATAGTTGTGCCAATCGGCGTCGTAACCTGCCGGGTTTAGTTTTTCAAGATGAGTTAATTGATACTTGTTGATGTTCCACGCTGGTCCCCAATGAAGTGTTGAACCAATTAATTGAGTACCAATATTGGTACCTGATGCGTTTACAAGGTTCTTATTTCCTCGGCTTTCCATTAGATCTATTTCTCCTGATGCTGGCCAGCTGGAATATTGATTATATCTTGGCAAAAGCCAGATTGCTACCAAATAAAATTTAGGTTAAAAGTCAAAAAAATTATAAATTTTATTACCTGGCCAAAGCCAATCTCCTGCAGGAAGCTGGGCACGCACTTCTACTTTACCATATTTAAAAGAAAGTGAGTAAAGACTGCGAAGTCTTGCACTTTTAATTGGATTGAGTAAATTTTGTGGAGTACCAGTTCTACTGCATCCATACCATTGAGGATTGGTACATCTAAGAGTTTTTTATTAGTTAATCAAATTGCCAAAAATGCCACTTACTCATCAGCAGGAGCACCACCATTAATGTCTAATGTTCCAGAAGATAAGAAATCTTCTCCTTGTTCATCAGCCAAAAGAGTTGGTTTAATATACAAAAATCCATTATCGGTATAGCTGTTGTATCTGCTGTTAGTATACCATTCAAACTCCCAGTTCTGCAAAACACAATTTTTATGGTGTTTTCAAAAATTAAATATGATTTGCTTACTCCTCCTCCACCAAGAGTTTGCTCATGGTTCCATTTTTGCAAATCCAACTCATCGAAATTATCTTCAAAAATCAAATCCCCTGGACAAATTTGGGTCGTGGGAGCATGAGTACCACTCGCAGTTGTTACACTAGGTACAGCACAATCACTAAATACCCCATGTACAATTCCCAACAAAAGGGAGGTTGCAATCACCAGTTGACTCATGATGCTGGAATGATTTCACTTCTGGTTGTTTCAAAATTTATATCTTAACTCACTTGTAAACAAGTACCTTCTTCAATGTTATCTCAACATTTAAATATCAAAACAATACACTTAAGTGCAATGATAATACGTTTAATTTGGAACATTTTTAAAGATATTATTATAAAAACGAAAGTTTTTGGTCTTAATTACATGAAAAAAACAAAAAATAACTAAAAAATACATCACTGAAGTGCTAAGCTGAAAATTAGCAGAAATTGGTAGAAAAAAAAGTCCCGGATAGAAAACTATAAATAAAGGTTACAGTCATTGAATCAACAGGTTTTTTTCAAGTACAATAAATACAAGCTTTAATCTCAAAAGTTTTATTTGTGTTCTGAGTGGTTGGTTTTATAAATATTGGCATATTTCTTTAAAAGAATTAAGTTTAACTAAAATAAAAAAAAAAACTTACAAAAAGAAAAATTTTATTCAAGAGAAAAGAGATATAAAAATGCAGAAACTAATTATTATTGATAGAAAACAATACAAGAAGATACAAGTAGGATATTGAATTTATACACGCAAATTGTTTAATATAATAGAACCATAATTTATGTTTATTTGGTTAAAAATAAATTTGGTAATTTTTATTAATAATTATACCTTGTAATGTTTTAAATTCATTTCCTTTTATATTTTAATATAAAAAGAAAATAGCATTAGATAAAAAACACATAAAATTAATTAAGCTTTTATCTGTATTTAATACAATATTTAAAATTATTTTTTAACATGTAAGACTCTTTTATTCTAATCTTACGTTTTGCCAAATTTTAACAATTAACTTGAATTAAATAACAGTTAACTCTTTCTCCATAATAAATTTGTCAGGATGTCTATGTTCTACGATTATTAGCCTTAATTATTAACTCAAAAACAGTGTACAGAATAGCAACAACCAGCTACATTATCATCAACTATCTACTTCAACTCACCCCTCAATATTCATTGTTAGAGAAACGCTTGAGCAGTCAGACGGATCGATTGGGCGACACATGAAACATATTTACACATAACGTACCTGTCAATAATACGTGTAAAGTAACTCACCGGGGGCTTTTCTCCCCCTCGCAGGATTCTCTTCCTCTTGAACTGATAGTGGAAGACATCACCAGGCTCATTAGACTTTGACAACCACTCCATGGACTCGATTGACTCAATCTTCACCCCTTTTCTTTAGCATAGTGTTCTCAATGATGTCTTCATTGTTTCGGTACCTCATTATTCCTCCGAATGCACAGCACTGATTTCACAATATTTCACCGAATTCAGGGAGACAGCACTGAATTCACATTATTCCTCCAAATTCAGGGAGACAGCACTGAATTTACATTAATCCACCGAATTCAGGGAGACAGCACTGAATTCACATAATTCCTCCAAATTCAGGGAGACAGCACTGAATTTGTATTAATCCACCGAATTCAGGGAGACAGCACTGAATTCACATTATTCCTCCAAATTCAGGGAGACAGCACTGAATTTGTATTAATCCACCGAATTCAGGGAGACAGCACTGAATTCACATTATTCCACCGAATTCAGGGAGACAGCACTGAATTCACATTATACCACAAAACACATATGATCAACACGTTAACTATCTTTCTCTTTCAATAAACAATTAACAATTGTTAACTGTAAATATTCATAATACTGCCCGTCCGACTGCTCTGACGCCCGGCTCAGTTTTTACTGACTGGCTTCCACCCTTCCAGAGATGCTAAGCCCATGTTCTCCCTCTTTTACTTAAGATGCCATATGGCCCTCATCGAGATGATTTAATTATACAAGCGATTTAGCGCCTTATTGGCTTATTTTTACTTAAAAAAATAACTATAAATTATTATAAAATCAAAAACTCTCACATTCGGCCATCCTGACTTCAATCTTGTCCCCAAGATTTTCTACTTATTATTTTAATGATGATTTTACGCTTTATTCTCAAGCTTTAATCTAAAAGTTATCAATAATTATTTTACTTTAACCCAACTGTATTCACATTAGCTTAAACCTTAAAAATGTGTTTAATATTTATTTATCAAATAGAGGAGTGACAATCTTTAAAAATTTTTTTTTTACTGTTTAATTACAACTATAATAATACTTGTTACCCCCTAAATAAATAGCAATACTGTGTATCAAAAGCAGATAAAAATTAACCCCATTTGAGTTTGTCTACGTCAACAGTCAACTGTCTCTTCTTCAAGTTTTAATTGTTCTAAGTTAAATCTGTCGTCACCAATCCTTGTATTTGTACAGATGTTTTGGTTTTATTTTTTTTTTCTTTCTTCATTTTATTTATGTGCTGTTTCTTAATTTTTGAGATCTTATAATCGTTGATAAGGTATACCTTTTTTGTTATTTATAATCTTTGATGTAATTTAGCAATTGCTTTTGTTTCTTATAGTTTCTCCTGATTTGTGTGCACACGTTATCTGTTGCTAACTTCACCCAATTATTTCTCATGTTTATCTTCTTTTTTTCTTCTTTTGTTGTTTTTATTTTCTTCTAGTCAATAGTCAAAGTTGTGTCATGAATACCCTTGGTTGTTTCTAACGTATATTTACTTTTTAGTTGTTAATTATTACTTAACCGATGTAATTTTATGTCAAGTCACCCAACTATTAAAATGAAATACTTATAAGATATTTGAGATAAACATTGTCGCTTTAATATAATTAAGTTCTTGTTTGAAACCTTTTAGATTGAAAAATCAAACTTTAATTTTATTTTTAAATTGTTTTATTTATTTTTTTTTTTTTTATAATTTGTCAAAATTTAATTAATTTTAATAATTTATTAATTGGGTCAACACTTACGTGTTCACTATTTAAAATTGAAACATTTTGGTTTTTTTTTTTTTTTTTAATCAACTTTCAATTAAAACTAACGGCGTTTGACTAAATCAAAAATTAAGCTTTAGCATGTTAACCAATCACATCAGTTTAATTTTGATTGTTTTTTTTTTTTTTTTTTTTTTTGTAATATAATCGCTTTTAATAATAATTGCTTTTAAAGAGCAAGTTGCCTATTTACTGTCTACTAATTGTTTGAAGAAAACTAATTGAAAATAAGACTTTTAAACTAACAATGATTGCTACAGTTTCATTCATCGCTGATAATTATCTCAGAGTGTCAAACTTTAATTTAAGAAAATTTGTTAAACATTTCTAATTACTAATACTCAAAACTAACTTCTATTAGATTTTCATTTTGTTTTAACTTTGTTGTGTCAACGATTATTATTATTTTTTTTTTTTTTGCAAATGTAATTCTAAGTGGTTTAATTTTAATTTAAAGATTCAATTCTCTTAATTTCTCAATTTTATTTACCACTAGTTTCTTATTGCTTGTTTGTAATTATAAATTCAAATCAAAACTGATTGTAAAACAAATAAATTGAGTATTATGAATTAAAATAGGTTCCACTGTATACAATATTAATATTATTTCTTTAATTTAAAAACTCAGGAACGGCATTCACTTTAAACCCAAAACGGTCAAGACTACCTGCTTCACGACGACAATATCTAACAACATGTGGTCAACACGTGGGGCAGCTCCAGATTCTTTTTATTTTTTTTTTGTTTAGTTTCACCCCTTCACAATAAACTAATAAATTTATGTGTGACAAATGATGATATGAAATGCCTTAAATGACTATTTTCAAAAATTTAGGTGTCAATGATAAGTATTAGTGAGAGAAAGTACCAATTTTTATTTGATGAATTAGAATATTTAATGTTGGTTTTTGTAATTTAATTGTACTTAAAGTTAGTTTGACAAAACTACTTAATGACAGGTAGACATATAAAAAGCAGATAATATCCATCAGTCATTTTTACCTAATCTTATTTTAAGAAACTCTAAACTAATAAACTAACTATTCAACCAAATGTCTTTTTTTTATCAAATTTAAATTGTAAACTTTGCGGCTTTAGAATACTCAGCTAACTATCAATTAATGATCATAAAATTCATACTGGATTTTATTGCAAGTACCAATACACATAATTAATTATGAATTTTAGAAACTATAATTATTATTTACTTAGCTCTACTAAATTTTTAAATAGTAACATAACTTTATTAATTAGACTTATAAAAGTATAATTTTGCCAGATGAGATTAATTGCTGTACGAAAATTTTTGCTTATAAAATATTAATCCTTTAAGTGGTAGTTTTGTGATTTTGATTTATATATTTTTCTTGTATTATTGAAACCAAATTAACTTTAAAACTTCAAGATCAATTTACAAAAATGTTTTGTCACTAAAATATCAAAGTATTTTTTTTTTAATTTACTCAAATTAGTTATTTTATTATCAATACAATTTAGAATATTGTATTTGCAACTTATTACTTCTCAAAATTTTATTTTAACAATTGTGTAAGTATCTCAACCTGCCTTCACCCTTGACAATAATAATTTATGACCCTTTTTTTTTTCAGTTGTGTTGCAGCTGTTGACACTTTACCGATTAGTTTCGCTAAAAGCCCTTTTTAGAAAGCCTTCTAAAGAATACCTTGACCTATTATTTTTGAAAAACCTCTTCTTCAGATTTCTATTTTCGTCTAATTATTTCACTATTTTGCTGAAAATCTAAATAAACAAAGTTCTGGTTTTATGCTATTTTGAATTAGGTTTTTGACAATTATTTGTTGTTATCATAGAACAATTCGCTTTGCTATTAATATTGAAAGACAATGCCTTAGTAGATGTTACCACAACATTAAATGCTGGTATGCATAGTGGTAGCTCGAGATCGACCTTGGAAAATATTTGGAGTCCGACTTGGAGCACAGTCTCCGGCAATGTTCGGAAAGGCGTTTGCATGCGTTTTTAGCTGATTCCATCGCAAGATTGGACTTCGTTAATGCTCGGGCATGAAAGCGTTGATCCCTGCGCGATCTTTCTTGAGCACGGTCTCCGGTAATTCTCGTGTGCGTTCGTGTTGCCGCAGTAATAAGTGTAGTGATTTTGGTTTGGTAAGGTTTGCAACTGTGCAATCTGACCATTTTGGCATTTTGACGGACTGACAGTTCGACTCTTCCATTTGAGGTTACCACAACAATTAAAAAGAAAAACATATATAATAATTAATAGGTATTTTTTTTTATTTCGATTTCAACTTCAACATTTATTGTGTTACAGCGTCCACTTTTTTGCTATTTCTGAAAGCCTCATTTCAACTATTCCTATGAGATACTTTTTTGAGGGTAATAAGGGGAAATTGTGATTTCGCAACCTGCTCCAAAATGAAGGAATGACTTGAACATGGGTCTTCATGTGGAAATTTAGCAGTTGCGATCGAAATATTACATGAAGAGTTCTATTAGCACGACATTGCGCTTTATTCGTATGTCTTTATTCACAATAAAATAGTTGTTTACACAAAGTTACGTATTTTAATTGTATATGTATACGAAACAAAGAAATGCGGTGTAATTTGGCGACTAACAGCGTAGATATTAATGTCTGTTTATCGAATGTATTAACTGTATGGTAATAAGAGGGACATTAGTAAAATAGTTAGGGGTCTGAAGCATGTGTAATCAAGTAGTGGAGCGACGTGTTTTTATTCATACAATGTACCTTCAAAGAGTAAATAGCTGGTCAATAACCATCAAGGATATTTCACGTTAGAACTTTTATGCACGTAACTTACTTGTTTTTTTATTGAAGTAAGTTACACTTTTCTACTAGGTTAGGGTATTGACTAAACGCAATAAATTGACTAATACCAACTAATGTCGAATTAATAAATCCACTAATGCACATTAATAGCCTTTATTTAGACGATGAAATTAACACGTATTATTCTTATTCTACAATAATTAATATAAACGATGCAAAGGAAGTAATATTGTGACTGTCAAGCAAATGGAACGATTACCGGTGTGGCAGCAACGGTAACGACATATCGGTTTGATAATTTTTCGCCAGCTTTGTTGTATAAAGAGAGGCAAAACCTTGGGAGAAATAAGGTAAAAAACTATAAAATGTGTATAGCGTCAAAGGGACGGACAGTAACTAATAAATACCGTTATGAATAAATTGCTAAATAAAAAACACGAGAACGTTTACTATTATTGACAATATGACACTGTTCAAAACAATTAACATTTTACTTAATATTATGAAACATTACTTTAAACCCATAAACGCATTACTACTAATTAAAATGTCTATTTATGAAGTGTCTTCTAAAAACTAAACCTATCTGATTCTGATCAACATTGCCTTGCGGTTCCATTGCTTCATTTTCGTCTGCATTTTCTTCCCACCGATCATGCACCTGCATAGCTATATTATGTAATACGGCACACGCACAGATAATAGTTTGTGATGTTTCAAGCTTGGTTTTCAGCTGCCTCCGTAAACACGGAAACCTGCGCTTCCACACTCCAAACACTCTTTCGACTATATTTCGGGTGCGTATATGGGCCCTGTTATACCGTTCTTCCCGCACATTACCTATAATTGGGTCAAAGAGTTATTACTGCATGCCTAGTCCTACTTATATGTTGAGTACACACCTGGGCGAATGACAAGAGTTAGCAAATATGTGCGACACGTATAACCATTATCGCCTAACAATAAACCACCTAGCCGACCCTGTTCACATTGCACGCGTAATGCGCTGCGGTCAAAAATCAGGCTATCATGTGCGGAGCCTGGATGTCGCACAACAACATCCAATATTCGCATATGTGGATCTACAGCAACCTAAAAACATAACAAGTATAAACACATCAAACCTGTCACTTTGAACGAGTATTATTACTTGAACGTTTAGCGAAAAAAACCCCTTTCGGTTGCGAAAGACTTCTGCATTTTCGCCTCCTGGACTTGCAATAGCAATATGGGTACAGTCCACACAGCCAGCCACACCTGGAAAGCCAGCGATAGCGTAAAATCTCCGAATATTGCTGCGCTGCTCTGCTACGTTTTGTGGCAATTTCACATACTGACCCAATTGCGCCGCAATATTTTCCGATACTCGTTTTATCATGCGTGAAACCGTCGGCTGGCTAATACCACGTAGATCACCGGACACCATCTATCAACAAATATAATAGTAATTGTTAGAGTTATTATTATTAGGATTTCCTCTTTTCCCTTTTACCTGAAAATTGCCAGTTGCATAGAAGCGTAAACAGGTTAATAATTGAATTATAGGTGCAATCGGCAACCCCCTGGAGTTTGGTGTACGCAATGGTATGTCTACGAGCGGGAATAACACATTCACTACATTGTCTTTGGTAAATTGGTAGCGTCGCTTAAATTCAACATTGGAAAAAATTCCAATGGATTTGCAGCATCCCGCACATAGCGTTTTGGTACTCTCATGTTATGTTCATTGTCTAATAAGTCGAACATCTCCACAAACTCGTCCAACATGTCAATATTCATTGTTATTACATATGACACATAACCTTATTTCAGTATTTTCAAACGTCAAACAATGACATAACCTGCAAATGGCGTCTTAAGACAAGTAGTACCCTTGCTTGAGTCCGACTTGAGACGGACCCACTGCGCGTGCTCATAAACCAAAACTCGCCCTTATTAACACCGTAATTTGATATTTACATCTCAAGATTTGTCTATGAAATGCGGCTTGCTCGAGACCGATCTCAGCCTCAAGATTTGAATATCATATTTCACACGAGCATTGCCGAAGAGACGGAATCAGCGATAAATCGATTTCCAAACGCATACCAACGCTTTTCCGAAGATTACCGGAGACTGTGCTTGAGTCCGACTCAACCAAGATACGACTATGAACACGGGCATAAAAGTTCCAAGAAGTGTTTTGTAAACAATGCAATCTATTATTGTTCATAAATAGATTTTTGATTGATTATTTTCAACTAGAACATGTATCTCAAAAAGCTATAGATGTGTCAATACAATAATTAATAAATAGTTCCGTTTAGGCACAAATTTAATTTTCCTACACAAATTAATTCCCCAAAAAGTTTGAATAAATGATAACAAATCATTACTGAACGACTGAGAAAATTTGGGAGTTCATAACCCATTTGATGCAAAAAGCCAGCTTTTTTTTTAAACATTCTCGTTTTTCAATTCGCTGTCAAAAGAGAATTATCTTTACCATATGAACTGAGTCGACAAGATATAAGTTCATCAAAATACTTTTCAAAATATATATATTTTTTAAATCGCAGTAGTCTACTTACACCAATCAATTATCAACATTTTAATCCTTTACCTTCAATGATTTTATTAATTTTTAAATCTTAAGTCAACATTTATCGAATTAATAGTGACCCAGTATCAACTAAAACAAAATATTAACTAGAGCTTTCTCTTTAAAATTGATGATAATAATATACTTCATGAAATTTACATAATCTTGTTACTAATTTTTGTTCATGTCCCTTTTCCTACAATACGTTTTGTAAACAATTATTTAAACACCCTTAAAGTGTTTTCACACGAATTCTAAGATTTCAAATAGGTCAGTTTGTTTCTCGTCGAACACTTAATAAAACCCCCATAAATATGTCGAGATGAAATAGAACAAAATACGGTAATACGTCGAAAGTGATACCCACCCTAACTTTACTTTACATGTGGCAATGTGTTTGTCATAAATACATACTTGAAATCTATTCAACTAAAATTTTCAAAAACCAAAGATATAACTAAAAAACATCAATCTGTCAAAGCTCTTGACAGATCTCTTGGCTGCATCAATTTTATCTAGACCTGTACAATGTACATGATTTTCAACATATGGTTCGAATTTAAACAAAACCGTCGCCTTAGTGTCGCCAAAAAGATAGACATAATTTAAATAATTCCGACTTTACAAAGTTTTTCTTAAATTGCAAGAATAATATTAAAGAATGTTTGAGCAAGCTTTTCAATAAATCAAATATTTACATTATTTTAAAGCGATTAGTTTCTCAGTCACCTTTCAAATAAATATCTTCTAATTATCTAAAGTGATTACACCACAACAATTACACTTAATACTTTATAACTAACTTTGCAAATTTACCTTTAGCCTCTTTTTTTTTTTTATTCGAAAGTCTTTCCTAAAAGTGAACACTTTGATTGCTCATTTGATTGTCATAATTTATAACGCAGTAAACAATAATGTCCATGTGACACTTCAAATAATTAATATAAACTACGTTTTAACCCTTTAAACTCCAGACTCAGACTATGTCTATACAGAAATCTAAAAACTGTACTATACAACTGCTTTTCTTTGATTAAATTAATAATTTAATGCAATTTGTTTTTTGGTCAATAAATTAAGTTTGCAATTTTGTCGCAAAAACTAGAATAGAACTCTAATAAAACTTTAAATTTATTTTACAAAAATGTTTTCTTATAAACACATAAAATCACTTCGATTGAACACTTTAATCATCAGGTAAGCTTCAATAAATTAATTAATATTTTCATAATTTAATTTTGTTTAAAGAAACTCCTATCAGACATTTTTATGTCTCAATAATATACTCAAGATGAATATGCTAGCAACTGTTATTTATGTATAAAATTTAACTATTTTATCAAAACCAATTATAAACCATAATTTGTACAAGGTTGTTGTTGCAGAAAGTCACAATAATGTAGCTGCTGTTTATTTTTACGATTTTAATTCCAAAAAGTTACTCAAACTGGACATTTCGATTGTCATTAGATGCTATTGTTTTTAATTATTAAATATGCACTATTTAGCTAATTAATTACTGAGGTTTAACGCAAATTCTTATCCCACTTCTGAAATTTGTAAGACTCTTTTATTCTAATCTTACGTTTTGCCAAATTTTAACAATTAACTTGAATTAAATAACAGTTAACTCTTTCTCCATAATAAATTTGTCAGGATGTCTATGTTCTACGATTATTAGCTTTAATTATTAACTCAAAAACAGTGTACCGAATAGCAACAACCAGCTACATTATCATCAACTATCTACTTCAACTCACCCCCCAATATTCATTGTTAGAGAAACGCTTGAGCAGTCAGACGGATCGATTGGGCGACACATGAAACATATTTACACATAACGTACCTGTCAATAATACGTGTAAAGTAACTCACCGGGGGCTTTTCTCCCCCTCGCAGGATTCTCTTCCTCTCGAACTGATAGTGGAAGACATCACCAGGCTCATTGGACTTTGACAACCACTCCATGGACTCGATTGACTCAATCTTCACCCCTTTTCTTTAGCATCGTGTTCTCAATGATGTCTTCATTGTTTCGGTACCTCATTATTCCATCACAAGGCTCATTGGACTTTGACACCCACTCCATGGACTCGATTGACTCAATCTTCACCCCTTTTCTTTAGCATCGTGTTCTCAATGATGTCTTCATTGTTTCGGTACCTCATTATTCCTCCGAATGCACAGCACTGATTTCACAATATTTCACCGAATTCAGGGAGACAACACTGAATTCACATTATTCCTCCAAATTCAGGGAGACAGCACTGAATTTACATTAATCCACCGAATTCAGGGAGACAGCACTGAATTCACATAATTCCTCCAAATTCAGGGAGACAGCACTGAATTTGTATTAATCCACCGAATTCAGGGAGACAGCACTGAATTCACATTATTCCTCCAAATTCAGGGAGACAGCACTGAATTTGTATTAATCCACCGAATTCAGGGAGACAGCACTGAATTCACATTATTCCACCGAATTCAGGGAGACAGCACTGAATTCACATTATACCACAAAACACATATGATCAACACGTTAACTATCTTTCTCTTTCAATAAACAATTAACAATTGTTAACTGTAAATATTCATAATACTGCCCGTCCGACTGCTCTGACGCCCGGCTCAGTTTTTACTGACTGGCTTCCACCCTTTCAGGGATGCTAAGCCCATGTTCTCCCTCTTTTACTTAAGATGCCATATGGCCCTCATCGAGATGATTAATTATACAAGCGATTTAGCGCCTTATTGGCTTATTTTTACTTAAAAAAATAACTATAAATTATTATAAAATCAAAAACTCTCACAAACAAAATAATTTTTTTCTTATATTTGCAAAAATATATTTTTTTATTTAATGGCGTTGACTCTCATACTATTAAATTGGTCTAAATTAAGTAAAAATAAATCAAAAAATAAAAAAAAAATCTACATCATTGGTTTGCTGAGATGAAAATTAACAAAAATTGGTAAAAAAAAGCCAAGATAAAAAACTATAATTAAAGATTACAGCTATAGGCAATAAGATTTTTTTTAAATTTACAAAACAAAAGCAATAAATACAGGGTTCAATCTCAAGTTTTATTTTTTGTATTATAAGTAATCATTTATAAACATCAGCATATTTAAAAAAAAAATCAAATCTTACTAAAATAAGAAAAATAAAAATAAATAAAAAGAAGAAGATATAAAAATACGTTGAAAACAGAATTTAATAATTATGCTGTACAATTTATTTATTTTTAATTTATTTGTTAAGCCGCTAGCTTTCCGCTCTGGCAACTTCTCTTGACTTGCTGGGTTTCTATCTTACACACTTAAATAATACTGCTTTTCTACACTAACTTATTTGTATACTAATATTATACTATTTGATAGAAATTGTTATTACACTTTGTAAAATCACTTTGTACATTCAAATTTATATCGATTCAAGACACTCGTCGCTTGCTCAATTCACTCTGATCTGTTGATCTTGGTTGGTCCTGTATACACCGCTCGTCACCGAACAGTCTGGAGTATAAAAGCAATTTTTACAATATAATATAACAATAACTAATGCTTAATTATTTATAAATAATAATTACTTTTAAATAATCTTATTTTTTAATATTTGTTAAAAATTTCTTAAAATTTATAAAGTTGCTTTACATTTTTTTACAAGCTTGGATCATGAGATGAGAGAATAAACTCTAGAGCCGGGCTCTAACTAGTCAAGAAGAAAAAACAAAACCTGGCCATTTCATACCGACTAAACACACTTCTCTCTAAGAAATTCTTTAGCCCACTGCTAAAGTGGGCTAAAGTGGGCTTTGTGACCGTCGACTCACAAACCATCTGCAGTGTAGCTCGTTTTTTACCTTCCTAGTTGACGTTGCCTTGCTAGTTCTTCTTTTTCTTTGTTGGTCATGATGGTTCTTACCAGAGTATGTTTAGTGTTCCAGTTTTCTTTTGTGTGCATCATCTGTTTAACAACGGTGTCGGGGTGTAGACCACCTCCGAGTTGCTAATAAGCTGCATGTCTGTATATATTCCACCTCTGGTACTCAAAGATAATATGTTCTACATTGTCTACGACAATTACGCAGTATATACAAGTTTCTTCATTGTCTTTGCCAAATCGCTTGGCGTAACTCCTGAAAGTTCCGTGTGCGGATAAGAACTGTGTGAAGTAATAGTCTGTGTTTAGATGCTTGCATTTAAGCCACGCTCCAAGCTGTGGAATTAGCCTCTTGGTCCACTGGGCTTTATCAGTTAGGTCTTCCTATCTAGTTTGCCATCAGTCTTCAGCGCGTTGCTCCTTTTTTGCATCATTATTTCCATGTAGTGCATCTTTTTCTCACCATTATGTCTATGAGCGGCGTTGCAGTTATCACCTGCAGAGCTTCACCGAATACAGTTTTGTAGGCAGACGCGACGCGCAATAGCATCATTCTTTGAGTTTTTTCAATATTTTTTAAAGTTTAAAACTTCTTTCTAGATTGGCGCTCCATATAGCAAAATGTTTTTTGTTGAAAATTTTGCTTCTGGGACTGAAAACTGTTCAGTTCAAAGCAAAAGAACATAACTGTACTTTTTATTAACATTATAAGGGGGTAGTACCCTAGTTGGAAACAAGAGAAAAAAACTTGTTAAATTTTAGAAAAAAATCGTAGGTGATTGAGATTAAACTCTTATATTTCCATGTATGTAGTTCATATCACTTCAATTGGCATAAGAAGTGGCTGTGGGAATTCAAATTTTTGTTGGGCATTAATATGGACATTTGTTTAAATCATGAAATTAAACTTTCTTAAATTATATAGCTTCACTGTTTGGTAGTGATAGATTAGTGACAAGGCGAGCTACATTTTATGTTAAATTATCAATCTATTATAAAATAGATTGTTTTTGTTAAATATTTAGTTTGTTTTGTTTGTATTTTAAGATTGATTGCAATTTATTTTATTTCAATTTGATAATTCATCATTTAATTTTTCATATAATAATTATAATTTATTATTTTGATTTGTTCGTTTTATATTACATATTTATATTGTTAAATGATTGTCTAATTGTTTATTTATTTTTGAATTTTGTTTAAATTGTGTGTAATTAAGTAGTTTAAATATTTTTTCGGGAAATCGTCTTGGGAACAACATTTTCCTGCTTATTTACGCGCAGGAAAATTGAGTTTTCCGGACTAGTTCTGTAAAAACTTTACAAGACGCAAAATAAAAAAGATACTCTAGTAACTATAGTTGCCAACAAAATTGACAAACTTGATTTTTGTGGAATTTGTAAACAAAATTCTAAAATTTGTAAATTTCGTCTTTTTTTACGATTTCCGGAAATAGTTATTTACCTAACGAATTCGGAAAGTGAAATTTCCTACATGAGCAATTTGTTTGCAGCACGACCGAAGGGAGTGCTGCATCTATTGCGAATGGGGAAAATTTCTTTCCGAAAAAGTTAGGTACAATTTTTTTTGCAACGAATAACTAATTTTTTAATAATAAATAACTGATTTTTTGATAATAAATGATTTAGTTTTTTACTTGTTTTTTGGTTGGTAGCGTTGCCAAACGCCGAGTATGTAATTTTTTAAATTTGAAATAGTTTTATTGTTTTGTTGCTATGGTTTTATTAAAATAAAAGAGCATCGTTTTAAAAATTTATTCCGCCATTTTCTTCTGCGAATTTTCGTTTCAAATTTGTAAATATGAGCGACTCCGATAGAGAAATTTTAACTCCACCTGAAATTAGAAAATCTGCAAATAGAGCCGTATCAAATTTGCTTCCTGAGAAAAGCCGCTTGAGGTACGAGCGGCTTTTAACCATACAACAAATTTTTGAATTGGTACAAAACCGGAAAAATCAAAAATTTCACCGAGAATTGCTTATTGGCATATTTTCAACAACATCAAAGCAAGAAATCCATTTGGTCTGTATACTCTATGCTCAAACTTTGCTTAATGGTAAAGAATAACGTAGATATTTCGAAATTTTATAAACTTTTTGGAACGTTGTGTTATTAATCAATTATGTGATCCATATGTGATCAGAAACAGCCATTTTGTAGAATGGTTGTGTGACAATTGACAGTTTGACGTGACGTCTCTGGATTTCAATACAAACCTGACTAAGTCAATTCCCCTAGTTTTGCTTGCAAAGGAAAAAACACCGCGGTGTGGAGAAATTGTCTTTACATGCATTGGGAACGAACGGAAACTACAGATGTTTGAGCGATGAGGTCAAAAAGTTTAATACAAAACACGTCAGTAAAGTCTCTTACTTGACTCGGAGCTTCAATTTAGCTCCTCTTCAGTAATAAGAAATTTTCCTGACTTTTATGTAAATAACTATTAATAAATAATATAAAAATGTAAAATGTCTTAGTTTTGGTTTATTTAAATAAATCATATTTTTGTTGTTTTAATTATAAAGTTAACTTAAACCCTTCTATTTTGATCTCACAACACCAATTCAATGGGAAAAAAGACTAAATTAGTGGCAGGTACATTTAAATTTGCCCGCCACTAATTTAGTTTGCCACAAAATCGCTGTAAGCGCTGGCTGTTGTTTTCGTTGCCAGCCATTAGCATAGAATGTTTCATTTCTTATTATGAGTGTTCTGTGCCTTAGTAGCTAATTCAGGGTGACTGTCTTTTAAATAGACCATTTTTCTATTTACATGATCAACGATATTAGCTAATTGTCTTGAACTGAATTTTATTTCCGCTTTGGTTTTTGTACTTATTTATATTTGTTGTTTTAGTTCCTCTGAGTAGATATAGAATGGGAGTGCAGTGGCCCCCCCCACCACTTTTACGTCACATGACCTTGGACTTTGGAATGTCCTTGACTTTGAACCTTGGAACGACCATGGAACACCTGTTGTGTACATTTGCTCTCCGACTACTTTGCTTTCTCCCTCCACCACATTCCTTTCCCCCACCACTTTTTTCGAAAATTGTGATAGCCACTTTGGAGCATTCACTCATTAAGCGCGAGCAAAGCTAGACGTGTTTAAATGAAAAAAAATGTAAATTTTGCAATACCAAGAATCAAACAATAATCGACCAATAATCAATCAATAATCGATAATCAATAATCAATAATCAATAATCAATAATCGATAATCAAACGATAATCAATCAATAAGTAATCAACTTCAATTTAATAAAATTCTTTAAATTGGAAATACCACAGAACACTCATTATAAGAAATGAAACATTCTATGCTAATGGTTGGCAACGAAAACGACAGCCAGCGCTTACAGCGATTTTGTGGCAAACTAAATTAGTGGCGGGCAAATTTAAATGTACCCGCCACTTATTTTGTCGCTTTTTTTCCCATTGAATTTGTGTTGTGAGATCAAAATAGAAGTGTTTAACTTAACTTCATAATTAAAACACATGTTTTAATTATAAAGTTAAATCAAACAATTCTAATTTGATTTCACAACAACCAAAATATGATTTATTTAAATAAACCAAAACTAAGACATTTTACATTTTGATATATTATTTATTAAAACTATTTAAACTACTTAATTACACAACTTAAACAAAGTTCAAAAATAAATAAACAATTAGACAACCATTTGACAATATAGTCATATAAAACAAACAAAAAAAATTAATAAATTTTAATTATTTAAAATGACCTTCTGAAATTAAAATGAAATAAATTGCAATCAAACTTAAAATACAAACAAAACAGACAATTATTTAACAAAAACAACTAAAAGTAAACAGATACAGTTACTCTAGTTTTAAGTACTGTGAAAAGTATTGAAAAACACATAAAATGTAACTCGCTTTGTCACTAATCTATCACTACCAAACAGTGATTTTTATGATTTAAACAAATGTCCATATTAATCCCCAACAAAAATTTGAATTCCCACAGCCACTTCTTATGCCAATTGAATTGAAATGCACTACATACGTGGAAATATAATAAAAGTTTAATTCCAATCACCTACGATTTTCTTCTAAAATTCAACGAGTCTTTTTCTCTTGCCTCCAACTGGGATACTACTCCCTTATAATGTTAATTAAAAGTACAGTTATTTTCCTTCGCTTTAAACTGAAGAGTTTTCAGTCTCAAAAGCCGAATCCTCCATAAAAAGTTGCACTAAAGCTGCACCAAAATTTTAACGTTTCTTTCTCTTGTTGACAAAATCAGATTCATCAAAGTGATCCTCACAAACTGATCAAATCTTTTCTCTGAGCCCCCATCTATTCTATAAATAATATTCTCCCACAATTGGAATCTACAAACAAAATCTTATTAAAACGCATATTACATGGAATAACTGAGCTTACCTATTTTATTTATAATTTTAATTCTATTTTTCATTTTGCTTTATCAATTAACATAAAAAATTGATATAATTTCATGAATACAAGTATAACAACATAACCTCTAAATGCAACAACAACAAAAAACGTTGTGAATCGAAAGTGAAGGGCGTGACAAACAATACTACTTTTGGCGCTGAATTCAAATCCATATTTCTGATTGGCTACTTTTCTTTCCCCTTGCCGCACGTCAATATAGTGGCCCACATACTTTTTTCGTTTCCAATTCCGCTATCTTGGCTTCACCCCCCTGGGAAATACAGTAAGATGGCTGCTTGAAACACCTGCCACATGACCATGAGCGTTAACACCTGTTGTCTTGATCTTGAAATATTTGCCATGACCGTTTGCGCATGCGCTTCCCACTAGCCTTAGTTAATCGCACAGCTCCATTTGGAAGTTTTCCTTCGTCGATGATTAATCATGAATTTTGTCTTCGAGATATGATGTGTTCTTGAAATTGATTGCGCAAGCGTCACATATAATGGCGATCATAAAACAATAGCGAGAGCTAAGCTAAACTTTATCAGGTAAAATAGTAAATTGTGCGATACCTACCAATAATCAATCAATAGCTAATCAATAATCAATCAACGACCGTGAGCGTTAACACCTGTTGTCTTGATCTTGGAATATTTGCCATGACCGTTTGCGCATGCGCTTCTCACAAGCGTTAGTTAATTGCGCAGCTTCACTTGAAATTTTTCCTCCGTCGATGATGAACCATGAGTTTTTTCTGCAAGATATAATGTGTTCTTGCAATTGATTGCGCAAGCGTCACATATAATGCCGACTATAAAACAATAGCGACACCTACTAATAATCAATCACTAATCAATCAATAATCAATCAACATGACTACTTTAATAAAATTCTTGGAAATTAATATGAGTACTGTAAATTTAGAAATTTGAAAAATAGATATGTTTGTATAATATATTAAGCTGGGTTCTCAATAGAAAAATATGATAATGACGTCACTATCAAAGTTGACTTATAAAATATAAATGGATGCACCGCTTATACAGAGTTTTACTATTTAATTTTTTTGCTTATTGGTAAACCGCGTAGTTTAGAAGTGAAAACAAAAGAATTATTAATAAAATGTTTTTTTATTATTAGTATTTATTTATTTGTATAGTGTACATGTTTCGTTTGGTATACAGCTTTTATATGGCGTGCAAATTGACAAGCAATGCATTCTGAAGCAGCTATCTCTGTTTCTCCGCCACAGTTTATACAAGTATAATTCACAGGAATGGGCATTTTTTATTTGCAAGTTTTTAGTTGTTTTACAATGAAGAGTTTGATGGACAATACAGTTAAAAAATAATAGTTGTCATTTTTATATATTTTGCACAAAAAAGATATAATTATAATATATAAGTACAATTTACAAACATTTAGTCTATTACTTAAACAGTAAGTAAATAAACAAAGTGGTTGCATATAAGAAACTAATCCACATCAAAATAAACTGATTAGATTCATTAATCTTTTGAGTGAATACAGCATTATGAAATATAGATTGATTTAATAAGGCAAACGCACAATCCGGTGAAAATTTTAAATGTTCCTGCTGTACTATATCAGTGGATTTCCAGTGTCCTAAGTGAAGCTTGCAGCAAAAGCAGATAACTGTATCGAAGGAATTTGTGTAAAAAAATTCAGATTTAGACAAATCAATCGCGGTAGGTGAAGAGAGTTTCCATGTCTTAAACGATAAAAGCCTTTGATCAAAACACGAGTAATTGTTTTTCAAAATAGGTATTCCAGTAGAATCATCGAGGCACATTATATAGATTAAATCTTTCACTCTATGTTTCCAGACCATTTGCTCTCAAAATTGATTGGTAATTTTACTACTAATTCCACAAAAACATACGAAATTTTATTCTCGAAAGAGTTTCTTTCAATGGTTATTTTATCACCAAACCGAAGAATTAGTTTTTTGTCAGTTGATCTACTATTCCTAGCACAAGCCTCATTTCTTTTGTCATCTCATCTAGAAGTACGTTGTCGTCTGGAGAATCGCTCTTTTTTTTACATGCACATGTAATTTACTCTGTACTTTCTTCCTGTAGTTTTTTCTATTGTTTTACTGGATAAGTTTTTTTTGTAAATATTTGGAGGCGTTCTAGCCAGAGACGATCTCCTGATTGTTGGATCCTGTGTATCTTTCCATTTGTATACTGCAACTGTTCCTTCTTGTGATTCTAACTCGCTAGTACATTCTGTACTTTTTTGCTGTGTTACTACATCTGTAGCAGTATTTTTGTCTCCCTCCTGGAGTGCTATATTTTGACATGTTTGAGACCTAGTCTGTAAAAGAGTCTCTTGTTTTATTTTATTTGGTTTTGTCGTCCAGTCATCTGCTGACGGTCGGGGGAAGCCTGATTGCCTACTATCCACACCGACCACTGAACCAGGGTATCCAGCACTCGCTCCGTAAACTTATAGTCCTTGTTTTCGCTCATTATTAATTAGGCATCCGCTGTCTCCGGAAGTAGCCCAGGTTTCCGGAGAATTTGAAGAATAGAGTAGTCAGAAAAAAGGAAATGATTTCTAGCCTTTGGCAGCCCTAATAGCATAGGGATCGGCAAGGCACGAATGTGCCAAGAAAAGCAGATATAGATTTCAGAAGGAAGAAGAGTATGGCACAAGTAAGTGGAAGCAATGCCACACCCGGCTAGGGACCCCGTAGATGCCGTCCACGTACTTACAAGCGTAAGCCCCTAGGGAAAATGCTCACTAATTAAGATAACAATTTAATTTATTTTAGAAAATTATTTTTATTCAAACATTAAATATTAGAAAACAAACTAACAAATAATAAATAGCAAAATTATAAACAAAATTGATTAACTGTTGAAAAAAGTTATTTATGATGACAAATTAAGGAAAATAATTATGATTTAATATTAATAAAAAAATTAATAAAATTATTTTTCAAATATCAACAGCGAAATTTTAAATTATAAACAAGATATATAATCTAAGCAAAATAAAGAAAGTTCAGTAATATTCCGTTTCAACTGATTCTTAATGAAAACTTGCAGGCAAATAACTTCTTATTAAATTTAATTTGTCCAGAGTCAACAATGTCAAAATTAAATTATCAAATAATAACGGGAGTAAACAAAAAAATAGAAGAAGAAGAAGAAGAAAGCAAGGTGGAAAAAGGTAAAATGAAAAGGAACATAGAAATCGCTGGACAACAATAGGAAATAAAAACAATATACAGGTTGACCCAAAGGTGTGGAAAAATGGTTCTGCAGCTGTAACCATTACAAAACTTTTCGCACAAAAGATGTTTGACGAAATAATTCGCACATTAAGCATATGGCAGAAAAAATATTTTGGTTTTTAATTTTGAGTTATGACGTCATCGACAGTTTTTTTGAACTTTAACCCTATATTTTTTTCCGTGATTTTGACTCTTTTTTCAATTACCAAAATGACTTACTTTACATTAAAGAAATTTGATAAAAATGTTATTGAAAGTTGAAAAACATAAAGGTTATTTATATTATTATTGAAATTTAAAAAAACTGTCGATGACGTCATAACTCAAAAGTGACAACCGAAAATTTTTTTTGGATATATTATTTTGTCAAACAACTTATGTCCAAAAAGTTTTGTTATAAAATGTACGGTTACGGCTGCAGAACCATTATTCTATACGATAAAAGAAATTGTTTTTTATAAAGGATTTAGGATATTGAACGAATGTAGATGTTTTTACATTTATTTATTACATCTATAAGCGACGTTTCGGTAAAAAGATTTTATCTTCTTCAGGCTGTTGATGTATAAAACACGTTAAAATAGAATACAGATCAGACAATAAAAATTTATTACAGATTGTTGTATCAATCGCCATATAGTTTTTTTTTAATTTTTTTGGTTTTATCTAATTTATTAATAATAAAGCTGACCTGTTAATTTGACCAGGTATAGTAAAATCAGAATCACGATTGGAAATTCATCAAATTTAATCACAGGAGGAAAGTTGGAGAAACGAATAAAAAATGCAGAATATGTGGAAGAGAGAGAGAACCACTAGAGCACATGATAAAAAACTGCGTGAATGTAAAAGAAAGTATACTAGCAAGAGAGAACATAATGAAAAGAAAAATTAAATAGAATAGATGAAAATGATAGAAAGAAAGCGATTAAACTTGGGGAATGAGATAGAATGAAAGAAAAATAAAAGAGAAAAGGCAGGAAAGAAAGCAAAAAAAGGCAAGACAGTTCCAATTAGAGTTTTTTTTTTATTATTATTATAAATAATAATATAATTATTATTTATCCAACGCCTCTTTATTATGACGTTATAAAAATTATGTTTTTGATTGGATTATGAGGTTTATAAAACACAAGTGGTTTTATAAATCAATAATAAAACTGTTTTTATATAATTCAACAGTTTACAGAAAATTGAACCTTAAATAGAATATAAAAAAATATAATACGTAAAATTACAATTACAAAAAACAGGAATCTCAGATAAAATCATTTGTTGAGATTTGCGTTAACATTAATATTGAAAGATAAAAAAAATAATAACAAAATCGACCTACCTTTAACATCAAATATTTTTTATTTAGTGCTTTTGCTAGAAACTGTTGAATATGCTCTCTTTCAAAAAGTTTTTATTTTTTGCACTTGTAGTTTTTTGATTCGTTCTTCAAAAAAGCGATTAACTTGCCATTTCGGTGAAGCTTTAATGTCGATCTTAACATGCAGTACTTCGCCCACATTGAGAAGACCGCAAATCTTTTTTTGGCGTTGAAGTAAGCCAACGGCACCTTGGCTTACCCCACTAACATAGTTTTCTTGTTTCCAGTTCAAGAACTCACCCAATTGTAATAAGCGTCTCAAGATTTCTTGGGTAGCAAACTCGATGTGACTTTTTCAGCATCTTTAGCAATTTTTTCAGGAAGAGAGCTATTTCTTTTAATTTCCAACAATGTTAGAAGCGCCGAAACAATTTGTTTGCAAATTTTTTCTCAAACAATTATTTTTTGGCAACAACAACATGGCAATCAAATCATAGACTACTAATAATCTTTGTATATCTAAAATTTTTCGGTTTTGATGATTTTTTAAGAACTCTTACAGAGAAAGGTGGTTGATAAAACTATGTATTGTACTCGTGTCTTAACAGTAAATAAGTCACTCAAGAAAAATTAGACCACTCAAGCAAGCTCTTACGGCTAAACATTTCTTTTGTGACTTAGACACTTGTGTAATAAATAGCTATTAAAGCACTGTATAGTGGGGAAATAAAGATTACCTATTATTATTATTATTATTAATAAAATTTCAATTTTTTAAAAATTAAACAAAAAAATAGATGCTTGTTAAATAATAATTTGGAATTTTGCTAAAAATATTGTGTTAAAAACAGATAAAAAAATTTGGTTTTACAAATTTTTCATATAAAGCTCTTTAATTCTAAAAGAAAATAAATTTAAATAAACAATTGAGGCAATAGTACAATCAATATGTATAATTTAATCTAAAAACTGTAATAATAACATTAATTTAACTTGGCAAAAAATAATTTTACAACTTCTTAGATAATTTTCTCTATAGTTGAATTTATACTATTACCTAAATTTTGTTTGGTTTGTAGATTCTGGCAGTATTAAAAAATATTAAACATATAAAGTATAATTATGTACTTTAATGCAGTATTCTATAATTTATAAATAAAAAATTGTTTTATAGCTATTAAGACAACAAGAGTTTTATAGACAGTTTAAAAATCGAGGTCGAAGTTTAAATTCGAGTGACCGAAGGGAACGACAATTTAATAGACCGAGATTTTTAAACTATAAAACTCTTGTTGTCTTCAAGATTTTTTCCAACACTAATTCTGCATTAAATTTTATTTACCTACAATTCAATTCAGAAATTATCAAAAAAGTGTGTCAAAACAGACAAAATATACCAAGATCTTAGATCGGGATAGCTATGGGTACTATGGAGACAATGTCAACAATAATTTTTGTCAATGAAAAATGTGCAACGTTCCGAATGAAATTATTGAAAAAGGCAAAGAATTGCGGAGTAATTTGCTGCCTGCGAAAACAAAAAATGCCTACGAAAAAGTGTATGCCTCTTTTCAACTTTGGAAAAATATGAAAGGTGTCACGGAAATTACGGAAGATGTGGTTTTGGCTTTTCTTGATGTGAGGGTAAGTGTGCAGCTGTACTACAGAATTTGTATACGTGGAGATTTCTAATTTACTACACTTACAGTCGCAAAAATTGTCACCAGCTTCCTTATGGCCAGAATATTCTATGTTAAAAGCCACTTTGAAAGCTAAAGAAAACATAGATATTGAAAAATTTGGGGCTCTTATTCCTTATTTGAAAAAATTAAACGTTGGTTATCGTAGCAAAAAATCCAATGTGTTAACAAGAGAGCAAATAGTAACTTTTTTAGAACAAGCGGAAGATGAAGAATATTTACTTGTGAAGGTAAGTAATAGGTAATTGAACTAGGTGTCAATCCTTCATGTTAAATGCATGTGATTTTATAGGTCGCTTTAATCTTCGGAATTGCCGGAGCCTGCAGAAAGGCTGAATTATGCGCATTGAGATTTGATGATGTTCAAGATTGTGGTGAAGTACTGATTGTTCGCATTCCTGATAGTAAAACACACCAAGAAAGAAAATTTACTGTCATGAATGATGGTTTTGGTATCCACCCTATCGACTTGTATCGACGTTATATTGCTTTACGTCCCGAAAATTCTCCACCAAGGCTGTTTATACATTACTATAAAGGAAAGTGTAGCCGTCAAAATGTAGGAGTTAACACATTTGGAGCAAATCCTAGAAAAATTGCAACGTTTCTTAAGCTAGAAAATCCAGCAAGTTACACTGGGCATACGTTTCGTCGCAGCTCAGCGACTCTTTTGATTAATGCAGGTAGTATATTCATGATATTCACAATCTGGAAGTAATTTAATTTGTGATATAGGTGCAGATATTACCTCTCTGAAGCGACACGGGGGGTGGAAGTCCTCGACAGTGGCCGAGTCTTATATACAAGAATCTATTCAAGAAAAAATAAAAACTACCAAAAAAGTTTTTGGTACTAAAACGCGTACATTGACATTGGAGGATACAACAAATTTTATAGAGGAGGACACAGGAGAAGGTAAAGGGGAAGTAGCGGAAGTTGAGGAGAATAATACAGAAAAAGTTGTAAAGGAGAGTACATCACAAGTTCAAGACAAGAAGAATCATAACAATCAAAGTTTAAGCTTCCATAATTGTAATTTTTATTTTTGAATTCCGAGAAAATTGTGTGTTGAATTATTATAAAATTGGTTGAATAAAAATGTTTAAAAAAAACGTATTTTATGAACTCATAAGATACGTTGTCATTGACGACGTATTTTATAACTAAAGCGTATATTAACGACAGCATAACAAGTAAGCTTATATGGCCATAGTAACAGTATAAAATGTTTAGTGTTGGAAAAAAATTATTCAGTTTTACCTCATTTAAAAAAACATTATAAAGGAAAGAAAGTTAAAAAAAAATTGACAAAAGATTAAAGCAAAGTTTATAACTTTTAGACTTTAATGACTAAAAAAAATACTCCGCAACAAAAATAAAATAGAATAGAAAAAACAGAAATCAAAGGACCGTAGAGCCTTATGATTTTGTTAAAACTTAATTGGCTTACAATGCCCAAATTCTTACATAATCAACTTTTAAAGCAGCACTATCAGTTTGACGATCCCACGTAGGTAACCACTGATTTTTACCATTCCAAAAATCCGTACTTGCAGCAGGTGAATCATTTTTCCACGGTTTGTCACCAGGATTCTGAATATTGTCTGGAAAGTATCCAACACCACCGCAAGCTAAATTAATAATTATATAAAATTCTTGATCAAAAGGAGCCATTTTAGAGTTTCTTTTCCATGGGTTATCAAGACTACTAGATGATAAATTTCCCCATTCCCAAAAGCCTCCCGAAGGCGGTGAAAATGTTCCTAATGTTTCATCGTCAATTGAGATAGTTATACCGTTTGGTGTCCACTCCATCTGGTACTTATGCCAATTGGTATCAAAACCATCAGAGTTTTGTTTTTCAAAATGCGTAAGAAGATATTTGTCAAAATTCCATGCTGGTCCCCAATGAAGTGTTGACCCAACTAGTTGAGTACCAATATTGGTACCTGATGAGTTTACTAAGTTTTTATTACCTCGGCTTTCTATTAAATCTATTTCTCCTGAAGCTGGCCAGCTAGAATATTGATTGTACCTTGGCAAAAACCAAATAGCTATCAAAACACAATATCAAAAAAGAATTGGAACATTATAGAATTAACTACCAGGCCATAGCCAATCTCCTGAAGGAAGTTTTGCACGTACTTCTACTTTACCATAGTTGAAAGAAAATGAATATAAACTGCGAATTCTGGCGCTTTTGATTGGATTGAGTAGGTTTTGGGGAGTACCGCTTCTACTACAGCCGTACCATTGAGAATTGGTACACCTAAAATACAATATTGATTATCAAAATTATCAGAGATGGCATTTACTCATCGGCGGGACTACCCCCATTAATGTCTAATGTTCCAGAAGATAAAAAAGCTTCTCCTTTTTCGTCTGCCAGAAGAGTTGGCTTGATGTATAACGTACTATTATCGACATAACTATTATATCTACTATTAGTATACCATTGAAATTCCCAACTCTACAAAACAAAATCTACAAAAAAGTGTACAAAATTGTCAAAAAGATTTTCTTACACCTCCACCACCAAGAGTTTGCTCGTGATTCCATTTCTTCAAATCTAATTCATCAAAATTATCTTCAAAAATTAAATCTCCTGAGCAAATCCGTGTGGTTGGGGCATGAGTACCACTTGCAGTTGTCACACTACACACGTCACAAGTACCAAATACACCATGTAGAAATAGTTTAAATAAAAAAAAAATTACAGTTACTGATTCTCTCATAATGCTCAAACAGTTGTCACAATTGAAGAATATTCAAACAGTACTCTTGTATCTGATGAAAATTTTGAAATAAACGATATTCACTACATCCTACTGTCAAGGTTATAATAATTTCAATTGTGCTGTTATATAATAGGTTTTTACATTTTAATCTAGGAAGAGGAAAGAGGAAACCAAAAACCTTGAACTATAAGATTAAATCTTTTGATCAAATTCATAGTAGAGGAAGCTGGGGTAATTATGCGGGAAAACCCAAATTTGTTTCAATTGACGTCATGAAGAGCTTATGTTTGAATTTATGTTGCATTGCCATTTGTTGTCAATTGTTAAAAGTTCTTTGGTGGACCATCAAAGTGTAATAATATGTAAAACATAAACTTAGACAGATCAGAAAGACCAATGCAAATTTATTCAAACCACATCTGTAAAGTTGGACACATAGAATAACTAAGTTGGACATGTTTAGTTCTTATTGAAACACATCGGCAAGTTGCAACTGCTGATTCCAATTTGAATGAATTTGCATTGACACAATTGAGCTCATATATACCCCAGCTCCTACCACTTCCGCAATAAGATAAAGCTAGCGCCATCTATAAAACGCTACTTTGCATCAAACATGTATTAAAAAATTTTTTTCCACATGTTTAAAAATGCAAATAGTTTATACGCTAAATGGTGTCAGTGGTGATAGATACAATAAAAAAACAATGACAATAGTGTTTAGTAAGGGATCAAGGAAAAAAGTAATGTAGAAATAGGGTAGAGAAGAAATAACGCAGGTGAGAAAATGGAAGTACTTAAGATACATGTCTGAAAAAAAAAATCGAAAAAGCGTAGGGGAGAGAATTAGCAAAAAAGAGAAACCAAATGTGTGCAATAGTGTAGGGGATCGAAGAAAGAAAGTTTAGACGAGAGTATGAAATCCGGGTGACAATGTTTGACAGTCTGGCAAAAACCGTAATGTTGTATGGAGCGGAAATTTCGAGATGGAAAGAGAGGATAGAGTTAGAAAAAGTGCAAGAAAAATATATGAGATGCATGCTAGGGTTAAGTAGGGAGACTCTAAGATATATAGTATCGAAATAATGTAGGCTCTGGGATTAAGCTTGAGCTTCACTTCTTTCCACCAAAGGGTCTCTGTCAAAAAGTGAAAGAAGCAGGTATAACATCCCTCATCTCTAATTCGTCATTCATTCCATTCCAGTCATAGATAACCATATACGCTACGCTATAGAAGCATAAGTAATATTGACCAATCAGAACATCCCCCACCAACGACGCCAAAAGCAACGAAATTGACAAGCGATATGTCACTTTTGACAATGACAACAAACCTACTCTATGCACGTACACAAACCACAGAAAAAAAAACAATAGATTACTTAAGTGATGACGTATGAAGTATTTTTTTTTACATACAAAAGTTATGTTGCGTCATAAAAACAATAAGATTGTTAACAACAAAGTGTTTGTGACAGACAGGATACGTAAAACAATTAGTAAAAATGTTAAAAAAGCTAACCTCGTATGCAACTTTTATTTCTTTTTTGCACTCATCGCAACGAAAGATCAGTGTTCTCCGATTGTTTCTAATAAAATAATACGATTGTCCCGCACTTTTGTTTATACTTTGTTGCCAAATATATGGTAGAAGGTTTGAAACAAATATAGTGTATAATTAGAAAAACAATTACCTAACTTTTTCGGAAAAAAACAGCTTTTATGCGCACTACTGCAGAACTCTTGTCAGCCGTCTTGCAAACAAAATGCTCAAGTCGCATCGGTTATTTTCCAGAGTCGTTAGGTAAATAACTTTTACCTGCTTTTGCCATTTTTGCATGTTGATTTTAAGAACGTGACGTCAGAATCAACTAGTCCTAATATAAATGTGTCACTTGTCAATTTGCAGACTGACAATTGACAGCTGCCATACTATATCGGAAAAGCGGCAGCCATTTGCATTTATTTGCAAAAATATTAATTAAAATTTTGCGAAAGTGTGTATTGTCGCCATTGATAACAAATGTAGTTATGTTTGTGATATACGCTATTTGGAGTTTTGGCAAGACCAAAATGGCAGCGATGGGAACAAATTTTAGAGACGCTGATGTGTGACCTTCGGAGACCGATTTTTCTGATGGAAGCATAACATTACAAAAAGGTTGACAACAAGAATTCTCCTTACCAGTTAAAGGTGCTGTAAACAAAATGAACAAAAATACCACATACTGCACGTTACTATTTGATGAGATGTCGATAGAACTCCATTTGCAGTATAATCTGCACATTGAGGGGTTTATAGATCTTCGACACGAAAGATCTACCTAAAGATAGCTAATCATGTTCTGGTAAAAGGTATAATGAATCGAAAAGTTTCAAAAGTTATGTAGTTTATATGTTTGTAGGCCTACGGAGACACTTTTAAAAATTGGAACCAACTACTTGCAAATTACTTGTTAAATGAAAGCCCTTACGCTAAAAACAATTACTGTTGCTGTAATTATGGAACGTAAACGCAGCTTGGTTGACGGTTGGTTGACGGTTGTATCATCCGTATGCGATCAAGGAACAAATAAATTAGATGCACTTGTTTGTGATACGCAGAAAAGTGTGGAACCACACGATTATGTGTTTGAAGTAGATGGGCACCATAGTACGAATTTAGCGCACTGCGGAAGTTGACCGAATTTCACGGTAATGAAAGTTGAAAAACATTAAAGTGTCAATTGCTGTTCAAGTGTTAGAGTCATGTCTGATAACTACTTTATTTTTATGGCTTTTTTACTTAGCATATCTGTATGGCTATATTATATTTTGTTTGTTTTTGTAAACACTTCTTTCCTTTAGATTTAACCCCCCGACGTTTACAAATAAATGTCGAGGGCGTAGTGAATCATTGCTGTTATGGGCTATTGTTTACAAAAACGAACTCTATTATAGCATTATATTGTTTTGTGTATTGTATTATTGTTAATGGTGTGTTAACATCTAGCTAACGCACTATTTTGTATTGTACTTTTGTCAATATAGAAATTTTTTTGATAAACACTTTTTTCTTTCAATTTTAAAAAATGAAGCGGTAAACGATTGAGACCGAATACGACCGAATGGTTCCGAAGCAGCTAACGCCGAATTGTAGGTAGCGCCACTAGAATGTTACCGGCCGATACCATTACAGATTACATTCTATCGAAGATAGGGTTTTGTATGGATTCCAGTAAAGATCGTAAGACTCAAAGCACGTTTCTTTTTCTGTTGCACTAGTTGCAACTTATCAATCATACAAAATCATTAAATCATTAAGATTCAGCAATCTTACAAACCGGCAAATACAGTCCTTTCAAACTCCACCACATCTAGTGAGATAAGAAGGAAAAAAAGAAAATAGGGTAATTTTTTAGAATATTCATTATGCTGTTTTTTACAAAAAAAAATTGCAGACCTTATTACTAAATATATAATAAGAATAAAAGTTTGTGCAATTAACTAACATACGAGATGGAGACTGTAAAAAGAGTGCTAGGGTGGGGGTAACATATATATATATAAGTAAAATATATATAAAATACGCGTATAAAAAGCGTAAAGCATGTCAAAATAGTGAAACTATTAACATGTCTTTAAAGCTTTTAAGGCAAGAAAGAGCTACGAGAATGGTTTGCAAAAAAATGTTGACATTTTGTTGTAGGAAAAACTACAAGAATGGTCTTTGGTTTTCAAAATATTAAAAAAGATTATGAAACCACTAAAATATAAACTAACTAAAATTACTACGTATGCATATGCAAATGAAGCCCCAATGAGAAAAACTCTCCAAATAATATTAATGCACTAGGTATAGCTTAGGCAAACGCTCAATGATACAAATTTACCCAATTATTTATAAAACAGGAAAACAAACACTTCACACGAACTTTCTACACTGCGAACCATTCAAAATCTCATTGACAAATTAATAATTAAACGAGCATTGATATACGGTATGTGGATGTTAGTATGTTTATGTTATAGAGATAATAACATTCCATGAGCTATTTTTATACACGATAAAATCTTTTAAGTCTGTCAAAAATTATTTAAGGAAACTAAATCAAACTATATTCATGTATCTTACACAATGTGATTTAGTGTTAGTGCTAATTAATTTATAAATATAATTTTGAAGTGATTATATTGTTGATAATAATACAAGTCATGCGCATAACATGCAATAAAAGTGAATAGTGCATATTCTGTAGAATGACTGAATGCTGGAAAAGTATGGACAGAAAGACATAAAAGGTAATAAGAAAAGAGAGAAAAAAATATGTACCTTTAAAAAAGAGTTCAGTGTAGAAGGGATTGAGAGAAAAAGAGAAGCGAGGCAATGGGTGAATAGAGAAATAAATGAGAGACAGAAATATATACACAGAGAAACAAGAAAGGATAGAAGAAAATTCAGATGTGGGAATGAAAAAAGAGAAAACAGATTTTGAATAGATAAAAATTAAACAAAATGCAGGATGTGTGGAAGAGAGAGAGAAACACTACAGCACCTGATGAAGGAATGCGTGGAGATAAAAGAAAGTATGGTAGCGAAAGAGGACATAATGAAAGGAAAGAAAAAGAATATAGAATGTATAAAATTAATAGAAAGAGAAAGATTAAACTGGGTGAATGAGATAGAATGAAAAAGAATGAGAGAAGAAAGAAATTGGAGACACCAGGAACAGAGAAAAAAACTCTGAGATTAAATTAGAGTTTTTTTTATTTCTTATTTTTAATTTTAATTTTTATTATATTTAAACACTGTCCGTACAGTGAGAAAAATAAAATTGAAGAAGTTTACTCAATGCAGTCTAATAAAATTATTGGATTCTTAAATCTGACTTTCTGGAGCAAGAGAATCGCAGTTTTTTCATGCCCAAAAACACCTTGCTGCAGACTCCAAATAGACATTCCAGCAGCGCAATTATTCACGGCAGTGATTGGGACTAATCATAATAGGTACATTTGAATATACATATCCTGTTTAATAAATTAAGCAAAATAGAATTATTTCTCTTGAAATAGAATTCACCAAATATTCTGTGTCAACCGGAACTTGTTTTCTTACCGATCAGTAGCGTCTAGCAAAGCACCAGGTAAGATTGCCTAGAAAATAATGACAAATGCAAGATTTTGCAGGAAAGAAGATAAAACTCCGAAACACCTGATAACAGATTGCGTCGCCATTAGAGCCCGACGTAGAGAACATCTAGAGCAAGAATACATTTCGGATAAAGAAACGTCATTCTTAAAGCCATCTCCACATAAAATGCGCAGGGATCAAGTAAACATCATCAACAAGAAGGTAAGCATCATTAATGTATATCGCCCACCTCTTTAGCTCGGAACGCTTGATCACGAGCCGAAAATTTTACTTATAGAGATATCTACACATTTTTTACGAATGTATCGACAATACTCAACAGAATCTATTTTAATATATAGACGACTTATCCAACAAAATTTTTTTAGAGGACTTACTTGATAGCTATCAACTGGTAAACAAAATCCTTGGTTCTCCAAAAGTAACCGTTCACAAAAACTCCAAGTCTGCAACAGCAATTGACTACATAGTTACAAACATACCATATGAGCAGTTTGAGAATAAGATCTTCAAACCAAATTTATCAGATCATTTTGCACAACGGATTTTATGTACTTTCCAGCAATATTTTAAGCCACATATTCTTCCCACAATATTTAAAGGATTTTTCTAGAAACTGGATAATGATCTTATGCTAACGACATTGCATTTGACAAATTCCTCGGCACAGTCCTCTACTATTTCAATATTGCATGTCATCTAAAGGCAATAAAACAAACAGTTTTTTGAGTTTGTTATGTCGCAGAGTAGGAGGTTGAAGATTTTTAGACCACCACAGGGAGGCAATCTTACTTCCACATTAAACCTCATAAATGAAACATCCAAACGGTGTCTCTGGTTGGTGTGAATGTTGTGTACATCACTTCTACATGAAAAGAAACCCTTATTTTTATATACATAAATCACAAATTTAAATATATACAAAGATACTAAATTGTAATCTTTAACTCTTTAAAGATATTTCTCCAAGTCTCTGTTGGTTTAATTCCTGCGATTATTCTTACTATGCGCTTTTGACAGATAAACACGTGTTTAGCAGTCGGCGATACACACAGCAAACAAATTCTAGAACGCAGTCTAGTGTCAATTTAGGCGTAATAAAAACTAAGACTGAGACGTATTAAGAATCAACTTCATACTTCTAAAAAGATATGTTAATGAGTTTAGATTTGAAATAACATTAGAGCATTAATTATTAAAGTTTAAATGTTTGTCTATAGCTAAGCCCAAGAACATTACAGTTTCGGAACTAATCTACCTTTTTATATGACATAGTCAAGTTTAAGGCAGTGCATTTTTTTACGGGTGTGAAATCGTATGGCACAGGTTTTTTCATTAAGAAATATCCGATAAAACTATGGATGTGTCATCAGCATACAGTTTTGATGACTTTTCTGACAGGATTGTTCTGATGTCGTTGATATATAGCAAAAAAAGCACAGACCCTTGTGGTCCACCCAAATTATGCCCTTTTGCCCTGTCCAATGATTAATGTTCAATGCACATTAATCTTGTTTGAAATAACCTGTGACTTAACATTGTCTTTAAAAGATTCAATCGACACGTCATATTGCTGCCTGTTTCCCAGATTTGACAATATCCAGTTCCAAGAATTGCTTCTTGCTATATAGTTCGACAGTTTATACAGCAGCAGATTATGATTGACGCAATCAAAAGCCCTGCTGAGATCGCAAAATAGCCCAGCAGGGCACTCGTCGTTTTCAGTTTTTGTGACAATCTTCTCGATCAAGCTCAGCATTGCTGTCGTAGTGGAAAAGTTATCGTTTAAACCGTGTTGATTTTTATTTAAAAAATTCTTATTATTAATAAATCTCAACAAACAATTAAGAAAAACGTGTTCAAAAATTTTCGAGAATCGAGAACTAAAGAGCTACTAGTCTGGGTTTTTCATAAGAGTTTTTTTATATATATTGGTACTATCTTAGATATGTTATTACTTCAGAAAAAGTTCCTTGAACAAAAAACTGGTTTACTAAGAATGTAAGCGCATCCAGAATGTCTGGCAATATTTTTTTTTATTAATGCGGTTGGCACTTCATCAGGTTCACAAGACCACTTGCTCTTAATTTTTGTTTGAACTAAAGATTGCAGTTCCTTGCTTAAAAATGGGTGAAAATTGATAACTTTTGCGCTTGAATACGCCACCTAGCAGGCGTTTGACGCACTGAAGGAAAAGAGTCACCCGCAAAGTAATTAGTGTCTGTCGTATTTAATTCGATTATTACGGCTTATTTTCAATTAGTTCAAAGCTTATTATAATAGAAGTGAAGAAAAATCTAAGACATGTTGTTGTGTCGTTAACTGCAGCATGGTTTTGTACAGAAGACCAGATTTAAGTTTTCATTTGTTCCCTAAAAAAAAATGTCCAGGCTGTTGCTATAGAACTTTAACATGGAAGAAAAAAAAAGTTGACAAGAGATTTGCGTGGGAACATGCATTAAAAATAGGAAACAAGGCATCTTCTTTTATGAAAGTTTGTTCACTGCACTTTAAACTTAAAGATTTTCACCTTTCAAGTAATTTGATAAAATTAGCTTAAATTTATTAATTTAACTGCCTGTTTTATCTATTCTATGCGGCTCTTGGTCTATTCTGTGGAAGTATTAGTGGAAGGACTATTCTAGTTTATATCCATATTACCACCGTTACAATATTTATGGTAACACATTTGCTTACCTTCGTTTAAGCATCTTGACGATGGAATGGCATTTAGAAACCTAAATATCTCCTGCTGTGTCAAAATCATCTTATAAACAGTTGTAAACACTAAAAAAAATTTAAAACCAAAAACCGACACTTACAAACACCGTAAATTCAACTCTTTTGCTCCTCAGCTGATCGAACCGCCGGTGGCGCCCTCATCGGCAAAAAGAGTTGCCAATATATTGTTTCTTGTACGGATTTTATTTTGTGCGCTTGAGTGCTATTTATTTGAATATTTTTCACTATGTTTTTAGGCGCGTTTTTGAAAAATAAATTAAAGTGATCTGATTAGCAATCGCTGACGGACTGCTTACAATTAAATCATCCACATTTATCTCTAAGCTACACTACGTTCCAAGCTGACTTTTGCGGATTACTTGAAGCAAATATTTTGTTTTCATAATAATTCTTTTTATTATACTTTATGAAAACTATATGGTTAGATTTTGCAGTTTTATATAACTGTGAAAGTTCTGGGTAGAAGACTTTTACGGCAAAGAGATCTTTCAAATTGGCACTCTTTTAACGTTATCGTTTATCTATTCTTTATTATCATTTTTGTCTATACAGCGTCATGTCGGTTAATGTGAAAAGCTCGCTTCAAGACTCATTTTTCAAAATATCATAAACTCTGCAACTGCTGTTTCATTTAAATGTCTTTTTAGATAAAACATATTTTTATTTTTCTTATGAGTACAAAAATTGCAATCAAGATACACATCCCTGTAGTCTGGTCTGACAAGTCAGTGTCTAATATTTGACAAATTAAAATAAAATATGGAAAAATATTAATATAAAATATGGAAAAAATAGTTAAATAACAATAATAATATTCACTTTATTGTCATTTAAAATTACACGAGTTTTTTAGACATAGTATAAATTAAAAACGGAGTTAATAAGGAAAATAAGAGTTTCAACTGCCTTGTCAGGAAGATTTAAAAATAGTTTTATTGATAATCCGTCAGTAGTAACCGCCGGTAAACTTTTTCTAATTGATTTTATAACTCGGTGCAGTTCTATTTTGTTGACAGGCATAAGAAAAAAACTACTATTCTGTTTAGTTTAGTAAAGTGATTATTTAAGTCATTTGCACTTGGAAGGTAGAGATAGACTTGTTTCGCAATTCGTAAACTATAGACCAAGTCTTTTTAGATTTATTTTTAGCCGATTCAATGCGTTTTCCATAGTAGGTTGTTTTAGCAAATTTAATAAGTTTTAGATACATTTTTCTGTAGGTATCAAATATAATTAAAAACCTAGTTGTTTTCAATAAATTTTTTGATGTATAACAGTGAACGCATATTTTTAGCAGACGTTTTTAAGCCATTAGAGATCCAAGATTTAGCATTTTTATTTTTTATTTTACGTGGAAAGGCAGTGTGAAATGCACAAGTAATAGTATTAATAAAGTTAAGAAAGCTACATTCAAAGTCAGCTTTTACCAAATCCCAGTTCGTCAAATTGCACAATGTAGTAAAATCTAAAAAGTTTTTGGGAGAAAAAATTCTACCCGATTTTGGAGATGGTTTCAGATGTTTATGTGTAATTACCAAAGTAGAAAAGATAAGTTCGTGATCAGAGATACCTGAATTAGCAACTGTAGTATTTACATTTAAAGCAACAAAATTGGAAACTACATAGTCAATGATTGAAGTTGAGTTTTTAGCAATCCTGGTAAATGTAGTAACATGTATCATCAGATTAAATGACTCAAATAAAGATAATAGAAGTTTCTGGGTAGTGCACATACTAGCATAGCCTATGGTAAAATCGCAGCAAAGAATAATTTTATAATTAATAGGAAAAAGTTCCCGTAAGCTTAGCAACTTGTAAACAAATAACATTGCATCTGATTGGGCTGTGGGGGTCTGTAAAAGCAACTAATAAATAAATTCAGCGTATTACTGTGAGCAACAGAAAATACTTTCATACTATTATATCGTACCATACCCAGAAATCATTTTCTCTTATAATTATACTTCCGTCAGTTGGTTGGGAAAAAGTTTTGTATGCATCTTGAAAATAAGCTTTTGTTAATCCCTTGGCTAAAATGCCTTTGTTCCCTTCGGTCGCTTTAGCGGAGGAATTAACCTGACGGTTTATTCCTTTGACACATAAATAACTATTAAAAACAAGACAAAAAAATTATTAAAAAAAAAACAAAGTGTTCTTAGGGACCTTATTAGTATGTAGTTATACAATGTAATAATTTAAATAAGAAACTCTTCAAGTCGACAAATTTGCTCCACCCTTAAGTCAAGTTTCAAGCAAAATGTAATGATTCACTTTTTAAATATCGTTTCTAAATAGGTAATTTTTATTAAAAAAAAAAAAACTGGAAAATTTTATAACGACCAATTTATTTTTTAATGCAGCTACGGTCTATTAGATACTTTTATAATAGGTACTAAAAATTTGCAATTTTTTTCGATCACAATGAAACCAATTTTCTATTCTAATTTTGTTTTAATTAAACTTTTTGCTATAAAAGGAGAGCAAAGCGTATGATATCTTCACTTTTGTTGTGTATCATTAATCATTATGAAAACTACATTTTTATGTCTGGTAATTATAGTATTTATTTGTACTATAGGGCAAAGTGAAGAAGAAAATCTAAAAGATGCCAATTTCCCTAAAATTGAAAACTCTAATGAGGAAGAATTTATACCAAAACAAGAAGACATAAATAATACCCCCATGAGTTCTATGTGGAGAGGAGGAAAGCTAAAATAATCAACAGTAAGAGAAAGATAGCTACAAGAAGAATATTTATATAAAAACTTATTGTACCTCACTCTAATATAAATATTGAAACCTGTAGGTGTAGGTATATTATCTTTTTTTTGTAATATTTAAGTAGCCCTTCAATATATTTTTTTTTGTAAAGAAATATTGACATCTTTTGGAAAAGACCTTTGGTGGATGCGTCATGAAAAACAAAAAGATAAGGGTTAGGACAAGCACGGTAGCTCGACGTGTAACCATGCTAAAGAGTTCAAATTTTTTATGTTTGCTATACCACGGTTTGAAAATTGTCGCAAAATCTGGTTCAAAGACACCAACATCCGGACTTAATAAACGCTATAAGAAGAAAATTGCGTCAGTAAGACATCAAAGGTATCTGCAAAAGATTGCAGATACCTTTGCAGCGGTATCTGCAAAATATTGCAGAATTGCAGCGGCACGCGGCGGGTTTTGACTCTCTACCGTACTTCGCGCCCGCATATAAATGTGAAATATCCCCAAGCCTAACTAAAAATAAAATAAAATCATGCCACCACAGTATCGTTTAGGTATCTTTTTTTAGCGTTTTATTAGAAAAAATGACAAAAGACTTAAGGTAGTCGATTTGTTGATTGAGTTCAAAATTTTCATACACTAACAGATGATTTTTCCTTATCTAAAACTCAAAATATCTTTAAACATCTCTAAAAATTTCTTACGTTACTTCCTGTAGTAATAAAGCTTTTTCAGAATCACCACAATGACGTATTTGGTCTGATATTATGACGTCTTTTACCAAACACTGGTCGTTTAAAGCATTCACAAGCTGGTCGTGAGCCATTTTTAATGTTTCTTTGTGTGTTTTTAGTTTGTTAATTTTCGTCTCTTTTTTATTTTTCCATTTGAAAAACTTTTCTCGAAAAGTGGCTACTTGGTCACGACTTCCAGATAGCTCTAGCTTTAGTTGTTCAATTTCAAATTTTGCTTCAACATTTTCTTCGTGTACTTTTTTAATTTCGCTAGTTTTCAGATCGAGAAGTTTTATTAAACGTTGGTGACTTATTAAAAGATCTTCGTATCTAAAAACAAAACAAAATTTAAAACTAGATGTGACAGCTAAAAAGTAGCATTATCTCTCTTAGAATCATTTTTTTTAAATAAATAGTAAAAAATGTGAGACAATTAGCATTATCTCTCTTAGAATCATTTTTTTAAAATAAATAGTAAAAAATGTGAGAAAATCCACGTTATTTTGTGCGTTATTAATCTGTACTAGAAAATATAAAAAAAATACTTGAAGATATAAATAAAAAGCGCGAAATGCTAAAAAAAGCAGGAGAAGGCATATAATAGCCAAAGTTAACAAAAATAGTTGTGCAAAAAGAAATAGAAAGTCAGGAAGGAAAAACACTAAACGCAATATATTATATGTGGCCAAAAATAAGAAAAAAAAATTGACATACATAGAAGATTTTGAAATAATAGCAATGATGAAACATAAGAAATTGAAAAAACTGAAGAAAGATAGAGGAAAAAATGTCTAAAAAATATAAATAAAAAGTGAAAATATGTCACAAAAAACCAAAAAATAAAGAGTAAAAGAAAGCATAATAACAATAATGAAAATAGTAGTAAAAAAAAGAAACAAAGAAAAAAAAAAGGTGAGAATTGGTGGTGAACAATGAACGATAAAAACAATATATAGCAGAAGCACCTGACATATAAAAAAAATAAAAATGAAAGATTTTTGAGTAGAGGCGATTTTAATGCAAGAATATAAGACAAAAAAAAAGAAAAAGATACAAATAAATAAACAACTCAAAACATAAAGAGGAGTAACACATATTGAAAAAAAAGTTAAAAGTAAATGTATGAAAATTTCCAAGCAGAAATAAAAAAGAGATGAAAGAGAAAAACGAAAATGCAAAGAAAATAGAAATACAAGTAATACCCCGTAATATATTATAGAATAAAAAACCAGATATCATAAGAGAAAATGAAAAACTTTGAGGTAGGCGAAATATAAGCCTTAGATTATTATGCATCTAGAAGTACAAAAAAAATGAAAGGAAGAGAATAACAGAAAAGAAAAAACAAACAAAAAAAAACAAAACGAGATAAAAGTAATAAAGTGAAACAAAAACGCTAGTAAGACACAAAGAAAAGAATTAGAAGAAAAAATTGTAAAAAAACTATATTTATAAAACAGTTAGAAAAATTTCAAAAGGCAGAAAATATTAATAGTGGGATAAGAAGTGCAAATAAAAAAAATGCAAAAAAAAAAACAACAAACAAAAAAACATACAAAAAAAATCAAGGAAAAAAACCAAAAAAAAAGAGAGAAATGATTATGAATATTTTATAATTATAAACTACATAAAACAGACAAAAAACAATAAAACAATTTCACTGATAAAAAGATAGAAGAAAAAAAATACTGTAGTATGATAAAAAAATAAATAAAAATGTTCAAAACAACTTAAATATAGAATATTGCTGCAAAATAACAAAAAATTATGAAAAATATTGGAACTTATCAAAAAAAAAATCAAGCTTTTTAATAAAAAGTCTTTCTTCTTCAATGAATGTAATAAATTCTATACTTTTCCTGCAAGTGCACAATACTCATTGTGGAACACGTGCCACTCAATTCAATTTGTGAATTTGCTCGAGACAAGTCTACATCAGCACTCTTCTGCTGAACTATGTCTGGAAAAAATTCTTTATCAAATTAGAAATTTGATAATTAAACTTAGAACAACTCATTAATTCCTCATTGGATTTCAAAGCCTCATCCAACCGATTTGCAGCTTCTTGATTTTTAATCTTATCTTTCTGGAGCTTCATTATTATTTTATTATCCATTTGCGTTGTTTGTCTGTTGTTATCTTGCAGATCTTTTATAGTTTGTTCCAGCTCTTTGCAACGCTCTTTAAATTTTTTACAGCGAGTGTTCTAGAATAAAAATTTCTAAATTTGTGCAAGAAATTCTTAGAAAACGTACATTTACAATTAAACCAGACATTCTATAGATAAAGTGACAATTTTTGCGTAAAATTGTCACTTTTCATATGTCAAAAATGTAGTAACTCCTACAACTTTAAGGTCGGAATTGATAGTTAAAATTTAAACTTAAGCCTGTGTCAAGTTCTAGTTTCAACCGACCATAAAGCCTAGGTATTAAGGTCGATTTATAAATTTTTAAGTCAGGTCATAGAAATTTTAGAACTTCAGTAAGCTTAAATACATTAGAAAGAACTTAGAGCAGCAAATATTTTTTTTAGCCTTCAAAACATTAAAGTAATGAATAATTAGTCACGTGAAACGTTTCACCTTATATAAGCTCCGCCTACTTTATCAAATTTAATATAGTCAGGTTGTCAAAGTCAAATTAATTAAATATAATAAGTGTAAAAAAATTGGAAAAGTAAAATAGCACTAGATTAGAAAAGTACAATACTAGCTACATGTACTTCAACATTTTATACTTATTTGAAAAAAGAAATAACAGAAGAACAATATAATATTAAAATATAAATACCGGTTATATTCTGTGATAAAAATGTAAAAGTGAGACTGTTTCGGAAGCTTAAATGCTTTCACTCTGGACAACCGTAGCAAGGTCAAGCGTTACTAGTTTGACGTTACAACTTATAACAGCAATCTTCATCTATAGCCAGAAAAAACTACATACCACTTTCAAGAACCTTAAGAATACTTGAAAGTTGAATTAATATCAAGCTAGTTACATCTGATAAAGGCATACAGATCATCACATTTGGAAAGCCCCCGTAAATGTAAAACCTGAAAAGATTATCGGTAAATCAATCAAATGCATGCTTGTTTTCTTATTTATTACAAATATCACATTTTCTTCATTTGAAACTACAAAAAAACCCCATTAAATAATAACAAAGAGGTTTCATTTTAACAAGCATCAAATAAAAACATTGTATATAACTTGATAAAAATAAAAAAAAATGTGTCACATAAAAAATAATTTATACTGTTGCTTTGTACGACGAAGAAAATAATTAAAAAATGTGACTAGATTAGTTTTTATTATTCGCTGAGCCTGTTATGCAGGCGTAGAGGCGTTTACCCCACCACGATTCTAAATCGAAAGGTTTAAAGCCCTCGAGAAGGGTTGGCTCCTCTTCGTAGTAATATGATTGCTCACCTAAAAATATAGAATAAAAATTTATTTGAAATCATTTTTAATAAAATAATTTTTGTAATAATTTTAATTAAGAAAAACAGCTTGAAAACCTTAGCTTGCTAAATATTTGAATAATTTCCTCAACTTTTAATAAATAATTATAAAAGACAGCAGTTTAAAAACGCTTACTTCCAGAACTAGGACAACCATTTGGTTCTTGGCACATTTCTGAATAAACCTGGTTCCAAGCTAAAAAATGATCAATGAATAAATGAACAATTCGATAGACCCCTATACATTCGTTAATAAAATTAATAATTTCCTCATGCTGTGGCGATATAGCATCCTGCCGATTGTGATGTGATTGTGATTTCTTATTGTGGAAGACTGGTTTGGACATTCGACAACTAAAACGTTTAATAACTATTAACTACCCTAATTCGTTCGATAAATATCCTCCTTACTGGTGGTTTTCATTCTCTACACTTTCAACTGATTTGTTCCGTGAAAAGTCCCGGATATTATCCATATTTTGGGGCAAACCTAAAAAGTACGGTTAGGATCCGTTAAGGTCTTTATAAATCAATTTTCACCTCGTCTGGTGGTTTTCGCTACAATTTTACTGGGCCCTTTTACATTATACATATCGATTTATTCACTTTGAACACATTAAACCTACGAAAATCTTGGAAAATTTCGACTAATTGTGGAGCAGCTTTGAAAGTGAAAGGAAGAAAATTGTTGCGAAATAAACTGCAGCCAAATTGTTATATAATCAAATTTTTATTATGTTAGATTGCATTCCAATTAAAAAAAGTTAAAAATTTATGTACAATATTATTTATTATTACATATTATCGCAGAATTATTATTATCATTATTGGAGATTTTGGCAACATTGCAATTATCACGTGGATTTGATTAAAGGAGCTTTTCGGCAATCGCGCTGACAGTGCTGACACAAATGTCATTTGTCAATTATTTTCTGTAACCTCACTGAGTGTAACCTTAACCAGTAACCTCACTTTTTTCAAAACAGGTGTAATGTCCACATTTTTCTTAATTTTTTTGTGAAAATGAGTGCGAGTTTAGTTCAACAAGCGCTGGAAATTGTAGATTCCGGTTATAAAAAGTTTTCCAAAAGTAATTAATTCTATGAGCAAGTATAAAAGTGTAATTTACAATTTTATTTTTTTTAGTTAAAAAAAACAAAAACGGGAAAAGTGCATTCAATTTGATGCCAGAAAACCAGAAATATCGGAAAAAGATTAAACAAAAAGGGCAAACAGGTATTGGTTGGTTGACTTTGCGCAATTTTAGCTAATTTTTACCTGTTTAAGAGAAAATTGGGGTGCTGGCTACTGAGAAAAAACTCACGTTGTGTGAAGCCCGCAAGAACCTGAAAAGTCGAGAAACGATATTAAAGGAGAATTTAAGGAAAATTGAACTAATTCGAGAAGCTTCTCTTATTGAGTTGGATAAAGAAGTCACAGAACAGGTAGTTATTTATCCCAGTAATTAGATGTATAGGCGCTAGGCATGTTATGAAGCGACATTGTGCGTGTATTTATTGAACTACCAAATTGCGGCAATTGCAGGTTGTACTCATTTGTTTACAGTGTTTGGAATGTCATTTCCTCAATTTTTGGTTTAATAGAAAGTGTTGTTTTGGCAGAAAACTTAAATCGGGCTTGAAACTTGAATCAAACTGTGTTTCGGCGCTTTTCTAAGTAAATTAAGGTGTAGCAAAATGTAACATTTTTTATTGTTTTCCGATATACGAGAGCGACGATCGTCTTTTCAGTACCAAATGAAACTTTCATTAACAAAACTAAAATTTCTGTTGTTTTTCAGATAATTGAACGGGGAGTTACAAAACGACCAGTAAAACCAAAAAGAAAATCCTTTAAACCAAAGAAGACCGCTTTCACTGAAGAGGATTTTAAGAAATTTGAGGAAGAATATCAAGGTTAAAAATGTCATTAGTAAATCACACTTGCAGTGTGGCTCTCCTTGTTTTAAGCTTATCGTGGATTTTGTACATGTTTTTTATGTTATTGATAGTACCTATTTTACCATTGGATGACACTAACATCTTACACTCATTCTCCCCCGCTCCAATTCTTTTATTTTCTGGCATATTTGGACTTATTTTTATCGGTGGATTATCGATTTTTACGTTAATTGTTATGAATGACGGGAAATGGACAAGAAGAGGTATGAAATCTAGAAAATAAATTATTTATGTTATCATATATACATTTTGTTTTTATTAGTCATCAGACTTCCCAAAAATATACATGGCTATGTATTAATGGATTATCTTAAATTAATTTGTTGGTTGTAAGTTACTGATACGGGCCGCGAAGAATGCTGGGGCCCCACCATGACCTGTAAATAATATATCATGAGTCCTACACCGGGTACAGTATGTCCCCAAACTGAGTTCACAAGAGGGAAAAAAATATTTTTAATTTTACAAAGGAACGCCATTTTTTGCTTAATTCAAAATGGGTAAATGTCCAAACTTTAATATTACTGGTCTGTCCTCGTAAAATCAAATTTTTCATAATTTTTGACATTTTAAACGTATAAAAAGTATTCTCTATTAAGCGTACACCCACGATTGCCATAAATTTGTCCGCTTTAAAGAAATTATTTGCCTAATAACAGTAACGAAACAGAAATAATTTTTGAGCGAATTACATAATTTATGTTAAAGTATAAAAATATATAATTATTTAAAGAACATTTGATAGAATTTTCGGTGCTAATTTTTGGAAGAGTGAGTATGTGCCTCATAGGTTGCGAGATGTTGAGAAAATTTTATGTGACGACATGTCTTAAAAAAAGTTTGATGTAAACTAAGGCGAACCTTTCAACATGCAATGAAGGAGAACGAGAAGTATTCGGTTGTCTTGATCGCATAGGTGTAACTAGAGGTTCAATTAGTTACATTTAAAACCGGAATTTTAAAAACTATTATAGGAGAATACTGGGCTATAATATAGGATTTTAAACGTATTAAATTCCAATTAAAAATAATGAAATTACACACCATCGAGTGCGACAATTACGGTAAAGAGTCTATACCCGCCTGAGCGCTAATCGTAGAAAAGCAGCGCTGGGCGGGATTTTTTTTTATTCTGAAACTGGTACTTCCCCTATAAAAGTTAACAGTTAGCAGAAAGTCAGCTTAAGAGGAAAATATTTATTAGAGTTACCCTATACATTTTGTCCGTTCCTGAAAAAGCGTCCTGTTAAAAGAGAGGTCCGCTAAGAGAGAGTACACTGTATACCTAATGGTGGGCTTGGGATTCAAAATGTCAAATATTACATTAATGTCATATTATAATTAAAAATAGTGGAAACCTTATAGTCAAAAATGTTAACATTGCAACAAAGAATCTAGTATATTATGGTATAATAGACTCATATTTTATACTAACGTTAACAAGCATTCATACCGGATATGTTGAGACATTTTTCTTGCGATATTTTAAGTGGTTTACCTCTTGATTATAAAATTTGGAGATAATTGGATTTCCTTTTTGGATTTAAAAATTAAGTTTTATGACCGCCAAGGAGCCTTGATTTGTCAATTTTACATTTTTATTTGTGGGAGCGTTTAAAACAAATTGTTTACAAGGAAGACTTACCCAATAATGTTCAAGTATTAAAAAATCTGATAAGAGATGCTGTTGCATCCTTAACAATTATAGAAACTAGACGTTAAAAAAAGTTTGGACTATGTGCTGAAACAGGTGGTAGGTTAATTGAATAGTAAAAATTTGTTTGAATTAAGCAAAAATTTGTATTCTTTTGCAATTTTTTATTTAAAAATAAAAAACCATTGGATACTTTTTTTAGTTTTTTTTTTTTTATTTTAAGATCACAGCCTGATAATATTGAAGTTTTGATAGCTGATTTATCCATTCTGAATTAAGAGAAAAATGTTTTTCCTTTGTCATTTTTTTGTAAAATGAAAAAAAAGTTTTTTTCTTCTTGTGAACTCAATAAGGGGAAATACTGTATATAATCTATCGGTGAATTGCCTATAAAAGTACTACAAAGGCCAAAAGCACTCTTAATTTAGACTTGAGTCATGTTCGTAGTAAAATTTGAAAATAAAAATGTATTTTATTTAACCTTAATAAATTTTCAAGAAAAAAGGTTCTGTTCCAGTTATTGCCATTAATGAACGAAAAGTACTTACATTTGTCTGCATTGTACAGATCGTTCCGACGTCACAAACGCTCTTCCTCTACTCCCTCGTGCTATCCTCGTTGATGCTAGAAGCTCTCGACTAAATTTATTATAACCAGTAGGTCCTGTAGGTTGAGCTCCACACGTTTCTAGAGCTACAAAATCATCAACATGCAATGAAGGAGGACGAGAAGTATTCGGTGGTCTTGATCGGAATAAATCGGAACGTTGTTGTATAGTGCGCGGAAAGCCTCTTGATCGCATAGGTGTAACTAGAGGTTAAATTAGATAGATTTAAAACAGGAATTTTTATAACTATTATAGGAGAATACTGGGCTATAATATAGGATTTTAAACAGTGGCTTTAAACGTATTAAATTTCAATTAAAGATAATCAAAATACACTACATCGACTGCGACAAGTACGATAAAGAGTCTATGCCCGCCTGAGCGCTAATCGTAGAAAAGCTACGCTGGGCGGGATTTTTTTTATTCTGAAACTGGTAGTTCTCCTACAAATTTTATTAAGATCTAAACTGTAGTTTTAGAGTTTGCCATAATAATACGTTTTTTGACACAACAGATAATGTACTGTGTTTAAATTAATCAAATATATAAATTAATAAATTTGTTATTATTTTTATAGCGACATCTATAAGCTACCTTGCATCAAACATTTTTTTCAAGTTTCCGTATGTTTCTATAAATGTCAGTGTTGATAGATACAATTCGAAACAAAAGAAATTTCGCTCTTATAGGCTTTAGACGAAAGGCTCTAACGTGGTTGTCAAATCAGCGAAATTTCGAATTGTATCTATCAACACTGACATCATTTAGAGTATAAACTACATATTTGCATATAAACATGTGGAAAAAATGTTTAATGCAAGGCAAGGCAGCTTCTAATAGGTGTCGCGAGTTTTATCTTATTGCGAAACTAAAAGACACTTGGGTACATTCTTTATTAATTTTTATAACCAACTGTCAGTGCCAAAAGTCGATGTTAAAAAATTAATTATTTAGAATAACTTGAGCACCACTATTTAGATCTTAATCAAATTTATATGAGACCACACGAGAAGCATTAGTTTTGAAATGAAAAAAGAATTGTCCTCTTTTTTTTGAAGATGGTTACAAATTAGATAAATCGACTTTAATATAATTAATTATTTATTTAAGTAACTTAAACACATTAAGCAAAAAAACAATTTTTTTAAATCAATTAAATAAATAACTTAATAATTAATATGTTGAAGTCGGTTTTTCCAATTTGTTATCTAATATATATTTATTGGAAGCTATAAAAAAGGAACTATTTTTATTTGTTATCACTTGTTTACCTAAAAAAAACCAATGCAAATTTATTCAAACTACATCTGTCAACTTGAACATGTTTCGTTCTTATTGGAACTCATCAGCAGGTCGCAACAGATTCAGATTTGAATTAATTTGCAGTAGCCAGTTTCGGCTTACATCTACCCAAGTGCCTATTTCTTCCGCGATCAGTAAGATCACTCGATTAACACACTACGTTTTGAGGACTAGTGCCATTAGAACATGGCACATTCATGCTGGAATTTGTCGTTAGCAAAGAATGGAAAATGCAAATGGCGTAATGAGAAGAAGTGGTCACCAGCTGTAGAGAATTTTGTGTGCCAAAATGGCAGCAATGTTTCAACGTCAAAAAAATTGGGGCTATACATATATGTCACTTTGACCTCAGATATTTTTATAATCTTTGACATATAGACTTAAAACTAGAAACTTAACGGTAAAATTAATTTTAAAATCAAAGAAAATACGAAATCAACAAAGATTTAACGAGACAACTAGTGAACCAATTAATATGGAACAATAAACAATATGGAAAAATTATTAATAAACATTTAATGACACTTCGAATATTCAAACGTCAAATTTGTTTTGTTTATTATCAGATTATTTTCTATGTCACAAAGAATTAGATGTGACAAGATAGATATTAAGTCATTAATGGCGCTACCTAAGCACGATAAGGTAATAAGCATAGATTTATTATAACAAGATACAGCCATGCACTGCGATAGTCCGCCAAGACGTACCATCTATTGCCCTCACTCTCAACTGCATTAGTATTCGATAGCGCTATCCTTTAGAGAGGTTCCTACCAATAGCAAAGCAGAAATCAGTAGACGCAGAGTACGCTACGTCAGCATGACACTAGAATTATTTTGACGTTTCTATTCAAATTTTTCTAATCACATAATTTGAACAGAAAACTTAGTTCAGTCACTTAAAAATTGAAAATAATTATGGTCAAGAAAAATATTTAATAATTTGAAGGTAATTTTATTTATTGAGATTTCAACCTCAACTTTTATTTTCTTCCAGCTTTTTAATGTTTCTCTATTTTCTTAAAGCCTAACTTCAATTTTACAAATTCATAGGAGAGAAGTTTTTTATTTTTATTATTGTGATTGTCACGATGCAGTTGTGGATTTGTAAGCCGATAAAAGATGAAGCGGATAATAAAGTTTACATGGGTCTGACAACTAAAAGTTGGTGAAATTTTGAAATTGGAATAGAGTTTTTTGATAAAATAATTAAGAATCATTAGCACTGATGAAAAAACTTTTATTTATAAATAATTATTCATTCCAAAATAAAATTAGTTTTTAACCTAATTTTCGTATTTTATTAGATTGTGTATGACAAATGTCAATAAGTTGACAGCAAAGCATTGCATCGTTGATTGTCGACTAAAATCGTAGAAATTCGTGTCTGTTTAATCACTATAGACTCGTGTGCGACATACAACAAATATGATAAAAAGGATGAAAAATGTGTTTTATTAAATATAGAAAGAAATGGAGAGATGTACCAATTTCGTTGATATGTTTTTTAAGAACCGAAGTATGTTTACCAAGCATAGCTATATCTAATGTATTAAATCTATGGTAATAAGGTAAAATTAGCGACATCTATTAGAAGCTTCCTTGCATCAAACCTTTTTTGAGAAAAAAAAATTTTTACACGTGTTTTTATGCAAATAGAAATATACTCTAAATGGTGGCAGTGTTGATAGATACAATTTGAAACAAAAACAAATTTCGCTGATCCAATCAGCAACATTTTTGCTTTGAATTGTATCTATGAACACTGACATCATTTAGTTAGAGTATAAACTATTTGCATAAAAACAAGTAAAAAAAAAATTTCTTTTGGTGCAAGGTAGCTTCTAATAGGTGTCGCTACTTGTTTACTTGTCTTCACCACCTATGAGTCAGAAATGCTTAAATTTTTGCACCTAAAAAAGTAATCAGCTTTCGAATTAAAACCGTTTTGATATCTTTGTCGGCACAATGCCATTTTTGTCCCCAAACTTGAAAGATATCAATTATCAACTTGAAAATTAAAAAAGAACAATAATCATTTTCTTTTGCCTTAGCAGTCAAGTATTGTCAAAAAAAGTTGCTCCAAGCTGCGCTACTGTTAGTAGTGGTAAAGAGGCTATAGAGAATACCCCTCTACGTATTCTCTATAGCATACATAGAATACATAGAGGGAATACAAAGTATACCACCATCTATTACCCATAGTAAGGAGTAACTTTTGGAGTAACTATATAAAAATATGAAACCAAAATACGTACTGAATGGCTTCTTCATTTTCACTTTCTGATCATTATCATGGGTCTCCTTCTCACTTTCTCCCTCCAATGGACATATCCTACACAATTTCTCGATTTCCCTCGCAATATTAAAATCATTTGGCAAATACTGCCGTCCAATTTCCGCCAAATCACATTGAATATTTTCATTTTCGACATCATCACTTGGAATGGTCAACCAATATCGAATTGTCAATCGCTCATCGCACACATCAGCCGAACTAAATATTAAACGCCCAGAAAACTGTACTAAGAGTGTTTCCGGTTCTGGTAAAATCGGTTCCGGACCAATATCCTTCGTATCACACGATTCAGAATGGAGTAGTTTAATAACAGTGCTCAGTCCCTCTAACAAACTTTCGAATGTTATATCTTCATCTTTGAGCTTCTTCAACGTTTCTTCTAAAATTAATAGCGGATGTTTAACCTCTTCAGGATTTTCATTGGTACCATTTACTAATTTTTTAATTTCAACCAGCGACATCTTCATTTTTCGAGGCGTATAAAAAATAGAAGCATCAACTTCCTCCACTGCACAACAAACACGTATCAACTCAACTGTTGTATTTAAAGTTGATAAAAATTCGGCATTGTCTTTCGAGAAATTCTTAGCTAACCGATTGAGAATTACACTAAATAAATCATTACGTTTTAGTAATTGTTCGTGAAGATGATAGAATCCATAATCGTGTTCCGTTAGTAATAATAATGTCCTCACAGCCGGCAAATTAGTAACAAACGAACTATCAACTTGAAGAAAATCTAAAGTCATATTAATAAAATTTAATAAATGTTCTTTAATCGGCAAAGCATTCGCAAGGTATAGATCCGAGCTAAGTCCGCTTTTATTTTCTATAGTCGTCTGAAGTAATGTTATTTCAATATCACAAAAACTTTGTAAAATACTTAAAATGCATTCTTGTGCTTGAATATGTGCGGTGTTTATACTACTAATCTTCAACACTTGTCCGAAGAGATACACCAAACTCGGGTACTTTTCGTCGATTTTATTAGAACTATGAACAAGATGTAATACCGCACATTTAAGAGTACCATGTGTTACAAGGCAAGCAAGAAAGTTTAATAGCCTTGCGATATGATTAGTGCAGACCCCTACTTTAGACTCTTCATTTGGCATAAGGGCTTTAATTACAGCGTCTAATATACCTCTAGTGATTACAACAGCTGAATTAGCTGCCAAATCTGCTAACTGTACGCATACTCGTCGTAATAGATTCAACAGTTGTTGGTTTGAGGTAGTACACAATTTACCGACTAAATCCTGTATGAGAGTATTGTGTGGATGAAGATGTGCAGACCATAGCTTGCGCAAATTTACCGCCCAAGTGACTTCTTCTTTTGATAAATCGTCGGTCGTTTGTATTGGGAGAGGTAAAGGCAATAATTCTGAAAGTATCAGTAAACCAGGAATAAATGTGCATGGGGTAGAAGTTATATATTTTACTACTTCTCCACACATTAGCGTCCAAAGAGTCTTGTTTAGACTATCCTTTTCGTGAATTTCGTCAGAAATGGGTTGAGTGTACACTAATAGAGTATCTATGATAATTTTACAAGCGGCTTGAGCTTGATGGAACCCTATTGATGTACTAGGGTAAGCATAGAGAAGACTATAGGTTTGCAGGAGTACTGGCACAGTTGTCAAATCTCTGAAAAGAGTGTTGCGGCATTGAATTACATATGTTAACATATGTTTCAGCAACTCTACACAAGGATGGATTACATTAACAACATGTAAGCCGTTTACAGATGCAAATGTTGAAGTGTGTAGACTTGGTTGCTCGTAATAGTCACAAATCTTCTGTAGAAGTCTTACTATTATATTTGTACCCTCTAATGAATATAATTGCAAGATTACATGTTTATATTTTAGTTCTATATAAGTGGCTATAGGGTTCTCAATCAGCCATCCCGAATAGGGGGCTATACCCAAACTCTGTACCACTCGTAAAGCTGTAATTAAATGACCAGGAAACGTAGTAACTGTCTCAATAGACTTATTAATAACATCTACAAAATGTGAGATGTTATCGTAATTCAAAGTAACTCCATCTAGCGGAAGTAAATATGCTTTCATTTCATTTAACCTCGCAGCAGTTGTTTCTTCAAACAAATCTTGATTGTCCACCAATTGGCATAATTGTTTTAAATTAGCCTCGAGAAATTGTACATTAGAAACAGTGGTCACTGTAAGTACTACTAAATCAATAATGTACGACAAGCTTGGTGATTTTTTTATCTTTTGCAGTTGCGTCTCTGATTTTTCTCTGCTCAATACATCAAGATGTAATAAGAGGGGTTTAATATGGTCACCCATTCCTAAAACTTCAGCTGCTGAAATTCTACCAATAAACGGAAATGTTAAGCAAAATAATCCATGCAATTGATCTGTAATTTCAATTGCATCAAAATCAGTATAGTCCCGACTCAATTTTTTTAAATTCTCCACACAATAGAAAATTTCAATTTTATAAGCCACTTCCAAGCCTAGGTTATGCGATTTAATATCAATGTAATCTTGGATTGAATATTGCATTTCGTCATCTGGTCTTAATAGACATCTTAACAGCCCTTGTACCGTTTGACATTGCTCCGATAGATACTCCAACCCCTCAACACTCTTCAGCAACTCACTAAGGATTTCAAAAATTGGGGTTTTTATTGCCGGTAGATTTAAAGTACTTGGGCTGGTCAATAAAAGAAACATACATTGTACCAAATCAAACATCCTAAAGTACTCCACTAGAACATTTTTCTGATTATGTGTACGTATAATCTCAAACTGACTCGATACCGGTAAAAAGCGCATGGGTTGTGAGAACACAAACTGGCCATTTTCCGACGCTTTTAAAATCTGTTCTAAAGCCCTTGCTACAAAAGTTATATCCTCAGTCTTCATTTCTGTTAGATTATTCCGTGATTCCATTAAAATCATATGCATTTTACGAAATACTTCAAATAAATTAAGCTTCTTCAAAATGGAATTCAAGGCAAACTTTACACGAACCGAAGGGTTTTTACGTAACTTTTGAACTAATAGTTTATAACCATTATCTTTACTGACTGGAAGTGAGTCATGGTAGCCATTCTCCCGACAATTGTTATTTGCCCCTACTAAAAACTTTTCAATGGCAAATTTATGTAAGAGATACGTATCTAAGGCTTTCACAATCATTAATTTTATGGATAATGCCATATATTCTTGATCATATAAATGCAGAAGTGCTTCGTGTAGATTAAAATGAACATCCCATAGTACTTTCACAAACTCGGCACTATTTGCAAACCATTCAGCAAGTCGTACTCCGCATTTAATATGGCGTATCTTATAAACAGGCTGATCTTGTAGATTGGCCATTTCATAATTTAAAGCAATTTGTAGCCAATCTATTGACGTACCGGTAATATTAAAAATTTGCTCAATTAAATCCTTATCTTCCTGATTAAAATTTGTCTGTTTCAAATCTTTAATAGTCGTATAGATTTTGATAATCCGACAAAACTGATCAATACTGACAAACATTCCTGCGAGTTTTTCACACAAATGGACAAACTCTTCTTTTATTTCAATATTAAGTTTATTGAAATCTCCCAAAACATACTTTGTGATGCTGGATTTAAAATAATCATCGACGATTGCAATAGTTGTTTTGAGATTTTCATCGACTTCTATCTTATCGGCAGTAATAGTAAAATATTTTTTCTTTTCAAACCGTCGTAGATTTGTAACACCCGGTATAAATAACTTAATCAAATCATCGTTATTGGAGTATGCCCCATAATCATAATCCATTTCCTCATCCACAATTTCTTCATCGCTTAAAATCGGCTCAAATCCTTCAGCACCTAACTGACTACTATCCTCGGTAGGTGGCGTTACAATTTCTTTGTTTTCCCTCATTGGACTCTTTGCGTCTTCCTTCTTCTCATCCTTTTTCTTATCGACTTCCTCCTCCGAAAATGTGTCAACTTCAGGCGGCGACGGTTCTTTTCTGTCTCCATGCGGCGTATGAGGCCGTTTTGGTGATTGGAGTGGCGGTGTTCGTGGTCGTTTTCGTTCCTCTCGATCTTCCCCTCCGCGATTATATGGTCGTCGATAGTTTTCGTCATGTCGGGAACGTTCACGGTCCCGATCCCCACGATCACGATCCCGATCTCGTGTGCGATCGCGATCACGGTCCCAATCGCGATCTCGATCCCAATCACGATCGCGACTGTCACGATTGTAATCGCGTGATTGACGATCTCTGTCACGACTGTGCGAACGCTGGTAGATTTTGTCCCTATCGCGATCACGGTCGCCGCGACGGTCCGAGTCCGAGCGAGTATGATCACGTTCTAAATTATCACTTTTCTGAAAAAAAAATAAATTTTAAGATTTGATAAAAAAAAGAAAATTTAAAAAAAAAAACTCTATAGACGCAAACACAGTTTGAGAAAAATATACCTGATAAACTGGTGGATCACGCATGCGGTCTCTATCCCGGTCCCTATCCCGATCGCCATCTCCTCTCTGTCGACCTTTTGTATCCCAATCTCCTTCCGGTGGATGATGATATCCACGAGGATCCTTCGGCACATCATTATAATACTCATTATATTCTTGAGCGTAAGGCTCTGGTTGACTGTACGTTTGTGGATTATAAGCAGCATTTTGATTATATTCCATTGACACTACCGGCATCGCTTCTTGGCTCCAATCGTTATCTATACCACTTCCAGAAATAATCTGTTGAGAGTCTGCAATTGTATTTGGTTGAGGTGGAACTGTTGGGATGACAGCGGGTTGAATGATTTGTTCGGCGATGTTATTGGTCAATGTACCATATACTGCTAAAGTAATGGTTGTGTACCTGGAACAAAGTATACATCACTTTATACAATGCACCAAGATTACGAGACATTTAACAGCTGTTGAAATGATTGTTAAAGTATGTCAATTGATCTGAGGATAATTTCTTGTGATCGTAAATAGAAGCCTTCCAGCTTCACGGCACATACTGTACATTTTAGATCAATTTGTAATGCCATTTGAGCCATATACAAAGCAAAAACTTTCGTTGATGCAAGATAATGACAAGCTTCAGATGAATAAAGTTGTGAAAAATTATTTTGAAGAAGACAAGGTAGTTAATGATAGAATCTTAGTAGTTGAGAATAAAGTTAAAACTATTCAAGATCAGTAGAATGTAAAGCTGAAACCGGTAATAACAGCCGAAGTTGGAGACAGGAGCGTTTTGTGACGTTTTGGAATCTAAGGCTAATAGTATCACGGACAAAGGTGCAATTGATCTAAATACGGTTATGTCTATTTTGTCTCCGATTGGTTCTTTTCCTTAACACAAAAAACTTTTTAGATTAGGTTCTATCAAGCCTGGCTATAATCGACTTTTCAAGATTGTTCACGATAACGAAAAAAATGCGAAAGCAGCGTTGCATGCTAATAAAAATATAACTAATAAACAACATCACGTCGATTTGACTGAAATACAATAAGTCTATCATAAGCTACTTTATTTCTCAAATCTCTAATCAAGACATTGATTTACAGAAATAATACACTCAATTTTGTAAATAATAATCTTTATTTTTTAGTGACATGATATTGTTGATTTTCGTGATGGATACGATATATGAAACGTATCTCATATCTCCCTTGGGACTTTGTGAAGTTTTTCACCCTCAAACACATGGTTACCATGCATTTGCAGCAATTACACATTCATGCATTCTCGGATGTTGTTATTTTTCATATAATTTTATTAAGAAAGCAGTAATGAAATACTAAAAAATAAAATATTTAATGCACTACGGGAGATATTCTGTTTTTCACCCTCGGTAGACTTACAGACCGCGGGCCTCCGGCCCTTGGTCTGTAACACGTCAACCTCGGAGAAAAAACATTCATATCTCCCTTAATGCATAAATATCTATTATTTCCCCACGACACAGTGGTATAAATAATCTTTTTCTACACCTATTGAATTACATCGCAATTATTAGCATTTTTTTCAAGAAAAATCGTAGTTATAATTCACGACCGTTCTCGTCCACGGTTCTCGTCCAATAAAAAAATTAGAAATTCATTATTCACGGGTGTTCCATCCAATGATATTTTGAATTGCCCACTATCAACTCTTTCTGCGCGCGCCTGACAATCGACTCGCGTGACAGCCAAGTGTGTCGCCATATTCCTTGTTTAGGTTATATAAGGTTTCATTAAACTTATCAAATTTGACTGTAATTTATTTGTTGAATAGGTGTAGAAAAAGCATAGTATTACATTCGCGATTATGGCCATTATTCACTTAGATGCGTCAAACATCATCTGCGTGAATAATGGCTGTCATAATCGCTCATATAATAATAGATATTTATGCATTAAGGGAGATATGAATGTTTTTTCTCCGAGGTTGACGTGTTACAGACCAAGGGCCGGAGGCCCGCGGTCTGTAAGTCTACCGAGGGTGAAAAACAGAATATCTCCCGTAGTGCATTAAATATTTTATTTTTTAGCAACATTATATTCTTTATTTTCAACATAAAACGTAAAAAAAACATTCAAAATTTGAAAAAAATGTGGATATCAAAGGTGGTTTGACTGTGCCGTTGCTACGATAGTTGCTACAGTTACATAAATTTGTTTTTCAATCAACAAAAAAAAAATGTCTGGAAGCAGCAGCGTTATTCCTCACACTGTGATTATAAAAGCGGAAAAAGCCAGTGAGTTATTGGTTCCGAAGAAGTCTGAACATTTGTACATCAAAGAATATGACCGATTTCATGTATGGATGGTGAAAAATGGGGTTACGGATATAAATGGAACTGTAATGTTAGTCGAAGTTCTGCAACATTGGCGGCAGATGGTGGATTAAATATGACACAGTTGAAGCGACTAGGAGGATGGAAAAGTTCTACTGTTGCTTCAAATTACTTGGCGGATAGTATGGAATCAAAAAATAATATATCCCGTGTGATTGCTGGGGTGGAAAATATTGAAAAACCAAGATCGTTGGCTGCTGAAAAAGCTACAAACTCATTCAAAAGCAACCAGTTTAGTGGAAAGTTTGAAAATTGTACCTTCTATTTGACTCGTGAACAGGCGCAGGAAATTGAGGAAGAAAAAAGTATCAAAAATCCCTAGGGAGTTATGACTATCTTTTCATGTATTGTATCTATGTTGAAAATAAAGAATATGATATTACTAAAAAATAATATACTATTATATATATATATATAAAAAGTACGTGCCACTATGTTGGACTACGATGGACTCCTAAACTACTGAAACGATTTTAAATCCGATTTGCGTAACGTGTGCTATTTGATCCAACTTAAAAGATAGGATAGCTTACATCTCAATTTAAATTAGTGTCCTTTAATTCTTCAAGGACACCGTACATAAGCGCCCTCTGGCCAAAATAGCTATGCGTGAAGCTCGCCGACGTGGCCAGCCGTATAGAGAGAAAGTCTCAAGCTAATCTCGAATAAGTATTCAATAGATGGCGTTTTGTTATAACGTTTTATATAAGAACGTTCCGCTTGAATAGTTTACTACAACGTAATATATCAAGACCCTTAGTAACGCGTGGTCGAGCTACTAGTATAATAATATAAAAAAACTCTAACTTAAAATTTCTTGTTTTTCTTCTAATTCTTCTGTTTTCTCTCCATTTTCTCTTTTCTTCCTCTCTCATTCACCAAGTTTAATTTTTTTCTTTCTCTTTCTATCATTTTTATCCATTCTATTTTCTTTTTCTTTCTTTTCCATACCATACCATTCTCTTACCTCCACGTATTCCTTTATCAAGTGCCCTAATTTCTCTCTCTCTCTAGCTCTCTCTCTCTCAACCACACAAAAGATAACCATGATTATGGCTATCTGTAGCTTTACGTTACGGCGTTTTAACAAAACGTGCTAAACACCTTAACAAACTGAAAAAATCTCAAAACAGTTAGGCCATCGACTTGTTATTTACCATATACCATTATTACATATTTATTATTTTAAATGAAAATAAAACAAAACTGATGTAAGCTGCCACAATTATAAATTTACTTCTCGTCGTCAAGTTTTTAGGTAAAACTAATAGTTTTAGGTACTTCGCCAAAAAATTAGAGACCTCTATCATACATTTTAAAAAGCACACATCACAAATTTCTTGTGAAAAGATCTTCTAATCACCGAAGGTTGTAAATCCTTAGACGTCATGCCAAAATAAAACTTCTAGTACTAATTTCTCAATCCTAAAATCATTAATTAGAGTTTTGATGACACATACGCTCTTGTTATTGTAAAATCCAACTTTTGTGTTAAAAAAAAAATTATTTTCGGCAAACTTTAATTTTAAAAATAAAGTCCGCCATAAGTAATGACGGACCCTGTACAACGTAGCACAAAATACTAGAAGATGGACTAGATAATCTTTTATTCCATGTCAAATATGGTTGGTGTAAATGCCAGATTATTTCTGCTTCTATTGTCTGCTCTCGCTCTGTAAAAGAGCATTTAGAGATAGACGTAGACAAGAAGTGGCTGGAACTCTACGTATTCATAATGATCAATTCTCTCTCTCTCTCTCTCTTCCACACATTCTGCATTTCCTTTTATTTTCTTCCATCCAAAATCTGTTGTCTCTTTCTTCATTCCCACATCTAAATCTTGCTATCATATTTCGCTTTTTCTTGTTTTCTCTCTTTAAATATCCCGACAACTCTTCTGTAATCCGATTCTTGTATCCATTAATATACCTGCTCTCTCTAATTTCTTCCCTCCTTTCTTGCTTGTCTATGTCTCTGTCTTTCAATTCTCCATGCACCCCTTGACTCGCTTCTCTTGTTTTCTCAATCTCTTCTGCACTGCACCCATTCCTTTCGTAATATTATTTTCTTTCTTTTTCCATTCGTCTATCTGATTTTCTACTCAACACTTTCCAACTTTCTTTCAATATCTCGCACCCTTCTCTATCTTTCATCTTATCATTAAACTTTGCGGTTCTTTTTCCAGCCTTTATTCTTAATTTTTCACTCTTTCCTTCCTTTCTCACTATATATCCTGGAGTCTCTCTACTTAGACCTAACATCCATCTTACATACTTTTCTTGTTCTTTTTCTATTTCCTCCCATTCTTTCCATCCTCAAACTTCGACTCCATACATAATTACACTTTCTACCAGACAGTCAAACATCGTCATTCCTATTCCATACTCTCCTCTAAAATTTCTCTCTGTCATGCTCCATACTCTCGCACTCATTATCCCCTTTTTCACTAGTTTTCTCATCTGCATCTATTTCTTTCTTCAAATATAAATCCCAAATACTTTCGTTCTTTTACCTGTTCTATATCCTTTTCACCCCATTTCCATTCTACTTTTTTCTTTGCTCCTCTCCCTTACTAAACACTATTATCTTTGTTTTACTTTCCTTCACCTCAAATCCCTCTCGCTTCAATCACTATATCGTCCAAATACGCCCACCTCCAAATTTTGTTTCTCCCCACTACCACTCCTTCTTCTTGCCCTTTTGCTAACACCTCTTCCATATCACTCATATATATTCTGAACAGTAGTAAGCTCAAAAGACACCATTGTTTCAGGCCCCTCTTTGTCCACAGCCATTCGCTTTCTCTTTCATCCACTCTCACCTTATACTTTGTCTCTCTAGAAATTTCCTTATTTTTTTCCACTACCTCCCTCTCTATTGCCTTCTTCTCCATACATTCCCACACCTTATTCCTATCCACTCTGTCAAACGCTGCTTTCAAATGTACAAATACTTCACATACTACCCTTCCTTTCTTTTCTATCTTACTCCATACTACTGTCTTCAAAACGTAGACATTGTCTATCAGACCTCTTCCCTCTCGAAATCCCGCTTGCCAGTCTGATAATCCTCCCACTCTCCCTAACTGTCTTTTCAATTTCTCACCCACACACATTGCATACACCTTGAGAAGAGTTATTCCTCTGTAGTTTTTTTCTTTCTCTTTACGTCATTTTTTGTGGATTGGTATTATTACCCCTTTGGTCCACTCCAAAAGGAACTCTTGTCCCTTCAACACTTCTGTCAATCTGATTTTAACTCTTTCATTCCCAAACATCCATGCTTCATTCTGCATAACATCCGTTCCTGGAGCTTTTCCTACTTCTTCTATTGTTATTTCCTCTTTTACTATCTTCTCTCGTTCTTCCTTAATTTTTTCCTCTTCCAAATTATTTCGCTTGTGTTCTCCCTCTCCGTCTAGTAATTCTTTGAAATGTTCCAACCACCTGTCCATTTCAAGTTTGTTTGACGATCATACTTACGCAAGAAAGACTCAAAAACTAAATATTTATGTGTACGTTGCAAAAAATTTCGGTCTCTCCCATCTTCAACCTTGATGCACTACGTTCTCAAATTCCCCAAACAAAACTTAGAACATATACTTTAATTGTTTTTAAATAATTGTGTTTTTTATAAATGTGCTTGCGCTCATCGCTCAGAGATGGGGGTAGTTTCCGATCGTTCCAAATGCATCAAAAAACAATTTTCCTACACCCGGGTGCTTCTTAGTTTGCAGCCGAAACTAGGAAAAATTTTTCGAAACAATAGTTTTTTATTTTAATAAAACCATAGCAATCAAACATTGAGACCATTTTAAATAAGTAATCGACGGAGTCAATCCTACCAACCAAAAAATATGTAGAAAAACTGAATCATTTATTATTAAAAAATTAGAGTTATTCGTTGTAAAAAGAATTATACCTTAACTTTTTCAGAAAGAACGCTTCTCCATTCGCACTAATGTGATAAAACAAGGTGCTCATGTGAAAAATTTCGGTTTCCGAACTTGTTAGGTACGGAATTTCTATTAGTGCAAATGAAAGAAATTTTATTTCGAAAAAGTTAGGTACAATTCTTTTTGCAACGAATAACTATTTTTTAATAATAAATAACTCTAATTTTTTTATAATAACTAACTCTAATTTTTTAATAATAAATAATTTAGTTTTTTACTTATTTTTCAGTTGGTATCGTTGTCCCCGCCAATTATCTGATTTTTTAAATTTGAAATGGTCTCGTAGTTTGGTTGATATAGTTTTATTTAAAAATTTTCTTCAATTTCGATTGCAAAGTAAAAAACACAGCGATGCGGGAAAATTGTTTATCAATGCATTGGGAACGATTAGAAACTACCGATCTTATTACGTTATTGTTTTTGAGCGCTGTAAAATAACAAATACATATTTTTATCCTGTTTGAAAATTTCCAGTTTTCTTTTTAAATATGTAATTAAAAAATTATTTCACATTTAGAAAATGGAGCAAATGCATCGGCACGGCACTGCGCTCAAATGACAATGACAGTATTGATCATTGATTGACAGTTGTGAACAAACATGTGCAATACCGGTTAGGTTACCGGCACTAATAACTAATTAAGCAAAGTTAGTTTCAAAATAGGATAAAGGGAGAAAATGGAGAATAGAAATATTCGATCAATCTGTGTCTTCAAGAAAGTTCTGAGTGGTTATTTTACCTAATTTTAGTATGAACCTAATTCGTACGATTTAATACGAATTTTATAAAATATCTTGAACATTATCCTTACTATAATTTAGTTTGCTATTATTATTGTGTTTTATTTTTCAAATTATACATTGAATTGCTTTTAATAAAAATGAATTTAATCTACAATTTGTTTATTTTTACTTTTTATTTATTTTAAGTCTGCCAGACCAGGCACCGCGACTGGTGCGATTCTAAAAGGCTCTAATTTTTATATTGTAACAAAAACGGGATTATGCATCCCTAAAAGTAAGATTAATATTAAAAAAATATGTTTATTTCTCCGACGATTGCTCCAGAATATTAGAATCTTGATTAGCATATGCATGTAAAACCTATGTTAATTCATGTTTTATGTTTAAAATGCGATAAATCCTCAAAAAAGTAACAATAATTACGCTTACCATCCTCTCAAAACCAAACCATCCGTCGGTATTTTTCTCACATTCTCCTCCGGTATACAATTCAAATTAATACACCCGTTCTGATTGTATTCAAAGCCGCCCAAAGTTTCAAAAGTACTAGCCCCCGGCTTTCCCAAATCATTAACAAAAAATTCGATTTGAAATTGGCTTGGGTTAGTGGCGCCAAGTCGGACGCCTCCAGGGAAATCGGCTTGGACCCTAGCTCCCAGGGGTATGATCCGCACTTCCGTAACATAGACTGGTTTTGGGAATTGCACCAAATCCAAATTCAGCTCCTGCGAATGGATAATGATGAGTGTTTATTTATAAACAATGTTTGGAGCTCTAAGGGTTAGTTACCTCTGTGTTGTCGTGGGCAAAAGTGTCAAAAAAAAGCAATTCCACGCTATCGGACATTTTTCTATAATTCTTAAGACATTTTATTATAACATGTTATTTAAGACAAAATTAGGTTTTTTGTTTGTGAAAAGTTTTTTAGGTTATGTTTATCTATGGGTTATGTGTTATGTCATGTGTCAAATTCAGCAAATGTCAAACATTTTATGATACTTTGTTTGTCATTTTGACATTTTTACATCACTGAACTATAAAATATAGAGATGGTTTTCACAAAAGCTTTGCTTGATACTAAAACATATATAGGACACGGCTTGTGATTGGTTACTGTTTTTGTTGTGTTACGACATACGTCTTATTTATATTGACAGTTTTTACAAAATTTATTTGTGATGTCATTTTAACTGTTGTCTTATAATTTACTAGCGTTTCATCCATGGAGCATAATAGAATGGACTCAGGATGTAGGCAATTTGTTTTGATGCAAAAAAAGAGAGCATTTTAAGCGCGAAGTATATACGTTGCTACACGCTCATTGTTTACAAGGTACGTGGCTGCTAAGTAAAAGCGTGGTGCTTATAAAAGTTTGTTTTTGAAAAAAACTGCAACGACCGGCAACGTCAGATTCAAGTTTTGTTTACTATTTGGTGTTGTGGGATACTGCTTATATCATTTTTAATTGCAGAAAAACTAGTGTTTTGTGAATGAACTCAACAAAATTTTCTAGCAAATAATAATAGAGGTGTTAATAAAAGCCTTAAGACAATGGTTTGATTGGGATGTGGTGTGTGGATCAAAAAAGTGTCTATATGAAAATATGCTACTGCTCAAAGCCGATTATAGTTGTATTTACATCAACAGGGGCGTAAAAGTTTATATTTTGTCACAGCTTTATGAATTTTTTTCTGACGAAGTCTATAAGGCTAATAAGTGTCTTTCATTATTACATGATTGTATCAATAAATATTCATAGCAATATTGTTAATTTATACACAACCGCTAAAAAACGTATTAGTTTATGGATAACATTCAACTTAAAGCGTCGTAAACAACAAAGGACTAATTCCAGAACTTGTGACAGTCATCCATTTCATACAAATTACAGATTTATTATATACATGTAGTTTTGAACTTATTTGGCTTTTCTCTCAACATCTGCGTCGCTACTGCTTTTCCATTCTATGTGTCGTAGAGCACCCCGCTCCCCGTAATTTTGCATCACAACAAACGCAGATTGTAGTGGGGAATCCTGACTTCATTCTATTATAGCTCCATGGTTCCGTCTTTGCTTTTTTTTATAAAGACAATTAAAATTTAATTTTTTTAAACGTTTAAATCTTTTACCATAAACTTATTTTTTCACATTTGATTTATATTTTTGTTTTATGTATTTTATTTTTATTAATGTGTCTAACTTTTTTATTTATGTAATTTTTAAATTTATTTACTCATGTAATTTTTTTATTTATATTTTTACTTTAAAGCTTTATTTAATTTAAAGGTCTTAGATTTTTATTTTGTAATATTTCTACCTTAAAGTTTTGCTGTACAGTGTACACTATGTTGGCAGTGGTGTTTGCAAGTGGCAACAAAATATATTAATTTTCAAACTAGTGTTAAAACTGAAAACAAAACTAAATTTAGCATACTCAAAATTTTTCTACGACAGAAAAATCAGAGAAGCAATCGAAATTGTAAAACACCCAAACAACTTTAATAGAGATGCAGGTTATTATCTCTCAAACGTTTGGAACTCCTTGTTCGTAAACACTCCTTCGTCATCATCACAAAGCGCTTCCGCTTTCTCCACAGCTCTCTCTTCCGAGCCCTCCGTCAGTTTCTCTTTTGCCCCTCCCACCGCTTTCTCTTCCTAGCTTACCATATAAACCCAAGCAGCAACGAGGTCTAGCCAGAATAAGTTTTGCCTCTAGCGTGGTTCACACGTCAAGTTACCGTTCTTGTTCTCATCTTTATTTCCCTGTCCTGATGACGCTTCTACCGATAGAGTGCGAAACGTCGACAATTTCATTTCACTTTTCGACACGATCTTTTCCGAAAGATGTCAACATTTCAATGACTTCGGGCCGTGAAAGCCTTTCTTCTTTAAAGTAGTAGAATAGGAGTTTTCGCTTATAAAGAGTAATTTTTCTTTTATTTCTTTCTAAAGCTGGTATAGTACATTTTGAACTTTAGAAAAGAAACAAGTCGCAAAAGATGACAAAAAAACCGTTGGAAATTGAATGAATAGTTATTCTTTGACAGTGACAAGATGCCACTCTTAAAGTGAAGACCCGGTCGTATTAGCAAAGTTTACCACGGGTATTATGAGACGAGGTGTACATCGTGTTTGTGTAGTGTCATTGACTATGAAATAGGAAGACTATAGTCTACCTATTTATATAGAGTACCATTTTAATAACAATGGTAGTGTCTATTGACACAATAAGTGACTCAAGTGCAGTGTACAACATACATCAAGTGTGATAGCAATAATTCTATTAAGACTATCAATTTTAATTTAGCATTATTAAATATATATTTTTTGTAATTATATGTATAATCAGATAATGTTTTATATTATCTAAGTTCAATCAATTTTTATCATTCTTCATTGTATTTATTGTATCAGTATGTATAGTCAGGTGTGTACATCACCTGACCTGACTTGTCTGGCCTGACTGCAAGTCAGGAAACGAATAGTATTTTAAGAAGTGTACAGTTACCAGTTATAGTCACAGTCGAAGTAATTTCTAACTTTTATTTACGGAATTATTTGGCATGTATTCGAAGCTTTTGGGAAGCTTTATGTTGTCTCCTAATTTACAGTTTTGATATACAATAAAGCAGAAAAAGCCATCGGCAACTTAGCAGTCTAAGAACAATTGTTTACGCAAAACGAAAAAAACTAGAGTTCTTGATGAACAATATTCTGCGAAACATTCCTGAAGATACATTTAGTGTTTTTTGTGACTATATTTTAGAAGATAAACTGCGAAATACAAACTCATAGGATTGATTTCAGCATAAAACAAACCTGAAAGATGGAAGTTTTGAAAACGGGACATATTCTTTTGTCGCGTTTTGGTGGTGCTTTTAGCCCGTGTTTCGTAAATATGTACTTACGGAGCAAGAAATCTGGTGGCAAAAAATGCTCGATGCACACAGACAAATATCTACTAATAGGTCTCTTGTTTTTGAAGCAATTTTACAGGTTTTTTTTAATTTTTTGTCCGAGAAAAAATGGTTTATGCTAACACTTTTATGTACGTCATTATTGCACTGGGACACCGAACCATAGTTTTGTAATTTTTTGGTCATCTTAAAACTTTAATTAATACCAGTCCAATACTTTTAAAAGATGAGAACAGAAAGAAAATTTGATAATATTTTGATAGAATTTGTCACCTCATACATGTATTTAGGCAAACAACTTTCTTTTGTGATTAAAAGTAATGACCAGAAAATTGAAAGAAGGAAAAAGCTTAAGGAAAAAGTTTTAGAGTCTATAAAGAATTTTTAAAAGTCAAATGCTAATCAAAATTAAGAGAAACGGCATTTGAAACCGGTTCCTACCACGCTTGCCAAAAGTGGAAATTCACACAGAATGTTAACCCCCCCATTAGTGTGGCCGAAAAAACTTACTTGGTTAGTGTGCCGGGGTATGTCATACCCCAAATCAAAACTTACATGGGAGGCAGTAAATTTAAAATTTTTGTTGTTTCATTGGTTGAACATGATTCTGTGTCTATTTGTAATTTGAATATAAATTATTATATTATTATATTATTATATTATTATATTATTATATTATTATATTATTATATTATTATATTATTATATTATTATATTATTATATTATTATATTATTATATTATTATATTATTATATTATTATATTATTATATTATTATATTATTATATTATTATATTATTATATTATTATATTATTATATTATTATATTATTATATTATTATATTATTATATTATTATATTATTATATTATTATATTATTATATTATTATATTATTGTATTATTATATTATTATATTATTATATTATTAGATACTAGCTGACCCGGCAAACTTTGTTCCGCCTTAGTTTTGTTATTTTATTTTTTATTTTTTATTTTTTTTGTCATTTGTTTTGTTATTATATGTCAGATGCGTTTACGTTTTATATTGTATGTCACGTCACACGGAATGGGATAAAAAATATTCTTTGTTAGGCTACTGGTTCTAAACAACCACTCCACCAATTTTCAGCCAAATCGGTCATAAATAGATATAGATTTTTAAAATAAACGACCCCAAAAACTATAAAAATGATACCCAAATTAATTATTCACATTTATTACCTTTATCACATTCATTTTACAACCCTCTTTAACTTAAATATCATTTTCAAAATCAACGACCTGAAATTCCTCGAAAATACCCATATCGTTTTCTTACATTTTTATCCCTAGAACACTCTCTTTTCATCCTCCTAAGAGTAATTTTTTAGAAAGCAGGAAACATACCTATTTATTTTTTTTTGAAAACTTAGGCAATTTAAGGGAAAAATTATGAAAACGACATCAATCTTTAGACATTTTGCCCTCTTTCCGCCCTATCAAGGAATGATAATATTTTACTTCTAAAATTTCGGATTTAAACATAGATATTATTTTTAAAATAAACAATCCAAAATTTTTGAAAATCATACTAATATTGGTACTTGTCATTTTTTGTTCTTATCCCACCTCTTTTTATCTCTTTGTTAATAAAAAGTATTCTATTCTTTTCATTCAAATCCAGTCATCATAATTTTCCATACAAACTTTCACCCAAAGTTGTTATATGGGAAGTTGTCTCATGGAAGACGATTAAAGACGGCCACTGACGATCCAAGATTCAACGCCGCAGTACGACTGCGGTCAGTGGCCGGCTTTACATGTAAACGCACGGTCCGACTTTGGTTGGTGGTGGGAGAGTGGATCGATTTATTTGGAACGGTAATTTGCCGAGCCTCACCGAACGTTTCCGACATCGCAATTCTAATTTTGATTTAACCCTTCTTTTAGAGGGTGGCTTCTGGATAAAAAGTATCCTATAGCATTCTCCTGGCTCTAAGCTACCACCTCACCAATTTTCAACCATATGGGTAAAGCCGTTCTTGAGTTATAAGTGGAGTAACTAACAGACTTTCTTTTATATATATAGATTATTATATTATTATATTATTATATTATTATATTATTATATTATTATATTATTATATTATTATATTATTATATTATTATATTATTATATTATTATATTATTATATTATTATATTATTATATTATTATATTATTATATTATTATATTATTATATTATTATATTATTATATTATTATATTATTATATTATTATATTATTATATTATTATATTATTATATTATTATATTATTATATTATTATATTATTATATTATTATATTATTATATTATTATAAATAACTTTACTCAAAAATATTAATATTAATTCAAAATAACCTGAATTCTGTTCTCAGAAAAACAGAGGCAAACATTGTTAGACGTAATTAATTATTGGAGAAATAACACTCCATTAAACAAACACTATATCCTACAAAAATATCAAACGAAATATTTTATCAAATAAATATTACAACAATATCGTAAAAAATAAAAAAGTTACGTGTCTTCTAATTTTTACACAATTGTCACAGCTCAAAAAAACGTGCTCCAGGCAAAGTAGAATATCACATGTCATACAGACATGACAGAAATGTCTTTCTGTCCTTGTTTCTTGAACAAATAGAAATAGAACACCTCTTGCTTGTCCCACGTCGTTTAGATACCAGTTAATAACGTTTTGTCGTTTGCTTCTCGCGTAGTCTACTGTGTATATTAGAATGTTTTCTTCGCTGATCTCGAAATTCGGTAACCAGCTGTAGACCAAGTTTTTTCAGAAATATGCGCCGTTTCAAGCTAAAATTTTGCGTATTGGCTTTATACATTACCCCTGCGAAACGAAAAAAATAAAGTCTTAAAAATAAAGTCAAAGGCCAGCGGCGACTGTTTCTTGCTACGCTGTAATTTGTAGATAAATCATCTATAAGGTGTCAACGTCACTTTTAGTAGAATTATAAAAATCGATAATTTTGGGTAAGTTTTTGTCGCCAGATTCCTCAACTATTGTGCCATCATGATGTAAAGTAGAATAAAGGACGACATTCTTTGATTTTCTTGGCACATACGACACAACCATAATGTCTTTTTTGAAGGTAAAGATTGAACTGCGATGTTCTCTAGTTCTTATGTTAAGAAATGCTGCAGGAATTGGCCGTTTATTCTTTCTCACTGTTCCAACAGATGTAAGATAATGCATTTTGAGAAGATTGATCATGAGATGGTAACTTGTGAACCAATTATCAAATGTGATACTTCGTTTGGTTCCAGATACTGGCTCAATTAACCGTTGCACTATATCCTGCGGATTGTTACTCTGTCGAAAAGGTCCGGTTGGGTGCCCACGTATACTATGTTCAGGCAATAATACGTTCTTGCGTCGACAAGTGCAAATACCTTTAAAGCATACTTGGCTAGCTCGCTAGCTTATTGGGTATGTACTGACGGAATGACACTCGTCCCCTAAATGGCTCTAGCTTTTCGTCAATTGTTAAGTATTCACTAGGTGTATAGTGTGCTTTACAGGTATCGACAAAATGATCAAAAACCCCTCTAATAGATACCAACTTGTCAATAGATTTGCATTGCGCTCTATCATGTACATTATTGTCAAATAAAAATATAAAATCTTTGTTATGACATTGCTGTTTGGAACAAATCAATGTCAAAGATCAGAAGTATTTTGTAAGTTTGCCTTATATAAACCTGTTAATTAAAGTAAGCCAATAACTGCTTTAATTTCTTTTAGATCAGTCTCTTTGACTAAATATTGATGATTTGCATCGTATTTAGGGATTTTAGTAGCCAATTTAACATTGGTATAACGAACAATGTCAACCAATAAAGTTTCCGTAAAAAATAGTAGCCAACAATCAAGCGCAGTATTTTTCTCACGTGCAATTCCTTTTACACCAGGAAAATGGGTTATTATGTTATCAGATCTTATTTTCGATTAGATATTCTTATTAGTTGGTATTTCATTTTTTATTCTACTTTCTGCTTCTATAAAACTTCTCAACTGACGTCGGGACCAGACCCCCGGGGAAATAAATAAAAAGGAGAAAGATCTAGAAGAGAAGCAGATAAGCTGACGACATTGAAGGGACGGCTGGTAAACGGTGGCAAGAAAACGCTACAGATAAAGAATACTGGGTGTCTTTAGAGGAGGTCTTTACTCTCATATAGAAGAATTTACGCTAAATTAAAAAAATAATAATTCAAATTAATTTAATAATAAAATAATAATTTATAAGTAAAAATAGTATAAAATTGTTGAAATACAATGCATGATGATTAGGTGTGAAATAAAAGACTTTTCTATTTTTACTTATCTCTACCTTCCATGGTAGAGGACGCCATTTCAGTATTTAGGAGTTCAGTTTTTTTCATCTTGAGGACATGTTCTTATAGTATAGGAGCTGGCAACGTTTTTGAGAGAGAATTTTAGGTCAGCTGGTTTTCTGATATGTTGTCCTTCTTACTCTTTCGGTAAGAGTCTGGGCCATCTGTCTGCTGGTAGCGGTTGCGTTGATTACTGCGCATTCTACCTGTACAGGTAATAATCCTGAATTTTTAAACAATTTTTAAAAACTAAATTTTCTTATTTTGGTCTTTAAATAGGTTTACCAGACATAAATTTTTTATTGCCAGACAGTTTTGTTATTGTTAATCATGTGCCAAACGCCAATTTTTAATTTTTTTGATGAAAAATTCAAACTATTTTTTTATGTCTGTAATTTTTATATTATGTTCCTTAAAGATAAAAAAGTCTAAAATTAATTTGCCAAACGCTAATTCGGTTGTTAATCTTGAATAAAAATTAAAAACTCATGGAAAGTGTTACCGTATGATGCTGTTAGTCAGAGAGAGACAATTTCGACAAAATGTTATCGAAAATGAGACAGAAAATGATAGCAAAGATACATTACTCACTCATCTCAGTAAGGACAAGTTTAAACGGAAAATTTGTAACATAAAACTGAAAATAAAATCTGAATAAGTTATCAATAAGTGAATTAAAAATGCTTCAACAAGTTTCAAAAATAATATTTTTTTTATTTAAAATGCTCTGATAAATAAAATACACACGCGAATTACATACATCTATATATATAAAAGAAAGTCATGTTTGTTACAACACTTATAACTCGAGAACGGCTAGACCGATTGCCATGGTTTTTGATTTGTTGGATTTGTTTCCGTCCCGAATAGCAGAATACATCTTAAAAACAATGAAAACGAGATGTGTAATGAATACTTAATCATTTCAATAGATGCTGATTTGTTTATTACATGTCAAACATTTGTTGTCCAAACCTGTCAAATAGTGTAACAACTATTTTTTTTTGGAGCTTATGGCCATGTTGCTGAGACCTTTAAGCCACAACTTTATTTTTTTCTGAAGACATCATGTGTGCGTTCAGAAATTTATTTTTTGTAAAATGTCTACAAAGTTCAGGTACTGTTATATTTGTTTTTAATTCCCGAAAATAATACCTAAGATTTATTCTACAGTAAAAACATAAAATCATCGGAAAGGAACGGAATTTAGGGATTAAAAATTCAGTTGGTAAAGGTTATAAGATTAAAAAAAATCTACAGGTTAAAAAAAGTGTAAATGTCTTTTTATAGGTTGTCTATGATTTTCTAGCTATTCATACGTAGTGGTTATATACTCTTTGAGCTATTGTCTATGTCTCGAAAGTTCAGGCACTGTTATTATATTTGGTGGTTTTATGCGAGTGCACATTTTAATAACAATGCCACGTCTTAGAAGATCTAATCTTTCCCAGCGAAGCCGTAATGCAATTAGGCAACGGAATATCGCGAGTCGATTATCTGCGAGAAATTGCACGCGTCGATACTTAAAGGAAAATTTAAAGATGAGGAAGTTCTTATTCCAAGGATTCCGATGATCCCAACGGATATGCCCTTTGAGTTTAAACGAATTCAATTCCGAATTCGTCTTGCCTTCGCCACGACGATCAACACATCACAGGGCCAATCCTTGACTATTTGTGGCCTCAATCTAGAAAATGCATGTTTTTCTCATGGTCAATTGTACGTGGCATGCTCACGTGTTGGCAAACCATCCGCTTTATTTGTTCTTGCGCCTGACCAAAAAACAAAGAATGTCGTTTACCATAAAGTGCTTGAATGAAAATCCTATTAATGAACTAATCCGAGTTTAATTTTTTTTCCCAATCTGCACAACATAGTTTTCAATCATTTTTTTCTGACATGAGTTTGGAGTACTTAATTATTATTTTTTATTTTTTTTTATTTTTATTCTCATTCTGTATGTATGTTTTCATCATTATTTATTATAATAAAATACTTTTTTGTTTCTATCTATATAAATATATTATTTTGTATCATTGTTTTACGTTCATCAAAGCCTAAATTAGTTCAGCTAAAAAGTAACACGACATTCATTGACTGTTAGGCGGTACGAAGTTCGCCGGGTCAGCTAGTTTAGTATAAATTGTTAAAGACTTTTTATTTAAAAAGAACTGTTCAGTCTATAACAGTGTCACAATAAAAGGCGGCATCTTCATCGTCAGTCTCATTGACAACATCATTTACATCATCCTCTTGAGAATTGTCGTCGTCTTCTAATACTCTATCATCTGTAACAAAAAAAAATAACATTAGTGTAATTCTTGTTCGTTATATAGTATTTTAGTTTTTATTGATAAATGATATATTCTATACTTACTTTGAATTATTACATCTGCAACTGATGACGGTAATTGCTCTCCCACAAACCAGACAAAATCATATTTGTCATCGTTGATTGTCCAACCAGAAGCAACAGGAGATAAAGACGTTGGATGTTTTGAGTGAGCATTTCTCCATAGCTTAGTTACGTAGCGAACCCACAACAAATGCTGAAGCAATTCTGCTTTACAGGGTGGCAAACTGGATAAATCAAAATTTTTTATCAAAGTTCTCATCGGATTTTTTAGACTGAAAATTATTCGAGAATAGATGAAATCGAACATCATTGACATGAGAAGAAAAGAAAGAACTCCATATTTCAAGTATTTTGTCGTCATCCGTAATAAAAATTTAAAAAGCTAATTGGTACTCGTTAGATTTTTCTAACATTTTAAAAGACCTAACTTTGCCTTTTCTGAAAAATGCTGGCGTAAAATCACACCCGGTAAGTGCGTGGAAGCACGGTAATGCTTTTGATAAAGATTCACCAAGAATTCGGTATAGTCCTTTGACGTTTATGTATCGTTGATGATTACCCACACCCATATTTATAAGACAAATATGAAAAATTATCCGAGAATCAGCTTCTTCGTGCTCTTCACATGATAATGTTTCTTCAGTAGTCTTAATTACTTTATTATCCAAAACTTTGTAAGAATAACATTTATTGAAGCTTACGTAAATAGTTTTATTACCAATAAAAGATAACATGTCATGATTGCCCCAGTGATCAATAAAAAAGTTAACTAAAGCTTCTTTAAATTGTATATTTTTAAGATCTGCTGAGAAATTATGTGGCCGAACTTGATTTGGACCAACTCACTCTCTCTAACTACAAGCATCATACGGTAATACTTTCCATGAGATTTTAATTTTTATTCAAGATTAACAACCGAATTAACGTTTGGCAAATTAATTTTAGACTTTTTTATCTTTAAGGAACATAATATAAAAATTACAGACATAAAAAAATAGTTTGAATTTTTCATCAAAAAAATTAAAAATTGGCGTTTGGCACATGATTAACAATAACAAAACTGTCTGGCAATAAAAAATTTATGTCTGGTAAACCTATTTAAAGACCAAAATAAGAAAATTTAGTTTTTAAAAATTGTTTAAAAATTCAGGATTATTACCTGTACAGGTAGGATGCGCAGTAATCAACGCAACTGCTACCGGCAAACAGATGGCCCAGACTCTAACCGTCTAACCGAAAGAGTAAGAAGGACAACATATCAGAAAACCAGCTGACCTAAAATTCTCGTTTTCCAAACGTTCCCAGCTCCCATACTATTACATCATGCTATTACACGCTGCGCATGTTTTATATCTCTCATCTCAACAGTAACTTTTGTTTTATACAAGTGTCAACGTCAACTAGTCAACTGCCATAGCCATACTGTCAATGTCAAGCAACAAACTCGTTACAATTTGAAATTTAAATAATTTAGGTTAGATTTTGTCCTGTTTTAAAATAATCGTTCGGATCAGAAATTATTGTTGCTAAAAGTTCTTGAAATAGTGAATACTTTCACATAATTAAAAGTGTTGCATTGGGTGATATATTTATTAAAAACAATGGAGTTCGCAGAGGATGATCTTGCTGGAAAAAATCTCTCTGAGAGGCGACCCCAAAAATCCATAATTCCACACGATTTTGGCTGTGACTGTGAATCTGTAGGAATACCTGATTCTAACAAAGGAGACTTCGGTCGTGAATCCTTAGGATTTGACTTAGGGCGCGAGTCTCTTGGAATTATGAATTTGAATATGATTGACTTAGGAAGAGAATCTCTCGGTATTACATCTTTTAATTTTAACGAAATGCCTCCAATTTTAATTAGCGACGTCTCCAAAAATACAACAAACATTGACGAATTGAATAGAGGCTTCTGTTTAACATCGAAAGACTCAGAAGACATTCCAACATTTGCCTCTTCATTGAACACCCTTTTTTCTTTTTCAAGTTGTGACAGCGTGCCTTCTACCATTTCTTTGGGTTTACCAATGGATCATAATATACATAACAACGCTTTTAAAATAAGCTCCAATTTTATAACAATGTCTTGTTTAGAGCCGGCTTTAAAAAAGAATAAAGCAACCAGAAGAATCCTCTCCGCTCCAGCGAATTTAGAAGAAGAAGTTGCAATCCAGCAGAGTCCAAAATGTGATACAGACTTTGTAAGTTTTTTTTTTCAATTTCTTAAGTTTTTTATTAAGAGTCTTATCTGTCTGATAAAGAAACTTGTGGAGATCGTTGAAGAAAGCGAAGCAATATTTAAAAAATGAATAACTGACGAATTTAAATAGCTGTGGATTTTTTTTGAAGTATCAAATTGCGTAATTGTACGAAAAATTAAAATTGCAAAATAATTTCTATCATTTAAAATTCCCACTCTGAAGTTTATGTCTGTCTCATATGTCAACTGCCACATTTGATTATTCTAAGGTTTTATTCAAGCTGTTAACTGTCAAGTATGAGGCGCCGTTTATGTCAAAATTAAAGGTTTAAAAGAGGTGTTTTTTTTAGTTTGGCGTCGAAGATTGCTATAAGTGTTAAACTTTGAATTGTGACATCTTTGAATTATTAATTTGACATCTAAACCTAACCTCACTTTTAATTTAATGAATCGATAGTTCAACACGTCAATGAGGTTAAATTAAAAACACTTGTAGTTTTATAACAAACGAAAAATCGCTTTTTTTTTGAGTTCACATAACCGTCTAAATGAAACCAGGCCTCATCCGTGAAAAAACTTATGTTTAATATATTTCCATTAAAAGTGTTAATAAACTAACGACAGTATTGAACACGTACAGGATAATCAACAGGAAGGGGTTGATGTAAACGATAGACAAGCGAGTTTTCCTTTTTTAAATTTTTTTATTAAACTTGTGAAAGTCGATGTAGAGATGTTCGTGGGGCCTCTTTTATTATTTGTTTATATTTTCGATAACTCCTTCTGTCCTTTTTTAGGGGGATCACTACCCCTTTTACGATCAGACGAGCAGTCTCACGAAAGAGTTCAATACAATGAGTTATATGATTTTCTATTTCTAGCGGAATTCTTGAAAACAAGCTTGAATTGAGTATTGCCATTCACCATCAACTCGGTGACCGTTACGAACATAAAATTGCAGCACGAAATCTTTCTGTTCTTGTGAGAAAATCATTTTAAATTCAAAAATATAAAAATTGGGAAATTTAGTAATAATGTTGACATTTGAAACTTTAAAAAATAATAGTCTATGGAGCTAAATTTAAAAAATTACCTGTTATATTAAAGAACGCGATCAATAATAGACATGATGATTCTAATCTCATGTTTAGACCAATTTTTTAAACCTTATGAGCATAAACCTCATTTTAATTCTGTTAAAAAAAGATATGTCGCTCCAAATATTTGAAAATAGCTTTATTAAGTTTAAGCTTTTCAAGTTTTTTATTTTTAAATGTATCAAACTATTAATAAAAGAGCGAAAAATCATATTTCTTTATCAAAATCAACTTTTACTAACCTAAACCCCTTATTAATTGATAGGAAATTATTTTTCTTACAACGGATTATTGTTGGTTGAAGTAACTTAATGAGACCTATTTTTTTTGTTTTTCAACATCTAATAAATTTTTTAGACGAGCAATTTTGCATTATACATAGATGAAATTATATTTCAAAAACAGCTCAAACGATTTTGATAAAATTTTGTGTTTGGATAGAGTTTAGCTTTTTGAGTTTGTTTCTTTAATTGTACTTAATTGTACTCTGCAAAAACGCTACTTTTTACAAATAAAAAATTAATTTATTAGAGCTTTTTATCAACGTAACGTCATTTCTTAAATTTTTGCGGTATGTAGTTATATTAATAATCTACTGTCATTACCAAAAAAATCTAACTAATCCAAAATTAATTAAGTAATTAAAATATAACTAGCTTTCTCTCACATATGCATTTTTTCAGGCTTATGAAGCAGTGTTCATGGAAGCACAACATCTAGTCTCAAAAATTGGTGACGGTTCAATTTACCTACTTGGTCCTGAAGAAGTCGATTATGATTTAGATACGATACAGCCGCCTGCAAATTTTGTAGATATTTCCGATTCACAATCTGATCGAGAAGCTTTTTCAATCAGTGAAGCAGCTAAGAATGCAATAGGCAACATATCTTTTAATCCAATTTCACTGCCAGAAACTGCTAACTCTGAAAATCTGTCTAAAATATGTAATGCAGACAGCTCGAAAACAAAAAGTCCAATGGAAGTTTTACAGTCGTTATCGAATATATTAAATCAAAATGAGTTTACAAATAAGCAGAAATTCGAGGGCAAATTGTTAATTAGTAGTTTGACAGAATTGATGTTGTCGAACCGAGACACAACGAGTAGTTTAAATGACTCCGGTCATTCATCTATAGAAGAACAACCCCTTAATCTTGTTTCTGAAGAAAAAGGTTATGAGGCTCTAGACTTGCGAAAGAGTGCTTCCATTGAAGAATACCATCCACTAGATCTATCTTTGAAATCTAAAGAATCAGATAAAGTATTTGTTAGCCCAAAAATTTTGCCACGCAAGTTTAATATAACTCAACCGAAAAATTCTTCAGTTTCCAGTAAGGATTGTTCAGTTTTAAGTAACGAGTCAACCGATTCTGGAAGATTTAAAATTAGGAAAGCTGAACAGAAAATAGGTGGAAAGGGACCAATGAAAGCAACTGTTCTATTGGCTCACACGAAGAAGAATAGTGGTTCATTGGCTATACCAAAATCAAAGAACAGAAAAACAACTAGCACACCGATTAGAGAGCATGCTTTACCGAAACCAGTAGCACATTCAACTCCAGATAATCTTTCTAATTCTATAAATAAAGTAAAAAAAGACAGGTGAGTAAGTACTTTATTTATATGACGGATACATCTATACTTTTTTTGCAGCTCTATGCTCCCAAAACATAAACTAGACTATTCACCGTTGAGTTCGTTTAGTAGATCTCAAAATGATTCTAAAACATCCATCAATAAACCCGAACTTAAAAGACGTTCTTTTAACGACTTGAGGACAACAGCAGAAAACGCCAAAGGAAAATTAACAAGATCGTACAGTATGGGAGAACAACCTGGAACTAATAGGATGACACCGACAAAAATACACCGCAAAACTCAAGAAATTAAAAGAAATCAAGAAAATGTTTTGAAAGAGAATGTTCGCCTTAGGTTAAGTGGAAGTGTAGGAAAGAAAGTAGGGAAGGAAAACGTTAAGAAAGTGTAATATCTAATTGGCTTATTGAGATTTTCAAGATGTTCCATTGTGATATTATCGTGTTGTGTTAGTGATTTAATCATTCCAATGTTTTACGTGAAAAGTTTATTTAAAATACACGCATTTTTTATCTTATTAGTTTTGGTTTATTGGTACAAGATTACAACAAAAATATTGCACTACGATCTTTTGATGTTTTGTACTCCTTATATTTACAAACACCTACGGTTAGACGAAAGCCAAGAACAAGGCTCTCGCCTGGGTGGGACTCGAACCCACGTAACTCATTTGGTACGACGCTGAAAGCACTATCTTCAGACACCTGGCCATCGAACGACTCTTCTTGTTTATTGGTAACACAACCACGAAAAGACGAAATTTGTTCTGTGTTAAAAACTAGTTCTTTTCAAAGCTGTTTATCACTTGATTAGCGTTATACGTTTTCTTCCCATAAATTAACGCTTATCCGAACAGCTGTCGATATTTGGCGATTATGGCTTTAGTCAGCAATTAGCATATCTCAATTTTTACAACAGTCATCCGCAGTTTTATAGCTGTTTGCAATAAAACTTTTCACCTGCTAGGTCTTCTTGCACGTGAATCACAGGATCGTACTATATTTCATACTGAGAGACGCTTTGGAAAAAACTAAGCGTACACGCTAGAAACACGTTTGGAAAACCAAATTTTATTTTCTTGAAAAGAAGTTACATACTTTTAGAAATAATTATTACGGTTCATCTTTATAAAAATACATCGAGATTAATAAACGTTTGATGGGTAGTAGCATTTTTTATGTATTTCAAGTTGTTCAACCAAGAAAATCAGTTTTAGTTCTGAACCAAGATTGCGATTGAAACTAAGCTAAGCAGACGGAGCCGACACCTAGTCTGGTAGTATCTGTTATTAGAGAAATATGACATTTTGAGCGGCTTTTGACACAAGTGTTCATTTATCAGCAAATAACATCAAATGCAGCAGTAACATTGAATTGAAGTTTTAGAATATAAAGACAATAGTGATGATTAACGTTTAAATTGACCTCTCAATAATTTATTGCTTTGGAATCTTTGGCACTATAAGCTATTAACAAATTTACCAGTCATCAAAAAGTTTTGTATTTAATCTTGAGCGTTCTTTTGACTACCATGTAGTATTATGTAAGATTTGTTATTCCAGCCCGAGATCGCATTTCGAGATAAGAAAACAACTGTCAGAGCAAAAGTGCTCGAATACTCAATAGTATCAGATTACCGACACACTATTCAACAAAAAATCTGATAAAAGGTTTCGACAAGAGGCGGTTTAAAAGAACAATCTTTTCATCTATTTTAGCTAAGTTGCAGAGTTTTTTGTGAAGAAACACGCGTGATCACTGAGATTTTTCTCACTCATTACTCTCCCTCTACTCACATCTGGCACGATACAATTTCAAAGCCCGCGGATTTCATAAAGTACCGACACGAGTTCAAATTTGCTTCGGTAACGATTCATTTTGCCGGTAGGAGACGCTGTGACAGTTAATGTTTATCACCATTTTGACATTGGCTTTGAGATAATATTATATTTTCTTATTTTCAAATAAAACACAAATGTCAATAATAATATGTGATAAACATTAACTGTCACAGCGTCTCCTACCGGCAAAATGAATCGTTACCGAAGCAAATTTGAACTCGTGTCGGTACTTTATAAAATGAACGGGCTTTGTACAATTTGTCCCCATAGTGACATCTATGTGGGACTTTTGTCTGCCTCTTACAAATGTAGGCTAATTCCCCACGTTTATAACAGTCAGCAGATCTCTTTCACCAGCCAATTTTTCCACCATACATCCATCCTCTTCTATCATTTACAATTGTGGATCCCCAGCAAAGTGATTTTGCATTTAGATCTCTCCCCAGTATTACTCTTCTGTCCTTTTCTTTCATCATTGTATCCCTCATATTGAAAAAGACATCCTAGGTAAGTAAGTACCAGTTTACTCACAAAAATGTCTACAAAATAGCAGAAACTCAAGGAATCAGAATGGCGCTGGTGTAGAGGAGCAAATGCAATGTAACAAATCCAGCACATCTCTGTATGCTTTTAAGATTAAGAATCATCTTTCTGAATTTAGTGCAATTAAGGACGCTCTTTCTCTTGTAAAACCACCACACGACAAAACACTGAGTTCATGATGTTATAAAGTGTTTCACAAAAAGAATTATTCAATATATAAAGTTGATGCTTTATACTTGCTTGATGCTCTTTTTTATATATGATGGTAGTCAAGCTTTATCTCTCTCTGAGTACTTCGAAATCCTTTTGGAATTTGTCTCTATTTTCTATTAGCGACCTGACACATTCGCTGTATTGCTAGAATCTTTAGACTTTTTGTAGCGTTCATAATCAGACAGAGGCCTCCTTCCTTAGAAAGAATCTTTCGTCCGAACTGGATTTGGACTACAATCTTTCGGCGCTGATTTCTATAGTCCGCAGACATTATCTCTCCTTAGTAATAATCTATCCAGCGCTTATTTGAGCGGTTACGTGAATTAGGGGTTCGGTTAATACATGCTATAAGTAGCTATAGAGACATATGATTGAACAAAACACATTTATTTTTTCATAGTGTATACAAATGAATGTTTATTGCTAACATCAAACATACATCCTTTAAGTACAATCTCTATAAGTAATAAAATAATACAAGAATTAAATATATTTCCAAATACACATAATTAAGTAGCGTATCATAAAAAAACAATCTTACTTATTTACAATAAGTTTGATTTTTATCTGGACAGATTTGCAATTTATAATACATATGCTGGAGGGAATGGTTTTTTTAGGTGACTGTACCCTCTATTCAGCAAGAGACATATACAGGGTGCAGTCCCGAAAAAGTGCGCCAAACATGGCTCAACAATTGCTGGCATTGGATGTGCAAGCTCTAAGCATAACTATGTGCTTAAAATCATCCACAACACATTCTTTTTTAAAAGCCAGCTTAAGATTGACTTTAACTGTAACCCTTAAAACTATTAATAAAACCAACCAAAAGTCCACACTAACATAACGTTGGCGTTCAACTCTACCAACATACTACTTTAAAAACATGTCTACATCTATGTAAGAATAATTAAATCAGTAAAATATACATAAGAATCAAATGCTAGTAAGGTATTGCACATTAAATTATCCAAAATTGCGACTATTAACTGATAAAATACAAATCGCATTAAGTACTACATTAAAAATAGATTATGATGCTACTTAGTAGCGTTGCTGAAATTCATGGTGCCATCTATTAAAATCAATGTGAAATACGACTATGGATCCGAGAGCTAGACCCGCTAGCAAAAACCTAAAAAAAACAATAAAAGAAAAAATGAAAAACATGCTGCTTAATACAAACACTCACTTTTGATCATGTGATAACGCAAGAGACCTAACGCTACTATCACACGCTGGGAAGGCATATAACAAAGCCAAATTGAACGTCCTCCATACTTCGACAATGCCTTTGTCGCCACCGGTCATTAAATATTCGCCGTCTCGGCTTAGTAAGAGGCACTAAAGCACAATCATTTATTAATTGTAAATAATATAACAAAAAATACACAACCAACCTGTAAATTATCATTATGTGATTCATGGCGAAGGCGTTTACCATTGATTGTAAATGCAGCAATATTGCCTTTCTCATAGTTAATGACTATAACTCCCTCTCGTGACATAGCAATGTTTTCCGGAGAAGAAAATCCTTGTGGAGGCTCCAATGAACGGAGAAGATCTCCAAAAGTAGTGTGGACCAAAATTGGACCATCTAATAACAAGTTTTGTATAGTAAGAGCTAAATTAGCAAGAATTCATTACCAGCCTTTGCAATGCAAGGTCGATATGATAATGAGGCTAAAACCAGTTTGGTTAATTTGCTAAGCGGAAAAAGTTTTTTTATCCTACACCAACTCAAAATGAAATGTTCTCGTCTACAGAGAAAGTAGACCATTTCACAGCTAGCCGAAAAAAAATCTGATTTTTTCCGCCAGACGTCGCTGCTAAAGACAAAAGCTAATGAAGCCTAGACAGTTGAACAGTCGTCACAAGCCAAAGATACTCTAATAAACGTCCCATTATTCATGAGCCATGAATTTTTGACAAGGTTTGACATTTTGAATTGGCGGTAATTACCTCTAACCAATTTTAAAAGAATGCTCGATTATACAGTAATGTGGTGTAGGATAAAAAATAATGTGTAAACCACGACCGCAAAGTGGTTTTTGAGAAGTGGCCAGGCTTGCCTGTCCATATCTTCACTCGATTTAGAAAAATACCACTTTGCCGTCTAGGTTTACAATATCCAATTTTATGCTACACCAACTCAAAATGAAATTTTCTGATCTCTCGACAGCCGAGAAAAAGTAGATCATTTCACGGTTAGCCGAGAAAAAAAAATCTATTGAAACCACTTGTTTTGTGCAAGATAAATTGTGTAAATCACAACAGTAAAGTAATCCACAAATTTTTAGCACCTGTCGAGGTTTAAGATTCAGAATTGGCGGTAATAGCCTCTAACCAGTTAAAGATTATGCTCGATTATATAGTAAAGTTTTTCTATGCAAATTTTTTAACAAAAACGTTAGACGCAAACACCGATTGAATGCCTCATGCGTTTTCTCTGACTCAAAAAACCGGAAAAACTAATAGGGTTTGCCTAAGCTCTTTTTTCTTCAATGACTCATTTAAGAAAAGTAAAAAGATGTTTAAACTTACTATAAGATCCTGAGACCACAAGTCCAAGCTCTGCTGATATCACGACACTAGAGACAGGTTGTTCATGTCCCGTTAAAGTTGCTCTAGGTGTTGGCACTTCTCCTTCCCCCACAATGGTCTGTGTACGAGCATTCCAATGCCACAAAAGTACCGTGCAATCTGCTGATCCAGACGCAATATAGCAATCTGATGTAATATTGCACTCTGACCGCGACAAACAAGTCACCACGCCATAATGACCAAAAATTATTTGTACAATTTTGGCGGTTTCCGTTGAGAATACTCGAAAACTATTATCCCAAAATCCGCAAGCTATTAAAAATTTACTATCAACAGTTGTTACAAAACAATTTGAACGAATTCTAAGATTTTGACTAAAGTTGTCGCCTAAATGTCGACGTAACATATGATTTTGATTGGCGCTGTTATTAGTTTGAGCTGAAACAAAAAAGCTAGATCATACAAATATCATTATTTTTTTAAGATTTACATAAAACAGAGTCCATCGAAAGAGGAAGATTAGCAGCTTGGTTTTGAGGTGTATCTGCATAACTGGGAGATTGAGCTACAGCTGCATAACCAGAGTTCCAGCGATTCACTGCAAACTGTTGATGCATGGTAACGGTTACAACCGATGGATTTGATAGTTGTGGGTACGTATTGGCAGAGATGTGTACTATAGGACTGTTTGACAAAAACTTCATTGTCATGCATACATCATCCGGAATACTTGAAAACATCATAGGTGACTGAAATTGACAAAAATAATCAGTCCTCAGCTGTACTAAGCAAGATCTAGAGATCTACAAAGTGAGGTTGTAATCGTTGCACTTTCGTGATCAATTTGTCTATAATGATTACTCATAAAGTCGTTACTTTTAAGTTTTGAGAGATTCTTGAATTCTTCTTACTTCTATTTGAATAAATACTCACCAAATGCATTGCAGAGCTTCTAGGTGGATGAGGTTCCATAAGGAGCTGAGAGGGTGTTTGTCCAAAGTTCCTAATTTGATTTTCAACAGCTTCTCGCATGACTTTATCTTGAATTGAATCTAATTCAACATTATTTTCATAGGTTAGATAATAAAAAACATTTGTAGCTCTAACAGCTTCAGGTCCTCTTTGCTTATATCCGAAGATTAAATCAATCCACTGATGAAGTTGGCACGAAACAAACTCAGATTCTAAAGCCATTCGATTAATTCGAACAAATTCCTCGGGAGAATTAGCCCATGGCGGTAGATCCACATCTCCTATTGGCTTTCCGTCTTCATTTAATCCCAATCTGTATCTATTTGCATTGACAAACATCTCAGGTAAGAAATAAAATTCTGGAATTAATTCTTTTACATCAGACGTATCTCGTTGGGAGTTCTTCCAAGACAGGATTATTGAAGTGAATAATCTATTTGGATAATCAAATTTGCCTCCCTGTAATGCTAGAAACATTGTTGTAAAAGGCTCCACACGAATTAACCAATTGTACACAAAGGCGGACGTTGAATAATGTGTTCCATAATGAAATGGTGGAATGCTTTCGTGTTCCCAAGTAGAAAATCTGTCTTCAAAGTATGCCCGTCTACTGGGATTAAGTGCTCCAATTGGTTTTGACAAGTCTCTATAGTTACTCGGTTGACTCAAATCAAGCTCTTTTGTTTCATAATTGGTCAAAACCCAAGGAAAAACTGGATATTGGTTTAAATCGTTATACGTCCGACCTATAAAATAAAAATTACATAAAAATAAAAGACTAGAACTAACATGTGAAACAAAAACAGTACAAAATGTAGAAAAATGCCTCAATATGTATACAGTTTCTCAAACATCTACACAATCGTGTTTGATAAAATTTCTGCCGCAGTAGGTGTATAGAGTTATTTTCATGCAACTACCAACAACTACTGCAACATCTGGTATTTTCAAAGAGGTAAATTAGATTAGTAAAAAGGTGTCACATGCGCTACAACCTATTGCTTATTGCATCCAAGTGTTCTTTACGTTAGGCTCTAACATAATTTTGTTTTCTGGTGTTCTAAAGTTTCCTTCCTTCCCTGCCGAATCTACATTCGTTTTTATCTTCTTGAGCCAAGTCTTACAAAAAACTTTTTCAAAGTGACTATAAAGGTTAAGAAAGCCTGTGAGAATGCAAAGCGTTTCCTTATTGAGATTCAAATAGAGTTTGCATGGTTGAATATTCTAAGAAATTTCTTCGAAGATAAAATTCCTTGAATGTTGGAAAAGCCATAAGAGCCTTCAAAGAGCAAAAAGTTACAAGCCACGATTAAATAACGGGTAAAACTTAAAAAACCCAAGTTCTGCCGGCATTGAAATACTAACAGCATTATTCCACCAGGCATAGAAGGAAGGAAATGTACCATTGAAGTAGAAAACTGGCGACAAAAAACCAATTTCCAATAAAAAAAAGCAATAACAGAGTGTAGGAATTGCAGAAAAAATACTTTACTGCGTATACCGTCCAAGATGTACAAAATAACCCTGAATAATAAATTTAAAAGTCAAACTGACAAACTACTAGAACATCGCAAAGTGCTTTTAGAAAAAGCAGTAGTATAAGCGACCATATTTTTATATTTAAGCTAATCGCAAAAAAGCCCCTAAAAAGATGAATTGATACTTTCATAGAGCGAATCCCGAGATACAAAGTGCAAACGGCCCAGGAAAAAACAACGTAGAAGACAGTCTATTAATAACTGCAATCATAAAAAAAGCAACAAAAATTACGTCAGAATAGACAATCTCTAGAATGACCGGTAAATAGCAGTCTAAAGCAAGACATATTATTAAGCCCGATTCTTTTTAACTTGATTCTAGACGACACACAAAATCAAGAAAATAAACAGCTGTGTTTCAGGGACCAACATAATATGGTTGCAAAGAACGTGGTAATACAGGACAGAAGCGACAGAAATATGCAGCGACACGTTAAAAAGCTTAGTATATACCAATATGAAAATTAATGTAGAGAAAACAAAAGTAATGGTTACATCACTCCAATTGAGCCCAAAAATAAAATAAATCGATTCGTTTAAATATCTTAAGATAAATATAGCCCCTAAAATGCAAGAGTTGGATAATCGAGAGACGTTAGGGTTTTCAAGAGCATTTTTAGGCATCTTAAAGATAATATTTTAGTCAATTATACATCTTCTATCAATATGTCGAAAATTTTTCGAAAATGAATTAATAATTCAATTCAACAAATAGTTCAATTATTATAATCGAATATAATGTCAATTGTTTTAAGTTTAATTATATACATTAGGATTAGTTTGTTAATCATTTTGAAATGTTTACGGCAAAAAGTTAACAATTTCTAGCAAATCATTGATAAAGACACTCTTTTGACTCTTTCGACATTTACTTTCGTCTAAAAGTTATTCTTATAAATAGAAAAGAAAGTGATGAAATATGTTTATGAGAATTACAATTAATAAATTGATAACGTATTGTGTGGCCAGTAGAGAGACTAAATGCCAAATGGATCCACTAATTTATACTTTTTTCCTAAAAAAATTGACTTTCTTAGCGTCCTTTTTCTACACCACAAATTGAGCAATAACCAACTCTCTTATATTGTTAATAAATTCATTAATTTATACCGCTCGCTAAGGTAAACCCACCAGTGACAATTAGAATATTTTATTTCGTAAATTAAATATATAAGAGACACAGAAATTCCAACTTTTTATATCGTCGATATATTTAATTTATTCCACATTCTTATGTCTCGACGGAAAATAGTCGACTTCTGCTAGTTATTCTCATGGTTAACAAACTCCTTGATAAGATCTTGAGATGTTTAAATTTTCTCAGTGTGTTTAAAGATGGCAACGTACAATATGAAATAAATAATGTTGTTTAAATCGTTACCTCACCAGTTACTATAATTAAGTTATAATGAGTTGAGCGCCACATCTAAGCGGTCCCAGGTCAGGTCAACATAGACTTGTTCAGAATTATATCATGTTTGAAATATATAAATTATATTTTCTCTAAAAATTAACACGTTTGAACCAGAAGCTTTTTAAAAAACCTGTAAATGTAAGTTTTAAAAAAAATCAATTAATTTATGTTAGTAAAGCATTTAATTTAGTTACTTTAATTTTTTAGTTAATTTAATTGAGATTCTGCAACGTGAAAATAAAATTCCTATCTTCAACCCCCTTCGAATAACAGGTGCAACCCCCAAATTTTTAAAAAGTTTCCAGTTTAATGCAGGAATAACCAAAAAAAAAATAAAAACAAATAATTACCGAAATTCGCTACAATACAACACTAAACGAAAATGCAAATTAAAAAACTAAAAAAAAGTCAATAAAGTAGATTTTCAAAATGCTCCCCGCAACCGTCTTGGCAACATCCTAATCTTAAATAAGAATGTCTTCCAATGTTGGAAGAAAACCATGTAGTTTAACATATCAGGAGTGCTCGACCTAATAGCAAGCGTTGTTCGCTGTCTTAAGCTAGATCACAGGGTTTAGTTTTGTAGATAATATTCTTCACACATCTCCATAAAAAAATCTAATAGGGTAAGGTCAGGTGACAGCACTGGACATTCTAGCAATTCTCGCCTCCCTATCCACCGATTTGAAAATATGGCATCAAGGTACTGCCCGGTTGGAAATGTGCTAGTGCTTCATCCTGCTGAAACCATATCGTATTTGCTGAAAGTCGAGGTTTTCTTGCATTAGGGTATAAATTTGTCAAAGATGAAACGACATCGTTTTGAAGTAGTGCTAAAAAAATTGTCGCCATTCAAATTGTCCACAATAAAAAAGAGACCAACGACATGGTTTCCAACAATCCCTGCTCAAACATTAACTCTTTGAAAATATTGTGTGCGTTCTTCTCTTAGCCAGTGAAGATTTTCCGTTAACCAGTGCCGACCATTTTGACGGTTTGCAACATTACAAGGTTAAAACAAAACAAGGTTAAATTGCAATCAACAGTAGCTTTACCATTATTATTTTTAGGTTATTAATTAAAATTTTCTAGAACCAACTTCACGGAGGAAGCAGTCATAAAACTAATTTTAAAGTTACTTTTAAATTTCGATAACAAACTGTATACTGCAACTTTGTTCGAAAGCTTTTGACTTGGTCAGTCAAGACATCTTCCTAATAAAAGTGGACTTCTAGTCTATGGTTCCAATCATATCTATATAAACGTTAATAACTTGTGAGTCATCTTCCAAATGCAAAAAAGTAATTATGGGTGTACCTCAAGGTTCAGTACTGAATCCGATCTGATTTCTTTAATTTTTAGTTATTAATTATATCACAAGTCTCAAACTAAATGGTAAAATCCGCCTATTTGCTGACGACACTTGCATCACCTGGTGTGATTTTGATATGAGCTCTTCACATATCTAAATATCCAATAAATTGCTCACTCTGAAATCGTGGTGTGAATTCAACCTTCTTACATTTAATACCGATAAACTACCTTTATACAAGAGAGTCCTACCGCTCTTCTCTTGAATAACACTTCCATCAAGACAGCAGATAATGTCAAACTCCTAGGTTTATCGATTGACAGCATTCAGTGATCATTGCACGTAGATGTGTTAAGAAAAAATCTATCATCTACCTGTTTTGCTCTTAAATCGGTATCCCACAAGTTTCATGTCGACGGCTAGAGTAACATAATCTTGCTCTCTTTAAACTCCATCTCGTTCCAGGTTCTTTTTTAGAGAAGTTGTAGTTTAGACTTATTTCTGACCATCTTATTTCATTTGACATCTCACTGTAGTACCCTTCTTCCTTAACTTCAAAATAGATCGCTTACCTCTTTCTGCCTTATTTATCCTATAATCCGTTTGTTTACTATTCACCATGATCTACAGATTCCACTTCCCAAATTTGGAATAACTAATAATTCTATTATCTATCTACAATTCGAAAAAACTATTCATCATTCGTAATTCAGTTAAATTACATTTGCTTGACAGATGCGGCTGCTGTATTTTTTACCAGCTGATAAGAAGATATGGTTATTATTTGATTTTTAGTTAGTTTTAAATGTGTTGTTTTTGGTAGGTACTAATGAAACCAATTTATGTATTATGGCATTAATACGTAAATTATTTAAAATATCATAAATTGGTACAATTACTAAAACCACCATTGAAACAAAGATCCAGAAAATTCGTCTTTAAATCAAAACCCTTTTTAAAAAGACTGAAATATCTTGCATATTATTTTAATTTGTTCTAGAATGTTACTCTCTTGAGACGAAGACAACAAATAGTTTTACAAAAGTGTGTGTGAGAGAATAAAATTGCTAAAATTTCTGATTGCTACATAGAACTTCTGATTTTGGAAATTCAAAAAAAGAACATTCCAGAATAATTAGATATACCAATAAAAACCAAAGCAGGATTATTATGACCTTAAATAGCAGAGCTGAAAGGAATATAGTCAATATTTGGCTAATACATCAATCAAATTAAAAATTACCAGAAGGTGGTGATTGAGATATGGTGTACGTTCAGTAAATTCTAAAGTGCGGAAATAGTGGTTCAGTCCCAAGTTGGAAAGTGGTTTCTAGAATAGTGTTTCTAGGACTCTACCTAAGTAAGGGCTCTACCTATAAAAATATCCGGCCTATTAGCTTCAATTTTTGAAGCAGTTAGCAAAGTTCGATCTCAATATATCCAGATAAATTATTATTTTCCATGACATTTTTTAGATTATACTTAAAATATAATTCAATATTTTTGACCAAATTAAATTTAAAAGCCAAATTTGAATAAACTATTTTTGCATTCGCGTCATGTTTTTTTTTATAATGTTTATTAACTACCACTGAACAAGAACATATAACGTGCTCCATGAAAAAAACTTTCTCATATCGCGAGAAACAAGCAGTTCGAATTTGACAAGCGACATCTATTAGAAATTTGCATCAAACATTTTTATGAGAAAAAATTTCTACACATGTTTTTTTACAAATAGTTTATGGTCTAAATAGTCTAAATGATAGAATGTCAGTGTTGATAGATCAGTTGATGGTTATGAAAAGAAGATAGATTACATTGTGTACGTTTGAGACAAAAGACGCTAATGCGATAACTTGGTTGTTCAAGCAGTAATATACTTTTTATTTCAAACTATATCTATCAACACTAACATTCATTTAGAGTATAAAATATTTGCATAAAACATTTATAGAATTTTTTTCTCAAAAAAATGTTTGATGCGACGATACAAATCTTAATCTGTTGCGACTTGCTGATGAGTTCCAATAAGAACGAAACATGTCTAAGTTTACAGATATAGTTTGAATAAATTTGCATTAATATTCTTTAGGTAACGGTTGCTTGAGCTAAAACGTAAATCATCATAGATTTTATTTTTTAAACAGTTTTCACATCTTTAGATTGCATTAATGAAATTTTTGTAAATACCAAGCCAAGCCAAGTTTTTTTACAATAATTTTCCTTGATTTATGCAGAAATTGGACCTATAAAAACAATCCTGATTGGGCGTATTAGGTATGTCCAATCAAACATAACAAGTTAGATGAACTTGATAATTACTAAATTATTACTAAGCCTGTTGATTGATTTTTGAATTTTTCTAAATGAGTTAATTTGTCGAAATATTGAGATGTAATAAAAATTCTGAGAAAAAATGCTCTAAAATAGGCAAATTCTTGCCGTGACAAGGCCATAAGGCAACGAACTTCATCTGTTAGTAATTAATTACCCTATTACATTGAAATATATCTTTAGCATAACCGAGTCATCTGTACCCGTACGATATTCTATTTCCGTAGTGATCCCTCTACTCTACCATTCCAAAAAAACAAATAAAATGAAATAACTAGGGGCTGCTCGTTCAGCGGATGGAAAACGTCAACGCGAATTAGGCGCCACTTCATTCACTCACCCTTGAAACCCCTGAAAGCGTCGCGACGCTGCTCTCAAAACTAATTAGAAAAAATAATTTTCTATCAAACTCATATCGGGTACGCAAAATTTAATTGTGTTAATACTAAGTAATCTAATAAAAACTTTTGATTAAAAGTATGTTTATTATTAATATTAAATTGTTCACATTCACGAATATTCGTCTCTTTTTCTATCCCGTTAAAAAAACTTGCGATAAAAACTTGAAAGAAAGTAATGAGTAGTTAAGAGTGGCGTCGTCACTTTTTTTTATATAATTAGACGAGACAGGATCGGCTTGAATTATGGGCTTTTAATTAAAACCGGGCCTGCTTTAATTTCGCGTGTGACGGCCCATGAAAATATTTTTCCTGTATGGTGTGCTGCCGTTTCCGTTTCGATTAGAGAGAGGCAATTATGTGTGACGGGGTGTTATTTTAAGAACAACTTTATAAACTTACCTGCAATTGTATTTAAAAACATCAAATATTCAAAATTTGAAATTTCGCGACGTTGCCATTTTTGAGTCATGTTGGAGTTTCGCATAAGCTGACGAGGAGACATCATACTGGCACGTCTGAAAAAATATAAAGAATAAACATAGACAGAAACAGAATTATAAAAATTAAAACACACACTTAAGGTTAAACAATATAGTGTATCAATTTTTTTATACGATAATCCTAATTTCGTTTTAAAATTCTCAAGTGTAAATCGTGGTGAGCAAGTCTAATCTGTCATCTGTTACGTTTGTGTGGTTACAAACTTTTTTTTTATAAAAAAAAACAAAGGTCATTGTAGATAAAGTCATTTTATATTTAAACAGCAATAACAGAATTGTTATATAAGTAAGAAACAAAGATTAAACAAAGTTAAATGTAAGTAATTAGGTTTTAACCAATATTGTAAACATTCAAGTTGATTATAATTTTCACGATGTTCTCAGTTGTTCTCTCCATTCTCCAAAATAACAATTTAACAATTTGTAAAACGTTTCGTGGTCAGTCACAAGCAAGAGCAATAACAAAAAAAACATGACTTGACCTGACTGATCAAGCCACTTGTAGATCCACAGCAAACAAAAATAGTTTTCTAATAAAAATTTGTTGACAAATACGAAATAAAACGATAACAAATAGAAAGCATCTTTTTTGTGTTTTCTATTTGTTATCATTGTATTTCTGTTATTTATTCAAAAGAAGTAAAGAAGAATAAAAAATATTAGATAGTTTTCTAAAAGAATAAAAAAAAAACAAAAGCCAGACAGAATTTATAAAAACAAAATTATATAAATAAATAAGTAAGCAAAAAGGTCTTTAAACTATTGGATGAGAGAATGAAAACCGAACACCAAAATGACAAAAGAAAAAGCAAGAATCACATGTATGCAAGAAGTAACCGCAGGTGTAGTAAGATTTTGATAATGGACATTGATTTCTAATTTTTCCTCGCAAGTACTGCGAAAGATTTTGTATTAAATTATAAATAAAAAATAATAAAACGTAATAAAAGTTTCATAATACATTAAAAAAATTTGTGACTAAATTTTCACCTTGCGATCATAAATAACTATTAGAATCGACCTGTAAAATTTCATTTTAAAAAAATTGTTTAGTTTTTGAGTATGAGCAATTTTTGATATTTGCAAAGAGCTTAAATCCTGACAACTTGTAAAAATGCAAACAATAAGTGGTTAAAATATTATAGTGACGTTGAGGTTTAGTACCAGATTTTATGACAAACTCATAAATGATATTAATATTAAACAAAATCGAAAAGTCAAAAATTAAAAATGTAAAAACGCGAATTGAAAACAAACTATTTTGATTTACAAAATTCTGATTACGTACCAAAACAGGCTCTATATCAAAATACACTTGTAACTCAAAAATTACCTAAATTATAGTCAAATACATAACTTTCCATACATGCTAAAGACTTAAAATTTTGACACAATGTGCTCTTAAGAAGAAATTCAATAATAAGAAAGTGTTATTTTTAGACTTAGTCTATATAATGAATCATCCTGTACATTATTGTGTAAACGTACCTGGTCTGTGGAATTCCATATTTGATTCCCACACCTACGCGAGGTAGAGCTTTTATAACTTTTTTCACGGTGGCCTGATCCGGAAATGCAAACATAATTGAAGCTGAAACAAAAAATAAAATAAATTGGCAACAACGAATGCGATTCAGCACAAAAAGGTGTTGAAAACTACCTTTGTGGAAACAAGAAATTCTTACAAATTTATGCTCAAATAATAATTTGGCAGATAACAAAGTGTATTATTATAACTAATGTTTTTAAAAATTCAACAATTTTAAATTCATTTATTTTGCAGAACAGCAGGGGTTCTATCAACACCATTAATCAAGTGATATGTTGACAATCGTCACTTGTAGCAAAAAAAAACACAAGTGTCATTATCTTTACATATATTTGCTTGCTTGCAACATTAAATTTATTAATAATATTTACATGTTCGCAGCAAGACACAAAAAATGCTTTTAGCATAGATATGAAATCAATAAGTTGTATGTATACCTATACTGTTTTTAGATAGTTTGTTAATAGGAAAGAGTCATTTGCATTTTATATAATATGCTAATAAAGGGTGCTTCATAAATACCATTTCGATTTTTTTCCAACTTTATCCAATGTTCAAGTTAATATTTATTAGAAAACTTATATGCATATAACTACCTACGAAATTATAAGAAATTGTTCCGCTTATACAATAAAAAAATTGTGCCAAAAAAGATGTGAACTCAATTTGGTTTAGTATTTGGACCTCATAGCCAAACCATATCAAGTAATGCAGCTGCTACTTCTTCTTTTTTTTGTCTGTTTCTCTTTGAATTAGTCTTTTTTTAATTATTTAGAATGCTATCTGCCTTTTTGAAATCTTCTGGTGCTTCTACGCACGCTCTGGAATCCTTCGGTTTAGCATCCAATCTCAAACATTTGGCATTCGATTTTCGCATTGTTATCCTACCCGCTGATAAACATAGCGCTACAGTTATCTTAAAAAACCAATGAATTTCTTCAAAATAGATACAGAAATCCTACGACAAGTACTGAAAGCGATTTTTCATTCTTGATAAAATTCTTTAAAATTTTTCTTGAAAAAAAATCCCACTTAATTCCTAAACATTCTAAACCTCCTAGATTGTAAAGTTTTTAAGTAATAGGACGTTTCACTTTGATAGGTTGTTTCTGCTTTGATCAACTGTCTACATCATCACCTCTTCCATCTTTCAAACAGCTCGTTATCCTGCTTCATTTCTAAAAGGTTATGGTGAACAAACTTTTTCCTATGTACTAAACACTTCTCAGTTTATCCAATTGTTGTCAACTTTTTATTCAGATCCTTCAGATTTATTGATTAGTTTTGATATTGTATTCCGTTGTCAAAGAGTTATTATCTGAAGATAAATTTCTTTCGATGTTAGAAGATCTGACAGAAAAATGTTTATCTCAGCGTTTTCTTCTTTTAAACAACAAATCGATATGTTGATGACATTTTTATCATATGGCATCACGCAACCAGCGTTTTCAACCATTTAAATAAAAAATAAATTAAATAAACCTATTCAATTTACAATAGAAATTGAGAACCGAAATTCTCTTCCATTTTTGGATCCCTGGGTAATACGTCTTTCCAGCGAGGCTTTAAGTAATACTACATTATCTGTACAGCGTGGACAATAAGTAAGGAATAAATTCCATAATTCCATAAGTACTTGTGCTAAAAATAAAACTAAAAAAGCATGTGGTAAGGTTAATTATAGCGAACCCTTTTTTTTTGACAATTATAACGTCATCAATAACTTGTTTTTAGTGGCAGCTCATGTTTTTTATTTTACACTTGAGAAGAGTTTTTAATCTGATTTCAATGATATTGAAATACTTAATGGCTCACATAAGAAAAAAACTAAGAAAAACGGCTCTACAGTTTAAATTAAAAAAGAATAGTAGTTTACTTTATCGGAATTTAAACAAAAACCGTAGAAATAGCAAAAAATAAAAATTGACAAAAAACAATTCTAAATCGGCTACAAAACAATTATAGTCAAACTATTTTTTGCTGAGTAACATTGTACAATTTAATTGCACCTAATCTCTCTGGCAGAAAAACAACGAATCAAAATCTTAATAATGATCGGGTATGGAGATCGCGTCGGAACCTACCCAGAAGTCTGCCAATTGTTCCGAATCAAATATCCTAATCATGAAATAAGACACTGTCAGCAAAATAGAGAAAAAAGTTTTGAGACCACGGTACAAGTAAAGAATTTACCAAAAGCAAGCCGCCCTGTGAGAAAATGTAAAGCTGGATATTTTTTTGAAAATTGAAGATAATCCGCATTCTACTGGTCGGGATATCGCATTAAACGTCGAACTATAATTTGAGCCATACTGTACTGGAACTGTTAAAAATAGAAAAATTTCACCCCTACAAGGTAAACTTGATTCATGAGTTATTAAAGACTGACATGCTTGGATACTAGAAGAGTTTTGCGAACAAATGGTGGACATTTGTAATCGTGATCCAATGTTCGTGGAAGGTCTAATATTTTCAGATGAAGCAATTTTTGTTTTAAAGGAACATGTCTACAGGTAGAATTGCCAATATTAGAGTAGGGTGAATCCCCACTGGGTAAATGAAGTACCCAGTGAATAACCCAATATCATAAAAAACTTAATGTAAAGACCGGAATTGTGAGTAACAGGATTATAGAACCACTTTTTATGGATATATACTTTGAAATTTTACAATTTCAATTAGTGCTCGCATTAGCGGTATTATTCCCCAATAAATACAAGAAGTTCCAAATAATAATATCTGGTTGCAACAGGATGGTGATCCACCACACTACGTCTTTAATGTTCGACGTTATTTAGACGAGGTATTCCCAAGAAGATAGTTAGGAAGAAAACATGCAATGGAATGACCGATTAAGTCCCCAGATGTAACCCCATTCGATTTTTTTCTATAGGGACACTTGAAAGGCAAAGTGTATCAAAACAGACCCAACAATTTGGATGATCTTAAAGCAAGAAGTCGACATGTATGCAATTTAATACCTTCCTAAATGATTCAAAATGTGTTAGCTGCTTTTATTGATCGTCGTATTGATTGTTAATTTTGCTAATTTGCCAAATTTACTTTCAAATTTAGGGTTGTTTTTGTCATGTTTCTTATTGTTTGCTTTTGTAGACTTTGTTTTACTTAGATCTTTTGCCTTTTTGTTTAAATTTCGAAAAAGTAGACTACTTTGTTATTTTTAAATTTTACTAATTTAAACTGTAGAGCCGTTTTTCTTATGTAAGCTATTGAATATTTTAAAACCATTGAAATCAGAATAAAGAACTCCACTAAAATGTAAAAAAAAACATGGGTTGCCATTAAAAAAATATTGATGACGTCATAACTGTCACAAAAAATTAATAAAAAAACTTAACATACGTGCCTCGTATGCACTATAATTAGCCCTATCACATGCTTTTTTAGTTTTATCTCTAGCTAACTAATGGAGTTATTGAATTTATTCCTCGCGTATGTTGAAAACCTAATCATACAGATTGCTACCACCGAGACGTCACACCATTATCCGGCTCAAAAACTATCTGTTATCAAAGAGATAACAAGATAACTTAAAAAACTTATTAGAAAACCTATCATCTTCCAAAGATAAATTTGATACTTTGTTGTCTGAAAGTGTTTATAAAATTCCGTAAAGTTTTCATTGGAGAAACCAGATGTACCTGACAGACGCCGTTTTTTACATTTTATTGACCCAGTAAATAAATGGATAGAAGAAAATTTATGGGCGGTACTAGATAATAATAAGCAAAAGGATGAAGAAAGGGAGTAGACGTATTTAGACAGTAGAGGGAATCTGTGATAAACTATGGAATAACGAATGAGGAAGCGTGAAAGAGAGTAAAAGGCGTCAGAATAGAAAACATAATAGAGTCAGACCACCTTCCTATACAGATACTCATAGAAGATAAGAAATACAAAAAAGAAAAACAAATGAAAAACAGCAGAAGGTAGTAATTAAAGTATATGACAAACAAGGTTTGAGAGAGTACAGAAGGAAATGTTAGAGTCGAGAAAAAAGAGGTAGAGAAGATAAAAGTGGAACTAAAAAAAATATTAAAAAAGCAACAACACAAACAGAAATAAGCAAAGAAAAAAAGATAAGAAAAAAGGGAGGAAACTGTATGCACTATTCATAGATTTTAGAGCAGCGTTGAAAACTTCCATAAAAAGAAAATGCTTAAAAGTATAAGATAGAGTGGAGGAAGCAAGTAGCTGGTAAAAAAGATAGAAGAGATATAAAATATGTAAAGACAAAAGAGAGTGAATGGTTTGTAACAACAAAAGGAATAAGACAAGAGCGCCCACTCAGCCCCGTGTTATTTACAATTTATATGGCAGATATAGAAAAAACGTTTATGAAGACGCAATAAGAAAGATGCAGAAAAAGTATGAAGCCTAGCGTTTGCGGATAATGTGGTAATGGTAACAACGAGTGAAAGAGAAATAGAAAAAATGATGAAGGGTCTAGAAAAATATGTGAGAAAGAAGAAGCTAGAAGTGAAAGTAAAAAAAGCAAAGATGATGGTGTTCAACAACAAGAAGAAGAAGAAGAAAAAGAAAGATGATCGGGAATGGACAGGAGAGAGAATACAGCGAGTAAAAGAGTTCAAGCATTTAGGATATACATTGAATGAAAAATCTACGAATAAAGCGTATGTCAGAAAGATGACGAGAAAGACAAAACAAGGTAGTGAGATGTGCATGAGGAATAGGAGAGAAAAAGTAACAAAATGATTTCAGAAAAAAAAAATAATTTTGAGAGCTTGGTAAAGAGCATATTGATGTATGAGGCAGAAATGGGAAAGTGGAAAGAACAAGAGGTAATAGAAAGAGTATAAGAGAAGTATTTGAGATGGGTTCTAAGAGTGAATAAAGAAACACCAGGGTATATAGTAAGAGAGAAACAAGCTGAAAATGTTTCGTTTGTAGAGAAGATTAAAATATAGTATTGAAAGAATAAGAAAAAAAAAAGAAAATTAATACAAAGATGAATGATGAAGAATGAATGAATACAGAGATGAAAAAATTTTGTAGAAGAAATAAGTATGCAAGTGAAGCTGAAAAGATTAAAAGCAGAAAGCAGGTAGATAAACTGAGAGACGTGTCAAAGACACAAAAAATGTAGATATGCAAAAAAGAAAAAAAAATTAAATCTAGGTACAACAAGAATTATGAGAAATGTCTGACAGAGGAAATCTCGATACTTGGGAAGAGAAAACGTAAAAGGAAGAAAGATAATGCCGAGGATCAGGTGCGAAAATGAGGAGAAAGAGAATAGATATTGAACGGAAAAAGAAAAAAAAATGTGCAGAATGTGTTATAAGGAAAAAGAGACAATAGAACACATGTGAAATGAATGCAGTGAGATGAGAGAGAGAGAGAGAAAGAGAGAGAGAGCGATAAATAAAAATACTGAAAAAAAATGAAAGGGAGATAAGGTAGATGAAAAGGGTACGAGAGAGGAGAGAAAGGAGAGATAAAGACAAGAGAAGAAAACACAAATGCAGAACCGGGAGGAGAAGATAGAAAAAATAGTGAACTGTGAATAAATGTTTATATTTTAAGCCTGTATAGGCAAAAATAAACCTATAGTAGTATCGAATATTTTTTTGCTATTCATAGCAATGAAAATTTCATAGCAAATTACATAAAAATTTATATTACAAAATACTGGCAAGATATTTTTTAGTTCTGTTAACAGAATTTACAACAGCGCTGTATCGCTCAATTTGAAACTTATTGCATAGCTGAGCTGCAGAGCTTTCAACCCATTTTACAAATATGTATTCTTAAATTAATTTTACGAAAATAACCATTTGTCACTATAAGCTGTGAAGACGCTATTGTTTTAAATAAAATGTTTTTTCTCAATTTTTTACGTTTTTATTATGCGTAAATCGTAAATCCCCGTCTCTTCTCCGTCTCACCGATTAAATGAGTTATTTTACATTGAGATGCTGGTTTACAGAGGTGACCAATAATGTATGGATTTCAATACCATAATCCATCTAGTGCAATCAAGGTACTCATCTATAATAACAAATTGAAAAGTTAACAAACACCCCACTTCTATAGTCACTCTTATGAAACGCGACAATTTCAATAAAACTAATTTACAATCATATACAACATAGATCAATTGTTCTGCAATGCATCGACCTGATGAGTTTCAAATAAAACAAAACAGCGCTGTAGTAGATTCTTGCTAAGAGAATTTGGAAGCATTTTGCAAATAATTGGTCATTTTCTTAAATTGATGGAATAATTTACCTATACCTAATATACAGACGATAAACAAATTAACACTTTCTTTTTTTATAGCCTTGAGTTTTTCTAACTTTAGAAATTAAAAAAATTCTTACAAAAAAAAATTTATTAGTCTAGTCAACAAGTGTTTTTTAGGTCAAAAACTTTCTAAAATACTCCAAAAATTATGATGACATTCGATTCGGAATCGCATGTAGATGTTTCTTTGGAAAATTCAAGAGCCGTTCGCGAAAATTGCAAAAGTCATACATAAATAATAAAAAAAAAGAATTGCTTGCTTGGTTTTTGAGATATTAGGCAAATATCTCAAAAATCTCTATTTGAGATTTTGCAAACTTGTAATAAAATCCAAGATGAGGAGAAAAAATCCTGAAAAAAACTTACCCTGAAAAAATTACAAATAATTATATTGGTATTTGTAATTTTGCGCAAACCAAGCCCACTTCGGACCTTTAATGAATAAACATTATTTTAACTTATTAAATACCAAAATTAAGAAATGAAAAAATCTGGGCATCGTGAACAATAATCTGCGATTCAAAAAATTTTTAATTAGTTATCCATTAGTTAATTAACACTTTTTTCTAGCACATACAATATAAGTGCGATCGATAATTATTATTATAATAATTATAAATTTGTAGATTTTTTTTGTGAATTTATTTTTTAAAGGCTTTCCGTGGGAAAAATTAAAAAAATGTTAATTTTTGCTTTATTTCAAATAATAAAATTGAAACAAACATTTTTTTTATAATATTACTACTGATTAATTTTCTCATAATCAAAAGCTACTAAAAAAATATTTTTTAATAGTTTTTATCTCTTATTATAAAAAATGGCTATACCTAAACAAATGCGTTGTGGATAATTCGAAATAGCTTTGCAATTTTTCTTATTCGTAAACTGTTAATAACAAAGCAAAAATTAATTTTCTTTAAATGTTTCCAACAGAAATCTATTTTAAAGCCTTTAAAAAATAGCTCCACAAAAAAATGCCAGATTTATTGTTAGGACTACAAAAAATTTTAATTGTTAATTATATAATACTAGCTGACCCGGCGATCTTCGTACCGCCTAGCCGTCAATGAATGTCGTGTTACTTTTTAGCTGAACTAATTTAGGCTTTGATGAACGTAAAACAATGATACAAAATAATATATTTATATAGATAGAAACAAAAAAGTATTTTATTATGATGAATGATGATGAAAACATACATACAAAATGAGAATAAAAATAAATAGTATATTACACTACAAGGGACAAAAGTTGAATTTTCGGCCCTGCGCGCCATAATGCCCGAGGTGAAGCCGAGGGCATCATGGCGCGCAGGACCGAGATTTCAACTTCTGTCCCGCGTCGTGTATACGATTTTTCTTCATACCTCGGTCGAAAGTACGTACTTTTATTTTTAATTTTATTTTTTTAACTTTAAATGCTGATAGTTTTTGATGCCTGCCGCGACATTTGCGGCACGAGCGAAGCGAGTGTTGCTGGTCATATAACATAGTTACGAGTATAAATAAACACGATGAATTCTTTTTTCCCGCTATTATAGGGAAGAAAGAATTTCATCTTACAGGGACTAAAAGTTAAACTTTCGTCTCTGTTATTAGGGACGAAAGTACGTACTTTCGACCGAGGTATGAAGAAAAAAAAATAAAAAATAATAATTAAGTACTTCAAACTCATGTCAGAAAAAAATGATTAAAAACTATGTTGTGCAGATTAGGAAAAAAAAATAAAACTTGGATTAATTCATTAATAGGATTTTCATTCAAGCACTTTGTGGTAAACGACTTTTTTTGTTTTTTGGTCAGGCGCAAGAACAAATAAAGCGGATGGTTTGCCGACACGTGAGCATGCCACGTACAATTGACCATGAGAAAAACATGCATTTTCTAGATTGAGGCCACAAATACTCAAGGATTGGCCCTGTGATTTGTTGATCGTTATGGCAAAGACAAGACGAATCAGGAAGTGAATTCGTTTAAACTCAAAGAGCAGATCCGTTGGGATCATCGGAATCCTTAGAATAAGAACTTCCTCATCTTTAAATTTTTCTTTAAGTATCGACGCGTGCAATTTCTCGCAGATAATTGACTCGCGATATTCCGTTGCCTAATTGCATTACGGCTTCGCTAGGAAAGATTAGATCTTCTAGGACGCGGCATTGTTATTAAAATGTGCACTCGCATAAAACCCCCAAATATAATAACAGTGCCTGAACTTTCGAGACATAGACAATAGCTCAAAGAGTATATAACCACCACGTATGAATAGCTTATCAAGAAAAATCATAGACAACCTATAAAAATTCATTTACACTTTTTTTAACCTGTAGATTTTCTTTCCTTAATCTTATAACCTTTACCAACTGATTTTTTATTCCCTAAAATCCGTTCCTTTCCGATGATTTTATGTTTTTACTGTAGAATAAATCTTAGGTATTATTTTCGGGAATTAAAAACAAATATAACAGTACCTGAACTTTGTAGACATTTTACAAAAAATAAATTTCTGAACGCACACATGATGTCTTCAGAAAAAAATAAAGTTGTGGCTTAAAGGTCTCAGCAACCTGGCCATAAGCTCCAAAAAAAAATAGTTGTTACACTATTTGACAGGATTGGACATCAAATGTTTGACATGTAATAAACAAATCAGCATCTATTGAAATGATTAAGTATTCATTACACATATCGAGTTTTCATTGTTTTTAAAATGTATTCTGCTATTCGGGACGGAAACAAATCCAAAAAATCAAAAACCATGGCAATCGGTCCAGCCGTTCTCGAGTTATAAGTGTTGTAACAAACACGACTTTCTTTTATATATATAGATAATAATAAAAAATGTTAATTAACTAATAGACAAATAATTAAAAATATGTATATTTCTTCATTAAAGGTCCGAAGTGGATATATCTTGCGCGAGCCGAATGCTCTTTTGGGGCTTATTTCCAACCCTTTAGCAAAATTATAATAAATATTAGTCTTGCAGTTATAGGAGTTAAATTTTTTTCTTTCTCAAAAAAAATTCAAGTCCCCTTCCCCCGCATTTCTTGATTAAATGTGTTGATAATTTTGACTGACTATTGCCATCCAAAATATATTATTGAATAATTTTTTAAATTTAAAACTTACTTCTGCTGGCCAAAAATATTTCAATGGCGACATTCTGCAGAAGATACTTCCTGGAGAAGATTGCCCTAACTTCCGAAAAGTACCATTTGCCATGAAGATGATCACAGTATTTCAAAACCTGCAGCAAAACAAATCAAAATTAATTCATGTTAATTAAATAACGACTAATCAATGTATTTTAGTCAAATGATTGTAATTATTGCTAAAACTTCCTTTACAGCAATAAACATTACTATTAGAGAACAAGATGGCCGTCGCTGGTTTATTAAACCGTAGGAGGAGCCTTAAAACTGATCAACATTGTTGATAATATCGATTTGAGTGCTACTGAGCGCCCACATTGGCAGCCACAGCGCAGATCCGGGCTGCGCTCTGCAATTTTGCTGCATAAAGGAGCAGACAGGAATTAATTTTGAATAATCTGAAACTGTAAAGAGGATAGAGATAGAGAAGGGACCAAGGTAAAACAATAGAAGTTAAGAATATCAAGTGTTATCTTAGCATTCCGATCGGAACAGGTAGGTATACCTACACATAAAACTAGCTGTCACAGTGACAGTTGGGAACGTGTAATAAATAACAGGGGCCCGGTTCAAGTTATCGTTAGCCGAAAATAAAATCTACAAAAAATGTGGGAGAGATATGGGGCGCCGGCGATGACAATTTCTGATGGTCTACCTGTGGAGAGTAAAGCCTAAAAAAGCTTTATTTCGAGAATTAAAAGTTGTGAGCTTTATACGAGACAATCTTATCAGATCTATATATTTTTGTACTTTTCTATTGGTTTTAAACTTAAGTAATAGATCTTATGATGGGAAATTAATTATCTCACACTTAATTCAAAAATTGCTCATTTTAATAATTAATTCGATTTTAAGTCTATTCAAATTCAAATTATTGTATGTAATCAAAAAACAGGGTTTTTAACCAGTTTTTAGCATTCTAAAAACAAATTAAACTCACAATAGCTCCATTACATAACTCATTCGATAAAATATTGGATAAAGTGAGAAGAAAACAAAGACTTTTATTGTAAATCTGTACCTATCTGTCAAGTTGAGAAATTAGCTATTCACACAGTTTTACCACTTGCCAAAAAGTTTGAATAATAAATTTCAAGAACTTTTTCGACCACCAAGTGATCATCATCAGAAGATGAATAAATCTGAATTATTATTTGCCTAAACTTACCAGGATTCTAGATTTTTGGGTATTTCCTAATAAGCCGACTAAGGAGCTGAAAAGAGAACCGTTATCTTTGTTGAAAGCAATTGCCTTATTTTTATAAATTTTAATATGTTCAGCGGCGTCCAGATGTCCATAGTTATTTGTCTGCTTGACTAATTTTAATCTGTTAATACTAATATGATGGTTAATTAAAGGCGTGCTCGGCTATACTCGATTTGTCTAATCTGCCATATTGGTAAGTGAGCTAAGTGACCTTTCAAAAGTATTAAGCTGCAAAGACGTCATCTACGTGTTTTATCCACATTTTGTTGTATTCGAGCAAATTTTTTAAATAAATCATTGTGGTTTCTATTGGAACGCTAAGATATAATAAGGTGATATCAAACGACACTACGTTTTTGTTGCTGTTCAATTTTACTGTTTTTACTTGATCGCATTATTAAGAAAGACCGAAAAAAAAATTCAGAAACCAGGTAAATTTAAGCAAATAATAATTCAGTTTTATTCATATTCAAATATTGTAAATTTTCCAAACTTTTGGGGTAAGTTGTAGTCCAATAATTTTAATATTTTGATAATTTGTTGAAAAATATTAAACCTTCTATATTTTATTTAATCATATTATATCTATGTATAAAAAAATATTAAATATTATGTAAAATAATAAAAAACAAAATCAATCAGACATAATGAAAAAAATCATAATTTTTGACTTACAAAAATGACACTAAATTTCATCAAATTATATGACAATAATTATTACAGTACCTACTCCTTGTCGACATTATACAATCAAACAAACTGCTTTGTTTTCATCATGCATCAAAGATCTAGTTTATAACCATTGCATAAAAAATAATATTATAAATATTGAATAAAAAGTTGCATGAGTATAGTTCTTTTGAATGAAAAAACAATTTATTTGGTAGGAATGGCGCAAGTTCGACTAAATAAGCGTATAGATCCCAATGCAGGTTTGCCGTCATAAATAAAAATCGACACATCCGTCATAAATAAAAATTTAACCAGTTGAGTCCACGCCGTACAAAGCCGTCTTTATCTCAATTGCTGTTTGCTTTAATTATGTAATAAATACGCATAATCCAAATAAAATTAAAATTCATTCAATATTTACTAAACTAAACAACACTATTAAAAATCTTTAAGTCAAAGCTTTTCAATTTGCAGGAAACAAAAACAAAGGGCTATTTCAGATAGATCGGTATTTTTGAATAACGAAACATCTAAGTTAAAAAATCTTTTTCATAATGTTAAAACTAATAAAAAATTTGTAGATTATATTGTTAAAGATATATCCAGCAATAAATTTTATTGCACTAATACATCAGACAGTTTGACACACCCAAAATCACAATAACAGCTACAAATTACGTACAATGATTTCTTAGAATAGTGTTGCAGAAAAAAATGTAAAAAATTCCAATATTTAAATCAATAGTCCGGAATTATTTTTAATTTTTCGTGTCTATCAATGAAAAAACATAAAAATATACATAGTGGTGTTCTACATTGTACATGATCAGTTGGAGACACTCCTTTAACATTTTTTTATAAATTTGAGTTATTCGAAATTCCTACAAAATTAGCACCAAAATGACAAGCCTTTTAACAAGACCTAAAAATTTAGAAATAAATATAGATATTTTCATGTTTTCACAATTAGAACAAAATGGTACTCCATGAAGACAATGAACACACAACACTTGGTCCATCGAGAACCGCGAAGCGAAGGAAAATGCGCTAAATTTTAGAATAGTGCATTGAATAAGGCCTACTGGAGATACCACAATAAAAAAACACACCACTTACTCTACTGCATGGTGGTGTAGAAATGAGTTTTTGGCCAGAACGAATGTTGAAATAGACTTTACGCCGCTCGTACGCTAAAACTATTAATGTTGCAAAAAAAAATTATAACATAATTATAGAAAACTTTCTCTAGTTTAATTTATTATACAGCTATTTTTCGCGTTAAATGAGTTGATTAGTTGTACTATTCGTCAGACAACAATAACTCTATTTTCCAAGTCGTATGTATAGTCTAAGGGCTAAGGGACATAAGGCGTGGTATTCGCCACAGTGAGAAGTAATTTAGTAACAGTCGGTTTTAACAAAAAAGAGAAAGCTTAAAATGAGCTGTGTTTTGCTTTGGCAATTGACTACAGCAGTCCTTTTCGATTTCGATTTGTGACTTGTTTGCGCTTAAATTGTCTACTTTCCAATGTGGTTTCTGTGTTCTTTCTTCTTTAGATTTATTATAACATTTATAGTGTAATAACACTCTGCATTGTTCGAAGAACGTTTTCTGTATATACTATTACGATTGGGTAAGGGGTAAGAGGCTATTAAAAAAATTTTAACTTAATTTTTATTCTTCTTTCAAACTCTCATTGGTCTGTAATCAATTCATTTGCTATGCTTTTAATGCAATAATATTATTGTTTTAAAATCGGTCTCTACAAAAATGCCCTTATGTTACGCCTCTCTTAACGGACCCTTTTTTTTGACACTACCTACGCCTATGGAGCCAAAAGTTTGCGCAAATCTAAACCACGCCCTCAGCCGTTGCAATGACTATACAACAAAATCCCAAATAAAAGTTAATAGAGAAACAATGTCTCATTAACCCTTATATTTTTTAAAAGATTAAAATATATAAGGGTTTAAAACTCACTATGTTACATAAAAACAAGTAGAAATTGCTCTGAAAATAATTATGCTTTGACAATCCGAAATTCTCGATAATTTAAATATTTTCGGTTTTAATTGGGATTGATTATCGCAACACTTTAGATTTGTGAGCAACTGCTTGGTTGATAACAGAGTTAAGATTTTGAAGTACATATAGGTAACTTTAAAAAAGCCCTAAGTTTTAAAAAGTATATGTATATATACATATATTAAAGTTTTCAAATTGAGGAAATCATCAAAATGAGATAACCCCATGAGGTTATTGATGATAATTCTCAATTTAAAAACTTTAATAATATTAATATGTGCATAAATTCACGAAACCGACTTAGTCTTATCTCACAGAAAAAACAATTTCGTTAGTTTCCGATGATAAAAAACTTTATCGACGAGATTAATAATTGTTGAATTAAAAAATTTTTTTCTGAAAGAAACTAACATCTTTCTCCGATATATATATAATTTTACTAGGAAAACCGTTAATAGGGCATTTGAGAAAAACTCTTGTTAATGCTTCAAATGCCCCGTATCGGTTTTCCCAGTAAAATTAAATTTATTCAACATTAACCCATTAGGAAAAGAAAATTAGTTATTATATATATAAAATATATATTATATATATACAGGAGTAAGTTGTATTTTACATTAATTTCCATAGTTTCGATACATTAAATAAATAATCATTTATTTAAGCAATAAGATAAAAATATCTATTATTGCAGGAATAAATTCGGAAGTTTCTAGCCACTATATGGCTTTCAAACACTTTCAAGTGTTGTATGACAAAAAGATCATTGTTTTTTGAAGTGTAAAGGACTTCGTGGTAACATAATTCTTTGCGGATTGCAATGTTAACAAAGTACATACACTTCAAACAACAAAACCCCATTTATAAAACCACTCCAGATGAATCCCAACAAAATCCAGACCTCTCCTGACAGATCAACACAGCTATTGAATTAAGTGCTCTTTACGTTTTTCTGTCGCTAATTGCCAGGGCGCCAATTCACTGAAACTATGCCACAAATTCGTGTTCTTCTCCAACTCATCGACTGGATCACTTCCTACTATTAGTGCAGATTTATGAGTTCCGTGTGTGTGGTTCTACTACATCTGCTCATTGAATGAACACAATATCACAAAAACTACGATAATAAAACACCAACAAAATCATATGTTTTGGTCCCAAACGAATTTTTTTTCTTCATCGTTCTCCTTTGAAACTTTAGTGAGTGTGAACACGCCTTTTAATTTATTGTGAAACACTTTTAACTGGAGTGATGTTATATTAAAGAAGCCGACGACTCAATTTTCTTAATGAAGGCTAATATTAGATATTAAGCGGCAAGAGGGATTTAAAAGAAAAAAAAATCTTCTATTGAGACGGGATATAGGATTACCTGAGTTCATTTTTGACAATAAATGGTAATAGAGATGTATACTCAATACCCCCTATTGTTACAACCTTTCATCATCCAGGGTTGCTCTTTTTTGAAACGGAGAGCATGATCCGCGTGCCGCACGGCTTAAGACCTATTGATTTTTTTTTCTATTTATATTTTGCTTAAAATAGCAGACAATTGCAAGGAACACAGGGCTTTTTGAGAGCACCTTGATCTTTTCGTCCCTCCACTATTTGCCAATCCTTAACTAACAATAGCTTTACACATTTTCTTGTTGAAAAGGTTTCATTCATCACATGATTTAGTAAGATTCTGAACTTGATTAAAACCAGTAAATAATGCAGACATTGAGTATGAAATCTTTATATTTTTATATTTTTTTAAGTTACTTCTGAACATGAATATCCACAAACTGATTTTTTTTTCTTACAGTTTACATACAAAAAAATGAAATTAAAGCACGAAAAACAAACAAAAAACATTTCTCACTATTGTAGTCTAATTGTCAAAAAACCATAATTCTTCAAATTTATTTATATTTCAAAAATAAACGTTTTAAAACATTTTGGTAATTTTTTATAAGATTTATAAAAGTTTTAAACGCAACAATAGTCAATTATGAGTTATATTCAACTATTTTTAGATCAATTATGGATATAAAGTACTTGTCTTAAAGACTTTCAATAAATCTTTTCCATTTTTCTTGTAGAAAAAAGTTAAATAATGCGGAAAACCAAAAAAAAATCCTTTTAACAGTTTTAAATTTTTTTAAAAATTTAGAGCGACCCTCAAAATTTTTTTTAACCTGCCGTTTGAGCGGACTCTTGAAACATTTGTAAACTTACATATTTAACAGAAAACTAAAAGAATAATTTTTTTCTTAATTTATTAAGCCATCCTAATATCTATAATATGTCTTTGTTTTACAATCAATTTTTATTTCAGATACCATTTGCTTATTTCTTTTCAAAATAGTACCCCAAAATCTAGAGAGTGAGAAGAGGAAAATCATTTCATATGATAATATCTACTTATCAACTTGATGTATTGACTCTGCAGGTTCAACTAGTAAAAGTTACAATTAGTCGTTTCCAAGTACGTTATGTTGACCTCACAAACTGAGAGGTGCTGGAAAACCTCTTTTAAAGCAGCTTCTGTACGGGAAGTGCTTTTGATGTTTTCAAAGCTATGCCAAAAAAACTTTGCTAATAGACTTTAATAGTACATTACATACCGTGACAAAAATGCAACATTTCGTCAAGGTTTGTATACTTTTTTATCCACAATCATAATATTCATTTTTAATTCAAAATAATTATTACTGTAAGCGGGTTCAAATAAATTCTACAAAATTTTCTGCTGTAACTTCTGCTGCAGCAGAAGCTACAAACAATGTAATGCCAGAAAAAAATCGCGAGCGGTTTGAAAAGACTTTACATAAACGGCCCGACTAGGCCAAACAACGTCATTCATCCAAAATTGTTTTATTGGCATATTTACATAGTATCTCAAAATTAAAAAAACCCAGCACATGGTAGGCCGGGTATTCAATGTTCAAATGCACACTAAACTTGCAGAAAAAAATTGACATTTCAAGTAAAACAATTAAAGATTAATCATAAGAACATAGATCGTGGCTTGCGGTTAGCTACATAACAACGTCGTACAGTGTGATAGAAGTAGTCGTACAAGTAGGCTAGGTGTTTCCGCCCAAGAGAAGAAAAATGCACATTACTTATATTTTACAAGTTTGTTATTATTCAATTACGATACTGATCGAAGTAAACATCATTAGTGTCTATCTAGTAACTCTATTATAAACCAAGATGTGATATTATTCATTTCAAAAATAACTGTTTAGGTTATTATACCTATTGAAATAGCAACACAAATAAAACTATGTTTCGGAAATTTGAGGATGAAAAAAGAGGATAGAAATAGAAAGAATGCAAGGAAAATATATGAGATGAATGCCAAAGTTAAGTAGAGGAAGTCCAGGTTATATAACGAAAGAGGAAAAAAAAAGAAAAAAGTAAGAATAGAGACAGGTAAAAAGCGGTAAAGTTTGAAAATAAAATGAGAGATAGAAGAGGATGTGAGATATTGAAAAAGTGCTGGAAATTGATGAACAGAAAAGTAGACAAAGAAATAACAAAAGAAAGAAAATAATACTATAAAAGAAAAAAGTTCAGTATAGAAAAGATGAGAGAAGAAGAGAAGGGAAGCAAAGAACAAATAAAGAAATAAGAGACAGAGATAGCGACATTGAGAAACAAGAAAGAAGGGGAGAAATTAGAGAAAACAAATATAATAGAAAATATGAGAGATTAAATACAGAAAAACTACTAAGCTATCTAAAAAGAAAAAATAAAAAAGAGAAGAAAATGATTGCAAGATTCAGATGTGGAAATAAAGAGAGAAAAATATTTTAAATAAAAAAGAAGCAGAATGTGTGGAAGAGAGAGAGAAACATTACAGCACATAATAAAAGAATGCCTGAAGGTAAAAGACAGTACGGTAGTGAGAGAAAACGTAGTGAAAGAAAAGAAAAAAGAGATAAAATAGATGAAATTGATAGAAAGAGAAAGAAAAACAGTAAGCTTTGCGAATGAGGTAGAATGAGAAAAGAAAAGAGAAAAAACAGAAAAAAAAATAGAAAAATTAGAAAAAAGTAAGAAAGTTTAACTAAATTAGAATTATGAATATTGGAAAGAGGCATTTTTCAAGTAATATTTATTACCTCAACTGTACTGTTGTCATCATCAGGTAGTATTTGACCCCTAATGATGACAACAGTACAGTTGTCATCATCAGGTAGTATTTGACCCCTAATGATGACAACAGTACAGTTGAGCTAATAAATATTACCTGATGATGATAATTGTACACTTGTCGAAACTAGTCGGAGAATAGCAATAAAATACTTAATCTAAGAGGACTGAGTTCAGTTAATATTTTTATTAGAAAAAATATAGAAATTAAAGTTAAATTTTTTTTATTATTTATTATATATTATGTATATTATTTATAACACTCTATAGTAGAGAAAACAAGATTAATATAAAAATAAAACTATATTCATAAATTTAGATAAGTAGGTACCAAAAGTATTCTAATTAATTGTAAAAAGTTATTAACTGAGAGTGTTGTGTTACCGTTTACCATGAATAAATGATATAGATATTCAACTATTTAACAGATTAATGATTGTCTCAAAATTTTACAAACATCCTATATAAATTTATGTAAAAGTTGTCCATCATCTGCAAAAGCCACACGATATGACGTCACAAAAAATAATCAATATGCAGTTAACACATTAGTAATTTGAAAACTTTAAGAAAAAAGAATTAACTTCATTAGTTGATAATTAAAGAAAATTTCGATTAGGAACATATTCTGTCCAAAACAATACGTACACATTAATAGATATTTGCTTAATAATATTGCAACAAACCAGCTTTTTTTCAGCAACACCAGCAATAATTAATTATGTTGCTTATAGTTAGGAAAAAGCTACAATTTATGAAATTTTCGAAAACTATTTATTCAACTGTTTTCGAAAAGCTACGTGAAATAATTTTTTTATTTCAATTGTTAATTTTATTTTAGCAAAATTTAACAACTTAGGTACTTAGAAATGAAAACGTATTTATAAAAACAGTCAAATATTTTATACTATTAGATCCTGTCAAAATGATTAATTAACACATAATAAATAAAGACATTTCCACCCAATTGTCCTGACTATTTCTATTTCGCTTTAAAACCCAGCAAATTTTCAACGAATTGTTAAGATTGCGAAACCTGACACTCCTGACAGTAATAAACAAATTTCATAAAAGTTAAGTTAAAATGTCAAAGAACGTTCTCATGAGCAAAAGTGACTAATAAGATTTGCAAAAAAAAATAAAAAAAACTATATCGCTATCAAAAAAAAAAAATTTAACCAAAGCAGTTAACATCTTTCTGCAACTTGTCATTATGCTGTCAGTTATAAGTACGAATTTCAAACCTCCAGCAAGATACAATAGGTCGTAAATAGTGCCTCGGAGCCGGAAACAACACGCAATCAGCAATTATCGTTTTTTTGTGGTAATTTATCAAGTTTGCATGTGTGGCCACCGTCTTTAATAATTATGCAATTCAGTAAAGGCGCGATCCTAGAATGCCAAGCACATTTATAGTTTGTATTTTGGCAAAACGTCTAGACCTCCCCCATAACGTCAATCAAATGGAATACGAGACCATATGGGCTGCAGGATGAGGAAGCGCCACTGCTAATTTGAAACAACACACTATCATTCACAAAGTTCTCGATGAGAGCTTTCCTCCGAAATTTGATACGGATCTATAAAAGTGTATATGTATACAGGGTGCTTTTAAATTACGACTACAAAATTATTGAAAAAAAAATAGAATGCATAATTTCTAATTTAAAATTAGATATCTTGTTTAACAGCAAATTTTATTTATATTGTGTTGCATGCCTTCTATTATTGCCAATCAACAACTTATATAGATGGAAGCTGAGAAATGTTTAAATTTGTTATAATATAGATAAGTCAATGAACAGAAAAATAGTTTATGATGCAAAGCAGAAAAAAAAATTAAAAAAAACAATGCCGGATTACTAATTCTTGTATCCTGGGTTCATTGTAAAATTATGCGACTCTGAAACATAATTTTATCTATACTAGGGAAAGATCCGCGAGCTTTTTTGCAGACAATTAATACCCGGCAAATATGAAAAGAATTAACAAACGCTTATTTTGCAAACTAACTAATATTAGGTACTAATATTGAAAATAAAGACTATTTTATTTTATATACATATCACCATCGTTACAAGTCAAATTCGGCAAAACTGTGCAAAACTTAAATAATCCTACGTATTTTACGACGGGGAACTATTTAAAAGTTCTATCCAATAACAAGTGATGAGAGTTTTCAAATATACCAAAACACTTTAAACGCTTTTTATAATAAGCCCGTAGACAAAAACATAGTTACACTCAACACTCAATATTAATTTCTAGATACGCCAAATCTCTATCGTAGCAGTATACACACCATTAGACTATAAACAATTTCTAATAAAAGTTAATTTCCTTGATAGACTGGGCGACATCGTCAAAATTTGGTACCCAAAACATATAATTTACATATAGATGAAGAAGCATGCATTCAAAAGAACAAAGCAAAGAAAAATATTGACCCGTTGGAGGACTTTGGCGCACCCGGTATAACTTCAAAACCTTAAATAAAAAACACATGGTCCTACAAGAGGCATTTCGTATAATAACAAAAAAGTTTCCATATAACCCACTTTTTTTAAATCTACAACAATACACTATAAACAAAAACGTTCCGGTCTGGGTATATTATCTCTTGGCAATAAAATGATTTATACCCTACACTTTGCAAACTACCAAATAACAATCGCAAAAAACCAAAAATAATCTACTCATACAATACACAACACGTAAGTTAAAAAAACTTATGAGAATTGAAGATTATATAAATCTGAAAAATCAAGCTACTATAAGAAACTAAATATTGAAGCGTAAACTCAACACAATTTGGTACAGATAAAAACAAAATTAGAATAAAATAGCAGAAACAGAAAAAGTAATTAGATGTTTGACAAGCTGTGATAAAATTAGATGTGATAAAATATGATCAGATTACATTAGATGTGATGAAATGAAAACATAAGAAGATTACAAACGTTCAACATCTACAATACATTGATCAAGAACCAACCAATAGGTATGAATCTTACACATGGATACTAACAGAAAAAAAATAAGAAAAGAGTCGAAGTTACAGAAGCAGACACCTTGGGAAGATTTGATAGAATTGCAAAAATCCGCAAAATCAAAATAAAGAAATTAGTCACCAAAAGTCAAAAGATTCAAAATAAGCAAGAAAAAATTCCATATAAAAATAACTTCATGCTGAAAAAAATAATCAAAGAAGATAACTCGTATCAAAAAGAGAGATTCATCGATTTATTTTGCCCTAAAACAATAACAAAACATTTATTAAACTCATAATGATTATCTTAAAATTTATGGTAGCCAAAAGAGTCAAGGTAAGAACCACATTAACTGAAATGCCAGTTCTACTTAAAAGTGATCACAGTTGAAATAATAACTTTGTGCAAAGGCTTTACTTAAAAAAATAGCTCGTTTAACAACCAAAAAAAAGATAAAAAGATAAAAAATGTCGTCAATCTCAGCCTTTAAAATAATATTATTTTTTCTAACAAGGCAACTTTTTGTTTGATTAGGGCGGCAGTAAACCGCCATAACTCTACTCTGCTCACAGAAAAATACACAAGAGTCTCACAGACGCGAGTACCGATAGGATGGTCTGCGCGCCGCAGACCATCGTACTGCACCGTACTGCACCGTACTGCACCGTAACATTTTTTTCTTTGGAAATCAAAAGATTTCATCAGTAAGCCTAATCTAGATCTACAGTATTAAATTCGCATAGAAAGAGTAGTATCGCTCAAGATGTCATTCATCGGCAAATACACTCGTACCGGACGGACAGTGTCAGCAAGTACTTGATCAACAATTTTAATAATTAGAAAGTACTAAATTCAATTCAGCAACTACCTTAAGCAAAAGCATAATTTTTTCCAGGTAATTAACTGTAATATCTTCTGTTTCTTTTCTAAAAAAAACGCCCTGTATTTTCAGCGATTATCAATAATTCCGACGGATGTGTTATTGTTGCATTAATAAAAAAAACCAATTTTTGACAAAAAAAAAAGATTGATGTTTATATACAAAATAGTGACGCCACAGCTCATCTAATGTAGCCTGATAAACAATTAATTCGTATCTCAACCTTTTTATATAAGTCGAAATTTAAAAAAAGTTATGGTTATTATACAAAATTTTTACACAACGATTAACGTTATATAATATATAATAAGTTAACAATGAATTTGTTTATACAACGGTTTTCCTATTTTAGCAGTAAGATCATGAAAAGGTAAATAATCTACATATTTACATTTGTAGTTATTTAAATATTATAATCTAAAATACATATAATCTAATAGTTATTTACATAAAAGTCAGGAAAATGTCACATTACTGAAGAGGAGCTATGTGCCTCGTATTTTAAAGCTCCGAGTCAAGTAAGAGATTTTACTGACGTGTTTTGTATTAAATTTTTCCGGAAATCGTCAAAAAAGACAAAATTTACAAATTTTAGAATGTTTTTGACAAATTCTACAAAAATCAAGTTTGTCAATTTTGTTTGCAACTATAGTTACTAAAGTATCTTTTTTATTTTGCGACTTGTAAAGTTTTTACAGTACTAGTCCGGAAAACTCAATTTTCCTGCGCGTAAATAAGCAGGAAAATGTTGTTTCCAAGACGATTTCCGGAAAAAGCTATTACGTAACCAAAATTACGAGTGAACTTTTATTAAAAAAATAGAAACACTCTTGTTTGTAAATTACAACAATTCAAAAGCATCAAAAGTTTATGCAACGTATGTACTTATCACTTAAAAAACTCATTTTACTTTGCTAAATGATCTCTCTTGTAAATCTGACAGTGAAAACAAAGATCCCTCAAGAGCTATTATCGAGACAAATGAAGGTGTCTGGTGGCACAAAAGAACGCTATTGTTTATCTGTCCACACCCGGTCCACCCCATCATTTAGGGTAGGCGTTGATAATAGCTACCACAACACAAAAAACTCACACACGAGGATAATAAATCGAGATGAAGTGAATTATCGTGGATAACACACCACCTGGTTGCACCTTCTCTAGGATTATGCATCCATATGCGTCGTTCCCATAATATTCCACTAAGGAATGAAAAGATTAGTGTAAAATCTGAGCTAATGCATGCCACCCGTCTTGTCTTATCTACTCATTCATCTATTCGATTTGACGTAATTTGTTTCGGATGGGGGCGACGGACGCCAAGCGTTGGGATGCATTATCCGAATTGATTTGATACAGAAAAGAAAGCTCTTACGCCTGTTATATTAAATTCGAAAATACATGTGATATGAATGGACACTAGCCCCAGAAGAATGGTGAATCTTCTTTCTTGTTTCAAAAAACCTGAAACCACAGTATATACATGCAAGCAGCCGGTTGCCCTATCTCATCAAAATCAAACAAAAATACGAAGAATTTGTATAACGAGCCCTCTCAGACGACAAGAGACAGGTATAATAAATAAAAGAACCTTGCTTGTCTGTCCGTTTTAATTACGTTCCTGAGATGTAGAGATAGCTGAATATCGTATATCAGGGGTTCAAAACCCATCAATACCTGGAAATTTAGATACTCTCCGGCAGAACATTAATGACTCCAGGAGGTCATTGCAAATTGCGAATGTAATGTCTGAAAATCGCATCAAGTGCAAATAAATTGGATTAAAAAGAGGGAAGAGGGACGATAAACAAAATTACTGTCAAGTTGTGCGACATTAGGCCTTCTCTAACCTTGTTAGGACCCGTTCACACTAGAACGGCTACGCCGGATGGATCAATGATGCTGATTCATTATGGACTAACTGGATTAGAAGGAAATAATTTGATTTCAATCGTTGTGCTTAATTAAAGCAGAAAAATGAAAGATGGAACTGTGACTGATACAAAATGCACACCAGCATAGTTTTACTGAAGCAGAAATAAATTACCAAATCAAAGAATCCATTCATTGTCAAAATGGAGCAGAATTGAAAGAGAAAATACCTCTTTCCAAACCGAATTGTTAAATTATAAAATTCTTTAATTAAAAAAGATAGTTCACGGTTAAATGGCATACAAAATACAAAAATTAAAGTTTCGGTCAATTTTTTACATAAATTAAATTTAGCAGCGTGCTTTGGTATGGTAACTAAGGCTTGTGTAGTTGCAGTTTATTGTTGTCATTCTTATTTAATTAGAAGTGGTGGTGCTGTTTTTCTGCTTTCTAAGGAAAACGAGTAGTAAAAGTGAAGACAATTGCTTTCTTAATACTCTACCGGAGTTACAAATTGCCGCAAAAGAGGTAGTTTCAAATTTATTACATAAAAAATAGTAAAAAATTTTCGAAGCTATGAGTATCGACTATTCAAGGACTGATGTGGTGAGAAAAATGCTTTCAGAAACATTTCTAAAAGTTTTCTTTGCTTTTGGCATTTTTCGACAAGAATTGTAAACCATCAACATGGTCTGCATATTCTATATGTTAATTTACGATAAACACAAACAACAATATCGACATAAGTAAATTCCCTAAACTACTGTCCTTTTTGAAGAAAAAATCAGTATGTTACCAACTTTAAAACTTTAACATTATCAGGAAAGCAGATTAAGCAGTCTTTGAAAAAAACCGATTATGACAATCATTTGAAGGTAATTAAAGCAAAATACCGCTGAAAGTGTGTTTATACCTATATATTTTTATTTTAAATTTTGATTAGATTCGCAGAAGCTATGAAAAGAGCAAAGTTGACTGTTAATGATATAGAATATGCATGGAGAATGCCTACTTGTCGTACACATACCTGACTCCAAGACATATCAAGAACGAACATTCACAATAATTAATCAGGATTATATAAATATAAGTTGAGAAACGAAAAAGCTTTTGGAAGAGGCAAAACTCTTATGCTTTACGTCCTGCTAATCAATTTTTCGGTATACATAAAATTGGAGACACCCCAAGTATGTAGTATTATACCTAAATTGCAATGTCTGGTTTTGATTTCGCTTTTATGATAAAGTTGCCAAACTCGTTAACATTTAGAAAATTAAAAATCAATGCTGCTACGCCATTTCTAGTATACTTTTAACAAACGTCACTTTTGTAAGTACGAGGCCGGAAAATTGCTGTTGCCGGCAGATTTTAAATCCTGCAAAACGGTCAATAATACCTGGCGGCATAAAACAGTTATTAGTGCGGTAAGTTTCATTTTACAAAGCAAGCTTTTAATTTTGAAGTCCGACGCTCTGCGGAGAGCTTTAATAAAATTGTGGGCAACAGCAATTTTCCGGCCTCGTACTTACAAAAGTGACGTATTCAACTTTATTGTCGAATACTCAATTTTGCCTTTTTTTTAAAATTCCGAAATTTGAATTGATTTGAGGTTGACAGCACAAGTGCAATTAGTCTGTGGTTTAGAGCTCGATCGATGGTTAGCTAAGTAACACACTACAAGATGATGCCAACAGTGCCTTAAATTTTGTACCAAAAATATTAAATTGTCTTTATTTTTGAAATCTATAGGTCTTATTAAGTGCGGTAAATTGTCCTGGTAGAAACAAACTATATTTATGACTAAACAACACTTTTTTTTGAGGTCTCTAAAAACAAATAATTTTCATAGTATTTTACAACACGCCAGTGAGTCAAAGTGACAAATGGAAGCTCTGCATGTAAAAAAGACAAGTTACCATAGAAGCTGACCAGACGTAAATATACTGTTTACAATCGACGAGGCTAAAAAGTCTATTTTTTTACGTTGTCAGATTATTGTTTTACTATAAACAAATGCTCTATTTCACGACTCAAAATCAAGCAAAAAAGTGACGTTTTTTTGAGAGTTGCACGAAATAGTTATTTGGGCACGTTGAAAGTTATGTTTTGCAGGCGCAAGGCACAAAAAAGAATTAAGAGCCTACGATAAGAGTTTCAACCATTTACTTGATGGAAAAACTGTTGACAAATGAGATAACTATAGTATATATCGCTACTTATCGTGTCGTCTGCCAAAGTTCAAGCATATTTTCTGAAAGGTGGTGGTGTTAATCTGATGACGATGCTGTGAATAACAAGTTTTCTCTTTTTTTCAAATTGTTTTTTTGAGCTTTTAATAAAACCTCAGCAACTTCTGATCAAAAAAGTCCTTTTGAAGTGAGTAGTTTTTGAAAAACTGTGACGTGCGTTAATAAATTATTTCGATCAACTCTTGTTATGAAATTTTGAACGTCTGTTAATGTCTTACTATAAGTACAGACCAAAGCATTGGTGTGTCGTGTATTATTAATTGCATTATAACCAGTTGTCCCTGTTAAATCAGTTTTGTTGCTTGCTTACTAACAGTAAAAGAGAAAACCACGATGAAAAGGGATTGTAGCACACAAATTTCAACAAGAAAGCTGTTTCTTTATGTTATAGATTCGCGCAACTAGAATAAATCTAAGATGTGTGATTATTCAAGCCGTCTCTTAATGTAAGAGGAGAATAACTAAAAAGCATACTCAAAACTAAATAAATTCTTTTCAGCTAGTTTTAGTGACTCTTACTTGCTGTTCAGCAGTAAAATTTGCAAAACATCATAAGGACCAATGAATTAATATAACTCAATGTCAATCTAGACCAGTAAGGCGTCAAAACATAATCCTTATAGGCCATCTATTAAATGCTGCCTACTATAATATAATGCAGATATCGTTTGTCTATTTTTAATATACATAACTTAAAAAAAATTTCTTTTTCTGTATTGTAATAAGTCTTTTTTCTACATACATATACATATCGAACATTTAAAGTACACGTTTTAAATTTGACAAAATATCTGTTACGTCATTAGATAACGTTAGAAATATTTGGCATATCGGTACGTCAGATTTTATTATGATTAAAGAAAATCGATTTACTATTGGGAGCATGGACGGCCAGCCGAATTATCACCGAAAAAGTTACTAAAACCACTAGATTTAATGGTGTGTAGTTAACTGAATCGGTACAAGACCATCCTGAAACAAGAGTTTTATCCGCTTAATAACCTATCCAAAAAAGCAATAGAACGTTGAATACAAGTGAGCAGTATTCGACTGCACTGTTACACTAGAGGACTGAGTCATTATCTGAGGTCAATAAACAAATTCTAATGAGTAATGTAGTCAATATAAAATAAAAAGAACTGGCTGCTGTAAAGCCGTAAAATACACCAGGCCTTAATGTCTTAGATTGACTATATATTGGAACTGGATGACGTATAACTACTGCTGACTCTCCTTTTACATAAGTTTTAAAAAAGCCTCTGATACCCGTTCGGTATTTGTTTATAAAGGTAGATTATTCATTTTATCTTTTACTAAAATGTGTTTTCTATTTATTGTTGTTTAATTGTCGGAATTGGAAGATTTTTCCGCAAGCAGAAAATGCAAAACATACGAATAACAGATATTAAAAATCCAGAAAAATCGTAATATTTTTATTACCTAATACAGAAAACCTCTTAAAACTGTTACCATAATAAACACTTTTTCTAATGCTATCAAATGGTGATGGCTTTCATAGCTTTACTATTTTTTTTTGTTAACAATAAAAAATTGTAACAATAACGCTTTAAGAAAAAAAATTATAAGGTCATTTTGTTTAAAACTTAATAACTTAGCTAGTTATTAAGTAATAACTATAAATATAAAAAAAAACGTAACAACGTAATAACAAAAAATCACAACACTTTTTATAGTTGACAATGACTTTTGCGAAATACTAATGACAAAAAAATAGGCATTGAATATTTATGTTGTTTTCTTCCATCATCCCTAATCGAACGTAATCCGTGTTCACTTTTCCATTTTACCCCTCTGTGATTCCGTGCTCTATCGCAATAGCTTCAACCAGCCTTTCTACCCTAAATCATCCCTTAATATTCTTCGGCTGCTAATCTTCCCAAATAATTCATAACCGCACCACTGCCGATGCACTTTGAATTTTATGACTCACGAACGACGTACATGTTAACTGACAATAAAATAAACGTCACCAGTAGGCAAAATGGTACCACCATTTAAATAAATTTATACCTATGCATCTTAAACTTCTGACATTACACATATAAATATAATTCAGATAGTATCATGCCGCGCTTAAAGACATAAAAATATAATGTGCTAAGACAAAATAATCTGATAGAAACAGGACTGTACTCAAACGATCAACCCTATTGAAAAATTAAGTAGCTAAATAAGTTAAATAAATCGATTTTTAAAGATCAATCGAGGTTGCAAAGTCAAGTTTCAACGTTTTGATATCAAAGTCACTGACAGCAAATGCGGATAAAACAGAAAATAAAGTTTCAAATGTTCAAATATTCTTATACTATATCTAAAAAAAGACGTTCTTGCTTCAAGAACATTATTAATTTTATATTTAAACTTCCCTAATTTTTGTTACGCAAGTCTAATAGTAATTAGTACTTTAAAATAGTACAAAAAAATTTCAAAATGTTATTGGTGGTCAAAAAATCCAGATTTGAGCAATGGTTGCACCTGAGGTAACATACAATTCACATATTTTTTACGCAACTTTTAATAGAAAAAAAGCAAGCACCATATAAGGTTTTGCATCACATACATAATTTTATCCTTAACAGGAAAAAGCGTGATGCAATTTATTTTGATGCGTGAAAATTTTCAGACATTAACATTAGAAATCATAATGCAAGATGCCCGGTGTCTGATACCAGAATCTGATAAAAACAAGGTGCATGTCCCTAGCAGCTACATAAACATAATCAACTATTTGTAAAATAATTAAGTTAATAAATAAAGTAAACAGTAATTATAATGCTTTGCAAGAATTTACTTTTTATGTCCGTTGGCGAGAACTGCTTTGCGCCCGCATAGAATAGGTTATATTTTGCGCCCGGTTCAGAATAAAAAAAAATTACGTCGTGACTATTTTTTGAGGTACATAAATCACAAGCTGCAATAAATTAAAAAAACTTCACGATTTATAAAAAACTGTTTTTTTGAAAGTTGATAAAAACATATTAATTAGTAATTCATTCTCTTTTGTTTTTTGTTCTAAAAACAAAGCTATCTAGATAATAAATGTATGAATATGACACATCAAAGAAATAAGATACGATCCTGGAAAGGAGAAGGTTAAGTTACAACAAAATTAAATTTAATTAGGTGGAATGTTTATGTTGTAGATTAAAGACAAACATTTTTATCTTTCGGTGCAAAACAAATGCTAATTGACGCGCGAAAATTGATGGAATGGCTTTTGCATTTTCAGAGTGTAGTGAGAATGCAAAAATGCATTTGTTTTTTTTTTGAATTTTTAAAACAAGTTTTGTTGTTAATTAAGTTCAACTACCGATGATGGCATAAAGAAAGATAATAAAATAATTAACAACATTCGTTTTATAGGTTGGTATTAAAGTTTTATGTTATTTATATAGGCGAGATCAAGAGAGTCACCGCATGACAATTTTTACAGCGGCCCATGACTAGTTAGAAGAACTCTTCAACATTTGGTTGCAATAAAAAAACAATAATAATAGTACCAAAAAAAAGCAGAAAAAAGCGACAAAAACACAAATCTATCAAAACTTGTTTTAATTAAACTACTTTTGATTATGAATTACACGTTAATTGAGTTTTTTAATGTAGCACTGAAAGATGGAGAAAGTTGTAATTAATTTGTTGTATGAATTATCATAATAAAAGCAGCTATTTAGTTTTACTGCATTTTTTAGCGTTTGCATTCGAAACACAAACAAAAAGTATTTGTTTCCTCTACTATAGTAGCTGAAATAGATATAAAATTTGTCATTTTGATCAAAAATCGTTTAAATAAATACATGCTGTCGGAACTTTCGTCGGCTAATGTCATGCTGCTCTGAGCAGGTTGTAGTACAAAATATAGCAGGTATAGTACAAAATATAGACGTTAAGTTCATCACACAGTGCATAGAAGAAAATCAATTTATATCAACATTGCAATAACAGAATCGTAGACAAGAGTAACAAGAAAGATTATAAAAATAAATACAAAACCAAAATGAAAGAACTAAATTTTTAATCGTCAAGGTCAATCAAACATGTTTTCATCAACCTAGTTCCAAGTCTTCTGAACTAGATTAAAAATAAGATGCACAAAGAAAAATGTTTTAGAGTATCTTAGGTTTTTGAGGAAAAGCTCGAATACTCTAAGAATAAAACACTTAAGTCATCACTTAGATGTGCTCAGGATAAAAAACTTGTCCCTATCTTAAAGTATTCGAACTCTATTTATCAAAGTTTCTAATTTTCAACATAGAATAACTTCGGAGTCGTAAATTGTTCCTCCTGTCATTTGGATGACAGAAACAACAAGAGGCAGGCTTTGACAAAGCCGTAGTAATTTTTCTAATTTGCTGATGTTGCCTTTTAGTCGTATTTTCGTATGAAAAATGGTGACTTCATAAAATCTAAACTATCTCGCGATACATTCAAATTAGAAGAGTATGTTGTGCTGTATTTGTCATCTTCAAAGTAGTTGATATATCCATCTAGCAGCTTATTTCTTTCTTGAAATATTGACATCTTTCGGAAAAAACCGTGTCAAAAGGTTTAATAAAATTGTCGACGTTTCGCACTCCATCGGTGGAGACGTAATCAGAACAGGGAAATAAAAGTGAGAAAAAGGACGATAAGTCGACGTATGAACCACGCTAGAGACGAAACTTATTCTGGCTAGACCTCGTTGCTGCTTGGTCTTATATTGGTGAGCAAGGAAGAGACAGCGGTGGGAGGGGCAGAAGAAAAACTGGCAGAGAGCTCGGAAGAGAGAGTTGCGGAGAAAACGAAAGCGCTTTGTGTTGATGGCGAAAGAGTGTTTATGAACAAGGACTTCCAAACGTTTGAGAAATAATAACCTGAATCTCTATTAAAGTTGTTTGGGTGTTTTACAACTTCGATTGCTTCTCTAATTTTTAATGACTGTGACCATAAACCCGAATTTATGACCTTTTATGATCAGAAACTCGAAGTTTAATTGAACGTCCTGTTTCCCCAATGTAAACTTTGCTACAAGGGCACGGAATTTTATAAGCACCTTTTGACAAAAGTGAGTCAAATCTGTATTTTGGAGATAGTAAAATTTCCAAAATTTTTGTAGGTGATTTGAAGACCGTTCTCAATCCTTGTTTACGTAGAATTTTTCCGATTCTGTTTGTAACCCCATGAACAAATGGAAGAAAAGCAGTTCCAGTATTATTTTTCGACTCTCTCGTTTTCGTGCGAGGATGTCGATGGTGGTTTACAATACGTTGGATATCCTGTTTCTTATATCCATTATAATTTTATTAAACTTTTCGACACGGTCTTTTCCAAAAGATGTCAATATTTCAATGACTTCGGGCCGTGAAAGCCTTTTTTCTTCTATTTTATATTCCGTCGATAGTAGATTTTCACATCCTTCAATATGAATGCATTGGTACGTTTCTTCGTTCATAAATCCCGTAGAATGCATCGTCAGCTTCACATCTACTTTTTTCATGTGTGATCCTTTTATCGCCCAAGATTCCACTATGTACAGGAAAATTGAAAGTACCAGACAATATTCTTATTCGTATGAAATTACTCCTGATGCAATTCTTATTTCTTTCTCGTAATCTTCTTGGTTACTTATCAGGAATCACAAATGTATAAATTCATCTACATTTTACATATGTAAGAAGTTCAGATGTGTAAGAATTTCTTTTCTATTAATTACCATGAGTTTAGTCTTGCTGAGATTTATGTAGAAATCTCAGCAAGATATCGGAAAGATCTTTCTGGAAGTATGAAGAAGTATGAAGCCAATGCTTCATACTTCTTGTATAGATTGTTTATTAGACTTACTATACTAGATTCACGTTAAAGATGAAGCAAAAATAAACAAACAACACTGCATGATCACCTCGTGTTCGGTATCCCATGATAGGGTGGTATAGAAATTATTGGATGGAAGGACCAGAAAAAGGCGTAGCTTGAGTGACGAGACAGGGTCTGAGTAAGTACTTTTTTTACTGAGTAAGTTATGGTTCGGTTTTGTTGTGAGTTAAACGTTATCAAATGACGAATAACATGAAGAGCATGCACGCCTTGAAACAGCCCTGTAAGAACAGACACGCCTATTGTGGTAGGAGATCAAGTAAACCTCGCTTGTTAGTGCTTATTGCAGCTTCATCTTTAACGTGAATCTAGCATAGGTGATTAACTAAGCCACAGACATTCTCATTTTACGCAATCAAATGCTTTTTTTCTATTTATAAATTAGAGTTTGAGCTTGTGTTACTTTTCCCTTCATGAAGCCTGCCTACTCAGATGATATTTGAGAATCCAGATAGCCGTTGTAAGCGCCGATCTAAGAGAATTTTGCTTGCGTGAAAAATAAAAGATTGTTCTATAATTGTTTTGTCTGTTCTACCGTATTTTACTATAGTTTACTACTTTACTTGTACTTCAAGAACCGAATGCTTCATGACACAAACATTAGTTTGTTCAATACATCAACAGGTTTCAGCTTCAAGTGTTCATTTTTTCAAAATCAGCTCACCCATTGCCTATCTCTTAAAGTAAAAGAAACATGTTTCCACAAGCTAAAAAACGGCGAAATCCCACAATTGCAGTAATAGAAGAAACAAGAAACTGACAAGAGCAGAGCAGTGGTTGCTGGAAATCAGTCTATTAATTAGAGAAAACTGGTGACTGGGAAGAGTAAGTATGTTCATTGAACCAATATAAAGAGCTAGTAATTTTTTTTAAACTCAAGAAGATTTATTGAAATCATTACTCAAAACTGCATCAAAATTGCATCTCTGTAATGACAATCAAGCACAGAGATTTATCAGTCAGACACCCAGCAACCACTTTTCTAAGATAAAACCAATGTTTTTTTAAAACACATCAACAAAAACTAAACTTTCCACAACCGACATAATTTGTAATTCAAATGAAACAAAGTGCAGTAGACTTTTGCCGACTATGCTTAAATTTTCCCTTTTCAAAGCCGACGATAAAATTGTAAACAGCTCTGGTGTCGACAGAAGTCAAATTTTTCCATAAATAAAAAGACTATAACCAAAAATTGGTTGTCTATTATAATTTCGCTATTGAGATGAAAGAAAGTTGAGATGAAAGATGAGAGAAAGTTGAAATGTAAATGTGTATATCGTATGAGATATGGGAGAACCAAATGATTGGGGATGAAACCCTGTTGTATAAAAAGACTACTCAAGGCTCGGGCTACCATTTAGATGTATCGAGGAATACCTACGGCAAAAAGTAGACCTTATAGTTTAAAATAAGAAGTATTACAGACTTACGGGGACATCTATTTGTCAAGTGAGCGGTAATGCATAGGTTGCTTCAGCACACTGATATGTCTAGCCCCATTCACTAGAACTCACACAGATTGTGTAAAATACTGTCAAAGTTGTTTTTAATAATTAATTTGGATCAATGGGAATTTTTTCGCTCATACAATATCTGTAGTTCAAATGGTAAAACTTTAATTTGTTAATAAATAACTTATTTAAAAAAGAATGAGTTTTTGAGTTATTGTTAGAGTCTCCTAAGCATACTCCTTTTCTCTATTTGATCAATTGCAATCTTGCAACCTTTGATTGATTGATTGATTGATTTGGAATAGGGTATCGTCTGCACTGCGACCTATTGGTCTATTGTGCTCCCCCTTCTCGAGCTGTTCGAGGAGTGGCTCGGTTTATAGCTCCCCATCTAGTTCCAGAGCTGTAATAAATTCCAGCAGCTGCGATGGCTTCAAAGACAATATGTCTCTATTCAGTATGTATTCCTGCCCTAGATGTTCTTTACGTTGGGTTCTAATGGCGACGCATTCTGTTACTAGGTGTTCCGGAGTTTCCTCCTCTTCCATGCAAAATCTGCATTCGTCATTATCTTCTAGGCCAAGTCTCATCAGGTGCTTTCCTAGACGGCAATGACCAGTAAGGAAACCTGTGAGGATGCGAAGCCTATTTTTAGTGAGGTTCATGTAAGCTTTGGACCTTACATGGTCGAAGTTTCCAAGAAATTTCTTAGAGTGTCTCAAACCAGGAAGATTTAGCCAGCGTTCTGATCTGTCCTTCTCTTCCTTCATTTTGAACCTTTTCTTGTAGGTATGTTTCCCTAAGCCGCAGAATGGTTCTGGCCCTACAAAAGGGGTTAATGCGCCCTCTCTTGCTAGCTTATCAGCTTTCTCGTTTCCCTCTATTCCCGAGTGTCCGGGTATCCAAACAAGAAAAACTTTGTTATTCTTGCCTAGTTCATTCAATTTGCCTCGGCATTCCCATGTCATTTTAGAACTGGTGACATAGGAGCTTAATGCTCTTATCGCTGCTTGACTATCAGTGTGAATTGCAATTTCACATTTTTGATAGTTTCTTTCTAAGTTAAATTCTGCACATCGTCTGATTGCGTGTATTTCCGCCTGGAAGATGTTTGGGTAGGTTCCCATTGATTCTGAGTATTTGGTTCTAGGACCGACTACTCCTACTCCCGTGCCCTTGTTTGTCACGGAGCCGTCCGTATACCATTTAATAGTATTTCTTTTAAACTCACTAGTGGTGGGTTCTTTCCCCCAATCATCCCTGTTGCTTAATCTTACCATAAAGTTTCTTTCAAAGATGTGTCTCCTTACTATTTCGTCACTTGGAAGGTTTGGAAATGAAATGCACTCTGTCAGAGATGTCAAAGCTCTCTGACATTTGATTTTTTCATATTCGGTACCCTCCCTTGTGAGTCTGAGAATAGCTTCCCTCGCTGTTCTAGCTATCACTAGATGCAACCTTTGGTATTGATATGACAATAATTAGAGTAACGCAAACATTGTCCTTTGTTGTAACCCACTACACAACAAAGCAGCTGATCAATAAGTAAAAACAAACAATTAAAAGAGTGAGCAACCTTATCAAGCAAAATTCTTGCTAATGATCTATAACAAAATGTCACAAAACCAAAATTGTAACACTCCTCCAAAATCATAGGTAGAGCATATTAGAACTCGAACGTTGTACGGTTGAAACTATAGTTCTCATTTCTTGACGCAGGAATTACCAAATAACACAAAATGTTGTTTTTTTCATAAATAAATCAAAAGAGTGTATTCATTGCTACTTCTCTTCTTCGGTCTATGTAGATTTATCAATAAAATCTTTTTATATACTTAAGCATTGTATTGGGTACTCTTAGAGTTTTGGTTTAAACAGTCAAGTACACTCATCCTAATATATTTATTTAGAAGATAAAGTCCACATTTTAGATTTTATAAAGTTCATCCCTCATAACATCGTCTTTTCTCTATGATATTGCTCACATTAGTAAATACCGCAATATTATAATATCATGTCATGATAGCCGGAATATTTCTGCGCGTTATCAAATCTCCTCCAGATCCCCAAAATACATGTCTTGCAGATGATTTCAAACATTCTAGTCGGAAAAAAGTAGCAACCACCTTATAAAACTGACTTTTTCTAACAACCTGTCAGAGCTGTACCCATCGATGTTGACTAGACAAAGCTGTTAAACAAAGAGGAAAGAGCTATATATACTTATACAGTTTGTAAAATATAACATTTTTCCCAGTCAGTGTAAATCTTTTGTTGAAGACTGTTGAAAGCTTTATTTGTTGCGTCTATTTTGCAGAATAGGTCAAAAACGTTGCTTCTGACAAAATACTATTCTTTTTATTTGTATTTCAGTTCATACGCGTTCTTGTATATGTTTGTGAATTAGTCAATCTCCAAAAAAGCTTCTTCGGCACCTTCCCATAACTCTGAAGACGTGCAAAACTGGTCATCAACGTACTTCCTATAAGTTATCAAGATCAAGAAAACAGTAGGTTTTGGGTTTCTTTACTTTTATTAAAATAATATAATTGTTTCCAGCCGTGGAAATACTATAATTTCCGCACCTTTGTCAGTGATCAAAATAATAGTGTCTTCGCACAAGAACTGAAATATTAGGTAATATTATTTATAGTAATTATTAAGAAATCTTGAAGATAGGTATTGTAAAAAAGATAACCTTGGAATCCATTATCGGCATAAGTGTATAAATAAATGACCATCATTTTTTTTTGGAAATAAAATAGCACGATTTGTCATAGAATAAGAAAACAATCGGTAAATACAAAACATCAAAAGCTATTGTTTGCATAATACAACAAGCCTCTTTTAATCTTCAAAGCCTAAGAGCCAACAGCAAATTACGTTTCCATTGTCTTTCTGAACAATACATTGAGAAAATTACAATAAACATGGCTGTCTACAGTCCAGGGTTTCAATGGATAAGAACCCCATTTATCACAGAATGACAGGTACAGGTGGTTGCTGAAAGCTAAAAACTCCTCCAAAAAGTTAACGTCAAGTGTTAATTAGCGAAACAAATATACAGCCGATGATCAAGAAGTTGAAACCTTGTTTCAATTTGACATTTCAATTTATCATCGTCAACAATTTATCAAAAAAAAAAATGTATATATATATATATATTATAAAACCCTGCCGGTTTCGATAAGAATCTTAGTCTTAACATAGTGTTATACCCAAATCATGTCATCTTACTGATGGCCCCTTACAGAGCTGCCAGACTCAAACACAGAAAATTGTCATCTACCTTCTGACCTTTTTTGAAATAAAACGACAAATTAGGTACTCCTTCGATTATCGCTTATATGAATGAACCTGTAAAAAAATTCCGTGGGAATGTTAAAAAGTGATATTACTAGAATTTAAGGTAATTACCTAATCCTTCAATTATTTGGTACATTTGTGGCTACTATAAATACTAACAACAAGCAATATTTTTATATCGGTGACTTCTATCGCCATCTTAATCATCTTTGTGATTACCGGAAATCTATTAGGTACCGGGAAAAAAACGCCCGTTACCATACCGTAGTGTAATAGTATCTGGAAGAGTTCAAACATTGTAAAAAATGACCTTCACCGTTTAACTGCGCAATGCTTGATGAGAATGTACAGTGGCGTAAAACGTAAAAACTCTTAAAAAATTTTAATTTCACAAGATTTATAATACATAATAAATCAAAATCAGTAGAGTCGCTTTTTTCATAAAAATAAGCTCGTTTTAATTCTAAACTGACCTATTACTGTGACACAAAATTAAGCTGTTGCTAAATCACATACCTACTCCGTGTTATCCGGAGGTTTTTAAAAATGGAGGTATCAAAAAGTTCCTTGTTTACAGCAACAATCTAATCCGTATTTACGTGGTGGTCTACAAAATACCCATTAACACCGTTATTTGAGTTAATAAAAATTTGCAGAATTTTCATACAAGTCCGTGAAATTTGGTAGCGAAAAGAGAAATGTATGTAATTATTGGAATAAGCCTTTTGTCGGCTAAATAATACATGTTTCTTACGTCACAATAATTCTGCAGGGTACAAAGAAGTGTCTCTATGCGGTTATTGTACATAACCTAGACGTTTTGTAAAACCTACTCGTTTTTGTAATTGTTAAACAGTTTGCAATAGTATTTTACTATGGTCCTCTAATACGACAGATCCTTGAAATTTTGCATTTGGTCTCATAAGACAACTAGTCTATCTATGAATATAGTGAATAATGTTCAGCAAGTACCTAAAGCAAGCACATATAGGCAACCGATTGTGTTAATCGTGGAATGCCGAGCTTTTATAAAAAGAGTAACAAGTTCTACAATATCTTGTGCAATCATGAGGTCAGAATAAAAAATCCATTTTGAACACTTCTTTGAAGAAATGTTGAGAATCGGTTCTTTTCAGCCAAATTTTTTATTTTAATAAAATTGCTTTTCTGTCTAATGATAAGATGACCGCGCTCGTCGTTTATAAGCTAAACTTTCAACAAATTTTTATCATTCTCAACGACAGCGACTCAATAACACAATGGTCAAATTTAAAATTGGTCATAATAAAAACTTCAAAGATCCGAGCATTACAAGCATCTTTACTTAAAAAACTGCATAAGTGAGCAGTTTTAAAAATAACAAAACTTTTTTCGGGGTTGCCATGATAAAAATCCAGAAACTATAATTCAAACTGTCATAGTCTCTTTAGTCCCCAGATTTAGTCTCAAGCGACTTGTTTTGGTTTCCTAAGAAATACAGAAATTGTTATAAAATGAAAAAAAATTTCATCGTAGACACTTAGTAGACTTACAAGAAACTATGTAAAAAAATTGAAAAATATGATAAATAAATTTTTGTTTGGCTCAAAACTGCCAGATCAATCACCTTCGCAGACTTTGCTAATTTATTATTTAGCTCAAAAATTCGTACAGTAAACGCTCAACAAAAAAAAGTGCTTGCAATCTAGAGAAATATACGGGGTTAATCAAAATCTAATTATCATATATTAGATTATTTAAATATTACGATTAAATTATCTAATTATCACTCTTAGATATATCTAAATAGGTGATATTTTATAGCGTATCTCATAAAAGTGATCCTATCGTGAGACTTACTAAACTTAGTTTGACACATTAAACTACAATAGGGTGACAAACCAAGTTATGTATTATTAAAATAATAGAATGAAAAGGAAAATTGCTACCAAAATATTATACCTGAAATGTCTTGTTAAATAATTAATTTTGTTAAATAAATAATCGTAATTTAATAATTATAATCAAACATTTTTTTAAATAAAACTTCTTTTTTAATAAGACTTCATCATTTTGGAAAATTTTAGTAGGTAGTCTTGAGAGAAATGTAACAACGGGTTAAACAAAGACGTAACACAAATGAAAGAGATTAATCGTAACAAGAAAAGTCGCGTCGAAAGTTGCAAATTAAATGTAGCATTAATAATTACCAAAGAAAAATTAATTGAGTAACAGTACCAATAAAGAAAAAGTTGAAACTTAATCAAATTAACGAACTAATTTATCAAAGCATCTTAATGTACCTACAGCCAGAAAGATTTTCAACAATCAATGTTGTAAATACAATAGTTCACTCATACAGTTTGAAAATATTAATGTCTTGTCACAATATAAATTAAAAAAATTAAAGATGCCGAAGATGGTGTTAAAAATAATAAAAGCTGACCTAATTTGAGCTTAAATTAAAACTAATATAAAAAAAACTTATAAATTAATTGTCCTTTAATTTTGACTAACAAATCAATCGTTAATGTACCTCATTACTGCACGATTTTCATAAAATTAGATAAATGCATTTATAAAATTACACCAGCACTTTTGCGATGGTTACCTGCTGCTTATAATTAGCGTTTTCAATTGTTTTTATTTATAGAGACAACTGTATTTATCGGCATAAATGAGAGTTCTATAAATTTTAGTGGCTAATTTGTGTCCTAAAATTCAACAAATAGTCAACAAATGTCCTAATAGTCAACAAAAAATAATATATTTAACTCGCATGTTAATGAGTGATTAAGAATCTGAACAATTAAACCGCTCTCTATAAGACAGTTTTGATTATTAATTGCCTTTATTGACACAATTGTTTATTAAATAATTATCATTAAGTCATCTTATACAAAAGGTAAGTTTTTGAAAAAAAAACACCAAGAAAAAAAAATTTTTCTTAAACAATTATTTTTAATTTCTTAAAATGACTGTTTTGATATGACTTCTTCATTAAAATATGAATGACAAATTTACCCCAAAATTATTGCTTCTACCGCATTTTCAACCCTTAAGAGGTGGAGTTTCCAACAAAGAGGTGTCGTCAAAAATCGATAATAGTCTAGACATGCGCAGTGCGCAATTGGTTGGGAAAAGAACGCCTACTATTAAGCTCCGCCTCTATTCCCACTCTGAGAATTTTTATGCATAGGCAGCTTAGTTTTAGTCCGTCGGCACATCGAATAACATGTTGGTGCCGCCGGACATGTTAGCAGCGCAATCAAAAATGTTATATCAAATAAATAAATATTATGGAGAGAGAGTGCAAACAAGAATGGGTACCATCGCTAAAACGATTCGCGAAGTATGCAAGGTGGTGCAAGATGTACTGAAAGAGGTAGAGGTGCAAGAACCACGGTTCATCTCCTCCTTGACAGAATGCAATGGAAGATATGAAGGCTTAGAAGTGATGTCACCAAATGAATTTGAAGTTGTCCTATATTTGAATCAAATGGGAGTTTTTAACTTTGTGGATGATGGAACTTTGCCTGGATGTGCGGTATTAAAGTTAAGCGACGGAAGGAAGAGATCTATGAGTTTATGGGTGGAATTTATTACTGCATCCGGTTACCTTTCGGCGCGAAAAATTCGTTCGCGGTTCCAAACTCTTGTGGCTCAAGCCTGTGATAAGTGTTCCTATAGAGACTCTGTGAAAATGATTGCGGATACAACCGAAGTTAAACTTCGAATTCGAGAAAGGTTTATTGTGCAAATTACTCCAGCTTTTAAATGTTCGGGAGTATGGCCCCGTTCTGCTGCACATTGGCCTATTCCTCACATCCCTTGGCCCCATCCAAATCTCGTCGCCGAAGTCAAAACAGAAGGTTTTGATCTCCTCTCAAAAGAATGCGTCGCCATTCAAGGAAAACAATCCGCCATGGAAGGCGACGCTTGGGTATTATCTTTTCTCGAAGCAGAAAACCGTCTCTTGCAAGGCGGTTGCCGCCGGCGTTGTCTCAGTATTCTTAAAACTCTTCGTGATAGACACCTGGACCTACCAGGAAACCCAGTCTCTAGTTACCACCTCAAAACCCTTCTCCTTTACGAATGTGAAAAACATCCACGTGAACCCGAATGGGATGAGGCATGTATCGGTGATCGTATTAATGGTATTTTCCTCCAATTGATCTCTTGCCTCCAGTGTAAGCGTTGCCCTCATTATTTTCTCCCAAATCTGGATCTCTTCAAAGGAAAATCACCGAGTGCTTTAGAAAATGCATCGAAGCAAGTCTGGAGATTAACGCGCGAAATGTTAACCAATACAAGATGTTTAGAGAAGCTGTAAGCATTCCATTTTCCTTTCGATTCAAACCCGTCAGAGTGCCATATACTTAGTGACCGGTTTCGTACTTGTACGCTTTAATTAATTAGATATTTGTATTTAATGTAATTATATTCAGTTTTACACCTTATAATAAGTATTATATTTTGTACAGACTGTGAGACTGTTAAATTTGTTGCGTGATGTTTTATTATTATTATTATTATTCTATTAAACTATTTATTAAATTATCGAAGAAACAATAAAAAATCCTATTTACGAATTTTCTATATTATTTCACAAGAAAATACTCCCACAAGGTATATATTTCTCAAAACATGTCTCAAGAAAAACTTCAAACAGATGAACAATATTAAGATGTTTTCAGCTGTTGAAATTCCCAATAGGTATCTACATTAAATTCCTAAGATTTTCTAATTCAATTTTAATGTTTTTTTTTTAACTTTAGTCAATGCCTACTAATTTAGGTCGTCAAAGAGTTATAAACATTTTTAAAATCAAAGTAATAAGACTATGTGATTATACATACTATTTTAGTAATTATACTTTTTATTCGATCAATACATTTGAAACAGTTTTAATTCACTAGTGGCTCGTAGACGGTTTATAAGGGTTCACTTACTATGAAGTTCACAATGTCCCTTTATACACTTGAATAATTATTGAATAAAAATTATGTTTTATTATACACTTTTTCTTTTAATATTTTGCTTTGGTGAACTTATTAGACACAACATAGTCAAATTTTTTAAGAAATTTGGATTAGAAATCTTAATCTAAAAAAACTTATCTATTTCATGAGGATTAACTTCTCACTAGTAAAGGTTTCCTTTTTGTCATTCAAGAAAGAATACTTAATTGTCACTCAAAATTAGGGTGAACTTAGAATTGAAGAACACTTGAAAACATATTATCTTCTTGTTTAGTGTGTTATTAAACAATAAAAAATCTGTCACGTGTTTTTCTAACAAATTATCTTTTAAAACACTTAAGGGGATCTTCACGGTGAATAAAATGCTTGGAAACATGGGATAAGTTTTTTGAGCTTAGTTTTTACGCAAATCAAATGAAATTTTGAATATAAAAGTTTTAATGTCTTCTCTATGGATTGCTTGATTTCGATTTTTGAAATTGTTATCAGAAAGTGATAAAAAATCGTAAAAATTGGTAACTCGAAAATCTAAATCAACGGTGGTATTCAAAATGTAGTTTTAAAGGTAAAATTAAGATATACGTTTTTCAAAATTTTTGTAAATAAAGGAGTAATTTGCGGATAATAGTTGAAAATTTTAGCTGGTGAGGTGTGTCGTTTGCATGTATCTGACTCCTCCTCCAAGAGCTTTATTATCGACGTCACATTAAGAGAAATCACGGATATGGTTTCAACTTATCTGTCAGGGTGTTAAGAACCACTTGTCTCGAATTACTATACGAGGATACGATGATTGTTTTTATGTTTCAGACCTAACGCTAGGCTAGATAAAGAGAAGAGACACCGCTTGTATTTGTGCTTTTCATAAAAGTAAATTATTATACATATTATTAATTGATAATATGCATTTTATTAAATTGTGTATCGCAATGAAAATTTTGATTTAAATTTATAATAAATAGAATCATAATCAAAATAATAGGTGATATTTAAATAAACATTAATCGTTTAAAGAATATCAAAACAAATAAAAAATAAAATTGGCAATAAATATATTATGAAGGAAATAGCCGGGCTGGTTCCAGCTGTGGAATAAAAGCAAAGGAACGACTTAGCCTCAGATGGTATAGTTTAGCTAAACATTTAGTACGATTACAATTTTGCCTTCTTACATACTTTGCAACCCCTATTTGCATCAAACTGGTAGCCGACAGATGCGTTTGTAGTTCTTGTCAGCATGGACCGTAATGAAAATTTTAGCCGGACTAAATTTCACCGTCAAAATGAAAAAACTGTAGTCGTTACGTAATTGAAGAAAAACATTTCTACCGTTAAAAATAGTATCAAAACTAATAATTCAAGTTAATAATGATAGTAACAGTGATTCTGATATTTATGCAGATGATTAAATGAAAATTACTAATGTTTTAATACTCTACATAATTTTTATATTATTCAATAATAAATAAATCTTTGGCTAGAGAATTAAATGTAATTTTATTGTTATATTCAGTAACATGCAGGCGAAGAAAATAGAAGCAACCTGAATACAGCACTGGCAGTATCTTTAAGATTCTGCACAGGCAAAACCCTGCGCTGAACCCTCATAAAAATTAGTGAAGATGACCTAGCAATAAAACCATATTTACACAAATTGTTTAGACAAACTATACTATATAATGAAAGCAAAAAGCAAAAAAAATTGTTGGTGGCAAACGAATAAATTTTAGTTTGAAAAACAGCTATGAGGTAAGATGTCGAATTGCAGCGCTTCAATTTAACGAGCACGAAAATTATATATCCAAGATCTATAAAACAATGACGACGACAAGCCCGGGAAAATACACAAAGCTGTACATTGACAAAACTAGACGGAAAAGAATGTATAATTTAAAAAGAAAACAACTTTTTTCTACAAAGATTAAAACAAGAAACACATTTTCTAGTGCAGATGCTGAGTATGGAGCAGTCGGCGAATTAAGCCCTACCACTCTAGAAAGTAGAAAAGAAAAACTGTGATCTCTCATTGCTACTTCTTATATCCGGGAATTAGAAATAAAAACTAGAGGACAGTGTAGCAATCCTTTGTGGAAAATGGAGCGCATGTACAGGCTTACTGCTTCCAACTTTGGGGCAGTATGTAAATTACGAAAATCTACGAATCCGAAGAAACTTGCCAAAAGAATTGTGAATTCAAATTTTACAGGATCTGCTGAGCCGCTGGGGTGTCGATCATGAACCTATTGCCAAAGCCAAATTTATAGAATATTATAAGATCGAAGAAGCAATTACCGAATCCGGCCTCTTTGTTGATGCGGATTTTCCACATCTAGGAGCCAGTCCAGACGGATTACTTTCGGGGGGAGACATTATAGAAATTAAATGCCCGTATTCAAGTCGGCAGTTAACTCCAGAAGAAGGAGTTTTCCAAAAAAAAATTAAATGTTTAGAAGCATGTGCAGATGGAATCTATCGCCTTAAAAAAACTGATAACTATTACAACCAAGTACAAGGTCAATTAGCGCTCAGTGGAGCTAAATTTTGCTACTTTGTTGTGTGGACGCCTTTCGACTAGCTGACCCGGCGAACTTCGTACCGCCTCAGCGTAAATTTGATGCACTACTTTATTTTGTATAGCTATCTTATGTATGCGCACCTATTCAATTGGAACTGGAATCTATAATATCCTCCATATAAAAATGAATACCTATTTCCCTGGTCTCGTCATACCCAAGAAAGGCTTTACTAATTTTATTAAATAAAAAACAAAATATATATTTTCATAATACTGTTTATTCCGTAGGGTTCAATAATTTCACTTATATTTTTACAAATCGCTATTGAACAACTGAACATTTTGAAGTAAACACTGAGTTCATTATCATGTGCGTTCTAGAAAGCAACTAATAGCCTCTATACCCTTCACTGCTTCTCTCTATTCTAATGCTTTTTGATAAACTATATTTTTAGTTTTATGTTCTGGCCCGTAAATTAATAATGTTGATGGTTTTCCGACAGGGGAACAGGCGACATATAATTGGCCATGTGAAAAACATGGATTTTCTAGGTTGATGCCACATACACTTAGGGACTGCCCTTGCGATTTATTTATTGACATTGCAAATGCAAGCCGCACTGAAAACTGTAAACGTTTAAAACTGAATGGCATATCGTTCGGTATCATAGGGATGCGTGGGATTAAAACATCTTTGCCTTCGTACTTCCCTTTCAAAATGTTTGAAAGGAAAGTTAAATTGAATGACGTTGACATTTGTTAGCGAAGTTATGTCTGTGGTGTCATAGATCACCACAGAGTTTTTTGTTTTAAATGGAATGACGTTGACATTCGTAACGCGCTTTTTTTAAAATATGCAAAATTACATGTATATTTTTCAATCTTTCTGAGAGATTTCCTTAACTTTTTCTTTCATAAGAACCTTCTCCTGATAATAACAAACAGAACAAAAAAAAAATCAGCCAAATGAGTCCAGCCGTTCAGGCGTGATGCCAAGGGAAATAGGGATTCATTTATATAGATAAAATAATATAGATAAAGTAAGATATTGCATAATTAACACAATTATGTTATAATATACTATTATTTTTTGTTGCAGATAGCATATGACAAAGACTTTTGAAACGCAATGTTGCCAAAACTTAATGAGTTTTATTATAACGTAATGATACCAGAAATTTTAAAACATAATTAATATAGAAGAAACCTGCTATTAGTATCTCCTCAAAAGAGTGCCAGCGGTCAGTTAGTAGAGTCCACCCAAGCAAACATGAGCTCAGAAGAAGCGTGATCTGCCCTGAGGTCGCTTTAGGTTTCATGTACACACCACATCGATTGGTTAATTTGAATTTACTCCTGACTTTGCTAATTCAGTTTACATATTTTCCGTAGCTCATGTTTACTTGAGCGAGCTGTAGAGGTGTTACTAAACTGGTTAGGTGAGAACAGGCGTCACCGAACCGTGTCGGCACTTCTTTTGAGCGTAAATAATAATATTTGATATAAATATACATTAGATTAGAGTTTATTCCAAAAGATAAATAACGCACGGTATATATTTTAATTTGTTTAATATGTGCGTTCTATGTGCTTTAGTTGAACATATTTTACACATGTTTAAACATGTTAAACATGTTGCAAATGTTTCTGATATCATATGAAAAAATTTAAAATTTTTTTAGTGTTTAGAGTTTTATAAAGCTTTTATATTTTGATCTTTTGCCACACAGTACTTACACGGGATATCAAGTAACGCTTATCGGCTTTTCTAGTTTATAAAGTTATCAGCAGCCGATGCTTAACTTAAAAGATCATATTACAGTCCACGTGGACTTGAGGATATGTGTCATTCTTGTTTATCCAATCAGATGCAGTTCAAAGCGATAAATCAACATTGAACATTTTATGAACACACCCCCGAAAAATCACAGTTTCAAGTTCATTTCTAGCGTGAGGATCCCCTTAAAAGATGGTTTACAAATCTAATATACCTAAACATACAAATTTTCATATTTTTTGTATTAAAGTACCTAAATGTAGCATCGGCAAATAACAATATATTGCCGCATAAAATGAAAATAAATGTAAAAAAACCTGAAACTGATCCTTGAGAGACTTATAGAAAAAATGATTTGCCATCAGATTCTGTTACGTATATCATTAATTGCTCTTCTGGTGATAAACTGCCACTTTTAAATAAATTGCTAATAATAAAAAAAAAGCTTTTGTGATACCTATATGTTATTAATATTCTTTTAATTTCTGTTGAGCGGATATTAATCATCAGTTTTTATTTAATTTAACTGAGATATAATCAAATTATGTTATAAATATATATTTCGGCATAGCTATTCTTTATATGTATATTATGGTAAAATTTTTGTTCTGAAGAAAATATTCACACCAGTTTTGTAACAAAGTTAGAACATTCTGTACACTATTGAATAGATAAGAATTCAATGACCCAAGCTGTCAACAACGAGTTAAAAAAATATTTTTTTTAACGTTTTCTTGCTACTATCATTTCTAGCAGACTAAAAATGTCACTTGACTTATTTGTTTTAAAAATAAATATCGAAAAGTTTTCCAGGCTATGACTAAATTGACTTTCGATAGACAGAACATGTAAAATTTATAAAAAAAACAAAACACAGAAAGACATTTTATTAATTGAAAGAAATTATTTATTTTACTTAATTAAAAACTGTTTTATTTAGGTGCGCTCATTAGTTGGAAAGCAGACATTTTTCACAATTGCTTAGGTACAATAACCGACAATTTGACAGAATAGAATATTTTTTATTATAATTTTTTCCTTTTTTCAAATAATAAAAATTTATATTGATCGTAATATAACTCTATTTTAACTAGATTATTATTTTATTTATATAAATACTAGCTGACCCGGCAAACTTCGTACCGCCTAACAGTCAATGAATGTCGTGTTACTTTTTAGCTGAACTAATTTAGGCTTTGATGAACGTAAAACAATGATACAAAATAATATATTTATATAGATAGAAGCAAAAAAGTACTTTATTATGATGAATGATGATGAAAACATACATACAGAATAAGAATAAAAATAAAAAATAATAATTAAGTACCTCACTCAAACTCATGTCAGAAAAAAATGATTGAAAACTATGTTGTGCAGATTAGGAAAAAAAAAACTCGGATTAATTCATTAATAGGATTTTCATTCAAGCACTTTGTGGTAAACGACATTCTTTGTTTTTTGGTCAGGCGCAAGAACAAATAAGCGGATGGTTTGCCGACACGTGAGCATGCCACGTACAATTGACCATGAGAAAAACATGCATTTTCTAGATTGACGCCACAAATAGTCAAGGATTGGCCCTGTGATTTGTTGATCGTCATGGCGAAGGCAAAAGACGAATCGGGAATTGAATTCGTTTAAACTCAAAGGGCATATCCGTTGGGATCATCGGAATCCTTGGAATAAGAACTTCCTCATCTTTAAATTTTCCTTTAAGTATCGACGCGTGCAATTACTCGCAGACAATTGACTCGCGATATTCCGTTGCCTAATTGCATTACGGCTTCGCTGGGAAAGATTAGATCTTCTAGAACGCGGCATTGTTATTAAAATGTGCACTCGCATAAAACCACCAAATATAATAACAGTGCCTAAACTTTCGAGACATAGACAATAGCTCAAAGAGTATATAACCACTACGTATGAATAGCTTATCAAGAAAAATCATAGACAACCTATAAAAAGACATTTACACTTTTGTTAACCTGTAGATTTTTTTTCCTTAATCTTATAACCTTTACCAACTGATTTTTTATTCCCTAAATTCCGTTCCTTTCCGATGATTTTATGTTTTTACTGTAGGTAGTATTTTCGGGAATTAAAAACAAATATAACAGTACCTAAACTTTGTAGACATTTTACAAAAAATAAATTTGTGAACGCACACATGATGTCTTCAGAAAAAAATAAAGTTGTGGTTTAAAGGTCTCAGCAACCTGGCGATAAGTTCAAAAAAAAAAAGAGTTGTTACACTATTTGACAGGATTGGACAACAAATGTTTGACATGTAATAAACAAATCAGCATCTATTGAAATGATTAAGTATTCATTACACATATCGAGTTTTCATTGTTTTTAAGATGTATTTTGCTGTTCGGGACGGAAACAAATCCAACAAATCAAAAACCATGGCAATCGGTCCAGCCGTTCTCGAGTTATAAGTGTTGTAACAAACATGACTTTCTTTTATATATATAGATTACTTTTAACCATATTATATAATTCAAAAGAAATAAAAAGCTTCCTCAAGACCTGAGCTTTTGGCGACAGTGCTTGAAACACTAGCAACATTTCTTAAAAAAAAAAATTTTTTTATTTTTATTTTTAATTAGGTATAAAACCAAAAAAAATTAACAAAACAATAAAAAAATAAGAAAAAAATTTAATAAATACGTAAAACTAGCAACGAAGGTTTATAAATTTAGCTTTTAAGTAATAAAACAGCAATAAGACTACAAATACTGTTTGAGCAATCATAAGTTGTTTTATTTAACTAATCTAATCTTACTTTTAAAACTTGAGGTACGCGATGAGATAAATACCCTGCAAAACAAGACATCTTTTGATATTCACAATATAAACGCAAAAACTATAAGTACAATAATTAAGAAAGATATTCTCAACTTATCAACTAAAATGATAATCGCGCGTATAGTCATTCAAAAACTATTTTGTTTTTATGAAAGTGTCTATTGTGTAGAAGTTAATAGTATTTATAATAGGGACTTACCGCTAACTATCATCAGGTCATAAATAAAAGTATCACCAAAAGTCAGGTCTTATACAAAACCGTATTTTGTTAGTCTAAAAAACAGCTGAAATGTGATTTATAACGGATTTGTTCACAGCTTGCTACTTTTAAGTCAATTATTATTGCACTGTCATAAAAACAAACAAAGTGGACGACTATATATAGTCGTCCATTAGAGCTTCACACTTTATCTGTATGTTCTTTTTTTTCTCCCTCTTATGTATTTTGAACTGTGTACGACTTTGTATAGTCAAAACATTAATAAAATTATTATAAGTCACATAACTGTCGGACAGTCAGCCATTAAAACACAGAGTAGCTACAACACAAGTTTTGTGTTGTAGCTAAATTACCTTCTGAGCATTTTTATTTGAAAACCCCCCAATTTAAAACCCTATACACTGCAAGACTCTATACTAAAATCAAGCAATCATTTTATATAATTTTTTTACAACATGTAAAAAACTGCGTAGAAAAAACAATTTACCTTTTTGTTAAACAGAGTAACTTTCATCCCGGTTCAATTAACCATAAAGTAAAAAACTGATCAACATTAGAGAAAACTAAATTTTGAATTTTAAATAAATTTGATCTCCAGCCTACTAAAAGTTAGAAATGAAATCATTCCACCGCTTCCATCCATTCGGACAAATGTAATTCGTCAGAAATACCCCTATTAGTAACCGATTACGTTATAGTAACTGTATGGTAAAAACCCAAAATTTGATTATTCTCTAAAGTTAATCTTCACAAATTGATTAATATATAGAAAAGTATTTCGTTAAACAGTAGATGTCAAAACATTTGCGCGTTTGACCACGTATATTATTACCGTTTTTTACACTGTTAAAATGCCTTTTTTGTATTTAATAAGACTTGTTAATAGTTAATAAATTATTTGTTAGAGGATAGGTATTTAACAAATATTTATTAACAGTTAATAAATCATTTATTAGCGCCTATTTTTTTGTGCCAACCAAATATTTATTACTAGTTAATAATCGATTTATTAACATGTAGAAAATGATGCGCACGCACACACGAGTATTCTATTATATATGTATATATGCAACTACGCGTGAAGTATAACCATCTACCAACAATGACCGCCAACCAAATATTTGTTAACTATTACCAAATCTTATTTGGTGGAAATAAATATTTTTTTCAATGCATTAAAGCTTTTTAAAGGTTAATAAAATTTTGTTTTAATAAAAAACAGATTTAGTAAATACTAACAAATATTGTTAATAGTAAAAAAATATTTCTTCCACCCAAATAAATATCTGAAAAAGTTCTTAATAAATTGATTTATTAAATACAAAAAAATCCTTCTATCAGTGTAAGAGACCGAAGATGGCGCTTTGAGAAATTATTTGCTAAATAAAACTGTTAAAATCATATTTCTTAAATAAAGCTAATTTTGTCTGTAAAATTTTCAAACCAACATTTTCCCATCAATATCAGGTATTTCTAGGTTCTATATATAACTTGTATTTGGAAAAAGCATTTCATCTTTAAATTATTTCAGTTCATTTCTTTTTGCGGATGGTTTAAAGACTCTTGATAGTTTCGACAAATCTATCAAGTTATTTTTAATAAAAATAAATTATTATTTATTTCAGCAAATTGTTTGAAACGATCATATCTGTCACTTAATGTCAAGTCATTTATTTCACATAATCGACGCAGATTGGTTAATGACCAACCAACGGCCACAATAGAGTCTAGTATCGAATAGTAATAAGAATTGATAATAGGTATTAGAAAAGCAATCAAAAAAGTAGTATCTTTTTTTAAGTTACCACATTGAAAAAAATACACTGATCATTGTCTGCGACGAACTTTAGCAACATTACTGACAGATGTGTGGGTAAAAAGTACAAAAATCTTCAAGAAATAAGAAAGATATTTATTGACTTTATTAAAACTGTGCATGAATTTGAGACTCACTGTAAAACATCAAATAGTTCCAATATTAAAAACATTAAAATTGTAGCAAAGTGTTGCTGGCAATTGTGGGTTTAGTTTTTAGAGCGCCATTATAATTATCTGTACATTTACTTATTTTTGTAATGAAAAAATCGAGTGTTTTTTATTTTTTCTCATTTCATCAAACTTTGTCAATTTGATGTAACACTTCTTTTTCTAGGCGAAAAAGTAAATAATCTTGATAATAATAATATCTAATTAGATATAAGAGCCCAAAAATATTTAAAATCGAAATTCAACAATTTATAATGCACCAATTTGTTTTTTCCATCTTATTAATTTTTTAAACACGCACGAACCGTTGTTATCTTTTGTTTTTAAAAACAAAATTAGTTATTTTTCAAAGCCGCCCAAAGTTATTTAAACTCTGTAAAATTTATGTCTCTGTCAAAAAATATTTTTACGATTGCCTTTTATATATAGGTACTCACAATAAAAATTATCCAATTGACATTTATCTTTTTACATGCTGTTCAAATGATTACGGTCTAATTAACAATAAAGTAATTAATTTATGGAAAAAAACTAAAAAGACAATAAATTAGAAGCCATTTGATTTATGTTTTATATGCCTCAATAGGAGTAATTAAGGATGTTAAATATATATAAATACTATAATAGATGCTTCAAGCTATAATTATTTATCGACGATGTACAAGAATAGATATAAACAAGAAAATAAATTAAAATGATTTATTGTCGATGTTCTCCATTAGTACAGGGCTGTACCTATTCAGCTTTTATACAACTTTAAAAAAATTACAAAAATGTCATTGTAGGATACCATTGAACTAAGTATGGTAAAATAAAAATTATTACTTAGCTACAATTAAATTAAGATAATTTCTTAATAGTGTACTTATGCAAAACAAAGTGCTTAAGATTCATTAAACTTTAGGCAAAATGACGTACATACTTTTAAAAGATAGATAATCTAAAGTTATAAATCTTTAACGATATACCCACATGCATAAGTATAATGTAATTACAAAGTTCCTATCGAGCTACCTATTAAGTACCATTTGTTAAATTAGCATTAATAAAACTAAAATTGCTGATATGTTGTAGGTATATCGAGGACAATTAAATGCGCATATTTACAATAATCTTATATTTCGTTAATTTTTTTATTTTTCTCCACTCAAGTATAAAGTTGTGTTTTTATAATTTTCCTACAATGACATAAAACATAATTGCACTTACTCTAATTGTAAACACAAAACATCAAACACAGAGAAAATAAACGAAAAATTGATTAACCTACGCATCTACCTTTAAAAAAAGATGAATATCTCCCGCCCTATTGACCAAAAAATAAATAATAACTCGTCTTTTTCCCACAAAGAAGCTTATTTCATTTTGTTCATGAAACAGAGTACAGAGAGAGACATAAATTACGACCCAACGTAAACCATTTCGTAGAAAAAACTAAAATTATAGTCGTTCAAGTTCTGTAAGTTTCATGATAGGCCTCATTGAATTTTAATGTCATATTAGATCTTGTAGATAATCTTAGATCATAATTATGTCAAATTGTTAAATAATGTTAGGAAAAAAGACATACTTTTCTGTATGACTACGCCTTCTATCTTTTTAGACTATAATCATAAATATTTCGAAAAAAGTTTCTTTAAGCAACTATTTGTTATTACAAAAAAATTATTTTAGTAAATTAGGTATATGCCCTGCAAAAGCTTTCAGCTTATTTTTCTAAAAATTTCTCTTAATACTCAAATGTCTAAACAAACCAAAGAATTTATGTGTAGTGAATTCCCAAATGAATTCACTATTAATTTATAATTATTTAAAAATGAATTCCCAAATTTTTGATTAAGTGAAACCTCTCCAAACATTCCATTGAGAGCAGTTATTTTGTTTAGCAAATATTTATTTTTTGTTAGATAATTTTCAGATAAATTTTATTTTTTTTTATATGTTTTCAAATCATAACACTCTAATTTGTAATGTATTTACGTTAGTTACTTCTACTGTCATTTGTTTGCAGATGTCTAATAGGTATACCTTCCAAAAAAAATCACTTTGCAAAGAAACTGGAATGACTAATCACTAGAAGCAGCTTTAAATTCTATAAAAGACAATGAATTGTTCATTCAAGCTACTCTCTAAACAGTAAGACACTGGAAAAAAACATTAAGAAGAATAATAATTAATATATGAATAAAAAGAAATTACATTTAAGAACGAAAGGTTTTTAATCCAATCTCATAGAAGTGAAATGATTCCCCCAAATCCTGAGTTTTCAGCAAAGCTGATGAGTTCCCAATAAAGACGAAACAATTGACTCCGAGCTGTTATTACCTCAATCAAATAAAGAAACTGTTTACTTTGTATGTAACAGGTTAGAGTCGGTAATCATATTTTACGGGCGTTTATAATTATCTGATCTACTTCAATGTAATCGAATTGTATTGATACACTTTTTGATAAATGAGACCAATTATTTTCTTTTTGCAGTCATTTTAAACTGTACCTAGACTTGGTTAATAAATATTTGATGTTGATTCATACCTTGCAGATTTCCAAACACAAAATTGTACTCCAAAAACCATATAGGTATTGTCCTCCATTTAACAACAAGCATCCATTTTAAGCATACTATACAATTATATGTTGATCACATTCCTGTTATGATAGTCCAGTTTTTGAAGCACACTTATGTGGATAGCAAGCTCTAACTAATCAGAAAAGTTTTTTTTTGTAAAAATCGACATATGTATAAAAAATCCGATTGAATAAAAAAAATTATAAAACAAAACTTTTTCTAAACACGAAATTTTAACTAAATCGTTAAAACCGTTTGGAAAATCCGTTTCCAAAAATTATTTGTTCCAGTTTATTCCCATTACCTGTCATTTCAACTACAGTTTCAAATTTAGGACAGCGTTTTTACGTTGAGTGTTTTATTATAGAGAAAATCATTGTGTAAAAGCTGAATACTTTTACAATACTAGACCACCGCAAACATTGTCCATCATAAATAAAAAAATATTATTTTAACTGCGTTGAAACAAAACAAAGTTTTTCTACTGTGTATTAGAAACAATAATTGTTAATTTATGAGAAAACCGCTTCTGTGGTTGTAAAGTATTGTTGCAGCATTTAGCTTTACACAATGATCCCTATCATAGATGGGCTATCTAAAGTTTTTAACTACCTATAGGATTAATTTTATATGTACTTTTATGCGCCACGACTGGACGGTTCATATAAGCGAAGGCAAAGCAGATAAGTGCAGCCAAGCCACATAAAAAACTTTTGCGCGCAATAAATACTAACTTTGCTTCAGATCTCAAAAAACCTTCTTTTCCTGCAAAAATTATGAAACTTTCAATTTGGTTAAAAAAATTGTAACGTATCTAGTGTGGCATGTAGGTAAACATTGTCATGCACGCTGACATCAACAACCCGAAAAAAAATTTGTCGAATAAGATTTCTCGACTGAAAATTTCAAATAAAAAATTAAAATGTATCAAAAGTGGGGTAAATTTTCTATTCGTGAATTGGGCTTTCATACCACAAAGAGAATCCATATAATGTAAGACAAATGTAATAGTAAAAAATGTGCTTCAAAAGTTACGCAAAACCTTAAAAATTAAAAAACTTCAAAACAGAATAAATAAACAAATTATCAATATAAAATAAAAAAAAAATTAGACTTTGCGATAGGTCAAAAACAATGATATTTTACGAAACATTTTTATATTCAGATAATATTTGAAAGACAAAATAATATTAAAAAAAATTAACTACCTATCAAAAACCCTATCTAAATAAATTCAACTTTCGTGTTGAACTCTGCCGCGCTTTTCCTTAAATTTCTCATTTCCCTTTCAATTTCTTAATCAAATCAACCGTCACATCGTCCCTTTCTCTTCCGTTCCCTGCCGTGCATCATAATTTACGCACACTCCCTATCCATTTATCCCATGTCAACACAAAACACTACAAAGCACCGACCCATAAAACACCGAAAAACAGTATCATCCATCTGCGCAAGTGCTCCTCCTCGGAGGCGGAGCTGTCCCACCCTTGTGATTTAGTGGGGTGTGGTTGAATCTCACCTGTACCAACCTTGGTTTCTCAGTGTCTTACCGTCGTCCATTAGATATGCTGGTGCCGCCGGATATGCTGGCGGCACAGTCCAAGATGGTGTATCAATTAAATAAATACTATACGGAGAAGGTGCAAGCGAGGAAGTTACAAATTAGTAAAACTATCCAAGAAGTGTGTCGTGTAGTGCAGGATGTGCTCAAAGAGGTTGAGGTCCAAGAGCCGCGATTCATTTCGTCATTAACAGACTATAATGGAAGATTTGACGGTCTGGAAGTAGTGTCTCCAGTGGAGTTTGAAGTAGTGATTTATTTAAATCAAATGGGAGTGCTAAACTTTGTAGATGATGGAACTCTACCAGGATGTGCTGTGTTGAAGCTAAGCGACGGTCGTAAAAGATCCATGAGCTTATGGGTGGAATTTATTACCGCCTCTGGTTATCTTTCAGCGAGGAAGATGAGGTCCAGGTTTCAAACACTTGTGGCCCAAGCCTGTGATAAGTGTTCCTATAGAGACTCTGTGAAAATGATTGCAGACACAACAGAAGTAAAACTTCGAATTCGTGAACGGTTCATTGTACAAATAACCCCTGCGTTTAAATGCGCGGGATTGTGGCCTCGCTCAGCAGCACATTGGCCCTTACCCCAAATTCCCTGGCCACATCCCAACCACGTTGTAGAAGTTAAAACTGAAGGCTTTGACCTCCTCTCCAAAGAGTGCATTGCGCTTCAGGGAAAACAATCCGCCATGGAGGGCGACGCCTGGGTGCTTTCTTTTATTGAGGCAGAAAATCGACTTCTCCAAGGAGGTTGTCGACGAAGATGTCTTAGTATTCTAAAAACACTTCGAGACCGGCATTTGGATCTACCAGGAAACCCAGTTACCAGTTATCATATGAAAACACTTCTTCTCTACGAATGCGAGAAACATCCGCGGGAAAGCGAATGGGATGAAGCCTGTATAGCAGATCGCATTAATGGAATTTTTCTTCAATTGATCTCTTGCCTTCAATGTAAACGCTGTCCACATTATTTTCTTCCAAATTTAGATCTTTTCAAAGGAAAATCACCGAGTGCTTTAGAAAATGCCGCAAAACAAGTGTGGAGACTTACACGCGAAATGTTGACAAATACAAGGTGTTTTGAGAAATTGTAGTGATGTGACAATATTTGCAATCGTGTAACAAAAACTGTGATTTTAATGATAAGAACAAATTAAAAATGGTATGTTTTTGTATAAATTTAATAATAAAATAATTTATCAAATCTGTTTACTGTTTTTTATTAACATGCAAACAAGTACATGGGTATATCTATTCGTACTTAAAAGTACTCATTACAATTTTATTTCAAATCATAATAATTATTATAATAAAGATAAACAAAAATTTACTAAAGATATTTTTATTAACCGAGTAAAAAAAAAATTTTGCTTGTAATTTTTTTATGTGTGTTTATCAATTTCTGATTTTCTTCTATGAATTATACCCAAATTAAAAAAAACAACTTATATTTGAAAGATTGTAGATACTCTTGCCGTGGTCAAATTGCCTCCAAATCAGAATCCGATAAGTAAACGAAAAAAAAGCTCAGTCTTTGTATGTTACCTGTTTGTTTTTTTGCTTATTTGCTCTAGACCATGCTACATATTTTGATACAATTTTCACTAATAAAAGAGGGATATCCGAAAAAGGTTTGTGTAAATATTTATTCCAAATGACTGGACTATGACAGTGTTTTGTCAAAAACAAATAAATTTTGTAGGTACGCTTTCACCGTGTAATCTTAAGATTTGGTCGACCTTTAATAATTATACATTAAAACAATTTATTTGAAAATTAAATTGTGGTTTTAAAAAGATCTACCAAAAAGTCTTACACAGCATGTGTCTGTTTTTTAGAGTACACACGCAATATCTTTTTTTATCTACCGGATTAGTAAAAAACGATAAACTATTTGCGAAGCTATTTTCTTCATTATGAAAATTTTCTTTATGTTTGCCAGGCTGTACCTACTCTTAAAATGGTCTTGAATATCTAACAAACAAATTTCATAAAAATCGAGAAAAATTCTTAAATTTTTTTATTAAATATGTTATATACTTACTTATAATATAGAAATATATTTATTTAATCATTTATTTATAACAAAAATAAAGAAATTAACAGTTTTTAACAAAGAAAAAAATTAATTTGAAATTACTGTTAGCTAAATAATTTACGATACTTAAATAATTATTTTTGAAAGTAGTGTTAGTCAAAAGAAACTTAATCAAAAATATACAACATATGAAAAAACACAAAATTATATATTTTCTAATAAGAGTCTTGAACTGTTTATCTAACATGTTTTTCTGATACTGCATTTTTGTTCCAGCATTGTGTGAGGGATGCAATTTAGAACATTACACCTATTTACAATCTAACGATGATGTATGATGTATGTACAGAGTGTATAATATTAACATTAATTAATCAAAAGTGGCTATGCTTTTTTGGCAGCAGGTCTTAGATCGGTTCGTGCTAAAGCCGGTAACAATCTGTAAACATAAAGGATTTGAATATATCAATCTAATTAGTTTGCGTTTTGGTTTGTGAGCGCTGTAAAATAAGAAATACATATTTTTATCATGTTTGAGAATTTCCTGATTTTTCTTAAATAGGTAATTAAAAGAAGATTTACCTTCAGAAAATGACTGCGGCAGGCATTTGCCCACGGCACTGTGGTCTAAAACGTCCATGTCAGTTGTGAATACCGGCAATACCGGCTTAGCTTACCGGCACTAAAAATGTAATAAAATAACTGAATAAAGCCAAGACAATCGTTTTATTTTCCAAAGCCATCCTTGATTAATAATAATATCATACACCTTGTATATAAATATATTGTAAATTCGATTCAATTTCATCATTTGACTCGCACCGCCTCAAAAAATAACTGATTAGAGATTTATTACATTTATTAAATTTGTCTGTTTTATCGTTCTTCAATATAATTTTTTGCTTCAGATAACGTGGTTAAAGACTAGTATTTAAATAACAATTTATAATTCTTGTTATTTTTTTAGTAAATAAAATAAAAAATTCAACAAAAAGTAATTAAAAGTTTTCATCTATTTTTAAAGTTATTTTATTTTACGTGTACCTATTTTTAAATAAATATGTTACCTACATTTCTATTAATAAAAACTATAAGTAGGTAGATATATAATTATTAAATTAAATTAAAATTCAATAAAAAGGTATAGGTAACCATAATAACTCTATGTTAAAGTTGATGACGTCAGATTTAGTAGATTATATATATTCTTAGCAGCAAAGCTCAAGACCTGTAAGACATAAAGAATAGTTTTCCTCTAGATATTGTTTTTAATGCTGGCGGTATTTTGCGAAGATGCCAATGCCAATGGTGAATGGCATTAAATAATCAGAATTTAAAATTAAAATGATGAAAGCTGTGAAAAAATTATGATGGAAGAAAGTACTTAGTCATACATCGCACATGATTATATCATTAATCGAGAAAAAAAAGAGGTTCTCAATTCAACCCGTTTTATTTTTTATGTATGCCCACGTATATCTTTAATATAAAGTAAAACGTGATAACCGCATCTCTTTCTTGCAAAAGTGGCGCGTCAAAAAGATTTATTAATTATGACAAATTGTTAAATGTTGTAAGAAATTTGATAAAAAACGGCATCAATAGAGTTTTGTTGTGATGTTTTGAGATAAGAATTGGATTTGTTTGTGGTAGGATAAACGACAAGGAGGGATTGTTAGTAAAAAAAATTTTTCAAAAAAATGACCGATAAAAAGAGTAAACGGATAGGACATTTCGCCAAAAAACCACTCTAGATAGAAAACTTTGAAAGCTAGGCTTTTTGTGACGCTTCGTCATTTTACTGTCTTAATTGTGACAGTTCCAAGTTGTTTGGTTATGTTTATGTCATTTTAAATATTTATCTTTATAAAATTGTGAAAAATAATGAAACGAAAGCTTTTAATGTGGCTAAAATGTCGATGGGATATGATGGAGTAGTGATTTGTTTAGTTTTCTTGATGAAAAAGTGCATCGTATTGTTGACAAAGTTTTTTCGATGGGGCCATTTCACGAGCTATGACTAAATAAAGCTGCAATATAATAAATGGGACTTATCAGATGGAAATCGATTTTTCAAACATCCCAATGCTACTCAGATAAATGGAAAAGTGTTTTGATGGTTTATTTAGAAAGTTTTTCTAGAAAAATTGACCTTCCAGAATTTTACAAATCTTTACAAGATTGGAAGTAGAAAATACGGCAAATAAAGCTTTTAATAGGGCTGAAATGGATGAGATGTTGATTTGCTTTGTTTTTTTGATGGAAAAGTGCATCGTAAACTCCAAGATTTGTCGACAATGATTGTTTTGGACCTATCAATAATAAATACAGCTGGAATATAAATAAATGAAACTTATGAAATGGAAATCGATTTTTTAAAGATCCCAACGCTCCTCAGATAAATGGAAAAGTGTTTTGATGGTTTATTTAAAAAGTTTTTCTAGAATTACTGTCATGTGTCATCCAACGGTGACAGTTGGGTTAGGTTATGGCACACAAAAATTAAATTTTTCTAGAAAATACGGCAAATAAAGCTTTTAATAGGGCTGAAATGGATGAGATGTTGATTTGCTTTGTTTTTTTGATGGAAAATTGCATCGTAAACTCCAAGATTTGTCGACAATGATTGTTTTGGACCTATCAATAATAAATACAGCTGGAATATAATAAATGAAACTTATGAAATGGAAATCGATTTTTTAAACATCCCAACGCTCCTCAGATAAATGGAAAAGTGTTTTGATGGTTTATTTAAAAAGTTTTTATTACGGAAATTAATGGAAAATCTACGTAAATACAGCTCAAAACAATTAAAATATTGGTTAAATAAACAAGTGGCACTCACCAAAAAGCTAGAAGCAAAGATTGAAAAGTCGAAAGGGGTCTTTTTTTTGGTTTCGGTCAAAATATCAAAAGCTCACAAAAAAAAATTTCAAATTGACAGTCTTAGGTTATTATAAATTTGTTATGGTTGAAAGAAAAGATTTTGGGTTGATAGTTCTTCTAAAATTGAGCCCCAAATTAATTGAAATGCTTTTTTATATTGGAAAAGATAGAAAAAATAATAGAGAGAAGAGCTCTGGGTAGGTTTTTTGACTTTTTTTTATTAAATACTTAAATCTTTATATTGATAGAGCATGCCTAAAAGTGGTATTTGAAAAGGAAATAATGAAAGACAATTTTAAATTTACCGCTCTAATATTTTTGACATCGTTGTTGTTAGCAACAACAAAAATATAATAATAAAATAATTATTTTTAGAATTTTCATAAAGTATTTACATATTTTACAAAATTACGTGTAAAAGTGTTGTTTTTTTGCAAAATATAAGTGAAAAGCTTAAAATAAAGTGAGTTTAATAATTATTTAATCTCATTGTCTATAATTCTTTTTTTTAGATAAGATTTGATGAAAATTTTTGACGAGGCATCTAATTTTTTGGTCTGTTTTACATTTTTTCCTTTATTACAATATGGGTATATAATACGAATGGCTAGAAGAGCTTTTTTGATTATATTATATAAGATATAGAACTGTGGTTGTAGGAAAATTTATAATTGTGTATACGAAAAAAGATGTTAAGTTGTGTTTGAGACCAATCGATGAAAGAATATTAATATATATATATGAATTAAAATAAGATGGAAGTGGAGAATTATATTCAAATAGTATCTATACAGAATATATATTTTTTTCTCAATCGTACGTACTTATTTTTATATTTTTAAATAAACAATTAAATATTTAAAAAAAAATACGATGTCAATTGTCAATTATTATTGTTGACATAATCAATTAAAAAATACAATGTGATCACTTATTTATATTTTATAAATAACATGAAATTTGAAACGTTTTTCTGTCAATTTTAATGTACAAATTTCTATAGAGTGGTTGTTTTTTTGAATTTGATATATAAAATATAACTAAAATATAAATAATTTTTATAGATTTTTTTTAGATTATGTATAATTGTAATTGATTGGTTACATATTTTGAAAAAATTAAATAGAAAATAGAAAAAAATGAATGTAAAAATAGATAAAAATTAAGAAAATTAGAAAAATGAAATAAATAGAAAAAAAAAAGAAAGGAAGAATAAAGTATATAATTAATAAAATGTAATATAAACTTTTTTTTTAATAAAAATAAAATATGGTTGTTTTATGGTTGCCGAAGGCAACTTTATATACATGTAAGGAAGTAAGGTAAGCAAAAAGAGGAAAAAATAAAAAAATATAATAATAGAAACTATTATAATAATAAAAAAATATTAATAAAATAACAATTTTAATTTCGAAAAATAATAACAATAAACTTGCTTTAGAAGAGAATAAGAAAAAATTCATATAAATTAATTTAATATATTATAGTTTTTATTCTAATTTTAATAACAATTATTATTAAAGTAATAAAATTAATATGAAAATAAAAAAAATTAAAACGAAGAAAAAACGTACAAATGAAAGAAAGAAAAAATTGGAAAGTAAAAAAAGAATAAAAATTAAGTATATTAAATAAAATGTAATGCAAAATTTTTTAATAAAAAAAAATTGTTGTTTTATTGTTGCCGAAGGCAATCTTTTACAAATAAGAGAGTATGGTAAGAAAAAGAATGAATAAAAAAATATATATATATACATAATGATTGAAAAAAATAATATAAAATAATGATAGATAGTAATACTATTTTTAAATATTAAAGTAATAATATGAAAACTTTATGTCAAAATCTGATCTAAAGTGTTATAACGAGAATTTTTATAACAGAAAATGACTGTTTGCCACCTAAATAATGAGAAAACAATAAAAAATTTAAAATAATAATGAATAGTAAAAGTATTTTTAAAAATAAATAATATGAGATTTATATATGTTGCCGCAGGCAACATTCAATACAAGTGAGTAGAACAAGTACAAAAAAAAAACAAATAATTTAGTAAATAATAAAATCATATGCTTGCTTTATTATAAAAAAAAATATAAGAAAGATAAAAGAAGAAGAATTAAGTATAATTAATAAAATCTAATAAAATTTTTTAATAAATAATAATAATGGGCTAGGTTTATATAAATGTTGTCAAAGGCAAACGTTGATATGAGAAAGTAGAATAAGTACAAAATAAAATAAATAAAAATATATTACAATAAAAAAATAAATAAACAATAATCTAATAAAAAAAAAAAAAAAAAAAAAGCGTTTATGCGTTTGCTCTACGGTTGCCGAAGGCAACGCCTCTAGGTTTATACACGTTGCCGTAGGCAACCCTCTACTCAAGAGAGTAGGGTAAGCACCCGGAGGGTGCGCGACCCAACTCTCGTTTTACAATAAAATCCGACTTTAACAAATCTTTCTTCATTAATTGAATGATTTGTAATCTTTGGCACAATAAAGTATTCACTCAGTTTTACCACTTGTCAAAAAGTTTGTTTAATAGATCTAAAGAGCTCTTTCAACATCATAAGATAAAAATACAGAATTATTATTTGTTTAAGTTTACCTGGTTTATGAAATTGTTGTAGTTATTTGCTAATAATCCGGCCAAGGAGGAAAAATCCATAAGAAAAATAACTTTTTTATTACTATTTAGGTATTATAAAAGTAATAAAAAATACAAAAAATTTTTTACACAATCTCATCTTTATAACATTGTAGATTTTGATTACACAAAAGTTTGCATTTAAATTAAAATAATAATTGAATAATTCTATACCACTGTCAATCAAGTTCGTGATTTATCAGAAGCTGTAGTAATAAATTACCTAATTTTATGTCACAAAAATTATTAAATGACAATTAGATAGAGAACAGTGAATCTTTCACCATTTTTAACATTGAAAGTTCTCCGTGTTGAAATTTTGTTAGCTATAAACTATTTGTTTAAATATTTCCAGTAGTAAGCACTTCTACTATAGAATATTGACTGCAAAGTTTCTAAAATAATTAGAAATGTGGGTTGTCGCCAAAACACCAAACGATGACCCAGATGGTATATATAAAATAATATTTTGTGTCTATTTGTCGATCACAATTGAATTCAGTATCACATTAAAAGTTTCTTATTTATGAGTATTATGACCAGCCAGATCATCATTAAATTGAAAAACGTCTTCATTAATCTTTTAAAAATAATTTGCCTTCCTAACAATATAAATAAATTTTAAATATATTTTTCTCGTTTCATCTTAGTAATAATAATACTGTTTTTCAATTACTTAACTTTGATTTCTTGATTCCCAAACTGTATCTTTGATTTTGTTAATTAAAGTTTGTTAGTTTTTATTTCAATATTCAATGTTTTATTTAAAGTATTTTTATTATATAAATTACGTGTTGATATAAATTAATAATATTTATTTACCAATCTAAACCTATTATAATTAATTCTCTTGGTTTATGTTCTAAACTTAGAGTGTGTCTGGATATAAATCGCGCTTAGTATCTACAATAATTAAAAAATAATAGTAAGAATTATGCTTCTCAAGCTCTCAATTAAATTCAAAGTAGGTAAATCTTTTTCTAAATTATTCAATAATAAGAAGATGACATAAAATTATAATTTTTTTAAAGAACAGAATGTTATTTTTAAATATCGCAAAATCAAACAAATACAACCTTGATTTTCAAACACTTTCGTTATTCAAAACAAAATCAACACTATATTTTATAAATTGCTGTGTTTTATTTCAATAACCGCTTATATACTTATCTTTTAATTCTCTTTCTGTTTAAGAAGAGAAACGTGTGAGTATAACATTTTAAAGTCAATTAGAACCCATTAGAGAAGCAACAAGTTCAACTGCATTAGATTAATATTATTATAAAAAAGAGGTAAAAAAGACGTGTGTGTTTTACCAGTATAAAAACAAGAGTCAGATGCTGGGACCAAACACACTAATTTGGTATCTTTAGTTTACAGACCTATAAACTAACAGTTTAGATAAAGAGTAGGTGTGTCAAACCATAAAGCTATTCGAAAGTACCTATTAAGTTTTATGATTGAAGTGGACTTATTATAGGTCGTCTAAAAACAATTACTTGTAAAAGTGTGGCGGTGCTCTTCAAAGAAAGGTTAAGAAAAATGTCGTAATGTAAATATTTTGCTAAATACATCCCTTCATAGTAATCATCGATTGAAACTGTTTGCGGTATTTATGTCAGATTGCAAGAAAAGTTTTCTAAATTTTTTCTCGGTACGTTAAAGAGCAAACCTCTTGTTGAGTACAATGTAAATTTTTTTTTATTAAATCGCGGCAAAACTCTTATTCACAGATATTAAGTTCACACTCACAGAGCTACAACCAACATACATAAAGAAAAAGTCGATAAAAAGCAAGAGCAAAGCACTTGCACAAGTGTACCAACAAGCTGCGCGAAGTCGTATGCATATGCATGCCTATAAAAAATATTTTTTAAAAAGTGGACCCAGTGAGTATTTAAATAAATTATTTTATGTTTATATGAAATAAATTTGATAATATAATACCTAATATGTGAACTAAATAACCTCAAAAGCTTTCCGGTATTAAGAGATTTATTAATATTAATTAAAAATAGTATATAAATGTCGCAATAATAATATAATGTAAATGCAATAATTCGTTAATTTTATGCTATTTAAGAGTAGGCTTACAGATTCGTTAATAAATTTTTTAGAAGTTTACTCGATATTTGTTACAATTTTGTCTCAAAATCAGATGAATATTCTTTATTGCCAAATGTCAAAAAATAACAGATTGGAATATTTAATCATTATAGACTAAATAGCCTAAACAAATTTTCGGTCAACATATCCGTTGTGTACCCAAAAATATTTTTACTTTTTCTAACTTAAAAAAAATATTAAGAAAAAAACAAATAGCAAAATATAAACTGTCTGAGTCAACTATGTGTTTGAAGTGTTAAAATTAGTTCTAAAAGTTAACAGTTAAAGTTTCAATCATTCCGTTAACTATTTTATCGAAAAATCTATTATTTTTGCAAAATCACGACCGTCGAATTGTCAATAATTGCTAAAAGTAAATGAAATGTCGTTTATAAATCTGCAATCAATATCTATCAGTTAAAAAAATAATTCAGAAGAGTGTAGGTAGATTATGAAGAACAGCTGTCTTGCAGCTATTGCAGCCTGGGGTACCGACCAAAGTAATTAATGCGTGGCATGCTCATTATTGTATTTAATTTTAAATTATAATCATTATAGGGACGTTAGGGCGGGACAAACCCTCGTCGAATCTTTTCAACGTCTAGTTTGAAAGTTAGAAGATGTAATTTGGCAGTTGGAAACCAAAGAGAAAAACCAACAAAACATTTGTTTAATTGAAGAAAAAATGTACAATATTTCACTATAATAACGTCAAATTATCGCATTGACAAACTGTAAAAAATATTGCATTTCAATAGTAAGTTGAGCAAATGTGTTTATATTTTCAGTGTTAAATTTGTTATACGTCAAATAAAAAGATTCATTAACAACACCTTTAACGTCGTAAATAGTTTAAACAACAAGATTATTTATACTTTGAAACTGTTTACCCGAAGCGCCAGCCATAAACATTGTTTTTGAAAATATAATGCTGATCGAGAAAAAGTAAATAGTGTTTTGTATAACAAATGTTAGAGATATAAAAAAAAATTAAAAACTTCACACAAGGTGGCAGAATTGAGCCAGAAGCCAAATGCGCGTGGCTTTAGCAAACGAGATTCAAAACGTGTTGTACACAATATTTTTCCAACAGCCACAAAAAAATTCCTTTTTACTTCTCCTCTTTTCGGCTGGTTTCAACATGCTTTCCAAACGTCATCTTAAAACGTCATTCGGACAAAGCGTTTAATTCTAATCATGCATAGAAAATCATCGTGCCACGACATCAACAATCATCGTCCTGTGTGTAAAATAAAAACGCATAGCGATCAGTCAAACAAATTTCTCAAAAAAAATTTCACACAGGTATGGTATGTTCTTCTTTCGTTTTTGTGTATGTATTATTTGGAATTAAATACACAAATGTTATTGACAAAACAAAACGTATGCTAAGATGCAAAAACTCATAAAAATTTGGATACAGCAACACAAAGCTTTTAAGACTTGTAAAATTTGAAAAAGCTTACGATAGTTTCTAGTGTATGTGTAAAATATTATACAGTTGAAAATGTCAGTTTCAGGTCTGTGACTTGCTGTCAGAAAGTAATTTGTGTTTATAAATTAAGCATACAGATTAAAGATTTTATGATTTATAAAATACTTGGCCAAAATTGAGAAAAATTACTCACAAAAATCAAAATAGGTCATCTTGGCTGAATCAACGTTTTCTAAATGCTGATTTTGTTGCAAAACAAACCAATGTTAAAACTCAAAATTTGACAGTACCTACTAGACTCTTCTACCAGATCACGCAACGCTTTAAGTGCAACTGAATTTTTTCATAAAAAAATGTAAAAAAGTCGAGTCTGAGTTGTAGCTAGTGTTATCAGCACATTGACCAATTGTGCTCTAAATGTTTAAATTTGCAAAAGTTTTACTCAGAAATTAGAATATTTATCCATTCAACTTAAATTTGTTATAACTATATCCAACAAAATTTGTCTCAGTTTATTTTGAGTTGTAAAAATGTCCAAAATTTTTTTTCATGACAAAAATCACGAAAAAAACTCTTTAAAAAATTCTCAATAGAGAAAAAAACGCGTGTTCTGCGCACAGTTTACAAGCAATTTGAAACAAATATATTTTTTTATCATATAACAAAATTTCTAAAGTTGTAATAACCAATCATAATAGGTTGAATAATCATTAGTATATATTTTTTCGGAAATCGTCTTGGAAACAACATTTTCCTGCTTATTTACGCGCAGGAAAATTGAGTTTTCCGGACTAGTACTGTAAAAACTTTACAAGACGCAAAATAAAAAAGATACTCTAGTAACTATAGTTGCCAACAAAATTGACAAACTTGATTTTTGTGGAATTTGTAAAAAAAATTCTAAAATTTGAAAATTTCGTCTTTTCTTACGATTTCCGGAAAAATTTAATACAAAACACGTCAGTAAAATCTCTTACTTGTCTCGGAGCTTTAAAATACTCGGCACAAAGTGCCTAGTATTTCAAATTGTAACGTGAAATTTTCCTGACTTTTATGTAAATAACTATTTAATACAATGTAATTATTTTATTTAAAAACTTTGAACTAAATAAACAATATACCAATTTACAAAAAATATTCTTAACATTATTAAATAAAGTTAAAATTATATAATTAAAAACAACGAGCTTAAAATTGATAAATAAACACGCGAAAAATAAAACTACACTAAAAGACTTCAACTAACCTTAAAATGTTGCTGATACTTATTTTAAATTTTCTTAAAAAAATAAATAAAATATCAATATAAAAAACTCCAAAAAAACATTAATACAACAAATAATAAAACAAAATACTTTTAGTCTAATATAACTTTTACAAAATTAAAAAAAGTTAAAAATATTTAGAACTGTCGACAGAGCCAAAAATGCTAAGGTTAATTTGTTTATGAAAAAACCCCCGTGTAATTCTAGGTATGGGTAAATGTGACAATGTCTTTATGTTTTGACTTACGAAAGAAACAAACACAACTTGACCTGACCCCACCTGCTTATTAAATAAATTACTCCCTTTTAATGGCGTTTTCAAATAAAAAAATGTAAACAAAACTAACAAAACTAGAGTTATTATTAGGCAACTTAAAAGAACAAATGTTAAATGGTAATTTTTGTATTTATAAATAAATTCTAACTGAAACAATACTATAAACAAACATAATATGCAAATAAACTCTAACTGAAACAATACAATAAACAAACATAATATGCGAAAAAATACGTAAATTTACAGTACCTACGCAATAAATTCTTCAATTACAGAATTTTTGCTAATAAAAAATATTATTGAAAAAGTACAAGTTGATCACACTAACGTATAAAATGTATTTACATCCTGATAGTACCTACCCCTACAAATACAATATACTATGTTTTTCCAAAAACAATATAATTTTTTTAAATCATTTGTCGGTGAACTGATGATTCATACTTTTTGAGTCAAAATAACTGCTTGTGGGCAATAATTCGCTTTAAGAAAACTATAGTTTAGCAACATCATTATTTTGCTTAGTCTACAGAGACGAGTCAGACTAGACATGATGTGTAGTCCAGTAGACCAACGTGAAACCGTCCGTTAAAAAATAATTGGTCACTGGACATAAACGCAGGACATAAGCTTTTAAGAATACGGCACAAAACATTTCACCTGAGGGCAGTCATAAAAAATCTAAGTTTGCTATACATACTTTCAATGTCATACTTAGTTCGAAATTTATTGTTTCGACAGTTAGCGATAAATAAGTATACCAGGTTTCTAAAAATTTGGCTACCAAATCAATTCAAATTCAGAGTAAAGCGTAACAAGAATCTTTTAGACAACCTCAAGGCAGCAAAATGTTGTTGTTTCTGTCTCGCAGGTAATACAATAATGTACTATCATTGACAATGAATCAGTAATAGACAATTTTCAAAAACAGGTTTAACAAAGAGTTAAAATAGTTTCAATTATTTTAGACGTTGAAAACCTCTTATTATTATGCGAATTAGCTATTAATCAGAAAAAGCTCTTCGTCCAGTGGGTGTTGTAATCCTAAATCGCTCCAAAATATTGAGTTTTACGACTCAAATTCATAATCAGCAGCATACCGCGACGGTTTGCAAATTAATTCCAAAAAATATCATTAATTACTCAGTCGTATAGTAAAATTTTAATTAATGTCAGTCTCATTCTCAACCTATTAAAAGCCACATGAATTTTTTCTACTAACTAAAATAAACCGCTTTGTGAATAACCTCTACATTTAATAAATAAACATTGTTTATATAATATAGGTAATTTGCGCGTAGATTTCAAAAACAAATGTCTTAATTTGATCAATGAAATTCTCAATTGTTGTTATCCAGCCTACGCACGCACATAAAAGTTTGATTTAAGATAAATAATAAATAAATTAAATGATGTTTATCTTTCTCGGCTTAAAATTTGTTATGATTGAACATTGTTTTTGTTTATATACACGTGCAGTTCTACTGTCAAATCAAATAAACACCCCAAGACTTATCTAATTAATTCTTAATTTTATTCTAAAACTTAGTAAATTCTTGTCTGCGATTACAATCCGAAAAAAATTTTTTACGCTTCAAATATTCAAATTTTTCTAAAATTTATTGCAAAATGAAATTAATTAGTACTACATCAAAACAAGTTTATACATTATGCGTTCCGCTAAGATCCTAAAAATTTGTTAGAATTAAACTAAATTTTAATTAGCAAACTCGTTAATCACACGTTTATTTCCAAAAATTTACATAATATCTCTACGGTTTGTTCAACGGCGATCAAACCCAAAAATGGTTTTCGCCATCGTCAGGCAATTCATCAAAAGCTCATTAATATAAACTAGTAGAGTTTAACATAAAACTTGAAAAAAAAGTGATTAAAAGACAAATAAATTTTTAAATCGGTTACAAAATCGGCAACTATACTTTTTAAAGTAAAACTTCTAGAGAAACAATGCGAAAATTTTGCGTGTCTGATGCTAGCAAGTAAAGTAGATAAAACAAAATTTTACAAGTATTGCATCATTTTAATGACTAGTTAACGCTATTGACTCTCAAACATTCAAAAAACATTATTTTTACAATTATATATATTAAAAAATGTGAGAAATAAAAACTTATTTTCGTTAACCGATTATTGAGAACAAAATCAATTGTTAACAATTGATTTTGACTAACAAATCGACCGTTAATGTAACTTATTTATACACACGTTTAATAAAATTACGCAAATGCATTTATAAAATGCGAGACAAATTAACAGCACTTTCACAATGGCAAATTCCATCACACCTAAAAATTTTAGAAGCTAATTTTTGTTCATAACTAGAAAAATTTATGCCGTAAAAATATTGCAATCTTATTAATAAGTGACTAATAATCACAAAAATTGAAACAAAGGTTAAGTCTCGACTATAGACCGCCTTCATTAACGCACTTGTTCATTAAATATTTATTATGAGAAATCATTTTTTTTAATTTATTGCCAATGCTTTGCAGAATATTTCAATAAAAATAGTTTAGCACACTAATGTTACTTTGTTTGTTTATGTGAAGTGCATAGAAACATTATGTACCGGGTAAATATCCCAAATTCCCTATTACATGTATGATGACAAAAAACAACTTCCAAGATATCTGAATTAAAGTGCAATTCTGCAATAAGGTGCCGCTAAAATAAATATGTGTACGTCGCCAACTTGTTAAATAATCGAAAAATGTTTTTTAATTTTGATAACACAAAAATCTACTACAAAACTGTTTTTTTTTAATAACCTCGATTATTTTAGAGTATTTGAAAACGTTTGAGGTAAAAATATCTATTTCTGCATATTTGTGACTTCCCGATAATATAATTTTTTAAACAGCAAAAATACACACCTTGTAAATAAACAACGATATAAGAAGAGTGAATATGATATAATTAGACAAACAAACATTAACAGTAGTAAATATCAAAATTTAAAAAATGCAGATTATTGGCACAAATAGAGAACAATAGTCTGAATCCTTAATTCTGATTGACATGATGTTTAATTGCTCACAATTATTTCGGCAGGAAAAGGAACGTTGGCTACATAACAAGGTCTCTTATAGCCATTTCATTGTAATTAATGAATCCGGAATCGAGTAACGCCGCCATCTTTCTTCCTTTCTATCCAGTACCCAGCAGGATACCATAATTATGATAACCATTACCCCCAGAAAAATCGGTTATAACCGATCATGTGCATGTGTGTGCATGATGCGTTTTGGGCATCATAACTCACTCTGTATGACCATCAGAGTCTTTATTTATACGCGGCGGCTCAACAAAAGAGAATTATTTAACGATGGCCGATCGCACAAACAAGCCGACCGTGTAAAACACGACTCTCAAAATCAATCAGCAATAACTCGATACTCTGTACTGAAAAGATGAGAACCAGACACGCAGATGGTCGTTCGATGTTGTATGTACAGATTAAAATGTCTATCGACGGCATTAAATACCTAAAGGGAACAAGAAAACATATTAGGTGTGGTTAATATTGGGGGAACTGTGGGTTATAGAGATTGTTGACGTTTAATAACCATTGTTAAAGATAATTCCAAATATTTTTTTATTAATTCTAATCGATAACCAAACTAAGATAATAAAAGTTTTTTTTCAAATTATTATTTGTTATACTAGTTATAATGGTTTTTCAAAACCATTTACAACAATTATACAAAAAAAAATATCAAACGTTATTTTACTCATGTTACTTTGAGTGCTCGCGCCTTCGAATGATGAAGTGTGGTTAATTGTGATTTGTTCTTTTTTATTGAAAAACAGATAAAAAAAAATCAAAAAAAAAACTGCACAGAAGAATTACTAGCATAAAAAATCAAACTCTCAACTAAAGTATTCTCTAAAAACTCAATTAAAGTCTCAAAGACAACCAAAACTAAATAGTAAATTCACTATCTGGAGGACTTGTTATTTAGCTCGGTATCCACATGCAGCTATGCGCTCGGCATTCGGTTCAAAATTTTGCCAATAAATAAAACGTCTCAAAGCTGCATCACTCGAATGACCATCTATCCCCCCCCCTCTACTGTTGCTAAAATAATGTTGCCTTTCTAATAGTTGCCTTCTGTCCAAAAACAATTCGATTGATGCTTTGGTGCATTTAGGTATGCAGGATGGTCTTGACGTGTCCTTTTAGAATTATCTACTAACAGCTAATATTTGGTAAATAGATATTAGTTCAAATCCAGACGGAAGACGGGTTACCGAAGATTGTAATGTCTTAAGAAACAACTACAAAACATTGTACGTTGTTCATATTTATAACGGCATTAGCAAAAAATACAAGAGCTCGTACTGGAACACCTTTCAGTCGCTTTTTCTTATTTCAAAAAATCCAATAAAACTCTCTCTTTTATTCTGTAATACACTACACAGTGATGCAATTATTAAACTCGTGAATATAGCGTTAGCAGTTGCAAGAAATAATTTGTAATTTTTAGAAACCATTTTACACCTTGCCGTACGTCGGCAACAATTTATAGCAATTGTATGTTATGTTAAATCCATCGATAGCCTAAGCAAATAAAAAAAAATATTTAAACCGACGGTTCTTACGGAATTATTTTGCCATTACATTTCATTACGTATGCTCAAGAATAGCACCCTAAGCCAATCATAATTTAGTGTGATAAAATAACACTTTCTCAAATTGAACTAAAAGGCTGTAGTTTGACATGTTAGAAAAAAGCAAGTCTAACAATTTATGGAACTCATTCTTCACCTGTTGCAAATTAGAAAAAACACAGCAATTTTTAATCATTCGTAATAATACTTTGAAAGTGATATTGAAAATCTGACAAATTAAAATCACTAAGCTAATAAAATTTGTTTAACATGTAAAAAAAATCCATATTTTAAAATTCTGGAACTTCAATCTTTCTGAGATTGAAACATACACTCTTGTAATTACATTTACAAACAATCCACATCTATCAATGACGGTAACATTATATACTATATCGTCTTCATTGATAATTCTAAATCATATTGTATATATAAAAGTTAACCACGTCTACAGCATCTCAAAACACTAGTCATCAGAAAATATATCAATTGCTATTAGTTAATGAACGATAAACAAACAATTAAGAGGTGATAAATAATATTTTCTGTGTTTATAAATTCATCATAAATAATAATGTTGCATTAAAAATTATAGAGGTTTTCCGTTTGACTTGATTTTAATATAAAGAAAATTCTAATCATTAACAGTATCATATTTCAATTAAATTAATTTTAAGCATTCCCTTCAAATTCACCTCGTTAAAATAAAAAAGAAAATTTATGCACAAAGCTTGATCAAGATTAGGTACGTTAAATTTTTCATTTGTTCTAAAATTTATTTTGTCATTGTCTTCATCGCATTCTAATTAGCCCATCCTTTATTCAAAGTTTCAAACTTGGAAATGAGCTAAAACATTAACATGTGTTTTAAACGGGATTTATGTTCTTTCTGACGAAACTATACACCATATTATACATAATTCATTTTGTTATGACTATGAAAATCCGGCTTCTGAGATACTAACAGAGGAGCAACGACCGTTTTGTCATTTTTTTGCCGATTTCACAAAAAAATTTTAATTTGTTTTGGGAAATTTAACGTCTACGAATTGTTTGGAGTTTGGTATGAACGAACGAAAACTATTTTAGGGCTGATTTAAGGTGATGTCTGTTTGAATGACAACGCTCGTTTATCAGAATGCTTTTTCACCCTCCGTATAAACTTCCCCATACGAAAGTTACAATTTATTGAGCTGTAAACTTAATAAATGATTGCGTCGAGCATTTTTACTTTTATGTCTAAAACATAAAATTTTATAAATACTTACATTTTCTTAATCATGATCACAGAAAGATAATTAAATTGAAATTCTTATATAGTCAAACACAAAATAACATAGCACACATACAAAATTTTATATGTTGTAAATTTGAATATACCAGAGATTACAAATGCATATACACTAATCAAAACAAAAAAAAAGCCACTGCTTATCTGCATGGCATTTCATTTGTAACATAACATATTTAAATGAAACATGATGTCTACTTGGTAAACTTAGCCTAGATTAAGTTTTTTTTGTGAAAAAGTTCTTTATCTGAACAATTTTTTTATTGAAGCCATAAAACCTAAAAAGTACACTTTTTTAAGCAAGCGATAAAATGCTTGTTTCTTTAATTTAGGTGTAAATGTCAAAGAAGCAGCATGAATGCTGATGTGCACAAAGACGCAGAGTGGACCTAACCGAAATTCAGATTGCTAGGGCCATCACACTAATCCAAGAAGACCACTCAAGACGTCAAGTAGCTCAAACTTTAAATGTAAGTCGCTCTACCGTAAATAGGACCTAGAGACGTCATCAAATGTACGGCATCAATAGAAGGCAGCGTTATCCCCAAGAGCAACTTCCGCGAGAGAAGACAGTTTACTACATCTTTGAGCCACCCGAGAAAGCAGAAGAGCTGCATCTATGCTCCAGAGTCAACTAATACAGACCAGATACCACAATAAGTACCGAAACTATACGTAACAGGCGTCACAACATCCATTTTTGCAAGACATCCAGCAAAAAAAATCTCTTCAACTGCTAAACAGCATAGAGCTGAAGAATATTTGCTGAAGAACATGACAGTTAAGACAGCATAGAGCAGAGGAGTAACGTCCTGTTCTTTGACGCATTAAGATTATGTTTGCATCACAATGATGAACGATTTCGAGCCTGAACACGCACAGGAGATAGTTATCTAGACGCTTCTGTGGAAGGAAGTGTTCCTATTGGTAGATGATCCATCATGGTTTAGGGTAGGATAGGATTGAATAAACGTACCAAGTTAGTAGGGTTTCGTGAGGGATGTTTGACTCCTCGAAGATATAGACCAACTTTTAGAACCACATGTGATACCTTCAGTCTAAATATAGGTCCAGAATTCATTCTACAGCAAGATAACGCCCGGCCTCACATCGCCGGAATCGTGACATTTTCTGCTGAACCTTTCACCTTGCATAGTACATTCAATTCTCTATTGAACCCTCTGGAATATTTTGAAAAATCATAATGTATAAAATCAATGTAAAATAGAAAAAAAAAATTCAAAAGAAAAATGCAGGCAGGTGGTTTTAACGTAAGATGCGGTGCAAACCTTGATTCAGTGTCAACAAATCTGCTTTTTGAGAGGTTATCTAAATACCCACAATGTTGCTGTTATGGACTGGCTCTCTCAAATTCTCGATCTAAATCCAATCAAACACGTTTGGAGCACACTAGAAAAGCAATTGAAAGAAAGAGCGGCAGCCAATAGAAAATCTTTAGCACGTTGCAGAAATATTAATGAAAGAATGGGAGCAGCTGACACCTGAAGTTAGTCACAATTTGGTACAAAGTATGCCCCGTCGTTGTGTCTAAAAATACTAAAATTTAAAAAAATGGTATCATAAGTTCTTGCCAAATGTTGCCTAGAAATTGTCAATGTTTTTACAAGTGGCTCTTCATTAGTTTTGATTAGTGTATGTGTAGTGTATTTTGAAAAATGTTGATACCCACATTATAAAACCCAATGCTGTAAACGAACAAATCAACTCTAAATAAAGTCAAATGTTAATGTTGAATCAACGATAACCCCAAAATTTCGTTTTACTGTAATGTTTGCAGAACATTTTCAATTGATTTTATAAGTTGACTAAACTAAGGTTGCTTCTGAAAGATCAAGAATTGCAATGTTTTATTCTAGCCTCGCTAGCTTACTTTATTTAGGTTCCTCTATGTCACCAAAAAATTTTGAGCATTAGCCAAATGAGCACAATTTATTAAATGCAATAAGTCATTTACAGGATATATTGAAGAGTAGAAAACCCGAGTAAGATCCCCATAAAACACCAAAAACTGCTTTAAAGTCAACTGAAGCAAAATTATTAGAAAATACGTTATTGGCAGAAGCTTAAACAAAGATTGGTCAAATTTTATTAATGTCCAAAGTAATTCCAAGGCAGAAATTGAACCATTTAACTTTATCTTCAATCGTATTTGTTAATCTGCCACCGCTTCTAATATATTGCAAATAATTTTTTCAAGTAATGATTTTTTCAAAATCATTTAAAACATAAACGTAAACTTTTATTAATTTTATTTATTTTATTAATATTTTTTTCAATATTTAGTGCACTGAAAAAGCTTAAAGTCTTAGTTGTTGTTTTGCAAAAAAATATTTTAGTAAAAATTACATTGATTTATCACTTTAAAGTTTTACAAAAATTAAGTATTCATTTATTCTGGCAATTCTGGCAAAAATTACATTGATTTATCACTTTAAAGTTTTACAAAAATTAAGTATTCATTTATTCTGGCAATCGTTGCGCTTCTGAAAAAGAGGCAACAACGAGCAGAGGTGGAAGACAGATGAGAAATACCAGAAAATGCGGGAAGGTTCAGAATGTTCTACATTTATTGAGTAAACCAATAAATAATACAAGCGAACGGAAGAAAAATTGGTAGTTTTGAATAAGTTTAAATAAGTTAATTTAATTAATTTAAGTTTAAATTTCAAATAGCAGTGCCGAACGAAGAATAGTCAGTCAAGTAGCAATGAAACGTCAATCAAGTTAGAAGTGATCAAAAGATGGTGATTGAAATAAAAGTGTACGAAATGACGACTAATAGTAGATATATTGCTTAAATCTCAAGTTTGAAAGTAGTTCCTAAAATAAGATGTCTAAGAAATCCTTCCTAGTAGTTCCTTTCAAGATGTCTTCTTTGAAAGGGTTTTGTAAACGATAAGTAATTGAATCGAAAAGTGCCTAGGGTAACTTAACGTATTGCAAATGCAAACCAAACCTATCTTATGATTTACATTATATTTGCTACACGGTGGGTAGATAAATTGATTTCACAGCTATTTTGCATGTTACTTGACATTCAAGCTTAAATAATTAAGGTTGCGTTATAGAGCAAAATTAATTTATAATAAAATAACAATAATACAATCAGAAAACAAAAAGATCAACAAAATAAGAATTAAGCAATAAATTCCAACTAATGTTGTAGATATTATAATAGTTCATTATAATCCACAGCTTTATAGTCGTCAAAGCCATTATCCCAGAATTGATACAACCAGGAAATAATTTATAAAAAAAAAATTACATATTATAAATTTTAAAAATAAAGGCATTTGCATGAACCCAAAAATGTGAGATTTTTTTGACCTGATTCAGAACAGGTACATCCAATAATGAGGCCAAATCACGGAATAGTTTTCCCCCCAACATCGAATCAAAGTAAAATATTTAATAATATTTTCAAGAAGGTCAAAAATTGATAAAAACTAAAGTTATCCTTAGAATAATTCTTCCTAAAAGATAATTTACAATATGTATATTAAAATTGAATTTTGAATCAAAAGTAGCTTCCAGACCCTTAAACGCATTATTACGTTTATAACAAAGATGATGATTAACAATGTCTGCTAAACTAAGATTCTAATATAGATTTTATTAACAATATTATTGAAAAAAGTTAGTGCCAAATAAAAACATTCAAAAACTTTAAAATTTGCAGGACAAAAGCAGACGAATCATTCCCAAAATATTGATTATTAGCTATCATCTTTTTTTAGAAAAAAGTCTTAAAAATTCCCAACTGTTTTTTTTAAATTAATGACTTTAAAATGACAATGTTTGATTTAATCACAACTTTGTTTTGTTTTTTGATTCTCAAAAACTACTACGCTTTTATGTGGGTGCCCGCTCTTTTTGCATTTGAAAAAAAAAACAGCATTCCAAAATATTGTAAAATATATAAAATGATAGGGGTGCCCTTCTCTTTTCTCACCTTGTATTCTACGGTTTGTCATATTGTTTATAAATAAAATAAAGCAATCAGGTCGGCTACTTGACAGAAACCAGTAGAGGGTTATAAGAGGGTATAATCCCGACCACTTTTCGGTTGATTTCTATTGCTTTGAAGTTATCTCCACTTGACATGTTCTACCACTTAAGCAAACATATTTCACTCCAGTTTACATTAACGGCTTCCAATAGAAGACTCATTATCTACAATTTTACTTTAAAAATAGGTTAAGATTCGCTTTTAGTTGAAAAACTAGTTGCCAATGCTAAATAAACAAACTTTTTCTACTTTTAAGATATTATTTGTGCTTTACTACCTATACAGTGCGCGTCAAAATTATGAAATAAATTTATTAAAAATAAAATCAACTTTTTTTCAAAGAAATCTTCGAACAAGGTAGTCTTGATTCATTAACACATGCAAATGAAATTGACAGTATCATTTTACAGTTTTGATTTTTCGAATTGGTTTTGTTTGTTATAAAATTTATTTATTTCAATTTTGTTTTTTTTCTCAAAACTTTCCTTATGTAAAAAAAAATTTTATACTGCCGTTTAGACAATTAAAAAAGCTGTAAGAATCAAGAAAAAAAGTATTTCTATTGAAAAAATATTGATAATAACTTTAAAACAAATGACTGCTTGGAGTTTTATTTAGCATAAAAATATGTGTTTTATAAACAAAAATTGAAGTGTCTAAAGATTTCTTTGAAAAATCATTTGTTTCATTTTTAATAAATTTATAAAAGTATAAAAGAAAACGTTAATTAGTTGGTCTATCATTAGATTTAGCACATGGTAAGCTGGTCGACAACAGTAAAATCTTCTATTCTATTTTTTCTAATTATAAATGTTTAATTAGATGAGAAATAAAAATTAGCCAGATATAAAACAAAAAAGACAATTGGGAAAATTATAACATAATGATGCCGGTAAAAAGAGGGTTCAATTTACTTCGGCTCTCAGTCGCTAGCTCAAAAGAGATGGTAACTATTATTAATTGCTGACTAGGAAAGAAAGACGAATTACGTAAGTTTTGTGTGCAACTCAACGGTTGGAAAATGTAGTAAGCACTTGACCTCTATTTAAACTATCACATAAAAGAAGAACTATGATATGATTACTTGTACGGCTAATTTCAAAAAAAACTGATACGACTCTTAAAGCATGTTTTTTAAATATTTGAGCAGTGTATTCTAGGGCACCAGTCGCCGTCACTGTCAAATTAAAAAACTTGTCAGAATTGGCGATTAGAAACAAATAACCGCGCAAAAATAATAATCTTTAAATGGCTCCGCACACGAACAAAGAGCTAAAAGCAAGAATTGTATCAGTTTTTTTTGAAATTAGCCGTACCTAGTCAATAATTTAGGTTAATAATTAACTCTAATTACAAGAATATAAAAGAATTAATACAAAATATCACTAATTTGTATAAAGATGAACAAATAATCGGTTATCAAATGATAAAATTAACAACACTCAAAATAATTGAAAATCATGTTTGAGTTAAAGCTCTAATTCTCAATTTGCTCCACAAAAAGATTTAGACACTTTAGATAAGATTTTTAGTCAGTCAGTCAGCCAGCTTCTATTAGACATTAAAAATTTAATTTCCGTTAATTAAGAATTACTTTCTCAATTGTAATATTTTTAAAATACGATGTTTTAAGGTGTAGCCGATCATTTGATGAAAGACGGTGTGATAACAACAATCTGGCCGTTTTTTTCCAATTTCGGGATAGATTTAATAAAAACGTTTCTTAGTCAAGACCACAAATACATATTCAGTAGTGACAACATGTGGAGTTAGTTATATACACAAATATTTTTACAAGTGCACACGAAAAAAAATTTTGAAAAGAAAATGAAAACAAAAAAAAGGTACAAGAGCAGTTATGACAAAATTTAATTAAATCTTATAAATATTAAATCTACATAAAAAATTATATCTCAAGAATCTTATAAAAGTTTGATGCATTTTGCAAATGCCGAGTTATTAAAGTTATAATGTTACAAATTCAGAAAAAGTGCTTCTATGAAACCCTGATAACATCTTTTTTTTTTGTATTACTGAAGCAATATACTGAGTTTAAATTACCTTTCAATTAACCCTTGATTATTTCTGTATCAAACCAATATTTACAATCATTATAAAAATAATACAGTGTGATGTAATCAAAAAATTTAAACGTTTCGTGATAAAGTGATACACAATAATATATGCTTTTGCACCTATTTTTTTCTATCAGTTCAGGTGGAACTGATTTGTTTGTGTAGTGTACATGAGTCCTATTTACTTGTGTATAATAGCTGCCAGAGATATATCATTTGTCATTTTGGTCCAAAATCCGCTGCTAGAACCTCATACCGGCGGAACGTTTGTAGGATAATATTATAACCTGGTACTACTGTGTATTTACACACGTTTGCTTTGAAGGTTTTCTTCTTATCGCAATATGCAATTTTAGACCAAATGATAAAATTTCATATCAATGGCAGCTACTTTACTTCTTTCTTCTATAGTTTGCCATTTTGCTTTTTAAGATAGGTTCGTGTTTTACTGTAGTGTTTTTTTTTATTATTATTCTTCGTTTTAATAAATTTTTCGCAATTCAATAAGACTTATCTTTTTTCCACTACTGGTAAAAAACATCTAAGATATAGTGACACTTAAATTAATTTTTAGCCTCGTCGATTGTAAACGGCATATTTACATCTTTTCAACTTCTATGGTATCTAAATGTTTCCACATGCAGAGCTTCCATCTGTCACTTCGACTCACTGGCGTGTTGTAAAATACCATAAAAATTATTGTTTAAAAACAATAATTTTTATGCTTTTTTGGAGGTTCTAAAGAACCTCCAAAAAAAAGTGTTATTTAGTCATAAATATAGTTTGTTTATACCAGGACAATTTACGCACTTAATAAGACCTATAGATTTCAAAAATAAAGACAATTTAATATTTTTCTTGCAAACTTTAAGGCGCCGTTTAACTGCACTTGAGCTGTCAACCTCAGATCAATTCAAATTTCGGAGTTTTTAAAACAGACAAAATTGAGTCTTTGGCTTAAAAAATAAGTAAGTTGAGGTACTTATAGCATAGATTAATTTATACCTATCAAAAATGTATGACCACAGTGGCGGCTACAAAACCGAAAACTTATACAGAAAATAATAGTGATTATAGCTGCATAGAGTAGATTGTCATGTCAGTTTTTCAACTTTCAATTTTAGATGTTAAAATATGCAAAAACTTAATTCAAGATTGAATAATTGCAAACATCTCTGTAGACAAAAAGTGTAATGTATGTAACACTGTATTGTGCGTTACAATTTAAGCTATTTATAATATACTATTATTAGGCTATTTGTGAACAATGTAGTACAAATGCCATGTCACACAGCAAGCATCAATTATTTTCAAATCTTTATAATTATCAATTATTATAATAAAAGATTTTATTTCAAATGTATTGAAATTTATTGCATCCCGTAAAAATGCATGCTGTCGTCAAAATTTACAACCGTTTGAGACCTTTGAAATACAACCTTTCATGTGTCATAAAGAATTCAAATTATTTATAATAATTCATTATAAGCTGTTCTACTTATTTTAGAAGTTTGAGCTACATTAAAACTTTTTTTTCATTTTCAAGATCGGAAGATTTCTCCATACTCTTATAAATGATTTCTAGTTATACACTATTTAATTAAATAAAAATTCTCCGTGAATAGTACTACTTATTAGTACTAATTGAAAGTTCAGCACGGAAAACAGCTTACCGCATAACAATAGCGATTTATAAATAATATTGTTATTTAAAAGTTTTATTGTATTTATCCGCTTTCACCTGTAATAAGCTACGCAACAATAAACATGAAAAAGTTCAATAAAGTATAAAGCTTCTGTGTATTCTGGCGCCTACCCCCCACAGACACAGACCCGGACTTTTAGCCCCTGACTGGGTCTAGAAAAAAAAATATGGTTCTACACATACCTGTCATTTTTGTATCATTAGGCAATAGGCTAGTTTTTAGGGAAATGGCTATCGATCAATCGAATTAATTTTGTTGGTTTTTTGAATTGATCGGGCGATAAATCATTTTGAAAAAAAAAGTGTATTTGGAGTACACCTGTCGTTGTAAAATAACATAAATGGTCGTGAGAAATTGTTGTGATTGATTTTTATTTATTTGTATGGGTTGTAAATTTATAATACAAAGGTATAAACGTATGATTATAAATTTAATTATTGGGTATTGATGTTCGTAAATCAATGGAAACATATTAATTTGTGTGACAATAATGATTATATTGTACGGGTTTGATATTGGATCTGCTAGAGGTATGCGATAACTTGCAATATAAGTCCGACATTATAATAATTCTATTCCACATAGTTGAACATAAAAATATAATTAATCATCAACAATTTTACAAAAAATATCATTGTAGCACTTAGTTTTAAATAAATTGTATATTATATAATCAAGTTTGTAAATACTGTCATTATCGCTCGATCACATCAAGTTACTAACAGGAAAAAAAATCAATCAATTTACAAATCAAAAAAGCCCAGCACATGCCGGGCTATGTATTTGATGCTGAAATGCACACTAAATTTAAAAATAAAAGATTGACATTTCGAAATATTAAATTGCAGATAATATACTAATCGTTATGAGTGAATAAAAAAAATCAAATGTGTGCGATAGTCTGGGTCATGGTAATGAAATAGTTTTTAAGAAAACTATAAAGTAATGACGGTGTTTGACAGTCTGATAAAGAGTGTAATAACATCTAAAACTGAAATTTAAAAGTAAAGATAGAAGAAGTGCAAAAAAAATAAAAAAAACTAACTTAACTAAGTAAAATAAAAAACAAATTTAAAATATTAAAAAAAAGTATTTAGACAGATAGAAGAATAAGAATAAAGAAAAAAAAATATTAAAAAAAAAGTATTGTGTAAAAAAAAAAGACAAAAAAGCCAGACATGTGCATTAAAAAAAAAATAAAAAAAAACAAGACGAAGAAGAAATAGATTTTAAATAAATAAAAACGCGGGAAAATGCAGTCTGTAAAAAATTACAAAGATAAAGCATGATAAAAAAAGTAAAAGGTATAAGAAAATAAAATAAACAAAGAAAAATTAATAAAAAAGGTAAAACCAAAAATAATAATGAAAAAAAGATTAAATAAGAAAAAGGATCTGAGAGTGTAAGAAGAAGGGAAAGAGCAAATAAAAGTGAAGAACAAAAACAGAAACAAAACTTTTAATTTCAGCTTTATATAATGCACCGCAAATATAAAGCAACTACAACCGCAAGTGCACCATCAAATTCATGTAAACCTAGTACAGCAAAATGTTGTTAAAGTAATTTTGGCTACATAAAAATGTCAAATATAAAGCCTTGTCATTGTGACAATTTGACTTATTGATTGAAAATAATATATACACTAATCACCACCGACTAAGTTAAGTTATACACTTGGCTTCTTATTAGACAAGAGGAACCAGTTGAACCATAGAAATTTTTTGAAAAGATGTAGAAATTCTGACGTTTTGCTGTACCAGTTTTTCAGGAATTTAATAGTATATTATAACCTAAACAAGAAATTTTTTGCAAATTTAAAACCCTCAGAAGCGCCATGGGATTGTATCTCTACCCGAATACCATTCGTACATATATTATTTCCAGTAATTTTTTCTCGTTAGATTCAAAAAAAGGTAATTAATAAATTGTTAAAATACGCTAAAAATATTATCGGAGCTAATATATCCACAAACAATTTATATGTGACAATTTAAAAATGTCAGAAAATCTGAGTAACATACCAAAAATGTTATATAAATGTAAAAAACTTATTAGATGTTGTTTCAGTAATTCGAATTAATTTGTAACGTTCATTAATACAACCTTTCCCAATAATTCTTTAAAATTGCTGGAATGTTTGTAGGTAGAAATAATTTTATAAAATCTAATTTAAGGTCTCATCTGGTTTCTTCCAAGACCTATTTGACAAACCCTCGACAGCTGATCTCTTTGCTCCAAATTTCTTAGATATCTCCAAAAGCACTTAAGAAGAAAGTTACACACCTGACTCTTATCCGTCTTATAGATTATTAAATAGTACTTCAACAATAAACTCACCCCTTTCCGGTTTTCACAGCTCAAATGTAGACTTACCTGAAAAAAAAACAATTTTTTTTTAAAAAATACACAAATGCAAAAGCAACATAATATACACCCTTGTCACTTCAAAAGCAATACTTTTTATGTATCCGGCGTCCTCCTTTGGGACTCTTAAATGGAAACAAATGGCTACGACGGTTCGTGTATTAAAAATATATGAAAAGTAGGGAAGATATATCGTAAACACCAATTTTCAAAGTAATTTCTGCTTTAGTTATGGCCATTTGGAGCACTTAACGTTAAGTGAACATGCTACCCAAGAAATTTAACCAAATTGGTGATTATTAACGGTGAATGGGGTAATCTATTTTCGAGTACCGTTCGACACAAGATATAAGTTTCATGTAATTTTGGTTCATGAATGTTTCTGTCGCCGTAAACACATAAAATTTTTCCAAAAAAAGCATTACCTATTTAACGAGTGTAACTCGAAATTTTCAGAAAATAAAAGTTTAACACTTTAACAGCACAAACGGAAAAAATATCTCAAATGTTAAAAATCTAGATAAATAAAAATAATAAATAGAACAAAGTATGGCTCATTTTCTCTTAAACCATTATAAAATTAGAAAAAGATATGTAATATAATTTATTAACAATCGGAAAGTAAAGTTTAAGTTTCCAATTTTTAATAGGTTGGAAAGTCATACTTCAAGGTTCTAATTCAATCGGTCAATAATAGTAACAAAATAAGTCAGTAATAAAACGTCATCGGTCAATAATAAATCTATTACCTACCTGTTGAGAAGCGTTGCCATTAGTAATACAATAATTGATTGCGAATTGAATAGAATACAAGCCTCAGTAAAAATGCTATTACGTGTTGAGAACTAGTCCACTTCGACAGCATCTTGGCAAACCAAATTATACTCTCCATAGAAATAGAGTTCCTTGTATCTTGGTATGTCATATTATTATACCATAATACAGGGCTTTTATTAATGATTCTAAAAACGCAGTTGGCTATAAATTTAGAAAATACCGCTTTGTTGAAATAATACCTATACTATAATTTGACAGTTTCTGACTGTGAAAATGGTTTATTCTGTTGAACAAGAGACTTTCATTGTAATGTCTACAAAGTGGAAGAGGCGGCACACTTCCTACGCCAACTGCGTTCTTGGAATTATTTATAAAAACTCTTTACAACTACTATAATAAAGTATCGGTCTCCTTATCACAAGATGCAATACACTTCATTGCAAATTTTACAATCTTCCTAGAGTATAAGTGGTTTCCACTCACAAGTGTAATAGTTATTTACGTTATTAATGCGGTAAGCTTCATTTAACAAAGCAAGATTTTCATATTAAACTACGACGCTTTGCGGAGTGGTCTGCGCTCTGCGCTCTGGACTCTTTAACTTTTTTTTCTATTTCTTTTTTTTTAAGATTTCAGAACTCTTTTAGGTCGTAAACTATACGATGTGGGATAGGAAACTCAATATGAAGAAGAATTTACACAATTTAGACATCATTTTTTGTGCAAATGCAAAGTATTTGGCCCATTTTTGGTAGTGTGAAAAAGAATGGGTTCTTTAGTTGACTTTAGTAGCGTAGACCTCATATACTCCAACAAATAAAAAATTACTAGAAAAATAACAGAAGCTTTGGCGGACATGTGAAAATCAAGAGTGTCTTATTAAACCTAACAAAAAAATTAGAAAATCTATACAATGATCCTATAATTTAGTAACAGTTATTAATGTGACTAGGTTATAACATTGGCCATCTCAAATGGCTGAAATGGTTAAGAAAAAGTGCTAAAGAAAAGCCAAGTGAGAAAAAAAAGATTAGTTTTTTTTTACATAAAAACAAATCAATACACTTTATTAATATTTTAAGGCAAAATAGTCGCTTTAGTATGATTCTGTACAATAAGTATGTATTTTAGTTGTTTTTTTGGTTTAAAATTTGTCACCACTAACATGACACAATATTGTATTAACAACAACGTTTTACTTCCTAGCTGTACAAAAAATAAAGCAGTTTTGCCAACTTATTATGTTTGGCCAACTAAAGATTATACCGCACATCTTCATAAATTTTAGGAAAAAGGCACATATTATATAGCCATCCAACACAAGAATGATTAGATGGACAATAGTATGGTCATGATATATTATACTGCTATGTCAACTGTCAATGCATTTGTACTTTGTATACCGTCATGGTGAATCTCTATTTATTCTCATCAAAATCGTCTCTAGGTAACATCTACATAAGAGTAGTTGTTGAAATGCAAGACTTTCGACAAGTAGTTTCAAGTTCCTAGTAATCTTGTAGATTGAAAACAGAAATGCTGCTTCTTTTATTGTATTCTTCAATCAGCTGAAGACATTTGAAAACCCCTGAAAATGCTCGAGAATTTTTAGACAAGTTATTTTTTAAACGTCAAAAAACACAGTCTCATTTTCATGTCAAGAACACTTTCGATTTTCTCCAGACCTTAAAGTTAAAGTAATTCAGGCACTCTTTTGTGTTAATGAATTCCTATGATGGAGGTTAAAGAATTCGTACTATTTCATAGAATCGTATTCTCGTCGCAAATATTTCTGTAGCAAAGTGGACCTCAGCACAGCTGGCAAAAATGTCTTTGGTCTTGATAAACCAACGTGACATGTCTCTCATAAATTAAAGCCTTAATGCTTTATAAATAATTAAACCGGATGGTCTCTATAAGAAAGACACAAGAGGTGAAAGAAAGTATGCGCAGATAAGAATTCAAAATGCCCAAGTGCGATTTTGAATTAATCAAATATCCAAACGTTCACTCATAAAAAGCTCTCCATTGTTTTCTTTTGTATATTATAAATTGATTTGTTGTCCACGTTGTAATGAAGAAAGCCGTTCGTAATTCCTTTATGGGCATTCCATCGAGCCAATTTTATTACTTATGTCTTTATACGATGGAAAATTTAACACGTTCTGTTTCTGTTATGCTATATACAGGGGTGGCTGATTTATTTTATGGCATGTCGGCGATCTAGTCACTTCTTGTACAACCAACAGAATGAATAATTGTCTTAAAACGCTAAACGATATATCATAGCTGTTAAATTATGCAAGTTTTCTTTTCCTAGAGTCCATTTTTTTTCCAGGAACTTAATCTGATTGTGCATCTCGATGGACGGAACTTTTCTTTAAGTGGGCGTTGACAGGATTCCATTAATATTGATCTCGTTAAGACAACGGTAGCTCCTTTGCGCCGCTTAATTAGTTTTTAACCAAAAGTAGAAAACAATACTTTAACCTTTAGAAACAAAAAAATTATTGAAGTATTTCCATACGCTTGATCTATAATAAATCAAGCCTTTCTCTGTTGTGTTTGTGCTCTGACCTTGCCATCGAAGCCTTCCAAGGCAAAACGACAATTCCAGAATATTTTAAATTCATTATTATCTTAGAAATAAAGTTTACATGCATCTTTTGTTTTGAACCTATACCTCAAAAATTTGTGAATTTTTAATTTTGAATAACCAAAAAATCATAACGGTGAAAGATTTAGAAGTAGAGATTCAAGCAAAAGATCCATGGAATAAAAAAACCTTTCTCTCTTTCTCCAGTCGCTTACATCATTAGCTAAAGTGTCTGTTGTTTATACTATATTGCTAATTTGTCTCCATTTATAATCTCTGTCTAATCTCATGATTTCCTGATTCAATTTTCTTATATGTTTCACTAAAGATCCATCGGTCTTTTCAAAGCACGTAACCAAAGGCAAACAAACTTTTTCACAGTTACCTAATTTTTTCCTGTCTACCAAGGCTTACAGTCTTACAAACTTGAAAAATTATTGTTCTTACTCAGGTATACAATTTTATATTGAGTTGTAACTTCTTTAGTACTGACACTTTGTATAATCTTGTCAGGACAGTTCCAACATGAAGTATTCTCTTTTTAACCTCAGTAGATTATGTTTTATATGAATTATTAGATATATTATTTCTTCCACAATTTCAGGACCATTCACGACAGGCGTTATGTATTTACGCTGTTTGCATATTTTCTATTTTTTGCCAACACACCATTTGAAAAGGTAAAGAATATCCACGTCTAAGGAACAAAACTATTAGCAAATGAGGATGCTTTAAGTTCAGAACCATTTTTTGGATAAAAAAAGCACAAAGTTGACAAAGTTTAAACTGAAGGAACAAACCGATGAATGAAAAGTTTGAGCAAATTTTCCTAGTTTAAGACATAAAAAATCTTTTAGAATTCGACCTTGTAAAATCAGAAATTTACTTGAATCTTCGTAAGAATCTTCACATTCTCACAAAATTTTTTACCGGTCATTGTCACCTTGTGATCTTCAGCCTAAAATATAACGATGCTTGCAGAAAGTGTGCAAAAAAGAGAGAGGAAACCCCAAGACACACAGTAATAGAATGCGTCGCTACTAGAATTTAACTTAAAAAAACACTTACATCGGGAATAAAGAATATGGACATACTGGATAAAGAATAGACATAACATCCCTGAAGTTATACTAACAAATTAAATTTACTACAGCTCTTGAAATGAATATTGAACTACAGACTGAGATATATCTCAAACAGCTCAAAAATAAAAGATATCAGACCAATAGGTCGTTGTGCATATCACACCTTCACCTAATAATCACTCAAAAATTTTCTGAGAATGTATTCTTCATTTTTCTGTATCATAATCAGTAAATAATGTATTACTATTATTATAAATGGTAAATTGCAAGAATGACAAAATACAGCCCGGTTTTACACCCCATTAAATGTCGATGGTGTGTAAACTTTAGATTTTTCTAAACTTTACGAAACTTTATTCTCTAGCCTGACCACTGAATTACTGTATGCGAAGAATTGTTTCAGTAAAAATACGTTGAGCAAATATTTTCAACAAAAAATTGCCAACTGTAAATTCAATATGTTTCAACAAAAACCTAAAAGCGCGTAATTTTCGGTAGCAAACAGACAGTGTGTTCATAAATTATTTAGAAGCACTATTTATTCTACTCTTGCCATAGAATTTCAAACGTATGTTCAATTTTTAATTAGTTCATATGGAGAAACGAACATGTCAAACAAAGGTCAAAGCTCTTCTATAGTAGAAGCAGACGAAGAAGATGAGTAAGAAAACCTACCGATAGAAATTGCGTCAGTAGTAAACATTCCTCTCCGGAAACAAGAATTTCCTCTCTGGAATGTTTGAACAAAATTTTTTTTTTTTTAAAGAAAAGAGAACCAAAGAGGAGGATGGGGATGGGTTTTCTTCCTCATCTTCTTCTATTATAGAAGAGCTTCGCCCTTTGTTTGACATTTGTCGGCAATCATACTATCAAAGGCAATACAAATCTGTCAAGCTAAATTACACAGCAAAAGTAGATCTAAATAATTTATAAACGCACCCTATAAGACTGTAAATATAAAACCTAAAGCATTGAAAAAATAAATCGCTGACGTCAAAGCAGTTCTATATTAAAAATTTTTATTTAAAAAAAATTAAATACACTTCTTTGAAAACTGCTTCAAATATATTATTATAATATTAATTCAATAATTTGTCTCCAAGTAATTAAACACCTTAGCTTAATTAAAAAAAAAACATCAAGCTCCAGAAAATCTCAATTTTCCTCAATTACCAATTAATAGTTTTAATGTTTTGCTCGTTCACACAAACTTGGTTTCGTTTCCAAAATCATTGTCAAATTAAATTTTAGAGTAACTTTCCTTATGTGTAGGCTTATCTTAAACCCTTTTTGAAGTTGATAAATTTAAATAGCTCAAAAAAGTAATAAACCTCTGCAAGGAATGTGACATATGTCAAATTATCTGCCATAGTTTTTGACAACAATACGTTTTGAGCTCACATTACAATCTAGAGTAGAATCCAAATGTAGAATAAAAAGAAAGTGTTTCCATTTTAAAAAACCGTTTAAAGATTTGGCTGAAGTTTATATAGTCAACTATTCAGACAGTTTTACCAGTTTCCAAAAAGTTTGTTTAATAAATCTAGAGTAAACTCTTTCAACCGACTGGTCATCATCAAGAAATGAATAAAATTGAATTATTATTTGCTTAAATTTACCTCGTTTATGAAAATTTTGTGGGTATTTTCCAATAATCCCACTAAAGATCTGAAAACAGAACCGTTATATTTTTTAAGAACATTTGCCTTATTTTGATAAATTTCAATGAGTTCAGCGGCGTAGTAGATATACTGTAGTTATTTATTTGCTTGTCTAATTATACTAATTAGATTACTGCTATTGAACGCGTGCTCTGCTATACTCTATTTGTCCAATCTGCCGTATTTTAGGTGAGCTAAGTGTTCTTTGTATCTAATTTAAACTGATCTACGCGTTTGCCTTATATAACATTTGTCATCGCTATTACACTCTATGCAATAAATTTTAAAGTTTTTCCTTTTATTTATGATCCTGACTGATAAACGGCTCTAAATCTTAAATGTTTATGCACAATATCCAGCTTGTAGTTTATTTTAGGTTCAAAAAGTATTAATAAATTTTAATTCTTGTTTATTTGTGTAAAATTTTCAACATTTGTTTTAAATTTTTGTTTATTTATAACTTTATTTACTATTTCTTTACTATATGCATTAATAATAACTTTTTTGATAAATGCTTTTTCTTTTTTCAAATTTTTCTTCACTAAATATATTTACTAAAAAACTGAAACTTTCTATTTCTATATTCTAGCTATTTTATGTTGACAACAATGATTTGAGCCACTAGTTATTTATCTTAAAGTGCTTGTTTAAAAAGTCTAAATATATCAAATTCTAAATCGCCTGTTCCTTTTTTAATTACGTTTAAATCTAAAAAAGATAATTTGTTAATAATTTCCATTTCATAAACAAATTTTATTAACAGAAAACAATTATGTATTTAAATTTGAAACAAAATTTGTAAAACTTTCAGAATTATTAAAAACTGCAAAGACATCGTTCTCGTTCATTATCCACATTCTAGAAAAATATTGAAAACTGTTTTAGGCATTATTTACAAAATGATGCGTAAATAACTCGGCCAGAAAAGGCATTTTTTCTTTTCAATTAGCGTTAAAACAGTATGTAAGTTTCATATTATTATTACAAACTGTGAATATTAAACTTGAAAAATAAGAAGAAAAATCATAAATTTATTTTTAAAGAAAAGTGATAAGTATAAGATTCTTCTGTCAGAACTTCTGAGAAAGCTTTTAAAGCACAAAAACAAGAAATATCGCATGTATTCACTGATTATTTCTCCTGACACGACATTAATATTATTTTAATTTATAAGCTCTATCTTCTTTAATAAATATCTATTTACAGTTGCATACGTTGCTGCTCTTGACCTTTTCTTAAGTTTAGATTCTTCCCTTTTAAAATATAATATGTTTATTTATTTGAACAGCTTTTTTTCTATTGTCCCCAATCTCGATTGCCTGAAGAACTCTTTTGAAAGTGTACAGACACCGCGCTTCCATTTTCCAGTTAAACGCACTAAAAGGATTCACCCAGAGAGTCCTTTTAGTTTTCTTTTTTTAGATTTAATCTCCAAACAAAGAACATATTCCCCAAAACCTCTCCATTGCACAATGAACGAAAAATTTCAGGCTACATCCCATATAAGGAAGACAGGTAAATGGAGATAGTCTTTGAACAGATCGCAAAAGATGGCATGTGTGCTATTTCATCGAACCGCGTACATTTCTTATCGTCTTGTTGAAACAATGGACGGTTTCTCAAACAGAACCGACCATCATGAGAAAAAAACAACAAAACAAAAATGAAACAAATATTGAAAAAGCAGAGATCGAACGACGGGACAACGCGCGACATAAATAATGGAAAAGTTGAAGAACGAGTCTTCAAACGAAGAGGACGGGCGGCACTGTTATTGACACGGTTGATGCAGCAAAAAGCATATATTTTTTTATATAACAAACACAATTATTACATATTCGGGGCAAACTCTCAACTGTTTATAGTAACTTAAGCAATTAGTACTTATAATTCAAAGTATCTCTAATAGTTTGGTAACTTACATGATAACTACTACATTTTATTTTTTTATTAGTGATAACTGAAATATTTATTCATTAAGGCTATTATCTATAATTACACAAGTCTACAAAAAAGTTTTCGTTCCTGGTCCTAAAGATTATTTTATGGTTTTTTAATTATGCACAAAACAAAACAAAAATAGTTGATTTTGATAAGTAAAGAAAAGTCATGGTTCTCTAGCGAGTGAAAACGGAACTCGCTACGCTCGTCAATCAAGTTTTCACCGAGCTAGAAAACGCACTTTTCTTATGCGTTGAACACTTACTTATTTCGTGTACTTGACGAGAATTATAATTTTTCGTTTATAATCAAATCGGATTTGCAATGACATTGTCGATTTAAAGGATATATAAACCATACTTCAATAGTCAAATATTTCTAGAGCATGATTATTAAAAACACTGTTGTTGATAACAGACATTTACAGCTGGCGTATTTTACAGTTTTACAACAGCGCAATTTGTTTTTCTTATATCGATCACGATTTGTTTACTGACTAACTCGTTTATTGTCGGCTACCAATATTGACCAAGTGGATCAGTACCACGCACGCAGTCAAATACTGTTCACATATAATTGCATCTACGTGTAGCGCACTAGCGTAATTAGCGTTACAAGGTTAATTACATTATAATTACTTTACAAAGTGATTTACAGCTACACTTTTTAGAGAACGCGGTTGAGTTTTCAATTGTGATTAGTATCACGTGTCGTGCAGTCTGTTACCGCAGCTCTTAAAATTAAGTTTTATCAATAAACTCCTAATTTGTTTTCAAAGTTTAAAGTCATTTATAAACTGTTAATTTACTTGTAGAAAGTCTATATTGATATTAGAATTTGAGTTGGTTCGTAAAGCTCTAAGTTGTAGAAAGGTATCAAGTTTCCTGTTTTTAATAATTTTATAATCATGCAAATATAGAACTGCGTCCACGTACCACACACTAGCGTAATTAGCATTACAACTATGTACAAATTTGTCGCTTTACAAAGTAATTTACAGCAGTATTTTCTTATTTTTTCAAAGGTCTATAGGCAACACTGTATACTAGTGTAGTATCTTTAACAATTTTGTAATCCATCCGTGTTGTAAACTTTGACATTGAAAAAATCTCTTGATTGAATAATTATAATAATTATAATAACATTATTAATATAATAATTATAATAACATTATTAATATAATAATTATAATAATTTAATTAATAATTATAATAACATTATTAATATAATAATTATAACATTATTAATATAATAATTATAATAATTTAATTAATAATTATAATATTATTTTTATTACTTTGTAAAAAATTCCGACATATTTAACATATTCTTGCATACTCATTCTTTCAAATACCAACTTATGACATTTCCTCGCTTGCACATTTAAATCATTCTATTATTCTTCCTTTTCTTAAGTATGCTCTTATCTCTCCTGGCGTCTCTTCTCATATTTGCTGTAACATGACTCTTTTATTTTTGCTTTTTTTGCTTGTTTTTGTACATCCCTGTCGGCCTCGCCAATCTTGCTTGCTTCGTTTTTCCTATTATTTTTTTATTTTGATAGTTTTTCTAAATAGTCTTCACACTTCCCGTAGTTTTTTAATATCTTTTCTCCTTTTACTTTTCTCATTTATTTCGCATTCTTGTGGTAGTATTTTACTTTCCAATCTTTCTTTCATCCTTTCTTCAAAACTTACTGCTTTCTCTTATTATCTTTTCTCTCTTTGTTTCTTTCGGGCAGGAGCCAGCTGGTATTGCTTATAATACTCCTGTTCTTTCTGTCTTCATATATGGAGGCGCTGTATATAATTTTATTTTATACAGAAAATATACACAATTAAAAAAGTTCTTCTATAGATAAAAATTAATACCAATATTTTTTGATTCCTCTGTATATAAAACAGACAAGCATAACTTCCCTAATGTTCTTAAACTAAGTTAGAAAGTACTTTTACATAAATAAAAAACTAAGTAAAAAAATTAAAATGTGCATGTTGTTCATTCTATTTTCAAATTTATCAATTTTTTACTTTAGATTATAGATAGATTAATTATTTTATTATTTTTTTAATGTTGAGACTTTTAATAAAAGTATGTATTAAATTAGCATTATGTACATGCCAAATATTTGTCTGCAAATAATTACAGAAGAAAATCATAAATCAGCATTGTAGACAGCCTAGTTTGCAAATTTGCATAACATGTGCAATTTTTGAGTTTACTCAAATTACTTGGAATCATAAAATGTCCAAACGTCATACATCAGAAAATCTTCATTACTCAAAGTTTTTTTTTTCATTTTTCAATTTTCCAAGTCTTTACATTAAATAACTTACCCTTCTAGTAAGTAATTTGAACCTGATGTAATAAATTGGGGAGGTTAAACAAAATGCACATCCGTCCGATCACGCAAACATAAATCGGCCCTAATGACTTCTGCTTTGCTCTTTCTGGCGTCGCCGGCTCTTGAGCTCTTCCCTGTGATTTCCCTCGGGAGCGAGGATTAACTTTGGGAAAACTTGAATCCGTGTGTAACAAACACACAGCAGAAAACTTCTTTAACTACATAAAAATGACGCAATTATTTGAAATGGCCGAAGATAAATTGCTGGCACGGCCCCTTCTGTAAGACTCCCCGAAATTGATTCCGCATAAAAGCAAAAACCTATCTAGAAAACATTAGCGGCGCGGCGCTTTTGGGTATAAACATAGCCAACCACTTCACAATATCTATTTTTATTTTTTGATTATTGCTTAAAAATATTAAACCGGTGACGAAGTGATTTTGCTGAGATTTGTCGGCATTTAATACAAAAGCGACGTTTTATAATAATTAATTTAAAAAATAATCGAAATTATTCCATTCTTTCCATCAAGTAAGTATCCCCAATATTAGAAAAAAAACTGTTGTAACAGTATTGATACATTTAAAACAAAAATGACTAAATATTCGTTGCTTTCGGTGTCCACTAAGAATGTATGGAATTTAAAAATGGTAAAAAATTGCCTTTAATTATTTCAAATATAGGTGTACCCATATCATTAAGTAAAAATCTCAAAATTTTAGATTTGGATTTAAAAATCCTCGCGGAAATACAGAAAGCAGCATTATTATGTTCATGTCATGTTGTTCGAATTTCAAATTTTAAATCCGACAATTCAAATAATATGATCGCAGATACGTCGGGAGATAGTAATTTAGATTGATTTTTCCAAAGACAAACTTATAGTCTATTTTGTTTAAAACCCAATTTGTGGTTTTTTAGAAAATTAAAAGCTTGTTTTTCAAGAATTATATATTATTGAGAAAATAATATTGTCATTATTATTACTTGTCAAAAACCGTAGTAATTTTTAAATCCAGCAAAACCGCTGTGCCTCTGAGACCGAAAACAAAACAATCAATATAGTGTAGCAGCAGTAAACAACGCAGCTTGCACTATAAACGACAATTAAATTAAATTAAATTAATATAAGCACAAATTCAATAAAACTTAAAAACACTTTAAACAAGCAAATAACAAAATAATAAACCATTGTTAAAATAAAAATTTCATCTATAAAGTTCATAAATATTGTGCTCCAAAGTCTTTGTAATTATAAAGTTCTTACTACATATTACTTGTCCCAAAAAATTCTAAGACCATTTGAGATTAAAAAAATAATTACCAATTATTGAGTTTCACTGCGCCAGTCAGTCACAGAGAACGTCTTTCTTGCAAGTGTAACACTTGCCATCATCATCACCAATATCACAATGCTAAATGTTATCCAAACTAGTTTAAAATTACGATCCATTATTACTTTCGATAACGCAAAGTAGCGTTAAAAGGAACAGCGCAGCTCAAACCAAATTTCGTTCAAATATTGAATCGCATGCTAAAAATTATACGAATGTAATATAAAAATGCACACATTCTTCAACACTTTGCACTGCAGGAATTAAATTCCTACAAGCAATAAATGCAAGTTATTCAATGCATTTCAATATTGCAGATGTTTATCTAAGACCATCATATTTCATTCAGATTGCAAGCATTGATTATGCGGTCTTGATGTTCCAAGCTGCAATCAGAATGCTGTTTGTGTTGATTTAAGTTTTACGTAATGAGGAGACGAACTGAATGCTTTATAATACGCAGTTGTGTTTCACATTTCGTTATTTATTTTTTATATTGTTTCAGTTCAATTATGATAATTGAAATAAATTGGAATAATTCTTCACTTTAAATGCAAACATTGGCCAATGGTTTGCTATAATAGATGTTTGAATGCAACCTGACAACGCATAAATTTCAGAGTGAACAATGCCTCCTAACACATTTAGTAATGAAGACGCCCACCAATTGAAAATAATTTTTTTTGACTGTTTCACTCATTGTTATGAACCAATAAGAATGTATCCTGTGAACGAAACTCTCATTATTTCGGCGACTATTTTTTGTTTATAACATTTTCAGAACTTATTCTACCAATGAAAACGTTCAAATAAGCAATCTACCCTTTATTTCACTGACAATTTTTTTGCTATATTCTAAAGATCCGCTCAAGTGTTGTACCGCCACTTGAGCGCCATTTTGTTGTTAAAGTCATAAAATTGGTGAGAAATCTTGGACGACAATAAGAGAAGCTCTACAAATTATCACACCACGCAAAACAGTAAACACGCGTACCTCAGCATGAAATCAATTTATGGAATTTTGTAATCAAAGAAAGTACCAACTACTTCCAACAACCCAGGCCACAATAATTAGTAACATTCTCAAAGATTATGCTTTCAATATGAAAAAAAAAGAAGATTACATACATAGAAAGATGCATGAAATCGATCTAGAATAGGTACTACAGCAGTTTCAAAAAGCAACACATGCACAAGATGCCAAATAAAAACTTTTCCAGGAAAATCCAGACAAAAGAAAACAAGGCTCCAACGTGATGAAAAAAGAAGAAATCCCCACTTTGGCTTCTGCTTTATTAGGATGAGAAAAACTCAAACGATCTACAAAGAAAGGTAAAATTGCTATATTTTTTATGGAAATCCGATTATTCTATTTGAGCACTTGAGCTGGCATGGAGGTGCAATGAAGCAGCAAATTGTAAAATATCTTACTTTAAAGAGGAAATTGACAACATGGAAAAATTGACTGAAAGAATAGAATATAATCCAATTTTTTTTTAAGAGGAACACATAACTGCATCGATAGTAAATGGTTAATTCCAAATTCTGAAAATTCTAGTTTATGTCCAATTCGCTTATTAAAAAAGCTTCTTGAAATACGGTCGTCTACAATTAAAACTGATTTTTTCTTACCGTTAACCCTAACCACAGAAACGGGTGCTTGGTTCAAAAACATGCATTTTAGAATAAATTTTGTTGCAAAATAAACAAAGATTTCTGCATAAATAGTTGAACTAGACATAAATAAAGTAAAAATAACCAACTACTCACACCGGTGTTCTACTGTCACTGCTCTAGCAAAAAATAAATTAAATGAGCAAAAACTAATTAAAATCACTGAGCATTCAAATATCCAATCGATAAAGCCATATTTCAAGTATTTAGAATTAGATTCAGAACACCATTCTCGTTTAGTTGATAATATAAGGATCACTAAACCTAATAATTTTTACACAAACATTTTCGATGTCTTTCCAAAAAACTTATTTGCCAGATAATGACAACAAAATAGTATATACAAACTGTACGTTTCATATTAATAATTATTATAAGTAGCCAATATTGAGATCTAAATTTTGCAAGTAGATTAGTTTAAGTTTTATGTGTAATATTTCTTGTAAATCAAAATGCTACCAGTATTAAAATAAATGTTAAATATTTTTATTCTTTGTGTTGTTTATTTGCGAAATAGTCATTACGCATAACATTTGTGATAAAACTTTGACTTGACAAAATTTTCTCTTTGATTTACTCGTGTTTGTTGCCAATTCATCTCGTGACATTGATCAGAATTCTTTGAAAGCAAAGTAACTATCGACGTTTTCTATTTATCCAGATAGTACCCCTGTTCGAAGCAACAGTTCATATCAAATGAAGAGCAATGAAAACAATGCTTAGTTTCAGCATATGCTTGTCATATTTATTTAGAATTTGCTTGTCAAGACCAAATTTAATTTTTTGATTAAATTTAAGCAGCAGATTTTACCCATATTTTGCAATTTCTAATTGTATTGTTTTTTTTTCTATGTACCTTATATATATTTTATCTTAAAAAATAGAATTTTGTATAAATATTGAGGTTTCTTATTATTTATTGTATTTACTTATTGATCAGTGCTCTGATTTGTTAAGAGAACTTTTAAATAAACAAATAAAGAGTATTAAGATTGTTTCAATTTTGTTATCATTATTATTATTACCAACAAAATCAGTTCATAAAAAAGTCAATCTCATAAAAAATCTGGTACAACAAAAAGCGGAAACAAAATGTGAGAAGATCGATATCTAAGACGAAATCAATCTAGATCGCACATTCTTACAAAATATAAATTTTGAAATAATTTCGATGTTGAAAGGAGGTGTTTCGTCCAGTTTCTAAACTTCCACTAAATTCTTAAATATTAAATAATAATTCTATTACTATTCCTTTTCCTGGTGACCTAGTCATTGTGTCTATAAATTTAAATTTGGTTATTATATAATATGTCTCATAAACCGGTCTGAGGGTGCTTTAGCTTTAATGTACACACCGCACCTCATCTTTTTTTATTGGTTAATTTGAATTTATTTCTAAATTTGCTACATTAGTTTGCATATTTTCCGGGGCTTATGTTTGCTTGAGCGCATGTATGGTCAACGCATAATACAATTCATTTCTATGTTTTGCCAAAGTTAGTTTACAAGCCATAGCTAATAAAAAAATTGATAATAAGATGGTTAAGATTTTGCTTCATTATGATAATTGGTTATTGCCAACATTAATGACTACTTATAATATTTTGACAGGATATGAATTATGCTAATAACACTTTTCATTGTGCAAGCTAAATACCAGAAAAAGATAAAAAAAGTGGTTAAACGTCGGATTGATTTAGCACAGACCATATCCTGTCAAAACATTATATAACTTGCTTATAATGTTTATAAAAAACACAAAACCCCAACAAAACGCCCTACTTTTCCTGCGGCAACTCATCCTCTTAAAACTTTGTGGTCAAAAGACAATATTGATCTCAATCTAAAAATGTATAAATGCAGTTGGCTTTTTGTTATAAGTATTTAAAAGGTTTGTCCCCTTGTTGTGACATTCCATTTATTTTGCCACCTCCAAACCCAGATTGACTCATTCTCTTTTATACCTTCATTACAATATTAATGTTTCCATTCTCAACCCAGGCGTCGTAATTTCACGCATCGTTGAATCGACGGCGGGCGTCGGATTATTCCGCATGGCAGCTTCCGAAATGTGCAACATTTGATTTGAAAATAAGATGATGATGATGATTCAACAAACATGCGATCATTTTACGACCGTTAATGAGGCGAAAGGGTGAAGCGGCTTCTTTGATCGCTAAACCATTGCCAAATATTTGTTTTAGTATTTTGAAATTGACTGTGGCGACGATAATGATGGCAGATGTAAACAGGGTTTGTTGCCGTTGGCATTCGACGGTCAACATAAAATAATATCAGACTATTATTCAGACGATCCGTATAAATCTCGCTGTATGATGCTATGCGAAAGACACCGCCGGTAACGATTTTCATCGCGTGGTGAAGACGAAGAAATAATGAAGGAATTGGCTCGTTATACTTGGAGATATTAATGCTAAAGCAGATCATAAACCTTCTGTAGCCATCACTAATTGAATGTTACACCGAGAAACAATTAATCGTCCCAAGCTAATATCAGTAATAAGCTTCTTTTAACACAAAATTCTAATAATCTCACTGCATAAATTCATAGAAATTTGTATCATAAAACACTTTCAAAATTAGACGGTAATTTGATAGTTAAAATTGCAAAAAATATGTGACTTGCATGAAACTTGGCGGGTCAGAAAACTACTAAGGCAAAGTAGTCAGTGTCAATTCTATGTCATACAACAGACTTGACTGAAATTTGTACAATACTGTTTTATTAGGTATTTCAGTATTTCTTCTCTCGGCTGAATGTTATAATCATTAATAATCATTATGGTAAAACCTTGACATTTAAAGTCTGACTAAGAGGGTCGACCTAGTAATTTTCACTATAACAAGAAAAAACTTTTTCAACTCAAACTTTTTCTTACAGTTGTCAAGTAGCTCAAAATAGTAGTAGTAAATTTATTTCTCGTGCTAGTTTATGCCCCATACCCTATGCCCCACAATAGTAATTGTTACACTGACACCTCAGTCGTTGTTGAATATCCTTCAATCTTCTCTTGTTGCCATGGATTTGTTAAATATCTATTTCTGGTGCGTTTTCTGGCAATTCTTATAAGATTACCTCTAATACCTCTAAACTATTTTTAAGGTGCTTCGAAAGCAGATTCGTGTACTGTCCATGCAAGCAAACATGAGCACTGATGATTATGTTTGCTTGAGCGCGCTGTATGGCTATTGTCAACGCACAATACAATTTCTTTCTATGTTTTGCCAAGTTTGTTTGCAAGTTAATAAAAAAATATCTATGTCGGTATTAGTTTTAATAAATTTTACACAAATTAGTAAAACTTCGCACTTGTATACCATTACTCAACACAATCGACCTCAATTATTGTTAAATTAATGGGTTAAACACTATCCAAAACATATATTTCCACTTGAAAAGTTGTATTTTGTGAAGCTTACAAGACATCACACAACCTGGTTGATTTATAGAGTATTGTAGTAATCTGCAACCCAACAAATAAACCATAATAAAACCATAAGCTTACCAAAGAAAAAAGCATTTAGCTACCTAGATGACAATTACTTATAGCACCCAACCCAATCTGATCGAAAACAACATAAAACTAGTCATGTAACTTGAAACTTTCTGCTATCATCAGAAACGATCAGACAAACCATATACGTACTAAAAAAAAGGGTGTATTAGCATCGATTTTACTGGTTCCGGACGACGGCGCATTGTCGTAAATCTCTAAAACCACCCCTCCGTAACTTGAAACACCACCCCCAACTCTTGAAGAGGTAATCAAATTTGGATTAATCCAACGGCTTCTCTTTTTCTATGTATTGGTGGAGTGATGTTTGTGAGAGTGCAGATCAGATTTCAGAGTCTATTATGGAATGTAAAGACCAAACTTTGAAAGGGTCGCTTGCTATGTTTTGTCTTCGGGAACAAATAGGCTTAAGTTCAGTGGTACAATGAAAAGTAGGAAAGATTGCAGGGTATGATAGCGTGTGATCAGAAAATAATAAAACATATTTGTTTGCGGGAACTCATTCACTATCACTACATCTGTCAAATATTTTGTTTAAGCTTTTTACAAAAATGTATCCTTAGTTATTTTCCAAAATAATAAAAATAATGATATACCTAAATGTTTCTTTTTTGTGTTTTTTATTGTACACAACACCTTTGAAAATCATAATTACATCTTTTGGCATCGAACTTTGTTGATTGCTTCACACATTAGATCCAATAATATTAACAAAAATTAAAATTCCAACATTATTCTTATATGTTAAAATTATATTCTTAATGCAAAAATTGATAATTATTCCTTGCTCTGGGTGACCACTAGAGGAGAAAGATGTAGAGATTTTATCGTAAATTATTTCAGAAATTGATGGTGTACTAATGAACACCAACATGTAATAATGTGCAGTAAAAAATTCCAAAATTTTGAATTGGGTTTTAAAGAACCACGCAAAAATATAGAAAGCAGAGTAATTATGTTCATGTCGTATTATATTCTAATATTTTTGAATATTGAATCGGTTAAATCAAATGATATGATCGCAGTATACGTGAGGAAAGGTTTTCAAAAAACAAATTAGTTTCTTCGATTTTGCTTCAAACACAATTTGTAGTTTTTGATTTTAATTTATTTATTAAAATGATTCTAAAGCTTTAAAATTTTAATCTTTCCAGTTAGTCAATTGTTGAAAGCTTGTTTATCAACTATTTTTGTATTATTGAAAGAATAATATATAGTCTTAATCAACTTGTCCACAAAACATAAATAATAATAGCAAAATCAATATTAAAATTCAAACCACATTTAGGTACTAAATTTAATAAACACCATCTAAAACCTTCAATTAAAAAATTTCTAATTTCTGGAAAAAACAGGGAGAAAAATATTCTACAATTGCTGAATTACAATATGATATTGTAGCAGTTCCAGAAGTGGAGCTCTATACAACCATACTCAAAGAGACACTCCTAATATGATCACAACCTAAGAAGAAAAGAGAAAATTTTTCTATTGTGACTAAGATGACGTCTTTCAAGCAAGAGTGACAGTAGAATATATCCTAGTAGACTAGCAAAAATATAAGCAGCAACGACAAGCCTTGAACCTCCCAACCGACCTAGCCAAATGCACCTACAAATGAACGGAATAATTAAATTTATTAAACTGATTAAAGTCTACATCAGTATTTAGAATAACTGACACCTCGTGGTCTTACCCTGTTGAATATTAGTATTTGGATGTAATCTATGTATAAAGTGTGCCGAGTGCTAATAACCTTGATGTTAATATGATGTATAATAATGGAAAAAAATTAGTAAATAGAGTTTACAAAATAGATTTAAAAATTGTATAAAACATTTTTTCAATAAAACTTGTATAAAAGTGATATGTGAGTATTTTTTTAAGTACAAGAGATCGTTAGCGAGACAAATAAAACAAAAAAATAAAATAAAAAAAAATTAAGTAAATAATTAAATGCCCGATAATATTATAAAAGCATACTAACAAAATCACAATAAATTCTTCTTAGTAGTAAAATTTTTAAAATGTTTTAACTTATTCCAAAATATGCAATACTCAACACCGTCAAACGCTCTGTTTAAGTCCGTGTACAATACATCAATTTGCCTACGATTATCCAAGGAAGGTAATATAATAATAATAACAAACTGGTAAAACTCAAACAAATTTGTAGCCGTTATACGTCCCTTAACGAATTCATCCTGTTCCTAAGCTATACAACTAATAACGTTTGAATAAATACTATTGGATACATAATGTAAGAAAGAATTGTTTCCAATAACTTAGCAAATATACAAAAAATTGCAACAGGTTTGTGTTTTTTATATTTAACATTAATCTGTCTGAAAAACAGAACAAAAACGTGATGACTTCCAAACAATAGGGTAAGTTAATGTTTATTCTTTAATCTTTTCACAGCTGATAATATATCACTAAAGTTTAAAACAATAGCATAAAACGATGGTAGAGACTTATTTAAGTTTTTCAACATTACAAGACAACAAATTTTTTTTCTAAATATCAAAATTAACATCACAGTTTTTGTAAGAACCACGGTTAAATAAATCACAGTTAGACGAATTATCATTATCATATCACAGCAGGAATTAACGCAAAATACATCTTTGTCTTCGCAAAAAACCGAAGAAAATCGGGTCTATTTTAAAAACTGATAATGTTATCCTTAACCAGAAAACAACCAAATGTATAAGTTATCATCCTTTTCTAAACAGCAATCAACCAAAATTTTTTATGGTTATCCCTAATCCAATCTTTTATGCTACGAATAAAATCTGATTGCCAAATTTCACGATGTATTTCGTGTCTTAAGATTTTGACTCTTTCTATATTACGGTTCTATAAGCTGATAATATAAAGTGAAAAACTGAATTTAAAAGATCTAGCTCTAAGAACATAAATATCCAGTAAGCTGTGGTTGATGATACCATAAAATTGAGTAGAAGTCAAATCTGAAGAAGACCAATCGGAATCTGAAAATGCATTATATAAACCACCAAAAATTGGCTTGTGAAAGTTACGCTAATAGAACAGTGTAAAAATTGGTAAACAGGTTAATTCATTTTTCCAATAAAAAAAATTAATAAGCAAAGATGGTGACACTCTTCTAATGGGGACTCACATCTCTCAATTAAGGTCACAAATCTTCAGTAGTAATAACCAAGTAACAGATTATATTATTTTGAGCCTCTATAGTATTATGTTGCAGGAAAGTATTCAAGGCCATAAGCATTAAATAAGTGTTAAAATTATTAGTAATTTTTATGCCAGATGTACAGCCCAGAATCTCAGAGATGTTGAAACTGCCTATAAAAAACAAAATTGCAGAATTAGGTCATATCTTCGTTGTATTCAGAAAACAGATTAATCAATGATGGTAGGATGTACACAATTATAATAATAATATTACAATTATTGATCCAATCAGAAGTTCAACTCCAGGTAAGAATGAAGTGAAGTCAATCAGTTGTGATGTAAATTCTGTTCTAAAAGCTGCTGAAAAACCACCTCATCTATCAATTTTTCAGTCACACCTAAAAACTTTAAAACTATAGAGAAATAACTTCTTTCATATGACATTGTTAAAAAGTCAAGTATTTTGTTAAAGAAATAGAATCAATATCTGCAGCGCAACAGTTTAGAAAAAATTCACTGACTTAAGGCCTCGTACAAAGTGTTGTGAGCCTGTCTGTTGAAATTTGCTCAGTTTTTTCTTGCAATAACCCTTGTTTTTACCGTTAAAGTCAGGTCAGATTATCACTTTTAGGTTGTATAAGTAGCTCAGAACGTACAGCCAAGAGATCATTTAAGACAACTTTAACTAGAAGTAGTTAATCAATGCTAGCCTTGCTTACCAATACAGAAAAGTAACAATATCATTAACAGGCAGTATAGATGTAAGAAAACCTGTTAAAGAGAGATCTGTTGATTACCATCAAATCACAGGATTAACGCATTGGTATATCTTTTTGAGAAAAATAAAATTTTCTGACAGAAATTTTTCGGAGCATAATTACTAATGAGCTAATGTGCATTCAATGATAGATAATCACTCTAACTTCTTATTATCAGTGGTTATTTGTTTCAATTCTATAGCATATAGGAAGTGTTTCATTGCATTAATGATTATTGTCCAAAACTACTCCAATTTCACTTGCTGGCTATTATAGTAGTAATCTAAATTCAAAGCAAAAGCTTCTTAATTTGTTAAAAAAAAATGTGAAATATTTTTGAGATATGTGGGATCCGGTCAACAAAAAAATGTTTAAACGTCTTAAATAAGCAATAACTTACAAAAAGAAGGAAAATAGAGACTTTGTGTTTATTTTCTGCGAATCAATGTTCTCAGTCATTTGATATAATTTAGTGTCATGCACAAGAAGTTCGATGTTATCTATCAGTAGTTGATGGTTTCTACAAAGGTCGTATATCACACGGAAGGGCTCCGTTTGCTATGGGTTTTGATATCTGTAACGGTAAAACAATAAAACTCGACGGGCGATGGGTGTGCGTGTTGTCTGGGTCCGGCGGGTGGTAGACGGCGCCAAGTCCGTCGACCACGATGGTACTATAGCAAGATAGAAATTCCTACCATCATTCGGCCATCACACATACAAATCTACACACAATTAAATTAAGCAGGACCGGATCAAAAATAAATTATAAATGCTTTCCTCACATAGTAACATTTTCTATCAAATTAATTGTACAATTTCCAATAATCTCATTACTCTCACTTGAATTTATAGTCCGATTTAAATAAACTATCCTTCAATATAAAGAAAACATTCGTACTGTCTTTTAGAGATAGTTTGCAACCGTTTTGTTTAATATGTAACAAGTAGGCCGAGTTAAATTTTTGGGACATTTTATAAACCCAACGCAAAGTTTGCTAAAATTGTCTCCGCTCTTTTTGAATCATATCTTTGCTACAGTCTATTTTTTGGTGTTTGTACTTTTAGAGAATTTGTGACAATTTTTAAGTTTCAAACGCTATATCTAACTTAGAACGCAGAATACACTGCCAAAATTATCTTTCTAAAAACCAAATTATAAGACCTCTCTGTTCGTTCATTTTAAAGTCAGTGTGCCTAATTTGCAAACACAATGATGATTTGAATATAAAACAGCCGCATGACTACCATACACATAATTTTGACTGTGATATTTATATAACTACTTCTAACTCTGAATTAATAAAAACATCTTTTTTCTGTTTTAATGTTTCCATGTTTTAATATTTAACCCTCCCTGTCTTAAGCCAGGTCAGGTCAGCAATTTCGCTCAGTTCAAAAATGATTATGATCTTGGACAAGTAATGAAACATGCATTTTTTTTTTTAAATAAACATGTTTGACAAACAAGCTTTCAATTAGTTTAAAAACCAATTCAAGAATTAAATTAAAAAAAAAAAACCACAAACTCTAAGTGTTCTAAGCCAAATAAAAAAACATTAATTTGTTTAAAGAAAAAAATAAGTTAAATTACTATTTCCCTACACATTTGCAATCATATTATTTATATTTTCAGATTTAATATTTAAAAACATTCCAACAATATGATATGAACATAATAATGCTGTTTACTGTATGTCTGCGAGGGATCTTAAATACAAATCTAACATCTTGAGACTGACCCAATGATGTGGGTACAACTTGAAATAGTATATATGATAAATTTTTTACTGGTTTTAAATTCCAAAAGTGCCTTATACCACCAAAAGCAGAAAATAAATTTAGCACTCTTTGTATTAAAAGTATGAATAATATTACAAGAATTTATCTATAAAATACGCAATTTTAGTTTTCTTAAATACTATAACAATATCTGGCCTTTTCGCTTCAATTATTGAAGCAATTGGTTGCAGTTTGATTTCAATGTAATATGTAATTATCACTTTCGAGAAAGTTTTGTAAAATATACCTAATTATGATATGATTTAACATTTTTCACTGCATTAAATTTAAAAGTCAAATTTGAATGAACTTTTTTTGCAATCGCGTTATGATCCCTATTAACTAGCACTGAACAAGAAGATAAAATGTGTTCAATTGTTTCCGACAAATTGAAACACAATTTGTAAACGATATCAATTAATTGTTCTTTAAAAATAAACTTAGGATAATTTTTAGTATTAATATATTCGGAATAGCTTTTTTGAACCGATTCCAGCAAGTATATGAGAGGCTTGTTGTTTTGTACCAAAGAGTAGCATCATTTTCTAACTTTGTTTATGCAACTGTGTAATATAGAATAATTAACAATTGACATGAAAAAAAGTTTTTACAGTTTTTGTATATGAAACCATAGTATTTTAATGCTTCAAACACAGATTTTAAGATTTCTTTAAATAAATTTTGTAGACAAAAACCAAACACAAAAAAAAGTTTGTGTTTTAAATATATGGGGTATTCCATGCCAAATCAACCACCTTTAAACCGTACCCCTTTAGATTTTGCTGAAATTTTTTTATCTTTTTCTACTCGATGAAAACCGTTTTTCAGAATTTTTTCAAATTTTTTTATCCAACCCAAAAAAAGTTATGAAATAGCCATAACTCTCTTAAAAATTGACCTTTCGGAACGTTTTTTTTTCAAAATTTGTTTTTAATTAAATTTTTTGAAAAAAAAAAAAATTTAACATGATCGCTTCTATAAAATAATCACGTTTTTTGTATAAAATCGTTATTTTTTCAAAGTTCATCGTTCTAAATTTTTTTTTTTTTTAAACTTTAATTAGTTCTACAAATATTCCCGTGTATCTCAGAGAAGGCCGATTTTTTTTTCTATTTTTTTTTTAGTTGAAAAAAAAAATTTAAACATTTTAAAAATGCAGACATTTTTTTTTTCATAAATATTATTTATGAAAATACGCCATGATTTAGCAAAACATACACATAACTTCCTGGTTTTTTTAAAGTTGGTTAATAGTAAAAAAACATATTGTGTAAAATAGAAACTGAGAAGTTTAATTTCTATATAGACCCAGGTAAAAAAAGTAATCCGCAATATTTTATTAGTATGCCCTAAAGTTAATAAAAAATTTGAATGAAAGTATAGCTTCATTGATAACAAAAAACTGCAATAAAACTCTTTCGACATCCAGCTTTCGATTGAATTTATTTGCCGAATGCAAATGTTGAAGTACCAGCCAAAAAATAAGACCCATTAATAAAATGAAAACCACGGATTTGAAACAAGACTCGTATAGTTTACATAATTAAGTGGAAAAGCTTGAACAATAACAGAAACAAATACAAGTGTTGTTTTAACCGATAATAGTTGCAATTTTTTCTAACAGCCAGAGTCAAATGAACAAATTTTTTTCAATGGCCAAAAAAATGAAAAGCACAACACTGTTTTGTAACATAGTTTAGACATTATTTATAGAGATAAAGTTAAAAAAACATTAAAAAATTTGTAAAAAGTAGAAAAGCTGCTGGCTCAGATGACATTGGCGTAGAGCTATTGGAAGTCCTTGCAGATGATAGTGTTCGTGAGCCTATTTATTTCTTCCAGAGATCTGACGTAATACCAGAAGTATGTAGATTGAAGTCAACATTTACATCTTCAGAGGTAAAATCTAATCCAATGCAACAATGATCACAGATTGATCAATTTAATAAGTTAGATTTTGAAGTTGTTTTTAAAAATTATTTATAAAATTATTTACAAATAAAGCGTAGATATTGAGCTATACTTTGTCAGATGTAATGCTGGTTACGTCAAAACCTGTATATAAGCTTCTTCTAATCACTATTTAAAATTGATTAAAATTGTTAATACGATTTTTAACTTTGGTTCGTATTTGTACAATGATGTTTTGCTACTCTTACAATGTTAATTAACGTCGCTTTTACTACTAAACGCAACTGAACAAATGAATGCTGCTGAAGATACTATAAAGTGTTGTTATTCTCGTGTCTATTGGAACTTATAACGTCTATAAACTGAATCCTTGTTTATCTGTGCATGGTATTTGTGGTGAAGATTTGTGTAGTCTATGTCCGGAAGGTGATATTTGGAAAGTAAAAATAAACATAGGTCTGGCGCGTCCGGCTATTAACCGGGCGGTACACTGGATGAGCGCGTCAGGAATCTAGAACAGAAGATCTGACAGGTCTCAGCTGAACATGATAATGATACCCTTAATTAGTAACATTTTGACGAGTTGATATTTACTCAAAACTTGTTCAAGTCGCGCGTTGACGTACTTTTAGATTGCACCCTTGGGCCTTAGCCTTAGCTCATACGTCTGCCTGTTCCTAGATTTTTGCGGCTGTAATACGAATTCATTACACTCCTCATTATCATTTATTTCAATATATTCGGATAAATGGCCAGCGGCGCTTGATACTTAATCATAAAACGAACGTTGATGGCGTGTTCACCATTGGAATAAACGAAAAGGAGTTTTTTATTTGATGCATGATAAAGGATATCGTTACCAACAATTTCTCATATGGTATGCATACAAACAGCGCCGGATTTGCCTTTAGGCAAAGCAGGCACGATTCGGATTCTGACAGCTAATACCAATAACATGGAACTATATTATGCCTATGTCTACGAATATAAATATTTTGTGATATTTAAGTATAAGTAAATAAGTGAGAAATAATTATTGCTTTTAATCTACTTTGTTTTGAGATCTATGGAAGGCTCAGAATTAGGTGTTGGTTTTTACTGTTTTTTTATAATTTTCTGGTTTTTCTGTAGATGATTTAGCGTTTTGTGGATCATATATATATCGAACTTGTTTAGAGACTTCTGCGGTATGAACATTAAACACGCTGTTTTTTTTTCAGTAAATATTTCAATAGTTTTAGATAAATCCGGTAACAGCAAGTCTGTGTTTGAAATAGTGTATTTTGTTACAAAAAACTTAAGTGATGCTTGTTGTGCTGAGGATGTGAGATTGACTGCCAAACGTAGTGCACAAAAAGCCACTTAAGCTCCGCATAAAATATACTACTTTTCTTCAAATGCAAATAATAGAAAAAGAGCTAAATAAAACGCGAAACATTGTAAAAAAGTTCCAAAAAATCCAATGCAGTTTGCTTTGTAACATTATGTGAGCGTGAGTGAGTTACTATAGTTTTGACTGAAAACAAGAACGTCTGCCGGTTCCAAAAAATCTGTAAGTTTTGCTCTAATTTTTATTAATTTCTAATTTATAATTTCAACAATTACTTTTACAGTTCAAAATGTTATCAGATAAAAAGATTGTGGAATTTTCAAATGTAATTGTAAGCAATTTGGTGCTAACAAAATCAAGCACAGTTTATCATAGAGTATGTATATCAAAAATTTGTAAATTAGTGTAAAAAGAAACTTGTTAATAATTATTCAGAAAATGTGCTACTTGCATATTGCATATTTTTCCAACTTGGCGAATGTAAAAATAAATAAAATCTTCTTCAATGTGATCACATTACTTTATGATTAGATCATAGAGTAATGTGACTGAATGTGTACTGAATATCAAGCATCTAATAGACATAAGCAAATATGTGAAACTGAGAGCGTACCTTAAAAGGCAGAGTGAACAATGTATACCTAAAAAATCCAGGGTATCAACTAAAAAACAATTTGATAAATTTGTGGGTAAAATTTATTTGGGAGAAAAAGCAAGTTCTAAATTAGTGGTTTATCAAAAAATTCTAAACTAATTTTCTGTTTAGATGGTGTTAGTATTTAGAGCATTTGGAAGTTGTCTCTGTGACGAATTGGTAAAAATAAAGGTTGATGACGTCAAGATACAGAAGCTTTGATTCATGTAACGATTCCTAAAGCCAAGACAAATAAGAATCGGTTATTTGCAATTATGGAAGATAATGTCCTGAAACTTGTCAGGAAATACATTTCTTTGCGGCCGAAAGAAATAGAAAACCGGAGATTTTTTTTGAATTATCAGAATGGTAGATGTTACCGGGCAGTGATGGAAATTCATACCATAGGCAGCGTAAGCAGAGAAGTCGCAAATTCCCTCAAATTACAGAATTAGAAGAAATACACAGTTTACTGCTTGAGAACTTCAGTTACACTTTTGGTGAATGGTGATCCCAATATCACCTGTTTAGCATCCGGTGGTTGGAAATCTAATAGTGTAGCTGAAGGGTATATAGAATACTCTCTCTCAAACAAACAAAAAATAACTATGAAAATATATGCCCCTTTGTCGGAATCTAGCCCTAGTACGAGTAATTCAAAAACATATTCAAGTAAGCAAGTTATGGCCACAAACGACGCTGGACCCGTAACAACGATTTGTTCATCTAGTACTACTACTTCTGAAAAGTCTTGTATAACGACTTAATGCTTCTTTTTCAAATTGTACTTTAAACTTTAATTGTAACTAAATCCTCTGAATAAAAAAAGTTTTGACAAAATTAATTTATTAACTATGGTGGCGCTTCATTTGTCAGCGGCACTTAAGTGTACTTTATCTGATGAGGAGCAGATAAGTGTTTTCCTGTCATGGCAATGAAGTGACATCTGTTCAGAAGTGTAATGTCACACTTTACTCACTTCCGAAAAATTAAAAAACATTTCACTTATTAAACTATCAATGTTATTCAATGAATTGTTATGAAGATGTTTTAACACTTGCAGCAATTCTGTCCTACTGCAAAGCCTCAGAAAAAAACAAATGAGCATTTCTACCAGAGAGCTAGAGGTAAAAAAGTGGTTCACAAAGAGGTTGAACATTATTGGTGAGATTTTTGTATATTGTCGATATAGTTATATAATTTATTGGGTTCTAGTTCTGTTTTTGTAACAAAAGATATTTTATTTTTTAGTTTTTTGATAATAGAGTGCTATTCTTGACCATACACAATAAATCGAAATAATAAAATAATTTCGTATAACTGAGGCTTATCAATTAGAATGTGACATTCGATATCAAATGACATTTAAAACACAAATAAAAAAAAATCCATTTAGATAAAAAAAATAGAAATATCGTTAAAAACACCAACTTGTGATAAAATTTGGTGTGTTTACCTCGGCTGTTTAAAAGTGTTGAAAAAATATATTTTTATTAATTCGCTGAGACTATCTATGGATCTAACATAGCCTACAATTGTTATAAATTGCTGCTGCGGTACGACAAGGTAAAAATTTAATAAAAATATTAACTAAACCCAGTCCTCTCAAATTAATTTAAGAGGGCTGGGTTCAATAAATATTTTTATTAAATTAAGTAAAAATGTCTATTTCCAACGTCCATAATTCTAATTTAAGGTGAAAATTGTTTTCCAAAACTTACAAATCTTTTTTTGCAACTGCTAACGCTATTTTCACGAGTTTGTTAATTACATCACTGTGTACTGTATTATAGAAAAAAAGAACAAATAGAATAGTTTGTTTTGTTGGAATTTTTGAACGAAGAAGAAGCGGCTGTCCCAGCTCTTTCATTTCCTGCTGATGCCGTCATAAATATGAACAACGTACAATGTAAACCAATATTTTGCTTCTCAATAGATTTAAACGAATATTTATTTAACAACTCGCTGAAGCGAAAAAACGTAATGCCGTCAAAGTCTAAAAATAAAGTTATGTGTTTAACTGCAAAAAGTAATAATTTATTAAACTCTTAATTTTTCAATTCAATTTGGCAATAAAAAATATTTTCCTTTTTCAATGTGCCTTTTCAGTAATCATTTGTCAACTAAGTTGTTTAAAAAATTAAAAAAAAATTATTATAAATAAGCTCTAAAAGTGTTTGGTAACTTTTTTTAAAATGTTAGCAGAAATATATAGAAAAAAGTTATCAAAACAGCCTACGAGTCATTGTAACGAGTCATCTTCTTACTAAATCGAAGCCTATTCAAAAAACGCTGTTGCTACAAACAATGTGGGTTATTGTATTAATGGTAGTTATAAATATCTAACATTTCAGCTGTTTTTTAACAAAAGCACATGATTTTTAAAATTCTCTAAAATTATTATGCCACCCCTTTACAATAAATTAAATTTTGAAAGCAAATGAAGTGGATGTATATGGCCCGGACAGATCAACTTTCACAAAGAATTTGGAATACTATCCTATAACAGGCGACGCAGTTTTACTAGTCCATAATAATCTAGCTTATTTATTCTTAATAGCAGATTAATTAAGTCTCTATTCAGCAATTAATTTTTTTGCTAAAATTCCGTTCAATGTAAAAAGGTATAAAAATTGTTACAACTCTGCTTGGTTAAGACCATAAACACGATGTCTTTTCCAGGGTAAAACTTAGATTAAAATCAAAACTTAATTATACGTTTCATGGTGAATTCATCTTGACAAATTGTATCAGACGGCGTCCAGTTCGATTAAATAATGGAAATGAGTAGAGTGATCAAACCGCTTGGTTTTTTTCAGGAATTTCAGAAGGTAATTGGACATATTTTCTCGGCGCGCTTGAGATTTATAAGACCGGTCATGAATAATTGAATATTAAATACTATACACGTTCGTGCAATCGCTTTGATAAAAAATTTAAAAATATTTTCAACACGTGCAAATTAGATTAGCGACTAATGAAAAAAAATCTACCCTTATTAACTGAGAAACGAGAGATCTACGATCTAAATGCACGAGATTAAACTTGATGAACATATCGACGCTGATTAATAATGCTCTTCTTAAATTGCATGTTGCTTGAATAAAGTTTAAATTACAAACGAGTACTTAATTCACAAACATAATCAATTATAATATATTTGTATTCCAAACATAAGTCGTGTTAACTTGTTTATGTCGCTGGTTTTTAACAGCCTCATAATTTTGATTTGGTGTTCCACTTCATTCTGGACCAAATTTATTTCAAATTATTTAAATTAGACAGAATTCTAATTTGATCGCGTGTTTAGTACGTTGACGTGCGTTTCCCTGTTTATTTTTGTACCACTCGCCGCCCCCTTCACGATCGATTCAACAGTTTTTTTTTCTATTTTCCTCTAAAAAAAAGTTAGTGTTATTTAAATCAAAAAATATTAATTAAAAACTTTCCTTGATTAATAATTTTAAAATTTGTCCCAAACACGAAAACAAACAGAAAGAGAGGTAGTGAACAAACCTGTTAAAAAGATATTTACATACAGCTTCTGTCAAAATAAGTAATAGATATAGGCATAATTATCAAATTTTAAACATTTAAATTGAACCAGAGAAAATTACCTATGTAAAATCCCAATTAGCAAATCTGACCACAGTTTCGTGTCAATTGGCACTCTTCTGATAAATCTACTAAATAGGTAATTAAGCTTTCACATTTTGGTGACTTTTTCCGTTTAAATCTTAATTCTACCAATATACAACTAATCGAAATCACTAAGATTTTACTTTAAAACGGTAGCTACAACAGTGATAGACAAAATTATTGATCTGTGAAAATCTATTAAACCTATACTATTTAAGCCTACTTGAATAGTATCGACACCACCTACTAGTGGTGTCGATCAGCACAACACTGTAGTCATAAATTTGGTGACCGAGTTTTCCCATGCTAGTAATTTTCTCTCCTGAAATATGAATTTCATCAATTCAGTAGATGCCATGAAAGATAAAGACAGAACAAATGGGTGAAAAAAACAAAAGTAATATTGTATGCAGCAAGGATGACTGGCATAAATATTAACCTATTCATAATTTTTAATACCAAAAATGCGACATCTCTGTAACATGTTAAATTTTAAGACTTTCAAAAAACTTTGAAATCTCCAGTTTTTAGTATAAAAATGCTACTGTAAAATATTGAGTGCAAAATTCAAGTTTCTGAAATGATTAGAAATACGGTTTGTAGCAAAAAAATGTCATACGATATGTACAGTACGCCAATATTTGACTAAATGAATAATCATTTTTTTAAAGAAATTGTAGAAGTTTTTCAAAGATGTAGATGTTTTTCAAAGGTTCACCTGAAAATATATCGTCTTATAGATCGATTTGCTTGCAAAGCCAAATATCAAAAATTTTTGAGTACGCATTTGCAAATAGATTATATAACTTCTTAGATAAATTTAAATTATTATCAGAATCTCAACATGGTTTTCGTAAAAACCGATCAACAATGACAGCTGTAGATAACTTCCTCAGTGTTATATATGACCATCGAGACAAAAAAGTAAATTGCGCAACTATTTTCTTTGATTTTAGCAGTGCATTTGACACTGTGAATCACAAATTACTTTTAAAGAAACTTAAATGTATTGGAATTAGAGAAAAAGCTAATCTGTGGATACAATCTTATCTAAAGAATAAGTATCAAACTACAATTATAAATAACATTAAATCAAAGAGTTGTCCGGTAACAACAGGTTCCGCAGGGATCTATACTAGGACCATTACTATTTATAATATTTGCAAATGATCTAAGTTTAAACTATAAATCAGCTACTAGTGTTATTAATTACACTGATGATACTTTATTATAACAGATGACTTGATAAGAAAGGGTAATGACACGTGTAATGAGATCGCTTCTTAGAGTGCTGCTAATGGTTTAAAACTAAATCCATCAAAAACATAAACAATAAAATTTATTCCCAAAAATACGTTATACAGTGAAAGTATGTATATGAAATTAAATAATTACCCTATAAAACAACCAAATGAATCCAAGTATCTTGGGTTGCTGATAGATAACAAATTGTCATGGCAACCTCACATTAACATGATTTGCAATAAGCTTTCATCGATATGTTTCATATTAAGAACGCTCAAAGAAACCGTCTCTATAGACGTACTATGTCAAGTGTACTTTGGATACTTTCAATCTGTAATGTCATACGGCCTTAGTTTCTGGAGTACATCTAGTGAGTCAAATATGGTATTTAAATTACAAAAGAGGACAATAAGATACATTGAAGGAGTTCCACAAACCTATCATTGTAAACCCCTTTTTAAAATATCAAATACTACCATTTAGACCAGGGTAGAAGCCTTTAAAAATAATAAAAAGTGAAAAAAAATAATAGTAGAATAAAACCCATTAGAAAAGGAAGAAAATATTATAACAATTAAAGAAAAAATAATTTACGGGCGATCTGAGGTCGGGAAGGGGATGGGGGTGAGTTTTTAAGGGTAAAAAACGGTTTTTCTTGATTTCCGGCAAAACTAAAAGTCCTATCAAAAAAAGTCAAATGGCAAAGTTGTAGGTAATAAAACGATCTAAAACTTTTTTTTTACATTTTTTTCACATAACCTCAAAATTTATGTGAAAAATTTAAAAAACTAAGTTTTTGGTTTTTTATTTTTATATTTTACAAAAATTTTTTTTTATCGACATTTAGTGAAAACTTACTTTTTTATGTCTCAAATACGCTGTAATTTATTTGATTAAAAACATTTATTTTTTCACCTTATTTTGAATTAATATCGAAAAAACACCCTAATTTTCAATCGAAAATTCACCCGTCAAAATATCAGCTTTTTTCAAAAAGTTGGTATGGTTTCGGTTCGTTGAAATCTCTACTTTCCGATGGTAAAAAAAAATTATATGTTACTACAGTAAATCTTCTCAGAAAATGCAAAAATTCAAAAAAAACTTGAATTCGAAAGTTTTTTTTTAATTATTATAAGCATCAAGCGTCCCGAAGGGTTGCTTAATCACGAACCGAAAATTTTACTTTTTCTGGAAAAAAATGGCAAGTTCGGGAAGGACATAGGACAACAAACATAGGAAAAACTGTAATTAAACATACATTCCTTTAACATTCGACAAAAAAAGTGTAATTAAACATATATTCCTCTAACATTCAACACAAAAAACATAATTAAACATACATTCCCTTAACATTCTTTCATTGTTTTCCCTTAACATTCCTGGAAAAAACATAATTAAACATACACTACCCTAACATTAAAGAACAAAACCTAATTTATAATACTTTTTTACTATAAGACTTTTTTTGATAGAACTTTTAGTTGTGCCGGAAATCAAGAAAAACCGTTTTTTACCCTTAAAAACTCACCCCCATCCCGTTTCCGACCTCAGATCGCCCGTAAATTATTTGTTCTTTAATTGTTATAATATTTCCTTCCTTTTCTGATGAGTTTCATCCGACTATTATTTTTTTTTTGTTTTAAAAATTATCGACCCTGGTCTAATTACCCTGTCTATATATATTACAACTAATATAGTATGTTATACAAAACAAAGTTAAATTTACAAAAAACAATGAAATTCATGAGTATAATCTAAGGAACTCGAATAGGATTCACCATTTTTTTGCTAGGTTTACTGTGTCTCAAAGCCATCCTAAATATGTTGGTGTACTTCTGGACAATAAATTATGTAATCCGAAAGATGAAAATGTAAAACAAAATGTTCTTATAGCTAAATTAAAAAAACAACTGCTAGACAAATGTTACTACAGCGTCGATGAATGCATACATGATTGTATGATTTAGTTTTTTTACTGTTCTCTCTCTGAAATGTATGGTTGATAATCGTTTATATGTGAATGTTAATAATTATCTCATCTTATTGTTTCTGACCAGCCTTATGATTTCTACATTGCAACAATTGTACGAAATTTAATGATATTATTATTATAATAAGTTTATTCCAAAATATATTCAAATCACAACAAAATCAACAATTACCTATATATAAGTATCCATTTTAATATTTAAAAGCTGAAGTTTCATTTTGAAACCTTCGAACAATAATGAAATTCCAGTTTTTATTTACAAAAATGCTGTTAATTGTTAATCTATTATAAAAATTAATTTTATTTACAACAATAATGTGTTTTAAGAAAACTTCCAAACTAAAAGAATATCCGTCTTCTGTCTACAATCAATAATATAGAAAGTTGTAAAAAAGTCTCGTTACCTTCTTCGTTGTGATTAGAAATTTACATTTTATAGATGGTTTTATAAATCAAACGAAATACAAAAAACTTCGTTATGATTGGCAATTCACATTCCACGGGTTAATTAATAAATCAAACCAAATCGAATGGAATTTAAATCCAATGTATACTCTGTAATTTGTACATAATATGGCTCTAATGCAATTAAAGCTAAACAAATATTTAAAATAAGATCATTTTGCACCGTTCCACAACAAAAAAGTTATGTATCTAGTGTTTCAACAAATAGATTTTCGATGAATAAAGAGATTTTAATTTTTAAACCTATATGAAGACTATACAATTTGAGCAACTTGTACGCACTGGAGGTGACGAAAATCCAGTTGACTGTAAATATACTTTTGCAAGGTGGTTAAAAAAATGTATTGGTGTTATACTAGGATTGTGGAATTAAAGGCTCTGTTTGAATAACTTTTCCAGACAAAGTTTTGTAAATACAATAAAAATTAGGTAAATTAACATTCTCAAGGTTGTAGCATTCCAAACATTTTTGTCTTGAGAAATATGACCTTATGAATTAAATTCGAAGTCTAGGCAGCAGGACGTAAAAATTACGTTGAGGACCTATTTAGGGGTAATTTATGAACTTTATTGGCCGTTCCATCCTTATTAAACCGATTGCATTACTAATTCGGCCCATGGTGGTCCGGAATGTCCCCGACGGAGACGCGAAGAGAGTGGCATGATGGTCCAGGCAACAGGGGGTCCCTGTTGCCCCGTCGGAGACCATTGTACGGCCGTCAAGAACTTCGGAACGAAATGCCACTCGTAAACCATCTTTATTATTATTATGCACAACGACAATTGAAACTTGACGCAATGTTGTTTTACGGCTTTTATCAGAAGCAGCACCTGTTTTCCGGTTAATCCGGTCGATTGTTATTGAAAAGTGAAACGATAAACAATTCATCGCGTTTTTGAACAAAAATTTCATTTTCATAAAGATCACAAGACAAAAGCGTCAAACCACTTAAAAAGATTTTTTATAAAAGATGTTAATAAAAAGAATATGAAAAAACTAAGTTCTCTGATGTACGATTAATTTGCATAAAATTCATTAATTTGCTAATTAGCAGCACTGGTTAGACAGATTAAAAGTGTTTTTAGAATTTAAGTCTGCAATAAGCTTACGAATGTTTTCAATTCAGAGTCTTTTACAGATATCTATTAAAGCACTCGCGTTCTTATAAATGTTTCTAATTTTTAGATGTTAGTGTCCGTATACATAGCTTTTAAAAAAATAATTACGTCAATGTCACATACAGATTATTACTGTTAGATCTTCGTATTCATTTTAAACCAGGATTGTTATAAAAAGCGGATCAAATTAGAGACCAAATCGCTTCAAACAGAGATACAATTTTGTTTGCTACGAAGACCTAGCTACATTCGGGATTGATAGGTTACATCGTATTTTTCAGGCAATAAAATTTTAGTCGTTGTTTTGGCGAGCTCCCAAATTTTCGGTAGAGTTTTGTGTTCAACAAAAAAAAGAAAAACAAAAAAAAAATTATTGAGAATGGGGAAGAGAAAGAATAGAGCGAGTAAGAGAGTTCAAATATTTAGGATATACATTTAACGAAAGAGCTACGGACAAAGCGCATGTCAGAAAGATGACAAAGAAGAGAAAGAAAGCAAAGAGGGCAGTCGAGTGTGTATGAGGAAAAGGAGAGAGAAAGTAGAGAGAGTTTTAAAGAAGAGAATGAAGATGTTTGAAAGCTTTGTAGAGAGCTTATTGCGTACGGAGCAAAAATCTGGGAGTGGAAAAAACAAGAACAGAAAAAGAGCTTACAAGACAAGTATTTGAAATAGGTTCCAGGGGTAGATAAAAGAACCCCAGGGTATATAGTAAGAGAAGCAAGCTGAGAGTGAAAGCAGAGGAAAAAACAACTAAGATTGAGGATAGAATGAATGGAAGTATAGAATGTAGAATATTGAATGCATGTTAAAAATAAAAGAAAATGAATACAGAGTGAGTGAGTTGAGTGAGAAAAATTATAGAAAAAATCAGTATGGAGTAAAGAAGTGAAAAGATTAGAAACAGAAAGCAAGTGCATGATCGGAGAGACGTGTGAAAGAGACAAAGATGTAGATAAGCAAGAAGGAAGAGAAAAAGTCAAAAAATTTAAGCACAACAGACATTATAAAAAATAAAGAGAGACTGCGTAGGATGTGTTATAGAGAAAGAAAGACAATAGAGCACATGTGAAATAAATGCAGTGAAATAAGAGAGAGATAGAACAGAAAGAGAGGAATTACTGAGAGAAAATGACAGGGAGATGAAAGATGAAAGAGGTTTGGGAAAAGAGAAAAACGAAAAATGAGGACAAGGGAAGAAAACACCAATGAAGATCAGGGAAGAGAGGATGCGCAATTATGTTGATTATTATTAAAATTACTATAATCAAATAGCATGGGGCGCAGAAACCCGTAGAGCAATAATTAAAATTCTAATTTTTTGTGCATAGCAAAAGAAAGGTTAGAGGTATCGTAATTAATTTAGATTTTTTTGATAAAATCTATTGCATTTTCAAAACTTTGTTTTTCAAATAAAGCACCCTGTAGTTTTTAAAATAATAAGAGTATCTTTTTTAATTTGTTTTGTTTTATTAAGCATTACCCATAACTAAACCTACAGAATTTGAAACTCTTAAAATATTTGAAACTTTTCTTAACAATATAATAAAATTTGACAGTATAAAAACTTTGTCGTGTCAAAATCAGAAACCTCAACATAAACAGAAAATGTGAGAGTAAAATATAAGTGTCAAATAATAATTTTTAAACAATTGGTGTGATTTGCAAAGACTAAATATAAAATAAATAAATGACACTTTTTTGTCACACAACTCTTTTGTAACAGTGAATCAGTTAAATTTTTTTTGTAATATAGTTTAAAATTTTGGAATCAAATTTTATATTAACATTTTACTATCTTCTATGTTTTAACAATTATAATTTCACAGAACATTACTCACAGCTAAATAATTTTCATAATTTTTAAAAACCATTAATTTCAAGAAAAATTGCAAACCCTGTAGGTTTAGCGAAAGTCCTATAACGGATTTTTTTTCTTATTTATGTCTTTGCAAACATTTTAGGAATAAAAAATCATAGCTTTTTGTTGCCAATGCAAACTCAAAACAATTACACAGTTGCATAGCAATTAATAGTTCAAACAATAAATTAAAAAAATAATGTTAAAAAAAAAATTAGGTCCGGTTTTAAAAACTTAAGCCCCCTAATACAATTTTAAATATTTTTAGGCTTTACATTAAATCAATTGCAGAAGCATAAGAGATCAATCCTACAATAATGACGCACCTTGTACATAATAATATATTATATAAATCACAACAATTTATTATAACATGTATTTCAATTAAATCTGTGGAAACTTCCCATATGGTATCGCTGCAAAAAGCTGCTTACTTAATATTTCTGGACATATGATATACTAGCGGACCCGACAACCGTTGTTCTGCATAATATTTCAAGCGATTAGGTATTAAATAATTTTTAACAAAAGATAACCGACTTCAAAGAGGAAACTAAACAGTAAACGCAAACACGCATCAACAGACGCAATTTTCGAAGACTTCTCTTGATTTATCTAAGATGCTATTATCACATCTCAATTTCCTTATCATGGAACTACCTTTGAGTTATCTCCTTTCTAACCAAAAAAGAATGATCAAAATCGATTTATAAACAACAAAGTTATCCGCGAACACACATTTGACACGTTTAGTCGATATCTTTATGATGCCATTATCAAATCTCAAATTCTTTATCATGGTACCATCCTGGATATATCTCCTTTCAACAAAGAAAGAATTACCAAAATCTGTATATAAATAACAAAATTAACCGCAAACCCACATAAAAAAATATATTGTCAAATTGAGAAACCCGACTTTTTTTAAGTCGGTTAACAAAGTATGAAATGCAAAAATAGATAAATTTAATAACCTAGATACTGACTGCAGCGGTATCCGCCGGGCCGATTTGTGAATTTAAGCCACCAAAGGCGCCACTCAACCAAAGGCATACACAAAAATTCATTCAAATCGGTCCAGCCGTTTAAGAGGAGTTCAGTAACATACACACGTACAGTAGAATTATATACAGAGTGCCCCAAAGATATGGAAGAATAATTCTACAGCCGTAACCGTACATTTTATTACAAAACTTTTCAAAGTTTTGTCACAAGTGCATATGTCACAAAAAATATTTTGATTGACGTTTTTGAGTTATGACGTCATCAACAGCTTTTTTAAATTTCAACCCTATTTTTTTTTTCGCAATTTTGACTCCTCTTTCAATTACCAAAATGACAGTATACAAATTTTTATACTTTACATAAAAAAATTTTGAAAAAAAAAAGTATTGAAAGATTGGAAACAAATTTTATCTCACCGACAAAAAAAAAACAAATCAAATCAAGTAGGTAACTAAACGTAACTATAGTGGTTTTTTGTTGCTGCACTTTTTTACCAATGTTTCAAACTTTGACATTTTTCCATTCAACCTATGACGTCATGAATGTTTTGTGTTCAAACCTGCAGCATATGATTCAAACCTACTCCGCGCATGTATTTGTAGTGTGATTCAATATGGCGCAAAATACAAACTGTCAATCATGCTGTCAAATTCAAATTTTCCCACTCACCCCCATAAATAAAACAAAAACTGTGTAAAACACAGCATGCAGTAATCACTTTTACTGCCTTTTTGACACTATTAACATTAACAAACCGCAAAATACGCTGTCTCTTTTTTAAAATTCCAAATGTATGTTCTATCAATACTCGAGAACTACTTAGGGCCCTGTTAAGTTTACTTATATTATTAAATGAGAGTTAAGAGGTACGGACCTAAGTAGATTACTTTTTGTTGTAAAACTCTACAAGTGAACATAACCACATACGGTTTCGTCAGTTTGTTTAATCCATGGCTTGAACTATAGGTTTAAAATCTTTCATTTTCTTTTCAAATTAAAATATGGCGCCATCTTTGGATACAGGTTGAATCAATTAACGAACCAGGTTCAAAATGGTGCAACAACAAAAAACGACTTTTTTTAAAAAAAAATTACACTTTCTTAAATGTTAGCAGAAAAAAATTCAAATTTCTTTACACTCAGAACATTAATATATATATATATATGTATGTTCATAAAATTTAGTGGATTTTACCTCACCAATTCATAAAACACCTTGTGAGGGTACTTATCATAAAGAGCATAGTGTTACACTTATATTTTGCAATAAGACAGCTAACCATTGTTATTTTGCGTCTTTTGAATGCAATACTTTTTATACTGGAGTTGGCGCCGAAGGTAAATCCTGTTCTCTCTCCACTTGCCAACCACTCTAATTTCAAGCTAGCGGGATGACAGTACTATCATCATATAAGTGTTCGCTCAACTGGGTATACCTTTTTTGCATCTTTATCTCTTCCCACCTTATTAGACCAAGAAAAGTTTTTAGGTTTTGAATAATCGCATCTCCTAGATTAAGAATAACAAGATGCACTTCTGAATATAAAAAATTCTCGAAAGAAAAATAGTATTTTGTTGTGGTACGTCAAAAATTCCTAATTAGTAATCTGTTCCACACCTTTTTACTAAATGCAGAGTTTGTAGAAAAGTAATAAAAAGTCAATCTTCTAATATCTTTTTTTAAAGCGCTTTATTTCTTTATTACTGTTCTACGTCAGAAAATAGAAAAAGTTCATGTTTACGTTATCATACTTAAATCTAATTATTTTTAAGAGATTAGTAATATTTTACCTTTTGGCTTTTTAATTGCTTTGTTTTAGTAGGCCTTGTATGTTTCTATAAAATAATGCAACCGCTTGTTCATGAGGATAGGCATCATCCGTCATTATCTTGATTTTTTGAGTTCAACTTATCCGAATTTCTCTTCAAACCTAACTGAAAAAAGTTACAATTTTTTAAAGGCAAAATTGCTCATTGTATAGGCTTATACAATGAGCTGATTAAAGCGGACTGGTCAGAATTAAAAAGTATAAATAATGTCAATTCAATGTGTGATAAATTCTACGACATCTTATACTCAGCATTTGACAGGTATGTTCCTCTTTACAGAAAGGTAAAGAAACATTATCCACCATGGTTCACAAGTTCTATCATTCAGAACATTAGGTTAAAAGTACGAATCTTAAATAAATATAAAACATATGGTAAAAATTTCAATCTTCTTGAGTTTAAAAAAATTCGTTCGTTGCTTAAAAAAGATATTTCTCTTGCTTATTCTACATATTTAACCGAAACTCAAGACTTAGTTTGTAACGATCCAGAAAAATTCTGGTCTTTTTTACGCAGCAAAAATGGCAAATCGCGCATACCAGAAAAAGTTTTTCATAATAAAATTTCTTATGAAAATCCTCAAGATATAGTTGACACCTTTGCTTTATTTTTCAAATCAAATTTTACTACGGCTGGTCCTGATCAAATACCTTCTTTTTTTGTTAAAGATTGCTGTAATGTACTACTTGAACCTCTTTTGCTAGTTTTTAATATAAGTCTTACTTCAGCTTCGTTTCCTAAAGTAATTTCCTTTAATTATCGACCAATATCGATTCTTTCAAATTTTGCCAAAGTTTTTGAGAAAGTCATATATTCTCAAATTTATTATCATGTGAATAACTTTATTTCTCCATTTCAACATGGTTTTATGCATCATCGGTCAACGGTTACAAACTTAGGATGTTTTACCCAATATGTTTCTGATGTATTAAATGAGCGAGGTCAGGTTGACACAATTTACACAGATTTTTCAAAGGTTTTCGATCAGATTGATCACGGTATCTAATTGGGCAAATTACTTTTATTTGGTTTTAGTGATAGGTTATGTCTCTTTATTCGCTGGTACCTTCTTGAGCAACTGCAGTATGTTTACTACAATGGACATAAGTCGTTAGAATATCAAGTGTCTTCCGGTGTACCACAAGGTTCTAACTTAGGTCCATTATTGTTTCTGCTATTTATTAATGATCTACCACTATCAGTTAAAAGTTGCTCATCTCTTTTATTTGCTGACAACACCAAAATTTACAATAGTATCAGAAACTTTGAGGACTGCTTCAAACTTCAATCTGCTCTCAATGATCTTGCGTCTTGGTGTTCTATCAATCGGTTGTCTCTTAATGTATCAAAATGTAAAGTTGTAAGCTATACACGTAAGATAAACTCGATTAACTTTGATTATGCCATCAATAACATGATCTTAGAAAAATGCGATGTCATAAAGGACTTGGGTGTATATTTTAATACCAGTTTCAGCTTTAACCACTATGTTTCTATGGTGGCTAAAGCTGCAACTGTTTCTCTAGGTTTTATTATTCGAAACACACGGAGTTTTAATAATATTTTTGCTCTTAAAACATTATATTCGACTTTTGTTTTATCAAAATTAGATTACGCATCATTAATATGGAGTCCTTTTTACCAATGTTGCAAATTGATACTTAAAAATGTTCAAAGAAAGTTTTTTTAATTTTTATGGTATAAGATGTATGGAAGTTTTCCTTCCCAAGGTTTTTGTCACAATCTATTGCTAAATACTCTTGAGAAACAACTTCTAGATTGTAGACGGAATGTCTCTTCGCTGCTGTTCTTGTGTAAGCTTATAAATTATAAAATTGATTGTGCCTACTTATTATCTCGGATTAGGTTCAGAATTCCTCGATCGGATATAAGACAAACCCTGTGTTTGCAAACTCCAACATGTAGATCCGATTTATCAAAAAAATCACCTGTATTTAAAATGTGCTCTAATTTTTACAAAATCTCATGCAGAGTTGATGTCTGCTTTGATTCTTTTAAAACATTTAAGGAACATGTAATTATTTACTTTAGTTGACTGACTTTATGTATTGTAGGTAACATTACTATTCTTTCTGTTTGTATTGGTATGTTCTATGTGATATTTGTACATTGTTCTGTAACTGGATTTATTCTGTTGGACAATAAACCATTATTATTATTATTATTATTATTATTATTATTATTATTATTATTTTTATTATATTCGCAAATTGAGACAATTATTATCACAATAAGACTGAGACAGCCACCTGGTCAAAAATTAAACGATAAATATCATGATAATTTGTTTTTAAAACGTGAAAACTGTCACAGAAACATGTTCTTTTTCTCCGACATGTATTATTACAACGCAGTTACAATCCGTAAAAAGAAATTTTGCGCACAAGTTGATTGCTTTAGAGCAAAAGTTGAGAGCGTGAAATCTGGTGGTTTAATATAATAAATAATAATAAATAATTCAAAGTAGTTATGACGTAATACACAATTGTCCCTTTCAATGAAACGTGTATATTTGACAAAATCCTTTCTTGAAGAAGTGGTACCACAAAATGCATTGTAAATTGTTCACATTTTTCCCTTCTTACAAATCCAATCACGTACATGCTCAGGTGGACACATAAAATTTTATCGTTCTCTGAGCAAAAAACATTTCTTATAGTTTTTGCGCAAAGAACGCATCAATGATAGGTATTTAACACCTTCGCTCCAAAGAAACATTTCACAGAAGAAAAAAGGCGGCGTGAGCGGTGATTTCAATGCGAGGATTGAATGGGTGGTGGTACCATTAATTGCCTATGTGACGGAATGGAATTCAATAAAGTTTTTTCGTTTCTTGTTAAGTTTGCCGAAGTGATGAAGATAATAAAGTTTAATTATTGTCGGATACAATAACAAAAACTTGAGGAATGGAAATGCTGCTGTAGTTTATGTGAGAAGTAAATGTTTTATGAATGTAGTGGTAACAAAAATATCTGACTAATATTGAAATAAATTTATCAGAAAATGACATAGATTTTGTATTCAAATACAGTTACATACTTACAAAAGATCTAACAAACAAGAAGAGCAATAGATATCAAACGTCATCAAGGTACTACAAAACCTGATACAACGTTTAGCTCTAAGAGACCGATTGTCGTATAGAAGAGAAGAGTGGTCTGGGCAATGGTAGACCGACCAAGATGCCAACCATTTACCGTTGGAAAAAAATTCTGAAAGCTCCATCGTGTGTATCTTGCGATACCCTAGTGCCGTCGCAATATGCTAGACTGGCGTAGAGACTATATAGTACTATATAGTACAACAAAAAATTAAATAGTGTAATTTTTAACTACAAATCCAGCTTCATATTGAGTAAACATGATGAACGGGCATTAGTAAGACAACGACGTAGGGTAAGACAAAATCATATTTTTTTTGTAGAAAAACATGTGCAGCATCCACGCGCATAGTATGAGGACCTATTACTGAACATAGCGGGTGAGAGTCAAGGGTGCTTCTTTCAGCAGCAATACCCACAGCCCAGGGATACATTCAGAAAGCAGTAAAGCCTCATTTTATACCCTACCTAAAAACATTTCTCCAATCCACTGCTCTAACAGAATAATGTACAACCACACACATTTAGTCAAACGTCCAAAAGTTAAAATAAATCGAAATAAAAAAGCCGATGCCTTGGTCCGGTTCTGCCTAGAGGAAAAACTAATCGTTTCCAATACATGGTTTAAGCTACCTGTACGTTGCCTTTACACATGGAAATCCCCACAGGACACCACAGAAAATCCGGTCAGGAGCCAAATTGACTATATATTTATCTCAACAAGATATAAAAATAGAATGCATAGTGTTAGAACATATCCAGGAGCAGATGTCGAGTCAGACCATATTCCCGTAGTGACACGCTTTTGTAGCAGACTTAAGAAACTTAAAAAAACACGGTCAAAAACACGGTCCAACAAGCCAAACGTATTACAGATTGAATCTGAGAGTCAAATAATCACTGACAAACGCAACAATGACCTTCGAAAAGATCCTACAAGAGAACGAAAAAATTACTTATACCGAGAGCCCCGACAAGATCGAAAGCACCTGGAACCTATTTAAGAAGGCTGTATTAAACACCCAAAAGCTTCTAGGAACAACAAACAAAACAACATAAGAAATTAATAACCCAAGAAATACTCATGTTGATAGAACAGAAACGTAGCTTGAAAAACACAAGCGCAGAAGAATATAGAAAAGCTCAAAAACATATCAGGAAAAAAGTTAGAGAAGCCAAGGAAACATGAATGAAAGAAAGGTGTCAAGAAGTAGAACTACTATACAAAAAACACGATCTCTTCGACCTACATAAGATGGTCAAGAAAATTACAGGTAGCCGAAAATACCTAGTATCTTATAATTAACCAAGACAACAAACTAATCACAGATAGAAAACTTAAGGAGGTGTAGTCAGAATATGTGGCCAATACATTTGAAAGCAATAGCCCACCTTTCCATAGTCAATATCCGACGAAACCGACAGTAGAAATACTCCAATCGAGGGTCCAAAAAACACTAAGAAAGATAAAAACTATGAAAACAGCAGGCTCAGATAACATTTGCTCAGATTTATAGGAGAGGAAAGCATATACTATATATTAAGGTTCAACTTAATCTATAAATCATCTCAATCTATAAATACTTAATCATTTATCTATAAATCGGGATACAACCCACGTGACTGTCTGAAATCAACTTTTGTACTATCTATATCTGAAAAGCCCGGAGAAAGGAAGTGGGCAGAATTTCGATTAATCAGCCTAATAAACCGAGCGTTAATCAGAAAAAGTGTTCTTAAAAATCATCAATAGACGCATACGTAAAAAATGCAAACAAGATGTAAGCGAAGGACAAATGAGCTTCCGCAAAGGAATGGGTACCAAGGAAACCTTGCTCGCACTGTCTGTCCTATTGCAAAAGTGCAAAGACCAGCAAAAGAAAGTGTATCTGTATTTCATAAATTACACAAGGGCTTTTGACTATATAGATCACACCACACTATTAGAACTGCTACGAATTACCAATAAAGCAGGTCACAACACTTAAGTATCTGGAAAGTTAGAACAGCGAAGACTTGAATCCTGAGGTAAAAATTAGATGCCGCATAGAGCAAGCGAGAGCCAACTTTATTAAAATGCGGAATCTATTAACTGACAGAACACTTAATTTAAGCATAAGATTTAATTTCTCTAGACTATATGTGTATTCCACGTTACTGTATAGTCAAAGCTTGAACGCTAAAAGTCAACAGCATTAATAAGCTGGAAGCATCTGAGATGCGGATGTACCGCAAAATGCTGCGTATTCCATGGACCGATCATATCACCAATCAAGAGGTCTTACATAGGATTAACAAAGATCGTACGATCCTCAAGACCATAAAATAGCGAAAAGCTGCTTGCCTTGGCCATATCATGAGACAGGACAAATACAGTTTTCTGCAACTGATTATGGAGGGCAAAAGTGAGAGAAAACGTGGCCCTGGACGTAGACAAAGATCTTGGCTGAACAACATAAAGGATTGTTCAGGATTAGACTCAAACTCCCTGCTAAGAAGAGCCCAAAGCAGAGACAAATTTGCCAGAATTGTTGCCGATCTTCATTGAATAGAGAAAGCATTTCAAGAAGAAGAACAAAAGATTATTTTGAAAACCGAAAACATTGTTGTTCTAATATTACAAAAGAATTGTAATACCAAATTTTGACTAGATCAGACATGTGAAAAATGTTTACATCAATTTTATAACCACAAAAAAATTAATAATTTTCAAGCAGCTTAACCGATTTGTTTTTTAATTAAAACTAAGAACCCACTCAATTACCTCAGCTTTCAAATAAAAAAAAGTTAGATCAAAATTGGTTTAGTGATTTACTGACTACATATAGACAGACAAACACACAGATACACACTACAACACATTTTTTCGAGGTTAATAAGTTTACCAATTACCACACATAATGAATTTGGTTGCTAATAGTGATTTAGATTAAGTATTTGATAATTAAATTACAAAAATTAGCGATAAGATGTAAAACACCATTTGGTATAATAAAAATTACTAAAATACTAAAGAACGAAGAGTTTATTTAAAACAATAAAAAAGCAAACCCAGCTTTAAATGCAAATTTCAAGAAAAATCTCTATTGACATTATAAAATATTAAAACCAAATAACAGCAAATCGAAAACCAAATAACAGCAAACCAGCATGTATAGTTTTTACGTTTTAGTTTTACCTGAAATGTTATTCGCCTATTTTGATTTTTTTATTTCTAACAATAATTTTTAATATTGAAGTGATCTCCTATTAATTTAACGTATAGTTTCATGTTAAGTGGTACATATTATTGAAGAAATATCTTTTAGCGAGTTAAACCTTTTTATTAATGTAAATTTCAAGCAATAGATTAATTTTTTAATTATACCTTTATTGATTTCTTTTGATTTTTTTATTTGCAGCTAATTTTTTGAGATAATTTTATAAGTTTAAATTAAACGTTAAAATTGTTTTTTTGAATTTTAGTCTCCTTATTAATGTTTTTAATCTAGAGTCTTTTATGGATATCTTTTAAAGCACTCGTGCTCTTATAAATGCTTTTCGTTTTTAGAAGTTTGTGTTGGCATACATAGCTGCCAAAAAAATAATTACGTCAATTTCACATACTGAATTTCAAAAAATAATTACGCCAATGTCATATTTTACATCTACTGTTACTGTTATATGTTTGAAAGAAAATTCATATTTATTTTCAACCGAACTTGTTTTGAAAAGTGGTTAGTGATTAAAATTAGAGATAAAGTGATTTCAAGCAGAGCTGCAAACACTCGTTTGCTACAAAAACCTCGCTATATTCAGGATTGTTAGGTTACGCCGTATTTATCAGCTAATAAATTTTTAGTTGGTGTTTAGGTTAGTTTTCGAATTTCAAGTGAAGTGCATGAATTCTATTTTTCTTGTAATATTAATTTTTTGTTAGAAGTAAAATAAATTATGTAACAAAAGCTTTTAAATTAAATTTTAAATCAAATGACTTGTTGCTGTCACCAACCGTTAGCATCAAAATTTCTTAGAATTTAAAAATTTATTTTTTTATATAAAATTTAAGAAAAAAAACGCAAAATTTAAAACATGTCTTGTGCGCTAAATCAACCCTAGCAGCAGGTTAAGCCTATATAATGGACTAATTTAGGTTTAAAGCGGACACAGCTCCTGGAGTAATTTCAATGACTGGATATTTTTTCCTATTAAAATGCTTAAATATTTTGAATAGATAGAAACTTATAAACATGAATAAATTAATCAAGTAGACATATTTTTTCAACTATTTTTTAAGTGATTTATTAAATGATTTTAAAAGATCATAAATTTTGTTGCAATAAATGTAAAAAAAAACAAAAAATCGCTTTAGACTCACTTCTAAATACCAACCACTATTAAATACCTCGACAGCTATAAGCCTCACCAGCAGGGTGCCCTTTTAATAGATTCTTTTTTCCCATCTGTGTAAATATTTGACCGATCAAACAAGCGAGCAGCTCCCGTTTTACCACTCAATGCATGATTAAAAAGAAAAAAAACAGAAGATGCATCTAAGAATGTTCATGAAATTTTAATAGGAGATTTAAGACAAAGAAAAGAAAATAACAAACACGCCAACGAAAGGCACGGATGCTGTACCGCAGCGGGACTCGTGATTGACTGCGTGGGTCTGACCGGCTTCCCGCAGTATCAATTATACAAAGCCAAGCTAAGAAAGAGCAAGAGATTTGATAAGAATTAAAAACTTTGCCTTTTTTAAATGTAATTTATTCTATGAATTGTAACTACTACCAAAAAAATCTAAAACAGCAAAAATAACTGCTCCACTGAAAATATGTTACCACTGAAAATCCTCACACAAATTAAGGTTTTGGTTAATACTACCTTTTTTATTTGCTGTTCGTGAAAAACAGCAAATTTGGTTTAGAAAAAATGTGTAAGGAGATATATAAATACGCATAACAATAATATTCTACAAAATTTATAATACATAAAAAGTTATATTTCAAAAGTACCTTGTAAAAGATTTATGTATTTTGAACACCCTGAAGGCACCACTGTTTCGTTCTTATTGGAAACTCATCAGCTCAGTCTATTGCAAAAATCATTTCTGAAATAGACTATTGCAAACATAATTATGTTCCTGAGAAAACTTACTATCTTGTGTTGACCATTTCTCTTAAATTGCTGCCCGTAGATAAGATCTCAAGAAATATAACTTTCGTGAAGTCAATCTCTCAAATCTTTATAATGACCTCTTCTAAATATTCATTAGTCTTCTGTTGAGAGCTGATTTGATGTCATCCACGCAATTTGTTTTCCAACATGTTCAACAAAATCTTGAACCTATCACTATTTAAGTGTGTTTTATAAATCCACTTTTGCCCATGATTTTCAATACCAATTCCAACTAAATTAAAACTAAAAAATTACTACAGACAAAAGTGGTTAACCACTAAACATAAATGCTCTGTGGGCGCCGTCTTCACCGTCGACGCCACCACCAATAAAAGTAAATTTTAGTGCCGAGGAAAAGTGATGTGATTAAAACAAACTAACCGGGCTTAAAGCACAACCAAGACACTGTAGACGCTGTCTTCGCCGCCACCAATTAAAGTGCATTTTAGTGCTGACAATAGTGAACGTGACTTAAAGAGACTTACTGGGCTTAAAGGACAGCCAAGACACAAAAAGACTCTAGACAATTGTCGTAAACTTTATGTTGCAGGATTCCCAATATAGACACCAGATGAGGAATGATTCCAGAAATTTCTTTTTGGGTTTTACCGAAAATAAGGAGACCTCCAGTTAGAACCCCTAGAGGAGACACAGTCTTCAACGAGTCTTGACCGAGGACACATCTCGCAAGACCACCACAACTCTCATCCATGTCTCTCAATTTATTATTCGAGTTATTATTCGACTATTATTATCCAATTTATTAAATAAATATAGTACTGTTCAACCAACTGCATAGCCTAATATCATCCAAACCACTTTACCACACTACCTTCGCAAACTTGTACGTTTGCGTCTTATCTGCAGAGCTGACAGGCAGATTTCGTAGAAAGCATTTATACTTAAAACCAAACCGAAAAATATATACATAAATTCTCACTAGTCCAAATAGAATTTTTTAGTGTGTTTATTTGTTTATGACAAGGCATCACTAGCATTTCTCTCAAATTCTACTGGAATGAGAGATTGTTCAATAGCCCTATAGATGTTGTCAACAATTTCACTAAAGTTTTCCCTAACATTTCTCTTACTCGTATCAAGTTTTAGTTATATCAGTGTGGTAGACATTCACTCTAATCATTCTTTTTTCTATATGCTGCCAGTATCAGAGGATGCGTTGTAAAGTGCCATACTAAAACTGTAATCTATTAACTAGTGTGCTGCTTCACTTTAATAACTCAGGAATATTTAAATGCCAGACTGAAATATGCCTTTCAGATTTGGTAACTTTATTACACTTGGTACTAATAATTTGACAAGCGAGTGTGTCTACAAAGCAAAAATGGTCTAAAATAAGATTAAAAAAGTAGAATTTCCCGCTTCATTAAAATGTCTAATTCTTTGCTTGAATTTTTGTGAACTACAATTTTTTAAACTGTCCACTGCTAGAAGTAACATCTTACTGCTATCGCATCTTCCAGTGGTAAAGCGGATGCTCATTATAATGATGCCTTTGCAGAACTGTTGGGCTAGAGGTAAGAGAATAAAATATAAATGATCAATTCATAAGCTCGATTCCAATTAGGAAAAAACAACGCTGTCTTCGGAATTTACAAGATAGATAAAGACTAAGGCCCAGTTGTACGAACGTGAGTTAACTCTTGGTTCAGCTGAACCAGGTTCAAGAATTGATCCTCGAATCAAGTAAAATGTGTTGTACGAAGTCGTGCTATCGCTGGTTCAGCTGACTCGCAATTCAGTAGGGTTGGTAACACGAAAATCCCTTAAAGTAACTAAATTTCAAAAAAGTAACTGTTAACTGTCAAATTTCAACGTCAAACGCCATAAATTTTTCATTTGAATTTTAATAAAAGTGTAGTGATATTTAATATAGAGAATGTTAAGGAAATGTATGTTTAATTATTGTTTTTTTCTAGAATGTATGTTTAGTAATGTTTTTTTCTGGAATGTTAAGAGAGTGTATGTTTAGTTATGCTTTTTTCTGAAATTTTAAGGGAGAAAAAATGTCAAGGTATGTTTAGTTATGTTTTTTCTCTAGAATGTAAAGGGAATGTATGTTTAATTTGGGAGAAAAAATGATAAAGGAATGTATGTTCAATAAAGGAAGAAAAATGTTAAGAGAGTGTATGTTTAATTAAGGGAGAAAAAATGTTAAGAGAGTGTATGTTTAATTAGGTTTTTCTAGAATTTTTAGGGGTTGAAAAAATGTTATGGGAATGTATGTTTAATGAGAGAGGAAAAATGTTAAGAAAATGTATGTTTAAATATGTTTTTTTCTGACATGTTAAGGGAGGAAAAATTTAACGAGAGTGTATGTTTAATTAGGGAGAAAAATGTAAGAATGTTAGGGGAATGTATGCTTAATTATGTTTTTTTTGTCGAAATGTATGTTTTATTTCTTAAATGCTAGGGGAATATATGTTTAATTATGTTTTTTTTGTCGAATGTTAAGAGAATGTATGTTTTTTCTGTAAAGTCAAGAGAGAATGTAAGGGGAATGTATGTTTAATTATGTTTTTTTCCTTTAATGTTAGGGGAATGTATGTTTAATTATAGTTTTTTCCTTTAATGCTAAGGGAATGTATGTTTAAATAAGTTTTTTTTGTCGAATGTTAAGGGAAGATATGTTTTTTCTATTATGTATGTTGTTAATGTCCTTCCCGAACTTGTAATTTCTTTCAAAAAAAAGTAAAATTTTCGGCTCGTGGTCAAGCGTCCCGAAGGGACGGTTGATCACGTAACAAAAAAAACACATTCATAAGTTGAATTCACTTTTTTCTACAAGTCCACAAAACTGACAGCTTCAAATCTCACGAAAACACATGTGATTTATCACACATTTTTCATACAATACTACTCCCAAATGTACCAACACCTAAAGACTGTTATTCCTTCAAAAAAAAACCATTAAAAATAGCTGTAGTAGGATAAGCTCTACAAAGTCTTCATCATCAGTCAATTCGGCGAGATTCCAATTGTTCATGTTTTATTATTATGTTTTAACCCAAAAATCACTTTTACAAAATCGCTATTATAATTATTTTCGCGTTGATAGGAAACAAAAAGTTAGGTTAGATACAGACAAGTTGTGACAGGAGTTGCCTACAATTTCTTGACTCGAGGTTTAACCCATCGAAATCGGTGGGTTGGTGATCCTCGAGTTTACTCGTAGTTAACTCGTGGTTGATCCTCAAAGCGAGCGTGTACAACTCAAATTTTGGCTTGAACCAGGTTCAAGGTTTGACTCTGGTTTAACTCTCGTTCGTACAACTGGGCCTTAATAAGATGCTCAAGAATCAAGAATGCATAACATTTTATGTAATTAAAAATTTAATACTAATTCCGTTTATCATCTCACAAAGCACTAGTGCATTGTGCACATTTGTAATAATTAAAATTTATCATTGACTAAAAATGTAAAGACAATCATTTTTGTCCGACACCAGGTTTACTTATCGCGAATAAACAACCAGTCTCTAGGAAAATAAGTAAAAGCATAATAAAACTTCACAACCAATAAAAAGTTGCTTAAAAGAGACAAGCCTCTTAAAAATAAAAAATAAATTAAATAAACTAAGTAATAAATAAATAAGCAAAACAATAAATAAATATATAAATAAGCGTGTAGTTGATAACCGCAAACATTAGAACTACATACTTACATATTATTCGTATTCCAAATGGATACTTGCAATAATAGCAAAACGCGTCCGTGTTTCTTTAACTAAATTTGTTAAGACTTTCAATTTTAGTAATATTCAAGTTCACAACAACCGATACTGCTTTGAAGACAAACACGAATAAAATAATAAATACATACATGTCTTTAATGCCCGGTAAAAGTAACAGAACCAAAGATGGTAAACCGCACAGCCGAAATAGTTAAACGAAAAAAACCAAACGACTGACATTTATAATGTTATGCCATCATAATCTGTGGTTAAGCACGCGATTCAGATCCAGACATAAGAATAACTCCAATCGAATGACCTATCTACTTTCTTTGCCTGCAAAGAACCATGCCATTGCATGAACAAAAATAGTGAAACATCATAAAAACCGTTTTGTCAATCCAATGAACTGAAAACAGCTACCTCCGAAGCAAGTACCCCGTGTAGATTTAACAATCTCGCTTGACAGAGTAAACTGTATCACTTCAAATTAGGTGCTTTTTGGTAATACTAATAATTTATTAATATACTAATTTTACATTTAACTATAATACAACACTTTAACACTATTAATATGAAAATAGGCAGTGCTGCTAAAAGTATAAATAGAAGAGAAGAGAGCGAAGAAGTCAATTTTTGCCCTATTTATGGTAAAACTAACAGCAACAAGCGCTTGCGCAGAGCTATCCTCGTTGACTGTTAACAGTCAAATACAAATTACAAATACAAATAAATATATACATAAGCAATGATTATAAATCAACACCCCGCCCAACTTTAAAGCATGTCAATTATATAGACACTTACTGAAAAGCGTAAAGATAAAATGCAATAAAAAATAAGAAGAGGATCAAACCAACCTCAAAACTCTAAAAGAACATCTTACCGCAATACTTAGTTGCACATGGTGACAACTCCGACTGAACCCATTTTTCTTTCTTTGCTGCCAAAGCCGGCAAAACTAGCAGTATATGAGCAAAAAATTCTGCACACCAAAAACAACTACTTTCTAGGAACAACTATGTAATAGAACCTATGCATTATTTTTTATCACTGTGTTTATTTATCGGTATAAATCTCCAACCGTGGTTTTACGAAATACAAATATCAAAAATTTCATCTGAATCGATTAAAGCGCGTTTCTAGATATCAGTCAAATTAACATTTCGTTTGTTAACTAATTGGAATGAAAAAAACTTTACAATAAGCTTGTTACAATACACTAGTATAAACCGCATCAAAACCATTTAAGCCGTTTCCGAGATGAGCGTGTAGAAACACACAAATTTTGCGATTTATCAATTTTTGATTTTATTATACAAGGTCTTCATTAGGTTTGAAGCCACCTTCATATCTTTAAAACTATTAACCGGATTGATTAAATTTGGGGTGTGCATTTTATCAAATTAGTTGCTTTACGAGAGTCACAGCCAACTTGATTTTTTTTAAATATTAGTGAGTACCAAATTTAACCTCATTCGAAAGCTTTTTTTTCCCTATTTTCAAAAAAAAACAGAGAAATTGTCAAATTAGACAAAATCAACAAAAAAGATCAAAAAGATTTTTATTAGACTAGGCGTAAAGATCACAGACGTCGTCAGCAAAAGTATGTGCCCCTTTTCACGTTATGTGGGTTCAACTTATCGTCTGCAGTAACAAAAAATAAGCTGAACGTCGAAAAAATTTAACAAATCAACAATCTTTGAATTTTATGATAGATCTTTTAGAAAATCCTAAAACATCATTAAACCAAATTCTATCCTCCTAATCAATCAATAAATTTCTTTTACGATTAATTTAACCCTATTTTCTACTGCCAATATGTAAGTCAACCATTTTTTATGATTTTGTATAATCGCTAGATATCAAATAAAAAAAATCAATATTTGATGAATAAATAATTGTATTAATCCGGGTATTTACTAATAATTATATATAAATGCATTATTCAATCCTTTAAGTGAAAATACACCAGTTTATATTTTATAGAATGTAAAAAATGTTCCGAAAAGTCCGAGTTTTTCTGTAGCAGTCTGCAATGTTATCGCCGACATAAAATCCATCCCACGCTATATGTTTTCGGCTAATAAAAGTATCAAATAACTCACCAAAGGCATATCAATGCGATTTTTCAAAAGAATTTATACCCAAATAAAACGATAGAGACTGGTTCGTTCCTGACCGCAAAACAAACAGAAAATTTACATAACATTAACCGCCACACATATAATTTTATTTTCTCATCGTTCTTTTATTTTCAATTCTCTATAAAATCAATTTTGCAAATGACGTATTTTTGTTATTTGTTTTATAGCAAAGGTAGGTGGCAGTTAAAATAAACTTAAATAAACAGATGAGATAAACCCCTGTGGTTACTTGTTGCATATGAAACGTGGTAAATCACTAGGCAAACGTTGTTTGCAAGGCACTGATTATAGGATTACAGTTGTAGTTTATTTATTACAAAGTTCTTTCTCGTAAAGGAAGGCTTAGCACAGCGATGGACGTTATCGCGCATATTAAACGCCCTGCGAAACGTCAACTTAAATAATTCCTCCCATTCACAAAACCGTACCGTGTGTTAACAAAAACATAACACACGATTTGTTCACATGTCGGTTATAATACTAAAATAAATAAATCAACAATGCAAAACTTGATTGACACTCTTTTTTTCAATTGCTAAAATTTTAAAAGAAAGCTTCATAGATGAGAAAAAACGTGGTAAAGCTTCATAACTTCCTGTATCTATGTGCATGTACACCTTGCACACGACAGATTTTGAAATATCGTTGATTATTTCTAAGCAAAACATTATTTCACTTTTATCTTTCTATTTTGAATTATACGCAAAAACGCTGTGTTACCTAAAAACCTTTAGAGTCTTTGAAAATATTTTCAACTATTTTAATTGACATTTTCAACCAGTGAAGTGGTCTGCTATTAAAATAAATAAATATAAAATAAATTTTCCTGAATGAAAACAAAACAACTGTATTTTTCTGCTTTTGTCTAATATAATGTCACTACACTTAACACATAACACACTACAATAAATTAATCTCGTAGTGTTAGTTGTTAGTTTGGAATGAAAACTTTGCTCATCTGTTGAATTTTTACTATATTCTAAAATTACCTTAACACTAACAAATTGACTGATAAAATAGAAATATAAAAATTGATCAGCAAATGAGATCGAATTCCTGTCTACATCTCCTTCTATGTTGTTTCTCTTCGGTACAAAGAATGACCCTGTGAGGGCGCCACCATGGTATAGCATAGTCTATACAGTATAATCGTTACGAATGAAGTCAAAAACCAGAGATAGTAGAGAGTGATAAAAGAAATGTGACAGGAATCACATACCATGAGATCATGGAATACTAATTAAACAAAGATGGTTTAACTACACTGTGTCGTTAAACAACAACATTTAATGCAAATAACCCATTTTTGAAATATGTGACCTCGACTAAATTTTTTTCCAGGTGGCGTATTGATGAGAACTTTTCACATTTTATTTATAATAGGGTTTTAAACAATCCTACCAATTTTCAACCAAGTGGAAATTTTTTTGACCTCACCCCTATTTTTTGGTATAATTTGACCGGACTATTATTAATGATATGGGTACAACACCCATATTTGAAATAACTAAAACTATCATTATTACCATTTTTAAATTCCAAAAATCCGTAATGACCACCGAAAGCAGCAAATATTTAGCCATTTTTGTTATAAAGGAATTAATAATATTACAAGAATTTGAAACAGCAATATATATAAATAATGCAATTTTAGTTCTTTTAAATACTATAACAATATCTGTGCAATAGGACGGATTGAAGCCAATAGGCTTTAACTTTTGAAGCATTTACCTAGTCAATGAAGTTCGATCCCAATATAATCTGTAATTGTCAGTTTCCAAAACATTTTTTGAATTTTAATTATAATATAATAATATAGTTCAACACTTTTGACTAAATTGAATTTAAAAGATAAATTTGAATGCATTATTTTTGCGATTGCGTCATGTCTTTTTTCATAATGTTTATTAATTAGCACTGAACAAAAAGTCAAAATAAGCTCAATTGTTTCCGACGAAGTGAAACACATTCTCGCGGAAAAATTGCTCAAATTGTCTACTCTTCACATATGTTTATATAAGATATAAGAAATGCCATTACACAAATTTATTCATTGTTGAATGGTTAAGATTTACAGGGATATTGCACTGTAGCCTTTTTTGATCTATTGTGTTCCTTACATTTACAAACACCTATGACCAGACGAAAACCATCTTCTTTTTAGAAAAAAAACTCTTGCTTAGGTAAGACTCGAAGCAAGATCTTGTGCGCCAATTACAGATTACTGCTAAATCGATATCGCATGGTGTTGACGTATTGACCTTATATTTATTAGCTCGGTTTTTAATAAATAAACCTAAGAAATGAATGTAAAATATATAATCAAAACAAAAGTGGTAACTTTGGGTTAAATGTATTATCGTAGGAATTCGATTTTTTATCTTTACAAACTTTTATTTAACGTTGAGTATACAAATATTAAAAGTTATTAAATAAATCTCAATGATTTCTTTTAAGCGCCCTAACGTCACTCATTGTTTTACAAAACCTTCATCCACAAAAACATTTCCGTATTTACCAGCATGATATTTCTTTATTGTTTGACAGAAAATACGTTAAACGTTTATTTTTAAGCAAATGAATAAAAAACAAATGCATAAGTATGCGATTTATCAATTCTAAATATAGTAAAAATGTCATTAATAAATTTAAAAATCTGCCGGTCAAAAAGTGTATTACAAATCATTACAAATCATGTATTAAAGCACGAAGTGCTGCAAACGAGTATAAATACATAACTGTTTTCTGCTTTGATATCACACATTGTTTTTTGTGATGCCAAAACTATTTTAAATTATAGTCGCACAATAAAAGCTTTGATGTAGATTCCAAACCAGACTCTCGAGTGAAAAGCAGGTACACTACACTATATCGGACCTTACAAAGGATTAAAAATTCTTTATACAACTAAAAAAAGTATAGATAAATACATATAATAATAATAATTACTTTTTCACAAAAGAAAAATTTCGTTTTCTGAACCACATGCAGATTTATATGAAACTTTGCACAGATAATAATACTTATAAAAGTATTCATATGCCAAAATATCAACTTGAAGAACATACCGGAACACCTTTAAATTTCTTATTTTAGTTTAACAATTTTGAAAAAATTTAAATGCAGAAAAATAAAATTATGAGGTAGTTGACTGTGTCCAAATGAATGGTCGAAGAACGCCTATCTCGCCGAGATCTTACTTTGTACAAAAAAATCAGAGTAGACAAAAAAGTATATTATTTTCGTTTAAGACGTTATTTTTAGTACTTATTTTAGCACATTGAAGTGATAGTAGATAGTGGATACCAAACGCATGTGAGACTTTTTTGCATCGTTTCGATTTATTTCTTACATGAGTAAAAAGTCTTTTAATAAAAAAACACTGCTATTTCCTTCTAACAGTAACAAAATAATGCACGTTTCCAATAACACTCTTATGTTTAGTTAAAACTGGTCATTTTAAAGATAGCATATAAATTAAGAGACATAACTTATTTGAGAGCAATAGCAAATTATTTATAATATATGAATTATATTATATTAATAAAAGAAGCTGCACACGAAGCAATAGGATCCAAACCTTCACATAAAAGAAAATATACAACATGATGTGATTGAGAGATCGACGAACTCACGAGAAAAAAAAATCTTATGGCAAATGATTAGTGAGGAAAAACAACACAATAAAAACCAAATATTGTAAAATAAAGAAAAAGGATGAAACGACTGTAACAAAAAAAAAAACAACAGCTAGACAAAAACCTGCAAATATTTAGACTCCCGGCTAAGTAAATCCAAAAAAAAACTAATGAATAAGAGAATAATCATAAATAAACATCTCTCACATTCAACTGGTCCCAATAAAAACATAAATTGAGAGTATTATAGATGAGAACAGAGATAAATCCACATATTAATCATTTAGAAGTTTATAATTACACTAAAATAGTTTCAAAAGGCATTGAGATACTTAAAATATGTCCGTACTGTAGGGTTTAGAAGAATTCTAACAATGTTAACAAAGTACAAGCCACTGATCTTCATATACTAATGCATTATGTGTTTAATAATTTTCTACACAGAGAAAATCTATTGAAACGTGAAAGCATAGCATATACAAATAATATTAAGAAAAAAAATTGCTAGCGCAAAGTGCATTTTCAGCAAAAATCAAATAAAAAATGAACTTAGAAGCAGAAGATAATGTGAAATCTAATCATTCTTTGAAAAAAACCATGCATAATTTGAAGACCCATACAAGCTTTGTAGATTTACGAAAAGCTGCTTATGAGAATGTTCCCCTGACAAAGCTATAGCACGTGTTTGACAAATATCCAAAATTACCGATGGGATTTGAATCCTTCATAACTTTTTTCTTTTAATTTTTTTTCAGAATTTTGCAAAGAAGACTTAGAGAATTTGAAATGAAATAGTACGCAATTGAACAACCGACAACGTGTCCAAATCGCAAAACTTTGTTTCTCAAATCAAAGGCTCATTGTTGTTATTTTAACGTGCGAGTTAGATCCTCAGAGTTAACAATAAATCGTCTGGTTGCAAATTTTTAACGCCGTTGCACCCGGATGACAGACAATATTGAACAGGTACAAGAGAGTATTCGAGAAGCTGAAGAAACTTCAACCAGGAGACGTTCGACAAAACCTGGCCTCTCACGAAGGTCGCTGCAGAAAATTTGCCGACAACACGAATTGATTAATGCAACTTATTTCCGGCAAAAATTATAAACAAAATCATGATTTCATTCATAATTTAATTATAACCGACAAACCCTATATCCAATTAAATGGGTTCGTTAATAGGCTAAACTGCAGGACATGGACTGCTACGGAAAATAAATTTTTTATAATTAAATTAAAAATCTTCTTCATTAATATACTGCTTTTAAAAAATAATTTGTCTCAAATAAAACGTTATAATGAACTCAAACCTCCTTGGTAATTTTAGGTAAGTATATAGCTTTACATCAATAGTCAAAGCTAGGTCAAAACTGGTAAAGTCAAACATTTAAAGTAACAAAAAGGTTAAAACATGTTTGCTAACCCCTACCCTATTCAAAATTTACATACAAGATGATACACTTATAACAACGCAAGTGTGCAAAATAGGGCTTAAAATAAACTTGTGTGGCGTGTGCTTTATTATTTGCAAAAGATAGACTATATAACCCAGAATTTATATGTAAACACTAAATATATAGAAGTAAGAAATACAAAAGAAGACACCATCAATGTAAAGCATACATTAAAGAAAGTCGAGTATTATAATTCTTTACAAATGTTGTTAATAGAAGTAGAAAGCAGTATCTCTTACGGAGCATAGACGTAAAAAAAAGCAAAAGCTCAAGAAAAAAGAATAAGAGCTGATAAAATGAACTACTGGAAAACATGTTGGGAATACACAAAAGTAATACCAATATGAGAGAGAATTTGAAATACTATATCAACAATATCTAAATAATAAACTATTAGTATTACTTAGATAAAATAAAGTGATTATCTTACTTTGAAATTGCTACATTGTTATCGTCTGCATCATCACATTAGGTTTAAAACCACAATGTGTCTTACGTATTTGCTTGTTCATATCTGTGCTCTCTGTACTCTATAAATAATGCCCATCGATCACAGAACCCCAGTGTAATCACTAGAATTAGCAGCAGACCATCTCGGTGGTCCCACTACCGAAGTCCCACGCATCTTCCAACACCCTGTCACAATCTCTCTATAATTATGTTATAAATTATAACCGATAATCGTTTAGCGCGTTCCGCCTTGGGCTGTTTGGTTTGTTTGGGGACCGCTAATTGAAATCGACGCGGAGGATGGTCGTGAAGAAGATCATCATGATGCGGGCCATTTTTAACATTTTCAACCTGATATAAATCATAATGTAAATGGACATATCTGAGAATTTAGGTGCTGTTGAAATAAGGCGGAGAAGTAGGCAATTCCATGAATCTTTTTAAAGTATTATGTCTAAAAACTACTTTAGCATTAAGGTGTTAATGGATTTTACAATTTAAAAGAGTTTCTTATTTACAACATACTTTTTAACATTAAAAACCTGTCATCATTGGTTTGTTGCACAAAATTTGTTTTTTTTATACAGGGTGTCAATTTGAAAACTTTCCACCCTTAATATCTTTGTTGCAAAAAATTAAAAAAATCGGTAAAACTTATCAATTTTATTTGTAAAGGAGACACTTGAAATGAGGCGTCTTGTTTCAACCCCATAAGAGAGGTATATGTCACCCTTAAAATATTAAATGAGAATGGGAATAAAATGGCACATCGCTTCAAAGGCGTTCAATTTTCTTTTTAGTAGTATTCTCCATATCAAGGGTGTTCAAATTGACACCCTGTATAACGCATGGGTAGATGAACAACAAGAATATTTATCAAATTATAGTCAAACGTGTAATGCTTCTAAGATCCATAAATCAATCAAGTTTAGAGTTTTAAGTCCACTATTCCTACTATACTTAAGGCACTGAACCGATACATTAATAAATTTGAAAAAAAACGTCGACAACCTAGAGAGCAACATTGATGGTAATAAAAACAGCCAGGATATAAGTATAATGTAAAGAAACGTTCTGCGCCAAAACCCAATTCACATCGCAGCATAGGAAATCGTCAAATCGGGGCGCTAAACAATAAACAAAGCCGTGAAGATAATAGTAGATAACCTTAAAACAACATAGGCACTTGAGTTCAATTTATTAAAGACAAACATTCGAAAATACAAAGCTCAATACATTTCACAGCTAATCGGCGTTTTAGTTGTTATATATGTTGAGTGGCATAACTATAGACCGTACTGGAGCTTTGTAAAACTTGACAAAAATTTCTATAGTATAAGCATGCTTGAATGCAAGAATAAGTAAACTTATTAAAGTAGAAAAGCCCTGGATGTATGCTCATCTTGTTATAAAAATTATGTGGTATGTGACCTTAAAATCTGTTTAGATTAAGCAATCTAAATAATTTTCAACAAAAAAAAACTAATTAGAGAAGTTAGAACAATTAGACTACTAGAACTACTAGAGAAAATTATCTTTAATAGAAAAGCAGCCGCTTGAATCCAGACTGAACAAAGTTAGGAAAAAACTCTAAAACTGTAAGAATAGTTATAGCAGCAAAACTGATTAAGCAAATAATGACATTACCGACAACATAGAATTAAATAAAAATATAAAGACATTGCAGCAGACAGTACTGTCTCAAGCACAAAAGACTAAACATAATAACATTTTTTTTTAACATTACAAATTATCTAAAATTAACACAATAACGTTCCATCAAGATATAAAAAAAAATCAAAATGTTTTGAAAAACTTTATAAGAAATAGATAAGACCCCCAACAAGAAAGTGCTAAAGAAAAAAAACATGCCGAAAATATTAAATTGAAAAAGATGTAACAATCTAATGCTAGAAAAGTTGACATCATCTGTAAGCATACTAGAAAACAGCATAAACTGGTGATCTTACGTATCTAGTAGACAAACAATATGAGACAAAATATTGTAAAAAAAAACTAATTTTAGACAAACATACCAATGAATCATTATACCTAAGCGTTATATAATAAAACACTCAATGTTAGTTAACTTCAACCCTCTAATTTGAACGTTTATCATGTCAGTTACCTGAAGAACTATAATCAAAGTAAACTATACGAATCAAAGAAGCGTGTACCACCACACGTCGTTCCGATGAATATTTAAAACCTATAATAACCTCCATCCTTCATGTATCATTCTTCTTCTATAATAGCTCCGAATTGCATTTAAAAATAATAGCCAAACCTATAAATCACTTCAATGTCATTGACCACATCCCATCCATTTATACCACTAAGTTCATCATTCACAACTACAAAGTGACATAACAATTAGAAATGTTTTAAGGTCAAGCAAAGAAGGAGTATTATGTGTTTCTTTTTATTACATTCAAATACATAACGCTATTTGAGTTATGAAATATGCAAATAAAGATTGACGGTATTGCTCTTATTATGAATCCGTCAAGAATTAAAAACATGCACTTTTTTGTCAGCTGAATTTTTGTGTAAGCATATACATTTTTTTATAAAAGACATAGTACCCAAGTCTAAAAAAAATCCTGTTGTATTCCCACCTCCTCTTTTTTACCAATGTGCTCACCACTTTGTCTTCAAGTTTTATATACAAAACTGTGTACCGATTTATACCTACACTAAGTCGAGTGTCTCCCTTTTTAAAAAGTAATTCAAATTCTTCTTTCATTGTTTTTGGTTTATAGCTTTGCTGGTCACTTTTTCCATGTAACTCTTTTTTTCTTCTAATATGTATAATATAAAAGTTTTGCAGGTATTTTTTGTTCGACCTCTTACTATTCTAAAGCCACAAGAAGCACGTGAGATTACATCTTCACATTAACAGCTAAGAGAAAAGAAACTCGTTAGAAATCAAAAAGAATATCTCGGTTCTATAGATATACAAAAAGCTTTTGACAGTGTCCGAAGAAATTTAACATGGAAAAGTTTGCAAGAAACAAAAGTGCAAATTAAGCTTCACAAAAATATAGAAAGCATATATTGAAAAACAAGAAATCTAGTGAGAAGAGGTAACAAACAATCAGAGAACTTTGTGACGAAAGAAGGTGGTAAGGAAGGAGTTTTGAGTCCGGCGTTATTCATAATCACATTGGATGATGTAATAAAAAAAGTAAAAACATAAGTCGAACCAAATAAGTTAGAGAAACATAGAAGTAGTGAGCTTTTATGAATGCGCATTTGGCGATGAGTTAATACTATTTGCAAAAAATGAAAATAAGCTATAGTAATGGTAATAATATAAAAAAAAAAGGGTAAAAAACATGTAAATAAATATAGAAAAAACCACAATAATGGTTGTAGGATTAGAGGAGGAGACTGTAACTATCAAAATAGAGGCAAATCAAACAAGTAAAAAATTATAAATACCTAAGAGTGAAGATTCAAAGTAATAGAAAACAAGAAGTAGAAATAAAAATCGAATTAACCGAAACTTTATAGAATGGAAAAAAATGTCAAAGAAAATTAAGCTAAACGTATATTAATTATTCAGCCAATCCTATATTCTAATATCTATATCTTCTATGAAATAAATTCATTATATAGTATTAGTCTTGATTTCGCAGCACACTATCAGCAGCTAAGTAATAAAAAATGGTATAATTAATTTTAGAAAAAGTTACATTATTTACAAATCCTCTATGTTTAGGTATAAAGCAATGCGTAATAAAAAAATAATTTAATAAAAATAATGCAGCTGTTTAAAAAGCTACAAGATGCTCAATCAGAAAAAACTCAGTTGTGACAACACAAACACTTGATATTTTTTCTGCAAAACAAATTAAAACTTACGACAGCTCTAACCTTTGTTTTGTCAAAAATAGTATGTGAAAAACAGCAAAAGTCCTAAAATATATAGGTGTGAGTACAGCATTAAATACAACATACAGTACAAAAAAAAAATCCCATCGAAAAAAAAAGTTGAGCCTGACCCTGAAAACATTTAACCTTAAATATTTCATAGAAATAAATAGTAATTGCAGTGTAAATTTATTCTGATAGCAGAATATATATTATTTAATCAATAGCAAAGCCATAAAAGATCAATCCCACACTAATGACTCAGCTCGTATATAATAAAAAACGTCCGATGCATCGGGCCCATTTAGATTACCCTTTTTTGACTGCAATCCCAACAAGGTATACACGAGAATAGACTCCGCAAAAAGTTTCTTGCAAAATTAACCCCATCCTCTTTGAACCACCAATTGTTAGTGTCTTGGAGAGAGAAAACTTCAGCCCGTGAGTTATCTATCAGGCTCTAACTTAGTGGTACCTATCTTGGCTGCAGTTTGTTAGGAAAATAAAGTTTTTGAAAAACCAAAATTGGTGTAAAACCTTGTGTTATAGCAGGTAAATTTGCTTTTCGTATGTCAACGACCATCAATAAGTCAACACAATAGTCGTTACTAATTATCAAAATGACTTTTAACGAGCCTTGACAAGCCTCGAAATTTGTAACTCGTGACATTTTAAATTACATAATATGGCACAATTATTAATGATCAGGAATAAATAACCATTATTTCATATTTCCTATAATAGAATGTAAAAAGTTCACAAATCTGTAATTTAAAGCTTTTCGCAAAAGAACATTAAAACATTTTTTGAATAACTGACCAAAGCAATTTTTGCCGTTAACTGGTTTTGTCTTCTCTTCCCCAGACTGCCCATTAATCTTGTCCGGTTTATTGAAATTTGTTATACACATTGCATATTCATCAGTAAAACAATAAATCAATGGTAAATGGGCGTATCCAGCTGCCAACCTAATGTAAACATGATAAAACTTATAGCTTTTTTCCGTCTTTTAAACCGTCATCTCCCACAGACAATAACTACCGAATCGCATTAAGCATCCATTTGGAAAAAAAAACACCAGCAAAACGCCAGTAATTAAATTTTGAAACCTTCCTAATCTCTTTTTAATTAACATCTGTCAAACTTACCTCTGTGTCGATTTTTCTAAATTCAGAATCTTCTTCGTCTACCTCGAAATACAATTCTGTGGATGTGATAGATACCGTTCCCGGAGATACAATCCCTGGTGCTATCAGTTTTGCCTTAGTGCTTATATTTACAGGACCTAAACACATAAAAATTACTTATTAAAGTTTATAAATAAAATAAAAACATACCAGTTAAGTCATTGTCTAACTCCCTATCATCAGTCAAAAGTTCGCTATCATCCATCAAGTCGTTTGGTTGGATTTGCTGTTGGTTTCTTGTTGCGGCCAGATGAGCGTGGAACTCTTCGCGAGCCTAAAAATCATTAATCTCAAGTCACAATTTACAATATAATAATTAATTTTCAGAGATCATGTTGCAACTTTAAACAAACTTGATTTGTATAATTACGATAGCACAAAAAACAATAATAAGCGCCCGGTCATATTAATTCTTTCCGAAAAAAAATCTTTACACGCAATCTTTTCAATTAAAACATAAAAAAAACTGTATATTAGACCTTGTCGAGCTATTTTGTCTGTTGAAAAAATAATTCCGATCATGTCCCAACAGCAGAATAAGAGTCTATCTAATATATGATATAAAAAACTCTATAAACAAAATGTTCTACGAAATAGTCGCCGTTTTGTTGTAAATATTCACAACAAAGGGCTTAGATTCCTAAAGCAACATGTAGAGACTAACTAGTGAGGTTTATAAAAAACCTGCTGTTGCTTTTTGTGAAACCTTATTTTCTAAGTTGGTATTTCTACAGGATAATAATTGTTCCATAAGCATTACGCATCGGGCAGTAGCATGAGTTTAAGAGTGCGATGTAAACATTTTTTAATTGGTCTCAGCCCAAATTTAAATTCAGCAAAAAATATATAAAGATTACAGTTAAAAAAAAAAAGATCAACAGGTAGTATTTAGAGCCTAAAAAAACTCATGACTGCTATTACTGAAACTACTAAACTTTTTTTTACACTCGTCAAGTAAAGGTAAATACTACTAATAAAATTACTACAAGACTAAATGTAAAAAGATCACAATATGATAATTCTTATTACGACAATAATGACAATTCCCTATTAAGCTAAAATTAAATAAAGTTCTTCACAATCAGTAAAGTATCCACTTTACTGATCAACATTGTATTCCAACAATTCATTAATTTTTTTGAAAGTGATGTGATCAGAGCTTCTTAATAAGAGAGCTAAAATCTTGTTATAAAACATAATGAAATAGTAGTATAGAAAAACATTCTCTCACAATTCTCAGCTTACTGTAACTCATATAGATAGTTCTGGTAATGGTAGAGAGTGAACCCTCTCATAGATTGCCTTGTTGTTTATTAGACAGAGATTTACCTTCAAACGCAATGTTAAAATGAGCAAAAAAAAACTACAATGATCCCGACAGCTAATCCCAGCAAAAAGTCTAAAAGCTTTTCGCTTATTTAAGCACTGTTAGTAGACAAAAAGCATCACCCATGTGAAAAGACAAGTTTTGATGAGTGTGAACTAAATATAAAAAGCATATTTTTGGTTAAACAATTTGCAAGATTTCTTCATAAGTTGAAGTTTTTTGATATTTTACTTTCTGCCATACTAGCGTAATCATAAAATAAAAGTTTTTCATCCACAAAAAATTAGCACTTTTTGATGTAAAACATCTATAGGCGCAGGTGAACCCACCGCATTTCTTGGTTCAATCGGTTCATCTCGCTCGCTACACCGAGCTTGGATTAATACTTCAGTCGTTCGGTTATCATCGACCATTTGTCACAGTAATACCGTCAGAAGCAACATTGGATATAACTATTACTGGGTAACTGATTAAAATTAGTTGTCGCCCTTAATACATTTTAGACTTTTAATGTATGTATTCAATAAAAATAAATAATTATTAAATAAACAATCATCATTTTCATGAAAAAAATAGTCATATTTTATTCTATATTCATTAAGCCATATTTAGATCCTCTTGTAATCTGTTCTTTTATGCATATTATTTGTACAAAATAATTTCTATGTTTCACATCTGTAACAGCTCACATTTTTTTTTAAGTATTTGATAGATCACATGCTTGTTTAAAAATAAATAGCATGTTCAAAGTTTAATTTAAATTCAACGGTAACTTGTTTGCTGGAATGATACTCCACATCGTATAGAGTTGCATGACTTTTAGCAAGTGTCATCTACATAGAATATTTCTACCAACGTGCGATAAATAGATCTCAAATTTAAATCTTGACAAACTCCATGTGCAAACGTGATTTCCGGCTGAAGATTATTTAAAGTTACTAGGTAGTTACGGTTTAAAAGACAACTCAAAACCAATACGACACTGGTGGGATAAAAGTTGTAATACTTGCGAAATCTATTAGGAATAATACACATGGTATTATGCAAATAGTTTATACTCTAAATGATCAAAAGAGAAAGCATGCTGGTTGGACAACCCAGTTATCACGTTAGCGCCTTTTGCCTCAAACGTATATCAATGATATATAATGTTGTCCAATCAGCAACATGACATCATTTAAAGTAGATAAAACACGTGTAGAATTTTTTCCTCAAAATACTGTTTGACGCAAGATAGCTTTCAATAGATGTCGCTAGTTTTACCATATTGAGAAAATAATAGACACTTGAGTAGATATAAGCTCAAACTTGTGATAACTTCGATGAGTTGCGTCAGGCAATAGTCAACAAAATTGATAAAATCTATATATATTAAAGAAAGTCGTGTTTGTTACAACACTTATAACTCGAGAACGGCTGGACCGATTGCCATGGTTTTTGATTTGATGGATTTATTTCTGTCCCGAATAGCAGAATACATCTTAAAAACAATGAAAACTCAATATGTGTAGAGCTTATTTGTTTTCTCTTGGCGGCTGTGACGTCACAAATTTGCGCGAACATTGACACTTGACAGCTGATGGAATAAGTGAGCGCTGAAAACATTCGACCATCTTTTAATCCGCTCAAAATTAAATTAATGTAATTTATGTAATCTAAATTAAATTACTGTGCTAATATGCTGTAAGTATTGAGGTTGTTCTATTTGTATTAAAGCAAGCAAGCAAAGTAAAAAAATTAAGATTTAGCTGACGTTTTTAGTTTAGTTAGTAATAGCAAAGAACTACCAATTACAGCTTCTGCGCATAAACACGTGACCCGCCAACAGAAAACAAATAAGCTCTAATGAATACTTAATCATTTCAATAGATGCTGATTTGTTTATTACATGTCAAACATTTGTTGTCCAATCCTGTCAAATCGTGTAACAACATTTTTTTTCTTTGAGCTTATGGCCTGGTTGCTGAGACCTTTAAGCCACCACTTTATTTTTTTCTGAAGACATCATGTGTGCGTTCAGAAATTAATTTTTTGTAAAATGTCTACAAAGTTTAGGTACTGTTATATTTGTTTTTAATTCCCGAAAATAATACCTAAGATTTATTCTACAGTAAAAACATAAAATCATCGGAAAGGAAGGAACGGAATTTAGGGAATAAAAAATCAGTTGGTAAAGGTTATAAGATTAAAGAAAAAAAATCTACAGGTTAACAAAAGTGTAAATGTCTTTTTATAGGCTGTCTATGATTTGTCTTGATAAGCTATTCATACGTAGTGGTTATATACTCTTTGAGCTATTGTCTATGTCTCGAAAGTTCAGGCACTGTTATTATATTTGGTAGTTTTATGCGAGTGCACATTTTAATAACAATGCCGCGTCCTAGAAGATCTAATCTTTCCCAGCGAAGCCGTAATGCAATTAGGTAACAAAACATCGCAAGTCAATTATCTGCGAGAAATTGCACGCTTCGATACTTAAAGGAAAATTCAAAGATGAGGAAGTTCTTATTCCAAGGATTCCGATGATCCCAACGGATATGCCCTTTGAGTTTAAACGAACTCAATCCTCGATTCGTCTTGACATCGCCATGACGATCATCATAGGGCCAATCCTTGACTATTTGTGGTCTCAATCTAGAAAATGCATGTTTTTCTCATGGTCAATTGTACGTGGCATGCTCACGTGTCGGCAAACCATCCGCTTTATTTGTTCTTGCGCCTGACCAAAAAACAAAAATGTCGTTTACCACAAAGTGCTTGAATGAAAATCTTATTAATAAATTAATCCGAGTTTTATTATTTTTTTCCCTGTCTGCACAACATAGTTTTCAATCATTTTTTTCTGACATAAGCTTGAAGTACTTAATCATTATTTTTTATTATTTTTTTATTTTTATTCTCATTCTGTATGTATGTTTTCATCATCATTCATCATAATAAAATACTTTTTAGTTTCTATCTATATGAATATATTATTTTGTATCATTGTTTTACGTTTATCAAAGCCTAAATTAGTTCAGCTAAAAAGTAACACGACATTCATTGACTGTTAGGCGGTACGAAGTTCGCCGGGTCAGCTAGTTAATAATAAAACTCAAATGCTGGGAAATTTCAGTAACCCAATGAAGGACATTTTGATTATTTGTTATAAACCTTCTAAGTTTATTTTTTCGTTGGTTATAACCCCCTACAAGTGCTTTCATGTGCTTTTAATTTAATCTCATTAACGTGTTGACGCAAAGTTTTAAAAAACACCCGTTGTTTGCGCCTATAGCTTCAGGTCACACGATTAATATATCTCTAATTAATGCTAATATGTCCCTCATTCTTCAAAGATTATTTGTAAACCATAGTATGTTATTAAGTTCATATAATTTAATTTGTAAATTTTTCTGACAAAAAACTTATTGAAATGTTAAAATAGTTTCTAGAAATAGTTTCATTTTATTGTTAAAACTCTGTTCGTTTTCACCAAAATTCCAACGGATGCCATTCAGAGCATAAAAAAATTTAGATTTATCGTAGCAAATTTTTACGTAATCTGAAAAAGCAGGTTGTGAAGAACAGACCTCTAATTCATTAATAAATAGATAGGCCAAAACATTGTCAACTATGAGTCTTTGTTAAAATGGGAATAAAATTAAAGAGCACTAGCTCATCACGTGCCACCACATTCCTGTTGGTGTGGAATAGATTGGTTCAAATATTATTACGAAAAAATTAAATACTAATACTTCAATTTAATTCAAAAAGTTGAGTTTTAAAAGTATTTGCTGTATTTCAGCGTGCTGTTGCCCTTTGTTACATCTTATTTTCCAAATGACCATTTGTATTTCAGAACAATAACTGTAACATAAGCACTGCGCATCAGGTAGTACCATGGTTTTAAAAGCGTAATGTCATCATCATCATCAGCCGTTATCTGTCTACTACAGGATGTAAGCTTCCTTCAAATTCTTTCAATTGTTCCGGTTTAGTGCTCTCTTCACCGAGTTTGTACCGGCTATAAGTCGGATGTCGTCGTTCCATTTTTTAGGGGGTCGACCAACTGAGCATTTTGTAATGTGTGGTCTCCAACAGAGTAGTCTTTTGCCCATCTTTTGTCTGGTTGTCTGGCTAAGTGTCCTACCCACGACACTTAAACAATCAACCTCGTTTCTAATATGGTCGCGACGGTTGATGCCTATCATAGCTCTTTCCATAGTTCTCTGGCTTAGTCTTAGTCTATTAGCACTTCGTGTCGTCACTGTCATCGTCTCCAGACAATACTATTTTTTGTTGATCAACTGTAATTTGTTTTTTGTTGCTGCTTAAAATTTTGTTTTGGAAAAGTTCATTTGAAGACATATTTTTGCAGATGTGTGGTGTAGTTGCTCGAGCATTTTCTGGAGTTCTTCTGACGATGAGGCAGTGCTACCCATGTCATCAGCCAATCGCAAATGGTTGAGCATTTTACCCTACCCCAATACCGTTTTCTTCCCAATCCAACGTTTTAAAGATGTCTTCTAGCTCCAGTGTAACAAGTTTTGTAGATAAATGATATTATTCCCGCGTATCTATGGTCTATTCTGGCATTATATAAAGTTTCTAGAATGACATGTAGTTCTATAAAATCAAAAGCCTTCTCATAGTTTACAGAAGCTACATATAAAGATAAGTTATATTCGGTGCTTTCCTCTATGACCGCTTGAAGATGGTCAACCGTGCTATATTTACTTCTGAACGTAATGTAAACATCTTTAATTAGCCAAGTCTTAGTCCGGGTTTCAATCCAATCAATAAAACGTTAAATAATTAAAACATTGTCGAACAAATAAAAAAAATTCATAACTGCAATTAATAAAAATGACATGAGTTGTCTTCATCATCAAAATCAGAATTAATACAGAATGTCAGAAAGTAGGTTTGCCGTGAGTACGGGAAAGTAGATCATTTGCTCACACAAGTGCTCACGGGGAAATGATGTTTTGAAGAGAACCTAAAAAGATTTAAAAGAGCAAGGGGTGCAAGTTGCATGTACTGTGAGAATGGAAAAAATAGTGTAGAACACCCATTTTTTGTCTAGGACAAGTGGTCGGTAAGAAAAAGAGCGAACAAAAGTGTAAGTGTAGAAGCGAAAGAGGAGAATATGATTGAGCTACTAATAAAGAGCAACACAAATTTTAAGGCGATTGAGAAATGGTGAGAGACAAATTGAGAGAAAAAGAGAAAATAAAAAAAAGATAGCAAAAAGAGAATAATATGCACTTTATTGTCATTTAAAATTATACAGTGAATTTTGTAGACAAAGTTTATAATCTAAATGGAAAAAAATAGAATTTACGACATGTAAATTACATGGAGTCAAAAACAAAAAAACAAGAATCAAGAAACACAATAAAATAAAATGAAATGAAATGAAATAAAATATATATATATATACACATTTATATACATACCTTAATATATAACTACATTTAGAAATTTTTCAGTCATAAATAACCATATATGATCAATTTAATATGTTTGTGCAATGTGCATTACCCAGATCTGTCTACATCTTAAAAATCATTTTAGATAAAAGTCATTTACAGAATAAAACGGTTTGTCAAGTAGATACATTTTAACTGATTTCCGAAACATGGAATATGATGGTTTTAATTTAAGCTGAGAGGGAAGATGATTATATAACTTATTTGCATTATAAATAATAGAGTTTTTGGTAAGTTCTGAGTGAGGTAAAGGCAAATAGACATCGGAATTTAAATTTCTTATTCTTGTAGCGTAGTTATGTTGAGGCGGCTTTGGAAGTTCTTGCAAATGTTTACGCACAAGACATACAGTTTCAAGAATAAATAATGCCGAAAGAGTTAAGATTTTATGTTTAATAAAATAGTGCCGACAATGCGTTCTATTTCCAAGTCCAAAAGTATAACGTAACGCTCTTTTCTGTATTTTAAAAATTGTTTGAAATTGGGATGACGTACAATTACCCCAGAAAGGTAACCCATATCGAAGATGAGATTCAAAAAGAGCAAAATAAGTTTTTCTAGATATTAAAGAATCAAGCTCTCTAGCGATTGATCTTAAGGCGTAACAAGAGGCAGCTAATTTGCTCATCAACATATCAATATGAGTAGCCCATTTCAGTGAATTATCAATGCGTAGACCCAAAAATTTAACTGATTGCACCGACTTAATTTCATTGTTGTGTATAAATATTGGTTGTAAATTACCTCTAAAAGAAATAGAAACTGTTTTTTGAGTGTTAAAACTGAGGAGGTTAGAGTCGCACCATTTTTTTATTAATGTAAGGTCGGAAGCAATAACCTGATGAAGAGATCCAATGTCGGAATGGCTCCAAGTGATGGATGTGTCGTCAGCAAACAAATAAAGCTTTCCATTGATATTCAGATTTGCAATATCATTAATAAAGACTAGAAAAAGCACAGGACCAAGAACCGAACCTTGAGGAACGCCGAACTCTATTTTTTTATAGTTGGAAACAGTATCATTTACTTTTACAGCTTGATGTCTGCAAGATAAAAACGATTTAACCCAATTTAAGGGAATACCACGTATACCGTAAAACTCTAATTTTTTGAGAAGAATGTTATGGCTAACGCAGTCAAAAGCTTTTGCAAAATCGCAGAAGACTGTAGCCGTACATAAGTTGTTGTTCACCGCTGTATAAATTTGACTTAAAACCGAAAAAATAGCATCATTTGTGTTTCTGTTTGCTAAAAAACCAAACTGTCGTGGAGATAAAACACTGAAATCTGAAAAAAACTTCATTAGCCGGGGTTTTACTAATTTCTCGATAATTTTTGATAACACAGGCAAGAGAGCAATAGGTCTATAGTTACCAACATTATTTTTGTCGCCACCTTTGTGTAAAGGAATGATTATTGATGTTTTTAGGCAATGTGGAAAAATACCTTGTTCGAACGAGTTGTTAATAAGAGAAATAAGAGTATCAATTGCTCTGTCAGGAAGGTTAGAAAATAGTTTTATTGATAGTCCGTCAGTAGTGGCCGGTGAACTTTTCTTAATTGATTTTATAACATGTTGCATTTCTATTTTGCTGACAGGCATAAGAAAAAAACTACAAAGATTTCTTTTAGAGGGACAGCAATATACAAGTGGGTCTTCGGACGGATTAATGTTGTCTATTAGATTTTTAGCTATATTAACAAAATAATTATTTAAGTCATTTGCACTTGGACCCACTTGGAAGGAAGAGGTAGACTTGTTTCGTAATTCGTTAACTATAGACCAAGTCTCTTTAGATTTATTTTTAGCCGACTCAATGCGTTTACCATAGTAGGTTGCTTTCGAAAATTTAATAAGTTTTAGATAAATTTTTCTATAGGTAGCAATATAATCGAGCACATATTTGTTGACAGTAAATTTTTTTATGTACAACAGTGAACGCATATTTTTAGCAGATGTTTTTAAGCCTTTAGATATCCAAGATTTAACACGTTTATTTTTTATTTTTCTAAGTGGAAAGGCAGTGTGAAATGTACGAGTAATAGTATTGATAAAGTTGAGAAAGCTACATTCAAGATCAGCTCCTACAAAATCCCAGTTTGCCAAATTGCATAATGTAGTAAAATGCCTAAAATTTTTGGAGGAAAGAATTCTACCTAAATTTGAAGATGTTTTCAGATGTTTATCTTTAGTTTCAACTGTGGAAAAGATAAGCTCATGGTCTGAAATACCTGAATTAGTAACTGTAGTATTTACATCTGAAGCATCGAAATTGGAAACTACATAGTCAATAATTGAAGATGAATTTTTAGCAATCCTGGTAAATGTGGTAACATGCATCTTTAAGTTAAATGACTCAAATACAGATAATAGAAGCTTCTGGGTAGTGCACATACTAACATAGTCTATGTTAAAGTCACCGCAAAGAATAATTTGACAATTTATAGGAAGAAGTTCCAGTAAGCTTAGCAACTTGTAAATAAATAACTTTGCATCTGAATGTGGAGATCTGTAAAGGCAGATAATAAATAAATTTAACTTTTTACTATGAGCAACGGAAAATTCAAAACTTTCGTCTGCAAGCAAATGGTCAAATTTACTAATAGAAGAAAAATCTTTTCTATTGGACAAGATTAAGGTTCCCCCATGTGCAGAAGTTGTTCGATTATATCTTGAAATTATGTTGTAATTATTAAGATACACCGGCTCATCAGTGTTTAACCAGTGCTCTGTCACAGCAACTATTTGAGGAAAACCAAAATCCTCCAATAGCAATAAAAAATCATCAATTTTGTTCCTTAATGATTGAATATTTAAAACAAGTATGCTAAGTTTACCGTCGTCTTGTATAATTTTGAAAGAGGCATCTAGTTCCTCAAGACACGTCGACTGATTTAAAAATTTTTGGTTGGAGAGCGTAAGTAATTATGCTGACACTGTTGCGCTGATTGAAGGTGGATCAGTCTCTCTTAGAATAGAAGAGAGTCGATGGAATAAGTGAATGAGAGATGAATGAAGAAGGGTCCGGATAAAAACATTGACGGTGACGGTCTTGTAAAGACGGTGTCTTTAGAAGATTTGCCACACCCATACCAATAAAAAAAAATCTGCATATTACGACAGGATAGTAGTCTCAAAAACACAGCGCATCGTGTAGTAGCATAGTTTCACAAGCGTATTCTAAACATATTTAATTGACAAAGTTTCAGTCTGGATTTCTGTTAAAAAAAATTGAAAGATAGACGCGTATTATTTAGAAATAGAAAAATACTGATGACTACAATTATTGAAGCATGACATGTGTTCCTTCTATCAACAAAATCTATGTCTTTTAATGTGAAAGAGCTTGACTCTGCTTGAGGAATTGATTGAAAATTACAATTTATTCAATAGAATAACATTTATTTGCACTTGTTAATTTAATATGTTTTTAAAACTAAATTATGCAGATTAATTACCAGTGAAGTCAAATCAATAGTTGTTTTCCTTAGCGTTGTTAACTTATTAACATCTAAGACGCATTCAAGATTGTCATCATTTTTCACGTTTGTGTTAAAATCGCCTCAAACAAAAGTTGATACAACGGCATTACTCGCAGCCGATCTTGCTATCGCTTGTTGCGCGCTTTCACGCTTATGTCAGGCAAAACGTGACAATGGGTCATAACTTTTTCATTCGTGTTGCTCGTTTTATGTCGATTTATCGATTTATGAAACGTTATCACGTCAATAATTAAACAATGACCAAGTATTAACGCTTCAGTAGCTATTGTTAAAATTGAGGAAAAAATAGGTTTTAGAAAGCATTTGCTGTATTTAGTCCTGATGATGCTTTTTGCAAAGGGTTTATTCTTCAGATAAGAATTTGGTTTTTGAACAGAAAAATTGTTTCACAAACACTCCGCACCAGGTAGTAGTATGGTTTTAAAAAAGCCAAATGCTAACATTTTTGATTGACCAAGATTCAGTCCGGATTTAAATCCAATAGAAAATATGTGGCAAATACTGTTGAATAATTGAAAGATATCTAGAAATAGAAAAAAACTCATAACAGCGATTACCAAAACATGATATGCGTTATCTCCATCACCAATATATCTCTTAATGTTAAATAGATTGATTCAACTGTACAACAAAATAAAGTAATAAAAAGTAACCTCAACATATACAGTGAGATTTTTGTTTTACTGAACATAACGTTATAAAACGCATGTTCAGTTTTAAAAGAACCATGTCAATACATTGTTGCTAGGTAGGCAACCAAACTAACAAATGTTTTATTTTGACACTTGACAGAACAGAACTGAAATTTTATTTAAAGGTAAGAAAGGTTATGTTACGGCTTAATAACAAGTTTAAAAAGAAACTTTTAATCAAATTAGTTTAATAAATGTTGAAAGTGACCACCTTCTTGTTCTAAGCAATACGCCAAACGATTATAAAATGCTTGTATAGTATTTTGTAAAAAACTGGATTTATTTTGATGAATAAATTTTTTATTTTTTTTTAATTTATTTTGACGGGACAGGTTTTTTTTTTGTATGAATTTATTACACAACCTTTACCATTAAATTTTTTAATTATGCTGTAAATAATTCCAACAGATGGTATTGGTCTCTCGGAATAACTTACAGCAAACAGATCGCGTACTTGTCTTATGCTATTATTGCCAGCGTACAATGGCAATTTTTTCCACTTTTAAATACATGCTTCACAAATGCAAAAACTTTCAAAATAATAATTTTGACATTTGTCAATGACATTAATGGCAATTGTTTATTAGAGGTAGCTTTAATACGCTTTAATTGCTTGTAATCAAGGAGTAGAGATAACTTCTTGCTAGTAATGCATTGACTCGATTTTTTTAAAACTGAACCACAGATGAGTTATACCAGATCGCTCACTTAGAAAAGAAAGCTTAAAAAAGAGAGAGATAGAATATTAACCAGGTTAAAGGTCCAGCTGACGCATGCCCAGTAGAAGTTTATTTCACTGTAAGCAAAGATACACTCGGAACGCTTCGAGATGATTGTATGCAGTGTCTAAATTTACGATTTGGTCCGATGTCTGTCCGATCCAGTTTTATTTACCTCGTGGTTTTATCTACCAATTATAAAACGGCCCACCCTTAATATCTTTCTTGCTGTTAAAAATATAAAAAATCGAAAAGGCACGTCAATGTACCATTTTAAAACGTGACTATTTGGAAACCTCTAGACAAAAAACAAAAAAATCTATTTTAATGCATTTGTAATTATGTGAATAAAGTAGGATCTTTCTTAAAAACCAAACGATTACCTGCTAATTATGCTTAATTAGTAAAATTAATGTTTATTACACAAGTTTTCTTCAGAAAACCTATGGTGTGTCAAGCAGCTCCAGGACGACACTTTTTGGCAACAGCGCATTTTCTGTAGTAATTCTGACAAAAAACTGCGCGCGGCAACACTGCTATTAACCAATTTAAAGGGACGAGAGACGCCAAGGTCATAGAAACGATGCGCAAAAGATCAAAGGTTTCGAGGCAAGTGAGCAATCTGGTATAACTAATCTGTGACTGAACATAGGATGTTCAGTGAAACAAAAATCTCACTGTATATACCATAAATCGAGAGCGTGTTTCTCTGTCATAATATATATAAAAAAATATATAAGTACTTGTAAGATAGCATCTTCAGGAGCCCCATGTTCTATTGCTGCCTTTAAACTAGCTTCAGGATGTGTAGTTCCTAGTGGATTATGAACAAAACGCTTCCGACGCCTGGCGTCATCCTCCCAGGCGTCTAGTTTCCAAAATTCAGTCAATCTAAAATAAAAAAACCCAATGTAGTCAAACAAAAAAAAAATTAAAGCAACATACTTTGCTGCAGCTGGATCCATATAACCCCAAGCACCATGTTTATTAGATAAAATGTTTCTAATTTTTTCTAAAAGACGACTAGCAATTACATTGTCTCTACGACGAGCAGCAGTTATTAAGTGGTCGCACATTCTTTCTTCTTCTTTGCGTTCCATCAATGTCTGAGCACATTGTGACTGAAAACATAATTCACATATTATAATTAATTATAAAATCATATCAAGTAAATTGTCTACAAGTAGATTGCGAGTCAAATAATGGTATTTATTAAAGATAACACTTTGAACATTGTGTTTGTACGTACATTGTCACATTTCAGAAAAACTTTTGAATAACTCAACGTAAAACCTATAACCATGCCCATAATGTAATAGCAAGTCAAAAAAGCTCTCTGCTTTTAATTTCCCGGTGATTGTAAGTCTGGTATTGACTCCTAGGACCCCATCAGGGCTGCTTAGCAGCAGCCCTGATGGTGTTATACAAGTTTACAAAAAAAACATAAAACAAGTCTTGGTACCAAGTTATAAATATTTCAAACCGAAAACAGATATATGTTATAAATCTCATAAGCCCTCAAACAATTAGCATCTTTACAATAAATTACTTTGAAAACAAATAAGAAACTAAAAACTTAATTTAAGATCCATAAAGCCTAAGAAAGATATAATAAATATGAATATAAACAAAAGAAACCAGCATATTATCGAAACATAAGATATGACAGGAAAAAAAGTGGAAACCAAAACAGAATCTCGATTGACAAACTGAGCACAGATATCAAACTGCTCACGGCAAGTCAAAAAGAATTAAGAAGCAAACATTCAATATTCTCGACAATTATACAGAAAATATCCAGAACAATTATAAAGGATGTAAGAATCTTCTATCTTACCATTTGTTTTTTTTCACGATTTTTTTTCTTTTTACCATTGCCTCTTTTACTTTTGTTTATAGCAATATTGTTTAACGTTTCATTTATTAGTGACTTCATGATTATGTTCTCTCACACTAAGGTCAGTGGAAGGCTGTATATACACGAGTACTGTTGTGTAGTTTGTATCATTTGTGGGTTCATATGTGTAAAATTAAGTATATTTTTAAAACAGTTCATTGCTGATCTTACAAAAAGCTTAACTTGTTTTAATACATTTTTTTTTGCAATTTCATTATTTGAAATGATTTAGGTACTTTAGTTTAAATGGAATCGTTCTTGCTATCATTTTAATTATTTTCGTGGTCGAGATTATCGAACACGTTTGCAAAATGATGACAAAATTTTGTTGAAAAATCTAAATAAAGTATCCAAGAAGATAAGTATAAACTTAAAAAAATCAAAAAAACAGTCCTGTACCAAAAAAAAACTTTAATCTGTAGGCGACAAAGAATTGAACAAATAAATTCCTACAAAATACCTACAACTCAAAATGACAAATATACCCGGCCAACATAGATTTCCGGCCAAGCGCAATACTAGTAAGGTTAACTGTACTGTAAGTTTCCACAATTAAAATTCCTATCTGTTTAAAAGAAAAAGATGTTTGTGCAATATATATTACCGCTACTAACGTAAGGAAATACTAACAAAAGCAACAATAAGCAAGATTCAGGTAATTCAGAAAACCACAAAAAAGCGATGTTAAGTGTATCTTTAAAAGTTAAAGTACCAAATATAACAATACGTAGCAAGACAAAACTGACAAATGCAATAAAAAAATAGCGTCCTTAAAATAGAACTTGAAAAGTCATGTAGCCAGACGAGCAGACATCCGAAAAGATGCTCATTAAGAAAAGTATTGAACAGTAGCGAATAGAAAATGCGTAAAGACAAAAAAAATGTCCAACGTGACCTGACCTAACCGATACGCTGATCTGATGATATTAAAGAGTAGTTCGCGATTAAATAAGAGACGCAAAAATTTGTCAGAGATAACAAAAATTAAGAAAGGCTTATCATATGTCCAGTAGTTGATTCAAGTGGGTGTTTAATAATGATTAAGATGAAAAAACTGTTAGTACGTTTTCATTGTAAAATATTTTAATCGAGAATAATAAATTATAATTCCTTACCTCAAAGTCAGCGTGTTTTAACACGTCATCTGCACGCATTCGGTTCAAAATAAATTCCGCTTCATTGGCAACTCTGACAATGTGATCTTTCATTGCATGACTCAACAAGCGACCTTCGTTGATCAATTCAATGAAAGCCAGACCTGCATGTTTTTGCAACGAGTTCTGCCATTCCTGAGAACATAACAACATAACAAGTTCCACAACAGAGTTGCTATTCTTAAACGTCGTTAAGCCTTTTCCTTCCATTAGAAGCTCTTGTCCATGCGATCCTACTAAAGTTTTCGATAAAAATGGGGCAAAATCAACCATTATTTCTCTTAGAAGCGGGCATACTGATCCAAGTGCCATCTCCAGTTTTTGCGTAAGGGAAGCTTCTCTTGAAGGTGTAGGAACAGAAATATGATCTACCAAATTAGAAACTGGAAGATCATCAGGTCTGATTTGCGTTGGTGTTTGAATAACATTGTCTGGAACTCTTACAACAGAAATTTCTGTATGGTGTTTATCTCCACGTTCGGCAATATTTCCTTCTATATCAATTATTCCAGGATGCCCAGAATGAGACACTATATTCTGAATATTTCTTGAATCTTCTTTAGCATCATTTTCTTCGTTGAGGTTAATATCAGTCCAATTTTCATCGTTATTGACTTTATTGTCATCTACAGTAGTTTCGCTGTTAGAACCCACATTATTTGTTTCTGAAGAATTGACTGAGATAACATCTTCCACAGAATCAGTACTCTAAACATAAAAAAAATTGTTAAATCAAAAGTTTAACCCAATTGATAACGTGTAGTTCTGATGACGTGTACAAACAACAAAACTTTGCATTATGTATAAATTCATGACTCGGTTTTTATACACGTCATGGTCTGTTAGATATAATCATATACAGCATGTTTAAAAACCTTTACAAAATTGACCATAATTGGCGTCACCAAAGCGTCACCTGCTTTGGTGACGCTTCCAGTGCATAGCAGCAAATAGCGTGGTCTTGTCTGATAACAGAACGCTACCGCCTACTCGTAGGAACAACTCTCGACAGTTGACAACGACTGGCAGCGCCTCGAAGAATCAAATAACTAAGAAAATAAACAAACCAGCTAATATACGTATATAGCAGGTTGTATGTAAAACACGTTATCATATTTACAATCAAACATTTTGTATTTTTATAATTGCGTTTCATGCAAGTGTTATTACGCTTACCAAAAAACCTTAATTGATAAGCAAATCAGTGCATAAAACCTATAGCAAGCAAATTAATTCCATACCTTTTTAACACGAGCAATGTCACGACCTCGAGCATGCCTTATTCCATCCAAAGAATAATCTACAGAGAACCCATGTCCCAGAGAAGGACGCTGTCTAGCGTTAACCTGTTAAAAGGCACGCCGCAGCAAGCAAAAGTTAGTTCTAAAAATTATTTTAAAAACATAAACAGCACAACCAAAACAGTCACCAATCATACTCATATTTATGTTAAAAATTGTTAAAAATACAACTAGCTCTAAAACTATCCATTCAAAACACATTAAATGCACTCATAATTCTTTTGAACGCTGAAAACCAAAAATTACCTTTATTGATGGCGGTCCAGAGTGAAGATCATTCTCTTGACCGAGAGAATTTGAATCTTCCATGACATAAGCAGTGATAACATCATAATCACCATCTTCTTGAGCAGACTGGTTGTGAATGGCATGTTGAACTAGAATTTAAAAGTTAGTGTAATTACAAAAAATTAAACATATTTAAACTTTGCAGCCAAAAAAACTCATTCTAATTAGAAACCAACTTTTACAAAAAAAAAAACTAAATATAATTTATTAAAGAAAGTAGTAACATAACAAATAAAAAAACAATAAAAACTTCTTTATATGCAAAACCACATCAAATAGACCCTTGAAATATAGAAATAGTCAAATAAAGCTCACATTAAAACAAGCGTTGAGTCTTTAAGTAAAAATAATAACTCTAAAACTAAGTTCCTCCAAAATATAAAAATGAAAAATATACTGTCTATCAGAATATGCAAAAAAGTGATGTATCGTACAATACTTTGCAACTTCCTAGATAGTTTCAACTATATCATTCCAATTTAGAACATTAACGATTTTGTAACTTCAATAACGAGTGAAACAAAAGTTTTGAAACTTTTTCAAAGATTAATTTTCAAATTATAGAAAAATCTTAGTTTAATTAAAATACAAATTGACTGGTTCAATAATCCAAACTACATAACCTGTGGCGCCGCGTTATAGTCCACTAGCCTTGGTAAGAATTCTCCAAAATCCCAATGACTGCGCTTGCGCCTACCAGTCGGAGATAGGTACAGAGCCGCTTGACTTAGTTCGTAACTCCAATCATTTTTCCCTCTTCAGTTTTCACGTGTTAACAAAGCCGGTTGGCTGTTTCTTGCTTCCCTTATTTTTCTTTGCAAGATTAGTAGACTCTTGCCTAAAAAAAATTGCTGCTAGCAGCGTCTAGGGGTACATATTATACAGCACAAGCCTTGAAGGTAATTTCAGCGTCATAAAATATATGAACAAGCCGAGTTGGTAAGAAAAATGTTGTAGTATTTTTTTTAGAAATCTAAAAATCCGATTGACAAATTTCCATGGTCTGAAATAAGCCCTAGGAATAAATCCAACCCCATCGTTATGACTCAGCTGACAATCGGAAGACTTTCCATTTTATTTAGGGTCATCTTTTTATTTGAAATATGGACATCTTTCGGAAACTCTTTTTATTTGTTCGGCATCTCTTGAAAAAATGGCGATTCAAAAAAAAATTAACGCACATTCTGGACGTAGAAAGCACAGTCACAAAGGAACGTCACAGTAACACCAATACTTAGGGCTTTCGAGCAAATCTAGCTCAGTAAGAACCCCCTGGGTAAGACAATCCTAGCTCTATTGTGCAAAAGAGAGAAAGTTTTGTGTGTCTGAGATAGCTTCGGGTGACTTTCCAATTTTTATTCTTTTTCTTATTAAAACATTTACGCAAGGTAAAGAGCTGGTGCATTCTGGAGACAGAAAACCATTTTTGGTCAAGGCTGGCGCCATTCTTAACAATCAAGATCTTCTTGGCTGAGCTAGAAGCCTTGAACCACCCATAAAGCTCACCGTTGCAGCTAGTTTCAGGCAAAAAAAACTCGAACTGCTTCCAGAATCCATCATCCTACCGAACACTCTGGCATCTTATTACCCCACATTAGAGCGGGAAGTAATACAATTTGTAATTTTGCGCCGACGCTTTCCCATAAAGCGTTGCAAGATTTAATTTTGTTTCAAAGTTAAATCTCCGGCTCTTAATTGGTCCCCAGTTTAGACCTTCCACCCATTCTCGTAAACTTTGTCAGTCATTTGATTCTCCAAAATGATTCAAAAAGCCTTGCTGAAACCACGCTTGGTAGGTTATCAGCGCAACAAACAAAAGACTGTATAGTCTCTCCGGTGTAATGACTTAAAACTACGTTATTACGATCCAGAACACGATATAATGTGGCAGTTACTGCTTCTCCTCTTACATTCTAAAATAATTAAACTTTTTCACCAGAGTCTAAAAAAAACTCGCGCTGAAATAAAAGCTACCATTTCTAAAAAATTACTTTCTCAAGTAGAAATTCTTTCGTCATCCATAATAATAGTTTTGTTTCCAGCACACTAAATAGCTTATAAAAATCAGCAACATTAGGAGATTCTCTAACGTTAAGCTTAGGTGTATGTCGTCTTTTGCTGTATTTTACATTATTTCTTGTAATCTCGCAAGCAATAGTATAGTGAAACAAGTGTATGTTTACGAGAAACACCCTAGTAAGGTTTTCATCAAAGTATTGCAGTCTTTCTTAAGCCCTGGCTAAAATTTATTGGCTGACTGAAAAGTTGTCAGTAGGTTTTGACAATATACCTTCTCTACATTTCCAAGTAATTTGTAACGGTTGAATTGCGGCACACGCCAAAAATTACAATAAATAAGCGCCTTCTTGCCATTTTGCGGTAAACTACTCATTGCATGACGCTAGTTTGTGCACTATCGAATTCGCTGTCATCGATTTAGTCTAGAACTGCGAAGACCCGACGCCTTTAAGACAATTTATGTCTTTCGAGTAACCGTCTTTTCTGAACACTCTGTATATAAAGTAAAGCAAGCTAACTTTTTTTATTGGCCAGGGAAAAAAAACCCAGGTAGTTTTTAACGGATAGGAAAAGAATAATCCGATAGTAAAGCAGAATTTACCAGATTTTAAGCGGGAAAGATACCGACTCTATATATAGGAGTGGTGATAACGTCCATGTTGCATTTTAAGTCCGCCACCGTACGTAGTGTTAGTGTACCCTTCTACGCCAAAGTAGTGAGTCAAATAAACCCGGTAGTGGGTATTACGTGTGTTCACGACTTTTTGACAAGAAAATTGGTACGGCTTTGAAGCCACGTTTTGATAACGACTTTACCATTTTCGCGATTACGTGACGTTAGAAGGGGTAAGTTAAACAGTCTCATTAATTCCACCACTAACGGTTTTACTTCGCGGGTCATGTAGGGCAAGGCGAGTCTAGGGTCAAGAGACGACTCAATTGCGGCACTCGATCTCGTCCTCCTGTTTCCTGTTATTTACCATCGAGCTTCCGAGGAGTAAAGCACTGCAAAACAACCATCTCCAACGGAAACAGCAGATAAGGTTAGTTCAAGGTCTATGAAAGGTAGAATGAATGTGTGAATGTTAGTAAGCCTTTGAACGACACCTTTAAAGTGAAGAAAACCTTCCTTTTATTATATTTTGTTTCATCAAATTATTGCCTTTATTGTTTGTGGTAATCAGGACAACCTGTAAGGGGTGCTTGAGTTAACTACAAGGGAATTGTCTTGTCTAACTCAGATTGCATCGAGTCCTGTCAAGTTGTGTTAAAATTGTGATAAAATTTTATTTGAATTATTTAGAACTAATTAATTATTTGAACATTCTGGATTTATTTTTTTTTTATTATATTTCATTTTGAGGCCAATATCACTTATTGCTATCAGTTAGTTTTTTTTATTTGTTGTATTTTCTTTTATTTATTCAATAGATTAATATTATTTTACTGGAGCTTTTGTTTAGCCTGCAGGTCTTGACCCCTAAAAGGCTAAAGGGAGGTTAATTTCGGCTATTGTCTGCGCTTAGGTTGAGTGGCGCTATATCCACCACCTGTGTTCTTAGATTCACGCCTCTACGGCTGAACTACCGGGCAAATTTTGAACAAGGTAAAGCTAGCCGAGATTAGCCTGTCCTCGAGTTTTCCTATTCCCTTTATTCCCTTCTCTCCTTTTCCCCTTGTGTAACTTTACGATTACAAATTCGTAAAATGTTTTCGTTCTTAAAGAAACAATTTGTCGCTACGACAATGACCAACTAAATCATGAACACTTTTTCGTAATTTAAAAGAGATTTCCAAGAACGATATGTAGCGTGAATAAACCAAGCAACCACAATAATACTTGATCATAGTTCACTCTTTAAGGCAATTTCAATAATTTACGCCAGATGAAAAGAAAAAGCTCCAAAACGTTCGTTTCACCTGTTATTCTTGTTTCTTATTCTACCAAAAAACCAAGCTTGAAAAACGTGAAGCAAGTGCAAAAACGACAAGTTATGTATCGTTCATTTACCTTGATGGCTGGCAATAGAGTTTCTGTGGTATCGGTGGTCGATTTTATGGTTATGGTGATGTGAATGGTGGTTATTATTAAGGTTATAATGACGTTTAGGATAGGAATGTCTATGCCGCACATAGTTATGATGCGGCACAGCATTAGGATGAGATCCTGGTAAAAATTGAGGATAAACATGGTGCGACCATTGCGGAAAAAGAGGCCTCGCACTCCCTTCTTGACCGTGTAAGCAACACGAAAAAAATATTAGCATCATATACACAACCTCCTCTATATTAACGGCCTGTTCATAATGGATATCAATAACACCACTACTTAGTTTCAAATAGAATTAGGTATAGAAAAAGGTATTACAAAAGATGCAAATTCGCCGGTATGGAAGTCAATACATTAAGAAAAAATAGAAAATGAGATGTGAGAAGAGCTACCGGAAAGAGATAAAAATGTGCAAAAACAAACAGTAAAAAATAAATAAAAAAACAAGATAGAATGAAAAATAATAAGAAAACAGCAACCAGAATATTTAGAAGATTGAGGTACAAAGACAAAGAGAAAAAAAACAAATATTGTACAAAAAAAAAAGATAAAAGATGCACATTATGTACTGTAAAAAAAGCAAAAAAAAGCACGTAAAAAAATAGAAAAAAAAACAAGATTTAGTAAATAAAAAAGATTAAAAAAGAAAACACCGAGTGGGAATTAGAATCTGTTGTAACAGTAACTAATTGCAAACAGTTTTTTAACAGTTTAAAGAATATGAACAGGCCGTTTGGTGTATACAGTAGATTGTGATTATAAATAAAAAACACAAAATGACATTGTTGAATATGGTGTTGTAAAGCGTGGTGTAGTAAGGGAGCTCTCAAAAAGTTTCAAAAAAGTGTCAAAATTTACCTTGAGGACTTCCCGAGTGATGTGCATTTCCATTATTACGCACTGTTGGTACTGGACTCGGAGCTCGAATGGTAACTGGAGGTTCCAAGATGTCTCGGTACTTGGACACCATTAGAACGGAAATAAAATAAACAATCGCTAATGAAAGAAATTGCGCTTGTTTTGTTTCCTCCTGCAATTGGTAAAGTTAGAGTTGGTTTAGTAAAACTTCAACTTAAAGTGCCTGTATAAACGTTCTCACCACGTCTCTATATATAACTGCGCGCAGACGATTAACATCCATGTCCTGCAGAAGTTTCTCTGGATCTTTAACAGGTGTAGACTGCGACAAATTATCGACAACACTCTGTAAAAATAGCTACGAGTTGTAAAAAAACAAAGTTGTGAATGATAAAACTAAATGATACCTTAGGCGAATTTTGGCCGCCTCTTATAAAAGACTGCAAATGTGCTGCCTTGTGAGTAGCATTGTGTGATGTTGGTGCAATAGTGTGGTGCGGTCGACTTCTTTCTTTACACTCCAAACAGTTTCGAACTGCGCATGTGCAAACCTAGCCAAACACACTCACATAAAGACAATTTACAAACATATATTAAATACTCCCATAATGTACACTGTACAACTTAAGTCCATACAGGTCAAAACTCTAAATAAATAAAAAAAGATTCGCGTTTTTCCTGGCTTTTCTTACGATAGTAGTATTGATAAACTTTTGGTTTCTTTGTTTTATGACGCTTCAAGAAAAATGTTCAAAGATTAACTTGCCTATAAAAAAATTAATAGCTTTTCCAAAAAAATTCAATTTTGCAATTAACCCTGTAACTTTAACTTATGTGGTTTAATAAAATGCCTAGTTAAAGTCACTTTGGTACGCTGCTTACAGAATGTTCGTCGACAAACGAGAACAAAAGCCGAAGCTGCACAAAACCCAAAATAAGATGCTATGGTAATTTAGCGCAATTTACCTTCATACTAAGTTGAACTCTTAATAAGCAACAAGCCTTTCAAGTAGAGTTTCAAAATTCAAGAACAATCAAGAGATCAGTAATCTAACTTAAAAAAAATTCTTCGTTAGTTCACGCGATGTCAGTGTATCAGTCAAATTTGTTCGGGATACTTGAAATAATTTCACAAAATTGTCAACAATGTTTGTTTAAATTTAGTTGCAACAGAAGTGGTAACAAAAACGCAGAAACATTTAAAATTACACAGAGTAGCGTCATAAATATTATAAGTACATTTAAAGCAAAAGAAGCGCATTATTGCCAAAAAGTGTGAGACTCTGGCTACGCATTGCGAAAATAAGAATCCATATCTAACACATTTTCTTTGAGCTTAGGTTACTGACTTTTTGTGAATTTCAATAAAACACCGGTAGATGATTTATTATTTGCATCTGATGGTTCATAATCAGATTCGGACGCAGGGTAGAATTCATTTATCTCTTCAAGCTCACTTAAGTCAGTCATTCCTTCAAATTATTCTAACGCAATCGCTCCTCATTTAATGCAGAGTGTAACGCTAAAGTGGTGTAAGTCAGACTTGCACTTGTGCCACTCTAACTAAAAACGATTTAGGAAATTTATTAATCGTAATAGTAGAGTGGCTTCATTTTCAGTAAATACGTAGGTACAAGCGTTAAATTACAGATTTTGCGCATAAATAAAATAGGTTACAGGAGTCTTCGCGCTATTAATAGCTCAATATTAAAAAAAGTGACTCACACCACAGTGATTCTCAACGGCTCATATATTTCTTTTATATATTATATCATATATTTCCCAAAAAACAGACAATAATAAAATATTGTCTTCTTATGAAGTTGATATTCATCTTCTTATGAAAATAACCCAAAAATACAAAAGTAAAAAATGTTCCTTAAGGTAAGAAAACAAAAAGAGATGTCATCGGCTGTAATTGCTAGTATGTAATAAGTTAGATAAACTAATTGTTCACCTGAGTGAGACCATATCTTACTAATATGCCTCAAAAAAATGTTTATCAAGAGAGAAAAAAATAAAATCAAAAAGCTTAACATAAAAATCCGTTCTGTCAACAAAACCAAAAAATAACTTTTTCAAGTCAAAACTTAAATACCCATAAAGTCAAAGATGATTGTAATACAGACAAAACAGAAATAGATGCTTGTTTTGGTCAAAATGACACAGGTTTAAATTCAACATATGGTAAAGACAATGATGTTGAATACCCAAATGAGAAAGATGTTGACGTGACAACCTTAGGTCTGGCAGATTATTGATTAGAGGTATGTATGTCAAGAAGAATCAATAGTCTCAACTTATTGTGGAAAATATAGTAGGTAGAACAAACAAAAAATGTTTCATTTTAAAAAAAAACTTTTGAAACAACTGACAATTCTAAAACTACTACTGTTTTCTTATCTGCTACAATTTATTTTTTATTCAGATCCTGAATTCTAAACTGCACTGAAGGCCTGTCCAACAAAAAGAGACAGTCTCAGACAAAAAGCTATAGTAACTAAAATATATATACGATTATTTATATTAATCCAAAATCGCTTAAATAAGCTTCGCCGCTAACATTTAGACAATTGGAGCTTGATAACATCATCCTAGATGTTGCGTTCATTTAAGTAATTTTGGTCTAAAATGACAAATCTTGTATTCATTTTAGCTGCTATACCTTTGTAATACTGCTTCCGTTGAAAATTTAAAGCATTAATATGGTGAAAGCTAGATTAATACAAAAAAGTTATTCCATAATATTTATTTAGAGTAAATGAAAAAGCATGTATTATAGTGTCTCTCTTGTTGCTACCAATTTAAATTTTTCATTTCAGAAAAAGTGTTGAGAATTTATATTTAAAAATTTGAATTTTCAAAATGTTTTATCTAAAATTGTCTCCTTTAGGCGGTCTTTTCCAGCCTCCCTAGTTGCTGCATAGCGTTTCCTTTCTACTAGAGTTTGCTTTGCAGCAGTCTCTGCTCCTGCTCAAGCTGTTTGCTGCAGCACTTAGACTGTTGCTGTTATCTCTTCGTCGAAGTTAAAGCTCGCTACTCGTTCTTTATCTGAGAATTCTTCGTGCTCTTCCCAAAGCTAATTTATAGACCTCCAAAGTATTGTGGTGTTTTCATTGTGTATGTACAGTACATACAATTATACTAATTGATTTTTTCAGCAGTCAAGTTTATTCTCCTAATAGTAGGTATTATTAAAAGTTCAACCTTTTTAGAAATTTTATACTCCACTCTAAAAGCTTGTAACCTGACTAGAGATAACTTAGTATCTATAAATTTTCATATGCAAGACAGATTTAAATGTTCCCAAAAGTTCGTTTTTTGCGAAACTCTTCGTGTGAATAAGAATTTAACAAAATATGCAATACAAATTTGTTTTGCAAATCTATTATTGAAAACAATACAAAACTCAAAAAAACACTTAGAAGTATTGTGTAAATTTGTGCGAAAACAAATAATAAGCCAAAAAAAAATGTTTTCGTGAAAAACCTTGTATCATACAAACATGCATCTTGCAAGTTTTAAATTATAAAAGCTAATTTAATCTAAACAATTGTAAAAATTTTCACTAAAACCCATTAATTCGATCACTATAATTATACAGGATGCCCCAAAGATATGGAATAATAGTTCTGCAGCCGTAGCCGTACATTTTATTACAAAGCATTTCAGGCAAAACTTGTTTGGACGAAATAATTCGCACATTAAGCATATATCAGAAAAAATATTTTGGTTTTCAATTTTGGATTATAACGCCATCAACAGCATAAAGAGTTTAATATCTTACAATTAAAAATCATAAATTTTATTACCGACAAAAATACAGCTCAAATCAAGTAGCTAACATTCAAAAAAGTGTCAATCTTTCTTCAATATTTTAGTTTAGTACCTACTTGATTTAATTTGTATTTTCGTCGGTAATAAAATTTATGTTTTCCATCTTTCAATAATTTTTTTTTTAAAATGTTCTAATGTAAACTATAAAGTTTTGTATATGTCATTTTGGCAATTAAAAGAGAAGTCAAAACCGCAAAAAAAATATAGGGTTAAAAATTAAAAAGACTGTCGATGACGTCATAACTCAAAATTTACAACCAAAATATTTTTTCTGACATATGCCCAATGTGCAAAATAATTTCGTGAAACATCTTTTGTCCGAAAAGTTTTGCAATGTACGGTAACGGCTGCAGAACCATTATTTCATACCTATGGAGCACCCTGTTTAGTAAACTACTGATTATAGTTCAATATCCGTAAAATATCTGCATAATATATTGGTTATAACTTAAAAATAGTACCAGTTTAGAAAAAGTCGATATTTAGCAATTATTAGTGAATGAATCAATCTTATTTCAATTAAATTTGCTCTGACGGTAATTGGCTTTTAATTTTCCAAGTAACTGTTACCAACGTAAATTTGTAATAAATAGTCACACCTATTAAAGGTTGGAAGTTTCAAAGTTAAAGTCACTAATCCATAAATGTCTGTATGACGAAAAACAATTTCATGAGCCAAAAAAAGCCTGCATTTTGTTTGAAACTAACATAATTATATTATACATATTCTAAATTTCTTGCCTCAAATGTAATAAATAGAAATTGTTAAACTGGCTTCAAAATCGTACATTAGGTTGTTTTTAGTATTTGTCTACAATTATTAACAAGTGTAAACCAAATTACAGGTGAAAAGTGCGGTCCACCAAGCCGTGAACATCACCCATTCAAGACTCACTATCGTACTTGTCGCGCAAATTGTGTTAAGTACTCTATAGCAACACGAGTAAGAAATTTATTAACTTCCAAGATGGTTACTTAATGTTTTCAGTAAAATCTAAAACTAGCTGCAACTAAACAGTGAGGAGTATTAAATATTTTTTGACAAAATGTACAACGTCATGCGACTATGTACAGATACAAACGTGGCACTTACTAAACGTAGACACTGCCGCAAAATACCACCACTTGACATATTCTTCTCAGCTTCTAATTCACCAAAATTCAACGAACTAGCAAAAATAAGTACATCAGCCATATTGACAAGCCTTTGTAGGAATGACACAGCCACTTCTATGGGCATCCCCTGAGTGGGTTCTATCACATCTAGTTCACTCTGTTGGTAAAAAAGATTTTACATAATACAATCATAATCCCATCGTACACTTACGTTAGGTGAAGTTGCAGAAGCTAAAAGTGGTAACAAACCTCCGCAAGCAATTATCAAGTTATCCGCAAGTTGAGAAATCAAATGTACAGTATTCACCACAAATATTGCATTTTCACTACTGTTTACAAAGTCTAAAACAGATTTCGTAGAGTGACTTCTCCAGACTTGAATGTCAGTCTCCAAAGAAAAAAGCACATCAGATAATAATCTTTGATGAATGTAAGACCACTTAAACTCTGGTATGCGAAATGGCGGCCTTGTTGGGCCTGGACTAAACATTGGCCTTGTAGATGATGATCCCGATTTTGAGCGTTTATTATCTGCAAAGAAAAAATTTTACCACACATAAATATTCGCAAAAGTATAGATAAATAGACAATTGTATAATTTTGTCAACAGTTTGCTTGGAAAAATATAACTATAAGTAATAAAAATAATATATTCCGTAAACCATTATCATTATGCTACTGTATTATAACAACTCACACAAAAATTCAGAAAAATGGGGTAAGTAAGGCTCACGGATTTGAGCCTTACAATTCCTGCAGCATGAACTAGACTTACAGTAAAATCAAGAATTGGGTGCTCTCAAATCAAACGGCGCTCAATCATAATTTCATAGAAGAACATAATTTAGGCATTCTATAGAATTTTGGTACCATAGCTTTTTACTAGAGCCACAGCTAAAAGTCAGTTAACTGGGGTTGTTTAAAAGAAACAGATTCTAACAAAAAAAACCACGTTCAAACATAATCACGCAAGTCTTTCTTCTCGAAGCTGCCACACATTTTAAAGCATATCTGAGAAATTATTTATTTCAAGAAGCTTTTTAATGATTCGTTAACGTTGTTCTTAAAGGTTGCTAATAGAGTTCACAAACATTAAATGTTTGACTCCAGGCTGCTAAAAACAATGTTCACAAAAATTATACTTTTGATGCGTGGCTATACAAAAAAATCATAAAGAGTTTATCAACACATTGTAAAACTAGTAATAAGCTAGAATTCCTGATGAAAATTTGTAGATAAAGAATACTGCCAGACACTTTCAAGTCTCTGTTTATTTCAAAAATAAAATTCCAATAATTTTAATTTTTGCTTTATTGTAACGCTCCTTGACGTTTTGTCAAGATTCTCATTCTCAACTTAATGTTTTGAGTAGCTAATGTAACGTTAGAAAAACAAACAAATTTCATAGCTTGGCTTAATAATGTTTTTTTAAAACGCACGACAGTATTTCGTCTAAAACCTGTGACAAAGATTATGTAAGACAAACGCTTAATGATTGTAGAAAAACTTCTTAAATTCAAAATAAGCATGCGTTCACTATTGGTTCACAAGTCTAGACAACGAATCAAGCAATACACGTCATCGACTAAGCCGATGACGTGTATTGCTTGATTCGTTAATTCCTTATCATAAAAATCCCAAAATAAACTTTCAGTTTATACAGGATTTATTAATGGTAAAAATTATTACATAATAATGGAAAAAATAACCAGGAAAAACTCAAATTATTATCGTAAAGTTCGATGGCGTACATCGGTAGATTCGTTGCGTAGACTTCAGTAACACAGCATTATCTCTGAGAAGCTATCAATCAAATTATATAAAGATATAATTTTTAGAAATTTCCAATAAACGCTTCAACAAATGATACATCAATGTTCAGATGTCAAATAATCATTTAAGGAACTTGAACTCAAACGGTGATTTATTACCTGTGGTTAAAGTACCGTCCGATCAAAAAATGTTTCTTCAAGTACCTAGGCGTTGAAATAAAGAACGTATCTCAATGATAAACTAACGGAAAATATTTATGTTATAATGTTCAAAAAGAAGATGTAAAATAATGATTGATTAAATTTCATGATATTTTAGCCCCAAAATGTTATATGGGTTATGGGTTACGGCATCATTTTTTCTTGCACACATCCAAACTAAGCCAGCGTATGCCAAAGGTGTGCTGTTTTGAGGTTAAGTGTTGTTTATTCATTTAATCATATAAATAAAGCAATTAATAGCAAATTATTTTAAACTCAAATTAGTGTTAAACCACCGGCAATTCTATAGGTAAAATTGTATGCCCAGCATGTACCCTATATATAGAAAAACACCAATATATTTTTTAGGATGCTCTGGAAAGGTTCCAAAGGACAAATCAACTTGTTGGGATAGTTTTCTAATCGACTTTGAAGGATGTTCTTTCATGATACTTCAGTCTCATTAAATAATTGCACCACGTATTGCATAGTCTTAAATAAATAATTATAATCATAAATTATAATTAATTATTTTTTATTGAAAAATTTTTTGTTCACTTGTTAGGACCATTTTTTAATTAATTTTTTGAAATAAGTAAGAACTGTCATTAGACATACGTTCTCCATATCATGGCTTACTTGATAGAAAGACTTTTTGATCGCAATTTTAATAGCTATATGCACTTTTGCATGGACAATGGTTAATGATCGTTTATCATTTATCTATGGTTATAAAACGTTATAGTATGTATGGTTGTAAACTATGCTTGGTTCTTAGAAACATGAAACTGCTTAAACCTTGTTTTAGAATATTTTCTTAATTTAAAAGCAAGTGCATTTTATCGTTGATAAAAAACAATTTATTGTGAATTCAATGATTTATCAACATAGATTTGATTTTTTTAGAGAAATTATCCTGAATAACTATACACATTTAACAATTATTGTTATTTTAGAATAATAAACTTTTTCATTTTTAAACCGTTTGTACAATATGACAGATGAGTCCGTAAACTACGACTTTTCAAGACTCAAATTTTATTTTTATATACATTAACTTTGACCTATCCTTTACTGATAAATTTTTTAAATAAAACACAGAAACAATATTATTATTAACGACCATCTTTACCTTTTTTCGTTTCACATTGAATATAATGTGCTTTTTTAAAGATCCGTAAAGACGAGTTCATTCTCACGATTTAAGAGAAGTCTGGTTTATGTTACATTTATATTCATATTACATAAATTTTATTTAATTTTTTAATTTCAAAAAAAAATGTATTGTACGCCTCAACACCGCATTTTGCTAAGCCAGTGGATAATTTTTTGAACAAACAGTTTTCTTAACCACTGACGTGGTGCACGTCAGTGGTTGGATCTGCAATGTTAGGGTTGATTTTCACAATAGACTTTATTTGTGTATGAAGGTGAATGGAGGACATTTCCAACAAGTTTTTACAAATGCAGTTAGATTAACTAGTTTTACTTAATTTACTTAAAACAGTTAGTTTACTAGTCTTTCAGTTAAAATGTGACTAAGTTGTACACAAAGAAACCCCTTCAAAAAGCGAATTAAACGACCATTTCATAAAAACGTCACGTGACTCATGTCGCCACTGAAACGTTTTGTAAAGATGCCACCCCCAACAAGTAAAAAACATTTTATTGTTAGAATCCCCAATATGATGCGTCCCCTTCAAAAACAAAATTGACGTGTTTTAGGATTTTTTCAGACAACACTTATTTACTGAAATATTCGGTCTGAGAACTATTATATGACACACCCTCTATATTAACTAGAAGTAAATAATATACAATCAAAGCGTTGACAAACTATTAAGAAATATTCTATTACAAAAAAAAGTACAATCTACAAATTCTATTTATGTAAATGCTGTAATAATATTCAGTTTACCAATATTAGTATTAGTATTAAACAAGTTCATCTTGCACATAAAAATTAATAAATTATGTTTTAATAAAAATATTATTAAAATTATTAACATGAGGTTAAAACTGCGTATAGAACAATACAATAAAAAAAATAAAACACAAAACTAACCGATATTTTCCAGCAAACTTATTTTCATATCTCGATTTTTTGTACTAGAGCTAGTAGTAGATAAACACTTGACATAAGTCCGTTCTTGTAAAAATACCAACTGTACAATGCTGCGTCTTGATTTTCTCTATGCAAATAATGTTTCTTTACGCAATATTTGCCAATTCCCGTAGAAGTTAAACGCTCTCACCTAGACCTTAATGCGCTTAGCAAAAAAAACGTGCCATCAAAAGGTTTCGACCCTTTACGCACAAAAACAAACCAAACAAACAAAATATTCAATCTCATATTAGAATTTTTTTCATTTTTATCTGTCTAAAACCTACCAAAGTGATTGGGATCCACCTGCGTTGATGTTGAAGCACTTCTTGGTCGTTTTTGTGGTGACACCTGGTGATTGACTATTTCTTTCACATCGTCCGGAACTGCCTGCTCCAAATGATTTGAGGGTAAACTCACTCTTCTTTTGGCTTCTTCTTTAATAGGAGTTTCCGGTTTATTATCGTTAAGTACATTTTCGGTAACAGCAGCAATGTCTCCGTAATGACTAGGATCACAGATTTGTGAAATCGTTGGAATATTTTCAACAGCAGGCACTTCACTTTCTTCGGTGCCGTTGTCTTTAGAATCATCATTCACCGATTCAATAGGAATGTTTGATGTTTCTAGACTAGAATCAACATTGGACGGCTCTATTTCTACTGACACAGCACTATTTTCAACAATTGGCACAGCTTCGGATATTTTATTATCAGTCTGATTATCACTAACACTTACATTTAATTTTAATTCTTTAGAATTTTGCGTAATGTCCGAATGAACATTTATTGTTACAATTTCTTTATTGTCGATTTCTTCACTTATTTTATCGGTTTCTTCGGTTGGAGTTAAGTAACGTTCCGATAAATCACTATCTGGTACTTCCTTTTCAGGGCTAGTTTTATTTTTTGCCAATTCATTTATACTTTCCAGGTTTTCATCGACCTCGCAAATAGCCTGTATAAATAAAAACAAAACAGTTACATCAACGTCTTTCAAAATCGCTAGAGTAACCCTTATAAGTCAACATATATATTTTCAAAACATTGTAAAAAATCAAAAGAACAAATACTACAGAGCGCTAAAATTTTATATTTAGTAACCCCTTTTGTTTAGACCCTAATATTTTCCACATGCCTTTACATTCAGTGACATTAAAGACTTTATCAATCAATTTGAAACTAATTAATGTGAAAGAAATCCAGTAGTAAAAATGAAATGTAAAAAAACCGCAAAAAACCACCTTTTTTTTCATTCTATTCATTTGACCAACAACATACCTATTCTATAAAATGTACTTTTTCCAAAATCTACCAGAATTATCTATAGAGCCGTTCATTGTCAATGGTAGAACTTCAGTAGAGTATAAGTCATTGCCTACATTATTCGAATAATTAAAATTTTAAAATTTAATTCAACATAAAGTTTCAAACTGACAGATATTACTGTATCTTCTCGCTCAACATAATCTCACTGCTTGAATGTATTATACAGTACCTACACCTTTTCTTTCTCAAATTTATTTTGAATTATTGTGTTTTGGAAAATATTTCCTAATTATCCTCATCTTTAATTAAACATCAAAATAAATAGAAATAAATACTCACATGTTCCTCCAACAACTTTTCGGAGTTGCTTAAAATCTCTTGAACAATTTCTTCAATAATTTCCGCTTTCGTTACCTCTTCGCTCTTAACAGGACTTCCAAAACTAGAGCTACTCTCATGAATGCCATTACACATTGGAGAACCATCCGATTTGATTGGTGAATCTTGTGAAAACGGTGATTCTTTCCCAATTTTCACATCACTATATAAATCGCTAGTCCGTGAATCAAGTGACACACCTTCACTATCTTCATGTTTTGCTATATATGATGCTGGACTTCCCTCCGAAAGAGTCGAATTATAATCACAACTGCAGACAGGTTCAGATTTATCCATTTCCTGTTCGATTTCCTGCAAAGAAGCACGTGAATTGTGCCATCGTTCTTCTTCTACATGACAGCCATTTGACACTTGGGTCTGTTGGTCCCAGCCAGAAATTGTGCTAATAGGGTGTTGCTGACGAACGAGAGGATCGGTAATGTTATCGGCGCGATGACGTTCGTAATGTTCGTACATTTGAGCAAATTGTAATTTAAATTCTTCGTAAGAAACCTATAACATATATTAATTATTATATATTGTTCAAGCGCACTGAACAAATTGTCTTGAGAGTGTTGTTAAACCAATATTGTAGAGATAGGAAAATATTCTTGTACAAATACGAACTTAAAGTATTTATAGAATTATCAATTTTGATTAATTCCAAACAGTAGTTAGAAGAAAGTAAACTCTAAATGTTTACGTAAAAAGTTCAATACTTTATAATTTAAGAAAAATTTTGATTGTGTAAATCAAAAATAAGCAAAATTTTAAAAACTTTAAGAATGAAATTATCAAATTTAATTTCCTAAATTAATATTATTTTTTTACTAATTCTTAGATATTGAAAAAGAATAGCTCAAAAATAAACTAATTCTATATTCCGCTGTTATTTACGTTAACTCAAAATTTATCCCTTTCTAGCCTCTCTTTAAAATTGGTCAAAACTGCTAAATAATAAGGTTATTAGTTTATGTTCATATTTGTACCTAAATCCTTAGAACATTAACTTGACGTCACCTTTAAACAAAAAAAAAGTAAGTTTTTGTTAAAACACTCGTTGATAGTTCAGCAAAATTCACAACTCCAATTATTTTAAATCCAATAATTAGAATATATTACCTTGGAATGAACAATAGCAAGTGTATCCACCCAAACCCTCCACCCTCCGTACTCATACTTGATAGCGTGATGAAGCAGCATTCTGAAAAGTGAGTACACCATATCAGAAAGTTTTTGTTCTTCTGTATTCTTTGGATGAATATAAGCCATGGCAATCAACCATTCCTGCCACACCGACATTTGTAGAACGGTCCGTCTATTCTCTCGATTATTATTGCAGAGAAGTGTCATATCTGATAAAAACATTTTCTTTACTTCCAATAAATGTTCGGTTTGTTTTGACTGTCGAACTAAAGTAGCCACAACTTTGAGGATCACTACAAAAGAAAAAAACATTAAAAACAAACGCATTCATAAAATGTTATTGGTTGTTAGAGGAAAATGTAAAAGTTCATTTCGTCTTAGCCCATCAGTTTTTATTATTATTGCTTATTGTAGAACGTTTATTCCCAATTCACACCTTGCGTGAAATTTTTCAGCTTTGATTTTTATATGTATTGTAAATAAAATCGCAAACAAAATAATGTTTGTGGAAATTTCGTAGTAAATAGATGTTATTTAAATATACATTTATTAGTCTGTATAAAAAAATATTAGTGTAGCATACGAACCGAGTTCATTTGATGTAAGTTAGTGAAAAGAATGAGTGTCCTAGTACAGTTTTAAAATAACAACAAAGTGGAATCAAGGAAATAAACCGTTGAGTTTATTGTTCCAACTTACAGAATTCGTATTATCTATTCAGTAATAATAGTTTTATTGAGTTACTAGTTGGATAGTTCTAACAATTATTTTATTAGCCAGTTAATAAAATTAATTAAAAACTTAAATAGCCCAAAGAGCAGGAAAACTAAATTTTTAATCATCATGCTATGTTAAAACGTAATTCACCAGTCTACATTATTATTGTAGAAAAAACTAAAGTATTAGTCAATCTAAAAAACGCTGCACCTTTCCCAATTAGCGTATAGCTCAATTGTTCTAAGTCTAACTCAATAATTAGTAAGTAATTCAATGTAGTAACATCTCACAATATTGTAAGGCCGATATTTACTTCAGATAAATTATTAGATCAATCAGATCACTTTAAGGCTTAAACTATATCTCAAAAATATAATTTTTATCATTATGGAGCATTAATACTAATTATTAATTCAGTGCAAAATAATTTAGTTCGAATTTATACAAAGAGACTAACAAACAGACATTGTTGTTATTAATCAGCTCAAACACAAAAATAAGTAATTCCAATTAAATTATTAGTTAGATAAATTCCATAATTAAATTAATCACGTTAATAAACGTTTCATAAAAAAAAATTGAAAGCTTAAACAAACGACAGTACGTTGTTCCCTGTTCTGTTGTGGCAGTACAAAATTCTTAGAAAGTATTTTGTTCCGGCAGTATACATCCAATCATACTCTAGACACAATTCCACCCGCCCCCATTTTGTTAGAGCAGATGTTATTATACATTGGAGCAACAAATATTATATCAGGCAAAGCTAATCTTTATTAAATTCAGTTAATATTCAGAGGTAATAATTCATTTTTACGATTATTTGCAAATTAGTAAAAACAGCCAATTTCAGTTGTTTGTTTCTTTCAGTTTCAGTAACCATAATTAAAAGTGAGATATTTGGAATTGATATGAAGGCAACACCTTAGTTCATCTTGTGGCCGTAAGTAGTTGGTAACTCGACAAATGACTTCAAGTATTTATATCTAAACTTCAGTATAGGAGTTGTATTATTGAAAAAAAAATAGTTGTGTTACATAATCGTTTGTCTACAACTTACAGTTTTTTTTCATATAAATGATTTTTGCTTATAGAATTTATTTCTCTGACGTGCAACATTTCATTTCAAAATTGATTTTTTAATAGACAATTTGTTTGCAATAAATGAAAAGATCATGATATAGTTTCACAAAAAAATAAATTGATTAGTGTTATAATTGAAAAGATATATCAAATTGATCATACGTTTTTGAATTTAATACCAAAACCAAATCATCCACTCATAATAACAAGCAGCTGATAAAAGTTATATTTTAATCGACGATGTCATAGTTGACGTTAAGATATTTAGATTTAAATGTTAAATCCAGCATTTTTTGTACCATTATAAACACATACTACAAAAAAACCTTTTAACTCAAAGTTTCAAATGATACCTTACCCAAATTCTGTCACTTCCGCAATAAAGTAAGGCTGGCGACATCTATTAGAAGCTTCCTTGCATCAAACATTTTTGACAAAAAGATTTTTTCTACATGTTTACAAATACTAATAGTTTATACTCTGAAAGATGTCAGTGTTGATAGATACAAACTGAAACGTATATCAATGATATACAATGTACTCTATCATTTTTGGTTAGCCACCAACTGGCAAATTCATTCAAATCACATCTGTAAGCTTGGACATGATTCGTTCTTATTGAAATTCATCGCCAAATTGCAACTCATTCAGACTTGAATATATTTGCAGTGACACAATTGAGCTTATATCTACCCAAGTTCCTATCACTTCCGCAAAAAGGTAAAGCAATAAAAACTTTTGTTTCGATTTGTATCTATCAACACTGACATCATTTAGAGTATAAACTATTTGCTTTTTAAATATCTAAAAAAAATCTTTTTCTCCAAAAATCTTTTTTTCAAAAAATCTTTGAGCAAAGTTAGCTTCTAATAGATGTCTGTTAGAAGCTGTCTATCTTTTATTTATACAGAGTTTCAATATAATTATGTTAAGACAAATTTCGCACGTTTGTACTCACGTAGTTTTTTCAAATTTTATTCTTTTTGAATTGATTACAGCAAATTATAATACAATTATTTTTTATTTTCTGCATCGATTATCAATGTTACTTATTAAATAGAACTAAAATACAATTAAAATGTTTTTTTTAACGCCCAACTGGTCGCTGGCAAAAACACAACGCCAAACCAACTTAACAAATGTTTTATAATTCTTCTTCTATAATTCTAATTCTATCTTCAATGTTCTATATTCTTAGAATAGTATATTACACTACAAGGGACAAAAGTTGAATTTTCGGCCCTGCGCGCCATAATGCCCGAGGTGAAGCCGAGGGCATCATGGCGCGTAGGACCGAGATTTCAACTTCTGTCCCGCGTCGTGTATACGATTTTTCTTCATACCTCGGTCGAAAGTACGTACTTTTATTTTTAATTTTATTTTTTTAACTTTAAATGCTGATAGTTTTTGATGCCTGCCGCGACATTTGCGGCACGAGCGAAGCGAGTGTTGATGGTCGTATAACATAGTTACGAGTATAAATAAACACGATGAATTCTTTTTTCCCGCTATTATAGGGAAGAAAGAATTTCATCTTACAGGGACTAAAAGTTAAACTTTCGTCTCTGTTATTAGGGACGAAAGTACGTACTTTCGACCGAGGTATGAAGAAAAAAGTTTTAATAATAATAACTTTGCAATATAATTATTTAGTGACTTCTAATTAGCTGTAGAACATATTACCCAAGATGTGATACTGAATATTATTCTAAATAACTTCATCTGCTTTGTTAAGAGTTGAAAGCGTTTTCCTTCAGAAAAAATTGCCACATTAAAATTAAGTAAAGAGAACGATATAAAGTTTTGTTATTAATACAAAAGACTGTGTTTCCATGCTTTGTGTTGACTGCTTCATAAATTATTACGTAGAACTTACATTATGTTTTTCTTTCTATATTTCACCCTTAGTAAAACATTCATAGTAAGAAATAAACTTGTTAAAGCTTCAAAATATCACATTGTCCTCATTATTCAATGCCACTGACAAATGTAAATTAAATAGAAAAATAAACTGAAATCGTCTATTAATACAATGCTACAAAGTTACTTATAATAAATAGTCTGTACGTGAGTAAACTACATATAGTAGTAGGATGTCCATTAATTCCCAAGTTGTGTTTTACTATGCAAACTACCCCCAAATTTGTAGTTGCAACGTAACAAAGCGCTTTCGCAGTATAGACAAAATGCTCGAAAACAATTGAACAAACTATTTATCAATCGATAGATTAACAGAAATAGGACAATTATGTGGCCACCTAGACACCCTGACTGAACAAAATGTAGATTTTTTCTGTAAAATTGGTGAAAAATTTAGTGTGGCATGAACCTCAAGCAGCAAAGAACAACATAAAAGTCAAAATTTTTTAAGCATTTGATTCAATCACCAAAAACATGCTAAACTATAGCTTTAGTTATTTGTTCAATGTTTATATATATATTCTTTATTTTATATTAATACAAAATCTTATATATTTATAGGTAATAATAAAAAACCGATTATAAAAAGTAATTTGTTGGCTTATAAAACTGCGTGATGTTTTATTTAAAAAAAAAAAAATTTTGACAAAGTAAAAATTTGTAACTATAAATACCATAAATACTACTACAACTATAAATAATATTTGTAAAAATTTATAATTTATAAAGTGATTTCTTTTATAATAAGAAACTTTAAAATACTTCTAACCTTCCTTGTGCAATCTATACACAACTAGAATTTTGTAGATAATAATGTTTAATGTTTAAATTAAAAGATAAAAAAGCTCATAAAAAACCTAAAACAGTAAAAAATCTATAAACAAGTATAAAAAATAATGCTATTACAATTAATACAGGTACACATGCATCTCGATAATTTAAATTCGAAGAAAATAAAAGATAATATTAGTGCAAAACCGACAGTGGCTCCGACAGTTAAAAACTATTTACTCCTATGTTTGTCAACCAATTTTTCTAATCTTTGTTTTTTGTAGCTATAGACGGGCTTTATTAATAAAGCCCTAATGGTTTAAATAATTGATAGTTTTCAATAAATAATTATAAGAATAAATTATAGCCTAACCTTTTCATTTTCTAAACGAATAGAGTTACTGTATTGAAATATTGACATCTTTCGAAAAAGACAGTGTCGAAAAATTTAATAGAATTGTCAACGTTTCGCACTCCATCAGTGGAGGCGCCACCAGGACAGAAAAATAAAAGTGAGAATTAGCACGGTAACTCGACGTGTAAACCGCGCTAGAAACTTATTCTGGCTAGACTCGTTGCTGCTTGCGTATATATTGATAAGCGAGGAAGAGAAAGCGGCGGAAGAGACAGAAGAGAAAGTGGCGGGGTGCTTGGAAGAGAAAGCTGCGGAGAAAGTGGAAGCGCTTTGTGTTGATAACGAAGGAGTGTTTGTGAACAAGGACTTCCAAACGTTTGAGAGATAATAACCTGAATCTCTATTAAAGTGGTTTAGGTGTTTTATAATTTCGATAGCAGGATATTCAACGTATTATAAACCACCATCAACATCCTTGCACAAAAACGAGAGAGTTAGAAAATAATACTGGAACTGCTTTTCTTGATGTATTGGAAAAACAAAAAAATTAATAAGAGATGACAGATCATAAAATAAACCAAATATAGTGACTAAAAATGCTTGGAAAAATTATAGGTATAGTAAAGATAGCAAGCAGTAAAAGTTGTTACCGCTATTATTTAAAACGATCTTAATAAAAAATAAATAAGACCAAAAAATTGCTTAAATAAGACTGAATAAAATTTTATCTTAGGAAAATAATTGAAAAAAGAAAAAGCTAATGAAAAAACATAAAACAGTAAGAAATCCAAAAACAAGTATAAAAAATAATGCTATTACAAAGCATTATGTGATTAATGCAGGTACACATGCAACTCGATAATTTAAATTCGAAGAAAATGAAAGATAATATTAGTGCAAAACCGACAGTGGCTCTGGCAGAAAATACATTTATTACATCTTGAGAAAAAAAAACTTTTATTTAACAGCCTTTGAAAGAATTAGTTCCAAAGTATAGTAGAATATAAATTGTACTTACTTGGATTTTCCAATCTAAAATGTGATTCCGGCTCCGGATGTCTAGTATATAGAATCTGTTGGCTAATATGCTCCGTCATGATTTCATATAAAACGTTATACGTTGGAATGGTTAAAACATCTTCGTTGAGGAGCAGCCGTTCCGAAAGTAAAGTGTATAAGTTATGAGGACTCATAACATCATATTTTCTTTTATGTGTACTTCGACTTAAGAAGAATCCAAGAAGTTTAAGAGCCTGAAGTCTAATCAACTGGCTTTCAGAAGCGAGAAGCTTGAAAATAGTGCGAACGCCATATTTAGCGTCAAAAGCTGGAACCATTGAAGACGGGTGTTCGGACATCAATCCAATCAGCATTTGAAGTACGTCGTGCAAGTTTTCGTTCTCGTGCATTGTAGTTAGATAGTTGAGAATACTTTGTAGTTCGTCATCCTTTACTCCATTTCCAATCATTATTAACTGCTTCAAAAACAGCAAAATGAATTGCCGAATACTATGAATTTCTTTGTTGTCTGGACGAGGACCATCTAAACATATATACAATGTAATTAATAACTACTATAACTTCAAATTAAATACAAAGTGCAGGAAGTTATTGTATCAACAGTGTAGCTAAACTCATCTCACAAGCTTTATACACCATAGATCAACCCAGCCAATTTAATAAGATTGTTCGTTCCAATCATCTACATTAATTAAGTACCTATTAGCACAAACAAGTTATTGCAGTAGATCAAATTGTAATAAAATTTTCCAAGTTGCTTAAGTATTGCGTTTTCATTAACAAACATGAAACTAATTTATGTCTTTTTGCTTATGTTTAAAATATAAAGATAAAATACATAATCAAACCGATTCTGTATGAGTGGTTAGCTTTGTATTAGTCAGCTGAGTGATTAGAACTACCAAAGTGGTTAAATATAACCACGACGCAAAATTTGCGATTTTGTAAGCGCTGCAGTCAGCTGCAGTGGTTATTTCTTAACCACTCTTACTCTAAAAAGTGATTATTTTCAACCACTGGCTTTGCGTGGTGATTAGAAACGAAATCACGGTGGTTAAAATTAATAGAAATCCGTGAATAAATGACAAATTGGTACATACTGATTTGGTTAATTATGAATAATTTGTTAAAATCGAAATTTAAATTGAAGATTGGAGCTGAATATTCAAAGACGGACGTTAAGAGACAAATCGGATTTTTTTTAATGACCGAAACTGCTTTTCGTAAGTTGTACCGTATGCAGAGTTAAAGATGAGAAAAAAAAACAATTGTACTTTAGTACTTTACATCTTTTATAATTTGTAGCTTTTGACGACTTTGCACCTGCTCGCACAAGGTTCATACTAAAGGTTTGTGGGAAAATTATTGAGGTACCTGTCCCCGTTTTGGATGCCAATTAGTACAAAGAACTCAATTAAAAAGTGTTTATTGTCGAAAAATAAATAAACAAATGTAAAACCACTTTCTTTAATTGTTAAATAAAAAAACTTAATAATAAACAAAGACTAAAATCACTAACCCGAAAAATTATACCACTATTACTCAACTCAAAGATAAAATTCGAAAATTCAATTGAATTCAATTTTCTTGTGACCCTTGTAAATTCTTAATTAATGCAGCCGCTTGCTGCCACAACTTATTTGCTTCGTCGGTCTTCACAGGATGGGGCTTATTGTCAAAATGAGTTGGTTTTCTAGCCGAGAAACAAAATCTGTTAGATTTAGATTCGTGGGACTCAGGTTTTAGGTACAGGCAGTACCCAACCAAACTGAGGGTTTTTACTTTGACTTCATCTCCCTGCATAAATTAACAATTGGCAGAGAAAGCCAAAGTGCGATTCGATCCGAGAAGTAGAAAAAGATGACAAAAAAGGTTCTGAGTATTTCCAAGGGCGACAAGCACAAATGTGCCCCACATGTTGAAAAAACTCTTTTATTTCCCGAAGTCCAATTATTAGGACAGCAAAATGTATGGTTATGTTATGACAGTTTTGACGTAATTTCACAGACGACAGTTACATTTGAACTACTCGCTAGCCACTGCGGCAAGCGATTGCGCTTTAGTGGTGTGGTTAAGTTCTGACTTACAGAATACGAAATCTAGTCGAGAGTTATAAATTTTTTGACGCAGCCACCGTGATTACGATAACCACTGCCTCAACCACGTTTTTACAGAATCGCTATAAATATCGTACATTTCTGAGTATACACTAATCAAAAAATGAACATACGTTCAAAATTGATCTAAATAATTTATGAACGCAAAATATAAAAATGTACTTGATCCATAGACAGTGGGTCATAAGTTCGCCATGATGTGTGATGGAAACAATTTATAAAAAAAAATGCTGATGCTACAAAAGATGTAAGTCAGTTTAATAACCGCATTCTTTACTGAAAAGTCCTCAGTTTCTTAATTATTCTCGCCTATTGCATAGTTTTGTAAGTTTCAACGGTACAAAAATACTATAAGTACTATTAATTGTTATCGTAAAAACAATAGAAATAAAATTTTCCACAAGCTTAACCTAAATATAATTGAGTATGTAAGTTCTGCAAACAACTTCTACCTATCTATCTAGATAGAAAAATCATCAAAAAGAAAACGGAAGTTAAATATTTAGAAATTAGCCTTCTCAGTAAGCTTCTGTAGAATAATCATGTAGAAATAACTACTGGTAAAAAATTCCAAGTGTTTATAGTCTGCAGAAAACCAATGAAAATACAACCTCAACATTTTGCGATGAATGTACACCATGATTGTAAAACCTATTATAACTTAGGCAATAGCCTAGAATTCTAGAACTCAGAGCAAACAATTACAAAGAGTGTTACTGACAAGGGTATCCAGACTAGTATTTTTATGCATCACACAAGCCATTAGAACGTGTCCTACTGCGGTACTAGAGATCATTTACAGATTTGACACTTTTCCACCTACTGATACCAAAAACAGCAAAAAAACCATTTTTAGACTGACAATCAGAAATGAAAACATAAAATGTCAGAGAACCTTGACAGAATGCATTTTATTTCAAAACTTTACCAGTTATAAAGTAATAAACGAAAATAAGTTTAAGTAAAATTTCATCCCAAAAGTAAGTAAAAGAAAGGATTGAAAAAAGCTAAAAAATCCACTAACAAAAGTACCATACAATAGTATAGACGCCTCCCTGACAGCCAAAGACACGTGAGAAAGAAAAAATATCCTGCCATACAAACAATTAGAAGATGTGTAAAATTTATTGAAAAAAGCATCAAAAATGCAAAATAGCAATATTTACCGCTTGTTAAACAGCCATAAAAGCACTGAGTTCTTATGTCATTAACTCTAAAATGACATGAGAACACAGAAGAAAGCTAAATAAACTAAGCAAAAATATCAAAACTTCTCTTGTTTGTGTATCTGGACACTCAGGAATAGAGGGAGACAAGAAAAACTGACAAACTAGCAAGTGAACGTGTTATGAAATTTTTTGTGATACCGGAACCATTTTGTGGCTTAAAAAACATATCTATAAAAAATTTTAAATTATAGAAGAAACCATTAGATCAAATCTTTGACCCAAAATCTTCCTGATTTGAAATATTCCCAAAATTCGACAAAATAGCATCAACAATTCATTTGAATCTTAGTAAGAAAGGTTTGGCATTTCTCACGAGTTTTCTTGTGACTGAATAAACACATTGCGTTGTGAGACTTGGCCTAAAAGATAACGACGAATGTAGATTCTGCAGAGAAGAAAAGAAAGCCTCAGAACATCTGATAACAAAATGTGTCGCCCCTAGAACCCAACGTAACAGAACAAAAATTCATACAAAAAATATAATATAATAATCTACCATTTTTGAAGCATTCCCACCTACTAGAATTAACTAAAGCATTACATTTGGTTGGTGAGCTATAAACAAAGGTATACCTCGGCAGCAGCCCAAGAAAGAAAAGCACAATAGCCAAATAGATTGCAGTGTATTTACATGGCAACTTTTTACAAATTTAATCTCATTTATAGATCTGAAGGTTTAATACTGCATTGGACTAAGTTTTATTTCTCTTTCGCTTGTTAATAACGGTTTAACTCTAACGTTAACCGTTTTTTATATATTAATAATTGGTCCACAAGCAGCTAGTCATAATATAGTTATTTTGATAGACAATTATTGTTACAAACCTCAAAACAATTCAGCAATAAAAATACGTCATAAATAGAAAAATGTATAGAAAAAGCATTAAAAACACTACGTGAAATTGTTGGTATAGAACTCAATGACCAGAAAATTCTGTTAAAAAAACGTCAAACATTGCGCGAAAGTGCTTAAATTTTAAGACGGTAATGGCTCAATCTTTCTATAATAAAGATGAACAAATTTAATGCCTTAAAAATCTGCAATCATTTTATATACAAAATACATACGACTTCTTTTGCGGCTGAAAAAAAAACAAAAACATAAAAAATTTATCTGAAGATTGTTCAAATCGATTGGTCTCACAGAATCGTTTCAAATTATTCTGTCAAGCCACTAAGAGTCAGTAGTGTGACAGGCAAGGCATGACGTCTGTAATTTGTTACGATTTGTGAGTATTATTATTAATAACGCCGCCACAAAGAATATGTAATCTTGCCCAAGTGAACCGTAGTACAGTTAGAGTAAACCAATTAACTGATGAAGAACGACAAATTGCACGAGAAGAGCGGAAAAACGAAAAATGTCGTATATGACAAGAGAATTAGACCGAGTGTATCCCATACAGCACAATATGTAAATTGTTTAATTCAATAATGTCTTGTTGACATGCGATTGACTTTACGATTTTTACTTTTTATTGATTGTTTTGTTATTATCTTGATAAAGTTGTGAATTTACTATTTATTTTGTATTCATTGTTATACTTTTATAAAATTATAAATTAAGTTCAGCTAAGCAGTAAAACGACATTCATTTTGACTGTTAGGCGCCACAAAGTTCGCCGGGTCAGCTAGTTTCAAATAAAAACATAGGGTCCGCACTCGGAATTAGTATAGGTAAATCATGCTAAGACCTATAAAGGTTAAATATTATTGCATTTATTTTAAGTTGGCATTTGCTTTAAGCTGCAATAACCATCACTTTTGTGTTGCATATTATCATGATAATAAAGTCAAGGCAAGTTAATTCAAAACAGGCAAGTTTTGACATAAAACGCACTTAGGTGTGCGTTTCAGATAAAAAACGCTAATGTGGATAACTTGGTTTTTCAGCCTCTCCTATCATCAGTAACCATTGAATCAAAACGTGGACACTTGGCTTCCCAGCTTTGAATGAAAAGTGCCACTACTTTCAACATTCCACAATCCGATCTTTCATGATTAAAATATTCAGAAGAACTGAGCTAATTAATGCTAATATTTTGTGCCAAGAAATTTAAAATTAAACAGCCAGAGTTCATAAACATTTTTCTTGACTTTAATTAAAATAATGATTAAATCCCAAAGCTGGGTTGTTGTTTATATTGTTATAGAAATAAGCCTGTGAAATCCTTAAAAAAACTATATAATATCTTACCTAATCCCTTCGGCGTGATTCCACTCTTCGCCCTCGGATTTACCACCCAATAATAATATTTGAGGGTGTGAATTGTTTGCAGAACGGTCGATACACGTCGCACATTCGAATATATTTGAGTGTCTGATAGAAATTCTGACGATAAATAGCTATAAAGCCGGGCCTGTACCACTGGATTTGTATGAACCCAAAGAGCTGGATTGAAGAGAACGTGGTCCAAAAGCTGCCAGGTGAGAAACGAGAAGCAAAACAACTACATCAAGATTGATTAAACTGCTCCCGGTACTTACCCATTAATCACAAATTTTCAATCGATTGAATCAAAGAATTAAATTAGATAACATAAAAAAAGCAAAAGGCCAATAAATTAAATTTACATGCTTGGATAAGTACTGGTGTTTTATTTTTTTTAAATATGGTAAAAAGCGTTATGACAAATTGTACAATCACAAAAGGCGCTATTCAGGCAGCTTGAAAATACATGGAAAAAATAAATAAAGCTCATCCGAATTTTATTTATTTTCTTACAGAATATGTTGTGAATAATAAAATAATGTTTTATAATATGCATCAATTTTATAATTTAATCCTTGTTTATTCAAACATAAAATTGTGTAATTATATTATACACACAATATAATACAAGCCCACAATATTTTATTAAATATACAAACAACCCGTTCTAAATTGCTAAAATAAATATTTATCTAGCAAAATGAGATCGCTTGCAATATATTTGTTATCATTTATTACATCTCTAAATTATATTTTCATAGAAAGTTAATAATTTATTAAATATTTGATAGATTACGTATATTATCTTAATAAGCTTTCTGAAAACCTTTAGCAGATATTAATATTTTTGGTCAATATACATGCAACATGAGCGCAGTGACAGATTAGCAATTCCTGCGCTCTAGATCCATTGTAAGATTATGTGTCCCCGAGAATTAATTCTCGCAACCTGCTAGAAAATAAAAGACTTTTGTACGACTTAGTCAAACTGTCAACTTTTATTGATGTGTGAATTAATGCTGATTTGCCACTTTGTCGCCGCTGATCAAATTTTCTTGCCAGTATTACGTTCATTTATACGGTCTGATTGGTCAGTTTGACATTTAATAAAAGTATAGCCAATTCTTCTAAAAGTGACAAACTTTTATCGATGAATAAATAAGCAATTATTTTTCATAACAACAGTAAAACGTTACACACCACTAGACCACCAGTACCAAAAGGAAAAAAATGCACACCTAAATTTTTTGAAGAAAAAAAAATTGAAGACTGAATATTATGATTTATTATTTTAATTCAAGGCATAATTTAAATCATATCATAAACCTTTGTTTTTTTTCTTTTTTTTTTAATTTTATATTAGATAATTTTGACTCTCTGAATGTGTAAAATTCTAAATTTTTGTTCTACGGTCACCTCCAAAGCTGACTATTAAAAGCGCACTATCAGTGCAAAAAATTTAAGATCACAATCGCGTAAACAATATCATAATTGAAATAATAACGTGGCTTCATTTTATTTTACGCACCGCCATAGCCATGTTTACCTCATTATTATTGTAATTTGAAACTGTCACAAATTAGTGGCAATTAGATGACAACATCACGCCAGCGAGTAACAATTTTGTGAATTATCTTATAACATAGAAACATTTTTGTATGTATTTCGAGGGTAAAAAGCCATTTTGGTATTCGGCAGCTTTTTCCACATCCTTATACCAAAATGACTCTCTTTGAACACTAACTACATAAATAACTATTTCTATGACAATTTAATTTAATAGATTCTATGACTATTTCTAAAACCAGACAATTTAATTTTTTTTCTATCAATGAAAGAAAATTGATTCTGAAGCCCATTTATATACTTGTTTTAATTTTTTTAAGTTTTTTTTTTTTAGAAAAGCTACTCATAATAATTAGCTTCTCATTTCTTCTGCTTGTCAACAAAATTTTACAACAAAAATTGTATTTGATAATAGTGGTGTGTAACGTTTCATTGTTGTTGAAAAATGAAATGAAAAATAATGTTAATTGAAGCATTGCTGGTGAAGACAGAATACCTCAACAAAAGTTGAAAGCTTTCTGTTCAACTTATTTATAGAAAATCGAATAAATCTGTTTAGACTTTTTTGAAGTAAAAGAAGAGAATAATAAGCAGCCAAAATTGTCAAACAAATTAACCATTTTTTAAATTTTTGAAAAAAATTCTTTTACTTTCTGAGCTGCTTAAAACATGAAGATAAACAGAAAAAATGTTGGTAAGCCAAAACACTTACAAAACTCGTTTGAACATAAAGCAGCCAAAAATAAAACTTTTTTGTTTGAGAATTAAAAGCTCCCAATAAAGCCACATTTCAGAGTTCAGTCAGTTCGTAATTTTAAAGGCTTTAATAATTCTCATAAAATGTCTCTCTTTCTCTCCTCCCTATTTTTTTTCTATGACAAAAATAAGCAAAAACTGTCAAACAAATTACCCATAAATTGACCATAAGCCCGAATTTATGCACCTTCCAGACACCGGTCAGAAAGTTTAGAGTGCCGATGGAGTGCAAAACTTCAACAATTTCATTAAACCTTTCGACACGGTCTTTTCCAAAAAATGTCAATATTTAAAAAAAATGACGCTAAAAAAACTGCTTCTTGATTGAGTGCATGAATTGATAATTTCCAATATGAAGTTTAATAGCCACTACAGCACGTACTGGTCAGTGAATCCATCATAATAAATGAATTTTTTAGATTTTGCAAAATCTTCAATCAAAAAGAAAAGTATATATTTTGAGGTCTGATGGCAAATTCGGCTTATGGCCGATATAATCAAACATATCCCAATATGTCCCTGCTAGACATGCCAGGTGCCAAAATTCAGCTTTTAACTAACTTAATTTAGCCATGTCGTAAAATGTGCATGAAGCAATGAGATGTGAAGCTTTTCAGGATGTGTCCAAATCATGTTAACCGAATTATTTCCTTGTTTCGGCTTTTGACATGTCTAGTATAGACATATGAAGATATGTGCAATTATATTGGCCAGATGCCAAATTTGCCATCTGACCCCTACATATATATCTAACACAACAAATCTAAAAAACAAACTTAAATAAAGGTTTAAAGCAAAAAAAATTATTAATTTCGCATTCCAGATTAGTGAATCTTTCAACAATGAGCATTTTTTGAATATCTTGATGAATGCTATATTAAATAAATTAAAGCGAGCAATAAAAGCTTTGTTGGTTCTTTTAACTTACCAAGCCCAATAAATAAAACGTCAACACTTTCTTAGTATTAATATAGACAGAATAAAAAAATTCTTAAGAACAGCTGCAAAACGTTGTAAATATTCTAAATTTAATTCCAAGGAAAATAATGAGTCTGAATCATTAAAAACTTACAAAATTTATTTTGGGTGACATAATTTAATGTGATTAGGCAGTTTTTTCTGTTTAATTAGCAGACAACAAATTTTTCATCAAAATGTTAATAATTATTGTAACTAATTAGAAAACTTTTTTGACTATCATTAGTACTTATTATTATAATGTTTAAAAATACAATAAAAAACGCAAAATAATTTTTTTCAAAAACTAGTTTACTTTAGTTTTAATAATGATTATAGTAAAGCAAGTAATGACATTATGCAAACATGTTTAGGGTTTAATTTTATTCAAAATCAGGTAATTATTATCAATAAAGTATCTGTTTCAAAATTTAATTCGGTTTCAAATTGTAGAAATTTTGCAACCAATCCATTTTTTTTGCTTAATGACAGTCTATATTGCTTCATTTAATATTTAATTAAAATTGAACGCAACAGTTTGATGAAATTAAAAGTTTTATTAAAAAATATTTGTTATTATCGACATTTGTATTGGAGAATTTTAATATTTACCTAAACGTGATAAAACTTCAGAATTGCTTAGCCCCTTTGTTTTCTATTTTCAAAATTACAAAATTATTAATTCACAGACAGACTTACAAACCCGTTTGAAGTAAATACAAACATGAAGCCGCCAAAAACAAAACTTTTTTGTTTGAGAATTAAAAGCTCCAAACAAACCCACATTTCAGTTCAGTCAGTCCATAATTTTTAAGACTTTGATAATTCTTATAAAGTGCGTCTCTCTTTTTTTCTATGACAAACATCCAACAACATTACTTCTCAACAATTTTGTATTAAGATTTATTGTGTGTAGATAATTAGAAAACTTTTCTTTTTAAAAACAAAAACCGCTCAAAACAACGCAAAGACGCTAAAAAATAGAAAATTTCAATAAATTAGTTAAGTCTTATATTCGAAATGTCACAGAGAATACAAATTTTCAATATTGAAAATGCTGAATTAAAAGCCACTGATTTCAAATTGAATAGGATTATATAACTTTTGTGATAAAAATTTGAGTAATTCATTGCGACAGCTTTCGATCTTGTTCGACAACGGTACCAGTTTGTTTCTGTTATTATACGAGTATCTATGACTTCAAATATCAGCTTTTGTGTAATCAGAATCTTCAATGTAATGAAAGCAAGATTGTAAAAAAATATCCAGATTTATTTATTAATTTTATAATAAAACGCTCTCAATGTCAACTTTCACATGAACATTGTTGTTATAAAAAAACTCAGCCATTTTGTAGAAGAAAAAATTAAGATTATCTCTTGAAATTTACAATTATCTCATACAATGGCCCACCCTATCATTAATTTGAGCATCTTTAAGAGATAGTTTTTAAAAATTAATTTTTCAATCCATCTTTGTAAGCAATGGGATTACACTATAATAAATAAACATCTATTAAGTGAAAACAACAACTATAGCAACATCTACTTTACTATCTATAAAAAAGATAAGCAAACTCCTACATTACAAACATTAAAACTAGGTTAGTTTCTGTCACTAAAAAAACCTACCTAAATATATACTACAGAAACAAGATGATCAAACTACAGATTCCTCTATCACTAACATTAAATAAAGTCGCGTTCAAATTTCTCGTGAAAAACAGTTTTAAGTAGAATGTTTACACATCAGTCAAAATCACAGAATATAAGTGAATATTATAGATTCTTTTGAATCTAGATTCTCAATTCTCATACATATTTATGTTTAACTCAAGAATCAAAACGACCATATCAAAAGTTATCAGATGATACATAACCATTATAAAATTTTTGGTCAACCAAATCTTAGATAAAGCCAGAGTGCAAAGCACTCTTCCGACCAAATGCTTAGACCACAGAGCACAAAGCTTAGTTTTCTTCTCATTGCTGTTTTGGGAACAGAATATTACAAGCAAACAATAAACCATTTTTTAAACAGGTATCTTTAAGACGTCGCCACAGCCATTTAAAACAGTTTTTAAATTTAATCAAGAAAAAAAAAGTCTGAGCAGAAAGATTAAAAATCTGGACTTCAAACTGTCAAAAAAAAAATTACAAAAGATTAATTAAGAGGTGAAATATGCTTTTATTAATTTTCATTGCCATCAATGACACAAACAACTACAGCGTTGGTCTGTGACTTTATTTGGCAGATGATAAAACATCTGAAATCTTTTAGAAAAACTCTGCCTCCAATTCAAAATGTGCAAAAAGTCGGCTACATAGATAAAGAAAAAGTTCAAACTTTTTTGGCCAACCTGGTATTGCAATGTTAGATAGACTGCTATCTCTAATCCGTGCTGATCTAGACATCATTGAAAAATTAAAGATTTTGTCGTAAAAAACCTCAAAATGTGGAAAAAATCATTAAACTTCTCCGATCAGAAATTCGAGAAATCATTCAGAAAATTCAAAATCGAAGAGTACTAAGCCCTGACAATGTATCCCCCACAGCATTAAAACAACTTCCAACTAAACATGAAAACCATCATCAATGCCATTTTCACTTACCAATACTTGTCGAGAAATACAAATCTGCAAACTTCACCAAACTTTAACTTCAAAAAGTTTGGTGAAGTAGTTTGAACAATACATGGCATCATAAAATTACTTAAAATCATTTTATGCGGTCATAAAAACACATATTCAAAAAAACCGCGTTCTCAAATGGCCTGGCATGCGGACGATAGGTCATCTTTGTTCGATACAGCAATTCCGTTTTAAGGCAGATATCTTTAAAACGACGCTACAGTTATAGAAGAATAGTTTTTCAATAGCTCAAAGTCAATCCAAAAAAGACCGTCATTTTCTTTGTGAAGCGCAGGCAAAAGAACTTTTTAAGCCACATCCAGCTGTTAGAAAAGAAAATCTCATGGCAAAAGAAAGTAATAAATCTTGATGTAATTTTTGAATTCAGACTTTCGTTCATCCCTCACATAAACTACGGTAGGTCAAAACCACGCCCATTATATGAGCCTTCCCACCCCTGGATTGTGCAAAATAACCAATTTCAAGCATAGTCAAGTTTATCATCGATTAAAAAAAAACATCACGTACCTAGAAAGTCCAAAAACCATCCAAATTCGTTGCTGAGAACTGTACTAAATTACGATATGGAAATTTTTAGAAAGCCCAAGACAGCACTCCCTTGATTCAAAATCGACTGCCCAAAAGAAAAAAATGATAAGAAAATCAGTAACCAAATAAAAGAGTCTTTTACACATACATCTACATAAGAAAATTGATCTGAAAATGTTTCAACCATCAGCGTTGTGGAGAAAAGAATAAAGAATCTTCAATTCACTTCGCCTATGTTTCGCATACTACATGCTCTCTTCAAACTCTTTTTCGAGCCCCAAAACATAGAAATATCAATACTGCCAAAATAATACAAGCCCCTTGCATCGGGCACTAAGGTAGCCTAAGCTATAACTATTAATACTTTTCAAGATACATTCAATGCTATCCCCGTACTTGATTATAAATAAATATTCCAAATTCGCCTAGTATTGATGGCTCTTTTGATTTTATCAATGTAAACCGATCTATCCAATGATGTTTCGCAAGTCATTCTCGACGAGAAGACGTAGAGGCTAGAACCAAACTCAGAGCAAAAGGGAAAAGAAATACAGAATCTGTGAATCTATGCTACTGATCGAAAAAAGAAAAATCTCTTATCAATACACAATTACGCAGATAGCTGGACGTCAAATTACAAACTTCTGTGTCATTTGAAAATGGTTTAGATCAGACATAATTGGTGATAAAAATGCCAATTTTTAGAGTTTTAGACCGTAATCACCTTTTGAGCTGTATATGTTTTTATAAAATTTAAGGTTTTAGTTAATCTGAAGGGTATAAATAAACCAAATTTAATAATTTTATGTTAAATAGATCTTGAATTATAAGAAGTCAAAAATGATTTCAAATAGTTACCGGTTTCGGGATTCGTCAGCTTTTGTCAGCTTGTTCATTACATCCATTGTTGCACAAACTGTACTGCAAAGCACTTTTTTTAAATAAGCTCAAAATGAGTAACACAATCTCTACACGTAACTACTAAACACGTTTTTAAGCATTCAAATTTTAATCTGCTGCGACTTACTGATAAGTCCCAATAAGAACTTGTCAGAAAAAAATATGTCCAAATTTAAATGTTGGAATAAATTTGCACCGATTTTTTTTATTTTACTAGTTAAAGACTAACCAAAAAAATAGATTAAGTTGTATATCATTGATGTACGTTTGAGACAGAAAACGCTAGCGTGATAACTTTGTTGCCCAATCAACAATACAATTTTTTGTTTCAAATTGTAACTGTAAATCATCAAATTCTATCGTTTAGAGCATAAACTTTTTGCATAAAAACATGTATAAAACATTTTTTTTCTCATAAAAAAAAGTTTGATGCAAGGTAGATTCTAATAGATGTCGTTCGTTTTACCAGATTACAAAAGTAACAAACACTTGGGTTTGTTACGTCCAAAATTAGCACTGTAAATTTATTCAAATCTAAATCTGTTGCGACTTACTGGTGAGTTCCAATAAGAACAAAACATGTCCAAGATATAGTTTGAATGAATTTGCATTGATCTTCTCTACTATAAGCAACAAGAAGTTGCGACTGAAAAAGTTTATTTGAAATAACACAATGTACTGATGTACAATAAAAGACTCGCCGCCAAACTTAATTTGTTAAAAATATCTTATGTTTTTTTGAAACAAACCATATTATCAATAACTTTTCCATGTATTTACAAATCTGTCACGTTATTCAAAAAAATGATAGATAAAGCATAGGATTAAAGTTGGATTTCAAAGTAGAAAACATTTCTCACGCACCTTGTAGGAAATTTATGACGATTTTACGAAAATAAAGTTGGAAAATGTAAATTAAAATATTAATAATTATCTAAATAGACATACATAATGTACTAGTTTGCTACAGCATCACACAAACCATATATTTCAAGTTGTATAATTTAAATGGTTTCATGCAGAAATATGCTAATGCTTTCAATAATATCATAGCTACGTTAATTCACATGATAAATTAATCAACAACAGCGAACATGCTTTAAACGAGTAAAACCTTCCTGAAATTTATTTAAAGTTAATTCTTTAAATAATTGAACAATATATTAATTAAAAAGTTAATATAAATACCTGTTTTAATAGAAGTTCACTGTTAGCGCTGAGACAAGTGACGAGATACTTTGTGAGACTCAGAAAAGATCCCAGGACGTCCAAAGTCAGGTGCTCCCTAGAGGACCTTTGGAGCATAAAGCTGATTACCAAAAATCCTCTATTTTGAATCATGTGCTGTTGGACAGTTTGTGATGTTTCCACTAATTCGCATATAAAACCCAAAAGCTTCGAACTGAAAACAACATTATTGATCAAGCTCACAGAATTAACAACTAATCTACTAATAGGTACAAATAGCTAACGCTCCCATAATTTACTGCAAACTATTGTACACATGCATGATGAAAATCTAAATTATTTTGATAATTTTGTAGAAGTATTCTTTCTATAAAATTTAAAAGAAGATAAGATAGTTTTATACAAATTGGCTTTGAAATAGTGTAATAAAAGAGAGAGGGGTAGCTGAGTAGAGATGACACAAAACACTAAAGTATCGCCGCATTGCCGCAACAATTCAGAAGTTTTTTTCAGAAAATTAAGTCAAGTCAAAGTCAAAAAATAATACCTAAAAATAATAAAATATTTTAAAATAAAGTCATTGCATACTAATTACTGAACTGATTGACACAAATAAGGAGGCAAATGCTCTTAACAAAGATAACGGTGTTTTTCAGCTTTTTAGGATTCAGATTTCGACCGCTTATTAGGAAATATCCACACAACAGTAAATACCTACAAAAATGCCTTAAATCACGTAAATTTAGACAAATAATAATTCAGTTTTATTCATATCCTGATATGACTACTTGGTGATCGAAAGTGCTCTCCAGATTTATTAAATAAACTTTTTGGAAAGTGGTAAGACTGTGTGAATAGTTTGTTGTGCCAAAAATTTCAGAACAATTTATTAAAAATAAATTAGAGCTTGAGAAACAGAATGGGAAAATTATCACTGACATTCAATGACACAACACTTCGAATCTTCAAACGTCAACTTTCTTTTGTTTATCATCAGATTATTTTCTATGCGACAAAGATAGATATAAAAAATTACTAATGGCGCTACCTGAACACGTAGGGTGTTAATCTAGTGACCTTAGACAAGCCCGACTTGAAAGAAGGTAAACTCACATCGAGACTGGAAAATATCTTTACATACAAAATCTGAAAATTTACAAGAAGCATATTCTGGCAAACCCAACAAAATCGGTGTCTTAACAAATTTTATGTTCCGCACAGACCTGCAACGGCTAATTTGACAATACAATGAAATATTACAATGGAATTGGCAATACAATGAGAAAAACCGAATATTATAACAAACTCGCGAGAAAAATTGGAATTTAAAGAGGGGAGTACAACATTATTCACAATTATTAAGTCAATGGGTTACAAACCCAGAGAGGTAAACGGTCGCAAACTTTTTATGTGAACAAAAGAATGTCGCAGCCAACATTACTTTTTGGAGAAGATTTTTACAACTGAGAAGTTTTAGTGAAAATTTAACAATTGTGGTATTTTGACGAAAATTGGATCAACCACAATGTTTCGTCAAATTGTCGTTGAAAACACGAAATAGATGTAAAAAGTAATTCCACCAAAATCAAAAGTAAAAAGGTCAAGATTTACAGCTTTACACGCAGAATGTTATTTGGGGTTTTTAAATGAGTGCAGTCGTTTATTCAATTCATAAAACCACGATAGAAATGATCATAAATAAACAACTTTTCCAAAATCGGGTGGTTAAATAACTTACTCCTGCTTTGACCTGTTTGGAAGAAAAATGTGTGGTAGTCATGGACAAATTCATGTGCAGTTGGACCAACCACCCACATTTTCTAATAAAAAAAAATGTAAAAACGATTGCGTAACCACAGTATTGATAACACGCAATTTACGAAGAGGCAATTGTGGGATTTAATCAAACCCTTTCGGAATAATAGACAAAAGCAATATTTGGTAGAAGAGATATGCGGGAACATGAACATGACGTTCTTAGATGAACTCCATACCACTGTCGATATAATCCTATTGAAATGGTATAGCGGTTTTGTAAACCGTCTTGTAACAAGTACATAAATTCTCAACCTTCATGCAAGGATGAGATTGAAAAGTTATAGCTTTTACCCTTTCCAACTGTACTCCAAAAATGTGTTAAATTTATTGCAGACATTGAGAAGAACTTATTTTGGCCGATTAGAAAAAACATCGGAGAAATTTATCATTTGAAAGCATACCTCCTTTTATTATTTCGCTAAGTGAATCTGATTCAGAATTCGATGATGAAGATTATGACTCTAATTTTGCTTGTCAAAATAATGAAGACTAAATATAGAAGAATACATATTTAACCAAAATATTAAGTAACTTTAAAATCAAGATGTTAGTCAGAACATACTCACATTCTAAATAATGTTATAAGAAAAACATGTAAAAAAGACATTTTTTTAAAATTCTGTGGATTAAAGAACAAAAAGTATACGCTCTGCATTTTAGTAAAATGCCAGAAGATCCGATAGTATAAATACCACAGACAAATCTGCTGTAGGGAAAACAAGCTTAAAAAGATCCAGGAATGCATGGAGTAAAAACCTAAACGTTTCATGAGCGAAATCGTTGAAAACGAAGAGAAAAAAGAAGATGAACATTTAATTGGTTTACTTTTTTACAACGGCAATTAGAGCAGCATTTTTAAAACAAATTGGCGTACCTAAGTCTCCTGTCCAAATTACAAGAAATGGAATGTTTTTAATGAATTATTTTTCATTTTCTTTCCTATCGTTCCATTTTCATGTCTAATAGTTTTGAAACTTTACATCTGGCAACAATGCTACTTAAATAATATAACCTCAAATTAATAAAATCACTGTAATCAACCATTTTCATTAAAAAATTCAGTTATTTCCAAACTACTACCAACAAAATTACTATATGGTCGTAAACCCACCCGAGGCAAAAACATCATAAATTAATTTTATCTGCTTAAAACGATCTATATTATTAATTTGATTATTTTAATTAACCTGCAAGTTATAACACCACTGATTCATTTTTAAATAATAATTTATGTCTTAATGTGCCACCCCCATTTTTGTACTATAAAATGGATATGAGTATGTGTGTCGTACATTTAGATATATTAAACCATACTGCGTATTTTTGTACTAGTTGTTAACATTGAAGCATCAGGTTTATATTCTTCATAATAATATCAAATATTCACATCTCGACACATAAATTATTTAATTTCTCACAAATGTAAAAATTTTTCAGATATAAACATTTTATCCGAAGCTGACAAATTATCACAAAAGTTTTATAGCAAAATATCAATTTTCTGACAGATTATTAGCTTCCACGCGAAGTAAAAACGTAATAAAATTTTACTATTATACTTAAACATGAACCTAAAGAGACTAAATAAAATTTTAGACTTACCATAACGTGGGATCGCGTTTAGAATCTAAAGAACCATTCGTTTCGTAAGACAAGTCTAGTTGAGAGAATAAGGGAAATAAAACTTGAATACCACCAATTGAATTGAGAGTGCTGTGGATGGAATGTGTTATCACAGCTTTCACATCCTGAAAGAATATAAGCAAAAAATAAGTCTGAACAAAATGTAATAATAGTATATTATTCAATGAGCGGTAAAGAAGGCAATAGCTCACGCGGATGAATCTGCGACACGAGACGTTAGTCGAGCGGCGTAATCATCCAAGTGAGTTGTTGCCCTTTGCCGCGTGTTGAATACTATGCTTTATCTACGACCATAACACTTTCTGTTAAACATAATTTTATTAAGAGTAATGAAAAATTACAAAAAGTTATACATTAATTATCTAAGAACAATCTTTATTAACAAAATTAATCGTAAAATGTGAGCAATTTATGAACGCAATTAAAGGCTTGAATTGTGTAAAGTTATTGTTTCGTTTCTTGTGGGTTGTATGTATGTGGTTGTACTAGTACTTGGTGGTTGGTTAATGGAACTATTAGCGTTTACGGCACTGCTAGTACTTGTTTGTAAATTAATAGAACCATAAATCTTATTTGCTGTGTCTGTTTTATTTTTTGTAAATTCATCTATGTAGCCCTCGGCTACGGTTGTTGATTTCTACCCCCCGAGCCGCTTTAGAGCAGTGATGTCGCCGCCAGAATCAACCAGTAGTGTTGCGGACGAACGCCGGAAACAATGACCCGTGTATAATCCGCTATACGGTAATTTCAGAAATGTGGCAATGTGGGCCCCATAGCCCCAAATTTATGAATGCCAATTTTTTGAGAAAATTACTTTCCCTTTCGAAATTTCCAAAACAGTGCTGTTAGTGAAATGTGACGAACGAAGATCCATATATTTCTTACAAATATGATAAAAATCTCCTGTTAAGGCAAATCGTCTGCTTATCTTTGTTTTTGTGTTAGGTAGAGTGACCATAAAAACCGATCCAAGATCTTGAATATCTGCAAACTGCATGGAGCTCAATTCAGCAGCGCGACAAGTGCCCATGATGGCCATCATTAAAGCAACTTGAATAATTAGTTAATTTAGTAAAGAATATTGCTAGAAAGCTATCATCTGGGGCTTCTTGTATGAATTTGTTAAATTGTTCTGGAGTAAATGTTTTCGCTTTTGTAGGTGTGTAGTTCTCAAATTTTCGTTTCAGGAATGCTCGCAGTTTTACGAAACTTTCTATATTCACCCCATTATTGATACTTAAAGTACTTCTGAGCAAAGAGTAAAATGTCCAAAATGATGAAGCTTTCAATTTACCGGACAATTCCCGGAAGTACGCTATGAGAACATCTTGCGAAAAAAAGTTTACGTTATTTTTAGTACGCCAATCAATGAAAATCTTGTGGGCCGTCCGTATGGTACTTTTGACGAGATTTCTCAGGGAGAAGAATAAGGTTGTTATTCTAGCTGCTTCTTTTACGTGTGGTGGTGTACCGATTTCCGATTCGCTTCGAGCACTCATTTTGTTCAGTACTAATGCACGATGTCAAATTTTTAATTTATTAGACATTTGTTTAAAACAAAACAAGATAGGTATTATGATTCCGTGCTGTTGCTATACAAATACGATAGCCTGTGAGTTATTATAACTCGCGATTGTAACTCACGCATCGTAGTTATCTATACAATGATTCTTCAAAAACTATTGAGTAAAGACTATATAATCCAATGGGGGTAAATAAAGTATATAAGCAAATAAAAATTCACCAAAGAACTATTTTAGAAAGTTTTAATTTTCTGTTTTTAGTCTAAGTAACACGTCTGACTTCAATTACTAATTTTACGTGGCATGGTGAAAATTGAATAATCAAGTTGGAGTAAAATCATTCTTAATTCCTTTAGTGCCAAAGGTGCTGACTGGCTTATGATTATCTCATGACCTAAGCAACATATCCCACACTTGAGCAACTAGATTAAAGTTAGGAGACCCAGGAGGTAGCTGTAAATGCCCATTTTCACTTTCGTTATTATTGAAAAAGATGTGACAACAATTCCGTTTTCTCAAATGTTAACACCCTTATTTAATTCTCCTAAGCTCCTTTTACAAGTAGACCAGGCGAAATAAAAATGTTGCTAAGCTAATTTTTAAGACTAAACCCAAATTGATCGAATGTACAGACAGAGGCTAGATTAGATTAGAATAATGATGTCCTGTGCAGTGCGATCTGTTGCTCTAGTGTGCTCCCCTTTCTTGAACTGTTCAAGATGTGTCTCAGTTTATAGCTCCTATATAATATATATTTTATAGTATAGGATTACTCCAATACAACACTGCGGTTTGATTATAAATAAGCAGGCATTCTAACTACAACTTGATGGAACAACGCAGCTTTCATTTGCCATTATAGTTCTATCTGTTGATAACAGTAAGCAATAATAATAATAATATAACAATCAAACTTTAAGTTAGTTCACAGATAGTTTTCAACAGCTTAATAGAGTAGACTCACGCCAAGTAAAAAACAACTTAAACTCATACCTGTTAAATTGGCTTAAACACCATATTTTCAACAAAATATAAAAATAAAACTCACTTGCAACATGAGTGCGTGAGGGGTGTGAACGAAGAAAGAAACATTTCCTTTGGGAGCGGATTGAAGACAAAGTTGACTATCGGTGGCTACTGGGTTGTACATGAAGACTATAGCACTTGACAGCTTCCCATCGTATAAGACCTGTATCATCGTAACATAATTTATCATTTCTATACAAAAAAGCAATATAAATTCAAACATCATGCATCAGGTTCTACTAAAAAAAACTGCCACCTAAACACAACTAACATTCGAAGCAAAAAAGACAGTAAGATAAAACTTGCTAGCTTTAGAATCCTGTATAGTATTGCTAATTAAGAATACTAGGGGTAAATATCCCAATACTTTGTGCGCTATGATGAAACATAACGAAAAGTAAAACAAAAAAATATTTAAAAAAATGCTTACGGCTCGTGCATCTGTTGCAGTCAGAGACATGCTAGAGGCGGTCTCATCAGTATCACTCACCCTTTTATGATTGTCAGGTAAATTAATGTTACATTCATTATCAAATCGAAATTGACTCTGAAAAGTGAAAAATTGTTGAAGATTAATGGTTTACGAGATACAATGGTTACTCACTTTATATCCGGGTCCTAATCGGTGCATCGCGCAAATTTGATGGGTGGTTAAAGCTTCGCTGAATAGATAAATCGCAGACATTTGCCCACAAAACACCCGTTCTTCATCCAATTCCGGAGTCGCTCCGATGTAACATTTGTCGAAAGGCTGTCAAGGAATTATCGATTCTCTTAGTAATTGGGAATAATGTGATCGGACTACAATGCAATATATTGTAGTCACATCACGATAGTGAATAGAGTCTTCTAAAACTTTTAGAAGATATATTATGTTTGACTTAAACCATTGATTATCTATAGTCAACGCTTTAACTTGAGAACTATAGAGTTAATGTTAAAACTGCTTGCAATTACTAAACAAAGTTTAATCTTATAAATACAGAAGCAGAGTTCTTGTTTCGTTTACTTGTAATAAAAGTTTGATCGCCAGGTAATATATCGTTATTAAGACACAAAAAGTCTGAATAATTCTAGAAATAATAATTGATTAAAAAGTATAAATATAGTTGCTAAAAAGCATAGATTACCGTTAAATATTTTGAGAAACTTGTTTTTGTCCATTTTCTACTACTTTTATTTTGAAAATACAAAATAACGTAATTTTTTTGGCACAAAATAACGTAAAGGCACGTAAAATCAAAGTCAATAATTTTCAAAAAAAAAATTTTTTTTAATTCAGTGATGCTAATCTTTATCTGGACATATACCAATCTTTATTTAAAAAAAAAAATAAATTTTATTTTGAATAATAACAATATCTTAGCACATATGCTGTTATAGCAATTGTCACTTGCAGAAGTGACTCTTTTTGACGAAATTTTTTCAAACCGGAAAGGAATCATTCCACGACGATTTGAAAATCTTACAAGGATTTCATGCAACTAGTATCATTAACTACCAACCTCTAATGTTTTTCATGTTTAAGCTTATAAAATTTAGCAGTTTATTTTTTTTTCAGTTAAAAATGTTAGTTTACACTTTATTATTTTTTAATTTATTTTTTGGTTCAAGTTTAGGCGGCAAAATCCTAACAATCGATAAGAACAATATTTCCAAAAACAACCAAATTTTTCAAAATTATATTAGATTTGATATAAATTTTTTTCAGTTTAAGATGCATGAGTTACATAAAAAATATGACCAAAAAATGTTCTTCATAAAAAAATTAAGTTTTACCATTCATGTTATTTAAAAAAATCAAGTGTTAACCTTGTTTCCTCAGAACAAAGTAAAGATAGAAATCTGATTTTGTTTTTATTTATTTTATTTTCATCTTCTTTTCATCTGACATTCTGTGCCGGTGCCCACTTAGATTATAGTTTACAGTATTCGACTGCCAAACAACCTTCTTTTTTCAAAACAAAAAGAAAAGAGATAAATATCTAAGACGATGAAATTTTAATAGTTCAAATTATATACCAAATTTCAATAAGTTTTCATGAGTAGTTTTTACAATATTTAACTGTATCCATACTTTTAACTGACTCTATATTATAAGACAAATAAATTGACATGATAATTTATGACATCTATTCACGATAGAAGGCTGATAAAATGCTAACTGTCTCATAGTGAATGTATGTGGAACTATCGACTTTTCTTGTCTTTCGTCAACAAGCAGCTGCTTTATAGACTTATTATTTTGACGCAGCACTTCGTTGGTTAAAGTATCTCTACCTCATAGTTATATGCATATAATAAAAAAAAATTAAAGATTTTTAAAAGAATAGGGCTGGGGCTTTTCAGAATAGTCGGATTAAATATTTCTTAAAATTAATGTTAATTCGTTACGTAATCGGTTGAACTTGCGGGAACAACCAATCAAACATCTTGATTTTGAATTTAATAGCAATTTATTTAATTTCAGTTTCATTTACTTCCTATAAATGCTAAAAAATATTTAAAAAAAAAACTATTAAAAGCAATTGAAATATTTACGTCTTCGGAAAAGACCGTGTCAAAATGTTGTGATAAAATGGACGATGTTTCGCACACCATTGTTAGAAGTGCCATCAAAACAAAAAAATAAAAGTAAAAACAAGCACGGTAAATCGACGTGTAAGCCATATTAGGAACCAATTTATTCCAGCTAGACCTCGTTGCTCCTTGGGCTTATATTGGTAAGCGAGAAAGAAAAAGCGGTGAAAGAGACGAAATAGAAAATGGTGGAGAGTGCGGAAAAAAAATCGGTGGAAAAAGCAGAAACGCCCTGTGTTCATGACGAAAAAGTTTTCGTAAGCAAGAAATTCCAAAGGTTTGAGAGATAGTTACCTAAATTTCTATATAAGCTGTTTGGGTGTTTTACAATTTCATAAGCTTCTCTGATTTTTTTTGTCGTAAAAGAAATCTGATTTGCAAATCAAAAAAGATTCATCACGACAAATTTGGTGGTCACTGTCCAAATGGTGTGCAGCTAGCGTAGACTGTGACCATAAACCCGAATTTATGCACTTTTTATGTTCAGAAACTCGAAGTTTAATTGAACGTCCTGTTCCTCCAATGTAAACTTTGCCACACAAGCACATAATTTTATAGACACCTTTAGGCAACAGCGAATTAAATCTATCTTTAAGTTTTCAAGATTTTGGTAGGTAGTTTGAAAACCGTTCTTACTCCTTGTTTACAAAGATTTTTTCCGAAAAGCAGTTCCCCAGTACTCTCTGGTTTTGTGAGAGGATGTCAATGGTAGTTTATAATACGTTAAATATCCCGTTTCGTATATTCATTATTCATAGGTTAGTTGTTAATCGGTCTAATTCTGTCTGAACTTTTTCACTTTTAAAAATCTTTAAATGTTGTTGGCAAAATAAACATGCTAACTTAAAATCATTAGAATTCTTTAACATCAAAAAAAAACCTTCCGAATTAAACATGGAACTACTTTCAGAGTCATAAGCAATATTAAGAGGGTTCGATAGCCGTCGCCATGTTAGAAAATTAATTTTTCAAATAACTTTGTTAATTTTCATTAATTGTTAATTCTGCTTTTACTGACACTAACAATTCTAAAAGATGTATTTACGAAAGTCAATAATGTTTTTTTTGTAAATGAAAAAAAATATTTTTTTTTAAATAGAGTGCCAGTGTTGAGGTAAAGACTTTTAATTGACTTTCGAATATTCTTATAAATATATTAAACACTTTTGATAGTAAAAATTTTGTGATTTTCTATTAAATAACATCACAAATCGAAAAACCATTTTTCTAATTTTTGAGTTGGAATGTGGTGCCACCTCGTACAAGTTGATTTAACTTTGCTTTTAATTAGGCTTGGCAACATTGTACGGCGATTCGAAAAATCGATTAATTGAGATGGTCATGGCCAGTTCGCACGTTTCGTCAAAGGCAACTTTAGGGCTCATTTTTTCAAAAAGCTTCTACATTTAAGTTTTTGCGACTGGCATTAGAAGCGCTATAGTTTTCTAAACAAGTATCCAAAAAATTTATAGTCGTAACTTACTTAAGCCGCTAATGTAATAACGCAATATATTATGTTAAGAATACCAAATTTTTTAAATTAATCCTCTAGCAGGAATAAAGTCATTTTGCAAAATTCTATTTTTAGTCCTACTGAAAAAAGCTGTGAAACATTATTTTAGATAGCCAAAATTGAATTCTGCTAAAAGACTAAAATACTCGTACAAGTAAAAATAATAATTTAACAAATAAACAGAAAAATGAATGCACTTTCATAGTATTTATACATTTATTGAAGTATTAACAAATTAGTAGTTACTAGTGATAGGCCAGTAGTCGAAAACCGTTCATAAATTAAGCGCGGCCCACGGCCGCCTTCTACGGAATTCTTATTAATTTTCAGTTTTTTATCGCGACTATGGCTGCGTTTGTCTTTTCATATTTTTATCAGTTTATTTAATGAGTGTTGCCATTTTTCTATTCTATAAAAACACATTTTTTTTATTGAGATGCCATGTACCTTTTACAATGAGTGTGCAAAATTTTATAAAAATGGGATCGATAACTGATCAAAATAATTTATCGATGAATGAAGTGAACCTAGCCCCATTTTTTTCATTCAGGTTTTGAACAAGAAACAAGCTATTTAGTAATTGAACAACAACAAGAAATAGATTTGATTATGATGAATATTCAAATAAAAATATTATTCGTATTTTACTTGTTTCTGTTAGTATCTTGTCAGGTTTTAAAGTCTTAGTTTTCTTATAAAAGAATAGAAAATACGATTTTAATTCTCTTTATGAAACGACTAACATGGTTAACGAAACATTTGTCAAGATCTAAAAACTAATTTTTTAACGATTACCTATAAAATCGACTATTAAAAGATCACCAACAAAACTTGAATTTCCAATTTATACACTTTTTTTTTAAATAAATAAGTAGTTGACAACAGTTCCATAACTAATATTGGATAAATAATTTATTTATCAAATATTTTTAAAATATATGTTCAAGTTGTTTTTTTAAGATTTTCAAATAATTTTAATAATTTTTTAAAATTTTTTAGAATTTTCTAAGAATTTTTAAAAATTTTTAAATATTTTTTAAAGATTTTAATAGATTTAATATCTATATATATATATCTATAAAATTTAATAACGTTTTAAAATTACTAAAAGTGAAAATATATTACTATAAACTAGTTAGAAAAATTATTTGAATGTTTTGAAATGTTTTAAAAATTTTTTAATAAGAAATTTAGATTATTTTTAATTAATTTCAAATTAAAAATTTTTAAACGGATTTAAAAATTGTTTTAACTTATTTAAATTACATATTTTTTAAGGTTTTTTTTAATTTTTAAAATAATTTTAAAATCTTTTCAGAATTTTTTAAAATTTTTAAAAAATTTTTAAGAATTTCTTAATAACTTTTAAAAAATTTTATTAAACTTTTTATATATAATTTTTAAAATTTATTAATACGTTTTAAAATTACTGAAAGTGAAAACAAATTACTATAAACTGGATAGAAAAAATATTTTAATGTTTTAAAATGGTTTAAATGTTTTTTAATAAGAAATAAAGATTATTTTCAATAATTTTCAATTTAAAAACTTTTAAACGCCTTTAAAGTTTATTCCAATTTTTTTAAATTAAATGTTGAGGTTTTTTTTTTAATTTTTATATTTATAATAATTTTAATAATTTTTTAGAATTTTCAAAAAAGTTTTAAGATTTTTTAAATAATTTTTAAAAAAATTAAAAGATTTTTTTATCTATAATTGTAAAATTTTTTTAAAACGTTTTAAAATTATTAAAAGTAAAAATAAATTACTGTAAACTAGTTAAAAAAAATATTTTAATGTTTTGAAATGATTTAAAAGTTTTTTAATAAGAAATAAAGATTATTTTCAATAATTTTCAAATTTTGTTAAAGTTTTTTTTAAATTTTTAAATAGGTTTAAGAATTTTTTGAAATTTTTTAGAATTTTCAAAAATTTTCAAGCATTTTTTAATAATTTTAAAAAAAATTAATTAAACATTTTATATATAATTTTTAAAGTTTATTAATACGTTTTAAAATTACTAAAATTGAAAACAAATTACTATAAACTAGTTAGAAAAAATAATTTAATGGTTTGAAACGTTTTTTGATATGAAATAAAAATTATTTTCAATTTAAAAATTTTTAAACGTTTTTAAAATTTGTTTTAACTTTTTTGAAATATATGCTAAGATTTTTTAAAATTTTTTAAATAATTTTAATATTTTTTCCAAATTTTTAAATAATTTTTAAAAATTTAATAGATCTTTTTATCTATAATTTTTAAGATTCATTAAAACGTTTTAAAATTTTTTAAAGTGAAATTAAATTACTATAAACTATTTAGAAAAAATATTTGAATGTTTTGAAATAATGTAAAAATTTTTTAAAAAGAAATTTAGATTATTTTCAATAAATTTCAATTTGATAATTTTTAAACGTCTTTAAATTGAAAATGTGCTACGGTTTTTTCTGCTTTAAATAAGATTGACGTAAATAATGTAATATTATTATTTATAATAGAAATCTTATATTTCAAGGCGGTGTAAAATGCTTCTGTGTGCACTGTTGCAATTTTTTCGTCTTTCCAGAATTGCAAGAGATGCGTTAGATAGTCTATCTCACTTTGGCTCGGACATTCCGACAAAGATGCAAAACTTATTGACCACTATGGGATGTAGTTTGTGCGGAGACGTAAGACGAATGTTTGTTTACGTTTGAATTCGCGCCTTGGTATCGAGCCCTCTTAAAGTCAAAAATAAGTTTTCAAATATAAACCTTTGTTTCCCAATGGTGCTAATTGTAAAGGTTGCTTACTGCATTCTTGAAGATGCTAGTAACATCATGTATAAGTAAACTCACTGAATTTTTAAAGTTTTTACAGCTCACATTACACTCAACTCTTTAACAATTCAAAAAAAATCTTCAATTTTTGAAAAGCAAAATTACACTCTGACGATAGATCAGAATCGATAGTCTTCAAAACTTTTCTTGGCTTTTAAATTTAACATCGTCAGGGGTATTCCCGCAATCGTCCGTATAAAGACCATAATTTATCACTGTTGGATAATGTAAAATATTTTTCGTCGTCTATCAAAATCAACTTGTTAACGAAATCCACTCGTTTCAACGCGCGGCAGCATCCCAAAATTTTCTTTAATTGAATCTTCGTGTATTTTAGAGGTTTCGTCGATTTCCGAAAGACAATGTTCTTACACGACAAGGTCCTAAATGGCTTTTTTCAACATTAAATCTTCTTGCCAGTTTTTTCTGTGACGTTCCAAGTTTATGCATGGCATCCCTTCTTCACAGTCTGTGTGCGATAAATTGTCTATTTGCTTATGTTTTAATCTCGACAAATATTGAGAATGTCTCGTTTCGGCAATCGCCCCACCAGAATATAAACACCAATTTTATAAGACATTCTACGAAGTCGAAACCAAAAGCTTTGCAATGTTTATTACCTGCTTTGTTAGACGCATTTAGTCACTCAATTCAATTCATGAATAATTTCCCAAAACTTTCAAACCACACGCTATGTGCGATGTTTCTTGATTGTTATAGTGCAATGTGCATTACAAAATTAATCTTGCAGGTCATCGATATTATCGACAATCGCAGACTACAGGGATAGTTGATAAAAGCAAAAGTACTCAAAGACCACAAATGACTGAAGCAACAGTGAGGGCAGATAGATAATGTTGCGTGCGTTCTCCATAGTAGTAAACTAGTCAAAGATACATTTCAAATTTAGATGATTAGAATTTAGAATCAAATAGTGCAAATTTCTCAAATTAAATTAAAATCAGAAATTAAACTCCCTCACGACTGAATTAAGTGTTGTGTACAATTGTGTGACTTCCCAATCGGCCTGGTTTAACACAATGCAATTTTTATTTGTAGAGTGATAGTAAAAACAAGAAAACAGCAGTAAAAAAATGAACTGATAACGCTTGCTCTACAGCAAACTCTAACTCTAGCTCAGTGCTCCCGAACAAAAAATTTTGTTTCACATTAGTAGATGCAAATTGCAAACTAAACACAACGATCAACCAGGTAAATATCTCGCTTGTATAAATATAAATGCAATTTTTATATGTTGTATACGTTGGAGTCAGATGGCAAATTCGGTCTAAACATAACCTCATATGTCCATACTAGACATGCCGGATGCCGAAACATTCGGAATCTAGATAACATAATGTGGACACATTCCGAAAAGCTTATAAACGTCATAAACCAATGCCGAACGAAACGAAACCAATTATTTTAAATTAAACAAATAATGCATTACATAAATAATAGTTAACGTGTAACATTATTCCCCTTTCTAATTTCACAAATCTCCTCTCCCACAGCTGAATTTCTTACTAATAATCATTCTGTTGTTTCTTTGATTCGTGTGGAAAAAAGTGACATAGAGAAAGCTGCTAAGAAGCTAAAGAGTAATTATGTATCGGAACCCGACATGGTGCCTGCGTTCTTAGTTGTGGATTGCATTAAATGTTTATACACTCCTTTGTATCATATTTTTAGTTTAATAATCTCATCCTTTCAATATCCCAAGGTCTGGAAACAATCTAGGGTAACTCCAATTTACAAATCAGGTGATAGTACTGATGTTAGCAACTATAGACCGATAGCTATTTCATGTAAATTTGGTAAACTTTTTGAAATAATTTTGTCAAGTATAATATATCCTCATGTATCTCTTACTACTGCAGCTGAGCAGCATGGATTTGTAAGAGGCCGATCTACTACCACTAATTTATGTGAATTTACTAAACTAGTGTCGGAAGCCTTGGATAAACGTCTGCAGGTAGATGTCATTTATACTGACCTATCTAAAGCTTTTGATAAACTTCACCAATGTATTTTATTGCATAAGTTAAAATCTTTTGGATTATGCGAGAAACTAGTGGATGTATTAAAAGCAGTCCTAATGAATAGAACTCAATTTGTCGAATATAAAGGTTATGTGTCCTTTAATTATTCTACTGTAAGTGGAGTCGCGCAAGGGCTCACATCTTGGTCCACTATTGTTTATAATGTTTTTTAATGATGTAGTGCAATGTATGCAATCAAATAAGTTCATATTTTCGAATGATTTGCAAATTGTTAAGGTTATAGACTCTTTTGCTCATTGTTTAGATTTACAATCTGATATTGATAAATTTGTTTCTTGGTGTGAGATCAATCACCTCAGGTTGAATATTAATAAATGTAAAGTTGTATCATTTTCAAGAAAAAACAGTACAACGCATTTCTACTATAATATAAATGGATCTGTAATCAATCATAGCAATGAAGTTAGAGATCTAGGTATAATTTTCGATTCTAAGTTATCGTTTAACTCACACGTTGTTAAAGTAACAAATAGTGCGCTGAAAACTCTTGGTTTTATTATTCGAAATACTAGGGATATTACGGATATTTTTTGTCTTAAACTGCTATTTTATGCATTAGTAAGATCAAAGATAGAATACGGTATGGTGGTTTGATATCCCTATCAGCAAATTTACAAAAAATTACTTGGAAATGTCTTGCGCAAGTTTTGTAAATTTTATTATTATAAAATGTTTGGTGTTTATCCGGTTAGCCATTGCAATCAACTAGAACTTCTTAGCATTGTTAATGAAACATCGATGATCGCTAGAAAAAACTTAGCTGCTCTAATATTTCTACAGAAAATTGTGAACGGTGATAAACGAAGCAAAGCTCTACTCAGTCAAATTTCTTTTATTGTTCCGAGAGTGACAAGTCATTCACCTAGACTGTTTTATTACAGTATACCTAATACGTATCATCATTACAACAGTCCTATGTTGACTTGTTTTAAGCTTTACAATAATTTCTATTCGAATGATATTGATATTGATATCTTTTTTGATAAGTTTACATCTAAGGAAACAAGATCTAAAATATGCATGTTATATAGAGTAGGATATTAAGTAAAGGACACATGTTCATAGTGCTTTTTATTTAATTTCTTACTTAATTTTTTTTCTCTTTCTCTTTAATTTTTCATTAACTTTTACCTGTAAAATTTAGAATTAATTTTTTAATTTAGTTAAAGTTTATATTATTTAGAACTCATTATCTAAAACTACAATAATCATAAGTTATTGTTTAGATATTTTGTACCCATTATAGTCATAATATGTCTGTTGGAAAATAAATTACTATTATTATTATTATTGTTATTATTATTAAATCTCAATCTGTCTGACCATTTAGATATCCACTGTTCTTGCATCCAAGAGATATTAAAATATTTCGTACATCTTGGTTTACCCTCTCAATAGATCCTTTTTTTGTGAGTGAGGTAGTTTACCATGCATTATTTTTGCTTCAAACATGTTTGCAATTACGACGCTGGATTGTTTGATTTACAAATTTATTGCTTATTTAATATTCGACCAGTACCGGTGTTATGAATTAGTCAAAAAGTTAGTCAAAAGCCGAATTTCGGCATTTGGCATGTATAGATAGCATAGACATATGGGATTATCTCCAATTATATCGGCTATGCCATTTATCTCCAACATACTTATATAAAGTTTCTCACTCTGTTTTTTGTAGAGGAACAAGAATAAAAATAATATAATATTTTTTTCGGAAATATTTTTCGTGAACCATACAGAGAAAATATTATATTCAAAAAAAATGTAGTTCAGTAAGAAAAGCATTAAGATAGTCAAAAATAAAACAAAATCAATGTAGAATTTTGTAAATCCAAATAGAAATTTTATATTCCAACACTTTTGGAAAAAACTGACATAAAAAGTGATTTTTCACTACTTTTTTTTAACAAACATTGCATCTCAGGCTATGTGCAGCTATTCTAATGCTAGCACAACAAATCCTATAAGTTTATTACTGAGCAGCTGAATCTACCGAATTCGACTAATTTTCGTATAAATTCAAATTGATTTTAATACAAAAAACTTTTTTGTAAATTTTGTAAATCCAAATGGAAATTATATATTCAAACACTTTTGAAAAAAACTGGCATAAAAAGTGATTTTTCACTACTTTTTTTTAACAAACATTGCATCTCAGGCTATGTGCAGCTATTCTAATGCTAGCACAACAAATCCTATAAGTTTATTACTGAGCAGCTGAATCTACCAAATTCGACTAATTTTCGTATAAATTCAAATTAATTTTAATACAAAAAACTTTTTGAAAGTACTTCAAGAGAACGCAAACAAAGATAATTACACTTTCTCAAAATTTGTTTAATGCTTTTTGTAAAAATTAAATTATTGCGCCGAAAACAAAGTATGTATTTCTAAATGTATTCAAACTTCTTCTATATTATGGTATATTTTGCCTTCTAGTTTACATACCGAAAATGTATGCAAATTTTATCCGTTTTGAAGCTTTTACATCAACATGATACATTATGATAATAATGATTTATGTGACATAATACCGTTCCCTAATGTATTCATTATTATAATGATGTTACTTTTAATTTGTTAGAGTCGCAGCAGACAGATTATTATTAAAGATACACTTACTTCATTGGTGGAGACAAACCATGCCATTTCCGTACTGGAAGCAAGCTGTCCGTTTACCAAACACTTAATTTCGCTCTTGGTCCAACGATTGTAAATGTAAACTACAGCCAACATGTACCACTAAAACAAACAATAATTAGCGTTAAAGGCGTCCCTTGACGTCACAGCTCTGTTCCATTTACCTTTCTCGGTTGGAATTCGTATTTGACGCAGTGTTGGAATCCTTTGCCCTTGATTTTCATTGATGTTAAAACCAGACAGTTCCCCACAAAATGTGCCGTATATCCTACGCCTTTACCTGTTTTAAAACTGAAAAACGAAATAAAATAGTTACATAAAATTGCAGACATATACAAGTTTCTAATACAAATAAATACTCAAGATCCTTATGTAGATTTTAGCATTTATCACCATAAGCAAGATTATTAACATTACAAAACATTTAAAATTTTCTAATACATTGCTCAAAACAATAATTAGAAAAACACTTTTTGAACATCTGTATCATTTTTATGAGACTTTTAAACAACTAAAATTACAAGTTGATAGTTGCTCCTAAATTAGGCTTCAAAATATAAATTAAGAACGCAAAACAAAATGAAGATGATGCCCTGTTATTAAAAAATGTCCGGGCTTCAGTAGCTAGCGTATGCTGATACCGTGTGTGCCCTCCACAATTGTGAATTAAGTTCGTGTGGCATGCTTGGCACTAAACTACAAAAATATTCTTGAGATAAACTTTCCCATTATTCAATCAGAGCTTGTGTAAGTTTTGGTACAGTTTACGCTCGATTAGAACGCTTGCAAACTTGTCGGTCAAGCTAATCCCAAACGTTTTCAATGAGATTCAGAGCAGGTCATGTAACCTAAGTTCTACGCTCTTGCAAAAAGTTTCCGGTGATAACAGTTGTTTGCATTCTGTTGCATAATAATCAAACTTAGACCCCACGCCATATGAAGAAAGAACCGCATGTTCCTAGAAAATCTGTAACATGTAATTTATCGCATTTAATCTCCACAATGAAATCAGTTTTGTTGAAAACATCGATTCCGACCCGACTGATTCCAATCTCAACTGATTCACGGCTAATTATATCTACTTCCTGCAGGTAAATTAACATCAAAATACATCGCAACAGTTCAAATGAAATCTGAACTTATCTGTAAACAGAACAGGCATCTAGTGACAAAGCTGCCAAGCTCTGTGATTCAAATCAAACCTCGTTTGCACTGCTTGTAATGCCGCGTAAGAAGCGGTGCTCCGACAAAATGATCTTCTTGATCTCAAACTTGTTTTCTTTATCTGTTTCATAAGATATTTCTATTCCATGTGATCGTCACAAGTCGTTTACGTAATCTCGCGCTGTATCAGCACGCTTAACCGGATAGAAAATCGGTTTAATTTTGATGTGTTTTGTATCTTCAATCTTGTCCAGCTCTTCTGGAATATCAAAGAGTCTCCCAAAACCAATTCTCTAAACGCTAAATAACAGAAAAGCTAACACTAAACTTCCTGTTAACACGTCAAATAGAGAAGTCGTACTGAATAAGAAATACAGCACAAGCGACTTGCATTTTACTAAGATGCCTCGTTTTGTTTGTAATCAAGATACGCAAAAAAAGAATGGAAGCGTCAATTCCTAGACGTTTCTTTATAAAATAGCCAGCCAATATAGTAAGTGTCAATTATTAACACCAAGCCTAAAAGACGCTACTGTGCAAATAACCGTCACTAGAGTGATATTTGGGTGATTTATGGCGTTTGTGTTGTTTACTTCTAATTTTTCTTAATGTTGAGACCGGTTTGAATAATTTGCTAATTAGAAACTACTTTTGTTTAAAACAAAAACCTCAGAAAAATATCTCAGTTAAATTGATACTTATACGAAAAGTAAAAAGATTTTTGTCAGACCTGCCTGTCTTCCCTTCCTTTCATTACGTCTTCACTCACTAACGTACTTTCTTTTACCTCCACACATTCCTTCATCATGTGTTCTAATGTTTCCCTCTTTCTACCCATCCTGCATTTTTCCCCATCCAAAACCTGTTTTTTCTCTTTTTATCCCCACATATAAATCGTACAACCATTTTCCCTTCTCTCTCTCTCTCTCTTATTTTTTCTTTTGATAGCGTGGTAGTTCTTCTTTAATCAGTCTCTCATATTTTCCATTATCTGCTCTCCGTTTTTCTTGCTTCTCTATGTCTCTATCTCTGCCTCTTATTTTTCCATTCCGACAAAAATGCCCAAGCTTTCTAACATTTAATTTTTTCATTTTTAGTGCTCTCTCTAGTCATTCTAAGAATAACTTGCTATAACTAGATGTAGAGGTGTCAGATCTGTAATAATCTCTCGTGTCGCAGTAGGGCACCTTCTCATAGCTCTTGTAATCCACTAACATGCTAGTCTTTAAACCATGTCACGGATTCTCCTCGCGGTTACTTGTTCTGCCTTAGAATGCCAGGCTATTGCTCTATAGGCTATGATAATAGGTCTAATATTTATAGTATTAATTTATAAATTCGATATTAAAACCGCTTATCTTGATTGGTACTGACTTCCTAAATCGTGTAGAACTTCGTGTCCAACGAGACGTAGTGACATTTGTTAAGTTAGACAACAACGATTCAGACAAAAATTCGTCTCAACAACCTCATATTTTCAAGATTGACATGACATTGATTCAATGACAAAAACAAATAAAATTGACTTGTTGCAGGCTAAAAAGAAACATAATCGTAAAGAAATAAGTCGTGTAATTTCAGAGTATAAACCAAAGACCCGATGTAGGAATACAGGTAAATATTATTTTAAAATCGGACAACCAGTGGCGTCACGGCCACGTAGGTTCGCTCCCTCGGAACAGAAAGAAGTTAATAGTTTGATGAGCTTGTGAATAGACGAAGGAATTATTCGCCTTTCTACTTCGGAATATGAAAGCCCAACTGTGTTAGTAAAAAAAAAGATGGTACTGTATGTGTGGATTATAAGAAATTAAATTCTCTTATTTTGCAAGAAGCTTGAAGCAATTGAGTAGATGGCAATCGGATAAGATAGCCGTGTCACACGTTTTAAATATCCTTTCAGAACCAAATCAAAATTGCTCAGATCATCTCAGGTAAAAGATTAATAAACATACCTGAAGTATATGAAGAACGTGCTAGATTTAGACTTGGTTCAAGTGGCATTACTAATACAAATCAAAGCAATTGAATATTCAATTTTGTATGTAAAAATGTAAAAGTTATTTTTTAAAATTGTAATTATAAAAATGGTTTCATTATTTATTTAAATCCTGGCAACTTTATACGCCCTCGGGCTATAAAAGCCAAATTACACCCGCATTTGATTATCAATAAAGACGATTATGATTTTAAAATAAAATATATTTAATCAATAAATATCACAATCGCTTGCAGCCTTCTAAATTATAAGTAACGCAAACACATACAATATAAATAATGTGAACAACGATAAATATATCATTGATTGTAAACAATTTTCGTAACATAATTCATACGATCTCAATAACACCCGCAATAATTTTATAAAAATTTTTAAAATATTTTAACTATTGACTTTTATTACCATATTATAAATACTACTATACCAATTTTAACTTATAAAAAGCAACAAGTATATGTTTGTGGAATCACTTAATAATAGACAATAGAAATGATAATGAGAGACTTCTCTCAAAACAAGTAGGCTGTAAATAAATACTTTTATGAAAAAAGGAGTTTGGTGAAGTACATACTTGAATCCCTTAAAACCATTAATCAATTACACCAAACAAAAATGAAAACATGATTCAAAAATAATTCATTCTGTTTTCAATATTTTATTACTTAAATCAAAGCAGACTTCCAAAAGATACTCACCAGTATAAGTAAGGCTTCTCCCTTTCAATATTGACGGAATTGATAGGGTCCAAACGAAACCAGGTGGTAAACGTGAAACCGTTTTCATACGGCCATTTTGCCAACGGTGGGAGAACGATTGCCTTGAAACAAAAAAGGAAAATTGTATTTTTTTATTGCTTTTAGCGAGTTGAAATATTGTAGCAGTTTCCCAGAAAGTACAGTGAAAAACTTTTAGTTGTGCAAACAAGTTTGTTCGGGAGCACGCAATGCACTCCACAAACATAGAAAACCTATTCAGAGCATTGTTAACGTGTTTATCGTTTTCCATTCTTTTGGAAAAACCACAAAGCATAAACAAAAAAAAAATCAGCTTTGGCGAGCTTTTTAGCAGTCGATTCGTACGTAGTTTCAGAGCCTATAATATGATAGGCATTGGATTGTATTATTTGAAAATCTGAATCTTTTCAGCTTCAATTCTTGACAAATTTCATTGTGAAGTCTTCAAAAGATAAACTTACGTCATAACACGTTTCCACTTTATTAAATTTTCGTTATATCACAATCTTTCTACAAAACATAGGTCGACTAATAAAGTACAACTCAGTTCATACTGATAATAAATAAACTAAGATCATAATCCAATTCTAGTAATTTTTAAAAACATGTGAAAAACATCAGTAAAATAAGTTCTAGTTCCGCATAAACCATACACGCCTTTGTAATTTTACAAGACACTTTGTCAGTTACGCAAGTAAAACAATTAATAATTGTACATATAGTGACTGGAGAGCTGCAACCAAAACATAACAATTTAACCTAAAACACTTAGATAAAAGATTCCTTCTTACCGAGATACGGAGCGTTGTATTTGAAAATCTAACGATTAATTAAACGCATTTAGGTTTCCTAAAAAATGTGTTTGAACTATTTGTAACACTAAATAAAAAAACAACAATATTATAATAAATATTCAAAATATCCATTGACTTATTATTATTATTACTAATTTAACAAAAAGCTCCTTTTACAAAATCATGACAATAACTGAGAAGTAAATACAATAGCATGAAACTAAATTTAAGTATATACATTTCTGCGTGGTAAAACAATAAATAACACATAATAAGAAAAATAAACATAACTATACTAAAAATAGTCTAAAAAGTCCTACGGCAAAATCACAAACTAATGTATGTTGCTATAGAAAAATCGTAAAAAAACTAAAGTACATTAGAAACTACAAATTTATTTGTCAGGTGCTGTCATTCATTTTAGAAATTTCAATTTTCATCTCTATAGAATGTCGAAATGGTAAATATGTTTTAAAATTTATGTATTTTGTTCCAAAAATGTGTTTTCTGAAAAACCCAAAACTTCAATTACGCGATATTTTATTTTAAAATGAGATAATTTTTTGTTCGGGAAAGAGATGCTGAATCCTTAATACCGTTCACAAAAGTCACAGAAACCTTACAATTATTGTGCCACAAAAGTGATAAAAGAAAAACGGAAAGAGGTATTTTACAAAGTCCTGGTAAAATCAGAAAAACAAATTTCCTGTTACTGCAACTGGTGATTTTGATGCTGCCTCAATTAGAGAACATATATGCGTACTGCTTGAGAAAAGAGTTTCAAACTTAAAAAAATTACATGTTACATTAAGAAACAGCGAATTGTTTCATGGGTGAATTGAATCTCTCAAAACTGTTTTGAACAAAATAGGATTTACATTTAAAAAGTCTAATGGTAGACTAATTGCAATGGAAAAAAGCAATATTGCTGATTGGAGATCCAGGTTTCTAGAAAAAATTCGAGAAGACAATTTTAATGTGATAATATTGCTTGATAAAACTTGGTTAAAGGTTAACCACACACTATCTAAAATTTAGACTGACGGTACCAAAAACATTAGCGGCACTGTCAAATATAACATGGGACTTTTTATATTATTGTCCGAATAGAAAGATAGCAAATTATATTTTATAAAAATTTAAGATCTGCTGTTTAAATTTCCTTCTTGATAAACCAAAACTAAAAATTTGGCTTAGGCAAGCATATTCGTTATCGACATCCATCATTTTCCGTAGAAGAAAATTTGTAGGCAAACTGCGGAGAAATTTGTAGGCGCGGCCCTGGCCCTGAAAGGCTGTTTACATATAAAGCAGCAAGTGTTAAATGTTCTAATAAAAAATCATTAGGTATCTATTCCGTTGTTCAGAATAATATAGAGTACACAGACATCATTAACGCGTCTACAAACGCTAAAAAGTTCAATCTTGACCACATTCATACCCAAGCTGTATTCACTTTAAATATGCCGACGACCAAAATTAAATTTAATTGCTCGCAGAATCTTCTTCTGAACTGACTCCAACAAATTGAAGTAAACATGATATATGAGATACCAGATCAAAAAACAATAATCTAAATTTAAACGCACTAATAAGCAATAAAAGACTTTTAGAGCAAAAAGGAAAAGGTCTCTGCATTTACGCCAAATAAGTCACCAAATGTTCAACAATTTTTTATACATATAATAGAAATGAAGTTTAAAACATAAAGTTGAATCAAATATCACTCCTACGTCGCTTAGTTCCCCAACCTCGCTACAAGGTTATCGGTCAGTTTATAATGAAAGATAAATTGTGATTTAATATAGAAAAATTAAATCGAACCACATTTCTTGATATTTAAAGGTAACAAGTTTTCATCACACCAATAAGCAAGTCTATCAAGATCAAACTGAAGCATCATAGCATCCTAAAAAGAGCTCATGATTTTAAAAAGGTTTAAATGGGCGGCATATAATAAATTATTTGAAAACTAAAAACACAATGTCACATCATTTACAAAAAGTAAAAATAGAAGAGGTCCACAATGAGTCCCTTGTGGAACTCCCGATTGTACACTGAAGAATTTCCAGAAAAAGCTGCCAATGCAAACCTTTTGACTTTCACCCGAAAGAAAAGATTCTAGCCATTTGAGTGTCACATTATTAAAACTTTAGTGATTAATAATCTTTGATTAACCCGATCAAAAGCCTGGGCAAAGTCGGTGTAGATTAAATCCACTTGCTGACGATTACAGATATCATGGTTTAAAAATGTTTGATACTCTAACAAATTATTCAACGTAGATCTATTGGGATAAAAACTTTGCTGTTTGTTAGATATAAGTTTAGAACACTCCCATTTTTAGTTGGATCGTCACAATTGCCAACAACTTAAGAATTGCCAACTGGTTGAATATTCCTCGATAATTATCTACCAAATTTTGTAGTCCAGATTTGAAAACAAGAATAATAAAACTTTCTTTCCCCAATTATGGGAATACACCAGTCTTGAGTAAAGCTTCAAATAAAATAAGCAAAGAAGGAGAAAGAACAAATAAACAATTTTTCAGAACGAAATTTAGAACTCCATCTGGACCAGGAATACAAGATGATTTCAATTTTAATATTTGTTCAAGCTTATTAATGTATAACCCAAAGTCATTGAAAGATCTTTCGACTTCAAATTAATGGCAACATCTTCAACATACACAGAAGCAAAATATTCAGCAAAGAGATTATCAATCTATTCACCGCCTTTAGCAGTTTTATGAGTGTAAGCCATTTCATTTCAAATATTAACAGTCTTTTGTCTATCTCTGACAAATTTCCAGAAAAATACAGAATTATCTAAAATATTAGCATTTACAGAGAGTATATAAAATAGCTCTTTACAACGTGATCTTAATGACTTAAAGTAAATATAGTCATCAAGCTTGCCAGACATTTTTTATGTAGAATGAGCTGAACGTTGTATCTTGCACAGTTCCTTCAATTCTCAAGCGTCAAAATCCCAATGTTTCTCAGATTATTCTACTCATCACAAACATGAAATTTCAAACCGCAAAACTTAGCTTATTCAATTATGAATTGTTTTTATATAAGTTTATACTTATACCAGCTTAGATATCACGATATTTTTGACATATAAAAAAAATCTATTTAATAATTAAACTATAATAATTGGACAAAAACTCAAAGCACCAATTTTTATTTATTGTAATATCTACTATATTGTAGCTTATAAAATTACATATTTGTAAATGATGTACTTGTTTCTAAAGATGTAAATGGTACGAGTCTTAATTATCTAATTGTGATACATAATTTAAAAAAATATCTTTAATGTAATCTGAAAAATGTTTTTTTCGAAAAATTATAAGTAGGTCAATCTCTAGAGTATAACATTCAACAAAAATAAAGTTGATAAAGTCTGCTTACAATCCGTAAAGATATAGTACATATGACAACACAAACTTCAGAAACAACTTGTTTTATTTATAATTGCTCACTTATCATTGAATTGTAATAGATTTTTATCCTTGACGATTTTGGTAACCATCTGTGGTTTTCTTTATCAGTTCTACTTTGCCAAATAATACTTAACTTATTGGCTCAAAACACAAAAAGCGCTCAATATTTACAATATTTAATAAGCTTTCCAGATATATTCTATTGTCAGATCTCAATTTAAAAAAATGGAAAGTTTAGGATTAGATCTTTTACTTAAAAGAACCGTTAATAATCTTTTCAAATAATAAATTAGGATATTTTTTGATTGTTTTTTGGTTTAAGTGTAAATTTTCATTCGGTACTTTGATTGTTTTAAAAATTGTTTATTAAAAGTCAATATACCTTAATATTTTATTTGAACATAGGTACTCGAGCTCATATTTTGATAAATAATATATTCACCGATCACCAATCCCAATTTCCATCGTTCAAAATTCAAATTTTAAATGTGAAGACGGATGACAAATATCATCTAACGGCATCGCGCAGTACGGCGTACGGCAGGATAAAATAGGAAACATTGAAACCGAGACGCTTGTCTGGGATATTTAGAAAAGAAACTTTATAATATACCACCTTATATGGGATGTATTTGCTAAGCCCAGTGAAAATAATACTATACAATTTTTTCACAATCTCCTCAACACTACAGCTCTCCAAATAAGTTTTCAAGGAGCAGAAAGATAAAAATCATATAAAAGATTGTAATTGCCGGTGTTGAAGTCAAAATAATATTAGTACTATTTATATTGTATAGTTGGAAAAATAAGCAGAAACAACACACCAACATACGAAAAAATAGTAAGTTCTTAAGTTTTCTTTTTTTCGAATAATGGCGTATTCCAAAGAAGCATCTCTAATTAATGTAGCAAGAAAAACGACTTATTAAGACTTACATTTCGGCAAGGAGAAACATTTTAAAGTGTATTACATTAAACCGTCATGTTTTTTGTCAAGCATTCTCCAGTTACTAAATAGACAGTTATTAATAAAACACCCTGTATAAGAATATCTTATATCAGTAGCATTATGTTTAGCTCACATATCTTTTTTAGCCAACGACAAAAAAAAGAGTTATGAGTTTGTACTGTGTATCAGTGAGCCTGTCTCTTATCCTGTAGCCACTAAACCTCTCTACCGATTTTAATTTAGTTTTTTTTTTTGCTTAATGATATAAGTACAAAACCCATACCTGAACTAACTGGCAAAATTTTCACCTTTACACGTACTGTAGATCACTTTTTTATTAGGAGTGTAACTAAGCAAGAATTTGAAACAGCAATATCTATAAAATACGCAATTCTAGTTTTCTCAAGTACTATTACAATATTTGCCCATTGGCTTCAATTTGTAAAGCAGTTAGTCAAGTAGTATCCCAATATAATATGTTATCATTTTTTTAAGAATTATACTTATAACATTTTTCACAAAATTAAATTTAAAATCCAAATTTGAATAAAGTATTTTCGTAATTGCGTCATGCCTTTTTTATAATCATTTATAACTAACATTGAACAAGAAGATAAAATGTGTATTAATTAATTGTTCTCTAATTATAAGTTTACAATAATTTTTAGTGTTAATTACCCTATTCTGATTAGTGAAAAAAAATCTTTAGTTACTAGAAAAAATTACTCTTTTTAATAATAGAAGGACAGCATAAGAACTTATTGTTTGCATCAAATTTTTACTATTTAATAGTATTTTTAAAACTGATCAAACTCGCCTAAACAATATATTTTTGTGCCTTGTGCCTAGGTATTGCATAATGTATAGCCCCTACTACGGACGCCGTGAGTGACAATTCGTTGGTGTGCCTTACGAAGAGCCCGGGTCCGGGACTTGCTGACGGGTTTTAAAAAACCAATATCTCGTTAATCATTCTAGTATAAACCAAACTACCAAAAATTGTATATGATTTCAAACAGTTTACTCTTTTTAGAATAAATTTACCTTTACTAACCTTGGAAGGTTAGTTTTTTATAAACAATCATTGAACTAATTATATATACTCAAAAACATAACCTATGGTCGCATGATTTCTTTACTTTTAAAACATGAAGTAGTAATAAACAATTGTAATAATATTACACTGATCTTGTTTATGTGGGCTAGGGTGTCGATTTTTTCAGAAAACAACAAATTTACTTTTTCGCAAATAATTTTTTAAATGTCAAATAATCTGATTTTATAGATTGAAAATCATCTAATGTTACTAATGTTGAAAACATAAAAAAATTTTTGTTTCAATTAAAAATGTATTCAATTTTTTTTACAGCGGCAGAAAAAAATCTTGTGAATCACACGTCTGAAAACGCTTTTGCAAAAACTCGTAGTTTTTCTCGCTTTGCAAAATGCCAGTTTCCGGCCTTGTGATTCAGATAACTATTTCATGACGCGAGCCATTATCGACCGTTTAGCAGGATTCCATATCGACCAGAAACAGCAATTTCCCAACCTAGTACTTACAAAAGTGACGTTTGTCAAAAGTTCATTAAAAGTAGGATAGCAGCATTGATTCTCAATGCTCAAGCTTTGCAACATTCGTATAGAAGCGAAATCAAAAACAGATAAAACCTGTGAGTAATAATTTTTTTTATATTAACTTAATGCAGATGTAATCACGTGATGTCAATTGTTTTTTAGGTTAAGCGTGGTATAAAAAAATGTTTAAAAAACTCTAAAAAAAATTAGATAATAATGAACCTTATTAAAACACGGTTTTAATCTTTTCAAAACAACTTTAAATTTATAAAAATTGTCTGAAAATGAATCAAATTATTATTAGACATTTTTTAAGAAACCTTTTAATTTTTTAAAATTACTATTACCAATTTAAAATTTTTTTAATAATTTTAATATGTTTATTTTTACTTTCAATAATTTTCAAACCTTTTAATCGTTTTTAAAAATAAAACATAAAACTTTTCACTTTGTTTTTATTTTTAAAAAAAGTTTTTAAAAATTAATTAATAATTTTTTTAAATAATTTAAGAACTTTCATTGAAATTTAAAATATATTTAAAAACGTTTGAAACATTTTTTAAAAATCCTTAAACATTTGAAAGATTTTTTAAACATTTTTTAAAGAAATTTTAAATTGTTCAAAAATAATCAAAAATTCTTATTAAATTTTTAAAATTTTTTGATAAGAATAGGCGTTTTTTAATAGGCCTTGACTTAACGCCGTAATTTGCACTGCACAATATCATTTTACGGACTAGTTATCTAAATAACTATTTTCAATATTATTTTTTTTTAATTTTCATCGGTATTAAATACAAATTAAATACAAAATTTTAAATTGAAATCAACGCATTTTTAAAGAAAACATAAACACAGATATTGCATTGTCTCTTCTATAACAGATTGGAAATATAAAACATTTATAGATTGGTTCAAAGATTGACCTCAACTAAACAAATCCTCATTCAACGACTCGATAAACTTGGTGCACGGTACGTAGCTTTGTTTTAGTTTTCCTACTACCTTTTTGGTAGAGCCTAGATAGTGCTAATTAATAAGTTGCACTACTCAAATTTCCAAGACATCAACAATAGTGTATCACAAAGCTCCAATCTTAGACCAACTTTTTTAACCAAATGCATAAACGTTTTGAAAAATTTTATTGAACATTTCTGTGATCTTCTTGGATATTACTGCAAGCAAAAACTTTTTTCTAACCGCCAACAAGCGTAAAAGCACAACAGAACAATTTGCATTCTTTGCTTTATAAAATTTGTTATTTTTTAGAATCATAACCACCTAAAAGCGTTTCATAAAAATAAAAAAAAAGTCAGGTTTAAGTTTTGAAAGCATATTAAGTGAAAATGTGTCTGACAAGAAGTTTCATAGAAACCTTGTGCGTTTTGCACCGGTCACTTTCATAAAACACTCTTTTGACACGTTATGTTTTAAATCGAAATTTCTCGCTAGAAAACGTATTTTCACAGACTCGATTGTAAATAACTACTCTTTTATGCTCTCATTTTTTGTTTATAATTGTTGTATGCTTTTTTTCTCTGCAGAGTGTAGGCAGACCTAAATAAATAAAGAGTTATTATGTAGTATCGTGAGTAGGACAGAAAAATAAAATCGCTTTCATTTAAAGGGCTGTAATAAATCGCACAGCTATTATTCATCCTACGGTTATTATTTCAGTTATATGCAAATGTTTACATTCATTTCCGATTTTCATCACTGTACTTTCCATTTTCATTTCCCCCAACATCTAAAAGTTGAAAACAAATGATCCAAAGTGAACAAGACAAAAACCCCCCAAAGCAACAACAACAGTCCAATCTATTATCGCAAATAGAGATAAATGGCACTCACCGAGCCTTTACGTCCCGGAAAGCTGAAGAAAACGTCCGGTCCGCTCCGTTGTGGCATTTGTCTAAGTACGTTCAAAAGCTTGGCCGAATGACGAGGCTGTAAAACAGACGAACAACGCGTTAATGTCGTTATAAAAATGTTGGACGGCACACATAAATGCAGCACTTACCCATTTGCTGTTAATGGCTTTCATGGCACCGAACAGCAGTTTCAGTTCTTTTACGGTAATGCTGTAGCTTGCCAAAACGCCCAACATTTCAATCAGCAAATCTGAAAAAAAAATACATAATTAAATTTAAATTAAATACTCATAATTAGTATTTTAAAAGTTTTGTAATTAAAACTTAAAAAAAAGTGCTTTAAACCAAATAAATATTACTCTTTGTGAATTTCGACTACAAACTGTAAACATAATAAATAAACAAACTTTACTTCCTCAAATTAAAAAGCTTAGAACAATGGAAAACTTTTATATTAAAGTCATATTTTTGTTTCCTAAATCTTCTGAAAGTTAACTAATGAACTCCTAGTAAGCTTTATTCTACGAACTTTAAGGCTTTCCAGCTAGCAGAAATTCTAATCATAACAAAATGTATATTATTATTTTCTCCAGCTGTAGTTGACTGTCTTAACATTTAATCAAGAACAAATTTTCAATTTCTTTTCAATATAATAAGAAGAATACATTCCACAGCAAAAGCAACTAGAATATTACGCAAACAATGCTCTCTCCCCCCCGCCAGTTTTGCGGTAAAACAGATATTTCATCTTTTTAAACTTCAGACAGTTGAAAGAGATTACACATTATTTGTAAATTCATGAAACCGCGAGCTGTAAAATGATTAACGCACAAATAATGTATTCAATTTTTTAACCTAGAACTCAATTTTGTCTATTTTCAAAATTTCGATATTCGAATTGACTTGAGGTTGACAACTCAAGTGCAATTAGTCTGTGGCTCAAAGCTTGATCGATAGTTAGCTACGTACTACACCACAAAAGAGTGAGTGAAGAGATTAAGATAAAGAAACGAGAGAAGTTTTTCAAGAAAAAAACTTCTGCTGGAAGGAAAAAGAGAAGTAGATATAGAAGAACCAGCAAAGCAAACCAACCAGATAGCACCATTATAAACAGAAATTACGCTGAAAGAGGTAGAGAAACAGATAAAGAAACTGAGAAAAAAGAAGCTATCAAGAGAAGATAAAATACAGAAAAATCACTGGATGTATAGAACGAAAGGAGTGATTGGAAGACTTGTAGAAGTAATGAATAGAGTGTGGAAAGGAGAGGGATTCCCGGCAGCTTAGAGAAACGGTATAATATCCCCTATCTACAAAAAGAGTGAAAAAAGTAAAGTAAAAAACTACAGAAGAATAATTCTCTAAACACAGGGTATAACTTGTGTGCGTCAATTGTGAATAAAAGGGTGAGAAACGAGATGGAGGAAAAGAGAGCAATATCAGACAGCCAAGTGGAATTAAGAGCAGGGAGGGGAACTATAGATAATGTATACATCCTAGACCACCTAACTGAGAACGAGATGAAGAAAAAGAAAGAAACTGTATACACTATTCATAAAATTTAGAACCGCGTTTGATAAGATATATAAAAAGAAAATGTGTAAAAGAACGAGAGAAAAAAGAGTAGATGAATGGCTGGTGAGAAAGGTAGAAGAGATATATGTAAAAACTAAAAAAAGCAAAATAAGATCAGGGAAAAAAATAGTGGATGGTTTGTATCAACAAAAGGGTTGAAACAAAGATGATCCCTTAGCCTCTTGTTATTTACACAATTTATATGGCTGACATAGAAGAAATGTTTTGAAAGACGCAAACAGAGAGATGTGTGGTAGGAAGAGTAAAAGTATGCAGCTTGGCGTTTGTGAGGAACCGAAGAAAGTATGTGAGGAAGAAAAAGCTAGAACTGAATGTAAATAAAACAAAAATAGTGTTCAACAAGAAGAAGAGAAAAGAAGAAAAAAATGATTGAGAATGGGAAGGAGAGAAAATTGAAAGAGTAAGAAAGTTTCAAGTATTTAAGGTATACATTTAATAAAAGAGCTACAAAGAAAGCGCATGTTAGAAAGATGACAAAGAAAGCAAACAAGATAAAAAGATGTGTATAGAAAATAAGAGAGAGAAGGTAGAGAAGAAATTTTAAGAAGAGAATGATGATGTTTGAGGGCTTGGTAGAGAGCGTATTAATGTAAGAGGCCAAAATCTGGGTGTTGAAAGAACAGGAAAAAATAGAGGGTACAAGAGAAGTATCTGAGATGGGTTCTAGAGCGTAGACAGAGAAACCCCGAGGTATATAGTAAAAGAAGAATGTAAGATAAACAAGCTCAGATGAAAAGCAGGAAAAAGTGCAATTAAGTTTAAGAATAGAACAAATACAAAAAAAAAAAGGGTAGAATATCAAATGAATGTTGTAAAGAAAAAAAAATAAATACAAACAGGAATGAGAGAGAGAGAAATATTACAGAAGAAATGAGTATGCGAGTAAAGAAGTGAAAAGATTGAAAACAAAAAGCAAGTGAATAAACGAAAAGACATGTAAAAAACACAAAAGATGATAACCAAGAAAAAAGAGAAAGAATAAAAAAATCCAGGTACAACAAGAGTTATGAGAAATGTATGAGAGAAGAAATACCGGTGTACCTGGAAGAGAAAGTGCGAAAGAAAGATAATGACGCGAAAAGAAAGAGAGAGAGAAAAGAAGAGAGACTGCGTAGGATGTGTTGTGAGAAAAGAAAGACAATAGAGTACATGTGGAATAAGTGCAGTGAAAATGAGAGAGAGATAGAGCGGAAAACAAAGAAATACTTAAAGAAAATAAAAGAGAGATAAAGTAGATAAAAGAGGTATTAGAAAAAAAATAAAGGAAAACATGAGTAAGGAAAAGAAAAAAAGAACAAGGAGGATAGGATAGAAAGATTTATGTAATATTGTATAATTGTGCATTAATGTATATATTTTAAGCCTATGTAGGTAAAAACAAGCCTAGTACAACGAGGCGATGAGGCTAAAAAACGTGTTACCAAAACATTCAAACATGAAAGAGAACCTTGATTTCCATAGTGAATTGAAAATCTTCATTTAAAAAAATGCAGGCAACTGCCATACTTTAGGTTTTAAAACCGTTGTTTTAAAAAAGTCCATGAAGATATGACAATGACAAGAGATACAAAAAGACCCATTAGCTGCAACTAGTTTATAAAATTTACTGATGAAACCAAAATATGTTTAAAATAAACATTTTTCTGTCAGATATCCTTAGATTTGAGGAAAGTCATCTTCAGATAGCAACTCTCTAGACTTTTGTAACGAGTGATACTTTTCCAAAACTAACCAACCAATTTGAAAAATAAAAAAAAAATTTGAATAACATTAATTATTCCCTCTAGTATGTTACCGCTGCTATTTAAATTTTTGCATAAATATTTATTCAAGCAGTACGGTGACAACGTATGTAGTTTTTTAAATATTATTGAAAACAAATGTGATCTAAGCAATTATTAAAAAAGTCAGAAAGCAACTCCTGGTTAATTCAAAGAAAAACCATCTTTAAAGTATAAACGTGAATACTGCAAGACGGAAGTCATATGTACGCGTTGTTTTTGCACTTTCAAAAAGCTTTCAATATTGTTGACAGATAGACGTTATGAAAGTATTTAAAAGAAAAAAGAACAAGTGAGCATTTGGTAAGTAAGACGGAAGAAGTGAATGCAGAGACAATTAATCAAGTAAAAGTTGAAAATAAATTGAGTAAACGTTTTTGAACGAGCAAAGGTGTAGAACAAGGATACCTACTTAATCCCGCCCTGTTTGCGCCATTTCTGGGAGACATATGAGGCTTGTAGTGAAAAAAATAAAACTGTAGCCCCTGGCGTTTGCGGATGATTAAGTGATAGTAGCAAAAATAAGAAAGAAATAAAACACATAGTTAAAATGCTAAAACAGTATGTAAGAAAAGAAAAGTTAAAAGTGAATGTAGACAAAACCAAACTAACAGTATTCGAAAAAAACTAAGGATAGAGAAAGAAGGAGAATAAATCTGGAAGAGCAAAAAATAGAACATGTCAGAGAATTTAGATATCTTGATTACGTGTTAAAGTGTAGCATGAAGCACAAAAAAGACATGTGAAAAAGATGATAGGAACTGTATGGAGCACAGACAAAAGACAGTTTGAAGGCTGTAAAGGAAAATGTAACAAATGTTTGACAGTTTAATTAAAAGTGTCTTAATGCATAGGGTGAAACTGTGGTGATAGAAAGAGTATGAAGAGATAGAAAAAGTTCAAAAAAGTACGTAAATTGGGTTTTAGGACTGTGTAAACAAACTAAAAATAAAATTAAGAAATTAAAAATAAATTTATAATTAGGGAAAGATATAGAATTGCAAAGATGGTTGCTAGCACTAAATGTTAAATAAATTGCAATTTAAACATTAAGTGTTAATTATGTGATTAAATGAGATAACGTCAATTTAATAACCGTAAAAATTATATGAAAAATTGATGATTTGAATAATGATAACCTTTACTGTGACAAGATACATTTTAATTTAAACGTTATTATAAGATTTAATTCATATTGTAACATAATTATATTACTTACAATGTTCGTCAAAAGTTGAATTCTTATCAAAATTTTAGAAATCCGTATGATAACAACACACACCTCATATTCACCAAAATATAAACAAAACAAAATAATTCCTAAAAGCACGAAGAGCTTATTTTGATCTAAATTAAACATTTTGTATCTAAGTTTCAAATGTCAATGTCATTTGTTAGAATATCGAAATTTTGCTTGTAGTTGCCACAGCCCAGTCACCCTAATAATTACAAATTTATTTGATGTTGAAGTACATACCTATATTTTGTTTTATTACCAACAAATAAAAGCCGTCTTGGCCAACTAAACAATAATGAGACCCAAAAAAAAGACCCATAGCTTTTTAACTGTGAACAATATTAGTTCAAACAACTCATTTTTTTGAAGTACTCAAACAGCCAATACAACTTTTCAACATTAATTAAAATTCCTCACTTATTAGCAGTTATTGAAGTTTATTCAATCAACAAATGAAAAAACGTTAAACCCGATGTTCCAAAAATCATTCTCTCATTAACACTCTAGACTCCCCACGCTCAATTTAAAGCTTCGATTTCAATAAAAAAAGAATTTCCACGGAATTTATTTACAAAAGGAGTTAAAGCGTAAATGTATCAAACGAATAGAAGATCAAAGCTGCTTTGACAAAAAGAATCAATAAATTGTTGTTTAATTTTCAAAAGAAAAAAAGCCATCTAATTATAGCCACCAGTATGTTTTTTATTTAAAATAAAGAAAAAACATATCGTATTTTCTCTAATATTGAATCATGACATTAAATAGATATTATTACAAAGCCGATTGAAAAAGCTGAAAATAAAGAGTTCTCTCAATACTTATTTTGAGGATTATTCCATTATGTTCCATAATATTATGTCAGTCACTTGAAATTTTTAGTCTATCGTCTATCTTTTTTTTTTGTTGCGTTTGCCTGCAGCAGTTTCGACCTTATTAGTAGGCTAGTTGACTGAGCCCCGATGGTCATTTAGTGAGTAGAGTGGTCGTTCTGTAGCAGTTGTAGCAGATATCTTTTTTGAGCTAACGCCATAGATTATAGCTGGTCTTCCAAATTTGGTAGAGAGAAAAAGAAAAAGAAAGAGAGAGAGAGGGTTCCCATTACTACTCTCTCCACATGCTAAGCCGAGACAGAAGACTTCTTGTCGCTGTCAGTCCGAGTGCGGCCACCAGACTCACATAATTACAATGTGCTGGCAGTATTGAGAAAACGATCTCAATTTGCCCTAAACTCAAATTCTCAAATGAATAGCGTTTCCAACAACTTTGTTAAATTTTGTGTAACAAAATTGTGTCAAGGATTTTTGTGTTTTTTTTTAGATAGAATCGATCATGTCAATAAGATTTTTTTGCTGTTAGTGAGACCACACTGTGGTGTCTCATAAGGAAAATGCAGTGCGACGCCACGTTTGTGACCATTGGCAGCCAACGTGTTTTAATAAATATTTAACGAGTAACGAATGTTAATTAAATACAACAACTACAGATTAATAAAAAATTTGATAAAACAATATTAAATACTATTGCAAAATGACAAAAACAGCCAAAAAATCTCAAAAACGTTGAATTATAAATTAATTAAAAAAAGATCAATGCAAATTCATCCAAATCACATCTGTAAACTTGGACATGTTTCGCTCTTATTAGAGCTCATCGGCAAGTTGCAACTGATTCCAGATTCGACTGAATTTGCAGTGATACGTTTGGGCTTATATATCAACACTAACATCTTAGGCTAAGAGCCAGTGAACGGATACCTGTATGTATTTAACCAGACCTGAGTTTTTGTACATTGAAATTTCGGTGCGGTAGCGTGCAGACGTGCTTGTGTCGCTCCGTGTATTCTATGATATTGTGTTCTAAAATAAAGCAAATTTGCGCGAATCTAAATTCAAGTGAATGTGCTCCACTTCAGTTTCAGGAGAAGATCCTCAGGCAAAAAGGTAAGTTCTTTTTATTACATTATTAATTTTCATTTTAGCAAAACGTCAGAAAACGTTTTAAAAGAGACCAAGAAGAGAAAGTAGAGCGTGGCTAAGGTCACAGTCCCGTCCAAGATGGCCGACAGAAACGTCGTTTCAATGCCCTCAATTGCCCCTAAAAATGTCCCAGAGAACAACAACCTCGAAGAAAGACTCCGCTCTCACTTGATCAACATGACCAAAACATGGGGGCTTCAAGAATTACAGGCACATGTAAGATTGCCTAATGACGAACACTCCAGCAAGGATAGCGATTTCGAAAGCGGAACCAGCAAACGAAAAAAACCAAGAAGGACATTAAGAAAAAATCAAGAGGTTAGTGAAACTAAAATTGATAACTATTATAGACCTCTCATGTCACAACCCAATGAAAACGAGATCACTGACGAAGAAGACGACGCAAACATGAGTGTCAAGTCCTTCGGAAGTACTGCCAACGCTGAAAAGGCAAAAACCCTAGAAAATGAAAATTCCCCTAGAACAACACCAAAATCAAACAAAGATGGCAGACAAAACAGAAATGGAGGTACCGGAAACAAAGCGCAATGCTCTGTTTTCCAAAAAATGTTGGAAAAGACCAACAGTGTATCCATCATCCTGAGAAACAGAGATAGATGGACCGAATTGTCCAACATCCTAGGCATCAAAAAAATCAATTATTCAAAAGCAACATCCGTAAAAGACGGAATCCGAATCCAGCCACAAACGGCTGATGATTTTAGAAAAATCAGGAAAATAATGGAGGAAAAAGAAATGCCTTTCCATACCCACCAACTGAGGGAGGAAAGAAAACTGAAAATTGTGGCCAAAGGAGTGCCAACCAATTTCTCAGAAGGAGAAATTAAGGAAAACCGCACCAAAATGGAATATCCCGCAACCAAAATTACACGAATGAAGGGGGAAAAAGGAGAGCCTGCCCCCATGGTAATTATAGAAATCGAAGAGAAATATAAAAGCTTATACTCTGTCAAACGCATAATGGGAATTGACGTCACAATGGAAGCGCTGCGGGAGAATGAAGTTATTCAATGCCACCGCTGCCAAAAATATGGAAACGTGCAAAGAAATTGCACAGCAGATTTTCGCTGCATGAAATGCGGCGAAGGCCACTCTACACACGAGTGCAAAAAGGAAAAAACCACCCCGGCATGCTGCGCCAACTGCAAAGGAGCGCACACATCAAAATATGCAAAATGTCCGGAAAGACCGGTAAACAAGAATTTGCCCGGAAAGGCAAAAGCATGGAGAATGGAACAAAATGCTTCAAAAGCAACACCCTCATTGAAAGACATTATGAGGGCTCAACGAGTGGAAGCAAAAGCTCCCAAACAGCCTATCCAACAGGCTCTAAAACCACCAACCGTAGCGCCAGAAAGGCAGCCCCACCCAAAACCGGCTCAACAGAGCAACAACTCAAACAAAACGGCAAGCGACCGAAAGAGGTTAATCGCCGGAGAACAAGCTGAAATGCTCATTGAGATTTCAGAATTCGTCCCAGAAGGAGCAGCATTCCAAAGGGTTTCTAACAGAATCGCAACAATTCTACGATGTCGAAGCACTAGAAAACCGGTGCATCTTCGAATTATGTCCTGGAACATAAATGGTATCAAATTAAGGAAAAGTGAACTGCTTGGTATAATAGAAGAAATCAACCCAGACGTGGTCCTGCTACAGGAAACTAAATTAGATCCTGAGACATCGATCGCTATACAAAATTACACTATCTACAGAAAAGATAGAAATAAATTAGGAGGTGGTGTGATGGTGCTAGTCAAAAGAAGCATAGCCCAACACCCAATTGCCCCAATCAACGACGGACCGGAAATAGAAACAGTCGGTACAGAAATAGAGTGTAAAGGCAACGAAATTTTACACATCTTCTCCACCTATTCACCTCCGCAGAAGGAGCTGAAGGAGACAACATTGGATTTAGCAATGAATTCCAACAACAAAGTGTTGATGACTGGCGACTTTAATGCCAAACACTTAGAAATTGGGTGCAAATACACAAACCGGAAAGGAAAAGACCTTCTAAGATACTTGGACAACAGGAATTATGGATATATAGTTCCAAGCGATCCAACTCACATAACCCCACAACAATATTCATCAGATATTTTAGGCTATGGAATCTTTAAAAATATCACAAGAAAAATGACAATGCAAACTCTGGAGAAAACAACTTCGGACCACATCCCAATTCTAATCGAAATAGAAGGGGAAAAAGTCAAAGAAACAAAAACAAGAGTTAAATGGAACAAATTCAAAAAAAACTTAGAAGAAAATGAACATCAAGTCAAGAAAATCGACAATATCCATAAACTAGAAGAAGAAGTTTTAAAAATGGAGACAAAAATTGTCGAAACAATCAACAAATCTAAGGAAACAATTGAAATCAAATCAATAAGAGAAAACCCACCGCAAATCATTAAGGACATGATTGAAACAAAGAAATTGGCAAGAAGAGAATACGAGAGGACACTAGATCCACGTATCAAAAACATTGTCAACAACCTTAACAATCGCATAAAGAGCGAATGGTGGAAAATTTCGAATAATAAATGGAACAAAAAGCTAGAAGAAGCTAATGAAAGTCAAAGAAATCCTTGGCAAATAGCCAAAGCACTAAAAGGAGACAAAGACAAAAACAGAACGTTAAAAATAGACAACAGAACAATCACCAGAGATAGCGAGAAAGCTGAAATTTTTGCAGTGGAAATGGAAAAACAATTCAAACCCAATCCAGCTGCAGATAAAAGATTAGCTGAGCAAATAGAGCTCAAAGTGGAAAACACATTAAATGAAGAAATAGAAATTCCACAAATAGAAGAGGTCACCGAAGAAGAAGTGAAAACTCTCATCAAAAAAACCAACTCGAAAAAAGCACCAGGCTACGATGGAATCTCAAACAGAGCCTTAAAAGCCCTTCCAGACAATATGGTAAAACAATTGACAGAAATCTGCAATGGAATATTGAGAACACATCATTTTCCAGAGAGATGGAAGAAAGCCATCACAATAATGATCCCTAAACCTGGAAAACCCAGAAGCGATCCAGCAAATTATCGACCAATAAGCTTACTATCGAACGTAAGCAAGATTGCAGAAAGGGTAATACATAATCGTCTCAAAAGAGAGACTGACAAAAGAAAAGTCATACCCGACGAACAACATGGTTTCAGAGAAGGACACGGTTGTGGAAATCAACTCGCAAGGATCACAGATTTAATTCTGAAATACAAAAACAAAGGCTTTTGCTCAGGAGGAGTGTTCCTGGATGTGGCAAAGGCATTCGACAGAGTATGGCATGAAGGCCTAATCTTTAAAATGGGAAAAAAGAAGTACCATAGAGGAATGATGAAACTCATCAATTCCTACCTAACAAACAGAAAATTCCAAATCTGTATCAACGAGGAAATGTCCCTAGAAAAGGGCATAGAGGCAGAAGTACCACAAGGATCGATTCTAGGCCCCATGCTGTATAACATCTATACTCATGATATCCCAAAATCGAATGAAACCGTCTTAGCTATGTATGCAGATGACACCGCCATCATCGCATCAGCGGTATCACACTTATCAGTAAAAAGGAAATTGCAGGACCACGTCAAAATTTTAGGAAAATGGTTCGAAAAATGGCGAATTAAGATAAATGAAGAAAAAAGCCAAGCTGTCATTTTTAGAGCCAAAATGAAAAAGAAATTTCCAGCAGTTAACATAGAACTAAATGGAAAAGCAATAAAATGGGAAAGAGAAGTAAAATATCTTGGTGTGACATTTGATGAGCAAATGAAGTTCAACAAACACATAGCTAAGCGAAATACCCAGGCGAGACAAATCAAGGGATATCTATACCCACTGCTGTCTGTTAAAAGCGAACTGAATGGGAAAAACAAGCTGACTCTATACAAGTCAATGATAAGACCAGTGATGACATATGGACCCAAAGCTTGGGTCCATCTCAGCGAAAAAGAAATAGAAAAACTGGAAAGGACACAGAATGTGTCCCTCAGACAGATCACCAAATCTGATTGGTATATCAGAAACAGCAAAATCCGGGAAAAAACCGGAATGGAAAGCATCAAAGAGCATGTAATGAAATTAAGCAAAAAGAACTATGGAAAAATGGAAACACACAGAAATCAATCCATTAAAAGAATGATGGAAGATGACACAGAGACGGGAACTAGGAATGTAAAACGACCGCGATTGGTGCTAGCACAGCAAGCCTCTCAATAGATACATTGTGAGGTATAAGGAGATCTGGGCTGGCATGGAAATTTCTTCGGAAACCCATGTTTAATGCTGTGATTCAACACCTGGGCGCCCTGATCGGGCGGTAAACCTGCAAAGGAGCAGAGTGGGATTGCAGTTGGCTTTACATCAAATAGTGCTGTTCAGACAGGACCACTTTCCGACAGCACCAATACAGTGAAACAAATGAAATAGACATTCCAACCCGTACAGAGACAATAACAAATATCATTTCAAATCATAAAACCAATGACCGGTAGAAATGCCGGACTTGTCGGTAGATATGCTGACATGTAGCTAAACACAGCTGGCAATTACAAAACAAAGGTAACATAAGCAATACAACAGATAAAACATATAAGAGATAACAGCACTAGTTGCATCAGAAACTCACCAGATAGCCTTCTAGAAAAAAAAAAGGCATTTTCGTCCAAACAGTAAAACGAAAAACACATGGATGGCCTGAATCGAAGCGAAAGAAATTTAAATATAGCTTCTGAGGCGTTACCAAAGAGATATGATTTGATTTGATTTGATTTTGTACATTGAAGCCCCTATACCTACCGTACATGAGATGGGGACTCACTAAGCCCAAAGTGGTGGACGCGGCGAGTGCGCAGGTAAGACAGGTACCGATTTTTGGCTATTTAGAAATGCATTTGACCACGTCTGCCGTTTTGATATTTGAAAATATATTATTATTATTAATAGAAAATAACAATGGCAGACCATTATCACGCGTTTAACATTGTGCAGGCAATTTTAAAAATATTAAAAAAAATTTTTTTTTGAAATTAATTGACAAGATCTGTCATCAATATAATTATTTTATTTATTATAGTCTTAAAAAACTATATTGTTTTTTATTTATGATATTTTCGCAGTGTATCTCTTTCTTAATCGTTCAACTTTAAAAGTTTAGTATATAGATTACATGTAAAATATTAATTTCATTAAATACAGTGATTAAAGTAAATTATATTAATGTAAAACTGCTATCGTTATATATAGACATCTGACCGGGTAGTATCTCAGATTTTTTTATCTGCTGATGTTTATACGCAATGAATACGTCTGCCGTTATCAATATAAGTTGTTTAAGACTATAATAAATAAAATAATTATATTGATGACAAATCTTGTCAATTACTTTAAAAAAAAATTTTTTTTAAATATTTTTAAAATTGTCTGCACAATGTTAAACGCGTGATAATGGTCTGCCATTGTTGTTTTCAATTAATAATAATAATATATTTTCAAATATCAGACGTGGTCAAATGCATTTCTAAATAGCCAAAAATCAGTACCTGTCTTACCTGCGCACTCGCCGCGTCCACCACTTTGGGCTTAGTGAGTCCCCATCTCATGTACGGTAGGTATAGGGGCCTCAATGTACAAAAACTCAGGTCTGGTCAAATACATACAGGTATCCGTTCACTGGCTCTTAGCCTATCACTTAGAGTATAAATAATTTGCATTTAAGAACATGTAAAAAATTGGTTCTCAAAATGTTTGATGCAATATAGGTGGCACTATTAATTAATTAGTTAGTTGTAAGTATACAGGTAGAACATCTTCAGCAAGCAACAGTTGAAATTAACCTAATATAATACCATAATAGAAAACGGAAATTTGTCAAAACTTCTTCTAAAAATCAACCCTAAAGATTTATCCTTATTATATGTTTTACGATTCTCCAGAGAAATCTATTCGTAGGGTTGCACCAAACTTCCAAGTAGACATTATTAGTTAAAATTATGCCTTGTCAGTGACGTTTATTTTCTGTTTGCGTTTCCTTCTTCTTCCCATAAAATTTTATGTAGCTTACTAAGCAATAAATAAACAACTTTTATATCACCTACCTGCAACTACAACATCCGCATTCCGTAGTCTCTTCAAAACATGCTCAATCAATCCTACGTCGGTACAAGCTTGGAGATTACGAACACTTTTTCGTAGAATGGCAATAAAGACGCTCCATATTTCCGCCTAGAATAAAAAAAAAACTATAAAAATATCATGTACATTCAAAATAATATATATCTACACTAATAATATTATAAAGAGGAAAGATTTGTATGTTTGTATGTTTGTAATGAATAGGCTTAAAAAGTACTGGGCCGATTTAAAAAATTCTTTCACCAATAGAATGCTACATTCCTCCTATTTGACATAGGCTACATTTCATTTTGAAAAAAATTAGGGATCCTTGGTAAAATTTGAACAATGTAACCGAAAGTGTAGAAAAATGAGTTTTAAAATGTCGTTCGTCAAATGCGCTGCCGAAACTATTAGCGATAGAACAAAATAATGTACAACAATATTGAAGAACATCATAATGTCTACAAAAAACTCCGCGGTAGCATATGTCCAACTATTGTAGTTATGTCACTACAACTTTTTTCATTTTAAACATTAATGAAAATGCTAACCAAATTCAAACCATGCTATTTATGTGTTTATATTAATCCTTATCCAAATAAATTATTTTATGGTCAAGACCATTTAACTACCTATAAAATAGTTTTTAAATTATTTAGATTGGACTTTCCATTCAAAAGATATTACAAATTAAAAAATTCAAACAGTAAACAAAACCGCCATAGCGCCGTGGCCGTTGTTTGCGATGCAGTCTGAAAAGCGCGCCGGGCATCGCGGCGGGCAGGGTGGAGGAAGCACTGGGGGGGCAATATTTAATAAAATTAGTAAAGTCCTTCTCGGGTATGACGAGACCAGGGAAATAGGTATTCATTTTTATATGGAGGATATTATAGATTCCAGTTCAAATTGAATAGGTACGCATACATAAGATAGGTCAGCTATATAAAATAAAGTAGTGCATCAAATTTACGCTAAGGCGGTACGAAGTTCGCCGGGTCAGCTAGTATATATGTAAAAAATATTGATTACATTAAAAAATGATTTGATTACCAATTTTATTTAGTATTCTTAAATTTTAATTAAAAAGATTTAATATTTTAAACTTAACACACAAGTAATTTTTTTCTTCAGTGCTTTATCGACAATGCTAGGCCTGTATATAGCCAATGATCAAAGAAAAAAGCAAATAAAATATAAGCAGCAGAGTAAGTGGCTCTAGATTAAAAGAGCTCTCAGATGTCTCACTGAGACAACTGAGACTACTTTTCTCTTCATGTATGTAAAGTTGACAAAATAAGACCATTCTTAAATTCATTTTCTTTACACAACCTGTTTTTTCTGAATCCGATTAGTTTTTTTTTGTGTCAGAGCCGACAACACTGCATTTTACCAATGCCATCTAAAATATAATCATGATTTGATTGGAAAATTGAAAAATGTTAAATGTATAGTGTTCAAGCGAGTTGGATTTTCATTTTCCTTTCTAGATCCTCACTCAGTACTTCAAATACTTAGAACAAATGGAGTCCTTTCAAAAAGTAGACAAATTGATATTTCAGCCTTCTAAAGACTGGAACTGTCACAAAACGTACGTTAAATAATAGTTTAAAAAAAAAACCGATCATAAAAAACTATAGTTTTATTTAGAAATGTTGGCAGTTGCTTCATAACAGTTGGAAGTTGCAGTTTTTAAATCATCATGTTTCTTTGACAAAGCATACGCTTTAGAATTGCAGTTAAAAAGCTTCAAAAAAATTTATTTTCAGAAACCATAAAATATCTACGTTTAATTTAGAAAATTATCTCTCAAATAATCTTAATTATTGCAAAATTATTGACAAAACTACTTATCTTTCAAATTATGAATTATTGTGCAACAAAGCAATTTCAATTTAATAATAATGCTCTGCAAATAAATTTCGCAATTTATTCCAAATCCGTTGAGCAAATTGATAAACTGAAAGACTCCATATGGTTTTCAAGAAAGTTAATATACATTTCTCGGTAATAGAACTGTGCTCCAGATTTTTCAACTGAGATTAATAATTTACTTTTTTAAATCAGAAAATATCTCAACTGGAAACTACAAGCTTGATATTACATGTTTACAGCCAGAAGCCACAAAAAGAAAAATCATTAGTAATCTGTTCAACGAATTCAATTTTTGCTGCAACATAAAGTATACCTCATTAAAAATGACGGTTTGTGAACATCAAAGCATGTTCTATATCGACTTATTTTTTTTTCAAAAAATAAAACTAATAATTGATATACTTTTATTTTTATTCTCCTTATATTTTACCAAATATAAGTTTTACCTGTTAGAAGTCATTTTTATATTTTTAATAAGAAATAAGATATAGTTACGGTCCAGAAGCCAGGTACAAATTTGTTCAATTATTTCCTTTTAAGCGAAAATTCGTTACATGCATTTTAGGGATTTATCACTACATAAAAGTCGCTTTCTCTGTCTCTATATCCCTATGTATGCTTAAATCTTTAAAACTACGCAACGGATTTTGATGCTTTTTTTTTATAGATAGAGTGATTGAGGAGAAAGATTTATATGTATAATAACATCGATTAAAAAGCAGAAAAATACTGTTATTTTTAAGGTTTCTAATGTGATGTCGTAAATAATGTTTACCGTCTACATTGCAAACGCAGGCTGAACCCTACAAGATTTATCAAAATAATGTACTATACACATTGTACATAAGTATTATACACATTGAAAAGGTCCACAGAAAACTCCGCTATGGTATATGTCTATCTCTTATGGATATCCCACAATAACATTTTTTTGTCATTTACTTTTTACGACAAATAATGGCTAATTTTTGAAGCGATTTTAACCAATACTAGTAGTAATTTAAAACTAATTAAATAGCTTAAATATATTGTTGACTTAACATAGATCTATATGGCTCTTTACAGCATATAATTTAACTAAATATTTTCAAAGAGATTACAGATTTAAAAATTGCGGGACGTAGGTAGCGTTTGCAGCAGGGGCGGCGGGAGCGTGCCTATAAATAACGCGTCGAAAGCCGCGGTTCTCCCTATAGCACTTTGAATTTATCAGAGAAAACATGTTTGTATTGTTCTAATGACAAGAAAGCTGTGAACGTTGTATACAAAGACATTCTGTAATATATTAATTGTTGTAAAAATAAAATAAATAGGTAAAAATGTAAAAAGTAAATAAGTAAAAATGTAGTGTGTGAATTTAGATATTCCAAATATAGCAGGAAATCTGTATGGCTTAGGAAAAGAAGAATTGTTTTACTCTAAATTTAAGTAATAATAATGTCATTATCATTACTTGTCGAAGACCGTAATGATTTTTGAATCCAGCAAAATTGTTGTGCCTATGTGGCAGGGAGGGTCGAACATAATAATAATAAGCTTTATTGTCTAAAAAAATTACAAAACTTGTAGACACAGCGATAGTATAATAAACAAAAGTCAAAAATATTATACAATAAATTAAAACAAAACACAAAAAAAGAATTACTAATAATTATAAAAGACACATAAACAAAAAAAAATTGAAAAAACTAAAACATCTAAAAGTATATAAAAACAACATACTATAAAACTAGTAATGGACTAGTAGTCCGGTCAATTTAGACATTCGAAGCTACATAAATTCCCACCAAGCTGAAAATCGGTAAGATTGATCGACAACAATTTAAATTTTTAAATTTAAATTGTAGTTCTATGTTTGTATATTTTCATTTTAATAACAATATACAAAATGATGATTGATCATTATATACATTATTTCTAAAATCTGTTGAGTTTTGCAAATTCAAGATAAATATGCTTTAGTATCAATTTCTAATAAAAAAAAATAGATCCAAATCGGTTAAGCCGTTTAATAACTAGAGTGTGACAACCAGACACGCAGATACAAACTACAAACTTGTTACTTTTTATAAGGTTAAAAAATGTTAAAAAAAATTGCGTCTAGCAGGATTCGAGTCCCTGTCCGCCAATTTGAGATCGGCGCCGTTGAAAGAACAACAAATCATATTCATAACAAAAAGCAAAGTTCTTTAACACATTGCAGCTTTCCTTGAGCAGGCACCAGATGAAGCATTTTTGCTAATAAAAATAAGTGTTACACTTATAAATCCTTATAATTAGACCTCATTTATGATAATACTAAACTTTTACATTATTAGATAATAATTCAGTAGCTTAGAGCCTGTCGGAGTGAAAAATTATATGAGATGATCCTTCAAAACATCGAATATAAAAATGATATAATTATGGAAACAATCCCTACTTCTAAAACGAATGTTAAATGTTCATTCGTTATCTGAAAACAACTCAAACAATTTTTGTAAATCTCGACACCCCAAATGAATCGCTCTTCTGCCACATTGTTGTGGAAGAGGTGGCAACCTTTTAGCCCTTAAAAAACATGGAGCATAAAAGTCCTCCACCTAAACTAAACTAAAGCATGTGGCAAATCACTTGAAAAAAAAAGATGTCGCTCGTATATATCGACGAATGAAATGCCTTCCTTCAACTTTTAAAAGATCTGTTCCTGAAATTCATAATGCGGAGAAAATGCTTTTCACTTCTAAAACATGTGGCTTCAATTTTCAATTGCTTTAAAACAACAATAAAAAATCAACAGTTGAAGTTGAAATTTGTCACCAGAATTAAAACGTAACCTCCAATGTTCAAGCAAATCAATTGATCCCTGGTCTATTTTCACGAGTGGAAAATAATACTATTTATGTAATTATTCATAACAATTGTGTTTAAAAAAAAAACACTGAATAAGGTTCAAAATTATATTAGTTTTCATTTATAAATAAAGTTATCGCAAGTACTGTAAAACTACTTAGGTACCTAATATTTTTTATTCCACATCTAAACATTGAGTTTTATTCTAAATTAAAGGCTTCATGCAAGAACTTTCAAAATTCAGAATTATTTACAAGAATTTTAAGTTTCTTGAATTGTTCAACACATATTTAAAGGCCTGAGGCCTGGAGAAAAGATCATGCGATCATGGAGATATAAGTTAAAAGCATTTATCTGCCTTCTATTTACCTGCTGTGCTTTGATCTAATTTTCAAAGTGGTTAAAAATTATTCATATCATCTTTAATTAATGAAAATTATTTGTTTTATTTGTTGAAGTATTAAGATAACCAATTACTGATTTGTTCATAACATAGTTGATATTATGTTAACATTGACAAGTAGGATTGCCAACACAGTTTTGTATGTTACAGTAGATATGAATAAAAGGCCTTATAATTAAAAAAAAAATAAGTACATTCAAATTTAGTATATTTTTACAATTTTAAATTATAGACTCGCTGAACATTTAGAGAGCCAATGGTAAGCAACAATTTTTAATAAAAATTATATTGTACTGTTATTACCAAGTTCAAGAATCATTCCAACAAGGATTGTAAATTGACACAACAACATGTTCATATAGCCGCGGCGACGCATTTTTTGGTTCAGCAAAACACATCATTTTTAGAATCAAATTAATAATAACACCATTATAAAACAATGATTAAATTTTTGATACTTGCAGTATTAAAATTACATCAGTTATGAGAAGTGCAAGACGTCACTTATAGAACAGAAGATTCATACAACTGTAGCATAAAATGTCTGCAACCAGAATGTACGTTAAGTCATAATTAAGCGAAGTTATCATGTACACAATTGATGTTTAAAATCAGCGACTTGAATTGTTTCCAGAGACAACTATGTTTATTGCCATAAATGACAGAAGCAAACTGTCCTTAAATTAAAACGTTTTCGGTGAACGAAATAGGAACATGTGGTTGAATTCAACTTGAAGTAAATCTAAATTCTAAAAAACAAACTATCATCATTAAATTTAATAATGTGGCCAGATTTGAGTTTGAAACCAAATCCCACTGCCATATTACGTATTCTTGTATTAAAGTTATTCTCTTTTTATTCAAAAGGTTCTCATTATTTGCTGCATAAAGAAATATTATTTGCAAAAGCTTCTCGACAATTATTACTGACACGAGTGTTGATGCTTTTATATTTATTCTTTTTGTTCACACAACAATCACTTTCTGAAGCACGGATTTGACCAACATTTACTTTTTTGTTGTTGCTTATTTCTTCGCAAAGCCCTATTATCTTCTTTTAAAAAGGCTCTCAATGTTTGATAGATGAGGTCTAAGAGGTTGTCATTTAATCAAGTTACACAATGATTTTTATCGCTTTGTCTTATTATCTCGAGAAAGAGCAAGTTATAATCAATATTGGTAAACTATAGCTGTGTTCCTTCCGGACAAGCAATAATCATATTAATTGGGATGGCACAGCTCAAGCTGAATTGAACGGGTCGTTGAGGGTTAGGACGACCGCAATATTCACCCACATGCGAGCAGATAATCATGCATGGCAGGCTCTTGCTATAATCATAAATGACGTTACTGATTTGAAGGGTGGGGATTTCTGTATTAAATGTAGCTATGAGGGTAGGACTTATCTTGCGTATATACCTTTTGTCGTTTTAATATCAACTTTTGTTGTAGATATTTTAAACAATACATTAAAAAATTTCAAAGGCTCTGAAATTTAGTTACTAGAACTAAATATCAAATCCACCCTCAATAAATATTTACTTATTTGTTTTCTAAGTCTTACTAGTTTATTAAATTATCTCGTCAAATTACATTGAACGCTTACATAAAAATACTTGCAATAACTCAAAGTTATTTTGCTTAACAGTAATTAGACTTACAAAATTGATAATAAATAAATGATCTTATTAGATCCATTTTTTGTCTTTTTGCTACATCAACGGTTTTATGACAAATAAGTATTAATACTATTTTTTTTTTATTTTGTAAAGATGTCACAAAACTGAAGTTGTTTCTTTCTTCCATGAAGGAACTCGGTAAGGCTAAACTTGTCTGCAATGTATTCAAACCCAAAGCGGTTTATCCGTGTTGCTCCGCATAACGTTAAAGGGAATAGACATACCTTCCTCTCAGACTGCAAATTTTAACTAAAAACAACGGTTTATACTGCGTGTTCATCAATTATTTAGACCAAGTCTTGCTACGAAATTTTAAACGTATGCTCAGTTTTTGATTAGTTCATACGCAGAAACGTATGATATTATTGGACGAGTTTTGTTTGAGGATTGTTTAACATTTGTCGGCAATCATACTATAAGACAATAAAAATTGGTCAAGCTAAATTACACTGCAAAGCATGATCTCAATTTATAAACGCACGTTATATTCCGGCTTTTCTTAAACAATGAGAGCAAACAATACATTTGCAGAGCATTATTTATTTGATGTGATGTACAAACTAGTTTGAAAACATAAAAACATTTGAAAATATAAAAACAAAAGTACCTATATTAAAGAAGTATAATACAGTTTTGCCCAAGATACAGAAATTATATCAAAATATCAAACGTTCAATGCTGATAATATGGTAAAATTTTATCCTAGAAAGAAACGTTTTACTGAATATTAGTTTCTTCTTTAAAGTAATAATTTAAACAAAATAAGAATTGTTTAAAAAGACATGAGGAATAAAATGTTTATGCATATACTTAATCCTCTTAACATTTTGCAATTTTAAAAATACAATGATAATAAAAAAGTAAGGTATATATAAATAAGTAAATATATAGTATGTGCCCGCATTAAGTTCACAAGAAATAGAAAAACTTTGTTTTAAATTTTACAAAAATATAATGAAATAGTGAGAATTTTATAGTCAAAAATGTTAACAATGCAATAAGGAGTCTGTTTAATTCAATGTTGTGGTACGAAGGGTAAAAGTTATCGGTACATAAGACCAGAACTTAGTAAAAAGTTTTCTGAAATTGTTGTTTTATTTGATGGAATCAAGAAGTTGGTTATTGAAACTGGTCTCGTAACCAATATAAAGAAAAAAAAATCCATAATGTTTGTCCAGATTTTGTTCGTAATTGGCTAAATCGCAAATTTGGAGATAATTAGATTGGCAGAAATGACCCAGTTTTATAGGCACCAACAAGCCTCGATATGATACTTTTAGATTTTTACAAGAAAGACTTACCCAATAATGCCCAAATATTAAAAATCAAATAAAAGTTGCATCCTTAATAATTGAGGAAATTAGTAGAAGTTATAAAGAGCTACGAGTTAGAATTAAACTATGTACTGAAAGAAGTGGTGAGTTAATCAAATAGTAGAAATTGGTTTAAATTTAGCAACAATTTGTATTCCGTTGAAACTTTTAGTGAAAAATATAAAAGTCTTTAGTTACTTTTTCCTTTTATTTTTTATTGATTTTAAGATATTGATTCACTTTTATTGCTTCACAGCCTGATAATACTAAAGTTTTGAAAGCAAATTTATCTATTGTGAATTAAGCAAAAAATGTTATTCCTTTCAAATTTTGTTGTAAAATTAAAAATAAAGTTATTTATTCTCTTGTGATTTTGTATACTAATAAAGCATGTAAATATACGGTCAACGAAAAAACTTAACATTCAACTTCTACCATTTAAAAGTCATTTGTTAACCATCTTGAATGAGACAAATAACCAGGGATTTAAAACAGTGGCTGAATAACTCCTATGTCCGGGAGAATATTGTGTCTATCACAAATGAAAAACAGCCTCATTTATTTTTTAAAATCACAGTAATAGATTACCCGGCGCATTCGCCATCCGTCACATAAATTAACCACCGCTCTGACTAGGGTAAGCCCTAATTTAACAAAAAAAACCCTTCCAAATAATCGTCATAATAAAACTTCATGTGCACCTTTACCGTCCCAAAACTAATTCCTTTAAAGCTTGTAAAACTTATTACACTCGACCCTTACACGACCCTGTCTAAGTTTTCGAAATTTCTCGTCGTCTCTACGGAATCGCAGAGATTATTCAATTTTGCGTAAGCATTACCGTAAATTTGCCGGAATCAGTTTTAACTCGTTTAAATTTCTCACCGTAAACGTTATAACTTCAAACTTGTAAGCGGTGACGCCCTTCTTCAGGCGTTTGCCACTCGTATCAGAAGTGGACATTATATAGTTTTGTGCTTGTAACGAAGAAGAAACAGCTTGTTTATTCTAATAAACACCGAATTAGTTAAAACAATTGAAAATTTTATATAGTTGTCTTTTCTCTTGCTTTATCCAAAATTCCTAATCTTGTCAGTTCCAAAATACGAAAATAGAAGAAAACTTTACATGTACGCCCCCCTAAATCCGTAAAATAGGAAAAATAATTTTAATTTTTCTTATGATTTTTATTATAAGATACATACCTACCTTTTTAGGTTAAGTGACCGATAAACTATGACTTTTGTTTTATTGGAATCGGTTGTTCTTCCCAGACTAGTGCACTCATTATTTACATGCCATATTTCACCTAAATATACTTTCCATCAAGTTCACTTCACTTTGCTGTTAAAAAATTCAATATTGTTAACAGAGAGGTAAAAAGTGTGTAAAAAGTCAAGATAAGGTTTGCCAACCTAAAAATGTATTTAGAAAAAAAAGCATTCTGTAATGAGTCTATTAGAGTATCAAAATTAGGGCGAATTGCAAAAATGTTTATTTTATAATTGGATCATTATTAGAAAGTAAACGATAGCAAAAATACTAGTTATACCACAATGTGGTATAAAAATTGCTTAGTTAAGCTCCAATTTAATATAATAGGGTAACTGAGACCATTATAATTCATAAAATTGTTGAAATGTGTCTTTTCCCCAATATTTACTAAAAATAAACTCTTAATGATGATTTATAAAGCCTTCCTTTTTTCATATATATTATATTCATTATATAACATATGCCCACTTAAAAAAATTCAACTTTATTATCAAAAAAAAATTTTTAGCCAACTTCAAAAAAAGAAAAGGTTTCTCAATTTTACCATATTTATATATTTATTGTTACAGTTATTGTCCATATTTTTTCAGTACTTGGCCCATTAAATAATAGTAATTGGCTACAAGTATTTTTACTATCCTTTCTGGAGTTTACTCCTTAAGAATCAATTTTCATTTAATGAAAAATATTAAGAGTAAAATTTAGTAATTGAATATCTTTGCTACGTTTTTTATGCGCAACCTAGTTGTGCATCTTTCACTTTTCAGTCGTCTTTGTGTATAACTTGTTTAATTGTGTGTAGTAGACGTACATAGGATATGCTTCGAGGCAGTTTATGCATGTAAATTTATGTGTATATTCCTATATGTTATCGATATGTTATATGTGTACTATATAGATATATACTACTGTTCAGTGTCTACAAGTGATTATGAGCTGTACTGCCGTGATGTGGATAGTGAGTGTCGTTTATTTTCTATTTCAAAGTGCTAATTTATATAATATAATTTTTTTTTATGAACAATTGCCAAACAGTTGACAACTACAAAAGTAAATGTCAAATTCTCTTGACATTTACTTTTAAATAGCGTTGCAATTGTTTATAAAAAAAAGACTCTAATTGATATTGATATCTGTTGGCAAGTAAGAACGCAACTGATATTTTTATCCTGAGTTGGCAACTGTCAAAATGTTTTAGTCTAGGAATATTGTATTGACACAAAATCTTTTTCCATATTTTGTAACAATATACGTTCGATGCATTTTTATCGTTTATTTTTATTTATTCTCAACTAAATCTCAACAACATCGATAACAAATAATATTATTGAGTATTCACACAGTTTTACCACTTTCCAAAACGTTTGTTTATTAGACCTGAACTACCAAGTGATCATCAGGAGATGAATAAAACTTTTAGTTTTCAGCTACGGGAAGCTCCTGATTATAACCACTTAGTGGTTGAAAGAGCTCTCGAGATTCCAAACCAATCAATTAATTATTATTGTGAATTTTTCATATTTATTATAATATTCTTATAAAGTGAAGTGAAAATTATATAAACTATGAAAGAAAGTGATGCAGATATAAGTGCTAAAACATTTGATAAACAAGTGGGTGCTAAGAAGGTTTACAATTCATGTATTAATATAATATGTATTGTATTTCTATACATGTGTGCTTTGAATTTATAACAAATTTAATTAATAATAAATTTCATATAAATTGATTTGAGCTATACATTTATAATTAAATATTTAATTTAATATAAACTATTTCACTCATTGTTATACGAACCAATAAGAATTTATCCTGTGAACGAGAATCTCATTATTCCGGCGAGAATTTTTTGAATATAAAATTTTCCAAATTGGTTCTACCAATGAAAACGTTCATATCAGCAACCTACTCTTTATTTCAAAATTTGTTTGCTATAGTAACGATCCTACAAAATTTTTTAAATTTCATATCTTCTTAGCAAAAATATTATTATTAAACCTATATACCCAACGACCGGTTGTCCCAAAAATTGATAATGATATAATTATTGATAAATAAAGTCATAAAATGCGTATTGATAATTGAATATTTAATGAAAAGCAGTTGATTAGAGATTTAAATCAACAAAACAGTATCTTTATTAAAAGAATACGTTTTTTTTGTACTTGGTGGTTTCTCATAATAATAAAATTGTTGAATAATTTAGTTTTCATGATTTGCCTTTGAATTTTATTCCAAAATTTGAATTTGCTGTGTTTTATACACAAATAAAGTGAAGATTTTCTTGTTATTAAATTCTTAATCCATTTTTTTTTCGTTACGGTCAAACAAGCAATTTTGAGTATCTTTTAATTACAACATCAAACCAAATATCTTTTTTTTTAGAAATTGAGAGAGAATTTTTAAACAATTTATGTCAATAGTATATTTGAATTATTTACAGAGATGAAGCACCTTTAAAACTTATTTACAGATCCTTCAACTATAATCGGGTAATTTGTAGTATTGACCTCTTCTGTTTTATTTTATTTTGAGCTGACAAGCCGATCAATTTTAGTCTAATTACCTCTTTTCTATGTAGAAAAACATATTACAAAACCCGCCTTTTTTAAATTTATTAATGATCTTATGAGTGCAAGACTTTTTAGAACGGTTATAAAATTTTGTAAAGTCTTAGAATCCATTGCATCATCAGCAGAATCTTCACCATTAAAAATCCAGAAGGGGTCATGCAATAAATCGGTATACTCCACAGCTTAAAAAGCTAAAGAAGACCTATTTATTTGTACGGGATGCTTATAACCGGCGCAAATCAGCAGAATTAAAAAATCTTATCAATACTTGTAAATGCAAATATAAATTAGCAATCAGGACACTAATTTAATAGATGGGGATAAACTAAATACTTTTTTACAAATGTAGCCATAAATTTAATCAACACTTTACCTCCTTCAATTATAGACCCTATTGATATTATGAAGTCTAAATGTCAAGTGGTAGATAGTTGTTTTTTTTTCAAGGAAGTAACATTCCATGAAGTTAGAGACCGCATAGTAAACTAAAGACCTCAAATGCCAAAGATACTCGTATATATGGTCTTACCACGTCCCTTATAAAGTTAGTTAAAAATATACTAATAATCCCTCTTATTAAACTAATTAATGACAGTATAAAGCTGTTTCTTTAGATATGACCAAAGCATTTGACACCGTCTCACATATAATACTCCTGCAGAAATTAAAATACTACAACTTTAATCCAAATAGTATTCAATTAATAAAATCTGGAACGTCGGCGGCAGATAGTAATTGTCAATGGTATATCTTCTGGCGAAGAGAAAATTGCACATGGTATGCCTCAGTGATCCATTCTGGTACCAATACTTTTCCTGATATATATATATACGTATAAATGTTTATTATGCAGCCAAAAACAGCATACTTTGCATCTGGCGCTTAGCCCACCGGCTGGTTTTCAAGCCCGAAAACGGGCTTGAGAAAAATTCCATGTATAACATCAAATTTCTCAATAACGGTTTTTTATTTTTCAACCAAATTTTATTTCATATCTAGATGGGGATTGAAGACGTTCATTACGCTTTACGTCATCATTTTATCATAAAGGGTTTGTTTGTTATCAACAATAATCCAAATGGGTGCAGGGCTTCTCAATGGCTTGAAACATATCAAGATAAACGGTTGTAGTTCAACCATTTTTCGGTAGTGGCCGCTGTTGACGCTGGCATTTATAATAAAATATATATTACGCATTTTACGCTCCAAGATGGATTATTCTGGAATGATTTCCTCAGTCTTGTGCATCATATTGCAACAGTGTTTTATTTAGTTTTTGCTATCTTAATGACGGAATTCCCTTGTCATTCACCTCTAACTTGATGCAAGGTCGTTTTATGTAACTCGTATACAGTCGGTTTGCATCACGTTTGCATTACATGTTTTACAGGCGTTATTTTGCGTAAGTTTAAATAGTAGCAACAGAAAAACAAGTAATTGGCTAAATGATTTATTACAATGAGCATATTGGTAGCTTAATAAGTAATAAAAAAACAAATAAACGCTCCTTATTTTCTTATTACCACTTAATTACATAAGTACATAGTATGAAAATTTGTAAATACAATAATAATTTAATTATTTATGTAATTACATTTATTAGTTTGTGCACTTACAAGCATTATTATTTAGTTTCAATGCTATACTAAGCGATGTTTAGAAATAACAGTAATATTTTTTTTGTAATGAGTACTTAAAAAATATTACAAATTAATTACAAAATGTTTTAAAACTATTTTTTTGCCTTATGCTATTTTTTTTTTGTCTCTGTAATGATAAGCAAGGTAAAACATTTAAACTGTTATTAAATAATAAAAATTAAGTTTTTATGTTTTATAAGAAAAGATTCTGTCCAACGAATACTTAATAAATAGAAAACTTTTACTCGTGATCACTGATAACTTTTTGTGCGCCTAAAAGCGACCCAAAAAATAAGCGGATAATATAAAAAAAGATATGCTAGTAATTTTATATTAAATTGTTAGTAGTAACAGAAGATGAAAGGTATTTGAATATTTTTCCTTTTCTGTTAATCTTTCATTTTTATAACTAATTTAAGAATTAAACAATTACTAGAATTTTTATTTCAATTTCAAATTACATGGTTAGCAAAAGCATAAAAATAATACAAAACTTTCAGAATTGTTTGTTTCTGCCGCTTATGGTTTATTCAAGAAATATTTACAGAATACTCACATTTTTTCGTGTCTATAAAAAATGAGTGAATATTTTTTTGTTTTAGATTATGAAGGAATCATACAAGCTCACGTTAGGAAAATGTTCCCAACACAATTTTTAGCAGAAAATCAATTTTACAATACTGGTAGTTGAGTTTTGAGTTCAAATGGTTCATTAATACCTTTTTATTTCGCAATAATTGCAACATTTTCTTGAAATAAATTACTATCGAAAGAAACAACTTTGCTTTTAATTATGAGGAAAGTTTTTTATGTTTAGTAAACGCCTTTTAATTTGTTTTCAAAAAGTTTCTAGTTTCTGCATACTTCACAAGTGCTTGGGATAGCTTATTCATTCTGTTCTGGTGAAGAATAACATCAGAAACATTATACCCACAAATTTACCCGCAAAAACAAAATACCTTACGCATAGTCTCTAGCTAGATGACCTCACAGCGATAGATAAGCTTGTTTGGCGTAATTATTATTCGTAAACTATCGAGAATCATTTAACGGTTTTTTTCGTTGAAGATAAGAAATACTATGTATGAGGTTTATTTATCTATGGGTAAATAGACTAAATAGTAGTCCTTAAACTATTAAAAGTTTAAGGACTTAAAGTTGCACTTTCTTGGTCATTTATCCAACTACTACTGCCTTAATAATGAATATACAACATTTACTAATTCTTTATATACTAAAAGATGTGGATGATTAGTAGTTTTTAGAAATGTAAATTTTGAAAGTTACCTTTTAATCGTGTGAACTCTAAACTAAAACCAATGTATCGTAATTATTTGCCTATCAATCCCAGAAAACATAATTTTTTAATGAAAAAAGAAAGTACTACATTTTTCAGTTCAAGTTTGGTTATTAATTTGGTATTATCCACATGATTAGAGAGTAAACGAAGGAATGCGATGATAACATAATTGTCGTAATGATGAAAGCAATTGTCGCTAAAGATGGTGAATAGGTCTTAAATTAAAAATATTATTATTTTAATCTATAACAACATATAATAGTACATCAATAAAAGTTTTTCTAAATTAATTAAAAGTTTTTTCTTGCTAAAGAATTCGATATTATTGTGCTACTAAAACCAATATATGATTAAAAACCTTATATAAAATTGTCAATACATCATCATTATCATCAAAAATCTATGGGTTTGCACAAAACAGTTATTTAAAAATAAACATTTACGGCAAACAACTGACGCTATATTGTAAAACAGCTAAAACCACGTTTATTGTAAATGCTGTATTTGGATAGCCGTAACAGCATCGAGTTAATAAATAAATCAAAGTCAATTAATTATTAACACAAAACTAAGGTACATATTACTTATGTGAATACATAAGTACATTAAATACATTAAATGTTAAATTTAAAAAAATTTAACGCTAAAAATTAAATTGTTAAAAAAAAATATGGCTGCCGTCGGAATCGAACTATGTTTTTTCAAATGTAAACCAAGCATGCTGTTTGCTACGCTATGCTAGACTTTAGAGAATACGCTTTTATATATCGATAAATAGTAAAAATGCATCTAAAAGTGTAATATTCTGCAATAGACTGACCTGAAAAGTCTCATCAAAAACAAAACAGTCTCCAGTCAGGATTTCATGGTACATATGGCGAATTATTGCCATTGGTGTTATTACTATTACATAGTGTTGTTATTTAGGTTTGGTTAAAAGCTTATTTAATAATAAGAGTATTATAGACACACAAAAAATACCTGAGTAAAAAGAATTTTTCTAAATTAATTTTTGGTAATGTAACTTATTAAAAACAAAAAACATGTAGCTATAAAAAAACTGTTGCATTCTAATAAATTTATATTTTTAAAAATCTACATGTTTAAAAATATAGGTGGAAATTTAATTATTATTTGAGAGTTCTATTTTTTTATAGACGATTATGTTGTGGAATGCAGTAATTGCAAACGTGTGGAAAGAAATGTTATAGCTTACTGGTACGAATATTATGGCTTGAATCTTGTTACAGCATGTAATTAACAAATAAGGACGTATTTACAATAATTCATTAAGTGTCTATCAGAATAGTATTCAGTTAATGTAGGTATATTTAATTTTATTGCCCCAAATTCAATTGAAAAATAAAAGATTGCTTTCGGGCTCCAATGGCCATTATCTAAAATAATGGCAATTGTTTACTAATAGATGAAAGATTTACGGTAGATGCCGCAATATAAAGAACATGCATAATAAAATAATTTTGATATTGAATAAAATACCTATATTTAGGCGTGATCAAAATTAAAACAGAATTCTGTTATTTTATTTTGTAGCGAAACATTATTCGATATCAAATCTGCACTTGTAATTGACTATATCGTAGCTGTAGACACAATGTCTGCTATTCTTGCTTTGTTTGATCTTCATCCCACGCAGCGCATGAGAAATTTTGCTGTATTTTCTTCAACCAAGCTCAAAACATCTAGAAACTATGTAAGTTATCGACTTTAAACACACAATGGGCTTGAGACAATGTGCGAAATGATTGGGCTTCTGTAACGCGATGAGATATCAGTTGCGTATTTAAGATTATATATGGATTGGATCGTGGATCCACTGCTGGGGGGCCCTTTGCCTATATCAACGGCGGGAATCATCCGTACTATACGTATATATATATATATATATATATATATATATATATATATCAATGACCTGTCGGATTGTGTGCCACGGCGTGACACGCAGTACTCTAAGTACTCTATGCAGACGACACTACATTAAGCTTTTCAGAATCCACACAAAAAGATCTTAATGCAAAAATGCCAATTATTGTTACACCAATAAATGACTGGTTTGTTGCTAATAACTTGCTTTTAATAAAGAAAAAACAGAGTATATGACATTTACGTTGAAAACTGGCAATAAATCTGATTTGAACTCAGAGTCTCTAAAATTTCTCGGCATTTATGTTGATTCTTGTTTGAACTGGCAGAAAAACATCGATGTAGTTGCAATTAAACTTTCTCCGATTCAGTTTCTAAAACTGTTTATTATTTTTTGGTTCAGTCTCAGCATTGAGTAAAGGTCTCAGTTACAGTACTGTGTTACATTGTGGGGGTATACACCGGTCTCTCAAAGATTATTTAAGATACAGCGGAGGATTATTAGAGGTACGGTTACCATACAAAACTGATTGTAAAATGTGGTTTACAAAATATAAAATTCTGACTTTTCTATGCTTGTTCATTCTTAAATGTTTAGAATACCTAAAAAATCATTTCACGAATTACAATAAAAGCAAATATTTTCATAATGTAAAAGTCTGCTTATTTAGGTCACTTTGACCCAAGCAAACCATGAGAAAAATCTATTTTTAGATCATCTTTCGTGTGTTTTAACCCTCAAAACTCCCTAAAAGAAAAGATACATTTCCAGATGTGCCAACTCAATACACTTGACCCTACAAGCCAAAAGGCATTGCAAATTTAGAATAGAATAGAACTTTATTCATGCTTTACAACAGAGGTTTGCACAAGTCAAAAGTACATAAAATATAGTACATAAATTAAATAAAACATAGAGATAAACATAGAAACCACTTTGTTACAATATGTACATTGTATATTATATATGTTATATATTGATATATATGAAATAAAACAAACAAAAAACACAATAACATACAAAATTTAAAAGCCAAACTGGCAACTATTTTACTCAAAAGGAGTATCGTCATTTAAAAACTCATTTATAGAGTAATATGTCTTCTCGATTAGTGCATTTTTGATGTAGGATTCAAACTTGTTAAAAGGTAGTTTTCGGATGGAAGTGGGTAATTTATTAAAGAAAGTTGGTCCATAATAATTACCTGAGTTTCTACTTTTTGAGATTCTTAAAAACTTTTTGACAATATCATCTTTTGTTCTCGTGTGATATTGATGAATATCACCGTTTTTTTCATACAAGTCAAGATTTTTTTTCATAAATTTTAAACACTCAAAAATGTAGACGCAAGGTAGTGTGAGAATTTTTTCTTGAGTAAATTTAGATTTTACATCATCTCTATATCCCAAATTAGTAATGAACCTTACAACTCTTCTTTGAATTTTAAATAATCTTTCCGAATGGCAACTATGCCCCCAACACAAGATCGCATATGTAAAAACAGATTGGAAAAGACCATAATATGCCATTTTGACAACTGAGAAGGAGACAATGCTGCTAATTTTTTTCAGTAAGTAAGCAGTTCTAGATAGTTTGACTGCTAGTATTTCAATATGAGATTCCCAAGTCAGTTTTGAATCTAAAGTAATTCCCAAAAGTTTAACAGACTTTTTTATTGTAGTTTTATGATTCAGAGAAAAAATAATGCTTTCTGTTTTGCTAGCATTTAAACTAAGCTTATTTGATTTAAACCATTGTTCAACCGCAAAGAGTGTATTATTCATTTCATTATTTAGATCTTCTAAATTACTATTTGTATTTAAAATAGTTGTGTCGTCCGCAAAAAGAATCATCCGGTCGTTTGAAAATTTGAGTGGAAGATCATTTATATAGACTAGAAACAGTGATTTATTTAGCAGTGATTGTGTTTAGTGCTGTTATAATTATTAGTTAATTCTTAGTGTTTTATATCGCCAATTGCCCACGATCATCTACCCGCTTAAACATATCCACCAAATCAACATCTAAAGGTAAGGTTGTCTTACTGAGTTTCTCAATTATAGCATGAGTTAGTTAAAAGGGTTGATTTATTGTTTGAGTAAAGAAAAATAATGAAAGAATGGAATTAATCTCATAAACAGAATCATCTGATTATCTCAATAAGTCAACTTTTAAGAAATAATCTTACAGTAACGTAGGTCTAAATTATGGTATATCGTCATAATATATTTTGTTAATATTGCACTTTCTTGTGACAAAAATATAATTACTAATTATTGGTACCTAAAGTAGAACCATTGTCAATCTAAATCACTAGTCGATTACCTTGATTAGCAAAGATTATATTATAGTTAAGCATATGCAAAATAATTTATATACAGGGTGTCTCAGTAGAAAGCCGATATACAAGGTGTATCAGACATGACTTTGTGTAACAGTGATACCTGTTAGCTGACATAACAAATTAGGTACACTAATCAAAGATTATATTCGCATTTCGTTATTAAATCTATTACCTGAGATATCATATTATCTTAGAAATCTTATGTGTATCTTTGTAGTTAATATTCACTGAGTGGACTAGTTAGCAATCTTCAGACTAGTTAAATTTAATGTAATAATACGCACTTGTCTATCCTAACTGGTCTAAGTGAGAGGCTTGTGTTACTGCGGAGTCTTTACAAATATGTAAGCACATTCCCCTTGCTTCTCCTCTCCGAGGGATGACTCAGATCAAATGGGCCATGCTAATGCGCAGGAATAGACAAGACGCTTGGGCGCGGTTCTGAACCACGTGGATACAGCGGTACGACTGGTACGAGCGCACGAAAGCAGCAGTACGCAGTTAGACTAGAATGTGTGTACAACATACGCAATAAAAATCTGTTCAAACGATATTTTCTTAATTAAAGGGTAGTTACCCCCTTAATTCTTACATCAGAAGTGGGATTTGCCCTTAGGTCATAAGAAATTAACTTTTGAATAATAGTGATAGTGTTAAACCAGTGAGACAATGGCTGATACATCAGCCGCCGAACCTGGTGAAATCCTTGACAGTTCTGATAGTGAAATAGAAGAGCATTATAGCCCACCAGCATCCCCAAAAAGCAAACGGACCAAAGTAGATTGGCAAGAAAAATTATTAACTCTTGTGACAAACCAGCAGCAACAATTATTAGAGCTGACGCAACATTCCTTATCATCCAGACTGGCGCCTACAGTAGTTAGTAACAAGATTGCACAACCTTCTAGCTCTACTCATGTTTCCTTCCACCTATCCGAATTTGACCCAGAGAAAAGCGATTACGTCATTGAAGAGTGGCTAGATATCGCTACAAACTTGAAGCAGGAAGAAAACGTGGGGGATGGATTAATGATTGCAAAAGCTGGTGAAGCATTAAAAGGACGAGCCCACAGATATTATTGCGATTGGCGTCCATTAAGCCGCACATGGGACGAATTTTGCAAAGATTTAATCGTCACTTTTCCTGATCGGGAGACAGCTGGTGCTCGTGCTTTTACAGCCGCGACATTACGAAGTCGAGACTGCAACTCTTTGAATGATTATGGTATAAGAAAACTTCAAGCCATAAAAAGATTTCATGGTGCGTTGCCTTGGACCACTATCATTAGCATGGTCGAATATGGCTTGGATCATTCTGAAGCGCAATCAGCTATTCGCATACAGAAACCAAATACTAATAGGGATCTTATTAAATTATTAAATGAATACGATGCTCGTCGGAAAAAACTTTTCACTGTTCAAAACAAACGCTATAATGAGTCATTCGGTACTGTTAGCGTTCCTAATTTGAAACGTAATATAATGAGTACAAAAGGACTCTGCTTCCGATGTGGTCAAAATGGACATCATCAAAGTAGCTGCCGATCTTCCTCAAGTGGTCGTCAAAATAAAAGCGATAGTGAGGAAAAAGCACTGAAGGCAACAGACTTACTCAAGTGTGCCCATTGCAACAAAGTTGGACATACAGAGAAGGCTTGTTGGTCTAAGCATGGAAGGCCTAGGAAAACATTTGTGTTAAAAAAATGACGCCATCTCGCAAATACACCAATCGCTACGGTGCTATGCGAAAAACGTGCGTTTCAATTTTGTTATTTAATAGACAGTGGTGCCGACGTATCTTTAATCAAACATTCAGTGGTAAAAGTTTTAAGTGCAAGAATGGTTTTAGAAAAAAATTTAAGTACATTTTCCGGACTTGGCTCTAACAATATTCAATCTCTCGGTGTATGTGAATTAATTGTAGTATTAAAAACCGTCACTTTAGAGATAAAATTTGTAGTAGTACCCGATGCAGTGATTCCATGTGACATTGACCTAATTATAGGCTAGGATGTTATGAGTCGACCTTCATTAAGTGTTTCCAAACATAAACATGGTCTCGAATTACATCCTGACCTACGTACTTCAAGTAAAGTGCTTTTCGTCAGGTCAACGACCAAGGTAATGATAAATCAACCCGAACTAAATAGTGAATTACGTTTGCAATTAGAGCATCTGTTGACCCGATACAAAAACAAAACGCCTAATTACATAACTACCGGGAAAATGCAAATAAGATTAAAAGATGACATTCCAGTGGCGTACCATCCTCGTAGATTGGCGTATCAAGTAAGATTACAAGTAAAATCAATTGTCGGCGAACTTTTAAAAGATAATGTAATTCGCGAAAGTTATTCAAGTTATGCTAGTCCAGTAGTGCTGGTTAAAAAGAAAAATGGTGATACCCGAATGTGTGTTGACTATCGTGAGATCAATAAAAAAGTTGTGAAAGAAAGGTATCCATTACCGCATATACAAGATCTCTCTGTCATGCAAAATATTTTACAACTTTAGACATGAAATCTGGTTTTCATCAGATGGAGATTGAAGAAGACTCAAAACCTATTACAGCTTTTATAACTCCGGATGGACATTATGAGTAATAATCGTATGCCCTTTGGCTATGTGAATGCTCCTGCCATATACCAAAGAGCAATTGATAAGGCTTTGGGCAATCTAAAGGGGACTATGGCATTTGTATATCTGGATGATGTGCTGGTACCTTCCGTTTCAATCGATGAAAGTCTGACAAATTTAGAAAAAGTTTTAAGTGCTTTAGCTATTGGTGGATTTTCGCTGAATTATCAAAAATGTGTATTTTTTTCAAAAGAAACTGAGTATTTAGGAGTCATCTTGAGTGAAGGATCAATTCGTCCTAGTGTCCATAAAATAAAAGCTTTAACTCAAAGTTTTCCACCGTGTGATGTAAAAGGTGTGCGCCAGTTCATGGGACTCGCTGGCTATTTCCGCCGATTTATCAAAAACTTTGCTACTATCACTGCGCCCATAACTACTTTACTTCGAAAACACCATAAGTTTGAGTGGACAAAAGAGTGCGAAAATGCAAGACAGTTTATAATTTGCAAGTTAACAAGTGCTCCTATTTTGCGAATTTATAACCCAGACAACAAGTGTCAGTTACATACAGATGCCAGTTGAATTGGTATAGGTGCTGCACTTCTGCAAGAAGAGAATGATGTTGTGCTGCCAGTTGCTTATTATAGTCGTCGAACTACCGATTACGAATCAAAATATCACTCTTATGATTTAGAAATTTTAGCCATAGTCGAGTCAATAGAGCATTTTCGTGTTTATTTGTACGGAGTGCATTTTACTGTATTTACCGACTGTAATTCAGTGCGTGCGACCGCCTTAAAAAAAGCTTTACACCCGCGCGTGGCTCGTTGGTGGATTAAGTTACAAGACTATGACTTTACAATCGAATATCGGCCAGGTAATAAAATGGGTCATGTAGACTACCTTAGTCGAAATCCAACATACGATGACGCTTGTGAGTTAAAAGTGTGTGTTTTAAAAACCGTAAACATAAACAAAATATCCAAAATTAAAACAATACGAGAATTTCAGTCTAGTGATGCGTTATGTTGCGAAATTTTAAATAATCCGAACAGCGACTTGAACTTACAAGTGATAAATGGTGTTGTGGTTACAAAAACTGAAAAACCCAAATGTTTTGTGCCTATCGCTGCTCGTTTATTAACAATGAGACTTTATCATGATGAATCATCGCACATTGGTTGGGAAAAAGGTATTAAAAAAATGCAGGAAGATCTTTACTGGCCGAAAATGTCAAAATGTTTCAAGAAATACGTGAAAAATTGCAGATCTTGTGTACTTGGTAAATCGCATACAGGTCGTCGAGCGGGACTATGGCAACATGGCGAGCAGCCCTCTGAAATTTTAGAAACGTGGCATATTGACCACGCCGGACCTTTGGTAAAATCAAAGGGATACACACACATCCTGGTGATTATTGACGCTTTCTCTAAATATTGTCGTCTTCAACCGATACCACGTAAAACATCAGAAGACTCTATCTGTGCATTGTTAACTGTTTTTGAGGAGCTAGGAAGGCCGAAGCGAATTATAGCCGATAGAGCTGCAGCATTTACTTCATCGTTATTTCGCAATTGTTTAAGTGAGCAAAATGTCGAAATACACCATATTGCCACAGGAGTGCCAAGAGGAAATGCAAAAGTTGAACGTCTCATGCGAACTGTTTTTAATTTGTTGCGAGCAACCTTAAATGTTGAAAAAGAGAAAAATTGGCCTAGTGCATTAGCTGCTATTGAAGACAACCTGAATTCTACAGTACATGCAACAACAGGTCAAGTGCCTGCGGTTCTCCAGCTGGGTCGTAACCCCCGATTAATGGCCACTCAAAATTATTTGACAGACGTAACATCACTTACTAATACGCTGGTTGACTTAGAAAAAGCTGTAGTTGAAGCACGTGTTCGAATGGAGAATGACATCAAAACTCAAGCACGAAAATTCAATGCAAGCCGTTATTGTTCAGAATCATTTCAACCAGGAGAATTGGTAGCTGTTGAGGATTCTCAAGTAGCAGGCGGTGGTAAACTAAAAGGTAAATTTAAAGGTCCTTATACTGTTTGGAAAATTTTACCTAATCAGCGATATGTCTTAACAAAAAAAGGCAAAAGAACTACGGTAGCTGCTCACGAGCAATTAAGACGTTGGCCTTCAACCGTCTTATCACCAAAGCAGTAGCAACATTAAGAGTAAGTAATAATCAAATAGAATTACGTCATCAAAACAAAACAAAAATGACAGAGTTATGCTGTGAGTCACAGCGTAAACACAAATTGTTACAAGTTAAAGTTGCTAGTCATAATTGTACATGTAGAAATTACTCTAACGTCAGTTGAGGTAGAAGACCGACCCATTTAAAAAGAAAATGTGACTTTTCATACATTGTTTTGTTTTAATAGACATGACAACTTTTAGTATATTCTCATCAAACAGTAGGCATGTTCTTAAGGAAGTTATTAACTTCAAAACTGTAACTTAGAATCAAATAATTGATAGAGGTGCTAGTGGCAAATCCACTAAGCTAGATAATGGTGTTAGTGGCAAAACCACTAAGCTAAATAATTTAAGAAAAAGGATAGTAGCATTCCTACTATGCCTGGTTATAGTGGCAATACCACTATAGTAAAAACAATGATAAAAAAATAGTGGCAGTACCACTTTCATGAAAAATTTAGTGGCAGTACCACTATGATGTAGATTGAGGGTGGCGATCCCATCAAGGAAATAAGACTTATGACAATATTATTGTCAACAAAACAAACTATTATTTCATGACATAAGGAAGGTGTGAATCAGACTTATGACAATATTATTGTCAACAAAACAAACTATTATTTCATGACATAAGGAAGGTGTGAATCAGACTTATGACAATATGATTGTCAACAAAACAAACTATTATTTTATGACATAAAGAGAGTGACACTGACATACATTGCATAAACATTGGTGAAGCCCTTGTACCTAGTAAGAGAAGAGACTTTGGGTGTTTATTAGTTTCAGATGCTGACAAGTCAAGTATTTTCCCCCGGTGCGAGGACGCTCCGATACAGGACGGCCGTGTAAGCACATTCCCCTTGCTTCTCCTCTCCGAGGGATAACTCAGATCAAATGGGCCATGCTAATGCGCAGGAATAGACAAGACGCTTGGGCGCGGTTCTGAACCACGTGGATACAGCGGTACGACTGGTACAAGCGCACGAAAGCAGCAGTACGCAGTTAGACTAGAATGTGTGTACAACATACGCAATAAAAATCTGTTCAAACGATATTTTCTTAATTAAAGGGTAGTTACCCCCTTAATTCTTACAAATATATCATTGCATTTTGAGTTGACCTTAACAGTCAGATAAATACCCAAGGATATTTTTGTAAAGCATTGCACGCCCGAGAACACGTTTTCGTTTCGTTAGTGGATGTAATCGTAGCCTCATTATTAGATTACATCTACATTGGCGGTGGTGTTTATGCACATTTCGTTAGCTAGCTTTTCCAACGGACAGAAGTCTATAGCTACCCTTGCGGTACTATAATGGCCAATTAGTCTTAGGATTAATTGTTTCTGATTGCCGCCGTCCGATCCATTACCTTAAAGACAATGCTCAGAATAATAAATCATAATGTAAAGACTGCAGTCTAATATACAAGTCTAATATAAAAATCTAATATAGAAGACTAATATAAATATTTAGATATTATTTCTATTTCATAACAGAATAAGTACCGCTTATTGTCATTATGTGTTAATACGCAAACCGCCTACCTCTTATTAATTTATGTGTGATTGAAAACTTAAACGCCATTTTTACGTTTTAGGATTAGCGTTTGAAAGTCCGATTGGCCATCCAGACAATTCTATTAGCTCCTCTGGTAGAAACGGTAAGATTTAAAATAACTTTCTTTAAAAGAAAAAAATAATTTTGGTATAAACATATTTACCCCCTCTCTCTTTCTCTCTTTCTCTTTCTTTTTTTTTCTGTTTTATCTTATAATAATTACAACACAAGAAAAAGTGACTTATGCATTAACAAATTTATAATTAACAGGACAAGGTATGGTCTAAACTACCATTGTGTTATATTTTACAAATGTCTATCACTTGAAATTAGAAAGCTGCCTTCTCGGACATTTGTAAACAAATTTAAATAGTATTTAATTACAATGTCCTTTTATTCAATAGATGAATTTCTTATTAATGATTTTGGTGATATTTAAAAATTATTCTCAGCCGTATAAATAAGTAATTACAATTTGTAATCTTTTGGAAAGCTGAATACTTACGCAAAAATCTGTTTTGTCTTGACTTGCGTAGAAATACTTTGTATTTATGACTCTAATAAAGTTCTATTCTATTCTAATATATCATCTATGTTACCTGGATCTGCTAGGTGCAAACCATGTTGTCTCATCCGATATCTCAACGCTGCTATACAGATTTAGAACAGAATAATTCACTTCTTAGAAATTATCTGGCATGAAAGTTACATTTTGTTTGAAATTGCTTTTGTTTTGTACACTTTTGACTCTTTCATATTCTATAACTTTGTTGTATATATTACAAAAAATTATCAGTTTGTTCACCTAACACTTCAATTTAGTTAAATTTTATCCATATTCATATTCTAACTATGTAAAATCTTATAGATTAAAATTCTTTTTTTGTCTATTTTTGATAAACTTTTTAATTGCAGATTTTGGTCGCGTTTTCAACTATAAATTTATTAAAAATTTACTAAAAAAGTCTATAATTTTTTGTTTGACAAGGATACAACCAAGACCCTTGAAACAATTCTTAAGTGCTATAAAGCCAATCACGTTGTTTTTAGAAGTACTGCAAACTCTTTAGAAAATTCATTACTTCACCAAGATAATCTTTTTTGAATTTCTAAACAGCTAAGCTCCATTTTATTTATAAAAACCAAAAAACCGAGACATACACTGATTTCGTTAATCTTAAGCTATTAGTGTATATTACTATGAGTATTATTTTCAGATCTGTACACAGATTACTATCCTGCATGTTTGGGTAAGATGTGTTTCCACCTACTCTTATTATGATTATGAGTAAAATTACACCAGAATTTGTAACGTAAATATAATAGAATAGTTATTCCCATTCGTCCGGAAACGATCTAGCTACATGATTGGGCAAACGCTACATCACGATACAGTAGAATATGGCCAGAAACCGAAAAAATTAATATCACCGTTTATTTTGATTTTAGGTATGTTCAATTCGATACACATTTTTTGTGCTTAGATGGCTTACAGCCTTTAATTTTATCAAAACCGTCTCCTTTCCATTGTACAATCTAGGAAAATCTTTAAAAATATACTAGTATCCAAAATCTTTCAACATTGAGGATAGCGTTGCAAAAATAACATACAGCAGATTTACCCCGGTTCACTATAATTAAATAGGTTTTCACGCTAAACAGTCAAAAATTGTCGAACTATAACTAAACATCATTTACTCGCCAGAAGAACATTTTATTGCACAAAGTTAATATTCAGTTCACAATAGCTCTTCCTCCTCTGTAGTCAAAGTTAGTAAAAAGCCATGTAAAGCCTTGTCAAGAAATTTGTTACTCAAACAAAATAGTACAGTTAATCGTGTTGCCTCAAACTGTGTCAGAAAGAAGCCATTTAAATATGTTGCAGTGCCTTTTGCACTTTTTCTTCTTAGTGTTTCTTTCCATTTTTCCTGTTCAGCGTTAGGCATGCTGTAAAATTTTATATATCACAAACATGAGGTTACTGGTTTCCATCCACTCTCAAATTAAGTTATTGGTCTCTGGATTAAGGAACAATAACAAGAAAAAACTCGCAAATAATTATTAATCCTTGCTCTTTTAAGGCAAACTCCACAAATTAAGCATAAACAAGATTTAAGGTTGTTCGTTTTGTCTATACTCTATTTTTCGGCAAAGACGGATGCGCGCGCGTTGTGAAAAGCCCTACATACAATATAGTAACTTTGCGAAATCTCGTAGGATTTTCGGTGCATTTTTAGAAATCTGCTGCCAATTTAACTGTCAATAGTGTAAGTGTCAACAAATTCTTCATGTTTACATAATCTCACACAAGCACCTTAATCGCTAAAGGAAGAGTCGCTATAGTGGAGGAAAATGTGACATCAGTTGCCATGGATACCAAGCTTTTCGCTCCAAACGAAACAAAAATTGCACGCCGTTAAAGAAAAATTTTGTTTGACAGACAAAAGTGAGGTTTGAATAACTCCTGCTAACGATGTTTCAGAAAATTGTGGTGTGTAAACCGGACATTGCTTTAACCAATAGAAAAAGAGTGTTTTAAATGCGATTCCAAAATTGCTCGATACGTCATGTCAATAGCCGAAGCATATAGTATAGACAATAAATGTATAGTAGAAACATTAAAAATTGTAGTAATTGACCACTGCCTGTTTCTAGCGAGAAAAATTAACCAAACTTTTCACAAAAGCAATAAATAGAATAAACCAGTATTTTATAATTAATATAAACAATCCGGAAAAAACCTTTAAAAGAGTGACTAAACTTGCTTGACAAAATTTAATACAATTATTTTGCAGCACCAAACTCTATGATAAAATAACTGTACCTGGTAACACTGGCGACATCTATAAGAAACTACCTTACATCTAACATTTTTTTGAACAGTTTTTACACATGTTTTTCTGCAAATATCTTATACTTTAAGTGATGTCAGTGTCAATAGATACCAATTGAAATAAAAGGTATACAGCTTATTTGACAATTAAGTTATCACGTTAGCGCCTTTTGCCTCAAACGTATAATAATGGTATAGAATTTAATCTATCTTCTTTGGTTAGCGAGCAACTGGTAAAACATAGAAAAACCAGTGATGGATTTAGGCCTAGGCCCGTGAGGCCCGGGCCTAGGGCGGCATAATTTGAAGAGCGGCAAAATTTTCGAAATGGCAAAATTTTAGAGGCGAAAAAAAGTAAAGACAATCAATTTGAAAATTGATTCAAATTTGTTTTTATAAAAAATTTTCTATCTAATATATTAAAATTCAATTAAAATTTACTTCTCAATCTGTATGGGTAAGATGATAATTTTTTAATAGATTAATGACAGTTTTTATCGAGTAATGTTCTTTACTTTTTGTTCCTTTAGTGAGATTAATCTCACGTGTATCTAGCTTTTTGAAACTACTAAATCTGAGTAACTTCTTAATTTGTTTTTAGTGTAAAATTCCGTAGATTTGCATGTATTGAATATCATTTTGATATCCATTCAAAAGTGTCAGAACATTTTTTGTTTATAAAAAAAAAATTTTTATGAAAAATCAATCGCGTCTTTTTTCCAACGCAATTTTTTGAATCATCAAAATAATTGGTAAAAAAATTAAAATTTAAATTTTTATCTAAAATAAAAAAAAATTATTCGATATTCCTCATGTTTGCAAAAATCATTAATTAATTTCCATTATTAAATTAAAAGTTTTCAAAAATTATTAAAAAATTCTTATAAATTCTTTGAAAATTCTAAAAAATGCTTGAAAATTATGAAAATTATTGTAAAAATTTAAAAAAATCTCAACATATATTTTAAAAAAGTTAAAACAAATTTTAAAGACGTTTAAATATTTTTAAATGGAAAATTATTGAAAATAATCTTTATTCCTTATTAAAAAACTTTTAAACCATTGCCAACCATTAAAATATTTTTTCGAACTAGTTTATAGTAATTGGTTTTCACTTTTAGTAATTTTAAAAAGTATTAAAAAATTTAAAAAAATATAAATAAAAAGTTCAATTAAATTTTTTAAAAGTTATTAAAAAATTTTTATAAATTCTTTAAAAATTCTAAAAAATTCTGAAAAATTATTAAAATTTTTTATGAAATTAAAAAAAACTTCAACATATATTTTAAAAAAGTTAAAACAAATTGTAAAGACGTTTAAATATTTTTAAATTATAAATTATTAAAAATAATTTAAATTTTGTGTTGAAAATGTTTTAAACCATTTCAAAGCATTTAAATAATCTTTTTAACCAGCTTTTAGTAATTCATTTGTACTTTTAAAAATTTTTAAACGTATTATTAAATTTTAAAAATTAAATATAAAAAGTTTAATACATTTTTTTAAAAACTATTAAAAAATTCTCAAAAAGTTCTAAAAAACTTTTAAAACTTACTAAAAATATAAATTAAACCTTAAAAAATTATTAAAAATGCTTTCAACTATTTTTAAAGACATTCATTAATAAATCATCAATGAATAAGGTTATTTTTGAAATAAAAGTATTGGATCAAAATTATTGAAATTGAGAAGAACAATGCAAATTACATTGTATATCGTTGATACACGTTTGAGAACCCCAAGAGCTTAAGCTGGTTGCCTTTTTCTTATTTCTTATTTAAGTGTTTTATTTGGTAGCAAGCCAGAATTGCAATATAGCAATCAACACAAGAACAAAAAGAGACTTTAAATTTAATACTTTGAAAACATTTATTTAATATTTTAGGTAACTTTTGTCAATTTACCTAGAACGTAGAAAATCATGGAACGGTAGTTGTTATTTATTTGTAGTTATTTATAGACTTCACTGTGCAAATTGCACTTTTTAAATTAATTACTTTTACAAAATGACCAGAATTAGAATATTTCAGCAGAAAACTAGAAGAAACTGAGAAAACCGCTTTAGAATTCTTACCAGAAAAATTCAAAAACGGCTGCATCGAATAATTAAACAAATAAAAAGTTTGAAAAAAACCGACTCCAAAAATGATTTATTATTATTATATTTACTTATTAATTGATTTAAATTGCTTAAATAATTAAATAAATAGACTATTATTGAATTATATTGAAATATTTTTTTTATATCTCACAAATTTTATAATCAATTGAAGTGTCAAAGATATATGTGAAAAAGAACAGTAATAAGAATAACTCAAAAACTACTGATCTGATGTTGATAAAATTTAAATATGACTAAATAGAAACCATCATAGCTATCAAATTCGGTTCACGCAGAAAAAAGTTATGAAGTAACACACATAATAAAAAATACAGTCAAATTGAAAGTCTCATCCTTTCTTTAAAGTCGGTTAATAAACTAATTAATTGTATTAACATCAATTTCTTCAAATTCTTACAAATTCTATAATCAATTGGAAGTGTTAACTAGACATAACTCAAAAACTTCTGATCAAGTTTTAACCAAATTCCAATAGGATCACATGAAAAGCCCCAGATATTTCAAATAAAAAAAGAATCATTACAGACGTTTGCCACAGAAAAAAAGTTATGAGGTAACAGACGTGAAAAAAATTACAGTCGAATTGAAAACTTCCTCTTTTTTTGAAGTCGGTTAAAAAATTGAAAAATTTCTTCAATGGGAATTGCCAGATGCCTTGTCCTATTCTGACCACAGTATTCAACGCTGTTTTACAACATTATTGTTCTATTACGGTAGTGATGCTTCAAAGTGATAATCAAACGTTTTGGTAGATAAAAGACTTGTAAGGTGCCGGAAACCTACATCAACAATTCGATCCCTAGCAAAATAAAAACAGTAAAAATGATTCAAATCAGAATTTTCTCAGGAGACAAAAGACAGAATTTTGGTAAATCTTCTAGTTTCGTTTCTAATAAAACCTCTTGTAAAGCTTCATGTAAAACTATAGTTCCAGCTGGTATTGCAGTTAATCTGTCCCAGTCGATAGGAAAAATAATGCAAAAAACTAACAATATGTCCTTTTTCTTTTGATGTAAATAATAATGTTAACAATCAAGTCTAATTGTATGTTGGTTTTCTTGATTACTTTATAAGACACATAAATTTAGTGACTACCATAATATGTCTTTCAATAGTAGAATTATACGGATCGTAAAAAAAAACAGATAAGTATGTGTAACGCGTTAAGAAGATAACGCGTTACACAACAGAAAATGTTCTGTTGTAATCTGAATTTCAATTTTTATCCGCTCAATTTTATTGAAATATTTTTTTTCATAACTTTCGCTTCAGACTAGATAGACAAAAAAAACAATAGTATATTACGTACTTAGGCCAGAAAGTTGGATTTCCTGCCGTATGTGATATTATATTTACATTATATCACATACGCCAGGTCATCCAACTTTCTGGCCGTAGGTCGTATACTATTTTTCTTGCTCCATCCGCCGAATGTCTTCTAGTTTAACGTTTAACAGTTCTGTCATAATGACTTTTTTCTACTGCCGTATGTGAATTACGAATGTCACACACCGATAAAAATGTGTAAAGCCCTATTTCAAGAATCGGTACGTGAAGTGCCATGTTTTTCTTATGGGTTTTATTTTACGCACTGCTGCCATAAGAGCCAATACAATTTCACACACCGGTCATAATGAGTAGCACCAATTCTATAGAGAAAGAAAAAGTCAATGTACATTTTGACAATTTACATAATTGTACCATTACAATTTATAATTATTACAATAAAGAGAATTAGTCAAATTTGTTCTCAATTCAATTATAAAATTTCGAAGAAAGGTCAGGTTAGGTCGTAGAAAAAGTATAGTGTGTACCACGTGCGTGAAGACTTTTTTAAGCTCGTGTGGATTGTAAAACTCGCCTGCTCTACTTCACGCACTAGATACACAATATACTATTGTGGTTGTGTTGCTATGGTAGCGGCTAGAAAATGCAGGCCATGAAAAGTTGCTCATTTTGGCGTAAAATGCGGCCAGAAAGAGCGTACATTCGGCGGGTGGAGCAAGAAAAAAAGTTTTACCTCTTAGAAAACGACTCTGTTTAGAGAATAAAATCTTTGCCAGTCTTGAGTGATGAATGTGTCACATACAAATGGAATTTTGAGAACAAGAAAAGAGCACAAAAATAAAGCATTATAGGAGATTTATTGCATTTCATTGTTAAGAAAAGTTGAGATTGTTTAGCTCATTCGGAATAAAGTTGAATCATTATATGTCTTCTATCATCAGAAGCCGTAAAAGATCTCGTTTAAACCTTACCAGCAATTATACTAAAATTTATAAAGTAAAATGGTCAGAATATGAAATGTTGTTCTTGAGCGTAAATTTCACGCAAAAAATGTACAGTTTTTAAAATATGTTCAAGAATGTTTCAACTGTCAGAAACACCCTTTTTTAGATAAAAAATGAAAAAAAATATAAACATGTGTAAAAAAAACGCACCATTACTAGCAAATGTTACCCCCAGAAAAAAATGTGTTAATTAGAATGTTTGAATATTTTATAAAAACTGCACATGGATTTATTAACGTCGTTATCATTAGAGCTTCATTTCTGGCTGTATCGATTACAGCAAAGCCATCCATTAAATGCAGACTATTTGCCATAATGTCATTCTCGTTGAACAGCAGAAAATAAGAGAAAATGAGAAAATTTCTCCAGAATCTGACATAGGGTATAAAACGATAGAACAATACGACTCCGACAAGTCTATTAGCTTGATCTTGCTTCGGCTAAGACCGCATCATTGACAAAAAAACTGCTCTTTTTGAAAAAATTATATTTTTTATTACTGTCATTTTCATAAAAATACAAGCAAAGTTTATTAAAACCATGATATTAAAAACATTTTTCTAAAAATAATTAATGATAAAACAATACTCTTGCCGGTATGTCAATAATATATGGAACAAAATCATAACGCGGTTTCGCTAGCCTTACCCGCAACTTCAACAAAAATATCGGTTTTCCCACCCAAAAATTACTTTAAAACAAACGTTAAAAGTGTCCTAACAAAAATAAAAATCGTTTTTTGTGTTTAAAATAATTTAATGTCTTCCTCCATCTTCTTTTCTCTTTTATCACATAGAATGGTGTAACAAAAGTGTAGCATCGCCATTATTGAAGAGATCAAAATCACTTTTATACTTACTTACTTTATGCAGCATGGAATAAAACCTTAAATTAAAATAATTTACACAAAAAAATAATAAATAACCCTTTTGCCGTCCCAAAACAATGTGAATTAATTCAAATCAGTTTTAAAATGATTGTGTTTAATACCTTATTAATATGTCATCATAGAAAAAAGTGTATTCACTTTTTACTCATCAAATAGTTTTGATAGTGACTTTAAATGACATTGTAAATTAATAGAGGTTTTAAGTGGTTAGGTTCACCAAATTTGTTTCGGGTTTCTCTACTCAAAAATAAATTATTTTACAGTATTCGCTAGCGACAGCTGTTAAAAAAGTAAATTTTTTTTAAAAATTTTTTCCGGAAATCGTCTTGGAAACAACATTTTCCTGCTTATTTACGCGCAGGAAAATCGAGTTTTCCGGACTAGTACTGTGAAAACTTTACAAGACGCAAAATAAAAAAAATACTCGAGTAGCTATAATTGCGAACAAAATTGACAAACTTGATTTTTGTGGAATTTGTAAAAAAAATTCTAAAATTTGTAAATTTTGTCTTTTTTTACGATTTCCGGAAAAATTTAATACAAAACATGTTAGTAAAATCTCTTACTTGACTCGGAGCTTTAAAATACTCAGCACAAAGTGCCTCGTATTTCAATTTAGCTCCTCTTCAGTAATGTGAAATTTTCCTGACTTTTATGTAAATAACTATTATTTAATTTTTTCAAAACCTCTTTTTACTACATAACTACAATAGTTGGACATATGCTACCGCGGAGTTTTTTGTAGACATTATGATGTTCTTCAATATTGTTGTACATTATTTTGTTCTATCGCTAATAGTTTCGGCAGCGCATTCGACGAAAGACATTTTAAGACTCATTTTTCTACAGCTTCGGTTACATTGTTCAAATTTTACCAAGAATCCCTAATTTTTTTCAAAATGAAATGTAGCCTATGTCAAATAGGAAGAATGTAGCATGCTATTGATGAAAGAATTTTTTAAATCGGCCCAGTACGTTTTGAGCCTATTCATTACAAACATACAAATATTTCCTCTTTATAATATTATATAGTGTAGATATAGTGTAGACTAGTGTAGATAAAACGCGTAATGATTTTTTAGTAGTTAGATATTGAAAATGATGTACTTTTTCATAATTTTACAAATACGAGAATAAAGTGTGGTTGATAAAATGACTCTTAGTTTGTATCATATTTACTGTGAAGTAGCTAGAATGTTCAAATTTGATTAAATATGTTCAAATTGCCTACCGAGTTTTGTTAAAAAACAGTATATTTAAAAAAAGAATTTTTTTGTTTATTTGAAATAACTTTATTGCAAATCTAGATTATTAATGATAATATTGATTGTGATAATACTATTTAACGATAGAATCTGAATTATAGGTTTGTACTTGAACAAGTCTCTCAAGCGCTTCTCTTAGAAATAATATAACTTTTTTACACGTGCAAATAATGTTAATTTGACTACTTTTTGTTTAAGTAATAAAACTTTTTAAAACCTAACAATTAATTAAGTATGCTAGCAATTACTTCGTTGAGAGTAAAAATAAACGAAAGTAAAATTTGAAAAATGATCTTACATTAATAGTTTTATCAAGTAGCTGCTGATTATTCATTAATATGTTCAATAAAATGGTTTTTTTTAAAGTCTACAATTTACATAATTATGTTTTTAGACTCTATAGGTAAATGTTTTTTTGTGTATAAACAACTTTAAAATCAATCATTTATTGTGCACACCAGTTTAAATAATAACTTAATTTTTATTGTAAAACGCTTTTCGTAGTTTACGTCTTGGTTTGAAGTAGACTATCTAACACACAACGTAACTTTGTTCAGTTTATATATATTATTAGAAGCAACGCTTTTAACACAGCTTTTACATGTTATGTACTTCAAGTTGCAGAAGAGTAAATATCGTTTTTTTATTGCTTTGTTTACAGATTTTTTACATAAAAAACTAATTAGTTAATATAATATTTTATTATATTAGTTGATACTTATCTTGTAATGAATATATAAAATGAGTATAAATTTTTTCATTAAACTCAATTTTTTTTAAACAATAAAAATTAAAATATATAAAGTAAATATATGTCAGAGGTATCTGATACCACTAAGTATTACGGAGATCAACCAGTGTTCAATCAACATACATTAAGGAAACTTTTCAAACATTGATTACAAAATGAATTAAGCATAAAACATAACAAATCTAGTTTACTTTTAAAACATTTGACGTTTATCTTTGTTGTTCTGCCTCTCTTTTTTTTTTTTGCTGTGACCATTATTTGGGTTGCTTTTTGAAAAATGTTCCAAGTCGGTATACTATTTAATTGGTACAAGACCATCCCTAAAGCGATGGTTTTTTCCACTTGACGAGCTGCCCAAACAAGCAATAGACTGTTAGATAACCGTGAGCAGTATTCAACTACGCAGTTTTGCCCTGTTCGACTGCGGCACGTGAAACAAATTGTTATAAGTAATGTGGTCGCTATAAGATAAACGAACTGAGCTCCTGTAAAGACGTAAAATGCGTCAGCCGTATATGTTTTGGATCAATGTCTGTATACTCTGGATTTTTATAAGCATGTTGGAGCATTGCTGCTTATAAAATTCACCATCAGACAATTGTAATCGATACAACATTTTGTAAATATGCTATAAACAAATTTATCATGTACAAATAACAAAAAAAGTTTTATTTTTATACAAAACAAGAGCAACGTTGGACTTAAAACCTTTTTTTGAATTAACATTATACAGACGTATTTTTTTAAAAAAGCAGTAAAAAAACAAAAAGTAAGATGTCCATTTTGAAAAATCAAATTTTTGGATTTTGTACTCACTGTTAATAGTGTATGCTTATGAAAAACTGTATGGGCTTCCTGACTTTGACTTAATAGCCAAAGAAATGATGCATAACAAAATTTACTTTTTTAAATCAATATGAATACAGCTTCTATTTTCTATATTGTGAATTAGTAAAAAAAGGTAAAATAGTAAGATCCAAAGTTAGCAAATCAAGATTTTAAAAATTAAGATGTTTTAAAGCCAACCCTGAGATCCAATTCAGTACTATAAGAGTTGTTTCCGATAGCCAATACTAACTAATATGATTTTTGTATTTTTATGTATAGTGCGTATTATAAACATTTTAAATATACTATCAATTTAGACAGGTATCCTTTAGAGTAAACATTCTTTTTTTTCTACATATTGCAAATAATAAAACTTTTATTTATAAACAGTTTTTATATTTGAATAGAAGTTAATAATAAATACTGTATAATTGTAAGACCATAAAGAGCATTTAAGCCCTAATCAGTTATGATTCTTTCAGTCAGCCTTAATAATAAGTTTAAGTTGTTTTCATTCGAATAGGTGCAAAACATGCATATCGATCATGGTATAAGAACATCAAGGCATTATAGCATACGTTAGCATATCATGGTTTTAAGAAGTCGTGCTGGTTTGCTTTGACAATTTTACTATTGTTGTTTCTTGATACAATATTATCATTTTTATTTTATGAGTCAACTTTGATAGTGACGTCATTTACATTTATCATATTTTTCTATTGAAAGCCCAGCTTACTATATTATACAACATTTCTATTTTTCAAATTTCCAAGTTTAGAGTAGCCATCAATGTATTTTGAACTTTATTAAAGTACTTATGCTGATTGATTATTAATTGATTAGTATTTGATTGATGGTATCGCACATATTAAATTTTTTTAAGTGAAAGAGTCTAGCTCTCGCTTAATGAGTGTTTTATAGTAGCCATTATATGTGACGCTTGCGCAATACATTTCAAGAACACATCATCTCAAGGCGATAGTCTATAAATTCATGGTTAATCATCTTCATCGCCGGAGAGACAATTCCAAGTGAAGCTGCGCGATTAACTACAGCAAGTTGGAAATGCATGCGCAAACGGTCATGGCAATTAATCGAAGACCAAAGCAACAGGTGTTAACGCTCAAGGTCATGTAGCAGGTGTAACAAAGTCGGAACAGCCATCTTACCAATGTATTTCCAATTCAAAGAATTTTATTAAATTAAAGTAATTATGTTGATTACTTATTGATTGATTATCGATTATTGATGTTTTTTTGTGGATTGGTGGATTATTGTTTGATTCTTGGTATTTACATTTTTTTATTTAAACACGTCCAGCAAATACTGTAGATGCATCTCTCATTCAGCTGTATTTTGAAATGAAAAAGTATTTTGACAAAAGTGACAGCTGAAAATAATCATTGTGCATGGAACGTAATCTACGACTCATTTTCTTGTTTTTCATGGCATTCTGAGCTATCGGATTATCGTGAAAGCCACTATAATATTATTAATAAAAATATTTTATTTTTTGTAAATAAATATATATAAACCTGGTCAACACTGTAAAAGTGAAATGCAATATAAATTAGTGAACAAATTATTTTAAAGCAAAGAAAGTAAGTATAAAAAGTGTTACTAAGTAGTAATGTTTATTATTGAAGAATGAGGTTATCTGGTGTAACCTCATCTTGGACTTGTCTCTTCTTCACCCTTTTGACCTCCAACGAAATGACCACTGCAAATAGTATCTGTTGGTTTCGGAGTCCACGGTGATCCGTCAATACTGAGAAAAAATTTTATTTTTCATTAAAAAACAAATACATTATAGTTAGCAGTTGATAAAAAATTTTTTAATTTTTTTTTAACTAAAAAATTTGTTTCAAAAAATTATTTTAAAAAATTGCATTTTAAATTTTTAAAAATTTCTACATGTCAATTCGTTTTATATTTTTTTTTGCCATAATTTATTTGTTAAAAAAAATTCTAAAAATTGTTAAATATCTGATTAATTTATTATCATAAAAAACCAATAATTACATAATTGTACTCACATATTTATTAATATTACAAAATTATTTTCATTCATATACATGAATCGGAGTAAGCATGTTATTAAATTAGGTTATACATTACTTACTGTATTCTCTTAACTGCATTAATCCATTTTTTCCTTTTTTCCAACTTCCAACTAGCGGTTGGAAATGTATAAAACTTGCAGTTACTATTTCTGACAGTATTCTTGCATTCAACTACACAGCAACTATTATGGACCATTTTTAATGATATTATATAATTATTTACGTTTAAATCAAGCATGATTTAACGAAAATTTGACCACCGTGAGCGCTGCAATCGATTTCATTGTCCCCACCTTACACTCTGCACCTTGCAAATAGACAATGCTTGAAATGAAAAGTTTGCAAAAAAAATTCCATATTTGTGCCTTTGAGTTAGCAAAGCGTAGAAATAGAGCTGTAAATTAAATACAATTCAATGTTTTCCAAAACGGCTCAAAAGGGCTCAATGACACTGACCAACAGCAACTGGTTAATAAGAAATAGTGAAAATCTAAACTTTTATCTTGCTCGTTTGCTTAAACTGCTTCTGGGAAAACACAACTCAACAATTAAATCGAACAGATTGTTATCAACACTTTATTAAAATAAACACAAGAATAAGCGAAAAATTTGGGCTAGGAACGAAACATTTAAAAATAAGTAACCACTCTCATCGCGCTTCGGCAGTGTCTTCGGTATCCGAAAAAGGCGTCGGTGAAAAACAACTGTTAAAAATTACTGGCCATGCTCATACTAATTTCATAAAATCATATATCCATTCTGACACCGTAGATCATTTCAATTTAATACAAAATTTAAGAAATATTGAACCAAGTTCAACTGTAACTTTTTCCTCAGCTGCATTGGGTAGTTTATCTGGTTCCAATATTAGTGGCATCAATAAGGGCGCTTCTAGTTCACGTTATAAAAATTGATATAATTGTACATTCAATATTTATAATAATTGAGCAGTATATGCTTTTTATTTTTTTATTGTTACCTATATTTGTTGTCTTGTTTGTAATTTATATGTTCACATCATAACCACTTTCTCGTAGTTAGTTAAGTAATTATGTAGGTTTAAATAATAATAAATGGATTTTTTTGTAAGTCGTTCTTGGTTTTGTTTATAAAATAGTCATCGAAATACCATTCGTTTTCCATCAATTTATTTGAGTTTTGTTGCCTGTCATTGATTGAAAATCACTCGTGATTTTTTTAACAATGTCGCTCGATAAATTTCTACACAACAAACTCTCGTACAATCTGAAGAGTTTTTCCGAAAAAATTTTACCCTTTGAGCTATTATAATATTTAATGAGAATATTATCATACAAAGAAAATTTTTTTCTTAGAGAGTTGTTACTGCATTGTCCAGATTTTCAAAAAGTTAGGAAATTACGTATTAAAAAAAGATCTGTCGTGTTTAAAACACTTTGAGTAGCTATGATTACTTAGATTTCTCACTTTTTGATTTGATTTCAATGAATTAGAAAAAACAAACAAAAATAAAAACGTATTAATTAAATGGTTTATTGAAACGTTCCATTACAAAAGTCAAGTAAGTACCTTCATTTCTACTTAAATAGATACATGTGACGTACCTACATATATAACGTTAAACTAAATTTTTAGAAATCTGCCTACAAAAATCGTTGTAACTTTTGCGAAACGGCATATTTTTTACAAACTTCATGGCTGTTGTACTCTTTTTAAAACAGCCGGTATTTTTCAGTCAACCCCTGTGAATAATATTACGTAGCGTGTGCATAATTAAAACACCATAAATAATTCTACAATTCATTAGTTGAACAAAAGAACAAATTTATTGTATGAAAAGCACATGCAGGTGCAAAATAAATTTGGTAACGAATTAAAATTATTGTAGAATAATGAAGTCACATATTCCAATAAATGCGGTGGTAGTTTACTATGCCCTAAATCTGAAATTGTACGAGGTAATTTATGGAATGTTTATAGACCAGAAATACCTTGTTGTGATAATGTTCTCAATCCGATTGATGGGTCGCTTATAATTATTTATTTACCGAGTAATTAGGCATCAAATAGAAACCTCAATAAATTTTGAAATCATTACTGATTTATAAGCTTGATCCAATTAGTCAAAATATGTGTGTTATAGACACTTATATATGTTTACCCCCAATCACTATTGTGATTGGGGGTAATTAAATAATAACAATGTAATTAAATAATAACAAACCTGTAAAATGTAAGTAATCTGCATCTTCCCTCTCCAAATAATATCATTAAATCTGCTTTTTCTCTTTTAAGGGTCTTTAGGACTGCTTTCATTTCTACTAATGTAGAAAATTCCAAAGAGTCAGATTAAAACGTTGTTAGTTTTTTTTGTGAAAACAGATGGATTAGATAAATCCAGTTCGTAAAAGAGTGCCCAACTGTTTCTAATTGAATGTGTAAAATTTATACTTTTCAAAAAGAAGTTATCATTTTTTTTCTACCTTTATTTGTAGCTCATAGTATAGCACTGTTGTTTTCTTTAATAGGATCAGCTACAAAATCTGAATATAGTCGCTTGTTTCTCTTGTTTAGCAAGAAATGTATTCTTTTCTCAAACCTCTATATATACATATGTATCGGGTGTTTTTTTAAATTTCACGTCAGAGTAGGCTGTGGCGAGTTGTTTGTGAACCAACCAGACAATGACATAACCTCACTTTTGTAATGGAAAGTGAAACTGCTCCACTTTACTAACTGCTTTATAATAATAAATTTTATTGAAACAAATTCTAATAAATAATCAAAATGTCCACCACCTTCCAGTATGCACATTTGAATACGTCGACGCATTCCGCTAGCAACGTTTAGCACGTTAGGTTGGTTATTAATTTCATGAATTTTTTCAACAATTCGATGCTGTAGTTCATCCAAGTTATGTATTGGCCGTTGGAAAGTAAAGTTCTTCAAAAACGGTAATAAAAAGAAATCACACGGTGTGATATCAGAAGACCTTGAAGGTCTCTTGGTGTTGCGACTAATGATTCGTTTGTCAAAAAAGTCCTCTAACAACACCTTCCACTCGCCGCCCATTACGAAAGTAAGATTCGACAATAAAAATCTTATGTTCTTGAAGAAAAACCATTTTGTTTCGAATAAGAAGCCTACAGTCACACAAGCTGAAAATGTTAGGTTATGAATTTATTTTCACTTATTTTACATTCTTTACCCTCACAAATAAACCAGTTACTTGTTTGTCTTGAAACAGACAGATTAGCTCTATTAATTATTGACGATAACGATCAACGTTCTATCAACAAACAAAATAGTTTTCGAAGTTCGAATAATGTTTGGTCTTTTGATATTGATATTCGTTAATAAAGTGAGTTCACAAACAACTCGCCACAAGCCTACTCTGAGGTGAAATTTAAAAAAACACCCAATACATTTTTTAGCAATTTTTTATGGTTCCCATAATTAATTTTCAGGAATAACCGCAATTTATTTGTAATCGCTATTAATTTAGTTACGGTAGTCATTTCAGTTGCCATCTTAAACACTTCAGCGTGACTTTTGAATACATTAAGTTCAAACGAGTTTGTAGAAAGATAAGTTTGTGCTGACTATGTTAGACTACACTCAAAACATTCCTAGTTGTTTGCAGAAGTAACAAATTTTTATTTGAAGCCATAAAGCATTGATCCGGGATATGTTCACGTTTCCATCTGGCAGAGCAAAAGCTGTGTCTTTCTCAGCAAAACTAAAGTCTAAATTATTCATTTCCTTCCAAGTCATTGAAGCTATACAATTTCAACCATTAATTGAATAGTTTAATAAATTGTGATGGCAATTGAAATCACTAGTGTACTTTGCAAATTGATTGAATGTAGCAAAATAGTCTTCTGGCCAGCTTGTGTTGGGTGTGTTGTAGCATGAGTGATGCAAATATCGCCTATTTGTATGGTGAAAAAATAAACATCGTTAAGTTCAAATTTTGCTGTAAAGTAAAAGAAATTATTCAGAGAAGATCTCACGTATGTAGCTAAACCATAAATTGCATTGTCAAGACGACCAATCCGAAATTTTTCCTTCTCTTCTGAAGATCAAAATTTGATTCAGTATGTGTTTCTTGTAAGACGTTAACATCCATATTATGTTTTATTGTCATTCTTAATCACAATTTTCTTTTGAAATTCTCTCAAGATTCAATTGATAGATTGTCATTTTTTTTACTGCTGTATAATTATATAAGTGTGAGTTAAAAAACAATATCATTGTTTGACCGAGAAAAAAATCTTATATTATAAGGTTTTAAAAAAATCTATTTATGTACCATATAATAAGACAACATCTAAACATTAAAAAATTATAAAATTTCTCATTTTTCTGAATATGCAACTACAACAACAGTAGGATAGCTTTCAACTTAACAGCTGTCAATCATCGTATTATAAATGACTTGTCATTCATGCATAACTTATAGCAATTACTTATTTATCACATCTCTGATGCTCATTTATCAATATTAATTAATTGTTTTTATTTTATACATGATATTTCTTTATTATTTTATATAGGTAAATATTTTTTCTGCTGCTAAGCTTCAACCCTCAGTAATTGAAAAAAGCATCAAAACATACTAATTTTAGTTGAAACCCGATTTAATATAGCGTTAAATAACATAAATTGATCATTATTAGAAAAACAAAAGAGATTTTCTTGTAAAAAAAAGATTGACTTCAGGCATTTGCTATTTCTACGTGTCACCGGTTGAAACATCTACCAGCAATGCAAATATTTACCTCCCAAATTTATTTCCATCACACAATTTCTAATTTAACCAAACAAAACACTCCTTTTCATTTGGGACTCTCAAGGGTCGCTTTGATAACAAGATTGATCTCAGCAGTAAATACAATTATTAAATCTTCTCCACATGGAAAAGATTTAATGCCCAAAATGCATTAAAGAGCTCGTTACACTCTTGACGACACTAAAATCCTTTGCAAGAAACCAAATTCAATAGTTTTTAATTAATTTATATAATTGATTTCCACTAAAAGAAAATGTGAATGAATAAAATGAAAGTAATTGATATGATCATTGAAATCTAAATAAGGTAGCTTGATACGTACGTTAAAGAGATTAAATTAACTGGAAACATCACCGCAATAAACGTTAACTTTTGTGGACGAACAATTGCACCTAAAACAAACTACACTTGCCGGTGGAAAACACCCGGAAAACTTCCTGCTAAATTACGAGAGATAATTGGAAAATAACTACCAGGGTAGATCGTTAAAACACTTGTTTCTTGCTTTTGAAAATTTGGAAAGTAATTACAAGTTTTCCCGTTTCGAAATTGGTTGAAGTTTGATCAGATAGTTTAGAAGAGTTGAATGATCCAGTAACGATATAATATGGCGTCACAAAAATCAAGTAATAGAACATTGGAAAAACGACGGCTTTTATAAGAAAATTGCGTTCGGCTGGGCGAGTATTAATTCCGTATGGGATGCTGAATAGAAGATGAGATTTATAGTAAAGAACCTTTCGATTCAATATGGAAATATAGAGGACACAGTTTTCGAAAGGTAAATATACCAATAAGGCATACATTCTAGATTCTAACATTATATTATAGTTAAATTAATGCTTTCTGTTTTTACTCATTTCAGTTTTTGCTCAGAAATTTATTGTAGTAGTTTAAATAGATACAAAGTTTGTCATTTTGATAAAAACCGCGTATCACGATCAAAAAGCCGCCAGAAAACCCGCAAAATGATATTCCGAACACATTTTAAATATTTAAAAAAAAAAAAGATTACCTTTCTTTATTTATTAAGCGTTCAGTGTAAAAGTAAAAGTTCGTCTCAACAATGAAAGTAATGTTTTACAATTTAATAATAATATACATATAATCACAGCGATTCTGTAAGAACGTGGTTAAGGCAATGGTTAATTTTTATAACTCTCGTAATCACTTCAACCAGATTTTGTATTCTATAAGTCAGAACTTATTCATTTTACTAAAGCGCAGTCGCTTTCCACAGTGGGTAGTGAGTAGTTCAAATGTAACTGTCGGCTGTCAAATATACATCAAAACTGTCACAATATAACCATAAATTTTGCTGTCTTAATATTCGGACTTCGGAAAGTGAAAGAGTTTTCCCAACATGTGGGGCACATTGACAAACTCAACTAACCGTCAAAAACTAAATCCAAACCTTATTTTTCCTCTTAACCACCGTGATTACGTTTCTAATCACCATGCAAAGCAAGTGGTTGAAAATAAAAACTTTTTCCAGTGGTGTCGTGGTTCTATTTAACCACTTTGGTAGTTTAATTACTGAGCTGAGTGATAAAAAGCTAACCACTCTCTCACAGAATCGGTGTGATTATAATAAAAACTATTAGAATATTTCCCAAAGCAACAATGTGTAAGGGTAGCCGGTAGCCTTGCAAATTTAATCGACTAAATAAATAGTTCGAACATAAATTCGGAGGAGAAATCCATAAAACCTATCATCATACCCGCCACTGGCGGTGACATAATTTCGAAAAAGTATTTAAGTATTTTTCAGTAAAAAAGTTGGCAACCATCAGTTTGATGACAAAGACCTAACAACCAAAATTTTTACAAAAAAAACCTGCGGTTTCTGTGTTTTTCCTTGTGTCTTTTTTATAAGATGAATTTGACAGTGTCAGGCAGGTTAGATAGACTTCAGTAGACGCAATTAACGACCTCATCGATAAATCCATGCCAGAAAATACTGTGAAGACCCACAGATCTGTATGGAATCCGTTTTTATTGTTTTGCAAACCATGGGTTTATCATATTTTGGAAAGTACAATGACGAGGCGTTGCACGACATCTTAAAAGATCGGGTAGGTCAGAATCAAAATCTAGTATCAGGACAGGTCAGAAAAATTGTGTAATAAATAAATGGAAAAATAAAAGTTCCAAATCAAAGATGCCAATTTAGTTCTAAGAATTAACTGGTTGGTTAAATAGATACCTTTACCTAAGTTGAATAAAACTTCTAGGGTTTTATTCAATGTAAAACGTATCCTAATGATCAAAACTCTCAATTTTATAGATTGTGAATGGTTGTATGGATTAATAACGTTAATAATATAACCTTATTATTTCAGCTTTGAGGAACACCGACTCAATAATTGATTAGATTTTGTACCTAACTTAATTTTTTGAAAATTTAACCAAAGCTAAATTTGAAAAATCAGCCATAACTTATCTTGCAACCTCACTCCATGTGACTTCGTTCTGTGGCCTTATAACCTCGATGAGTTGCGTCAGGTCAGTGGGGCAATTGTTGAAAGAGTCCGCAAATGACTTGAAGTCGATGAACAATATTTTAAATAATTGTTATAAATCTTATTTACCCATTAAAGTTTATTTTATTACCTGCTATAACACTACACGTGTTTTCAGGTGCTTTGAATCTCATTAACGTGTTAAACTATCGATACATTAAATTAAAAGTAAGGTTAGGTTCAGACGTCAAATTGATAACTGTCACTTCGACTCGAGGGTAAAGTTAAGTTTACAGTTCAAAGTTAAATATTCATGACAAGCTTCGACGCCAAATTTAAAAAAATACTCATAATTATAGTCTAAAATACAGAATGTAACTCTAAACAAAACTGTTTTGACTCAGTTTTACATCCCTAGCAACGTATCATAGCAACACGTAAATAAAAAAAAATTCTGTAAATCATCTAAATCGCAAATTTTATGTAACGAGATCAATTGCGGACATAAAGATGAAGAAAATGCATATTTACAAACATGTTAATAGCAGCGCCGTGAACATGTTACTAGCAGCTCCGTGATTTCAAGTCCGGTTTTGTCACGCTTCAAAAACGGCTACAAAGAACATAACGTCAGAGTAAAGTTTGTAAAAGTAGTCTTTAACAAAGATAGAAAACCAAAAAAATTCAAAATAAAATTGATCATCAAATAAAAACTGTGCATACCGCGTATTATCATCTGAAATTTTGTGCTAGTAGTGAGGTTGCGTTATGTCATGTTCCGTTATAAAAATGCTCGTTATAACATTTGACGTCTGATTTTGGCATAACGTAAATACATTTATACGATGTAAACCACTATTTATATTTTTAAAATCTTGCCTCCCCACTGTCATTGTCAACTGTCGTTTGTCATTTATCATCTCAATAAACGCTTTTTATGATTTTTATAACAACATAGAGGAAATAGATGTTTTGCTTTTAGAGCTTTTTGCAAATAACGATATATCAAGAACATTTTCCACCCTATTTGGTTCAAAAACAACTATATAGTAAAAGTCATCTGTCATCATAACGTAATGTTTGATTTTATAATTTGACGTTAACCGCAACTGTGTATTTGATAAGTTTACGATGCGTTATAGGTATTATAAGCAAAAATTATGTTATAACGTAACGGAAAATGCGTGTCCGCAACCTCGCTAATGCAGAAAAGAAAATTATCTGCAATGTTTTATTTTACATGTTTATCCACTTTTTCAACGACTGAAACAGTCTTCCCAAAATTGTCGTCTTTCCTCGTTGACCTAACCTGACCTTTTAGAGATAAAAGTACAGGAAGCGGTTTATTGTAATTGGTAACTTGCAATTTTTTTTAAGAAACTTTGATAGAAATTTCTTTGAATCGGTGAAAACATGTATTTTATCAACAAACAATTATGTAGGCAAAAGCATTTTATAGGCACCCCACCCAGAGACACATTGTATAAAACGTCATACAGCTCTTAAAATAAACAGAGATGGAAAAAATTATTACAAACTATTTAACCTGATCAAACAAAAAGTATTCGGACACATTTTGCTGCATTGAACCTGAATTGTGAATTTGAATATCCTTGGGCTCCTAAATTATAAATCCATCAATTTTGTAAGTCAAATAAAAATTCAGTCATTTTTACTTTATTATTGTTATTGTCCCTGGAGATATTTACGAAGGACGAGAGAATAAAAAAATTAGAAAAAGCATCTAATGAGAGTCTGTAGCCACAAACAGTCTAGAGAAAAACGTCAGATGTTTACTTTGACTTGATTTTTTCACATCCCATGGTTCTCATTCGCTTGTTGTGTTTAGTTAGGGCGTACACCAATAGCAAAAAGTCAATGAAAAGAGGAAGTAGAATTGCGGAGTTTTGGCCAAATTGAGTTCCGACGCGATATCGGTTGGAAGTTTGCACAAAAGGAAGTGCGGACGGTAAATCGCAGCGAAACAATCTCTTCCGCACGAGTTCAGTTAATCCTCTGCAAAATTAAAACATAAAACTCAAAGAAGTGCATTAAAAGTCCGCGGTGGCGGAAATGATCGATGTCTATGCTGACAATTTCTAATTTATTGTAGGATTTTTTAAGAAAAATGCGCGATAAAACGAAATTGAGGAATAAAAGCACGAAAATCAGTCAAAACGTAATGAAAAATCAGTCTAGCTGCAAAACAATTCTTAAATACTTTTACATTTACAAAAATAAAATCCAAATGAGAATTAGATCATAGCAACAAAACCATAAGAAAAAACTAGCTTTAGATCTTTTTCAGCGGTCATCAGTGAAGCACAATAGTTATTCACAGTCTAATGCGAAAAGTGAAATTCAGCCGAATGCAATATTAGCTAGAACTATATAAAATTTAAACATGCTTTAGAGTAGCATAGTATTTTTTGACGGACTGATTTTAATCCCCACATTCTCGCTAAAAACTTTAAACTTTAAATTTGATAATCAATTGTTTTGCGTTAAACAGGCAATGATAACTCGTAGCTCTGAACAAGTATGCTGCATTTAATTTTATAGATAGAGTACAATTTCCACAGTTTATGTTTCGTTAAAAAAATGCCTTTTCAACTTGTATCAAGAGTACCTACGGTTTAATTCACTTTTAGTAGAAGATCCGAACCTACATCGACCTTCACCCAACTGATAATAGAATGAAACTTATTTTATAATAAATTTAATATATTAGAAAATATATTAAAAATAGGTTGTCAAAAAAAATCCTGGACAAAATATTTTTAATTATTTTTTAAAAATGATGATGAGTGAAAGAGAGATCCGAGGTAAGTATATTGTGTGATAATAAAAGACCGAACATTGCCGGCGACTCTGACGGGGCCTTTAATATAAGAAAGTGCGCATGCTCGGCACGTAAACTATGGAAGGTTTCCATATCTGTAAACTATCCTCCATACTGTAAACAGGAACCGTCAGAGTCGACTGCACTGTTCGGTCCTTTATTAACACACAGTACACTTACCACGGATCTCTGTCACTCATCATCATTTAATCATGTTTTAAAAAATGATTAAAAATATTTTGTCCAGGATTTTTGTTGACAACCTATTTTTATTATATTTTCTAATATATTAAATTTATTATAAAATAAGTTTCATTCTATTATCAGTTCGGTGAAGGTCGATGTAGGTTCGGATCTTAGACTATTTGTACGAGGAAAGTCATAAGACTAATCTTCACTGTCTAAGTTGGCGTAATTATCTCAATTTATCAGACGATACTCTTTCACTTCTTCGCCCTTTTCAGTTTTTTACCGTATATTGAGAATGCTAATTCACTTTATACAAATGAAATCACGGGATAAATAAAGAGAAAACCAAAAAAATAAAGTGAAAATATATGCGATAAGAATTTGTCCGGAAACAACCCATGCTGAATAAGTCAGCAAAAAATAAAGATAGCTGTGAATTAATAATTTAGTTGGAAATGACGCTGGATATGAATGACAATGACATCGAATTTAAATATTTAATTTCAAATAATTTGCTAAAACCTATTAAATAAAAAGTAGGCAAATATTGGTGTCCCGAGAATATTTATAATTGTGTATTTTCTATCTTGTTTTAAAATTTAAAAAGTTTTAAAAGAAAGAGTATCTGAATACTATACCGCATAGTATGCAGTAAAATAAACAAGAAAACATTGTATGCTCAAAAGACCTACACTTTTAAACTCAATACAAAAATATTTAATCAATTTGTTTGATATAATGTGAAAAGACGAACTCTAACGCCGCGTTTTGGTACATCCGCATGACGCACTGTGTAGACTAGCCTCACTAATCTTGGTGACACGGCTCGGGCTTACCAGTCGCTCGACTTAATTTGTAAATTCGATCATTTTTCTTTCTTTGGTTTTCCAATTTTAACAAATCCGCTTTGGTATGTCTGGTTCCCATATTTTTCTGTGCGAGAGTAGTAGACTCTCCCTCCGAAAAAATACACCACAGGTCTTGAAAAAATAACTCCAACGTCAGGTGGCTGCTAGCTGTGGGTATAAAATATAAGAACACGCCAAGTCGGTAAGAGCAAGGTTGCATTTTTTTTATGTTCGCTAAAAATGGAAGAAAAGCAGCTCCAGTATTATTTTTCGACTCTCTCGTTTTCGTACGAGGATGTCGATGGTGGTTTATAATACGATGAATTATATCCATTATGCATTAAGCTAGTTGTTAACCGGTCTAATTATGTTTAAAGACTTGATGTTTGACAAACCGAAAAAGCGCGATTCATCGAGTCGAAACCATTCAAGTCAAAAAATAATACTGGAACTAGTTTCTTCCATTTGTTCAGCGGGTTACAGTCAGAATCGGAAAAATTCTGCGTAAACAAGGATTGCGAACGGTCTTCAAATCACCTACAAAAATCTTGAAAATTTTACCATCTCCAAAGACAGATTTGACTCACTTTTGTCAAAAGGTGTTTATAAAAAACAGAACGATCAATTAAACTTCGAGTTTCTGAACATAGAAGATGCATAAATTTGGGTTTATGATCACAGTCATCACCAGCTGAACATCATCTAGACACCGATGACAAAACTTGTCTAGATGAATTTTCCTTGATTTGTGAATCAAAATTTTTCTATGACAGAAAAATTAAAGGAGCAATCGATATTGTAAAACAGCCAAACACCTTCAATAGAGACTCAGGTTATTATCTCTCAAGCGTCTTTGTTCATAAACACTCCTGTGCCATCAACACAAAGCGCTCCCGCTTTCTCCGCAGCTCTCTCTTCCAAGCCCCCCGCCAGTTTTCCTTCTGGTCTTCCCACCGCTTTCTCTTCCTCGCTTACCAATATAAACCCAAGCAGCAACGCAGCCTAGTCAGAATAAGTTCTCTAGCGTGGTTCTCATGTTGAGTTACCGTGCTTGTTCTCGCTCTTATTTTCCTGTACTGAATCATTTGTTAATTGACTCAAACATTTTGACACTCCCTCACCTGTAGGAAGCCTATTAGTCGCGTCCTGACAGACTAATAGGTAAGAGAGGTGCATTCTGAAGACAGAAAATCATTTTCAGCCAGAGCTGGCGGCAATATTTACGATCAAGTTCTCTTGGCTGAGCAAGAAGTTTTGAACCACCCATGAGGCTGCCGCTGTAGCTAGTTTCGGGCAAAAGTAAACTCGAGCTGCCTCCATAGTTCAGCTTGCTACCGGACTCTAGCACCTCATTACCCCGCATCAGGGCGGAAGATAATAGTCTATTTCATTTTAATATTAATATTTTAATAAATTATAAATTAATTGTGTAAATGAGAGCCAGAAGAGCTTATCGCAAATTTATTGCCAACATGTAATAATAATTTAGAAAGATTCAATAAAAACGACTGTCATGTACCAGGTAAATGTTTGTTACAACTTTGATATTGACAATTAAAATAAAACCAAGTGAAGTTTATTTGAAACTCTCTTGCTGTAAAGTTTAGTTATCAAAAAAATAACTCACTTTTCTTACGAGTTGTAACATGCGTTTTTTGTCCTTTATAGAAGAAGCAAAAAATTAGAAAAAAAAAGTTTTTAAAATTATTGTGTATATAAGTGCGTCAAAAGTTTGGTAACGAATCAATATTCCCCCAAAAAAAAGTTTTCAAAAAAAAGTTTTGTACAAAAGTTGCCTGCCTGGTTACAAATTCTGTGGTAACTAAACTATTCCTCACTCCATGACGTTTTTACAGAAGGTGAAAGTAGCTTTAAAAGTTTAAACGGCAACTATCTTCACTTATATTGATATTGCTCATCCGTGATGTAAACAACCTCAAATTTTTAAATTATTTAGTGTCAGTGTTGTTCGGAGTGGTGTTTAGACCATCACCAAAGATAAAAAAAACATTTCTCAACGGGATAAAGAAAATTAAATGTTGTTTAATAAATACATTGTCATCCACTACAATGTAGGAAACACTGATATATCTGAATGCATTATCCAATTTTCTCTTGTGTGATGCAAAGAAAACCAACACTCAATTTGATTGGCATAAGCCAATATATTGTTAGCTCTTCTGATTATATTTATCCCCTTAAGCCACATCGTTACCATTCTGCTGCCTTACATTAGAAATCAGCCGTATACCCCCAAATGGATATCAAAATTATTGACATGAATTCATCAAAGTTGTCACACAATAATATCGGGAAAGATCATTAATCAAGCATAGCTTCTGTTTCAACAATAATAAACTTAATTATCTAACTGTGCCTCATAACAAAACGCGACAATGTAAATCAATCTCTTGTGTACCGTACGAATGATAATTGTTGAACTCTAGAGTGCTGTGAATTCCGTCAGATTTTTGTATGTAACAAAATTTATTTTGACATTGTAAAAGTTTGACAGTTGACAAAACGCCACAACTGATAGTAGTGGCTACAGCTTATGTATAAAACAAAATATACTCCTGAGCAAATGTGCGTTGCAAGCTGTAAAGATTTTTTTGTGCGTTAAAAAAATACTGATGTGAAACTTTTGGTTTTAACGCTTAAAATGTGTGTCAAGTTTGTAGCATCCGTGCGGAAAAGTTAAATCCTACTTACCATATAAAAATGTAGGCTTGACAAAAAATAAACAGTATGTATGCAATTGAAAGTTCGACAAATGTAGTACTTAATACAAATACTTACTGCGAGTATTAAAAGACAAAATTAGCACTCGACTAGGTATGTGATTAAAACAAGAATATCGCTGAAATAGTTTTTGCTTCAATATTCAAAAAACATTTTGCGAATACAGCGATAATTTAACTTTTTATGACAGGTTCATTAATAAATGATTATCATTAATGTGTTACTGTAACGTATAAAGCTGAACATGATATACCTTATCTTCAACAGGCAGTAATATATACTTCATTATGTTGTAATTGTAACGATTATGTTTTGAAAATTATGTCGCTAGCAACGCCTAACGTAAGTTTCAGTTAATTAAACTTCAAATTAAAGTTCTGTTTGTTCAAGCTCAATGATAAAACTGGCCAAGTTAAGGTAGCATTTTCAAGCCCTACCCTAATAGCATTAAGGACGGGTCTGACACTAATCATCACTTTACTGTGTGAAACAAAAGTTTAGAAAGCGGTTGACGTTAAGGATTTTGGTTTTCACAGAAAGCTAGCCTTTAGAGATAAGTGGATTATATTACCACTCCACGCGCGTAAGAAATTAGTTAAATTGTTGCAGTTATTTGCTCGTAAAACGGCACGTTTAAAATATCAAAGCTTAAAAACATAATATTAATTTATCCAATCAATTATAACTAAGTTAGTTTTATTCAAAAACAATTGTTTTTTCAAAACCTAATTTCCAAAGGGAGCAAACAAAACGAACTTTCTACATGATACACAAAAACGCCGCTACTGCTGGCTATGGGAACAAAAAAGAGGAGATGGGTAAAAGTGATCACTATGTGCAACTGACAAAAGCTAAAGAGCCCAAAACCGGTATTGCGCTATAGCTTGCAATTAAATGACATACTTATTTTCATAATGTTTTATGTATAATAGACTAATTAATTTTATAACAGCTTCGTTAACAGCACTCTTACCGCTGCTACAGCATACTTGAGTGTCATTGGTATTTGATATTAATATTTTATTAGAAAGCTAACAGTTAGTCTTTTGTGAGAGTTTCATTTAATTAAGAATTAAAATATCTGTTTGTAAACCTTGTAAACCTTGTTGAAATAAATAAGCTAATACACTAATTCCACAGTGTGATATAGCACTCGGCTGATTAAATGATCAAAATAAAAACCGGGCTGAAGTAGCTTCTGCAAAAATGTTCAAAAATCGTTTTGTAAATATGTACAACAATTTAATTTTTCATGAAGTATTCATTATAGCCCCTTAAAAAAAATTGGCAAAACAATATAAGGCAAAATACACAATCTACGAAAAATCCATTTCTAAGCCAGGACACTATTTTCTGGTTCATTAAAGGCAATTTAAAGAAAAAGAAGATCATCCATGATGAAAATAATGCTGCTACCTTAGTTTTTGATTCAGTAAAATATAATCCAAAAGTTCCTTCTTTGCAGATAGATGTAAGCAAATCGCAAATTCAACAATTTTTTAAGGAATGCAAAATGCATGCCTTTAATCATACCTTAGAACCAGGAAATAATGGAAAACGCCTTGATCTTTGTGTTTGTGGATGGGTATGAGATCATGAAAAACAAAAATTTTAAGCGTAATATTATGTTTTCCGATAAAGCAATCTTTTCTACCAACGGGACGATTTCGTCGCAACATGTTCAACATTAGAGCGATAATAATGCTAATTATTAACGATGCTAATGCTAACCAACATTCATTCATACCCGGATATGTCAAGACATTTTCTTCGCAATGGTTCAACTGGTTTATCTCTTGATTGTTGACACTTGATGTATTTTTAACAAAATGGTTGCCCAGCGCATTTGGTTCGTATCGTATTGTTCGTAATTGGCTAAGCCAAAAATTTAGATATAATTGGATTGGCAGAGATTGTCCAGTTTTATAGCCGCCGAAGACCCTTGATTTGACAATTTTAGATTTTTACTTGTGGGGGCGTCTAAAACAAATTGTTTACAAAAAAGATTTACCTAATAATAAAAGAAGTATTATAAAATCAGATAAGAAATGCTGTTGCATCCTTATGAATTGAAGACTGTTGCATCCTTAACATTTGAAGAAACTCGTAGAAGTTATGAAGAGTTACAAACTAGAATTGAACTATCTGGTTAAATCGGTAGTGGGTTATAATCGAATAGTAAAAATTTGTTTGACTTAAGCAACAATTTGCATTCCTTTAATATTTTTTAGTTCAAAACAAAAAACCTTTACTTTTTTTTGATATTAAAATCACAACTTGATGATATTAAAATTTGAATTGCAGATTTATCCATTTTGAATTAAGCAAAAACGGTTATTCCTTTGTCATTTTTATATAAAATTAAAAACAAAGTTTCTTTTTCCACTTGTGAATCAATCCCAAGACATACTGTATAATTTCTAGAATTTATATTTAAAAAAAAAACAAGATTAAAAATTAATATAATTAAAGTATAATTCAAAAAATAATATCTATAGTGAGAAATTTGAACAAATATGTCTATATGTCTTTTTCTGCTACTTTTTTGTTCCACCTATACATTATATTAAATTATTATTATATTAAATTATTAACTTTTAGTGAAATTGAAAGAGAAAATTATAATTCATATAGTACAAAAATTTTAATTTGAAATAATCATTTTATAGAAAGTTAAAATGGGGTTGAAAATTTAACATAAGAATTCTTATGACCATTGATTAAAAAAGCTCACTGTATAACAATTCCATCTAGTAAAAATGTGCAAACATCAAAAAGAATAATATATCTAATTTGAACAAAACAAGCTCATTCAACAAAACGTGATCCTATATTTTGCAATGATTTGAAATTACAAAAACAAATCATACATTTATTAATTTTTAATATTCGCATTTACATGAAAATTGCAATTTCACTACATTTATACATATTTGTAATGCGGCAGTAAATCAAAATTGAATGTAAAGTATTTGGTTCAATATTCGATTAAGCTAAATTCTAGTAGAATTATATTATTTTCCAATTCTTCGAATTGTTGTGCTGCTGCATATTCTTTGCTTGGTATAAAATTTTCGATAAATGATAAAACAAAATCTCACCACTTTGATCAAAATTCTAGTTGTTCGTTTTAAATTATAATTAGCATTTTCATTAAAAAAATTTAAAATGAGTTAATTATCAATGTGATTTTGGTTCTATACTGTTTTATTGAAAAAGGTGGAATTAGTAGAGACGACCATCCAAGAACTCAAAATGAAAAAACCGATCAAACCTAAACCTTTATTGTATGTGATACTGTTAATTTTGTTTATTTGAACAATTTCATATACCCTTAATTTCAAACATTCTTGACATTTTCAATTAAATGTAGAATTTTGATATTTGCGTTATACGGTATATACTATGTAACTTTAAGTCCGGAATTTTCAAAAGCTTTGCATATTTCACATATTTATGAATGTTTAATGTTATATTTTTAAAAAATGTCAAAAATAAAGGTTGGTAAGGCCAGACCGCCTATCGTATATAGTAAGAAAAACGTTTACTAAAACCCCGGCAAGTTAAAAGTACTTTTTCTATTAGTTCGATAGTCTGGTCGATTTATGAGCGGCCTCTTCTCATATGTTGCGTTGTAAGTCCAATTTTGGCGTAGAAAGTCTCTAAACATCTAACTTCCAATAAAAGAACGGTTTACTAATTGTTAATAAAATGATTTCTCTATGCAGATAAAGTAGTTAAGCGCCTACCAAAACTCGCGCATTTCAAAGTAGTTTTACGATTGGTCAAGTTGAAATAGCGCTGAACAATTAAAAACTTTAATGTAACACTGACCCTGACATTTTACAGCCATTGCCATTCGGTTTTGGCGCTAATTAGCTGAAAGATAAAAAAAAGATCAAAAAATTTCAGTAATAAGATTCTGTATCACTACATAGTATAAAACAAAGTCGCTTTCTCTGTCCCTATGTCCCTTTGTATGCTTAAATCTTTGAAACTAAGCATCGGATTTTGATGCGGTTTTTTTTAATAGATAGAGTGATTCAAGAGGAAGGTTTATATGTATAATAACATCCATTAGATAGTGAAGAAGTACTGTTATTTTTGAGGTTTCTAATGTGATGTCGTAAATAATTACATTTTTTCCGCTTACATTGCAAACGCCGGCTGAACCCCACGAATTTTATCAAAATACGGTACTAAGTATTGTACACATTGAAAAGGTTTACAGAATAGTCCGTGATGGTATATGTCTATCTCTTATGGATAACCCACAATAACTTTTTTTTGTCATTTACTTTTTACGACAAATAATGGCTAATTTTCGCAGCGATTTTAACCAATACAGCATTAATCCTTAACCAATTAAATATCTTGAATACATTGTTTATTTAATATAGATCTATATGGCCCTTTACACCGTATGATTTAAGTGAATATTTTCGAAGATACTCGTATTACCGATTTAAAAATTGCGGGACGTAGCGGATCAAGCCAGCAGGAGCGGCGGGAACGTGCCTATAAATAGCGTGTCAGAGGCCGCGGTTCTCCCTATAGCACTTTGAATTTAGTAGAGAAAACATGTTTGTATTGTCTAATGACAAGAAAGCTGTGAACGTTGTATACAAAGACATTCTGCAATATATTAATTGTTGTAAAAATAAAATAAATAGGTAAAAATATAAAAAGTAAATAAGTAAAAATGTAAAAAGTAAATAAGTAAAAATGTAGTGTATGAATTTGAATATTCGAAAGATAGCAGGAAATCTTCATGGTTTAGGGAAAGAAGAATTGTTTTACTCTAAATTTAACGCGTGCGGGCCACGGACAGCAATGAATAAATTAAAACTACTGGGTCGATTTTAATCATTTTTTCAGTGAATGACATAGCCTATATATTTTATACCCGTGCGAAGCCGGAGCGGGCCGCTAGTTGTAATATAAATTATTTATAATGCAAACTTTGTTTTTCAGCGTCCTATTATATCCAATGTTGCGGTGTAAATCGAACTTCGGCCCAAAATGTCTCTTACACATTAAGCTCCACCCTTTTTAATTTATTAGTGAATCTCTTGATTAGTACGTTAGGCAGACTTATTTGTGTTTCTAATACCAAACATATTAAAATTTGAGATTATGAAGCATGCCTATTTAAACAAATTAAAAATTTTAAATATCTGAGCCAAAAAAATCATTTTTAACAGTACAAACGTTTCTGTATAACGTATAACAGTACGTTATGCAGACTTATTTGTGTTTCTAATGTAAAAAATATTGAAATTTGAGATTATCAAGCATGTCAATTTAAACAAATAAAAAAATTTAAAAATATGAGTAACTAGTCATGTTTCAACCTAGCCAAAAAAATTATTCTAAACCGTACAAATTTTTTCTGAATATATTTCAAGTACCTACATAATAAATTAGCCAATTTTTATATATGCATTGCTGTTTTTCTGTTATAAAACCTATTCTATGCCAACACTATGATTATTAAAATCATTTTGAATCAAGCTTATAAAGAACATTTTAATTTAAATTTTTTGATTAAGATTCGCATAAAATTGAATTAAGTTTTAGAATTAGGTAAAACATGTATTTAAATTTTCAACGTTAATATCATTTTCTTTTTCAACGCTTTTTTGAAATTTGTTGAAAAATGTAATATGTAATCTTAAAAGTGCGTCTTCAAAACAATCAAACAAGATTATTTTAGAGGTAATTTCAAAAATATGTTGAAAAGTAATTGAAGCACTAGGTTCACAATGTTCTTTACCAATGAGCGCTGTGTTCGCTTGATTTATGAAAGGGCTTCTTTTCTGTCGCAGGATGTCGTCTTTCGGACTACCGCAATCACTTCTCTCCAACAAAAAAAACATTTACACTGAAAGGCTCTTCACTTTGCAACTTTTCTCTAAACTCAAAAAAGATCAATACACACTAACACACACATCTGTCAATAAAAGCTTTTTAATTTTGCCAAATGTATTTGACATTTTCTCTGTTGCTATTTATACTTGACTAGATTTTTTGTACCCAGTGACATCAGTCGGTGAATTTTAAATACGAAATAATGTTTAAAACTCAAAAAGGTGAACTTGTTCCATCTAGCTATCTTCTTCTTCCAACTTATTAATAACAGTTTAGTTAGGGTGTTAAAATTGTCGTAACTTCTATTGTATACTATTCAGATTCTCTTGTCTTTAGATTCACCCAAACTCTAATTTATTAAACAAGAGTTGAACATAAAACACAAGGGCTTCAAAATGAATCACCGATTAAAATTAATTATTATTGCTGAACTGGTTTTGAAAATTTACTGCCTTTTTCAAACAGTTTAAAGAAAAGTTTTTCATAGTATAACATAACCTAATAGACAAACAATTAATTTATAGAAACATCAACAACACAATTCACACGTCGAGTTACCGCGCTTGTTCTCACTTGTATTTTTACTTGTGCCAATTTTATTAAACCTTTCGACACGGTCTTTTCCAAAAGATGTCAATGTTTCAATGACTTCGGGCCATGAAAGCCTTTCTTCTTCAAAACATACTCTGACAACGTGAACAAGAGCAAGTTATAGAAATATTAAAAAAAGATACGTAGCAAAATATTTATACTTATACCAGCAGCCCGGCTACGCGTTGCTGTGGCTAAGGGTCTTGTTATATTACATTGTAGAACTATTCAAGAGAAACGTTTTTATATAAAACATTTAACATAACGCCATCTATTAAATACTTACTCAATCCAGTCAACAAATATCAGAAAGACTTGCCTTCTTGCTCAAAATATAGTCTTAAATTGCATCCTCCAGGTAGATCTTTTTCTAGTTCTTCTACAAGAAAAAGTGAGAATCTTTGCGCTCTCAGTTTCGTAAAATTTGCAGTTTACAAAAAAACAAAACAGACCAAACAGCGAAAAATAGTAAACAATTCAAGTTTGAAAATAAATTGTCCCTTTTATTGTCCTACATAAAATATAAACCCCGACTCACTTCAATGATCTTATCAAGTGACAAGTCCGAAAGTACAGCCAAAGATAGGACTGCTGAAAATACTCAATCTTATGAATCAGATAAACCCGAAGAAACCCCTTTGCAGAAAACAATATCTGTTCCAGAATCTGCGTTGAAAAGAAACCAATGAAAACAAGAAAGTAAAGACTTTTTCTTATCAGAATCAACATCTGCTAAGAAGAAGATTTTTGAGATTCTATTTGAAATCAAGGGCAAACATTTGAATATTCCAAACAACCCTAAGAGCATTCAGTACTATCTCAATTTCAACACCTCAGTCACGTCATCACTATTGGATTTCCCTTCACACCTTTCTTCTTCAGAGTCAGCTGCTAGTTTGTCATGTGCCTCCTATCACCATTTTCATCACAGTACGATGGACGGCAACAGCAAGAGACGGTTTAAATGCATCAGGCTTACAATAGCAATGAGTTATTGTAGTTTTGAAGCAGTGTAATGCTAAAACAATTTAAAATCAAAAATATACTCATGTTTCATAAATTATGTGTATTGCTTAAACACACGGTTAACATCTCAACAGGAGAAATAGCTTCACGGAAATTTGTATTCTTTTTTGTAAAGTCCCTTTTTTATTCTTATTTTATAGAATTTAAAAGTTTTCCTTAAACATTTGAAAAAAATTTGTTTCGTAGTCCAGAAGTCCTTTGCATAAGGTAAAAAACTCCCCAACTCTTTTTCGGTGTAATTTTTAAGGAATGAACCTAATAGTTCCACACCTCTTCATTTTATCTTGGTCATTGCGAAAATAATAAAGCCTTTTGTTCAAAAGTTAACTATTTTCATCAATACAATTTTGCAAACAAAAGTATTACAATATTTATTTAGTGCCATTTGTGACAGCTCAATCATTTAGTGACGAACACAGTCATACCTTTTTAATACGTCTGTTTTTGACAGCGTGCTTGACCTGATTTTTTTTTAAACATACGGTATAAATAGTATTTTCTCGGCTTCAAAAGAATAGTGTCAAAAAAAATGTTTGTCCAGTTTTACATTTATGTACTAGACAAAGGAGAATAATATTTCCACAAGCAACACATTTGCATTTACTCAAAAGATGTGGAAACTTAACATCCTCCGCAACTTTGCAACATACAATAATAACTTCAGAACTTTAATAATGCAATGTAATATGTGCTTAAACATGCACTGGAAAATAGAAATATTTAAGCAAGTAATTAGTTTTATGATTATGCCATGTCAATAAAATAATATGTAAAAATCACGGCTATTTTGATAATATAAGAAAAAAGAAAATTGAGACAAAAAAGACAAGAATTGAAAAGCGTATTAAAATGTTTCAGGATATATATGTGTGCTAAAGTTATGAAAAATTGATCGCTTGAAAAGAGCTTTTAAATCCAACGTCGTGAGTCGTCAAATTTGTTTTTAATCTTCTTATGATAAAAAACGGCATTATTTAAAAAAGCTCTTCCTCGATCATAAAGGAACGTTCGTCTCTATCTCAGAGTCAAGTTAATTACTTTAGACTTCTTTTAATTATTCCTTTCCGGATTAATTGGAGTGCGAATTTAATTAGAAATCATCTTTCTCCGACGTACTTTGCCCAAGATTTTTCTTCCGACCGCCAACTGATAGTCGTCACTTCCACTCATCTCCCCTTGTTTATTTGCTTTAAACAGGAGCTAAAATTACCCAACACGTCAATAATCTCAAGCGTAAAGTGAATATTAATCTGATTAAATTCAAATTACAGACAAGTATACAAAAAGAAGACACAATTTTCTAATACAAAACATCGGAAAACAAAAATCTATAAATACAAATTTCCACTGATCGATCAGTGGTGCTATATTAGTAAAGCCTTTTAATTTTGTAGATTAATAGAGTTATATTACAGCCGGATAAGTTTCTTCAAAGTATCCGGTTGTTTGAGCCTGCCACACATTTCATGTTATCGGAAGTAAACGTCAGAATGGATCAACGGCCGTGAAACACTTAAAATGTCTCCGATTATATATCATTCAATGAGCTTCAAAAAACTTCTAGAAGTGTCACAATAGTCGGATGCTTTATCTGTGCTTTGCATTTCAATAAAAAGGTAATTAATTGTTCATTTTTGCCAAACTTTAGACTTTTTTTAAGAACAATCCAGCAGAACGCAGTTTTGATGTTTTTGAAACTTAATGTGTTAATAAATTCTATAAAGCTCCCTTGGCTATCCACCTTGAATAAATTGAAACAAAACCGCACTTTCCTGAGCGCTTTAAGATTTGCAAAAATAAGTAATACTTTAACGATTTTTGTAGTTTGTATTAATAAAAGCTATCATTAATTAGACAATTGGCGCCATATTGAACGAGTTTAATATTTATTATACGAGTTATTGTCAAGAGAATATGTTTAAAACAGACGAGTGTAACGAGAAATATTTCAATAGAACCAGTATGACAATACGTATTATTAAACAAGTAGTGTGTATATTAGTTTATCTACTATGTTTTGCTAACTCTAAATTTCGACTGCTCAAACTTTCTTACTATTTGCGTAGAAAGCTGCTACTGACACTGGCCCTTTGCATTTAAATTTAAAATTAATCAAGTTCGTACATCAAATTCAATAATTGAAATCATTGGTCTGCTAATGTTCAAAATAAGCGCTAAAAACAATGAGTTTATCTTTACGCCGCCTAATATACACAAAACCAAAAACGCTCAAAAAAGTTTGTGCGTTTAAAATAAAAATTAATTATATAATAAAACAGAAAATTCTCAATCAATGAAGTCAAAAAAGCAAAGCGTCGAATGTCACAGAGAACGTCGTTCTTGCAAGTGGAACATATTTCTTAGCTGTCTTCAACACAACAAAACTAAATGTTACCAAAACCAGTTTATAAACATGATCCAATATATTTGGTAAACTACTTTTGAAATAATAATGAGTCTATGGTTAACAGCAAAATAGATAAAACATATTTTTTTATAAGCTCAAAACCTGAACGCTCAATTGATTTGCTTTATTATTTTACATCTCAAAAAACGTAATACAAATTATCAATGTTGAACACTTAATTTAGATCATCCGGTATCTATAAACAAAATAAAAAAAAAACAATAAAATTAAATGTTTTCAAAAACTTTAGAGGTATGGAGACAATATGGTTACAACATTTTCAAGAACAAAAAAAAAGTTAAATAATTTATTCATAATTTATTATTATACCTACAACGGTTATAGAATTATCAAATTTGAGAAAAAACACTTTAACTTTATTGGTTAATGATTTATGTATTTATGTATCCCAATAAATAAAATCATTTGTTATTATTAATTAATTAGTTGTTTATTCTAAACAACTAAATATTTTAATTAAGCACTATACATAACATTTGAAATTAATTGTATATACACCTAAAAGTACAAGTCTGTTGGTGTTTTTATAGGAGTTTTGGTACTAACGTACGTAAATTTGTACTCGTAAAAATTAAACTTTTCTAAAATTATAAATTGACATAATATTTTATTTGTGTGGAGTTGAAAATTAAGTTATGTTACTTGTTCAGATTATTGTTACAAACAAACAAGTGTTAAGTTTTTGCAATATTAATATTGTGAGAGTTTTTAGTTTTATAATAATTTATAGTTATTTTTAAAGTAGAATATGCCAATAAAGTGCTAAATAACTTGTACAATGGAGTGATCTCAATGAGAGCCATCTGTCATCTTAAGTTAAAGAGCCTTTAAGCGAGCGGTCGGACGGACAGTGTTATGAATATTTAAACTGTTAATTGTTTAATGAAAGAGGAAGATAGTTAGTTAGTTAACGTGTTACTCTTGTTGATCATGTTTTGTTTTGTGGTATAATTGTGAATTCAGTGTTGACTCCCTGAATTCGGAAGAATAATCAGTAAAGTATTATTGATAAGCATAAATATGTATTAAATATGTTAATATGAAACATTCACGGCAGAAACTATAGTTTAATATCTAGGGTACGGTCTATATGGCATTACATTTCAGACTGCAGCGGTACTACCATAACGTATGTAGACATTTACAGATTGCTATTCTGGCTTTCTACTTCCTCGAACATAGGCGAAGAGGTAGAGGGGTAGGTTAGAGCCCGTTAACCGCTATGATTATGTTCCTGTCAGTTTTTAATTTTATTAAAATATAAAATATAAATTATTATGTCAAATTTTATTTAATTAATTAGGGAGCTTGTAGAAGCTTATATTTTGAATGGATTGTATTAAAGAAACAGAATATTTCATGTGAAAATCTGTTAATTTCGAACCAAAATCTGAATACCCGGACTTGCCATAATCAATTGTATCATTTCTTAATAAGACCCTGTAGTTTACATGAATAGTAGGAGCAACACATGTGATAAAATTTAAGTCTTTATCGAACATGGGGTCTACCACACATATAAATTTTGTCACCAGCAAAAATGACGCCATTTCAAAAATCAGCCTACTATTCCTCTTAGGCTACCTATCAAAATGACACCATTTTAGCAGAAAAACTCCCCGCTAACCAAACTCATCGATGATTGTAGTAGACCCCCAAGACGCTTACATACCAATTATTCAATTAAGCTGCAATGTGTTGCAACATATAATAATGTTTTCATTAGTACATATTCTATTTGGTTATCCCTGCTCGATGTACTGTATGTCCCCGCATTAAGATCACAATAGAAAAAAAAACTTTGTTTTTAATAAAAAAAAAAAATTAACAAAGCAAAAACATTTATTTCTTAGTTCAAAATAGATAAATCTGCAATCAAAACTGCAATATTATCAGGCTGTGATCTCAAAATCAAAAGAAAAAAACTAAAAAAAAAGTAACCAAAGATTTATTATTTTCAACTAAAAAATTACAACTGAATACAAATTGTTGCTTAATTCAAACTAATTTCTACTAGTCGATTAACTCGCCACCTTTTTTAGCACATGGTTCAATTCTAACTCGTAACTCTGTATAACTTCTACAAATTTCCTCACTTGTTAAGGATGCAGCAGCATCTTTTATCCGATTTTTTAATACTTGGACTTTATTTAGACAAGTTCTCCTTGTAAACAACTTGTTTTAAACGCCCCCACAAATAAAAATCTAAAATTGTCAAATCAGGACTCCTTGGCGGCCATAAAACTGGGACAACTCTGCCAATCCAATTATCTCCAAATTTGCAATTTAGACATTTACGATCAAAATGCGCTGAGTAACCATCCTGTTGGAAATACATGTCAATAATCAAGAGGTACAATCTTAAACAATCCCAAAGAAAATTTCACAACATATCCAGGTATGAATGCTGATTAACGTTAGTATCAAAAAAATATGAGCCTATTATTCCGTGAAAAGAAACAGCACAATAGGATTCTAGGCATGCATTTTATAGTTCTTCAAAATCCGATAAATTTGTGATTTGCTTACACCTATCTGCAAAGACCGTTTCCTAGAAAAAAGTTTTAAATTATCTTCTACTGACTCCAAAACCAACACAGTAGAAGCATCCGCTTCATTATGAATTATCTACTTTTTTTTTTAAATTTGTTATGGAGCCAGTTTCTAAACTTTTTTTGACCAACGTAATGAAATAGCAACTTCAGACAACTTATCATTAAATTCTTGTCTCATGTACCGATAATTTTTACCATAAAATGTTTTCTATTTTTAATTATTTCTGACATTAATATTTTGTAATAATATTTTGAAAAAATTTTTAAAACAAAGATTTTCATTTAGTAGGTCATAAATAAATCTTTTACAAAAAAAAATAATGACATATTTTAAACATGTATCTACAGAACTTCTGGATAGATAGTTACAATATTTAGCATTAATTATTATTGTATTATAAAAATAATGAACATTAACAAACAGACGACGATATCACAATACTTGCCACAGTATAACTAGGCTGGTAGTTGAACATACTTTTGGCATTCTCAAATCCAGATATAAGATTAAAAATTCTACTAAATGTAATAATGTCTAAAAAAAAATACGTATTATTTCAGGATGTTGAAAGTTGACCCATTGAAAACGATAATGACGTTCATGATGGTCTAACAAAATATGTTCCTCTAATGGCTATGAACAAATGATTTAAACTTATGAATAATTATTTTATCGCAGATAAAACGTTATTTTTTTAATACACATAATAAATATTTATTTGTTTAATATTTAAAGTACAACTATTCCAACTGGCCATTATTATAGAAACAAACCAGAATAAAAAATTAAAAAGAGGAATATACATAAGACAGTATCTTTGATAGGTACATTTACAAACGTCTCACATGTTTCTTTAAATAAGAATACAAAATTTAATTATCACGCTTGCTATTTGCTCATCGCAAAATATATTTTCTTGCTCCACCCGCCGAATGTACGCTCTTTCTGGCCGCATTTTACGCCAGAATGAGCGACTTTTATGGCTTGCATTTTTTAGCCGCTACCATAGCAACACAACCACAAAAGTCATTATGACAGAACTGTTAAACGTTAAACTAAAAGAAATTCGGCGGGTGGAGCAAAAAAAATAGTATACGACCTACGGCCAGAAAGTTGAATGCCCTGGCCGTGGCTTCGCCTCGGCCATCATAACACATACGCCAGGAAATCCAACTTTCTGGCCTTAACGTAATATACTATTTCGATTGAATTCGCGAATGGTTTTAAATTTTTACATAGTTTTGAAAAAAAAAAGTGCACTAGATATTTAAAAACTTAGAAAACTCACACAACAACTTAGCACGAACCATTCAATTTTTTCTTCTTCTGATACGTCACAAGGCAATACAGTATTACCAATCGCATTAATAAAAGGCTAATGTAGAAGATGTTTTTTTGCACTTTACTCTTTTCCTTAGTAATTACTTGCTGCCCGATAATGGCATTGCTGTCTTGTAGCTATATTATTGTGTTGTTTCAAAAAGCAAATCATTAATATTTTTAATCCAAGCGTCCCGAAAGATTCACTAAAATATAGCTTAAAACGTAAAAAATGCCGCGACGCATTTGTCACAGGTAAAATATTTACGGTTGTATGGTTGACTTAGCAAGTACCAGACCATACATGTTTAATAACTGAAATAAATAACTAAAAAATCTGTCATTTTATTCCAAATTCGCTTTTTCGCATTGGACTTCGAAAATCCGATACTGTTGTAGATCCAAGCAGATTGATTTCTGTTTAAATCATATGTCTATGTACCTATTATGTGATAAAGAATTTATAAAATACTAAGTGAGTAGATAATTGCCATTTAAAAAAAATAACCATTATCCTCCCTATCTCAAATATTCTTTCAACCGCTAACAGCTATTCGTCACTTCCACCCATCTTCTTCCTTTGATATTCGTATATTAAACAACATCAAAAAGCGGCGAATCCACCATTTTCATTCTACCGAAAGCAATTTTGTGATTGCGCTTTCATCTCTTCTAGAGAATTTTTTTTAGTTATTTACGCAATAAAAAACGGTGACAGTTTTAAAAGTGTCGCCGTTTATCCAATCAATAAAGCATATTTTATGCTGAAACACGTCGCGTTCTTGCGCAAAGCTCGTATTTATTACAGCCAGTAAACCCAACTTTATAGCTTGGTTCTTCCGCCTACGGATTGAGACATTTCACTTAGCAGGCTGTTAAAATGATCGTGTGTTGGTGGCAGTGGTAGAAGCAGCAGCATTTAGTTCAAGCTATCCCTAGCCGACTCACCCACGTTTAAAATGTCTGGACAAGACAGCACAAATAATATCGACCACCCTTGATTAATCACAGCGTGATTTATGAACAGAAACATGAATGTCATGTGTTAGCCTGACAAGCATTGAGTGACAGATGTGACGTCACGTACTCGACCTGACAACTCAACTGTCAATCAAAAGAAACAAATGGATGTATTGTGCTATATATATAAATATAGTTTCAACCTGTGTTTCATGTCATAGGTATTTGTCAACCACTGAACGGCAGCAGTCTCTAAATTTAAAATTATATATTAGCATACAAAGCGATTTTTCAATCAAAGCGTACTACATAAATATGTAATATGTTATTATAAATATTATAAAAAAAATCTTGGCAAAATAGAATGCTCAATAAAGTTATCAAGTGGGTACAAAGTTTTTCAATTTATATTCTCGTTTGAGAGATTTAACAGATGTGATACAAAATAAGAATTTTTACAGCTAAACAAAGGTTTTGAAATTTTGTAATAACAAAAGCATAGCCAACGTTCACCGCAAAGCTTACACTTTTCTGGCTAAAAATTTTTTTTTCAAAATGCGGCTGAAATGATCAAAATTAATCACATAGAGACTCCAAAAAATCTCACATTGTCCCAAACGACATCACATAAAACCAAGCGGCTTCTGGTTCGCCAGCCAGAAGCTGTAACGGTAAGATTTTGCTGTTAAAATTAAATTTGAAATCGTATAGCGGGCGCTAGATCTAGTTGATCGTAAAAACCAGATTTAACAATAGAGATAAATAAAGAAAAAAAATTAAGTTTTTTTGACGATGCTGCTGTTGTCGATATAACTTGGCAAAAAACATCAATTAGGTAATTACCAATCATATGTTATATTAGGTAACTTAGGTTACTCATAGGTTAATTAGGTTAAATTGGAAACCTTAATTTATACTTTTTAGTTTTATTTTGATTTATTACGACAATAAGTATCCCCTAAAAACTTTAATAAGTGTAATAAACTAAAAAAAAAATAAAAACTTTTTCCAACTAAAAATTAAACAAAAAATTAATAAAAAATTTAAAAAACCCGTTAACTATCAATTTATTTATCCATTCCGAAATGGGAATGTAATCGAAAGTAATTTTTTAGTAAGATTAATTAATTAATTTTTCCGGAAATCGTCTTGGAAACAACATTTTCCTGCTTATTTACGCGCAGGAAAATTGAGTTTTCCGGACTAGTACTGTAAAAACCAACACTTTTTCTTTCTTAGTAAAGACCGCATTGAAATCGGTGTATTGAAAGCGGAAAGTGATGTATTGTCATTTGCGAGAGACTGTTGCTACGCGACAAAAGAGCGCTATACAGAAAATTGTGCAGCTTGCGCATTAATTAAAAACGATATACTTTTATCAAATCTTCTTTTACAAAATTATAGATTGAAAATGTTTGTTTACCTGTTGTTTGATTGAATGGCTAGCGCATGGAGACTAGACAAGGAGCACGAGCTCTAACGGGTCAATTGCCAAAGTTTGCCCACTAAAATTGTGTGTATTAAGCTTTTTTTTTCTACCACTGGCGTCGCTCCTGTTCTTTGTGTACCGCTCTGAAAATAGCATCATAAATATATGTGTAGTAAGCTAGTAAATACTAACCTTTAATTTGTACTTAAATAATAAATATTGGTTTCTATTGTTAAATAATAAATCTTAAATAATAAATATTGGTATTATTTGCAATAGAAATAATAAGTATTATTTCTATTTGAAACTGCCGCCTCATTCCCCCACCGCTTTGGTACATGTCGAGGTACATGTCGAGCACCAGCGCCCTCTTATTTTAGTAGCCCTATTTGCATACATGGAGTACGTGCTCCTTGTCTAGTCTCCATGGGCTAGCGAGTCATTTTGTTGCGCGTAAGCAAGAGACAAAGTAACATTTATTGGAAAAGTTGACTTTTGCGATGTCAAACGCAAGCATAAATTCCTACTTTGTGTATCGGTTGTAAAAAAATGTATTTATTTTTTATACATTTTGTATAAAAGACTTAGAACTAGTGTTCTTCGATTAATAAAAAAATACTTCATCATTTATTGTTCACTGATAGATTCTATAACCGTTTCACACTAATCTGCTCTTGTTGTAAATAAGTTTCCAAAAGAGAAATCAGATTGCATAACATATTTTTTAACAACTCGTTAGACGTTTGTTGGATAAAAAGTAGATCCTTTAAAACAGGAGTTCCATTTAATTGGCAAAATCTCACCAACTGTTGACAAGTTGTAAAGTTTTTGCAACCGGACGTAACTCAGAAAGTATTTGCTTGAGCGACTTTTCCCAAATACCGTATGAAATACAATCTATCAGGGTTCTAACGTTCCCAACTCTAATGCTTTTATTTCATATAAAGCTTCGTTTAAAAAGCAATAAAAAAGTATTGAAAATCAAATTAACTTTCAAAAAGCATTCCTCCTTTTAACAGCTTTGATGGTAAATCAACGCATTTGGTACAAAGCTAAATTAGAATATCCTTTAAGGTCTTCAGCTAATTAGTTAGAAAATTAATTTAATTAACGTTTTTCTTCACTTCATTATTTATTGACCAAATCTTTAACTATAAATTACATTGCATTATGTTGTATTTTCATGCATATTACTTGCATCTGAAACATATTTTTCTATTATTAAGTCGATGACATCTTAGAATTAACTCCAATTGTTGCACATATAAAAACCACTTGAAACCATTCAATTGTTCTATTTGATTTTACTAAAATGTAAGGGCGTAAATCAAAACCTTGTCCAGATATAATATTTGTTCAGGTGCAAATCAAATGCTCATAGGATTATAATACCAATCAGAGAAAACATAGATGAATAACTTTGTAATTTTCAACTAAACATAAATACTGACAAATGATTAAGAATTAATTATTAACATGATGTAATGTAGACCTTGAATTTATTTTATGAAACTACATTAACGTTAGTAACTTAACTGAATCCGTGTTTGAGCTAATTAATATTAACTTTTGCTTGTACCAATTTTAGCCTTTTAAAGGATAGTCTCATTGATTCTAGATTAATAATTAAAATTAAATTCCTGAAATATCAGCAATTCAAAATGATCAAATTGATATAATTTATCTACAATCAATATCCGCTTGACCAAATTGAGATATTAGTAATAAATTAAATTATTATATGCATTGAGTTAAACTTACAACAGTAGAACTATACGCTAATTAGGAAAATTACAACAGTAGAACTATACGCTAACTAGGAAAATTACAGGATTATTTAGATTGACCAATACTTTAATTCCATAACAATTATTAATGTTGGATGATAAAATACGTTAACTACTAAATTTAAAATGTGATAAAAGCATTTTGACCTCTATATTATGAATTACATAATAAAATACCACAACTGACAATACGAGATGTAAATCTATTATTGGTAAACAGATAAAACAACATAATAAGAAAACCATAAATAAAAGAGTAATAGTTTAATTCATAATTTAAATTAGTTTGATGAAATTGGAATAATTTATTTTATTTTAGCTACATAATGTTAGATGCATAATTTTAATGTAGCATGATGATTATTCTTGCCTCTTAGGCTGTTTAAGCTTACAATTAATTTTATAAACTCGCTAATAAGATAATTATTAGAACTAATCTATTGCTAATCATCAAAACCATTATTGGAATCAGGCTACTAAAATATTGAATTCTGTGAGACACTGTTTGAAAAGATAGGGAAATTTGTTTTCAAATAATATTCGAAAAAAATTTTAGGTAGAGCAACTATGTTACCACATTTGCATCTTTTACCGGGAGCGCAAGTCTAGAATTTACAGTTTTCTATCTTCTTTACAATTGTTAACCTTATTGTTAATTCTTAATATTCGGTTAAAACAACGGAGTTGAAAACTAAATTTTGAAACGTGTAACTATCATCGAATAGCAATTCTAATACCGGTACTCATAGTCGTATCTCAAGCTCAACCTTGAGGCGCCGTCTCAAGCAAGGACTCCGGCAATGCTCGGGAAATCAAGCAAGGACTTCGACAATGCTCGGGAAAACGTGCGTCTTGCAGAAGTCACCAAAGTAGTCATTTTTGTGTTGTTAGGTTTAAAATTTAACATTTTGACGCATGACAGTCATTCTCCGTGTTTATATAAAGTGACAGGTCAAGAAATAACTCGATGCCGCAGGAGTTATATCGTTGTGCTGTTTTTGCAAAAAAAAGAATGGCGACGGGTGAGTACATGTCTACTGACAGAATACGTGTATGGTAACTTCATAAAATGTGCATTATATACGAAAAAGCTGCGTATACACAAAAAGCAAAACCCTTGCTGTAGTCTCGCATGGACAACCCCAATAGTGTAGAAAGCAATACGATAGATGCCGCAAGAAAAGCGAACGATCTGGACCATTATTACATTCTCCTCAAAACACGAAAGCTGCAAAAGTGAGACCCAAATAGAAGCTAGCTCACATAGCGCGCTTTTGAGAACAATGTAAGTGCAACATTAATATAACCAGACCTTTATCCACCCACTTTTATTGCAGGAAATGTGATGCAGAAAAAATATCAGAGTAGTGAGTAGTAGGAGCTATTCAAGAAGTGTGTAAAGATGAAAGATTTCGGCTGCCGTTTTGTCTACTATGCTTCTGCAAACAATACCTTACACTTATAATGTAAACAAATAAAAATTTTACTTTTTTTGTACTTATGTTTACCAGTAGAAGGTGGTACAAAATAAAAATACTACCCAATTAATAAATATCTGTGACTTTTATTATTATTCAATGCTTTCATTTCTGCACAAAATGTAGGCCCTTTAATTTTGTGTAAGTAATAATTGTCTTTCCACTAATTTGCAAGCAATCCTACATTCACTACATTGTCTTTTGTGAAGCTGTAGCGACGCTTACATTCAAAGTTGGAAAATAACTCCAATGGGTTCGCAGCACCTCTTACATAACTGGTCCAGCATGTCAATGTTCGTTGTTATGAACTGCAACACATAATACTCTTCAGTATTTTCCAACGTCAAACGATGCCATAACCGGCGAATGGCGCCTGGAGTCGGACTCAAGACAAGTCGAGGCCTTGCTCTAGTCCGACTTGAGACGGGCCCAGCGCGCTTGCTCATCAAGCAAAAATCGCCTTTATTCGCATCGTAATTTGATATTTAAATCTTGAGATTTGTCTATGAATACCGTCCGGTCTTGAGCTCGACCTCAAGCTCAAGATATGAATATCCGATTTCACGAGCATTGCCGAAGTCCTTGCTTGAGATGGAATCAGCGATAAATCTATTTAAAAACGCATGCAAACGCTTTCCCGAGCATTGCCGGAGTCCTTGCTTGAGTCTAAGCTTAAGCCTGAACTTGAGACACGACTATGAATACCGGCATTAGTCATCTTACAGTTGCATAACCGAACAGTGAGTTACAAACTACTAAATCACTGCGTCTAGATTTAAATAATAAGATAACTTACCTGCCCAACCAATAAATTAAAACAAAGATTGCAACAATTTTCACGTCAAACACAGCTTACCTGCAAGTAAAAAACACAAATTAGTACTATTATAAAAGCAGAAGAAAAGAATTTATCCCAAAGTTAAATGAGATTTTGATAATTTAACCAAAACTGTTTTATCTTAAAATATTACAAAAGAATATTTCTGAAGCTATAAGATATTGAACTGATAACTGATGTACTTCAACTCAGATATTAATCGAATTTGAATGAGACCAAATGGAAACCACCACCTTCAAAAGAAGAACCATAAAAATCAGTTCACCCAGAAAAAAATATGAAGTAACACATAAAAAAAATATAGTCGAATTGAGAACCTTCTCCTTTTTTTTTGAAGTCGGTTAAAAAGATCAATAAATATATTCTATTTATAGTGAAGTGATCATTTTTAAGTTCTGGCAAGATATTCTATATGATAGACATAATACATTTTGAGAAAGTTAATAAAATGCTTAATAAAAAACCAAAAACTTGTATTGCTGTAAGATCCTATTCAAATAACTGAAAAGTTTCGTGGTAAAAATTAATTCTAAAGATTTTAAATAATATTATTATAGAATTCTCGTCAGAAGTTCTAAAACCAACTTTATTTTTCAGGCCCAAAAAGTAAGTTATAAAGATCTTCTAAAACTGGGGTTTCCTAGCAAGATTTATGACTCTCGTCTTTTTTTTTTAATGAATAATGAAGCAAGAAATAAATATTTAGTCGTTGTTTTGGCCAGTTTTCGAATTTCGGGTAGAGCACATAAATTGTGGTCTTTTTGTAATATTATTTTCTTGTTAAAAATAACACAATGATGTCAAACAAAAGCTTTTATATTAAAATTAAAACAGTTACCAACCGTTAGCAACAAAATTTCTTAGAGCATCAAAATATTTTTTTTTTAGTAAGAAACAAACCACAGGCGAGTTTTCTCTGAAACACCCTCATAAAACTAGTTCTTTAATATACTATTTAAAATGAATAATTTTTTTTAAATTTTTTCAAGAACTAACCAATTTGAGTCAATTAGCTGAGTGTACCAATACAAAAAATTGTCCCCAGTATACGAGACAAAGTTCTCTCTTCTAAATATACTAGTGCGCATTTGCATAACATTCTTCTGCTCCCGGTAACCTATCAACAACTTGTTTATCAAAGTGTTAATGGTAAACTCCTTGACAACGGACTCGCTTGTGACATCGCCGCTGAACCTTCTTGTTAAGTTAAAAGAATGAAAGAGTGAATATTTGATTCAAATGAGAAAAAAATAGTATCCTCGCTTGCGATTATGTTAACAGTCTAATGCTCCGCTTTGCTCCCTAGAAAAAGTACTATTAAAAATTACTGCTAAATTAATTCAAAATTTAAAAATTCCCTGATTTAATTATTACAAAACACAAAATACTTTTGCTGCAAGTTGGTGAGATATTTAAATGTCTTGCAAATTAGTGATTTAGGCTTGTTAAGCTTTTTTAATATCGTTGAAGTAACTTAATACCACATTAGGACTTGATCAGACCTGTGAAAGATGCTGACAGCCAGATAAAAAATTGATAATCTTCAAACGACTGAACAGAAACAGCAAGTATATGCTGCTTCCCCATAATATCTTGAAAACCACCATTTTGACAAATCGTCGATTCAAAATGACATTTCGCTCAAGTTTGAATATAAAGGCACTTTTCATCTTTTTTAAGTCATCTTTTTTGAGAAATGTGGTAAAGGACACTCAAAAATATCTTTTTAAAGTCTGAAAAATCTTTATTTAGAAACAGTAAACTTATTTAGACAACCTTGCCTGTACAGCTGCCAAAGTGGACAAAATTCTTCTTTAGAAAAATCTCAATCTTTTTGTTATTCATCTGCTAAAATTAAGAAAGACAATCTTTCAGAAATTAGCTTAGCACTGCTAGACTATTCTAGCAGTGCTAAGCTAATTTCTATTGGTAACTATTTAAAATTAAATAGTTACCACATTTAAAATTATGTTGGTAACTATTTACCAACATAATTTTTAAATGTAATCTGTAGTTGTTGCTCTGCTTGTTTATAAATGTTTTAGGTAGTCACTATAAATGTCACTCACCGCTAACAGATACTACTAAAGTGTAATTGCGAGTGGAATAATTGTGTGCAACCATACTCTCAAATCAATTAAAGAATTTTTCTCTCTCCAGATTAGCTGTAAGCTGTCAAGTTTATTTCAGTTCGGCTATTTTTACATTCATTTTAAACTATCATAATATAAAGTTGAATAAAAATTTAATTTTTTTAAGTTGATTAAAACATATGTCATTTTGACAAACTTTTCGACGAGTCTCAATTCTTTATTGAAAAACCGATATCAACTAACATCCTTCAAAACGCATAGCATGTTCCAAGCCATTCGAACTTTGTTGCTAAAACTTTTCAACTTGCTTATCGCACTGCTTTATTAAATATGTTAGAGTTTCGACGTAAAAAATAAAGTTTTATGCCAAAATTAGGAATCTCCTCGTCATTTCTGCTAGAAACCAGAACAATCAACAACAACAACAAAAAGTAGGTTTAGATGGACAATAAGAAACTTAACGAACAGTATCCCATGAGAGTCTTCCAAGACTTTTAAAACTAGATAGATGAAACTGGACCTGTTGAAGCCACAAGATAGTAGTAAATGCAAATATCTACCAAGGGATTTATCGTAGTCGGCTCTTCCTTGCCATGCCCTCTTTAGACTGCTCAAAAGAAAATTTTTACTTTTACGTGTTCTTATCTCCGCAGGCCACAAATACACCGAACTGACGTGCTTTTGCCAGAATACATTAGTCGATTGTAATCTACCTGCTTAAAAAAAGAATTACGGAGTAAATACAGTGTCTGCAACAGATATGTTTCTGCTCAAGCTTTTGGTGCACCTACTTCAATAACCTATAAAGCCTCAAAAAAATAAAACTTTGCCAGTATCATTTTATGTAATCTATTCTTCATAACATCTGGTTTTAAGAAAAGAGGTTTTAACTTCATACCACATACATATTCTAGAATATATTCATTCAGTATTGTTGTCACCGGAATCAAAAGATTTTAAGTTCTGTTAATGACTAAAAAGTTCAAAGTTGAGTCCCTGAAAAAGTGTAGTAAGTGATTCATTAAAAATTCACCTTAGAGATGTTGATGATGCGGTAAAGTTCTTGTTTCTTATAGAAGCCAAATTTCGAAATGGAGTATTTCATATTGAAGAAAGGAAATACAGCGCTCACGTTTGCTCACCTGATTTTTGACAACAGTTTTCTGATGTAGAAGTTTTGAATTTTCATAATATTGTCAGCGAATGTATGATGCACTCACAAAATATTTGCTTCATTTGTCCCAAAAAACTAATACATCGTATTTACCTGAAAAGCAGTTTTAAAAAAAAGCATACAGCTTTTTGCATATATGTTACAAACTTTCCATAAACTGTTGCCAGCGGATTTTCTATTAATGGAAATTGACATACTAAACAAAAATCAAGCAATTTCCATATAAGGTTTTAACATTTCATTATTTTATTCAGGGTTATACTAAAGCGTTCAATAACTCAAAAAATTTCCTTAGTTTTTCTCAACATTTTATTGAAAATACTAATATCGATAATCGTGTTTCAGATGTCTTTTACTTATTGGGGGAAATTGAAACCCCACAAAATCAAAAAAATAATCGACAACAACTGTTGCCATTGAAAATAACCAAATTGGTGTTCTGCGGACGGTGGCTGTGAATCGCAGTGTGTACGTAGTTTGAGAAGAGAATTAACAAATCAACTATTCACAAAATACTTACAAAGCATAAATGTCATGAACACAAAATTCAATTAGTTCAGGAACGATAGAAGAATACAGTTGGCGCAAGATATGTTCCAGCAGCTAATAGACAATTGTAACCTTCTGTACAACATTTAGTTCAGTGATGATTGTACATTTTATTTGAACAGCGAAGTCAATAAACATAATGTCCGTTTATGGTGTGATACTAATCCGCATGTATAACGACAAACGCATACTCAATATCCGCTAAAAATAAATGTCTGGGCCGGTATCTTAAAATATCACACTGCTAGACCTCGTTATTGAAAGCAACTTTAACCGTCGAAAAGTATCTTAAACTTCTGGAAAATCACATCGACTCATTGATTACCAACATCCTAGACAATGACCGCAATATCAATAAAAATTTGTTGATGCTTCAACAAGATGGCGCTTCACTGCATTTTGCTCGACCAGTGCGTCAATATGCACTGTTGTGATTTTGTTCAGCGTAAAATTTTTTGCACTAAGCGTAACAAATTTTTCCAAATGCAGTTAGATTAACTAGTAGCCGTAGTGTATTAGTTTTTGCTCCAGTGCCATGCTCATGTACACTCTACGGCTTTTTCATTTTGAGTTCAACGAACCATATTTGTAACTAAAGAATACATTTTTGGAAATCTCTAAAATCAGATAATATTCATGATGTTTTACAACACTCCCGTGAGTCAAAGAGACAGATTCGTTGCTGCATGTAGAAAAATCTAGATACCACAGCAGCTGACAAGACGTAAATATGCACTCTACATTCGAGGAGGCTGAAAATTTATTTGTTAGAAATGCTGACAATTTTTTTTAAAACGTAAATAAGTTATTGAAATATTGACATCTTTCGGAAAAGGCCGTGTCAAAAAGTTAAATGAAATTGTCGACGTTTCTTCCTTTATCTAGAGATCCTACATCAAGAATTGAAAGGGAACTTTCAACCTTGATAAAATCCTCCGATTTCTCGCCTGAAATAAAAACCCAATTAATTCCAAAACACTCTGTTTCTCCAAGGTTGTACGGTCTTCCAAAAAGTGGATGGACACAGATTCAATTCCTGTGCTCGATGGCGGATGGACTCATTCGAGTCTTCCTGAATGCTACGCTCTACAGCAGCGATAGCTTCTTCTGTACGCACCGTACGGCGTCTCTGGGTATGCGAGTTATCAATAAGAGTAAACGTGGTGCGAAAACGTTCTATGGTTAATCGAATTAACTGCTCTGACAGACCATTTTGCCGACGATAAAATGGACGCGCGATACGTATTCCGCACAGAACCATTATTTTCGAAATAAAATTGCACGGTTTGCAAGCGTTGTTCAGGCGTGAGTCTATTCATGATGAATTGTCAAACTAAACTGAGAATAAATCACTTGCCAGCTGTTAAGTCGATCGCCATCTTAAACAGTAATGCCAACTTAAAGTTCTATACCTCTATAAAAAACACCCTTTACACAACAATCTTTCTACGCAAAATATGTAACTTCCTTTATTAAACGTTGAAGAAAATCTAGATGCAGTTAAGGTGGTTTTATACAAAACAAAATTAAAGGTTCCTTTTGACTACAAAAGTTGAACTTTCGTCACAATAATCGTTTCCATCTTAGCGAATCCTTATTTATAGTGTTCAAACTGCAAGACAATGTTTGAAACAACATGTCTGTATAATCTAACAAAAAGTTCCCCAACATAGATGCAAGTCCGGAGTTGAGTACAGTTGAGAATGTGGTAGTACATAGTTATCCGGAAAATAGTCATCGGTAAAATCAATAGAACTAACTGATCTCGTTACCGCACCGCCGTTTTAAATTAGTTTGCATACAGATCGGCTCAACTATATTAATGACTAATCGAACAATTCCAGCTTAAACTCAATCGAATTTCCTGTGGTTTTCTCAAACCCGCCAAACTAATTTAATAATTTTCTAGCTTTGTAGCGTCCAGCCAAAAAACATCTTTTTCATCGGTTACGTGATACATTTAAAAATCCAGAGAAATCCCAGATAAAATATTGTCGGAGTCAATCGGAAAAATGAGACATGATGGGATTCGGACGCCTTAAATTGCATTGTCCAAAAAGGTCAAATGGATATAGACGTGACCATCTTTTACAACGACAGAACATGGAAGAAATATGAAAGGGTTTTTGCGGATTTGAGTGCTGAGTGTGTTCGTAACCAATTGTTTAATATTTTAAAGTGCCTGCGTAAATATTGTAGGATGGAGGACTGAACATCCTGTCGTTCGCTGGCTCATTGATAAAACATGATTCCACTGAAGGGAATGACTTCGTCTATAATTCAAACTTAAGAACGGATTTTTACAAAAGTCTACAGTTTCTAGTGAATTGGAGCTTTTGAATCGCCGAGTATTGTAACGCACTGTCCATGGATAAGAGAGACAATGTTTTAAAGCATAATAGGATTCTTTGTCCTATAGGTAGTTGTTTCTGTAGCAACTCATTAATAGAAGGTATGTCCTTCCAAAAAAGAGCATACATAAGAATCTCTGTAATCTTTATTGGCTGTGCTAAAGCTGCACAAAACTTAATACTTAATGTGACAAACTTATAACTTGGTAGAGAAATGCGTTAAATTGAATTACCGCATTCATCTATTAATAATAATAATAATAATCCTAATTTTTTCATGACGAAAAAATCTCTAGGAGTAAGTTCAATTCTTCCAGTCAATAACTAGAAGTCTGATCTTCCACTTACTCCTAGCCATACATTATCAAATCAAAATAAATATATTTCTACAAATACAAAATATACTTATACATATACAAAAAATTAAAATAAAAGTTAGTAACGTAATACTTGTCTAGCCCATAATAATAAACAAAAATAACATAAATTATTCAAATAAACCTAAAACATATTAATAATTACCCAAGATATATGTTTTCATATTTTTCTTATATTAGAAGAGAGAAATGTTTTTAAACTCAGGTGGAACTTTGTTGGCGTGCTGACAATATTGTAAAAAAACAACCGTTTAAAGCGTTCAGTATAACGCTTAGGTATAGTAAGTTGGCCTTGAGATCGTAAATTAATGTTATGCACGTCTGTGCGGAATCTTATTTTATTGTATAAGTAGGTGGAGATTTCTTATACGACATCACAATAGCTAAGAATAGATAATGCAAACGACCCAGTTAACATAATTTTGGTCTTACGAGTAAGAAAATCTTTACTACGAAATAACAACCTTGAGTTGCCATAAGCGCGTCTCGTACATAAATTAATATAATCCCGACATCTCAAAGAGCTGTCTATTAGCAAGCCTAAATTCTTAGCAATATCACTACTTTAATAGGCTTATTGTTAATTTGCATAGAAATATTTTCCAATAATAGAGTCTTATCTGCAAAACAGCATAAGCGTAGACTTAGCAGGTTTAATTGAAAGACCATGGTCTTGACCTTAATAATATTGTCAATGTCAGATTTCATTTTAATTAAAGCATTGTTCAAGGCGTGTTTGAAAAAGGAATAATAAATTTGAGTATCATCTGCATAGAAATGATAGTTACAATACTTAATTTTACTCGCAAGACGAGATATAAACAAGGAAAAGAGTAATAGCCCCAGAACAGAACCTTGAGAGACTCCACGGTTCAAAGAAAGACTTTGTGAATAAATATTATTAATTTTAGTTTTATATTCTCGTTCATGTTTTATTGTATCAAAAAGGCTTTTGTAAAGTCTAGTAATAATAGTAATGTTACAAAACCTTTTTCCAATGCTTCCAGGATATTATCCCAGATATGCAACAAGGCAGTAATACAACTATAATTTGATCTAAGCCCAGATTGAAAATCTGCGAATAGTATGTTAAGTTCAACATGTTTACGTAGCTGTTTTTCAATCAGCTTTTCAAATATTTTTGAAGCTGCTGGTATAATGCATATAGGACGCAAATCTTTTGAGTTTTCACGAATACTAGATTTAGGTAAGGGAACAATAATAGATTGCTTCCAACTTTTGGCGTATACACTGTTTTCTGCGCAAAAGTTAAATAAATGCTGAACTAGTGGTAATATGTAAGCACAGCAAAGCTTGAGATAGAAAATTGATAAATTGTCACTACCTACCGCACTAGAAGATATACTTTGCATTGCTTGCCATATCCGACACTATGTTAAATCATTACCGTCTATATAACCAGTCCAGAGTGTTCTGACGTAATTGTCACGTAACAGTTTTATTAGTAGGCAAAACAAACGAAGTGTAGAATTTTCAAGCGTGTCATAATGTTGGCAAATTCGGCAAATACTTTGTGCTATTTCGGTTCAATTTAGACAACCATGTGTCAATAAGTTATTTACGTGTAATTGTGTTTAGTTTTGTCAACAAAAACGGCATTTGTGTGAGTGTTATACACTTTTTTTCTGGTTATTAAATTGTTAGGTGAAGTTAGTGCGTCATACGTGGTTTAAGATGTCTTACAAGTGTTCTGTACCGTTTTGTCAAGGAAATTATGGTTTCGGAAAAGCTCATACGGTCGCGGTGTTTTATTTCCAAAAGATCCCAATTTAAAAAATAAATGGCTTAAAGCAATACCACGGGAAAACTTTACTCCATCTAAATTTAGCAAGGTACGTCAATTACATTTTAAACCTAAAGATATTGTCTCAAATGTTTCCAAATTTGACAAGATAACCGGAAAATCTTCTAAATTGTGTTTTATAGGTTCATTTCCCCAGCATCAAAATTGGTTTAAATTATGTTGAGTTTTGAAAAAATTACTTTTTTCAAAATTAATTTTATTCCAGGGCCGACCACTCTGTTGCGATAGATTCTGGTTTAGAAATGAAAACATATTTATATCACACAAAATCATCCCACAACTCACCAATATTATAACCCCTTGCAATGTTAATGATTTGAGAAATATTGTAAATTGCTTAAATTTTATAGATTTAATATCATCAAATAATTCTTTAGAAAATAACTATGATAATAATCATTTGAAACAAATTCTACAACATTTGACTAACGTTTTAAAAAAAATCGACTGTAACGACTCTTGCAAGCGTGCAACCCTAAACTTTTTGTCAGAGCAGCAAAGATATCGTTATTCAACAAATACAATAGTGATGTCCTCCTTGAATTAACGGGGGTTGCACGAAGCAAAACATTATTGCCTCAACATAAATAATTGTCAAAATCATACAAATAAATCTATTTTAAAATTAATTATCAACGGTGCGACAAACACTCTTTTAAAAAATTATTGCGAAAAATATAACGATTGATTAAGTAAAAATAAAAAAAAACTCGCGATCGTTTCAAATAAATAATAAAGTACTCGGGGCGTTTAACTTTTAAAAACTTATTTGTTTTTTAAAAATTAAAACCTTGCTTGAACTAGTATTGTGAGTAATTATTTTTAATTTTATAAAGTTTAAATTTTTACATTGGAATGATTTGTTTTGAAATTTTGTTTTCCATGCGTTTTATTAAAAGATCCAATGAGGTGCGATTGAGGGTTCATGTCTGGCAGCCCCGTTTAAACAGGAAACTCTTTATTTTGATCAAATACGTACGTATGTATTGCATTCGCTCCGCTAAAGCAGCAGCCATTCATGACTACTAGGAAAGCGTCCCGAGTCAGTCGTCTGGCCTTGTTATATAGACGGTAATGGTTAAATACGTATGTCCTCTCCAGATTGCATTTTGTATTATTATTATAAAATTTAATTAATTTATCAACAGTATTTTTAGACGTAAACGTAGCGAAAGTATTGAAATGTAAATTGATACCATCAGCATCTTGTAGACATTGAGGTAAAGTAAAAGCATGATTAGATCGTTTTGAATATACATTTAGTTTCTTCAGTTTTTTCCATATATCGGCTTGTTTTGTTGTATTCATTTTGAACGTCAGGTAGCCATTTTTTTTTCTTCTTAATTGAGACATTAGTGTAGTTACGAAGCGATTTGTAATAGCTCTAACTTGCAACAGGTTTCTTTTTTTTTTGTACTTATTCCACGCTTTATCCTAGAGACTTTGTAGTAGTTTTATTGTGTCTGTAAGCCAAGATCGGTATTTCATGTTAGATTAGATTGCCCTTAAAGGACAATGCTTGTCCAGCAACTGTAGCAAATAATTGTTCAAAAAATAAATTTTATCATCTATGTTATTAAACTCGAAAATGCCATACAGCGGCAAGGATTCGGGATCATTTAACAATTTCGTTTGATTAATGTTACTCCAACTGCGAACTAAACGTAAACGGTAGGGTCAACATTTGGGTTAAATTGACTATCCAGTTTGACAAAAACCAGTTCACGATCTGAAATATGATGCATTGGTATGGTCCGTGACTAGAGTTCCGTCTTCCCTTGGTTATCAAAGTTAGATCAATAAGCGACATTGAATTTTTATTTATTCTAGGAAGATTATTTATTACTTGTTCAAAACGAGATGAAGCAATAATATTATTTATGTAGTTCACAGAAGCACCTTCTGACTGCAACATATCTATATTAAAGTTCCCTACTACCACAATAGTTTTATGCAAAGGAATTAAAGCTATTAGGGTATCTTCTAAAAAATTATCATTGTTGTCAACATCGCTCAAGCAAGTCTACGATAACCCGAAGACTTAAAATTTTTCATTAATTAACACATCTTTTAAATCATGAAAGAGGGCTGATAGGGGACCGCCAATTAACATGTGATACCCGTATGTACATTATTATAAATACAAATTAAACTAAATTAATGAAAAATAAATAAATTAGAAATTTTCAACCGTTAACGTTCCGGATCAAGGTTGCTCTACATAGTCAAACAAAATTTAAGGGATAGAATTAAGAAAGTCTTCCTGTTTGTGTTTCACCATTATTTTATCATTTGTTGTCCAGACGCTTGAGTTTCCAAATAGTTTCCGCGCTTCCAAGTATACCTTGTAACGAGCTGGGACCAGATCTTCTGATACATATATTTTACTGTCTTTTAATTGTGATTTATTTTGGTATACCACATCCCTGAAAGCTTTACATGAAAATTTAACAAACACTGGTAGCAGACTATTTGTAAGGTTTTTTAATTTTGATTTTGGCTGATAAAATATCCGAGTACTTTTGGTGCAAGAAACAGCATAAAATCGTAGATAAGATGACCGGTTTTTTTGTTGTAATTCGGTGATATTATTAACTGCTCCTTTTATATAATTTTCCAACGCATCGACCTTGTCTTGTAGAACTTTGTTTTTTTATCCCATATCGCCTCTAGTTTTTTTGCGGTAGTATCTACTAATTTAGTTAGAAAAACGTCCGATGACAACAGTTCTTCACACAGCGTCAGTACATCATCACTAGTTTCACTCTGATTTCGTTTACCCATCTTAGATACTACCCAAATAGATAACTTAACTGAGCACCTCAATTAACACGTCTACTCGCTCCGACAACAAAACATGATATTAAGTTTTCCTTTTCAAAAATAATGTTAACAGCTCCCTCAAGCGTTTTTCAGTGTCAATGTTTTAAATTTTTTCCCGGGCAAATGTTGATAATGCTATTCCAATTATTGATTTAGCCCCTACACATGACTCTGTATGGAGTATGCTAAATACCCTCATGGTCAGCTGTATTTTTTCCAAACTGAACAAAATGTAGACCTTCCGACCACTTTTTTGTGCCGTTGTCATCCATCCAAGCCTTAAATATTTTGTACATCGTGATTAGCTCTATCTACAGAGCCTTGTGTCTAGCTGTGTTGCAGTTTGCTATAAACTATCTTGCCATCTTTCCATATTGCACACGGTTCAGATATGACTCGATTACTAAATTCTCTGCCATTATCGGAATGAAATATGCTCCAAATGTGAAGAAAATTTTAAGAAAATGGTACGGCAGTCTTTGTTTTCAAGGGTCTTAACTGAACAAATTTGGTTTGAAGGTCTTGTTAAACGATTATGAACTTGAAACTACCATTCTTTTCAGATGGCAAATCTATCAGATCAACCTGTCATCTTGAGTTACATTCAGAGCCAATCATAGGTTTTACAAAAATACTATTGTTAAGAGAGATTGGCTTTATCTAACATTGTTTGCATAAATTTAGAAACAGCATTCTTCGTGAGTAATATTATACTTAATTTGTAGTTCTTCAAAAATTTTTATTCTGCCACCATGTTTTGTTCTAACATGTGTCTCGAAAAGTATTACACTTAAAGCTTTAGATTACTTTGCTTAGATAAAAAAAACAATTGTCCTAGGTTTTACTGTTCACTAAATTGTTGAACTTTTCAAAAAATTGTTCACGAATTACTGCCATGGGATCAGTACTCCCGGTCGATAAAACAGATCGCTCCTTCCATCCGTTATTGGTGTGACATTGATCACAATCAATCCTCCAAAACAAATAACAGCTGGTCTGGTGGACACTACGCATGATCACATGGTCGGTGTATGTTGAAATATACCAGTAAACGTTAGAATAATATTCGAATACAATTAATCTTTCCGTCGTCCACCAACACAATTATTTGGTGTATATTGACATTCACCGGTGACTCTTGACGTTCCCTACTTTCAATCATTCACATTAACATAACATCAAGTTCCGTCGCAAAACAGACACAACCGTCAATGACGTCTGCCCTCACGCATCTGCTTGCGTTCTTGTTAAATACCTAATATATATTAGAACAGGAGATCAGTGTGTTATTCAACAACAAATTAGATTATATAAATTTCAGTTAGTGATTTTATTTTATTATTTTACGACGATATTATTTTGACAATCGTAATAATAATAAATCATCGTAAACACATTTTGTGCACTCGTTGTGTTTTAAAAGCACAAATAATTTGCCGCAATAGTAGCCTAAATTTGGTTCAAAGAGAACAAACTGTTATTTACTTTTCAAAAACATTTTTATTGGATTAACGATATATTTAGTTTTTATAAATTACATTTAAATTTGAGCAGTTTAGAAGCTAATCTAAGGTTTTCAGCGTTCACAGTTTTTTTCAGCTGTGTGTTTACGTAGGGTAGTAGCAGGGTAACCACCAAAAGAAAAAAAATTACCCACAGCTGTAAATAGCCAATTGTTAGAGGTTTATAAAAACGCTATTTTCTCGTTTCAATATAGCGACAGAAAATTTGTAACTTATTTTAACAGTTAAAGTTTTAAAACCATATACAGCTCACACAAAATTCATTACAGAGCTTTAAACGTTAAGTTTCTACTGAAATGTTGCAATCAACATTCAAAAGTTTAAATTTTAATTAAACCTGTATAATTTAGTAAAGTTTGCACCTCAACTTTCCCCTATTTTTTTCTGTGTACCCATTATTGCATTTCATAAGCTAAAAGATAAAGAAAAATACTCTCTCAGTTTACGTACCATAATGCTAAAAACCTTCACCGGTTTATAAGATAACCCTCTTAAAATTACCAATTAAACCAGCTCAGTCCTGATTCTTATCTACATCTCAGCAATGCGTCTTTCCTTCAGATATGGCTTATCTGCATTTTTTCCACATTAAAGCCAAGACTAGGTAAAAATTACTTAATCCTAAGATAAGTTTGAATTTTGGCCAGGCAGAAAAACCGCGTTAAGGTTCTTTGACGATCCTTTCCATTGAGAAAAGCGTATGTTTTTATAAAAGAATACTTTTCTAACTTTCCTTTTCTAGAGAATACTGTAAGAACGTTCGATACGCAGAAGTAAAACCCCGTGCAGCCGCTGAATGTTCAAAACAGGCCTTTCAAAAAGTGTTTAAATAGATATACACACTAGTCTTTTTATAAACACTTTAGAATATCACCTTCCCCAATCCGACATATTTTAAATTGAATTAAGGCCTTGCATAGAAAGATAAATTATACAGTGCAGTTTTTTAACTACGGAATATGAATTCTAGTAATATTTTTATGATAACTGTAGGATTTTTATTTTTATAATAACATATGGTTGTATTTAAAGTAAAATACGCCAATACGGCGCTAAATAACTTGTACAATTAAATGACCTCGATGAGTGCCATATGGCATCTTAAGTTAGAGAGGGAAAAATTGGTCTTAGCATCCCTGAAAATATTGAGTAGCGGTACCCTAAAAATATTGAGTAGCGGTAGCAGTTAGTAAAGTCAGAGGGCTGAGAACGAGTAGTAAAAGTCTTCGAACGGTTGATCAGGCGTCATGTATATTGCTGAGCTTTATAAAGAGAAAAAGATAGACAACGTGTGTTGTTGTAGTTGTTAATGTGTTGCTTTATGATATAATTACAAAAAAAATATGAATTCAGTGCTCACTTCTTGGATTCGGAGGAATAATGAGTAAAGTATTACTGATAAGTTATAATATACCGGTAGCATAAATATGTATTAAATATCCTAATATTAAAATCCACTGCAGAAGCTATAGTTTAATACCTAGAGTACGTTCTATGTGACGTTGCATCTCAGACTGTTAGGTTGTAATAATGTTGTCTTTTTATGTAATAATGAACAAGTACGGTATTCCTGAGCATGTAAATGTTTGAATGTTACAGAAAGTAACAAATCTATTAGTGACAAAATATTGCAGTAAAAGATTGTGACGGTTAACATTCGAAAATAACCAAAAAAAAAAACAATTTCAATATTATTGGACCAGAAATTAAAGCAACATACTGTCGGTCCACTTGCTACCTCAGTGATATTGACATATAAAAAAGATAAATGCAAGAAATCAAGGTTGTGTATATATTTTCGTGACCTAATTAAAATGGTTATGCGGCAATCATAAGCCTTCCCACTGATTAAGGTTTAATGGCAAAAACAAAAGACTTCAAAATATTTTTCAGCTCTATGTATAAAATTGACTATTTGGGTCTGTGCTTCTGCGTATTTCTGAGACACAAAACGACATTTATTACGCAGTATGAAAACTTTTAATAGACTTATTTACCATTTGACCTTAAAACCAAATTTTCCTAGAAACAATCCGTTTTTTGTAACATACCTAAGGAACATAAATTTTAGCGTCCCAAAACTACATAACCATTTTCTTGTAGGTCAAATATTAAAAACAACACAATTTTCTATTGACTCTAGATTTCTTTAATTAATTTTTCCCATATGTTAACTTTTGATGCGGATTTACTAGAATTATTCAAAAATAATCAAACTTTTCACGTTCGAACTTAATAATTTTCTTACCAATTTTTCAATGAATAAAGGTGAACTCAGTACAGATAAACATAAAAGATACTTATTTAAAAAAAAGCGTTCAAGTTGGTAGAAAAAACTTTTATTTATTAATTTAAACAAATGAACGTAAAAATGTTCCGCGTTAAAAAAACACACTTAAGATGATATATTAATATTTTTAAAATATTTTCCAAGCTTGACACATCTATTCAAAGTAAAAAAGTTTTATATTTAAATTTTTTAAATGCACCTTCACGATCAGTCAATTCGGTAAAATACCTCCTGGTTACATCTTACAAAATAATTCTATCAAATCTATAAAGAATATTTTAGTTTACATGAAAAACTTCCTAAACCTCAAACAATGTGAGTGAGATCTTGTAAAAAAACAAACTTCCACCACAATTTTACAAAAATAGTAATAAAACTAAATCCATTACAAAATCTACTACTAAAAAAACAACAGTATAATTAGTCAGCTAAGTCACAAAAATAGTTTGATAAAATGCAAACAGCATTATGCTCCCAATTTATCTATCTACATGTACACATCTACATGTAAATGCTAGTTTGATAGACATAAGAGCTGAACTAAAACAACAAAAAAAGGCGTAGAAGAAAGACCTGTAGCATACTTTGCAAACAAGCGGAAAAAACTATCAGCAATTTATTAGAAGTACCAAGCTATAAAAAATCTGTAAAGTATTGACAACATTTAGCTAATTGGTAGGACACTTACAATTTTCTCTGATCACAAATCATTAGAAAAAAGAATCTAAAATCAAAAACTGGCAAAAAAACTAGAAGACATGACTACTTGTTGCGATATAATTTTAAGGTAAAATATTTTCCAAGAAATAAAACTTAAAACAAGTATGATTAAAACATACAATTTTTTTAAAGCTTTATAGTCACCTTTTTTCTAACATATTAAAGAAGAGATTAAATTAAGCTTTAATTTGATTTTGTCAAACAATCAGTACTGTGGCTGAGATAGTCTGGGGTAGCTTTTCAATTTTTATTCATTTCCTAATTGGCCCCCAAACTACAAGCCCTTGCAAAAGCGTTCTCGGATGTGTGATTCACAAGATTTTTTGTGCCGCTGTAAATAAAATTAAATACTTTTTTAATTGAAAATTTTTTTTTGTTTATGTTAGCAACGCTAATAACACCAGATAATTTTCAATCTAAAAAATCATATCATTTGGCATTTCAAAAGTTATTTGCGTTCTGAAATTGTTGTTTTCTGAAAACATCGATACCCCAGTACACATAAACAAGATCCGTGTAATAGTATTACAATTGTTTATTCTATTATAGTTGTTTACTTCATGTTTTAAAAGTAAAGAAATCATGCAATTCTAGGTTTTGTTTTTAGAGTATATATAATTAGTTCAATAATTGTTTCTAAAAAACTAACCTCTCAAGGTAAATTTATTTAAAGAAAAGTAAACTGTTTAAAACCATATACAATTTTTCTTAGTTTAGATCATACATACTAGAATTGTTTCTAAAAAACTAACCTCTCAAGGTAAATTTATTTAAAGAAAAGTAAACTGTTTGAAACCATATACAGTTTTTCTTAGTTTGGATCATACATACTAGAATGATTAACGAGAGTATATTTTATATTGACTTACATTTTAAATAAATTTTTAAAAACCCGTCAGCAAGCCCCGGACCCGGGTTCTTCGTAGAGCACACCAACGAATTGTCACTCACGGCATCTGTGAAGCTTGAGGCTTACGGCCTAAGGGCTTAGAGCTTACGGGTTGGGAGGCTATACATCATACAATACAAACCGTTAGATGTCGTTTATAAATGTCTGACAATTGACAATGACAGCAAATGACGCCAACGCAAAAATTTAATGAGCATAATATTGCTAGTATTCATTTTCCGGCCTAGGCTAGAGTCCGTTGCCGGCCGATTTGGACACGTTGAAAGTTATGTTTTGCAGGCGCAAGGCACAAAAACAATATTTAGTTAATAATATGACTAAGTTTTTCAAAAACTTTACTATTTTTTTTATGAATGTTAATTATAATAAAGAGAAAAAAAAATGCATAATAGATTAAAAAAAAAATAAAAATGTTATGATGTTATTTATCATTTTACGTTAGGTTTTACGTTATCATTATTTTGAAGCTAGATTTTGACATTACATATTCAATGTATTCTGGGTAATAGAATAAACGTTCTTATACTATTATAACCAGCGATATTTCTTACTGCCTAGCAATGTTTTCTGTCATATCGGAATCTATCGTTAGAAAATTGAAACGTAGATGCTTGGTTTCTTATCCTCAATTTAAGAATCTTTCGATAGATTTCATAACGTAATTATTAACAATAGTTCAAAATTCCTACAATTTAAGTTAACACATCGCGTAAATCGCTACAGTAACCGTTTAAAATACTTTGGGTATTAAATGTCATGAAATTTTAATTATTCGTTGAGAAATCTTAAAAATTAGCAAGATATATTTATGTTAATCAAAAAAAAATGTTAACAAAAAAAAACAACTGCAAACAATAAAAAAATGCACTCATAATAATATACAACCTTATACAAACCTACCTTGACTGACACCGACTCCAAAAATAACAATAATTGTACAAATTGTGTAGTATCCAAATAACTTGATTGTTTTATAAACATACAAGTCTACGGAATTATTTTATACTTTTTAGAGCATTTATATATCTTTTGAAATTGGTTTTTTTGTTAAAATTTTCCATATGTTTTGGTTTTTAGTAGATTCGATCACTATAATTTGTTTCAATATGGGTAGACCTACTAAACGCGCTGCTAATATGAGACAGCGCTGTTTTAATGAGAAACAAAGAAAGGGAGAAATAATTGTAGCATCGGCAACAGTGTATATTTTAGAATTTTAAGATGTTTAGTTTAAAGAAGGTAAGTTATTCTAAAAATTGATTTTTAGGGCGGATGTGGAACAGTTTTTCAGCTGTTGCCACCCCAGTAGGTAGTGTAGAATAAGACGTAGAAGAAGAGGGTTGTTCGTAGCAAATCTTTCATTTTAATTAACATCCTGTATATTTCAATTTAATCTATTATTATGTTCGTTAAGTTTTTCCATCGTTGGTTTTTATTATCCGACATACAATCCCTACATATTTTGGGGGCTCAAACGGTATTGATTTTTGTGCCGCGTTGTGTAGTGTATCGAAGATAGAGAGACCTGACGTCATAGCTCAGCGAAAAAGTGAAATAGTATCGACTGACCAACAATACTATGGCTGATGCTGCTAATAGGGATGTTAGCCAAATGAAAATAGAAGAGTTGCGAAACAAGCTGAATGAGCTAGGGCTCTCTAGCGTGGGAAGTAAAACGGAGTTGAAGGAGAGGCTTCAAGCGGCTTATGGCGGAAGCCACCAAAACCCACCTGAGGGTGAAGACGACAGCGAAGATGTTGACGACAGAAGCAGCCACGGAGAAGCTTGTGCTGGACGGCAGCAAGCATCTTCTGCGACGTTGCCATTTAGACATGTTGACGACAAATGCAGCGACTCCAGCGACAGAGAAGCTTGTGCTAGACGGGAACAAGCATCTTGTGCGACGTTGTCATTTAGAGATGTTGAAGAATCGTTAGAAAAATTTGGCGGCGAAGGACACCCATGCATTTCGAGATGGATTGAAAATTTTGAAGAAATGGCAGAATTATGCAATTGGGCCGATATACACAAAGTATATCGGCCCAATATATAACAAGGTTTTACATGGTGATAACAACAGAAAAGGAAAACGGTGTTTCAACTGTGGTGAAGTGGCCCATCTGAGTTTTGAGTGTTCCATGAAAGAAAAGAGAGTGAAGAGCTTTAAGTGCGGCAACCATGGGCACGTTGCGTCCAAGTGCAATGTAAAAGTGAAAGCAGAAGCAAACAGTGTACTCCACCAGCAAAAGAAGCACCTGAAGGACCTCTCCATAGGCAATGTTAAGTTGGCAGCACTGATAGATACTGGTAGTAATTTAACTTTAATGAGGACAGATGAGTATGTTAAGATAGGTTCACCAAAATTGTTGCATGTTAGTATTAAATTTGACGGGATTGGGTCGAATCAAAATGAAACAATTGGCGAATTTGTTACTGATATCACTATAGACAATGCAACGTATTCGGTTAAATTTCATGTTGTGTCAGGTACGTTATTAAAACACGGAGTACTTTTAGGTACTGATTTTCTCAATAAAGTTAATTTAAATATTAATGCCGAAAAGATTGAAATTTCAAAAATCATTGATAGCGTGGAAAAAAATTCTAGTAATTCAGATGTGCACGAAATTTTAAATATTAACATCGCGGACGGTGTAAAAGAAGTTGATCTAGAGTTATCGCACGTAAAAAATTTGCAGATTCGCGAAGCAGTTGAGAAAATAGTTAATGAATATAAACCTGAAAAAATTCGAGATGTACAAGTAAATATGAAAATCATTCTTACAGACGATATTCCAGTATATGCGTGACCGAGACGGTTATCACCCATAGAAAAACAAGAGGTTGATGAAACCATAAACGAGTGGATTGCCGACGGGATTGTGCAACCTTCGGTTTCAGATTATGCAAGCCCTATAGTCCCTGTTCGGAAAAAGGATGGGTCAATGCGTGTGTGTGTAGATTACCGAGCATTAAATCAAAAAATTGTAAAAGACAGGTATCCGCTACCTTTAATAGAAGATCAATTAGATCTGTTGCAGGATGCTAAATGGTTTTGCACAATAGATCATAAGAACGGGTTTTTTCATGTGCCAATTGAAGAAAGCAGCTGTAAATTTACGTCATTTGTGACACCCAGCGGTCAATTTGAATTTTTAAAAGTCCCGTTTGGACTCTGTAACTCACCGTCTGTGTTTCAGCGATTTATTAATGCCGTTTTTAGAAACGAAATAATAAAGCGAAGTGTGCTGACATACCAAGACGACGTAATTATTCTTGCTGCTAATCAAGAAGAAGCGTTGATTAAGCTTAAAGGGGTTCTAAACGTTGCCAGTGAGCACGGGTTAATTATAAACTAGAAAAAATGTCAGTTGCTTCAAGAAAAAAAAAATCCGTAAAGAATTTCCGCGTACCCAAAAATGTTAAAGTCGTACAAAGCTTTTTAGGACTTACTTGATATTTTAGAAAGTTTATTAACAAGTATTCACTTATTGCGCGGCCGTTAACAAATTTATTAAAAACGAAGACCGATTTTAAATTCGAGTCAAAAGAAATGGAAGCATTTGAAAGTTTAAAAACGATATTATGTAATAAACCTGTATTACAATTATACAGACCGGGAACTGCAACCGAGTTGCATACGGATGCGTCGCGTCTTGGATATGAAGCAATTTTAATGCAATTGAGTTTAGATGATAATAAATTCCATCCAGTGTATTTTGCAAGCGGTAAAACCACACCAGCGGAAGAAAAGTATTCTAGCTATCAACTGGAGGTGCTGGCAATTATTAAAGCATTGAGAGATTTTCGAGTTTATCTGTTAGGCATATCATTCGTGATAATTACAGATTGTCAAGCGTTTACAATGACAATGAAAAAGAAAGATTTATGTGTAAGAGTCGCAAGGTGGGCTTTACTTTTGGAGGAATTTCATTACACTGTTTTACATAGGCCAGATAAAAACATGTTACACGTAGATGCATTAAGCAGGTATCCTTTACCAAGTGTTATGTTGTTAAACGAATGCGAAAATACAATCCTTGCAAAACTCAGAAAAGCGCAACACGACGACGTGCAATTGCAAGAAATATTTTCTACTTTGATCGAAAATACTTCTAGCGAATATGAGCTGAGAAACGGTTCGCTATGTAAAATTGTTAATGACGAACCTTTGAATGTGGTGCCAAAGTGCCTACAAGCACAAGTCGTGAGGCGAGCTCATGAGCGCGGACATTTTGGCATTAGTAAAATCGAGGCAATTACGCGGAAGGACATTGGTTCAAAAATATGCGCAAAGTTGTTGAACGAACTATTCAAAACTGTATCAATTGTATTTTGGCAGAACGAAAAGGCGGTAAGCAGGAGGGACTGTTAAATCCAATTGACAAAGGGGGCCTGCCTTTACACACTTACCATGTTGATCATTTAGGCCCAATTCTGTCTACAAAAAAAATGTATAAGCACTTATTAGTAGTAGTTGATGCGTTCTCAAAGTTTGTCTGGATATATACGACCCGATCTACAAACACATTGGAAGCCTTGGATTGTTTAAAAAAGCAATCAAATGTTTTTGGAAACCCACAACGAATTATAACTGACCGTGGGACAGCGTTTACTTCTTCTGAATTTTCCGAGTACTGCCGGGATGAAGGAATAGTGCACGTACGTATCACTACTGGCGTTCCTAGAAATAATGGGCAGGTGGAAAGAGTGAATAGGACCATAATTCCCTTATTGACAAAACTTTCAGCGCCAAAACCCGAAGAGTGGTACAAACACGTCTCAACGGTGCAGAAGTATTTGAATGCTACTCCTCATCGAAGCACGGGAAAAGCTCCATTTGATTTGATGATTGGTACACAGATGCGTCTTCGAGACAATCCAGAAATAAGAGAAATTATTGAGGCAGAATAGATTAAAATGTTTGAAGAGCAAAGAGATGACTGGCGTAGGGATGCAAAAGAAAAGATCACAAAGGTTCAAGAAGAAAAGAAAAAATCGTATAATAAAAAGCGAAAAATGGCCACAAAGTACAGTGAACATGATATGGTAGCTATTAAGCGCACGCAGCTTGGTCCTGGATTAAAGGTTCACCACCGGTTTCTCGGACCTTATCTAATTAAAAAGGTTTTACATAATGATCGATACAGTGTCGAAAAGGTTGAAGATCATGAAGGTCCTCAGTCCACTACAACATCGGCTGACCATTTAAAACAATGGTCTAAAGATGAAATTGAAATTTCAGACAGTGAAGTAGACTCAGAAGACCTGGATTAGTATCTGAGGTCAGATATTCCAAAATAGGATGGCCGAGTGTAGCATCGGCAACAGTGTATATTTTAGAATTTTAAGATGTTTAGTTTAAAGTAGGTAGGTTATTCTAAAAATAGATTTTTAGGGCGGATGTGGAACAGCTTTTCAGCTGTTGCCACCCCAGTAGGTAGTGTAGAATAAGACGTAGAAGAAGAGGGTTGTTCGTAGCGAATCTTTCATTTTAATTAACATCCTGTATATTTCAATTTAATCTATTATTATATTCGTTAAGTTTTTCCATCGTTGGTTTTTATTATCCGACATACAATCCCTACATAATTATCTCAAAATAGACAATCTACTGTTTAATTTATATAAATTATTATTTATGATTTGCGCTTATATAATTTATAATTTATCAAGAGAACATTTTCCTTGATATAGTAATGCATTCAAACACATTAAACAACATAATTAGCAATATTGAAATTGTTTAAATTAATTAAATAAACTATTATTTATTGAAATATTTTTTTCCAATTTTACACAAAATTTTATAATCAATAATTGTAAGTGTCAAAAACATATGTCAAAAAAAGCATTAATAAGAATAACTAAAAACTATTGAGCAGATCTCGATAAAATTTAAATGAGACCAAATGTAAGAGAGCAACTTGCAAATAAAAGAAAAATCATCAAAATCGGTTCTCCCAGAAAAAAGTTCTCAGAGAACACACATAAAAAAATACAGTTGAAGTCCTATTTTTTTTTGAAGTCGGTTAAAAATTACTTAATTTGATGCCTGAAACTAAATTCTCAGAAAAACTGTCTGTAGTAACGTTGATGAAGACGTAAACGATCAATTTTAGAAGAAAAAAAACGAGTTGCTTTAGGCTCAAATTACTAATAAGTTGGAAGCTTCTATCCAGCAGCAGCAGCAGCGACAAACAACTCTTTAATTAACCCTCTAATTAATTAAATGCATTAAACAATATTTACCTTTTCTGAGTTCTCCCCACTGGCATAATATGTAATATGCAGTGCACAATCTGTTTTAGTACGGCGTTTGCATATTCATGCCTGCTAAATATCTCGGCCACAAAACAACAAGTTCACTACTTTATTTCAAGAAATAGCTAATTAAAGTAATAATTTATTTAACAAAAACACTAGTTTAATGTTTTCTTAAAATGTTTTTCTTTGTGCCTAGATTAAAAGCAAAAATCAATTTATTTGTTAGAAATGGAAAAGATTAGGTTGTTTTAGACGAAAATGAACACGGGGATAATATTTGCTTTACCCGGCGCATCCACCAATAGTGAAACGGAGAAAAATTGATTTCAGAGCCTGTAGGTAGTGAAGAGTTTGTTCAAATATGAATATCGAATTCTATACCGTCAGATTAGTTAACTTTATTATAAAGATTCTGATTTTTGTTATAACTATTAAATAACACATTGGCATAATAGGTAGGTATACTGCAGTTTTCTAAGAAAAAAAAAGCTTTTGGCTACGATAAATGCATGTGCTTAATGTATGAATAAATGCCTTTTGTGTTCTGATAATATGACGGCGTCTGTGTATAAGCGTACAACTAGCGATAGAAAAAAAATTGCCAAAGATGCAACTATCCCCTATCCCGGTGGAGTCAAATTCATAAAATATCAGGCTACAATGTCAACCTAGATGTATGAAATATTTACAAAATAACCAATATGTATAACAAAAACTAAACTGAGAGTCAATTGATATGAACCAATTTATAAGGTCACTTAGATTAACACACTACGTATTCAGGTAACGCCATTACAAAATGACACATCTATTATGAGATTTATAGTTAACAAAGGCTGAAAAATGCAAATGTCGTAAATAAAACAAAAAACTCACCAGTTTTAGAAAATTTCGTTTGCCAAAATAGCAGCAGAGTTTCCTCGTCACGAAAATTAGGGTTATGCGTATATATGTCACCTTGACAGCTGATATTTTTTGACTTACATATAGCAGTGACTGGGGTCAGTAATCTGACATTAGACTGCATTCCCAACAAAACGTTTGACCATTTTATAATTTCATTTCTATCATTGACACTTCAAATTTTCATAAAATAAATGTCGCTTTGTTTAGTTTGTCACTAGATTAGATTTGCGCTGCGACAAGAATAGATATAAAAAAATATTAACTTAACATTTAGTGTGTCAATCTAGTGACCTTAACTATTTAATATAAACAGCCGTATATTGTGTAGAAGAGCCATATTTCATCCAGAAAAACATATCATAATCTAGACAAAAATGCGTGGTGCATCCGCATTACCTTCACATTCAACTCTGGCGGCGTGTATCTAGACTTGATTGTTTGCGCTGTTTAATCTTCTGAGTCACTCCTAGCCTTTAGTTTTGTTCAGCTATTTGTAAAAATTAGTTTTTAAAAAACAAAACCGCTTTCATAGAAAATGTCTGCTAAGTAAGAATTTTTTTTAATGATTCTTCCAAAAGTTTTGAGGTTATGACATTATCTAGAACAACAAAAGTTCCAACTCTACTTTCAAAAAAAAATTGGATACAAAAGAAAGTCCTAAACGTCAAACAAAAGAGTGCTTCCAAACGTTCCTAAATTTTCCAAAAATAAAGCCGAACATAGAATTAAAATTCTCTTAAGTAAATTCAAAGTCTGGTTGATAGCAGCCACTTAAATTTTAGAACAAATTAGAAATCTGGCTTATACTTTCTTCTCCTTTCGTTATATTTTTTATAGCACTTCACCTTTATAAGTTTGTGATTTGAGGCTGAAACTTACTGCATCCATATCTTCTAATCAGCATCAGTAATTCAAATCTAAATCAGATTTTTTCAAGTCACATTGTGGTTTATTTGTAATAATTAATTTTAGTATTAACAAAATCAAAATTGTTTTATAAATAAGTTTTCTATATTGTCTTTTTTTCTGAAGAAGATATAAACGCATCCTATTGAAAATATTTGAGGTATGTTGTATGTTTAAGAAGTGGGTAAAGTCCCGTAAAATTCCACAATATCTTATGCAGAACACAGAAATAGAAATAGAAATTCGCCAAAGATACACTTGATTTTTAACAAAACTTCATTGATCAAAAACCAAATTTATAGTGAACGAACGTCCATCAATCACATCGTCAAAATTATTTCTAGTAGTCACACGGCTGCGATTATAGTCAAATGTGATTAATCTAGTGCATAGCTTTTTCAGTTACCTGGAATTACTGCCCCAGCGCACTTCCTCATAGGACACAAGTGTACAGAGAAAACATTTGACCGATCCGGAGTGAATTCGGCTCTGAGGCAAACTTTGAACATACTCGACAGACATACGTCCAATTAAAGAGTATGCTATAATGAAAATATATAAACTAAAGAAAAAAGTAATATATTGAGCACCTAACAATAAACAGAAAAACAAAGAAAAGAAAAAAAAAACAAACGAAAAAGACAAGAATAACACATTATTCACTAAATCCGCGTATTAAGTATTCCAGTCATTAGGCGATATACTCACATTATCCAATGCCAAACTCCGCAGATGCAATGTTTTAAGATGAAAAAAGTCAAACTCGGAAGGTGTTGAGTTTAAAACGTTAGCTAGCTTGTACATTGGAGAATGTGCAAGAATGTTTATTCTTGCCGGGGGAAGATACAGCAATCTTTGACTCCTTGAAGAATACCTGTGGCAGTTAAAGCTTATTTGTTCAAGTATTACAGGACATTGAACCTTATTATGTATTATATTAATAAACAATTTGATCATAGCCAATTTTGTCCTGTTCTGCAACGAGACTAGATCAAATCTTTGTAAGAGTAAGGACTGATCAATGCCGATCATCGGATAGAAACCGTCTGTTCGATAGACTAAGAATTTAAGAAATCTTCGCTGAACATGCTCAAGGGCATTTACATGGCAACGGTATATAGGAGTCCAAACAATAGATGCATACTCTAATCTAGATCTGACGAAGCAATTATAAAGAGTTTTGAAGACAGTTATGAAGAAAAGAAAATGATTTGAAACTATTAGCTATGTCATTGATAAACAGATTAAACAGCAGGGGGCCCAATACCGATCCCTGCGGTACACCCGAAGCAATGCCAAATAGTTTGGAAACAGTTCCAAAACATTCCACATAAAATTTTCTATTGAAAGGGTAGCTTTTCAACAAAGATACAAAGTTGTCAGGAAAACCCATTCTTGATAGTTTAGAGCAAAGAAGTTTGTGGTCTATTGAATCAAACGCCTTGCTTATATCCGTGTAAATAACGTCTACTTGGCAGCCATTGTTTAACGCAGTTGAGATATATTGCGTAAGAGATACTAGATTTGTGGTGGTGGATCTGCCCTTCATAAAACCATGTTGGTTTACAGTGATTAACTGGTTAGCTTAAAAGTATATCTCATCAGATACTAAATATTCAAAAACTTTGGCAAAACCGTCAATAAGAGAAATAGGTCTATAGTTTGTTATATAAGATCTATCAGCATTTTTAAAGATGGGTACTACTTTAGACGTTTTCCAGCATTCGGAAAAGATACAATTAGAAATGACAAGATTGAACAGCAAAAACAAAGGATATGCAAAAGCAGAAGCACAGTCTTTGCAACAATAGAAGGAAGATGATCAGGTCCGGCCGTCTTTTTTGCACTCAAGCGACGCAAAGCGTTGTAAATTTGTTGTTCAGTGAAGCAATTGAAAGTGAAAAACTTCTCCGGTAGATTCGAAGAGAAAGATGAGGAAGGTGGTTCAACGCCATGGTTCAAGCTAAAAAATTTACCAAATGCTTCACAAATATTTGTTGAGTTAGAAATAGTTTTTTCCTCATAAAACATAATTTTGGAAATGCCAGTATCTCCACGCTTAACTCTAATAAAATTCCATAGATATTTTGGATCTGTAGTTAGTCTACGCTCAGCTGTCTGCAAAAAGTTGGTATAACACTCATTAATCAAGGTTTTTAAGGTAGTACGCAGTTTTCTGTATTTCAATAAGTCATTTATGTCACCTGATTTTTTGTGCTTAGAGAAAAATTTAAACTTTTTTTTTATGATGTGAATGACTTCTCCAGAATACCAGGGCGGATATCGATTATCACGTAAGCGTGAGATAGGCACATGCTCTTTTAAGATAGCGTTGAGGCGTTCATAAAATTGTTTGCAAGCTAAGTTTATGTCAGAGTGTGCTGATAAAAATGACCAATCAGTGTCAAATAGCGTTTGATATAAACTAGAAAAATTGGCTTTACGAAAATTTAATTTTGGAATAGATAAGAACTTAATTGATTTAGCAGATTGTAATCTAGAATAGATTAACTTGAAGGAGAGGTCAGAGGTGATGCAAACATCCACCTGTGAGTGAGTTACAAATATTAACCTAAATAAAATGTTACGGATAATAGGCCTCGTCAGTTAAAATGTCTTAGCAGCCTCAGACACTTTTATTCACTAATCATTCACTACTATTCCATAAATTATATTCAATTTTAGACAAAATAGATTAAATTTTTAATTATATATTCTAGTTTCGTTAATGTATTGACAACAACAGAAACAAATATATTTGAATTTTAGATAAACAACTTTAGAATATTTATTTATAGCGTAATTAGTTCTACTAATTCTTGTAATCTACAATTAATTAGTTCAGATGAGGTATCTCATGGCAAATTAACTCATTCTGTGATCGATCCCTTTTCAATCAACTGAAATGATTTGAGTATTTTAACTTTCAACCAAATCTAAAAAAATCGGAATCAAAAGTTTATTTGGCATGAAATGAAGCATATGCATATTTGTTTTTATTTATATTGTATCTGAAGCAGCAAATCAAACACTGATTGTCTAGTCTAGTTGTAAAGATAATTAATATTCAGCAAACCTAGTTCTACGCAATATTGTACAAAATCAACCATTCACTAAAATTGTTCATCAAATAGCCTTTAAAATTCTACTGTATTTAATTTCGAAATTATGAGAAATAACACCGTGACATTTTTGTCACGATGTTATTTCTGATTATTAATTAATTTTTATTAAATAAAAGTAAAAAATAATTTTTGTCAACAATAATTATTCAACAACGTGATATTTTAAACTATCTTTGTACTTAGTCAAATAATTCATTAAGTTACTACAAAAAGTGCAGTCTGTTTGTTTAAGTATGAATAATATCAAAATAGAACTTTAGCTATATTTAAATCTTCTAGGGAAATTGTTTAAGCGGAAGAATCATATACATTTAATAATATCACCCATTTCTTTTTTAATTCGACTGAATAATATTTCGGTATTTATTTTAATTTATAATTTCTCATGATAATTCGTTTTAATTATGAGTTTCTTTGGTTTTACAATTCCATTATACAGTATGTCGCCGGATTGAATGCACAAGAGGACAAAAAAAACTTTCTTTGTAATCTTACAAAAAAATGACAAAGGAAAAACATTTTTTGCTTAATTTGAAATAAATAATTGTGCAATTAAAACTTCAGTATTACTAGACTGTACTCTTAAATTAAATTATTTCATATTTTTATTAAGCGTATATACCTAATAGCAGGCTTTGGATTCAAAATAATATATAATAAAAAAATAGTGAGAATTTTATAGTTCAAAATTTCAACATTTCAACAAGGAATCTACCTAATTCAATGTTATGGAGGGTAAAAGATATCGGTGCATAAGGCCAGAATTTGATGAAAAGTTTTCAGAGGAGGCTGTTTCATTTAATGGTATCAAGAAGTTGGCAAAAATTTTTTTAGAAACTGGTTCCGTAACCAATTTAAAAAAAAGAAGATAATCCATGATGAAGAGGATGCTGCTACTGTGTTAGTATTGAATTCAGTAGAAGATAGTCCAAAACTTTCTTTAAGGAAACGGGCCCTGCAGATAAGTGTAAGCCAATCACAAATTCAACAAATTTTGAAGAAATCTCAAATGCAATGAACTTATTTTTAATCATACCTTGGCGCCAAGAGGTAATGAAAAACGTTTTGGTTTTTGTTTGTGGATCGGCAATGGGATAATAAAAAACAGAAATTTTCATCGTAATATTATACTTTCCGAGAAAGCTACCTTTTCTACCAACGAAGCGGTTTCGTGGCAACATGTTCGTTATTCGAGCAATACTAAACCTCCAATAAATAATGTGAACACAATCCGGGCGCATACTGTATGTAATAGTATTTAAGTACCATGTTTCAGAAATATAAATACACTTTTTTTAATAGTTTTTCAAACCGCCTTAATTGCAGTAAATCCACACTTCCTCATTGATATTTCAATAGTGACTCTCCACCAAAACAAGGTTCTGTTTTACGCTTAAAACCAATTAGAACCCGTTTGTTTAGCTATAAAAACAAACAGCTACACATTCATGCCGGTTTCAAAAGATACTTTGTTGATACAACTGAAACTGTTGTAACCGAAACATAACAATTAACATTTGACAGCAACTTCAAACTTCCATAAGAATATTTGTTAAAAAATAGTCTACTGCCACGCATAGATACATTTTATTTTCCAATTTCCCGCCAACGCTAGATTAACCAAGCCCTGTTAAATTCATAGAGACTATAGTCTGTTCAGATTCAAGAAAAAGTATTTTGGTCATTTGAATGTTGAATAGTTTTTAAACCATTCAAAATTAGTTTAAAATGAATTGTACGATTTTTTCTGCGGCCTGCCCTGTCCGAAAAATCGTCAACTATCTCCTACTTCATAGATGTGATCACGTGGAGCCTACATGCATTTGTTTTCATGCACTCTTTCTTGAAACTGAATAGAGTATAGACATAAAACAGCAAAACATCATGTTTCTAAAATTTTTATAATGTTGACTGGTTACTAATGTTTCTATGTACATGCCACATAGAAAACCCAACTTAATCTGTAGTGATTGGTATACCCATCATTTGCAAGCAATAATTCAAATTGTCATAATGACAAACATATATTTTTGCTATTTTTATGTAGCCCAATTTCTTCCAACCAAATCTTGCTGAACTAAGTTTTTAGGAATGCAGTAATGCGTTAAGCTAACCAGTCTTGAATTAGTCTTTCTTTGCATACGAGCACAGGTCAGAGGTTTAAAAAGTTCATATCTAGCCTAGGTTGTGGATCAATTATTATTTAACAGTATAGTCTGTAATTATTATTTAAACAAAAAAAAAATATCAAAAATAAAAACACTAGATAAATATTGCAAAAAACAATATGCCAAAATATTAAAATTAATTCAATTGTTTTCAAATAAATTAGCAGTAGTAGCAGATTATTAAATAATTTCTTTTAAAAGTTACATTTCTGCAAAAAAAAATTAGAAAATAATATATAAAAACATTGTAATAAATCATGTCTAAAATTATAATAAAATTAGACCTATTATCTGAATTATGTAATAATTACTTTGCATCAATAATTATATTAGCTTCATAGCTGTGAAATTCTGCACCAAAATTAGAAACTTTATAACGAGTTTTTCAAAGGGTAAATCCGGAATTCTGTTTCAGTAATGCCCGGAATTTCCACCTGAATTGACGCAAAATTTGAAGTCTCTGTAGAAAATATCGACCTACTTGTGCTTCAATTGTGCGACTAAAATTCCGTTTTGAAAATAACACAATAGCAAAGTTTATGGCTCAGTCTCTCAAAAATTTAGCTTGAAACTTCGTCCTGAGCTTATTAACGTTTGTGTTTTAGAAACCGAGTGAAGATTTCATAAAACAGTTCGACGAAAATAGATAGATCTCGTTAAAAAATAAGAGTAAACACTTTAATGTTTATAAGTTTTGGCTCCACTTACTGAACCGGGCTGCAATGTTGTCCATATTGGTTTAGGGCATCTACTAATTATGTAGTGCGCTGAATTGTACCAAATTTTAGTCTATTTTGTCATTTTGTGCTTGTTAATGACTGTAAACAGCAGAAAAAACCAGATTATCAACGTCGCGTAAAAAGTTAGAAGCTCAAGTTGCGGACTCTTGCAACGTCTGACGCACGTTATCGGCGTGTATTTTGTCCAAAACAAAAAAAATTAGATTAGAAAAAAGTTCCATATGATCTATAACCTATTAGATTTTTGTGCTCTCTTTTCTTGAGGTGAAACTTATCAATAATTAACTTTTTTAAAGAGGCATAAGTCTTATAGTCTATCTCTTTATTTATTTGATTTTAATTGTAATTCAATGGGTATTCGCAGAATATTTACTGTAACGATGAATAAAATGACACAATCATTATTCTTTTTGTAACACATCGCCCCTTCCCCACAGAGTAGCTGTAACAGTAAGTAGAAAAAAAGACAAAGATTTGAAGGTGGAACGCCTAACCAACAATGCTGATTATCAATAACAAATTGTCACAATCCTCTTCGCACATGCTGTTGACATACTTGTGTATACTTCTAAAGTGAACAGACTCTAGTACTTAAAGAGCTAAAAAAATATCTAAAAGTAAAAAAAAACTAAATTGCTACTATAACAATTTTTTAGTAGAAAATGTAGTTTGTTTTGCATTTTGTGAACAGAAAGATATAGAGATAGGCACACTACAAATGCATTTTGCATGTAGGAGCAAAAGCTTATGCTCTTTAAAATTTATGAAATTATTATTTTTATTGTGATCGGCTCTTTTTGCTGTGTACCGCAATTCTGACTTAAACAGCAACGCTGCTTGAAAACGTCAATTTTAATTCAACAAACTGCGGCTTGTTAAAAAATGTTTGTCCGCTTTGAGTTTGTTTACGTTTAAGATTGAAAGATCATGATGCAATTGATGTAGATTTTGTATTGAGAAGAGAAACTGCGGTGACAGTGAATATTTGGATTGGATATTATGTTGAGTTTCTGAGATATCTTTACGATTCCACAAAGATCAAAGTCGGCAGTTTTGCTTTATAAGCTTTGATTCAGTCATAAAGACTTGAAGAGTACTTACCACAAGCTTTAATTTCATAAAATCTTGAAAGTAATTAACTTTGCCGCAACCTGCTTACGTTTATTCAGTTTTTACTGTTTCACATTGTCCTCAGTTTTCATCTATAGGTCAAAACAACACTAATTAGGACATAAGTAGCTCTCTTTAACTAGGTAACTATGTAATTGTGATTTATGGATAAAATTCTAATAATACTCTTACACCAGCAACATGTTTCATGCTTATATTTTTTGTAATTTGTAAAGCATTTTTACACAAAATATTTTCTTCTAAATAACACATATAAACTTCATGTTGACAGTATTGTCAAGTTATAGACTATTGTTAGGTCGTGTGTACATAGATTCCTTGGTAATAAAGTTTAGACACAAATGACTAGCTACTTGCATTAAATTATATTATTTCATAAATTTTTTTTATTGCGGCTTATATAATTTAACCTTAACATTTGAAGAGAGATTCAACCTCCATCTTTCCAAATTGACATTTTTTTACAAATTAATTTAGAAAAAAAAGAGTTTTCTTAAACAAAGTGCAGCCGCGCTCAGGACGAGAAAGCTTGAAACATCTGAGAAATTATTCAGATCATGTGATAGTACTTTGGACTTAAGAACGGAGGTTAATATTACCAATAAATAGTAAAAACTCGCAAGTATTGCATTGGTAGAAAAATACAGTATTTATTAAGAAAAAATATAGATAAAGGTCACGTGTGCCCTGACAAGAAATAATCATATTCTGCAGCTAATAGAAGAGAAAAAAATATAAGACATACTATTGTAGGTTAAACTCTCGATTTAATTTTTTTTATTTAAATTGTGTTTATCATGTTTTTAAAATATAACCAAATTCACAGGGTGACTTGGGATTTATTTTTAGAAAATTCGAACTCAAGGCACACGTGTTGCAACAATGCACAATCTGACGACCAAGGGTGCTCAGAGATAGATAGGGTGGTAAATTCGTATAAAATTCGTATAAAAAACTTACCACTTCAGACTGCCCAAATTTAATAGAAAAGCTTGGTATTTTCGCAATGATGTTATTTTATGCAGACAACTGCATTGATTATTTCCATCAATGCATTTTGCATTTTTATGAATAATTTAAATCAAAATGACTGCAGCTTGCAAAGAGATGCAAAATAAAATAATCGCAAATTAAAAGCCTGACAAAACACAAAAACACCAAAAAAAACATATCATCGAGTTGAGCGATGATAGGAACAATGTACTCGTAAATGTAGTAAATTAAAACATTAGCAGTGCAACGCTGACAAGGCTTGAACCAATAAATATATGCAGTGCCATAGATACAGAAAGTTTCAGTATTACGAGAAACAAAGTACTGCCAAAAAATTTTAGAAAAATACAAAAGCGACTGGTCACGACCGGATTCATGCTAAAATAATAGAATTTATAGCTTGTAGTATATATTATCTAATGGTAATGATAGCTTAATCTTTATTGCATATTTCTTGAACAGCTTTTACAAGTGCAAAAATTTAAAATTTACTAAAATCAATCTTTGTCACTTTGCAAAATAAAAAAATAAAAATAATAAAACGGTAACGCTTTGACTGTGATAAATAATATCGAACCATAAACATTCAAAATATGAGTGAAACATTTTTCTGCAAATTGTACACACTTAAAGTTATACAAAATTCGAAAGTGACGTTAGAAACAAGCAGTTTCAATTTAAAAATGATGTTGAGTCGCGTAAGGCTATCTTCAAAAAACCTCTTTCTCTGTACAAAAGACCTTAGATGTTAATGATTGTAAGCGATATTTAAGATAATGAGGTCATCCCGACATCGAGGCTCATTATCAAAAACCGCAAGAGGGGTTTGCGGAGAAATGCAGATAATCGTTTCTCCGTGGAAAACACATATATAATTGAACAGTCGTAATTTGACCACGACTGCTTGACCACGGTTGCTAATGTAATCTTTGCAATAATTATAATATTGTGTTCAACTGTTGTGTTTTATTTAAAACTAATTTATAGTTCAGAAGTGGAATAACCTGTGTGCTTTTGTGTTGTCTAAAAAGAAAAAAACAATTGAAAAAATTTAAAATGCTCAACTTGCAGCGCCGTGCTGCAAGTACTTCCTCTAATAGTAGTGTGAGATCTTCGTATAAGTCTCAAAATCGTCGACGTCATGAGTACCGTCGTAAACAAAATGTTAATGTGCGGTCTCAATCCCGCACATCGCCACCTGTACAATCGGCAGTAGAAAACAACTGATGAAAGTATGACGCAATATTATTTTGCAAAAATAGAGTTATTGACCACGTGCGGTATATCTGGACGTGATGCCGCTTCTTTCTTGATAGATGAATTACAAGATCCTACAATTAAAAACGGTGTTCGAGCAGGACGATTTTTGACAGCTGAGGCTTTATACCAAGAATACTTGTCCACTGTATCCGATCAACCACCAACTGAAGTATCTTCAGCACGATATGAGCGTCGAGACGTATTTAAAAGATATGGAAAAAGAAGTCGTATTACTCGTGGTAACAATAATTATAATAATAGTAACAAACGCAACTTTGATCTATCAAAGCAAACACTGTCTTCTCTAATTTTTCTCCTCGTTGTTACAATTGTTTGTAAACAGCCCATTTTTCTCCACAATGTCCTAGACCGCGCCTAGAATGTACATTTTGCAAATGATTAGTCCACATCGCAGAAAAATGTAAACGTAATACAAAGGGGATCGAAAACCCTCAACACAGTACTTTAACGCTTGTACCAGAAAAGACTGCCAAACAAGCCAACCACAAATGCTATTTTATCGATTGTCAGATCAATGGAACTCCAGTAGGGTGCTATATTAACACAGGTAGTGGTCCAATAACAATAAAACAAAGTGTTGTGAACGAATTAGGACTAGAATGTAAGCCTAATAATACTATTATTACTGGGTTTGGAGGAGAACATTTAAAAGCAAAAGGTGAGACTCTCATTGATTTAACTGTTGATTGAGTCACTTTGACTACCACGGCTTTAATTATCCCGGACGAAGTCCAGCAGATGTCCACTATTATCGGGCAACCATTTATTAATCATACGAATGTAATAATGCTAGTAAAAGCAAATCAAGTACGATTATTAACCCGTGAACAATGCGAATTGCCACAACTCGATGCTTTGCCACGACAGAAAATAGCTTTATGGGTCAAAAATGCTACTGTGATACCACCAAATCATGTAGGCTACATCGAAGTAGATACTCTTGATGATAATGAAGTATTTCTTAAATGCTGTTATCGAAGTTGGCCCGGAGCTGCATATTTCTTACCTCGCTGCATTACAAGGGCACAAGGGATTTTTATTCCTGTTTATAATGTCTCCAACCAACCTCTAAAGTTTGGGAAACTTCAGGTAGTATCACGTGGTTCGGATGTCAAGCCGAACCGGAGACTGGGGTGAGAATGTTAATCATCGCCTAATCATATTAAACCATTTAAATTCCAAATTTTAATGTACGAGGTATGGTCAAGAAGTTATTAAACAATAATATTGTTCAAGAATCTCTTTCACCCTACAAGTCCAATTTTGTTGGTAAAAAAACGGGCAAACAGCGTATGTGTGTAGATAATCGTGCATTAAATGCCAAAACGGTAAAAGATAAATAACCCCTAGCCCGGGTAGATCATCAATAAGAACGATTAAAAAGCAATGTTTATTTTACTAGTTTAGATATGTCACAGGGATATCACCAAGTTCCGATGGCTAAAGACGCTATTAGTAAAACCGCATTTATAACACCAGGCGGTCATTTTGAATATTTGGTGAAGCCATTTGGGTTAACAAATGCGCCATCCGTTTTTCAGCGTACTGTTAACACAGTACTGGGCTACTGGGTAAGTTCGGAGATTTCTTAGTTTAACAGGTTATTTTCGTAAGTTTGTTAAAAATTATAATAACTTTTCCACTAACTGAGTTACTACGTAAAGACGTAAATTTTACATGGTGTATAAAAGAACAAAGAAGCTTTGAACAGTTGAAAGCAAATCTTGTAACAAAACCAATTTTATCTCATTATGATCCTAATGCAATTACCGAATTGCACACTGACGCTAGAAAAAATGACGTTGCGGGTATTCTTTTACAAAAGCAACATGATGAAATTCTTAGACCGGTAGCTTATTTTAGTCGACGAACGACTAAACATGAACAAAAATATCATTCATATGAACTTGAAACATTAGCTGTTCTTAATTCTCTTTAAAAATTTCGTACCTATCTTGTGGGTATCAAGATTACAGACATCACTGATTGTAACGCTCTTCGACTAACATTAAAAAAGAAACATCTTATTCCGCAAATTGGACGTTGGTGGATATCTACATTAGAATTTGATTTTACGGTTCAATACAGGCCGGGTACAACAATGACACATGTAGATGCTTGAAGACGGTGTCCCGTGGAAAATAGTGAAGATTATGATAAACCATTAGTTATATACAAACTAATGAAGGTGATTGGGTTACAAGTGCACAACTTCAAGATAAACGTTGTAAAATAATTCATGACGTATCAACCAATAATTTAACTCGCGATAAAGATAAAAATTCTAAGCTTGAAAATAATTGTATTTATTGTATTACTACAAGCGGCTTGAGATGGGTTGTTCCAAAAAAAAAAAAGCACGTTGACAAGTTGCCAGATATTACTATGACGGGTATGGTCACTTCGGTCTTGACAAGACACTCGAAGCATTACCAAAACAATATGCGAGCATATACTCGTCCTTATATTTCTAGTTGTTTAACTCGCTTATATATTAAACAACCGGCTGGAAAGCAAAGTGGTTTTTTGTGTCCTATAGAAAAATATGCATTTCCGATGCATACATTGCATGTCGACCATTTAGGTCCTTTTGTGTAAAGTATGAAAAAAAACTCTTATGTTCTGATGGCAGTCGACGGTTTCACAAAATATGTATTTATAAAAGCACTACCTAATACTAAAGTAGGGACGGTCATTAAATTTTTTGACAAAGTTATCCAAATTTCTGGTATACCCTAGTGTATTATTTCTGATAGGAATAGCATTTTCGTGCCAATAAGACGAGGAAAAAAGGTGGGACAAAACGCTTCCAAAAATCAAATGGAAATTAAACTCTACGATTAATAAGAGTACAGGTACCAGTCCCCACAATTTATTGTTTGGTTTTCGTCCTAGCGGTAAAAATAATGCTCTACTTGCTGGAGCTGTAACAAGTTTTCAGCTAGATTCTGATCGAACCAACTCACGAGAACAAATTAGTGAACAATTACTAGCTAAACAAAAAAAAACAAAACAAATTCGCACCGATTTGAAGTAAACGATTTAGTCTTAGTCAAACGAAATCGGCCGTCTAAGAATAGACAAAACTAAAAGCTTATGCTAAAATATACCGGTCCATATATTATTACAAAGAAATTAGATTATGATCGGGATGTACTTGGAGATGTTCCCGGTACTCATAGATCGCAAAAACTTCACGTAAGAGGCAGTTCTAGTAAACAATTGAAACCATTTATTGCTCGTAAAAGTAGTGGAGATCAGTGCACCATGTTCAAGGGTGAACATCACTAGAAAGTGTCGATGACAACAAAAATCATCAGTTGCAACAAAACGTCTGTTGTTTAAATGCGGTTATACGAGATAGCACATATATTTGTATTTTTATTTTGAGCATGACTTGATATCGCAAGAGCCCTACGGTGCCCTAGGTTTCTAAGTGTTGTAAGTTTCAGATTGGTTTTAATTGCATTTAAGATTAATTTTTATTGCAATTAGAAACCGTACATCTTGCGTTGTAGAAATAAGAGCTTATCGCAACAAGCAGTTGCAACACAAAGTGTTGTAAGTCGAGCATATTATCGGTACTGACTCAAAAACGGTACATAATCTCCACTGTTAGAAGAAACCAAACTATAGCTTTCGTTACTAGACAAATTTTTGCTAGTAAAATCACCAGAAAAAATGTTTATGTTAACATCTAGATCCCAGAAGACGATCTAGAAATCTTTTAAAACCAGGGGAACCAACGTTTATGTAGGCATCAACTAACAAGGCAATTAATTAGAATTTTAACTCGGTTAGATACTTCTGACAAATAATAAACGATTATCTAGAGAAAGAAAATATAGCAATGCAACAAAAACTCCATAGCTCTAACATTTCATTTTGGCAAAAGATAAATTTTAGTTCGAAAAGACAATGCTTCTATGTCAATGGCCGCCTCGCCTCAAAAATGACAGCTGTAAACAATCGCGACAAAGTATTTCAGAATTCATTATTGTTCCTTTGTCAGAAGTGAATTTCTATATTATAAAATTAAATTAAACTGTAAACGACTGCAGCTCGGCATGTTTCCTTTTTTGGATCTAATATTCAACGATAAAATCAAATTTCTGAAATCAGAGACTTAGAATCTGTACTTCAAAAAAAATCAAGCCAAATTTCAAAACACTTCTCTTGTTTGACAAAAAGTAGCAATATATCGGTAGATAGTTTGGACAGGTTGCAGTCTACATTTACAGACATAAATTGTGAGCCAGAAGCAGGTAACGCAAAGCAATGTTTTTTTTTATATATAAAATCGAGCTTCCCAGATTGTACTTTTTTTGTTGTTGGTTTTGACGCTGTTGATTTATGGTTTTTAGGATGTTTGTAGCCTATTAAGAGAATTTAAAATCTATTTTGTCTTGATGACAATTGTTTCGCTTGATTATTCATCTCTATAGACAGGAATTCATCAACTTGCCCTTCTTTGAACACCAAGGCCAAAGTACGTTCGGTAGACGCTGAAAAAATTACGCAAGACCATCTGCACTATCGTCGTGACTTAAAAAGTTCCACCATCACCACGTGATGCCCTACATTTTCAAATAAGTGGCATTAATATTGACAATTAAACATCTGAGTTGACACCGCTGTAAGCAGAGATAAAAAATAATGCAGACACTATGAGACGCAAACACTTCTCTAATAATGTATAAATGTAGCTGATGCATCGCAAATATAAAATTTCAACATGCAGTGGCATGGCCGCAAAAAGGATGCAACATCTTTTAGACACATTTTTTTTTGGTTCTCACACACAGAACTGTAATTCTAAATACCACTCTATATATCGGATTAATCAAACTTTAGTGATAATGTTTATATTGTTTATATTATGGGTGGCGGAAAAATGATCGAAATTCATTTGGTTGGAAACAAAGTGATCGAATAAACTTGATTAAATTTTAGTTGATCGCATAAGAAATTGATAGAAGTCATTTTGTTATTATTTATGTTCAACGCACCCTTTCCCGGAGGCACAGCAATTTTGCTAGTTCAAAAACCATTACGGTCTTTGACAAGTAATGATAATGATGACAAAATTACTTTTTTAATAATTATTATTATTTATTATTTTCTTTCCCTTTTTGGCATATTAGTCACGCAATTTTGTACATATGTTTTGTACATATGTTTCTCTGGTATTATTTATTGTTGGTTTCACTTAGGTGAATAAAAGCGGAATTCAGAAACAGACCAGTGAACGCTGACTGTGGCATATCTGAACCTTTTTCTATTTGCAGCCACGAACGGGTGCGGTATCTATAACCATTAGTAGAAATAAAATAAATAAAATTGCGTAGAACCTTGTTCTATGCCGACCACCCCTTTTACGACTAGCAGCTGCACAAATACTGAACACGAAATACCTTATATAAGTCAGTGTTGATTACCTAACAATACTTAAATTCCTCCATTCTCTTCCAAGAATCTCATTACGCAAAAACGTTGTCGAATGATCAGAATTGAGTTCCATGAAATTACAAAATAAAAATAGCCACTATCTATTATCTATTTGTTATAAACCATTTAATCTTTTCAATAGTCGGGTATTGAGTCGGGTAATAGTCGGTAATAAACTTAAACAAGAAAATTCTTGTTTTAGTTTACACAGCTCAATTTTTCTATGAAAGCTGAGACAGCTTCTCAGACCAGATACATTTTTTTCCATTTAAGTAGAGTATATCTTGCAAACAAATTTTCTGTCTTGAATTTGACTTAAGTATTTGTGTCCCTGGTTTAGTGGGGTAACAAATCCACATCTTCATGCGCTACCATGTTCATTTCATTAAACTAAAAAATATACCAAATGCAACGCATGTAGTGCAGTTAAAACATCCACAGATATAACTACTCATCAACATTTTTTTTTTAAAACCAATCGGTGATCGTTTGCAAAGCTTTAACTTTGCTAATATTATGTTTGATGGATAGCTCACTTTAAAAAACGTACAAAACAATTCGATGGAAAAATTCTACAAATCTTTATTACAAATTTGTCAGATAGCACTCGACATCAAGTGCTCTTCAAATGCCTTCCAAAAAATTTAAAATTATTGACCCCGAATCTCACATTCTGAAATTAAATTTACGCCTCTTTTTTCCGATACATGACGCTTTGAGAAAATAAGAGGGAAATCACATTGCGGATCGGCATTCAACCGTAATGTAGAGTGATAGCTTTCCCTGTGCGCTGCAAGCCCGTCAGAAATGTTTTTCCGTTTCGACACGCATTTTTATACGATCTGCTGCTGATCTTGTTATTGTCATATATATGTGCTATCAAATAGACTAACCCAGAGTGAAACATTGATTTTCTGACACAATTTTCATGTTATAAATGCGTTACAATCAAGCAACGCAGTGTCATTCTTGAATTGATCATTAATAAGCAAATTAACAAAAATAAAAAACAAATACCGTTCCTCAAACGGTCGACAAATTCAATTTAAAATAATAACTTTAAACTAATAGTCTGTTTACAGAAATCAAAATATTGACATCTTTCAAAAAAGACCGTGACGGAAAGTTTAATAAAATTATCGACGTTTCGCACTCCATCAGTGAAGGCGTCATCAATACAGGGAAATAAAAGCGAGAACAAGCACGGTAACTCGACGTGTGAACCACGCTAGAGGCCAAAACTAGCTAGACCTCGTTGCTGCTTGAGCTTATATTGGTAAGCGAGGAAGAGAAAGCGGTGAGAGGGGCTGAAGAGAAATTGGCGAAGAGCTCGGAAGAGAAAGCTATGGTGTAAGCGGAAACGCTTTGTATTGATAACGAAGGAGTGTTTGTGAACAAAATCTTTCAAACGTTTGAGAGATAATAACCTGAATCTCTATTAAAGTTGTTTGGGTGTTTTACACTTTCCATTGCTTCTCTGACTTTTCCTTCATAGAAAAATTCCGATTTACAAGTCAACGAAGATTCATCTAGACAAATTTTGTGGCCGGTGTCTAGATGACGTTCAGCTAGTGATGACTGTGACCATAAACCCGAATTTATGGACCTTTTGTGTTCAGAAACTCAAAGTTTAATTGAACGTCTTGTTTCCCCAATGTAAACTTTGCCACAGGAGCACGGAATTTTATAAACACTTTTAGACAGAAGTAAGTCAAATCTGTCTGTCTAATGTACAGAAAGCTTAAAAATACTGTTGTTGTCTCTATTAGACAAGAATAAAAAACCTATCTAAATTCTGTAGAAAGAAACAATCAGAACGAAGACTTATGGAGAAGAACCTTAGACCAATAATGTTAAACATAATGACGGTTCTGCTATTTTATTACCGTTTCCTCCTAACGATGTAAATAAGCTTTTCCTTTCTGCATTTTTTCCACCATAATAAATGTATTGAAACAGCAATTAATTAAAAAATAAATTATTCAAAGGCAAAGTCCTAAACATATTACTCATATTATAAACTTTTGCATCCCAACCGCCCAATCTGGTTTTCGTAGCAATCACAGTAATATTACAGCTCTAAAAGATGCAATAAATGAAAGCTTCAAAGCTATAGATAGAGCCAAAATTAGCTTTATTATTTCTCTTGGATTTTTCCAAAGCTTTCAATACTCTTGACCACTTCTTACAGTGCCCAAAGTTGTAGTATTACGGTTTTGATAATACCGCTGTTTTATTTTTTCAATCTTATCTAAGCCCAAGTTATCATAGGAAAAGACAGAGATCAGACAATAGCTTATTAACTTCAAAGAATCCATAATACTTCAATTTAGATATTGTTTTGTTTATAATTTATACTGTATAAGCTTTTTAGACTCACAAAAAGCATCAAATTAAAAGGTTTTCCCGATGATTCTTCCTGCTCTACGTCACTTTCATCCAAATCTTGTTGAAAAAACTTGTAACGAGGTTAGCGACAATCTGAACAAATTATGTTTCAGCGATGGAGTGCAAAACGTCGACAATATTTTTAAACTTTCATTCGACACGATCTTTTCCCAAATTTGTCAACATTTCAATAAAAAAGATTACAGTTTTACAATCTCAACATAAATTTAATTTGATTACAAAAACATTTCAGCAAACTTTGCTTCATCTTTCAATTCAAAACAAAACAATAAAAACTGCAATATCACTAATCAGACCATTTATTTCAAGGATTCATTAAACTCTTTATAGTTTTTTTAAGCAATTAATCCATAACAAATCTCGTCAATAATATCGGCTGTGGTTATAAGCTAATAGCCACATTATCTTTTCAACTACTAGTCATTTTATATGTATATGAATAACAAAAATAAGAAATATATGCGGATAATCAAAATAAATTCTTAAGCTTAATAATAAATCACTGAGTGAATTTTCATCGTTTGATTCACAAACGGGGTGTAGGGGGCGAAGGCAAGAAGGGACCAAAGCCTGCCCAAAAGTCAACCTCACCTGCACGAGTGATGGCCTATATAGGCCATCCGGTACACCCTGCTAGGTAACAAACGAGGCTCTGGCGACCGAGTCACGGCGGTATAACCGTTAAAACTAAAATTAAGGAATTGTAATTTCATACCCATGGAGAAAGATAACGGGAAATCACCTCCATTATACTTCCCAAGAGAACCACATGATGACAACATTCAAATCAAAATGTTCCGGAGGTAAAATAAGTTCCCCGATCGGATCTCAGGGGGGAACGGTTTTGAATGAAGCCAATGAAACCAGGATACAAAGACTAAATGCCCGCAAAAATATCAATAAAGGGACCTGGAACGTACAAAGTTTATTTGAAGCGGGAAAACTAGCAAATCTAACTCAAGAAATCAAGAGACTGGACATAGATATATTGGGAGTCTCAGAGACTTGGTGGCCGGACAACGGAATGTGTACTGTCAATAGAGGCCGCTTCTACTATTCAGGCAACCAAGACAAGAACCACCGAAAAGAAGTAGGAATATTTATTACAGATAAATTATCCGCTAGCACAATAGACTTCTTCCCATACTCCGACAGATTAGCTCTCTTAAAACTCAGCGCCAAACCCGTCAACCTGAATGTTATTCAAACGTATGCCCCTACCGCAGAGTCAACGGAACAAGAGATTGAAACATTTTATGAAGGATTAAAAGAGCTACTTAAACTCACCAAAAGACATGAAATGAACATTATAATGGGTGATTTCAATGCCAAAATAGGAAAGGGCAGAGCTGAGGACCTGGTTGGACCTTTTGGATTGGGAGATCAAAATGAGAGAGGCGACCGTCTATTACAATTCTGTCAAGAGGAGAATATGAAAGTAACAAATACCTGGTTCTGTTACCACCTCGCCGTCTGTACACGTGGAAGTCTCCAGCAGACAAGCCAAACAACATAGTGCGCAACCAGATAGACTATATCCTTACCAACACACGTTTTGAAACCTCTATCACCAGAGTCTGCACATATCCAGGAGCAGATGTACCCTCTGACCATGTTCTACTTCTGGCTTGCCTTAAAAGTAGAATGGCGTAACACAAAAGGATAGCCCCGCAAAAGAAAATTGACTACAAACGACTACAATAAAAACAGATTAGGGATACTGTAAGTGAAGAAATAAACCGAGGGATAGAAACAGTTACAGCAAAAATAGAGGCAGACGAAGACCTAAGCTATATATGGAAAGAGACCAAAAATATCGTAATGAGCAAAGCTAAGGAAATAATAGGATATAAGAAACGACAACACAAGCAGTCGTGGATGACTGACGAAATTCTTTTATTGATGGATGAACGCAGAAAATTCAAGAACCAGTCGAACAGGAACAACTACCGAAGGGTTCAAAGCTTGATACAGACAAAGATTAGAATAGCAAAAAATGACTGGTTGAAACATGAATGTGAGACTATTGAGAAATTTCAGACCCTAAACGATAACTATAATCTACATAAAAAACTGAAAGAAACAGCAGGAATATACCGGAAAAAAATCTTCTCTATAATAACAAACGAGAAAAACGAAATCGCATGTGACATCAATACGCGAAAGATAATATGGGAAAACTATATTAGAAACCTGTTCTCAGATGAAAGAATTCTTAACCAAGATACAGGGGATGACCTAGTAGGACCCTCAATAACAAAATCAGAAATAGAAAGAGCTATCCTCACATTGAAAAACAACAAAACACCTAGTCCCGATGAGGTGCCGGCAGAGCTCATAAAACTACTTGATGATAGAGGCATAGCAGTTCTTCAGAAACTCTTCAATAAAATATATGAAACTGGCCAATACCCCGATCAATGGCTAGCATCAACCTTCATTTCCCTGCCAAAAAAGAATAACGCAAGGAAATGTGAAGATCACAGGCTTATCAGCCTTATGAGTCACTCCTTAAAACTATTCCTTAAACTAATACATCAGAGAATATTTAGAAAGTGCAAGCAAAGCATCAACGACTCACAATTCGGATTTAGACAAGGCATGGGCACTCGAGAAGCACTAGTGGCAACGCAGGTACTGGTACAAAACTGCCACGATCAGCGGAAGGATGTGTACCTGTGTTTCATAGACTTCGAGAAGGCCTTTGACAGAGTACTACACCGTAAATTACTAATAATACTAAGACAAATGGACATAGACGGCAGAGATATCCGCTGCATCAAAAATCTCTATCTGAATCAATCTGCTCACATAAAGATCGATGGAGAACAAAGTAATAAGGTTGAAATCTGCAGAGGAGTCCGACAGGGATTGTGTGCTTTCACCAAGGCTATTCAATTTGTACTCCGAGAATATCTTCCAGGAAGCACTCGAGAATGTTGAAAAAGGTATTAAAGTCAACGGAACATGGATTAATAACGTCCGCTATGCGGATGACACGGTCTTGATTGCTGACAATATGTGCGACCTCCAACATCTTGTCAACGTAGTAGGAGAGCACAGTAAGAGAATGGGCCTAAAAATAAACGCCCATAAAACAAAATACATGATTGTTACTCGTCAACCAGACATGATAAGAAACATGGGACTAACATCGGACGGATCACCAATTGAGCGGGTGAACAAATTTAAATACCTTAGAGAATGGCTCACTGAAGAATGGACATCTGATCTGGAAATAAGATGTCGTATACAGAACGCCCGCAGCACATTCATGAAATTCAAGCCTATTTTCACAAGTACGGACTTTGACCAGAACCTAAAAATGAGATTCATAAGGTGTTACATTTGTGTTAATGTATGGGGTGGAGAGCTGGACATTGAAGGTGACCACAATGAATGAAATAGAGGCCTTCGAGATGTGGGTATACCGCAGAGTGATGAAAATCCCAGGGACGGCCCGAGTAACCAACGAAATTGTCCTACAAAGAATAAAACAAGAACGTGAACTTTTACTAATGATCAAAAAAAGAAAAACTGCATATCTAGGACACATAATGCGAAATACGAAGTACCAGCTCTTACAACTGATTATCGAGGGCAAGATAGAGGGCAGAAGAGGAATAGGAAGGAAGAAGATGTCGTGGCTACGTAACATAAGGCAGTGGACCGGCTTACGAACAGTGGGAAGCCTAATACATACGGTCAGAGACAGAATGCAGATGAGACATGTGGTCGCAAACATTCATTAGTGAATACGCATAAGAAGAAGAAGAAGAAGAAGAAGAAGAAGAAGATTCACAAACACAAGCTTTACGCAACCAAATCTAAAAAGTTAAATTATTATTGTAATAAATGAGATGACCTCTAGAAGTTAATACTGTAAAGGAGACTATTTTTTATTAAAACCATGCCTACTGCCTACATTTCCAAGAAAAGCTTATTATACTATATTCACGTTAAAGCTGGAATAAACAAACAACACGCATGATCACCTCGTGTTTGGTATCCCAAGGTGGGGTGGTATAGAAATTATTGGATGAATGGACCAGATAAAAGCGATTGAGTGACGAGACAGAGCCTGAGTAAGTACTTTTAAGTGATAGTTCAGTTTTGTTGTGAGAAACGTTATCAGATAACGCTTAACATGAGGAGCATGCACTCCTTGAAGACAGCCCTGTAAGAACAGACACGCTTGTTGTGGTGGAAGATCACGTAAACCGCACGTGATCTTCCAGCTTCATCTTTAACGTGAATATATAATAGACAGGTAGCGACTGTTTCTGTTAAATTGAAGGTAACAGCACAAAAAGTGATAACAAATTACATGATATTGATAATATACTGCTATTAGTATATTATGTAACAAGTACAAATTGATGAACATTTTGCACGAGTTTTGCAATTTAAACGAGTGCAAAATTGCTATTTTGTGCGAGTTGCATACTATACTTTTATACAACGACAATTATAAAAACAAATATGCAGATATTGGATATGTTCGACCATAAAAATCCGAAATTATCTATTCATTAGCAGAGCTTGGAGAGCAGTGTTCGATCGCCTCCCCACTCCAAAAATTAGTTATAAGCTTCGACGTTTCCGGCAACAAATTTAGTGTTGTTAAATTTGCTGCTTCTGTTATACTTGAAGGTGTCAATTCCAAATCATTACCACTTTCCATATTAATTGTCTGATTTCTTAGAAATAAGATCTTTGTTGTCTAGCAACTTGCCTAGCAACCGATGCAAAATAAAATTCAGTACAAAATGTAGCTTCTTGTGATTCAATTTACACTCTTGATATAAACATTTATCGATGTTGTCGTAGAAAGAAGTATTTATTATAAAACGTCTTAAGACGATACCCTAATCAAAGACAAAAATCATCGTAGAAATCTCTGCTCTAAAAGTATTCAATTTGGAGTAGCATATGAGCGTGAACAATGCTGTACATTCAAAAGTAAAATTAATTCGATTATAATTCAAGCACAAAGCATACCGATCCGTACCGGAACATTTAAAACTGTTGTAATAAGAAAGCAAATTCATGAGATTCTTTATGAATAGATACGTGAGAAAACAAAAAGAAACATTGTGATGTTTGTAGACACCTGAGTCTAAGTATTTAGCTAATATAAGTAGTGCAGAACCATATTATTTTAATTATTTAAAATATAAATATTTTGCTTTATATCTTGTTGCTGACAAGACATACCATAATCTGCGTTGATATTTTCAACTGTTTTAGTTTTTTTATCTTGTTTTTTTCTCCATTGACAAATTTTGAAAACTTTTGTCAACCTTCTATTTTCAAACTTTGTCAGCAATGTTGTTGGAGGTTGTTCTTTTATTGATTCACGAAAAACCGTATGAAAATGGTTTGTATTGAATGATACAACCACAGCATGACATCTAGATTAATAGGATCTTCTATCAGAAATGTTTATTCTTTTTCGTCCAACAAACTTTGCAACAACAGAATAACACTGTTCCACAATGTTGCTATCTACATCATGCAGAAGCCTTTTAGAATTCTGTGCTACACTATAAAGAATTGATTTTAGTTTTTCAAAAAATCTTCTCTTAATCTGGGAATAAAATTGTGATCCGTAACATCTTTCTTGCAAAAGTAAGAACCACAATCTGCATGTTGCCCAAAAACGTAAAACAAACTGTTTAGTATGTCTTTCTGTAACAATTTTATTTTGTTTTCAGTATTTTCAACAGATGTTTTTCGAAATTTTGAAGCTGATACTACGGCAGTTAACAGACGCAGTATGCGCTCAGACAAAAGTTTTAGAAGTTGTCATAAAAACCTTGTTTCTGATGATAAATTTTTTCAACAATTGATTCTGTGTAAAGATTCATGTCTAAAATTTTGCTTCTATGTACTACTACCACCATCAGCAATTAATTTAGTATATTTAACATTGTACATTAGCAAACTTTGGCAAAAACCTTCGGCAGTGATAGAAGACTCAATGCTTGTTGCACTTCCATTATGGTTTTTATAGCAAACATGTTCCTAAATACTTTTATTTTTAGTCTGGCCTGTTGAACATACAGAGCAATATCTGTTTTTTACGCTTATGTATAAAACATCGCCGAATTTCTTGCCAACAATAGCACCTGCTCCACACAAAGCATTGTAATTCGTTTTGTAGCTTCGTTTAGACCAACATCCATCTGCTACAACTGTTATACATGGGATTTCATTCTGGTCTACTAATCCATCTTGAATAGCAAAGACTGCTTCTTTTTCGGCAGATTGACTCATTCTTATCTAATAAAATTAAGTCATTTATTTTCTAGTTTTCTATAATAAGCTCAAATTTCTGAAATCTCTAGAGAACATTTTTTGTAGAAAAAGTTCCTACATAGAGATATTGCTTTAAACTTTACGTAATCCTGTGTCTAAATTATAATTGAGCTGATTGATAGTCAAACTCACAATCGAATTGATTAAGAGATTGTAATTTAGTTTCAAGTTGAAGTTATGATTGTTATGATCCTACAATATAAAAATAAATTAATAAATAAATAAATAAATATTTAAGCAGAGTGTATTAGACTTTTACCAACGTCTGTGCGAAATTTGAAGATACCATAATAAAGATTAGTGGAAATTATATGGGGAAATCTAAGTACTGTTTTATGCTGCTTTTTTGACATGGGGTCGGTATCCTCCTAACAATAACATAATAATGATCTTAAACTCAACTGACGGAATCGTTAAAACTTTTTTGCTTGAAAATAGAACTGCTACATAATTAAATTTGTATAGTAGGTCGAGCTGTAAATTCTAATGGCACAACGACTGTATTTTGTTATTATAAAGCAACTTTCTGCAAAAACTTACACGGGATTTGACCAAACAGAATGGAATTCAGATTGCGTTCTGGAATAAAATTACTTTTGAATCTTATTCACGGATAGTCCTGGCAGCTAGACAGACGCTACAGTGGATGAGAAAGGGGGAAAAACCTCATTAGGGCATGATGAGCAGACAGTTTTAGCATTCCACTGAATTCCACATTTGATACTTTTTTAATTTGGAAATGGGTTGTATGTCATTGTATGTTTTTGAAAGAGTGTATCATGAAAGTTTGCTTGCCTTTGAGGTGCATAAGAAAAGTAGAGTTAGCATGGTTCAACAAAAACAATTAAAAAAAGATATTGTTTCCAATAAGAAATTAAAAATTAATAAATAACTTGAGCAGTATAGATATAATTGATGTCCTAGCTGAACGAAATTTATCTTAAAAGTTTGTGTATTTAATATAAATACCATATAAATATTGTGTATAATATAAAATAATAAATACAAGTATTTAATAAGATAATACAATAAAGCAATCAGTAAGCTTTGTTAAGAGTCCATAATATGTATGTCATATAAAATTCAAATAAGTCATTTAAACATTACGTACAGCAAAGCAAATAGAGTGCCGACTCACTATTCCATGGTGGAAAGAAAGTTCAGTCATTCACTGCTGCTTAAGCATAATCAGTTTATAAAGCACCTGACATAAACAAACAAAAAAAAATTGTTCAAATTATTCTTAGACTGGAAGTTTGGGAAGAGTCTACGATGTTTTTCATGTTACATAAATTAAGTGTATAAAGTATCCAGCCTTTCAGCCAAACACTCATTTATAGCGTACTACAAGCCTTTTAAGCACTACAACGCCACATACAGACTAACAAATATACACATTAAACTTAAAACGTTCCTATGTTTTTGCAACAAAAGTTAAAAACTTTATCACGGCTCTCATTACATGAAGACGAATAAAAGTTTTCCATTTCCTTAATGACGTAAGTTTGAAACTTATATGTTATTGTGCCACGGTGTGTGAATTTCAATATAATATGCAAACTGTTTATCATACGTTTCCGTAGTTTAAATTTCGTTTTAATGTGTATAAAAAACAAGAGTTTGCAATAAGCACATTTTATTATTAGAAACATGTAACAAACTCTAATTATTATTCTAAACTATTTTACACATTCCAGGTGCTATATATGTGGTTTAGCTAAAACATAAAACCCTGCTGTTAGTTTTTAAAGTCAAATGAAAATTAAAGTCCATGTGGTTTGAACATTATAAAGACCCAACAAAACACAGATTCAGCAATTATGAAATTACGATGGTGCAAATTTAAATGCAAATGAACTCGTTCTAAATCATTGAACGGTAATATGATACTGCAAATAGAACTCATTTCTATCTTTATATTTAGCTACATATTTACATGCTACAGGAAATATTATTCTGACCAGCATCAGCTCTTGTACATAATAGTTTATAATTTGGATAATATGCTTTCCTAAGTAATGCCTTATTGTTAATATTTTACAAGATTTTATATCAAATTTTGGTCTTTTCTTCTCCTTGTCAGTTTATCCACTTATTTTTGTTTTCATCTTCATTTATCAAGTTTTCTTCTGCTTGTAGTATGCAAATTTTATAATGTTAATATATATAATATATATGTCAAATATAAATAGCAATATTAGCTATTATTAAGTATAAAAGAGATGACATGTCACTGTCAATCAATCAGCAGTATTTAGAATGAAGTAAGAGTTAAGTGGGGTTCGATTTGTAGAATAGATGATTAATAAATATGATACCAACATATAACATGTTTCACCTTCTTCCTCTATCAATTTCGCGCTCCTCTCACTTCACTCTCTCATACGCCTCTCTCACTTCACTCTCATATACGCATATATGTCTTCTCAGAAGATACTATAAATCCTTCTTTTGTCTCCTACTCAATATAATTATAATAATATGTCGTTTCTGTGATTGACACACCTGCACCTTGTCATCAAGCTTGTTTCTCTTCCATTTGTTTTTTATCTTAAATATTCCGGCACACCTTCCGTCACACTCTCACTATTATATCTCAATTCTCTTTCTCCTTTCTTTTAACATACTTCTCTGTCTCTTTCATTCAAACCCATTTTCCGTCATTCGTACCTCTATTTAGTTCAAGACAAAAGATCAGTAACGTGTAAGTCACTGTTGACAATAAACTGAAACAGCGTATTTGTAGCAGCGATACGTCTTGAAGCAAAAAATGTTAAAACTCTAAATAATGTTTATTGCTTACACCATTTATTGTACTTTAATTTTTTCTTGTTTTTTTGTTTATACTCTTTTTGTTATCTCATTATCTCTACCCTGCCCTTATCACTCTCTAATACCATCTCATCTATCTAGATTTCTGCATCTAAACTTTGCTATCAATAAATGCCTCTCATTCCCACTTTCCTTTTTAACATATCTTGACAACTCTTCCGCGACTTCTTTTTTTAGCGCTTGCTGTTCAAAAAACTAAACAGCTCAATATTTTATTTAATAGTTTTCATCATTTGTTGCAAAAAAACAATAGATAATCATTAAATTAACTCTCAAAATACTTCCTAAAATAATCTTTAGCTTAAAAAAGTCTTTACCGCCATAATACCTAAAAAATAATAAATCAAATATAAAAAAACAACAAATCTGACTTGACTTTTAGATGAAGAGCGATGAACCAAAGTTTACCTAAACCCAAAACAAACAAATTAGTAAACACACCTTAAAATCAATTAAATAATTATTTTATTAAAAAAAATATACATCACTATTATTTAAGTATAATCTCAAAAACGGTCCAAAATTTTCGTTTGGTAAATTTTGATAAGCTGTTATGAAAATATAGTATCTTAATTAGTAAGCAAATGATAATAAACCTATAGACTCAAACATGTCACAAGCTTTATAGTTTTCCAACGAATAAATTCAATAAGATTTTGTAGAGAACAAATTGCATGTTCAAAAAGAAGAAAACGCATACAAACCAGGTACGGCGGATAAAAAACACAAAGGAGACACAAAGTACGTTTTCACTTCAAAAACGAGTTTAGCTAGAACACCGCCGAAGCAAGAACTAACAAAAGTTTGTAGAAAACAGCGAGTCAAGTGATGAATAATTATAGGAGAAACAAAACGTCCAAAATATAGAATTTTTAAAAACCTCAAAAAGAGAGAGAATTGACGGGCCGACGGACAGAAAAAAACAAAACAAACCAACTAGAAAAAAACAAAACAAAACGAAAGCAAAGCCAAGCATTAAAAAAGGTAAATAACAAACAGCAAACAGCAACTGCTAAAATATATTATATTTTTGAGGCAATTCAGAGTTCGAGCAAGAAAAGTTCTGTTAGTACTCAGGTAAACGCTGAAAAGATATACGAGAACCAACAAAGTAAAAGAGGACAACAAAGTATTATGGGAAATGTAACACTAAGTGTCAGTAGAAAAAATAACAAAACTAAAAACTAAATAAAGTCTGTGTTTATAATGCCAATAAAAATGAAAAAAAGCCGAGTGGGAGACGTAAAAACTATCTACAGACTATGCTCCCAACTGGAAAAAGATATAGTAAAACAAAACAAAATCGGTAAACCAAGAGAAAATATCTGTCTATATTGTGAAGAAATAGACACAGTCGGGCATACTCTGCTTGTTTGTCCAAGATGGTTCAAAGAAAGACACACAAATACCATACCAACAAACTTGAGTCCAAGACATTCAATTGCTACAAGTCTATTTGCCATTAAAGCTACGACAATTGACCAAAAACTAATAGTCCTATTTACTTTCATGACTAATTCTGCTCAACAGTGCTAGATTTTCACTCTTTAGCAAGCCAAAGTAAAAAATTAAACCTTTAATACAAAAACCTACTATCAAACTTCATGCTTTTAATTTTGACGCGCCACTCTCTCAAACATTACACATCTAATTTGAGTCAAGACAAGAAACTGCATTCCCAGGGGTCATAAACACCTTCAGCAGATATACGCAAGCAGTAGATAAAGATCAAATAAATAAATTGAATTTTTTTTTATAAGGATCCTAAGTAGTGCTTTTTATGCTGAGGATGTTAGACTAAAAACAGCCAAAACCAAAAAGCCATTTAAGGTCCATAACACATTCATGGTCATAAACACATTCAGCAGATATACACAAGCAGTAGATAAAGATCAAATGAATAAATTTAAATTTTTTTATAAGAAGCTTAAGTAATGCTTTTCATGCTGAGGATGTTAGACTAAAAACAGCCGAAACGCCACTTAAGGTCCATATAAAAAATAATATTTTTTCTTCAAACGCAAATAATAAAAAAAGCTAAATAAAACGCAAAATGTTGTAAAGAAGTTCCAAAAAGCAAATGCAGGTAGCTTGTAATATTATGCGAGCGTAGGTGAGTTACTGTGAACAAGAACGGCAGGCGTTTCCCAAAAATTTGTAAGTTTTGCTTTAATTTTTATTTTTAACTGCAACAAGTACTTTTACAGTTCGATATGCTATCAGATAAAGAAAGGCAATAGACGCCTCCTAAAATTGTGAAAACGGCAAATGTGCGTTATTGCACGTAAGCAAATCGTAAGCAATTTGATGCCAACAAAATCAAGCACAGTTTATCATAGAGTATACCAAAAATTAGAAAATTAGTGTGAAGAGATAATAATAATAATAGTTCTAAAGTTATTTGCTGTTTAGATGGTGTTAATATTTGGAGTATTTAGAGGTTGTCGCTGTGACAAACTAGTAAAAATAATGCAAGATACAGAAGCTTTGATTCATGTAACGATTTCTAAAACCAAGACAAGTAACAATCGGTTATTTGCAATTGTAGAAGATATTGTCCTAAAACTTGTCCGGAAATACGCTTTTTTGCAGCGAAAAGAAATAAAAAACCAGAGATTTTTTTTTAATATCAAAATGATAGATGTTAACGGACAGTGATGGGAATTCATACCATAGGCAGCGTAAGCAGAAGTCGCAACCTTCCTTAAATTACCGAATTGAAAGAAATACACAGGTCACTGCTTGAGACAAACTTCCGCTACACTTTTGGTGGATGGTGGTGCCGATATCACCTGTTTAAAGAGACACGGTGGTTGTAAATCTAATAGTGTAGCTAAAGGTTATATTGAAGACTCCCTTTCAAACAAAAAAAGAAATAGCTATGAAAATATTTGCCCCTTTGTCGGAACATAGCCCTAGCACGAAGAATTCAGAAATATGTTCAAGTAAGCAAGTTATGTACACAAACGTTATCCTGGTCCCAAAACAACGATTTGTTCTTCTAGTATTACTACTTGTGACAAATCTTGCATTACGACTGGATGTAATTTCCAACATGCTTCTTTTCCGAATTGTACTTTCAACTTTAATCGAAACTAAAATATCAGAATAAGAAAAATTTTGACAAAATGAATTTATTGACTATGGTTGCGCTTTATCTGTCAGCGACGCTTAAATGTACTTAGGTGCCGCTGACAAGCGTCAGATAAAGTGTTTTCCTGTCATGGCAATAAAGTGAGACCTGAGCATGGGCAGTTCAGAAGTGTTATGTCACATTTTAGTGACGTTTAGAGAAAAAAAAATTGCTTACCTAGTTTGTGTAGAAAACAATAAAAAATATGACGTTCCAATGCATACAAAATACAATACAAACTATTTATGAATAACTGGTATGTAATACCTTACTTTATTCCTTAAAAACCGAGAATCAAGTAGAACTTTATTTCCCTTAGTTTTAAAGTATCTAAGTATTATTGGTTGCCTAAATATGACCAATTTTAGGTTGCTACTTGACTAATAGTCAGCTGGGTATTATACATCACACCACATTGAACTAATATAAACATATAAATATGTGCTCTAAGAGGGTATACCTCTCATAATCTCAGTTTATATCCCAACTAAAAACAATTTTCGAGCAGATTTAAAAATGTTTGAAGATGGAGATGAACAGCAAGAAAATATCAACAGCACATCCCCAGATCTACTGCATATATCAGAAAACAAGTCTACTAACAAAAAAATCAAAGATTGTTGATGGAAAGGCATATAAAAAATGATGTGCACTAAACAATGCAAATAACTAAGTACACAGAAAACGCTTTGCTTTCCTATTTTGTGGAAAAAGCAAAACATGCATAAAATTTTGTATGTTACAAGTGTAAAAGCCTACTTATTTAGGTCACTTTGACCCAAGCAAACCATGAGAAAAATCTATTTTTAGAATTGATGACATAGTCCTTACAGCTGGAAATCCAGATGAACTAGAAGAAATGCTACTGCAATTGAACAAGGCGTCGAAGAGTATAGGACTGAAGATGAACATAGGCAAAACCAAGATCATGTGCCCCAACAACGTGCAGATCTCCTTAGACAACCAAATCATTGAAAATGTAGACGAGTATGTATACCTCGGCCACGCTATTAGACTGGGAAAAGAAAACCAAAAAGCCGAAATATCAAGGAGAATCGGGTTAACTTGGGCCGCTTTCGGGAAACTTCAACATATACTGAAAAATGCCGACATCCCAATTAATCTAAAGAGGGAAGTTTATGACTCCTGCATTTTACCTGTGGCTACATACGGACTCGAAACAATGGCAATTACGAAACATAGTGCTAACCGCTTAAGAATTACACAAAGGGCAATGGAGCGAGCAATGCTGGGAATCTCCTTGAGAGACCGAGTGAGAAATGAAGAAATCAGGCGGAGAACAAGAGTTTCAGATATCATCAAAAGAATAGCCGAGATGAAATGGAGATGGGTGGGACACGTTGCAAGGCAGGACAGAGAAAAGTGGACATTAAGAGCCATACAATGGAGGCCTAGGGGAACCAAACGTAGTAGAGGCAGACCCCAAAGACGATGGATCGATGACATAAAAGACCAAGTCGGACGTCATTGGCTCAGAACGGCTCAAGATCGACATGAATGGAAAAGACACGGAGAGGCCTATGTTCAGAAGTGGACGGAAGAAGGCTGACAAAGACAAAGAAGAAAGTAGAACCATTATTGTCAATCTAAATCAGTAGTCGATCACGTTGATTGGCAAAGATTATATTATAGTTAAGCATATGCAAAATAATTTGTATACAAGGTGTCTCAGTAGTAAGTCGATATACAAGGTGTATCAGACATGACTTGGTGTAACAGTGATAGCTGTTAGCTGACATAACAAATTAGATACACTAGTCAAAAATTATATTCGCATTTCGTTATTAAATATATTACCTGAGATATCATATTATCTTAGAAATCTTATGTGTATCTTTGTAGTTAATATTCACTGAGTGGACTAGTTAGTAAACTTCAGACTAGTTAAATTGAATGTAATAATATGCACTTGTCTTACAGTCTATCCTACCTGGTCTAAGTGAGAGGCTTGTGTTACTGCGGAGTCTTTACATATATATCATTGTATTTTGAGTTGACCTTAACAGTCCGATAGATATCCAAGGATATTTTTGTAAAGCATTGCACGCCCGAGAACACGTTTTCGTTTCGTTAGTGGATGTAATCGTAGCCTCATTATTAGATTACATCTACATTGACGGTGGTGTTTATGCACATTTCGATAGCTAGCTTTTCCAACGGACAGAAGTCCATAGCTACCCTTGCGGTACTATAATGGCCAATTAGTTTTAGGATTAATTGTTTCTGATTGCTGCCGTCCGATCCATTACCTTAAAAACAGCTCAAATAGTAAATTATAACATAATGACTGCAGTCTAACATTAAAGTCTAATATAAAAGTCTAATATAAAAATCTAATATTAACGTCTAATATTAAAGTCTAATTATAAAAGACTAATATAACTATCTAGATATTATTTCTATATCATAACAAGATAAGTACCGCTAATTATCATTATGTGTTAGTACGCAAACTGCCTACTCCTATTGATTTATGTGTGATTGAAAACTCAAACGCCATTTTTACGTTTTAGGATTAGCGTTTGAAAGTGCGGTTGGCCATCCAGACATTTCTATTAGTTCCTCTAGCAAAGACGGTAAGATTTAAAATAAATAAAATAACTGTATTTAAAAGGAAAAAAATTATTTTGGGATAAACATATTTCCCCTTTCTCCCTTCGTTTCTCTCTCCCTCCCTCTCTTTCTTCTTTCACAATTTTTTTTCATTTCTCTTATACAAGAGAGTAAAATTCTTTATTTCTGTCGCATCATTGTCGCCCTCGCGTTCGGCTTGGGCAGACAAGTTTATGCTCGGGAAAAAAGTACTATTTTATTACCATGTTACATAAATAATAATAATTATTTTGATGATCTTGATTTTGATGAAAAATCAGTTTTCTAAATATCAAGATCCGAGTAGAAAAAATGTAACAAAATTATGCTAGATAATCGGTCTGTTTTATTGATTACGGTTCGTCTCTACTGATCGATGAGCATAGCAGTTTCAGGAGTCTCTTTATCATCAAAATATAGCAACCGAAGCACATAATCAAATTTACAAACAGTAGAAACAGTCAATAACTGTAATCACGAAGGTGGAAATATACCATATAGATGTAAACAAGACTCCATTTCCGATTTTTTCAACTTACGCTTTTTTTAAAGCAGTAACATCAACTTTAATAATTATTGACGTTCCAGTTATCAAGCGATTTTAAAAAAAGTTGAAAGCGCAATTTAATTCTTGTATAAATTCAGTACGCTTCATTCGTTCAATAATCTAAAAACCAACAGGTAAACAACTTTGCTCTTATAAAGTTTGACAATCCAACAATTTGCACTTTCAAACACTAATAAATATTTAACGACCGAAACTCACGTTAACTTTTTATTGACTCTTAAGAAATTACTAAAGTTGTCGCTAAAAAAAAGTTGCAATTTTCCTCAATTAAATACGAGTTTATTGACACAATAGATAATAAACGATTATTCATTTTAATTCTTTATCAAAACAACTTTTCCATGCTTTTCCATCACATAAATTTCGACATAGAACCATGTCAGTTGACGTTGTGCGCTACATAAACCTTGTTAAGGGTAGCGTTATGTGTTAATATTTGCGATGACATCGCAACTTTGTCCACGGCTAGCTAGTCGTTAATTATGTCTGCTCGAAAAAAAATATTATGTTGCTAATGGATAAACGAACCGTGTGTGCCAATCTGAATTTTCATGAGCACGCCAAACTCATCAGAGAGAATAAATTTGCAAACTTCTCTGCCTTATGTTTATGGAGAAGCTGTTCAAGCAAGTGCATTGTACGGTGCATTTGCAATGGAAATGCTGATATCTGCTTGTTGTTGTAATGGAGCGTCTTCATAATGGGTTAATAGGCTATTCGAGCTAGATTCAAGTTTAATATGAAATAAGAATATATAGTGGCAATTGACATCCTCATAGACGCGATTCATATGCAAACGTTTCTAAGTATAAATTAACTTTTCTTTGGTCATAAATGAATTATTGTTCAAAAACATTTGAATGTTATTAAAAAAAATTGACCGCATAGAATTACATAATGATATAAGCTAAAGGTTTGGTACAAAGTTCGTCAAGAGAAAGAAGTAACTTGACAGTAAGCCAATGTTTTCAATCAATCTTGAAAGTAAAAAATTATTAAACACACATTGTAATAATAATTCTGATAGATTTTTTTCTGTATAATGCATGAAATGTTATAGCTCTGAGCATCGCATGAAAATGTAATGTATCTCAATTCCTGAGGACTGTGCTGTTTTGTTCTTATTGGAAATTTATCAGCCCAGGTCATTGCAAGAACCAGTAAACTTTCATAAGCTTGATATTTTACTATATGTACGTTTCTGACACCGAACATAGTGGTATTGCGGGCATTAAGGGCATATTTGTACCCAAGCAGATATATTTACAGCCACTAATCCTAATTATATTTAAGACAGTCCTTAAGACAATTCAAATAGAGGTTTAATTGTGATCAATGTCACACCTATAACGCATAGAAGAAACAAAATACTTAAATTTTTGGATAATGCATGAAAAGCTTTATCTCTGAGCATCTCATGAAAGTGTAATATATCCTGCAACTCCTGAGAACAGCGTGGTTTCGTTCTTATTGGAAACTCATGACCCCAGACAATTGCAAAAACTAGTCCACTTTCATAAGCTCAATATTTTCATGCATTATACAGAAATTCAAATATTATTTCGCTCCTTCCATGTGTTATTAGTGTGACATTGATCACAATCAAACATTTAATAATTCTGTTTTTTCTTAGCCTCTTGGTTGTATACATTTTTTAACTTTGATTATGTCATAAGCCCCCGCATGCCGTTGGATCATGGCATGAAAATGCGTGATGCGAAATGAGATGCGGAACATGTATGGTACTTTGCATGAGATGGCATAAGATGAAATGCGGGAAATCAGAAATGATGTTGTATATCTCATTATCGTATTTAGTTTCCCGGCACTTTTATCCATTATTTTGACTTCTACTGTAAAATTCTTTTGGTCCATTTGCTTAGATTAGATAGACTTTTCGTTTGAAATTGATGGACCTCTTTCGGTCTTTAATAATGTACAGTCGCCCGCAAATTATAATTCGCTAAGGTATTTTCCAAGAAACTGTTTTTACTAAAAATACTAATGCTGTGTTTAGTTGATTGCATTGAAATTTAAAATATGTTTGAAACTCTTACACAGATGACTTCCCAACGATGATGACTTATAACTAACTATAAAGGTTGACTATAAGATCATGAATCTTTTATTTTAATTCTTAAAGATTTCACTCAAATTTTGAGGCTTGTTTCGCACCATACAAAACGTTTTGTAAACTTTTCTCCATTAGTTTTCAACAAAATTTAGCTGATAATTACGTATATGGAAATTTATGTAAATACAAGTAATTTGTATAAATAATATAACAGTATATTGGTTATTGTATCAATTATCTTCTATTTATTATTTACTGTATAAGCTAAGCCTTACATTTTTGTAAATAAAATATTAAATAACAAATGCATATTAGTCCCACTGAAATAACGTTATATGGCCGGCCGTTCTTTTAAAATTCTGCTTTTATAATCTCTTATTACTGAACAATGCGTCTAATCTCTCAAAAAATCACTCAAAAAAATGTTATAAGTAACCTTCGAACAAGTGTCGGCAAATTATCCAGATCTAGCCTAAATTTTCAAACGGACAGGTAAAATAAGATGTTTCAAAAGATGTTATCACACCGTTTTTGCATTACTTATATACATAATTAGTTCAATTTTTTTCTTTTATTAGAAATATTTACAGTTTCTTCAAATATACCGGGTGTTACGTCAATTGTCATACCGTGCTAGATACCGACAATTAACTTGAGCATACACGAAGTACACTAGGGTATTTTCAGTCAATGAGTTAAGCCAAACCTGTGCCCTTTGTTTGATGGACTCAAAGTTGGGGATGTATAGTGTTTTTGGTAGTAATTGATAGTCTCTGTCGTGCTATTAGTTTTTGAAACAAAAGAAAGGCCACATAAGGTTATTCTATTTGAACTACAATAACTCTGTGGCTCTGATGGCCGAGAAATTTTAAAACTAGAATAACGTTAACAAATGTCAATATTTAATGCTCTATTTATTCAGAAACTAAGAACTACAATTTTTGACTGAGTAAATCGATTTTAATAATTTTTTTTTTCTAATTGAAAGCTGATTCCTCGCATTTGGTCCCATATCAACTTGATCAAGATCTAAATAGTAGTTTTTAAGATATTTTCAATATTGGTTTTATTGTCATATATTTGACTATTATTTAATTATATTAGAACATTTTTTTAATTTCTCCTAATTTTTTATAATCAATTAAAGTGTTAAAAATATATGTCAAAAAAATTAATAAGAATAACTCCAAAACTACTGGCCAGATCTGGATCAAATTTAAATGAGACCAATGAAAAGCACCAGCTTCAAAACAAAATTATCAGATTCTGTTCACTCAGAAAAAAGTTATAAGGTAACACTTAAAAAAACCAATTGAATTGAAAACTTCCTCCTTTTTTTAAAGTCGGTTAAAAAACACGTTGAATAAATTAAATCAATTCCAAATTCTTAATTTGTTTAGTTAATTATTTACTTTGCAGCCCCGATTTCGTTTATGATAGTGTTTTGAACAATCCTCGAAATTGTAAGCCACAAAAAAGTTATAAAAATTTTAAAAGATATTATCAAAAAACTAAAATATATTTTAAAAATCGCAAAAATTCAGGAAGCATCATTATTATGTTCATGTCATATTGTTAGAATGTTTTTAAATGTTAAATTCAACAATTCAAATAATATGATAGCAGATGAGTGCAAATAAAATGATTTAGCTTGATTCTTCAAAAAACAAAGTTATATACATATTCTATTTAGCTTTGAACACAACTTGTTATTGTTTTTAATTGAATCTAAAAAAATCGCTGGCCTTCGGAACAGAAAATATTATTATAAAAACTCAGAATTTTGTTCTTTTAGAAATTCTATAAGAGTACAATAGCATCCAAGATGTTTTAATAGTCCTGCTTTGAGTCGAGAGTGAAGTGAGAAATCCGACTTTTCTATAATTGCGTATACTATAAACAAAATAAAAAAGAAGCAGCTTCTTTTTTAGGGCCACCCGGTCCTTATTCATTTATGACTACTTATTAAAATGGCTATAGAAACCTACGTATCTCTTAAAATTTGCAAAAATAAGACATGTATAGTACTGGAAAAATTTGAGAGACAGAAAACGTAGTCTGCGTCAATGTCGGTGGTTGAAAAGTGTCGATCATATCGGTCAACACAGAGTTTTCAGATTAAGATATTAAAAAAGATGCTGAAAATAGTGACTTATATGATGACTTTGTAGTGGCACTTTCAAATTTATGTTCTATGAACTCTTTTCTTCTGAAGATAATGAATGGTCCAATATAAATAAGTCTTTAGTTTTGCTTACTGTATTACAATTTCTATAAACAAAATTTCGTATCTTTATCACAAAAATTCAACAAAAGCTTAGCCGAAAAATAAGTTGAAACCATAAACTGAACCTTTTCTCCAAATTTTTACTCAATGCTTATTTATACAAGGATTTGTTAATAAAATCGTATGTAATACCACTCAAGAGTATACAGAACGTCTAGTGTCCACTGATCAACTTCCAAAAATGAAACACGTTTAAATTTTGCATTTTACAAATACAGTCTAGATAAAATTGTTTGCATGTTCCGAAACAGACAATTCAGTTTTAACTTTTCCCAATTTTCTCATTTAAACACGGTCCGTAGGTAGACATAAAAAAGTCACAAGTTACAAAAAGTTATTCATGGTGTGAATGTCTTATCTCCATTAGCTTAAGAAAAATTTGGTGTGAAAAGCTAGAACTGTGGGTCCCAAGGTACGATTTCCATTTTAAACTAGGCAAAAAAAAATTCCTTTGTCATTTTTTTGCAAATTTTTTTTACAAGATAAAGTTTTTTTTTCTCTTATGAATTCAATGCGGGAACATACTGTATACAAAACATTTTTTGAAAAATGTATTTACGAGTTATTCAGACCGATTCTGTAAGAGAGTGGTTAGCTTTTTATCACTCAGCTGAGTGATTAGAACTACCAAAGTTGACTAAATAAAAAATAGTTATTTCTTAACCACTCTCACTGAAAAAAGGGATTATTCTCAACCACTTGCTTTGCCTAGTGATTAGAAACGTAATCACGGTGGTTAAGAGGAAAAATAAGGATTGGATTTAGTTTTTGACGGTTAGTTGAGTTTGTCAATGTTCAAATTAGTGCAAATCCGAGGAAAAATGACAAATTGGTAAATATTAATTTGATTAATTATAAATAATTTGTTAAAATCGCAATTTAAATAAGATTGGTGCTGAATATTCAAAGGCAAACTTTAAGAGACGTATCAAAGAAAAAAAAAGTACTTTAGTAATTTACATCTTTTATAATTTGTAGGTTTTGACGACTTTGCACCTGCTGGCACAAGATTTCATACTAAAGGGTTTGTGGGAAAATTATTAATGAGGTACGTGTCGCTGTTTCGGATACCAAATAGTTCAAAAAAACTCCATTAAAGTGTTTTTTGTAGAAAAATAAATAAACAAATGTAAAACCACTTTCTTTAATTGTTAAATTGAAAAACCTAATAATAAACAAAGACTAAAAACACTAATCCTAAGAAATATACTCAACTCAAAGAAAAAATTCAAAAATTCAATGGAAAATATGACACAAACTCAATCTTGACCTCTCTTGCTCTCTTCCTGGTCCTGGATTTTAATTCGTCAAAATAGCGTCGCCAGTAGTCAGCATTTTTCTTGTGGCCCTTGTAAATTATTAATTAGTGCACTTATCTGTTTCGTCGGTTTTCAGAGGATGGAGCTTATTGTCAAAATGAGTTTCTTTTCTAGCCGAAAAACAAAATCTGTTAGATTTAGATTCGTAGGACTTAGGTACAGGCAGTACCCAACCAAACCGAGAGTTTTCACTTTGACTTGCATGCCCCTGCATAAATTAATAATTGCCAGAGAAGGCAAAACTGCGATTCGAGCCGAGAGGTAGAAAAGGATAACGAAGAAGATACTGAGAATTTCCAAAAGCGGCAGGCACAAATGTGCCCCACATGTGAGAAAAAATCTTTTACTTTCCGAAGTTCAACTATTGAAACAGCAAATGTTATGTATGGTTATGTTATGACAGTTTTGACATATATTTAACAGATAACAGTTACATTTGAACTACTCGCTAGCCACTGTGGCAAGCGACTGCGCTTTAGTAAAGTGGTTAATTTAGACTTACAGAATACGAAATCCAATTAGAGTGATTACAAAAGTTAAGATTTTTTTGTCGTAGCCACCGTGTTTATGATAACTACTGCCTTAATCACGGTCTTACAGAATTGCTATGATTATCAACAAGCATCAAACTCAATTTAAAATCAATTGCTACAACCTAAGAAAACACTTGAATGTTAGAAAAAGTAGTGTTATTAACTGCGTTTTAATTTCACCTTTAAATTTGCAATTTAATATCATAGTTGACTATAAAACCATCCATTCTGTAGTTTAATGTGTGAATAGACAGTATGTAGATGTATGTCAGTATCTAAATGTGGCCTTTAGACTAACGCGCATATGTGAGAATTACTTCAAGAGGTTCTTGTATACTCAGAGAAGAGCAAGTTTGCCACTAAAATTTGCATGTATCAATGTGCCTATCTTGTCAGAAAAAAACATTTGTTGTAATAATTCTTGTGTTTTAATTTATAGACTACTCCAATCAGAGTAAATTCCTCCACAAATTGACGAAGTAATTAAAAAAGCAGTTTAAACAACAAATTAAGCAACTCCAAATTCTTCGTAATAAACTTATTAAAATCCTTCCAATTAAAAACTTAAAAACAGGCCAACTAATTATTCTTTTGAATCCGGAAAATAAAAACATACAGCTTTATACGAACCCTGCCATGCAGTAGAGAATAGACCTTGAACTCCTATAACCAATCAGAACTACTTACTAAAGTGAAAAGTTGCACCATTCATGTTGAAAAAGAGTTGAACAGCTCTATTACAACTATTTTATTTTTGACACTAGAAATTGACACTTGTAATCACAGGTAGTGACAAATTGTCATTTGTCGTTGAAGCTACTGGTCAGTTATTTAATCAATAGTTTAGTATAGTCAATCAATGTTACCAAAAAAATCACGTGCTAAGAATCTATTTTTCCATCCAATTTCAAAACTGTTTCAATGATCATTATCGTTATTTTGTGATATTATATTCTAAATAGTTATTAAAAGTGAGTAATTAATTTATTCGGGATATCTAATTTTCAATTGAAAGAGATGCAAAAACCTCTTTCCGGTGTACTCCACTCTAGATGTAGATTAATTTTGTTATAATTTTGAAAGAATTAAATAAGTTTTCGGTGAAAAATTTTACAGATAAGTCCAACTCGTACACACAGAACCAATAAAAACTTTTTTTAATCAACAAAACTTTGAAATTCCTTCACTTAATTAAAGATAATTAATTTCTTTGTCTTTCTATAACTGGTGATAAGTATGGCGTAAACTTAATATCAACAACAAAATTGAGGAAATAATGTTTGCATTTTCTTTAACCTACTCTAATTTTCCTTCTTTATCAAGTCCAAAGTTTATTAAACAGCTGGAGAGAATAAATAGCAAACAATATCAAGATTGCTTTCAAGTAGTCTATTAATTTTGTAAAACCGTAAAAAAACAACTTAATAGCTGGCTTCCTTTATTAAAATAGTTTATTAGAAGTTAACCAGTTCACTAAAGTTTAAAATTAGAAATATTCCAAGCTAAATTTCTGAAAATGTTTTAGAATAAAATCAAGTTTCGCTGGCACTAATGGAATTTCAATAAGTCATGTCTCAGCTTTCATAATCTAAAATCAGTTAAACAAGTCATCATTAAAGAGTGGATTTATAAGCAGACTACACAAGCAAAATATGCACAATTAAAAAATGTCAAATATATGAATTTATTTAGGAAAAAATGCACATTGATAAAAAAAGCGGATTTATATACACAGTTTTATTATTATTATTACCATATGCTCACATATACCTATATACATTCAATATCTCCAAAATATGCTAAGTTATTGAAAAAATATACACACTTTTATGCATATATACACAATTGTGAGAGTTTACTTTTTACACATTTATTATTATAAATTATTTAAGTCAAAACGGCTTTAATATAATATTGCAAAAGGAGGGATAGCTGAATGGAGATTGCGCAGAGCGCTTAGCTGAGGGATGATACCATTGCCGTAAGGGCAGTAGACAAGCGGTCAGCGGGTAGTACTCGAGTACTCGTAGGAGTGCTGAGTGCGGTCTTCGTGCATAGTCAAGTCAAGTCGAGAGCACGAGAGTGATAGTTAGTTATCTTTATACTCGAACGAACATAATTTTTTATTGTGTGCAAATTAAGTGCGAATGTGGTGTCTTAACATTTCTGTTACAGTAACCTAACCAGGTGACAGATCCTAGCTTCTTCTAACAATGTGGCTGGTTTGGCCATGGCAGCTAGGTTTGAGTACTGATACGATTTGCTCTAATCTTAGGAAAGAGCACATGTAAGACCTTATTACATTATATTGATTATTATGATGCATGCAGATACATATATGTCAATATTGGGTCAATATTGGCATACTTGTTTTTATTGGAGAGCATGCAGATTGTTTGTGTCAGAATTGACACGGTTGTTGTTTATTGTTGCTCTTTGTGTGAAATGATTAAGAATGAAAACCTACAGCAAAAAACTTGTTCTGTTTTTGAGCCGGTCTTTACTACTACGATTATTATTTATTATTTGGCTCTCGACGCCGATTAACATAATTCCTGTTTTTCGGTTGAGATCTATCTTCTCAGATTTCTTAAAAAGATTGAAGAGATCTTTGAAGCCAGGTTTGATGCTGCCGTCAAGACTGGTGCCTTATCGCTGAAAAGGGTTGTAGGTGCATTCCCTATTGTGGCAATGGAAGGTTGCAGTGTTCAAATACCTTTCAATTATTCCTTTAATCTTGTTTTATTTCTCCTCGCCGGAAACACTGTAGCCAATGGCCATCTAGGTTTAATTACCTGGGGGCAGGCACTCGTGAGAAGGCCTCTATTGACTTCTCACATTGGTACCAAAAATAATAGATAGGTTGAAGAATGAAGAAGCAGAGGGAAGCCGCCAAAGTCCATGGAATCCGGTCCATATGATAGAAACAGCGAAGCCACCGTAGCGGAGGATGCCCTCCACAAGGCTGGAATGGAGGAAGATTGTCCGGCGGCGACAAGACCCCGGTGAGTTCCTTGATAAGTATTATTGACAGGTACATTATGTGTGAATGTGTTTTATGTATGGTTAATCTAAACCGTTCAATTCGTTCGAGGCGGTTTCTTAACGGCGGCCACAAAAGGGGTGAGTTGTAGTAGATCGTTGATAATGATGTAGTCTGTTAATCTTGAATTTATGCAGTATCTAAGTTGTATTCATAATCAGAAAAAGAATGTGGTGAAACAATCTGACAATTATTGTATTTTAATAAAACTAGGTAATTTAATTATATCAATTTAATTATCCCGGCGCCTTCACCATTATTGTTATGCAAATTGCGTCGAAAAGAATACCCTTTACAAATCAGGTGTGGGGTTGGATTTACGTCAGATGTTGAATCTCTTTAGTTAAATTTAATGTGATATTTAGTTCTTTATGAACGTTCTATCAGTAATAGTCTAAGTCAAATCAACTTGTTATTTTGTATACTGCAAATTCATGTTTAAGTAAAACATAATAAACAGCTACATTATTGAGATCTACATACAATTACCCAAACTGTTATCAAAAATATAAATAATGTGGCCAGGGTTTTAAAATGTAGAGATTAAATGTTTATAGCGGTTAAATTACAAACAAATCACTAAAGTTTCCATTATTTAAAGTTAATTTTATTCAATGTAAAGTTATAGAAAGTCAGGTTTTATTAGAACTTGTTTAAGAAAGAACTACCATACTCAGCGTTCAATTTTTAAATTATAATAAATATGAATTCATTATAATCAAATAAATTTATTCAATTGTCGCTAATTCAACATAGCGCTGAACTTGATTATTGTAATTTAGATAAAAGTTGCTGTCTCTACTGCTAAAGAATAGTTTAAATGTCCTATATTTTAATATCTTTAGATAGCTAATTAATTTAGCTTCCCAAGAATTAAATAGCAAAGCGTACCGCTTTATTACATTAATAATTTGATAATATTTATCTAAGAAAGCAAATTCAAATCAACAGCCCAACCAGGATTTATTCAAATCGTTGGTATTTTTACAAAATACCAATCGTAGGGACAAATGTACAAACTAAACATTTCAAGCAATAGCTTTCGAAAATAACACGTGTTAGTCATTTGCACAAAAACTTAAAAGGAAATTTTACTAGTGGAAGTAATAAACTATCAGAAGATCTTAATAACTTACACCTAATAGATAAATTGTTAAAAATCTATACAATGGAGTGACAGCTATTTAGTAGAGACAATGGTACACGATTTTTTTGTCAGGGCTGGAGAGGACTAAATGGTAAACATCTGTGTAACACAGCTGAAAAAAGTCATAAATTAATGCAGATGGGTCACTAGTTTATAGTTGAAAAAAATATGTTTTGCAAAAATAACAACAGTTTTCTAAATTACATCGATATTAAAATAATTAATTAAAGTAAATTTGAAAGAAAGCTTATGGCCGGTTTCACAAAGCGTTGTTAAAATTTGACTAACACGTTGTTAGTTAACAACGTGTTATCTCACAAAATCGGGTAATATCGGCAATAAACTTCAATAATTTTATGTTATTCAACAAAACCACCTGTCATCTGTCAAATCAAATGTCAAATACAAGAATTCAAAGTTATTAAATTGGGGCTATTCTGTGGGGCTTTATCTTTCCTCACCGTCTTTCGTCACACTAATCTCTATAAAATTATTTGTTATTTCTTTATTTTAATTAAATCATGGTTGTTAAGATAGATAATAATTGGCAATCGGGTAAACGAGAAAGGGGGAAATTTCACGGAGGAAAAGCGTTGTGTCTTTATGAACTGTGTAGCCAGGTGGGAAAAATAACTATACTTATTACAATATCAATAGATTTGTTAAAATCATATTTTATTTTTGTAGATATTCTATATGCCGGAGAATAAAAAGACCGACTGGTCTAACCTCAAATAAAAAATCATTGCTTGGCAATCTAATATTTTAACGTAGGTACACTAACAAACAGACAAATTTATATATAATTTAACAATTTTTGATATTAATAGACCTGTTTATCGTTTTTCGACGATTTTTTTTCAACTTTTCTTGAAAATATTTTTGAAATGTCAAATTAACAACGGCCAGAGCTTTAATTAGTTTAACAAGGGATTTAACAACGTGTTAAATCTTAACAATGGTTTGTGAAACCGATTTTTGTTTTAACAACGGATTTAACAACGTGTTAGCTTAACTTGTGTTAAATTTGACATTGACATTAGAAACAACGTTTTATGAAACCCAAATCGATTTTAACATCGTGTTAAAATATTTAACACGATGTTAAAATTTTTTCTCAATGTTTAAGGGTTAGTTTGATTTGAGTAATAAAGAGAAAATAATATAAACTAAAATCGTAAAACATCCACTTCATTATTAATATTTTCTAAACAATATTTTGTTTACAACAACTAGATTATGTATTAGGCAAGTTTATACTTCTATGATCTTGTTCTAATTAAATTTGAGTTATTATTTAAAACTTATTGAAGCGAATTAAATAATTGAAAATGACAAAATTGAAATTATTTTGGTGATAAAAGGATTGAAAGTCATAACTTTGAAAATTCATAATTTTAATGTATTTGTACTTGCAATAATCAAGACCAATTTTAAACTCACTAATTAATAGTCGAGTAATCTAAAACCGTAAGTTTTACACATCAAGTTGGATAGAGAAATTAAACATTTTGTTGAATTTTACAAGCTTGAGCATTGGTATTTAAATTTCAAAATAAGATTTTAGATAAAAATTACTAGAGAATTATATCTTGTAAACAATATTTACAAGAAGGGACTGAGGTCAACGTCTCCGAAGCAGGTAGTTTATGGTTACATTTTTTACCCTTATATTTCAAGGCTATTCAAGAATGTTCTAATTGCTAATCTGCAAGCGCTTAACTAATTGGAATAGGTTAATAACAAAATCCTAAATTTCAAAATAATAATAAAAAAGACTAAAAATAATAATAAGAGATTAAATAATTGTTAAAATTGTTCAAAACGCAGTGATAAATGATTGTCAGCTTTTCGGGCAAATTATTTAAAATTTAAATCTTTGCAAAGATAATAAAAGGGTAAAATCAAAAGACACTACACTGCATGAATTTTGAAAAGTTGTAATAATTATGTAGCCTTGTATGACCTGTCAATCAAATGGTAGTAAACATTAAACAAATTGTTATTAAACATTATAATATTTATGGAAACATTATAATATTTATGGAAAAATATTGTTTTTAATTTACTATTAATTATTACAACCTTATTGTGAAAAATAAGATGGAACACCTTTACAAATTATCATAAATTATTGTTTTATATAAATAGTGTTGTCTTTCTATGGATTACAGAAATGGACATAGTTAAACATAAAAATCCTATCAAAATTATTAATTATTTGAGGTTATTATATAATTAATTTATTATATTATTATTAATTATTATATAATTAATTATTATTAATTATCGCTGGTTTAGTTTGTATTTAAAGTTATAAAAGATTTTAAATGTTATTGAATATTAGAAATGCAAAAATTGAAGTGCTTGGATAGTCAATTATACATACGAAAATGTTTTAGTCTGGAAAACACTTTCAATTAAATTAAAAAATAATTAATTCAGTTTTGCAAAATTTAGAAGTAGGTATCAAATACCATTCAAAATTAACTAACAAAAGAGATAACAATGGTCTCTGGCAAAATAGATATCTTTTAGTATTGTTTAATCCAGTAAATAGTCGACATCAATAAGTAAAATAAAAAAAAATATTTAAGAATTGAAAAAAACATTACTTAAAATACTTTACTCAAGAGGGTGACATTTGGGACTTTTTTACAAAGGAAAAAAAAAGGATCTAAACATTCTTTGTTAAAAATTTAGAAAAATATTTTTGGAAACAAAAGCCACTTTTAGGGCAATGTACTTTTATTATAACAGCAGCAAAAAGGCGCGGGTAGTCGGCACGAACGAACGTGTCTACTTATCGCTCCGTACCTTTTTATTTTATTGAAATTATAATATTTATTACTATGACTGTGTGCCGTTATTGTACTCAAAAGGCTGTGAACGGCCCTAGTTGCTTAGTATGCAATGCTAAATTGCATCCAGGTTGTGTCGAACGTCTTCGCCTGGAATACATTAAAAAAACCAGTAATCCTAATGAAGAATATGTGATCTGCTGTGTCAAGGGTTCTCAAAAGAAGACCGATCACAGCGCTGAAAACATTATAATAAATTATCTGAAGTCTGAACAGTTTGCATCAATTATTTCGTCTATTGTTGAAGAAAAAACATCAATTCTTGCCAGTGAAATTATTAATTTCAAAGTGAGTTGAAGTCTTTCCGAGATAGCAACGTCGACCTTGTCCGTCTTTTATCTAAAGATATTTCCATTTCAACTTTTTCTACGCAATCGGTAAATAAGTTAGATAAAAATGTACGCATGCCCAAGGCTGCGGAAAATGCTGAAAGGACGAAGGCTAATCTTAATAAAGATCAAGAATTAGCCCGGACGGTACCAAAACCTATACATAATTCTCCGAAAAATATATCACCACCTTGCCAGAATGCTGACTGGAAGGTTGTCGAATCAAAAAAGAAGAATCGCAGACAATCTGCCCCTATAGTTTATGGCCAAAGCGTTAAAACCGACTTTAAATTAAAAGCTGTACCCAAAAAAGCTTTTTTATATGTTTCCCGTTTAGATCTAGAAACTACAGCTAAAGATGTAATTGATTTTATGGTAAACCGTTTTCCCGAAGTAGAATGTGAACTTCTTGACAACAAGAATAGAGACTATTTCAAATCATTTAAAGTGAAAATTGACCTAGCCAATCTAGACTATGCCATGCAGTCTTCTTTTTGGCCGAATGGTGCATATGTTACGCGGTTTTTTTATGGGAAGACAACGGCAGCTTCACGTATGTAACCAAATCTTTGGAAATTATTGGGGTCACTATAATTCATCAAAATGTGCGATCAATTGGTAATTGTCTCGATCAACTCGAGTCTATATTAGAAGATTTTCCAGATTGCAATATTTTATGTATCACCGAACACTGGCAAATTGAAAATCAGTTACTTCTACATCGACTAAAACATTTTGAGTTAATATCTTATTTTTGTAGATCTAAAACCTCCCATGGAGGCGCAGCAATTTATTATCGTCTTAACAACCACGCCAAGCAGCCTAGTCGTGTTAAAGCAGTTGATGCTCTATCGGTTGAAACCATCTTTGAGTGCTGTGCTATGGAAATTAATATAAATAATACACCCATAATAATAGTAACCATATATAGGCCGCCAACTGCTTCATTTGACTTATTTTTGATAAAAATGAACTGCTTGTATGAGATGCTATTTAAATTTAATAAGCTATTTATTATTACAGGTGATTTTGATATTGACTTTTTATCAATCTCTAATAATTTGGAGCAATTAATGGATCTTTCACAATCTTACAATGTGAAGCATACAGTCTGTGAGTATACGAGAGTAGCACCCTATTCAAAAACATGTCTTGATAACTTTCTTGTAAACAAACATTTAACTTATGATACTAAGGTTTTCAACAGTGGAATATCTGATCATAAAATGATTTGTTTAAATTTTAACATTGAAACAAAATTACAACAATTTAAAACCTCATATAGGCCAATCACTGCCAACCGATTACAAGTTTTCTGCTCTCAATTAAAAGATACAGATTGGGCCAAGATAATTTTAAATCAGCTGTCTGCCAATGCCAATTTCACTGCTTTTTACAAAAAATTTCTTGACATATTCAACAATAACTTTCCTATTCGAAGTAAAGTTATTTCACCAAGCGATAAGCCAAAATTACCATTATTTCAAAACAATCAGTTAATTTCTCTGAAAGAAAAAGTTTCCTTACTACAAATGTTGTCTAGCCACGATTTTAGTTATATAGAGACATATAAATTTTATCAAAAAATATATTCTCAGGAACTATTGTCTGTTAAAAACAAACACTACAATAATAAATCAAATGTCGCCAATAATAAAGTTAAAGAAATTTGGAACATTGTAAACGAATTAGTAACTACTCCTTCTCTAAGGTATAAGTCTATACTGCCAAATACCAAAGACTATACGACACTTGCCAATAACTTCAATACTTATTTTAACAACATTGTGCCTCAACTTATGTCAAACCATGTGTCACCTACTACTATTAAATGCGATATAAAATATAATGATAAATCCATTTTTTTATATCCTGTATGTGAAGGAGAAATCTATGAGAAAATTAACAGGTTATATAACAAAAACAAAAATAGCAGCGGTTTAGATGAAATTCCTATGAAAATACTTCAATCATCTTCAAAAACCTTAGGCCCAGTACTAACTCATTTAATAAATGCGTGCATGGAACAAGGGGTTTTTCCAAGCCAAATAAAACATGCAAAAATTGTTCCGATACACAAAAAAGATGACGTAGATATCCTATCAAATTACAGACCAATTAGTCTATTACCGTCAATTTCAAAAAATTTTGAGTTGGTAGTTTATGACAGACTGCAACATTTTTTTGACAGTAACCAATTACTGAATGACTTTCAACATGGGTTTCGTAAAAGAAGAAATACTATATCTGGTGTATTAAGCTTTTACCAACATCTTTTACTTTGTTTAGAAAACAAGACAACTGCTTGTGGAATGTTTTTAGATCTATCTAAAGCATTTGATAGTATCAGCCACGAAATGTTGATTAACAAATTATATAGATATGGTATTCGTAGCAACGCACTAAACTTAATTAAATCTTATTTGCAAAATAGGAAACAACAAGTAGTGATTAAAATAAACGGAGTCAACTTTAAGTCAACATGCTCTAATACATCTATGGGAGTTCCACAAGGCAGTATTCTTGGACCTTTCCTATTTATTATATACATAAACGATCTATCACAAGCATTGTCAAAACTACATCCAACGTCGCATATAATAAATTACGCTGACGATACTTCAATATTGATTCGTATACCTAATCAACAGACATACCAAAAAATAGTACTAAACTTTATGAACGATATTAAAATATGGTTAAAACAAAACCAACTTATTTTAAACATTGATAAAACGTCATTAGTTCATTTTCGATTGAAAAACAAAGATAGATGCTTTCCACCTGATATGAAATTAGAAAACCATATCCTTCATGCCTCACAAGACGTGAAATTTTAGGGTGTACACATAGACTCTGTTTTAAATTTTAAAAAACATATTGATATAATCTGTAGAAAACTATCTAATAGCTGTTATGCTATTAAAATACTTAGTAAATACACAACAATGCAAGTTGTAAAAATGGCGTACTATGCGTACACTTACCCTATTTCAAATTATGGAGTCATAATTTGGGGAAACTCTCCAAATGTGAATAGAGCATTTACTATGCAAAAAAAAATTATACGTGTAATGTTTAAGATGAAATACACAGAGACATGTAGAAATGTGTTTAGATCTAATGGCTTATTAACTTTAACTGGCATTTTTCTTTTCAATACAATCTTATATTTAAAAACAAATACAAACAATTTTCTTGAATTTCAAAATCAGCATTTGTATTTCACTCGTCATAAGGATGACTATGCTTTACCAATTCATTCATTAACCCTAACAGAAAAGACAGGCAAATACATGGCTATGAAAATATACAATAGTCTTCCAACTACAGTGAAATCTGTTAAATCGACCGACTTGTTCAAAAAAGCTTTACATAGATATATTTCCGAATTGGAACCCTATTCGGTAAAAGAATTTTTTGATAGGACGAGTTTGTAAGTTTTTATGTACCTGAGAAATTTACTTTATAAAATTATTCTCTTGTATTATTGAATATGTACATGTACATACATGTTAACTTTTCAAACAATAAACAAACAAACAAACAAACAAACAAACAAGTAGTTAAGTTTATGGACTTAAGCTGCATAGCCGGACATGAATTGTAATAGGAACCAAAAATCTAAATGTGACAAATCTTCACTTTCTAAACGAGTCGGAGTTCGTAGAAAATTAAACTGTCAAATCCTAGAAATACTTTGTTAAAATAAAGGGTTTAAACTACATTAGGGCAAATCTTTATTTATTAGGAAAACTGCCAATTGTACAATTAGTCATATCTTAAATTACACTTCCTTGGTGTTAAATTATTACCTAAGGGATCAGTTTTGTTATTCTGAAATTTCCAATTAAAAAGTTTTCGTTTGTTTATGATGTTTGTTAGCATAAATATTATTATTATAAAAGAAGTTAATAATCTAAATTATGCACACACAATATTTCAAATAATTGATGTAATTAATTAAATTGAAGTAATCTTTAGAATTAATTACGAATTGATAAGAAAAAAAGTTGTACCAATAATAATGTTGAGTCAAAGTTAAACTTTTTGAAAGCCTTACAATCTATCTGGCACACTAATTAATAATTCGAATTAAAAATTAAATTCAATTTTAAATCAAATGATAGCAAAAAAAAAGATTTGATTTAATTAAATTGTAGTTTGGCAAATCATGTTCAACATAAAATAATAGTAAATTGTCAATTATCATTGATTGAAATTAATTAAGCAATAATTCTAAATTAGCGTAGTTAGTAATTAATTAAATAGCTAGTTTTATTTTTAGAATAAAATACTAAACAGTGGATAAAATTATATGTAAAAGTGCTAATCAGTCAATCAAAGTTTGCAAATGTGTAGATTTAAAATATAGCAATAAAAAGAGTGTGACGTAGCTTGTTATATAACAACTTTTAGGTTTCTTAACCTAATTATTACAATATGTATTTGCTTTAACCAAATGTTAGGAAAAAATGGTAACAATAGGCTTATATTTTTCAACATTCATTCTATTTCAATCTATTAGTTGGTTCAGCTATAAAACGTCGCACGTTTAAAATTATTTATTATAATAAGCGCTCGAATAGAGTATATTAGATGTATAGTTATTCAATAAACAGTTAAAGTGCACAACTATATGACTATCTTTTATCTCACACAATAAATTTCAAATCTGACTTTAATCAGTAAAAAAGTTTCAACAGATGCTTACTGAAAAATCTCATCACATAAAATTAAAATATATATTTTACAAAAAAAAAGTTTGTTTATAAATTGATTACATTGTATTAACAATTATTATATTCAACCCTCTCGGTCCCAAAGACACAACAATTTAGCTGGATTCAATAATCATTACGGTCTTTGACAAGTAATAATAATGACAATATTATTTATCAAATAATATAAATATTGTTGAAAAGTTTAAAAGTGTTTAAATAAGACAAGTGGAAAGTTAAAATGTAGTATATGTCTATTTCTCCATGTGTGTTCGTGCCAACGTCGACTTTTCTTTCTCCCTAGATCAATATTTACTGGAATAGACGTATCTTCTTGTGAATTTTTATGTAATGGAAAAACGGAAGACAAGACCAAGCATGCAAAACTAATAAATTTGCGTTGAACCCTTAACTGAATTAAAGTCTTACATGTGTAAAATTTATAGCGGATGACAGAGACAAAAAAATGGTTGAAAACATCTGTTGTGTGAAACAAAGAATAGCATAAGTAAAAGTGAAAAAAGTACAAGCAACTACAAACTTTTATCCCAGCGATATCAGTTGAAAATTGAGAACAGATGGTTCTCTCGAATTATGTTTAAAAATACGTAGAAAGATCGAGCAAATTCGTCGCACAGCAACGTTTTTGTCGCTTAAAAGAAAAATTACTCTTAAGAAACATGTTTTCGCCTGTACTATAAAATTTGTATGTACTTCCTTAAAAGTCAAGTCTCGATACTATATTATCAGTTTTGCAAAGTTTAATCCGCAATTTTGTTCAAAGATTAATAATCATCCAAACAACCGATAGAGGTAAAATCAAAATAATAATAAAACTCCGCACGGTGACTCCTTTAAAACCAATTTATCAAGATTTTACGGTTCCCTCCAAGATGAAATATTGCAAATGCCAACCATTTCTCAGGACCAATTGAGCATTAACGGAAAGTTGTGCAATATCAGTCCATGGCCAAAGTTCGTGTCTATGCAGGCAATTTGTAATTGAGCAGAGGTGTGATTTAAGAGCCAATTTGGATCCGGATCTATTTGAAACAGGTGTGGTTTCACTCTTTGCAGCCGTACCAATTTGAGAACGGTCGATGGACAACATTCAACCTGTCCACTCAATACAACGCTAAAAAAGATACAATTAATTGGGATACCAAAAGTCAATATATTTTCCATGAAATAAACGCGTGAATAACAAACTATAAAACTTCTCAAACTCAAAACATACTCAAACATAAGTATGTAGATTTTCAAACATCTGAAGATAATATAAAAAAATATTCTTATTTGAAGAACTACAATACGTAACAGGTGGATTTTAGAAGCGATTCCAGGATAACAAAAGCTTGAATTGATTTAAGGATGATTATATGAGTTATTACGAAAAAAACCACGAGTAAATCAAGATTTTAAACAATTACAATATATTAATAAGCAAAAATATTAGAGAATAATTTAAATCTAAAACAAACTAAATTTTAAAACTTTATTATTATTAATACTGATATTTAATGCAAAAAACTTTTTAAATTTTTTTTTAAATTAGTTATAAACAATTAAAAATTGATAAAATTTAAATAAAAATCACGTGACTATAAACGCGCTATGATTGGTCACCATGGTTGTTACGTCATAATGTTGTAGCTATTTAATAACAGTACAGCGTTGACGGCTATTACACGTGACTAGACAATAATATTGAAAATGTATTGCTATAAAACGAGTTGTTAGTTGGTTCCGATTAGCTATGTGTGATAAAAGATTTATTAAAGCAAAGTCTGATAATATTCCTGATGTTAACATATTTATGATAACCAATTTTTTTAAAAATGATGTTCGCTTTAATTCTACTGAACATCGACTAATTTTGGATTTTAATTAAAGTACTGATTTGCAAGTTGAGAAATTTTTGGAATTCACAACAAAAAAAATTCGATTTTGTTTTGGGATTATCACGGTGCACTGCTTGAAACCATTTATTTCGACGTTTGTCATCTTGGGGAACATTTAAAAACATTTTGTCAGGAGTTGTTTTTGTAGTATTCGTACATAATGGTACAAAACAAGAACGATAACTTTTGAGGCTCGACATTTTCAGTATAAATTTGAATATTTAACAATGACAACAAAATTAAATAGATCAAAACACTGTACTTTATTAGTTCTATATCAATTTTAACGAGTGAAAACCAACATTATGACGTCACACGCGCTCGAGTTTGTTCGGGAGCTGTTGGCGTGTTCGGTACTGGATTCAAAAATTAATTTTTATTTTCAAATAACTTTTAAATTATTGCCAAAAAAAATTTTTTAAAAAATTGTTTTATTAAAAAACTTATATATGATCTTTCGATTTATCACAAAAAAAATAAAATTTCAAAAACCCAATTGTATCTTTAACAGCTGCAAACACGGTAAATATACACAAATGCATGTGAAAACAGTTTTTGGGGTTTTGAAAAGCAAGAAAATGAGCTTTTTGTGTAGACTTCGAGCGAACACTCGTCAAGTATTGTAACAGACTGGGCTCTAGTTTTGCATCTGTCAACTGAAAAGATCAGCAAGATCGTAGAAAACCATGACAAAACTTACCAAAGCATACAAAAAAAGTTGGATCACATTTCTGCCGCAAAGCTCTTGTGGCATGGTAACAAAGCAAAACCTTCTGCGTCAAAAAGGCTTTAAAAAAAATATTTATGGTGAACTTACAGGCATTGAAGAACACAATTCATGATGGTTAACATCGAATAACGAATATCAAGACAAATGTCCAGTGCATCTCTTACAGAAGATAGTAAGCAAAAGAACATTAAAAACAAGTCTAGTGTTTTTATTGCCAAATCCAAATTAAAAAATAGGAATTCGGTACCTAAATGATCCAATAATAGTTATAAGAAGCTCTGAAAGTAGATACGTCTAAACGAGCAAAATGTTAGAATAAAAGAAAAAACAAAAATAACCCAAAAAATAAAATAACTAACTCTCAAATCGTTCGTCTGCTGTAACCAATTTGACAAAATCTAGAGTCAAGTTACAAGAGGTTATTTAAATAACTGGTTATTTTTAGCGTTCATCTTAGCGCTGTTGAAAACCTAAGAAAAAAACAAAAACTTGCAGTGCATTACTGTGGTCAGCTGTTGCTGATCGAGAGATAGCAATGTTTCAAATATTACTTTCAATAAATTTTACTTCAACGTTAATAATAAATAAACAATATATGAATCTACATAACATACAAAAAACTAGATTCATATATTATACAAGACGATCGCAAAAATTTAATTACTTGTACCAGACGTATGGTCTGAAACACCACCGAATCAGTTTTGAGTATTTTAAATCCGCGGGATGTATAGACTACAGAATTTCATGATACTATTTCCAATTACAAAATACATAAAGGTAAACTCAGGTAAGTGAGGCCACTTTTTTGATTAGTAGACATTTACGACAATTTTCTGGTTTTTGTGGCAGTATTTTCCGGTCGATATTTTTTTAGGAGAATGAGGAATTATATTTTTCTGCGGTCATCTCTAAAACTGACTATTAAAAGCTCATTATCAATGCGAAAATTTAGCAATTCACACATTTTTTCCATGGTAATCATTTTACGTAAACAATATCAAAATGCTTAATCACGTAGCTTAATTTTACTTTTTTACACGGTTGCTTCTTCATCCGCATTCTTATACCAAAATAGCTCTCTTGACAAACTAAGCAAATAAGTAAGGTTTTTGAACGATCATCTCTAAAACTGACTATTAAAACCTCACTATCAATGCAAAAATTTAGCAAATTACACATTTTCCGTTGGTAACCAAAACCACGTAAACAATATCTTAATGAAATAATCACGTGGCTTCATTTTACTTTATGCACCGCCATCGCTACTTGATTATTATTATTATTGGAAACGACTATTAAAAATTATTGGCAATTAGATGACGGCGCATCCACCATCACGCCAGAGAGTAACAATTTAGACATTTAACTTAAACCATAAAAAACATTTTATTATGTATTTTGAGTGTAAAGAGTCATTTTGGTATTCAGCTGCTTTTTTGCGCCTCGGTAATGCTCAGCACAAAATCCGCACCCTTATAACCAAATGGCCTTCTTTACATAAATAACTATTCACCTGAAAAAAAAATTTTAGATTAATGACAATTTAATATGCTTGTTGTGATATTAAAACATAAATGAATGCTTTGCCGTAATCCAGCTGGAAACAGAAGTAATTTTTTTTAATTTTATTGGCATTGGGTAATTGATAGTCCTGACAACTAACTTAAATTGAAATTTCAATAGTAGACTTGTCATGAAATGAACCCATGAAATACAAGAGTCTTCTCATAGCACCAAACCTTGCTATATAAAAATAATTTCAGAAATCATGTTCTATCTATCAAAAAAGACAACTAAAAGATAAAACTAGTGCGACCTTCCAAAAATCAAACACACCTGTCATAACAATTTAACCTATTCCTATTTTATGTGCTATAAACGACAAACGTGTATATAGTAATTTGTATCTGTAGTAAGTTTTGGAAGCTTCTTTTTGATCAAAATGAATAAATAACTATGATAAAAGTCTGTGTAGCTAGAGAAATAAAAAACCATCATCTCATGCACTTCTACCAATAATTAATTTTTTTCAAATTGTCCAAAATGCTCATCTATCATTCATTTTAATCACCTTGATTCCTATCAGCTTATCAGGTTCAACTTCCAAAAATATAGCACAAAAATAATTTTATTAATCCCATCCAATTATATAAAGCAAATGATTCTTAAATAATTTTTACTCAAAAAAATGAATATCCTGGAGCTTCTCTCATTATGTGTAGCAGTAGCACACGTACACACATTAGGTATTCAACCAGTAAGAAATCTTGGTATAACAATTTGCAAATTTAGCAAGTCTCATTTTTAAAACATTATGTTTTATAGGTTCACGTATTGTCAACGGCAAAACAGCAAAAGATGGAGACTTTCCTTGGCAAGTAGGAATTATGGGAATCAATAGCCAGGAAAGATTTTTATGCGGTGGCGCTATAATTAGTGAAAAATGGATTTTGACAGCAGCACATTGTGTGACGGGGTAATATCAACCGCATTATTGTCATGAAACATATTTAATTTTTTTTTCACAGTGGAATTAGCGCACAAATTTATGCGGGAAGTGCAAGTCTATCTTCTAAAAATCGAACAAGCAGCAGCGCAGCTGAATTTATACATCACGAAAATTATTCCGCTGAGACACTTCGAAATGATATTGGACTCATAAGATTACAGACGCCTCTTCAATTCAATGGTGAGTTACATCCAGTAGAAATGCAGAAAGCTTCTTTTACAAATAGTTTTAGACAATGTCAAAGCTATTCCGCTTTCTGATGAACCTCTTGAAGAAGGCACTACTGTTACAATAAGCGGCTGGGGTGATATTTCAGATGGTTAGGAAATAAACCAAACAACTCAAAAATCTAAACTTTATTTGTTTTGTAGAAGATTCCGCCACACCTGATCTTTTAAATTATATAGAAGTGACAACACTCGCAAACACAGAATGCGCCGCTTATTATGGAAGTTTTATAGATGACAACATGGTCTGCACAGACTCAGGAACCTTTTCAGTAGTACAGCAGCCTTGTGTTGGAGATAGTGGAGGACCCGTTGTCATAAACCGTAAAACTGAACCTGTCCACGTTGCTACATTTAGTTTTGTAAATGGGTTAGGATGTGATCTTCCTTATCCGGCGGGATATACAAGAACAGCATCTTACAGAGGTTGGATTAAAAAAAAGACCGGACTTTGATAAACAATTTATTCTGTATTACCCTCCAAAGATCCATTATTTATAACAAATCAAAATCCCAATAATAAATAAATGTTTCTGTTTACAAAAAAAAAATTATTACCCTTTCCGTCAATACACCACACTATCTCAAAACATTTTTTTGCTAATCTAAAAACACATTTTCTTAGGTTATAGGCTTTCTAATTCTAAAACAATTCAAGAAGTCAATAAATTCAATTAGAGCGATTAAAAATCATCAAAATTGGTACGGTCTAAAACAAAGTACTTCATTCTCAGAAGAGAGAATACATTTTTACCACAGCCCACTGTATCTTTAAGTATTTTTCCAGTTAAGACCATCAAGTGTCTCAATTTTAATTTTCAGTGGTAATACTGCACAATTTTATGCAAAAAGTGTATGCGTTTCCTCAAAAAATCACACCATTAGTAACTAAGCCCTGGGTAACCAGGTGGCTAGCAATAGTACGTTTGAAATCTCGTCTAACGAGGATCGTGGGTTCCATTCTCACCCAGGCGAGAATCTTTTTCTACAAAAAAAATAGCCTTTGTCTCGCTATGAATGTTAGTATGCTTGTAAATGTAGAGAACACAATAGATCAAAAGGTCGCATTAAGAATACGAGCTAAAAAGCTCGTAAATAATATTAGTCTCTTCAAATTGGAAGCACCCCTTGAACTCAACATTAAACTACACTACAACAATATAGTCACGCCGCTTAAAAGATATCGTAATAAGAACGCCCACAAAAACGAGCAATTTAAAAGTAATTTTACCATTAGTCAAATAAAAATAGCAACGGAAAATCGTAAGCTTAATTTATAATTCAACGCAGACTTTGGCATAGTACGGCCATATCAACTGCCATTCTATTGTGACGCTAATCAGCTGGTGAAAATATGTTATTATTTTTAAGTTATATAATTTAATTGCTTTATGCAATGAATAATTTGTATAGGTTTGTATAAAAATTATGTTTCATCAAAACTCTGATGTGGCGATGTAAATGAAACTTCGACGCACATTGTATATGCATATCAAAGTTCACTCTTTTTAATTTGTGACTATATCTGTTAAAGAGCTCAAATATAGTTAAAACCAATGTTTCTAGACAAACTACAACCTATTATTTTATCTAACGCACGTCAAAACTCTGATTGAAAATACTTTAAAAGCCAATTAAACTCATTATAAATAAATCTACCGTTTAAAGCCAATTCAACAACACTACATACCTCAAATTATGTAATGGTAAAAATATTAGATGATGTAAGAGATTCTTTGACTTACAAGATTTATATTAGCAATAAAATTGTCTGTACAGATGCGAAAGATCCACTAGAAAACCTAATGAAGGAGTAGAAGCCTTATAGATTTAAATCCTACTACTAAACCAGTCTATGTAGCCATTTTTAGTCTTAAAAATAGTTTTGGGTGTAAATTGACTTATTCAGCCGGACATATTCGTACTACATCAGATAAAAACTGGATTCTGACGAGAACTAGAACATATTAAATAAAATATTTTTCATCCAAAGTACACTTCCCAAAATTCGACATAAATTAAGTAATCTTGCTGTTCTTTTAACAAATCAATTCTTAGGTCTTTGCCAAAAACAATGAAAAATCTTGGGATTGACATTCAAATTTTTAATGTAACGCCACCACAAAAAAAATCACTTTAATTTTTACGCTCACAATAACCCAAGAGAAAAAACACAACAGAGACGTACAAGCTCTGATAACGTATATCCCAACAGTTTTGGCACAAAAGACAGCCGCCTAAAAGTAAGTTGTAATGATAAAATAGCAAAATAGTATTGAAAACTAAAAAATGTGTTCATGCTTTGTTACAAGTGAGCATCTATAATAAACATCTTAATAAAGATTACAAAAAAATCCGGAAAATTCTAACTGTCAAATCTGTTAAGTTTTGCGATGGTAGCGCGATAATATGCTTTCTTATAAACTCTAACATTGTAGATGAAAGTAACAAATTTGTAAAATCATGGACTTATAGAGAAAGGCGGCTTTGGAAAGGAGGCTAATAACATTTCAATAGACTCCGCCTGTTTAACAAAAATGTCAACAGGGCAAGCTAGCTTGCATAGCTTAGCTTGAGCTGTTTACATCGAAAAACACAAAATTGTAAACCAGAAGCAAAAAGCGTCAACAAGGGTGTCCTAAGGTTGCTAAAACACACAAACGTTAACTAAACGAAGTATTTTGTACATTTTATGTTATAATGTTTATTATTGTATTTCTTTCTTCTTGTTTTTCAAGTTAATCACATTATTTTATAAATATGTTTTTAAACTGATTAAAATCAGTTTTATACATTTTGTAGTATTATTTATTCATTATTGATTTCACTCAGATGAGTGCAAGCGGAATTCTCAAGTAGGCCAGCTGAACAGTGGACTATAAATGGAAGTTGACTTTAACATAATAATTATATTTTTTTGTATTTGTGGTCACAAACGGGTAAAATAAATTTAACCATTAAAACTTTCAAGACGCTATTTATGCTAATTGTTTTTTTTTTAAATATTTGATGAGTTTTTAAAAAGAGCGCAACATTTAAATGCAAGATAGATTTTTAAAAAAATGCGAAAAATGAAAACACATATTACTTTCCTTCAAGTAGCCTATATCAAAGAATTATAGAAGTTGAACACATTGGGATGTGATAAAGTTATTGGTAGAAACAGAAGTAATTTTAAAACCAAACGAAAAAAATAAAAAAATTAAAAATTGTTTTCTTATTCATAGTCGAGCAGATGCACAAAAATAACGATAGTTATATGACCAATAACGTAGTCGCACATCTCGCCAATTTTACCATATACCTGCTTGTAAAAATTTTAAATCTAAAACTATATCAAAACCATTTTTTATAATACGCATTTTGTTTTGTCTAAATATAAACTCCAAACTATTTAAGCTTGAATTTCCTGGTAGGTATTGATATTTTAATCTCAAATGTGTAATTCTCAAGTACCTGTTGAAAACACACGTGTTTTTACGTATAATAATATTACATCACTCAAATATAGCACTTAAAAACAAATGATTTATGTTTGAAATAATAAATGCTAGCCAAAATCTATTTTTACACAACATAGATCCCAATCACTCAATTTTTATCACTTAACAATAAGAATCTATATTCTTATCATAACTCGTATGTATAGGTGTAACAACAAGTTTGCATACAATCCAGATTCAATATTAAAAATAAACATTTTAGACATCACACGCTCTTGAAAAATAAATTATCGATTATAGACTCTTAATAAGGAAAACAAGCATATTTGTGAAAAAAAGCCTCCCCAGTAAAAATTTTTTGCGATTAGCAAAATTTATAAAAAATGTGTTTATTATTATTACCTTGTTTATTCAACAAAAGTCTCTTGGTTCAAAAAAAACTTCGAATTGTAATACTTATAGTAGTTAGACATGCCTAATTGTTTTCGCAAATGTGGCAATCTTTAGCATACGTAATAAAATGCGATAATAAGATATTTCCGTTTGAGCGAAGCGTATCAATTAGATTGTGACATTCCATTTCGAAAGACATTTCAAACATAAATAAAAAAATAGGTTTTTTTTTTTAAATATCGCGAAAACACCAATTTGTGCTGAATTTTTGTGTGTTTATCTTAGCTCTAGATAAAAATTGCTTTCTAAAACTTACAAATTATTTCTAGCAAGAAATAATTAACAGTAAACGTAAAACAGTGTTTTCAAGAAATGACAATCTTTGGTAACCCATCTTCACTGTTGGCTGGAACATTGCCATATTCCAGATTTGAAACAATATCTATTTGACAACTCTCTAAATTGGAGGTTATGTTAAATCCATTTATCGCCCAAGCATATAAAACTATAGTTTTATTCTTATAAAACTATATTTTTATTCTTCAACAAAAATACTACTTAGCTATTTTTTTAAAAATAACGTGATTTCACGGTAATAACGGTTATTATATAACAAAATTTAAATGTACAAAAAAACTCTTGTAAAGTTTTCTAAAAATATGAATAGGTACCAAACGTAAAAGTTGTAACAAATTTCACTAAGAATTTAAAAATGATCAGAAAAATATGCTGCAAGCCAGGCAAGACACAAATAGTAATTGTAAAGCTTCGTAAATTCCAGTCAGTTGAACGCTGCCCATTTTACTGAATACATAAATCATTATAAAAAGTTTTTCCTTATCTTCGAAGTTTTTCTTCCCTGACCTATTCCAACAATATACGCCACAAACTAAAAATTTTCGTATACTGATACAATTCTAAGTTCGTTTTGTAACTGGTGCAAATAAAGTTTAATAAAAACCTCGCATAATATTGAAAAACTTAATTTATCGTAAAACATTAATTTACCACAAATAATTGTTGTAAACTTAATAGACAGATGATCATTTGGTCTAATAGGTCCATTACACACGTCTTCAAAATCCTAAAACATTCCATGAGAAGTATGAGATCTAGGTGGCGTGCACGGAGATCAGCTGTTTCGACCCTGGAGGTAAAACAAAGTGATTTTGAAGTTAGAAACTATTGTATTTCAGCAGTTTCAAATCGTTAATTCTGTTTATTTAGTTGGTTTCTTGCGTATAAATATAGTTTATAGTGTTCTTTACAGGTCGCTTGCACGGAGATCAGCTGTTTCGACCCTGGAGGGAAAACATAGCGATTTGAGGTCAAATCGTTAATTCTGTTTATTTAGTTGGTTTTTTTAGTATAAATATAGTGTTCTTTATAAGTTAGTTTAAGTTATTAATTTGTTAAGACAAGAGTACTCCTCCAAAGCCAACAGATATGAATCTTGGTACTGTACTGGATCTCAGTCCAAAGGATCTCTGTCTCAGGATTTCCGTCCAAAGTTTCGTGATATAACTGCTCAGATTCATTTTTCTGAATGAATAGGTAACGTAATTAAAAATAAAATGTAAAGTGCCAAACCGACAAACTTACAAAGGTTAACTCTTCGCTTCAGTTTTAAAAGTTTGTCTCAACAAATTAATAACTTAAAAAACACTATAAACTATATTTATACTAAAAAACCCACTAAATAAACAGAATTAACAATTTGAAACTGCTGAAATACAATAGATTCGAGCCCCAAATCACTTTGTTTTACCTCCAGGGTCAAAGCAGCTGATCTCCGTGCACGCGACCTATTAATAAAAAAAAATCGCGTATGTCATAATAATTCAGGCAGTCAACAGATATAATTAATTATAAATAAAACTACACGTGCAAAACATTTTACGCCAAAGTCTGATTTATATTGCAACATAAATGAACAGTGTTGATAGTAAAGGATCCCACTGTAGAAACACCTTCACCGAACAGGTTAATGAATGAAAAGTATTTTAAATTCAATTAAATATGTTAATAAAATGTATTGCAATTGGGTTGAAAAAATTTCAGTCCAGAATATGATTAATTACCAATTAAAAAAATGTGTTGAGAATTCAGTAAGTGCATAATAAGTGAAACTTAAACATTATCTCACCTATGATTTAGTTAATTTTCGACCCACATACACTTTTTATAATTAAATTCAAAAAAAGGTTTTTGAAAATAAACAAGAAAATAATCTGATTTCAGTTTTTTTCTAACATAATTAAATAAAGTTCTAATCAAAAGCTTATAAAATTTATATATGAAACATTTTTATTTAATCGCAAAAATCGGTTTTTAGAAGCACAGCAATGCATCTTCTACTGATGATGACTCAAAACGGTTCAGTCCTACTATCGATTCCTGTGCTACAGCTACTGAGGATTCTAAATAATTTGAAAAATTAAAAATCTATTGTAAATATATTTTTAAATAATAATATTACCACAATAAAAAGAGTATTTTTTTAATTTTTGTTTTTATTTTGTCTGTTAATAATAGAAATAAAGTTTGCAAGATTTGTATTATATATATGTATTACTACTATCTTTTTATTTACTAAAGATGTATATATTTTTATGTACTTTAATGTCACATAAAATATATACACCCATTTATTTCTATATACAGGGTGAAATATGAAAAACCATGAAAGCTTACATACTTTAACATGAAAAAATATCCGAGAAATTAAAAACTTATAATATTTAATTTTCAAAAATCAAGTAGACATAATAAATAATAATCGAATGCATGCGCACCAAGTAAGCTATGGCTATGTTATGGGTGTCAGCAAAAGATGTCAAATGTGTTTAGTACAAAATGGCAGAAATTTTAAACAATTGTTTCAAAAAAAATATGATAACTTGATTTTCCAAAATTAATTTTTTAGAAAAAAAAAATATATAGTTCAATTTAAAAAATCAAAGTCAGCTATGAACTGTCAAAAGCTAGATGTCAAAAAGCATTTTACATTAGCTCAGGCTAGAGTATTTTGCCAACGATTTTATTTAACGTATAATTTGTTAAAATTGAATAAAAAATAAAAAAGTTACAGCACCAAAGGTTTTTCATATTCCACCCGATACATAATTTATTTATTAAAAAAAATTCAAAAAGCATTCCGTTGTGTCAATACTATGTTTTTTATTTTAATATTAAGAATTAAATATTAGTTTTTTAGTATAGCTATTACTATAGCGACACTCTACTATTGCATGGGTATCACCCGCAGCATTATTTAATTTCTTAAAATTCGACAACCGTAATTCTGGACTGATTTTTCGCAGTCAACCTTATACCACCCTGTTTGTAACGAAATAATCTTTATTTTTATATCACTTTCATTCATTAACCAGACCGGTAAAAATTCTGTTTTGAGTTACCTGTTAATACCTGCCTATCCAAAAGTTGTGACGGGAAAAAAATAGTCAACTTAACGTTTGCATGTTCTACGGGTTTTATACTTTCGATTGGTATAAAGTTTGTCCAATAACCAAACCAGTGCAATAAATAAAAAAAAAAATTTTTAATAGTTAATTAATCGAATTCTGAACTGAAATTTTTTTGACAACCCAATTGCAATACATTTATTGACATATTTAATTAAATACAAAATACTTTTCATCCATTAACCAGCTCAGTGAAGGTCGTTCTATAGTGGAATCTTAGACTATGAGATGAAACAAGGAAGACAAACTGATATCATTTATTTATTGCACAATGTGCAATTACATTTCATTATATAAGAATATTAACAATCTTTTCTCTGCTTATTTGCTAATTAGAGTCCAATCAGAATAGCAATGCTCGTACAGTGTCAGAGACAGCGTTACATTGTAAATTGTCAAATTGCCATAGTTTCAATTTAGGCGACCCGACGATAGAGTTCCATGTTCAAAATATTTAAAAGTTTTAAAACACATTACCCCAATTTCAATTTCCTCTTCAAAGCACATCACAATTCATTTTAAAAACAACGAATGGTAGAAGTTGACGTCAAAACCATCATCGGTTTCATTAATTATATTGTCAAACAATTCACTAATCAATAGCGCCCAACTAACGTTATAAATTTCGTCAACCAAAAGATGTTATCAATTTTCTAAAGAAATGAAAAAAGTATCGTCGTTGATACGTCAACAGACAATAGAAGCAACATCAAAAAACAATAACTTTTCTTATTCATGCGAAAACTGTAAAAAAGATACGATCAAGTAAAACGCCAGAATTTCATGAATCATTCTCGCAAGTATCAGCAGGCGCTAAAAGATAGAAACATACTTCCTACAAAGAAAACTACAATTCTAGAAGAGGTTTTATTGATATGGAAATCCAGTCTCGTAGGAAAAAATGTATTATTAAATATTCTAGAAATGTTTGTACATTCGCAGTGAAAACCGTAGCACATAATTGTGAACATACTAAATGATTTATTATGCATGTACTATGTAGCGTAACTCCACTCAAACATGATTAATGTCCAGGGAAACTTTAAAAATGTGGATGAGATTTTCAGTTTTACATTTTCGATTAAAATGAAAAACGCTTTTGCCAGCAATGAAACCTATATGCTGCTTTGAATAAGACATTAAAAATATGCAATAGACACTCAACAGCATACAAAGCATGTTCTCAATTACGAACCCTTTGAGCTACCTCAAATAGATGGCTATTCAATGCACAAATTACAGTAAATTATCTCACGAGTCGACGTATCGATTTGCAAATATTTAACATGAAAAGCTGCAGGATAAAATGGTAGAAGGATGCTAGAGCTTTTTTTAGTATTTATTCAAGAGCTTTTTACATTGTAAATGGAATTAATGTAATAGGGAAAGCTGAGAAGAAGAAAGTTTAAAGTAATAAGCTGAAGAAACTAATATATAAAAATTACAATATATACATAAATCAACTGTTTTCTTCAATGTCTAAAAGCATCAAAGATTGTAATTCAAAGGTTGACATTTTAAAATGTAGAAAGAAGATAATTCTTTTTATAAGATCAGTCTAAAGAGATAGTTGTCGATTGTTAAGCAAATAATAAATTCGGCTGTATACAAAAGGTATTAGAACAATCCGAACGTTTATTTTCAAATAAATTATGATTAATCAGTATTTTCCAATGATTAGAATATTGAGAAATATATATATATATATATATATATATATATATCTATATACTATTTAAATCGTTTAAGCATGGCTAAATATCAAGGTTTTTCCTTTATCGTTTTAATCTTATCGTTGATAGTTTGAAGATTATGGTTTAACATACTTGGTTTTTTAATTATTTTTGATCGCTCATTTTTTGTATTCAACGTATTTTGAGAGTTTTTCGGCTATGTTAGTTGGTTATAATCTTATAATAATCTTATAATTATATTGTTCTTTTTTTTTCTGTATATTTTATAATGACGTACCAACCCAAAATTAATTTATTATTTATTGTTCACTTGACACTTCAGTGATGTTCATGTTTTTTTTATATGTACATACATGTATTATTGCCCAAGTGCAAATTGTAGCACATAGTAGGCCTGACTAGTTTTGAGTCCTGCAGTTATAATATCATATATTGATGATATAATACACCAACTATTGTAGTTATGTAACTACAACAACTTTTTTCATTTTAAACATTAATTAAAATGCTAACCAAATTCAAATCATGCTATTTATGTGTTTATATTAATCCTTATCCAAATAAGATATTTTATGGTCAAGACCATTTAACTACCTATGAAATAGTTTTTAAATTATTTAGATTGGACTTTCCATTCAAAAGATATTACGAATTAAAAAATTCAAACAGTAAACAAAACCGCCATAGCGCCGTGGCCGTTGTTTGCGATGCAGTCTGAAAAGCGCGCAGGGCATCGCGGCGGGCGGGGTAAAGGGGGCACTGGGGGAGCAATATTTAATAAAATTAGTAAAGTCCTTCTCGGGTATGACGAGACCAGGGAAATAGGTATTCATTTTTATATGGAGGATATTATAGATTCCAGTTCAAATTGAATAGGTACGCATACATAAGATAGGTCAGCTATACAGAATAAAGTAGTGCATCAAATTTACGCTAAGGCGGTACAAAGTTCGCCGGGTCAGCTAGTTTTTCATAAAGTTGCTTGTTTACGCATTAATTTATGTTACACAAAATATCCGAATACTCAATATTTAAAATAGTTTCTCTCATCTAAAAGCTTTATTAATGTAAAAATGTTGAACATCTAACAAATTAAATAAAAGAAATATTATTTTCTAGCTGCAAATACGCCCTCCAATAAAATTTTTATTGATTTTTTTGTGGAATTTTAAAATAGTGTACATATTTTTGCTCTTAAATTACTTTGAATTTGAAAGAAAAAGCAAAACGTAGAAATTTAAATATTGAATAAAGCAGAAAGTCCCACATACCGAAACAAAAAGTTGACGAGGAGCAATTGAATCTCATCAATTGATAAAGCCGAGTCTGGGACAATGGGGGAAAACTCCATTAAGCTGGAAACAATTTTAAGGTCTTTCTCTAGAGAAGCGAATTGTATACTCGAAAGCTGTGCGTTTTTATCATTTCTTTTTTGTATTGCGTTAGGTGTATTTTAAACATGAGGAAAAAAGGTTAACAGGAAACTTTTTCAATAAAGCAATTGGTTGAAAGTTACAAAACGCGCGTTTAGACAAATCTAGTCAAATCTTATCTCTTAGCGTATGTATAATCCAAAAGACTTATCACAATAAGTAATTACTAACACAATTATTATTTTATAAAAATTATTAGCCCAAGCCTCTAATAACAAAAAATAATAAAACTTAGCAATAAAAATAAAAACAGTTACTTTTAGAAGTTTTAAAATGCTGCGTGCAACATTTTGTTAAGTATCTTCTGAAGAAATTCAACTTAATTTGGCATGACCAAAACTTGCCAAGTTATAAAATAGTTATTTACGTTATTAGTGCGGCAAGTTCCTTTTACGGCGCAAAGTTTTAATTTTGAAGCCCAACGCTCTGCGGAGGGCTTTAATAAAACCGCGGGCTGTAAAATAATTAACGCACGAATAATGTATTCAACTTTTTAACCGAAGACTCAATTTTGTCTGTTTTAAAAATTCCGAAACTTGAATTGATTTGAGGTGGACAGCTCAAGTGCAATTAATCTGTGGTTTAGAGCTCAATCGATGTTTAGCTAAGTAGGACACCACAAGATGGCGCCGACGGCGCTTTAAAGTTTACACCAAAAATATTAGATTGTCTTTATTTTTGAAATCTATAAGTCTTATTAAGTGCGGTAAATTGTCCTGGCATAAACAAACTATATTTATGACTAAACAACACTTTTTTTAAGGGCTCTTTTTTTAAAAGCAAATAATTTTCATGGTATTTTACAACACGCCAGTGATTCAAATTGACAGATGGAAGCTTTGCATGTAAAAATGTCTAGTTACCATAGAAGTTGACAAGACGTAAATATGCCGTTTACGATCGACGTTGCTAACCTCTTATATAAGTTAACAACGAACAAAGTGAGCCGATAAAAGCATATCGTAAGATAAAGAAAGATCGCATAGTGTTGACAATCTAAATAAAAAAAAACTTCTTTATTGATAAAAATACACGTTTTGGCCTCCTGACATGTAAACGTCAAATTGACATTCAAATGCCCAGAAATATTATATTCACAGTCGCATTGATTTCTACAACCCGCCGTGCGTAAAAATTGACCAAATTGTCTACTTTTCAGGTACGTTTATAAATAAAAACGTACCTAAAACTTTATTGTACAACCAAAATATACGTATTGAAACGCCAGATACACAACTTTTTTATTGTTAAACGGTAAAAAATAATATTATTTTGAGTATTTTGGGTGTCATTCCAATTAACTCTGCGCTGCAAAATTAATAGTGGTAGTGACTTGTATTGTCGTTTGACATAACAAATTTTGAATAATTTATTCAATTTCGTCCGATTTATAAATTAACATTAAGGAATGTAAACTTCCAATCAAAACAAAAAAGAGATAGTATATTACGACCCTAGGCCAGAAAGTTGGATTTCCTGGCCGATGTGATAGAAGTGCCGAGGCGAAGCCGAGGCTCTTCTATCACATCTGCCAGGTTATCCAACTTTATGGTCGTGGGTTGTATACTATTTTTCTTGATCCTACGCCGAAAGTTAATTAAAATAATTTATATTAAAGTAGTAGCACGTTCCGAGGCGAAGCCGAGGTGGGGTGGAGGGGGCGGGCCCGCCCGACTTTTGCAAAACTGAGGCGAAGCCGAAGTTTTTGCTGGTCGGGGCGGGCATTCAAAAAAAAATATATTAATAACTAAAATGAAAAATTGATAAAATGGCATTGACAATTACAAATTTTCAAAAACTAACAAATACATGCAAACTTTATTGTATTATTTAACTTTAAATATTATAATTAAAAAAATAATCATAATTCATATAAAATGAATTCAATAGTACATTTTTTCTTATCAAACAATTAAATTGTTTTCTTCTGAGGAGGACAATGAACTTTTATTATCCTCTCGCCACTTTTTATAAGTATTATAAACCAAAAGATAACGATCACCAGATTTTTTTGGAGTAGCTTCACTTCGAACAATTATTTTAGCCTCTGTATCGAAATTTCTTATCGTTGCGCATACGAAACAGCACACTCTAGTGAGAACGCCTCGTACCTCGAGCCGTCCACAAAAGTCCTTCTTTCTGGACGTTGCGCATACGAAACAGCGCACTCTAGTGAGAACGCCTCGTACCTCGAGCCGGCCACAAAAGTCCTTCTTTCTGGAGTGAACTGCGGCCCGAAAGACCGTACTTTCGGCGGGAGGAGCAAGAAAACATATTTGTTGAATTAAATGTATTTTTAGAGTAATCAATTATTTTTACTTTCCTTATTTAATTTTGGGTTGAGAATACGAATATTGGAGAATAATAAACTAATCTTGAAGAATCATCACTAGACATTCTACACTAGAGCGTAGTAAAAAAAACCCTTTTGTTCAGCGCAAGATACGTTTAACATTAATTTTGAAACCGAAGAAAACGCGTGCATAGGTATTTTCAATTCCTCAAAACAGACCATTGTATGTAATATATTAATGAAGAAAAATGTAATTAATGAGTCTTGAAAATTGTCGGCCAAAAAGATAAATACAAAAAACTATTCCTTATATGCATTGTTTGGATTGAATATTTTATAGACGACTCAGAAATGCTTACTTTTGAAAAATATTAGGTAGGTTGCAGATTATTACAATTTAGTTCTGAATGCTAAAAAAGAATCAGGCGGCCCAATATTCAGTTATCAACAATGCCTAGATACCATAAATTTATTTATAATTGCCATAGATTCACAATGAAGCTAAAAATTCTGTTTGTAAAAATCCCATCATTTGACAAGACTATGAACATGTTTTACAATAAATTTTGTTTAAAATAAATAACGGTTGTTCACAAGATGTTTAATATAAAATTGAAAAACTATAAAAAACTAGAATTTACTAATAGAAACAATTATTAACAATATCAGAATAATAATCTGGATTTGAAAAAATTTTCTAGTTTTTTTGGTAAATCAAAATCGTCATTAGACTCTACTAGGTGGTTAATCAGGGACAGCCGTTTCAATACGCACATTTTTTCTTTTTTGCTAGATACATTTTTTCCAGCATTCCGGCGTGGTATGGCTTATGACATAATGACCTAATAGTTTTACTTAGATGAGCTCAATTAGGTTTAGCTCACAATAGTATGATGATAATCTTAAGACCTCAAGAATTCAAAAGCCACTACATCACCATCATGCTTCTTTTTGAGCATTTACAACAACATAAGCTCAGCGTTTACCGTTTCCTCATCATAACAGATGCCTTTTCCGACAGTCAATTGTTAATGTTTGCTTTCCGTCATGATGTTGTTGATTGGGAAGAGCTCTTTTTGTAGCTAGCATAATTTGTTATCCATAACCACAACCTACTCTAGTTCTAATAAAATAATAGAAAATTCCTAAAACATTTTTCAAAAATCATCGCAATCATTTCTTCAGAATAATCCTTACTAGTTTTTAATTGACGCAATAAGGGACCATCAGATATAGGCATTAGGCTGCTCACGTATGTATAATTCAATGGTTTTCCTTTTCCCGAAAACCTTTTTAAGCCGCTAAAAATCCTTTTATAAATGAACCTTTTTAAACCGGTAAAAATCCTTTTATGAATGCTTGTCTATGAATTTTAACATTATTATCATGCCTTAGTGCCTGCAGCAGGCATTTTTGCACGGCACTAGATGCTCTAAACTGTCAATGTCAGTTCTTAATAGACACCTGCAACACCACCGGCTCACTTTTATTGCTCACTTTTTATTGAATTAATTCACATTAATCAGATCCACATCGACTATTAATTATATAATAAAAATTATTATTAAAGTGGTATATGGCATTTACTGTCCAAGAAAAAGCGTCCCTATTAGAATGTTAACCAAAAATGTAATAAAATAGCTGAATCAAGGCAAAACAATCGTTTATTTTCCAAAGCCGCTCTTGATTAATGTTAATACAATACACCCTGTATTAATTTATCTATTATCAAAATCAGAGAAGCAATCGAAATTGTAAAACACCCAAATAACTTGAATAGAGATTCAGATTATTATCTCTCAAACGTTTGGAAGTCATTGTTCACAAACACTCCTTCGTCATCAACACAAAGCGCTTCCGCTTTCTCCGCAGTTCTCTCTTCCAAGCTCCCCGCCAGTTTCTCCTCTGCCCCTCCTTCCGCTTTCTCTTGCTCGCTTACTAATATCAGCCCAAGCAGCAACGAAGTCTAGCCAGAATAAGTTTCGCTTCTAGCGTGGTTCACACGTCAAGTTACCGTGCTTTCTCTCACTTTTATTTTCCTGTCCTAATGACGCCTCCACCGATGAAGTGCGAAACGTCGACAATTTTATTAAACCTCTCGACGCAATCTTTTACAAAATATGAATATTTCTATCAATATTTCAATGACTTCGAGCGGTGAAAGCCTTTCTTCTTCAGCTATTTTAATTGACAGTATGAACGTTTTGGTATTTTAAATAAAAAAAGTTTAGAGAAAAAAAGCAAAGTTGGTATAAATAAATTTTATAACAAACACAATCGATTTAAAAAATCAAGTATGTAAAACAAATAATTGTTTAGTTTTATTTAAAAAAGAAAAAAGTTTAATGTTTAATCTATTTATTCCATACTTTTGACGTGCACTGTATGTTTTTCTTAATTTAGTATACTTCACCTTTTTTTAAATATAATTAGGTACATAGACTTTTAATTTCAATCTGATTGAGCGGCACCTAGATTTATCGATCATAATTGAAAAACTTTTACAGAATTTTTTTAAAATTTTATTAAAAAAAATCACTGCATGCCAAATAATATTGTAGTTACCATAAAACGTTAACAATAAAAATAGTGCTCAAATATAATACTTAACTAAGAAAAACATCTGCATTTGTCTACAACTTGTTCACTATATCAGCCTTCGTCAAATTACTAATTTCTAAATACCGTCTACAGAAAATACAGAATGCCTGTTAGCTGTTGATGTTAGGTCTAAAGAAAGTCAATCATGTGTCACCGTTTACCCAAAAGTGACGGTGATTAAACATAAACCCCTTATACAAATATAATTCAAGCACCAAAGTTCATTGCTTCATGAATGTTTTCGTACCCCGTTTTCGTGAAAAGCTTATGTTCCGATGAAGTGTTCATAATCGAAATATTAGATTTTGTGCTAATTAGTCTCGGTATTTTCCGGTATATACAAGGTGAGTTCACATTAATGTGAGATTAATTTTCGATGCTTTTGCTATTAATTTAATGTAATCTCTGTTAACACCACAATAAGATTACTCTCTTTTTTTGAATACTCAGTGTAATATGAAAAAGCCACTTTTTCCAAATCCAGCTTTTATTTCTATCATAACTAAAGACCGGACGAATAAGTACCATTTAAACAAAAAAAAGCGCTTAAAAACACAGCATTTTACAAAAAAAAATACTTATGCAAAAGAAGCTGTGAAAAAAGCAAAAAATTTAACAAGTTTAATCAAACTTCCTTTATAAAATTATGAAAAATTCCAATATCAAATCAACTTTACAAGATTATAGACGAAATAGTATAGCAAAATACGTATATTTTTAAAGAATATACAAATCTTAAAGTAAAATAAAAAAATTATCAAAAAAAATACAGGACGACCAGCAATCCACATTTCTAAGAATTGTCTCTTAGACATTTCGTACTTTTGCTAATAGAAAGTGTGCATTTTTAAAGTAATGCCAGTGCCGTTTGTAGCATATCATAAAATATAATACAGTTTAAAAGTTTGAAAAAAAAAATTATCCAGGTAAAAAATTTTAAAACCCAAAAGTAAGTTCCAAATAAGCAAAAAAACTCGAAAAAAGCATACAATCATAAAAAATGCAGAAAAAGCACGAGGAAACATACTTTAAATCGGTTTTTTTTTCATCCGATTCGTCTAGATTTTAAAACGGTTTGTTGCTGCTTTTAAAATTTAACGTAAGCAAAAATGCTTAGAATCCGGTCTTTAATTATAACTGTAGGTAATCAAATATAAATCTTATCCAAAAAGAAAACCGATCTCCAGCCCTGGAAACTTTCGTCCAATTCCTTTAATTCCAGTGTTATCCAAAATCATTGAAACGGTTATGAAACAGCAAATAACAAATTTCTTTACAAATAATAGCCAAATCGATTTATGAAAATCAATTTCATTTCAGATGTAAAAAGTCAACAACAGATGCAATTATCAACCTTACGAACGAAATAATTGAAGGTACTAAAAAAGGGAAAGTGGTAGGAGTCACGATCTGTGACCTGCAAAAAGATTTTGATTGACTGTCTCATAAAATTCTTTTAAATAAGTTGAGACAACAAAACTTCCTTAAAAACGGCACAAAACTAATTACAACTGTCTTAAGTAACACATCTCAATATGTTTCAATTGATAACATTCACTCGACAACATCATCTATTAGTAATGAAGACCCACAATGATCAGTAATAGGCCCTTCCTTATTGTAAATCTATATAAACAATCTCATAGACCACGTGCATGGTGCCTGTGTAACACCATTTGCCGATAATACTATAGTGTGCTTCTCACTTGGTTTCCTAGAGCTCATAAACCAAAGTTGCCATAAATAATCACTGTGTAATAGACAAAACCTTTGTTGCCGAATAAGGGTCCGTCTTTTGTCAGTAGGTAAACAGCAGCTATATACAGTGAGATTTTTGTTTTACTAAACATAATGTTATAAATCGTTGTCAATACATTGTCGCTAGGTAGGCAACCAAATTCACAAATGTTTTATTTTGACACTTGACAGAACAGCTGAACTCTGAAATTTTATTTTATTCATAGATAAGGAAGGTTATGTTACCTCTTAATAACAAGTTTAAAAAGAAACTTTTAATCAAATTAGTTTAATAAATGTTCAAAGTGACCACCTGCTTGTTCCAAGCAATAAAATGCTTGTACAGTACTTTGTAAAAAAACTGGATTTATTTCGTTGCAGCCGGTGATTATTCTATTCTTTAGTTCTTCTGTACTCTCTATTACGGTACTGTTGTAGACTTTAGATTGGAGATAACTCCAAAGAAAGAAATCGTTTGGTAATAAATCTGGCGACCGAGGTGGCCAAGCTATTGGTCTAAGCCGTCCAATACAGCGATCCTGGAAGTTTTCAGCCAGGAAACGTGTAATAGGGCCCGTGGAATGTGGTGGAGCGCCGTCCATTTAAAACCATGCGTTCTCAAGATTCAAGTCTTTTAGTCGTCGCATTATGTGTCTTTGCACTAGTTCTAAAAACTTGGCGGCACTTAGGTTGCCGTTTAGGATCTCAAAATGGACCAATAATAATATTGGTCCATTTTTAATTGTTTATTGTTTTTATTGATGGCAACCTAAACGCCGCCAAGGTTTTAGAACTATTGCAAAGACACATAATGCGAAGACTAAAAGAATCTTGAAACCGCATGGTTTCAAATGGACGGCGCTCCACCACATTCCACGGACCCTATTACACGTTTCCTGACTGAAAACTTCCAGGATCGCTGTATTGGACGGTTTAGACCAATAGCTTGGCCACCTCGGTCGCCAGATTTATCACCAAACGATTTCTTTCTTTAGAGTTATCTTCAATCTAAAGTCTACAACAGTACCGTAATAAAGAGTACAGAAGAACTAAAGAATAGAATACTCACCGCCTGCAACGAAATAAATTCAGTTTTTTTACAAAGTACTGTACAAGCATTTTATTGCTTGGAACAAGAAGGTGGTCACTTTGAACATTTATTAAACTAATTTGATTAAAAGTTTCTTTTTAAACTTGTTATTAAGAGGTAACATCTATGAATAAAATAAAATTTCAGAGTTCAGCTGTTCTGTCAAGTGTCAAAATAAAACATTTGTTAATTGGGTTGCCTACCTAGCGACAATGTATTTAAAACTGAACATACGATTTATAACGTTATGTTCAGTAAAACAATAATCTCACTGTATATATAGTTCTAAGGTTTGTTTATTTTGACAGAATTAGTATAAGAATGTGGAGAAATTTTTTCAGGAATGCGGTCTTTTGGTTTACAGATTAAGAACCAGTTATGTCTACTCTTTTATTTTTAATCGAGCTTTCGGAATAAAATTCATTCCTTCATCAGGATTTAATAGTGAGATTACATAAAATTAAATAGGACAATTAAAAGCATCAATAGCAATTATGCTTATAGAATACATAGCAAAACTTTGTGTTATATTCGATAGGTACTTAAAATTAATATCTTCTCTGTAGACCAAAAGACCGCATCCCTGAAAAAATTCCTCCACATTCTATATATATATATATGTCTTTTTTTTTCTCGCAACCCACATAAAAATAAAAAACAAAATTATACTTGTAAACAGAAACAAATTGGTTTCGTTCGGTACTCGAATTGTGAACCAGCGACTACAAAATTTTTTCAAGTTTCAACTTTATTATTGCAAACAATAAATTTATATTTTATCTGTTTTAAAAATAAAACTATTATGCCGAAATCGTTGAAACTACAACTGCAATAACTGTTGGACATCAACCGTTCATTTATTAAAAACTTTAAGTCACAAAAATACTAACATCTGTTCCATCAGCGAAACCGACCTAGAACAAGTTTAGATTCTCTGGAATATGTCAAGGCAAAACGGCGTTTATAGCTTATCGGTAAACAAGTAGAACATAGAACATACACTCACCAACAGAAGTAGAACAGTTAAAAACATTGAGCAGGCCATCGCAGATTCTTTTACACAAGCTGATGATTAGTTTATAAACAATAAGCTAGCCCTGAATGAGGGGAAAAACAATTAAAATAGTCTTAACTCACAAACGACTAATAGATAGTAGTAATAATGAATGCGTCAAATTCCTAGGTGTTTACCTTAAACTTTGAAGATATTAAATTGAAACTGTCATGTTGACCGGCTGGCTAAGAAAGATGCCTCAAACATTTCTGTAATTAGCAAAATAACAAATCTAGTCGGTTTATAAATACTTCTGTTGACTATATTGACACACTAATCGGCTCTCACCTGTCGTATGGTCTAATCAGTTTGGGTCACTCTCCTGCAGCAGCACGCATTTTCAGTCTACAACGTAAGATAATGTAAATTATGACAAGGCATCAAATATAGTTAAATATACTGACGTTTCTAAGCCTCTACATTCTAATATGCCTGAAATATGCATATTATAGAAAGTTTTACTATTGTCAATACAATACACTCTACGATACACGTCAAGCGGATCGATCAAGCAAAGCGTGTACGGACTGATTTCTTCAGGCTCAAAAGGAGCAATAACGAAAACAACTACTTTTGAGTGAAGTTTTTATATAATATATCTGCTGAAAGAAGGATGCTCCCACTTTCTAAATTCATTAGTAGAGACAGAGGTTGCTTGTTGCAGCATGCATTTTGTAGTGTTGAACAGTTCTTAAACATCACCGTGGTTATTGGACCAGATATATATTTGCATTGCATTGTGTGTATGTACCTACCCACAAGCAAATCGTATTCTACGTATTGAGTATTTTGTGTGTACTACATTATGTATTATATAATGATGTGTATCATATTTATTGAAGAGTGTAAAGGTACCTATATGTATGTAAAACACAATAAAAATCTATTCTATTCTAATATTAACAATAATGATTTGACACTACAGTATCGACGGCTAAATAATTAAAGAACCAGACTTTATAAACAATTTTGAGTTTCAAATTGAAAGCTTCAAGAACTGCTGCAAATTACCTTGAGCTTAGATTTAAGTAAAGATTATTAAGTATAATTATTTTTTCTAAAATTAAGAGCTTTAATTTTGTGATATAGCAAGTTAAAATATATAAAAAAATGCCCATTTATGTATCGTCAAAATAATTATTTATAAAATCATTATTAATTAGTGTTTTGTTAAAGTCTTTATAAAATTATTAAAAAAAATATAAAACCATTGAAAAAACATATTCAGTTGCTATAAAAATGTCGAAAAAAATGTTTTAAGCAATAAGTTACAGTGTTTTTTAAACAATTTAGTTTAACGTATCATTTATTAAAATCTGATAAAGTATTGAAACACCAAAGGTTTTTCAACATACACCCGGTATATAACAAAATATTATTAAGCAATAAAGTTCTTGCAATATTTGATCTTGCATTAATTGATAAGAAAGACATAAGAGACCATTCTCACACTAACGATAATGACTCACCCTGTATCAGTTTGTAAGCGTTACAGTGCCCATATATCCAATAATAAATTGTATTTATGCATCTTTTTTATATATCTCAAAATAAAAAGGTTTTTCAATAAATTCGAGTAAAATTAAAACTAGCCTACTCATCAGTTTTTATTGATAAAGAGCACTTTAGTTCTATAGTTAGTTCTAATAGTTTAGCTCTATTTTATTGTTATCGGCAATTTTACACAAAAATGTGCGTTTTATTTTTTACTTATTCTTTCTAATTCGTCACATTTGAGTTCCCCCACTTTGATATGAAAGTTTACCTGTGGCAGTATTTCTCATATCGATTTAAGCTTTAAAAAAAATTATAAAATTCTAAATAACATTGTTCTGACTGAACTCCTAATTACGTGTTAATAAAGATGGTATCGATTAAAAATCAATACAACATAATTTTATTAATTACAGCATATAAACATAAAAATAATGTAACATATATTCTAACATCCATTATATTCAGTTTTGAAATTGTCATAGAAAGACCTTTTAAAAAGAGTAAAAACCTACTTCATATTAAAACAATACAAAAGCTGTGTTTCTCAATTTTGGCCGTTTATCATCCTTTTCCACAAAATCCCTAATTTACATTTGCAGCTTTGTCACCTTAAAATCCATTAACGTCAAAAAAAGCTATATCAAGTAAAAGTCGGACCGTAAAACCACTAAACAACCTCCGGCAATTTAATCAAACCATTAAATAAAAATATCCTTTCCGATTTAAAAACAATTTAGTAAAATGACGGATTGATTGTATATCAAGGTAACCAATGTTCTCGTTTCAAAAGCGATAATATGCTATAAAATTAATGTCAAAAACTGCATTAAACTGCATTATTAAAAGCAAAAGAATTAAAAACAATAATGGTTACCCTCAGAATTACTTGCCGCGCTTAATAAAAAAAAAGACAGTAAGTGGGTAGTAATAAGATTTTTGAAAAAAAAGATAATTTTTTTACTGTATTTTAAAACTTTATAATAGTTAATATTGCCAGTAAACGTAAAAAAATATGTATTCAATTAGTTAGAAATAAATAACAAGTAAAACAACTTTAGAAAAATGCACGTGATTACAAACGCGTCAAGATTAACCATTTTTGTGGGATAATGATATTAAAGTTACTGTAAACAATTTTTTATGAGTATTGACTGAAAATATAAATTTTTGGTAAAACTCACTTTCAAATACAATTTCGAATGCGTCTAAATCAGAAAATACTGTGACTTGAGAAGTGGTATCTTCTCTCGGCCTGGAAAAATACCACTTTGCCGCCTAGGTTTACAATATACTATTTTTTAAATGCAAAATATTTGAATGATTTGTCAGTAGCCACTAAACTGTATGTCATTTGCTAAAAGCTGTTACAAGTGTTCAATGAGAGTCGCCGTGGGTTAAAGCCATTTTAATTACTAATTATTTAAATAAAAGTGGACAATTTTTTCATAGTCAGTAACCACAAAGACAAAAATATATTAAATTTAAAATCACCTTTGAGGGTATTTGAAAAAACCCAATTCTTAGAAAATTAAATATTCTTAGCTGATTGAATAGTCTTAGAAACGAAATTAAAAGAAAGATCCAGATATAAAATTTTCTTTTGGGATAGGAGAAGAAATAACTAATAAATATAGCTTCAGCATATAAACTGAGTTCATTTCGTATAAAAATTAACAACATAGTGCAACCAAGAGTTAAAACCTGTTCTTTCTCACATAAATAAATCAATGTTTTTATATAGTTTGAAGAAATGGTTTTGATGAGCTACTAATTGAATAGTTCTAATAATTATTTCATTAGCCAGTTAATAAAACTAATTAAAATTGTAAATAGTCCAAAAAGCAAGAAAACTACATCTTTAACAGTAGAATGTTTATGACATATGAAAACCGGGTCTCTTTTTAGTAGGACACAAATTTCTGGCAACGTTTCGTATATTATTTCACCTATACTTTTTCTAAAAAATGTATACCAGAGATAGTCCTTCGTCCATCTTTCATTGCTCACTTTCAATTGTGGATTAACTGAGGTTAATTTCCCGCGTTGTGCAGTTTGTTTTAGCAGCTGCAATGAGTTCTTAAAATTAGGTTTATGAAAAGAATTTTGAATTGTAAAATTCAAAGTAATTCATTAAATGCCAATCCTTTTAAGAAATTCTAATTTGATTAGAATTTCAGTTAGTTTCTAAAGTTCTAAGTCATTCATGAAATTACAATTTACTTACAGCATTTTAATTTGATCTTAGAATTCCATAGTTATTTATACTATTCTCATGTGCTTATGATATTCTAAATGGTCAATTGAAATTAACTTTGTTATATAATGCTACACTGCTTATAAAATATTAATGCTTTTATCAAAGTCTACTCTGTAATCACTTCTTACTCACTTGTCAGTACTATTATGAATGGTATAAAATCACAAAGTAAATATTCTATGTTTTTTTCTGATTAGTATTAGAATACTATGAGTATTTAACGTGCAACTGGACAAATGCCATATCACAAAAGCTAATCTTTTGTTGAATTCAGTTAATGTTTAAAGGTAATAATTCATCTACGATTATTTACGGATAGGTCAAAACCGCGAGTTCAGTTGTTTGTTTCTTTCAGTTTGAGTACCCATCATTAACAGTGAGATATTTATTATTGATATTCCTTAGTTCCTCTTGTGATTGGTAACTTAACAAATAACTCCAAGTAAATATCTAAATTTTATCGTAGAGGTTGTGGAATTAATTATTATATAATATAGCTCATTGTTTTACAAAAAATATGTGTTAAATAATCCCTATTATAATCTTGTGTTTTCCAATATTTGTGAAGTGCAACAGTTTACGACTCATAATGAAATGAGCCACAAAGAATGTGCTTTTTTCGACTAAAAGACTTAAATTTACAAGAAAACTTCATAAAAAAGTTAGGGACATTATATTTGCAGAAAATGTTATAATAAATATTTGGAAATACCCTCCGGCAGCATTTATGTAACACAAATTCAAAAAAAGTCTTGCTTGAGCTCATCGGTACAACTAATTGAAATTGTGCAAATTCTCTGCATTTCTAAGTATTTAAAAACAAGCATAATAATAATTGATAATCAATATAATAAATAATAATATTTAATAATTGAATTTAGTTGAAGTTACTAATATATTTCGCTGTTTTTTTGTGTTTTTAGGTAAGAATTGACAACAAGTTATGAAGGAAGTGTTTTTAAAATCGTGCTACCGCCAGACGTTCTAAAAGCAGCCAAAAAGCCATCAACAATATGCTTCCAACAATTTAAATTTTTATAATAAAAATAACATATTAAACATAAATATTACTTATATTTATAATACCAAATTGTCTGATAAAAATTAGTCCACTAAATTTGATCGCTCGTTGACAAGTATCTAACTTGTCAAAAATGCTTCAGTTTTTATTAAAACCTTATTTTTGATAAATTGTCAATAAACTTCAACTTTTATGTTACAGAGTTTCAGAAAAATTCATATTTTTGATGTCTAGAAAAAATATTTGTTTTGCTCACTTTTGCACAAGGTTAGACAATAATAATAATTTAGTATTAATACGTTTCAGGTGAACATAATATTAAAATATTTATCCAGTAGAATCAATTACTAAAGCATTCTAAAAGTATTAAGTATGCCAGGACAATAGTTTTCTGTAAAGTTTCCTAAATATTATATCAAGTATAATGACCTTCTAATATTTTGCAATAAAAACAATTCGCCTATAAACATTATAATACATAAAAAGTTTTAATAAAGATTTAAAAAGTTTTTAAAATATCTCATAAAAGTTTTGAGTATCCTGCAAATCTTGTATTATATTATGGTCAAACCTAAAAGTAAGCCTACAATTTATATAATACATACAGAAAGCTACCTGATGTTAAATTTATAGTTTCAGTTCAACAATTAAATGTCTGCTAATCAAACGACAGCTTTCATACAATATTAAAATCAATTTATGACCAACACATGTCATTAGCCAGTAAAAGCTCTAGTAACCGCTCAGCTCATTTTTAGTTTAATATGCCTCAAGAAATTTCAGCTCAGTATAGATTTTTTTATGCATTGTTTAGAGGATAAAATTCAGCTACCAGCGAGTTCAATTTTAAGTGACAGTCACACAAGTATGATGGTCTTTGACCTTTTGCCGATCCTCTTTTTTGAATGGGTATTTCTTGGCAAGATTACACACAAATCATCTAGTTTCATTTTTTTGTAGTCTTGCTGATGCTGCAATAATTCTAGTCGACACAAATAATAGATTTTTTTAAGTATTGTAACACGATAGCTGTACAGTTTATTTATATAATTTATTGACACACTTATTTATTTATAAACTATTATTTCACTACTAACTTTACACTAATTTATATGAACTGATCAATGTGAACTTTGTTAACAAACTCTGTACATTTATTTATATTGCTTTGTAAATTTCTCTGGGCTCGCTGCTCGTTTATATTGCATACGATATCGATCGTCTCGAACATTCCAGTAGGTTCCATGATGCTTCTAGAATGTTCGATTTCGCTACAATATTTATGTAATTCAATAAACCACATTTTAGTAAAATAACGAGAGAGTAAATACTTAAACTTCGTACCTCACAAGTTACTAACACATATTTTTAACCCCTCCCAAAGTTTAAAAGTTATGTAATACTTGAACTTTTCTCGAACGTTTCCCTGCACAGCATCAGACTGTAAGTTTAAATTTGTTTCAAGTTGATCTAACTTCACTTGAAGTATGTAATAACAAGATAAAAATTTTGTCACCTTATTTTACCTACCTGTAAATTGGGAGGGCAGTGATCCAGTAGTTCTAGCATGTGTCTAATATTCTGAGCATCTTGTATGACAAAGTTAAGCTCCATGTCGAACTCGCCGCCCACCAGCTGAAACAACATTTAACAAGGTTAGTCTGAAAGTGATGTTAATTAATATTCGATTAATAACAACTCGTCAAATTATAATACACCTAAACATTTTGAACTTTACTTATTATTACAGATAGCTAGAGGCTCGAGGTCGTAGGTGAATGATATAACTTAAAAATGAAGTGGCGGAAATTGAAATGCAACAGGCCGTAAAATAATCGATTATCTAAGGTCGAAAATACATACCCATCCGGCAACTAATGTAGTAAATCGGATCATTATCACCAGGCAACAAGTTCTTCTAATTTTAACAAATTCTATTATATGTAATTAAAAGGTAGGGAAACCAGACCCCGGCCCCGTCTCCATTTTTATCCTAAGTGAATAAATACTTACTAATTTTCACTTCATCCTCTGAAACTTCCAAATTAGTTGGAGTAAACTGCCAAACCATTAGCGCACAACGTAAATACCAATATTGATATCTCTTTAGACTTTATATTTACTCATTTTTAGGAAACAAAAAGCTTTTAAGCAATGAGTTTGCAAAGATTAAAAAAAAATCACTACTAATTTGTTGCTTCAACTTTTCAATTTTATAATGTTTTTTGTTTTTTTTATAATTTTCAGTTATACTATTGTTATAAGTGCTTACAAATAGAATTATTTTGAGTAATCATTTACTTCCCAAATGTAAAAATTGTTTCTCACATTGATAAATCTCACTGAAACCGAAGATATTTGTCAACAAGATGTATTAATGTGAAATGACACGTAAAATTCCAACACCAAATTCATTTCACGAAAACATCCATGATGTCTATATATTCGCACTTTGTTGGTAATTCATATAAAGATAAACTGATGTAATCGAAAACTGTAGCCAAAAGAAAATCATTCGTAGTAAAGAGCTTACTATAGACACAGTCTTGTTTTAACCCCCAAGAAAAACATAGAATTGTTATAAATTTGCAGTTTATGACATCTCTGTGTCTGTCTGTCGCTTTCTTCTCACTAAACAGCTTACCGATTCTGATTTATTTTCTTTAAAGCTGAGGAAATTGGGAGTGTTTTTCGACATATACCAAAAATGAGTTCCGCCGTTTAAACATAATAAATTTTTTTCTACATGAGGTAACCGCAAGATGGAACAAGGAATTAGGATTAAACCTTTCCTGAAAATGTTGCAAAAAGTGGATGCACAAATCCGGTCTGGATGTTCACAAGGTATGCTTGATTTTGTTTATAAATTTAAAGTAACTATATAAATTTTTCAAAACCAAGAAAAAAGTTTGTTATCAAAAGCCCAAAAGAATAAATGACTGAACCGAGTCAAATCTTAAGTCTTCTGAATTTTGCAAGACTGGAACATAGTCCAAAAGCCAGATCCAAAGGCTAATGATTTAAGAGACATATCTGCAAATGAACGAAATATACTTTCAACTATCCAAAAGCCAAGTTTAAAAATCCTTCAAGCCGCTCCAGTTCAAATGTAATCAAAAAATTGGTTGAAACAAAATCTTCAAGCAGTTGCTAGATCTGGAAAGCTGCTACCACTTACTAATTATTACAACGCCCTGCCTTGAAAACATGTTTCTAGCAACATTTTGTTTTTGTTTTTGGTGATAAGTGGTTTTGATAACATTGTCAGTATTTGCCAAAAATACATTTTTTAGTGATTAGTATATTATTTAACTTGTTCTAACGTTTAGTTGTTAGGGTTCATAGATCTTTTGAGTAGATCTTATTTAACTTGATGGAACTACTATTGGTTGATGGTATATACGTAGCCATTTCATACTTCTATTAGACATCGTCTTTCCATATGCATGTCAACAATAAATTACTCCCTAGGATTCGGACTTTGAGCAAACTTATTTTTTGCATGTTGCATATAATCAAAGTTTTCAAAAGAATTTTTAAACGCTAAAAGTTTGGTTAAACTTGCCACTGACAGTTGAGGTATTATCTATCAAAAATTATTTGAAAAATTTTTGACGCAAGCTTATTAAATATGGCAGCAGAAACCAAAATTGATTTTAAAATCAAACGCATCGAAATTAGCGATTTCCTAATGTTATAAGAAATTTTTTGTGTTATATTTTAAAAGATCTGAAATTATCGAAAGACTAACGTAAATATTTCTCGTCAGTTGTCATTGCTGATTAAAAACCATAATGAAGCATTAGTTTTCCCTCCTAATAAAAAAAGACGTTGTTCAGTGCTGTTACAAAATTAGTTAACCAAACACTGATTTATAAAAATAACAAAGCTCAATAGAGGCTTACTAAATGATCAAACTTATTTATCCAACTATATATTTTGCCGTGACACAACAACTTCATTTCAGAATGACAAACCCTTTATAAATTTACGATAATTCTAGAAAATATTTTATAATAATAGTTTTATAATAAAAGCCGACCTAACCAAATTTATAGCAAAATATCAACAAATATACCCAAATCTATGTACAATATACATATAAGCAGAGTATATTTAAGTTCCTCTAAACAATCACTTTTTTTATAAAGGTATGGTTAGCTATAACAAGCTTTCAAGCGATGTAAAAAAATGTGTAAATTTGAAAGAATTTAAGAAAAAGATAAGGAAGCATACGGAGTCTAAGGATATGCAAAGTAAGTATTAGTTATTAGTTTTAATATAAAGTCATTGTATATGTTTTTGTGTTAATTTTTAAGTAGATGTTTTTCTTGTTCTTTTATCCTCTCTCTTTTTTTGCAAAAATAATTTATGTATATTCTAGTTTTTCACCATATTGGTCTTTAGTATTTTAATAAATTTACATATTACACTGAAAATTCAAATAATGTTCGATATGTTTGTAAAAATAAGTTTCCAAAATAAAATTCTATTATTATTATTTACAGTGTAATTTATTCTTGACATGCATCTATTATTATTTGATCTGTGGCTAGGGTAGAGTATTGAATTGATTTAGACGCATATCGCAGTTTCTTCGCACGTTTATATTTTTAAGGAAGAAATATTCAGATTTTAATTTGGTTGTTTACCAAAAAGCATGTACTATAATTCTGAAACAAGCATCTTTTGATGATGAACATGGCACCGCTCTAAAGTTCTATTCCATAAATCCGTATAAGTTTTATAATATAATAGTTTTGTAGAATCTATAGGTGTTTAGCCCTTAAAGCCAGTTAATTTCTTCTTATCTCAAAAGTATTTACTACCTCCTCTTCTTGATATGATCTTTACAGTTGAGTTAGAAGTCCCAGTCTACGTCTCGCTGATGACACTGTTGAAAAAGTAATTGTAAGACTTTTATCAAAAAACTATAAAAACATTATTGACCAAAAAGTACATCAAAAAAATTTTTGAATGTAAAATAGAAGGGATTGAGAGTTACCGATAAAATTGAATAACAAAAAAATCAAAATTTTCGCATAAAAAAATATTAGAAAATGTTACAACTTTAGTATGTTGTTAATGTACAGCAAAATTAGAATAAAGCCACCCACAATGAGACCTTAAAAATTCCTGACTTAACATTAAACAAGTTTTAGTAATATTCCGTTTTTGCAATCTGTCAGTTAAATATGAAGAAGGACATTTAACAGTTCGATCCAGTTTATGTAATAACAAACTTATGACTAACCCTGTCTAACGCCTTAGAAAAGTCAGTATGCACACAAGCTACTTGATTGTAATTTTCAAAAGCATGACTAAGGCGTAAATAGAATTTTAGCCTCGTCGATCTTAAAACGCATATTTACGCCTTGTCAACTGCTATGCCCATTAAATGTTTCTACATCAGCAACTCATCTGTCACTTTGACTCACTGGCGTGTTGTAAAATATTCTGCAGAGCGTCGTGCTTTAAAATTAAAACGTTGCGGTGTAAAACAAAACTTACCGCACTAATTACGTAAAAAACAATTATACCTAATTAGTCACATTTAGTCACTTTATTAGCTATACGGTTAGTTTGCTATACTGGTCGTCTGATTTAACTAAACTGCGAAATTCAAATCATTCGATACCGTCACTCTTAACAAGCTTGCTTCGGCTACGAGTGCCAATTTCCTTACAAGAAATAAAACTATATACCTTTTCTTTGACATAAAACCTTTGTAAATAGCTTCCTAATTTATAACAAGTGACCTTGAAATCTTTCAATGTTAGGTATTTATTCAACATTACATTTAATATCTCAATATGTATATCATTAAATTTGTCAAATTTATTCAAGATTGAGTGACACCAACCGCGTTGAAAAAGTCATGGCCTACCTCAACTACAAATTTACTTAATTCCTGGGTAGACTGTCTGAATAGGTTTTATCCGGGAGTTCTATCCGGAAAGATTTAGATAAAACCACGAAAAAAAAGAACAAAAAGGTTTTAACAACCATAAAAGTTGCTAAGATATGATGGCACCACAAATCTGATGACAAAAAATAGATACGACGAATGAAATTTCCACTTTAAACTAATTTTTTTTCTGTCGATCAAACTTAAAATTTAGCTATTCCAAAATAATATAGGTCATTAAGTTAGCGATTAATAATACTAAGCTCATTTTTCATGTGTCAACTAAGTGTTAATACTCAATGCAAAAAAGGTAAACATACATAGATAGTGAAAACTGTAGTAAGTGAAATCACGATGCAAATTTATGCGAAGCTTAGGTAGAAACTCCAAGAAATTCAAATATTTTGACAATTTATTTGCTCTTGATAAGACTTGCTTATTCTTGGGCGTTAATAAAATTAAGCTTTTTATTGAATCCTTAACACTTTTTTTTTTCATAAATAAAGTAAATGAAATGATCAATGACACCAAATGAACAAACTGCGATCATCTTTTTACAAAAAAAAATTATCTTATTTATAAATTGAAAATTGACTGCTTTTCTGTTTCTGTTTATACTCGTGGTTTTGACACGCTAATTATCTCTTCAAAACACGTTTTTCTATATCGTCTATCTGGTTTTTAGTCGGTTAATCAACTCTAGTGACATCTATGACCCCTCCGGGATGTCGTTGTATGCCAGCCAAAAACATTTTTTACTCATTTGCTTTAATTTATTTGAGTTTTCAAGCTGTCGTAGTTATATCCATTGTTTGGTGTAAAGCCTCTTCCGGATTAGTTTGAAAACTGAGTTTCTGAAAGGTTTCTCTCAGCTTAGTCCTTCCTAATTCGTCTTTGAAAGCTTTGAAATGTGGCGTACAAATGCACTCCTAACCGTCACATTAAACGTTATGTTAACACGACGCTTCTATAAAGCACGTAATTTGTATTTTGTGCCACTTCTATTAAAGAAAAGAGATTGTTTAAAATAAAATGATGAGTTGGTATCAAACTTTCTTGAAAAAGAATAACATCACCTTTTTCTTTATTTTAGTTCGTTGTAAATATTAAAAATTATTTAATATGTATTGGTGTTGAACACAAGAGAATAAAAATACTTTCAATTGTTTAGCAACGTTTTGATCACCAACCAATTTTCAAGAGTGTTGTAACTATCGACTGAAGCCATTCTTACCTTCAATTGATCAATTAACATAATATTTATAAAATGTGAAACAAAAAAACTAGTATTTTTTCTTGTAGGTCATGACTTTTCGTTTCAGGCTTCCGGTAAGGGTTTCACCAGACCATATTGAATTTAACCCCATCTTCGTACTTATGAATGTTAAACCTTTTAGCTTTTTCAGTGCTCTTCGTACATATGTGCAAGCCTGGAGCGGAGGTTTCACAAACATTTATAACCCGACAAAAGTCTTCTTCCTTAGAAAAAAATACCACCTGAGGTGAAATCAAACCAGCTCAATCGAAATAAATTCCTCTAGTATTATCCGTGGCAACCTAAACGATCTAGCAATCAAAATTTGTAATTGTGTTGTAACAAAAGTCTCAGCTGGTGTATGTTAATTTATTCTAATCTTCTAATGCTGGGTAATGTTTCCAACATAGTATGTTTATAGATTACTAAAATTCACTCTACAGTTAAACTGCAGTTCACAATACAAAGAGAAATGTATACATTTCGTAATTTTGATAAGTATTACATTAAGTGATGAAACCATACAGACAAATTAGTACCAAAAATGCACACACATATACACGATGCTACTTATCCTCCGTAGCATGGTACGTCTTGCAGGCGACTCCCAATACTTAAAATATTAGGCAATCATAATAAGAAAAGCATCAAAGCAATTATTTTGCAAACAAACTCCACTGCGCATACGTAAGATCGAATAGAAAAGTATCATTATGTGCTCTAAATCAAAAAAAGTACGTTGGCAAATGAGGGGAATCCTCTCCGCAGCATTGCAGACTTTAGAAATGAAGTAGTAGTCCCCGTCAGGCAAAAAAAAATTATAAAACATGTAAAAATCCTAGAAACAATAACAAGCAGCTAAGCAAACTACTATTCTTTTGGTTAAATTTACAGCCCGCGTTTGGAAAAAAATAACCAGATATGAGTTCTAAATATGACAATTATTAGATTAGAGACAATCGTTAGTGCTGGAAAAACACACATATACAAACAAAATGCTAAATTTATAAGTCACATAATGCTGAGTTCCACAAAACATCTACGGTAACTGGAATGATAAAAAACTTTCCCATTCAACCATCTGTTTTTCCATAAAATAAACAGAGCAATTCCTAAAGTTCTTTAGTCAAACAAAAATACAATAGAAGAATCAATACTTCTATTGTATTTTCTGTACCTCAATAGAGTGTGACCTCTATTGAACGCACAAATACTGAAACTGCAACACGTTTTTACAAGTTTTTTACAAGTTTTGTGCTTTTACAAGTACATATAATTATCAAATATCAACCAACAAATCTATAAATGTATAAAAAAACCCAAACTGTCAACATATTCATAGAGACACTGGCCATTTGACTCTGACAGACTACCATAATTGATCAAAAGTATGTTCTTTTGATAAGTACCATACTTAAACAAATCATAATTCATAGAAAAAATTACCAGAATCTCAGCAGAGCATATGCAGAATTGAAGTTCGAAGTATTTGCAAATTTACGTTGGCAGCTTACATGCCCTCACAGACAAGTGACAGACAGGAATACCAATTTTACTAGACAGCATTCGCTAACTGAAGCTTTTGTTAGAAAGCAATTCAAAAGCACTGAAAATGACCAATCAGAGAAAAAAAAAATGCTAGATTTTAAAAATTAATGTGTTGAATTGTAATTTTCCACTTTTCCAAACTGAAGTTAAGTAAACAGTTCAAAGTAAAAATGTTTTTAAGCCATATTTATAATACTAAAAGCATTACTGAGTAATTGGCAGCTATTTTAATTCTTGTTAATGACACACCAAAAGAATTAACATTTGAAATAAATCAATATTCTCCTTTGTACAAATACTCTCCACTGAATATTATCAGATTTCAATGTGCTATCTGCGAAAAATCTTAAAATTCATAGAAATTATCATCAACCATCTTCTACAGAATCATTTGAATGACAAATAATTCAAAAACATTTTTTATATAATTTTGTTTTGCTAATATGCAGAAAGTCTGTTCTTTTATTTCACAAAAAAAACTATAAAATAATAAAAAACAAGACTTTTTATACTCTTCAACACAATTCACGGTTGAACGGTAATATGCATTTTCTAGAACTTTGCAAATATTTGAAAGTTTCTATACTGTGCGAAAAAATTAAAAACTTTGTTCTCAGGTTGGTTCTCTATAAAACTGAAGTATCTCATATCTTTTAGTGTGTATTTAAACTGAACCATATTTAAACTGAACTTTCTACGTATTATGTTAAGAGAAATGAAAATATGTGTAAAGACTGAAGAGTAGCCTAAAATACAAGAACTAAAAAATGACACATCAAGTGAACCGCTAACATTATTGATGCAAATGTATTTGCTAAACACTTAACCTATAACACCTAACAACCTGAATAATTAAAGAAGTTTCAATGTTATCGAAATAATAAAAATACAATACAAAAATGTCCTTAAAAAAATCTTAACTAAATCTGTATAGCTTTAAATCAAGTTTTTATAAGTGACTGAATATTAGTAGGCAACACTATCAAAAAGTGTTACCGATTACATGTGTACGGTAAGTTTAAAGTTATTTAGCCGAGTGAAACAATGAGACCTGTAAAAAAGTGTCGCTATATACCAAACCTTTGTTTTTTTACCTAAAAGCATTTTTTACCTACTGATGTCAAATGTAGCAAATTTCATGAGTAGTACGTTCTTTGAAACGTGTTATGAACACTCTTTTTATCCGACCATAATTTTGTCAATTTTCGGAATGTCAATAATTCTACATGTTTTTGTTCTATTTCGTACCAACTTAATTTTTCTAAATATATAACACGCCCGGTTTAATGCAATGCTATGTATAATTGTTGCAATGTGTTGCTAACACAATATGAATGAAAACTAATGTATCGCACAGTTATTGATATTAGGCACTTTACAATCTCTATGTTAATTATAATTATGTAAAGATCATAACCCTGCTTATTCAAGTTAGATCCAGAGATAGGCAATCATTTTGACCAGTTTCCAAAGTTTCCGATACGCGAGATATAAATTCTTTATTCTTAGATTGTTTTAACAAGAACAAAATTCGTGTATAAAAAATTTGTTCTGTTTGTTCTTTTCTCTTCCACACACCTACTATGCCTGGTTTCTTATCCTAAGCGGAGTAATTTAACCGCAAAATCTTTTACTTCCCTTGTTATTAAAGAATCGTTAATTTCTTCAAACAATTTGTTTTATTTTTAGTTGACGGGTTATAAAGTCAATTGTCAGCGTACAGCTGGTGAGCAACCATATTGAGTTGAAAACATAACTTGTAAGTATACAGGCAAGACTAAAATACTTATTTGTATCATTATATCTCATTTTTATAACTTTAAAATTGGGTCTTGTCTTTATATAGTATAAAAATCTGTATTAAAAAATTTCTTAAAGTTTTATGTTCAGATATGGACAAATAAGAAAAAAAAATCTATAAAACTACGTCTATAGTTTGAAGACGTAAATCGCTGAAGATAAATTGATTTATCCGTCAAGTATTCATTATATCGTTGAACAAGCACACAAAAGAATGCTTGTCAGTTAGGGAATTTTCTTGGCATATTTCCTCTGCAAATTGCACTCTTTGTCGATGTTGCTTCCGCCTTGCGCATTTGTTTCCTTTTATCATCAATATTGACTGAAGGTGTCAAGACTTACAAAAAAAAACATTTTAATTTCCTTGAGTAACATAGAATAATGTGAAAATCTTTGTGAGCGCTACTGAAGTTAATTGGCCACCGAGGGATTTTTCTTTCGATAGAGTATAATGAAACGGTCTGCTTTTCCTCTTCTGCTCATTTATTAATGGTAACAAGTCAAGAGTCAGGAAATAAATTAATTTCCTCTTTTTTTATCTCAAACATTTATTATTTTTGCTTATTTTGGATGTTCTAAAATTAATTATAACATTGGCGTTGAAAGGGCTAGGTTTTGTAAAGACCTATGCAAATATGTTTCTTATATGTCTTATTATTGTAGTCGGCTGTCAGCAGCGCACAATATCCTTTTACAGCTGCCAGGATTGTAGGCACATCTTCATATGAGAATAGGAAATTTACTCGTTTCTTAAACAAATACTGTTTGTATTTTTAGCTTAACGGCATTGCGTTATTTCTTACTGGAAATGTGTTGCTTTTGTTACAGATGACACGAGATGCTAGGCTGCTTTCAGTTTTCCATCTCTGATTCTTAGCCCTTTCGAAATTACTAAATTAGTACTAGACGCGTGTCTTATTAAACTTGTAGCATAACTTAAACTTGTCCAAAGTTCAACTTTGTTCTCTGATTTAATTTGCATAATAGACGAAGTTCAACGACAAGGAGTAGAACGCATTTCACATGAAATTTACGCCAAGAAACATCAAGAAATCTATAGAAGAATTAATATTGAGATAACAACCAAAACTAATGTATGTGATATTTATTATGTTTTCCTATGATAGATTTATACTTTTCCAAATTTGAAAGTAAATATTAAAAAAATCTGAAATTAGAATGATTGATTAGAAAAACTACCAATTGTTAAATAAAAGAAGTAAAGAAGCATACACTTGATAATTCTGTCGATTAAGATATCGACGGCGAAAGCAATTTTTTTTTAACTACATGTTAACAACTCCAAATAAAAACAGAATTGATAATAACAAAGATATCATAAAAAGAAAATATGTCACATTTTACCATAACTACCCTTAATGAATCCAACCCGAAGCTGTAACGTTACACTATTTGCCCTAAAATTATTGCTGAAATTATTCTGTTCAAATTCAATGCTACATATATTTTCAACAAAATATCAACATTATAACAAATTACTGTTTCATTAAAAAAAGTTACTACTTCAATAAAATTTATGAATTAGCCAAATCTGTTCAGAGCGATACGGGAAGCGTCCCACTAAAAGCTCTTCAAAGCAATTCCAAGATTGTAGAAAAACGCCAAAAAATATTTTTTTTAGATAGTTGATGCGACAAGTAATACTATACACTGAGTGTATCAATATGCTTAGCTATAGAGATGCCATGTCAATGAATTGGTATTTCAACCAAGCAAAATTTAGCAGAACGTTTAACAATAGGTAAGCCTTACAATATTGTGCCAAAATACACAAGTCGCCCGCAAAAATGTCACTACCTAAGTTAACAGAAAACTATTTTTTTCTACTCATCGCTCAAAGATCGGCAGTCTCTGGTCGTTCCCAATGCTTCGAAAAACGGTTATCCCACACCGCGGTGGTTTTTACTTTGCTGCCAAATCTAGAAAAAAAATGTTCAAAACAATGTTCTTATATTTCAATAAAACCAAACAATAAGACCATTTTAAAATTAAAAAATCAGATAATCAGTGAGAGCAACGCTACCAACCAAAAAATAAGTAAAACAGCAAATAATTTATTATTAAAAAATTAGGCTTATTTGTTGCAAAATAAATTGTATCCAACTTTTTTGAAAAGACGGTTCCTCTATTCGTACTAATGTACCACTGCTTTCAGTCGTGCTGCAAATAAAGTGCTCATAGTGCAAATTTCAATTTATGAGCTTGTTAGGTGAAAAACTATATAAGTACCGCACCTTTGACAAGCAACCATTTTCCTACATACATCTAAAGATATGCATTGAGATCTTTTTTTATATTGATATCCAAAAATCAGAACATAATAAAGGGAAAGCAAATTCATATAAAAAACATTTTTAGATTGTAACATGTTTCAAAATCATTAGCTTTCGCCAGTGAGATGTAACAATTAAGATATTTAACAATCAGCAGCATTTTTCGTTATTTACTCTTTGAGAAATTTATAATTAAACCCAAGAATAAGTTCAGTACTATAGAAAAAACAAGTAGAGGGTGATTAAATAAGACTCTATATCTTAGAAACCTGGAGAGCTTTGAAAAAAAAGATTTTATTTAATCAGAAATTGCTAGGAATTAATTTTAAGTTGTAACTTTGCCGCTAGAGAGTTTAATAAAAGTAAAAATGGTAAAATTACTTTTTCTTGAAAATATGCTCACCGTTTATTTATAAAATTTAACCGTTTGACATCAAAACGCAGTAATAACATTACAAGTAGTTATCAGATAATTCTGTTAATTTTTATACAAAATCAATTTTTCTAGCTCCGGTTTTACTGTGATGGTTGCTGCAAATAATAAAAATTAGTGACTGTAAAAATAAGTGGTCTTAACAACATAGAAAACTATAGACCCATAGCGCTTTTATCCGTGTTTTCAAAAATATTGAAAAAAATATACTACTGAAGACATGTAGAATTTATGACTAAATGTAGACTGCTTTCTTCAAGTCAATATATACTGGGTTCAAATTCAAGAAGGAGTGCGAGTAAACAGAGTGTAGTACGTGATCAACACGTGATTCATTCATAAAGTCTCACATGTATCACATGCTAGTCATTTTAATTTGAATTTTCTAGATATCAATAATAAAAATGTACAAGAATTGAAACAAATACTTTTATCAAACGGGTTGCAACAATGTTTTTTCGATGCTTCGAGATCACAAGGTACATCTCATACCTTAATTGATAATATTTTTACAAACTATTCGTTTGACGAGATTGAAAAATCAACAATTCCTTGTACGGTATCAGACCATAATGCACAGATGATTTCTTTTTCATTTAATGCCAAACGGATTAGCAAAGCTTACCTCAAGCGCTCTTTTAACAAAAAAAAACGTGAACTCTTTTGTAGAGCTGCTTGCTAACGAAAATTGGGAAGAGTTAATTCGTTTTAGTAGAATTTCGGACAAATTCAGGTGCTTTTTAGATACCTTCAAAATTCATTTTAATGCTGCTTTTCCGCTGCATTTTGTTAATCTTCCTAGGAAACCTAGAAATAGGTGGATCACTGAGAGTTTAATCAAAGAAGGCGCTTTTTTAAGAGATCTACACCACATTGTCCAGCATAATAACGACATCCGTATAAAGGAGCAATATACTGTCCTCAAAAAAAATCATCGCAAAAATATTTCTATTCACAAAAGAAGATATTTTGACATCAGGATACTGAATGCCAACAATAATTCTAAAGAAATATGGAATGTTATTAGAGAAAACTCCAGGAACTCAAAAGCCAAAACTCATTTTCCAAATTTTTTAGTTGAGGGTAGCGAGATTGTTAAAAATACCGTTGATATGCCAAACATGTTCAATAATTATTTTGTAGAATCAATTAAACGCTTGACATCAGAACGCAGTGATAACATCACCAGTAGTCTATCAGATATTTCCGATAATTTTAATGCGAAATCAATTTTCCTATCTCCGGTAACCCCGGAAGAGGTTTCTACTGTGATGATTGCCGCAAGTAAAAAAAAATCTAGTGGTTATGACGAAATACCCTGCTATATCATCCAGCATGCAGCTACATATATTGCAGAACCTTTTGCTTACCTAATAAACCTTTCTTTTGAAACTGGATATTTTCCTCAGGAATTAAAACCGCTCATGTTATTCCTATTCATAAGAAAGGCTGTCTTAACAACATAGAAAATTACAAACTCGTGGCACTTTTATCGGTTTTCTCAAAAATATTAGAAAAAATGTACCACGTAAGACTTATCGAATTTATGAGCACATGCAAGCTGCTTTCTTCAAGTCAGTTGGGTTTTGTCAAGGCAAGTCAACGCAAGATGCTGTGACAAGAGTATATCAAGAGCTACTTATGAATCTTGATAACAAAGAAAAATCGCTTGGCATATTTTTTGATTTTCAAAGGCATTTGATACTATCCACCACAGCTTATTGCTGAATAAATTATTTCAATGTGGAATCCGCGGAATGCCTTCACTCTGGATTGAGTCATATTTGAGCGAGAGACAGCAATGTGTTCGCCTTAACGATGGAGAAAAAATGTATCTTTCAGACACCAGAAAAGTTACAACCGGAGTGGCTCAAGGAAGTATATTGGGACCTATATTGTTTCTTATTTATATAAATGACTTAGTCGACAGCATAGACAACTGCCTTGTTACTTTGTTCGCTGACGATACGTCTACAATTATAAAAAATGCATCATATAATAAACTAAGTTCGACGGCCAATACCACTGTTCAGCAAGTTTTAGCTTGGAGTAAGAAAAACCGATTAGTTCTTAACCCGTCTAAAACATCCCAACTTCTTTTTGATTCTCGTCGCGTAAACAATGATCTGAGTTTATTAGTAAGATGCGAAAATAGCTCCATTGTTCAGCGCGAATCTGTAAAATTTCTGGGAATAGTTTTTAATAAAGGTTTGACTTGGCACTGTCATATAATGCAGTTAATATATAACTTAGCATCTAAAAACTTTTGCATAAGACAGCTTGCTACGAGTGTTAGCCAATCAACACTAATCTCATTCTACTACGGCTGTGTTTACCCAATATTGTCATACGGCATTTTATGTTGGGGTCAACACATGTCAACAAAGTTTTTATATGTCAAAAACGAATATTCCGCAGTATCTTTAATTTAAACTACTACGCTACTTGTCGTCCTTTTTTTCAAAAATTTAAAATTTTGACGGTATATTCAATTTATATTTTTCAATGTGTGTGCTATGTTAAGAAAAATATTTCTACTCTCAAACGTGTCTGCGATGTCAATAATTACACGACAAGACACGCGAACGATCTATACATAACGTCTTATAAATCATCTAAAGTTGGTAATGGTTTTCAAATAATGTCACTAAGGTAGTATAACAATCTACCGAGTGGAATCAAAAATATAAGCAGATTTAAACCCTTCAAAAATGCGGTTCTTAAATTTCTTCAGACAAATCCTTATTATTCTTATAAGGAGTACCTTGACTAGGATCATTAGCTGCTATTGAAATATCTCCGGTTATTTCTGTTTTGTGTTTTGTATTGTGTGTTGGTATACATATATGTGTGTAATTATATGTATATTATTGATATGTTTATTCAGCTGTAATGTGTCCCTTAGCCATTATTATTCCATGTGTGTTGACTTATTGTTATTGCCAATATACATGCTATCTGTATATAATTTGACGTACTGTACATACAGTTTTGTCTGTATCATATCAGTAAATAAAGTGTTATTATTATTATTTCTTGGAATCCCGGCAGAGCTCGCATTAGAATGCACAGGGGCGCATTTTTCTCATCTGATTTTTGTCAATTTCAGTTTATATTTACACAAATGGTATTATAATTGTCAAAGGTATGGTAAATAAACAAATTAATAATAAAATTTATACAATTTATTATTATTAATAAAATAACAATAATAACGGTTAATTGATTTAAAATTGTATATTCAAAAACCATCAACATAAACTTTACAAATGAGAAATCAAAAACCCAAACTAATATATAAAATATATATAATAAATAACATCGTAAACAAAATAAAATTTTGATGCAAATAATTAATAGTTAAAAATCCATTAGTCTACCTAAAGAGATTGAAAACCAAAACAATGACAAAATCAGTCGGGCGCCAATTCAACTATTTTGCAAAAGCTTTGAAAAGCGTTCCATTGTCAACGCTGGAGATGAGCAACGAAGAGGCTTATCGTAAGATGGTACTGTATGGGGCAAGAAGGTTGTAATTTTATCACGTTTAGACCGACGCCCAAAGTTTCCCCAAATTTTTGTGAGAATTCTATACAAAGTGAAATTAAGAAAATTCCAGAATCTTAACTTTTGGGAGAGGGATAGAAATAATCAGTAAATTTCTAATATAGAAAACCAATGTTAATTTGGGTGGCAGTTACAAAAGTGTTTAAGCTCAGTTGTTCAGATTAAGAACAAAGTGCAGTCCAGATTATTAAGTGTAATTGTTAGGTGTTATTAAAATTCATAAAATGTCGTCTACAGAGACTGAAGTGGAACTCAGAACTTTAAGTCCTCCCAGAAAAAGGGCTAAACGTAACCATTTAAATATCAGAGAAAAAAATATGATTTTAAATATATATAAAAACGAATTAGTGGCTAAACCTGACTCAACAATTGATGATGTTGTGAAGTGTGTAGCACAAAAAGCCAAAAGCGCGGTCGAAAGAGCATGTTGAGAGACAGAGAAGAAATAGTGTTATAGAGAAGAAGGTTTTTGAAAACAATAACCTTCGAATAACAATTACCATGAGGAAATGAACGGTGAATCGTTTAAAAATTGGTTTTCACATGTACTTCCCAAATTAGACAACAATGCAGTGGTAGTTTTAGACAATGCACCGTACCACTCAAGGATCGTTGAAAAAATTCCGACGGCTGCAAGCAAGAAAGCTGATATTGAAAAATGGTTGACAGCAGAAAGTATTGAGCATGAAGAAAATCTATTAAAAGTAGAACTTTTAGCAATTGTAAAAAATAATAAAAGTAAGTATACAAAACCTATTATAGACAAAATGGCAAAAGCACAGGGTGAAGAAGTTTTGAGACTTCCTCCATATCACTGTGAGTTAAACCCGATTGAATTGATTTGGGCTCAGATTAAAAACTATATAGCGGCAAAAAATTCTACTTTCAAATTTAGTGATTTAAAAAATCTTTTTCATGAAGCCGTTGCGACAATAACTGCAGAAAAATGAAAAATTGTTGTTAATCATGTCAAAACTGAGGTGGAAAAAAAATGTGGCAGTTAGATAATATAATTGAAGCTCAAATTGAACCAATTATTATTAATTTTGACAACAAAAGATTTTCTAATCTATCAGAATAATACTTTTTCTGTATTATTGAACAGCTATTGTAAATTTATTAGTTTAATTTGTATTTGGTTATTTTTATCTAAATGTCAATTCACGTATGTGAATTTTGAATTTATTTATGTTGTTTTATGACTTCTTTTAGTTTTGAAATATTGACATCTTTCGGAAAATGTCAATCTTTTTTTTTCAAATAATTAATTTTTATTCTTAACGTTAACGTTTTAATATATTTTTTTAAATCTTTAAACATGTTTTCACGCAAGCTTTATATTTAATTATTTTTATTGTATTAATTGACGTTTTTTTAATTATAACTTTAATCGTACACAATTTAACATCTAAAATGAGGTACCTATAAACCCGTCTCAAATGAAATTGATAAATAAAAATTTTCTATTGCGACAGTAACGTGTGTTTTGTCGATTTGGTATCAAAAGAGCAATACATAAAAATAATTAACTAATTAATAAATAATTAGTGAAATTTTACAATTGATATTATTATACATAATAGTAATAATAATCATATTTGATAATACCAGTGTTTTTATTTATTAATTAACTCACTGGCACCGCCTACTTTGAATTTAAATTGAAGAAAACACCCGTTACACTCATATCAAATAAATGTTTTCTGGCGTCAACCAAAGTAGGTCTGAAAGCAAGTTTTTCGAATAAAAAGAGTGTAAAATTTAATAATCTCCCACTCCTTAGATGTGTTCACGTGGAGCCTGCATGCATTTGTTTTGATGCACTCTTTCTTGAAAATGAATACAGTATAAGTTTTGTCAAAACAAGTCAACACAAGATGCTACCACTGCTTATTGCTGAATAAATTATTTCAATGCGAAATTCGCAGAGTGCCTTCACACTGGATAGAGTCATACTTGACCTAGAGGCAGTAATGTGGTAGTCTTAACGATGGAGTTGCTTGCTGACAATACATCTATAATTATAAAAAGTGCATCATACATGTAATAACAAACTTAGTTCCACGTTTTCAATACCACGGTTCAACAAGTTTTAGTATGAGGTAAAAAATCCGATTAGTTCCTAACCCGTCTAATACATCCCAACTTCTTTTTGACTCTGGTCGCGTAAACAACGATCTTAGTTTATTGGTAAGGTGTGATATCACCTCCATTCCACAGCGCCAAATTTTTGGGAATAATGTTTTATAAAGTTTATTCACTAATATTCAGTAATAAAGGTTTACGTTGCCACTGTCATATAATCCAGTTAATACACAGCAAACACTTTAGAACCTAAACATTTTTGCATAAGACTGTGTTTATCAATATTGTCATTCGGCAATTTCTGCTGAGGTAAATATACACACGTCAAAAAAGTTTTTATATGTCAAAAACAAAACCTCTCAAAACAGCATCTTTAATTTAAACTACTATGTCACTTGTCCTGTTTTTTTACAAATTTAAAATTTTAAAATCTTGACCTTATATGAATTCAATTTCGATTTTTCAATGTGTGTACTTGTCATGTGTCAATAACTAACTACATGAGAAGACAAGCAAATAATCTATACATACCGTCTATTAAATGATCTAAAGTAGACAATAAAGTAGACAAGGTTTTCAAATAATGTCATTAAGGATATTCAACAACATACCGACCGAAATCAAAGATATAAGCAGATTAACTCCTTTCAAAAACGCGGTGCTTAAACTTTTGCAGAGAAATCCTTATTATTCCTATAAACAGTGCCTTGATAAGAATCATTAGTTACTATTAAAAGGCATCTAGTCGGTCATATGTGTTTCGTTTGTTTTGTTGTACATATATGTGTTTATTTATATGTATAGTATTGATATGTTTATTTAGCTGTAGTGTGTTCTTCATTACTCCATGTATATTTTGATTTATTGTTATTGTTAATATACATGGATATTTACTTTCTGTATATATCTGACGTACTCTATATCCAGCTTTTCTTTATCATAATCAGTAAATAAAGTATTATTATTATCATTATTATTAACATTTCTATATCTTTGTTGGAAACATAGAAAGAGAGCAATTTGGTCAACAAAAGGGAAACTTTAAAATGTGTACTGCAAGCAACGGAAAGCAATTTAAACACTATGCACATTCCTAGAAAAACTTTTGTTTTACATTTGTTATTATATATATAATATAGTTATATAATAACAACTATATATTATATATTATATATATATATAGTTTCATTGTTGAAATTATTATATTTTATTATTATAGAACAGAAAAAATACTTCGTTGGCTGTGGTAACCTAAGCCATTGTCACGGCCATTGTTTACTGTTAATGTTCTCCACCATTAAATATAATTATTTTTGTCAAGATCTTATTTCTATTAAAATTTTATAATTTTTTTTCTCAATAAAAAAATTTCATCGTGTTTAATAAAAAAAAAATGATCTTAATACGATTACTCATAATCATACTAGTAATTTTATTAAAACCGGTTTCAATATATTGAATAAATAATTTAAACAAGATATATCTTGAATCATGCTGGCAATTCAATCAATCAATCAATTATTTATTTGTGCTTTTGACACTTACTAAAGCGTATACACATAGTCAATACTTAAGCTAGATAAACAAAAAAGACAAAGAACAGAACAAAATGTAATTACAGATTAAAATATTCTGACATATTATAACAACATTTATCAATTAAAAATGATCTTAAAGTCCGTTTAAATACATGTACTTGTGTGATGTTCTTCAACTCATCTGGTAGTTTATTATACATTTTTAAGCAAGCATAGCTAGGAGATTTTTCATACTTTGTCGAAGAGTGAAGTGTAGTGCGCAGCCCAAGACAATTTCTAGTAGGGTAATCATGAAATTTGTTATTTTTATCAAACTTGTTTGGGTGCTTAGCAACGTACATGCACCCTGCAAGTATGTAAATAGAGGTAACAGTTAAAACTTTCTCGGATACAAATATAGGTCTGCAAGACTCTAATTGTTTTAATCCGTACATAAGTCTTATGAGTCTTTTTTGAAGAATGGTAACACGCTGACATTGTGTAGATTGACCCCATAAAATTATGTTATAGTTTAGATGGCTATGAGCAAGTGCATAATAGACAAAGCAGTGATATCTAATTTAGGTTTTAATTTAAAAATAGCCAAATATGCTTTATTTAGTTTGCTACACACAAAGTCAACATGTGGATGCCAACTTAATCTACTATCAAGTAATATACCAAGAAACTTTACATTTGTTACGTCATCGCTTTGATTAAAATATATACAATCAGTTTTTGATGCATTAAGCACTAATCTATTTTTGAAACATCACAATTCTACTTCAGATGTTATTTGTTTTATTTTACTATCTAGTTCTTCTCTAGAGTTTGCTGCAAGAGCAATTGATGTATCATCTGCAAAGTTTATTAATAAACCAGATGATATAAACCTTGCAAGATCGTTTATAAATAGTAGAAAAAGCAATGGTCCGATAATAGATCCTTGCGGAACACCTAAATTCAGACTATAGTTATTTGATCTTTTGTTTTCTATTTTTATTATGATTTTTCTATTATTTAAGAAGGAATTTATCCATAGTAATATGTTGCCTCTAATTCCAAGAGAGTACAGTTTGCTTTCTACAAATTGGTGATCCACTGTATCAAACGCAGATGATAAGTCAAAAAATAAAGCAGCAACATACTGTCTTTTATCAAGTTTTTTGTTTATATATTCAACAAAATCAAAGGTTGCTGTTTCAGTGGATCTACCCTTGCGGAAACCATGCTGCGTATTGGCTAACAAGTTCATAGACTGTAGGTAGTTGTGAATTCGGTTACACATGATTTTTTCTATAATCTTTGAAAATACAGACAACATCGATATAGGCCTATAGTTAATTATAAGTGTGGCGTCCCCCTTCTTATGTACAGGAATCACTAATGCGGTTTTTAATACAGTAGGAAATATACCCGTTTCAATAGAACTGTTATACAAATACAACAGTGGTTTTACCAATTCATTTAATACATATTTCACAACCTTTAGTGGAACTCCGTCAACACCTACAGATTTCTTGCTTTCAAGTAGTTGTATTGTGTGATGTAGTTCTTCTGCTTCTATCGGAGCAAAATACATGCGGTTTTTTACCATTGGGGAGGTTGTGCATGATGCTGTTGGTTTGCATGAACCGAAAGAACTCTCACCAGATTTACTGCTGCATTTGCAAAATGGTTGCCAAACTTGTTTGCAATGACAGATGAATTTTCTAAAATTTCACTATCTACACTTAACACTACCTTTCCTTGCAGTTGGTTACTAAATTCATCTTTAACTAAACTCCATATTGTTTTTGTTGGGTTTGTAGATTTATTTATCAAGTTCATATAAAATTGTTTCTTAGCTGTGTTTAACAAGGTTTTGTAGCTCTTATTTTTAATTTTATAAATATTTTTTAAGATAACACTATCACTGAGATGCATAATTTGATGAAAACTCTTCAGTTCCACACTCATTGTTGTCACTTCCGGTGTTATCCATGCTTTGCTGCATTTCGATATTTGATTTTTTGCATTTTTGAATTTCACAGGACACGATACATTAAAAAGCCAAATGAAATGGTCTAAAAAGTTAATAAACGCAGCATCTACGGTTGCAGAGCTTAGAATTTCATCCCAAATCACAGCTTTACACTGCTGTCTAAGCACTTCCAGACTCTTATTGCTGATATTTCTAACTTGGATCCTTCTGCTGTTTTCAATACTTGTTTCGTTATTGCTTACGGAGCACACTAATTTTTGCCCATAATGATCAGATAATCCAACATCCAGGACGCTACATTCGCAGTGTTCATTTGCAAAGTTGGTTATCATATAATCTATTGCAGTTTCGGAAATAGAACCATTTGGGTAGCTACATATTCTTGTAGGTGTTGAAACTTTATTTGTTATTTTGTAAGATTCTAGTAAGTCGTAGAGTAATGTATAATTCATATTATTGCTTAAACGGTCAATGTTTAGATCGCCGCAAATGATAATGTGATTTGTACGAGATACAGTATGGTTTAGCAGTGAAGAGAGGTTTTCTAAAAATATCATTACATTGCCAGACGGGGGACGATATATTGTCAATATCGTAATTTTTTGGTTTGCCCATTTAAGCTCTATACCACACGCTTCACACCACACCACTTGTCATATACAAATCAATAGAAACAGATTCTTTTTTTAAATTTAAATCAAAGTTTAAAACGCACTCTGGACTTCATTTGGAGAAAAGCAAAATTTTGTACCAAAGTAAATGACATATTCTAAACTTTGCAATGATTAGTTTCTGAGAGACGGCACACGTCCCTACTTATTTAATCGCCCAGTACAATATTGCACCACAAATTACATTTGAAAATTAAATATCAACAGATTATTTAACTAATAAACTCACCTTCTCTTTCAAAACTACATTCACTTTAATATTCCTGCTCGCTTCCAATGTATGCCGCTAACCTGAAGCTTTTAATAATTCCATGAAAACTCAAACTTCATCTACATATCCTGCAATTAGGAAACTCCATCAAGCAACTCAATGCCTTAGCATAAAGCGCTATACTATAGCCTAAAGAAGAAAGAGATTTATAAATCCCAACAAATTCCATTAATGCCATTACTGCGCGTCTTAAGAGACACTGAAAGCGCGTAGATTTAAGCTTAAAGTATTGTGCGTGGTAGAGGTTCCCGAATTCGATACATTTACTAAACTGAAGTATGCTAAGTGACTAGTACGAAACTTAAATTGAAGTTTTGATGGAACTAATACCGAGTAAACCAATGCAGATACTTCCTTAAAGGAATGGATTTTGAATTGAGCAAGTTTGGAAGTGTCTTGACTTGTGACCGGAGAAGCATGGCTATGATCGATTTATGGTATAAACAAGACGTGCAGACTATTCATCTAAATGAATCATCAGGATTACAAGGATTTACTCCATACTGTAGAAACACTAATTGGGAGATTATTACAGTCACAAAGTCATGCCATTGATCATAGGTCAAATTCAGCTTCTTTTAAAATAATAAAAAAAACTATTAGTTATACCAAAGTTTATTTAACTACTTTCTTTCCCTATTTCAATAAAAACATTCTGTATACCGCCTCGGTACAAAAAATTCAGTTTAATGGTTGCACTTAAATACAAGAAGATATTCTGTAACAAGGTTATACTGAAATTTCGATACGAGCGGAAAGATTCCGAACGCGAGCGTCAACGAGCGTGAAGAACCAATAGTAGATGGAATTTTCATGGTTACCGAGTAACAAATCGTATTTTCTCTACGACAAAAAAAATAGTTTATCAAATTTTTTTGATATTATTTTCTGATTTTTCAGCTACATAGTTATCAGAAGAGCGTCTTAATAAAAATTTTAACTTTTTGTAACTTGCAATATCAATAAAGCCATGACAATTTCTGTATTTCGTCAAAAAATAATAATAATATCTAACCGTCACAGTTCTAAAATCTATGACAATCTATTAACTTCGTTCAGCATAATTATGTAATATTTATTCCATCACTTGTTATGGAATGAAAATATATGCAAAACACATAAGAAGCCCTTGCAAAAGCGTTTTCGGAGGTGTGATTCATAAAATTTTTTGTGTCGCTGCCGATTTTTTATTTAAAAAAATAAAAAGAATTTTTTATCAAAAAAAGTTTTTTCCATGTTATGACAACGCTAAGTAAAAAATCCAGATGTCCAAAGAGAAGAGAAAGAAAGAAAAAAATTGATGTTTATTGAAAAAAAATATTTGCTTTGACATTTCCAAAGTTACCTATTTGCGTTCTTAAAAAGTGAAATTGCTGTTTTCTGAAAAAATCGATACTCCAGCACACATTACGGCTTAGGAACTTTGGCGGGGCTATACATTAATTGTAACATTATACAATACAAACCGTTAGTTGTCGTTGATAAATGTCTGACAATTGACAATGACAGCAAATGTCATAGTAATCATTTTCTAGCCTTTGCAATAGCTGAAAAATCATAATAATTTTCATAGAATTGTCAAAAAGAAGAAAAATAAAATGACAGCTCACAAAAAAATTCAAATGTGTAAAAAAGATAATCCACTAATATGAAAAACAAATTAACAATTTGTTTGAAAAATAAGATGAGCAAAACTTAATGTTAAGTTTGCAAATTCTAAATAACTTAGCTTTGCACAACAAAAAATTCGATGAGCTATTGTATGTTGTTATTGGCTTTAGAAAAATTAACCCTAAAATCAAGTGTGTGAGCTCTCTATAGTTTTCGTTAATTTCTAAGGTTACAAATCGAAATTAATTAATATGTGAGGTATTATCTTGAAGCCTATCGGACACCTAATATCTACGTTATAATTCCGTTATGAAAAAATTCAATTTCTTTATTCAAAAAATATTCAAGTTCAACGATGCTTATCGCACCACCTCTTTTATTATCCCCCTTTGAAGAACAGCTAATGCACCTTTGTTTTCGCTTCGTTACCTTGACCGAGACCTACCTGTATATGTACCAGTCAGTCACCCTAATAGGTCCTTGGGTGTGAAGAAAAGTGTCCCCATTTATTATGTTCCTTTTTTCCTTTGACTCCTTATTACGTGCTAATAGAAAGCTTACTCATAGAATTAAACAGTCACTCTAATGCCGGTATTCATAGTCGTATCTCAAGTTCAAGCTTGAGTCCGGTTCAAGCGCGGTCTCAAGCAAGAACTCCGGCAATGCTCGCGTGCGTTTTGAAATAGTTTTATCGCGAATTCCGTCTCAAGCAAGGACTTCGGCAATGCTCGGGAAATCTGATATTCATATCTTGAGCTTGAGATCGATCTCAAGTCCGGATCGGTCTTCATAGACCAATCTCAAGATCTAAATATCAAATTACGGTGTGCGAAAGGAGGCTTGTTGCGTGATGCGCAAGCGCACTGGGTCAATCTCAAACTCGGTCTCAAGCAAGGCCTCGACTTGTGTCAAGTCCGACTCAAGACGTCATTTGCAGGTTATGTCATCGTTTGACGTTTGAAAATAGTGAAAAGAGTATTATGTGTTGCATTTCATAACAACGAACATTGACATGGGAACGAGTTTGTGGAGATCTTCGACATATTAGACAATGAAAATAACATGAGAGTGCCAAAGTGATATGTGCGGGATGCTGCGAACCCATTGGAATTTTTTTCTAACTTTGAATTTAAGCGTCGCTACAGATTCACCAAAGACAGTGTAGTGAATGTGGGATTGCTTTCAAATTAGTGGAAAAACTATTATTATTTACACAAAATTAAAAGGCTTGCCACATTTCCTGCAATAAAAGTGGGTAAAGGTTTGGTAATATTTATATTAATGTTGCACTTACATTGTCCCTCTCAAAAACGCGCAGTTTGAGCTCCGCTAGCTTCTGTTTGGTCTAACTTTTGCAGCTTTCGTGTTGTGAGGCGAATATAATAATGGTCCAGATCGTTCGCTATTCTTGAACTATTGCGGCATCCGTCGCATCGCTTTCCACACTATTGGGGTTGTCCATGCGGGACTACAAGGGTTTTGCTGTTTTTGTATACACAGCTTTCTCGTCTATAATGCACATTTTATGAAGTTACCATACATGTATTCTGTCAGTAGACATGTACTCACCAGACAACATAAAACACTTTTGATATGACCCCTGCGGCATCGAGTTATCAGTCGACCTGTCACTTTAAAGTAAATATAAATACGCAGAATGACGTTCATGCGTCAAAATTGTCAAACCTAACAACACAAAAATTACTACTTTTGTGACTTCAGAATGACGCACGCAAACGCTTTCCCCCGAGCATTACCGAAGTCCTTGCTTGAGACGGACTTAAGCTTGAACTCAAGCTTAAGCTTGAGATACGACTATGAATACCGGCATAAATGTTTGTGACTGTAAAAGATTTTGTAACAATAACTGCATTTTAATAAATATTATTTGCAAGTAGTGTGAACCGAACGGAGCCATAGTTTTCATGTAATTGTTGTGGTGGACTCTTACACAATGAATGCCTAAACTTCAGACTTAGTGACATAAAAGTCGCTCGACTTCAATCTAAGGTTCTGAATCGTCTGTGTAATTTTTGCAACAATGATCTAAAGCAATTAAAAAAATTTTAAACATTAATAAAAAATGTTGAAGCAAGTTTGCTACTTCAATTGCTAATCTCGAAGCTACTTAATCAAGTAAAAAAATTTGCCGAATCTAGAACCAACCAATACACCTACCGCGGATTTTTTTGAAGATATTTGTTGCGAGATTTTTGAGCGAGATAAACTCAAACTAAATTCAATAGTTTTTGGCGTGTCAGAACTGTATAATAAAAATGATGATACTCGTATTGACAACAAGTACAAGGTTGTTAGAAATTTACTCACTACATTGCAGCCTAGTAAAAATCTTTTCAATGTTACATGCTAACGTCTAAGAAAACCTAATAAAGAATCTAACTCTCGTCCACGCACAAAAAAGATCAAGCTTGGTGACACCATTGATATTTCAAAATAAATAAAGAAAGTCTAAATGAAGTCTGATCCAGCTTTTACTGATATCTCCTTCGCCACGGACAAAAACTTCTATGCTAATAGAGTATTACAAAAAAGTCAAACACAAGTTTGATAAAAAAGTTATAAATAAAGAAAAAATACTAATAAAATATAGTAATAGAGTCCCAAAAATTTGTGATTTGAGCTAGTTGCTGCACTCAATAACACGTCTACATCTTCTATCATTTCTTGTTTTTATCAAAACGATCGTGGTTTACGTTCCAAAGTTTTTAAATTTTCTAAACAACGGGCGTTCAGGTCTATACTGATTGACGTCAAAGATGCAGTTGGAATAAACACTAACACGCGCGGTTTACGTGATCTCCCACCACAATAGGCGTGTCTGTTTAGCCAAAGCTACGCCTTTATCTGGTCCTTCCATCGAATAATTCCTATACCACCCCACCATGGGATACCAAACACGAAGTGATCATGCAGTGTTGTTTGTTTATTTCAGTTTCATCTTTAACGTAAATCTAGTATGAACATAAACTGGTTTTAAATCATTACACGCTTTTACAAAAAAGATAGAAATCTGAATATAGTGGAAATCTTTAGAGGGAGAAGACCACTTATAACTCTTAAAAAAAAAGTATCAATTTGTAGAAATTCATGTTACCACTATCACTAAAGTTTTACCTCATATTGACATAATCGGGAGAAAACTGATCAACTATAACACATTAAACGTTTACAAATTTACACTTCACTAGGGCAGTTTAAGGTTTTTTTAATTTATTATGTAAACTTGATGCTATCAACAAATGTAATAATTTTAGGAAATTGTAATGTATCTTCATTTCATTCTATTGATGTGAACGGTTATAGCATTGCAATTTTAAAGCTTTTATTAATGTGCCTTAATGCAACAATATCACAAATTTCTATTACCGCTTGCTGGATCTCGTTTTTTCTACTATCGATTATGTCGTTGATAAATCCGAATTAATGCTTGTAGCAGAAGATCATCATCATCCACCCCTAGATATATCATTCCCATGTACCTAATACTCCCACCTAGAATCGTTTTTCGAAAAATGTGATTACAAGTGATTATAATTTTACGACAGTTAATTATGTGCTCATGTATGAGCAAATTTTGCAAGTAAACTGGTCTTTCTTAGACAATGTTACTAACATTAATGATGCATCTGTTCTATTTTACAACCAAATATCTGCCGTTTTCGTTTTAGCCCAAAAAACCGCATCCCCAAAAATACCAAACATCATAATTATTTGATCGGCCAACCATAAATATCTAAATATATATATAATATAAGTGACTTATACCGGTATTCATAGTCGTATCTCAAGCTCAACCTTAAGTTCAAGCTTGAGTCCGTCTCAAGCAAGGACTCCGGCAATGCTCAGGAAATCAAGCAAAGACTTCGACAATGCTCGGAAAAACGTGCGTCTTGCGGAAGTCACCAAAGTAGTCATTTTTGTGTTGTTAGGTTTAAAATTTAACATTTTGACGCATGACAGTCATTCTCCGTGTTTATATAAAGTGACAGGTCAAGGAATAACTCGATACCGCAGGGGCTATATCAAAAGTGTTTTGTGTTAGTTTTGCAAAAAAAAAGAATGACGACGGGTGAGTACATGTCTACTGACAATCCGTGTATGGTAACTTCATAAAATGTGCATTATAGACGAAAAAGCTGCGTATACACAAAAACCAAAACGCGTGTAGTCCCGCATGGACAACTCCAATAATGTGGAAAGTAATACGACGGATGCCGCAATAGCGACCAATCTGGACCATTATTACATTCGCCGCAAAAACACGAAAGCTGCAAAAGTGAGACCAAACAGACGCTAGCTCACACTGCGCGACAATGTAAGTGCAACATTAATATAAAGCTTACCAAACCTTTACCCACTTTTATTGCAGAAAATGTGATGTAGAAAAGTTATCAGTTAATAGTAGGAGCTATTCAAGAAGTGTGTAAAGATGAAAGTTTTCGGCTGCCGTTTTGTCTACTATGCTTCTGCAAACAATACTTTTGTCTACTATGCTTCTGCAAACAATACCTTACACTTATAATGTGAACTAATAAAAGTTTTACTTTTTTTGTACTTATGTTTACCAGTAGAAAGTGTTACAACATAAAAATACTACCCAATTAATAAATATCTGTGACTTTTATTATTATTCAATGCTTTCATTTTTGCACAAAATGTTGCAAACCCTTTAATTTTGTATAAGTAAGTAATAATTGTCTTTCCACTGATTTGCAAGCAATACTACATTCCCTAAATTGTCTTTTGTAAAGCTGTAGCGACGCTTACATTCAAAGTTGGAAAAAATTCCAATGGGTTCGCAGCACCCCGTACATAACTCGTCCAGCATGTCAATGTTCGTTGTTATGAACTGCAACACATAATACTCTTCAGTATTTTCCAACGTCAAACGACGCCAGAGCCGGCGAATGGCGTCTTGAGTCGGACTCAAGACAAGTCGAGGCCTTGCTCAAGTCCGACTTGAGATGAACCCAGTGCGCTTGCTCATCAAGCAAAAATCGCCCTTATTCACACCGTAATTTAATATTTAAATCTTGAGATTTGTCTATGAATACCGATCCGGTCTTGAGGTCGACCTCAAGCTCAAGATATGAATATCAGATTTCACGAGCATTGCCGAAGTCTTTGCTTGAGATGGAATCAGCGATAAATCTATTTCAAAACGCATGCAAATGCTTTCCCGAGCATTGCCGGAGTCCTTGCTTGAGTCTAGCTTGAGCTTGAGATACGACTATGAATACCGGCATTAGACATTTGCGAGGAGAAACATGCCAACCTCTCGCATTCAGAGTTCAGAGATGAGGTTGTTTCATTTTGGTGATTTTCTGAATTTGAAAATTTTATTAAATATATATTTATATATCAAAACGTAGATATCCTCCATGGTTTGATAGAGAAATAATAAATTTTCATAAAAAGTGCAAGAAATCTAAAGCTGGTTATCATTTGGAAACCTTCAAGTTAAATCGCTCCAAGTGCAAGGCTATGATATCCTCAGCTTACGTTACATATTTATAAACAATCCATCACAACCCATTTATCGCAAGCCGGTTCTGAAGTTTTGTGCGTAGTAAAAAAAGACTATGAGCATTCCAAGTAGCATAAATTTTAAAAATCAGGTGCTTGATACACCTCATAGTATCGTCAACGGTTTTAGTGATTACTGCATAAAAAGTCTAGCCCTGTCTGTTTCATTCCCAAGAATGAAGTTGGGTATGAGAAGAAGTTTGCACGCACACACTTACAATAACACAAATATTCAAAAACAAAGTTTTCAATACTTTGAAACAGTCTAAACATTCATTTACATCTTAACCTAACAGTATACCAAAAAATTGAGCTTCTATTTTTAGTAATCTTCGTCGTACTTTCTCCATAATTGTGCAAATTTTTACAATCCCTAAAGTTTAGACACTGACATATGTCACGCTTGTTTTTAAAAAAGCAAGCATCATAAATATAACAAATTATCGACCAATTTCGCTTTAGTGCCATTTCGCTAAAATTTTTGAAAGTATTATTTATACACGAATATACAACTATGCCCAAAACCATATTTTACTGCATCAACATGGTTTCATGAGACACAAATCATATGTCTCAGAAGTTATTATAAGAAGTCGAGTTGATGTTATATTATACCGATTTCGAAAAAGCTTTCGATCGAATTCATCAATTTATACTTCTTTGAAAGCTTAAATGGTGGTAAAGTAACGACTTTACACTAAAGCATAAAGTTTATTAACATGGGTCAAAATCAAATTGTGCAAGAAAGTATGTAGTTAAGAAAAAGCAAAAAATAAAAATATTTTTAATTAAAAAAAAGTTGTAGTTACATGTCTCAATAAATCTTTCTAAAACATTAATTATATATTAATTTTCTGAAAATGCTATTCAGTACACAAATCTTAGACTCTTTCGAGTCTTTATTTAATTCGTTCAAACGTAATTAGAGTGCGAGTAGTAGCAAGATATAATTAAACGCGACTGTTCTCTTCGCTAAAATATTATTGCTAGTCAGAAATTAGCCCAACGCATTTAAAATCTACCTCTCCACTTTATCCATTCAAAACAGAACTCCTTAGTTACCAAAAAGAATAATTAAAGATTCGCAAATAAGATTATAAAATATCATAAGTACGCAACCCACTTGTGCTAGCAATAATAATGCCTTAAAATATGCATTCTTTATCAAATTGTACTAAATAAAGCAAAAATGTAGAAAAAATTAGCTAAGTTATCCTTAAGAGGTGAATTCAAGTAATTATTAATTCATTAAAAAAATGGTTCCAATTTCAAAGACTTTTTCAAAAATATGTTTTAACAAACTCAGTTTTAAATTACCCAATCATTAAACCAAAACCTTTGAAAACCATAGCTCTGCCGAATGAATATTTTTTTCAAGCTTCACATTTATCTGTACGATTAGATTCATACCAGTTAAAGCTTAGAGTAAGTGCCACTAATCTCACAATTTCAACCATCTTGAGACATTTTAATAAAATGACTACTGTTAAATGGTCATTATGTGTAACTGATTAACTGATAAAAACCAACGACTCTAAAGCTAGTATTAGACGCATAATCTTCTCACTCTTTCATTTTAAAAAAACATCTTGTTTTAATAGTTAATAGTGTTATAGATTTGTTAACTCAAATTTTATTCCTTAAACTTGTTTAAATTGATATAAATTATTAGTGTCATAGATTTCTTTTTTCCAGGTTTTCGCCCTTATTATTATTAATTTCTGCAATTTGTGTAGTATATTTTTGAAACTTATCTGCTAGTACTGTTATAACTAGCGCTCGTGTAAACCAGTTCACATATTCAATGTTGTTCTCAGAATTTGCAAGAAGCATAAAACATTTATATAACATTTGAGATAAAACCTCTCATATATTATAAACAATTCAGATATGTTAAAACTCCCGCATAGAGACGCTATGTAAAAGATAAGTTATAAGATTAGTATTATAAAAAAACAAAACTAACAAAAAAAAACAAAACTAAAAAAAAAACAAACTTACACTATAGTATTCTAAAGTAAGAAATTTATTGTAATAAACATGTAGAAACTTAAAATTTTATGTACTATTTAAATTTAAAACCAACTGTAGCTCAATCCGTACGAACCTTCCCTGAGGCGATGTTTTAGCATGTAAGTGTTCACCTTTCCAAACAAGCAATGGAACATTGCATATGAGACTGCGCGCTGTTGCATTGGTCCACTCGGTCAATATTGGTTGCTCTGTAGTGAACCAGTTAGTCAGTAAACAAATTGTAATGAGTAATGTGTTTGATATATGAAAAACAAATTGACCAGAGAATACACGAGCCGTATATTCCTTGCATTAACAATACATCGAACATTGTACGTATATTAAGTAAAAGATGATTTCGATAGCTCCATTAATATTTGCGATAGAGAGAAAACCTAAAAAGCATTTAGTAATGCTAATTCTAACACATGCAAAGACTATAGTGATGGTCGTCAGTAAAGAATGAGGGATGAGACAAATGATAAACAGCGCATTGATTTATGTGACAACCAAAATATTTAAGAGAAATAAAAATAAAACACAAATAAAAACGTTAAATAAGAGTGCAAAAAACAAAGTAGATTATAAATGATAAAAAAAAAACAAAACATTTAAAAAAATCAAATAAATGCAATAACCTAAGAAATAACAGAAAAAAAAATTATGACAGTATAAAATACGTATTACAATGTTTGACAGTGTAGAAACAATTGTGACTACATATAGAGCCAAAACGGCACAATAAAGAGAAAAAGAGGTGGTAGAAGAGGCGCAAAAAAATATGTAAAATAGATGTTAGAATTGAACAAAAAGACCCCAAGATACAAAATGAGAAAATTAAAATAGAAACAAAAAAGTATAAAATGCTAAGAAAATGGTAAAAAATAATAAACAGAAAGAGAGCTGAAATAATACAAGATAAAACAAAAATATGTCATAAGAAAAAGAAAAAATAGATAGGCAGCGGAACAATGAGCCACTGAATGAAGAAAAAAACACATTAACAAAGCCAAAAAAAAGAGAAGAAATCAAATAGAGCAAGTAAAATTGAAACAAGAAAGAGATAGTTACAAAGAAATTGTTGAAATATGAAAAAAAAAAGAAAGTAAAGTTAAAAAAGAGAAAAAGATGGTTGCAAGACTCAAATGTGAAAATAAAGAAAAAGGAAATCGATTTAAAATAAATAAAAAAAGAACTTAAATAAAGTAATATAAATGAAAAAAATTATGCAAGAGAGAAAGCAAATAAAAATGAATAAAGAAGAAAAAACAGAAAGCAAAATCCTTCATTTTAAACTTTTTATACTTATACTAAGATATTGGGATTATAGAGAATTGAGCAACAAACAAATATTTCTACAAATTATGCTGATATACTACAGCATCAACAAACATTAGAAATATATTAGTTGTGTACAAATTGTGTGTCAATTCAAAGACAAGAAACACAAAACACAATTAAGGTATATCTTTATACATTTCGTGCAAGAAAACATTCAGATCAAGCCACGTCAAGCTTGAGCGACAGTCCCACGTATGATAGACTCAACATTTGTATTTCTTGGTAAGTTTTTTAAGATCTGTGCACAATTAAGCTGTTTTCAATGTTTGTTATTCAAATCTCTGTAGTTGGATAAGCCATGTATTAGTATAACAACAAAAGAGTAAATGTAACACTAGTAATTCTTATTAACGGTAAAACATGCCATCAGAACATAATAATAATAAACATAACTCTGATGCTCACATTGACATTCCTATTTTGAAGTAAAAAATCACCAAAGTCTAAACTATTTTTACTGTTTCTATCCCTAATTGATTAATGTCAATGCAATAATCAAACAACTTTTCATATTTCGTAAAGTTTGAGTTTCATGTTGATATTGTCTAAGCCAATATTTAACAATCAAGAAAAACCAGTTGTAATTTCGATCTAACGACTACAAAACTTTCAAATCCTTTTAAAGTCTGAACCACAATGTCAGCATTTTTCAGGATTAATCTTTCATTATCCAAATTATCCTCCCTGAGGCATGCTCCTTCATTAGTCAACTTGACACCGAAAAGGAAAATGAATAATTGAAATCGCGTTGGCCTCCACGTTTCAATACACCTCCTGGTGCTGCCAAATTGATTAACCAAATCGAACGGAAGTGGACCAATATTCAATTGAAAGAAAAAAGACTGATCAATCTCAATAAGGTTGACTAATGGAGGACAGACTTTTCGTCAGTTTTTCGTAAAGGATCAAAGCGCTGATGCATGGATTTCCCAGTTCACTTTAAGCCCACTCCTGGTATTACAAATGACTGATGTTTCAGCAAAAATAATGCAAAAGCCTGCGGAATCTGCGTTAAGGTGTAATGTCCAGTTACGATTTTCATCATTATCTTATATTTAGACGTTAAAAACATTACTGAGTTTATACATTTCAATTAAAACCATAATAGGAAAAAAAAATCTGGTAAAGTTCTTTAATAGTTGAAGCTTTAATTAAATGTGGCAAATAAGACTAACTAAATTCTCTTCAGCACACTGTTCCTTTGGAAATAATGAGACTTGCCAATCCCGTGGTAGATTATTCTGTATTTAATTAATTTTGATCGATAGCAGAATCCAACTGAAGACACATAAATTTAAATACACGAAGTCGATATATAATTTGTCATTTTAGTCAAAAAGAATATTTCACGTTGAAAAAAGTTGGCAAATTACATTGCTCAAATATACTACAGTATCAGATCACCGTAGCAATAGGTCCCGATAACAAGTGTTTGTTTTAAGCATTTTGAGACCTAAAAGGTAAATTTTGTGCCTATTTCATCTACTATACCTTATACACCAATAGCATATGAGATTCATGAGACAGCGACTTGAAAAATGTATTCGAAGATCCAGCATAGAAAAAACCTGTATTCCTTCAGCTGTTAATTTAAATAAAAAATAGTAAATTTAAGTACAGTGTTGCAAACCATCGTTTTTATTAATTTTACTAATCAATAAGATCTCTGACAAAGCGAAAACAGACTAAAACACCAACAGTCAAGCAGGCATAAGAACATTATGCACTTATGTGACAAGCTAAAGTAAATATAACATAAAAACGCCAAAGCACGCTAAATGATTTGAACAAGAATAGAACAAGAAAAAACTGACAAACCAGCAAGAAAGACTGCTTGGCCATTTAGCAGAAAAAAACCCATTCTGTGACTTGAAAACCACAACTAAAAGAAAAAGTTTAAAAGAATGAAAAAAAAACAATAGATCAAGCTTTAGACAAACTTTAAGACATTTTGAAAAATTTCTTAAAGCATTCAACTATAAAGATTAAAAATCCACTTAAATCTCAGTAAGATTAGACTTTTCATCTTAGCAGGCTTTCTTACACGTCATTGTTGTCTGGAAAAGCATCTTGAGAGAGTCGTACTAGAAGATAATGACGAATTTAGATTTTGTAGGGAAGAGGAGAAAACCCCGACACACCTAACAACAAAACGCGTAGCCATCAGAGCCTCATGTAAAAAACACTGAGGGTTGACATTTATACCGGACAGAGACATGACATCCCTAAAGCCTTCCCAAATTAAACTACACGGTTGGTTAAAGTACTTATTTGATATGCAAAAATTTCCATCCAAAATTAATGTTGTTTCTAGTGACTCTGCTAATCTGTAATAGATTGCTGTGTACTTGTTTTAATGTTATACTTTCAGAGAATGGGGTACAGTACAACTTTCAAAATTTAAATTCTTGAACTATTAATTCCAAGCACTAATGCCACTAGTTTGTAACTGTGTAATAGCATTCCAACTTTTAATAGATAAGAGAAACCTCATACTACGAACCAGTTGCAAATATTCTACAGTAGAATTAAAATAATCTTGCAAACTTTGAGAAGACTGCTTATAGGAAATTGTGCATCTTAAATTATTTTCAATTGGTATTGGCTCACCAATATGTTTTTAATAAAAAATATCAACCAATTTACAGATGTTTACAGTATTAAATAACGTGGTCTCTCACAAATTTAGGGTCGGTACTGGAAGTATTTTATTATAAAGTCAGATCATAGACCAGGACTTGATAATATTACATTGTTCACAAGAATTCGAAATGTACACATTTACAGGGTGTACAATATTAACAGGAATTAAGGGCGACTTTGGAAAATAAAACGATTGTCTTGACTTGATTCAGCTATTTTATTACATTTTACGGTAGTGGGTGTTGTGGTGTATTACTAGTTGTATATAAAGCAGACAAAGAAAACATACCGCTTATTGAAAATAATTGGATTTATTCACTCATAACAGACTCCTAATTACTAATTAATTCATTTGACAAAAATTATAGAAAAAACGAATTTAAGTATTCTAATAAAATAGAAAAATAATTTTATTTTTCATTAAAAGAAAATAATTTGGTTACACAAATTCATATTCAAACAGCAAGGGAAAAAACCTACAAAAATAACTCATTCAATATTTAGAATTTCCTAATCAATTTCAGCATAAAGAAGTGAATATTCTCTTCTAAAAGAAAACCATAATTTTAAAATAATCGCACATCAAATTCTTTACATTGAGCTGAGGGAGGATTGATTCAGTTGAATAATTAAAATTATTTAAAGTTTAAAACGCATCTAAAACTGGAGGATTGATTCAGTTGAGTAACTAAATTATTTTAAGTTTAAAACGCATTTAAAACATAGTTGAAGTTAATCAGTCTTCTGTTTAAATGAGAAGATTATTAACTTTTGTTTTTGCAAGCGCTTGGAGTAGCCACTCTACAATAATTATTGAAAATTTACAGAAATTGTTCAAAATGTTCTCCATTCTGTTCAAGACAGATTCTAGTCCTCCTCTGCATATTTTCAAAAACAACCAAACATTGTGGTAAAAGTTTGTCATTTACTTCAGTTACCGCGTTTTTTAGCTCTTCAATGTTGTTGAGATGATTCCTAAAACCATTATTTTTAATATGACCAAATAACAAAAAGTTTAGCGGATAAGATCAGGTAACCTAGGAAGCCACAAATTAACACTAATTAATTGGTCATTAAAAAATTCTTGTAAATAATTAATTGTGGCATGTGCATGGTGTGGTATCGCACCATCCTGGTGGAAGCAGCCTTCGGTTAATTGTCTGTCATGGAGTTGATTTATAAATTATTGCAAAAGATTTCAATACCGTTCATTGTTGGGTCAAAAAATATGGGACCTATCAATCGTCTCCGAGAAAATGCTACGCAAATACCAATCTTTTGAAGGTATAAACCTCTTTCCACAAATTCATGAGGATTTTAACAACGCCATATTCTCGTATTTTGTGAATTTACAAACCATCCAAATAAATCCAAGTTTCATCACTGAACAAAGTTACATCCAGAGTATCATTTGTCACAATACGCTCAAACCATTGACAATATTCCATTCGTCTGTTGTTATCACGAGGTTGTAGTTGTTGCAAAATCTTACCTTTGCAGGGGTATTTTATTTCGAAAATAACATTTCAATAAGAATGCTTTTTCTTGAACAGTAAATGGCATTTTACCATTTTGCCTAAATATTTTTTATCGAATAATTAATAATCGATGTGAATGTGATTGATATGAATTAATGCAGTAAAAAGTAAGGTTGTAAAATTTTTTCCGGTAAACGTTCATACTAAAATTTGTGTACAGTGGCGTGCGCAGAAATGCCGGACCAATGCATTTGTGCCAGTTTATGAATGTGGAATAAACTTTTAATTATTTAAAAAAAAAACAAAAAATTTTCAAACAGAACAAAAACATGTATTTCTTATTTTACAGCGCTCAAAAACAATAACGCAAACAAATTAAATTAATTGATCAATGTGACAAACGTTTATACGCCATTGCGTAAGCGACTTTATGTTTAAAGATTGTTATAGGCTTTAGTACGAACCAATCTAAGACCTTCTGCCAAAAAAGCACAGCCGCCCTTGATTCTTTTTAATATTGTACACCCTATATCAATATCAATCTAAGTTAATGTTGACAATCTCTTTTGGTGGCAGATTTTGATTTTTTTAACATAAAATATGTTTTCGAAATTTGAAATATGCGACAATATAGTTTATGACTTGTCTCTTGTATGTGAGAGGTTAAAACCTCGGTTGCAATGTAAAGTTTAGTTTGTGAATCCCACAGTAGAATTTATCTTGCGTTAGAAATTTATCGGAACATTAACTACACAAAAGAATGTCTATCGGAAAGCGGAACGTTGCGCTGGTGACGCGGTGGTATGTTCGACCGCAAATTGCACTCTTTGACAATGTTATTTCGAGCCAAACAATAAAATACTCTGCACAGCTTGAAAGCCACGTTGCTTTAGAAGCTCTATAAAACAAGAAGACGCCATTATTAGCCTACCACATGCAAAGCAATTCAGCGAAGGTAATGTCTCAAGAAGATAATAATTAAATGTCATCGCAACGGTAGTGCCCCTAAATAGTCTCAAACCGGCAGGGAATTGGTTTTGGGTTATAAATATGTCAACGTGGCACATTTTTAACCAGTTTGTCATATACTTTTTGCTGAGTAATCAACAAACGTTCAATTAATTTTGGTGAAGTCATGTGTAAACACTGCACGTTTTATAAAATAAAATTTCAAAATTAAAGTGAAGTAAACACTTAACCACATATCGATTTAAGCCGAAAAAAATATATAAACTGAACGGCGCCAATAAAATAATTTGATTATTGAATAAAAAACCAGCGTTCTATACACGTCTTAACTTATGTTTTTTAGATAATATACGTGTTAAAGTTCAGGTTTTATAAACTTATTAAATTCAGATATATTCTGTCAAGGCAGACAGCTTTAGGATAATAATTTAGTAGAGTCAAGAATGGCTGAGAAGATACTGCCCAATGTGGTCGACTAAGAGATGAAGCCGTTGGGAGAGGTGCATCCTTTTGCAGGTCAAAAGAAAAGTCTCTACCGCGTTATATTGTGGACAAATCCCAATTATCCGTCACATCAAGTCAAACAAATAATAGTCATAATATTGTGTATGCAAGATGTCCAAGTATTGCGTTTCAGTAAACCAGCTTAGTGATAGGTGCAGTCTCCCTATAACAATGCCACAAAGTTTACCAAAAATCTGCAAAATTCTGTAACTATTGCCTGAATCCAACATAGACTTCTTATCATAGATGCTATAGATGATATGGCCTGCCAACAAGATCGATGCCGTTTAGATATAGCATAATATTGATCTAAATTAGACAGACTACCAAGTCGCAATAAAATTTTATCTTTGTGAAATCAGATCAACGATATTTTATATTAACCTATGCTTCCAAAGATCAGTAGCTCGACAGAGATTTCTTCAAATTATTTTGAAAAACACCTGAAAGATTTAGCATATCAATGAAAATTGTCAACTGCCATGATAAGCCCGATGTCGGTGGTAGAGATCAAAAAGCATTTTTAGTGATTAATAGTGATTAGGAAAAAAAAGTAGTGTTCAAATTAATCTGGAAAATTGTTTGGACAATTCTTGACTCTTATAATAATCAGTACAAGCTGTTGCGACATTTGATAAAAATTTTACTAGTACTATAGTAGGTTATCCAGATTAGATAAATGATAACAGAGCAAAAAACGTTCGTTTACTGGAAAGGTATTTGCATTTTTAACCGACTTTTAAAAAGAGGCTATCAATTCGACTGTTTTTTGTTTTATGTCAGTTACCTCAGAACTTAAGACAGGATGAACCGATTTTAATAATATTCTTGATGTAAATTTTATAATCTTTTTTTTTAAAGCTAATTTGCTCCCATATAAATTTGATCAAAATTAAAATAGTAGTTTTTAAGTTATTATAAAAATAAGTGAGAATTTAAACAAATTGATTTACTTATAAATAAGTTTTAGTTTATACAAATTAAACAAGAAGCAGTTTCAATCAATAAAATAAATAAAATAATAATTAATAATACTGAAGTCAGATTTTTTCCTAATTTCTAATTTGAAAGCCAATCTCTTACAAACATGAATAATGACACTTTTCAAGTATGTACTATCACTATCACAATTCATAAAAACATAGTACAGAAAAACATCATAGTTTAGTCAACTTTTCAAAAATTTTGTAGTTACTAATGTAACCTACTGTTGTTGTATTGATTTCAACATGTCAAGCAGAAAACCTAATTTAATCTGTATTGGTTTATATACCTATTATTTGCCAGCAATAACCTGAATTGCCATAATGTAAGATGTTTATATTTGACATTTATATGTAGCCCAATCATAACAACAAAATTTCGTTAGTAGTAATTTTTCTTGAATGCGGTAGTAGCTGATTAAGTACCTAATTGCATTGAAAAAATAATAGCTATTTAAATGACAGACAATAATAGCACTACACTCGCCACAATTAACTAGGATAGTACTTGCACATATTTTTCGTCATTTTTAGTCCATAAGTTTGTCACTTATCTTTATTTTATACCTTTTCTCAATACGCACTACTCCTGGTCAGTATATTTCGCATAATTAGAATAAAGGTTAGCAACACCGTTCACGTTGCTTCCGAACTAGGTACCGAAACAGTAAAGACAGCATTGAAAACACAAGGCTAATGAAAAGGGGTGAAAATTAGGTCAATCAAGTCCATGGAGTGGTTGTCAAAGTCCAACAAAATTGGTGATGTCTCCCACTTGTAGTTCGAAAAGAAGAGGATCCCGCAAAGAGAAGAAAAGCCCGCAAGAGAAGAAAAGCCCCCTGTGAGTTACTTTACAGGTATTAATGGCAGGCACATCATGTGTAAATATGTTTCATGTGTCGCCCAATCGATCCGTTTGACTGTTCGAATGTTTCTCTAACAATGAATATAAAGGGGTGAGTTGAAGTAGATTGTTGATGATAATGTAGCTGGCTGTTGCTATTCTGTACACTGTTTTTAAGTGAATATTCAATGCTAATAATCGTAGAACTTATCCATTCTGACAAATTTATTATAAAAAAAAGTTAAGTGTTCAACTCAATTTCATTGTTAAAAATTAGCAAAACGTAAGATTAAAATAAAAAAAATTTCAGCCATCGTCATACTCAAAACACAGTGTAGAAAGTATTTATCATTACGATGCGCATTAAAGAAGACTGTTAAAAATCTCATGTCTCCATTTAATTAGTCCCACTATATTGGCAGTTGCATCTTCATCTTAAATCAATCAAAATTGAAAAAAAAACTCAGATTTTAAGATGTTGAACTTCAAACGAGACTCGCGAGTAGTTTATTGCAGCTTTTAAATAGCTTGGTATAATGCTACCAAAGTAAAAAATACTGTTTTCTCTGTCTCTTGTTGTACCATGTATTTCAAAAAATATCCCGTCAAGTAGAGCAGTAAAAACAAAAGCATTGAAAACGTATAGTCTAATTTAAATATCAAGCGTAACAAAACTACCATAAAATGTCTTGAGAACGGTTATTTGTCTAGAATTAGAACAAGTAAAATATAAAAATTAAAATAAATCAGCTTCCACAAAGATAAGAGATTAAATCAACGTAAAGTTAGATTTAATAATCTAACCTAATAGATTATTAAATAGACTAATAGATTATCTAACTTAGACTTGTAAATTCTGTAAAACCTATTTAATTTAAGCCAATCAAAAACAACTATTATTGACACAAAATTATTATGGCTTTTAGTTAATGACGTTTGAGAAAGTCCTATGTTCCGAGACAAGCACAAACATAGGTTTTCTATATTATTTAATAAAAAATGTACAAATAAATAATGATTTATAAATTATCTGTTTCAACTTAATATGTTTTAAATACCAAATAAACTCAAATCAGTTTATTTTTTACTGAAAACTTCACTTCCATTTACAAACAAACAAAAAAAACTTAGATTTAATGCAGTTTCACAAATTAAAGAATATAATCAAATACATCTCTTACAGCATATATGCCTGCACACACCGGCTTTATCCCTCATAATCCGATAACGTATATTTTCAAGTCGCAATCAGCATGTAATCCAAATGCTGAAACGGAGTATTAACATGATTTAGAAGCGCCACTTTAATAACACACGTTCATTTAATATAATTATGTAATTTGTAGTTGTTTGCATTGTATTGGTGAAAGCTGAGCTCTAGAAATATAATCCGCAGATGACAGAAGGTACATACATAATGAGATGCGCATAAGTGCTCTATTCAAGACGTACACACAACTCAACCGAATAAAACTTCTCACATTCAAAATACAAGAAACTTGTAATGAACCCACATTTTCAGGCTTAGTAAAAAGCTTTACAAGCTGTAAAATGAGTTAGCTAAGAGAAAAACACGACAAGATAAAAGCTTATTTAGCACTTAAGATCACCTCCAAAGTTGTAATACTTGTGGTTCAGAATAGGTAAAAAGTGTTAAAGTACTCCGCTGTTAGAAAATTTAGAAATCCAATTAACTTAATTGTAAAGTTTGTACTTGATGTCCGGCTAATTACTTTAAAAGATATATTGATGTTGTTTTCCCTCCAGAAAGACCTCCTAACTAATTGCATTGGTTATAGGACTTGGTAGTAAATATTGATCTATTATAATCTTCTGTATACATTTCTTATTAAGCAGTATTTAGGACAGCTTATAACAAAAGCGCTTTCATCATTGGTTATAAATATCCCGTCCAAACTCCGGAAAACCAATGTTCAGAAAAACATAAAACTCATGTGCCAGCCAATATGTAACCTAAAAATATTAATCCTTAATAATATGTTACTGTCAGAAAATAGCATTTTTAAATGGAATAAGTCGTTAGAATGCTGTGGAATTCAGTGAGGCAAATAAAAATGTAGTCAAAAAAAGTTTGTAATCAGCGGTGGACTTCAATATAAGCATTGACTAAATATACCTAGACTTCCCACCGTACAGTAAATTTTAAAGCTCATTAAAGACACCCGATAACAGAGCGGCGCTGGAAAATCCATCTAGGATGCGGTGCAATAACTAATTGAGTAGCTGGATATCCTGGGCCTTAACCCACTGGGGAGGCCATCGCGTTGTCAGTGTTGTCACTAGCATAGGCATGTCGCAAGGTCATGCATGGACATTTGATAATCTTTTTTGTGTTATCTTAATGGGGACTGCTGATGTTATTATTGTGAAATATAAAGCTAACGCATTTATTATACAGTGAGATTTTTGTTTTACTGAACATAACGTTATAAAACGCATGTTCAGTTTTAAAAAAACCATGTCAATACATTGTCGCTAGGTAGGCAACCAAATTAACAAATATTTTTTATGACACATGACTGACTTGACAGAACAGAACTCTGAAATTTTATTCAAAGGTAAGGAAGGTTATGTTACGTCTTAATAACAAGTTTAAAAAGAAACTTTTAATCAAATTAATTTATTAAATGTTCAAAGTGACCACCTTCTTGTTCTAAGCAATACGCCAAACGATTGTAAAATGCTTGTACAGTATTTTTTAAAAAAACTGGATTTATTTCGTTGCAGGCGGTGCAGCAAAGAAAGACATCGTTTGGTGATAAATCTGGTGACTGAGGTGGCCAAGCTATTGGTCCAAACCGTCCAATCCAGCGATCCTGGAAGTTTTCAATCAGGAAACGTGTAATAGGGCCCGTGGAATGTGGTGGAGCGCCGTCCATTTGAAACCATGCGTTCTCAAGATTCAAGTCTTTTAGTCGTGGCATTATGTGTCTTTGCAGAAGTTCCAAAAACTTGGCGGCATTTAGGTTGCCATCAATAAAAAATGGACCAATAAGGGTACCGTCGACTATTCCAGTCCAAGCATTAACTCTGCTATTATACTGAGTGTGTGTTAAATTTTGAACATGTTCGTTTGTACGTGACCAATACCTGTGGGAATTAGAAAGAAAGATAGGAAAAAAAAAGAAAGAGGTGTTCAATACAAACCGACAATTCTGTGAATTGACCGTGCCATTTAAACAAAAGGATGACTCATCAGTAAAAACTATCTTGTGTAAAACATCTTCATTTTCATTTATTAAATTAAATATTGTTTCACAAAAATCTGCTCTTTTTATTTTGTCAAGAGGAAAAAGCTGTTGGTGATTTGAAAATTTGTAAGGTTTATATTTATACTTTTTGAAAGTTTAAAGGACAGAGGATTCTGAAATGCCAAACTCGTTTGCTATTATCCGCGACGGGGTAATGGGGTTTTCTTCAGCATAACATAATATCTGTATTTCTCGTTCTTCTGTCAAGACGGGACAAGTTCTTCTTCTTTTTATGTGTGAATTTATTACACAACCTTCTGTTCTGTTCTGTCAAGTCAGTCATGTGTCAAAATAAAATAATTGTTAATTTGATTGCGACAATGTAATGACATGGTTTTTTTAAAACTGAACATACGATTATGTTCAGTAAAACAAAAATCTCACTGTATAGTAGTTCATTTTGTTCCAAAAAAGAAATAATAAGTGATGCGTTTGTGAGCACTATAAAGAAATTTAGACTGATTTGATTTTATAGAATATAATTGTTTACAAAATAATGTTTACACAAATATAATTGTTATATTTAAAAATAATAATAATAATTATTATTATTAGAATATTATGAATACAAGGTGAAAGTATGAGGCAAAAAATAATTAAAATAAAAATTATAATGTTTCGACTGTATTTTGTTGTAGAAAAAAAGTATCATTTCTTTGAACCTTTTCAAATAGAAATTATAAATACAAATTTTTCAAGTAGAACAAAGCAGAAAAAACAAATAACGTTTGGTTTTGTGCAAGTGCTCTTGCGCCTTGTTTGTGTATGGTAGTAATAAATGATAAGATAAATCGTTGTTTTGCACTTTTCTTTAATTTACCAATAAATAATGATATTAAACATGAATAACTGAAATGAGAAGAAAAATGGTGGTCTCAGGTCTTATCTTGTATGTGCTCCATGATTGAAATGAAGAATGAAAAAAAGAGAAAGAACTCTAATAACAATAAAATGAAGAAAAAATGTTGTTTAGACTCGCGGTTGGTTTACCGTAAGCGATTGTTGTTACGTGCAAGACTTGCAATAAGTTTTGCACCAAAAAATATATTCAAGATTTAAGTGAACAAGTATTTTATTTTATGCGACTGTTCGCTGGAAGAATTCTAAAGTAAGTGATCTTACAATAACTTTACAATATTTACAATATTTAAGAGTGGGAATCGAGAAATAGGAAGAGGAAAATTGGCAACGAATGGCAAGTAGGTCAGATGACCAGAGGGAGGAGTAATTAACAAGGGAAGTTTTTTGGGAAGGGTAGGCGGCGAGAGAGGCCAGGTGGAAGGTCTGACGTCATTGGGTCCAAAGACATACCTGAGGATAATTAAGCTAACGGTTGGGCTGAGCCCTAATGGCAATCTTTACCAAGAATATCCAACTGTACAATAATTTATGGTTATAAGGGGATAAACCAGAAAAAACCCAGCTTACTTGCCGACAAACTAATATAAATTTTAAACCTAAGACTACAATAAACAGATAAACAGCTTAAAACTTGAGTGCAATAAAATTTAAGTGCTTTTAAAAAGCATGAATTTAAATTATAATTTTAAATAAATGAATTTAACTCTAAAGCCTAAACAAAAATAATTATTTTAAAATATAATAAAAATATATATAAATTAAAAAATATATAAAATTATAAATGCGACTGAACATGCCGCCCCCCTTGAACGGCCTGGTTCAATCAGATGGAGTGAAGTCGTCATCTTCTTCATCTATGGGAAGAGGGCAGAGCTTCTTAACACATCGCTGGTATTCGCCGGTTTTGGTCTTGAGTGTAACTACTCTAACGATACCATCCTGGCCCGGATGCACGGTGACGATGCGTCCCAGAGCCCATTTTAAAGGAGGCAAATTCTCCTCAAGAATGAGAACTAAAGATCCGACCTTGAGATTTGGTGGGTGTGATCGAGATCCGCTGAATTTGATAAGCTGCTGCAGATACTCCTTGTGCCAACGTGTCCAGAAGTGCTGCTTAAGCTGCTGAGCATGCTGCCAGGCTGACAAACGGTTAGCTGGTTTGCTCCAAAAGTCAACCTCTGGAAAAGAAGTCAATGGACTACCTATAAGGAAATGGGCAGGAGACAATGGGAGAAGATCGTTGGGATCAGAGGACATAGGAGATATGGGTCGAGAATTTAGTATTGCCTCTATTTCAATAATATATGTCTCTAATTGCTCAAAAGTAAGCAAGATATCACCTACGGTACGGACGAGGTGATGCTTAAATGATTTGACTGCAGCCTCCCAAATCCCTCCAAAATGAGGAGACCTGGGAGGAATAAAATGCCAAGAGATTTTCTCCTCATTACAAAAATTTAATATAGCGCTCCGATGCGCTTCAGAATTGAACATATTATAGAGCTCGTTTAACTCATTTTTAGCTCCAACAAAATTATTTGCATTGTCGGAGTGAATTTCCACGGATTTTCCCCGTCTCGCAAAAAGGCGCTTTAGGCTTGCAATAAAAGCCTCTGTTGTAAGGTCGCTGACAAGTTCTAAGTGTACAGCCTTTGTGCACATGCATACATATACCGCTACATAAACCTTTATGCGACCGCGGTTTCGATGTCGCTTTTCTTTTATATAAAACGGACCACAATAGTCCACACCAACGCGAAGAAAGGGCCTCGAAGAGGTCACACGTTGAGCAGGTAAAATTCCCATACGATGATCCAAAAGACGTGGCTTAGCCCGATAACAGGGCACACATTTATGAATTACGCTCCTCACAGTACTCCGGCCGTTCATAGGCCAATATACCTGGCGCACAGAATATAGAGTCGACTGTATACCAGCATGCTTAAGCCTTATGTGCTCTGCTCTTATAATTATCTTTGTAATGTGATGCTGGCTCGGCAATAAAATAGGATGACGCTGGTCAGAAGCTATAGACGCATGTGCGATTCTTCCTCCAACACGCAAGATACCACAATCATCCAAAATTGGGTTCAATGGAATTAATTTACTAGTAGCAGGAAGCTGTTCTCCTCTGCTTATTAATTCGATATCCTTTTTAAATGATGATAAATGGATCATTTTAATAATTAAATTATGAGATTGTGAAAGTTCATCGGTGCTTAATGGACCCAATTTGCGCTGATTATTTGATTTGGCGTTGTGAATAAAGCGTATTATGTATGTAAGAACTCTCTGGAGTTTGCTGAAGGAGCTATATCTTTCAATAAGATTATAACTGTTAAGTTCAATTTTCATGCAAACTATTTTGGGATTTATTAGCTTCAACTCAGGAATGTCGATAGCAGTGAGATCTCCGTTAGGCCATGATGAACTTTTTTGCAGTAGCCAAGATGGACCCTCAAACCAAATGGAGCTCGTCAGGAATTCCGATGGAAGCTGACCACGCGATATAAGATCCGCGGGGTTGTCCTGAGAAGAAACATGACGCCAGTAGCAAGACGCTGAAATTTCTTGTATTTCTGCTACACGATTAGATCCAAAAGTTTTTAGACGATAAGCTGGAGTATTTATCCAATGCAGCACGATCGTTGAGTCAGACCAAAGATATGACTCATTAATGTCTTTCAATATAGTCGGCTTTACAATACGATAAAGTCGAGCAAGCAATAGCGAAGCACAGAGCTCTAATCTAGGCAATGTTAGAGGTTTGACAGGTGCAACGCGTGATTTCGAGCAAATTAGGCGCATATGGACTCGTCCCTGAGTGTCAGTCGAGCGCAAATATAAACAGGCGCCATAAGCCTTTTCACTAGCATCGCAAAAGCCGTGCAGTTGCACATTTACAGCATTAGCTATTGTCACTCCTCGATTAAAACGTAATTTTTCAATTAATGATAGCTGGTCCTGATACGCAGACCACGATGAATGAATTTCAATCGGGATTGATTCATCCCAAGCAACACCAGCCTTCCACAGTAGCTGGATGAGAATTTTGGCGTACACAATAATAGGACCAAGAAGTCCAAGAGGATCAAAGAGTTTAGCTATTTGAGACAAAATAATCCTTTTAGTTATGGTCTCACGAGGTGTAATAATTAATATGGAGTCCCATGAAGCTATGGGCTCCTTCAAAGCCTTGAGAGCACGTAAATGCTTCTGTAAGCTATCCAGGAAAGATCGCACTGATAATTCCTTGGATAAAGAAGGCATATCTATAATGGCTTTGATATGACAATCACGTATGTAATTACGATCATCATATCTTTCTTTTAGAAGTTCCCAAGCCACTTCGTAATTTTTATCAGAAGCCTCAATGGCCTCAATTATCTCAGCTGCTTCACCTTTCAAACAACCTTTTAAATAAAACAGCTTACGCACAGGTGGGATATTTAAATCTTTATGAACAAGAGAATTAAACAAATCATGAAAACCCAACCAAGTGTCATAAGTCCCCTTGAAAGTTGGCAACGAAATAGTCGGCAATCCGGATGCAGCATTTGCATAAGGATCATAAGAAAAGCTATGCGAAACTTGAGGCATTAATTGCGGTTGATTACGAGGATTCAAAACACGAGAACCTTCAATCTGCTGACCAGGGTCAGGTTGCGCAGGAAGACCTGGCTCCTGGCTTCTTAAAATCGCGGCAGGCGGGTCAAACACCTGATTATTAATTGAAAGCGTTGAGTTACTGGTATTGGTTCCGTATTATTAGGATCGATATCTTGTGGCTGTGGCGCGATATTTTGAGACGAATCTTGCGAAGGAGCTGCAGGTGTCGCGATCTTTTTCGAATACTGCGCCAAAAGCTTAGTAGCGATACCATATGCATTATAATAAATTTCATCAAATTCAATACGATGTGCAAAAAGCTCATCAGATTCATCCTGTAAGCCTTCAAGATCTTCTTGAAACCCGAGGAATTTAATACGCACTTCCTCTATTTCGCTAAACCTTTTTTCGAGAACCGAGACATCACTTTCTGGTCCAAATTTAGCCAAAAAATTAGAATAAGCAGTCAAAGATCTCTTGGCACCAGCCCGTTTGTTGGTCAATGATTTAATAAGAGCTTCCGTCATAGTGAGATAGCAAATCTAATGTAACAATAGTATAAAAACGCGAAAAAATCAAAATAAAGGCAATAACCTAAAATATTCAAGGATGGAATAATATAATTAAGAAGTGTAAGGAAATTGGTAGTCAATTGACTTACTTTATCAACTGGTTGATGATTGCAGAACGTGATGAGAACGCACTGGAGACTCTGGATACTAGAAGTTGAACAGGAACAGCCGATGTCGTTTCCACTGGAGGACAATTGTTGAATAGGAACAGACGATGTCGTTTCCACAGGAGGACAATTGTTGAACAGGAACAGACGATGTCGTTTCCACTGGAGGACAATTGTTAAACAGGAACAGACGTTGCAGATGTATTCACTGGTCGAAGCTTGATAATGCAAACTCTGATTGCACTTAAATCTTGTTGAGCACGCACTGACTCGATATTAATAAAGCTGCGCAATTGCAACGTACTTATAACACAAAAAATAGAAAATGCCACTGGAAAGTTAATTAATTTTAACTAATCCGTCTCGAAAGGACCAATGTTTAGACTCGCGGTTGGTTTACCGTAAGCGATTGTTGTTACGTGCAAGACTTGCAATAAGTTTTGCACCAAAAAATATATTCAAGATTTAAGTGAACAAGTATTTTATTTTATGCGACTGTTCGCTGGAAGAATTCTAAAGTAAGTGATCTTACAATAACTTTACAATATTTAAGAGTGGGAATCGAGAAATAGGAAGAGGAAAATTGGCAACGAATGGCAAGTAGGTCAGATGACCAGAGGGAGGAGTAATTAACAAGGGAAGTTTTTTGGGAAGGGTAGGCGGCGAGAGAGGCCAGGTGGAAGGTCTGACGTCATTGGGTCCAAAGACATACCTGAGGATAATTAAGCTAACGGTTGGGCTGAGCCCTAATGGCAATCTTTACCAAGAATATCCAACTGTACAATAATTTATGGTTATAAGGGGATAAACCGGAAAAAACCCAGCTTACTTGCCGACAAACTAATATAAATTTTAAACCTAAGACTACAATAAACAGATAAACAGCTTAAAACTTGAGTGCAATAAAATTTAAGTGCTTTTAAGAAGCATGAATTTAAATTATAATTTTAAATAAATGAATTTAACTCTAAAGCCTAAACAAAAATAATTATTTTAAAATATAATAAAAATATATATAAATTAAAAAATATATAAAATTATAAATGCGACTGAACAAATGTGATTAATAACTTCAGATATCGACTTAATCATGTGAGCACAATAAAAGTTGGCATTTAAACGATGTTATTTATGAACTTTACGAAAAAAAGACTTAAAATATTGTATTTTCAACTAAAAAAAGAACTAAACTTCGGTTTTTATTGACCTTTCATTTAAGTAAGTTTCTCTGGCGTACGCTGTAGATTAAATATTAAAATTTGTTAGCGTCATCCTAATTTTAACATCTTCTTCCGGCCCTCAGAGCAACACTATTTAGTAGTTTATATAGAATAACGCTATAAATGAATAAAAAAAAACTAATTATGTGTTTAAGTAATGCTATAACGATGTGATAAAATCTATTCAAACAGCTCATCTTATGTGAAGAGTAGGTATTTGTAACATTCTTTTGAACGAGTTTTTTAGAGATTAGATGCATTGTCCAGTAATAGATTATAAAAGCCTAACTTTAAAAATACTTATTTCACTGGCACTAATTAATTTTTTTTATCTGTTATTTTATTTATCAAAACATCAAATATAAGGCTCAACTAGTACAGAACAGTAATAAATACAAGACAATTGATACAATAATCTTTTATGTTATTTTTACAAATTATTTGTATTTATATAAGTTTGCACATACTTAATTTCCCGTTAAATTTGACTTTTCTAATTAATCAAGTCTTGTATGCAAATGTAATTTTGTTTGTGTGACTATCTATCCTGTGCGGTTACAAAGATTTTTTTTTATAAGAGTTTGTAGTGACATTCGCATACTTCATTTTAGTGACATTCTTGACATTGCCTCAAACAAAAATCTTAGAGATACACAAGTATAATCAATTCTCATAAAAGGTAGTAGAAGTTAAACATCTTTTTTTAGAAAATATTTAAAAACATAAGATATTAAAATCATTTATCTTCTAATTTACTCAGTCTACATAGACAATCTCATTAAACTTACTAGCTACATTCTGCGAAAAACACAAAAATAAATTTAGAATAACGGTTTCGCCAAAAAGGTTTTTGACGTAAAAAATATATTAATATTTTTGGTAACGCATTTTGGTAACGGCGCATTTTTCTCATCTAAATATTGTCCAACGTGACTGAAAAAGTTTACACTTTAATAAATTATCTATTTGCTAAAAATTCCGGCAACATGGCATGGCATGTAAATAAAATTTGCTTAACATTGGTATTGTCTTTTTCCAAAAATTCTCATTAAGTTCATTTTGGAAAAATTAAATACTAATACAAGATAAACCATTAGAAGCGCCGGTCGAATAAAATTTGGCAATATAGAATCTAGAGTTTTCACCAAAACTGACTTTATTTTTACCCTATTTAAAAAGTAACAAAAATACGATTTTTCAATTTTTGCAAAGATTTTGCATTTAGACAGAATTATAATATTGAATATGTATTTCTAGAAAGAAAAAGGTATTAATTTTTTCAAGGATCATACTAAACTAGAAAATAGCAATACTACCAGCTGGCTCTGAGCTTGATAATAATAATTATGATTTTTTTAAAGACTGTACGCGATTTTCGAAAATATTGTATTTATTATTTTAATACCGCCTAGCTCCGGTGTCAGTTATGAGGCAGCATTTCTACTATACCTTTATCGCTTTAAGAATAATCAGATGCACCAAACTTTATTCAATCTATGACTTTTTAGAATTTTGTTTGAGACAAAAACAATGTCTCTACAAAAAGTTGTGCGGTAAACCCTCATAAATATTAGTGAAAGTTAAATAATCCGTTGTAAAGTTTTAACGAGAACAAAGTCATAATTGCACTAAAGCGAGCAACCAGCTTTAGTGGTATAGCAAAAACAAAAATTTTATATTTTGACAACTTTAAGTTGGTAGAATTCATGTTTTTAATTTTCTTTTTAAATTACTGCACAAAAAAATTAGACAATGGTTTTCCGATGAGAATATTTTATAAACAGAAAAGTCGAAATTTTAAATCACTTATACAACACCGAGTTGTCTCATAGGCGGGATTAGTTTTTTGTACTTAGAATAATGAATATACTTTATACTAAATTCGAAAAAATTATTTAGAAAAAAATGTATAGAATAATTTATCCGATAAAAACTTAATTTTGTAGAGCATCAAATTGCTGATTAGAAAATGTTGTGCGTATTAATTAGATTATTATTAATTATCAATTATTAATTATTATTAATTATTTGTATTATCATTAAACTACAAAATCTCATTTTAAAAATTTTATATGTTAATGTTATTTTATATGTTATTTTATATTTATTTGTAAAAAAGTCAGAGCACATAAAGAATAATTTATAAATAACATTTGTACATAGATTCAACATCGGCTGGATAAAAAATAGGAAGAAAAAGTATTGAAACAAGCGATAATTGCCCCTGTTAAAGCTTCATAGCATAAGGTCGAATAGCTTGGCTTAGGCCGTGGTATTATAAGCCTTCCTCGCTGTAAATTTTAGCAATAGCACACGAAAAAAATAGTACAAGCTAAAAGGCTCATCCTACAGAAAATCTCAACAACTTTAAGCAATCTACAATCTCGTTTGTTTTAATGTATTTTTTGATAAATTGCCGCGTTTTTGAATTATGGTGATTTTATCAATTTACGATTTATGCGTTTCAGGGCGAGCGGTTATTCGATAAAGCACTCCATAAGAAAGCATTGCGAAGGCAATAATAAACAATTAATATAAGGCATTTCCGATTGACGGTTATGCATAATATTAAATGGCCATAAAGGTAGCGTACTAGAAATTTAAAAAATGCAAAAAAAAAATTTTTTTATAAAACCACCTTAAACCACTTTTAATCAACCCTTGCATAATACGATTTTTGCACGACCAAGCCAAATCTTTTACTTTTTCGACGAGGAATCTCTAAAAAAAATTGTAGCCTTTATCAACACATTGCAAACCACAATCGATTCTAGACGACTTCGGAAGATTTTTGAACTCTACTAATACTACACATTTATTTATTACGAGTATCGCTACCCAGCCCGAAAAAACAAACACTTCAAATCTACTCGGTTTCAGGATTCATACCCATTAAAACCTTATCTATTTCCATGTATGAGTCAAGACGGTTTCCATAAAATAACAGATTTCTTTACAACTATTCACACACTTTGAAGATTCAGCTTTTTGCCCATAGGTACCAGCGGCTGTCAAGCCCCCCCTTTCATCCTCGCGCCCGTCTTACCCACAACCAAAATGTGTTACATTTCTCCCATAAGCGTGGCTAGTCTAGGTTTACTTATGCCGATATTCATAGTGGTAGCTTGAGATCAAGATTGATCTTGGACTTGAGCAAAGACTCCGGCAATGTTCGGGAAAGCGTTTGCATGCGTTTTAAAATCGATTTATCGCTGATTCCGTCTCAAGCAAGGACTTCGGCAATGCTCGGCAAATAAGGCGTTGCTCCAGAGCGACCTTGCTTGAGCAAAGACTCCGGCAATGCTCGGAAGAAATCGTTTGCGTTCGCGTTGCCGCAGTAATAAGTGTAGTGATTTTGGTGTTGGTGGGTTTGCAATGTGACAATTTTGACGCCCCGCAGTCGATAGCCTGTCCACTTCCATTTGACATTTCCAATTTACATTACATAGAGGAAGTATAAAAAAAAATTGAAGCGTGGTTAAATATTTGTGTCAACAATGGCTAGTGGTGAGTACGCATATACTTGATGATCGCTATGTATAAAATCTGCATAATAGGTGATAAAACATTTTATACCGAAAATGAAAAAATGTTGTTGGCGTCCCTCGTGGAAAACAACAAACTTGTTGCAATTGTCCATGCACTGCGATACGTACCGTCTAGTGCCCTCACTCTCCACTACATAAATAATCGCCTCTAGAGAGGTTCCAACCAACAGCAAAGCAGAAATAAGTAGACGCAGACGACGCTTCGTCAACGTGACAGTAGAAGTATTTTGCCTTGTCTTTTAAAATTTTTATACTCCCCTCCAAGGTGAACAGGAAACTAAAAGAAAAACATATATAATAATTGATAAGTATTTGTGTTTATTTCGATTTCAACTTCAAACTTTTGTTTGTTTACAGCTTCCTCCTGTTTCTCTATTTGCTTAAAGCCTAACTTCAACTATTCCTAGAAAAGATTTTGTTTTGGTTAAGAAGGGGAAGTTGTGGTTTTGCAACCTGCTCCAAGATAAGGGAACGACTTTAACATGGGTCTGACAGTGGACATTTTGCACTTGTGTTCGAATATTCCATAAAGATTCCTATTAGCACGACATTTCTGTACCAATAGGTCTTATTCCACAATAAAATAGATGTTTACCCAAATTTACGTATTTTACTTGCTTATGTATAAGAAACAAAGAAATGCGGTGTAATTTGTCGACTAACAGGGTAGATATTAATTTCTGGTTTTCTAGTGTAGTAAATGTATGGTGATATGGTAATAAGAGGAACATTATTAAAATATTTAGATTTCTGTGTGATTGGGGAATAGTGTGTAATCTATTAGTGGAGCGTCGGCAGTAATCAGTTTTTATTCATACAATGTACCTGAGTCTATACATAGTAAATAGCTGGTCAATAACCATCAATTGTATCTCATATAAACACATCAAACATGTCACTTTGCAAGATTATATGCAGTTATTACTTGAACGTTTAACGAAAAAAAACCTTTCGGTTGCGAAAGACTTCGGCATTGTCGCCTCCTGGACTTGCAATAGCAATATGGGTGCAGTCCACACAGCCAGCTACACCGGGAAAGCCAGCGATAGCGTGAAACCTCCCAATTGCGCCGCAATAGTTTCAGATACTCTTTTTACCATACGTGAAACCGTCGGCTGGCTAATACCACGTAGATCACCGGCCACCATCTATCGAAAAATATAATAGCAATTGTTAGAGTTATTATCATTAGGATTTCCTTTTTCCACTTTTACCTGAACATTGCCAGTTGCATAAAAGCGTAAACAGGTTAATAATTGAATTATAGGTTCAATCGGCAACCCCCTGGAGTTTGGTGTAAGCAATGGTATTTCTACGAGAGGCAACAACACATTCACTACACTGTCTTTTGTGAATCTGTAGCGCCGCTAAAATTCAAAAGTGGAAAACAATGCCAATGGGTTTGCAGCATCCCGCACATACCGTTTTGGCACTCTCATGTTATTTTCATTGTCTAATATGTCGAACATCTCCACAAACTCGTCCAACATGTAAATATTCATTGTTATGACATGTAACACATAACTCTATTTTCCGTTTTTTCAAACGTCAAACAATGACATATAACGATATAACCTACAAATGGCGTCTCAAGACAAGTCGGCCCTTTGCTTGAGTCCGACTCAGTGCGGACCCAGTGCGCTTGCTCATTACGCCAAAACCGCCCAAAAATCGCCCTTATTCACACCGTAATTTGATATTTAAATCTTGAGATTTGTCTGTGAAACTCGTCCTTGCTCAAGACCGATCTCAGTCTCAAGATTTGAATATCATATTTCACGACCATTGCCGAAGTCCTTGCTTGAGACGGAATCAGCGATAAATCGATTTCAAAACGCATGCAAACGCTTTTCCGAACATTTCCAGAGTCTGTGCTCAAGTCCGACTCACAAGGTCAATCTCAAGCTACCACTATGAATATCGGCATTAGTCTATGGTATAAGACAACGTTTTGCTGATGACTAAGTCAATCAAAAGTTAATGATATACAAAGTTTTGCGATGATGTAAATCCAAATGGATTACTAATAGTAAATAAATGATTTTTAACTTATGAGAACCTGAAAATAATTTTCCTATAATATTTATTATTTGATTAGATGTATTGAAACGTGGCCTTTCTTCATCAAACTACACTCCCCACAAAAATTATCGCACCATCCAAAATTGTGTTAATTTGAACGATGCACGTCTATAATGTACACTTGTTCAATTTTATCAAGAAAACCATTTATTTTAAAATATTATTATACCTTTAAAAAAACTACAATTAACTGACCTCATAAAATCAATGTTAATGTCAAATTAATAACGTGTTGATCTATCGCTAGGCTTGAATAATAGCTGACATGCTGCAAAGCATTCAAAAAAAGCATGACTGATGATTGAGTTTCATTGAGATACTTCTAAACAATCTGAGCAGTGTGCGGCCGAGCATTGTCCTGCATCTGTACAAAATGGAGCCTTATAAATAAGGCATGAAAAATAACATGAAAGTGCAAAATCTCTGTAATGAAAGGCATAGCAGTCATATTACCTTCACGCAAGGTCAACAGTTCTGTGCGGGTTTCCATAGAGATGGCACCCCAAACCCCAATTTTACATTGAAGATATCGCTCGCCATGTCTTCTGTTCACTGCTATTTGTCTGTCAATTGCATATAACCAAATCTTAACTCGATAGAGAACATAACATTCTGCCAATCTCGAATATCCCAATTGCTGTATTTTCTAGCAAAGGCTAAACGAGCTACATAATGTTGTCTGGTGAGTAGTGGTGCATTGACAGCAAGACGAGCCCCAATATTGTCCTCACGAAAACGATTTCGTACCGTTTGCACCAAATCTCCACATTTTTGACAGCCAACACCTCCATTGGCAAGAATCAGGCAGTGCAGTACCTTGTAAAAAGCGCTGTTAGGCACAAAAAGTAGGCATCTCAAGCCTATGTCACCCTTTTACTGCCTTGTTATTCTGATAACATTTCGAGTTTCTTCGCGCTTTTGTACCAGCCTGACAGTGGTTGAATAATTAAAACCAAAGACTCTCGCCACATAACGACTACGACCATACTGCAACAAAACAAGTGCTTGGATAGCGTCTTCTTGGGTTAGATGGTAGCTAACACGTTGAGGAACGTCCATCGTTTTAAACTTTACAGCAAAAATGTCATATTTCATCGCCAACACGATTACAAATAAAGCAGATTAAATCTAGAGTAAAAACAAGCAGTACAAAAATTTAAAACAAGATGATCAAAACTTAAAAGAGTTTGAGACAAGCACCGAGTTTTTGTGACTTCTTAGTTACAAAAAGCTTATTTGACACGTTATAGAACTAGTTAGTATATTCCTTACATAGTTATTCATTTGAAAAAAAACTACGTTTTTGGAGTTTACTTCTTAAGAATCGATTTGCATATATAAGGGGCCCGGTATGAGAAAAATGTGAAGAGTAAAATCTATCGAGAATAACCTCGTTACGTTTTTGGTGCGCATCCTATGCCGCGCAACTTTCTAATTTGGTTGAAATGAATACATTCAAACACATTCTTCATTGGGAGACATATGTGCTGCGAGATGTGCTTTGCCTAACGGTAATCACATTGATGCGGTATTTTCAAGATTCGTGAACCACGTATCTACGAACGTCCATGTGTCTTATTTTAGTTACCATAAACAACTTGTCAATGTAATTAACAATGCAGACCATGTTGATTTATTTAATATTTAAAAAAATGATCTTCTTCTTCTTATAGTGCCTATCCGGTCCGGATGTTGGCGATCATTTTGGCTAATTGTTGTCGGCCATGAATGATTGTACTAGAGAAAATTTTTTAATTGGAGTGGTTTGAGTTGCCTTCTCCAATTTTGCTGGTAGTAGAGCGTGGTTTCAATCCACGGACCTCTAGGTTATGGGCCCAGCACCCTTCCACTGCGCTAGTGGACCCCTTAAAAAAATGATAATAGTCTGATAATAATAATTACATAATTTATCAACATTCCTAATGATATATTTATGCACATCTGAAATTGACTATTGTAAAAAGTTCAATGTAAAATATTTCGTCGATTAGTTATAATAAATGTATATGAAATGAATAAATATATAATTATATTATTTTCATTAATTTGTTAATTTACCCTTTCATACAGTATCAATCTTTTTTAAGTTAAATAAACTCTTTTTGCGTCTGGTTAGACTATCGAACTTAAGGAGTAAACTCCAGTCGTGCGTCGGAGCTGACACACACAATTTTTTTTTTGGGTAGGGCAATAATATAGTATCATATGTGATATGACAAAAATGTCATATCACATCGTCAACTCGATTACAAATAAAGCAGATTAAATCTAGAGTAAAAACAAGCACTACAAAAATGTAAAAAAAGATTATCAAAACTTTGAAGAACTTAAGAATAGCACCAAGCTTTTGTGACTTAGTTACAAAAAGCTTGTTTGACACAATATGGAACTAGTTAGTATATTGCTTACATAGATGCATCTAGTACAATTATCGCATAGTTGTGCGATAATTGTAGTAGATGAGAGTGTATTTTGAGTTTTTTTTTTATTTACAGCTTACGCAAATTGGCGATTTATATCACTTGCAAACCATTATTAGACGCCGGGTAAAACAAGGTGTTTAAGGTTCACAAGTGAAGTAAAACGCACAATTTACACAAAAATTAGTAAAATTTAACATTTTATTGCAGAACACGACACCTTTCAAGTTCCAAAATGTTCAAAATTCTTGAAAATAATTTGACGTTTAATTTGACCAATTTTTTTCAAATCCGCTTACACAGAAGTGTTATCTGAAATCTTGACAGTGACGTACAATAAATATTTATTATTTTTCGATTTTCTATATTCTTTGAAATACAGTTTAAATGTGTATAGTTGAAGACACGTTTGGTAGAGCAATCTTGTCTAATTCTATATACCATATTTTCCAAAACATTTAGGCTGACACTTATCAGACAAATAAAACTATAGTTAAAGACCTAATTTAAAAATTTTCATTTCTTAAAAATCGCAATTACTTTCTTAAATTTGGATAGTACTTTAAGTATCATTAAAAAACATTGTTAACTAAATAAATGCAAACATTGACAGTGTTTAAAAAACTGCATTAAAATGACGTCAATTTAGCTGCTTTTCTTTGATTAGGAGTATGGCTGCTTTTAAATCGTTCTAGGTAAAAGACTTCAACGAGTTAGTTCTTTTTGAAATTATTGCATTTTTTTTATTTTACCGTTGTTCAGATTTCACTAAATTTGACACGCTAACAAGCCTATATGTAACATCTGTCTTAATTTCTGATTCTATTGTAGAAAAAGACTTATTAGATAAATAAAGTTCTTGTAATAGTCTTCTACTGCTTCTACATTAGTGTGTAAAACTCATACTAAACAATAAAATGTTGCATCTTTTCTTTCTACCTTTATTTTACAAATCACGTGCAGCATTGACATTTTCGTAGATAGGATTATTGACTTTTTAAAAACTCCAATGTGGTTTTTGAATACATTAGAAATCTCAATTCTAAGCAATCTTTACAAGAAATGATATGTGCTAACTACGTAGAAACTCGTTCAGAAAACTCCTATTGTTTGTCCAAGATATCAATCTTCATTTTAGGTCACAACGCATAGACCGGACCTGATGCGAGTTATATTCAGATTGTCATCTTAGTAGATAAAAATACGTATTTCCCATCAGAAATAATGATTAAATTATAAATCTCCATCCATGTCACTAAAACAATACCATTCCGATCATTATTTAGATAACACCTTATATGGTGGTAGCAATTAGAGTCACCAATGTAAATTGCAGAATGATTAGGTTTAGAAAAATAGTCTTCGGAAAGCGTGTGTTAGGTGGCTTGTAAATATCAGTGATGCGATCAGGAAATGGTAAGAAAGAAACCGAGCGGACAAAAAGAGTATAGTGAAAGTGCTCCAAGTAAACAATAATAAGAGTTCATCGATGGATGTGGTATGAAAAATTGCCGTAGATACAGGAGTGAACGTGATTGTAAGTTCGGAACCAAATGTTAAAAGAGTGTGTAACGAATGAAGTGGCTAGATAGTAGATTTATTAAAAAACGGCAGTGAAGGGTGTGCAATAGGTCGTCTCAGTGTTTGAGACATGGCGTAGAAAAAAACTTTGTATGAATGAGATTTGATGAATGGGCGTTGTATTCATGCTACAAACAAACGCGACATTAGAAGAGTTCGAGGAGGTTTTTGGAAAAATTTGAAAGAGCGACGGCTGCAATTTGCATGCACTCTGGGAATGAAACAGATAGTGTGGAACATACGATTTTGATCTGTGACAGGTGGCGGTATCTGAGAAAAAGAGCGAAATAAAGAGAAGGAAAAGGATAAAAGAAAGGAAAGAAAGCAAAAAAAAAATAGAGAGAAAAAGAGAGTCGGTGGAATAAGGTAAAATATGGTAAAATCCAACTCGCCATTGGACACAAGTTCGACAGTGTCTCCTTCCATACCGATAAAAAAAAGATATCAGTGATGTGAATATCGCCAATTTTTAAAGTGATAAAATAAACATCGTTGGAATCAAATGCTTAAATAAATTGATAATAATTGTTGAGATAATATCTCACGTATGTAACCAAACCATAAAAAGATGATTAGTACAAAAGACGTCTGTAGAACCAGAAACCTTTAGAATACGTGTAAAAAGTATAAACAATATATTAAAAACCTCGTATTTCTCCTAGATTACCAACATGAGAAATGCACCCAGCAAGTATAGTATAAAGTTATAAAGGTCATGCTTATTGAAGATCATCAGCTATTTTTGTTGTAACGACTACAAAAGGTCTACCATAAATGAAAAAAGCATGCCATCGCCATCAGGCACTGAAGGATATGTGAAAAATTCTTTAAACAACAATAACCCTCAAGATTGAAAGATGATATCATTAAAAAACAGCATTCAATTAGAAATATACAGTAGTCAAACTTATCTTCAACTATATATAACAGCAATAATCCTCCTGTTATTTCAAAAAAATAACTGTAAATTTCCTTTAATAGTCGTAGGAAAAGTAGTTACCATTTTTATTATATGTATACCATAGCAATCAGTTTCAAGAGTCATAAAACATTTAACGCGTATTTTTCCTTTTAAAAATCAAGGTTTACTTTTAAATACGGGACGACCAATAAAATAATTACTGTCTAATTAGTCAATTCTGTTTTGGCTCGTTTACTTGCAAAGTCTCCAGCGATGTGTCCAATATTTAGAGCATAATAACCTTCCTCCATTTTATCCTTGGGGAATTGAGCTCGCTCTGCGTTTACTGTGGCCAAGTCTCGCGACCTGAATACGAAACATCCCAAATTCTAAATCCTGTCGAGTACCTAATATAAAACGTAATGTTTTCCCCGTATCGCATCAGAAATCATGACTTTGAAATTTTATTAGAATAGTTAATACAATTTTCTTCTGATTCACCTGACCTACTTTAGAATAAATCGGATTTTCTAATTTGAATCGCGAAGAAATGATGGGATCAATAATTTTAAAGAGAACAAATAGCTGTCATTTATTATCATATGACAAACTAAAATTTAGAGTTAATAATGTTAGCAAAAATGGTATAAATTAGTATCAGTATAGGTATTTAGAAGACAGTAAATAGAAGTCGTAGCAAAATATTGTTTAATAGCATCAAGAGCACTCGGGAACAAAATAATATTTCCACTTTTCCTATACGAAATCTGAACCAACCAACTTAACTTCAATAGAATGTACTTATAAAGAGAATAAATTACCTTTTTGAACGTACAAGCAATCAAAAAAGCGTCAGGCAATTTAGAATTTAAAATAACTAAAGAAAAAAAAACGTTACAAGATCACTACATTCAGTATAAAATTATTAGCGTTCCATTATTAAAATGGCCGCTCACATTAACGAGTATAATCAAACAGTAACAACTTAAATTATAAACAAAATTTATATATAATGCACAACTTTTTGAACAAAGAAAAAAAACTTAACTCAAAACAGGTCAAAATAACTGGAAAACATCATAAATAATGTATTTTAAGATATAGGTAGAGCAGTGTGAAAAATCTAGATTAAAGTTGGAATAGTTATTTATGTATCAAAAGCATAAAAATAGTTATTTTTGATTCTAGATTGTAAAATGATACTTTTGCATTTGAGAATAGAAGTTTTTTTGCGAACGATACCGACCCTTTCGAAAATGCAAAAGAATTTCGCAATCGTGTATCAAACAACATTTTTTCAAAAACTGAAATAATAATAATTAACTATGTCAAGGATTTGCTAAATGTTAGCCATCGTCATCAGTTTATTACTACAAAAAAATTATGGAGTATGTTGTGATCGTCTAATAATAATGACAGCAACCAAGTAACAAAACGTCAAAAGAACAAACAATTTTGTGAAAACGAGAACGTTTAGTTTGTTCACCCTTTGTAATGTGTGAAAGTGATAATGATAATCTACCTTTTGACGTATCAAAGTATGTACCGTATCAAAATGAAAATTGTTCTAAAGTATTTTGTGATCAATTAAGAAATGATGTAAAAACAATCTATGATAATAACTTAAAAAATGCAATTCTAATAAAGCTATAACAGATGAATAAAACAGTTTTTCAAAAATTCTAGGATTTGCAGTATTTGTGAAAAGCTTTTCTCAAAAAGTAATGTTAAAGTTCATTATCACGATCACAATTGGGGGTGTTTCAAAAGCCTTAGCCAAAGTACCTGCAATCTAAACTTTAAAATACCTAATTGTACACCAGTGTGTTTTCATAATTTATCTAACTATGATTCACAATCTCTCCAAAAAATGTTTAAGTGCAGATTAGGCAAAAATAGATATATTAGCTCAAAACAAAGACAAATATATATCTTTTTCAAAAAATACAGAAAGTCTATAAGAGTTTATAAAAATAAGATTTAAAGATTCATTCCGATTTATGCTTATGAGTTTAGATCGAGCAGCAAAATTTAGAAAACAAGCCATGTCAAACTACTGAGAAACATTTTGCATCAACAATTATCATCAATGAGAAAAAAAGACTTAATTGATGAACTTAAGCATAAAACTTTACTGAAACCTAACGCTTTTATAACACTTCAAGAAAAAAAAATTATTGTAAAGTGATTATAACAGAGCAATAACCATAACAATAAAAAAGTGAGAGTGATGGCGCACAAAGTATTGCTACAAATTGCTATCAATTTTAGAAAATGTTAATTCTGTCATATCGTTTTCACTCAACGGTCATATACAGTATATAATTAGTTACGCAATAGAGGTTGTCTTAAAACGAGTGAAGATGGGCTAAAAACAGAAGTGACCAGGCTCGCCTTTGGCTCGCCTGTCCATATTTTCTCTCGGCCTGGGAAAATACCACTTTGCCGCCTAGGTTTACAATAAACTATTATTTCTTCAATGTTTTTTGTTGCTAATCTAAAAATTCCAAAAAGTTCTAAATTTACTCTTATTGCAGCATGTTTAAATAAACTTTGTTGAATGCAATCTAAGTACAAATTTTCTTCGATGAGGACAGCTTATTATTTACATTAGATGCGCAGTGGTATTGCTGCTTAGCGACAGTACAGATGAGCTTCACCCATTGGCGTAAGATTATCGTTATTACGAGTCGTCAAAGCATGGCTCAGGTGAACCTTTCTATCTAAAAGTACTCGAGGTCTAAAACTTTATCTTCCAAATCACTCACGTTTTTTTATTCATATTCTTCCACGTTTACATATAGTTTATCATCATTTTTATTAATACAATATCTGTTTTTGAATTCTTCATTTAATAATAAAATTCTAACCCCTTTTGCCACAAATATTTGTGTGTTCTAAGTTTTGGTTGTGTGGATTGAGAAATATTTTTTAAACAACAGAGCCACCACATCTAGTAATAACAATTTCAAGTTTTCTAGCAGTAAGTGCTTTTTTAGAATCAATTGTTGCAATTGTTTAAAAATTGATTAAAAATTTCCTTAAAAATTGTGCATTGTAGTTTAATATTTTTGAAAAGTCGTCTTCACTAGTGAAGACCACCTCACAAATAACATTGATATTGGCTTGCAGTATCTATTTTGATGTCTCAGGAACTCAGGAAAAAAACATTTGTCACAGTTGAAGCTCGTTTGTTTTCTCTTGACGGCTCGTCTCTCCATGCGCAAAAACTCAAATTCGTAATTCCTTGCTATTACGAACTAAACTAAAAACTTCAAAAAAAACTTTCACTTTGGGGTTGTTTGCCTCAATATATAAAACATCTCCAATATTTCAAATATATTAGAACAGTAATTTAATTTAGTTTACTTATTACAACTATTGCCACGTGCTCGCGCAGGTTAGGAACGAGATAGTCTCCAAGAAAAATTAAATTACCTCTATCAAAAAAGAACATGTTTCATACTATAAGAAATATTTTACGCACATACGAAAACCAAATGTTGCGCCTCCCAAATACAATTTGCTGTCATTGCCCATAATGCTTTGCAGTAAATTTATATACGTATTTAAAATGGCTATATTTAAAAAATGAATATTCAAATAAGTTTTAATAAAAATTTTAATTTTTTGTAGTTTTATTGATTGCATACAATTCTGAATGACGTCAGAGGTGAGAAGGTGAGGTTTCAGAACTCTCATAAACGTATTACTTTACTTACCTACATGAGCCAATTAGGATAAAACACTTCATGGATCAAAAGAAATTGAATTTAAAGTATGAAAATAAGTGTGTACTTTTATTTACACTAACAAAATAATTACAATTGACTTCCATAAAAGTAATTTTGCGACACCAATAAAGAGACCATAAAATAATCAGTGAAATGAAATTTTCTCCGTTTTTGGTATCTCCTAGGAAAGTTTCCAGGAGAGTTGCCTAATGCTGAGATAATTGCGTCGAGTTTCATTCGAGAAAATCCTCTTTATAACAACAAACGTAAATTTTTACGCTTATTATGCTCTCCATGTTACTATATCCTTCGGGAACAAAAGTATAGCAACTGATAAGATTAGAAAATGCTTTGAGTAATTTTCCCACAATTCAATTTTTAGAAAGATAAAAAAAGCTAAGCTAACAAATATAATTTTAAATTTAGTTTTTGTGGTTGGCTGTCCAAGTTGTGTGATGTGAGGACTTACTTTATTAAAAATTTTAATTTTAAAGCATATTATATGTTATTCATGTTGTGATCACATGATTTAAATCATAATAAATAAACTAAATTAAGCTGCAACAAAACTATAAAGTAAAGTTATTAACTGCAAAACAATTTCACGATAGGCAAACAAACCTTCTGATAATCACCACAAATAGTTTCATTATACTCTCTGAGCTAACTGAGCAGTTTGACTCAGAACAAGAAAAACACTAACATCAGGTAAAATAAAATAGTGTTGTTAAGACTTATTCATGCACCCTTTTATCTGGAAGGTTCTATTGCGTAGTGTCTCTCTTATTTCTATCACTTCCGCTTAAGCCCGATGTTTAATCTCTACCACAAGCTACGGAATGAACATTGACTATTACTGAATGAATATGAGTTTTATTAAATTTAGTAAATGCTGTTCGAACGTGATATATTAACTGGTAGAACTCATAAAAATAAGAGAGCGCTTAGTGACAATTATTTATTCTCTCTGAATAAGAATACTGTTTCGCCTCTAACGTGGTTCACACGTGAAGTCAAATTCTTATGTTCTTGACTTAATGACTCCTCCTCCACAGATGAAATGTAAAACGTCGACATTTTCACTAAATTTTTCAAAATCGTCAAATATGTGTTAAAACTATATGTCTTATTATTTTTTATTACTGAATTATTTTAAAGCCATTAATTAACGTCAAAATAAAGATCATTTCAAAGCAACTTATTTATCTGTAAAAAAATGGATAACACATTGTTAATCTTTTAGCAACCGTGCATTAATATTACTGTGGTCACGATCAAACACAGGAGTTTTAATCATTATATTTTCCCCGTTTCCATTTGAGCAAAATAAATATGAACAAGCTCTCGTTTTCTAAAGCTGCTGTTGAAAGTTAATCAAGTCTATTTTTATTATTTACCAAGACAACAAACCATTTCTCAATTTGTCAAAAGACTCAAAGATAAAAATGTTATGGAAACAACAGTTGAATTCGATTAAATTGAATAAAATGTTTGTGCGCAAAACATTTTGTATCCAAGGATAATTGTGTTGTCATAATACTATGTTTTCAACATCAAAATAAAGTAATAGTTTAAAAAAATACAATTAAATAATTATTACTTCCAGGCGCAAAAATTTTTAATAGATATTGGTTTTACAAGTGTTAAAAAAAACTTTTCACACGAGTACAACACAAAATTTTCTCTTCGGCCATTCAACAAACTACAACATTTATCACATGAACCAGTTTATTACATATTAAAGTCGAAATATAAATACGGTACCTAATGAATTTATCATGTCACTTGGTAATGTGTTTTTTAAAGACAGAACTGCCACTTTTCTCACAGAAACAACACTTTTCATTCGAGTTTCCCGCTAGTGGTTAAAAGATGAGCTTTTTATAACAACAACAATCTATGTGAAGCGAGCTTGACATGATGGTCTTAGAAAAAATAATTTTCTCATTCAGATAGGACTACAATCTCAATAAAGTAATAATAACTGAAAATAATCGAGTCAAAACAAAAAGCTACACAATTATTTTAAGAAAATATACACATGAAACCAAATCCTTCGAATGCTTGCCTCGAGAGAAAATCTTTTCAAATTGCTCTACGAAAAAGAGAAACTTATAATATAAACACGACGCCTTAATCGTCGATCGTCTTTAAGATTCAGGCGCCGCATATCCTAGCAATCTGCAGAAACATGGCGTTAGTTCTATGATTTAAGACCAGATCCTAAAAATATAAAACATAGACAAATATATAAGTTTCAAAAAATTTTTTTCCAAATTACAACCTCTACTTTTTTTGGTAACTCTTATAGGAATTTTTATTCTGAAAACAGCAATGTATCACAACTATAGATTTTCATAAGAAAAAAAACTAGAAAAAGTAAAAATAAAAAAATTTGAAACTTAGCTCCATTTAGGGCTAGACATTGACGCCGTCTTTGCGGTCATTTATTTATTATTTATTTGATATTTATTTATTTATTATTTTATGTCATTAATTTTTTATCATTTTAGCTTGTCGGTCATTTATTTCGAAAGCTGGTGTTATTTTTTTTTTCACAATGTTAAATAGTATTTTTTCATTTTTATAAATTTTTGTCTTATGTAAGCTCATAGTTATGATCGATTGGTGTTTTCAGAATAAAAATACCTATCAGTTTTAATCATTTAATTTGGTGTATAAATAATTAAAATCGGTCATTAAATAAGCGAGCTATAGGCTCATCTTTTTTTTTGAGTCTGTATAATATACATAACATTATTACTGATTAGGTAAATGAAATTAATGAACGAATTAAGATTCGTTTAACAATCATTTACAGCCGGAATAATTAATTGCCAATTATCAATAAATGTCGCATTTAAATGCTATTAGTCGAGATAACACACACACTTTTTATGAATTTCAAATTAATTTCCTCAAAAATTATAACCGAGTTTAGGTGTCGTTTAATTTCAACAAAACGGGATAGCCTTGCGAAGAATTCACATTATGCATGAACGTGGGGATGAACAAGGAATTCGACGTCTAAATCGGAAAGTGTTTTAGCATTAGAAAAGATAAAGAATAGCTTAAAGAGTGATAAAAACCAGATAGTGCAATGCCTTATTTTATTACACAATTTCAAGAAGGTTTTTTCTCAAGTCACACAAGCATTGGTCAAAGATGCTGGTCGGTGCACAACTTACTATCAAGTTTTTTGTTCAGATTATATCAGGCGTGTCAAAAAGATCGGATAAACTTTTAAGCATATCTGAACGGTAGTTCTGAGATCACTAATTTAAAATTTTTTTTTGTGTAGACATCGTGTAGCCAGTAATTTTGTAAAAAGTAATTACCAAAGCGGCAACATTACGCTATGTTGCCTCCATAACGAGAACAGGTACAAATGTCTTCTTGGAACTCAGAAATAGATATTTTTACAGCAATAAAAAGATAACCAATTTTGGAAAAAAATCAAATTAATTTAAAGGATAATATTGAAAGCAAAAAATAGAATAAATGTTAAAATGTTCTGCTATGCAGGCACGTTTTTGAAGAAAATTTGTAGTCCGTTTCAACATATCTGGAAAAACTGAGTAAAAGGCTACAAAACCTCTTTCTTGCTAAGTGGCTAAATTTCCCAGCATATGTGAAGAAAAGACAATATCTTTAATATGGCCTCATAAAAAAAAAGAATTTAAGTCTGGGGATCTGGCAGACCAAGAAGTAAGACTGCCACGGCAGTCTTACTTCTTATTATTCCCGTAATTTTCGATTTCGTAGCCATCTTAGAACTACTACAGCATAATGTACAATAGCATCATTCATCTGAAACCACATATCTCTTCTGATTGCCAGAGACACATCATCGAAATTTCTTCTGATTGCCAGAGACACATTGTCAAATAAATAATTTTCTGTTTAACAATTTTATTAAATTTAACAATTGATCACCTCCCAGGCGATATGGTAAAGTATGAGAACCTATGAAGTGATTTGTCCCGGATGTTTAGATTTACGACAATCGCGTCAATAATTGCTTCTTCTGTCTCAACAATTCTTCTTAAGCAAAGTCTTCCAGTAAGTATTTGAGTAAATACTTTATCGGAGTGCGATTTACTTTAAGTCTCTGATCCAGTCGTCGCCGGGAAAATCGGATGCCATCTTGTCTCACCACATCTAAAGCATTTCCTTTACTTGCACCTTAAACAAAGAACATATCGCAGTATTCGCTTGCCGAAAACATTGTTTCACAATAATTGATTTAGAATCATCAAAAAGTTTGACACAGTTGTTTAACACTTTCCCAAAAAATACCTTAAAAGTTGATTTCATAGAAATATCACAATGTTGTCATATGCTGCTGCAGTTTTAAAGCAGTTTTATCCGTTAACTTTAACTTGATTTAACCCAACTATTCTTTTAGATAGAAAACTAAATATCAATAAAATACTTTTATGATAAGGTAAACCATACAACTAATACCATATTCAAGTGATCCTACAAAGAAATTAGTTTCAAGTCTTTTTTCTGTAACTGTTAAAGAGGTCGTATACTATTAAAAATACCAGTAACAATTTTTTTATTATTTTTTCGGTTTCTATGAATGGTACTTAATAATATAAGAGAAGATAAAATTTGTGAAAGAAGAAAGAGAGAGAGAGAAACGAAGAGAGAGAGAGGAAATATGTTTATCCCAAAATTATTTTTTCCTTTTAAATAAAGTTATTTTAAATCTTACCGTCTCTGCTAGAGGAACTAATAGAAATATCTGGATGGCCAACCGCACTTTCAAACGCTAATCCTAAAACGTAAAAATGGCGTTTGAGTTTTCAATCACACATAAATCAATAAGAGTAGGCAGTTTGCGTACTAACACATAATGATAATTAGCGGTACTTATCTTGTTATGATATAGAAATAATATCTAGATAGTTATATTAGTCTTTTATATTATAATTTATAGTAGACTTTAATATTAGATTTTTATATCAGATTTTTATATTAGACTGCAGTCATTATATTATTGGACAGCGGCAATCAGAAACAATTAATCCTAAGACTAATGGGCCATTATAGTACCGCAAGGGTAGCTATGGACTTCTGTCCGTTGGAAAAGCTAGCTATCGAAATGTGCATAAACACCACCGCCAATGTAGATGTAATCTAATAATGAGGCTACGATTACATCCACTAACGAAACGAAAACGTGTTCTCGGGCGTGCAATGCTTTACAAAAATATCCTTGGATATCTATCTGACTGTTAAGGTCAACTCAAAATGCAATGATATATTTGTAAAGACTCCGCAGTAACACAAGCCTCTCACTTAGACCAGGTAGGATAGACAAGTGCGTACTATTACATTAAATTTAACTAGTCTGAAGTTTACTAACTAGTCCACTCAGTGAATATTAACTACAAAGATACACAGATAAGATTTCTAAGATAATAGGATATCTCAGGTAATATATTTAAACGAAATGCGAATATAATCTTTGATTGGTGTACCTAATTTGTTATGTCAGCTAACAGCTATCACTGTTACACCTTGTATATCGACTTTCTACTGAGACACCCTGTATATAAATTATTTTGCGTATTATGCGTAACTATAATATAATCTTTGCCAATCAACGTAATCGACTACTGATTTAGATTGACAATGGTTCTACTTTAGGAACCAATAATTAGTAATTATATTTTTGTCACAAGAAAGTGCAATATCAACAAAATATGTTATGACGATAAACCATAATTAGATCTACGTTACTGTAAAATTAATTCTTAAAAGTTGATTTATCGAGATAATCAGAAGATTCTGTTTATGAGATTAATTCAATTCTTTTATTATTTTTCTTTAGTCAAACAATAAATCAACCCTTTTAACTCATGCGATAATTGAGAAACTCAGTAAGACAATCTTACCTTTAGATGTGGGCTCGTTGGATGTGTTTAAGCGGGTAGATGATCGTGGGCAATTGGCGATATAAAACACTAGGAATTAACTAATAATTATAACACCACTAAACTCAACCACTGTTAAATTTGGAATGTCTTTTGGCTTGTAGGGTCAAGTGTATTGAGTTGGCACATCTGGAAATGTATCTATTCTTTTAGAAAATTTTGAGGGTCGAAACACACAAAAGACGATCTAAAAATAGATTTTTCTCATGGTTTGCTTGGGTCAAAGTGACCTAAATAAGCAGGCTTTTACAATAATATGTGCGTAATAATATTGAAGCAGAATTAGTGCCTTGTATTTTTAATTTACTCATACATTAGCTGATGATATAGTACTAGTAATTGGTGACTTCAACGCCAAAATAGGGCAACCAAAAGAAGATGAAAATCTTATCACGGGCAACAATGGCTATGGTGTCAGAAACGAAAGAGGCGAAAGGCTTATCGAATACGCTTATGAATATAAATTATCGATCATGACCACCTTTTTTAAGAAAAAACCAAGCCGAAAATGGACTTGGATCTCTCCAGACCATAATGTCAAGAATGAAATAGATTTTATAATGACAAATAAGCCGAAACTGATAACCAACGTGGAAATTTTGAATAATCTTGAATTTCCATCTGATCACAGAATAGTCCGTGCAACGTGTCTAATAAATAAACCACAGAAGAACAGAAAAAACTTTAGAAATACACTAGTGAACCTAAAAACAGATGTTGAAATCAAGAGCTACCTAAACCATCTTAAAGTCAAAATCGTTCAAAATTGTGATCTATTAATACCCCCTACAACTGTTCAAGAATACTACAATAAAATCGAAAGCACTATAAAGGACAGTTTATTAACCAAAAATAAAACAAATAAAAAGAGAAAACATAGAATATTTAGCAAACATACAAAAGAACTAATTCAAAAACAAACTGTACTAAAAAACACACATACTAAAGATAAAAAATTGAAGAATCAACTTACCATATTGTATAAACAAACAAACAAATCAATTAAATGGGACTACAAAACACACAGGCGGAAAATAATAACAAGGAATTTAAAAAATTTTAGAAGCACGAAGAGAGCTCTTAAGGAACTAAACTTACACAAAAAATGGATACAAAATCTCGAAAACAAAGCAACAGTAACCAGAACGCGGAAAGACATTCAAGATTGCGCAACATGCTACTACAAAGAAATGTACAAGAGAAAGCAGAATAACGACTCCTATGAACTAACAGACACGATCGAAGAAGAAAATGAACATTATCGAACCAATAACTGAAAATGAAATACTTAATCATATCAAACGGCTTAAACCTGAGAAAAGCCCAGGTCCAGATGGGTTTAGTAACGAGGCGCTCAAAGTAGGTTCCCCTATTCTTCTTAAACCCCTAACACACATATTTAACATGGTGCTAGACACGAAGCCGGTACCCAAACAATGGTGTACGTCTGACATTATACTTACAAAAAAGGAAATCCACAAGATATTGGTAATTATGGACCGATCAGCCTGCTGTCAAGCATTTACAAACTATTTGCGTCTTTACTATTGAAAAGAGTAACACAACGAATTGACGAATTTCAATCAATAGACCAAGCTGGCTTTCGTTCAGGCTTTAGTACGACAGACCATATTCATGCCCTAGAACAGATCATTAACAAATACAAGGAGTTCAACAGGCCTCTATACATAGCCTTTATCGACTATAGCAACGTCTTTGATAGCATAAGCCACGAAGCAATATGGAATGCTCTTAAACTTTGCAAAGTTGACCAAAAGTACATAAACATTATCAAAAACATTTATGTCAACAGCAAAAGTAAAGTAAAGCTAGAAAACAGAAGCGATAATATTAGTATAGAAAAAAGAGTCCGACAAGGGGACCCGATGTCACCCAAACTGTTCATCGCAGTACTCGAAACAATATTTAGAAACCTTGATTGGCAGCACAAAGGCATAAACGTAGGAGGATCCTTTCTCAGCCATTTCCAATTCGCAGATGATATCGTGGTTCCAGCAGAGGAACCAGAACAATTACAGGAAATGATACGATCTCTAACAGAAGAAAGTTCCAAAGCAGGATTGGAAATGAATGCAAGCAAAACGAAAATAATGACCAATAGCAGACAAATAACAATTAAAGTAAAAGACAGCGAAATACAATATGCAAATGAATATATATATTTAGGCAAGCAAATAGCATTTAACAAAACTAATAATGAAGAAGAAATAGAACGTAGAGTAAACATAACTTGGAAGAAATTTTGGGCATTAAAAGAAATACTTAAAGGCGACTACAGTCTAAGAATGAAAAAAATTATATTTGAAACCTGTCTCTTACCTTGTTTTTTATATGGCTACCAAACATGAGTATTCACTAATAAAACAAAAAGCAAGATTAGAAGCACTCAAAGAGCCATGGAAAGAAGCATAATCAAAAACCGGAAAGTACAGAAAATAAATAGTAGTTTAATTAGACATAAAACTAAACAAACAGATGCACTAAGACAAGCCTTAAAACTAAAGTGGAATTGGGCAGGCCACATAGCACGACTGAAAGATAACAGGTGGACAATAAAGACCACACAATGGAAGGGACCACTCGGCAAAAGAAATGTAGGTAGACCAAATAAACGGTGAACTGACGATATAATCCAAACTGCTGGTAAGGAGTGGATGAAAGCAGCAGCTGACAGAAAGTCATGGAAAAAGATGGGGGAGACCTTCACCCAAACAGGGATCCATCTCTCGAACTAGACGAAGAATTAACATAAGATATAGCACTAGATTATAAGTAACTATGTGTTGTAAAGAGATTTGGAAACAATAAAGGTTTATTATTATATTATTATTATTTTTAATTTACAGACTAAATAAATTTTATAATGATTTTAAAAGATTTTTTCTCAACAAAGTTTGTATTACTTAATACCCAAGTAATACTGTTACTTGTGAAACAATTCAAATGTTTTTAAAATTCTGCAAAGTTGTTGGACTTCCGAATGCTCTTCGGAGCATTAAATAAAAAATTCTTGATCTCTGTCGTACATTTCATACCTTATCATTGCGAACTGTGTGGAGCTAATGAATATGATTTGATAAAAACCCATCAAAAATACAAATAAAAAATCCACTTTCACAATTTAGTTTTAATGCTCATTATTTCTTATCTTATAATTTGCTGTTACTAAAATTTTTTCCATTCAAACTTATCTGCACTCAACTTCTTGTTGTGTAATAGAAGCGGCTATTTCAGTAGCGTCACAGATGAGTTATACCAGATCGCTCACTTAGAAAAAAAAGCTTAAAAAAGAGAAAGATAGAATATTAACCAGGTTAAAGGTCCAGCTGACGCATGCCCAGTAGAAGTTTATTTCACTGTAAGCAAAGATACACTCGGAACGCTTCGAGATGATTGTATGCAGTGTCTAAATTCACGATTTGGTCCGATGTCTGTCCGATCCAGTTTTATATGCCTCGTGGTTTTATCCACCAATTATAAAACGGCCCACCCTTAATATCTTTCTTGCTGTTGAAAATATAAAAAATCGAAAAGGCACGTCAATCTACCATTTTAAAACGTGACTATTTGGAAACCTCTAGACAAAAAACAAAAAAATCTATTTTAATGCATTTGTAATTATGTGAATAAAGTAGGATATTTCTTAAAAAACCAAACGATTACCTCCTAATTATGCTTAATTAGTAAAATTAATGTTTATTACACAAGTTTTCTTCAGAAAACCTATGATGTGTCAAGTAGCTCCAGGACGACACTTTTTGGCAACAGCGCATTTTCTGTAGTAATTCTGACAAAAAACTGCGCGCGGCAACACTGCTATTAACCAATTTAAAGGGACGAGAGACGCCAAGGTCATAGAAACGATGCGCAAAAGATCAAAGATTTCGAGGCAAGTGAGCAATCTGGTATAACTAATCTGTGGTAGCGTGCTGAAACGTTAATGTAGTCACGTATTTATTTTGCATTTCAATATATTTTGTTAAACCTGGGAGGTATACTTGAGACAACAGATCTCTGCAACCACGTCACTACTTTGGAAACTACCACAGAAATTATTTAGCTTAATAACTACGGTTATAGTGATAGACACGCATTATTTAAAAAAATAAAATAATGATTAATAATCATTTCGATGCAAACAAAATAACAAATAATTTGGAAGAAAATTAGTAAAAGTTATTCATCTGAAAGTGGCAATTGAAGATTCCTTTTGCCTTGTATTTTGTTTTGTATGTATATATAATTATGTACTGTTTAATTCTTTTGATTCCAAAACACTTTTATTTTGTTTTTAACAGTATATAATTTATACAACAGTTGTACACCTTGTAAGATATATTGTACTCAATGCAAGAAAAAAATTATTTATGTAAGAATGATATATTTTTGCACAAAGCTGAATTTTATGTTTTCATAAACTAAGTATAATCTGTAAGCGCTGCTTATATAATTTGCATACGGTTTAAAGAAGGTAATTTTTAATTTACCACGCATGCTCACCCCATTTCTTCAGTAAATTAATTTAAGCAACCTTATTCTTCTTTATAACAGATTTGATTAATTGCATCACTAACAAAAATTTCATTTTCATGTTAGAACAAATCTTAATAAGTTTCAAATGTATAGTTTGACTTTCCAAAACAAAACAAAAAAATAAAAAGCTTTTCGATCAAATCTGGGCTTTTAGAGAAGTCTCGCTTGTTTAGTAAATTGTTGTGCAAACAGAAAACCCGTACCAAAGCAAACCGCAGAATAGTTTATATTCAGTCATTACCCTCATTCCTTGTTTGTGAAGGACTGGAATTCCCTTTTTCCTTCTTCATGACAGAGACTCAACCTCAAACGGAATCGTCGATCAGAGATATCCTTTTTATTTATTTACAAACGAGGATTGCTTTGAACACATTGCTTTCCACTTTAATCCAAACGGAAAGTTACAAAAGACTCATCCTTTATTGTATGCAATAATTAAAGGATTCATCAAACGGTTCTAGCTAGTGAACAAACAACAATAGTTTTGATCTTTTGGTTTTACAAACGCCGTTTCTTCTTTAATCATTATTATTAAAGAGAGAAGGAACATTGTAAGTCTGTCACGCCGTGATCAAATTTTCGGTCAATAACCAACATTTTTTCATATCTATAAAATTGAAATAATATTTTAAGTACCAAAATACAATCACTTCCTCAATGTCTCCTCCGCTCCATTGAAGCGGAAATCAAGAATCGATAAAAAAGATGAAGATCAAGAGGTCTTCTTTATCAAGTTTTAGACAAAAAAATTATCTTAAATTTAAACATTGTAAGTAAATTTTTGCACTCAACGATCGGTAGTATACAATCGTTCCCAATGCATCAAAAAACAATCTTCCCACACCCTGGTGTTTATTGCTTTGCAGCCGAAACGAGGCGAAATCTTTCAAAGCAATGCTCTTTTATTTCAATAAACAAATAGCAATCAAATTAAGACCATTTTAAATTTAAAACATCAGGTAGTCGGCGGGGGCAACGCCGAACAATAAGTAAAAATCTAAATCATTTATCATTAAAAAATTAGAGTTTATACGTTGCCGGAAAGAATCTTGCAAACTGGTTCGGTAAATAACTATTGTGTGAATTGAACGTAGCATGTCTATCGTCTAACGTCCTATGTATCTATCACCAAATGTGAGAAAATTAAAAAATTCTATATTAAGCACCATATATTATAGAAATAGGTTTGTCTGAGAGACATTTTGATCTTTGTTAAAATGTTCAATAATTCCTATCAATTCTCGCTAGTCTTGAAACCTGCATCATTTAACCGAGCACGTTTCAAATAGACGCTTTCACGATTTGAGTTGAGCAAAGGTAACCTAGTTACGTGTCTACCGCAATATTTCTTGCTTGACAAAAAAGAAGCAAGTAAAACGCGCCATAGAATTCATTAATAAAAAAAGTGAAAAGATACATCATTCATAAATATTTTTTTGATGATGATCAGCTATCAAGCAAGAGAAGCTGAAATAATGATTTATCGAAAAGAGTGTATCTGTAATAGGTATTGATTTGTCTGACTGCTTTCAGAAATAAAAGGAGCGAAGGCCGCTATTCGAAAAACTATTAAAGAACCCAATTGCTTTCTTTCAATCTTATCAATCCCTTATTCACACGCGGTAAAACTGTTATTATTTTGAGTCCTTTTCTCGATTTTCTAACCACTTTTGAACGTTCACAAAAAAACACACTTTTGTGTGGTTTTAAATATAATGTACATATTAGAGTTTTTTCAATATGTCGAATAAATAAAGACTAGAGATAACCAAAATCGAAGGAAATAAACAAAGATAGACATTATCCAGAATAGATGAACATATATATTCAGTATAGTTGATCTAAGGCATACAGCTGGCGTATTTTAGCGCTTTACAACAGCCCGGTTCGTTTATCTTATATCGGACCACATTACTCATCCCAATTTGTTAATTGACTAACTCGGTCATTTATCGGCCGCAGATAATGACGTAGTCGACCAGTCCAACAGTTCAGTCGAATCGCCTCAGGATAGACTTGTACCGATTGACCTACCTAATCAACCGCGAAAAGCTGTTGGTACAAATTTTCCAACTTTCTGGACACATTTTTGTTCTGACCATAAAAATACGTTTTCTCAAAGTTGATGACCTATTCGTCTTTTTTCATTTTATAATCAGACTCTACCGTTTCTAACGCAATATTCGTATGATTATTATTCCAGATAAAATATTTTCATTTGTCTGTAAAATAAATTTGATTTTAAGTCATTACTTTCAATAGTTCCACTCGTTATAGTTATTTTTATCTTTTATGTCGTTTTCTTATCTTCAGTGCTGTTTTCAGATCTCTTTTGTACACACAAATTAAAACAAATTTTTCTTCTTTTTATTATAGATAGATATATGTTGTCATTGGTATATGACAGGTTGTTCTTCACTATTAGATTTAGAGGATACCATTTTACCTTGTGCTTTTCAATTCGAGAACATAAACACGTTTATCTTAGCCAATAATATTCTTTTTTCTCCAACATGTAAATGATAGAAACTGTTCATTTCTGTCACTTTTTCACCTGATATTAGACAAGTCCAACTTTTTTATTTATCAAATCTCTTCAAGTTTTTATAAAAAAATATCAATTTCCTCCAACCTCCAATTTAATGAAATAGTCAAAAAGAGCAGCAATTCCGTTTAGGCGGAGGTTTGTTAAAATTTTGGGAAGTGTGATTCACAAGATTTATTGTGCCGCTGCCAATTTTTTATCTTAAAAAATAAAAAGAATTTTTTATTAAAAAAAGTTTTTTCCATGTTATGGCAACGCTAAGTAAAAAATCCAGATGTCCTGTTTATTAAAAAAATATTTTTGCTTTGAAATTTCAAAATTTACCTGTTTGCGTTCTTAAAAAGTGAAATTGCTGTTTTCTGAAAAAATCGATACTTCAGCACACACTACGGCTTAGGAACTTTGGGGGGCTATACATTAATTGTAACATTATACAATACAAACCGTTAGTTGTCGTTGATAAATGTCTGACAAGACAATTGACAATGACAGCAAATGTCATAGTAATCATTTTCTAGCCTAGGCTGGCAAGACGGCGTTTCAGGCCGCTTAGGACACGTTGAAAGTTATGTTTTGCAGGCGCAAGGCCCAAAAAATAATAAGAAAAAATATCCAAAAGCACAAATGCTGAAAAAAATTAAAAAAAAAACAGACAGGTATCTTTTTTTGAGGATTTTAAAAACCTTAGACGTGAAATCAAAAATGATGCTGTAAGATTGCTCAAAAAATATTTGTTGCATACTGAAAATAATATTGAACGTAATCCTTCTTTGTTCTGGAATTACATAAATAATGAAAAATCTAGAAAATCAACGTCAACCAGTATGTTTTTTGAAGGTAATCAGCTAACGTGTCCTTATGCGGTGTATAAAGCGTTTGCAAATTATTTTCAAAATTCTTACAATACAGCTCAGTAATCTAATAATTATAATTCCAAAAATTTAAACCACACTCTACTAAATATTTCTCATTTTGCTGAAAGTGACATTTTGTTGTCTTTAAAAAAATTCAGATCTAAGCTTACCAGTGGACTTGATGGCATTCCAGCATTCTTGTTACAAGATTGTGACGTGATATTTGCAAGACCCTTAGAAAAACTATTCAATTTAATTTTACTTTTTAGTATTTTTCCCACACTTTAGAAAGAGGCCAAGATCATAGCCGTTTTTAGGAAAGGAGATCAGACAGATATTATCAATTATCGACCTATTGCAATTATTAACAATTTTACCAAATGCTTTGAAATGTTACTGTATGAAGTTATTTTTTATCATACTAAACATATGATCACCGAGTCTCAACCTGGATTTCATCGCGGCAGATTTACGGAAACCAATTTGTTTTGTATAACTGACTGTATTTCAAGCAATATGGATGAAGGTCTTCAGACTGGTGTAGTCTATACAGACATTTCTAAAGCTTTTGACAAGGTAGATCATAATTTATTACTCAATAAACTGCACTTCTTCGGTTTTTCTTTTAATATTATAACATTGCTTAAAACTTATCTTGTCAACAGAAAACCATTTGTTCAGAGATTACAGAGGCTATAAATCTGAGGAAATATTGGCAACTTCTAACGTGCCACAAAGCTCAAACCTAAGTCCGCTTTTATTTAGGTTGTTTGTGAATGATGCTATTGACAAATTGACAGTTAATTGTCTATTGTGTGCAGACGATTTAAAACTATTTACTAAGTATCTGACAGGGCTGATTGTGTCAATTTGCAGTATAATATGAATTTGTTAAATGATTGTTGTGTAAAAAATTATTTACCCCTGAATACTAGTAAGTGTAAAGTCTCTAAATTCTCATAAACTCCTACAATGTTATCAAATCAATAATGAATCTCCATCGACCCGATTTCTTTTATGATCTTAGCGTTATATTTGACAGCAAATTAAGATTTAATGCTCACATTAGTGGCGTCATGTCAAACATTCACAGAACACTAGGGTTTGTAATAAGAAATACTATCTGCTTTAAAAAAGAAGTGGCATTAGTAAGTATTTTTAATGCTTTTCCAAATTATCAAATTCATATTGACAGTCTTGAAAACATTCGAAGAAAGTTTTTAAAAGTTGCTGCTTTTCAAGTAGACGGAAGATACCCTCCGGTTAGGGTTCCCCAGATTGACCTTTTGAGGAGCTTTGCTTTTGACTCGTAACATAAACGTTATACTGTAGGACTAGTTTTTCTTTTTAAAGTCTTACACGGCGGCATAGAGTGTAGTCACATCTTTTCATTGCTCAAACTGCAGGTTCCGAGAGTTGCCTCTAGACAATCGCATACGTTGTATTTGCTTACGCCAAGAACTAATGTCAGAAAATATTCTCTATTATACAGAATTTGCAATAATATAAACGATTCCTCTACTGACATATTTTCATGTAAACTTAGTTCATTAAGAAATAGGGATAACCTAGGATGTTAAAGTTAACGTTTTCGCTTTACTTTTTGTTGTACTTGTAAGCTGTACGGCTTATATGTTACCATACTTCTACATCAGAGTACTTTTTTCTTTTAGGTTTTAGGATTCTTTCCTCTTTTTTTTTCTGTTTGCTTTGCTATTTGTAATAATTTTTTATTGCTATTATTTTTACCCTATTCTGTTAATAGACTTTATCCTGTAAGAGTAGTAAATAAATAAATAAACAATCTCTCTAAAATAATTAAATATGTGCTAATATATTTTTGGATTAGAAATTTTATTAGTTCCATTTAATTTACATTGGTTTTTTACGCCCGATTTTTATAATGTAACTTTTCACACACATTAAATTATTAATCAATTACTTGGTTATATGTTTGCCGTACATCAATATCAGTTCAAATAATTTCTAAAAATGGCTTAAGATTTAGCAGGATAATCTACTAAAACGAAGGCTATCTGAAAAGTCCGATCACGGTGTATAAATTGTGAAAAAAATCTTTGAAATAATGTTTCTTACTAGAAAACTTTCATTTTTCACATTTTTTAACCACAATAAACTAAAAATTTACAGCTCCGTGCAAGACTACCATGCTTGGTACAAACTCAAAACCAAAAAAATCAGAAAGAAAATTAAAACAAATTATAAATGCTTTTGCACTATGAGACAGTAATGAAAAAGTATGTTTTAAAAATCCCAAAGATCATTTAAAGCTACTTTTAAACCGTGATCTTAAAAAACGAAAAACCAAAAACTTAACAATACTTCTTTCTTATTGTGAAGAAGATTTGTGAAGCATGTTCGGCAAAATATTACAAGTTCCAATCAAAGTTCCTTTATTATCCTATATAATTTGACGCAATTTATTATGCTAGCGATTGAAACAACCAATGGCTGCTTTCGTTCAATATAATTTCCATTGTACCCCGAGGAAAATCCCAAGTAACCAAATCTCACATCATGAATATATCAGTTTGCGCAGTCCCTTCTCTATATGCATAGAGAATGGAATGGTCAATGAATTGAATTTAGTCAAAGGTCCACATCACTTTAACCAGTATAGCTGCAATTTTAAAAATTCGATTTAAATATTGTTTCACTGGATTTATCTTAAATTCCCACCATTCTTTTTAAAATACTAATATTTTCTTTTGTAAAACCTTTTAATAAACCAAAACCTAGTGCATTAAAAATCAATGTTATTTGAAAACTATTCAACTTCCTAAATTTTCACCGCACATAATTGAGTGGGAAGTGGTAGAATTGGTCATGTCCATTATCGGAAGCTGAGAATAATTTAATGTAATCCTGGACATCATTAAGGTTACGTCTAATCGGTAACTGAGGCAATGAAGTTGACGGAAGGACCGAAGGGTAATCGCTAAAGTCTAATCATGCAGACGAAGCAATTACCTGAGAATCGGTTGACATTAAAAACGTCCAAACGTCAAAATATTCATTATTTCCAGTAGGTAGACAAGTGTATTTTGTTAAGTTTGTTTGACTGTTTGGCTTTTTCCGCTACATCAATTTCAATTGAATATATTTTTTATTCATATCCCATATTGAAATGTACAGACAGACGCCTTTTTGAATTTAACATCGCTTCCGCTGAACCAATTTTTAATCCACGCATAATCAAACGTTACCGCTATTCATAGATGAATCATCAAAATAATCGATACCCTTTTAATATTTAACAAACCAGTATTGTAAATTTTGACAAATAGATAAACCTAAAGTGTATTTAATATAATCGAATAAAAAAAAAGTGAAAATATTTTTTCCGAAATCGTGTTTCCAAAAATCTTCTTTGACAACTGTCTTTAATATCACCAACAGAAAGAGTATTGTATCATTTTTGTATAGCAAGTATCAAACTGATGATATCAAAAAGGTTTCTTTTTTATATTTATAACACTATTTATAACTCAAGAACGGCTTTACCGATATGGCTGAAAATTGGTGAGGAGGTTAGAGCTAGGAGACGGACATAAGATACTTTTTATTCCGGAAACCACTCTCTAAAAGAGGGGTGAAAGTCAAAATTAGAATTGCGATGTCGGAAACATTCGGTGAATCTCGGCAAACTACCGTTTATGACGTAGGCGCTAGACATCCAGGACTATTAAAATATTTTGAAGTAATAGTCGTATTTAAGGATAGCTTGGAATAAGTCAGAAATGGAATCAGACAGTTGAATTAAACTACCGTAAGAAATTTGACGCAGCCACGAAGAAGCATTCACATTAAAATTAATTTGACGTGGCTCAAGAAATTTTCCCAAATTTGGATTTTTTGCAATACATTTTTTTGCAATAAATCCAAAATCAGACCGTGCGTTTACATGTTAATCTCTTGCATGAGACAACTTCCCATTTACCAACTTTGGGTAAAAGTTTGTATGGAAAATTACAAACTGATGACTGGATTTGAATGAAACGGGATAGGATACTTTTTATTAACAAAGGGATGAAAAAAGGTGGGATAGAGACAAAAAATCACAAGTATCAATATTAGTATGATTTTCAAAGATTTTGGTTTGTTTATTTTAAAAATAATATCTATGTTTAGGGGGAACAAAGTTCGCCGGGCCAGCTAGTGTATTTTAAATATTAATACCGCAGACAAGGGTTATTCTGATTAATAGGGTTACTTTGATCTAAACAATTTTCTGTGACAAAAGAGTTGCTTTCAGAAATTCTTTACTAGTTTCTTCGCGGTTTTCTATGTAGTTGGCTACACAGATTGTCAGTCTATCATCACATGATTTCTAGTGGTATACATACTAGCGTGTTTGAACTAAAAGTGTGTCATTGCTGTATACGATCAACATAATGTTGGCAAAAGATTATAAACTATAAATTTGTCTTCATTTGACTTTTGTAACGTCAAATTATGTGTTCTTTTCGAAAAAATTTTCATTGAGGATGACTCATTAACTTATTTTTTTGATAACTTTTAAGCCTATTGACATTTTTTTAATATTTTTTTTTTGAGTTTTTGTTTAAAGCTTTATACGATTTTTAATAGAAAAAAGTGTGAGAGTATCGAAGCAATGAAAATTTCGATTCAAATTAATAATAAATAAAATCGTAAACAAAATAATATTTTGAAAATTTTCCAGTAAATAAGTAATATTTAAATATACATCAGTCAAAAAAATAAGGAAAACACAGACAAAAGACAGTAAAGAAATAAATCAGTCGGTTCATCATTTTACTATATTAGAATAATGCAATTACAATAAAATATCTTATTTCAGTCTCATCAAAACTATTAAATTACGAATTAAAATATTACTAATTAATTTGTAAATGATGGTTTTGTTGTTATGTTATGTTGGATATTCACCAATATTAATTTACATTTCGTATCGTCAGATGATGTAGTTTATTAAATAATTAATAATTCAGTCATCTAAATAATTATATCACAGTTTAAGTTATGTAATTGACATAATTTAGCAGTCTACATTATTAGTTCTCAAAGAACTGAAGTAGGTACTGATCAATCTAAAGAATGCTCTAGTTTTGTAAGTTTAACTTAATGCACATAATAATTCAATTAATAAGTAAGAACTCACAGTTTAGTCAAGACAATATTGATTGTAGATAAATTAATATATCTACCAGATCACTTTGCGTCTTAAACCATATTTCAAAAATTCAATTTGTGCTATTGTTTGTAAAATTAATATTGATTATTAATTCAGCTTAAATTAATTCAGTTCAAATTAACTCAATGAGATTACTCTTCAGTAGACTAGAAGTGATACAAACAAACATTGATGTGATTACTCAGTTCAAAATTAAAATATAAGTTACTTCAATTTAATTACTAACTAAAGTACCAATTAGTAAAACGTTAATGAACGTTTCATGAAATCATTTAAGCCTACACAAACGACGGTACGATGTTCCCTGTTCTGTTGTAGCAGTTCAGAATTCCTAACAAATATTCTGTTTCGGCAGAATACAGCCAATCATATTCTAAACACAAACACACACAATTCCTTCCGCCCTCATTTTGTTGTAGCAGGTTCCTAAACTCGAGTATATATATAACGTTTTATATATATTTATCTATAAGATTTATATAACGTTATATAAGGTAACAAGGCCCCTGCGTTTGATGGTTCAATAATCAGGCAAACGTTATAGATGCGTATTCGTACAACGCACTGGCGTAGTTTGCGTTGTAGCGCTTATTACATTATCGCTTTGTAGAGTGATTGAGAGCCCCCTTGTTACACAATACAAATACAAATAAAAGTCCCACAGGGTGGTTGACTTGTATTTGTGATTTATATCACTTGTCGTGGAGTTTGTTGGAGCAGCTGCGGTGGGTTATTAAAGTTGAAAAACAGTTTAAATTAAAGTTAAAATAAAGTTTCAATTAAAGTTATAATAAGGTTTCAATCAGTAAACTCTTAGTGTGTTTTCAAAGTTCAAGGTCTTTTAAAGACTGGCAATTCAATTAAAGAAATTCTTTGTTGATAATAGAATTTGAGATTGTTTGTGAAGTTCTTAGTCATATAAAAGTCTATACTTTGACAATTTGATAATCATGAGAATGTTGAAGTGCGTACACGTACTACACAATAGTTTAATTAGCGTTATTTATATTATTATGATCGCTTTACAAAGTGATTTACAATCTATTCTACTTTTTAGAAAAAAACAGTTGACTTTTAATAGTGAATTAACTCAGATTAATTTTACGAATTCTGCTCTGTTGTAGCAGCTGCAATGAGTTCTAAAATTGACTTTATCAATAGAATTTTGAATTGTTTGTAAAATTCAAAGTAATCCAGTAAATGCCAATTTATTAAGATATTCCAATTGGATTATAGAATTTCAGTTTGTTTGCAAAGTGGTGCCATTGTAATTTATTTAGAGCATTCTAGTTTGATTATAAGATTCTAGTTTGTGTAAAGTTCTGACTCAATCATTACAAGTTCAATTTACTTACAGCATTCTAATTAGATTATAAAATCACATAACTACTTATAGGATTTTCATGTGCTTATAATATTCTAATTGGTCAATAGGATTTAATTTTATTGTATAGTTCTACACTAGTTGTGAAGTATTACAGCTTTTAAGTTAGTTACTGGCCAAAGGTCAGTCATTTACGATTAGTCATTTACGATTAGTTACGGATTGGTGAAAACAGCAAATTCAGTTTGTTTCTTTTAGTTTCAGTACCATTGTTAAAAGTGAGTTATTTATTATTGATATGAAGGCGACATCGTAGTTCCTCTTGTGACAGTAAGTGGTAGGTAACTCGACGATTGACTCCAGGTGTTTATAACTAAACTTTAGCATAAAGGTTGTGAACTTGATTGAATATATAAATCATTGTTTGATATAAAAAAATGACGTCACACAATCATTAGTTTCGTTATGAAAAGTAACTCCAATATCAGTTTTAAGTTGACCAACTTTTACAACACAAGAGATTTTTTTTTTCAAATTTGTTAATATAATAACAAATAAGAAAAAAATACCGATATTTATATTTAAATATTAAAACCTTTGTTTTTTCTAAATTAATGATATTTAATTTATAAATTGGTTAATAAAGTAAACCCAGCGTACGGTATACATTAGAGTGAGCCAAAAAAAACTTTTTATTTTTTTAAGATACCATTAAAATGACGTCAGAAATGACAAAAAAATTCAGAAAATTTTTATTTTAAGTTTGATCTCTGAATTGAAACATTAAAAAGTGTGATTTTCGATTTCCCATTTCAAATAACACATAAAATTTGTTTTATTTCAAATTTTCAATGCCCTCGATCGAATTTTTTGCCTAATTAAAATCACAACATATTCAACAGAAAATTTAGCCATTTACAAAAAAAGTCCGATATAATTTTTAGCTTAGTCGACTTTTTTTAAAGTTATTTAAGTTCAAAGTTCAACGTCAAATTGTAAATGATTAATTTTCCAGATTTTCATATTCTATCACAAATGCCTCAAAACATAATATGATAATTATATTATTTGTATAGCTTATTTTGTAGTCTTACGTAAACCTATAAAATACTCACAAAATCTCAATAATTCTAATTCTAATTTCAAAAAAACTCATTTTTTTTAACATAATGTTTTGAAAATTTCGATATTTTACATTATCTAGTAAAGACCTGAGATAGTTAATCATTCCTAGTAAAATAAATAAATTCCTTATTTACGTAATTTAAAATATTGAATGCAGTATTTCAATAATTTTTTGATTGAAATAACACTTTGTCTTGTATACTTTGTACCTTTTTCACTTATCTAAAAATCAATCTAAATTCTTGTTGCAACCTATCACCCCTCCACGACAGAGTAGCTCGGCAGTGAAAAGAAATCCAAAAATTGGACAAGTGAGAGCCCAAACTAGCAAAAAACCCCAAACTTACAATAATGTGGTTACTGATGATCGGGAACAAGATGTTTGAATAAAAAATAACATACCTTTTCCTAAATTTTTTTTTATAGGAAAAATATAAAAATAGTGCGTAATTTTCAAATCATATATTATAAAAGAATTGAAATAACGTCATAAATTTTGATTTGAGGTTGATATAGAGGGTGTTGTAGAGTATTTAAACATACAAGTAGTGCGAATGTGTATGACTGGTCATCACGTTTTGATGTTAGGTCCTCAACTGCATAATCCTATATAAATGATCGTCCAGCTTTCAATAGATGGTATATCTGCAGCAATAACATGTTGGCATCGTAGCGCTTCTAAACTGACGACTATTGTCCTCGTATAAACGCCTATAGAGTTTCCACCAAATAAATCTATGCTATTGTGGTATCGAGAAAACCCCTCTATTGAAGGCACGGATGGATTGAAGGCAAACGTTATAAAACTGATAATTTTATTGATTTCATTTTCCTATCAAATCTTTTCTGTACCATACATACATTCCATAAATTAAAATTTTCAAGACTAAAAAGCAGCTTTGAGTTTATTGTTCATAGATAAATGCAAATAAAAAAATATGCCAATCACACAAGTCTGCCATTTTCTAACATTCACAACTACCACTGTATTTTGTAACTAATCTCCATAAAAAATCCAGAAGTAACTTTCTATACTACCATAGAAGAAGAAACAGCAGAAACTTTATTTTAAATAATTTTCAATTAAGCGAAAAATTTTTATTTTCAGTTGGTGTAGAATAAAAAATATATTTTTACAAGATGGTAGAGATATAATATAGCACATAATTATTGATAAAAAGGTTAGGGGAGAAGTGATACCCTACCTTTAAGACAATCGTGCCAACAAATTTCATTAGTAAGAAACAGTACACAGTATTATTAATTAAATCCCATTATAGTAAGGTTCAAATCTATTAAATTTATAATAAATATATAATTGTATAGGTTACAAATTTAACATCAAGTTTGAAAGTCTAACCGTCAAGTGTAAACATACCATCAAATCTAAGCAACAATTATTAATTTGACAACTAAAGCTGCAAACATATAACCCATACTTTATTTAATTAAGTCGCAGTTAAACACGTCAATTCGACAGTTGTATTATAACCACCGCCAACTATGACGCCAATCTAGAAAAAATAAAATAATGACAAATGAAATAAATTTATTATGTTTCAAATATGTTTCCATTTAAATCTGTTTTTGTGTCTGTAAATGTGTAATAAGATCCTAAAAAAAGCAGAAGTTTACTTCTTACTCCTTATGCCAACAAACTGAAATTGTAAAGAAGGATGGTTTTTAATATTTCACTACTTCCAAGTGTCTACTGTAGTCAAAATAGTAGAACAACTAGTCAACATCTAGAAAAATGGTATAATAAAAAATAAAATAATCCCTATTCATGTTCTTGTTGACCTAAACTGTAGACAAAAATACTAAAAAATGTTGTTTTTTTTTTAATAAATACTCAGAACATTTTTAACACAACCATAAACCAATTGCTTATTTCCATCTTTTCAAATAAAAGCAACTAAATGTTAAGCTGCTTCACAATTTTTTTTAATTGAGAAAATGTTATCTAAAATTCTTCACCTTAGAACCATTTGCCCGGATGATAATATATCAAAATTCATAAAGTTGACAAAAGCTTTACCCACGTCATCTTAATCTATTTGATTAACCCAGGACAAAAACGCTCGAACCTGTCCTTTTTTTTAAACTAAACACCACGTTGTTTGTCTTTGTCCAGGTATAATTAACAATGAAAAGACTCCTAAAAATATTCCAATTGTTCTGGATGGCTTTAATTAAAATTGCCTGGAATTAATTCTAACTGGAATATTTTAACAGACTGATTTTAGATGAGATATTAATATTAAACAGCGTATGCTTTCTAAAATATTTTAAAACAGCCTCTATAATCAGCCGAATTATTTCTTTAACTGTAAAATGAAAAAGAATAGAGTTTCATTTAGTATTTACTATAGACTAAATAAAAAATAATAATGAAACAAAGCTCACTTATTCTCTTTATGCTGCAAATAAATCAAACTAAAGATCCTCCTAATAATACAGAAAATAAACAAAAAATTAAGTTAAACAAAGTCAGCCTTGCCAACTTAAGATAAACGTAGAATATAGACAGTCTCCAATATTTTAATAATCAATTAAGTCAACTTCTCTTTTAAACGGAGTTTATGAAAGATAACCTAATAAAAATGATTCTATTTTTAACTGCCACTTAAAAATTTAGACATAAAAAATATAAATTTTATAGGTTTTATAAATTTTATCTTGTGAGCAAAAATAACTTAAAATAAGTTATTTCTGATTTCCTCTTGTGACATTCAAGACACAATTAATTGAGATTTGAAAAGTGATTCGACAAAAAGCACAAGAAAATCGAAATATCTGCATACATGAGCATATATTGTGATAATCCACTTTATTTACTAAGAACAATTTAATTTTTTTTTTGAGACATACTCTATATACAGCTTAGTATAACATTGTCGTTTTGCAAATCAATTTTGTTTGTAATAATTATAGAAAACAAAATTGTAAACCACTAATTTAAATGCTTAGTATAATTAGCTAAACATATTTGCACATTAGGGCCATTCGAAACCGACGGAAGGCCACCCTTGTAGTACTTGCTATGAGCGACACCCTAATTTAGATCCAAAATAGCAAAAATGTGTTATTCACGATTGGAAACAATCATATTACATTATAAACAAATAGAATAAAATACGATCCCTCTTAAAATAGAATATTTAAACTAAGACAATTGGCGCTCCTAGCATATCGAAATACTATGTTTAGAAATAAATAAAAACACTTTTAAGGAATACCAAAGCGTACTGCCAAACAAATCTTAGTATAAAATGTGTCACTCCTGAAATAAAACCAGATCACCAATTTAGCCCTATACTTTATAAATTGCTTTTCAAACAAATTTTAGAAAAAAATTTCTAACACCTGCATCTTCCCTATAATGAAAAACTTGAGCAGCCACATTCAACTTCAAGCCACAGGAACGGACGCGAAAAGTAAAATCATAGAAGGGAGGAGCCCTATAAAACCAAATCTCCGAGCCGGGAAGAAGCAGAAGACTTTTTATCCTAGACATCTTTGTTCACTAGCGACGTCCAGCAACATAATATTGTTTTGCGTATTTTGCTTAATACGAGCTTGGCAGCCTCTGACTGCATACTGTTTTTGTTATCAACTTTCATAAACCAGTAGCCTGCTGGATACTGTTTTTATCAACAACCCCTCGAACTTGGAAGTCTAGCCGCTTGAGCTCAGAACCCCTGTTGATTTGAAGAGTAGTGACTCCTTCAAAATAAATATTGAGTTGTGTATTTTGCCCGATGCGAGTTTAGCAGCCCAACCGCTTGAGCTTTGTTTTGCAATTTACGTAGATCAGCCCAGTGTATTACAGCCCAGTGTTTCGATTAACAACTCCTCGAGCTTGGCAGTCTAGCCGCTTGAGCTCAGGACCACTGATGTTCAAAACAGTTTAAACAAAACCCTTTCATTATAGTAGGCAGTGTCGAGCCGCCCAACTAAGCCATGAAAATCTCGGAGAAAAATCGATTTTCTCCAAAACAAACTGATGGGACCGCTACAGCAAGCTAAGCCAGATCTCTAATTCTAAACTATAAATTCTTGAAGAGATGTCAGAAACCGATCCTTTCCTAAAACAAAAGCCGCTACAACAAGTCAAGACAAAACTCACATTCTAAACGATGGAATTTCTCTAAACAAAACTGATGGTACCGCTGCAGATTAGACGATCATTTTACATATATGTATATAGACGGCAAAATAAGAACCACAATTAACCCCACGGTGATCTTAGAGAAATTTGAGCACGTTGTAACAGAGAAAACTTCAGGTTTCTTCGCAACATACTTTTTTCTTCATGTAGGTTATTGTTTTTTTTGTTTAATATTACAATGATATTTTATAGACTGCTACAGATTAAAAAAAATATATACAAAAAGTGAGGTTATGTCAAAAAGTAATTGGACAAAAAAATGCTTCATTTTATAAATGAATGGGATTTGAATGGAGGTTAATGAGTTGGAATGTGATTAAAACTTTTAAAAATAATGTACATTTCTACAGATTCAAGATTCAGATAAATATAATTAATATAGGTCAAAGACAATCTGACCTATATATTCCCATACCTATAAAATGACGAAAAATCTGTTTGGAAAAGATATGTAGATATATATTATTATTATTATTATTATTATTATTATATTACTTGTTACTTTAAATATAAATGAATTGTAAAACTAAACGATTAATTTTTCTTTAAATGGCTTGAATGCGGACAATGTACATTTTTTTATATTGAAATTTGAAACTGATTAAACATAATATATACAGAAGAGCATATTAAGAAGCTTATTCTCTAAAATTGCAAGCATAAGACGAAATTTTATCAAAATAACAATAAGATATAACATAAACAATAATTTGTTTTTTTTAAGGCTTGATAACGGATAAACTTGAAAGAAAAAAGTTTAAAGTCTGCTGTTGCTTCAATATTATATCCGAAGACAACCATTGCTTATATGCAAATTAGGTATCTTCATGGGTTAACACTCATTTCCAGCTGTAATCTGAAAATAGAAATAATCGTATGGTTACAACAGGATATTGTCCATATTCTCAATTTTTTATTGAACTTTAGAGGCATTTTTAAGAGTACATAGTTTAGACTTTATTGATTAGAAGACGTTAAGTCTTAAATGTTTGAAAAACGATGCAGCAAAAAATCGCATTATTCCTTAAAGATGACCATACACAACCTTTTTCAAAAAAGATAAATATGAAATTATTATTAGAAATGATTAGGTTTTAAATGAATGGTTAATACCATCCGTTTGACATTTTGTTTTTGATGCAAACAATGTACATTTTTTTATATTGAAATTTGAAACTGATTAAACATAATATATACAGAAGAACATATTAGAAAGCTTATTCTGTAAAATCGCAAGCATAAGACCATATTTTATCAAAATAACAATAAGATATAACATAAATAATAATTTGTTTTTCTTTAGGGTTTGAAATGGAATAACGGATTAACTTGAAAGAAAAAAGTTTAAAGACTATGTCTGATGCAGCTTCGATTTTATATCTTAATTTTTGAATATAAGCAATTAAAGTGCTCTCTTTTATTAACTGAAAAATCAAGATTTCTTTATTGTAAAGAAAATGTGAAGATGTTATACAAAAGACATAATTATAGGTTTTTCTATCATGAAATTCTTATAATATGCTGTCTCAGATTCTGCATAAAAATGAAGACAAGAATTTAAAATTTTAATAATATTTACAGTAAATGCTTATCTAAACTGTTAGATAAACCCTAGAACCCTTTTGCTTATATGCAAATTAAGCATTTTCATGACTTAACACTCACTTCCAGCTGTAATTCGAAAATAGAAATCGTCGTATGCTTTAATTGAATCGATTCGTTTAGAGATTATATTATTTTAATTTTATTATTTATTGATCGGACGTTACGTCTCCAATGATTGAAAAACAATGCAGCAAAAATTGCAAAGTCTATTTGTTGTGATAGCAATTGTTGGAAGATGTTAACACCGATGTGACATTTCTTTCTTCCTCCTTTCTCAAAAATTGTCGATTAACATTAACCACAAGAAAGCCTATAAACCGGCTCTCATACAGACATTCATTTCACAAAAATGCCATTCAAGACAGTCACGTCGAGAAAAGTTTTTCGGTAAAAGAAATTGTTGAAAACGTCAAATGCAGGCCTGAGCGTGGTAAAAAAATGTGGAATCGGTCTTCGAACCGCATTAGATCACTCATGTAAAATGAACGTAAAAGACGGTTTCTACACAATGCCGAAGAGTTTTGACAATAGAGAATGATCTGTTTATTTAGAAGAACGCATATTAGCAAATCTTTGCTATGAACAAAAAGTGATTGCAGCTAAATGACAAAATTGTCATCAAGAAATAGCTCCTTCACCTGAAACAGAAAAGGCCCTATTGTTATCGTTAAAGCTGTTGTGATTCAACTTTTGCACGTCTCATCTTTAGTAATCGACCACCATAATGTTCTAGAAAAGAAGTGATACAGAAATTTTCTTTACGTTCGGCTATGTTTTCAAGGAAAAAAATGACCCGATTGCCAGCGTAATATCAAAGTTTTTCTCATTTTCATTGTTGGCCATCCCGTATGAAAAGAATTCATCAAATCAATAAAACCAATCTTACGCATTGTTGATTATTTGAAACATTCTCCAAACACAAGTATCTATATTGTACAAGACAACTTCTTAGATGTTTAACGGCGTAAATAAGCTAATGCAACTAATTAGCAACATTGAGGCTAAAAAAATAGTATACGCCGTCTTATGACAATTTTTCTGCAAAACTCATAGAAAATGCGAATTCTAAAATAAGAACTAGTGCTTAAACATATTTGACCAGTCTTCACTCATATTCGTAGGTTTAGACAACACATGCCGATGATACTAATTCAACCTAAAAATAGCAAAATATCAAGCGTATTTAAAAATGACTGACTCATCTAAGTCAACAAACTATACTAGGAGCTGGCTGCAAAAAGTTTATACTATAAACAAAAACAACACAAATCAGAGCGGGAGCTGCAAAATTATTGGTCATATCAGAGCAAAATCCTATACAAATAAGGGTTTAATGCATGACGTAAAAATTCTGTAGTGTCAAACGCTTCTTATAATAAATCATATCTGATAAATTAAACACGTTTTAATTATAATTCTATTAAGATTATCTGATAATAGAAATAATTTATAAAATACAAAGGGGTACATTTTAAATTCGTAAGAATGGGTAAGTAACCAACTTTACTCACGCCATAATCAAATGTTTCGCTGAAACGTAAAATGTCAAACAAACGTTCATTTCAAAGCAACAGTTTGCTGCTGTTAACCTTAAAAACATCAAATCAAATAAATATTGATTATTAACAAGTTCATCACTATTATTTTTCTAGTTCCTAGTTCAATATTGATTATTTATAAGAATCAAAATCATAAATTAAATCTTACCATCTTCTTAATTCTGTTAGTAGAAGACGAGTAAACTGAGCTTACCTGTAACAAAAACAAATAGTAAATAAGCAAATCAAACTTTGAAGCATATGTAAGGCAATTTTACCTTAATGTAATAACAATAACTTACTTAAAGACCAAAATTATAGAAGTGTCCCTGCTCCTTCATAGAGTATTACCCTTTTTAATACTTTTTGTAATCTTCTATTTATTCCTGTTTTAGAATTGCTGACAATATATTATTATCAAACTCGAAATAACTTATAAATGATAATGACATTAAGTTCTCTGCAAATCTGGTGTCCCATGCTAACGACTAAAATGTCACTGTTGGACAAAATACTTCTAACATTTATTTTTTCTTAAAAAATGTTGAACAAAACATACAAAACCACAAACTAGCTATCTAATGCTACAACTTGTTAGACGGATATTGGGACTGATTTGCCTAGTTCTGCAACTTCTTTCAGAATTGTGGTTTGTCCAAGAGCAACTGGTTCAAATCATGCAAGACTGCATGATTTGCAGTAGAAAAACAAGACCAAGCCCAAAAAAACACTGATTAAGCTGATGTGAAATGTGTATGTATATTTTTAAATAAAAACGTTTTAAATATAATCTAAGAAATACAACTCTTGCAATAATATAAATTTATAATCACATTTATTGATGCACAATGCACTCAACATGTTGTAAAATAAGTCGTCTTAGGCTTATAGAATTAAAATTTGACAACATGTTTTGTGTTTTTTCATACGCAATCATTGAGAGTCATATTCCGCTCGTTACATATCTATAAAATTATTTCAATAAAGTAAGTAGACCATCCAGTTTAAAACGCATTACTGTAGTAAACTTATTACTATCATAGCAACTAGCATTATTTCATCAGTTAGGTCTATACAATTCAAATCCCAGATTATAAATCTTCTTTATTAATGTGTAGCGTGTATCACAAAGGCCGAAACCGGCACTTTTCAAAACGGGCCCCTCAAACAACGAGCCCTTACAGAACCGTTTCACACTCACTAACCTTGCAAAAAATTCACTCTATATATTAATTTTTTGTATAGTCTAAGATCCCACTATAGCACGACCTCCACCGAGCTGGTTAATGAGTTGACTAAAAAATTTCAGGCCAGAATATGATATTTACAATTTTTTTCCCGTCACAACTCTTGGGTAGGCAAGTATCAACAGATAAGTCAATACAGAAATTTGCAGCGGTCTGGTTAATGAACTAAAGTGATATAAAAATAAAGATTATTTTATTACAAACACGGTTGTATAGGGTTGTCTGCAAAAACTGAATCCAGAATTCCGGTTGACAAGTTTTAGAAAATGAATTAATACTGCGAGTGATGCCCATGCAATAGAAGTAGATTGTCGCTATAGTTAAAAATTGAATTATTGAATTGACAAAACTAATGTATTTAAAGCTTAATATTAAATAAAAAAACATAGTATTAAAATAAAAGAATGCTGTTTTTATCTTATTTAAGAGGGCTCGATGCCAAGGCGCGAATTAAAACGTAGACAAACATTCGTCTTACGTCTCCGTACAAACTACATGCCATAGTGGTCAATAAGTTTTGCATCTTTGTCAGAATGTCCGAGCCAAAGCCAGATAACCCATCTCTAGCAATTCTGGAAAGGCAAAAAAATTGCAACAGTGCACATTATCTCGATTATAAACAATAATATTACATTGTTTACATTTCAATCCCAATTTAAAGCAGAAAAAACCGGATCAAATTTTTTTAAATAAATTATATTTTATCCAATATAAGTTATGAAACTCTTGTCATGTACTTATTTATTAAAAAAAAGAAAATGTGTAAAAATTGAAAAACCAAGTTTCGTTGGTGATCTTTTAATAGTCGATTTTATAGGTAATCGTTGAAAAATTAGATTTTAGATCTTGACAAATATTTCTAACCATGTTAGTCGTTTCATTAAGAGAATTAAATGTTAGTGATTTTATTCCTGCTAGAGGATTAATTAAAAAAAATTGGTTTTCTCAACATATATTGCGTTATTACATTAACGGTTTAAGTTACGACTATAAATTTTGGGATACTGGTCTAGAAAACTATAGCGCTTCTAATTACAATCGCAAAAATCACTTTTTTATAACATGTACCATGATAACCTACAAATTTGAGTGAAGCACTGGTTAGCTAGAGAACAAGTTTTTTATTTTAGAAAAATATATTTTTAATAAACAGTTTTCAAAAGTTCTATCATTAAATCAATTACACTATAATCCGCATTACACAAGAAACACTTTTTGGCGATTTTACTACAATTAATAACTAGTAGCACGTTATTGTTATAACTACAGCAACAATCTACTTCTATAGCATGAGATGGCTTGCGAGAACCTTTCTGTCGCACGTATTTACTCCCAGCAAAACATAATTTTTTAAAACTCGACAACCGGAATTCTGGACTAATTTTTAAATACATTTAAATACATTAAATACAACGACAAATACATTTGTCGTTGATAAATGTCTGACAATTGAAACTGACAACAAATTGTGGGAACGCAAAAATTTAATTGGCATAATAATCCTAGTCATTTTGCCGGGCTGAGCTAACAAGAGCCAGTTGCCGATCGATTAAGACACGTCGAATGTTTTGCAGGAGCAGGGCACAAAGAATTCATTTCAATACCTTTTGACGCTAAGATAACCAACGGAGTTAATACGGTGTATAAGAGTTAAAAATTTAGAGCGATTTATAAACCAAACTCAAAAATTTAAAAAATGTTAAGAAGTCCAAAAGACAAGACAATTTCTAAAAAAGTCTTGATTTTATCGCATAGAGTTTAATAACTGTGACAAATAGTGTTATATAGGGCAAACACGTAGTTCAGTTCAGAACAGATACAAAGAGCACATAGCTCACTTAAAATATGGCAGATTAGACAAGTCTATTATCGCCGAGCACGCTTTCAATAGTAGGTATTCATAACATTAAAATTAGCAACTATTAAAATTAGTCAAACAAATAAATCTGGACGCCGCCGAATTCATTGTAAAATCTATAAACCTTCCTGTTCAGTCGCATTTATAATTTTATATATTTTTAAATTTATATTTTTATTATATTTTGAAATAATTATTTTTGTATAGACTTTAGAGTTAAATTCATTTGTTTAAAATTATAATTTAAATTCATGCTTCTTAAAAGCACTTAAATTTTATTGCACTCAAGTTTATCTGTTTATTGTAGTCTTAGGCTTAAAAATTATATTAGTTTGTCGGCAAGTAAGCTGGGTTTTTTCCGGTCATTAAGATATTATATGTTAGAAAATATTAAATTATTTGCAGCTGAGGAGATGGGTATTCCGGCTTATCCCCTTATAACCATAAATTATTGTACAGTGTAACCGTGAAGTTACACAAGGGGAAAAGGAGAGGAGGGAATAAAGGAAATAGGAAAACTCGAGGACAGGCTAATCTCGGCTAGCTTTACCTTGTTCAAAATTTGCCCGGTAGTTCAGCCGTAGAGGCGTGAATCTAAGAACACAGGTGGTGGATATAGCGCCACTCAACCTAGCACAGACAATAGCCGAAATTAACCTCCCTTTAGCCTTTTAGGGGTCAATGCCTGCAGGCTAAACAAAAGCTCCAGTAAAATAATATTAATATATTGAATAAATAAAAGAAAATACAACAAACAAAAAAACTAACTGATAGCAATAAGTGATATTGGCCTCAAAATGAAATATAATAAAAAAAAAACAAATAAATCCGGAATGTTCAAATAATTAATTAATTCTAAATAATTCAAATAAAATTTTATCACAATTTTCACACAATTAGACAGGACTCGATGCAGTTTGAGTTAGACAAGACAATTCCCTTGTAGTTAACTCAAGCACCCCTTACAGGTTGTCCTGATTACCACAAACAATAAAGGCAATAATTTGATGAAACACAATATAATAAAAAGAAGGTTTTTTTCACTTTAAAGGTGTCGTTCAAAGGCTTTCTAACGTTCACACATTCATTCGACCTTTCATAGACCTTTAACTAACCTTATCTGCTGTTTCCGTTGGAGATGGTTGTTTTTGCGGTGCTTTACTCCTCGGAAGCTCGATGGTAGATAGTTGGATAACAGGAGGAAAAGAGATCGAGTGCCGCAATTGAGTCGTCTCTTAACCCTAGACTCGCCTAGCCCCCTTCTAACGTCACGTAATCGCGAAAATGGTAAAGTCGTTATCAAAACGTGGCTTCAAAGCCGTACCAATTTTCTTGTCAAAAAGTCGTGAACACACGTAATACCCACTACCGGGTTTATTTGACTCACTACTTTGGCGTAGAAGGGTACACTAACACTACGTACGGTGGCGGACTTAAAAAATACAACATGGGCGCTAACACCACTTCTATATATAGAGTCGGTATCTTTCCCGCTTAAAATCTGGTAAATTCTGCTTTACTATCGGATTATTCTCCTCCCATCCGTTAAAAACTACCTGGGTTTTTTTTTCCTGGCCAATAAAAAAGTTAGCTTGCTTTACTTTATATACAGAGTGTTCAGAAAAGACAATTACTCGAAAGACATAAATTGTCTTAAAGGCGTCGGGTCTTCGCAGTTCTAGACTAAATCGATGACAGCGAATTCGATAGTGCACAAACTAGCGTCATGCAATGAGTAGTTTACCGCAAAATGGCAAGAAGGCGCTTATTTATCGTAATTTTTGGCGTGTGCCGCAATTCAACCGTTACAACACCCCTCTCCTTACATAAGTAAAATTGTTATAAACAATTTTACTCGCCATTTACCGGAATGACGCACGAGAGTTTGTTAGCCAACCCGAACCTATAGTAAAACCGAACTTAATGAACGTGGCGCAACCAAGAATAGGAAAAGCTAATGTTTAGACCGCAAAATCAAAAAAAAAGGAAACTAATTCAAACCAGCAAATATTAAAAAAAAAGGAAAAGAAAATAGAGAAAAAAAATTAAAAAGATCAGAAGGATCTGTGACAAATTGACTTGAAGGGTCCAAGAGTAATCCTTAAGGGAAGTACATAAAGCCATACTGGGCTAACATGATGGGTACCTGTGTCCCAGGACTAGCCTGTCATGGTGTTTTGCCTGAACACCGAATAAAAAAAAATAACAAAAAAAACAACAAAAAAAAACGATTCAAACAAAAAGAGGAACAAGACACAGGCATTGCCACCCTACCGGCAAGCAATTATCAGCAAACTAATAAAATCTCGGAGAAACCTGAATTGTTACGTCGCGTGTGGGAAGAGCGCTCCCGACATTACCCACTCCGTTGAGGCCCCTAGATATCCGTAAACCCTCTCCGAGCGTTCCGAATAGCAGGTCCCGAGGGTACTGCCAGCAACAGCAGTAGGGTGCCCAAAGCAATCCTACCCACCGCTAATAACAACCAGTTCTCAAATATGCTTTCTAGCACAACAACAAATGAAAAATAGAATACATTTGTATTAATAAAATACATAAACAACCAAGAAAAAAACGTTGGTCTATGCAGACCGCTCCGCAACGCGATTCTAGTCGACTACAGTTAAATGAACAACGGTGCGTCACTACTTTCCTATCATCACAAAACAACATTCTCTGTCCCTCTCGGACTATACCAAACTACAAAAGTCCCGAAGAGTACACGAGCAATGTACCTAACAATATAAACAAAAGACACACTGTTGCCACTAACTGGCCAGAACTAGAAAAAAAAATTTTGACGTGAAACGAAAAGTTATTGTTTACGCCGAAAGAACTTTTGACGGCCTTTTACCGTCGACAGTGAGTCATTGAAGTATTCGCCAACCCCTCCAATAGGGCAAAATAAAATCTGGCGTGAAACGAAAAGTTATTGTTTACACCGAAAGATCTTTTGACGGCCTTTTACCGTCGACAGTGAGTCATTGAAGTATTCGCCCACCCCTCCAATAGGGCAAAATAAAATCTGTAAGGCCAAAAAGGTATCATTCTCCAGCCACGGTCCGCAAAAGTTTAATTATGTAATTAATCGACTACAATTCTATACAAATAGAATAGATTCTATACAAGCTCCTGGACTATTATCAAAAAAAAAAAAAAACTCTCAATCAAAACACAAGTCCTAGAAGTTCCAAAGTGCTCAAAACTACACAAAATTTTCGCCAAAGTACTACTTTTATAACAATTCATTAATTACATAACCATCGACTAAAACGGAAGTGACCTAAAACATGAGTCTACGGTGGCTCAAAATCAGGCGCGACAGGCTTAAGGTCCTGCACGTGCCATACTCCTTTCGAATTTCCTAAATCGTCTGCTAATTCATAAGTCCAAGTGCCACGCTTTTTCGAAACTATAAAAGGGCCTATAAATTTAGGACCTAATTTGGCACTATAATGTTTGATGGCATTTGACAAAGACTTATTTTTCCTCCAAACTTGTTGTCCTACCACGTAATCAACCGGCCTGCGTCTAAGATTATAAATGTTTTTATTACGCTCGTGCGCGTCCCTAACCTTAGTTGCTATTTTCTGGAACATAGCCTTAAATCCTGTAAGACGCTTTTCCGTCTCCATTGCAGATGACAAACTAGAACAACCCCTTGTTCTTTTAGATAAATATTTATCCCTGTTTGACGATGGGAATGGACTTTCGTCCTTACTTTGCCCCCCTAAACCGTCACACGCAACTTCGTCACCTTTAGTCAGGTCGATATGATCAAAACTATTTAACGCCCCTTTTAAAATACAACCCCTTTTCTGAAGTTGTTTTGTTACTTTCAAAAATTGTAATTGAGGTAGGCCTGAGGCATTGGATTTTACAGGCAAATAAGGAGAATCAGATCCTAGAAGTGTTGATACTTGCTTTCCCACAGGAGGGGTATCAACTTCACTACTAGGTCTAGATTTTCTCGGAACGGGTGCTGGACTCTCTAAAATAATTCGTTTAACATCTGCTATAGCCTCCTTTACTTTCTTGGATTGTGACTCCAGAAGCATATTAGTTAAGTGGGTTTTCTCTTGTTCCCAATTATTCTTAGAAGTTTGTAAGGCTCGATTTAACTCTTTATTTTGTGCTTGTAAATTTGCTGCTTTTCGGCGATGCTTGGTGAGTTCATTTTGTACAGATTTAAATTTGTGTTCCAATGCAGACTTGGTTTTCTGAGCTTCTACTAACGTCTTTTTAAGAGTCATGCACATGATTAAAAGACTTTCTCGATTACTTACATTTTTAAACGCTTCGTTGGCTTCTTCTCTGGTACCGCTCACTGCAGTTTGCAATGTTTCCATATTACGAATTTTTACTTTTAAAATTTCATTTTCATCGGCTAGCCGTTCACATTCAGTAGCTTTTGATTTGTAAAAGGCCACTCGATCTCGCAGCCCATGTACCGTAGAATTGAAACCTTTTAAACGACCCTCCACTTCAGATAGTTTCAAACGCAAAGCGGCATTTATTGACTGTTGGTTTGTTTTGTGCCGACATTGTGGACAGGTGTTAACGGTGACGCCGTGCTTACCGCAATTATAACAAACGAGCTTTCTGGGTAAAGTACATTCTCGACTGAAATGACCTAGTCTCTGACAATTGTAACAGGGCATATCTTTCTTGCCTAATGAAGAGGGTTGATGCTGCGTAGTAACCTCAGCTATTTGCGTACGATGATAAGAGCTTCTGGGTTCAGGTTCAATATAAGATAAATCGGGCTCTAAGAATTTATGCGACTTTCGGGTGGCAGGCGGGACAAAAGACTCTATTGAAGTTTTCCGTGATTCAATCAACCTTCCATATTCTAGCAATTCTTGTTGAGTATTGATCTTAGTAAGACCTAGCTGCGCTTGGTAAAACGGAGTAATGTTATTCAACAGTATCTTGAGTCTGACTTTTTCTGGAATTGTAATGGTTAGTCTGTCAAAAAGATTCTCCATTACTGCAAGATAAATTCCCATACTCTCATTTCTGCCTTGTGTGCGTTGTCTAATTTCTTCATAGAGCTTATCGTCGTAATCTACCGGTTGAAATTGTTTACGTAACTCTAGAACCAACGAATTCCAATCTGATAAGTGTTTTCGATTTGCTCTAAACCATATCAAAGCCTTATCGCTAAATAAATCTACTGCACTAATAAACAATTCAGTCTTTGTAACATTACGAGCTATTCTCAATTCCTCAACTCTAAGGAGAAAGGCGCTAAGTGACATTTCACTCGCGACACCGGAAAATTTAAGGTTCCACTTTGAAACGGGAAATGAATTTACCTTCCCATGATAAATACGGCTAGACTCTGCTATAGGCACAGCTGGAAATGCGCTAGCTTCTTCTGCTCCAGAGTCTTCGCTTTCTTCTGAACTATCTAATTGCAACAATCCTAGATCAGGTATATTACTTGTCTGATTGGCCAAACTCTTCTCACGTCGTTTAATCTTTGATTCGACCGTTGAATGCAATGTGACTAGTTTTACTAAAAGCCGCGATCTTGCTGCACTATCGGCGGATGATACGGGTTTGCTTTTTTCTACACGCCCTAACGCATGAGCTAACTTGCTAGTTAATTTAGCGCAAGCAGACGATGACCTATCGCCGTCGAAGTCGGCTAACAAAGTCTCGATTTCCGTAATGCGATCCAATAATGCGTTATGATCGTCCTCAAATGAGAAAGGGTAGTTTGGAAGACTAAGTGGTGATACCGATTTATCTAATCGCCTAAAAGCGCGTAATGTTTTTCGCATCTCGTCCACTGGCGCAGATTCAGTCACCCCACGGATCGCGAGTTCATACACAAGCTCGTCCGCTGTCAAACGATTTATTTCAAACTTTAAATTTTGAGCCATAATGTCGAAATATTACGCAACTCACTATGTACTAATAATTAAAATAAAAAAGAAATATAGCGTAACCCTTAAATATATAAACGACTTATAACATGCGAAGACAAGTAAAAAAAATTAGATCGCTACTCCAAGACAATAAAACAAATTCAAGCTAACAAAAAAACACAAGGGCAATGAACGTGCTTGACCCAGATATCTTTAATAATAATTTAAAACAGATAAGACAAAAGAACAATTCGATAATCCGAACTTGACCCACTCTAACTGGTTATTTGATTTCTTATCAGTAGATAAAAGCAGAAAAGTTTTATCCTACGAAATTTACAACTCGAGAATGAAGAGAGAAAAAAAAAAATATATCAATTACAAATTACAAAGTATGTTACAAATTTACTGTAATAATAATACGACTCGACCTTCCTGTTATCGCTGAATAATTCCAAGAGTACAAATTCGCAATATTGTGTAAAATAATACAAAAAAACAAAAGTAGTGAAAAAAACCTTCTTTTATCGACCTAAAATAAATTGTGATAAAATTTGTATTGATAAGATAAATTACTATTAAATTGCCAATTCACTAATAATTGAAAGTTAAAACAAATTTAAATATTAATAATTAGGAAATTTTAAATCAGGCCCCACGTTGGGCGCCAATTATGTAACCGTGAAGTTACACAAGGGGAAAAGGAGAGGAGGGAATAAAGGAAATAGGAAAACTCGAGGACAGGCTAATCTCGGCTAGCTTTACCTTGTTCAAAATTTGCCCGGTAGTTCAGCCGTAGAGGCGTGAATCTAAGAACACAGGTGGTGGATATAGCGCCACTCAACCTAGCACAGACAATAGCCGAAATTAACCTCCCTTTAGCCTTTTAGGGGTCAAGACCTGCAGGCTAAACAAAAGCTCCAGTAAAATAATATTAATATATTGAATAAATAAAAGAAAATACAACAAACAAAAAAACTAACTGATAGCAATAAGTGATATTGGCCTCAAAATGAAATATAATAAAAAAAAAACAAATAAATCCGGAATGTTCAAATAATTAATTAATTCTAAATAATTCAAATAAAATTTTATCACAATTTTCACACAATTAGACAGGACTCGATGCAGTTTGAGTTAGACAAGACAATTCCCTTGTAGTTAACTCAAGCACCCCTTACAGGTTGTCCTGATTACCACAAACAATAAAGGCAATAATTTGATGAAACACAATATAATAAAAAGAAGGTTTTTTTCACTTTAAAGGTGTCGTTCAAAGGCTTTCTAACGTTCACACATTCATTCGACCTTTCATAGACCTTGAACTAACCTTATCTGCTGTTTCCGTTGGAGATGGTTGTTTTTGCGGTGCTTTACTCCTCGGAAGCTCGATGGTAGATAGTTGGATAACAGGAGGAAAAGAGATCGAGTGCCGCAATTGAGTCGTCTCTTAACCCTAGACTCGCCTAGCCCCCTTCTAACGTCACGTAATCGCGAAAATGGTAAAGTCGTTATCAAAACGTGGCTTCAAAGCCGTACCAATTTTCTTGTCAAAAAGTCGTGAACACACGTAATACCCACTACCGGGTTTATTTGACTCACTACTTTGGCGTAGAAGGGTACACTAACACTACGTACGGTGGCGGACTTAAAAAATGCAACATGGGCGCTAACACCACTTCTATATATAGAGTCGGTATCTTTCCCGCTTAAAATCTGGTAAATTCTGCTTTACTATCGGATTATTCTCCTCCCATCCGTTAAAAACTACCTGGGTTTTTTTTTCCTGGCCAATAAAAAAGTTAGCTTGCTTTACTTTATATACAGAGTGTTCAGAAAAGACAATTACTCGAAAGACATAAATTGTCTTAAAGGCGTCGGGTCTTCGCAGTTCTAGACTAAATCGATGACAGCGAATTCGATAGTGCACAAACTAGCGTCATGCAATGAGTAGTTTACCGCAAAATGGCAAGAAGGCGCTTATTTATCGTAATTTTTGGCGTGTGCCGCAATTCAACCGTTACAACTTGGATATTCTTGGTAAGGATTGCCATTAGGGCTCAGCCCAACCGTTAGCTTAATTATCCTCAGGTATGTCTTTGGACCCAATGACGTCAGACCTTGCACCTGGCCTCTCTCGCCGCCTACCCTTCCCAAAAAACTTCCCTTGTAAATTACTCCTCCCTCTGGTCATCTGACCTACTTGCCATTCGTTGCCAATTTTCCTCTTCCTATTTCTCGATTCCCACTCTTAAATATTGTAAATATTGTAAAGTTATTGTAAGATCACTTACTTTAGAATTCTTCCAGCGAACAGTCGCATAAAATAAAATACTTGTTCACTTAAATCTTGAATATATTTTTTGGTGCAAAACTTATTGCAAGTCTTGCACGTAACAACAATCGCTTACGGTAAACCAACCGCGAGTCTAAACACTTCCATGTAAATGCTGTTAACAAAAACAACGGTTCTCAACGGTTCCTTAGTTGGATTATTAGAAAAAACTCACAAAAAAATTCCTAAATTAGGTAAAATCGAGTAAATAATAATTTAGTATTATTCATCTTCTGATAATAACCAGGTGGTCTCTGGAGGTTTAATAAATAGTACATACATTACATACCGTGCCGGAAAAGTATTGCATTTCGGCCAAGAAATTCAGAAGTTGACCGAGGCGCGTCGGGTTAAACTTGATTTCGAGACAGAAATTCAACATTCCGTCAAGGTATGTATACTTTTTTACCCAGAATCATTAATAATATTCCTTTTTAATTCAATATAATTATTTCCTTATTAATAATGCAATATAATTATTTGGACATTTGACATTTAAAAATATTAAAAAGATTATTATAAAACCATAGATCGTTGTTTGCGATTATATGGATAGCGCTTCATAACGGTACAGTAAAAGCTAGGTTTTTTTGTCCAACAGAGGGAAGATGCACATTACCTACCTTTTACAGGTCTGTTATTATTACTGAATTACATTTGTTTATATTATTGAATTACAATACTGATTAAAAGTAAAAAACTTTTTGGTAACTGGTAAAACTGTGTTGATAGTTTATATTGCCAAAACTCCATATTTAAATAGATAATGTTAAAGTGATTTCTAAATATACAATATATGAAATCATGTTATCGGCAGTTATCATCTTACTGTCTTAACATTGCATACAATAATAATTATGCCCGTGTTGATCTTGCTTTAAAAACAATTGAGCATGTAATTGTTATAATACCTGTGAGTATTTTTGGTAACAAACATTTCTGAAAATATCATCCTGCCTTCCCTATTCTTAGATTACGTGTGCTAAGCTAAAATGGCAAAGCTTAATTATTATAATTCAAATAATACAACCTATATTGTTTTGCCATTATTCAACTCTTCAAACTCCCCTAAACTTTAGCAAAGAATACGTATGGTTAAGAATGACACTAAAGCTAAGTGCTCTGTAAAATGTTAAATAATTACACCAATACCAGAGTAATAATTGCTAAAGACTTTTCAATAGTCTAGATATTTTCTAATCAAATTCTAATTTCTAGAAGCGCACCTCATCATCTGTAATCCTTTGCAAATTTTCACTTAATAAACATCCAAATAAAGACTTTAGCTCCTGTTTTTCAATAATAAGCAAAAAGCGATTTTGTCAATTTGACGCGCATTATATAGCACATGTCAGAGAGAATTTGATTTGGGTCAAAACTAGACTGAATGGGGTCGCATTATGGTCCCCGGAAAGACAGCAGGGGTTTGGCACAGATAATCAATTAGAGATGAGCGCTGCAAAACGAGGGATAATACGCGATCTAGGTGTCTTCTATGGCTGTCAAGGATCTCTACCTCTTCCAGAAGTGATTTATCTTGTCGCTTTTGTGAAAGGGTGGAAGCTACGCCACCTGTCACCTCAATGACGTACCTTTCCAACATAGTGATTGATATAATGTCCAAAATAACTGCAATAGTAGTTGATATTATCAATAAGTTGATGACAATTTAAAAAATGAAATTAAAAATTATAAAAAAGCAACCACATCTACATTACAACCTGAAAAAATCACGACATTCAATGACCTGTTCGTACTCTGCACATATGTACAGCCCGTCAGAGTTACAGCAAAGATTTACCGTTTCTTTGGCACAACACCGCGCACAATCAGGATAGAAAGCTAACCGTACAATTACATTTTTTATAAAGAAATGACAAATCAATTAACAAGTTAAGGTAGCATTGTCTCATTTATTGCTTACATAAGATTTTAAAACATTTTTTATTTATTTTTCAGCTGCTTGAGAAAGTCTACATAAATAGACAAAACGTTGCAAAATTACCGAAGTTCAATTGTTTTTATTTCTTGTCCAAATTCCCAAAAACCAGATTTAAAAAAATTTAAAATTCTCAATCTATGTGCCACCAAATCAAGCCGCTGCTAAGCCACATAAACGCTCCAAACTCCAGCTAAGCCATTGTGCAGCAGAGCAACATGACACTAACATGTTCAAATACTTTTAGATAAAGACACGGTACCTCAAACCTTTTGATAACTTTGAGATCAGTGATTACGCTACTTGTCTTATGCCGGTTTTCATAGTCGTATCTCAAGCTCAAGCTTGAGTCCGTCTCAAGCACGGCCTCAAGCAAGAACGTCGGCAATGCTCGGGAAAGCGTTTGCGTGCGTTTTAAAATTGTCGTACCGCTGAGTCCGTCTCAAGCAAAGACTTCGGCAATGCTCGGAAAACCTGATATTCATATCTTGAGGTTGAGATCGATCTCAAGTCCGGATCGGTATTCATAGACAAAACTCACGATCAACTTACGCTTGATCTTGCTTGATCTTGCTTAATTTTCAGTGTGCGCAAGCGCACTTTGGTACATCTCAAGCTCGGTCTCAAGCAAGGTCTCGACTTGTCTCAAGTCCGACTCAAGACGTCATTTGCAGGTTGTGTCATCGTTTGACGTTTTAAAATAGTATTATGTGTTGCATTTCATAACAACGAACATTGCGATGTTGGACGAGTTTGTGGAGATGTTCGACATATTAGACAATAAAAATAACATGAGAGTGCCACAATGATACGTGCGGGATGCTGCGAACCCATTGGAATTTTTTTCCAACTTTGAATTTAAGCGTCGCTACAGATTCACAAAAGACAGTGTAGTGAATGTGGGATTGCTTTCAAATTAGTGGAAATACAATTATTACTTACACAAAATAAAGGGCTTGCCACTTTTTAATAATAATAAAAGTCACAGATATTTATCAATTGTGTAGTATTATTATTTTGTAACACCTTCTACTGGTAAAAATAAGAACAAAAAAAGTAAAATTTTTATTAGTTTACATTATAAGTGGAAGGTATTGTTTGCAGAAGCATAGTAGACAAAACGGCAACCGAAAACTTTATCTTTACACACTTCTTGAATAGCTCCTACTACTAACTACTCTGATAACATTTCTGCATTACATTTCCTGCAATAAAAGTGGGTAAAGGTTTGGTAAGATTTATATTAATGTTGCACTTACATTGTCCCTCTCAAAAGCGCGCAGTTTGAGCTCCGCTAGCTTCTGTTTGGTCTCACTTTTGCAGCTTTCGTAGTTTGAGGCGAATGTAATAATGTGTCCAGATCGTTCGCTTTTACATTGTACATAGATACGCGCTTAAAACAAAAGAGTCTACCGGGTTAACTTGGTTGTCCAATAGCGATATACTATTTCTCTCATTTGTGTCTAGCAGAAATGACATCTGTCATTTAAACTGTAAAACTCACGATGCACATACTTACATCCCTCTGATGATTCCGTGCATTGTTGAAGCTCCACCCGTTCTATAGTCGTCGTCAAAATATAAGAAATTTTACCTTAATTTGTGAATTATTTTGCAATAGACGAGCAAACATCCTTATAATAAGAACACTACCATAAATAGTTCCATTATACCTTCAAACGAACTGGACAATAAAATTAGAGAGTATAATGGAACTGATTATGATGGTTGTTATGAGAAGGTTTGCTCTTTGAAAATGATGTCAAAAACCCTTCTATCTAGACAACGACTATAATAATATATCAACAGCTGTAATTACACTTACAAAACACTAGATGAAGCTTAATTTACAACTAAAAAAACGTATCTTGTCGTAGCAATGCCAAATAAAAATTTTAAAAAATTTTTAAACGGCACATGCTGGAAGAACTTTCAATTACTTTTCTAACTTACTGCTGTATTTCTGCCCTAATGTTTTATTTCAGCATCCCTTGAGGCATTCGACTGTAATGTTGTTCTTTACGTTTTGTAAAGGTATAAAAGTATGCTATTGCTTGCTATTATAAAGATCTGACACAGTTTCATTTGATTACAAACTGTATTTTTTGCTATGTAGAAAAATTCCACATTTCTTTAGATTCTATTTGTCTTCATCAATAACACGTTGTTAGAAGCATGTTTACTAATTTTTTCCACTTAAACAGTTTGAGCACGTGCCCTGTGACATATGCTATAGGAATATATGACTTTTGTTAATTTTCCTACCGTTTATGTATCGATTTCTGTCGGGTTTTTCCGTTGAATTGTCTCTTTAATTGCTGGGAAAGAGAAAATTCATAGAAGTTTATTATTAGCCAACTTTGTTTCAGGCATGTTTTTCTGGAAAGTTTATCTACCTATTTGGAAAAAGATAATAACCGCATTATTCAACTTTGAAACTTACCAATGTCAAACTGAAGCATTAATATAAGTTTCCCAACTTGAAAACACTAATCAACTGTAACAGAAGCATTCCGTGTGGCAAGTGTCTTAAAATGTATGGAAAATAACAGATATCTTTCCAAACTTTGTTAACCGAATAGATAAAATAAAATGCCTACTACTACGCGAATTTTATTACACTTTTGAGAGTTTTGCTGTACAACGATTAATTATTTACAAGCAGTTAAAACAATTAAAGATGGTGTTAAGCATATGTTGTAGAAAGATAAAAACGTCGTTGTACAAATACAAACATTATAAAAAAATCGTATTACCAATTTTGACCAATTTAAGAAAGTAGTTAAAAAAAGGTTATATCTAGGGTTTGACGTAAAGAGCAGAAAAAATATATTGTCCAATTAAGTAGCTCAAAAATAAGCAATACTTTATTGATAAACATATTCACTCAGTAGTATTATTATCAGCTGCTGCTTACGTCATAACCTAGATATAACTTTCTTTTAAGCATTGTTTAAAATTGGTCAAAATTGATCAATTAAAGTTCGTAGTTGTACAATAATGTATTTACCTACAAAATTGCCTTATTACATAAAATGATGTCCAATTTCGATTAACATTCTGCGCTGGATAAACCATAATAACGTACAGCCAATAATATTTTGTGTTAACCTCGGCAACTCAAATCAACAATGTTATTTACCCACAACTGCTAGAAATCATTGGCTCGCAACAATTAATTCTTTGCAAACTACATTTGACGAACGAACGTATAAATATAAATGATTGCCAACGCAAACTAAATGACAACCATTTTTAAATGTTGTAAGTTATTATTGTATTTTTAAACAGCATTGAAAAATAAATCGTCTAAAAAATCTTTGGGATATCAAAATCTTGTTAACATCTTTCTCACAATATAATTTTCTGGTACAACAAATTAAAATTATTATAAACCCCGTAAATTGCGTATTAAACCATATACTTAATCTATATTAATATAGATTTTAAAAAGATACAGCACATAGCAAAATACGCTTCTTTTTATTAATAATTGGATTGAACCTAATTGCAATGTTAGCAGAAATGGATGAAATAATCCCGTGTTCGTTCGACTTTTACAGAACAAAACTTTAATTTCCGCAGCGTCAACCAGTGGCTCCAACTTGCCAAAAATATGACATACGTCAACCTCAATTCCAAAGAAATGTGCTGTAGTATAGACTTTTACGTTAGTTGTGACTACCTAAAAGATTTAACAAAACTTTTAATTAAATTTGCCATTAATACTGATTAATTCTCGAATCTTTTCTGATCCACAAAATGCATTAAAAACAAAAACAAACAAAAATTAACATGTTAATCTGACTGAACCCCTAATCAATTTTAAAGAATATTCATGCGTATTGCGAAAGGCGGGGCAGCACCAAATCCTTTGTTCATGAATCTTCAACACACCCACATAGTTCTTGATTGTCCTTTGAATTTAGTAATTTATATGTAGCAATGAACACAAGACGGGCTTATATTAAGCATATAAACTTTACGAAATTATTCAAGGGCGATTTATCGTATGCACTAAGTCTAATCAAATTTATTATCGATTTTTGTTTATGAAATAATGGGTGAAATTTTACCACCGTTGAGTCATAAATAATTGCTGAAAAATTTTCATAACAAAAATTTACTTAGTTTTTGAATTAGAGTAATTTTGACATTCGAACACTTAAATAAAATGTTTTTAATATTCTAAACCTTTATATAACCTAAAAATACAATATAAACCACGTTGAAAACTTATTTGAGCTGTCAAACCTCACTTATTTGAGTAACAGCTTGGTAACAAGCAAAGGCAAAAAGCAAATTAAAAAGAAACTTTACTTTGATTCTTAACATTCTGATTGCGTACCTAATACAGTTATTTCTAAATTCACTTATAGCAACAAATCAGATACATGCTATAAACTTGAAATTTAAACACAATGTACTCCTAAAATAAGAAATGCATACATACTAAAAATTTTTGGATTTGAACCGAGTGTATCTGCACTCGGTACAATTAATCTACAAGAATGTTTGCAATTCTAATATAAAACAAGATGAAAACTGTACAAAACCAAATTTAGATTAAAAATAATAATAAAAAAAAAAACAATCTTTTGTAGCTTCTGAACACTTCATCATTAGAGTAATCAGTGGCGCAAATAAGACGTAGTTTCCAAGATTTTATTCGATTGTTAGTTGCAAGTAAAATTAATATCACATGTTTCAAAAATTTCCGTTCGAGCAGGCTATCAGAACAGAAGCAGTGAAAACGTATGATCTAATGTTAATATATGTTTTAAACAAACTGTTATAAAATGACATGTTTAAGAATAGATTAAAAACTAGAAAAAGCGTCGTAGACAACAACTACTTCACTAGTTTTAGCATGTCATCAAACAATCCAGTTTTGATAATTTCGAATAAGATAGCGTATCGATCGATTATCAGCAAAAAGAAACTAGCCTTCACAATTAGTGAGGGTTCGAATTAAGTTAAAAGCAGCCCTTACTATAGTGAAAAAGTAAGTCAAAATACTTTGTTTAACCGTATTAGGAAAGATAACCCATGGATAACTCAACACATGATTCACAAAATAAAATACAAAACAAGTTATGGAAAAAGTTTAAGTGGCAGTCTACTGAGAACAATTTTGCGGCTTTCAAGATATTCTCTAACCAATTGAAAAATGATTTAAGACTGGCCAAAGCAAACTATAAAAATTCTTTATTGGAAAAACTCAAAGCTTTCTTTGCTTACATCAGAAAACATGTCGACAGTCGCGTTTCAGTTCCTTTGATGCGAGGGACTTCTGGCCTGTTGTGTTCTAATTCTGTGAAGACTTGCAGGCGGCAATAACGCCTCTGCACAAGTCAGGAGACAAACTGGATCCAAATAACTACAGACCAGTAAGCCTTACGTCTATCTGGTGTGAGGTAATGAAAAAAATAATAGTAAAAGAACTTTTAATCCACATGTAGCCGTGCTACTTGAGCAGCAGCACGGCTTTTTACCTGGTACATCGGTAATTAGTAATTTGTTGTACTCCATGAATAAGGAGACAAAAGTGCTAGACGCAAGACAGCCTTTAGATATAATATACTTAAATTTCAGTAAAGGTTTTAATAAGGTGCCGCATGACCTGTTACTGGCAAAGCTGGACGCTTATGGTGTTAAAGGTCTATTACTCAATTAGATACGTGCTTTTCTATAAAAAAAAACTTACTTCGTAAAAGTTGGCAACGCGTTCTCTCTGCCATAGGCGGTGACAAGTGGAGTCTCACAAGGTTCTGTGCTTAGGCCAATCTTGTTTTTGTTGTATACCAGAGAACTTTTGTCCTCACTCGACGGCTATTTAGCATATGCGGACGATATTAAATTGTTTGCTATCCCACTCGTTTCCGATTTGCCAGTTCAGCTCGACTTAGTATACCAGTGGAGTGTAACATGGCAACTTCCTCTTAATCTAGCATAGTGCTGTGTTTTGCAATGCGGGTGTAACAACCCAAAATATTTAAAGGTAGAATAATGTTTTATTTATTGAAGCATGTGTTCCCCAATCTATCTTTGAACCTGATTTCTAAATCGTACATTATATATATTCGTCCAAAATTAGAATTTGCAATTCCGGTGTGAAGACCGCATTTCGTAAAGGACGTTGAGCTTATGGAAAGAGTCCAGCAGCAAGTGACCCGATGGATATGCACGCTAAGACAGAATTCCTATAAGAATCTTCAACTTTTAAACTTGTCAGAATTACAAAACAGAGCTGATGTAATTCAGGTATTTCGGCTAACACACAACTTATTTCCGAGAGCAATAACAAATTTCTTGAATTTAGACAGTAGACGGAAGTTAAGAGGTCACTCCTACAAGCTGGTAAAAGAACCTTTTCGGTCTACAATACGAAATTTTTTTTTAACTAATCGCGCGTTTGATATTTGAAATTGTCTACCAGAAAATGTTGTCTTAGCCCACGCGGTTTCTGTCTTTAAAAAACGTTATGACAACGTCAACTAATAACTACTCGACTCGTGCAATCGCTTATCATTTGCTGTAAAGGTATTTCACCTCAGCAAGTAATCTGACATAATACTAAATAAAGATAGGTTATGTGGCCGAAAATTCACTAAAAAGCTGCTACAATTTGGTAAACCACGTCCCATTTTCATCGAGGGGATCATGACAAAAACAATATTCAAGTATGAAAGCCCTTTTGTTCAGAAGTAAGAGCCATTTCTATTGATACAATTTCGAAAACTAAATTATCATGACATTAGTAACAGTTTAATTGTTCTGTGATAAGAAACTTGCGCATTCTTTTGTATTTCACGGCCTGCTTAAACTGAAATTGTTTCAAACATACGGTATAAAGCAGGTAAAAGTAATATTAATAGTCCTGAAAAGACAAGAAATCGTACTACAAGCAAAGTACAAACCTTATTTTTCTCTGCTTGTCAAATAGATATTGATTCAAATCTATTCATAGCAGGGGTTCCAGCCAACAGTGAAGATGGATTACCAAAGTTTGTAATCTCTTGAGAACCAAAACATTGTTTTACATTGTACGCTGATCATATTTATAACGGCATCAGCAGGAAATAAAAGAGCTCGTACTGGAACACCTTTCAGCCCCCTCTTCTTCGTTCAAGAAATCCAACCGAACAAGCTCTTCTATTTCTTCTTTTATTTCGTAATAGACTACACAGTGATGTAATAAATAGACTCGTGAAAATACGATTAGCATTTTCAAAAGATAATTACAGTTGTAGGTTATTTTAAATCCGTAATCCATAATTCGCCAGAGCGAATAAAAAAATTTATATTTTTTTAAATATTTAAACAGCCGAGGTAAACACACAAAAATTCATCACAAGTTGGTGCTTTAGCAATATTAAAAAAAATAGAATTAACTTTTTTCATTTGTGTCCCATATACCATTCAAAATAGAATGTCACCATGTGATAATTGATAAGCCCCGCCCATACAAAATTATTTCATTATCTTATTTTCTTACGTATGCTTAAGAATTGCACCCTTAGATATCAGATATTCTCACGCTAAAATACTTTAGAAAACAATAAATGCTCATAATCAGAGTATCAATAGCTTCTTATATACAGTGAAGTCAAAAACTCCTGACCAAAAAAAATACAGTCAGCGCATAAATGCATAGCCGAAAAAAGTACTTTCCTATGTGGATCATGCCAAAACTTGTATTTTTTTATTGTTATCCAGCAAATATACATAGAGTTAGCCCATCTAATTATGCTTATTTTGCAATTCTGATAGGTCGTAAAGCTTTAGAAAACACGTCCTTGCGATGTTGCACGATGGCACTCTCAACCCAATTTTAAGCGAATTCAAAAAAACAAAATTATACTTATTTAGTGTCGTAATTTTATTTAGTTTTTTCAATTTATAAAAATTGATAATTAAAATGAAATGTTAATATGAAGAAATTTTGAAGAAAGAAAGAAAATTTATTTAGACGCACAGCGATATGGTCTAGAACTTAATGTTTTTGTGGTGACGGATGTTTTCATTTGACAAACCTCACTCTGAATATAATGCTACAAAAAACAAACTAAAATTTAGGACTTGCTGCTGTCTCTCAATAATTGAGAGCATACTAATTTCTAGTCAAATAAAACAAAAAAATTATAATTTTTACATCCAGATTATAAATGGTATGTTCTGTATAAATGAAAAAGTATTCTTGACCTTGATATTGGGCTTGAGCAGAGTTGTATTATCTAAATTAAATTTCAAAAAAAAGTAAGGCAAATATTACACTAGTCTAATAAGACATATTGTCACACTCAGTCTATTAAAACACTTGCTCGTGTGAAAATTTCAAGTAGTTCTTAACCACGTAAATAATTTACTATTTTTTGATAGTGAGAAAAAATAGACAGCGACATCTCTTAGTGGTCGAAACTTTAGGGTTCACATTTGAGACTGCTCTTATTTGCTTGACATCATCTTTCCCATCGAAACAAAGCGCCACATGTTTTTTCTTACAGTTGTCTACGCTGTAAGCATGGTATATTAATCGAGCAGCCACCACCTGTGTTTTCAGTGATTAATTACAGGCTGAATCTTCACGAATTCGTTCGGTTCGACAAGACACCCAAGTTTTTCCTTTGTTCAAATTTTGAAAATGTTAAGGTGTCGAAATTGTCTGACAAACCGTAATTTTTTTAATGAAATTTTAAGATAATATGGTAATAAACCCGGAAAAACAATTGTCCAACAAAATCGATGGTTTGAGTTGGAGCGTCCTCCACGCCGAATATGTCGAAATATGAAGGTCCTAAAAATTATCAATAACCAGCTGATTTTTAGTATGCAGCTCAGTATATATTAGTAAATTGAATAGCTACAAATTCCATTTAATTCCACAGCAACCTTTTTTCATCAATAACAACCTATGTTTGATTTTGTCCTATCGGGACTTAAGTGTAGAACACAGTTTTACCACTGTCCTTAACCAAAAGTGGTATGTATTTCCAGGAATTGATTTTTTGTCCACATATTTAAGTTTACATTTCAATATACTGTTAAATTCGTAAACAATCCCGAATAAATCACGTTGTCGTTAGACATTTGCAAAGAATCCCAAACACAACTTTCTACTCCGTAAAACTGTAGTGTATGTCCACCGACCCAGATAAACATGTACCATTTTGCAATTTCCACCAGTATTTTACCGAGTACGATTGTAGCAGGTCGGGGTAGTACTATGCTCTCACTTCAGAGGTACAGTGTTCGTTCCCTCAGTCGAGCAAATTTTTTTTCATGTGAAAAATAAATTGTTAGTAATGTTTGAACAATTAATTTTCTTCAAGTATTGAAAAAATTAATAACCATTAGTGAATTACTAATTATTAATCATTAATTATTAGGTTTATAGTTTACAAAAAAATATTATTTTCAATATTCCTGTAGGACTAGCAATAGATACCCATTTTTTAGAAAGACACTGTTTGATTTAGGCAAAGAATGCACCCACTGAACATCTGTTTTTTTTTTGTCCGACGGATATTAATGAAAAAAATGTTACCGTGTAATAGACCAGTTTCAGGCGTAGGACTAGGAAAACTTACCACTACACATGTGTAAGATTTTGTAGCGATTCAATTATGCTAATATATACTAAGCTACATACAAAAAATCTGCTGGTTATTAGTAATTTTTATCACCTCGTTATGTCGACAGCGTGAAGGACGCTCCAACTCAAACCACAAATTTTGTAGGACAATTGTTTTCCCGAGTTTATTTATCATATTATCTTAAAATATCAATAAAAAAATTACTGTTAGTCAGACAATTTCAACACCCTACTAAATCAACATGTTTTACCCGTAAACACGTAACAGAACCGGCGTTACCCGGTTTATTGCATTTATCGCATATTATTTCGACCCTTGCAATGTGATCTTTAAAACAGAACAAAATTAAAAATTCAGTACCAGAATGCAAAGTCTTATGAATTATAATGAGCTTCGTAGTAAATTTGAAAATTTTAAACTTTATACACCTGGCTCACCCCTAGCATCTAGGCACATTCAAGGTCCGGAAGTTCGTCGAAAATATTGATGATACGATATTACGGTACCCATAATAATACGATTTATCAGCTCATTGTGTGAACCTCAATAATCTTAAATTTTTATGGTTCCACTTTTCACTTTTTAACATAATGAGCACTTCCTTAAAGCAAGAAACTAGGCCAAAATCACTTTAATTCTAAATGGTAAAACAAACATTGATACCAAATTTCATTCTAATATGAAATCTATTCTTAGTTTTAATTACTATATATTAAAAAATTTTTTTTGAAAATTTATTGAAAGGTTAGATTAAATTATTCAAATTGAGAAAGTCTAAAAAAAATAAGTCTTGTTTGTCGTTCATTTCTTAGAAAGCTTTCTGCCGCAGCTAATTCAGTTTCTGGTTTAAACTTATTATGCGCCACTGAAGCAGACTTGAGTAAACCAATTTGAAAAACCGCATAAAAAATATATTCAATTATTTTTATCGTGATGCTGAAGGTATAAGATTATATGGCAACACTCCAAATATGTCAATAGTAGAAACCCATTGTGAAACATTTGTCTGGACCCAAGCCGGTTCCAGAAACATCAAAGATCAAGTTAAAAATTTAAATTCTTCATATCAGATAATTCCTTGAAACATGGTATATGGATAGATTATACCGCTTACTACCAATGCGACAAAACAAACTTTTATCTGCAGTCAACTACTTTTAAACCGACAATCTTAAATCTCCAGCATAACTGTATTTTTTGCTTGGTACTTGCTATTTGCTCAAGACGCCATTTGCAGATTATGCCATCGTTTGACGTTGGAATATACTGAAGAGTATTATGTGTTGCATTTCATAACAACGAACATTGACATGTTGGACGAGTTATGTGCGGGATGCTGCGAACCCATTGAAATTTTTTTCCAACTTTGAATTTAAGTGTCGCTACAGCTTCACAAAAGACAGTGTAGTAAATGTAGGATTGCTTGCAAATTAGTAGAGAGACAATTATTACTTAAACAAAATTAAAGGGTTTGCCACATTTTGTGCAAAAATGAAAGCATTGAATAATAATAAAAGTATTACTATTAATTACAATACTATTAATTGGGTAGTATTATTATTTTGTAACACCTTCTACTGGTAAAAATAAGAACAAAAAAAGTAAAATTTTTATTAGTTTACATTATAAGTGTAAGGTATTGTTTGCAGAAGCATGGTAGACAAAACGACAGCCGAAAACTTTCATCTTTACACACTTCTTGAATAGCTCCAACTACTAACTACTCTGATAACTTTTCTGCATTACATTTCCTGCAATAAAAGTGGGTAAAGGTTTTGTAAGATTTATATTAATGTTGCACCAGCTTCTGTTTGGTCTCACTTTTGCAGCTTTCGTGTTTTGAGGAGAATGTAATATGGTCCAGATCGTTCGCTTTTCTTGAAGTGTTGCGGCATCCATCGTATTACTTTCCACACTATTGGGGTTGTCCATGCGGGACTACAAGGGTTTTGCTGTTTTTGTATACGCAGCTTTTTGTCTATAATGCACATTTTATGAAGTTATCATACACGTATTCTGTCAGTAGACATGTACTCACCCGACAATACAAAACACTTTCGTTCGATATGACCCCTGCGGCATCGAGTTATTACTCGACCTGTCACTTTAAAGTAAATATAAACACGCAGAATGACGTTCATGCGTCATAACTGTCAAACCTAACAACACAAAAATTACTACTTTTGTGCCTTCTGGATGACGCAGGCAAACGCTTTCCCCCGAGCATTGCCGAAGTCCTTGCTTGAGACGGACTCAAGCTTGAACTCAAGCTTGAGCTTGAAATACGACTATGAATACCGGCATAAGTCTTTAATTAAATATTTTGGTTACAATATATTGACAGAAGCGAAATGAAATTCCCGAAAATCGATTGGGGTCGTAGTAGTGAATACTTGAGTCGTCTTTATGATGCCCGCAGGACCTTCTCAGAATTATTAAAATATTTCCAGAATTCTGCAATAAAAAGACGACTATTTCAAACGATATTAGAGACAAAAGTCGGATTAAAAACGCAATAAAGTAGCGATGTCTTTGGTTTCTTCTTAGTATTTGACACGATTCTTGGTGAAAATGACATACGAGGTTTTGCTGTTAAAATTTGGTATTAAGGGTGGTTTCGATTACATTTTTAACGAGATTGTGGTAACATCTGCAAGCGTTTTGTGTAACATAAATCATAGTAGAGCTTTCACTGCTTCAAATGTTCGAGCTAACAAATTTGTTAATTATCACGGAGATATCTCTATTCCAAATGTTAAATTTAAGTCTATAATTCCGATTTCTCGCTTTTTTATCGGGGGAATTTATTTGGAATAACCACATGAGTTTATTTAAAATAACAAACAAACCTCGTCACACAATAACGACAGGGTTTTTCTTAGCGTAAATTCAGCCACCTAAAACGTCAAGTTAAAACTGTAAATGTTCACAAAACGTCAGATAACATTTCCTTCCAGCAAGAATAATCCCTTTAGGACTACTAATAAGATTTATTGTTGCCTATACCGGCTTAAATGTTACAATTCATTTTATTTCATTTTCTATTCTACCCTCCCTGTTCTTCCTTTGTCCTTCATTTTCCTTTTCTCCCATACTTCTTTCATCCACTTTATCTCCACTCCATTTTCTTTCAGTATTTCTTTTCTTTCTGGTCTTTCTCTCTCTCTCATCTCACTGCATTCATTCCACATGTGCTCTATTGTCTCTCTTTCCTCATAACAGATTCTGCACAGTCTCTCCTCCTTTTCCTTCCAGTACCTATTCTCTCTCTCCTCATTTCCGCACCTGAACCTCGCCATTATTTTCCTCTCTTTCGCACTTTCTCTTCCCAGGTACACTGGGATCTCCTCTGTCATACATTTCTCATAATTCCTGTTGTACCTGGATTCTTTGATTTTTTCTCTTCTTTCGTGTTTATCTACATCCCTGTCTCTTTCGCTCGTTTCTGCGTTCATCCACTTGCCTTCTGTTCTTAATCTTTCCACTTCTTTACTTGCATACCCATTTCTTCTGTAATATGATAATCCCTTTAGTATAAGGTCTTGTAATCACAATAATTTTAATTTTTTGGTATGAAAAGTGAAAAAACTACGTCAACAAATCAGTAAAACGCGTCCCAAATAACTTTCAAATATACTTCAAAATTTGTCGGCAGCGTTGAGAAAGCGTGCTCCAATAGGTTTACTTATATTTGTGTAAAAACCAATTGTGTTAAGACTTTTCGTATTTTGCTCTTTTTTGTTTATAATCTGGCATCTGTCACATCACTGTCAAAGCAACACTAGAAATCAGACTCTTGGTTGTTACTGTAACGACATGCCTCTGTAACACAATGCCATGACTTGCCTAAATTATGTTTTTTCATGAAAGCACGTCATTTGAGAGCAACCAGAATAATAATAATAATATCGGTAAACAACTTTTGAGAGTTGTAGCATTTGGCTTCATTTGTATCTGTAGAAAGAATAATTTTGTCATTTTGACTTCTAAATTCGAATCAATAAATTTGACCTGTTCTAACCAATAGCTAACCCAGCTATTTTTTGCTTATGTACACCACATGATTAAAATACTATTTAATTATTTAAATCTTGATTTATTAATAAAAAATTAATATCAATTTTCGTTCAGTTAAGCTTATTTCTTCTTCTCCGCTCTTCTTCAGTATCTTTTTCATGCTTCTTTCTCTTTATGTCATCTTTACACACTTTTTTCATGTTCTGCCGCTTTCCTTTATACTCTACATAATCTGCACCTGTTACCATGCTCAATATCTCTCTATGTTTCTGCACCTAAATCTTGCTATCAGTTTTCTCTACTTATCCTTTTTTTACTTTCTTGTGTTACACATTTTGAAAATTTTGGTCATTATTTTCTTATAGCTTTTATGATATTTTGCTTCTTTTATATTGTTCTTTTGCCACATTACCTTTCTTTTTTTCTCTTCCTTGTTTTTATAACATTTTATTTTTGTTTTCTAAACATTTACTTTCAATCCCTATCTATTCATATTCCTTCTAAAATACTTACCACGTCTGCCATTCCTTTTTTTTTCTGTTGTTATTCGTACTATATCATCCGTGTATGTAGCTTTCAGTGTTTTCCGTTTGAAGCTAGGTTGCTACAAACAGATACATACAACATAAGTTTTTATTATGTACGTTAATAAACGCACCCTCAGTGAGATGTATCTGTACGCAACAGACTTACTACAGATGGTTTGGTAAAAATCTTCCCATTAAAAGATTAGGTTGCAAAACCTCTACAGCTATTTCTGCTAAAGCGACATCCCCTGACAAAGCATCGACTAAAATTCATTCGGACAAAAATGCCATCGCTGCCTGTCAATCCAACAATCTATCTCAAAAAAACTTTGTCCGGGGTGATAAACCACCTAATATACTGGATCCGTTAACACCTCGTGTCGTGAAGATGACTAAAGATGCCAATGGTGTCAACAGCCGTTATCACCTAGCAAGGTTAAGAGAACCCACCATCATGAAAGCTACTAGCTACTAGCTGCTAGCTACTATGATCTATCTTGAATTAATAATAGTTTTCAAGTTGCTATTTCTAAAAAAAGAAATCTTTATATATGGGATTTAAATCAGACTTTATCTTGCTTACTTTCATGATCAGTCGACAACAATTCGTTACGAGGGATGCACGAGCATTTGCCTAAAACTACTTTTAGCTTCAGAAGGTTTGCCGACTGATACAAAGTTACTTCGCAAGATCTTCTACAAATTTAATGAAGCCTACATGATTAACTCATCAGACGTTGATGCAGATCTTTCATCTTTTAGATCTTTTGTGAGCTCGGAAAGGACTATTTATTTACAAAAAGTTAAAGAAAGTCATAAAAATTATTTCACTCCAAAGTCGCAAAAACCATCACAGCAAAATTTTTAAATCAATTGACGTGTTCATCTGAACAAACATTCCTTACACTTATAACGATAATAAACTAAGTTTAATTGTTTTAAATATTCAGTCGCTTACAAATAAGACTAATGATCTGTTATTATTATTGGAAAATTTTGGCTTTCCTGACATAGTCGCCGTAACAGAACACTGGCTAGATACTAATAAGCCTATCAGCCTAAACAATTATAATATTATTTCTAGATATAACAGAACCAGCTCAGCTCATGGAGGAACCCTTATTTGATAAATTTAATTTCTTAATTTCAGTAAATTATTTGAGTTTTCTGTAGTCTACAACAAAGTGTTAAATCTTTATAATATTATTTGTTTATACAGATCGCCACAATCTGATGTAAATCTTTTTTTACATGATTTACTTAGTTTACTTGAACTTCTACCCCTAAATAGTAGATCAATACTATGTGGAGATTTTAATATTGACTATGCTAGTACTTGTATTACCCAAAAACGACTAGTAGCTATTTTTAAGTCTTTCGACTTAACAATGCATGTAAAATCCTTTACGAGAATTGGAAAGAGCTCATCTTCTTTAATTGATTATGTAGCTTCGGATTTCGCTTCTTCGGAAGTTAACACAACGGTTTATAACTCTGGTAATTCAGACCACGACGTGATTTTTTCAATTTTTGCTTTACCACATAAACAGCAAAAAAAACTCCAACTTTAGGCAGAATATTTTTGCTCCATGCAACTTTAAAATTTTTATAAGTTTTTAAAATTTAGCTAATTGGGATTGTGTTGAAAAGGATAACAATTCAAGCTTCCTTAACTTTATAAATAAAATGACCCAAATTTTTCATCGTGCTTTTCCTCTTAGAAAAATCAAACCAAAACCAGTTAATCCGTGGATCACAATAGGCTTAAAAACTACTTCTAAAAATATGCGTTCACTGCTGTATATTAAAAAATTTACAAATTACATCCAAGTACTAAATTACATAGCAACTTTCCAAAAAATGTATCGTAAAACTATCAAATTGGGAAAAACTAACTACTATAGTAGACGGATTGAAATTGCTAAAAATAAACCAAAAGAAACTTGGTCTATAATTAGTGAATTGCGTAACAAACCTATATCGACTGCTCATTTGGGTCCTTCTGAGACCTATAGAATATTGCAAAAAACCAAACTGAGAATATAGTTCTGTCAAAAGATCCACTTTCTTTTTGCTCACTATCGATAAAAAATTCTGTCAGTTTGTTTCTGATGCCCGTAGATATGTCTGAACTGCAACAAGTCATAAATAGTATAAAAAAAACTGATCTTCAAGCAGTGATGGTTTATCAATAAAACTCTTTTTAAATTTACCTGTTCAAGCATTAACTGCTCTTACTTTGCTGATTAACAATTCTTTAGAAACCGGTACTTTTCCTAACTGCCTGAAAACAGCTATTGTTTTTCCTCTCCATAAAGGAGGTGTCAAAAGTAATGTCGCTAATTATAGACCAATAGCTCTCCTACCAGTGCTCTCTAAAATTATTGAAAAGCTAGTTAAATCTCGTCTAATGACCTTTCTTACAAAATTTGAAGTATTATCTTCTTGCCAATTTGGTTTTCTAGCAAATAAAAATACAAATGATGTGATATTTTCGGTCATAAATCATATTTATGCAGCAGTCAATAATAAATTATATACCGCTACAATTTTTTGGGACTTTGCAAAAGCGTTTGATTGCGTTAGTACTTATTAAAAATTAGAATTTTATGGTATTAGAGGCATTCCTTTGAAGTGGTTTACATCCTTTTTGTCTAATAGAGCTCAAATAAAACAAATGACTCTTTCAAACTGTAAAAATCTTGATTATGGTGTTCCTCAAGGCTCGGTTTTGGGCTCGGTGCTTTTTATAATCTTTATAAATGATATTGCTAATCTTCGAATTAGTGGTAAAATTTATCTGTTCGCCGATGACACTAGCATCACTTGGAGTCACTCTGACAGTAAGTCCTCCGCCGTAAGCAAAAAAAATTTATAAGTCACTTCCCATTCACCTAAAGTCTTCTTCCACCTATGTATCTTTTCGCAAAGTGGTTAAGTCTTAATTAGTTAATAAACCGTTTTACTCTTTAGCTGAATATATGTAGTTAATAATTTGAAAGTTTTTTGGGTAATACATATACTAGTCCATTAGTGGTTCTAGAATATGTCCTTTTAGATGTTCTACATTTTAGGTGCTTCGTTTGACATTTTTTGACTATTGGTCATTATCTCCTTATATGTTTGATACTCGCTTTGTCTACAAATTTTGTAATTTTTATAACAATAAAGCTTATTATATTATTATTATTATTATTAAGCCGAGCAAACGATGCAGAGGTGTGCGAGTATATTAATTAACAAAAAAAAGTTATAATAATTATAATGTTGTTGCTGTAGTGTATAATTTGTTACATATGTTATTGCTATACTTACATATCGTAATTTTAAACCCATGACACTTTTTTTTCCATCGAGATGAAATTAACAACCGCACTTAGAAACCTTTTATTTTTATAAAATATATGTTTCATTGATCGATAAACAAGCGACAAAAGTTAAAAAATATTAGCTTATTTTATATAAAAAAATTAATTTGAAAACCCAATAACTATTTTATTAGCGATACTAACAAGATTTTTTGTAACTAAGCAGAAAAAAAAAAACATAAAACACTTTAATAATGCAAACAAAAAACAAATATATATAAAAATTTAGTAATAACCTCAAAAAATTTCAATTAGTTATTTTCTAGTTTCAATAACGCGCATGAGTGGGTTCCTCTAGCCTCAATTCCCGCTCGTGTCAACTTGGCCTACTGAAAAAAGTTTGGTTTTTTTCATTTGCATGTAAGCTAAGTATGGTAACTGTCGGAATATTTTGGGACAAACTCGTAAATCAGGATACTGATAGATATTGATATTGGATTTGATAAATGGAAAAGAAATGAGAGTTTAAGTGATTATTATTTAATTTGCTACTATCTAATTAGATTCCTTTCAGCACCAACAAAATAAAAGAAGCGTGAAATTAAATTATTCGCTTGATTTCTTTCGATTGATTTTGGTTATTTTAATAGTACCCTCGCATTTACCGAAGCTAAAATCATCAATCACTCGCCCTTCGTTTAAAAACTTGAAAATAAGGTGACCAATCGTGATAGATGGTCGAACTTTTCACCATTTTCACCAGAAAAACTCGACATTGTTCTATCTCGATGAGGTAATGCAGCGGTTTTTTTACGTTTCTTCCGTAATTACGAATTCTTCGTGATTGCAAAAGAGAATTGAGCTTTCAGTATGCTGTCACAGTTTCGAAGTTAATTGACGCTGAAATTATCATATGAATGATACAAAACGTTCAAGTTTGCGCCAGATTTTGAACAACTGCTCCAATTAGTCCATATAGTTAAAAAATAAAAGTTGTTCTTAAAAACATAATTTTCATAAATATTTAAGAATAAGATAAATTATGTGTTAAAATTCATAGTCAAGTATTAAATACACTTATAAGTGTCAATATGATGACAAAATGACATTTAAAAAAACACCAAAAATCCACAAGAACAGCCGAGAGAGTTCCAAACGAAAATATAAGGTTCTATTATAAAACAACTGTAAGACTTGTTATATTATAAAAGCATCATAAAAACGCAACATATAAGCAAACCACTGGTTTGGTTGTTTATATTTCTATGAGTGAAATCAGTCTATATAATGTTTCCGGAAAGCCTTTCCAAAATAAACACAGATAAATTACTGTTACTACATACAAATAATAATTCTCAATATGTTTGTTTGAATAAATAATACATAGTTGATTATCCAATAAAGACGTCTAAAATATTATTAAGTATAAAAAAAGTATGAGAAAGAGAGAAGCGAGTGAATGTCTGATAAGAAAAGTTGAAAAGACATTTATAGAAACAAGAACTAAGGTAAGAGTAAACGTAAGAAAGTGTGTGATTTGTGGCTAAAAAAGAGTTGGGCCATAGCTGTCCACTAAGCCTACTGCTGTTTAAGAAGATAGATAAGAAACACTGAAGGCAGTCGTGTCTAAAGAGAAAGTGTGGTCTTGACGCTTGCAGGAGCGGAACTATCTAGCAACAAAATAACGATAAAGGAAAGAATTTCTTTATCCTAGTTTTCTTTACCTATTTCTTCTAGACAAAGCAAACATAGTACGAATTTTGTCGCTATTTAGTTACATCAGGGATGAGCTCCAAGAGACCCGCGGGCCGCTTGCGGCCCGTTAAATATTTTTTTGCGGAACATGTCTGTGCTTGTTTGTGTTGGTTTCTGTCACACAATCAGTCAGACTGGTAAGCTGTTCCCCAGCAATTTTAGCAATTCTTGTGTTTCTTGAAAAGCGTGAGTGCAATATTATGGTCAAAAAGGTAACATTAATTTTTATTTATTCAAATTCTATCTTTCATATTTTTAATCCATAATAGCATGTCGGAAAAGCAAACAAAAAAACGGAAGGTTGCGGATGAGCACAGACATTTCCAAGAAAAGTGAAGGTTCGATTATTTTTTCACTTTTGTCAAAGCTGCATGTTTAATATGCTCAGAGACAGTGTCGACATTAAAAGAATACAAGATAAAAAGGCATTACAATACAGAACATGAGCAACAATATAAAAACTTAACAGGACAACTCCGGATAGATAAGTTTAATCAAATGGAGAAAAACTTAGGAAAAAAACAGGCTATTTTTAAAAATCAAGGTATTTCATCACATATGGCAGTAAATAGTTATTTGTTTTACAAGTGTTGAAAAGCGAATTTTTCATGCGAGTATTTAAGTTACGCACGAGGCCGTAGGCCGAGTGTGTATTAGCACGAGCATGAAAAAAGCTTTTCACACGAGTACAACACAATGTTTTTTCTACGACCATTCAATAAACTACAACATTTAACAAAAGAACCAATTTATTACATATTAATGTCAAAATATCAAAATGAATGCCATTTAATTAGGTATGGCATTCATTCTATCATGTCATTTGTCAATATGTTCTTTTCACACAGATCTGTCACTTTTCACACAGATCTGTCACTTTTTACACAGAAACGTCACTTTTCATTCGAGTTTTGCGTTAGCAATGAAAAGATGAACTTTTCATAGCAACAAGGATATATGTAAAGCGAGTTTAACATAGTGGTCGTAGAAAAAGCAAGTTTTGTTGTCAGTCAAATACTGGCAAAAAAAATGAAACCTTTCGCGGATAAAGAGATGATAAAAGAATGTCTAACTGCAATTGCAGAAATAGCATTTCCTGATAAAATAAGTATCATTTCAAACATTAGTTTATCAAGATTCACTATTGCAAGGAGAATTGAAGACTTGTCCGAAAAGATAGCAACAACGCTTTGTGAACGTATTGCAAAATTCGAATACTGTTCTTTGGCACTTGATGAGAGTTGCGATATTAGCGATACGGCACAACTGGCTATATTTATACGTGGTATTGACACCAAATTTAATATTACTGAAGAACTGTGATCACTAGTTCACTGATTCCAATGCAAGGGACTACAACCGGCCAAGACCTGTACGATAAACTAAAATCTGTGTTGGAAAATTTTTCAATTTCGTTAAAAAAGATTATTGGTATATCGACAGATGGAGCACGAGCAATGTCAAGCATGGAAATAGGAGTATCGGGAAGGCTATTTCAAGACATTAAAAATGCCACAGGAAGGGAAATATTTGTTAACCACTGTGTAATTCACCAAGAAAATTTATGTGGGAAAAGATTGAGTTTGCCAAATGTCACAGTACCAATAATTAAACTAATCAATTTTATAAAGTCGCGAGCGTTAAATCACCGTGAATTTAAAGAGTTTCTGAAAGATTTGGAGTCTGAATATGGCGACGTGGTTTTTAATAGCGAAGTTCGTTGGTTTAGTAGAGGTGCAATGCTAAAAAGAGTATACAACTTAAAAAGCGAAATACAATTGTTTGCGGATAAGAAGGGATATGCCTTTCCTCATTTTGATAATAAAGAATGGATGTGCGATTTTGGGTTTCTTATCGACATGACTCAACATCTCAATGATCTTAATGTGGAACTCCAAGGCAAAGAACAGTTTATTCACAATTTGTATGATAAAATTCAGAGCTTTGGGCGCAAATTAAAATTGTGAAAATAGCATCTTTTGCAGAGTAATGTGTCTCACTTTTCACATTTAGAAAAAGAAACCGTTACTACTTCTCCAAAATACGTGCAATATATAGACATTTTAATAAACGAATTTCAAGTACGATTCCAAATGTTCAAAGTTGAGAAAACAGCGGTTTCTGTTTAAAAGTTTTTCCTCGCCGTGTACGTGTAGCTACCGCATCAATTCCGGCTGATACTGATCAGATTATATCGAAAAAACAGTGCCAAATTTCGCATTAAATAAATTTGTTTTTTGGTTCTTTTCTTGTTTGTTCTTATTTAACATTAAAATTTGTTTTATAATATTAGTTTTATTATAAGTTTTATGTTTTTTTTAAATCAGGTTTTGTAAATTAATAATATGTTACTTTATGTGCGGCCCGCCAAAAAAATTTAAAGTTCAAATTGTCCCGTTTGTTAAAAAGGTTGCTCACCCCTGAATTGCATGGTTCCAACCCTGAATCATTGCGTCAAACGGCAAAATTCTCTACAAAACTATACTTTTCTGTCAAACTTACTGAATTCCATTTTTTTACCGACGAACAATATTGCAACCAATCTGTCGTGCGACAGAATTACAGTTAAATTTTTCACTGCAAGAAAATATATCTAAATATTAATTAAATATAAGTGGATTCCACCTACACCCACTTTACCAAGGGGTTTGATTGCCTTAATCATAGATTATTAATTATCAAATAACATGATCTGGGTTTCAATATAACATTCAAATAACTAGAATGTTTTCTTTAGGGTAAAAGTCAAAAAGGCCGCATTGGCTGTTTGTTCTTGAAAGCATTCACGGTACATTATGGACTTCCACAAAGATCTCACTGTAGGTCTCTTCTAATTTTACTTTTTGTAAATAATGTGCTTTCAATTTTGAAATTATTTATTATGTCTTGCTTATTGATGAGATGAAAACTTGGTACCTTTGAATATCAAGAAATGTTATTCGATCTAATTTTTCTACATTAAATCGCAAATTATCTTTGATTATAAACTGTCTGATAATCTTGTAGCAAGAGTTAGGAAAATAAAGGACTTAAGAGTGATTTTTAATTCAACTATAAAACATAAGTTTTAAACCTCATTTCTATAATTTATTTAAAAAATAGTTGTATTTTTTATTTAAAAAATAGTTGAACATGTAGGGTTTCATTTGGTGTAATTGCAGAGACCTTTCTCCCTTTGCTCTAAAAGTTCTTTATTGCTCAGTGGTGGGCTCAAATTTAGATTACGGTTCTTCGGTCTGGTATCCCATATATGTATAATGTTTACTGCAATGTGCTGGAGTCAGTTCAGAAGAAGATTTTGCAGGCAATTGAATTTAAGTTTGGTCGTCGGCATATTCAAGGTGAATACAGTTGGGTTATAAATGCGATCAAGATAGAACCTCTTAGCGTTCGTAGACGAGTTAATGATGCTTGTGTACTTTTCTGAACAACGGAATAGATAGCAATTTCTTGTTGAAAAATTTAACACTTGCTTCTGCAAGTGTTAAACGCAACCAAATTTCTTCCGCAATCATCCTTTACAGAGAATGATAAATGAATATTATAATAATAATAGAGGTTATTTACGGTAAATACCTTTACAATTTCTACAAGATTCTGTTACCTTAAAAACTAAGAAAAATTATATATACAGAGAAAAAACTAAGTAACATTAATAATAACTTTATAAAATAAGAGCTAGACTTACATCGACCAATTCAAAACTCTTTTGATATGGTTCTGAAATGTAGCAATTGATGTATTTCTTTGGTTATCAAAGAAATCTAAATCATTTGAGTTAGTATTACAAGTAGTAAAAAACTTTTTGTAAAGGAGAATAAAGGTGTATGTTAGCATGAGCAGCCTGTATATAAAATGTATAAACTTCTCTAAGCGAGTGCGGAATATAGAAGTTAAAAGTATTAATTAGTTCCGAAGCATCAATATGATTATTGAGTAAGTTATATATAAAACACATACAAATATAGTCTCGCCTCAGTTTCAGATCTGAAAGACCCATATTGACACGAGAAGTTTCCACCTATCATTTTTAAAGAATTTGTATTAACCTGCCTCAAACCTTTCAACAAATTTTATAAAAAACATATAGTATGTTTAATGTTATAATACTTGTAAGCCACGTTTATCGCATCTGAAATTAAATTCACATAAGAAAATAGAGTAATGATTGTAAATCTATTTTTATAAAAACCATGTGGATAGATTGATATAATGTTTTTAAAAATAGTAAATCTTTTTGAAAACATTATGAATTCAAATAGCTTACTCGGTATTGAAAGAATTGAAACAGGTCTATGATTCTCAATTTTAGAACGCAATCCAGACTTGTGCACCGGGACTATATGTGCTAATTCCCAACATGGAGAAAACCTACCAGTTTTCATTAGTAAATTGAACGAAATAAATAGAGGTATTACTAAAAAGTGTGCCAACTGTTTATAAAAAAAAAAAATTAAGAGCTCAATATTAAGAGCTTCAAAAATTACCAATAAATTTTATAGAATCTTGTTTTTAATTTCAAGAGTTCGCTAAAGAAATAGAATTAAACAAGCTTGAATAAAAATTATAAAAATGAAAAACATTTGAAACGTTTTCCCTACACGAGAAAAATTACACTGGAATATCCAGTGTAATTTTTGGAATACTGTTTATTAACTCAGTATTTGTTGTATAGTTTCAACAATGTAAGAGTGAAATATTCACAATAATTGTTCTTCGACGGTAAACTTTAATGTCATATTATATATTATGTAACCATAGACACATATTCTAGTCTATATTACACTAGGAGTAAATATACGAATCATATTCCACGACTATCCATATTTTACGACTCTTATTAGACGTCTGTTATTATTATTTTTACAAATTTATACAGTAAACTACCTTCGCTCCGTTTGTAATCTCTGGGAAAGTACAATGCAGTTCATTTTCATTCTCTTGTGTATCCATTTCGCCTAAAATTAGCTGTTTTAGCAACACATCAAGTAAAATCTTGATTTATTTGTCATAAAAACAACTTATTCCCCTAACATCAACGGTAGCTTATTTTGACCAAAAGTTTCAACTGAAAGTTCATAGCCCTAACGTACAAGAAATGTTTAAATATAAATAATGCCGCCGAAGATAAAGTAGTATTTAATTCAGGTATAATAGACCACATTGAATAAAAAAAATATAATCAAAAAAAATTTTAAAATCAGGATTCGTCAACCACGCGTCGCTTATTATTATAACTTCAAAACACCACCCATAACAAGGCAAAGTCACAATTTGTTGTGAATGGCAAAACATCTCCCATAACGGAGCAAAAACGCAAAGATTTGGTTACCGAGAACCGTTTAGTCCTTACAAATTTCTTGAAAAAACAACTCTTAAATAGTCTAAGAATCCATAACTGTTTATAATGTTTTTTTAATTCACATAGTTGAAAAAAGCTTTTCATCCATGCAAAAATTTAGCGATTCACACATTTTTCCCCTGGTAACCATTTTACCATCGCAACTATGTAAACAATATCAAAATGAAATAATCAAATGACTTTGTTTTACTTCACACCATAAAAAACGTTGTATCTAAAAATCTAGTGTTATGAGCAATTTTGATATGTGGTTGCTTTTTCGCGCCTTGCTGGCGCTCGGCCCGAAATCTGCATCTTTTTACCAAAATAACTCTCTTTACACACTAAATACATAAATAACGATTAACCCTCAATACGTAAATTGCTATTTGGTTTTTTCTATCATACAAACTATGTCGTAAAATCTGAGAAAATTGATACTATTGATGCTTTCACGTAAGGAAAACATTTCAATTATTTTTATACTACATATTTCTCCATCTAAAGAGATAATATTTTTTAAACAAGCGTAAGAGTTTATTTTTATAAAAATATTAAATGTATTTATTTAAGTCAAAAAGGCTTCAATATAGTACACTGCAAAAAAAACAGATAATTAAATAGAGATTGCGCAGAACGCTTAGCTAAGGGATGAAACGATTTGACAGAAGACAGTGGGCTCAGATAGTACGAGTTGTGTGTTCGGATAGATAGACAAGTCAGGTCAAGATAACGAAAGACATAAAGGTTATCGGGTTATCAGCTCTGATGTAAAAACGTGTATTGTTGATTAGTGATAGTTTCTCTACCCTTGAACGAACATAACTTGTTAATCTGTACAAATTAAGTGAGAATCTGATGTGTGTTAACATTTTTAATTTAGTGAACTTGCCTAGTGACAGATCCGACTTTCTTCTAACAATGTGGCTAGTTTTGCCACAGCAGCTAGGCTTGTAAGTACTTATACGACTTGCTTTAATCTTGGAAAAATCACATGTAAGACTTTGTCACATTATATTTATTATAATTATGCATATATGCATATTATTTTGTCTCAACACTGACACGATTGTTATTATATATATTTTTGCTTTTTTATGTGAATTGATTAAAGATGAAAACCTACACGAGAGAACTGTTCTGTGCTTGAGCCGATATCTACTATTATTATTTATTATTTGGCTCTAGACGCCGATTAGCACAAATCGTGTTCTTCGATTGAAATCTAGCTTCTCAATATTCTCGGGCGCTGGAAAAACCCTTGGAGCAGAGTCTGGTGCTGTCGTCAAATCTGGTGCCTTATTGCTGAAAAGGGTTGCAAGTTTACACCTAATTGTGATAATAGAAGGTTGCAGTGTTCTTACCTTTCAATTCCGACAGTTTTCCTCATCGGAAACACTGTAGCAGATTAGTCACCTGCTGAATCAGATAGCAGATATCTGAATGCGAGCTTTTTAACAAGAGAAATAATTTCTCTTAGGTGCCCAAAACAAAACATATGATAATGGTTAAAGTTACAGAGAAGCATATAAAAATACTCAAAAGCCATGAAGTCCGGCCCATCTGATAGAAACAGCAAAGCCACCGTAGCAGAGAGGCTAGTAAAGAGGAAAGTTGCCTTGCGGGGAAAAGCCTCGGGTGAGTTACTTAATAAGTATTATTAACAGGTACATTATGTGTAGTATATAGTTGATAATGGTGTATGTAGTTGACATTGTATTTATGCACTATTTAAGTTGTATTCATATCAGAAAGAGAATATGTTGGGACCATCTGATAATTATTGTATTTTAAATAAAACTAGGTAATTTAACTACGAGTATATTATTATAATTATGTAAACTGCGTCAAAAAATACCCCTTACAGAAGTATAAGTCAAAAAATGAAGTAAAGCGCTTTCTATGCCCTTGCGGTTATTGTAAATATCGAACTTAAAAATTAATGAACAACCGTGTACAACTTACCGAAAATGCTTTGAGAAAAACCAAACACTGTATAATCCCTTCCATAGTATCTCCTGTAAGACAAAATGTTCCAGTCAAATGTCGTCCTCGGCGTCCTACGGCTGCTGATGTAGCCAAGCTCGCGTGCACTAATGCTCTTCTCGGTAAAGAACTGCCGCCCCCCAATGCTGGGGGCATGGGGTTCGCGGCGCTTATTAAACGCTCTAACGAGTCCATAGTTCAAACTCACTCCCGCATTACACTTTTAAAGTGTTCTTATTGTTTTAAAGCTGGTCAAGCACTCCCAATAGACACCTGTAGCTTATCACAATCACAAAACAATTCTTCAAGGGTTCGTCTTGCTAAAAGGAATTTCAATCGATAACAGAAGATTGATAATAGAAATAGAAAGTTTTCCTTTTAATGGCACCTATAAAGTTAAACTCGATTACGGCGTTAGAGGGTTTTGTTCTCGAATGGACGAACAAAAGCCTCTGTCTCGATTGAGCGAAATGATGGAACTCGAAACAAACGTAATTTGCGACTTTGCACTACTATTTCACATTCTCAAAATTAAAGAGAAAAAAAAGTTTCACATTTCGACAGAGTGCGCAATTAAATTTTTTTACATGTTCAGTCGAATGCAAATAAATTTTAGTTCTCAACGTAAGTAAAAAATTGTTCTTTTATGACAGAATGTTTACAATTTTTTCTTTGTGGTCGAATATTGTCATCAAAAAGTCAGAACATAATTGAAACGTCAAGTGGTTTTTTACTTATTATTGCTTATGTCCGGCCATGAAAGTAGAACTTAACTCTACCAATTCAATGACAGGTCACCGCAATACACGTCAACTTAATCATTCAAAATTAAGATCGATTCACAATTGAGCATATAAATAAAAACTTGTCATAAAATCACTTTGACTGACAACCGGAATGTATTGTATGTGATTTTAGGTTATTTTAGGTTCTGTAAATAAAACTTTATACCAAATGTACTTGACAAAATAAGAATAAGAAAAAAGTCATTTCGACATCTTAAAGCCAGAAGAGTTATCGATCTAAAATGCTCGAAAACAATTAATAACCCGTTAAGTGTGGTTATCGCAGTATGTCTTAAAAAAAATTCGTATTATCGGAATGTGTTCCTAAATAAAAAATATCCAAAAGGTGGATATTTACACAAGTAAATCGTACAAGAGTATAAGTTGTCAATGATGTCATACATATGATTACTTTGTGCGACTCGTTTGACGACCGGCCCTCGGGAAATCTATCCCGTAAGAAGATTGCGTTTTGATGTTTCTCCTTCAGCACGTAAACACGCCAAAGTCTACGGAAGAAAAGGCATACATTCCATCTTGAAGACTTCTTTCTATATACAGATTGAACAAACATACGTTTAATGATTTTGAGGTCAAGGTTCAAGTGGATAAACTTCCTTGAGAAGTTGGCGATCTGCCCCTTTTGAACGTATTTCAAGCAAAAATAATTGAAAATAGATGCCATTTTCATGCATCCCTAAAAATTGAAAAGTATAGATCGGAAATAACGTCAGCTATATAGATTCAATATATCTGTGTGAATAGTTTTGCAAAATCATGCTTTTCTGTTTCATTCAAAATGTAATAAATTGATAACGTTACATAAGTCTTATGTATAGCATAACGATATATAAACATGCTTAAAGTAAAATTTTCAAAACAATACGTTTAAAGTTATTCATCGGGACCAGTGGTAAATGTATACATTTAAGCCCGGTTGCACAAGCGCCAATTACCAATTTGATGGCGCTTAAGGGTTAGTCCACAATCAAATCGATGTTTTAACCAGATGTCAAAAAATTACCAATTTAACGACAATCAAAATTTGATTAATGTTTGTGCAACCGAGTCCGGCAATAAATTATATTTGACAGTTTTAAACCAAAGAGAGACGAAAAAAACTACTCATACAACAATCAAAAGAAATAAATGTATATAATATTTTATGCAAGGTTTATAGATTATTGAAAAAAGTTCGACTACGTTAACACCGAAACAGTAATAAAAAATTCCACCAAAAGTGAAAGATACTCGTTATCTCAAAGTTTTATTGACACCAAACTCTGGCAAAATGTGTAAATGGAACAAACAACATCTAGAGATATGTGGATAAGAGCTGTTTCTGTCATAGCCAAAAGTGTGACTTGGCTTACTTCTACGTTTTTAAACCAAAAGACTAGTTCCCTCAAAAGCACCAATAAATTTTTATTGATATTAGCTTAGCTATTAAAATACATAAAAGCTGTATCAAAATATCAAAAATCTGTATAATTCGAAAAAAAAATGAATAAGCAAGAAAAACATTAATGAGCTTTAAAACATTTTGCACAAGATAGGTCATAGTTTAGAACTTCAAACGATCAGAAGTTATTTCGTCTTTGTCTTACTCTATAGATAATAAGCCAACCCACCGAAAAAAAAATAAAAGCTATATAAAAGAAGCTATAGTTATATTTTCAAGCCAATGCTACACATTTCATTGGTACAAAAAAATAAGCATCATTTTATCGGTGTTCAAATCTTTTGTCACTTCTTGTGTTGCATCGTCGGATAGAATAGTAGTTTAAAAATCAAAGGTAAAATGATTTCAGGCTGCAAATGATAGTTTGGAGCCCAACTGAAGAACAGGCAATCATCAAGAACAAAATTACTCTTGCGCCAGGAACCGCAAAAACGTGATGCGAATTATTTTTATACGTAAAGATTTTCCAGCTGTTCATATTAAAAATCAAAATACCAGAATCTGAGATAAGCAAAGTGCAACTGCGGTATACCAAAAATTTATTTGGTATACTTTGCACCCGCACATGCGAGCGAGAATAGGCTAAGTCGCGCTCGGTTGAAGATAAAGATAATTTCAAACATTCACCTGAATTAAATATATATATATATTAAAACTCAAAACTCTTCAAAACTTTGCAGTTTGAATTTATTTTCCATTGAAAATAATTACCTCTTAAATGCAAACATATGAAATAAGCTTAGGTAAATCATAATTATAATCATTTAATTTGCATAAAAATTACTAACTACTCTCATATTCATCTTTCGAGAAAAACTTTAAAATAAAAATTCTAACTTAACGCTTATAGCTCTTATTAGGCAGTTAGTTAGGTACTAAAAAATTAAATTCTACTCCGTAAAAATATGCCACAATCACACAACATATATATCGGATCTTCAGTATAATTATTCTTCATTTTTAAGTAATTGTTAATAATAAAATAATATCTACACTTAAAGCTCACATAATTAATAAAATTTACAACAGAAAAGAGTCAATTAAAGTAGATAAGTTGAAAAACATTATTAACAGTTTTCATTAATTGAAATTCAATTTAAAGATATAACCACTATCAATCCACAAGTTTAAACAAAGATGTGCGCATATCCATTGAAATAGCTGATAACACCAAAACATTTTTTGGTACTTGATGTACTTACTAGTTCATTACCGTTTACTTCAAGATTCATCAGCATTTATAAAAATTGGGAATAGTTATTATGTAACACTCCGTATATACATACAGTGTTTCAAATTACGGCAATGGCTTTATAGAAAAATTTTTCGAAATTAACAATTTGAAAATAATCGCTGATTTCAAGCTAAAGGAAAAAATGTGATAAATTTATGAGACGCCAAAAAACAAAACTTAACAGCTCTAATAACTAATTAATAAATGGCTATCAAACGCAATTTTAATCCATTTTTTTAAATGTTTTGCTATCATAATGTTCTTTGTAAGTTCCAAATGTTGTCCTTCAATTTTTAGACTTTGGGACTATTAAAATAAAGTCTAATCTCAAAAATCTCTTTATATAAAACACCCGGTGTATACTTTGAAGATAATCCATTCATCATCAAATATTTACAAAATTCTAAAACTATAACAAACCACTTCTAAAGCTATGCAAACCTTATTTTTGTTACATTCCAAGGAAAACTTGGACGACAACTGAATTACAAAGAGTTCAAAATTAGATTTTCTCAACTTTAAATTAGAAACTTCTTTATACTCATCAACTCATTTTGAAGAGCTTATCGCTTAAGTTTGTCTTCGTTAGATTCAGAAAAAAGACCTAATATTGTTTAACTCATGCTATTAGTTAATTACAAAAAATTGTAAGGACGCGAACAATGAAAACGAGACTGTAAAGCACAAAAGTTTGAAAGTTTTGTTTGTGGTTAGGCACATTACTTAAATCCGCTTTGTAAAAAAAAACTTATAACAGCTATGACAGTTACGGCATCAAAGGAGTAGGAGCGATAATTATTGAAATGATTCGCAAAGACAAACTTTATTATGTTTTCGAATCCGTGTGGTTAAGCTCATTTTGAAAAAACATAACGTTCCCATGTTCCTTCTAAATTTAAACCAACCAATATTCCTTATGATATGGTTAACAAGTTGTATGCACTTTCAATGATCACTTATCCTAATCCCGTCGAATCGTAATTACTTTCATAGTATTTTTACTGTTTTTTTTAATATTTAAAAATTGTAATAACGTTACTTTTGCTTCAAGAAACAATTTCTCATATCCTCATAACATCCATCAAAAAGCTTTTTTGTGTGAAATCTATAATTCTAATAAAAAACAATAATCATATAAAAAAAGTTTTTTTTTAAATATCAAATTTTTTTTTTTAATTTAAAAATGTAGAAAATTTATAGCTACGTTATTTTTCACTATTAGTAAACATTTTTTTTTAACTTTGTTTTGTCAAAACTGGACGAAAAAATATAATATACAAAAAGTATACGTATCTGATATTTGTTATAAGTTGTTGAAACTACAAAGATCAAAGAAATACAAGAAACTGAAGTAAGTTCAATTTTAAGCATAGACTGCTCTCGAAGAGCAGTCATCGCTTCCTCAGGATTCCTTTTCTGATTTAAACTCAAATGAAAGAAGATTGCACAATCAATTATTATTGTCTCAATTTACTTAATTATCATTGTGTATTCTTCCAATTTATGATTTTGTTGCAATGCTGTCATATCAAACACTAACAATAATAAAAAACAATCAAATAATTTCTTACATCCAAAGCGTCTAAGCCGTGTTGAATAAAATTGATGACCCTTGGTTTGTTAAACAATAACATTCAAAATCTGTCTAAAAACTGACTAACAAAAATTAAAAACGCTGGTACTCTAAAAACTGACTAACAAAAATTAAAAACGCTGGTACTCTAAAAACTCTCACACAAACGTATAGTATATACCAAAGAATTTACGATCAGCCAGATCATAATCGTTTCATCTTTGATTCATAAATTATATTAATGGTTAAACCCATTAATGTTCACAAGTTAAACCGTACAACCGATTTTATTGAAATATAAACTTCTAATTAAACAAAATCATCTAGTAATATGCTAAGTATTTTATTTTTATAGTTTAATTTCACTATAGGTTTTTAAAAATCAGCTTAAAAATTTGTTTTCTGCTAAGTAATAACAAAAAGTACCCCAAAAGAAAACTTTTATTTCTTCATCAAATACATTATGTTTGTCGTGGGAAGACCATGCTGTTTGCTGCTGGTTTGTGAGAAAACCATCATGTTTTCTCTTTTTTTTTTAATTAATGACACTTTCCTGTTATGCCACGTGATTTAAATCAACACCTCCTGCCACTTTTCTCCGCGATCTGATCCTTTTCAGCAGGAATAGTGTAAATCACATGGCGCCGTTCCGCCCCGGAGCTGACCGCCACCGTGTTCTCTTCTTCTCTTTTGCACTGTAATAACAACTCGCACAGTTCGTAACACAAAAAACACACCCCTATTATGATAAATGTTTCCATTATATGTGAACGAACAACGCCCTAGTGAGAAATATTTATTACTCTTGTGCAAGCCAAACTACCATAACCTTAACCATTCCACACAACACACGACGTTTTAAAGCGAAAAGATTAACTTCGAACGACGACGATGTATCCTGCAAGGACGTCGGGATACTGCGATCACGGTCCAGGATCTTGCAGCATCGGATGATGAAACGAAAAAGGCCGGAGTTTAGCGAAAGGATAATTATGTCGAAGAGACTTTTCGAATGGGTGTACACGATGGAAAACGTGCTTAGACGGAGAGAAAAAAAAAGAAGATTTTGAGAAAATGCTAAATCATACAAAGTGAGTTTAAAATTGTGTTTTGCAAACAATCATAAAAACAAACAAAACTAAGAACAAACACCAGAAACGCCAATAGCATGCTTTATGTCACAAAAAAATATAAATCAACTATTATTTAAAATAAAAAACCAAACACTTTTCAGGATCAACATCCTGTTAAATATAATGTATAGTTTGCTTAGCCACCCTAGGTTTTACATAATAAAAGTGTGTGCCATAAGTTATCCTAAAAAACACCTCCCAACATACTACTCATGAGTGCGCTGTTAGTACATCAACTCTCAGTATTTGAAAATTTTTAAGTTATTCAAAGAATTCTCAAGGTTCCTTTTATTTAAAACTTCTAAGAAACTGACTTTGTTAACTTAAGGGGATCTTCACGGTGAATAAAATGCTTGGAAACATGGGATAAGTTTTTTGAGCTTAGTTTTTACGCAAATCAAATGAAATTTTGAATATAAAAGTTTTAATGTCTTCTCTATGGATTGCTTGATTTCGATTTTTGAAATTGTTATCAGAAAGTGATAAAAAATCGTAAAAATTGGTAACTCAAAAATCTAAATCAACGGTGGTATTCAAAATGTAGTTTTAAAGGTAAAATTAAGATATACGTTTTTCAAAATTTTTGTAAATAAAGGAGTAATTTGCGGATAATAGTTGAAAATTTTAGCTGGTGAGGTGTGTCGTTTGAATGTATCTGACTCCTCCTCCAAGAGCTTTATTATCGACGTCACATTAAGAGAAATCACGGATATGGTTTCAACTTATCTGTCAGGGTGTTAAGAACCACTTGTCTCGAATTACTATACGAGGATACGATGATTGTTTTTATGTTTCAGACCTAACGCTAGGCTAGATAAAGAGAAGAGACCCCGCTTGTATTTGTGCTTTTCGTAAAAGTAAATTATTATACATATTATTAATTGATAATATGCATTTTATTAAATTGTGTATCGCAATGAAAATTTTGATTTAAATTTATAATAAATAGAATCATAATCAAAATAATAGGTGATATTTAAATAAACATTAATCGTTTAAAGAATATCAAAACAAATAAAAAATAAAATTGGCAATAAATATATTATGAAGGAAATAGCCGGGCTGGTTCCAGCTGTGGAATAAAAGCAAAGGAACGACTTAGCCTCAGATGGTATAGTTTAGCTAAACATTTAGTACGATTACAATTTTGCCTTCTTACATACTTTGCAACCCCTATTTGCATCAAACTGGTAGCCGACAGATGCGTTTGTAGTTCTTGTCAGCATGGACCGTAATGAAAATTTTAGCCGGACTAAATTTCACCGTCAAAATGAAAAAACTGTAGTCGTTACGTAATTGAAAAAAAACATTTCTACCGTTAAAAATAGTATCAAAACTAATAATTCAAGTTAATAATGATAGTAACAGTGATTCTGATATTTGTCCAGATGATTAAATGAAAATTACTAATGTTTTAATACTCTACATAATTTTTATATTATTCAATAATAAATAAATCTTTGGCTAGAGAATTAAATGTAATTTTATTGTTATATTCAGTAACATGCAGGCGAAGAAAATAGAAGCAACCTGAATACAGCACTGGCACTATCTTTAAGATTCTGCACAGGCAAAACCCTGCGCTAAACCCTCATAAAAATTAGTGAAGATGACCTAGCAATAAAACCATATTAGCACGAAAATTATATATCCAAGATCTATAAAACAATGACGACGACAAGCCCGGGAAAATACACAAAGCTGTACATTGACAAAACTAGACGGAAAAGAATGTATAATTTAAAAAGAAAACAACTTTTTTCTACAAAGATTAAAACATAAACACATTTTCTAGTGCAGACTGCAGATGCTGAATATGGAGCAGTCGGCGAATTAAGCCCTACCACGCTAGAAAGTAGAAAAGAAAAACTGTTATTTCTCATTGCTACTTCTAATATCCGGAAATTAGAAATAAAAACTAGAGGACAGTGTAGCAATCCTTTGTGGAAAATGAAGCGCATGTACAGGCTTACTGCTTCCAACTTTGGGGCAGTATGTAAATTACGAAAATCTACCGATCCGAAGAAACTTGCCAAAAGACTTGGGAATTCAAATTTTACAGGATCTGCTGAGCCGCTGGGGTGTCGATCATGATCCTATTGCCAAAACCAAATTTATAGAATATTATAAGATCGAAGAAGCAATTACCGAATCCGGCCTCTTTGTTGATGCGGACTTTCCACATCTAGGAGCCAGTCCAGACGGATTACTTTCGGGGGGAGACATTATAGAAATTAAATGCCCGTATTCAAGTCGGCAGTTAACTCCAGAAGAAGGAGTTTTCCAAAAAAAAATAAAATGCTTAGAAGCATGTGCAGATGGAATCTATCGCCTTAAAAAAACTGATAACTATTACAACCAAGTACAAGGTCAATTAGCGCTCACTGGAGCTAAATTTTGCTACTTTGTTGTGTGGACGCCTTTCGACTAGCTGACCCGGCGAACTTCGTACCGCCTTAGCGTAAATTTGATGCACTACTTTATTTTGTATAGCTGACCTATCTTATGTATGCGTACCTGTTCAATTTGAACTGGAATCTATAATATCCTCCATATAAAAATGAATACCTATTTCCCTGATCTCGTCATACCTGAGAAGGACTTTACTAATTTTATTAAATAAAAAACAAAATATATATTTTCATAATACTGTTTATTCCGTAGGGTTCAATAATTTCACTTATATTTTTACAAATCGCTATTGAACAACTGAACATTTTGAAGTAAACACTGAGTTCATTATCATGTGCGTTCTAGAAAGCAACTAATAGCCTCTATACTATATTTTTAGTTTTATGTTCTGGCCCGTAAATTAATAATGTTGATGGTTTTCCGACAGGGGAACAGGCGACATATAATTGGCCATGTGAAAAACATGGATTTTCTAGGTTGATGCCACATACACTTAGGGACTGCCCTTGCGATTTATTTATTGACATTGCAAATGCAAGCCGCACGGAAAACTGTAAACGTTTAAAACTGAATAGCATATCGTTCGGTATCATAGGGATGCGTGGGATTAAAACATCTTTGCCTTCGTACTTCCCTTTCAAAATGTTTGAAAGGAGAGTTAAATTGAATGACGTTGACATTTGTTAGCGAAGTTATGTCTGTGGTGTCATAGATCACCACAGAGTTTTTAGTTTTAAATGGAATGACGTTGACATTCGTAACGCGCTTTTTTTAAAATATGCAAAATTACATGTATATTTTTCAATCTTTCTGAGAGATTTCCTTAACTTTTTCTTTCATAAGAACCTTCTCCTGATAATAACAAACAGAACAAAAAAAAATCAGCCACATGGGTCCAGCCATTCAGGAGTGATGCCAAGGGAAATAGGGATTAATTTATATAGATATAAGAATATATATAACGTAAGATATTGCATAATTAACACAATTATGTTATAATATACTATTATTTTTTGTTGCAGATAGCATATGACAAAGACTTTTGGAACGCAATGTTGCCAAAACTTAATGAGTTTTATTATAACGTAATGATACCAGAAATTTTAAAACATAATTAATATAGAAGAAACCTGCTATTAGTATCTCCTCAAAAAGAGTGCCAGCGGTCAGTTAGTAGAGTCCACCCAAGCAAACATGAGCTCAGAAGAAGCGTGATCTGCCCTGAGGTCGCTTTAGGTTTCATGTACACACCACATCGATTGGTTAATTTGAATTTACTCCTGACTTTGCTAATTCAGTTTGCATATTTTCCGTACCTCATGTTTACTTGAGCGAGCTGTAGAGGTGTTACTAAACTGGTTAGGTGAGAACAGGCGTCACCGAACAGTGTCGGCACTTCTTTTGAGCGTAAATAATAATATTTGATATAAATATACATTAGATTAGAGTTTATTCCAAAAGATAAATAACGCACGGTATATATTTTAATTTGTTTAATATGTGCGTTTTATGTGCTTTAGTTGAACATGTTTTACACATGTTTAAACATGTTAAACATGTTGCAAATGTTTCTGATATTGTTCGTGAATGTTACTGATAATAAAGATGAAGCGTTGTTTTGCACTTTCTTTAATTAATATGTAATAAACAATATAATATAACTAGTAACAATAATAATAATGAATATGAATTAATTGAATAATGATTGATTAATAAATGGACTAAAGTTGAATGATGTAGGTCTGAATGACCAATGTTAATGTTTGAATGACGAAAGAAGAATTAATGTTTGTCTTATCGTGTCCTTTGGTCAAGCCACCCTCATCCCTTCTTTTACGCCTACGTCACAAACTGAAAGTGGGATGAGGGATGGCGCTCTGCTTAAACATACTCCCCTCCTTGCAAAGCTGTAGCTTTGAAAATGAAAATGAAATTAAGTCGCTGGACAAGACAAGACAAAAATTTTGATTTTATAAACTAAATTACTTAACTAATAATTAAATGGTATAGAGTTAACAATTTACAATAATTAAAATTAATAGAATGATTATGATTAAGATTAAGTTATTCTTGGTTTTCGTTCAATAAAGAGCACACTTTTGAAATGGCACGTTTCACTACACCGCGCATTGTTTTCACAGACACTACACGAGTTTTTCCATCACTTCCTGGATGCAGTTCCGTGATTCGACCCATTGCCCAATAAAGAGGTGGAAGATTGTCTTCTTTTAAAATTACCAGATCTCCTATTTGTGGCGAGTCGTCCACATTGTTTGTCCACTTTGTTCTTCGCTGTAATTGTTGTAAGATCTCTCGAGACCAGCGCTTCCAAAAACTTTGTTTCAATTGTTCTATCAATTGATATCTTGACAATCGATTTATGGAGACATGGCCAAGGTCTGGTTCTGGAGGTGCTTGCATCGCTTCTCCGATTAAAAAATGACTTGGGGTGAGAGGTTGGAGGTCGGATGGATCATTGGACAAAGGGGTTAATGGTCGGGAATTCAGACATGCTTCAACCATTGTTAATATAGTATGCATTTCCTCGTAATTGAGCAACGTTTTGCCTACAACCCGTTTTAAAAGTGTTTTTGTACTTTTTACAGCACTTTCCCACAGACCCCCAAAGTTTGGTGAGCGAGGTGGTATAAAGTGCCAATTAATATTATTATTGCAAAGATGTTTTATGACTGTCTCATCAAAACTTTGATGTTCAAATAATTTTTTCAAATTAAAAAGTTCATTTTTGGCTCCCGTAAAGTTTGTACCATTATCAGAAAACAGATGTAAAACCTTGCCGCGTCTTGAAATAAATCTCTTTACCACATTCAAAAAGGTTGCCGCTGTATAATTTGACGCAAGTTCAATATGGACTGCTCGAGTGGCAAAACAGACAAATATGACAATGTATATTTTTATGGTTTTATTTGTGCGACCGAATCCATTTTTTAGACTTAAGGGTCCGGCATAGTCAACGCCTGTGTAATGAAATGGTCTCGATGGATTCACCCGTGGGTGTGGAAGATCTCCCATTATTTGAGTGTATGAGATCGGCTTTGCTTTTTTGCATATAACGCATGATTTAATAATTGATTTTGTTTGAGTGATACCTGCTATTGGCCAAAATTTATTTCGAACTGATGATAAGGTGCTTTGACACCCGGCATGCAAATTCAATTTATGATGTTGAATGATAATTAAATTGGTCACGTAATGTTTTCTTGGTAGAATAATTTGATGTTTACTATCAAAGTTTATATTTGCGTTTTTAAGACGGCCACCGATGCGTAACAAACCGCTTTCGTCTAGAAATGGATTAAACGATTTAATGCTACTTGTTGTAGATATATTTCCATGTTTTAATAAAGCATGAATTTCACTTGAAAATGCGCTTTTTTGCGTTAATTTTAAAATATATGTTTCCGCGCGTTTCAACTCATCTTGATTTAAATGTTTTGCTAATTTTGTAGCGGTTTCTTTTGTTTTTAACTTATTTATGAATCTAATACAATATGCGGTTATTCTAATAAGCTTAGTGTAAGAAGAAAAAGATATTGAAAAACTAATATTATCTGAATTTGTGTCCCAATAAATTCCTAATGTCTTTGACGACGATTGTTTATCTAAATTAATTTTATTAGTTTGTATTTTTTCTGATGGCAAGTTTTTTAGGACTTCTTGTGAGTTAGATGCAAATTTACATAAATTAAAACATCCTTTTGCCAATAAAGCGGTTACGTTTTTTAAAATACATTTTGCTCTGTCGAGATCGTTAGCACCTGTTAATAAATCGTCGACATAAAAATCGCGAAGTACAATGTCATATTCATTTGGAAAATGATGAGCTTCTTGTTTTGCAAGCTCTTGCAATGATTTTATTGCTAAATAAGGTGACGCTGACAACCCGTAAGTCACCGTTTTTAGCCGATATGTTTCAATTTCATCATGCGGCTTATTACGCCACAAAATTAATTGAAAATTTTGATGATCTGGATGAATCAAGATCTGACGATACATTTTTTTGATGTCAGCGGAAATTACATATTCGTATGTTCTAAATCGTAACAAAATACATTTCAAGTCTTGTTGTAAAGCCGGTCCGGTAAATAGATTATCATTTAAGCTCTTTCCGTTTGAGCTTTTTGCGCTTCCATCAAAAACCACTCTCAAATTGTTTAGATTATTGTTTTTCAAGACCCCATGGTGAGGCATATAAAAATGTTTACCTGGGCTAAGTACCGATGGGTCGGTAACCTTTTCCATGTGCTCTAGCTGTAAATACTCAACAATAAAATGTTTATAGTTTTCGTACAGATTAGGATTTCTAAGTAATTTATGCTCTAAAGAATTAAAACGTTGCAAAGCACTCTCTCTGGAATAACCCAGATCAATATGGTCATTTTTGAAAGGAAGATTTACGATAAATCTTCCTTCTTTGTCCCTTTTAGTGCTTTGCTGATATAATTTCTCACAAATTTTATTATCTTGGGACATTGGGATTTTCCCATCATTAAAAGTTTCTACATCCCAAAATTTCTCTAATTGTTTGTTTAAGGTAGGTAGTTGAACTAAACTACAAATGTTTTTAGAATTATTCATAGAAATTACTGCATGAACAATAAACCCTAACTGCGTGTTTTGAAGGATGGTACCTGATAAACCTTTTACCTGAATTTGGGGAAACTTTAGTAAATTCCAAAAAATTTCGTTGCCAATTAATAAATCAATAGGATTAGATATGTTGAACTGAGGATCTGCTAATTTAACATGAGCTGGAATATTTAATGGTTTCGCGTCAAATGAATTTAAAGGATGATTCATAGAAATTGTGGGCACTACTAAACAATTCAAATTTGATTTAAAAGAGCTGTAATTAGACTGTATTTTTATGTGTGTTGCCCGATTTATAGTGGATTCATTATTGCCTAATCCAGCAACGGATATATTTACTTTTTCGAATTTTAATCCTAATTTTGAGCATGCATTTTCAGTAATAAAATGGTTTTGAGATCCATTGTCAAGTAAAGCTCTAATCTGAAAGTATTTTCCGCTACTTCCCATTACTTTAATTAAAGCAGTAGATAGTAAGACATTTCTTGTATAAATCTGAGCGCAATGATTGTTCAAGACCGTTATTTGAGTCGGCTGATCTGCATAAGAAGTAGATGGTTCCGCATGATTTTGGTGCAATAATGAATTATGTTTATTTCCGCAGAATTTACAAGTACCCGAAGAGCAATTTTCCGTTTTATGATTATTACGCATGCAATTAACGCATAACTTGAGACGTTTAATTTCGTTTTGTCTTTGTAAAACAGACATTTTAAGAAATTTTTGACATTGGTATATATTATGATTGTCTTTACACAATAAACATAAATTTTTAGCAAAATTGGTACTAATGTGCATATTTGATTGTTTGATATTTTGTGATTTATATTGCTTATTGAAATCTATTGACCCAGAACTAGGAAACTTTGATGTTTTATTCATTTCGAGTGAATCTAATGTTTGACAGCGTTGTGTTAAAAACTGAATCAATTCTAACATTGTTGGCAAATCTGACGATAACATGTTTTCCCAAGCAAGTGTTAAATGATAATCAAATTTTGATGATATGAAATAAACAAGTAAATCATCCCAATACTGAGTGGGTCGATTGATTGCCTCTAGAGCTTTTAGGTTGGAGACGATTGTTTGTAATGTTTGTCTCAGCGCTTTTCCGTCTTTACTTTGAATTGATGGAATTGAAAATATAGACCGAATGTGATGATATGTTATTAATCTATTATTTTCATACCGATTTTGTAACAGTTGCCAAGCTGAATTGTAATTGTCTAAAGATGGAGTTAAATGATTAATTGTTTTTATTGCTTCACCTGTGAGACTGCTTTTTAAGTAATAAAATTTTTGAATTTCGTTTAATGTTTGATTTTCATGAACCAGAGATTTGTAACTATCCCTAAATGTTATCCACTCAGTGAATGATCCAGAAAAAACCGGTAGTTTGATGTCCGGTAATTTTAATTGAATATTTGATTGGTTGTTACCAACTTGATGAATCATTTGTGAATTGTGGGGAATTTCTTGAATAATTGACTGAGCTAGACTTAATATTTGATAATATTTGTCTTCAAATTCGAGCCTATCCTGATCTGAAACTTGCGTCTCGTCAATAACTTCGATTTGAGTGGAAACCTCTTCAAATTGTTGTAAAAGTTGTTGAACTACCTTTATTCGTTCTTTGATTTCTGCGATTTTAATTCTGTTTTCTGGTATTCCCAAAAATGTTACGAATCGAGTGAGATTTCCTTTGATATTTGAGCGCTTTGTTTTCAAAGTTTTAAGAATTTCTTCCGTCATGATTTTTGTTTGATTTGATTTTAACCGTTTAAATTATTGAACTCAATTACGAATAAATGAATATTGCAATAGTTGCAGCACAGATCTGAATGGAATTAGGAAAAATTTGAATAGGTACTAACCTTGTAGCCAAATTTTCTCCCAGTGATCTTTGACCTCTTGCAGTCCTTGATTGACGTGTGTGAGGTGATCCCGTAGAGCTGAGTTGGTTTTGGTTAGTGATTTTCCGATAATTCTTGATTTTTTTTCACTTGTGAATTGATTTTGATGATGTTTCGACCATGTGTTGATGGTGGGTTTGCTCTGATGATGATATGTGAAAGAACTGTGTGTTCCAAGCGGGTTCAAATGTGTATCGAAGGACCAAAATATGTTCGTGAATGTTACTGATAATAAAGATGAAGCGTTGTTTTGCACTTTCTTTAATTAATATGTAATAAACAATATAATATAACTAGTAACAATAATAATAATGAATATGAATTAATTGAATAATGATTGATTAATAAATGGACTAAAGTTGAATGATGTAGGTCTGAATGACCAATGTTAATGTTTGAATGACGAAAGAAGAATTAATGTTTGTCTTATCGTGTCCTTTGGTCAAGCCACCCTCATCCCTTCTTTTACGCCTACGTCACAAACTGAAAGTGGGATGAGGGATGGCGCTCTGCTTAAACAGATATCATATGAAAAAATTAAAAATTTTTTTAGTGTTTAGAGTTTTATAACGCTTTTATATTTTTATCTTTTGCCACACAGTACTTACACGGGATATCAAGTAGCGCTTATCGGCTTTTCTAGTTTATAAAGTTATCAGCAGCCGATGCTTAACTTAAAAGATCATATTATAGTCCACGTGGACTTGAGGATATGTGTCATTCTTGTTTATCCAATCAGATGCAGTTCAAAGCGATAAATCAACATTGAACATTTTATGAACACACCCCCGAAAAATCACAGTTTCAAGTTCATTTCTAGCGTGAGGATCCCCTTAAAGAAAACCAAATAGTTGATCATCATAATAAATTGTTACAGAGCAAATATAGAATTGATGAAAGAACATAATTAATTAATCACAACAGATTTAATTTTCCCCAAAAAAGTCTTATATGTGAGTACTATTCTTAAAAATCAATTATCTTAGTATATCCAGGCTGAGCCACATTACAATGCAAAAGTAGTTCGACATAATATGACATAAAATGACATAAAATGTGTATGGCATTAGAATTGTAGGGTGATGGAAAGTTTATGATAAGTCCTAAAACCGTATGTTTTTTTCTTTTCGGATAGCTCGGTGGAGATTTTGTCTTTGAGAAAGCAAACAACAATAATTCTTTCAAGATTATTTATTTTACCACTTTGTAGAAATAATTACATATGTGCAATCTAGACATAAGCCGTCTGTCTCGGGCAATGTTCCGCGGCCCTGTTAAAGATACCTATTTGGTAGAATAATTTTCTGGACGGTAAATGGGATAGGAAAACTCCTGGTACTTTCCAGTTTTCCTAGACGGTAAATCGGCAGATAGGATCGGAAGACCCCTGGTAATTTCCCAAGAGGTTTTTCTGAACGGTAAATCAGAAGTTATGAAGGGAAGACCTCTGGTAATTCCCGAAGAGGTTTTCCTGGACGGTAAATCGGTAAGGTAATCCCTGAAAAAACTCCTGGTAATTTGTTAAGATGTTTTTCCTAAATGGGAGTATGAACTCTCTCGGTTAATGCTCAAAGCTCAAGAATGCCCACACCCGGTTTTTATAGGAAATTGTCGAACTGCGCATGGTAGAGTAGGGCTAAGACGCTTGTGTCTGTTCTTGAGATGGGATTCAGATAAGGCGGCGCACGTCGTTTATACAAGAAAATGGTTTGCTACATTTATTCTCCCATTCCATAACAAAACAAACAAAACACTTCATTACAAAGTACTACAAAACCCAATAGAATAATATTTTAGAAGATTTAAACAGTATTTGTTACTTACATAAAGTTTATAATTATATGCATAAAAAAAAGTTAATGCAAATCTATATAGTAGAGCTTCAAATTATGACTTTTGTGGGACTTGAAGAAAAGAATGTATGAACTAAATAGAATTGTAGGCTCAACCTTAAGGATTCTAAATCAGAAATTCGTCAAAAATCGCATAGTGCAAAAAAATATTATTAAAAAAACTACATTTTTATAAAAATGAAAAATAGAAAAACGTAAGCTATCTCAGGACTAATTTGGATTATTTACTATTTCTCATTAATATCGAAAGCTGACAAAAGGGTTGCGCATAAAAATACACGTACAATTTTTTTGTGTTTTCTTTCCATTCTTTCAATTTATTTTTAACTTCTTTTTTTTTATCTTTGTATTCTCTATCCCACCTTTTGTACTTTTATCTTCTTTTTTCCATTGCCTCCTTTACTTTTGTTTCTCATTTGTGTATCATCTTTCTTACTTTTTTTCTATAAATTCTGTTTTTTTCAACTTTTACCTATATATCTTTTGTGATTTCTCGTCCCAATATATTATCAGTGCTTCTTTCTTTTTTTTAATGTTTTCTTTTTTTCTTCAATTTTTTTCAACCATTTTATATTAGCAAAATGGTTGTTTTATGCTAAATAAGAAACTTTTTACTGTTGCTGTTTTTTGTGTTTTCACAAAGATATAGATTGTGTTGATAGAAACTATTTACTTAAAAAACATAATTTTTACAAATTATAAAATGTTGGCTTGAAATGATTGACATCATTTTTATCTGAGAGGAAAGAATTGTTAAGACCAAATGGTTTCAAAGTAAAATCCCACAAATTAAGATGTTTCTTAAGATTTTGTACTTAGTTCGATTCTTTTTTAGTTTCTATTAATAACATCTTTGTTGTGAAAATCAGTGCTACATAAACTTTTTTACCATATTCAAATCAGAAAATGCCCCAATAAATTGCATGTGACAAAACAGTAAAAATCAACAATAAAATGATTGTATTTGAAGTTGATTATATCTTACCAGCTATAATAGCTCCCTTTCAGTGCCCCATTCTTTATAATTGATTTGTTCCTTACCTGCAACAAAGAGTTATATAAATTACTACAATAAATAAAATTGACAAAATTATGAAATATTTTTTTTAGATATTTTTTTAACAATATTTATTTAAAAAAAAATTTACAAATACAAAAAAAATAATCTATTAATGCTACTCACAAGAAATATTTTATTTTTAAAATACCTTTTAATTTTAGTTTTAAAAATATTTAATTAAAAGATCTCTCTAAAGCTCAAAGGTAGACTATTGTGATGAGAAACACCTAAGTAATAGTAATTGTTTTTTGCCTACGTGGTCCAGAGCTGGTGAAGAGAGAGTTTCCTATCACTCTGAAAACTTGGTTTTAGGACCTGGCTGAGTCTCTCGGTGCGCCAGCATTAATTTTCGGATAATTGAAACCTGTTCAAACAAATTGTCCAAAGTAAGAACGCTTATTGATTCAAAAAGTGCAAATGTAGGAAACAATCTTGATTTTTTTTAATTATCTTTAAAATTAATTTTTCAGAGGAAAATAGCGGACCTAAGTTGGATTTATAGGCTGCTCCCCAAGCAACAATATCATAACTTAACATGGACGGGTTCAAAGCTTAATATATTACTTTTAAAAATAAAAACTAAAAATATTTCTCAATGAAAGAAAACAATAGGCAATACTTAACTTTTTTTGTTAGTACTGTTACATTAAGTGTATTAGACCCAGATATTTACCCTCAGACTTACGCTCAATTAATAAGCAGTGAGAGTTTGAACAGGTCTTAATCTCCACCCCTTGCTATGGAGTCGGATATCAAGTTTACCAGGAAGAAAACTTTTGTTCAAACCCAGGGTCATAAAGAAAGTTTTTTACACGTTCATAGTAAGCTTCATTTCTCGAAATTCCTTGATAATCTGTAAACCAACCTGAGCGACGTATTTAACTTCTGACCAAGTAGAACCTTTAAACAAGATGACTGTATCATCTGCAAAACCCATCGTTTCTGCAGAATCTCCTAAAACTGTATTAATTTTGTTAATATATGGCAAAAAAATTATTGGACCGAATGCAGTTCCTTAAGGTACTCCATAAGCTCTAGACAGTTCTACGTCACTTAACACTCCGCAAACTTTAGTCTGCTGAGAACGGTCCCTCAACCATAAAACTCCAAGATCGCCCAGACCCAGCTCTTTAAAAATTGTTTTTAATTTTATTTGACTGATAGTGTCGAATTCCTTGGGCAGGTCAATAAAGACAGCAGCAAAATGCTGCATATTATCAAAACAATCACTAATAAACCTAGCCATGGCATCCTAAGTTCCAAAGCCCTCCATAAACCCAAATTGTGGCAAGTTGATAAGATTATTATTTTCTGAATAATAATCTATAATAAATGTATTTGGTTTTTAACAAATTTTTCAATAATTTTAGCTACATTACTTATAAATGAAATAAGGCGATAATTGTTAAATATTTGTCTATTGCTTGATTTGAATAGAAGGGTTATCACAGTATGCTTGTGGTTGGTGGGAAATATCCCTGAAGACAGACTAACATTAATAAAGTGAGGAAAAGACCGCGTTAGGAATGTTTTCATAGCTTTAAGTGTATCGGCATTTACAAAAACAAATATAGATCCTAACTCACTCCCGAGGCTCATCATAGCAGCAGAAACCTCAGACTCACGAACTGGTAATTGGAAAATTATTAACATAAGATTGGTTGTCATTCGACTGCTGAACAAAGTTCAGAAGGGGGTCATCATCAGGACCCAATTGCAAAGCGAGTCTTTCTCCTACACCCACAAAAAGATTGTTGAACAAGTCTGAAATATATTTACTATTATTATCTGCATTTACAACCTTGATTTTGGAAGCAATTACTTTATGAATAGGTCTACATGCTTTATTTCTGTTTGTTGCTTCATTAATTATTTTCCAAGCTTTCTCAAGATTTCCATAAGCTTCACTTATTTTATCTTTGAAAAATTTTTTTTTTTGATTTTTAATTAGTTACACAAGTCAGTTTCTATATTTTTCAAAATAATCATTGAGCCTCAAGTTATAAGGATGTTTTTTGACCTTGTGGGCAAAAAATACAACAAATCATTTATATACAGACACAACGAGACCGCTGGTAATCCAAGGCTTTAAAGTTAAGTATGTGTGGTTGTAAAGTGGATTGGAAATTACCAGCGAAGTGGATTGGAAATTACCAGCGCACTGGTAATTTAATCTAATTTAATTAAATAATTTAATCTAATCTAATTTAATTCAATCCTGACTAAGCATAACTGAGTCCTAATTTCCGTGCTCAAGATTCAGCCTCAGCTTGTCCCGATCCAGTGTTCTAGCGTGAGTCTTGCTCCCGCTTGGATTAACTTTTATATCCCCAAAATCGATACTTAGTATGATAACATCACGATCAGCTATGCTGATTTCCCACACTACCAGTTTCATTTTTTTTAAATGATAATATTGGTAAGTATGTGGTCGACAAAAGATAATTCACATCCTGAAACATGCCTGTCCACAGTGTGGTCATTCCTTACAACGCAAATATTGATGTCTCTCACAACCACCAGTTCAGTATCTTTATAAATTTTTATTATCTTCGAGCTCTGAACGGAAGACATCAACATTGCCTCAAGGTGACCTATACCTATACAAGTCTAAGACAGTAGTTAATTTATCTTTATTTGATTCCAATTCTATCTGAAGTGCACAACAATTGCAATCACTCATTTTATGCTTCCTAGTAGCCACAATGTCTATCTCATTTTTACAAAACGGCCTAAACCACTATTTTGATTTGAATTATGATTTTGTAACGGTTGAATTGCGGCACACGCCAAAAATTACGATAAATAAGCGCCTTCTTGCCATTTTGCGGTAAACTACTCATTGCATGACGCTAGTTTGTGCACTATCGAATTCGCTGTCATCGATTTAGTCTAGAACTGCGAAGACCCGACGCCTTTAAGACAATTTATGTCTTTCGAGTAACTGTCTTTTCTGAACACTCTGTATATAAAGTAAAGCAAGCTAACTTTTTTTATTGGCCAGGGAAAAAAACCCAGGTAGTTTTTAACGGATGGGAAAAGAATAATCCGATAGTAAAGCAGAATTTACCAGATTTTAGGCGGGAAAGATACCGACTCTATATATAGAAGTGGTGTTAGCGCCCATGTTGCATTTTTAAGTCCGCCACCGTACGTAGTGTTAATGTACCCTTCTACGCCAAAGTAGTGAGTCAAATAAACCCGGTAGTGGGTATTACGTGTGTTCACGACTTTTTGACAAGAAAATTGGTACGGCTTTGAAGCCACGTTTTGATAACGACTTTACCATTTTCGCGATTACGTGACGTTAGAAGGGGTAAGTTAAACAGTCTCATTAATTCCACCACTAACGGTTTTACTTCGCGGGTCATGTAGGGCTAGGCGAGTCTAGGGTCAAAAGACGACTCAATTGCGGCACTCGATCTCTTTTCCTCCTGTTATCCAACTATCTACCATCGAGCTTCCGAGGAGTAAAGCACCGCAAAAACAACCATCTCCAACGGAAACAGCAGATAAGGTTAGTTCAAGGTCTATGAAAGGTCGAATGAATGTGTGAACGTTAGAAAGCCTTTGAACGACACCTTTAAAGTGAAAAAAACTTCTTTTTATTATATTTTGTTTCCTCAAATTATTGCCTTTATTGTTTGTGGTAAACAGGACAACCTGTAAGGGGTGCTTGAGTTAACTACAAGGGAATTGTCTTGTCTAACTCAGACTGCATCGAGTCCTGTCTAATTGTGTGAAAATTGTGATAAAATTTTATTTGAATTATTTAGAATTAATTAATTATTTGAACATTCCGGATTTATTTGTTTTTTTATTATATTTCATTTTGAGGCCAATATCACTTATTGCTATCAGTTAGTTTTTTTTGTTTGTTGTATTTTCTTTTATTTATTCAATATATTAATATTATTTTACTGGAGCTTTTGTTTAGCCTGCAGGTCTTGACCCCTAAAAGGCTAAAGGGAGGTTAATTTCGGCTATTGTCTGTGCTAGGTTGAGTGGCGCTATATCCACCACCTGTGTTCTTAGATTCACGCCTCTACGGCTGAACTACCGGGCAAATTTTGAACACGGTAAAGCTAGCCGAGATTAGCCTGTCCTCGAGTTTTCCTATTTCCTTTATTCCCTCCTCTCCTTTTCCCCTTGTGTAACTTCACGGTTACAATTTGTAAAACAAGATAAATAGTTATCTATATGGTAGTTAGTCTTTGAGTTTACTCCCAACCAGGCTTCAGAGAGTGATGCTAGAATGAATAGAGTTTATAATTACCAAAAGATTACTGAAATTTTTGTGTATAGATCGAATATTGAAATGTAACAAAGAGAAGTTGGAATTTTGAAGAACACATATGATATCTGCACTCCGAGGGGTGTGTATCTGATCAGCTTTATTAAATAAATCGAGCTCAATAAATCGATTCATTTAACAGATTTATATCACACATTATAGTAGTCAGGAGAAAATAAAAAACAATCGATAATTATAAAGTAGATTTATTAAGAAGTTGTGACTCAATTTGATATACAGGTAGAAATGTGATAGACTTAATATGTATTCTTACAGTTAGTAATTTAATTCTAGAAGATTAAACTTTTAGTCAATCAATTATTAGTCAAAAAAAGATCTTAATAAACAAAGAAAACAAAAATAAACAAAAAGGCAGAAATAATAACACACAAAAAAAAGTAAAACTTAGTATTATATAAAAATATCTGCCAGGACAGTAGAGAAATCTAAGTCAACTGAAAAGAAATCTGACAAAATTAAGTCGAAAGCAAGAATCAGCTCTGCCAGCTCCGCGACATCTACAACTGGCTCTAGTTCCAGTTCTGATAGCGATAGCAATGCTGATTCGTCAGCAACTACTAGAAAGCTTGGCGAGAAGAAGCTGGGAAAAAAGTCGTCTCCTTCTGTCAAGGAACATGCAATGACCGATTCGGAAACAGAAGGGCATACGCCATCGAAACAAGTGACTAGAAAGCTCACAAGATCTGCCAGTACCAGGAAATCCAAGCATGATCTTGGCAAAAGTGTCTATTCAGATACAGATTCTAATACAGAAAGTACCAAGCGATCATTAAGTAGATCTCCAGTTAAAAGAGCTCCGGTTGCAACGAAAGGAAAAACAAAAAATAATAAAAGAAATGACGCAAAGTCTCGTGCTAGCGAGATAATATTAATTGAAGAGCGCAGATGTCCATTAGAGGGCTGTAACAGTTTGGGGCATTTGAGTGGAAAGTTTGACAAGCATTTTACGCTAGAAGCATGTCCAACCTATCATAATTGTACGATAAATCAATGCAAAGAGGAGGTTCATGATAGGAAAAAGCGGGAGGAGTTACGGCAAAAAGCGCTGGAATCGCATAGGAAGAGTCCCCGATCGCAGACATCTCAAGCTCAAAAACAGTATTTACAAAGAATACGCGATATTCACTTGAAATAAGTGAATATCGTGCGCGTGTCCATACATCTTAATAGAAAGATATCCGCATAAAAAATTCTGCGTAAAAAAACCTATGTAGGCTACGGCTTCGACTCAAATTCTTCCATTTGAGCCGTTCAATCCTTTTCGCACGAAAGATCGCAAAGAAGTTTTACTGTAACATATTTTTGCTGACTTAGTTTATATTAAAGTTACATTGTATGTTTCTAATTCTATCTATTGATAACTATCAACGTAGATAACTTCTTCAGCAAAAGTTCAATCCCATGTGTGAATAAATTAAATAGGAAATAGATTTATGTGTCACTTTAGCATTCGCGGCATTTCTTTCGATATTTATCAATCTCGTGTGGAGAGGACGACCGAAATAGGTTTTCCCATTATAATATAGAATGCGAAATGTGTCAAGATTTCAATTTCAAAAAATTACTCAACTGCTCGATACAATGTTATTATATATAAAAATAAAATAGTAGCGTCCCCTTTATGGAAATAAAGCTGTGCATTTTGTAAATCTATGATTTTAGCCTCAAAGAACTAAGAAGTTTTACCAACAATAATACTCTTCATGTTCATTAATACCAAGTTTTTGAGTAAATTAAAACTTGTTTACAACAAAAACAAAAAAACATCAAACGTATATTATTTCATTTTTGTTACAGCGCCAATGAGAGTCCTTTGCACAGAGTAACTAATATAAATGAAAACGTCTACAGTCAAATAAATTGCGAAACGAAGCAGAAATTTCCCCATAAAATTAATTTAGACCCTCCAATTCTGATCCAGAATGCAATTATTTCTTTTATCAATTAAAATCTTTGAAATCGGTATTGATTTCCTTTAATCATGAAATATACCCCTTTTGCAGATTCTATCGCCTTTTGTAACATTCGATTAAAACTAAATTCGGTATTCACGAAGCAATCAAGTCCTTATAATAATAACATCATGCCAGTTTCGCGCACAAACTTCCATTAATTAGGTTTAAATGATTAATAACTTAGCACTATTTGGTACACCTTTCACTCAGTCTTATAATCACTTTAATAAGGAAATAGGAAATCCGACGATCGGAAAATTACAAGGACAAGGAAAGAAGAGACAAAACGATATTTCTGGATTGTACATTTATCCTTCTACATTTATCAAATCAAACAAAATATTATCTCTATCGTAAAGGGTATTTTTTGACGCAATTTGCATAAGAATAATAGTGAAGGCGCCAGGATAATTAAATTCATATAATTAAATTACCTAGTTTCATTAAAATACAATAGTTGTCAGATTGTTTCACCACATTCTTTATCTGATTATGAATACAACTTAAATACTGCATAAATGCAAGATTAACAGACTACATCATTATCAACGATCTACTACAACTCACCCCCTTTGTCGCCGCCGTTAAGAAACGGCCTCGAACAAATTGAACGGATTAGATTAACCATACATGAAACACATTCACACATAATGTACCTGTTAATAATACTTATCAAGGAACTCACCGGGGGCTTGTCCCCGCCTGGCAATCTTCTTTCATTCCAGCCTTGTGAAGGGCATCCTTTGCTACGGTGGCTTCGCTGTTTCTATCATATGGACCAGACTTCATGGACTTTGACGGCTTTCCTCTGCTTAACAAGTCAACTGCTCAACTTATTTTTGAGTAAAAAGAAACACTTCTTTCTGCTTACACATCATACCCGTCTTCACTTAATGAATATATAGAGCGCCGAAAGGGCACCAGATGTTCACCCTGATGTTAACTTTGTATTCTATTCAGCTTTCATTTTGTTTTATTTTCTTTTATAGTCGTTCATGTCAACCAATGTTCCACTGATCTAGCTTTTCTTAAAATTTTGTGAGCTTTCTCACCATATGATTGGTTATTTATACAAAAAACACCCTTCTTTGCACTTCCCCACTATAGCTTCATTAAATTCGGTCACAACTCAAGCCGCGGTTTGAGTTTAAACATTATTCTGTAACCCAACCGTTCGGCAATAAGCACCCGAGGGCGTCAAGATTTTTACTTAATGCAATCGCAGGAAGACTAAAAGATAATTTCAATTTTATTTCTTCAGAGCGTATATGAATTCATTATTCATTAGGCTAGTTGTTAACCGGTCTAATTCTGTTTAAAGACTTGATGTTTGACAAACCGGAAAAGCGCAATGAACCAAAGATTTGATGACAGACAATTTTCGGGCAACATGATAATGTGATGTCGCATGAAGATACCGATCTGTATGAGTAGGCTTTCGATATATTGTATGACCCAAAGACCCGTTAGGAACACGTGTTACCAAGACATCCAAAAATAAAATAAAAATCTCGGTTCTCAATTTCCATTGTAAATTAAATATACTTATTTAACCATTTAGACGCTTTAAGAAAGCTGACAAACTGTCTTTACCGTGAAGCGAAATGATAAATGTGTCATTCACATATCGAAGCCATGCTTTAGGTTTTAAAACCGATGTTTCAAGTGCCTTGGTTTCAAAAGATTCCATGAAAATATTAGCAATGACAGGAGACAGAGAAGAGCCCATTGGTGTTCCTGTAATTTGATTAAAAAAATTTATTATTGAATCAAAAATATGTTGAAGTTAAACGTTTTTCTGTCAGATCTCCTAGGATTTGAGAAAAGTCATCATCGTCAACCACTAGATGTCCTTATTTTTGCGCTCCCTTAGTTTTTAAAGTTTCCGTTTATTTCTTTCTAGATTTTTTGAGTAGGATTCCTCTTCGTTTGATTTGACGTTATGTTGCTAATTCCTATTAGTTTGTCATAACGTTATATTGTTAATTCCTACTGGTAGATATCGTCTTCTCCAAGAGATGTCAATATTTCAACAACAATTTAAACTTCGAAACAAACAAAAAAATATTCTTTTCATTAATTAGGACTAGAAAAATGTTATCAAATTCTCGTTACTGTTTCAAGTTTAATTTCAATTGTTGCAAAAAATTATCACTTATTCATTTTAGTCATGTTGAGTAAAGAGAAAAAATTACCAAGATAATTAGTGCATTACATACCGTGACTCAAAATAAAGTTTACCACGACGCTTCGCGTCTCTATCAATTTCTTATTTTCGCAACAGAAATGCAACATTTCGTCAAGGTGTTCATACTGTTTAACCCTCAATCACTCATAATATTCATTTTTAATCCAATATAATTATTAATGTAAATATGTTCAAATTAATTAAAAAAAAAAGTCACCATGACCGAAATTGGCAGTTATTAGAAAGGTTGTTGGTGTTGTGCTTGCTTTTGTGAATTTGAAAAAGCTTAAAAATGTCTAATAGTACCTGTAGTAACACACAATTAACCCACCCGGAGTTATTGCAAGCTGCAGCAAAAACTTTAAACAATCTAATACCAGAAAAACGTCGTGAGTAGTATGAAAAGACTTATAAGACTTACATAAACTGAGCCAAACAACGCAAAACAAACCATTCATCCGAAAATGTTGTATTGGCATATTTTCATAGTTTTTCTGGATTAACAAAGCACAGCACAAACTGGGCTGTGTATTCTATGCTCAAATGCACACTAAACTTGAAAAAAAAAACATTTCAAGGTATTAAATTGAAGTAAAACAATTGAAAATTGATCATAAAACCATAGATCGTTGCTTGCGGTTCGCTACTGAACGAGGTCGTCCAGTGTAATCATGTAGGCTGAGTTGTTCCGCTCAAGAGAGAGAAAATGCAGTTTATGCACTAATGATCTATTTACAATAATTTAAAGCTTGTTTCCTAAATACGATAGTTAAAAAAATTGAAAAAAAAATGAGATATGAAAAACTAATAGTTTTAATGATTTGAACTAGCAACAGTATCGCGCTCTTTGTATAGCGTCAAAAAGCTTTAAATTATTATATATGTATATTATAGCAACACAAGCGCCCCCTGCCTATAACGAAGCAACACACATACCACACTTGAAAAAGTTTTAAATTGTGCGTAAAATGTAACAAAAATTTTCATCTGTACGATGTCAGGGTAAGCGTTACCTTGTGATTATGACTGACAATGTTCCAAAATTATTTCAAAAAATTACTTTCCACCTGTCCGGGGTGGTTTTACTACTTTAATTTGGTTTTATTATTGACGTTTTTATTACAATATTTGTTAGGCGGCTTGACCATAACCAGTAATGCTCATATTTGAGATTATTTCTAAACTAATTAGTTTTATTATTAAAACAGTCTACGTAAGTCGAGCACTTATGACAAAAAGACTCATCATATCAAAGTCCAATTTTGTTTTAAGAAATAATTTTTAATACAAAAGAAACTAATTTGTTTTATGTAAATTCAGCTTGTTCTAAGGGTGAAATATCGCAAAGAGGATTGGAAAAACAAACTGATAGTCCCAATTAGCCAGCTTGCGATAAAGACTTAACTTGTGTTCTCCAAAGAGGTTAAATAGAGATGGTTTGATTTTCTCAAATTGTAATCATGAAGAACATCTTAATAATAACCACCACCCTCAATTATCTAAAACACGTAGTTAGAATTGCGCAGTCCGCATAATGTCGGAACCAATTTCAATGCGAGGGAAAATTAGCGAAATATCTTTCAGGCAATTAGGCACACAATTGTACTATAATTGATTGCTAATGAGAGCCTAAACGAAACTTTATTATTTAATTTAATTATGACCGGTTTCACAAAGCGTTGTTAAAATTTGGCTAACACGTTGTTAGCGAACATTGTGTTAAAATTAACACGTTGTTAAAATAAGAACGAGTTTCACAACAGATTTTTAACACGTTGTTAACTAACAACGTGTTATCTCACAAAATCGGGTAATATCGGCAATAAACTTCAATAATTTTATGTTATTCAACAAAACCACCTGTCATCTGTCAAATCAAATGTCAAATACAAAAATTCATGGCCGGTTTCACAAAGCGTTGTTAAATTTTAACATCGTGTTAAATATTTTAACACGATGTTAAAATCGATTTGGGTTTCATAAAACGTTGTTTCGAATGTCAATGTCAAATTTAACACAAGTTAAGCTAACACGTTGTTAAATCCGTTGTTAAAACAAAAATTGGTTTCACAAAGCATTGCTAAGATTTAACACGTTGTTAAATCCCTTGTTAAACTAATTAAAGCTCTGGCCGTTGTTAAATTGACATTTCAAAAATATTTTCAAGTAAAGTTGAAAGAAAATCGACGAAAGTCGTTAAACAGGTCTATTTATATCAAAAATTATCAACATTATACATAAATTTGCCTGTTTGTTAGTGTACCTACGTTAAAATATCAGATTGCCGGGTATTGATTTTTTATTTGAGGTTAGACCAGTCGGTCTTTTTATTCTCCAGCATATAGAATATCTACAAAAATATAATATGATTTTAACAAATCTATTAATATTGTAATAAGTATAATTATTTTTCCCACCTGGCTAGACAGTTCATAAAGACACAACGCTTTTCCTCTGTGAAATGTTTCCCCTTTCTCGTTTACCCGATTGCAAATTATTATCCATCTTAACAATCATGATTCAATTAAAATAAAAAAACAGCAAATAATTTTATAGAGATTAGTGTGACGAAAGACGATGAGGAAAGATAAAGCCCCACAGAATAGCCCCAATTTAATAAATTTGTATTTATGTATTTGACATTTGATCTGACAGATGACAGGTGGTTTTGTTGAATAACATAAAATTATTGACGTTTATTGCCGATAATACCCGATTTTGTGAGATAACACGTTGTTAGTTAACAACGTGTTAAAAATCTGTTGTGAAACCCGTTCTTATTTTAACAACGTGTTAATTTTAACACAATGTTAGCTAACAACGTGTTAGCCAAATTTTAACAACGCTTTGTGAAACCGGCCATCAAAGTTATTAAATTGGGGCTATTCTGTGGGGCTTTATCTTTCCTCACCGTCTTTTGTCACACTAATCTCTATAAAAATATTTGTTGTTTCTTTATTTTAATTGAATCATGATTGTTAAGATGCACAATAATTTGCAATAGGGTAACCGAGAAAGGGAAAAAATTTCATGGAGGAATAGCGTTGTGTCTTTATGAACTGTGTAGCCAGATGGGCAAAATAATTATACTTATTACAATATTAATAGATTTGTTAAAATCATATATTATTTGTGTAGATATTCTATATGCTGGAGAATAAATAGACCGACTGGTCTAACCTCAAATAAAAAATCAATGCCCGGCAATCTGATATTTTAACGTACACTAACAAACAGGCAAATTTATATATAATGTTAATAATTTTTAATATTAATAGACCTGTTTAGCGTTTTTCGTCGACTTTCTTGCATCTTTACTTGAAAATATTTTTGGAATGTAAATTTAACAACGGCCAGAGCTTTAATTAGTTTAACAAGGGATTCAACAACGTGTTAAATCTTAAAAGAATGGTTTGTAAAACCGATTTTTGTTTTAACAACGGATTTAACAACGTGTTAGCTTAACTTGTGTTAAATTTGACATTTACATTAGAAACAACGCATCATTGTTGCCCTCGCCATAACCTTATGTTCGGCAATAAAGAATTTCACTCCCTCGTAACATACCAAATTGTATGCATGTTTTTTTTGTGTGTTAAGTTGTTTGCATTATTTATTGCACACTATAAACACCATTGTTTATAAGCCTTTCCATCAACAATCTTTGATTTTTCTGTTGGTAGACTTGTTTTCTGAAATTTGCAGTAGCTCTGGGGGTGTACTGTTGATATCTTCTTGCTGTTCATCTCCGTCTTCAAACATTTTTAAATCTGCTAAAAATTTTTTTAGTTAGAATATAAAGTGAGGTTATGTAAGAAGATGATTGATGATAATTTTTAGATTACTTATTAACTTCAAAGATCTCTATTAACGATTATATTTTAAGAATCTTTCACAAGATTTCAGGATTTACCTAGCTGAGCTTGAGTTGATCCTGCTCCGTCACTGTTTTGTTACCTAAACATAACAAAAAGAATGGTGAACGTCTATACTTAATATATGAATATAACAATCATTAAATTAACAAGTCACTGCCTCTGCATTTCACTCACTTTTGAATATCTCTCGTTATTGGAACTGTCGTTCATAGAGATGAGCATGTAATACTTTCAAAGCAATCTCACAATGCTTTGTCTCTCTTATTTAACAGACATCACATAAATGGGTCACGCTCCGCAATGTGTTCTCTCTCTTGGAATTACCCCCCAGATAGTGAGTTGTGCAATGAGTTCTAGAAAACCGGAAATACCAGGATAATTCCCGGACTGGAGAGAGTCATTCCAAACTACCAGCCAAAACACAAAGCACAAGCTCATCATGCGTCTTAACTACATGATCATGATTTAACATTAAATAGTTTACTGAGCACAACAGACAAACTCACGTTGCCCTCCAAATCATAAAGAAGTACTTTTAATATCATTAACTACCTGCCTTATCTTTATAAACCCAACTCGACTTTCAATATAAATTGGCCAATAATGGCACTATATTCTACACTAAAGCATTCACTCTATTAGATAAATTCACTAAATAATAATTATGTACTATAATCAAGGTAAACACTCAATGAGAATAAACTCACTAAATAATAATAATATCCACTACAATCAAAGTAAACCCTCAATGAGTAAAAACTCTCTAAATAATAATATTGGCACTATATTCTACACTAAAGCATTCACTCTATTAGATAAATTCACTAAATAATAATTATGTACTATAATCAAGGTAAACACTCAATGAGAATAAACTCACTAAATAATAATAATATCCACTACAATCAAAGTAAACCCTCAATGAGTAAAAACTCTCTAAATAATAATATTCACTATAATCAAGGTAAACGCTCAATGAGTAAAAACTCGCTAAATAATAATAATGTCTACTACAATCAAGGTAAACGCTCGATGAGTAAAAATTCACTAAATAATAATATTCAATACTATCAAGGTAAACACTCAATGAGTAATAGCTCACTAAACTATAATAATTTTCACTACAGTCAAAGTAAACGCTCAATGAGTAAAAACTCACCTCATTATTCACAGAACAGGGAAAGCAAACACATTTCCTACACACCAACTCATCGAGAAATGAGTAAGTAAATGAGCAACGATACGGTATCTAGACGATAAGAGTGTTTATGTTATAGAGATAAGGACACTCCAATGGGCTTATAGAAACCACAAATTAAGGGTGTGAAGTTAAAATTGAATTCTTGTTTCTCTTACATTCGGCCATTCTGCAATGCGCCTCGTCCCGAGATGCTCGGACTCAGTTTAACGCGTTAGTTTAACTCGTTAGTTTAACTCGTCGGTTTCACTCGCCAACTTAAATTAACTTAGATATTGAAATTGGTATAGAACAATTAAATTGTAGAAGTGCAACCAGAAATTAGTGATTGCATTGATCATCATATACTACAAGGCAAGCTCAATGACTATAAGTTCAGCGATACTCTTCTTTTATTATTAAAGTCTTATTTACATAACCGCCGTTGCTATGTCTATATTATAAGCTACCATTCGTCTACGCTGACCGTCAACTCTGGTGTTCCACAGAGATCTAATTTGAATTAAAATAAAAAAAACATTGCTATTTAGCCGCTTTTAATATTATAAAAACTAGAGCATTACTTTTATAAAAAATATCCTAATAAAACGTTAAATCAATTGTCAATTTTCACATAATCAATTAAGAAATACAATGTGATCTCTCAATATCCAAAAATAGTTAATTATATTAAAACGTTTTGGTGTAATTAGTTTTGAATTTGAGAAAAGTTTTTATTTTTTTTTTATTTTATAAGAGATGGCAGAATGGTATAGAATCTAGGTTCAAAAATAAAGTTGTAAATAATCTTTTTTTAAATAAACTGAAGAAGATAGATAATCCTCATACGTACACCTTACTCGTTGATCTGCAGCGCCACACCGATGCGCCGATTCAGCTCCACACATATGCCGGTCAGCACGGGGGGTGAAACCTGCATACAAAACATGGAAACAATTATAATTCCCACCGCACACCAGCCCCCCTTGCAAAGCGCGCAATGGTAATGTATATGACCCAAAGCGAGATAGCTATATGGTGAGCGTGCAGATACGAAAACACGTTATAGCATCGTCATACTTTTTGACATTTTGTTGTTATTGTATATATTTTTTATATTTATGATCTATAGCTAATGTTTGTCAACTTGCAATAGAATCTTACAGTAAATATTTTGTTTGCTGTAATTTTTTATTGCAGTTGAAAACACATTACAACATCAAAGTTTAGCAGTCGGCCTTTTTATTCTCCAGCATATAGAATATCTACAAAAATAAAATGATTTTAACAAATCTATTAATATTGTAATAAGTATAGTTATTTTTCCCACCTGGCTACACAGTTCATAAAGACACAACGCTTTTCCTCCGTGAAATTTCCCCCTTTCTCGTTTACCCGATTGCCAATTATTATCTATCTTAACAACCATGATTTAATTAAAATAAAGAAATAACAAATAATTTTATAGAGATTAGTGTGACGAAAGATAAAGCCCCACAGAATAGCCCCAATTTAATAACTTTGAATTTTTGTATTTGACATTTGATTTGACAGATGACAGGTGGTTTTGTTGAATAACATAAAATTATTGAAGTTTATTGCCGATATTACCCGATTTTGTGAGATAACACGTTGTTAACTAACAACGTGTTATCTCACAAAAATCTGTTGTGAAACCCGTTCTTATTTTAACAACGTGTTAATTTTAACACAATGTTAGCTAACAACGTGTTAGTCAAATTTTAACAACGCTTTGTGAAACCCGCCATTAGCAAAATAAATCGTTCATCGTCCAAATCTTAATCAATATTACTCAACCCTGCCTAACTCCTACATTAACTATTTGAAAAATTGAATTATTTAAAATCTCGATTACGATTATGAGAGATTTACCAATTAGAATCAATCGACAGAACTTGAAACAGAATAATAATAAATAGATAATATTTGTTATTATACATTTGTTTAGTCATTTTCTTAAGTTTGATATATTTTTGTAATGTTAATAAAATATAAATAATTTTTAATGATTTCTGCAGTTTGTGATAAATAACAAATTAAAAATCTTTCTAAGTTAAAAAAATAAATAAATAGACAATTTAGTTTTAACACTTTTAATGGGAATGAAACCAATTAGAGTCTCCACTGCCTCTGTGATTTGAATAAAGAAACCAAAAATTTGTTGGTAGAAGAGAATTTAATAGAATAGAACAAATATACAGATGGCGGATGGAAAAACATAGATGTGATTGATGAAGACAAAAATAGAAGATATAATAATATTTATAAAGAATACATTAAAGATAGAAGACTTTGATTAAAAGAACAAGAAAAAAAAAGATGAATAAAATAAAAAATGGTATAGATAGAGGTAAAAACAAGAAAGAATAAAAAAAGTAAATAAAGCAAAAAAAAACATTAAAGAGAAAGATAATGTTAAATAAAACTAAATCAATAATGTACACTATTTATAGTAAGAGTACACAAAAATAGTATATTGTGTATCTAGTGCGTAAAGTAAATTTTTTTACGCGAGTGTGAAAAGTCTTACAATCCACACGAGCGTAAAAAAGTCTTCACGCACGTGGTACACACTATACTTTTTCTACGACCTGACCTGACCTGACCTTTCTTCGAAATTTTATAATTGAATTGAGAACAAATTTGACTAATTCTCTTTATTGTAATAACTATAAATTGTAATGGTACAATTATGTAAATTGTCAAAATGTACATTGACTTTTTCTTTACAAAATTGGTGCTACTTGTACAGATAGAGCGACTTCACCGTGACCGGTGTGTGAAATTGTATTGGCTCTTATGGCAGCAGTGCGTAAAATAAAACCCATAAGAAAAACATGACACTTCACGTGCCGATCCTTGAAACAGGGCTTTACACATTTTTATCGGTGTGTGACGTTCGTAAATCACATACGGGTTAAAAAGTTTTTGATGAAGGCAGGACGTCATAATAAAAAAGCATAAAATTAAAAAGAAAACAGAAGCATAAGTAAGACAAAAATAAAGAAAGATAAAACATAAAAAAAGAAAAAATTAAAACGTTCAATAATTATGTAAAAAAAACAGTAACAAAAAAACATAATGTAAACTAAAAAAAAAAATACAATAAAAAAAGAGAATAGTATTAAAATAGAAAATTTATAAAAGAAAAGATTAGAAAGCTGCATTAAATAAACAAAAAAAAATAATAAAGAGAATTCAGAAGCGTATAGATACATAAAATTTTTTTTTTAAAGTAATAAAAAGAAAAATAATGTTATCTAAATGCAAAACAGATAATATAGCAAATTTATAGTGAGTATACATATACGCAATTTAACAAAAACAAAAAAATTTGGATAGGAACGAAATTGATACATAACCAAATTAAAGAATAAAACAAAAAAGTTGTTTATATTCAAAATGCAAGAAAAAACTAAAATCTGCAATACAATAGAAAAAAAAGATTTAAAAAAATTACAAAAATGATATTTATTTCAGTATTCATAAAAAATACTCTAGATCTAATTAATTAATGTGACATGACATGTTACATTCTTTTCGGTAGAATCTAATGCAAAAGAATAGAAAAAAACTATTTTTCATCCAGAAATGACCAACAGCGCAAGGAACAAGCTGGAAAACCATTTCAGCTCTCGCTATTGTATCTCGACGCGTTACTGTTAATAATGCTTTTTAGAGGCTCAATTCGGCCATCCACCGAGTAGCTCTACCTTTGTTAGGCGCCATATCCATTGAAAGCTCTTGAATAAAGTGGAAGGATTATTTATTATTAGTTTGAACGTATATTTTAATGCCTTTAAAAGCTTTATCAATTTTAGTACTATACGTGTGTTTATAGCCTTAACATTTTTTAATACATAAATGAAGTCATAAAAGTCCTTATTTAACTCGATAAATCTCAGACGTGCAATAAAATATCTCTGCAAAATAATAATTCTTAACAAAAACTGATTAAATGCCCTGTTAATGCGATTTAAGAAAAGAATAGTTATTTGAATCACAAGGCCGGAAAGTAGCATTTTTCAAAGCAAACTACAAGCCCTTGCAAAAGTGTTTTCGGACGTGTGATTCGCAAGATTTTTTGTGCCGCTGTAAAAAAAATTGAATACATTTTTTATTGAAAAAAAAGAATTTGTTTATGTTAGCAACGCTAGTAACAGTAAATAATTTTCAATTTAAAAAATCAAAATTTTTCTTTTGTTTTATCAAACCAAATCTTTTGTTTGAAATTTTGTTTTGACATTTCAAAAATTAAGAATTATTTGCATCGTGAAAAAGTGAAATTATAGTTGTTTTCTGACAAATGGCTACTCCGGCACACATTAAACAAGCACATTAAAAGGCAAAACATAATTTTTTGCCAAAGAATTCCACGAATCGGTACTGGAAAGAGTATGAAATATTTATGAAATGAGCCAAAGACAATCATGTGGCAAATTATAATGAGTATGCTATACTCGCATATTTTCAAGCGAAGTCTCATTTAAAATCATCTACATTGTGGTCAATATTCTCAATGTTAAAATCCACTATCGATATTAAACACAATTTTAACATTGAAAACTTTTCCAAACTAATAGCTTTTCTAAAGCGAACAAGAGATGGATATGTAGCAAAAAAATCCAAAACTCAAGAAATTGAAGATATAGAAAAGTTCATCAATAAGGCCCCAAATGAGACTTACCTTCTGATGAAAGTTTGCATTACCAATCTTAGTGTATAATAGAAATTTGTCTTAATCAAAGACTTGCCTTTGTGACATTACAGGTTAATTATAGGTTATATATTATTATTAGTTTTATAGTAGAAGTATTGTTATCATGATATTAATTTTTATTTTGAGGTTAAATACATTTAATTTCAGTTTAACGTTATTCTCGTTTCTAGCACACTTGCCGTAGGTAAGTATTCACTTTAATAAACGTCTCAATCAAGTTTTATTTCCAATTTTATTAAATTTAGGATAATAGGTGTTTATTTTCTTAATAAATAATTAGTCTGTGTAGTCCAAAATATAAACAGCATCTGTACCATTGCTTCTGTACTATTGCTTTATCGATCCACATCTTGTTAACAAAGTAAATTAATCTAGGTTTTCATGTTTTAAAAGTGAAGAAATCATGCGACTATAGGTTATGTTTTTAAAGCTTAATTATATTGATTGTTTATAAAAAACTAATCTCTAAAAGTAAAAATGCACTTACGTCAACATAAAAATTTCGAAAATATTACAACTTCTTTAGGAAGTTGTAATCTCTTCATAATTCAGTGATTATTTTCACTTGCTACAGATCACCAGATCAATATATTTATTAAAAAAATGAATGAATTGCTAGATCGATTTTATGAAATTAATGTTCTTATTATAGCATGTGGAGATTTTAATGTAGATCCCATTAGAGAAAGTAGAAACTTTGATAAAATGATTCAGTTGTTGTCTACATACAATTTAGAAAATAAAGTTAAAGTTTTCACTAGAAATAATGGTGTTCTAGACTATGTTTTTACCAATATGCCAAATGTAGCCAACTGTCTCATAAAAGAAACGACGGTTTCGTATCATAAAATTATATATTTTAAAACAAAGTTGACATTAAATGTGACAGACAACAATAGTACTCGTTCATTTATTCGAATGTTTTCGGTACTAAATGTTGACCGATTTTTACAAGATTTGGTTAAAGAACAATTTAATCTTTTATATGGCCACAAAGATATCAATACGGCTTTTGAATATTTCCATGGCATCTTCATGTATTATTTTGAATTTTACTTTCCTAAAAAACTCGTAAAGCAAAACAAACCAAAATCTTGGGTAAATAATGATGTTAGGTTATCTAGTCAAAAACTTTAATATCTAATATCAACAACCAAAAAGAAATTTTATCAACATCAAATAGATCATTCTCATAACAAATCTAAAGCCATTTGGATTATCTTTAAACAAGTGAATAACAAAAAAGCACACAATAATAAAAACCAAAAAAATATTTTGAATGAACACTTGATGGAGGATCCTATTAAAATAGCTAACGCATTCAATGAGTTCTTTAAAAATATACCTGGTGACATTATCAGCAAAATTCCAAGTAGTTCCAGCTCGTTTACGTCACCAATTAATGATAATTATACTAATTTATTTTTACTACCATTTTCTTCTCCTGAGTTAACTTCTCTCTTACTACTAAAGCTAAAACCTAAAAGATCAAGTGGATTTGATGATGTTCCAACATTTTTATTAAAACAAAGTATTCCAATTCTAGCTAATCAGTTGACATTTTTGGTTAACTTATCCTTCACAACCGGTTGCTTTCCAGAAAAATTAAAAACTAATATAATAATCCCTTTACATAAAAAAAGAAATACCGAGGAAATGAATAATTATAAGCATGTAGCATTATCTTCCAGCATCTCAAAAATATTTGAATACTGCTTTTTAGCACGTCTTGAAAATCATTTATTATCAAATAAAATCATAACAGAAAGTCAGTTTGGTTTTAGAGCAAAATTTTCAACTTTTGATGCTGTTAATTTTTTTTACGAATATGTTTTAGACAATGTTGACAAAAAGCAATACATAGGTCTATTTTGTGATTTGAGCAAAGCCTTTGATTGTATGGATCATAAGCGGCTTATAGATAAATTGGAAAAGTACGGCATCCGTGGTATTCCTTTACAATGGATTTCTACGTTTCTAGAAAACAGATTTCAGTATGTTTCTTTGACTCATTTCTATGAAAATATACATACCCTGGGTAAAAGTCAAATCTGATAAACTACAAACTAATATAGGAGTACCTCAGGGCTCTATACTTGGCCCAGTATTATTTTAGTGTTTTATCAATGACTTGAGCAATTATCTTGATGATAGCATTAGAACGACCCTTTATGCGGACGATACAACAATCGTTATATCTGATCAAAATTAAATTTCTCTTCAACGACTGTGTAATCAAACATTAAAAAAAAGTACTAAATGGTTTAATAGCAATAAGCTTCTACTCAATAAAACAAAAACCAATTATCTTAGATTCCACCAAAAAATGCTCAAATTGATCTAGATGGCATAAATTTAACAATAAACAACCGTTCGATAAATAGGGTTGAGAGTACTCATTTCTTGGGACTTTTAATTAATGACAGACTGCACTCAACCGCACACTGCAAGAAAATAGTTAATTCTTTATCAAGAACGTGTTTTTTAATACGAAATATTAGACATTTGCTTGACCTTCAGCACCTATTAATGATCTATTAAGGCCAGGTCGAGTCACCAATGAGATACGGGATACGGTAGATCTGCTTCTGGGGTAGTTCTTCAGGTTCAGCTGAAGTTTCTATTTTACAAAAAAGAATTAATTACGCGTTTGATAGCCAATGTCCCCTCGAGATTTTCTTGTTATGATATTTTTAAAAGTTATAAAATACTTACGGTGCCATCTTTATTTGTATACGAATGTTGCCTGTATGTGTTTAAAAATCGATCAACATTTTTAACAAATGAGCAGATTCATGGTAGAAACACTAGGCAAAAAAACATGTTACATTCCCTCTTAAAAAAACGAATCTTACAAAAAACGCTTTGCACTCTTTAGGATTGAGTCTGTACAATAAGCTGTCAATTAGCATCAAAAGTATTTCAATTTTAAGTACGTTTAAGATTCAGCTAAAACAATATCTTGTTTCAAAATGCATTGCTACAAAGTTAACGTTAAAGTTAACCTTTTTTTTTGAAAAGGTATATTTCTGTTTGGTTTCGTCACTAGAAAAGCTTTAAAAATGAAATGCACTCTGACAGAAATGCCTAAGCTCTCTGACATTAGATTCTTCTCTTTCATTTTTGATGCTTTTCCGAGTTAGTTTTAAATAGCTTGGTTGTTGTTCTTGCTATCACTAGATGTAGACGTAGAGGACGGAAGATTGGGTATATGTTAGATCTGTAATAACCTCTGCCGCTGTAGGCACGTTCTCATGGCTCTTGTGATGCCTAAGCATGCTAGTCTGTGTATCTTGTTGAGGGTTTTCCTTGTGATAACTTGTTCTGCCTTTGAATGCCAGTTTGTTGTAAGAATCACGATTGCAGTATTTTCGAGTTGCATCCGTATGTTTTACCTGCTAAATTTCTGCAGACCATAGACGCTTTAATTGCTTTACCAGTAACATTTTCTAGGTGATTTTTCCATAGAAGCTTATTGTCTAGGTTAGTTTGTGGATATTTAACTTTCAACTTCTTTTTGATAATCTTTCCAGGTTGGTGTTTCATTCCGGTCCGGTTACATTTACATTCTAAAAATTTTTTAATTTGCACTTAAAAGCTGACATATATTGAAACTTAGATGTAGATAAATCACTCGCTTTGTTATCTAATGCTATGTTATCTAATTATACAAATTACAAATATTTGTAATTTTGTAAATAGATATACGTTTTGTTTTATATAAAAATATATTGTTTTTTTTTTATTTCAAAGCGTTTGTTTAATAAAACAGATTCAACAAGTATGGAATAGTAATAATCCTGGAAGGTAAACCAGCTCATTATTATTGTACAGTGTTTCATCGGTTGTAGTATTGCGAGTTATTGTGTCTAAATATTAAAATTTCAAGATACAATTTTTTGGTTATTAATAAAACTCGTGAGCCGCTACGATCGTAGTACGTTTAATTTGTTACAGAATTAAATTTGGTCCTCAATTAGTGGAAAAGGCAATTTATCAACAATTAAAAGTACTCAGAATTTACTTTAATTCTGATGATAATATAAACTTAATAATAGTTCTGTCCTAAGTGCGGGTGGTCTGTCAGCTTTATAAGGAACACTATTTATGACGCATTTTTAGGTTGTTAAGTAAACATTCACCAATTTCATCTTAATTCAAAACCAATTTACAAGTTTTCCTGTAACCATTTGGATTCGATGATTTACGTTTGGCTTTTGCTTTCGAAGAGTCACTGTGTTTAAAATTTGTGAAGAATATTATTTTCCATATTTTTAAAATGCCGTTTACTTACTCTGTTGACATGCTTCTTATTTACGGTGAAGCTCAGCACAATCCCGCCGTTGCCAAGCAACTTTATGCAGAACGATTTCCAGACAGGACGCATCCCGAACAACAAACATTCAAAAGATTAGTTAATAATCTGAGAGAAACAGGATTATTTTTACCAACATCCTGGACAATCGTTATCCTGGATAATGGCTTGAGCGTGGTGGTCCGGTGCCGTAACCAGCCAAGCCACCAGATTTAAGAGGGCTCGATACCAAGGCGCGAATTCAAACGTAAACAAACATTCGTCTAATTACGTCTCCGCACAAACTACATCCCATAGTGGTCAATAAGTTTTGCATCTTTGTCGGAATGTCCGAGCCAAAGTGAGATAGACTATCTAACGCATCTCTAGCAATTCTGGAAAGACGAAAAAATTGCAACAGTGCACACAGAAGCATTTTACACCGCCTTGAAATATAAGATTTCTATTATAAATAATAATATTACATTATTTACATGTCAATCTTATTTAAAGCAGAAAAAACCGTAGCACATTTTCAATTTAAAGACGTTTAAAAATTATCAAATTGAAATTTATTGAAAATAATCTAGATTTCTTTTTAAAAATTTTTTACATTATTTCAAAACATTCAAATATTTTTTCTGAATAGTTTATAGTAATTTAATTTCACTTTAAATAATTTTAAAACGTTTTAATGAATCTTAAAAATTATAGATAAAAAGATCTATTAAATTTTTAAAAATTATTTAAAAATTTTGAAAAAATATTAAAATTATTTAAAAAATTTTAAAAAATTGCAACAGTGCACACAGAAGCATTTTACACCGCCTTGAAATATAAGATTTCTATTATAAATAATAATATTACATTATTTACATGTCAATCTTATTTAAAGCAGAAAAAACCGTAGCACATTTTCAATTTAAAGACGTTTAAAAATTATCAAATTGAAATTTATTGAAAATAATCTAGATTTCTTTTTAAAAATTTTTTACATTATTTCAAAACATTCAAATATTTTTTCTGAATAGTTTATAGTAATTTAATTTCACTTTAAATAATTTTAAAACGTTTTAATGAATCTTAAAAATTATAGATAAAAAGATCTATTAAATTTTTAAAAATTATTTAAAAATTTTGAAAAAATTTTAAAATTATTTAAAAAATTTTAAAAAATCTTAGCATATATTTCAAAAAAGTTAAAACAAATTTTAAAGACGTTTAAAAATTTTTAAATTGAAAATAATCTTTATTTCATATCAAAAAACGTTTCAAACCATTAAATTATTTTTTCTAACTAGTTTATAGTAATTTGTTTTCAATTTTAGTAATTTTAAAACGTATTAATAAATTTTAAAAATTATATATAAAATGTTTAATTAAATTTTTTTTAAATTATAAAAAAATGCTTGAAAATTTTTGAAAATTCTAAAAAATTTCAAAAAATTTTTAAACCTATTTAAAAATTTAAAAAAAACTAACAAAATTTGAAAATTATTGAAAATAATCTTTATTTCTTATTAAAAAACTTTTAAACCATTTCAAAACATTAAAATATTTTTTTTAACTAGTTTACAGTAATTTATTTTTACTTTTAATAATTTTAAAACGTTTTAAAAAAATTTTACAATTATAGATAAAAAAATCTATTAATTTTTTTTTAAATTATTCAAAAATTCTTAAAACTTTTTTGAAAATTCTAAAAAATTATTAAAACTATTATAAATATAAAAATTAAAAAAAAACCTCAACATTTAATTTAAAAAAGTTGAAATAAACTTTAAAGCCGTTTAAAAGTTTTTAAATTAAAAATTATTGAAAATAATCTTTATTTCTTATTAAAAACCATTTAAACGATTTTAAAACATTAAAATATTTTTTCTATCCAGTTTATAGTAATTTGTTTTCACTTTCAGTAATTTTAAAACGTATTAATAAATTTTAAAAATTATATATGAAAAGTTTAATGGAATTTTTTAAAAGTTATTAAAAAATTCTTAAAAATTTTTTGAAAATTTTAAAAAATTCTGAAATGATTTTAAAATTATTTTAAAAATTAAAAAAAACCTTAAAAAATATGTAATTCAAATAAGTTAAAACAATTTTTAAAGACGTTTAAAAATTTTTAATTTGAAATTAATTAAAAATAATCTAAATTTCTTATTAAAAAATTTTTAAATCATTTCAAAACATTCAAATAATTTTTCTAACTAGTTTATAGTAATTTATTTTCACTTTTAGTAATTTTAAAACGTTATTAAATTTTATAGATATATATATATATATATATATATATATATATATATAGATATTAAATCTATTAAATTCTTTAAAAATTATTTAAAAATTTTTGAAAATTCTTAGAAAATTCTAAAAAATTCTAAAAAAAAATTATTTAAAAATCTTAAAAAAACAACTTGAACATATATTTTGAAAATATTTGATAAATAAATTATTTATCCAATATTAGTTATAGAACTGTTGTCAACTACTTATTTATTTCAAAAAAAAATTGTATAAATTGGAAATTCAAGTTTTGTTGGTGATCTTTTAATAGTCGATTTTATAGGTAATCGTTAAAAAATTAGTTTTTAGATCTTGACAAATGTTTCGTTAACCATGTTAGTCGTTTCATAAAGAGAATTAAAATCGTATTTTCTATTCTTTTATAAGAAAACTAAGACTTTAAAACCTGACAAGATACTAACAGAAACAAGTAAAATACGAATAATATTTTTATTTGAATATTCATCATAATCAAATCTATTTCTTGTTGTTGTTCAATTACTAAATAGCTATGAAAAAAATGGGGCTAGGTTCACCTCATTCATCGATAAATTATTTTGATCAGTTATCGATCCCATTTTCATAAAATTTTGCACACTCATTGTAAAAGATGGCAGAAAAGTGCGAAGAAATAGAAGATCTACAAGCAAAGCACGACACGTTTAACTTACACAAAAAAATTAAAGAACTAGGAAATAGAAGTCGAAAACACCAGACAGCGATCCTAAGAGACACAGATAATACAATAATAATAGGAATAGAAAAAAAACTCAAGAGGTGGGCTCAATACGTCAAAACACTATATCACGATGACCGACCACCTCCACCCTCATTGGAAGATGTAAACGAATTAGGACCCGAAATAACTAAAGACGAAGTAATACGTGCTGTGAAATTACAAAAAAACAAAAAAGCTACAGGTCCCGACAACATCTATGCGGAAGTACTTAAAGTAATAGCAGAACAAGATGGCTCCAGCTTAAAACTCCTTACAACAATATTTAACGCAATTTACACCACGGGGAAGATCCCTACTAGCTGGCTGAAATCTACCTTCATCACTTTGCCTAAGAAAAACAACTCATCCCAATGTGACGACTACAGAATGATTAGCCTCATGTCACATGTATTGAAAATATTCATACGAATAATCCATACAAGAATATACCAGAAATGCGAAAACCAAATAGATCAAACACAATTTGGGTTTAGAAATGGAGTTGGCACGCGCGAAGCACTATTCGCCCTAAACATCTTAACACAACGATGTCGAGACATGAATCAAGACATATATGCCTGCTTTATAGATTACCGTAAGGCGTTTGATTGCGTACAACATGAGAAAATGATTAACATCTTAAAATCAACTGGTGTGGACAGAAGAGACATACAGATTATCACCGAACTGTACTGGAACCAAACGGCCGAAGTAAGAATAGACCAGGCAGTTACTGATAGTATTCAGATCAAAAAGGGTGTCCGACAGGGTTGCGTGCTATCACCGCTTCTCTTTAACATATATTCAGAGACAATTTTTAAAGAAGCACTCAATGAAACATCAGGCGGAATTAAGGTTAATGGTAAAATAATAAACAATATTAGATATGCCGACGACACAGTCATCATAACAAGCAATCCAAATGACCTGCAACAAATAATGGATAACATAGTTCAACATAGTGAGAGATTCGGCCTATTTATGAACACAACCAAGACAAAAGTAATGGTATTGTCAAAAACACCGATAAACGTTGCCATGTCAATCAATGGCAACATTATAGAACAAGTGACCAATTTTAAGTATCTGGGGACCATAGTGAACCAACACTGTGACAAGACAAAAGAGATAAAATCGAGAATAGAACAGGCAAGAAAAATATTCACTACAATGAGAAACTTCTTTGTTAGACCGGACCTAAGCCTAGAATTGAGAATTCGCATGCTAAGATGCTATGTGTTACCAGTACTCCTATATGGATGCGAGAGCTGGACCCTCAACCCCTCCATGGAAAAAAGAATTGAAGCCTTCGAAATGTACCTCTACAGACGCATACTCAAGATATCATGGATACAAAGAGTGACCAACGTCTAAGTACTCAATCGCATGAAGAAGCAAAAAGAACTACTGCTCACAATTATGGAAAGGAAAACTCAATATCTAGGTCACATCATGAGAGGGAGTCGGTACGAACTTCTACAACTTATTATTGAAGGCAAAATCCAGGGGAAACGATCAGTCGGAAGGCGGCAGAACTCGTGGCTGAAAGATCTACGTCGATGGTTCGGTTGCACATCAATTGAAATCTTCCGTGCAGCAGTGTCTAAAACAATGATGGCTATTTGGATCACCAACCTTCGAAGGGAGATGGTGTGAGAAGAAGAACATTGTAAAAGGTACATGGCATCTCAATAAAAAAATGTGTTTTTATAGAATAGAAAAATGGCAACACTCATTAAATAAACTGATAAAAATATGAAAAGACAAACTCAGCCATAGTCGCGATAAAAAACTTAAAACTAATAATAATTGCATAATATTGGATACTCTAACAACTCAGTCCTGGGAGAATTTCGAATGCTTCTACTTGCATCCATTAGTTCCGGCAAAATGCAATTAAAATAAAATATTTTTAGACCAGGAAGCATTTTTTCCATCCAAAACTGATCATCCCTCAAAATCTGTAAAAAGAGTTTTTCAAATTTATAGAATGAAATGGTCATATGCTTCCAACCTCTTCATACCCAAATTTATTTTTTAAAAAGTAAATAGGTAAAGCAGGATGTTTGAGCTTATAAGTTCTAGTGTGTAGAACTCCGTAGAAAGCTGCCGTGGGCCGCGCTTAATTTATGAACGGTTTTCGACTACTGGCCTATCACTAGTAACTACTAATTTGTTAATACTTCAATAAATGTATAAATACTATGAAAGTGCATTTATCTTTCTGTTTATTTGTTAAATTATCATTTTTACTTGTACGAGTATTTTATTATTATTTTAGTCTTTTAGCAGAATTCAATTTTGGCTATCTAAAATAATGTTTCACAGCTTTTTTCAGTAGGACTAAAAATAGAATTTTGCAAAATGACTTTATTCCTGCTAGAGGATTAATTTAAAAAATTTGGTTTTCTTAACATAATATATTGCGTTATTACATTAACGGCTTAAGTAAGTTACGACTATAAATTTTTTGGATACTTGTTTAGAAAACTATGGCGCTTCTAATGCCAGTCGCAAGAACTTAAATGTAGAAGCTTTTTGAAAAAATGAGCCCTAAAGTTGCCTTTGACGAAACGTGCGAACTGGCCATGACCATCTCAATTAATCGATTTTTCGAATCGCCGTACAATGTTGCCAAGCCTAATTAAAAGCAAAGTTAAATCAACTTGTACGAGGTGGCACCACATTCCAACTCAAAAATTAGAAAAATGGTTTTTCGATTTGTGATGTTATTTAATAGAAAATCACAAAATTTTTACTATCAAAAGTGTTTAATATATTTATAAGAATATTCGAAAGTCAATTAAAAGTCTTTACCTCAACACTGGCACTCTATTTAAAAAAAAATATTTTTTTTCATTTACAAAAAAAACATTATCGACTTTCGTAAATACATCTTTTAGAATTGTTAGTGTCAGTAAAAGCAGAATTAACAATTAATGAAAATTAAAAAAGTTATTTGAAAAATTAATTTTCTAACATGGCGACGGCTATCGAACCCTCTTGGTGTTATTAAGGATATGTGTATTGAGAACCACCAACTACGGCGGAGAACATGCGGGTTCATATTACTGATGAATTCAGATCAGTGACCGAGATGAACAGTGCTGTTCTAAACTCTTTTAGACGTCGGCTACAAATGTGTTTATACCAAAAAGAACATAATTTGGAACATTTATTATACCTAAAATTTTGTGAATAAATATTTTTTTTGTTTTTTTATGACTTTTATTGGTAACAGATTATATTAATGTAACAGGCCAATTCCGTCTTGTTTTGCAAACATTTGCGACGGAAGCAGCTCAAATGAATTGCCCCCCATCTAAAATAAAGGATCCTATCCCTGTCAATGTTGTGGCTACCTAATAATGGCAGAATTTTTCGTAAATTCTTCAACGTTTTATCCTCAGTTTTTGAATTGTTGCAAAATATAGAGTGAATAATTGCATTTTTTAAATTTTATTAAATGAAAACGTTTCGTTTTCTTAACAGAATTTCGGTAAAATCCCAACATATTTTGATTTTATGAACAGGTTTATTTTGTCATTATGCGCTAATTATAATAATTTCAAAAAAATCAACCCACTCAATGTGTAGTGGTCTAAAATATGTATAAGTATTCAAAAAACAATGTTCTTATTTTTATATTTAGACACAGTTATGAACCCAGCGTGTTTCATCGGTTGTGCTCTCTTTACACACTGTACGTAAATAACTGTTTTTCATTATTCTACAAAAAGATTATGAACGGGGTAAACTAATAACTCCAATTTTTTTGACGGTTATAAGCAAATTAATGTAGTAATAAATATTAGTATTATTATTATTCTTTACAATCATCAATACTTTATTTATTAACTAGACTGTAGGTCGTATAATCCCTTACAACGTTTTATGTTAAATAATTGCTTTGGAATCTTTGGCACTGTAAACTATTAACACATTTTTGTGTCTTATATAGAACCTCTACACAGGAGTGATTTAGTATATGCTATACCTTGTACAGTTTGTGATAAAGTATATATTGGCCAGACTTCCAGACGCCTCAAAGATAGAATTACTGCACACAAAAGTGATATTAGGTGCTATAAACCATCCTGTGTTTTAGCTAAACATTGTCTATCCACTAATCATAAAATAGACTACGACAATGCCAAAATATTAGAGAAAGAAAATAACCAGTTTAAGAGAGAGTTTAAGGAAATGGTAAAAATACGAGATAACAACAATGCAATGAATAAGAAAAGTGACATTAGCAATTTAAGCAACGTGTATACATATCTCTTCCAAATCCATCCCTATTAATTTACACATCCTAAAGTTTTTCTCATTCAAACAACAAATCTACATTTTATGGTTGAAATAGACTCCTTTGTTTTGAGAATGAGTATATAATTTTAATGCATTCTTTCTCTTGATTAAATGTAAATACAAAAACAAAAAACACTTTTATCAATCACAGTTAATTGTTTTTATTGTTTTTTATGTTAGTAAACGCCACATTAATTTTAAGTACCTATCCAATATAACATAAAGTTGTGCTATGTATTTTATAAGCATAATTGCTATTGATGTTTTTAATTGTCCTATTTAATTTTATGTAATCTCACTATTAGTAAGTCATGTACACAACAAGTCACATTTATAATTTTTTTTAACTATGTATTTATTCTAGAATCCTGATGAAGGAATGAATTTTATTCCGAAAGCTCGATTATTAATAAAAGAGTAGACATAACTGGTTCTTAATCTGTAAACCAAAAGACCACATCCCTGAAAAAATTCCTGCACTTTCTAAAATTCTTCGGATTTTCGGGTATTCATCCGCGTGGAATTCTTGATTAGAATTTCTTGACGACGTTTCGGCAAAATCTCATTTGTCATCTTCAGGTCGGAGAGTTCTTGCTTGACTGCGAGTCACAAAACCCGAAGAATTTTTATAATATATATATATATATATAATATATATATATATATATATATATATATATACGTATAGTACGGATGATTCCCGCCGTTGATATAGCTCAGGCAAAGGGCCCCCCAGCAGTGGATCCGCGATCCAATCCATATATAATCTTAAACACGCAACTGATATCTCATCGCGTTACAGAAGCCCAATCATTTCGCACATTGTCTCAAGCCCATTGTGTGTTTAAAGTCGATAACTTACGCATGTTTTAAAGCCATTGCAAGGTTGCCGCTTCAAAGAGTGATAACCACATAGTTTCTAGATGTTTTGAGCTTGGTTGAAGAAAACACAGCAAAATTTCTCATGCGCTGCGTGGGATGAAGATCAAACAAAGCAAGAATGGCAGACATTGTGTCTACAGCTACGATATATTCAATTACAAGTGCAGATTTGATATCGAATGTTTCGCTACAAAATTAAATAACAAAATTCTGTTTTAATTTTGATCACGCCTAAATATAGGTATATTATTCAATATCAAAATTATTTTATTGTTCATGTTCTTTATATTGCGGCATCTACCGTAAATCTTTCACATATTAGTAAATAATTGCCATTATTTTAGATAATGGCCCTTAGAGCCTGAAAGCAATCTTTTCTTTTTCAATTGAATTTGGGGCAATAAAATTTAATATACCTACATTAACTGAATACTATTCTGATAGAGACTTAATGAATACGTCTTTATTTGTTAATTACATGCTGTAACAAGATTCAAGCCATAATATTCATATCAGTAAGCTATAACATTTCTTTCCACACGTTTGCAATTACTGCATTCCACAACATAATCGTCTATAAAAAAATAGAACTCTCAAATAATAATTAGTTTTCCACCTATTTTTTTAAACATGTAGATTTTTTAAAAATATAAATTTATTAGAATGCAACAGTTTTTTATAGCTAAATGTTTTAGAAAGCTACAATTTAGAAAAATTTTTTACTTAGGTATTTTTTGTGTGTCTTAATAAAAAAGTATTATTACTTTTTTATTAAATAAGCTTTTAACCAAACCTAAATAACAACACTATGTAATATTAATAACACCAATGGCAATAATTCGCCTGTTATTATGAAGTTTTGTTTTTCATATTTATTAAACAATTAACAATTGGGTTAAATACGGGTTTCAAAGGAGTTTCTTACAAATTATCTGCTTACTCAATAATGTCTTCAACTGCGCAGTTTTGTAGTTGCAAAAATAGTTAATCAGAAATATAAATAAATAGAATAAATTTTAATTTTTCTTGGCTACTATAAATGTTCACAAATATAAGAGCCTATAATTTAAAAATTTTCATGAAAGTACTGATTATAGTCAGTTCTTCCATCAGTCAGATACACGGAAATTATTATTTTATAATTTCAATTCTTTTAAAGTTTAAAAGAATTAGAATTATAAAATATTTCGAATGTATATGATCCAATATGATCAATGTTATCACTTTTATTGTCAATAACTAGTAATATACAAAATACTTTCTAAAATGTTTTGTAAAAATATTATGTACCATGAAAGCCTGACTGGAGACTGTTTTGTTTTTAATGAGACATTTCAGGTCAGTCTATTGCAGAATATTACACTTTTAGATGCATCTTTACTATATGTCAATATATAAAAGCGCATTTTCTAAAGTCTACCATCATAGCGTAGCGAACAGCACGCTTGTTTAACATTTTATAAAACATAGTTCGATTCCGACGGCAGCTATATTTTTTTTTTAACAATTTAATTTTTAGCGCTAATTTTTTTCAAATTCAACATTTAATGTACTTAAGTAATATTGTTAGGGGTATATTTTTAATAATACTGTAAGGGGTATTTTTTTTGACGCAATTTGCATAAGAATAATGGTGAAGGCGCCGGGATAATTAAATTGATATATAATTAAATTACCTAGTTTCATTAAAATACAATATTTGTCAGGTTGTTTCACCACATTCTTTCCTGATTTTGAATACAACTTAAATACTGCATAAATACAAGATTAACAGACTACATCATTATCAACGATCTACTACAACTCACCCCCTTTGTGGTCGCCGTTAAGAAACCGCCTCGAACGAATTGAACGGATTAGATCAACCATACATGAAACACATTCACACATAATGTACCTGTTAATAATACTTATCAAGGAACTCACCGGGGGCTTGTCCCCGCCGGACCATCTTCCTCCATTCCAGCCTGGTAGAGGGCATCCTCTGTTACGGTGGCTTCGCTGTTTCTATCATATAGACCGGATTTGATGGACGTTGGCGGCTTCCTTCTGCTTCTCCATTCTTCAACCTATTTATTATTTTCGGTACCAATGTGAGAAGTCAGTAGAGGCCTTCTCACGGATGCCTGCACCTTGGGTAATTAAACCTAGATGGCCATTGGCTACAGTGTTTCCGGCGAGGAGAAATAAAACAAGATTAAAGGAATAATTGAAAGGTATTTGAACACTGCACCCTTCCATTGCCACAATAGAGAACCCACCTACAACTCTTTTCAGTGACAAGGTACCAGCCTTGACGGCAGCATCAAACCCGGCCTCAAAGATCTCTCCAATCTTTTTGAGAAATCTGAGAAGCTAGATCTCAACCGAAAAACAGGAATTATGTTAATCGGCGTCGAGAGCCAAATAATAAATAATAATAGTAGTAGTAAAGACCGGCTCAAGAACAGAACAAGTTCTCTGCTGTAGGTTTTCATTCTTAATCATTTCACAAAGAGCAACAATAAACAATAACAACCGTGTCAATTCTGACACAAACAATCTGCATGCTCTTTAATACAAACAAATATGCCAATAATGACATAGATGTATCTGCATGCATCATAATAATCAATATAAAGTAATAAGGTCTTACATGTGCTCTTTCCTAAGATTAGAGCAAGTCATTTCAGTACTCAACCTAGCTGCAATGGCCAAACCAGTCACATTGTTAGAAGGAGGTAGGATCTGTCACCTGGTTAGGTTACTAGAACAGAAATGTAAAGACACCACATTCACACTTCATTTGCAAACAATAACAAATTATATTCGTTCGAGTATAAAGATAACTATTACTCTCGTGCTCTCGACTTGACTTGACTTGACTATGCGCGAGTACCGCACTCGACACTCCTACGAGTACTATCCGCTGACTGCTGTCTCGCTGACCGCTGTCTCGCTGACTACTCTCTACTGCCCTTACGGCAATAGTATCATCCCTCAGCTAAGCGCTCTGCGCAATCTCCACTCAGCTATCCCTCCTATTTTCAATATTATATTAAAGCCGTTTTGACTTAAATAATTTATAATAATAAATGTATAAAAAGTAAACTCTCACAATACATATAATAATAAGTGATTATAACATAAAATAAGTAAGATTTTCATTCGACCTCGCGCTGTTGCTACTACATGTCAGCTCCACCGTCTTGCTCGTCCGTGCATCTGTGTCCGTGCGCTTATCAACATTCCAAGCTTATATAAATAAACAAGACTAATGGATCTCTTCGATAACAATATGTACCTTAGTTTTGTGTTAATAATTAATTGACTTTGATTTATTTATTAACTCGATGCTGTTACAGCTATCCCCATACAGCATTTACAATAAACGTGGTTTGAGCTGTTTTACAATATAGCATCAGCTGTTTGCCGTAAATGTTTATTTTTAAATAATTGTTTTGTGCAAACACATAGATTTTTGATGATAATGATGATGTATTGATAATGTTATATAAGGTTTTTAATAATGTATTGATTTTAGTAGCACAATAATATCGAATTCTTCAGCAAGAAGAAACTTTTAATTCTTTTATTCATGTATTATATGTTGTTATGGATTAAAATAATAATATTTTTAATTTAAGACCCATTCACCATCTTTAGCGACAATTGCTTTCATCATTACGACAATTATGTTATCATCGCATTCCTTCGGTTACTCTCTAATCATGTGGATAATACCAAATTAATAACCAAACTTGAACTGAAAAAAGTAGTACTTTCTTTTTTCATTAAAAAATTATGTTTTCTGGAATTGATAGGCAAATAATTACGATACATTAGTTTTGGTTTAGAGTCCACACGATTAAAGGACTACTATTTAGTCTATTTACCACCATAGATAAATAAACCTCATACTATGTATTTCTTATCTTCAACGAAAAACACCGTTGAATGATTCTCGATTGTTTACGAATAATAATTACGCCAAACAAGCTTATCTATCGCTGTGAGGTCATCTAGCTAGAGACTATGCGTAAGGTATTTTGTTTTCGCGGGTAAATTTGTGGGTATAGTATAATGTTTGTGATGTTATTCTTCACCAGATGAAGTATGCAGAAACTAGAAACTTTTTGAAAACAAATTAAAAGGCGTTTACTAAACATAAAGGACTTTTCTTATAATTAAAAGCAAAGTTGTTTCTTTCGCTAGTAATTTATTCAAGAAAATGTTGCAATTATTGCGAAATAAAAAGTTATTAATGAATCATTTGAACTCAAAACTCAACTACCAGTATTTGTAAAATTGATTTTATGCTAAAAATTGTGTTGGATTTCCTAACGTGAGCTTGTATGATTCCTTCATAATCTAAAACAAAAAAATATTCACTCTTTTTTTATAGACACGAAAAAATGTGGGTACTCTGTAAATATTTCTTGAATAAACCATAAGCGGCAGAAACAAACAATTCTGAAAGTTTTGTAATATTCTTATGCTTTTGCTAACCATGTAATTTGAAATTGAAATAAAAATTCTAGTAATTGTTTAATTCTTAAACTAGTTATAAACATGAAAGATTAATAGAAAAGGAAAAATATTCAAATACCTTTCATCTGCTGTTACTACTAATAATTCAATATAAAATTACTAGCATAAGTTTTTTTATATTATCCGCTTATTTTTTGGGTCGCTTTTAGAAGCAAAATACAAGATAGAGCGTGACCTAAAGGCGCACAGTGATCACGAGTAAAAGTTTTCAATTTATTAAGTATTCATTGGACAGAATCTTTTCTTATAAAACATAAAAACTTTATTTATTATTTAATAACATTTTAAATTTTTCACGTTGCTTATCATTACCGATTTTAATTTTTGTATTATTTAGAACGTTGTGGTGTTTTTGTTGCACTTTTAAAAATATTGTTGATTTTATGTATCCCAATAATAAAAAAACCCAAAAATTTGTTTTTGTGGATGTGTTATTTTTGTTTAGAATTTTTTGCTAAATTACCAATCACTTTGATGATACTTATGTGACATAATTTCACGTAGCTTTTTTTTTTGCAAAATATTAAGTGTTTTTTCAAAATTTCATTCTTAAAATTTTTCAAGTAAGTCAAAATAAACCACACCGTATGATTTTTTATTGTTTACCACATCTTTTATGTGTTTACTCAGCAATCTGCTTACTTACAGTGTGCTTATGGCAAATTTTTAAATATAACGAATTAAATATGTTAATTAGTTACTTTTTTTTAGCGACACGCTGCCGCTGTGATAATTATTGTACTATTAAAAAGCATTTTAAATAAATTTTGTATCAATATTATGAGATGAATTAAAACTAAAAATTTGGAATATCACTGCAAACTGACAAAAAGTACCTATTAGGTTTGTATTTGCTCAATATTATAAAACGTTTGCAGTCAAATGTAAAAATTTGATTTAATGAATTAAAACTGTCTACGAGTTACATAAAACGACCTTGCATCAAGTTGGAGGTGAATGACAAAGGAATTCCGTCATTAAGATAACAAAAACTAAATAAAACACTGTTGCAATATGGTGCACAAGACTGAGGAAATTATTCCAGAATAATCAATCTTGGAGCGTAAAATGCGTAATATATATTTTATTATAAACGCCAGCGTCAACAGCGGCCACTAACGAAAAATGGTTGAACTACAACCGTTTATCTTGATATGTTTCAAGCCATTGAGAAGCCCTGCATCCATTTGGATTATTGTTGATAACAAACAAACCCTTTATGATAAAATGATGACGTAAAGCGTAATGAACGTCTTCAATACCCATCTAAGTATGAGATAAAATTTGATGGAAAAATAAAAAACCGTTATTGAGAAATTTGATGTTATACATGGAATTTTTCTCAAGCCCGTTTCCGGGCTTGGAAACCAGCCGGTGGGCTAAGCGCCAGATGCAAAGTATGCTGTTTTTGGCTTCATAATGAACATTTATACGTCTATATATATATATTATATACCGTTTCTTTGTACTTTTAACAAGGACAGTACGTTTCATATCCTAGTTTATTAAAGATTATCCTACAACTATTAGAAACCGTAGTCTTTTTGTACAAATACTACAACTTGGATGAACTGGTGTTGTTAACATCTATCGATTTTGTGCTTTGAAATATAATTCTCAAAACCAAAACTAACTGATCATTTCTCTCCCCAATTTGCTCACTGAATCGCTCCTCTAAATAAAGCTATTAAAATTTTGATTTCCTGTGAAAGATGAATGACTCTATTTTGGTTCAATTATTTAGATTAATTGTTTGAAACTTCAATGTTCAAAGTTTGGATCACTTATTACTACTTCCACTCCGAAACTGGCACACCAAAGAGAGATGAACGCAATTATTACAAGGATTCACTATTCCACATACTACAGCAGGAGTTAAATTAACGTTGTAACAACAAACCTCATTCAGAGTGTCCAAATAATTGAATAAACGATCCAGTTTCAAAGATCTCCTTTAACGAGTTCCTTAACATTGGTCTCTATGTCATTATACAGTATTCAAATGTTATATTCCAGCAATGCCAAGACTGTGAGTAGAACGAGCGCAAATTTGTCTAAAAATTCATTTCAAGTTTTTTACTTTCAAATTAAGCTAAGCTCTCGTTAACTATGCGACTCCTTCGAATTGGGTAGGGTGGAATTTTAAAAAAGAAGTTAACGTTTTAAAAAGTTATGCGTCTCATTCTTTTGCAGTAATGACAAGCAAAACTCCACTTCTAAAATGTACACTTTAAAAAATAATATGTTCAGAAAACAAATAGTTAGCAATAATTTTTTTTGTAGCTATAGCCTCAAAAAAAAATGTTTGTTGTAGTAACCAGTAATTTTGTGACAACAAAAATTAGTGAGAACTAAATTTACTAGTTCCTGCAATAATAAGGTTTTGTTTGGTTTACAAACATATGTGTTGCAATTACAATTTTAAGTTTTGTTGCCGTTCGATGATGTTTATTCGTGTTGCTAATAGTCTAGACGAGGAGTGTAAAATGGTGACAAATCGACATACTAATGCTAAAAATATGTGTTATGGCTCATTCGATAGGGAATCACGTCTAGAAAATTGTCCATGAAAATTGTATTAGCACATTAAAAATTTCAAAAGTTATAAACAATTAAAGATGTTGAAAAAAGTAGTGCTTGGTTTTTCGCTTGTAATTCGTAAACAAATAATTTTTTTGGAATTTGGAAAAAAGATCCTGAAAGAGGAAGAAATTTCCTATAAATAACTTCCGATCACCGAAACTGTACCTCTATTATTAATAATTTTAATTAACGTTGAAAATTGCCGTCCGCGCGCCATTCTTAGGTTGCACGCATGCTATAGAAAGTCAGTAAGTTATAATAAAAAATTTTTTTCGGGTACTTCGAGTAAATTAAAAAATCTAAATAAATTATGATATCATCTAAACACTTCAAAGAACTAATTCCCGTTGGAATTTTTTATTAAATGAAATTTTCCAATAAACTAGACAATTGTTAATTAACAACATTTTACGGGATTTCTCTGAGCATTAAGAAGTAAATAAAAGTTGCAATAATTGTTCTAAAATTATTTCCTTTCGTGGAGTCCTTGCAATTGACACAATAAAAACGAATACGTAATTAAAGTTTGAAAAAGATTAATAGTTTGTTTATAATAATTTTTTTAAATTCACAAATTACGGCGATTTTTCTTTATTTGTGGAATTTCAAAAAATTATTATAAACAAACTATTAAACTTTTTCAAACTTTAATTACGTATTCGTTTTTATTGTGTCAATTGCAAGGACTCCACGAAAGGAAATAATTTTAGAACAATTATTGCAACTTTTATTTACTTCTTAATGCTCAGAGAAATCCCGTAAAATGTTGTTAATTAACAATTGTCTAGTTTATTGGAAAATTTAATTTAATTAAAAAATTCCAACGGGAATTAGTTCTTTGAAGTGTTTAGATGATATCATAATTTATTTAGATTTTTTAATGTACTCTAAGTACCCGAAAAAAATTTTTTATTATAACTTACTGACTTTCTATAGCATGCGCGCAACCTAAGAATGGCGCGCGGACGGCAATTTTCAACGTTAATTAAAACTATTAATAATAGAGGTACAGTTTCGGTGATCGGAAGTTATTTATAGGAAATTTCTTCCTCTTTCAGGATCTTTTTTCCAAATTCCAAAAAAAATATTTGTTTACGAATTACAAGCGAAAAACCAAGCACTACTTTTTCAACATCTTTAATTGTTTATAACTTTTGAAATTTTTAATGTGCTAATACAATTTTCATGGACAATTTTCTAGACGTGATTCCCTATCGAATAAGCCATAACACATATTTTTAGCATTAGTATGTCGATTTGTCACCATTTTACACTCCTCGTCTAGACTATAATTGATTATCCCAAAGCTGAGAAGCGCGCTTCAGATTTATGTAGTCTGAAATCTAAAAGCTTGATACGATTTTATTATTTACTAGCGTCCCGTCCTTGCTTCGCATAAGAAAACCTTTTTTTTTAACATTTTAAGATAAACAAAGATAATTGTCACGGCTAACGCCATGCCCCTTCTTCCTTCCAACCCCACCAATTGACTAGGGGAGGAAGGTACCCACTTGTAATTTTAAAACTCCAACATTATTAAGATTTTAAGCTTCCATGAAGCAACAGCTCTAGCTAATAAGTGTTATTAAAGTTAATTATTAAGAAAAGAAAGGCTTTTTTATTCCACCACAACTATTACGGAACCCAGACGCTCCATTTATGGTCCTTCGAGCCGGATTATTAAAAAGCATTCGTCATTTTCAACAAAATTAACAGCAATCAACACCTATTAGTATACAATAAAGGCACATAAGTGATCAACATATCGCCAGGACCAAGAACATCACCCAACTCCAAGAAGAAAGGTGAATCCCAATCAGGTCCAGAAAAACAGCATCACGACAAATCAAATCAGAAAAGGAACACCACAGAGACCAACACAGAGTCCAAAAAGGTCAGTCCTATTTTAAATTACCTTATCCTTACATATCTAATCTCGTTAAAACAGTTAAGTCACAAACATGACTAAAACAAACGATAACAATACATTAAAGGGGAAAATACATGAACGCGTTCAAATTACAGAACGTCTCACTCGTATAAACACATTTTTAGATTATCAAGAACAAAATCAAACCGTGTTTAACATTGCTTCAATAAAAGCTAGGCAAACCGTTGCAATACATGCACTTAACGAATTCAATCAGGTACAATCATTCATTGAACAAAAGTCAAAAAATTGTGAGGATGAAATAGAAAGTCGAATAGCATTTGAAAACTTATATTACGAGGTAATTGAGAAAATTGAAACATTTATTAATAAAAACGAAACAAAAAGTCGGGCCACAATAACCGAATGCGCGACAACTTCTCAAATAAAACCAAAAATTAATCTTCCGGTACTACAGCTTTCAGAGTTTAACGGATCATTTTCACAATGGTTATCATTTCGCGATACCTTCAAATCAGTTATTCATGACAATTGTGATTTAAGCGATATCGAAAGGTTACATTATTTAAAAACCACGGTAAAGGGTGAAGCTCTTCGCGCCATTGAATCTCTAACAATTTCTAGCGCCAATTATGCGTCAGCTTGGAAATTGTTGGAAGAACGGTATGAAAACAAACGATTAATTGTTCATTCTCACGTACGCAATATTTTGAATTTATCTCCTATCACGAAAGCTAGTGCCGAAGCGTTACGTCGTTTAATAGACGAATTAGCAACAAACATTGAATCATTGCGCATTTTAGAAATTCCAATTGATAGTTGGGACGCTATCTTAGTTCCAGTAGTAACAGATAAATTAGATTATCAAACAAATCGTGATTGGCAAGCATCATTAAAATCACAAATTCCAACTTTCAACTGTTTAAAAGAATTTTTAAATAGGCGATCCCAGTATTATGAATCGTTATCACATAATAGCTATAATAAAGGTTTATCAGACAATTCGAACTATCAAAAAGGAAAAAATTTGCATTTCAAAAATAAGCAATCAGTAGCTCATGTTAACGCCACACAATCAAAGCCGGTATGTTATTTATGCAACAAAAATAATCATTTATTGCATCAATGCACAAAATTCTTAAAACAAAACATTAAAGAGAGAATTGAGCAAGTTGACAAATTAAATTTATGTAACAATTGTCTTAGATCCAATCATAACGCTAGTAGCTGTAAATCAACTAGCACATGTAAATTTTGTGGACAAAAACATAACAGTTTAATTCATCAAGATGTAGCAGTGATCCCAGAGGGAGTCACTGCAATTAATCATTGCAATTATTCCGAAAAGATAAATTCTGAAATTTTGTTATCAACGGCAATTATTTACGTATTAGCGGAAAATGGTACAATGAAAGAGTGTAGAGTGCTTCTTGACAATGGAAGTCAATCAAACTTTATTACAAAAGAATTATGTAATCTTTTGAATTTAAAAATATCTAAAATTCGTCATCAAATCACAGGTATTAACATGTCCGAAAATAATGTAAATGAGATGGTAAACGTAACAATAAAATCTAGAATAACAAATTTTTCGGCAAAAATAAATTGTTTAGTTTTAAATACCATTACTCATAAACTACCATTTACTTCATTTTCAAAGGAATGGTTGGAAATCCCTACTAATATACAGTTAGCCGACGAAAATTTTAATAGCAGCAGTACAATTGAAATGCTATTAGGGGCACAGTTATATTTACAACTCTTACAAACAGGTAAAATTTTTGTGTCTCCCAAACTTTGTTTGCAAAATACCTTGTTGGGTTTTATTGCGGGCGGCGAAGTAAATTTCAAAAACTCTATTAAATCTGTTTGTCATTTAGCTTCTTGTAATAAAAACAAATTGACCGACGACGAGCATTTAGCGTCTCAGGTAACTAAGTTTTGGGAATTAGAAGGTTTTGAAAAACCCGATGCTATTGTTAGCAAACACGCTTCAAACGAAGAGCCGTCTGTAGAAAAACATTTTAAAATTAACTATTCAAAAGATTTGGAGGGAAGATTTATAGTTGCTTTGCCGAAAAAGGACAATAGGATAGATCTCGGAAATTCTTCTCAAATAGCAAAAAAGAGATTTTTTAATTTAGAGCGTAAATTAAGTAAAGATTCAAGTTTACAACAAGATTATATTAAATTCATGCGTGAATACGAAAATTTAAAACATATGATAAAAGTTGAATCATCCGAATTGCAAAATCATTGTTTAGATGACGGGTACTTTATACCACATCACCCGGTATATAAAGGCGAAAAAATTAGAGTAGTTTTTGATGCTAGCGCCAAAACCACTAACGGAAAAAGTCTAAATGATAATTTATTAGCGGGTCCGGTTATCCAATCAGATTTATTATCCATTTTAATGAGATTTAGAGTTTTTCAAATTGTAATTAATTCCGATATTGAAAAAATGTATCGTCAAGTTTTGTTACATCCAAATGATACATACTATCAATTAATTTATTGGCGAGAAAATCCAAATGAGCCTTTAAATGTTTACAAACTTAGAACGGTAACTTATGGAATTACAAGCAGCAGTTTTTTAGCTGTACGGTGTGTAAATCAATTAGCTCAAGAATTTAGCCACCTTTATCCAACTGCTTGCAAAACAATAACGCGAGATATGTACATAGACGATTATTTATCCGGTTGCGATACAATAGAAGAAGCAAAGATACTTAAACAAGAAGTTTCAACAATTTTAAGTAGGGGCGGTTTTAATTTAACAAAATGGTCTTCTAATAATGCAAATGTTTTAGAAAATAATGAAACAATAATTAATACTCAGTCAATTTCACTGAACATGGAAGGTCAATTAAAAACACTTGGACTTTTTTGGGATTGTAAAAGCGATACACTCAATTATAAAGCCCAAATTGGAAATCCAAAACTCACAAAACGTGGCATTTTATCGTCAATTAGTAAAATATTTGACCCGTTAGGTTTATTAAGCCCTATTGTTATCAAATCTAAAATGCTGCTGCAAGAAATGTGGAAGAACAAATTAAGGTGGGACGAACCCATATCGCACGAAATACAACAAGCTTGGTTGAATTTAACAAAGGACCTCAACGAATTAAATGATATAAAAATTCCGAGAAAGGTAGTACCTGCAGCAGGTGCTAAAATCGAATTGCATGGGTTTTGTGACGCCAGTCAGAAAGCCTATGGAGCCGTTATTTATTTGAAGGCAATTTATGAAAACAAAGTAACCACTCAACTTTTGGTATCAAAGTCGCGGGTCGCGCCTTTAAAAATGCTTACCATACCGAGATTAGAATTAGCGGCAGCAGTTTTATTAGCGCAATTAATTAACCGAACTCAACAAATTCTACATATTAAAATCGACGCGATTTATTTACATTCCGATTCATCAATAGTGCTGGCCTGGTTAGCACAAACTCCAACAGTTTGGAAAACGTTTGTGGCTAATAGAGTAGAACAAATTCAATCATTAACAAAAAACGCGATTTGGGCTCACGTTAGTACTCATATGAACCCAGCGGATTTAATATCACGGGGCACCACTACTGAAAAATTAATAAATAACGCACTTTGGTGGGAAGGTCCAACATTTATAAAAAATTTACAAACACTGCTATCTAATGATAATAATAGTAATTATTTACCAACCCAATTACCTGAATTTCGTCAAATTACTTCAAACAACATTGTAATTAAAAACAATAACTTTACAAATATAGTAGAACGACATTCAAACTTTGACAAATTAATTAGATGCATAGCATGGATAATGCGATTTAGGGACAAATGTAACAGAAAATCTTTGGAATACGAAAAATTTCTAAAAATTAATGAATTAAATAACGCTCATTTAAAAATTATACAGTTAGTTCAAAAGGAAGCCTTTCCTAATGAAATAAAATTTTTGAAAAACAAGGAAGAATTAGTGAAAAACAGTTTATTATTAGGTTTAAACCCTTTTATTGACAAAAATGACATAATTCGGGTGGGAGGAAGGCTTAGATATGCAAACTTCTCATATGACAAAAAATTTCCAATTGTTTTACCAAAAAAGCACCCTATAACAGTTTTAATAATAAGAAAATTTCATCAAATCAATCTGCATGCTGGGGCCCAGGGCACGCTTGCATCGATGCGCGAAAAATATTGGCCGGTAGCCGCACGTAGCACTGTGAGACAAGAATTAAGTAAATGCATAACATGTTTTAAAGCAAAACCTACTACAATTCAAGAGAAAATGGGAGATTTACCTCAAATGCGAGTCGAACCAGCACGTCCATTCTTAAAAACAGGCGTCGATTATTGTGGTCCAATTTTTATACGCGAAGGCAGAGGTCGCGGCAAGAAATCTGTAAAGGCATATGTAGCTTTGTTCATTTGCTTAGCCACAAAGGCAGTTCACATTGAATTAGTGAATGATTTATCTACTGAAGGGTTTTTGAATGCTTTGAGACGGTTTGTTTCGCGTAGGGGAAATATTAAAGAAATCTATTCAGATAATGCCACAAATTTTGTAGGTAGCAATCGAGAATTAAGCGAAATCAAAAGCATTTTAGACAATAAAGATAAATTAATTTCAACATTAAATAATCAAGTTATTAAATGGCATTTTATACCACCTCGCAGTCCTAATTTTGGAGGGATATGGGAGGTCAATATAAAAGCGGTTAAATATCACCTTAAACGTGTAATAGGTGATTCATTATTAACTTTTGAGGAAATGTTGACTGTTTTGACGAGAATAGAAGCCTGTCTTAATTCCCGTCCATTAACCTTTTTATCAAACGATCCCAACGACCTATCTGTCCTCACTCCTGGCCACTTTTTAATTGGAGAAGCACTAACCGCACCAATTGAGCATGACGTCATCAATCAAAAGGTGAATAGATTAGCAAGATGGCAACTTTTAGAACAAATGCGCCAACACTTTTGGAACCGTTGGCAGAAAGAATATGTTCTGCAACTCCAAGTTAGAAGCAAGTGGAAAACATCAGCAAAAAGAAAATTGCAAGTTGGAGATTTGGTGCTTATCTCTGAAAACACACCTCCATTGCAGTGGCCCTTAGGTCGAGTGCACCAGCTACATCCAGGAAGTGATGGAATCGTGCGCGTAGTGACCGTAAAAACAAATAATGGACTGTTTAAACGTGGACTATGTAAGATTTGCCCGTTGCCCAGTGATGAGTGACTTAGAATAAATAAATAGATTATAAATTAGTGATCAATAATTTAGATTTTAATAAATTATAAATTTAAAGTCGTCAAGACTTTCAAGGGGGGCGGCATGTCACGGCTAACGCCATGCCCCTTCTTCCTTCCAACCCCACCAATTGACTAGGGGAGGAAGGTACCCACTTGTAATTTTAAAACTCCAACATTATTAAGATTTTAAGCTTCCATGAAGCAACAGCTCTAGCTAATAAGTGTTATTAAAGTTAATTATTAAGAAAAGAAAGGCTTTTTTATTCCACCACAACTATTACGGAACCCAGACGCTCCAATAATTAAACTTATCGTATGTTAATTAAAGCGTACATGACGTTTACTTACATGAAGAAGAAAAGCTTTCACGGCTCGAAGTCATTAAAGTATGGATATCTTTCGGAAAAGACACAAAGCGCTTCCACTTTCTCCGCAGCTCTCTCGTCCGAGCCTCCCGCCGGTTTCTCCTCTTTCCCTCCCTTCGCTTTCTCTTCCTCGCTTATATTATAAGTCCAAGCAGCAACGAGGTCTGGCCAGAATACGTTTCGCCTCCAGCGTGGTTTACACGTCGAGTTACCGTGCTTGTTCTCACTTTTATTTCCTTGTCCTGATGACGCCTACACCGATAGAGTGCAAAACGTCAACAATTTTATTAAAATTTCGACACGGTCTCTTCCGAAAGATCTCAATATTTCAATGACTTCAAGCTGTGAAAGCCTTTCTTCTTCAATTAATAAACATGATTGAAGTACGTAAAACTTGTGTCAGCTGGTTTAATAATGTTTCAGTTTTTAAATTCAATAATTATTTCATTGCAAAAAAAAAAACAAAGTTTCAATATATTTTTAAAACGCAAAAACTAATTTTACTTAAACCAGAGTAGTGTAAAAGCCCTTCGTCAATTTTTTTAAAGTTTACTGTTTTACGTCAGAAGTAGGGTAGAAAGATATAAATTTTAAATGTGCTTTTAGCTAAAATGTAACAACTAGCGAGCTCTCTGAGCAGATATTCCAAAGTAAATACATTTTACGCAGCACGTACACCTGATGTACTTAGTTTCTTTATTACCAACCGCATTATCCATTTATTATGACGCATATTCAAATGCAAACACACACTCCTGTCTTTTCTGTGTGTACGAATTGAATACTAAATCACAAATTTATCTCCCTTAAGTATTTTATAATAAAAAAAATATAATGCCGTTTCATAATTCTAGCTATTTCTATTGAAAGTTTGGAAATAGTTTATTACTAAGAATACGCGCAGCTGTGCAGATAAAGATTGTTTAAAATTTTGTCACCTTAGAGGTTTTTCCTACAAGTTTCTAAATAAAATATGCTTTTTTTGTAGCTCATTTGCAAATATGCCTCAAAAGAGTGCCAATTTCTTTGATCTGAAAGCCCCACAGCACTTGGTATAATGAAAATGAATCTTTTTACTAGAGTTTCAGAATGTCAATAGAACATGTACCATTATCCTGGTTAATATCCTTGCTTAAAACCCATATTTTCATCGGCACGTTAAGAGAAAAAACTTTTAATAATTGCAACAATGTAAAGATGTTCATTTTTAGATAAAACTCAAAATCAAAAAAAATCAAAATTTCAATTTTAAGTTTTACGCTGGTATAACTATGCATCACATGATTAAAAAATATCTAAAAATTTAATTAGGAATAGTCAAAAAGTACAAAATATTTCCGTCATTAGTATAATGAACTACAAATCTCCTTTCATCACTGATGCTGAACATGTATTTATGTTGTCGATTTCTCGCCAACATCGCTGTATCAAACTTTGTATGCGGGAACAGTGCAAATCAATTCTAAACTTCAATACAATGACTAAATGACGCAAACCGCAATGAATTGCGGATTTCCATCTTGTTGTCTAAACACAGTTTTAAAATGAAAATTTTTTTTAACAACGCATATCTAGAGCTAAGATGTGATGGTTCTTCTCGTTGTAAATCGCGTTGACAGTTCATTAATTTAATGAGCGATTCAAGCTTGTTGACCATTAAACGTCATGTTTCTCTTGCCACAAACAAAGCCTAATCAACTATAGTGCCAACGCAACGTCACTAAACATGATTTCCGCTTCCAAAAATAATGGTTGTTTTCGCAACCATTGATCTTACAGCCATACTTATTATAATAATTTCTAGACCAATCATAAACAGAATGGTGTTTTAATTGCAATTTCAAGACACAACATCAGGTGTCATATATAATTTAACCACTCTCTTCGCTTCTGTATCCAACTGGCTTTAAATTAAAATTTACAGTTCTCAATAAAACAAAGTTTAATTTACATGAGTAAACCCATCATGTACAAATTTAAAAAAAAACAAATGTACATCAAAAACCATTTTGTCAATAATAAATTATTAATAGCCATCCTATTATTGACTGTTGTCTCTTATTAAACCTCCAGCGCTATCTATAGTTGCAAGCTCACATCAAGGTGCAACTTTTAAGCATTTTCTATTATAGCGCAACAACAAGCTCTAGATGGCGCCGCTATAATAAAATGTTAACTCTCAAATAGAGGGCGCTAAATCTCTCTGTATTCGAACTATTGAAGCAAAATTAAATTTGTCTTTTTTGAATTTTAGCATTCTCACCTACAGATTATTCTATACGCCAACTTCAAGTTCAGAAAGAAAAAACCTTAGAATTACGTCTAAATAAAAAGTGAATTTTTGTTTGAACTTATTGTTCAAGTCGAAAAACACTTTAATCAAATCATAGGTGTATTTCTTGAAAAAGTGTAAATAAACTTTAGTAATTTGTTTCCATAAGTGGTGAGCTTGCAAAATAAGTCAAGAATAAACAAAAAAGACAAATTTAAACCCCTTAGGTACTCTTCAAACATGGTTTTTTTGGTTATCGTCTACAATCGACAAATTTAGCCACTAAACATAATATAAAACAACTTTTAACTGTTTTAATTGATTTTTTAATAATAAACGTACCGACTCGGCTTAAAAAATGTTCTAAAAATTTTCCTCCACAATTGCGACTCTCCAGAGATTCCGTTGCTGGTGTGGCAGCAGATTCCTTATTATTTCCTAAAAATGCACCAAAAATCCTGCGAGATTAACCAAAGTTGCTATATTGTAGGTAAGGGCTTTCATACTGCGCGCTTATCCGCCTCTGCCAAGAAAATAAAGTATAGCTCTATAATAGTATATTGTTGTACGAGTTGCACAAAGCATGTGTTTTTGGCACGCATGGGTTTGCAGAGCAACGAGTGCTTCAACAGAAGAAATGCCACAAACATGTCTTGTAAAACGATTGTAACATGTTATTTTTTCTATTTCGCTTTCATTGATATGTATAATTCAATATTAAGATTGAAAAATACATCTAGTGAGTTTATTTCTCAGGTTGGTATGACTGATTTAACTATTAGTAATAATTATAACAATGCCAGTAATGTCAATGTCATTGGCATCACAACTACTAACTATACCAACCCACGGCAAACGTCCCTAACAACAATTCCACAAAATTCAATTTTGTCTATCTACTTTTTTTAGAAACAGTGTCACAAAATCGTCATTGCGAACATGAAATAAAAAAAGACTTTTAATAATCAAGAAAAAAAATTTGATCGGTTAAAAAATAGTTATTTGAATCACAAAGCGGGAAACAGGCATTTTGCAAAGCGAGTGATTTTGGGGGCCAAGGCCGAAGGCCGTAGCCCCCAAACTACAAGGCCTTTGCAAAAGCATTTTCGGAGGTGTGATTCACAAGATTTTTTGTGCCGCTGCCGATTTTTTATTTTAAAAAATTAAAAAAAAAATTTATTAAAAAATATTTGCTTTGACATTTTAAAAGTTATTTGCGTTCTTAAAAAGTGAATTTGCTGTTTTCTGAAAAAATCGATACTCCAGCACACATAAACGGAATCCGTGAATAGTATTACCAATGTTTATTACTGTTTCATGTTTTAAAACTAAAGAAATCATAAAGGTTATGTTTTAGAGCATATATGTTATAATTATTTCAATGATTGTTTATAAAAAACTAACCATTGAAAATTATTCTAAAAAGAAATCCATGCTAAACTGTTTGAAAGCTAATCCATGTTTGGTAGTTGGGTTTTTACATACTAGAATGATTAACGAGAGAATGGTTTTTGACAGCTCGTCAGCAAGCCCCGAGCCCGGACTCTTCGAATTGTCACTCACGGCGTCTGTGGGGCGTGGGGTTTACGAGTACGGGCTTGTAGCTCACGGCTTAGGAACTTTGGGGGGCTATACATTAATTGTAACATTATACACTACAAACCGTTAGTTGTCGTTGATAAATGTCTGACGACTGACAATGACAGCAAATGTCATAGTAATCATTTTCTAGCCTAGGCTGGCAAGACGGCGTTGCAGGCCGCTTAGGACACGTTGAAAGTTGTTTTGCAGGCGCAAGGCACAAAAAAAAATTATTAATTAGGTAAAAACACTAGCTGGCATGCAAATGTTGTCGTTGAAACTCATACAGGGAATTCGCTCCCTCTACCGTAGTAGACAGTGCTCTTCAATAATAATTGTTCTTTTATAACCATAAAATAATCACGTTAATATGTCTTAAAATAAGCGAGAGTTTTCTCTACAAATGATGGTCGGAGATCATTTGCCAGCCAAAATCTTGAGTTAATGTGATGTAAATTGTTGATGGTTTTTTTTTATTAATTATTAACAATAAGTGTAGCTTTCAACACCTGACAAAACTTCTACTATACTTTTTGTTTATATGAGACTAGATGAAAATCTAAAATGTATTTTGTCTAATTGTTCTTTACTTTTGTCTTTGTCGATTCAATAACGCAAAGTTATGAGTACAAAGCCAGTTCTACCAGGTTGTAACTTTGTGCGTACTATGCACAAATGAATTCTGCTCATGGCCCAACAAGAAATATTTCATCTGACAACAACGCCGTAACATATTTAACTCAAGCATAACGGTCTCAAAATCTGCTCATAATCTCAAAAATCTTAAATTGGTACCAATAAGCAAGTATACACAAGCAAAAACTGAATTAAAAAAAAATCGGGCTGTTTTATCTATTTGACAATGCTGAGGCAAAGAGTTGTAACTTGCAAAATAAATCTCCGTAGTCTAGGAGCTTACGATGAGTGCAGATACAAAACGCATTGTTTTCTTTTTGGCTTTTTAAATATATATTGTAGCTAAAAAAACGTTTTTTTCGAAAATTGGCAAAAAAAATTGTCATTTTTGTCCGATTTTAGAAAGCAAAATCAAACAATCTTACAACTCACCAAAAAAGACTTTTACAATCTAGAAACAAGAAGACTTACGTACAGCAATTTTGAATTCAACAAAACATTACAGTTTAAAGGAATCTATTTATTACTAATAATATTTAAATGTAAATTTGATATGGTACAATTATTTATAAAATTCAAGCCGCTTGACGACGACAGCTGCTTTAATGAAATTGTAGGTTCTTGAACCTCCATTTTGGTTGAAGAGGTTGGTACTTTCCCATTTTAATATTTTGTTAAATAAGCACAAACAGTAATGTAGAACCTACATTCAGTAAAAAAAAGCTGTGAGAGCCTCTTCTATAAATTTTTCAATTTCTGTTTTGTTTAAAAGTTTTGATTTTTTTGACCAATAGCCTACATTTTTATTTTTTAAATAGGGTACCCGATTTAAAAGTTTTCCAATGTCTAGATTTTGCTTTACGTTCACAACATGGAATAAATGAACCATGAACCATAGCGTTGGCGGCCGAATCTTCTTAGCTTTGTATTCCAGATATGCCAGTATCGCACTTTCAGACACCTTTTTCAAATTTTTATAGTCACACCACTTCATGAAATGATTGTACGCCGATTCGTATTGTCTAGAAGACTTTTCCGGGATAACACTAGAAACCGCTTTTTGCGCATCTTCTAATACATCCGGAGGCATATCGTTTTCATCACTTTCAGAACTCATGTTTTTTTTTCACTTCAAACACTATTTCTTACAAAATTTCAAATAAAAACCTTGCACATGCGTCACAAAATTTTAAAGTGCCATGTTTGTTTGTTGGTTGCTATCTTAACTAGTTGGTCAGAGCAGACTAGATTTAACAGCAAGATGTTGGTTAAAATCATGTCGGGTCACATCAGAACATTTTCTCTTAATTTTCGGTGACTGAAGCAACAGTTTTCGAAAAAAAGTTGTTTGATACTCAACTGCCAAATTTTTTGCATTGTCGAATGATTTTTGTGCTCGCTGCGCTTGCAAAAAAAACTTTCATTCTCTAATGCAAAAGTATCATTTCGCAATCTAGAATAAAAATTACTATTTTGCACCAATAACAAGTTTAATTTGAAACTTTTTATTAAACAAATAGAAAAATGTTTACTAAATTCGGAAGATAATTTAGACAGGTTTTCCAATATAATAAATTTTTTCCCTTGAAAAGTTACTTCAAATCTTTGTCTCGAATGATCTGAAATTAAATCATCTAAGACAATACACTGTCAATTATTTATAAAATCTTAATATTCTAGCACTCAATGACGTCAGCAGCAAACATTTTTTTCAAAAAAATACATAGATTTCCAACTTAAAAGCGGTTTCTCTCTTGCATTATAAAACATGTAACCCTCCCTCACACACTCAATTTTTCGGTTTCTTGATGGCTATCTAAGTTGTACTATTTGATGCTTGATACTATCTGATTAGCTGCTTCCCGAACGAAAACTTAAAATCCACAAAATTAAGTGTCAAATTTAAACAATATAAATATTACAAGTTCGATGTGTAGAAAAAATAGATCAAGAAAGTACTAAAGGGTAAACTTTGACCAACCGGAGTTCAATTGTAAGCATTTTAATTTTTTCAGAAAAGAAGAACAACTCTCAGTAGGGATCTCCCACACAAGCATGGCTTTCCAAACAACCGATTCTTAAAAAAACTAGTTTATTTTTTTTAAGAGGCAGTGCCATAAAAACTTGATGATCTAAACAGTCATCATTCATAAAATGCGAATTGATAATATAATTGAATAGTTGATGACAATGAATTAATTTGAGATTTAATTTTCAATGCAACCGGCTCTAAATCATGACCTTGTTTCTCTCCACTTTTGATTTAAATCCAAGGCAAACGACTGTAAGAAAACCTTGTGCTAATGGTGCAACAAAGTTTGCCTTGCTAATGTATTATGAAATATGACAAATCGCAATGTCCTGATGTGCAATTGCTAAATTGCACATCAGGACATTGCGAGAATTTGTGGAATTGCAAGACCACAAAGAAAACTAATTGTATAAGATTGAAGTTTTTATTAGCTAAGAATAGCTCCTTAAAACTCTTGTGCTTTGCAAAATTTATGGTAATTAGTTATAAATTTGTTAATCAAAGATAAGTCAGCATCTGAGCACATAATGACCAAAAAGTGAATTCCATAGACCTGTCCAGGTATTGTAAGAAAAAAGATTTTAAAAATTTGTCGTAAAGTTCATAAAGGATTATTATTCAATGGAACCCATTAGAGTCCATAAAATTTAGAATTTGGACCAATAGAATTCGTTTTACCTGAATAAACCTAAGATCACTAGATTAACACACTACGTGTTCAGGCAACCATCAGTAATTTTTTATGGGTATCCTTGTCGCAACGGAAATCTACTCTGGTGAAAAACAAAACAAAGTGACGTTTCTGAAAAGTTAAAGTGTCAGTGATAAATAGATATTTATGCATTAAGGGAGATATGAATGTTTTTTCTCCGAGGTTGACGTGTTACAGACCAAGGGCCGGAGGCCCGCGGTCTGTAAGTCTACCGAGGGTGAAAAACAGAATATCTCCCGTAGTGCATTAAATATTTTATTTTTTAGTATTTCATTACTGCTTTCTTAATAAAATTATATGAAAAATAACAACATCCGAGAATGCATGAATGTGTAATTGCTGCAAATGCATGGTAACCATGTGTTTGAGGGTGAAAAACTTTACAAAGTCTCAAGGGAGATATGAGATACGTTTCATATATCGTATCCATAACGAAAATCAACAATATCATGTCACTAAAAAATAAAAAAAATTATTAAAGTGTCAAACGTTTTGTTTGGAATGAAGCCTAACGTCAGATTACTGACGTGAGTTACTGCTATCTGGCTATGTAATGTCAGCCAAAAAATTTCAGCTGTCAAGGTGACATAATTTATCTAAGCACAGATTCAGTTGCTACTTCCAGAACGTGCGAGCGTTAAGGACTAAAGTTGACAGGTTTTTTCCGGCGGTAAGTGTATGTGAATACGAATGTATTAGTTTAGTTGAGACATGGTTGTCGAGTGATATTGTGAGTTCAGAGTATTTTCCGGGTAATTACATTGTTTTTCGAAAAGATCGTCATCAAGTGAATAAATCGCGACGAGGGGGTGCATTGATAGCCTGCAAAAAAATTACCTTCCAACGCCGGTAGATTTAAAAATATTTAATAACAATATTCCTGATATAGACATTGTGGGCTGTAAAATTAAAATTAACATTGATTATATTTATGTATTTGCACTTTACATTCCACCTAGTGTCTCTATCATAAATTTTGAACATTTCTTTGACTTGCTGGAGGAATATGTTGCTGATAAAAAAAGTTCTGATAATCTTTGGTGATTTCAATATTCCAACTTTTTGTAATCTGGTAATCAAAGACTCTAAATCAGATGTTATAACAAATTTTAATAACTACTGTAACTTTGAACAATATAATCATGTAACAAATAGCAATAACAGATTATTAGATCTAGTAATTGTAATATTAACTGCTCTGTTAAGCGAGATTGCTTACCTCTCATCGACGAAGACTGTCACACCATCCAGTCATGTCTTTGGATATAGAATTGAATTATAGCCTTCAGAAATACAATAATTTTCCTTTGTCAAAAAATGTACAATTTCAAAAAAGCAAATTTTCCTGAATTATACAATGCGTTGTACAATATTGACTGGTCGCCTCTTAAAAATGTAGTTGATGTCAATGTTGCATGTAATCTCTTCTATAAAATTATATACTCTATCTTTGATCTGCATGTGCCTTCATTTACAAAGAAAAACGTAGAACTTATATCTACCGTAAATGGTATGACGCAAGTATTATATCTAATATAAAATTGAAATATAAATACTACATTTTATGTAAAAGAAGACCAGAATATTTTTGTAAATATAAACAACTTCGCTGTCTGATTAAAAAGCAAATCTCAGTTGCTTATAAAAATTATTTGAATAGTTTATTCAGTCCGGTTTAATTACAGAGCCAAAACGATTATGGCAGTTTGTTCAGAGTAAAAAAGGTAACTCTAGAATTCCGGGTGTTATGCGTGATAATAATGTAAAAGCCTGCTTATTTAGGTCATTTTGACCCAAGCAAACCATGAGAAAAATCTATGTTTAGATCATCGTTTGTGTGTTTTGACCTCAAAACTCTCTAAAAAAATAGATACATTTCCAGATGTGCCAACTCAATACACTTGACCCTACAAGCCAAAAGACATTCCAAATTTAGCAGTGGTTGAGTTTAGTTCTGTTATAATTATTAGTTAATTCTTAGTGTTTTATATCGCCAATTGCCCACGATCATCTACCCGTTTAAACACATCCAACAAATCAACATCTAAAGGTAAGGTTGTCTTACTGAGTTTCTCAATTATCGCATGAGTTGAAAGGGTTGATTTATTGTTTGACTAAAGAAAAATAATGAATGGATTGAATTAATCTCATAAACAGAATCATCTATTATCTCGATAAATCAGCTTTTAAGAATTAATCTTACAGTAACGTAGATCTAATTATGGTTTATCGTCACAATATATTTTATTAATATTGCACTTTCTTGTGACAAAAATATAATTACTCATTATTGGTACCTAAAATAGAACCATTGTCAATCTAAATCAGTAGTCGATTACGTTGATTGGCAAAGATTATATTATAGTTAAGCATATGCAAAATAATTTATATACAGGGTGTCTCAGTAGAAAGTCGATATACAAGGTGTATCAGACATGGCTTGGTGTAATAGTGATAACTGTTAGCTGACATAACAAATTACGTACACCAATCAAAGATTACATTCGCATTTCATGATTAAATATATTACCTGAGATATCATATTATCTTAGAAATCTTATGTGTATCTTTGTAGTTAATATTCACTGAGTGGATTAGTTAGCAATCTTCAGACTAGTTAAATTTAATGTATACGCACTTGTCTATCCTACCTGGTCCAAGTGAGAGGTTTGTGTTACTGCGGAGTCTTTACAAATATATCATTGCATTTTGAGTTGACCTTAACAGTCAGATAGATACCCAAGGATATTTTTGTAAAGCATTGCACGCCCGAGAACACGTTTTCGTTTCGTTAGTGGATGTAATCGTAGCCTCGTTATTAGATTACATCTACATTGGCGGTGGTGTTTATGCACATTTCGTTAGCTAGCTTTTCCAACGGACAGAAGTCCATAGCTACCCTTGCGGTACTATAATGGCCAATTAGTCTTAGGATTAATTGTTTCTGACTGCCGCCGTCCGATCCATCACCTTAAAGACAGTGCTCAGAATAGTAAATTATAATATAAAGACTGCAGTCTAATATAAAAATCTAATATACAAGTCTAATATAAAAACTTAATATACAAGTCTAATATAAAAATCTAATATACAAGTCTAATATAAAAGACTAATATAAATATCTAGATATTATTTCTATATCATAACAAGATAAGTACCGCTAATTATCATTATGTGTTAATACGCAAACTGCCTACTCCTATTAATTTATGTGTGATTGAAAACTCAAACGCCATTTTTACGTTTTAGGCTTAGCGTTTGAAAGTGCGGTTGGCCATCCAGACAATTCTATTAGTTCCTCTAGCAGAGACGGTAAGATTTTAAATAACTTTATTTAAAAGAAAAAAATAATTTTGGTATTAACATATTTCCCCCTTTTCTCTCTTTCTCATCTCTTTCTCTTTTCTTTTATTATAATAATAACGTACTTGTCGACAAACCTGTTGATATAGTAGAATCTTTTGCTAAATATTTTGCTAGTGTATACGCAGCGTCACCTGTATCGAGAAATGAAGCATTATATTTTACCGGATATGTTACTAGCAACACCTCCATTAATGTTACTCAATTAACATCTATTGAAATTGGCAGGGCAATCAAAAAACTAAAAAACAAATCGACAGCTGGTCAAGACCAAATTCCCAGTTATCTGGTTAAAGACTGCACAAATATTTTTATAAAACCTCTTAATTATTACATATTTAGTTTATCTCTCATTACAGGCATATTTCCAGAAATGTGGAAAGTTTCCAGAATCTGTCCGGTTCTCAAACAAGGTGATCCCGAAGTAATTACCAACTATCGACCAATTTCAATCTTAAATAATTTTGCCAAGGTTTTTGAGATGTCGTTGTACTCATCTATCTATACCGATGTTCAACATCTTATCTCTCAGTATCAGCACGGTTTTATGGTAAAAAGATCAACTGTCACAAATCTTTCATGCTTTGCTTTGTTTCAACAGTGATAGATACTAATGGGCAGGTAGATACAATTTACGCCGACTTCTCAAAAGCCTTTGACAAAATCGATCATGGAATAATTTTACAAAAACTGAGTAAAATTGGATGTAGCTCTCGCTTGATATTGTTCTTTAACTCTTATATATCTAATCGGCGTCAATTTGTGTCTTATAACGGCTTCACCTCTAATTTATTCACAGCAACATCTGGTGTTCCTCAGGGATCAAATCTTGGTCCTTTGTTGTTTCTAATATTTATTAATGACATTACTGAGGTGTTAAATTCTAATGAAAAAATAAATATGCTGCTTTTTGCAGATGATCTAAAGGTTTTCAGTAGCGTTTCCAACATAAATGATTGTATTGCACTTCAAAAGGGGATAACAAACATTGAAACATGGTGTCAAACTAACAAACTATATATGAATATTAACAAGTGCCGAGTCTTAAGTTACACTAGAAAAAAAAATACTACTTATTTCAATTACAACTTTGATTCTACGTCACTCGCTAGAAGTAATATTATTAACGATTTGAGTATTACCTTTGATAGTTTTTGGTCATTTGATTACCATGTAGCAAACATTGTTAATTCTTCTTACAGAATGTTAGGTTTTATATTTAGAAATTGTTGCGCGTTCACCAACAGTCTAACACTAAAAACCTTATATAGGGCACTAATCAGATCAAAAGTAGAATATTGCAGTATTGTCTGGTCACCAGTGTACATTTGCCAAAAAACAATGGTCGAGAAAGTTCAAAAAATTTTTTTTAAATTTCTTAATTTGAAAATTTATAATGTCTATCCACCAAGAGGTTCTGATCATCAATTACTTCTTTCTAAGTTCGATATGTATTCCCTAGATCAGCAGCGACTCCTAGCAAGTCTCAAATTTGCATATTTTATAACCTTTTTCATGGTAACATTGATTGTATGTATTTGTTATCGAGTTTGAGTTTTATGTTCCTAGAATTAACTCTAGATTCAGTATTACTTTTAAGCTAAATAAGGCAAATACTAATATTTTGTATAAATCGCCCGTGTTTGTTATCAACCAAATATCGGATAAGTGCGATATCAATCATTCAACACTTCAAAAAATTATAAAAATAGGTTTATCTTAACGTCTTGTATTTTTAGTTTAGTTTCTCGTTTATATTATTTATACAACACTGAGTATAGGTTATTTTTTTTTTCAAGTACTATATATCTGTCCTGTAATTGGATGTAAATCTGTTGGGCATTAAACTTGTTATTTATTGTTATTTATTTATAATGTTTATACGCATAATTTTTATTTTTTTTACGTTGAAACATCGCTCGCATTTTGACAAACGCAATTCTCTAAAGCTGGTGACTTCTTCGTCTCACTTATGACATTTGCAATTTCCATCCTCTGTTAAATCTCAGCATGGATGTGTCATGTTGTAATGGCGCTACCTGAACACTTAGTGTTTTCTTCTAGTGACCTTAAATAAACCTTCTTAAATTCTGAATTATCTAACACAGGTGAGGTGTGACATGGCTGTTTAACCAAACCGTTAATTCTTAGAACACAATTTGCATTTTTGATTCGAAACTTTTATTTTTACAACAATAATTTGCACAAATTTCATCTGTTATAGTATTATCAATCCGTTTCTACCAAAGAAAAATTATTGACACAATCCTTCTGACCTGCCCTGATACTATATTCTGATTGTGACCTGCGTATCTCTTAGGATGTCGTTCAACTGCCCTGTCGTTGTATCTTCTCAAAATATGTAAATTTCTTAATTTGCTGAACAATAAAACCTAATTTCACACAGATCTGTAGGTATTTTTTTTACACTAGCTTTTAATTGTGACTATTATTTAAACAGATGATTCTTTATAAATCATTCTATTTTATTCCTAAATTCCGATGCCAATACTAAAATTTCGTAGTTTGGCTCATCTAACGATGAAGGAGTCAGAAAGTGAATAGTGGAAATCCTCAGTGGCCACCAAGCCAAAGTTAACTCTTTAATTTCGGTTTTTCTCATATCAAATTTTCGCTTCAGCACATTTATGTTTCAGACATAATCAGAATAGTTTTTGCTTTCGGAAGTTGGCAACAGCACTACTGAAAAATCTGGCAAATATAAATGATTCGGAACAAGGTACAGCATATTTCTCAAGAAGCAAACAAAGTTTATTAAGCTTCTTTATCTCGGCGTTGAACTTTCATTAATCAAGCTGACTTTAAGAGGGTTGATCGGCGTAAAAAATCAATTATTTTGATTGGATAAACTCTAGAATCTTTTGCTTTTGAAAGATGACGGCTATCTATATTTTTGATTAAATATTAAAACTGTAATATGAATGAGGTATCCGTCTGAATAAGAGATTATGGAGGATGAAGGTTTAAAATTTAAAGTGGTAAAGCACTCTTAAAACATGAGGAAGCAAATTGCATTAGTTTGTGGTTTAAAAACAGGTCCAGTAATTGAACGTCAGCAAATAAAGTAAAAACAAGTTCTAAAAATATATTTAGTTAAAGTGTAATTTGCGCTCGATGTCAACATTACATACAAATAGAAAAAAAAAATAAGTCTACTACACCGTAATTCGTAGAATCACATTCAGACCAGGCTTCCCCAAAAACCATAAATCTCGTCCAGATTTTTAATATGGCTCCAGACAACATGAGCGCAAACCATAAATTTCCATTACAAATTATGACAAGCCATACATATTCTTGAAAAAATTAATAAAACCGTAAAATGTCGAAACCTACATTAGCTTTATACTAAATAATTAGATTTACTAGAATGGTACGGACCTGTATCCGGCTGTTAAGTCGACACGATTCGATGTTTTAATCGAAGAGATAGGGCTGTTATGCAAATCCAAGGGATGAAGTGTGGACGGGGACGCCACTGAACACAGATGGCACTCACCTGAAACAAAGCAAACAAATTAGATTGGCCACAGTTTAACTAAAAACATGTTATGTCATAATATTAGCTTGTATGACCAGACATTTGCTATTATGTCAACTTCTGAATAGAAAAGTATTACATAGCCATTACTAACAAAAATTGAACAGACAATAGTATAATTAAAAAACTAGTTTCATAACGTTTGATTTGGAGCATACGTCCCAAGGTAGGCACGTGCGTCAATACCCCTTATAAAACGTGTTTTTAAGGTAATTTTTCAAATTTGCGTCTTTCTTTAATTTTATATAATAAAAAATTACATTTTTTAGCTATAAGAAATTTTGTTGCGGACGCTTGGTGACAGCAACTAGCCATTTGATTTAAAATTCAATTTAAAATCTCTTGTTTGACATAAATAGTGTGGTCAATTTAGACATTCGAAGGTGCATAAAATCCCAACAAGCTGAAAAAAAGTGTAAGGAAAAAGTTTTATCTGAGGTCCAAGGTAAAAAAAAAGTTTTTGCGATTTTGAGCAAAACGGTAAGTTTTATCATAAAAGTACCCCCAACAATTGTAGACCATAAAAGTATATATAAAAATTATTTTAATTCTTTTTTTTCTACAAGCCACCGTTTCTGAGATATAACGATTCAAAATGTTCTTATCGTCATAATATGCACACGCTACACGCCACCTATGAAGTAGTGTACTTAGCGCGTTTTTTTAACGTGATTTCCCTATTTGAAACTATTGCAAATTAGCTAAAATTTTCAAAAATAGTAAAAGATAAAAGCGATGTAAATAAAAAAAAAGTGGTAAAGTTCATTCGCCTGATTCGTAATTTTCAAATTCTTCATCTTCTTTTTCATGTTCTTCTTCTTTATCTTCTTCTTCATCTTCATTTTGGATGCAAGTAAATTGCGTCAATAGCGATGTATCGTTAGAATCAAACGAATTCTCCACTGTTGGCGATTCAACATTAGAGCACGACCGGCCTTGACAATTTGTTCATGCGAGAGAACAAAACAGTACAAGTTTTTTGCAACCACATTTAGCACTGCATCACTTTTTGCAGTTGCAAAAAATTATTTTCAGCAGTTTTTCCGGCGTAGGTGGGAGTAAAATTTGAACGAGTTTTAATATATTGAACCCTAGTTTGTAGGGTCTAGCCGATAACCAAGACACACTTAAACTTATTAATATACCCAAAAAAGATGTTGATAAGCAGCAACTAAGGTTGAAGAAAGACAAGCTGATTGAACTTGTTTTTTAATTTTATTATTTCTAACCAAACATGCATATCAATGCTTATCTAAACAGGAAGTTTTTTTAGGAGCTTCGTACATAGAAAAAAGAGAACGGATGCCGTTGGTGATAACTTCTTGTTGAGTTGAATTATTCCTTTAAAAATCTTCAGCACATGAAACTAAATATTGTATCATTAAACTAAAACAAGAGGCAGATGTTTCAGAGTTACACTGGCGTATAAATTAAGGGACTGGACGAAGTTTTATTTTACCTGATGTTCTTATACTTAGTTATAACTTATGTATATTTTATATTTTTAAGTATAAGTTACAATGACCTATAGTAAAATATTTCAACATAATATATAACAATTCTAGAGATGTCTATAGCGTAATCATGCACATTATGACGATAACAACTTTTACAACTTTTTAAATCGTTATATCTCAGAAACGGCGATTCGTGAGAAAAAAAGGATTAAAAAATTTTTTACAGATAATTTTATGAGCTACATTTTTTTATAATAAATCCTACCGTATGCAAATTGCAAAAAAACATTTTTTTGACTTTTGACCTCGGATAAAAATTTTTCCTTACACGGGAATGATAGGAAACTTTTAAATTTTATTTATAATTATGTTTTGACCATTTTTACTGATTTTCAGACTCATTTTTTGGTCTAGATTAACCGGACTATCAATTGTTCCATTTTTAACAAAAGTTTAGTATTACAAGAAGAGCAGAATATATGTGCTCCACCCCCGAAATTCGAAAACTTGCCTAAACAACAACTAAAAATTTATTACGAAGTAACTTAACAAATCCTGAATGTAACAAGGTTTCTGTAGCAAACAAATTTTTGCCTCGGCGTGAAGCCACTTGGTCTCTAATTAGAAATACTTTTCAAAAATGTATAAATACATTCTGGATGGGAGTATACTTACCGAGCTTAAAACTGTTACCGATTTAGGTGTCTTGTTTGATCCCGCATTTAAACAAAAACTTTTTTATCAAAATCATTTATAAATTAAACAAGGGACTTCACTGATACTCTGTCGTTATTGCTTTTATTTAATTCGTTAGTTCAATCCAAGTTAGATTATGCTTCTATTGTTTGGTTTCCTAGGCATATTAAACATGTTAACAATCTAGATAAAGTTCAGCGTAAGTTTCTAAAATAATAAGCTTATCGTGAAGACAAGATGTATTCAGAAATTGGAATTTCACAAGCCTATTTGTTAGAGGTAGTAAAATTCTTGCACAAAATGTTTAACAACGCAATAGATTGTTCTGAACTTTTATCGGTCCTTCTTCTTCCCTCGCAGAGCCTTGAGCTCTTTCGCGGGAGAGCCCTTTTTGAAGGATTCCCTTCGGCTCAGCACCCACCAAAACAGATAGTGTCTCAGAAAAAAAAAACAATTTTGGTTAAAATAAATACGTTTTTTTTTTCAAAAATATAACAGTAATCATCCGTATGTACAAAAAAAATTATGACATTTACGTTATAATTTTTTTGACAACTATATCTATATATATTTGACAAAAACATCTATAAGAGCACAAGTGCTTCAATAGATATCTACAGGGTGTATAACATTAACATAAATCAAAAGCAGCTGTGCTTTTTTGACAGCGGGTTTTTTTCAAGATTAACAAGAGATTTTTCTTAATCACTTCTTTAACACTACGACCTTTTAATCTATTGACCTTCCTACGTTAGCGTTCGGATAGATAGCGGATAGATAGCGTTCGATCGAACAACATGTACGATAACGCTCCGTCTATAACAAGTGAAAAGACTTGTAAAAAATGCAACAAAAAAGTTACAAATGCATATGTGATGTGTATAAAGTGCGAAGAGTGTTATTACCACAAAAGTTGCTTGCAACTTGCCATAAATAGAGGAAAAAACTGTATAACTTTGTTCGATAATTATATGATATGTGAGGAACACGTCCCCGAATTGAAGAAAATTGAACAAATGTGTTGGACAGCTATGAGTGACATTAGAAAGGAGAATTTGGCTTTAAAAAGTGAAATTGAATCATTGAAATTAGAACTGAATCAAATAAAAAACACCGACACGAACAGCAGTCAAGGACAAGTCACGCCGTCCAAAAACTCGGCCGATAACTTAAAAAGTGAAATTATGGTTTATCTATCAGAGATAAAAAAAGAGGTCAATAGCACGATTGAAGACAAGTTTAATAAATTTCAGAATTTATGGAAACAATCAACTAGTCTACAAAAACCTAGCGAACCGTCATACAGCGATATAGCAAAAAAAATAAAATCCTCGATTGTGCTTCATCCTAAAAATGACGAAAATTCTGAAAAATTCATGCAGACATTAAAAGAAAAAATTAGACCGGATCAAATCCAAATAGGAATACAACCAATACGTTCTACAAAAAACGGCAGCATTGTGATAGGTTGTAGTAATAAAGAAGATGCTACCAAGTTGCAAAAAGAGGTTGAAAAAAACTTCAACAAAGACCTTGTCATAAGAAAGTCGGAGATGAGAAATCCAAAAATAAAAATTGTGGGCATCAGTGAAAAACTAGAAGAAATGGAGTTGAAAAACTGCATTACTAATCAAAATCCTATGCTGAAAAATATCAGCAGCTTAAAGCTAATTGTCACTAAGAAAATGAGAAACAGCTTTCTAGCTATCATCGAGGTTGATCCAAAAACTTTTGCTGCATTTATGAATCTCAAGACAGTGTATGTGAACTGGAACGCATGTAGACTGTATGAACATGTGGATGTTCTTAGGTGTTATAAGTGCAGTGGTTACAACCATATAAGCAGCAACTGTAAAGTGGTATCTCCTGGGTGCCTAAAGTGTGGAGACAAAATTCATCAAGAGAACGAGTGCTCAAACAAACCTATGTGCATAAATTGTTCCAACTTGAATGTGGCAGAAAACTTAAAATTGAATTTAGAACACTCACGGTTTGACTACTCGTGTGAAGCCTACAAGCGCCAACTTGCACTTTGTAAAAGGAGAGTACACTACGATGTATAGCAATCAAAATCACCAAGAACTTCATCTACAAAACTTCTTTTTCTAAATATTCAGTGTCTTCGGAATAAAATAAACGCTTTTGACGTAGTGCTAAAAAGTCTTCGCTTCAGTGTTGTGTGTTTATCCGAACACTGGTTGAAGCAAGACGGAGCAGAAAGTGTTAAACTAGGTAATATGACGACTACTCAATTTTATGTCCGTACCAATCATATTCATGGAGGTGTTATACAATTTATTGATAACGATCTGGGAGTTGAATATAGATCATTACTCGAGGTAAAAGGTTTGTCTACAGAAATGAGTTGCGAGTTAACAGGAACATTTTTCCCTCACTGTAATTTATATCTTATAGCATTGTATAGGTCTCCTTTGGGTGACATTAATATTTTCTTTGATACGATTGAGAATCTATTCAAAATTCTAGATTATAAAAACAATAACATCATAATTGGAGGAGACTTTAACTTGCACTTTAACTCGAATAATTGTTATGCTAATACGTTATGTGAAAATTTACTTAGTTTCGGACTGCGGTCTGTTGTTAATTTCTGTACTAGACTGACAGCTACAATAGACAACATCTTTACCAACATCATAGAAGAGGATTTAAAGTCTTATCCTGTAGATCTACATTTATCTGACCATTTAGGTATTGTAGTTGAATTAAAAAACTTTGTAACTCGTAACGTTAGGACTAAAATAGAATATAGAATTACACGACCGATTACAGAACAAGGAAAATTTGTATTTTACAATATATTAGACAATGTTGAGTGGAACTTTATTGAGCCCGACATTGGAATCAATGAAAAGTTTCATATATTCATAAATACAATTGTCCATTACTTTAATATAGCATTCCCAATAAAAAGAATAAGATGCACAAATAATGCTAGACCCAAAGTGTGTGTTAAATGGTTTACCGGAGAATTAGGCAGGTTACGCGAAACATTTCAGATTGCATAAAACTCTAGAATTGCGTTCTCTTTTGAAAGACTTTAAAAACTATTATAACAAAGCGGTTAGCGAAGCTAAACGTAGAGCAAACAGCAAATTTATAAAGGAAAATAAAAGTAATCCTAGAGTTTTATGGAGTTTAATTGAAACTTATAAAAATGGTCAAAAACAAAACAGTTGTAGCATTGCTCCTAATGACATAAATACCTATTTTTGTAATATTGCTCAAAATCTTGTTACCTCTCTACCTACATCTGACTTTGATCCTGTTGCGGTAATGAGTAATCAGAATACTAACAACAACACTTTTTTATTTAAAGAAATATCGCAGGTAGACGTAAGAGATGCAATTGATAGTATTCGTAATAATCATTCTAAAGATATCTACGGTCTCTCCATATCAAATATTAAAAATGTAAAAGATACAATCATTTCACCACTAACTAAACTTTTTAATTGCTGCATAAGATATAGTGTATTTCCTGAAGGTTTTAAAACAGCCGTAGTTATCCCGGTCTTCAAGAAGGGAGATGTAAATGACATGAACAACTACAGACCAATATCATTATTATCCGTTATTTCCAAAATACTTGAAAAAATTTTATTCAAACAAATTTTTATATTTTTACAAGAAAACAATGTGTTGTCTCCTAAACAGTTTGGATTCCGCGCAGGTTCATCAACTATCACAGCTATATTAAACTTAATTGGAAATATAATTAACTGCTTTGAGGATAAAGAAATCTATTCGGGACTGTTTCTGGATCTTAGTAAGGCCTTCGATTGCGTCTCGCATGAAATTTTAATTCGAAAACTGTATTTCTACAATTTTGATCCATCCACCACTAAATTAATATCCTCTTATCTCAGAAATCGCAAGCAGTGTGTCAGAATAAAGGGGGAGCTATCAGATATATTAGGAGTTCACCACGGTGTACCGCAAGGGTCCATTCTCGGTCCAATTTTATTTCTAATTTACATAAATGACCTACCATCGTACGTTTCAGGAGCGGATACTACCTTGTATGCAGATGACACCACACTAGGTAATTCTGATTTGTCAATGGAAAATTTATTACAGAAAGAGAGATATTGGTTTGATAAGGCACATAAATGGTTTACGGCTAACAAGTTAAGTTTAAATTCAAGCAAATCAGATATTATATATTTTTCCTTGAAACAAATTATTATAAAAAACACGTACACAAAATATCTAGGCATAAACATTGATTCAAGATTGAACTGGGATAAACACGGCGAGCAAGTAGCTGCTAAAATTTCAAAAAACATTTACCTTTTAAGAAATTTAGCTAGCAGTTTTTCCTTAGAGAGTCTCAAAATTATGTATTATGCATTAATAGACTGTCATCTTAATTATGGAACTTTGGCTTGGGGACATTCAACGTCTCGTCATAGATTGTTTCGGCTCCAGCGAAAAGCTTTAAGAATAATTTCTGGTCTTGGATATAGGGACGATTGTAGAAATTCTTTTATTAAGCTTAAAATTCTAACATTACCTTCGTTGTACATCTATAGATGTCTTGAATATATTAATAATAACCCTAGTACGTACCGCAAATTGAAATCATTTCATCGGTATAATACTAGAAGTAGTGATTTCTCTTATAATAATCTGCGTTTGACTAAGACCAAAGATGCAACTCACTACTACTGTCAAAAATTCTTTAACGTACTACCTCTACACCTTCAGAGTTTATGTCCTAAATCCTTCCCGATACAAGTCAAGCAATATTTAATTAATGGAGCGTTCTACAGTTTTGAGCAATTCTGTATGAATTCATGAAAATGATGAGTAGAATTTATTGTTTTGTTTTTATTATTATATCTTAATTTTTGTAAAACATTTTTCTATTTCTATTTTGTATTGTTGAATAATGGTCTATATTTTTGTCATAATGTTTTCTGCACTTGTAAAATGCACAAACAGACGTGTGCAAACGTGATAATTTGTGTTGATAGCAGTGGTGTGAATCATTAGGTATGATGGCTGAGCAGGTTGTGGGTTTTCTGTAGATGTTAAACTGTAAATGATTATTGGTTTTCTTCTAATGCAGTGTCTTAAAAGTTAATTTTATTATTATTTTCGGTCTCTAACGTAAATCAGCTATCATACCTAATGATTCACACCACTGCTATCAACACAAATTATCTGCATTTCGAAACTACATACACCGCGCAGACAATATACCATTGACACAATCAAATTACCAGAAAGAAATAAATACTATAAAAGCACTCGCAATAAAAAACTATTATAATATAAAAACAATTAACAAGTTAATAAAACATGAAACTATAAAAACACATCCGCTATATAAAAAATCCACAAAAACCAATAAAAACCAATATAGAAAATTCAAATATTACTCTGGTATAAATCTAAAAATTGCAAAAATCATGCGCAAATTTAACATCATCAGTGCATTCTGCTCACAAAACAGTATATATAGCAAATTATCCAATGCCAAAAAAACAACAGATAAAATAGAACTATCTGGGGTGTATGAAATCAAATGCGATTACTGCAATACTATTTACATAGGAGAAACAGGTAGATCACTAAAAATCAGATTAGAAGCGCATAAAAAACAACCACATAAATCCAACTTAGGAAAACACATGAAATATAACAACCACACAGTCAATGATAAAGATAACATAAAAATACTGCACATTGAACACAATGCTACAAAAAGAAAACTTCTAGAATCTTTTGAAATTTTACAAGAGATAAACAACAACAAACATAATTGTCTAAACATTCAAACCAACTTAGATACACAACACATTTATAATAAAATTTAACTTTAAACACACTACAATCCAACCAAGATAACAAAACCTGAAATAATCCCATTCCGATAATTTTATTCTGTACATTTTATCACAATAAAAATTAATAAATAACATTGTATTAATGCTGCTAAAAGTATCTCAAAAAACAACAAAAATCTGTAATTATTAAATGGTCTTTCACATAATTTTTAAACAACTGACACAGTATATGTTTCATAGTCGATAACCTTTTGACAGTAAGTTTTTTTAATACTTATACACACTAAGACTTTGCTACTTAATAATTGTAAAATTGTAGATGGCCCGCCTTGATAATGAGAATATTTATTCTCAAAACTAGTAGGCTGTAAATTAAATCAATTATTTTGAAAACAAGTTTGGTGAAGTACAATATTTTCTTACCTTCAACCCTTTGAAAAAAATCTAAAATAATTGATTAATTAAAATGGATTATTAATGCCGGTATTGCAATTGTTTATTCACAACTGACATTGACATTTGAGCACAGTGTCGAAAATAAATCCCGGATCGCCAACATTTGCGTCATTTTCTAACTGTGAAATAAATTTTGAATTATTTAAAAAGAAAATTAGTAATTTTCCAAAATGGGACATCAGCTACAAACACGAAAAAGACGTTAAAAGTAACAATACGCAAATACCAAATAATGTGTGTCAGCATATGAAAAACACTACTTTAAGCAAATAAAAAAACAAAAATAAAATTCTATAAAGTGATGGCAAAACCGGTATTGACTTTGAAAGTAAGACCTGACCATTCCAAAAACCCAATAAAAATATTTTCTTTAAATGACAGAATGAATCAACACTCACTCAAATAAAAACAACAAATCCAAAAATAAACATACCAATGAAAAAAGAGGTATGCTACAGACCAAGAAGGAAAAGAAAAGTAGATAGACTCCCTAAGGCGCCATCTTATTAGAACATCAGTAAATTTTCATTGATATTGTCGTCATTTTCTAATGTTGGTACTCGATGGATCGATTTGATTTTCAAACAATTCAAGGTATCGTTCGCCGGATAAAATATCTTCAAAAAAATAGCACCTTAACCTTTTATTTTCAGCGGATATTGAGTATGCGTTTTTCGACACACATGCGAATTATTACAAAACTTATCAGTTTAGTATATTAGAATTAGTATCACACGAAAAACGAACATTATGTTTATTGACGTTGCCGTTCAAATAAAATGTACATTCATCACTGAAGCAAATGTTATACAGAAGGTTGCGATTGTCTATCAGCTGCTATGACATGTCTTCCGCAAACTGTGTTCTTCTATCGGAATCATCTTCGTTAAGTTCCTGATCTAACTACATATTGTATTCATAAAATTTATGTCTTTTGAGTATTCTGTGAATAGTTGACTTGCTCATTCCTATTTCCCTTCCTAAAGAGAAGAAAAGTTCTTCGTACGGAATGATTACAGCCACCGTCCCCAAAACACCAATTTTCGACATTGTACGGACCCTGTATGACAAATTTCTTCACCAGTTTTGACACATTCTTGGCTACATGTGGGCTACATTTTTGTCTGGATGGTTCTCATTAAAAGCTGCAGCCACTCTTCTGGCACAAAAGACTCCGTGTTTGACATACAGCATTATTAACTCAATTTTTTCTGCATTGGTATACATATATGTTGGCCAAAACTGAATAATACTAAACTCTGCTAATAGGCGTGACGACAGTATCAAATAATCAAAGATGTAACGATATTAAGGGAAAGTACATATTAAAAGGATTTAAAACACTGATTTAGTTTTATTAAAAAAATTAAGATTACCAATATTTTCAATAAATTAAAAGATTAAAATACTGCTTTCGGCCATGTTGATTGAAACACCAATCACAGCGCGCCACGTCACGTTCCATTAGTTTTCAGTGAGCTTCATCTGTGCTTTGTTGTGATTACGCATTTGTTGTGATTATGCATGTGATTGCGATTACATTAGTTTAAGTGTAATTCATAAACGAATATTACTACATAATATTTGACTTTACTTGCATATGTTATGTTTACAATAATCTTGGCTTTAGGTAATTTTGCAGATTATGGACTATGCAGTTTTTCACAAAACATTTCGCAGATATTAATAAAAACCTTATTAAGAATCATATAATACTAATAAAAGTTAGTGCAATTATTAAACATACGGGATAGGGTGTGAAACATATATATAGGTGAAATATATAATAGCAGGCATTACCTTAAAAGTGACCGCTATATTATAAAATATCCGCGCTCCATGAAAGTTAGTAAGAATTTTTTTCACCCTCTAATACTAATTTACACAAACTTTGAGTACACATTATCGTTTCCTACATATATCACACATTCAGCAAACAACATTTTTGCACTAAGAGCATAGTCCATAATCTGCAAAATGACCAAACAAGTACATTGTGTGTATGTATTTGTTCTTATTAATTTCCATTATTTTAGGTCTTCAAGACCATCATATGGAGATGATGTAATAATTAAATTTTTTGGGCATACATCCTGGTTTCATACGTAGTTGTAGTACTGACCCCATCACATGATACTGCATATAATTTTCCATATCATCTGGTAACTAGAAAAATAAAAATTGGTAATAAGAAAGATAACCAAAACATAAACATAACCTCAATGAATTTCAATACATTTTCATCATTCATTTTCATTTTCTTTACAATATTTCAAACATTTACATTTCCATGCAGATGGAAGTCTGATCACACTGATCACATTTATCCTAATACTCAATGAATTAGTTATTCCAAACATTTTGAGTTTAAAACCTATCAATGTTTGATAAAATACTTACATCAAAGTGGTTGTTGGACTCTGTACCACCACCATCACCAGGGTGGTGGAAGAGAGGGAAAGAGCAACCCTCTACCTTCCCTAAAACGAGCACTCGCCACCCAACCATCAGCCAACAATCTTGTATTCGCAACTGCACACTTCAATTGTTTATTTGTTTGAATATACGTATTATTTATATTTGTGGCAATCCTTATTTCAACAACATTCTGACTACGGTCAAATCATTGGTCCTTCGAGCCGGATTGCCAGAAAAAAGCAAGAAAAGAAAACTAGTGCCAAAGTGTCTATTTATTAAAGAAGCTAAAGAATTCAATCAGGAAAAAAGCCTTAAGAATCAACTCCGGAACAAAGCAACAGCCCTGGTAGCAGCGTCAAGTACCCGCCAGCCCGTTCAACTTCCGTTAAACAAGCGCTTCAAGCGACATAAAGGTCAGTCTCCTTTTCTTCATTTCCCTTAATTAATATATCTGTGCAAACATTTAAAATTGTCGTTAAGGTTGCAATCGCATGCTAATAATTTAAACTAATTCAAGTAAAGTTAATAAGTCAAAGGTTGAAAATTTAATCGCCATTATGACAAAATTAGACGAGCATAAAGCTGCTCTTGCTACAGTCAATGATAAGTTAGAGCGAATTCATACGTACGTATCAGCGTTCAATCCAGATATTGTTAGTATAAATCAATTAAAAATTCGTGAAACTCTTTTACGCGATATCAAAATAGAATTTGAAACAATTCAATATGAAATTGAAAAATTGAGCAGTAAAATCGAAGAAGCTACAGAAACTAACCGTATCGCTAGAGCTAAATTTGAGGACAGGTACTGCGATATTAGTGTTGCTATAATGGACTTAATTAGTGTTTATGAAAGTAAAACTGCCGTAAACTCAAATAGCGCAAACGTAAGCGATATCAGTAAACACATTTTAAATTTGCCTATTTTAAATCTAAAAACATTTTCGGGTTCATATAAAGAATGGTCCAATTTTGAAAACAATTTCAAATCAGTAATTGCTGATAATGAGCATTTGAGCGAAAGGCAAAAGTTTCACTATTTAAAATCTACATTAAATGGTGAGGCTTTGCGCGCCATTGACTCCCTTACCTTAAATGATGCAAACTATAACGAAGCCTGGAAAATTCTAGAAGATCGGTTTAAAAATTTGCGGCTTATAGTACAGGATCATGTGAGTGTCATACTAAATCTGACTGCAATTCATAAATCATCCCATAAAGCGCTTCGGGAACTACTCGATTTAATAGTTACAAACAGAACTGCATTAAAAACATTGTCAATACCCGTAGAGACATGGGACTGTCTTTTAATACCGATATGTGTTGATAAATTAGATTTTAATACCAAGCGAGATTGGCAGGCAAGCTTAGATAGCAGTCTTCCTACATTTGCTCAGTTTAAAACATTTCTGGAAAAGCGATGCACTATACTTGAGTCATTAAGTACAGTAGATAAACCTTTTGTTAAATTCAATAATGCTAATTTTCCCAAAAAAACCTTTGACGCAGGGCTATCGCGTACAGCAGCTAACGCAAGCACGAGTAAATTACAAGCTAAATCTAAAGGGTCATTTTGTTTTTATTGTCGAAATTCGAATCATAATATTATGCAGTGCGCTGAATTCCTAGAACTTTCAATTAATCAAAAAATCGAAAAAGTTAAGGCACTTAAATTATGTAATAATTGTCTCAGAAATAATCATGTCGTAGCAAATTGCCGTTCTACTATAAAATGCCGCACGTGTAATAATAAGCACAACTCCTTACTGCATCGGGATGATAATGTCGCTGAAAATTTAAGCTTAACTCTAAACAATCATTCATTAAATCAGACAATAAACCAAGTTACCACTGTTTTACTAGCAACTGCTAGGGTTCTAATAAAAAATGCGCGAGGTCAGTATATTAATTGCAGAGTACTGTTAGATCCCGGATCAATGTCAAATTATATCTCAAATGCAATGTTTAATAAATTGGGTATTAAATCTACGAAGCAAAATATAGAAATTCGAGGTCTTAACGGCATTATAACACAGGCCAATAGAAGTACCTTTGTTAATATCAAATCAAATTATAGCGCGTTTAGTATTAATTCTATAGAATGTATTATTGTTAATAAAGTAACAGAACAATTGCCTTTAATTAGTGTAAATGTAAAAGACTTGGGTATTCCAGAAAACCTTCAGCTCGCCGATTTTGCCTTTCATAGCAAAGGAAAAATTGATATGTTAATTGGTAGCGGCATATTTTGGGATCTTTTGTGCATAGGGCAAATAAAATTAAAGTCGGGATTAGTCCTTCAAAAGACTCAGTTAGGTTTTATAGCAGCCGGTCCTTTAACGGCGCCATTAGAAACTCCAATAAAACGTACCGCCTGCAATTTGGCAATAAACGAAAATTTTGCAAAGCTAAACGAAACCATGCTAAAATTCTGGGAAATAGAGTCGGCAGGCAATAATGACAATAAAAATCGTCTCCAAGAAGAGATACAATGTATAGAATATTTTAAGGTAAATACGTCTCGAGACAATAACGGTCGGTTTGTTGTAAAACTACCTCTCAAAAACAATAATTTACAATTAGATACAAAGGGATTAGCTCTTAAAAGATTCTATAGTTTGGAAAACAAATTTGAAAAGGATAAAGTACTTAAAGCTGAATATATAAAATTCATGAAAGAATATTTAGAACTTGGGCATATGAAAGTAATAAATTATACGCCTGATATAAATGCTGTCTATTTACCACATCATGGTGTTTGGAAGCCCTCAAGCCAAAGTACCCCTCTGCGCTGTGTCTTCGACGCCTCCGCGAAAGCGCCAAATGGTTTAAGTTTAAATGATAATTTAATGATTGGGCCTCAAATACAAAGAGATTTATTTGCCATTATGATTGATTTTAGAAGTTTTTTATACGCACTTAATGGAGATTTAGCAAAAATGTACAGAATGATTAAAGTTCACCCTGATGATCAAAAGAAACAATTAATTTTTTGGCGCGACAATCGTAATCAAGATATTGGTACTTATGCTCTAACTACGTTAAGCTACGGTATGAAACCTTCCAGCTATATAGCGACGCAATGCCTAGAAGAACTTGCCATAGAAAATAGCGAAATCTATCCGAGAGAATGCATGATTATACGGAATCAATTTTATTTGGATGATTTACTAACAGGAGCGAATTCAGTTCAAGAGGTCGTAGAAATAAGAAAAAATTTGACAAGCATTTTAAGCCAGGGTGGATTTGAGCTTCGAAAATTTAAGTCAAACGATGCCAAAGTGCTGCCTATTAATGAAAGGAATGATTGTCATTTAAACGTAGAATTAAACAAAGATGAACTTACAAAGGTATTAGGCTTATCATGGCAGCCTTGTAATGACATATTCACCTTCAAAATAGATTCGAGTAAAATCACGCCAAAAATTACTAAACGCTCAATTCTATCGCTTACCGCTCAGATTTTTGATCCATTAGGAATTATAGGGCCTATTACAATGCTGGCGAAAATAACTTTACAAAAGCTGTGGCTAGCTAAACTAGGTTGGGACGAGTCTGTGCCCATGGATATTCATACAATATGGAAAAGATTTCAAATCGAATTAGAATTATTAAGAAATGTAAATATTGATCGAAAACTATTTCCTTCGAAAACTTATGAACAATTTGAAATTCACGCATTTTGCGATGCTTCACAGTCGGGTTACGGTTGCGCAATTTATTTAAGATCATACAATCAATGCACTAATAAATATCATATCTCTTTAATATGCGCGAAATCTAGAGTTGCGCCAATTAAAAACAATCTAACATTGCCTAAGCTTGAACTTAGTGGCGCTTTATTATTAGCAAGATTAGTAGACAAAGTAAGAAAAAACATATCAATCGCTATATCAAGAGAAATTTATTGGAGCGATTCTACAATTGCATTAGCCTGGATAAAAGCAAGTCCAAGCGTATTAAAGGTATTCGTAGCTAACAGGGTTAAAGAAATTGTATCGCTAACTAATCCAGATTTTTGGCGACATGTGCGAAGCGAAAATAACGCCGCTGACATTCTAAGTCGTGGGGCATTTCCATCAGAATTGTTAAAAGATACTCTTTGGTATACAGGCCCAAATTTCCTACGTCAAGATGAGTCAGAGTGGCCCCCAGCTCCAATTAATATGTGCAGAGATAATTTACCAGAAACGCATCAAATTGTAACACTCTACAATATAAATTCTATAGAAGAGCCTTTATTTTTAAAAAAATTCTCATCGCTTAAAAGACTGCAAAATGTGCTTGGATGGATGTATCGTTTTATAAATAATTGCAAGGGTAAAATAGAAAAGAAGAAACTATCGGTTAATCAAATTATAGTGAATAATAATGAAAATTTTGCTTGTTTTGACAAAGGGCAATTAAGTGTAAATGAGTTGAAAAATTCCCTCTTGCAAATAGTGAAAATTATTCAAAAATTAGAATTTCCAAATGAATACAAGCTATTGTCCGAAGGTAAGCCTATATCTCATAATTCAAAATTGCTGTCTCTAAGTCCCTTTATAGGAGAGACGGGTATAATCCAGGTAGGCGGCAGGCTTAAGCACGCTAACATTACTCCGGATGCAAAAAACCCATGGCTTTTACCAAAAGGACACTTTGTAACCAAATTAATTATAGTAAATGAGCATGAAAGGCTTCTACATGCCGGCCCTATAGCCACGTTAACTTCATTGCGTCAAAGGTTTTGGATTATTTCCGCTCGCGGTGCAATTAGACAAGTATTGCATGGTTGTCATAAATGTTTTAAAGCAAAACCAATACCAGGCAAAATTAAAATGGGAAACCTGCCAGCTTATAGATTACAAGTCGTAAGACCATTTACAGCTGTAGGGGTAGACTACGCAGGTCCTATTCAAATTAGGGAAATTAACGGTCGCGGCAAAAAACTAATTAAGTCTTATATAGTATTATTCATTTGCTTCTCTGTGAAAGCAGTACACATAGAATTAGCAACAGACCTGTCCACAAAAGAGTTTTTAGGAGCGTTTCGCCGATTTGTGAGTCGCCGTGGTCGACCGCGGGACGTATTTAGCGACAATGGTTCGAATTTCCGGGGAGCGAAAAGGGAATTGGGCGAGCTGTTTAAGTTTTTAAAGGAAAGTCAATCTAAATTGTATAATCAACTTGCCGATATTGGAATAAAATGGCATTTTTTGCCACCTAAATCACCTCACATGGGTGGTATTTGGGAGGCAAATATCAAATCGGTAAAAAACCATATAAAGCGTGTGACGGGAAATGCAACTTTAACATTCAATGAAATGAATACTTTGTTAGTACAGATAGAATCCTGTTTAAATTCCCGCCCTCTGACTCCTGTCTCCTCAAGCCCTGATGACCTCACGGCCTTAACTCCTTTTCACTTCTTAATCGGAGAAAGTACCACGGACTTGCCCAGTGAAGAAGTAGAACAATGCCCAATAAATCGATTATCAAGATGGCAGCTGGTAACAAAAATTCGTCATCATTTTTGGAAACGGTGAAGCCGTGGATATTTAACGTCTTTGCAAGAACGGGCCAAATGGTGCAAGGACGTGGTCCCAACCACAAATCTTGTAGGACAAATGGTAATTTTAATAGAAGATAATTTGCCACCGGCGGTTTGGAGATTAGGGCGGATTATCCAAGTACATCCGGGCGATGATGGCCACGTCAGGGTTGTAAGTGTTAAAACAGCGCAAGGAACATTTAAACGCTCTTTGAAGAAGGTGTGTCCACTTCCGGAAGCATCATAAAGGCAAAAAGGTGAAAGTGACATTTTAAAGTGCCAAGTTTCTAGTGACAGTGACGCGGGTCTAGCTCTCTAGTAGTCTAGTTAATCGAGCTAGATGTTTGATAGCTCAACGTTTTAAACCACCATAAATCTTAAATCAAAAAAAAAAGGATAATTGTTATATTGTGTCTTTGTGCTCTCTAATTATTATTATTACCCGTTCTGTTTTTTTGTTTTTGTTGTATAAAAATAATTTTTTTGTGTATAATATTCTGATAGGTGGAATGTACTATTATATTATTGTTAATAGTAATTAGTAGTATTAGTAATAATTGAAACTTTTGGCAATTGTTTCAATGGGGGGAGTATGTTGGACTCTGTACCACCACCATCACCAGGGTGGTGGAAGAGAGGGAAAGAGCAACCCTCTACCTTCCCTAAAACGAGCACTCGCCACCCAACCATCAGCCAACAATCTTGTATTCGCAACTGCACACTTCAATTGTTTATTTGTTTGAATATACGTATTATTTATATTTGTGGCAATCCTTATTTCAACAACATTCTGACTACGGTCAAATCATTGAAACAATTGAAGTGTGCAGTTGCGAATACAAGATTGTTGGCTGATGGTTGGGTGGCGAGTGCTCGTTTTAGGGAAGGTAGAGGGTTGCTCTTTCCCTCTCTTCCACCACCCTGGTGATGGTGGTGGTACAGAGTCCAACAGTGGTCTTCACAGAAATAAACTGCCGAACTCGTGACTACGTCGTCCGAGTTTCGCCGTGCGAGCTTTAACCTTTATCTCTAATTATTTTCTTGTTCGGAACATGAACAAAGACCTTATTGGGTGTTTTTATAGATGTGTTTTTACACTGAGGCACTAGACACCATTTATATCCTTTGAAATTCATTTTCTTCACAATCATATCAAAATAGGCAAACTTTGTTTACTTCCTTTGGCTGTACTACTACGTAGACACATTTAACGTTTGATTACTGCAAAGTGACGTCAGATTCGACGCCATGACACTTCGAGCTGTTTTCCCACGGAATTCAAATAATTTTAGAAAAAAGCCTGAAGCTTTGTTAAACTTTAGTTTATTACTGAAATATAGGTTTTTTTGTAAATAATAAATGTGTTCCCACATTATAGAAGTTGATTTAAAAATTAGTCGTCATGCCTATTAGTGGTAGAAAAAATGGGTAGTTAATAAAACCAAGATAACAATAAGCAAAAACCATCGCGGCATGATATTTTTTATTTAATCAACAAAACGTAAAATTAGCACAAAAAGCACACCTTCAGAAAGCGAATTGAACGACCATTTCAATGAAGCGTCACTTGACCCATGTTGCCATTGAAACTTTTTGTGAAGATTTTTAGGATCCCCTACATCATACGTCCCTCTCAAACCCAAAATTAACGTGTTTAGGATTTTGCTAGGCAAGACTTATTTACTGAGATATCCCGCCGGAGGACTTTTATATGAGACAGCCTGTATACATTTCATAAGCGATCACATAGCAATAAGTTTTATCCATCGCTTATTCAAGAAAAATGAAAAAGGATTTCCTTTGCCGGCTAAACAGTAAGTTTAAATTAACAAATCATTTCACGTGACGCCATGCGCAAAAACGGTCATAAATAGTATCATATTTAATTTTTTGTAAACCTATTGTAAGCTTAGTGAACAAAAAACCGGTGTGGCAAAGGTATGTCTGTTTAATTTAGGTACTTTAACTGTAGAGAAGCATGCTCATACAGTAAGAACTTTTGAAAGATTCACCTGATAAATTCATTGCTGAGGTGGTTTGTCGTGCCCTAAACAACGCTTAAAATTAAAAACAAGCACGAATTTAAGTTAATTTGTTGCTAAACTTTATGATGAACGACGCCCACACTGTTAAGGCCAAACCATTGATCAGTCTAGTGTGTTTCTGAAACGGTAGATGGCGTGTGAAACCACCTAAAAATTTTTCCAAGATTATTAAATTATAAGCTGTTCCTTTTTATAAAGTTTTAAAAACTGTTTTATAATTGTTGTTTTAGAGACGAGAGAGAATATTTTTCAAAATTTAATTTTGTGATAAAAATTATATTTTTTTTTGATAAATAGCTTTTAGAAAGAAATATTTACAATCGAAGGTATACAAGTAATAGAGAATTATCTCTTGAATAAAATCCATACTTTGTATTGTAGATTGAATAATATTTGCAAACAGCATTTTGCTTTAAACATTTCTTTTTGAAAAATACCGCCGCCGTCGTGGGTCGGATTTGGGGAACGATGGCCATTGGCAATGGAGATAATAACCTAGAAGAAATTATGTCGACAATGAGTATAAAATCTTTAAAGAAAAGTACATTTAGAAAAAAAGAAGAAGAGCTTGGAACTTGTTGGAAAAATGTATTGTACCGGTCGATGATTGAGGCAGGAAAAGAAGAAAAAAGATTTGCTATTGAGAGCGGTGATGTGACAGAAGATATTAAAACGCCATTTATAGCAGTAATTGTTGATGAAAGCTGGTCTCACAGAAGTCATGGTCATCAATACGAGGCAAATTCTGGGGTTGCATGCGTGATTGGTCTGAAAACCAAAAAATTACTACCCATTGACGTCAGAAATAGATATTGCTCTAAATGCCAATACCTTGAGAACAATAACCTTTCTACAAATCACGAAGATTGCTTTAAAAATTGGCATAGAATCTTCATTCATTGAATCCGATATGATCGCAGAAGTATTTAGGTCAAGCCATGATTTTCATGGACTAGAGTACAGAACTCTTATTGGAGACGGAGATTCAAGTGTCTATAAAAAAGTAATAGAGCTTGTACCCTATGAAAGAAACGTGAAAAAAAGGGAGTGCGCCAATCATGTTGTGAAGTATTACACAAAAACGTTCTTCAAATTGCAAAGTAAAACTCCTTTAATCAAAAAACAGTCAACCAACGCAACTATTTTCAGACTTAAGAATGCTGTTCGAAGGGCAATTGCTTACAACGCTAAGCAAAAAAACACATCAGATATGCAATTGCAAGAATAAAAAGATTAGAATGCACCCGAAAGTTTGCAGTAAAACGAAAATTATTCCATAAGAAAAAAAGCATAATTCAACCAAACGACGGGAAAAAAGATTATGGTTCAGAATGTCAACAGCCAGATATGAGCATAACTGAATATGAAAAAGAAAGTTTAGCATTTTTAGAGAAAACTAATGTAGATACAAAAGAGCGAGACAAAATAGAATTTCTGACAAGAGGACAATCAGATAATGCACGATGGTTTACCGAACGAAAGAATAGACTGACTGCATCCAAGTTTGATGAAATCTCTAAAAAGAGATCAACCACAAAAAGTCGACCAATAATAAAAAAATTATTATACCAAGCGCCTTTTACGAATGAAGCAATGAATTATGGAAAAATCAATAAATATTCGGCAATAAAAACATAGGAGCAAAAGTCAGGATAAAAAGTTATTCCATGCGGTTTGTTTATCGATCTAGAATTAGGCTTTCTGACAGCTTCTCTCGATGGAATTCTTACCACAAAAAATGGTATAGTAGAAATAAAGTGCCCGAAAACTGCTGAGAATTCTAGCATTCAAGAAGCAATAACAAATTTGAAACAATTTTGTTTAAATAATGATTTTAAACTTAAATCCAATCATAATTATTATTACCAGTTTCAGGAGCAATTGCATATAACCAAAAAAGATTTTTGTGACTTTGTTGTGTCGACCAGAAAAGACATCTTAATTGAAAGAATCTATAGAGACGATGAGTTTTGGAATTCTAAAATAAAGCCAAAATGGATATAAGGGAAAACTAATTTACCATTTACATTTTGTTAGGGTCAACAAAATATTTTTAGAACAATTATATACTTTATTTTGTAAAAAAAATCAAAAAAATAACTGATAAATTAGTTTATTAAAAAACATCCTCTTTTAACAATTGCGTTCTTATTATAATTCCATTTTAAAAATATATTTAGACTTAAGGGTTTTTGCATTAACTTGGAAATAATTTTCTATATCTTTTATCTCTCTCGCACACTTGATGGTAGGCTTTGGCCTTAAGTTATTTTGACTTTGCACAAAATTTTAAAACTTTGCTACATAAAGAAGCCGACAACATTTGCAAACTTCAAATGCATTTTCTTACAATTAATAAATTCCGAGATCATAGCCTTCACTGGAGAGACATTTTCAACCACCCACAATAATTTATAATATCCAGTCTTATCGACGTTTTCGTAGATCACCAGCAGGTGGCCCATCAAAACAAATACCGGCCATCACGCAAGTCCCCAAAGAAAGCGCATCCTTTGTGTTCACCCTAATTCATCACAAAATAAATCTCGACAATTTAAACCATTTTCTCCTTTAAGTAAAAGTTGAAATGACGTTTATAAAATTCGGTGACCGGAAATTGATTTCGTACTGTAGAAGAAAGAAATGCTTTTCGTTCTTTATCCAAAGTTCTTCCCGACATTTTTTTTCCTTACTATTTTATTATTCGTCAAAGGTTTTTCATGTTGTTATCGTCGTTTAGGAAGTCAAAAGTGCTTCAAAACATACGTGTTTTTATGTTATTTGATTGGATTATTTCTCTTTCGGAGAGGGTTTGTTTTAAAAATGGGCAAAGTTTGTCCCTGCTTTTAATGACTAAGATTCGGCTTTATTTTATCAGAGTTGTTTTTCGTTTGAAATTGTAATTCAATGAAATTTAATGCTTGTTCAAGTTAGCCGCGATAATATTCAAGCTTTGGTATTTACTGTGAGAGAATTTAAATGCAAATTTCATATTTGTTGTCAGGTAAAGCTGTTCCCTAAAATACTCAATTTTTGAGTAGAAGGCATCATTAAAAGAAAAACCAAATCCCGTAGCAACAAGAACGTAGCCATAGCTTTAAATTATGCAGCCGAATCAATGAAATACTTCACAAACTTCAACAATTCTACAATTGTCCTGTTGAAGTTAGTCCGTTATGCCGAAATTGATTTTCCTTGTAAAACCTTTGATTTAGCCCGATTCACACTATTTTCAAGTGGTGATTAAAACTGCAGCAAACTTTACTATTAACAGCTAATATTAACTCATTAACATACACAAATCTATGGGCTATTTGCTATGTTGAACATGCCTCGTCAATAGCCAAACCTCAAAAATATTTATTATGTGGAATACCTCTTCTGACTCAATTGTTTTTTTTGCCGCAATGGTAAAAAATGCTACTAAAGCTCTACAGTTATTACAGATGCGTTACAATTCAATGTTATTTATACAAAAAAAACATTCAATACTTTAAATTTAAATATGTCAATTAAAGTTAATCAAATTTCAATAAAATAATAAAGTTCCAACCAAAAAAGTCATATTGCTTTCTGCTATTGTTTTACTTCATCAGTTGTCCACAGTTTGATCGCTTGCCATTTAATAAACCAAATAATATTTTTATATACTACTTACAAAATTGGGAAAATGTTGTGCTTAAGAGTGTTTAACTCCCGCTAAATAAATTAACTATTGATTAGATGCTTTCAATCAGCAATCATTTGAGGAGACACAGCAGGATAAATTATTATATCAATCTATAATACAGAGACTTTTATTATAGATTCCACAAAAAATTTAAGTTATAAAATCTAAATTTACTAAATTTACAGTAACAGAGTTACTAACATGCGTCATAAATCAATTACATGCATGATTATGATAAATATACAATATAGGGCCGAAGACTTATAAATGCCATTGTCAAAACTGGACCAAAATGAAATGAACCCACACGGAAAGCACCAGCTTTCATGAAAAACGATCATCGAAATCGGTTCCCCCAGTCAAAAGTTCTGAGGTAACCAACATAAAAAAGTTTAGAACCTGAAATCGGCTAATAATTAGTCAATGACTAGAAAATGAGTTCACACTCACTTACGTTTTCGCATTGTTCCCGCTGAATGATTTCTTAGACTTCTTCCAATCTTTGTGCATTTACATATTGTTTATCAGCTATTAAAAAAAACTTATTATGTGTTTTTTTAAAATGTCTAAATGTAAGTTAATATTTTAAAACAAAATATATTTATAGTATGTTTAAAACTACACCCTCAAACAAACAAAATATTTTTGTTGTAAAATAATATTTCGGAAACGCAAACTCGAGAATAATTAGGTTATTGTCTAATTCTAAAAAACAATGATTTAAAATATAGTTAAGTGAAATAATTTAGTCTTCAAGTACTGAAGAAGTGACCCTTCTCATTCAGTTTTTCAGAACGGTTTTCCCGAAAAGACTTGTAGAATATTTTTTGAAAATGTAAGTGGTTATTTTACTAATGTCGGTTGATCATTTCCTTCAAAAGTTTGTAACAATTATTTTTAGGTAACTTTCAGAAATCTTTTACCACACCAAACCGAAGAAAATTCAAATTCTATAGTTTCCAAACAAAATATCCATTGTGAGCACGATGAACACTATTTCGAATAAAATTTAAATTCATAATTTCTATTTCGCTTTTATATAAAAGTAATTTAATTTTCTGTAAATGGCATTAGTAAAGTGCTCTAAAATGTTTAATTTTCTGCTCAATTATCATTCATAAAATATATTATAGCTGTTTTACGGATTATTTCACAGCTGCTGCATGAAACATTTTCAGGGCCAAAATCAATAAATCTGAAAAATATAGACGAGACTTGCAATATTTTATCAATTGTTTGATAACAATGTAAATTAAACAAAAAACTCAGTTAAAAACGGGTTTCAGAAAAAGCATAAAAAAAAATGCTAAACATTTATTTTATAAGTTAGAAAATGAATGCTACGCGATTATAATTAAAACTAAAAGTATTATTTTCCTAAAAACTATTATTGTTTCATATTTGCAGTATTCATATATTTTTAGGCTGTGGTATGTTGTTAATAAACTATCAATTGGTCTAGCATTGTTACGCTTAAATGTGCTGCTTGATGCTCTTACAGTTGAAAGAGTCACATCTTAATTACAAGTTAAATTAACAGTTGTTCGGTACCAGTGCTCACTTATTCATTTGGTATTGTAAAGTAGCCTAACACGGACCTAGAAGAAATAGATCGCATAACAAAATTTAGATGCTGGCACACGAATTCATCTGTCAACAGGTTGCAGAGGTCTCATAAACATCAGAAACCTCTGTCTAAACCAAGAAAAGAATTTGAGAGACCGGTTTCAGATTGATATAATGCATAAAATTTCTGCATCTGATAAAGGCTATACACCATTAAACTTGAGCAAGAATAACATTTTAATAGAGAAAAGAACGTGAAACTAAATGGATTGAGCAGCCCCTTCGCGAAAGGTATCCAAAACTGCTAAAACAGCAAAATGTAGATATAGAAAAGTCGATGTGCTGAATAGTCGACGATCAGCTTTATCCAGAGACAGAAGGATTGGTGATGGCTGTTCAAGATAGAGTAGTGAGAACTCAAAATTATAAAAAGCATGTGCTAAAACTTGATGTGGCTGATACCTTTAGAAAATGTAGAGCTGTTGGAGAGAAACGTTTAAACACGTAACAGCAGGTTGCCCAAGCTTAGCAAACAACTCCTACTTGAGACAACACAACCAGGTCGCCAAGATAATTCATCAACAGATTGCTAAAAAAATGTCATAAAGGGAATACCACCTCCTTACTACAAGTACGCACCCGATCAACTCCTTGAATCAACAGACACTATTTTATACTGGGATAGAGTAATGACTACAGCCGAACGGTTGACTACAATCGGCCAGATATTGTCGTAATAAATAAAAAGGAAAAAACAACTACCATAATAGAAATCGCTGTGCCGCTTTCTCATAATATTACAAAGGTAAAGAGTGAAAAAACAACTAAATACGAAAATCTACCTTATGAGTTAAAAAACACATGGAAACTAAAAAACGTGAAAATACTGCCATTTGTGATTTCGGTGGAAAGAATCCTTACCAAAAACTTTTTTAAAAATTTTGAAGAACTTAAGCTTCGCAAGTCTATCGCAAAAATAGGACAAAGTGCGGTTCTATATTGTCAGAAAGTTCTTATGCTAAACGGGTGGAACTGAATGGTTCATTTACTATAGCATCGAAAACTACCAGTAAAAGGCTGAGAAAAAATCAAATAATAATAATATCGGGTCTTTGTTTGTAATCTAATTATTAAATTAAATTTTAAACTATTATATTTTTATATTATTTGATAAATGATATTCTCATTATGTCAAGTTTTGCTTACGACAGATCTATTTCAGACAGTAAAAATATAAAAATTTGTAAAGTCATCAACACACACATCGACACTTATACAAACAAGTTGTAAATTTACAATAGATTATGAGAACACTTGGCATGACATACCAACGGGCATACTCATCTAAACTATAGAAGTAAGTTAGTAATAGTAAGTACATTTATTAAACGCTTCCCAAATTACCACGTTTCTACATTTTGATCCAATTTTAAGAGAAAGTAATTTTCGAGACAAATTAAAAATATCGCGGATCGTACAATCAAGTTATCACACACTATACTGTATTCATTTTCAAGAAAGAATGCTTCAAAACAAATGCATGCAGGCTCCACGTGATCATATCTATGAAGTGGAAGATGGTCGACGAGTTTTCAAACAGAGCAGGCCACAGAAAAAATCGTTTATTCCATTTTAGACCAAGTTATTTTCAATTTGGCTTAAATATATTCCAAATTATATTATTTTCACTAGTTTTTAAGTGGTTACGTTAAGCCCTTTTTCTGGGAGGACTGGAGTTCTGGGATTAACCTCAGTCTCTGTCTCCGTTGCAGCACACAGAAACAGCAACAACAAAAATACACAATGCACCCCTCGATTTCGGCTGCCAGCCCGGCTCAAATTTCAGGAAATCGGTATCACTTAGTCTTTATGAATAGATCACGCACTGATCACGTCCTACACATTATTTACAACCACTCTTTCTTGAAAATGAATACAGTATAGCTAAGATAAAATATGCAATATTTTCTATCTGATCAGTGTTTGTTTTCTGAACGTATTTCTATTTCCCAAAAAAGATGTCAAAAATCTGCAATCGAAATGTAGAAAGGTGGCTTGTCAACGTTCATCTAAAAAGCTTCTAATAGATGTCGCCATATAAAGAAATCAAGGATTTTTCTTCTAATTTACATTTTTCGTTTAAAGTTGAAATAAATTCAATCAAATTTCTGAAATAATCCTAGAAGTTTGTGGTCTTTCATTCAGTGTAAAAAAAATATCCACGCATACCGTCTACTTAGATAACAAACTATTTTGACAATGTTTATATCTCTGATGGCGGTATCTAGAAGATAACAATAAAATTTCTAGTTTCTTTGTAAAAATGTACGTCAGTTTTGTCAAGAATCTGCTCATTATTTGCAACTTAATTATTGCGAATAATAGTGTCCCAACGAGTGAAAAATACCTAAAATCGTTCAAAAATCTAGAGATTTAATCGATGTAAAAAATCATCGTCCAACATCTACTTAGTCCACTGACATCTATCAGAAGATCCAACACTCATCTCCTGAACATACAACTACTAACTTGTCTGAATTTACCCAGTTTGTAGCGAATGGAGTGAATAACAGACATCAGATTGGTGTCGTGTAGACAGACTTTTGACGCGGTTAATTATAACTGTTTTCTCCCAAAATTGCAAAAGTTTCGACTAAGTGCTGACCTTTCGCAGTCATACTTATACGAGCGTAGCTTGTATGAGTTTTTTAATAGTCACATACCTAGTCAGCTTTAGAAAAACTCAAGACTCACATTTCGGTTCTTTTTTTAATATTTATCAATGCTTTATCTATTCTGTGATATTCACCTCATCTTTTCTATGCATTCTATGCAAATAATTTAATTCTATGAATTAAATTACTTGCTAAAATTAGTGTAATGTATAATTAGGTTGCAATTAAGTCACATTGGAAAGCACTGCTTAGACTACCAAGTTGTTTCTTTCTATTTTTTATAAAACTAGCTGAAATTAATTATATCAAACTATTCACACAGGTTTACCACTTGCCAAAAAGATTGTTTAGTATATCTCAACAGCTCTTTCGATCACCAAGTAGTCATGAATAAAACTAAATTATTATTTGTTTCCTTGATTTTTTCACTTTTTTCTAATAATACGACCAAAAAGCTAAAAAAAGAACCGTTACTTTTGTTAAAAGGGTTTGCTTTAATTTTATAAATTTCAATCAATTCTGCGGTGCTCTGATGTCTATAGTTGTTTATTTGCTTGATTGATTTCAAACGATGATTGCTATTAAAGGCAGTGCTCTGCTATACTCGACTTGTCTAATCTGCCGTATTTTAAGTGAGCTAAATGCTCTTTGTGTCTGGTTTGAACTGATCTACGCGTTTGCCCTACATAACATTTGACTCAGTTATTACATTCAATGCGATAAATTCAAGACTTTTCTAGAATTGATGTTTTGTCTAACAAACCTTTTAATTTTGATCCTGACTGATAAACCTAAATGTTCAAGCACAATATCTAGTTCGTTGCTTAGTTTAGGTTCAAAAGGTATTCAAATAAATTTTAATTATTGTTGCTTATTTGTTGAAGAAGTTGAGCAATTTCTGACCTTTTTTGTTTAAAATTTTTGTTTATTTATAATTTTATTTCCATTTCTTTATAATATTCATCAAGATTAACAACATTTTTAATAAATGCTTGTACTTTATTAAAGTTTTTTTGACATACAGAAAGTTAAATAGGTAATCTATTAACTAAAAAATCTAAACTTGCCAAATTATGTTGAAAACAATTATTAGGTCATTACGTATGTATCTTAAACTGCTTGCTTCTATTCTAAATATATCAAATTTTAAATAGCCTGTTGCTTTTTTAATTACAAAAAAGAATTTGTTATTAATTTCCTCTTCAGAAGAGAATTTTACTAAAGAAAAACAGTTATTAAAATTTCACACAAAGTTTGTTAGACAAGTTTGTTGTTTCAAGTTATTAAAAACTGCAAAGACGTCGATTACGTACCTTATCCACATTCTAGAAAAATATTAAAAGCTGTTGCATTGATTTGCATTGTTTTCAAAATGATGCCTAAATACCTCAGCCAGAAGTGGCATTATACATTGTCCATGCTCAGTCTGAGTCATTTTCTTTGTAAAAATCATTGTTTCATTGAAAAATTGATGTTTTACGCATAGCTCCGTTAATGTTATGTATTCGCTAACTAGATTTGGCTCAATTTTGTTGTATTCATTCGAGCAAGTTTTTTAAATAAATCACTGTGGTTTCTATTGGAACGCTAGGATATAATGAAGCGATATCAAACGACACTAATTTTTCACTATTGTTTAATTTTGCGGTTTTTACTTTACTAATAAACTCATGTGAGGCTTTTAATAAAAAAAGAACATATCTAAATTTTTAAATTCATTCTTTAGCCATTTGTAAATATTATATGTACGTGAGACTGTTTATCATTGAAACAATTGGTCTGAGTTTTTTACCTGGTTTGTAAATTTTAAGTAAACAATATAGTTTAGGTTGATTAGGAGTAGAAATCTGCAATTTACAATTAAGTGCTCTTTAATAATAAGGTTTGTGCATTCGTTTAGAGTGCCTCTAAATATCTTTCGCAAATTATTTTTGGTAATTGGTTCTCGGCTCCCTGGTCGGATTATTAGGGAAAACTCACAAAAATTTCCTATACCAGGTAAAATTAAGCAAATAATAATTCAGTTTTATTCATCTCCTGACGATGACTACTTGGTGGTCGAAATAAACAATCTTTTTGGCAAGTGTAAATAGTTTATAATGCTACTCCAAACCAATCAATTAAATATCTTGAAGAGTGAAATTTGCTTTTTACTTTAAAAAACAACCACTGCTCTTTAATTATGAGGTTGACAATATTATTTTCATCCTAGACCAACTCAAAATGAAATTTTCTCGTCTTGCGACAGCCGAGAAAGTACATTATTTCCAGGCTAGCCGAGAAAAAAAATCTGTATTTCTCAACCAGGCGTCGCTGTTATAAAAAAAATAAAATCTTTATAGACGGCTGAACAGTCGTCACACACCAAGGACACTCTAAACCTCTCACTATTTATGAAGGGTGTTAAAATTTTAAATCACATTTACTGTTTATGAACGTCAATCTTATTTTAAAAGCTACTTTTGTGCAAGATAAATTGTGTAAATCACGACAGTAAAGTAATCCATGAATTTTTGACATCTGTCAAGGTTTGACATTTTGAATTGGCGATTGGCGGTAATAACCTTAAACCAATTTTAAGATAATGCTCCATTATAAGGTAATTTGTGTAGGATAAGAAATAATGTGTAAACCACGGCTGCAAAGTGATTTTCCAGGCCTTGAGAAGTGGCCAGGCTCGCCTGTCTATATCTTCTCTCGGCCTGAAAAAATACCACTTTGCCGCCTAGGTTTACAACATACTTTTAGCGCGTTTAATTAATGATAAAAAAAAATGTGTAAAAAAAAACTAGCTTCACAGTTGCCAAACGAGTAGAAATTGTTAGGACATGCATTCAAAGAAACTCCTACCAAAAAATTGTTGACAGTTTTACTGTAACAAATCATGATGGGCCATTTCTGAGTATTTCAATAGTTTTAAAAATTTACACTTAACTCCAAAGCAGTGGAGAATAACATCTTTGAATATTTTTTTATCGACAGAAATTTAATTCACAAAAAATTGTTTGAACCTTCTTCAATTAGAAAACTCTCATGTTGATGAGTAGCAAAGTAACGAGAAAATAATATTCCAGCAAAACAAAGCTCCAGGTCATAGTACTAGCGTGATCACAAAAATGTTTAATGAATGTTTTTCTAACAGCTGAATTAGACTATAAGGATCATTTGAATGACCAGCCAATAGCCCAGACAAAAGCCCAATCAATTTTTTTATGAGGTCATGTAGCTAATTAAGTTTACGACAAGGTCCAAGCTGCAAATTGTGAGAAATAATCTTTGCAATTTCAATAGTCTTTATAAAATGACAAATAGTTGAGATGTTCTTAGAGCACGTAACCTGTGCAGAAAAACCTGCAAAAACGCTTTAAAAAATGGAAAGATTCAAGCATATGATAAGTACATTAAGGGAACTACAATAATTCTCATGCTGCATGAAATATTATAAACTCGAAACAAACATTCAATTAATATAAAGTAAAACATCATATTAATAATACGCGTAGTAAGAGTACATTAACTTTAGATGTAAACCTATTAAATAAGTATTTTGCAAACAATGCTTGTTCTGATTTAGATATTGCTGTTCCATTTAACCCTAGCGGGTGATTTTGTATTTTTTTCTCAACAAAATCTGTCAAAATCGATCATTTTGGTTAGAAAAGCATATGACGTCATAACTTTTCACAAGTTAGGAAATACTTATCGTGAGTTCCGTACGTAACAAATTGATAAACTCGTTGAAAATTGTTTAACAGACGGAACTTCAAGAACGTCATTACATGGCAAGAGTCAGATTAGATGCAGAGTGTGCCCTGTGTGCCGCATTTTCCGAGTAGTTGTCACGTAAGTAGATGGAAAAATGCGTAAACAAAAATGACTGCTTTATCTTTTCACTTCTTTTCGTAACGCAGAATGGCCTTTTTAGATAGATCGATCGTGGCAATGGAAGAACTTGACCGCCAAGACCAAGGACCAAGAACAAAAAAATAGAGCACGAGTGTATAGAAAATGAGTAAAAAATGCTGAAAATACGTTTTCACTCGCAGATCCAATCGCAGTGTTTTAGAGGTTTAGTAGAAATCATCCCATTGCGTCAATTGTCACCAAAATGTAACTAAATTTTAACATTGTCTTCATCAAAGATGTCTTCATGGACGTAGCTCGTTTTTTTTCGTGTTAAAAACTTTAAAATGTCTTTAAAAGCAGTTTATTTATGACCTTAATTAAAATGATTATTTTATTGATTTAGAATCTGATAAATACAAAATAAACGAGCTACGGCGGTGTATTCAAGTGTTTTCAACAATTGGCTTTTTTAATTTTTAAAAAATTTACAAAAATATGGAAATGGCATGTATTCTACGCAACTTCTGTCAAGTCGAATTTTTCTGAATTTTCATTAATTTTGTCGGCTGGCCCAGAGTGGTCGACGTGCGGTCAAAAACATAACATCCAAAGGATTTTCGGAAACAACACCGTCTACCGATCGTAAAGTTTATGACTTTCTTTTACAATCGAGTAACTAGTGGATCTACAGAAATTGATATTTTTGGAGATATGAATTTTAAAAGTTGGAAAAATCCTAAAATTGAGAACATTTGATCAATGAAAAATATATAAAAACAAAGAATAAAATATAAAAAAAAATTATTTTTTTGATTATTTATACAATAGTTAATAATACTACTTAATAAAGATTTTAAAAAATTTTTTTGTTTATATCTTTTTTCTTATTTTAACTCGCGCGCTTCCAAGTAGGTACTTTTCAGTATCGTATGAGTCTTTCTGACTTATATGCGGCACTGGTCCTCTTGGTTTTAAATAATTATTTATCATTTAGGTTCATATATTCTTCATTTGTAGTTGAAAAACGAAAACTTTAGCACTTTTGTGTTTTATCACTGTGCATGAATTTTAAAATATTTTGGTAGCTGGTAGCTTCTGATCAGAGAACCTATTTAAAAAATAATATATGCCGATTTCGAAGTGCTATACAGGGAGCTGTAAAGTATAGATGCATCATCCTTGCCTCAAGGAAGAAAGATCATGAAGAAAAGGTACATAAACTTCGTCGTGATATACATAATTCAGTATGTTATTGTGGAGATCATTCCAACTGTGATAATTATTTTTGCAAAAGTAATATGTTTTTTTTCCAAAACCAAATAGTATTGTGTATTTGTTGGGCAATAGAAGCAACAACAGGAACTATAGAAGAAATGGCCATCAGCGGTTTATTTCAAGATTTAGAAGTAGTTTTGAATCGCTTAGTTCAGCATGCGACAGTCTATTATTAGATATGGACGACAATTCGGCAGAATGTTATAATTCCCTTGTAGCAAAATTTGTGGGAGGAAAACGAATTAATTTTTCGGCAAACTAATCGTACCAGCTCAGGTGCCCTGCAGCTGTTATCAGTTTTAGTGCGGGATCTCATGATTATCCGCGTTTAATTCATCACGAGATCGCAAAACGTCTTCCAGGCCAATTTCTAAGAAATTATATAACAAAAAAAGAAAAACAATATGTCAACCGAAATGTGCAACGACGTGCTTTCCCTAAATTAATTAAAAAAAGGAAACGCTACGCTGAATCTGATAGAGAATACGGCCCAGAGGCGGCATTGCCAGAGAAGAAAAAAAATCAGAACTGCTTCCAGAATCATTTGAAGCAGCTAAAGACGATTTAATTAAATCGTTAAAAAAAACCAGATCTAAAATTGCACAACTAGGGAAAAACACTATTGAACAAAGCAGTAGTCAATTGTAAAAGGATGAAAGATATAAGAGGCTAACGGCGTCTTCATTTGGAAAAATTTGCAAAATGGAACGTTCCACTTCTTGTGCTGCAGTCTCTTTTATATAATAAATTTACCGGTAGTACTGCTACTCATTGGAGTAAAACTCATAAACGCGTCGCTGTACAAGCGTTTGAGCAACTTCTTGTTCTTGAGGTTGGTTTGTTGACCAAATGTTTGGCTTTCTCGAGGCATCTCCAGATGGTCTAGTTGGAAATGATGCCATAATTGAAATTAAATGCCCTTATTCGATGCGAAATTTTACACCGCATGAGTATATAAAAGAGGCTCTAAAAAAAGTGATACATTATACAATAGACAGAGAAGAGAGTATAAACTTAAAAACAAATGCCGTCTACTTTTACCAAATACAAGGGCAGCTACATATAGCCAAGAAAGAAATTTGCTATTTTGTTATTTGGACTCCAGAAGGAATGTCTATTGAAAAGGTATGAGTTTTAAAATGCAGTAATTGTGCTTAAATCAGTTTTCCGTGATTGATTTGTTTTTTTGTTGTCAGATTTATAAAAATGATTCTTTTTGGAAAGAAAAAATGTAGGCACATCAGATAAAATTTTACCATAAATGCATTGTGCCGGAGTTATATTCCCAGCATCCTATCAGAGATTTGCGGAACAGAAAGACCTCAAGAAGAACCAATTGTAAATGATTACTTTATAAAACAATCAATATTTCTTACTATTAAGATTATTATCATTTATTTTTATTTTATTATTGTACTTTATTTTTATTTATTCCTTCTTGTGCTTATTCTACACTCTCATATAGAAGATTACTATTTATTTTTTCATATTATTTTAAGAATAAACTTTAATCAATTTTGATTACATAATTATACTTTTTTTTCTTCACCCACAATATTTTTTATCATTATCACTTTGTATGATTTTAATATGTCTTTTTCTGTCTATATTATAATTGCTCAGATTTTTCAAAAAAATTATTTAATAGGTGTAGATTTATATTATATTATTATTTAAGTTCATATATTCTTCATTTGTAGTTGAAAAACGAAAACTTTAGCACTTTTGTGTTTTATCACTGTGTATGAATTTTAAAATATTTTGGTAGCTGGTAGCTTCTGATCAGAGAACCTATTTAAAAAATAATATATTAGAGCTCAATACATGAACGATAATATTTAACTCAGATAAATAGGTACACCACACGCTTTCAGCTCGTGCTGCAAATTTTATCTTTGAGGGTAGTAGTCTTCATCATGCGCGTGTTAAATAATTTACTGTTTTAACTGCAATAAACACATTATTATTACAAAAAAAAATTGATTATTGTTTCTAAACCTCATCGTAAAAAACCTACTTCAATTACCAATTTGTATTAAGTATTTGTTTCAGTCAGCAATGAACAAGAAGCAAAGAACATTTTTTTGCGGCAATAAAATTATGTTTGCCCGTGCAGTTCTTATTTGAGTGAATGGTAATATTTACTGTTGAACCTTAGCATTACGCAATGGATATATCAGAAAGTATTTTTATGATATCATATCCAAGGGTCGGTTTTCTTCAGGTAGACAGGGTGACGAGAAAAAGACGAGTAAATGACTGAGACAAAATATTTAAACTCCGCCCCTCAGCTGACGTAGAAAAACACGGGGGATAGCAAGAACCGATTTGAGTTTGTCTTTAAAACGCTCTTAAAACAAAAACTGCATTACGCAACAAGAGACAAACTATGCGGCACCAATACTGTAACCTCTTTATTACTAAGGTTCTTGTTTGATTTGATATAAACAAGACATGGAATAAAACATAATTTATTTTTACACATTAAGTATAATTTTTTTCCAAATACCTGAATAAGGCATTGCTTTTTTCCCTCCACTAACTCCACCATTAGGTTGACGATTTTATCTTGCCGTTCAACTCATGGTTTATATCAGCAAGCAATCCACTGCGTTGTCTCTGTGTCCTCGCCAGGCATACCGCTCGTTGGACTTGATGGAATCTGCTCAAGAACACATGGTTCTCGTAGGTCTGTCCCATGCATTCACTTGTTCCCCGAGGACGGCTCACAATGCATTTGTTCGCATACAAATTTTGTTTTTGTAAATTCTGGGTGGTCAGTGATAAAATCCAAAGCAGTTCTTTTTGCTGGTTTGATACCCTCTATCCATATTGTGGCTATCTTGACATTTTTCATTCTACACTGACTCGCACTAACAACATGCTCCCGGTAGATCGCCTTTTTCAAAATAGACACCAAAGGCACAAATAAGGTTACCACACTGCATTGCTTGCGTTACCAACTTACATACACAAGGCGTCTCTATTTTCCCCCTAAAATTAGAATATTATAGAAGCCCTCTCACTTTGCGTAAGACGTCATTACATTTCGTTCAGAATATATTCTAACTTGGTATAGATTCGACCCCTGATTTCACGTGAGGTACAGCAAAACAGATTTATAAAGGCGATTATAGAAGCCCTCTCACTTTGCGTAAGACGTCATTACATTTCGTTCAGAATATATTCTAACTTGGTATAGATTCGACCCCCTGATTTCACGTGAGGTTCAGCAAAACAGATTTATAAAGGCGGGCACAGGGGGTGCGCACTAAATCAAAGCTGGTTCTCTACTCCACATAGGTTGACCAATCGTATTTGGTCACCTAGTAGTACGTTACAAGGTCTGCGCAAACAGACCCACACCGCTCGCCTTTATCTTGCTGTATATAAACATATATATATCACAATTAATCTGTCACAATTCTATTTAAATTTATACCGCAACAAAAGTTACCATGGAGTAAAATTTAATTAAAAAAATGTGCAATCAATTGGTAGAAAAATTTTTGATATATTTGTGAGAGTTTTTGATTTTATAACAATTTTTAGTTATTATTTAAAGTAAAAATAAGCCAATAAGGTGGTAAATAGCTTGTATAATTAAATGATCTCGATGAGGGTCATATGGCATCTTAAGTTAGAGAGAGAGAACATGAGCTTAGCATCCCTGGAAAGGGGGAGTCCAGTCAGTAAACTGAGCGGAGCGAGAGTGAGAACGTTGATCAAAAAGTCAGAGCGGTCGGACGGGCAGTATTATGAATATTTAAACTGTTAATTGTTGATTGAAAGAGAAAGAGAAAGATAGTTAACGTGTTGATCTTGTTGATTATGTGTTGTTTTGTGGTATAATTGTGAATACAGTGCTGACTCCCTGAATTCGGAGGAATAATGAGTAAAGTTTTATTGATAAACATCAATATGTTAATATGAAATATCCACGGCAGAAACTATAGTTTAATACCTGGGGTACGGTCTATGTGGTAATACATTTCAGACTAAAGTGGTACTCCCATGACGTCTGTAAACATTTACAGATTGCTATCCTGGTTCTCTACTTCCTCGAACAGAGGCGAAGAGGTAGATGGGTGGGCTGGAGCCGGTTAACCGCTATGGTTATGTTCCTATCAGTGTAAGAAAAGGTTGTAAATTTTTCTTTTGCTGGTATGACAGAATGATGCGTAATGTCCTTAGGTTCTTCACTTATTAATCTTTATTTGTTACCTTTTCCTATTACGCATTATTCTTGGCCAGTCAATTTCGCGTAATGTGATTGAGGCCTAGCGACCCCGTCCACGTTGCTCCCGAACCAGGTACCGAAATAATGAAGACATCATTGAGAACACGATGCTAAAGAAAAGGGGTGAAGATTGAGTCAATCGAGTCCATGGAGTGGTTGTCAAAGTTCAATGAGCCTGGTGATGTCTTCCACAATCAGTTCGAGAGGAAGAGAATCCTGCGAAGGGGAGAAAAGCCCCCGGTGAGTTACTTTACAGGTATTATTGACAGGTACATTATGTGTAAATTTGTTTCATGTGTCGCCCACCGTCTGACTGCTCAAGCGTTTCTCTAACAATAAATATAGAGGGGCGAGTTGAAGTAGATTGTTGATGATAATGTAGCTGGCTGTTGCTATTCTATACACTGTTTTCGAGTAAATATTTAAGGCTAATAATCGTAGAACATCTTGACCAATTTATTATAAAAAAGGAGTTAACTGTTATTTAATTCAATTTAAATGTTAAAATTTATCAAAACGCAAGACTAGAATAAAAAAGTCATATTATTAATTAAAACTAAAATTTATATTAAATTTAATCTGCAACAAAAATTAAAATAGAATACAAGTTCTAGCGCGCAAACATTGTAAAAAACCGCACTCTATGATAGAAATTAAGAGCTAAAATTGTAGCGACATGATTAATAATCACTATTGTTATATAGTGTAATTAGGGTTGTTTATCCTCAACCGTATAAAATGTTTATCATTGGGCCCAAAGCAAGCCATTTTCTCAGGCTGACCGAACAGAAAATTCTTGCAAAGCTTGATAATAATTATTGGCCTCTTTATTTTATTTTATTAGCGTTCACTATTTCACATAGCTGACCATGTTTAAGTAATTGCTAGTAAAATGCACCGGCTTTATGCAACGGCTATTGCATCCCTTAATGGATTACAGCCCTCCCTTTAGCCGGGCCCAAACCATCATCTGAGAACTGAAACCGCTTACTTTGCCCCCTTGACATATAAACCAGAAACCACTAATATATAAGTACATAATAATACATAAATAAAAATCTTTTTAAAAAATTATTACCGGAATATTACGTTATTTAAGCAATTCGTATGAGTTATCAATAATCTTCAAAACAGCAATAAGAGATGCGTGCATAAACTAAGTGCACCATAGACAGTAATGTGTGTCTAGTCAATGACGTGTGGCATAATATTGATGCAGAAGTGCTTGCAGCCGGCACTTGTGGAAAGTATATATGCAGAATAGAATTTTTGAAGTCATTTCCTAAGATCATTCATTATTAAATTGTGAATAAATACATTTTGATGCTATCGTTATACACCGGAAAGAAGTCAGATTGTTCTAATAAATTTAAAAATAAACATTCAGATTCTATAATGACCCGGTACAATAAGTCTTTAAGCATATGAATATCTCTTTATGTGTATAGTTCACATAAAAACATATTTTGAAAGTAATTCAAATTTTCAAAAATAATTTATGTGGTGCTATAATTGTGCACCACAGTACATATACGAAGATAACGAGTCAAAATTTGGCAAAAACTTAAACAGCAAAATAATGAAGCTTTTATGGTTTCTACAGTTGCTTTTTGAGAAGGCTCTCTCACAGTATAGAGAGAGAGAAAAACTTTTAAATAGTACAACAGAATATAATACAGTATTTTTGAAAACTTAGTTTCTTTCCACCAAACAGTAAATGCCGATCGTTATTTGCACATTTTTGAAAAAGATGTGTATAACAAAGCTCAATTCGGATTAATGTGATCAATGTGAATTCCAATATGGAAATGTTTGAAATATTGTAAAGCATGAAAGGTTATATCACTTAGCATTTCGTGAAAGTGTAATGTCTTATGCAATTACTGGTTTCTGGAATACCCTGGCCTGATGAGTTTCAATGAGAACGAAACAGCGCTGTAGTCAGGTTTGCATAAGACATTACACTTTCACGAAATGCTAAGTGATATAACCTTTCATGCTTTACAATATTTCAAACATTTCCATATTGGAATTCACATTGATCACATTAATCCTAATTGAACGATTTCACTAGTTGAATGTGTAGAGGACCGTGTTAAATATAATTAAGATTAGTGGGTAGTACCGGTTTTTCAAGTAGTACATGCATAAAGCATGGCTTTGATAAACTGTTGGTACAATATGCCCTTAATGCTCACTATACACACAATGCATGAAAGGTTAGAACCACCATCTCACCTACTATGTACGATGTCACATTCGTACATATAGGAGAGATCGAGCTTGTGGAAGTGTTCTGGTTTCTGCAATACCCTGGCCTGATAAGTTTCAATGAGAACGAAACAGCGCTGTAGTCAGGTTTGCATAAGACATTACACTTTCACGAAATGCTAAGTGATATAACCTTTCATGCTTTACAATATTGTAAATAATGTCATAGAGTACATAGAGCAACACCATTTCACTTAAATAGAATGGTCAGCTATGTCACCAGATATGAATCACATTAAACACATAAGGATCACCCAAAGCCAACAGTTCAAAAATCCTACGGTGACGAGATATAGCACTAAAAAAATGTCGACGTCAACGGTCCTAATGTGTCCATGTCACAACTTAACTTTTCAATTTAAAAACATTTAAGCTCCTTTTCAGACGTCATCACTTTTGTAGTCCATTTGTTAAACAGAAAACTTTTGTTTGAAAAAAAAATTTTTTTATTCCGCTTACAATTGTGGCGGATTTAAGTTTATATTTTCCCACAAGTTTTAAGATTTTATTCTAACGCAAATTATAATTAAAGCATCACTACATTTAATAATCACATACATATATTTAAATAAATTACATATTTTAATTGAAGCATTAATTTTCATTAAAGTGTTGAACATTTTTGTGACATGACTCATGTTTCACAACATCAGTGGTTGCTTATTTTTATTTATTTAGATACATATCTAATTATTATCACATTATGTTGAATCGTAATCGCAGTTAGTAATATCGCTGTTTAGTTTATGATTGGTGTTAGTGATTTTCATTTTGTAACTAACAGTGTTGACCTTAGAAATCTTATTTAGATTTACAGAGTCAGTTGGCTTGATATGGTCTGTATTTGTATAGTATGTGTACATTAAACATTATTAAAATTTTGATATGGGAGACATCGTATGAACCCATTACAAAATACACAGTAATCCTATTTGCTGCATATACGTAGTACAATAAATTCAGAGGTTCAAATATTAAGGCTTTTATACTTCACTCTACTGAACAAACGTACAAGTTCTTTAAGTAACATTTCATCTCAACTTTAACTAAAATTTCCTTAGATGAAACTTTACAATCCTCCAACAAAGGGAAGGAATAAGCTTTACTCTTTTATCGAGAGTGAAGCTAGGAAGCCTCTTTTGACACTTGACTGTAGTCTTGGGTAGTTCGCGAACGACCTAGGTGGGAAGAGCGCTCCTTTAGGTGAACTATGCGAACTAGTTCATCGATGATCTCGCTCTTCTTAGTTCTTTTTGTATTTTTTTTAGCTTCCGCTTTACTAGACAGTGGCGCTATGTGACCAACCGAGTTATTTACTTTTACTGTGCGCGTGCGCGCTTTGATATTTCGAATATTTCGATATCGATACTAAACAACTTCACAGTTGACAGTTCACAATAGTTCACATCCACATATAATAACGGACTTTAAGTAAATATTTTGAAGTAATGAATAAATAAATATTTGACAAAATTCAATGTCTAATCGCGTAATCCGGGTTTCTTATTAAAGTATAAAATTCATCATAATTTAGCCTATGGTTAAAATTTTATCAAATCACAATAATCGTCAACTGAAGTATTGCTGGCTCATTATCAAACAGTATACTAATACTGTTTATATCTGATTTTACGGTAAGTTTAATTAAAATTAACACTTTACTCTTCTATTTCCATTAATTGTTATAAATAATTGATTATTATTATATATCATGTTGATTAGCTACATATAACCTATAAATTTCAGTTGTATTATTTTCATTGGTTTGATTCATTCAAAAAATATGAAAACTTTTTTAGTTAGTTTTCTTTTATAATATTTTATTTCAATTTCCATATCATTAAATAGTCTTCAATACTTAGTTTCATAAAAAATTAATCATTGGTATTTTTAAAAAGTAAAATCAATTTTTATTAAATGACATTTATTCAACTCATTCTAATTTTGATTATTTATTTATTTATTCAATATTATATTTTCGTAAGAAAATATCTAATACAAACTATGTTTTATTTTCATTAATATCTATAAACATAATGAAAGTTCTACTAATTAAAATTATAATTCAATTAATAAAATTTATTTGTTTCAGATTGAATATTGAGTGTAATAATGACATCAAGAAGAAAACACAGTTCTTTATGGATGCATTTTACTCAAGAAACTGAGAGTAAGAAAGCAAAATGTAAATATTGTTCGTCGTATATTAGCTTTGCTGGTGGTTCAAATGGCAATCTTACCCGACATATGAAAACAAAGCATCCTACGATTTCTTTAGCTCCGGAACGGCAAGATTTTATAAATTTATCTGAACCAGATCCTCGTCAAACAAGTCAAATTGCATCAAGGAATGGTAATTCTCAATCCTTAGCAATTTCATCATCGTCATCGATATCAGCAGTATCATCGCTTCAAAATTCAATAACTCAATATATTCATAAGCCACCACCCATTCGAAATGTTCAAGAAATTGACCGACAAGTTGTCAAGATGATTGCTAAGGGACATCATGCTTTAAGAATCGTTGAAGAACCTGAAATGCGTAAACTAATTCAACTAGTTTCAAATTGTCCTGGGTATCAACTTCCCTCTAGAAAAACATTATCAACTAATTTAATGTCTAATGTTCATCAAGAACTACAAAGCGAGGCTCGAATAAAGATTAAAGCTGCAGTTGCACTATCTCTGACTACTGATGGTTGGACTTCTAGTAATAACGAAAGTTATATCGCTGTAACAGCCCATTTTATAGATGATGAAACCAACCTTTGTTCTATATTACTCACTTGTCACGCATTTAATGATAGACATACAAGCGAGAATTTATGTGACTTTTTGAGGAATGTCATGATAGAGTGGGATATTTTAAATAAAGTTACTGCTGTTGTTAGTGATAATGCATCGAACATTATAAATGCTGTTAAACTTGGAAAGTGGCGATCAATTGGTTGCTTCGCTCACACTTTAAATCTTGTCGTCCAAACTGCTACTAAAGAAATATCTGATGTTTTAGTGCAAGTTAAAAGTATTGTTGAATACTTTAATCGAAGTACCCAAGGACAAAACAAATTAGCCACCACGCAAAAACAACTCAATTTACCCATTCTAAAATTGAAGCAAGACGTCCCAACACGCTGGAACTCGACTTATGACATGCTTCAGCGAATAATACAGGTGAAGGATGCTGTGATTACTACGATTGCTCTATTACGTCCCGATTTAAATATAAAGCAAGAAGACTGGGAGGTCATAGAGGAAGTTTTACCTTTACTTAAGCCATTTTATGAAGTAACAATTGAAATAAGCGCCGAAAAAAATGTAACCTTATCTAAAGTTATAGTATTTAACAATTTAATTCAAGATTTCTTGAGAAAATATTTTTCCCAGAATCAAAAAATTATTTCAGTGCAATCAGCCTTGAAAAAAGGTATGGAGACTCGATTTAAAGATTTGGAAAATAATGTTTTATATGCTGAAAGTACAATTTTGGATCCTAGATTTAAAGCAAGATCATTGAAAAATCAAGACTATCGTGAGCGCGCAATCGAAGGTCTTAAAAATAAAGTCGGTAAAACACCATTGCAGTCATTGCAATATAATAATCGAGAAAATTCTTCAAACACAACAACTGCTCTTGTGCCGGTATCATCAGTAGATGAAAATGGAAATAAAAAAGATTGTGTGAGCATATGGGATGAATATGATAGTGAAATAAGTAGGATAACAAGACCTGAAAACAAAACTGTGGCTGGTATTCGTGAAATTGATAAGTATTTGAATGAGGAGTACTTAGATCGTAAGATGGATCCTCTGCAGTGGTGGCACGAACGACGTCATACATACCCTCACTTATATGCATACATTCTAAAAAGATTTTGTATCGTCGCAACATCTGTTCCTTGTGAACGAGTTTTCTCAGGAGCAGGACAAATTATTACTCAACGCCGCAAATTATTGAAACCGAATAAAGTTTCGACACTCTTATTTTTACATAGTAATATGTAGAAAATAGTCTTTAAAGTTCCTAACGTGTAATGACTATCGTGATATTTTTAATCTGATACTATGAACAAGTCGGGTTTTTATCTAATTATTAATATAAATTATTTTGTTTTTTTATTTTCTCATTATTATTTGTATAACAGATTTTATGTGCCATAAATAGAAGTGAGAACTTTTGTTGTAAAAATTCGCACTTCTTAAGTATTGTAATATGATTACGTATTATAATAGAAACGAGACTAGTTGTTGACTAATTATTAATATAAATTATTTTATTTTTTCATTTTTATTTAAGTGAAAGATTTTATGTGCCATAAATAGAAGTGAGAACTTTTGTTGTAATAATTCGTACTTTTTAAGTATTCTAATATGATTAAGTATTATAATAGAAACGAGACTAGCGGTTGATTAATTATTAATATAAATTATTTTACTTTTTCATTTTTATTTAAGTAAAAGATTTTTATCTGCTATAAAAAAAAGTCAACTTTAATTGTAAAAATTCCTAATTTATAAGTATTGTAATATGATTACGTATTATAATAGGAACGAGACAAGTTGTTGACTAATTATTAATATAAATTATTTTATTTTTTCATTTTTATTTAAGTGAAAGATTTTATGTGCCATGAAAAAAATGTCAACTTTCATTGTAAAAATTATTTTTTCATTATAATTTAAATAAAAAATCTTATGTTACATAAATAGACGTGTGAACTTTTTATCTAATACTTTGTACTTTTTAAATAAAAATAAACAGAACCTGCAATAATCGTAAATATATTCTTTTCTTTATTTATTGTTTTTACTAAATTATTTCAAAAAAAGAACTAATGAACTAATAGAGCGAACTAGTTCGCCATTGGATTATGAACTAAATTGAGCGCTCTCATTGGTGACCGACTAAGCCCAAGACTACTTGACTGAATTTGCTCTCAAAATTAGACAAATTACACTGTCTCAAGAATTCTTACTGTCATGCGGTAGGGTAAACCCCCACACCTGACACAGCATCGTAATTAGATTTCCGATCATGTCATCAACACATAAAAGACCATTTTCACTGAATTTGACTTTATCTACAATGTTAAAACAGATCCCGTATCTGATAACCACTGATGAGATTATGCAGAAGTTATTTAATGCTGAAAAACAAACCTGAATTTGACTGAATAATCCTTAAACATCCTCAGCTAAACACCCAGAGCAAGTGTACAGCTATAATCCGTTCGGTGAAAACGTCGTCAAAATGTTTATTTCATAAACCCAGACGTGAATCGATTACCAAATTATTAGAGCTCCCACCGTATGTAAAAGAAGCAACAGCCTATCCAAGTGATGAAGAAAATGATAAACAACAGCCATATTCTAAATGTAAAAAGTCAACGCGTTCAATCGTTAAAATTAAACCTTTTACACTATCGTCTCCCGAGTACCGACGATCTCCAAAATTAACTCCAGAAACTAGCATATAGAAAATGGGTGATGCGTGTGGATACACGACACTCTACGTTAACCATCGCAATCATAGCTGCTTTCAAAGCTCTTGACAGTTGCGCTGAAATAAACAAGCACCCATTCACGATCCGTGCAGCATAGCGATTGTTTTGTAAGTTGATCGCAAATTTATAAACATTTCCTTTAGGCTCAAGGTCAATAAAATGTACATCTATACAATGTATTCTGAAAGATAAACAAGATGTTCTAAGCAAACAAAGCTGTCAGATATCGATTTCTTCAGCTGGTTTGCTCGCTGCTTCTACAAGTTCTACAACAGTTCGTGTCAGTAAACGATAGTTAATTTACAACAGTTCGTGTCAGTAAACGATAGTTAATTGAAGTTATCGGTCCTTTTTATCTAATTAAAAAATAATAATCAATTAAAAACCAAAACTTACATTTTGGTTTTTAAAATAAGTAACGTATGAAATAAGTTTTGAAAACAAAATCAAAAAGATTTATACCTAAAATAACTAAATTTTATTCAAACAACATGAAAACTAATTTACTTAACTGAAAAAAAAAACGACAATCGTACAGAAAACACAATTTTGTTACTTTGAACAATTCTTGAGTCCACTGCTAATTGCGCCCGCAATTGTTCTTCATCAACGGTTCTCAGAAGCCTTTCAAAGTAAACAGGACCCAAATCCTTCTATTAAGAAGCTTGAGACATTTTCACTTAGTACATAATTCATGTTATTCTGTACCAACCTTTCCCAAATCCTCCTGACATAATGAAACAAAGCAAGCTCAGTTCAAAACATATCGTCGTTCTAATGATGAGTCGTGTTAATGATAAATATCAATAAAATTAAGCAGTTTCGGTAAACTTTTTTTGGGTATATAGCACAACATCCCCAGCTACTTCCCAAATTCGCCAACTAATGGACATAATTGATAGAAGACCATGATTGTCTTATTTTTTACTTTGAACAATTTTTGGGTTACTATTTTATTGCAACTCAGGGGTAAACAACTTTTGATGCAAAGCCCAGCATGAACAGCGTTTCTCTGACTTTGACCAACTTCAGATGTTGAAATTCTAGTAACAGAAATCGCACACCAGACCAAAGCTTTATCAGAAAATTTTGCCTTTCAATTTTACTTCGTTGGCACAGTTTTCAATACATACTAAAAATGTAAAATTCACCGTCACTGTCATTTCAGAATGAGCAACCGTAAAACATATCTCTTCATCCATTATAATCACCTAATTCCTCACAAAAAATTACTTTTTATCAGTATGCTTTCGATGTATTTAAAACACATCTTATTTACCAATACTTTAGACTATTATTGCCAAAATCCTGTAAACGGTCTTGTGTGTAACCGTAAAATAGCAACCCAGCTTTCGACTAGAGATGATCGTCTTCTCTTGAGCGCTTTGTACCAGTTTATTAATTTTGCTTTGGCTTACAATTTTTTGGCAGACTGTTGCAATATTAACCCCCCCCCCACACTTATTATGCTAAATAATAAGTTTTCAGTTTGTATAAAAAATTATTAAGCTAGTTATTGAGTAAACTAGATATTTGTCTATAAATAAATATCTAGTTTGAATATCTTAATTTGAAGAACTTCTTAATTTAAAAAGTTGTGAAAAAATGTTTAATATAAAATTTGTTTGGTTTATTACCGTACATCATGTGACTTTTACAGTTTGTCCTATCTTCTTTTGTTTTGCTGCTATAGTAAAAACTGTGTTTTTTTCAATTGTACCAATTTTTTTGTCAATTTAGAAAAAAGCGTCTTTTTATCTATTCTGTGACGCAATCGAATAACTATTTGCTAAGTAATAGAAAAATCAAAAATAAATATAAAAGAAAAAAACACAAATTTAATAATTAAAACAAATCATGTTTACTAAAGAATGCCATCGAAATTTGACAATAATAGTTATACAATACAGACAAATAATACATAAACATTTTCCATAACTCTCCAAATTACAAAGTTACAGCCATTATTTCATACTTGTAATTTTACATGATATAAAATTTTTATAAATTAGAATAAAATATTGAATACGGCTCAAGTTCAAATTAGGATTTGAATTTCCCAAATTCTTGAGTTCAAAAATAATCTTGACAGACGCTTTAGGATTAACTTATTAAAACATTAGTCATAATTGGTTTGAAATAGTAGTTCCTACAAGTATAACCCTTCTTCAACTGAAATAAAATTCACGCTCTATCTTTCTCTATTATTTTCGAATTTAGGAATAAAAAAAAAAACGCTCATTTATAAATGCAAACTCCGTCTGTCTATAAAATAACTAAAATTAAGATTCTAAAATTTTAGTGCACATTTGGAAAACTGTGTGAAATACAACTGCCGTTCAATATGGTGCATGATTATAGTTTCAAGGAGTCGGAAATATAGATGCTCATGCTTCGACCGTTTAAGGTTTTAATCAATCTGTTCCGGTCAGTCTAGTCTGGTTAGCACTTCATAACGACGTCGAGATCATCAACTTAGGAGAACATTTTCCAACCATTAAAAAAAAATCGTGCGGCTTTTATTAAAGTCATATTGTTGTGTCTAAAAACACAACATCTAGACGATTTTCGGAAACGGCGGTTTAACAGTCGTAAAGTTTGTACCTCTTTTTTACAATCGAGTAACTAGTGGATTACAGAACGGAATTCTTAACACGCTTGGTAGTATTAGTCAAGTAGGACTTATTAATAATTATACTATTGTATTAGTCTAGTAGGACTAATACTATAATATAGTATTAGTATAGTTTTGAGTGACGAGACAGGGCCTGAGTAAGTACTTTCAAGTTTATAGTTCGGTTGTGTTGTGAGAAACGTTATCAGATGACGCATAACATGAAGAGCATGCACTCCTTGAAGACAGCCCTGTAAGAACAGGCACGCCTATTGTGGTGGGAGATCACGTAAACCGCGCGTGTTAGTGTTTATTCCAGCTTCATCTTTAACGTGAATCTAGTATAGACTAATACTATGACCTGCTTTTTCTTATAAACTATTTTAAGTGTCAAAAATTTTGAAACTATGTTGAAATCCTGCCTTATAACCGTAGAAATCAAGCTCTTGATATTTATACTTATAGTCTAGTAGGAATCGGGGCATGAGTACCGAAAACTATTCCACCTCAATTTTTTTATTCGATTCGATTCTTTAAATTAGCCTAATGATGATATAATTGCATGTGTCATATTATAAATGGGGTGTCATGCTGTTTAAAATGAATTTGTTTAAACAATTGCAAAGAATTGTTATTATCCACCCGAGCAAATTTCATTATATTTTTTATTAAAATTTAAATAAAAAAGATTTTTTGCTTTTTTTGATAAAGTTGATATATCTGGAGATATGAATTTTCAAAGAAGGAAAAATCTCAAAATTGGCTACTTTTGACCTATGAAAAACATAGAATAATTTATTCTTTTTTAATTATTTATACAATAGTTATTAATACTCTTAAAACTATTTTTTTTTTCTTTGAACACAACTTTGTTGTAAAAAAAAAATTTTAAATAGGTTAGAAGTGTTAACAATGCGTAACTCATCTGAGGCACAATAAAGATAGGTGTAAAAGTAAATCACACAATTTTTATCACGACCCTGTACCAAACTCCTCTCAAAATCACGTAGTTTACTTTAGTTTTTCATTCATTTTTAAATCACGTGATTTATTTTCGCATTTAGGTAAAACATTTTTACTTTCGAACCGCAAATAAAGTACACATTATTTATATTTCTAGCCGGTTCGAAAAAAAAATTTTTTTAAATCTCCTAAAACATTAACTTTATTGTAAAAAGTCATTATATTTTTTTTATTTGAATTTCATTCAATAAAAAACGTAAAAAAAAATTTTTCCGTTTAGAAAATAAACAATGTTTGCAATTGTTTAAACAATTTCGGTTCAACAATATGACACTGGATTGTTCCCAGACAACATGCATTTATATTATCAGTAAGACAATTTAAAAAAAATCGCATAAAAAAATTAAGGTGGAATAGTTTTTTGATTGCACGGTTGCAATCGATTCCTATTGGACTTGGTATATGTGTAGAGCCATTATTAGTATTTATAAAATAAAATACAAAGTAAAATATTAGATATTTACAACTTTTTCTTCTTGACTCACAATATTTCTTTAGGTATATTGAATACCCTTCAAGTCGCTATTCTTCACCCAGACGAGAGAATGACTGAAATGACAAACTTAAGCTCCGCCCCTCAGCTGACGTGGAAAAACACGGGGGATAGCGAGAACCAAATTGAGTTTGCCTTTAAAACGCTTTTGAGCCCATAACATCTTATGAATTTTGCACGATTACATTTCATCTACATGAGAAACCTTCTGTTTCTAATAACTCGTTCAGTGGTTTTTAGACAGCATAGTCGCTAGCTTCAAATTTTATTTATTTTTACGATATTTTATTTCGTTTGCGTTGTTAACAAAGATCTTCTGAAATTTGAAGCGACTATAGAATGTGCTTGATTAATACATAATATTGTAGCGTTCTGTCAAAAATACTATTTATTAAACATTTACCTAAGCAGTTACTATAGATTCATTCATCATTAGTCCAGTCGAAATAGACATTGAAATAGAAAAAATTAGGAGCCGCAATTTTCTTATTTTAAACGTCCGGGGGAGTGGTTGAAAGTCTAAATCTCGATTTTCGAAACAATCCCGTCGCCGCAGTCGCGGCCATCCTTATGTAATGTTAATATTTTTTGTTTTTCTAACATAACTCGTTAATTTACAACTTTAGAGCAAAAATGGTGTTATCCAAAAGTGATTTTTACGCTAGGATCAATATTTGCAGAGGTATACTATCAAGTTTATAATACAATTTTTTGTCAATAAACTACATAATAGTTTATTGACACATATGTAAAAGCCTGCTTATTTAGGTCACTTTGACCCAACCAAAAATATATTCTTAGATCATCTTTTGTGTGTTTTGACCCTCAAAACCCCCTAAAAGAATAGAAACATTCCCACATGTGCCAACTCAATACACTTGACTCTACAAGCCAAAAGGCATTCCAAATTTAGCAGTGATTGTGTTTAGTGCTGTTATAATTATTAGTTAATTCTTAGTGTTTTATATCGCCAATTGCCCACGATCATCTACTCGCCTAAATACATCCACCAAATCAACATCTAAAGGTAAGGTTGTCTACTGAGTTTCTCAATTATCGCATGAGGTAAAAGGGTTGATCTATTTTTGACTAAAGAAAAATAATGAAAGAATTGAATTAATCTCATAAACAGAATCATCTGATTATCTCGATAAATCAACTTTTAAGAATTAATCTTACAGTAACGTAGATCTAATTATGGTTTATCGTCATAATATATTTTGTTAATATTGCACTTTCTTGTGACAAAAATATAATTACTAATTATTGGTACCTAAAGTAGAACCATTGTCAATCTAAATCAGTAGTCGATTACGTTGAGTAGCAAAGATTATATTACAGTTAAGCATATGCAAAATAATTTATATACAAGGTGTCTCAGTAGAAAGTCGATATACAAGGTGTATCAGACATGACTTGGTGTAACAATGATAGCTGTTAGCTGACATAACAAATTAGGTACACTAATCAAACATTATATTCGCATTTCGTTATTAAATATATTACCTGAGATATCATAATATCTTAGAAATCTTATGTGTATCTTTGTAGTTAATATTCACTGAGTGGACTAGTTAACAATCTTTAGACTAGTTAAATTTAATGTAATAATACGCACTTGTCTATCCTACCTGGTCTAAGTGAGAGGCTTGTGTTACTGCGGAGTCTTTACAAATATATCATTGCATTTTTAGTTGACCTTAACAGTCAGATAAATACCCAAGGATATTTTTGTAAAGCATTGCACGCCCGAGAACACGTTTTCGTTTCGTTAGTGGATGTAATTGTAGCCTCATTATTAGATTACATCTACATTGGCGGTGGTGTTTATGCACATTTCGTCAGCTAGCTTTTCAAACGGACAGAAGTACATAGCTACCCTTGCGGTACTATAATGGCCAATTAGTCTTAGGATTAATTGTTTCTGATTGCCGCGGTCCGATCCATTACAAAGACAGTGCTCAGAATAATAAATTACAATATAAAGACTGCAGCCTAATATAAAAATCATAAAAAAAGTCTAATATAAAAGACTAATATAAATATCTAGATATTATTTCTATCTCATAACAAGATAAGTACCGCTAATTGTCATTATGTGTTAATACGCAAATCGCTTACTCTTATTAATTTATGTGTGATTGAAAACTCAAACGCCATTTGTACGTTTTAGGATTAGCGTTTGAAACTGCGATTGACCATCCAGACAATTCTTTAGTTCCTCTGGCAGAGACGGTAAGATTTAAAATAACATTCTTTAAAAGAAAAAAATAATTTTGGTATAAACATTTTTCCCCCCTCTCTCGTGTTCTTTCTTTTCTTTTCTCTTTTATTTTATACATAAGATATTTTGGAAAACCAAAAAAGTTTAACTTTAAAATCAAGATGGCGGCAACCACGGCGGCAAAATTTTTCTGAAAATAAGATTCAGACTTCCAACCACCCCACCCCCTAAAGTTTAAAAAAACACGGCCATTAATTTTTTGTATTTAAGGCTATTTTTATATCTATCTCGACTGGACTAAATTAAAACAAAATCAAACTCATGTCGTTGCTTGAGCACAAACCACAATATTTTTTGACTGCGCCACTGATATAGATTGCTTCAATTACATTTTTAATTGTATTTCTTGCTTAAATCCTATTATGACCACATAATCATAGTCTACTTGATATTTTACCGGAAATTACCGTTTCAAGTGACCCAAAACTCAAAAGAAATACACTACTAAATATATATATTGGTAACCGTAAATGACCTATTGAGAAAAAAAAACAAAAACATTATAACAATAGGGTGTAAATATGTTTCGTGAAAATAGCAATCCACGTTATTATAAGCTAGAAAAAGAAAACCGTCTATATCAGGAGTTGAAAAAAACTCAAACTCAAACGAGTTTTCCAACGGCAAAAGGTTAAAGGCTGTCTTTACCTAAGGTAAAAGACTATTTTACACTTCTACCATAATAAAGTCAGCAAGCGAGGGAGAAGACTGTACTTTGATTCAATTAAGCTAATATGAAGAATAATGAGGCGCAATTACATTAATTTACAGGGATACGAGACCGGTTTGTTACTCTGCCCTAGGAAATTTTGATCCTTTAAGAAGTAATTAACACAAGCTGGAGGTTTTGCTCAAACTAAAATTACTCCTCTTTATTCTAAATAAGCTCACGTATTTTCACTTTAGTAAAGTTGATCTTCACTTAAATCCACCAAGGAGAAAACATTACATCAGCCAAATTATTGCAAATACGGAATATAAGATTTCAGATTTACAATTAAGTGAAACAACTCGAGAAGAATAACATATTTAAACCATAAATTAAAAAAAATAAAAAACACTACAAAGTCAAATGTGAAGACGAATACGGCAATAAATTTCTAAATAATAAAAATTTTTGCCAAATAAGCATCTTCAAGTTTTCTATATTATTATTCTATCTTTTAATTGTTTTATTCCAAATTCTTTATACCAAAGAAACAAGAGCTTTTCAATACAGCAACAATAACTTGCTCGGTTCTATAAGGACACGACAAATATTTGCAATTATTATTATGTTACACAGTTAGTCTCTTCTGCCTTTGCTATCGAATTAATGTTAATCTGTTAGCGAATTAAAGTTTCACTGCAAAAATCTCTATTTTATAAGAATATTTAGAGTTCCTAAATATTCTCTTCCCTCCACGCTGGTGATGTCATCCTTATCGCTGATGCTGTCATGCTCCAGAAATGCTCCTTATCAGCGATGCTGGGTCAGCTACACGTGGAAGAGCGTCATGGTGGGGCTACATATAAAAAGGAACTCGCTGGACGCTCGAGAAACAGATCTTACGACGTAGCAAAAAGCAGCGAATTTGCTGATTAACATATCAGTGTGAAAGGCCCATTTCAGAGATTTTTCAATACGTAGACTTAAAAATTTAACAAACTCGACAGATTTGATTTCATTGTTATTTAAAGTATTGGTTGTAAAATACCTTTGAAAGCGCAACTGTTTTTTGAGTATTTAAACAAAGAAAATTTGAGTCACACCATGTTTTTATCATTGAAAGATCAACAGAAATGACGTGATGCAGATATGATGTCCGTGTGGCTCTATGTAATAGTTGTGTCTTCGGCAAATAGATAAATCTTACCATTAATTTGCGATGTCATAAACAAAAAAAACCAGGGCAGAGAGTCGTTAACTTTTATAGTTTGGTGCCTGCAAGATAGAAAAGATTCAAACCAATTTGAAGGGTTCCGCGTATATCAATGAATGCTTTTGCAAAATCACAAAAGACTGTAGCCGTATATAAGTTCTCATTTATCATTGAACAGATTTGGTTTAATACAGAAAAAATAGCATTATTTGTGTGTCTATGGTAGAAATCCAACCTGTTGCGTAGATAATAGATTTAAGGCAGAAAAAACATCATTAAGCAAGACTACTTATTTTTCAATAATTTTTGACAACACAGGAAAAAAAGCTATTGGTCTACAGTTTATAGCATTGTTTTTGTCTCCACAATGGATGATTAGAGCTGTATTGTGCAGGCAATGTAAAAAAAATGGCTTTTTCAAAGTTGTTAATAAGTTTTGTGTTTGATATGTGCTTTTTTAATTACTGCTTATCACTTGTTGGACTTCAAATTTGTTCACAAGCATGAGAAAAAAGCAACGAGAATTTATCTTGGAAGGACAGCAGTATGCAAGTGGATCATCTGTCAGAGTAATTTTGTTTACAAGATTTTTAGCTACATTAACAAAGTAAGAGTTTATATCATTTGCATCAGGACCCACTTGAGAAGAAGAGTGAGGCTAGTTACGCAATTCATTTACTATAGACCAAGTCTCTTTAGATTTACTTTTAGCCAATTCAATGCGTTTTTCATAGTAGTTTGCTTTTGACAATTTTATACGAGATCGGTAATTTGTTTTGTAAGCCGCAATATAATTTAGAATATGTGTGTTTACTGTAAATTTCTTAATATACAAGAGTGAACGCATGTTCTTGGCGGAAACTTTTAGCCCTTTAGAGATCCATGATTTAGATTGCTTTAGTTTGACTTTTCCAAGTGAAAACGCAATGTGATAAGCACAAGTAATTGTATTGATAAATTTAAGAAAGCTATATCCAACATCAGCCTTCTCGAAACCCCAATCAGCTAGATTGCACAGTGTTGACCAATCCTAAAATTTTTGGGAAAAAATATTCTACTTAATTCTTGCGGTGGCTTCAGATGTTTATGTGAAAAAACAGACAAAAGTAGAAAAAACAGGCTCCTGATCTGGAATACCAGAATTCACAACCTTCGACGAAACAAAATTGGAAACTACGTAGTCAATTAGAGAAGATGTATTTTTGATAAATTTGGTAGATGTAGTAACATGCATTTTCAAATTTAACTATCCAAATACTGAAATCAGCAGTTTTTAGGTAGTGCACGCACTGGGATAGTCATGTTGAAATCGCTGCATATAATTATTTGACAGTTTATAGGCAAAAGTATCCAACAAACTTAGTAACTTGTGTATAAATAGATCTGCATCTGATTTTAGAGATCTGTATAAACAAATTATAACAAGATTTAACAAATTGCTATAAACAACAGAAAATTCAAAAAATTTGTCTGTGAACAAATATTCAAATTGGTTAAGAGAGAAAAAGTCATTTCTAGCAGAAAGAATTACCGCTCCTCCATGAGCAGACGCTGTTCTATTGTACCTTGAAATTATATTATAATTTTTTAGAAACAAGGGCTCATTTGTGCTCAGCCAATGTTCTGTTAAAGCGACTATCTGAGGAAAACCAAAATCTTCTAGTAATAATAAAAAGTCGTCATTTTTGTGTCTTATAGATTGAATATTTAAAACAAGCATGCTAAGTTGTCACGTACAAATTGGGCAGAGGATTCTAGTTCCTCGAAACACATCGTCAAGTTTAAATTATGTTTTGTAATGTAAAAAATAAATGTAAATAATTTTGCTGACTCTGTTTTGTAGATTGCAAATAGATTAGTCTTTTTGACGTAAGAAAAGCTCGAAAAGACGACAGATCATTGTTTACCTCTATTGAGTCAATACCATAGGCGTTATTAAAACTATAATAAATTTTACGCAATGATTTAAAATCAGTAGGTAGACCTTCCGATGCAAGAAACACTTTTACACTTCTACCGGTTTATCCTTCATAACAGAGAGCCGAATCCTGGTCGTGAAGATAAGCTAGATATAATCTGAGTGATTCCATAATCAAAGGTTCTTCAAGTATTGATAGAAAATATCGCCCATCAGCTACTTCAAAGTTTTTTGTTAATTTTACGCAAGGTGGTGTCAAGGGATCGATGACAAAACTGCTTTCTATTACTAAGTTGTTGTTGTTACTGAGAGCAATAGCTTCCTTGTCAGAGTTGCTGTGAACTAGTTTTAGCCTGCTGCAGCTTTCGGATAGCGGTGAACTAGGTGATCTAGGAGATTTTTGAACCTCAACATATGGCTTGTGAAGTGCTGACACAGTAGAAGATGTTGCAGAAATTTCGTCATTTGATTTCATGCCTTGACTATAGTTGGAAAAATTACCGATTGAATGGTTTTCAAGTTTTTTGAATAACCAATTCAGTAAACTACCAGGAGGTCAAAACTTTTCCTCAAGTAATAGAAGTGCATAGGTTTTCTCATTGAAGACCTATTTTGAATAAAACGGTTTAGCTTTTAAATGTAATTTTGACTCAAACAGCGCCTCATATAAGTATTTCTATTTTTGTGTTATTTATAAACAGCTGAATTTCGACACACTTCTACTCATCTAAAAAAAACAGATCTGCTTTGATTGTTGAAAAAACTGCAAATAATTATTTTAGACGACTATTTATGAAACAAGACAATTTACGCACTACAAGTTATGTATGAAGTTGCGAATATCATATTAGTAACTTTTCATCATATTAGTAATTTTTTATCATATAACTTTTTATCCCGTTATGTACGCCTTAGCAACAGCCGCCCGCAGACGCGTTACTATGACTACAATGGCTTGCTCTTTTTGTTGCTATAACTTCAATTAGTTATATTTTTGTAATTGTTTAATATTTAAAACTATTTAACTGTTAATTTATTTCCTAATTATATGAATTAGACGCTGATGGAAAAATGGATGATAATGTGTTTTCAATAGCAACCAAGCTATTAAAATAATTCATTGAAGTGCAAAAATTTGTGAGTATGTAGTGTATGTAAATGATGGTAAGTTTCGATGAAGTTAATTCAGACTTGGATTGCTCTCCGCCAGAAATTTTGGAAGCAGCAAGCGAAAATACTTTGGGATTTTTACCGGCAAAATCAAAGCAGCGGTATGAATTTGCGTACAATCAAATTATAAACTTTGTAAGTTTATAATTTGTATTTAAAAGTGCAAATATCTCGCTACGCTCCGCACTCGTTATCTACCCCAACCTTTCAATGATATTTGCTACTTTCGACAACACTTGTTGGGAAAATTGATATGATGGTACAGATAACATTATATATTTTAGCAGGAAGATATTACTGAATAGTTAGTTTTCTTACTCCTGCGTTAAATTGTTTTTAGTAATTATATCCATCACTTCTTATTTTCCTCCAGCTATTATTTTGCATTGCCACTTTACGAAAAGATGCACACATATGTCTGACAGTTTTATACCTTACATAACTAAAAATAAAAGAAATGAAGCATGTCCGCAGGCTTTGCTGACATTTGCCAAACCAATATGATCCTAGGTCCGTTGGAAGATGATTTGTGATTTAATCAAACCTTCTTATTTACGACAAAAAAAAGTTATCAGTAAAAATATCATATCGGTCTTTTCGTTTGAATGGTGTAAATAATCTCTGAGGAATCAGATTTTATTCGGTTTGATAAAAGATTAGGAGGAAATCTCTCTATTGACATTTCTTATCAATCTTACGGTAGAATTGTTGCACAATAAGTAACGCGATGACTTGTAAACATTATCCAAATTCGAAAAGCATCTATTTAATCGTGCATTGCGAATTATAACCTTTATGTGTGACAGAAATTTGTCCCCACGAGCGAAAGAGTCAGTCATCAAAAGTTACAAAGTTCGGACTTAGCACACATACGTTTAAATAATATAAACAATTAATGTGAAATATTTAAAATTAAATTAATAAAACTAGCCATTAGGTATGTGGTCTTCTATCAGTGCAGCCTCACATATCAAAAAGTGAACTAACCATGCATTATGCATTAGTTGTAACCAAAACTTGGCTTACGCTTGATGGATTTATATGAAGAGACTACCGCTTTCGAGGCTAGAGAAATGCTTTGGATATGCTTCATACTACAAATCTCTGTATAGGTAGCCTGCTCATGACATCAATTACAATAATTATTTGGACTATCAGGGAATGATTTCTGAAGATTGCTCAGTAGTATCAGAGTTATAAATAATTGTGGGCAGCACATGCATTGGTGTGGTGACAGACAACCGCATATATATATAACAATTCTCTTGAGACGTTCAATTTAAATAATTGACTTCTGTCCATATTTAGGTCAATTTCTAAAACGATTAATCAACTTATTGCTCCGAACACGGATTCTACTACAAAGCAATCTGCCTAATGAGCATAACGTTAAAAACTTTCCTCAACATTATTCAAGCACGAGGGTCTAGAAAAGTAGATGAAAAGATGAAAAGATCAACGATGCTCAATTTGTCCACCAAAAAAGCTACTGATTATTCTGATTCAACATACACGCAACATCTTTGCATGTTTTATTAGATTGAGATAGTAAACTCATCTCCATCCTAGGTCGGTTAGAAACCGACGACGAAAGATAGTATATCAAAACTATACATTCAAGATAAATCTAATGTACAAGTCGCAAATTTATTAGATGCAGATGAATGTATTAAATGCAGCGTTAGGTCAGCAAGATAATATCGATTATATCTTAGACTCTGTGAAAGAAAATCTAACAAAAAAAAAGTTCAGATTTTTAACCGCAATGAACAGCTGGAAGATGGTGAAGATGAAAAACAAAAGTTAAAGAGACAGAAACACAAGAGCATAAAAAATTAACCTAAAAATTAGAAACGTGAGAGAAAACAAAAATTTCAAGCTGGCGAAAAATATGTCAACACAAAATGAAAAAGAATTGAAAAGAAAATGATGCGACCAAACGTGTTACTAGAAAAAATGTTTTCTTTCTCACGACACAAAAATTACATTTCGGAACGGCTTGATTTACACAAGGAGTTCTGGCGAATAGTTGATGATAAAATATCACCCTTCTTTTCTGAGCATGTGTCCCAACTATTAAAAAAAAGAAAGCGAACAACCACATAAGTTATTTGCAATCAATATTTCTACGAATACTTTTTTAAAGTCAGTGAAGCTAAAATTAGTGTTTGTCAAGATTTTTTTATGCACACTTTTGAGATATGCAATCAACTGATTTATTAACAATTGCTTTAAAAAGAATGTAGCAAAGGGAAACTAACGTATGACGCAAAATGTTGACGGAAAGACAAAAGAAGAAAATCATATCAGAAGAAGTCGTAGCATTAGTGAGCATTTCGAGTCCAAGATTCACACTACTGCACATCAAACTCAAAAAAAAAAGATATTTGAATAGAAATTTAAATCTGTAAACAATGTATAATTTGTACATTTTGTCAACAAAGCACCCTGTCAGCTTTGAAAAAAGAAGTGATAATTTAACTTATGAATAGATACAACATCAGTTTCTTCAAACCTAAAAAAATCAATGCGGAGCACTATGTAATTCAGAGCAGCCATTGAACAAACTCGTCAGCAAAACAAAGTACCATATTTACAAGATAAAAAAGTAATAAACCGAAAAAAATTTTATAACAATGAGTATAACTCCAAATAATCTCTACCGAAAGTTCAAAACTCATACAAACTACTTCACTTAAGCAGAAAAAATGAAAGAACTGATTTACTCGAAACCCCAAAGCTAGAACTGATAATACTGGTATTACAAATGAAAAAAAAAAAAACGCTTCGCTGTGGTACCTCAAATGCCTGATACTGCTAAAGCATTTTGCTTACCCATCCATCACTTTAATTTAAAGAAAAAAAGTTCAAAATAAAAATAATAAAAGAGAACTAAGAGGGCAACTACTAAGAACAATAAAAATAGCAAAAAATTTAGAACTAAAATGAACAAGTGCCAACACAAGTAGTTCAATAGTGAAAAGTTTCAAATAAGTGAAGATCTAAGTGCAAACAAAACGTAGAAGTAAAAGCAACACAAAAAAAAGAATAAAACGAGGAATGTCGCTTTAACTGTAAGTTTGACGTTCAAATTAATATTACGTTACATTATAAAAAAAAAAACATTAAAAAAATAAAGCTAAGCAAAAAATCAACGCTATACAGATTACTTAGTTTTAAATGCTGAATATTGACAAATGTGTTTTAAAAACTGTTTCAATTCTCATACTTATTTAGACCATAACGTTGTGCGTGCTGTAGTTAAGACAAAGAAATAAAAACACCTTATTTTTTCACCAGTAAACAAGTTAAACGCGTTGCCACAAATAATTATTTGTCCTATTGGGTGCTGCTACTAACAAGAAAAGCTACCAAACCTTACAGAAAATTTTTCAAACTATTTTTATAAATCAAACATTATTTTATTGAACTCGTAAACACGTGAAAACCAAAATGTTGATCACCTAGCCGCAATTTTATTGAAGTAGAATAATTAATAAAAAAATATTTTTACGTCTCGTTTGTTCTTAAAAATCGCCAAAAATAATTGAATTGTAGTTATCTGCTTTTGACAAGCAAGTCACATTAGGGAATATTTCCATTGCTAGCCCAGTCAAAAGCAGCGCATCTTCAACACTCACCACGCATTCCCCCTCACCGACCAATAATTTCTGATCCCTACAGGATCAAAGGATAACATAGTACAGCAAATTTTGAGTATCCGTCAAGCAGATCATCAATAATCTCGCGCCATTCTATTGATATTTATTGCAAAAGACTATAAACAACACAATGTTGAGACAAAAGGGTCTCTTTCTGACGATGTCTCAACATTGCAAAGTTGCAAGACAAAGGGGGGCGTTGGTTACTGTTTTATTCAGCGTTCCACCCACAAACGAGATGACATGGCACCCTTTCGTATTCACCGTCGGCAAACTCATCTTCATGTTTTGGTTGAATAAGATTCAAAGCAACAGCTTTCAGCACTTAAAAAAAAATGAATAATTTTCAATCCACCAGCAGTTTCACCTTAAACTTTCACCTTAATTATTATCATCTTTTTATCTATCAGTTTACGATTTTAATTCAAAAGATAAAAAAGTTAGATTTATAAGAAAAACTAAATAGATTCCCATAGATCATTAGGGAAATTCCAGGCTTTTAAAACGCTTGCTAAAACGCTGTAAGCTATTTTACACAAAATCAACGCTAAACATGTTTTCTGTTTCTCTCTCACACACAAAGAACAGAAATCTTTCCAAAATTTGTCACTAAATTTCAAAACAGTGCAGCCAGTATTTGACAATTTTTTTTGTCAAAATTTCAAAGTTTAGCAGTCTCGGGGTCAGTTGATCATCTGCTTGAAGAGGACTCTCACCATCCATCTCTATTTATTGCTGTACCACTGTCTCCACCTAGAAGTAAAGTACGGAAGATTGACTGCAATGCCAGTCCGCGGTTGAATTTTCGCAAAGCAGATTTCCGTAACCTATACAAACATTTACAAACTACCGATTGGTCTTTCTTGGCAGACATTTCAAATGTGAACCTTGCTTGTTCTTCATTCTACAAGAAATTAAATAGTATTTCAGCTCTTTATGTTCCACTTTCTCGTAATCTAAAACATAACAGTTTTCCACCATGGTTTAATAGTGCAATAATTTCACAAATTAAATCAATGTGGAAACTTTGGCGTAGACATAAAAAGAATAGAAGTCACATGACGTATGAATGTTTCAAATTGGCCCAAGCTAATTTAAAAAAAGCTATCAGTTTGGCTTATAAATCTTATGTGGAAGAGCTAGAGATTAACATTAAAGTCAATCCCAAGAAATTCTGGAATCATCTGAATAGCATAAAAAGTCGAATGGCGTGTCTGCGGTCATAAAATATCTTAGATACTCCTGCTAAAATTGTAAACGCTTTTGGGGGCTACTTCAACAATAATTTCAACGTAGCTACCTGCTGTAATTCGTCGTCATTAGATGCCACTTATTGCTCTAATAATGCCGTCTCCATTGACTCTCTACGTGAAAGCGATGTTTTTGAGGCTTTATGCCAGTTTAAGAAAAACATGATTTGCGGCCATAACAATATTCCATCTTTTCTTTTATCGGATTGCGCTTCTGTTTTTGCTGCTCCACTTAGTTTTTTTTTTCATTTGTAAGCGCCCTTGGCTGTATGTTGTACCACCAGCAAAATTTGAAAGTGAGATGGAATGTGTAAAAATCGCGATAATAACGGCTAAACTTACTATTGATAGATTTTATATCACTAAGGATTTTCATCAACAAATGTCATCTGTCAGTGTCTAACCTGTCAGTCGTATTTAATTTTGGCGAAAATCTACCGAAATACAGCAAAAATCTATAAAATATCTGTTAAATAAACGTGGGGCTTTTATTTATAAAGATTTCCCATCAAGAGATTTAATGTAATTTCGTCAAGAAAGAAAAAAAGTCATTTCAAGAAAAGAAAACATAACCTCAAAAGTTAGAAGTAAAGATTAAAAAGTCGAGAAGGTTATTATGGCTGAAAGAAAAGCTTTGGGTTAATAGGTCTTCCAAAATTGAGCCCCAAATTAATTGAAATGCTTTTTTATATTGGAAAAGATAGAAGAATGTTGTTGGTTTATTTTGTTTTGTTGATGAAAAAGTGCTTCGTAAAGTGCAAGAATTGTCGACGAAGTTTTTTTTGGGGCTATCACGAATCATAAGTAAATAGGGCTGGAACATAATAAATGAGACTTATAGGTGATCTGGGCATACTTATTAGAATCGTCGTATGAATTAATTGAATCGATTCGTTTGGAGATTAGAATTTATTGATTGGACGTTAAGTCTTAAATGTTTGAAATACGATGAAGCAAAGAAGACCATGAGAAACCTTTTTTAAAATGATAAATAGATATACAAATTCTTATTAGAAAGATTAGATTTTGAATGAACGCTCAGTACCATCCGTTTGACATTTTGTTTTTGAAAGTGGCTCGAATGAAAATAATGTACATCTTTTAATAATAAATTGGCAATTGAATGAAATTATTATTATTATATGCTGTCTCAGATGCTGTACATTTACAGTAAATTGTTATCTAGACTGTTTATAAGTTTATTTTTGATCGATTATACAATGTAATTATTTTGAGAGAATGCTATAAATCTGTAAAATAAATATAATCAAAGAAAACTTGATTTAGTAATAATTTTGATTTTTAATTGATATGAAAAATTATAAATTTACCGCTTTAATATTTTTGACATCGTTGCTGTTAGTAACAACATGAAAAATTAATAATAAATTAATTATCTTTAGAATTTTTGTTAAAGTATTTACATATTTTACAAAATTAAGTGTAAAAGTGTGGTTTTTTTTTGCAAAATATAAGTGAAAAGCTTAAAATAAAGTAGGTTTAATAATTATTTAATCTCATTGTCTATAATTTTTTTTTTAGATAAGGTTTGATGAAAATTTTTGACTAGACACCTAATTTTTTTGGCCTGTTTTACTATTTTTCCTTTATTATAATATGGGAATATAATACGAATGGCTAGGAGAGCATTTTCTATTATATTATATAAGATGTAGAACTGTGGTTGTAGGAAAATTTATAATTGTTTATATGAAAAGTGAGGTTAAGTTGGGTTTGAGACCAATCGATGAAAGAAGATTGATATAAATGAATTAAAATAAAATGGAAATGGAAAATTATATTGGAAAAATATCTATACAGACTATATATTTTTCTCTCAATCGTACGTACTTATTTTTACATTTTTAAATAAACAACTAAAAATCTTAAAAAAAATACGATGTCAATTGTCAATTATTATTGTTGACATAATCAATTAAAAAATACAAAGTGATCACTTAATATCATTAATTTATATTTTATAAATATCATGAGATATGAAACGTTTTTCTGTCAATTTTAATGTAGAATTTTATATAGAGTGGTTGTTTTTTTGAATTTGATTTATAATATATATCTAAAATATAAATAACTTTTATTGATTTTTTTTTTAGATTATGTATAATTCTAATTGAATGATTACAAATTTTGGAAAAATTATATAGAAAATAGGAAAAAATGAATGTGAAAATAAAAAAAATTAAGAAAATTAGCAAAATGAAACAAATAGAAAAAAAAGAAAGAAAGAATAAAGTATATAATTAATAAAATGTAATACGAACTTTTTCAATAAAAATAAAATATGGTTCTTTATATAAATATATAAACAGCCATATTTTTATAACACAAAATATTTTTTATATATAAATATATATAAAAAAGTGAGGTAAGTAAAAGGAGGAATAAGTAGAAAAATATTACAATAGAAACAGAAATAAATATATAAAATAACAATTTTAATTTTGAAAAAAACTAATAAAAGACTTTTTTTAGAAGAGAATAAGAAAAAATTCATATAAATTATTATAATATATTATAGTTTTATTCTTCTAATTTTAATAACAATTATTATTAAAGTAATAAAATTAATATAAAAATAAAAAAAATTAAAACGAAAAAAAAAATACAAATGAAAGAAAGAAAAAAATTGGAAAAAAAAAGAAGAATAAAAATCAAGTATATTAAATAAAATGTAATGCAAAATTTGTTTATAAAAAAAAATTGTTGTTTTGTTGTTGCCGAAGGCAACCTTTTACATATATGAGAGTATGGTAAGAACAAGAAGGAATAAAAATATATAAATATATATATATACAGTGAGATTTTTGTTTTACTGAACATAACGTTATAAAACGCATGTTCAGTTTTAAAAAAACCATGTCAATACATTGTCGCTAGGTAGGCAACCAAATTAACAAATGTTTTATTTTGACACTGACTTGACAGAACAGAACTCTGAAATTTTATTCAAAGGTAAGGAAGGTTATGTTACGTCTTAATAACAAGTTTAAAAAGAAACTTTTAATGAAATTAATTTATTAAATGTTCAAAGTGACCACCTTCTTGTTCTAAGCAATACGCCAAACGATTGTAAAATGCTTGTACAGTATTTTTTAAAAAAACTGGATTTATTTCGTTGCAGGCGGTGAGTATCCTATTCTTTAGTTCTTCTGTACTCTCTATTACGGTATTGTTGTAGACTTTAGATTGAAGATAACCCCAAAGAAAGAAATCGTTTGGTGATAAATCTGGTGACCGAGGTGGCCAAGCTATTGGTCCAAACCGTCCAATCCAGCGATCCTGGAAATTTTCATTCAGGAAACGTGTAATAGGGCCCGTGGAATGTGGTGGAGCGCCGTCCATTTGAAACCATGCGTTCTCAAGATTTAAGTCTTTTAGTCGTGGCATTATGTGTCTTTGCAGAAGTTCCAAAAACTTGGCGGCATTTAGGTTGCCATCAATAAAAAATGGACCAATAAGGGTACCGTCGACTATTACAGTCCAAACATTAACTCTGCTATTATACTGAGTGTGTGTTAAATTTTGAACATGTTCGTTTGTACGTGACCAATACCTGTGGGAATTAGTAAGATAGGAAAAAAAAGGAAAGAGATGTTCAATACAAACCGACAATTCTGTGAATTGAACGTGCCATTTAAACAAAAAGATGACTCATCAGTAAAAACTATCTTGTCTAAAATATCTTCATTTTCATTTATTAAATTAAATATTGTTTCACAAAAATCTGTTCTTTTTATTTTGTCAAGAGGAAAAAGCTGTTGGTGATTTGAAAATTTGTAAGGTTTGTATTTATACTTTTTGAAAGTTTTAAGGACAGAGGATTTTGAAATGCCAAACTCGTTTGCTATTATCCGCGACGGGGTAATGGGGTTTTCTTCAGCATAAAATAAAATCTGTATTTCTCGTTCTTCTGTCAAGACGGGACAAGTTCTTCTTCTTTTTATGTGTGAATTTATTACACAACCTTCACCATTAAATTTTTTAATTATGTTGTGAATAGTTCCAACAGATAGTATTGGTCTCTCGGGATAACTTACAGCAAATAGATCGCGTACTTGTCTTATGCTGTTATTGCAATTGTACCAGCGTACAATGGCAATTTTTTCCTCTTTTAGATACATGCTAGACAAATGCAAGAACTTTGAAAATAATAATTTTGACACTTGTCAATGACATTAATGGCAATTGTTTATTAGAGGTGGCTTTGATACGCTTTAATTCCTTGTAATCAAGGAGTAGGGACAACTCCTTGCTTGTAATGCATTGATTCGATTTTTTTAAAACTGAACATAGGATGTTCAGTTTGAATCTCACCAGTGAGATTTTTGTTTACAAGCAATTTACAATTGCTTGTAAAAACTTGCCCTACTAAATGGTGGCAACATTCAATACGAGTGAGTAGAACAAGTACAAAAAAGAATAAATAAAAAAAAATTTAATAAATGGTAATTTATGCTTGCTTTATTATAAAAAAAAGATGAGAAAAATAAAAGAAAAAGAAATAAGTATAACTAATAAAATCTAATTAAATTTTTTTAAATAAATAATAATAAATTTCAAGATAAATAATAATGGGCTAGAATTTATATAAATGTTGTCGAAGGCAAACGTTGATATGAGAAAGTAGAATAAGTACAAAAAGGAATAAATAAAAATATAATACAATAAAAAAATAAATAAACAATAATCTAATAAAAAAAAAATGCGTTTATTCTACGGTTGCCGAAGGCAACCCTTCTAGGTTCATACACGTTGCCGTAGGCAACCTTCTACTCAAGAGAGTAGGGTAAGCACCCGGAGGGGGCGCAACCATACTCTCGTTTTAAAATAACTTTTGAATTATTGCAAAAAAAAAAAACAAAAATAGTTTTGTCATAAAACTTATATATGATCTTTCCATTTATCACAAAAAACATTTTTTTTCAAAAACCCAATTGTGATTGAAAGTGGTTTTCGAGGTTTTAGAGGAAATCAGTACCTAAATATCAGCCAACCAAAATCCTTGAAAGTTATATTGCCAAAACTGTATTGTAAATAAACACAATTTTTTTATGTTATGTTTTTTTCAAGTACATGTCTTTGAAGTATTCATTTTCGTTTATTGATTATATTGTTTTTATGATGTATTGCTAATATTTGCCAGTCTTGAAAAACATTACAGTAAATATAATATATTTATTGTAATGTTTTGTTGAAATAAGGCAAATATTACATATACATCAATAATCCTAAAAAGTTGAGTATATAGAAATCTATATGACCATCATTTAGTCGTGCCTCAAATCAAATGTAAAATGTAATCTGTACATTTGGTGATAAGTTAAGCTATATTAGTTCCGAATTTAACAGCTAGCCACCGTATGTCGCTTTGGTTAGTGTTTTTTGTTGCCGACTATTAGTTAAGAGCTTTCATTTCTATTTAAGTTGAGTGTTCTGTGGGGTATGGTGGTACAACCATTGATGCAGTGTTTTCACGATTCGTGAATCACGTATCTACCGACGTTCAGGTATCATATTTTAGTTAGCATAAACCTCTTGCCACGGTGATTTGACAGCACTATTGATCTAATTTGAATATAGTATTCAAAATAATAATAATAATAATAACATAAGTAAACTAAACTTCCCATTCATATATTTATGTTCGATATTATGTAAAATCCACTTACGTTAAATGTTTGATGTATATTTTGCCAAATAGTCATAAAAAATGTAAATAAAAATATATATATATTCTTCAAGTATTTTTATAGATGCGTATATTTACCCTTTGATATTGTGTTGGTCTCTTCTTTGGTCGAGTAAGCCTTTTTTGTGCCTATTGGAAGACAATCGTTCTTGAGGAGTAGACTGCAGTCTACGTCGGAGCTGACAGACACAATTTTTTTTGTTACATTTGAGACAATATTTAACTTGCAAATACCCCTAAAGGTTTAAAAAGTATAAGACAACTCTGTCAGAATATGCCCGTAAAGTCATTCCTAAATACAACGATAGCGCTTATCAGCACTTGATAAACAAATGTTGAGAGAAAAATGTAGATTCGCAGTCTGGATGAAAACCCCCTAAAAAATTAGAACGTTTTATACTCGTAGATATTTCGAGATCATCTGATATAACGAAATCGGTTGAAGAGAAATGAAAAATGATGGAGCCGCCAAGTTTATAAAATATAAATTCTCTGTTTCCAGTCAATTTTGTCTACATTCATTGTTTTCTTTGCTACTTTTCATCAAACACGAATTCTCCTCATCAATAAAATAGCCAGGTTCACCACACAGCGCTGCTTTATGACATGAATGCTTTAGTGGTCATCATCAACTTACACTTGCAAATTATCCAGTAAATTTGATTATATTGTATTCGCACAATAAATCAAACTTAGGTATAGATGATGGGTTCCGCCACACAATTCGAAAGATGCTATAAAAACTATTAAATACAATCTACACGAAAGCTTGAGTGTCAAATCTAACAATTAATACTTGCTATTATTCGTGAATAAAAACCTCTCACACGCTACTGAGCAACTTCCACAGAATACATCTTTTTTGTCCTTATCTGCACTAGCCGCTTTGTCTGAATAATGAGAATTGTCTGTTACGTTGTCACTGATTGCCCAACATCGAACATTGTTTTTACAAGGTAGCCCCTTCCTCGAAAAAACCCTTTTTAGTTGGCAACAATTAGTTGCCGGCCAATCCCATTGTATTGACGGAAATTAAATTAAACGAGTAAATTCTCTTCCGGTTCAATTAGACCTGGCTGTTAAAAAAAAATAAAATGATAAAAACGACACGTGTGTTGACTGATTAGTGAAAATCGATCTTTTCTTGAGGATGCTGCTCAAAGAGAGCAGAGTTCACTCATGAGTTGGCAACTGAGCTAATTTGGTAATTTTATCGTCTTTTGCAAAGTCGATCATTATGCTCACGATATTTTCCGAATATATTATAATCGGACCTGATAAATACTTATTGAATTTTTGAAGCATCTTTCAAATTTCAATACCCATTTTAATAAAAAGTATCATTCTGTACAGAATGATTTTCGTTGAAATTAGAAAAGCACACATGTTCCGCAAATAATGCAAAGGTTTCTGAAAGCATTTTTTCGGTAAAAATATGTATCTATCAAAAACATGCTTAAACAGTTAGAGCTATTTATTTGACCTGGCTACTTTATCCGCTTTACAAAGTTCAATATCAGCAGTTAATTTAGTTCAACAGTTAATTAATCTTACTGATAGTTTCTTTTAATTAACAAGTCTACAGAAGTACGTATTGCAGCAAATCTTCAACTCCACACTGATTAGGCGGTAAGAGCACCAAATTTTATTTTAGTACAAAATTGTTCTAACAAAACTCTGTTGTCAACCAAATCACAAAACTTTTTGTACAAAAAACTGCTGTCATCTCACAAAGTTACTGCAAAAATGTCGATTTTATTGATTATTTACCCAACAAGTACCTATAAAAGAGTAATAAAATTGAAGAAATATCTACAATGCGATTGACATTGTAGATATTTGATCGCATTTCAATGTAAGAATTAGTTAAGAAGTTTGTCGTCAATTGTATTTTTCACTAAAATAAAATACTGTTTACAACTTTGATGTTATGAATAGCATATAGAAACACAAAAAAAATGTGCCAACAAAACACTAGCAAACTTAAACAGTACAAGAATATATGTTAAAATTAAATCCATAGGAAAGTTCAACGCCGTTTACGTTAGATCACACCAAACCATTCGCCAGCGTCAGTAGTTTTTAAATCTTAAGCAAGAGCTAAACCGCCGCAGAAATAATGAAGAAAATAGTTTGTTTATTAAATATTTAAATGGAATTCCAACAAATGTTTAAGTACATCTAGCAACTCCATATACTCCATATGGCAACTATAGCATCTCAATCTGTTATCAAAACTGTCGGGGTCTCAACACTAAAGCTCATTTATTCTTAAAAAAACTTTTATTGCATAACTACGCAATTATAGCTATAACGAGAAGCTGGCTTAGAGACGGAGTGTTTAATGACAAACTTTTTCCAAATAATTAGATTGTTTATAGAAAGCATAGAAGTTATGGGAGTGTTGGAGGTGTTGTTCTATAGCCATAAGTGATTCCATTCAGTCCGAACCATACAACGTAGTATGTCCCGTTGTAAAGATTGATTTAGTGTGTTGTCAGACTTTTATGCCAGAATCAGTTACCGTTATTTATCTTACTCCAAATATATTCCTCCAAATACTAGTTATGAAGACTTGTTAGTTATGAGTTTCTGGAGTTTCTTGAACATTTGCAAATAGATCAAATAACCAACTTTTAGATTTAATAATCTCTTCTCATAAAATACAATGTATTATTACTGAAAATGACGTTCCTCTGGATTCAATTGATGTGCATTATTCCGGTCTACTGATAGAATTGTCTATTAAAAGTTGTGTGGGTAAAAACTTTGTGTCGAACTAGTTGAGATTCAACTTTAGGAAAGCTGACTTTAATAAACTTTATCGGTTACTTACCGAGATTGGTTGGATTGATTTGACGGTACTTGAAAACGTTGATCAAGATTGTGAAATTTTTACCACTCGTATACAAAGCATTCTTACCGACTGTATTCCGTTAAAAAAGCTAAATCCTTTAAACTTCCATGTTGGTTTAATAAGTCAGTTATTTACCAAATTAACTCAAAAAAACACTATCGACAAGAAGATAAATAAAAAATGTAAATTGCATTTTTATCTTGCAAAAGTGAAACATCTCAGGCGGCAAATTAATTATTAATATTATATTTATTTCTATAAATATTATAGAAATTCATTCTGCTTACACGCGATATTTGAAAATGTAAACGGGATTTGCAAGATGGTCCGCTAAAATTTTGGAACTTTGTAAACTTAAAAAAGAAAAAATCTCGTATTCCAGACGCTATACATTACTCTGATGAGGCTCTTTCCCCGCCGAACGCAATTGTAAACGCTTTTGATGATCATTTTAAAAATCCTTTTCTTCCATTTTATAACCCTTTATATGTTATGATATAGAAACGACAAATTATTATTCCTTCACAATCAACGTTATTTCTGATGAAAAAATTCTAAATGCATCTAAAAAATTCAAAAATAAGTTTTCTAGTGGACCTGATAATGTTCCTTTCTTTTTTGTGAAAGATTGCATTCGGTCTCTTTTGCAACCATTAAAGTTTATATATGACCTCATTTTAAACACAACCACTTTCCCAAGTACTTGGAAACTTTCCCGTGTTTGCCCTGTTTTTAAATCTGGTTCACAATCAAATATAGCAAATTATAGACCTGTTGTGCTCATCTGTTTTTTTCTAAATTATTAGAAATAATTTTGTCTGACGCACTTTACACTCATGTACAACCCTTGATTTCAGAACATAGGGATGGTTTTGTGAAGTCACGTGGTACAGCATCAAATTTGTGCACATTTACTCAATATATATCTAATTCTCTTGACATAAGAAGTCAAATTGATGTCGTATACACGCACATCAGCAAAGCGTTTGACAGAGTGTCCCATCAGCAGCTAATTCAAAAACTGAGTGGATTCGATTCATACTTGACAAGTCGGTTGCTGTTTGTGGAACATAAAGGCGTCAGATCTGCAGCATTTGTAGCGACTTCCTGGGTTCCACAGGGGTCCAATCTCGGATCACTGCTTTTTCTAATTTTTATCAACGATGCATGTAGAAACATTGCTTCTTCAACATTGCTATTTGCAAACGATTTGAAACTCTTCTGCAATATAAGCGATGTTTTGCATTGCCAGCATTTAGAGCGCGATCTGGCATCCTTACATGATTGATCCGTCAACAATCAACTGTTACGTAATATAAAGAAATGCAAGGTAATGTCTTTTACTCGCAAAAATTGATTACTCTATCAAAGAAGTAGTGCTTCATCGGGAGACTGCTATTAAAGATCTTGGAATTACATTTCATCCAAAATTGTCATTTTCATTACATATTAACAACATTGTATCCGAAGCAAGCAAAATGTTAGGCTTTGTAATTATAAATAGCAAGGAATCTTACTCTATTCAGACGATCTGAAGGATGTATTTTGCTATTGTAAGATCTAAACTAGAATACTGTAGTAGTACTATTGAGAATCCGTATCACGAAAAGTATATATTGCTCCTCGAAGATGTTCAGAAAAAATTTTTAAAATTTTGTTTTTACAAAAAACACGGTGTTTACCCTAATAGAAACTACAGCTACGATCTTTTACTTGATGAATTTAACTTTATGTCTCTTAGAAAAAGACAGATATTGCAAAAAATTGCAGATATTCTATTTTTGTATTATATATTACATAATCTTATTAATTCACCTACTTTATCAAGCTATCTAAATTTAAATGTGCCGCGCTTGCATTGTTGGAGTAATGTTGCTTTTCATATAGCAGTGTCTAACTCACACCATCACTTTCACTCGCCTATAGCCTCGATATGTAGAAGTTACAATAACTTGGACAGCATTGATATATTTTTGCTTAGCAAAACGCGGATTAGAAGTATGTGTGCGGTTTTCATACCAAACAATCTGCAGGTACCTTCAGAAATTAATTTACCTTTCTTCTTATATTATTTTTTTGAAAAGATTTTCGTCTACCACTCATGTGTTTTATTTCTATGTACTCTTCTAATTGGCCGCAAGACTGCTGGATGTATTAAAAAAATAAATAATCAAATAAATTACAAATATAAAAAGCTAGCTATACATGCGTAACTGCAATTGAAGCCCTACAATTCAAGGAAAAGAATAAGTTAAGAGCGTAATGGTAGAGAAAACAGATAGAACAAAAAAACCCAAAAAGCATATGTGAGAGAGAAAAGAAACTGTCATAATTATACCTATGCAGAATGATTCACGTACCATGTTTGTTGGAAGTTTCTACTTCTTGAAATCGCAGTTATGAAATTTAAGACATAGCCCTAATAGATAATAGTTTTATGCTTACTAAATGACTTTCAAATTGGCAACATTTTCAGAAATACCGGTAATAAATGCAATCTTTGTTTTTATTTAATATATAATAAAACCCGATGTAGTTGCTCTGTCTAGTCTAACAAATTTTAGATTTTTTAAAAATTTTTTCCTTTTTAAATGAGTTTTTGTATGAAAAAGTAGCTATCTTAAAAATTACAATGTTTTTTTAATAATTTCTAAAAATTTTTTTCAAATTTGATAACCCCCTTGAACGTAGGAGGGATCGAAAGCAGACTTTGAGAAAAGGATGGAATGTGTCAAAATCGCGATAATAACGTCTGAACGTACTATGGGTAGATTCTATATCACTAAGGATTTTTTCAACCAAAGTCATTTGTCAGTGTCTAACCTGTCAGTCGTATCGTAATTTTACGAAAATCTACCAAAATACAGCTTAAATCTATAAAATATCTATTAAATAAACATGGGGGCTTTATTTATGAAGATTTCCCATTAAGAGATTTAATGTAATTTCATCAAGAAAGAAGATTTTATAAATTGTAGCCCCCCAAACTGTCAATAGAGTGGAGTGTGAATTTAATGGGAGAATAAATTTAAATAAAAAAAACATTGTTTAAAAACTATTTTGAAGCGACCGATAAAAATTTGCATAGGTTTGGTTTACTTTTTAATAGATTTCATGACATTTTTAGAGAAAAATTGGTGCCCTATCTGTCAAATAATTGAAGCAAATATAATAGAAATTACAATGAATTTTCAAATGAAAACAACGTTTAAAGGCTTTTTTGGAACGATTCATAAAGGTTTGTTTGGTTTTTAAAAGATTTCAAGGCATTTTTAGAGAAAAATTAGTGACCCAAACTGTCAAATAAGTGAAGCGAATGTAATGGAAAATCTACGTAAATACAGCTCAAAACAATTAAAATATTGGTTAAATAAACAATTGGCACTCACCAAAAAGTTAGAAGCAAAGATCGAAAAGGCGAAAGGGGTCTTTTTTTTGGTTTCGGTCAAAATATCAAAAGCTCACAAAAAAAATTGTCAAATTGACAGTTTTAAGTTATTATAAGTTTGTTATGGTTGAAAGAAAAGATTTTGTGTTAATAGTTCTTCTAAAATTGAGCCCCAAATTAATTGAAATGCTTTTTTATATTGGAAAAGATAGAAGAAATAATAGAAGGAAAAGCTCTGGGTAGGTTTTTTGACTTTTTTTTAATGAATACTAAAATCTTATATTGATAGAGCATGCCCCCCGAAATGTCAAAGGGGTGAAGCTAATATAATAGAAAAAGTAAAGATTAAAAAGTCGAGAAGATTATTATGGCTGAAAGAAAAGCTTTTGGTTAATAGGTCTTCCAAAATTGAGGTCTTCCAATAATTACAATTTTTTTTTTAAATTGACATATAAATTTATTCGTTTCTTAGTAACACAAACAATATAATTATTTATAAATTTTTTTATAAAAATAGTTGTGAAAACGTTATTTATAAGAAAATTTCAACAAATATATATTGAAATTAATATGTTAATGTGTTCGCTACGATATAACCTAATTTTTTTTTTATGAAAGTTACGTCAAATATTTGTCAAGAAACAAACGTTTTCGGTTACATTGTTGCAACTAGGCAATTAAAAATTTTTTTTTAAAAGTGTTGCCAAATTAAATATTTATTAAAAAAAATTTTTTTTTTGATTGTATTAATTTTAAACAAATGTTTCTAATTAATAATTATACAAGAAAAATTTGAAATTTTTGTTATTTAATTTCCGACAATCAAATATGCGAAAAAAAAATTTGCAAAAAATTAAAAATAAAAAAATGTTAATTTTAAAAGATATGCGATGATTTAAGTGAAAAAAGCATAAAGAAAAAGTAAAAGAAATTATAAATTTGTTGATAATAAAAAAGAAAAGATAATTTAAGTAGTATAGAAAAACAAAATTATGGTATTTGTAGAAAAATAAAAATTGATAAAATTAAGTAAAGAATAAAAAAAATCGAAAAAAAAATTTATAGAAAAGAAAATGTTTAGATTGGAAAACCATATTATAAATACGAAAAAAAAAATGTGAAAATATCAGGAGTTTATAGATGAATAATACAATTTTAAAAAAAGAATAGTATACAAAAAAATTTAAATTAACAAAAAAAGAAAATGTAAGAGAGAAATGATAAGAAAATAAAAAAAATTAAAAAAAAAAATTAAAATTAAGTAAATACATTATAAAAATAGGAACAAATAGAATCAAAAAAAAAGAAAGTGAAGAGAAATAAAAAAAAGAGTTCGAAAAAAAAAGTTGAAGAGATAAAAAAGAAAAAAAATAAAAAGAAAGAGAAAATAAAAATTTCAATGTACAAATTTCTATAGAGTAGTTATTTTTTTGAATTTGATATATGATATACAATTAAAATATAAATAATTTTTTTTGATTCTTTCTTTAGATTATGTATGATTGTAATTGAATGATTACATATTTTGAAAAAATTAAATAGAAAATAGGAGAAAAATAGAAAAAGAAAACAAAAGAAAAAAAAAGAAAGAATATAGTATATAATTAATAAAATGTAATACGAACCTTTTTAATAAAAATAAAATATGGTTGTTTTATGGGTGCCTAAGGCAACCTTATCTATATAAGAAAGTGAGGTAAGTAAAAGGAGGAATAAATAAAAAAATATAATAAAAGAAACAAAAATAAATATATAAAATAACAATTTTAATTTGGAAAAAAAATAATGAAAGACTTTTTTTAGAAGAGAATAAGAAAAAATTCATATAAATTATTATAATATATTATAGTTTTCATTCTTCTAATTTTAATAACAATTATTATTAAAGTAATAAAGTAAATATAAAAATAAAAAAAATTAAAACGAAGAAAATAAAATAAAAATAAAAGAAAGAAAAAAATTTGAAAAAAAAAGAAAAATAAAAATTAAGTATATTAAATAAAAAAATGCAATGCAAAATTTTTTTATAAAAAAAAAATTGTTGTGTTATTGTTGCCGAAGGCAACCTTTTACATATAAGAGAGTATAGTACGAACAATAAGGAATAAAAAAAATATATATAATATAAATAATATAAATAATATAAAATAATGATAGATAGTAATATTATTTTTAAATATTAAAGTAATATTAATATGAAAACGTTATGTCAAAATCTGATCTCAAATGTTGTAACAAGAATTTTTATAACAGAAAATGACTGTTTGCCACCTAAATAATGAGAAAAAAATAAAAAAATTATAATAATAATGAATAGTAAAAGTATTTTTAAAAATAAATAATAATAGATTTATATATGTTGCCGCAGGCAACATTCAATACGAGTGAGTAGAACAAGTACAAAAAAAAATAAATAAAAAAAAATTGGGAAATGCTAATATGCTTGCTTTATTATAAAAAAAAGATGAGAAAGATAAAAGAAAAAGAAATAAGTATAATTAATAAAATCTAATTAAAATTTTTTAAATAAATAATAATGAATTTCAAGATAAATAATAATGGGCTAGGTTTATATAAATGTTGTCGAAGCCAAACGTTGATATGAGAAAGTAGAATAAGTACAAAAAGAAATAAATAAAAATATATTACATTAAAAAAATAAATAAACAATAATCTAATAAAAAAAAAAAGTGCGTCTATTTTACGGTTGCCGAAGGCAACCCCTCTAGGTTCATACACGTTGCCGTAGGCAACCCTCTACTCAAGAGAGTAGGTAAGCACCCGGAGGGTGCAAAACCATACTCTCGTTATAAAATAAAAGAGGATTAGACTCCATATTTAATAACTACTCAAAATTGTGAGTTTAGAACTTTCAGATGTCGAAAGATTTCAGTCAAATGATTTTTTTTAATTAGACATATGGCCCAGTTTTTACAAAAAACACGAGTTTGCAAAAGTCCATTAAAAAATTCGTAATTCTTACACCACTAAAAATAAATTAATATCCTTTTCCACTTCAATCCCTAAATTAATTTGCTTCTATCGTCTACAGTTTTTATTTAAGATTAGATTTGCTAAACTAAATTCGATTTGTATAATAAAAGTAGAAGTACAATTGTACAAGTTTTGGCTTGTCTTGTGTGATAATCCACTTAATTTACTAATAACAATTTAAAATTTTTTTTTAAGACATACTGTATAGTAATAGCTTAGTCGTTATCCAAATAAATGTAGTTTGAAAAAATTATAGAAAACAAAATTGCAAACGCCATTCTTGTACCTGCGATGAACGAGACCCGTATTTAGATCCAAACTAGCCAAAATGTGTTATTCAAAATTGGGAACCATTATATTACATTATAAATAAGTAGAATAAAGAACGATCCCTCTTCAAATAGAACACTATATAAAAACAATGACAATTAGCGCTGCTAAACTATTGAAATATTATATTTAAAAATAAAGAAAATAACTTTCACATTTGATGCCGTGAGATAGATTCCAACATCTATTGTTCATCTACGGTCACTACCATAAAAACACCACCCCCAGGTGCAAAGTGTCAAAGGCTTATATTTTATAGTCTTTTTTGTCAAATAAAGCGGCAAATATGATTTAGGGAAAACTTTTCTAAGAACAGTTTCTTCCCTGTAATAAAAAAATCGAACCGCCAAATTCAACTTAAAGCTATGGGAATTGGCGCGAAAAATAAAATCATGAAAGGGAGGAACTCGATAAAACCAAGTCTTCGAGCAAGTAGAGAGCAGAAGACTTTCTATCCTAGAAATCTTCGATGAGCAACGACTAGCAGCATAATATTGTTTTGCGTATTTTGCTTAATACGAGCTTGGCAGCCTAGCCGCTTGAGCTCTATTTTTCGACTTACGTAAATCAGCATCTGACTGCATACTGTTTTTATCAACAACCCCTCGAGCATGGCAGCTTAGCCGCTCGAACTCAGAACCTCTGTTGATTTGCACAGTGCTAGCCCCTTGAAAATAAGTATTGAGTTGTGTATCTTGCCTGATGCGAGCTTGGCAGCCTTGCCGCTTGAGCTCTGTTTTACGATTTACGTATTATGTTTTTATTCTATTGTATAAAAATATTGTCATTACTAGATCAGGCTTAACCTAAATTTGTCAAATATCTCTATTTGACAAATTATTAATAATGTAACTTTATTTAAAAGTAAATAGCTGTCAGGATTACTTTCCATAACACTTGTGTACAAACCTTCTTGCTGCTGAAGGGGAAACAGGAGAGTGTAATTTTGTTTCAAAAGCACAAATGCTTTTTTGTCATATTTATGTATTGCTTGTGCTATGCTACACTATCCTACTTTTTTCTCAACCTGTTGTCAACTCTGTTGCACCCTGAATGGGGGAAAAAAGATTAGCCAGTTCCTGTGAGGAGTGCCATGAACAAATTTCGATCGTTGTTGGTTTTACAATATCCACGGTGTGGACTTTAAACTTGCTCTAAAGTAGCAAACACATATAAATGCTAAGACCATAAGTCTTGAAGCTTGCTCTAAAAGTAGCAAACACATATAAATTCTAATACTAAAAGTCTTTAAAGTTACATACAGTTGCTAAAACTAGCAACTATATGTAAATTTTAAGACTAAAAGTCTGGTAATCCAGTTCTAAGATTAGATCAATGCTATTCATTTGTTTACCATATAAATGTTGTTTCAAAATAAAACTTTCAAAACCAAACAATGTACAGTAAAACACACACTTTCTGCTTTGCAAAATGCGCGCAGCATATTTTTAAATCAACGACAATCCTTATATTTACTAAATATAAGCAGTTTGGCAAACTATATAAAAATTAGTCACGTTGTGACCTAAAAGATCCTAGTAAATTTAGAGACACCGAGACTCTACGGAGTAAAAGATATTTGAGCACGCTGTAACACAGAAAACTTCTGGTTTCTTCGCAACATACGTTTCTCTTCATGTAAGTAAAGATGATAAAATAAGGCAATTCTTAAATTCATTTTCTTTACACAACCCTGTTTTTCTAAATCCTATTAGGTTTATTTTTTATCATGTTATATACGACAACAATGCTTTTACAAATGACATCTAAAATGTGATCATGATTTGATTGGAAAATTGCACAATGTTGAATATGTAGTGTTCAAGCAAGTTGAGTTTTCATTTTCCTTCCTAGATGCTCAGTACTTCAAATACTTGAGACAACAGGGGTCCTCCCAAAACTTAGAAAATCACAAGGTCAAATTGATATTTCAGCCCCTGGAAGACTGGAATTGTCACACTTGTCATTTTAGTAACTGATGCAAAAAATCCATATCTTGTTTTATGCAGTGCTACAAATAAGACAAGATGTATTCCTAAAGTGCTTTTTAAAACGCTTGAAACAACGTTATATTTTCGTTACTATCAAAAAACCTGACAATTGCAAATCTACAACCAAAAACTTAAGTACAATTTAATCGTATGACGTTCTAATATTTAAATTAAATACAGCTCTTACACAACTATAATAATAATCATAATCATTTCTACTAAATCATATTTTCCAGACAAATATCCATGAACATTAGGACTCTATTTTTTTCTATAAAGTAGGAGATCTATTTTGGCGACTAAAAAACGCTGCAATTTTGCAGCAAAGATCGAACTAAAGTACAATAGACTAATTTAAAAACATCTACAGCAAACTGTTGCAGCAATCTAATTTCATGCTCAACATTTCAAATGCTTTACCAATTATAACATTGTACAATGAAACATAATCTTAAATCTTAGCTGCTCCTAATCGCGTTAAAGCTTTAGAATCGTCAGAATAAAATAATGACATACTCCCTTTGTAAACCTTGACAAAAGTCATTAATAAATACCGAATCAATAGAATCAATCAATCATTAATAGAAAGATCATTAATCCGGTCGAATGCCTTAGCAAACTCAGTGTTGATAGACTCAACTTAGCGACCCTTTTCTGAAAATTATATAAATTTAATAGATTAGTAGATATGCCGTAAGCAAAACCGTGATGATTGTCATTTATTACCCTGCTTGCACGCAAAATTTATGTTTGGGCCATAAAAAACCAAAGATATAAGAAATTGCTGATTGTATATAAAATGATGCCTTTGTAGTTCGATGATGCCCATTCCAGACCATAAAAAATGTTTTTGTTTGTTCCTCACTTGTAAACATGCACTTATCAAGTGACTATTTTCACATTGAAAACATCTCATAACTGGCTAGCCAGTTATAGATGTCATTTAACAGGCTAGCCAGTTATGGACGTCACTTTTATCAACAATAAAACACAATAATGAACTTTTAGCGATTATTTATTGTCATTAACATTTAAAAATGATTTATCTTTATCATACACATTAAATATCATCGTACAATTGTGAATTCCACTGAAACTTAGGGTTCCAGGTGTTGACATTTCACTTTACCAAAGTGACACATTAAAGCATACTCGATTTCGTAAATTTTAGAATTCTCGGATTATTCCATTATTCAAAAATTGAATTGTCTTTTACAAGTGAGGAACAAACAAAACATTCAACGTAAACACGCCAGGTAACAGGTTTTTACTGGCTCAAGAAGGTGATGGACTCGCCTTTGGCTCGTCAATCATCAACCTTCTATCGCCAGTAAAAACCCTTATACCTGGCTAGTAACGTTAAATACTATTCCACATGTCAATTCCCCCCCAGATTTAATAAACAATATAAATAAATACTGAATAGGTTTAGAGATGTTATAATTACAACATACTAAAAATCTAGAACAGACATTGTCAGAGCTTTAACTGTCAGACACCTTTGATTAATGATAGCATCAAAGATTTTGCCAATATTAAAAGTAGAGAATTGGAAATTAGATCCACCACCCGCATTTATTTTAGATAGACCAACAGAAAGACTTGTTTTTTAAGCCATCAGTCTTATATTTGTCGGAGTCAATCAGTGAAATCCGTCATTCCCTGAAATGCCTAGTCATTTCACGTATTGCCGGCAAACAGTGTAACTCAACTTTTGGTACACCGTTTGCCTAATAGTTTCAGGCATTTCCTGTAATGACGGAATTCTTTTAGTCAAACGCTGTAACTAGCTAAATAATTAAGGCTGCCCTATTTGCCGGGTTTAGTCAATCATTGTAATTAGGACAGTGTTGCCAGTAGTGCATGAAAAGTTATTAAATATTAAATTGTAAACCGAAACTCATTTATTGTCAGTATGTATTACATCAGGACAAATGTTTGAACAAATAACAAATAATAAAATATGATTCTGAAATTAAATTCGCCTCTCAAGTACACATACTATAAAGAAAATCATAGAACGAAGAAATAGAAACAAAACTAAATAATACCTAGCCTACCTATAAAAATATTTTTTAGCGCAAGTTGCGCTTTTATGACACCTTGAATTACAAAGAAGTTTTTTTCTTACACAAACACATCTGTTTGACAAACATTGTTTATTCGCTGGTTTACATAAACACTTAAAATATCCTTGACCTCCGGACAGTGAGAGCAGCTTCTCGTACTGATACAAACTTTTCAGAAACACATCCGACTTGATAGACCCCATTTTTGTAATCCGTTACAACACACAGCAAATTTTGCATATCAGAAGGACCTGTATCAATTTTATCAATAGGTAAAAGAACGCACGAACCTATATTTATTGGTAGAAGTTTTCGGGCCGCATTTGTAAGCATTTTTTCTGCTGCTTGTTTTTGGCCCCAGCTTGCATCATATCTGTTTTCTTCAATTATTGCTGTATTTTGACATACCATACATTTACCTCCATTTTTAGAGCATCTAATGCATAACGTGATTTCTTCTTGACTGAATATTTTTTTGTATTGTCATCAATGTGTCTATTTTCTCTTGATATTCAGCATTCGAGTCAACAATATCCTCGACAACATCCTTGTGACCATCAACCATTTCCTCCATGCCATGTGGTTTTACAATTTCCTCAGATTGTGTTTCTTCTTGCAGGCTTACATTTTCCATATGTTCTTCTAACAGACGCCAATCATCTTCATTTTCCACTTTATCCAGTAAGTCTCTAGGTAGATTCGTAGAAGAAAATCCAGCTTTAGGGTCAACTCCAAATAATGCTTTGTATGGTGAACGTCCAATTACTTTGTGGTAGAAACTATTCTTCTGAAACTGTACGAAATAACAGCTCAGTGATCAGTTTTTTGAGCTATGGTCATACATCCATGCTCTAAGCATATTTTCCACATCTTGATTGCTTCTCTTTATGCTTCCCTGCGATTGTGGATGCCTTGGTCGGCCATGAAGAATTTTTACAGATGGCCAAATTTTCACCATTTCCGATATCACAAATGCCGTGAACTCTCGACCATTGTCACTTTGAACTATACTGGAAGCACCGATTTCCAAAAATATTTTCAGCAGTTCGTTTGCTACCTCATTCGCAGATTTTGTTTTGAGAGGACGTAAAAATAAAAATTTTGTTAGGTGATCTTGATAATTAAGCAACCAACATATTCGTTGTCTAGGTAGGATTGAAAATCCATAAGGTCCACCTGGCCTGTAGAGTTGAAGTTTGTTGAAATAATAGGTTTTATGGTCAGATTTGCATGAAACTTATTCCTTTTCTTTTGGCAAACTTCACATGTTTCGAGCAATGTTTCTATTGCATATCTTCCAATGTCGTATTTTGTTTTTAAAATGTACATTATTTTATCCCGACCGCCATGACCAACATTAATGTGGGCTTCATAAAGAACATCAAATATTTTTTCATAAGGAACCACGGAAACATACTTTCCTTCTTCATGTTGCCTTTTTTAATTAATATTTTATCTTCTGCTACTTCCAACACGTCATATAAACATAACAGGTGATACTGTCTTCTCGTTTTTTCCCAGAAGTTTGTTTAGCTTGCCGAATATCTGTAGCAACCTAAAATAAAAAAAAAACGTAATACCAGTTTTATAATAAAAATCTACATCCTCAAAAACCAATACAAAAGCACATAATAAAATCACTCTTTCTCCAAGCAAATGAATAATGTAAAATCGTGTTAAACGTGACAACAGTGTGCGAATTTCAAGTGATTTATTAGGTTGCAGTAAGTTAAGTTTAGAATCCTTATGAATTTACTTACCTCCGTCAATTCCGCAATGTTCCAAGTTTTTTCTTGTTTCGATTGGAGTAATAGCCATCGAACTTCTTATAAAACATTTCTGAATGCTTCGACATTTCAGTTTTTACAGTAAAAACACAACACAACAATTATCAGCGTTCGACTGAACCCGGCAAACAGAGCAGCTTAAATTATTTAGCTAGGTAGAGCGTTTGACTAAAAGAATTTTGACATTACAGGAAATGCCTGAAACTATTAGGCCAACGGTGTACCAAAAGTTGAGTTACGCTGTTTGCCGGCAATACGTGAAATGACGGCATTTCAGTTTCACTGATTGGCGCCGACATATATAAAGCAAACAGATTAGCTGCTTCAGCTGTATTACCAAAAAAATTATTACTATATTGCCCTGTATGTGCACATAGTAAGAAGGATGCAAATTAGTTTTGAATTTATTTCTACAAAATTTACAAAAAGATTTAACATTGGTCTTGATGTTACATTCTACTTGGCTTCATAATAATTCATATACTATTCTTGAGATTTGATCTTGAATAAGGTGTAAGATTGAAAAAAAAATTAAAATTAGTTTGTGCAATTCCCAACAGGCTTAAAAGCCTAATAATAAGTAGAGAGTGGAAACATTCCGCTAAGATAATGTGACTGGTTAAAGTGGTCACCTCTCCAAGTATGTGTTCAGGTGTTACAAATAGTACCAAATAGAGACGATAAAAATAATTTCGAGAAAACTTAATGCGATCATAAACAGCGTGTCTAGTAATAAACCTACGGTCTACACTCTACACCATACTACTAATTTTCAGCCATACTACTGATTTTCAGCCATACTACTGAGATTCCAGCAGATCCCAGTTTTTTTCAGACCATGATTACCACGCTTGCATAACAGTGGTGTATTATTGCACTTTACAATGAAAAGACACACAACAGTTCGCTCTTTCAAAATCGTTTACCTGATGCGATTACTAGGTTTTCATATTCTCAGCATTCTGTTGAAGCTATAGGACATTAAATCGTGTGAGAAAACAGCGAAGCAGTTAATAACTGAGTTAAAAATGACTCTTCTTGTCAAAAAATAAAAAAAAAATAGTTTGATGTGTTACATTGGAACGCTTTAAAAGATTTATATACTCACAGCATTTATCATTTCACTATTTAAAAATATTAAATGGCTCTTATCGATAAAGACAGACCAAATTCAATTTTAAAAAATAACATCAGCCCCCCATATCACTTCCAATTCAAGTCTTTCACTCCTGACATGAAAAAAAACTAATTACTTTAATATTAGAGTTCAAAGTTTGCCAAACAATTTTTTCATAATAAGATCATTATTTCATAGTTAAAAAACAACGTGTCCATGTCGCCAGATTAAAAAATTCTTCAGCCAGGACGATTAGGTCCACAAACTAATTATAAACCATCTATACACAATTGCATTAATATGAAAGACGAAGGAAAATCTAATTACGGCAATGACTAGCTTCTTTGTCATAACATCTATCGATCCACCCATCTGGGCCACATTACATTATGTACATTGTCAATTTTTTCTAATAACAATTCGGCTATTTTAATGATCGGCCTAGAAATTATTTAATTATGCTAGGGTTGTTCGTTCGACAACGCTCGTTTGAAGTTAAAATTTTAATGGTGATAACATAGTGGTGGTAACATAGTCCAATTAACCCTTTCTGGTTGACCCTTCTAATTTACAAATGACCATCTCTTTCCCGGACTATATATTGCCGCTCCTCCTTATTTCCACTTATGTCACAAACAAAACAAAGTTTATCCAATGTCGTAGGTTATAAAAATTAATTTACACCCCAAGCGTTTATAGATTAAATCGTCAAGGCTTTGGTTAAGCCAATGTTGTAGAGATAAGAAAACATCATTGTGTAAATAATACAGACTTACTTATTTTGAGTTACTTAATTAGACAATATAATATTTAAATAAGCGACATTTATTTGTTAGAAATTCAAGAATCAACACTTTGGAATTTACAACAATCAGTGCGGTTTTAATAACTTTTTTTGAGGTGTTGTCTCGTCGGCCCTATGTATTGTGTGGAGGGTAGAAAACTGGCATGGTATCGAATACATCAGGAAAGAGCTTTACATTGCAGGGATAAAGACTACTACATTAAACATCTTACACAATTCTCTCTAGAAAACTATAGATGCCTAGAAAAAAGCATAAAAACTCATTTACCTCTTCAAGCTATACCACCTAGCAAGATAAACACATATTTATGTATAAATATCGGATAGATGTATTATGGAAATATATATTAGAAAAGAATCGTTTCAAACCTATGTTGTTATTCACAATATAAAAAGTTTGAAATATTGACATCTTTCGGGAAAGACCGTGTCGAAATGTTTGATGAAATTGTCGACGTTCCGCACTCCATCGGTGAAGACGTCACCGGGACAGGGAAATAAAAGTGAGAATAAGCACGAAAACTGACGTGTGAACCACGTTAAAGGTGACTCTTATTTTGGCTAGACCTCGTTGCTGCTTGAGCTTATATTGGTAACCGAAAAAGAGAAAGCGGTGAAAGAGCCAGAAGAGAAAGTGGTGGAAGGTTCGGAAGGGAAAGCTGTGGAGGAAGTGGAAGCGGTTTGTATTGATGGCGAAGAAGCGTTTGTAAACCAGAGCTCCAAACGTTTAAGATAATAGCCTGAATCCCTATTAAAGTTGTTTGGGTGTTTTACAATTTCGAATGCTTCTCTGATTTTTCTGCCATAGAAGAATCCCGATTTACAAATCGAAGAAAATTCATCAAAACAAATTTGATGACCGGTGTCTAAATGATGTTCAGCTAGCGACGACTGTAACCATAAGCCCAAATTTATGCACTGTTATTTTCAGACACTCGAAGTTTAATTGAACGTCCTGTTTCTCCAATGTAAGTAAACTTTGCCACAACAACACGTTAAATTTCCAAGATTTTTGTAGGTGGTGAAGACCGTTCTTAATCCTTGTTTACGAAGAATTTTTCCGATTCTGTCGGTAACCCCATGAACCAATAGAAGGAAAGCAGTTCCGGTATTATTTTTCAACTCTCTCGTTTTGTACGAGAATGTCGATGGTGGTTTAATACGTTGAATATCCTGTTTCTTATATCTATCATTCATTAGTCTGGCTGTTAACCGCTCTAATCCTGTTTGAAAACTTGATGTTTGACAAATCGAAAAAGCGCGATGAAACAAAGATTTGATGTCAGACAATTTTTGGGCAAGATGATGAAGTGATGTCACATGAAGATAGCGATATGTATCAGTAGGCTTTCGATATATTGTATGACCCAAAGACCCGTTAGGAAGACGTGAGGAAGACATCCAAAAATAGAAGAGAACCTTCGTTCTCAATTTCCATTGTAAATTAGATATCTTTTTTTAAACCATTTAGATGATTTAAAAAAGCTGGCAAACTGTCTTGACCGTAAAGCTAAATGATAAACGTGTCATCCACATATCAAAGCCATACTTTAGGTTCCAAAACCTAGGTTTCAAGTGCCTTGGTTTTAAAGAATTCCATGAAGATAATAGCAATGACAAGAGACAGATCATTGCTTGTTCATAAAATGTATTGTTGAATCAAAAATATGTTAAAGTTAAACATTTTTCTGTCAGATCTCCTAAGATTTGAAGAAAGTCATCATCACATAGCAACTCTCTGACAATAGCTACTGCTTCTAGAACAGAAACTTTTGTAAAGAGTGATACTACATCAAAACTAACCAACAAATCTAAAGAATCCAAAGAAAACGGGGATAACATTAAAACCAGACGTTCCACTGCGACCTATTGTCGCAATACAATTAATTCTCCCAATTTTCAAACGGCCCCTTATCTTGCCTCTCTTCTCAAAGGTTACAGTTGAAAAACTTCGTCTCATGTCCTAAATTCTTCTGATTTCATTCAGATATTATTAAAGTAAGCGAGCTATTACAATATCTGAGCCGGTAAATTTAACCAAAAAAAATGCTAACCATCTTCCCAAACGTTGTTTCTATTTTTTGGCCGTTATGTATAATATGCAGTATAATTGTTGAAATTCTATCTCCGGTATAAGCTTTGCTGAGGTTACGATATTAATCACTTTAATAATGTTTTTAGTAGATTTGTTATGGTAAATATTGTCTGTCCTTTGGTTTCACATCTTCATATTTCATAAAGCAAGGTTAAACTCAAGTGCGCGTTTTGCAGTCGTTCTGATTTTAGCTGTAAATATGTGTAATAAATAAATAAAAAAAACTTATTATGTATTTAGATAAGGCAAAAACGATGCAGTAACATTTTTAGCTTGCAAAAAACAAAATCTTTTAGAAACATCTCATTTACCTGCCTGCTTAGAAATTTAGTCTGGCTCTGAATAATCTGTCAACACCTGTTCGAAGGTAACATTTTTGTAAAAATTAGGTGCATTGTCATAAAGGTCAGATAGGTGCAATAAGGGATTATGAAAGCAAAATTTCAAGTACGACCATATAACTTTATTTCACTAGGAATAGTATACCACAAACCGCCACGAAATATTCGATTTTATTTCTGAACAACTTATGCATAACAAGAATCACGAAAACGTGCTTTACTGCGGTACGAGAGGTCATTACAGATTTGACACACCATTAACAGTAATGACAGCCATAAGACAATTATTAGGCTTAAAGCAAATTAGAAAAATCCTATCTTTTTAAAATACATATTTCCAAAAGCATTTGGAAAATTGATGCTAATTGTTTTCTTTTAGTTTCTTAGTAAACTTTCCTTAGAGAAAAAAAAATAAGGATTGAAAGCGTTAATATACAGATTTTCCAAAAATCCATCTTTTGATATCGAAATTATCGAATTAATAATAAAAAAAAAAAAAGCTTTTTGTTAAAAAAATCAAAAATCGTCAAAAGTTAAAAATGACTCATTTGCTGCGATAGAATACTTTTACGAGAAAACAAGATTTGCTTTCCTCCAAACGGTTTGTCAACAAATAGTTGGAGCCTTTTAAAATTATATAAAATAACTATAATTAGCACAGTAAACCAGAAAATAGTAATCCATTAAAACCATAATGGCAAAAATAATTATCCCATTTATTAATATTCCTACTTTAAAAGATTAACAAGGTTAAAATTAGTAGAAAAACCAATAGACAATATACACAACTCTAATAAAATTATATCCATTCCTTTAGAATAAAATCAATGATGAATAATTAAAACCATCTTCAATTAAAAAAAATTTCTAAACTTTTATGCTAGTCCTGACTTCAAAAGATTATCGCATCGCTTAGAGAAAACTTCAATTTTACAACTTTCTGAAGCAATAAACAATTTGCCTAAATAAGAAACAATTCAAATGACATTTCTTCTTTAAAAGCGTCTTTTCAGTTTCAAACAAACTCTTAACATTTCAAAAATATTGACTCCTCAAAATTCTCTGATAAATAAGTGAAAGAAAGAATTGTGTGCAGATAAATTGTACTGAAAAATAAACGCTCAATCCCTTTTCTGGAACGCGAAAAATTCAACATCTCAATGTTTGATCAGCTCTCAGCCAACAATAGAACCCCAATCGATTTTCAATAACTTTGTCCAGTCAATATGTACAAGAGTAAGTTATATGATAGATTCCATTCAATGGACGTAAGGTAAGATCAGTTGTTTCACTGTATCTTTTATGAGTCGATAAAAAACCGATGTTATATACATTTTTTATATGCCCTCCATACATTTACTCCATTTCTATTAAAAAATTCACGATGTGGTAAATGGTGTAGCATAGCCTACATCATTTTAAAACAACCTCGTCAAACGAAACATTTTATGATTCTTTGTTTGGTCGCTCATTTTATCCTATTCGGATATTGCAAACAAGGAAATACTTCCGACTATAAGAGTCAGTTGATAGGCTTCTCCAAGCAGGATTACCCGAGTGAAGCACTCCCCGACCTTAATGCCTTCATTATCAAATAAATTTATCGTTTGCGAATGACATACTTGGTCATAATTTCCAGGTCTTTACACTCAAAACATGTTCAATCAGTTCTATTTCTAAGCTTTCCACGAAAGATACAGCTTAATATTCACATTTCATCCCTAATACAATTTATAACCATTTTTAAATACTAATCACTTTTAAACGATATGTATTCTACAAATACAAGAAGAAGTGTTAATATTATAGCCATAAATAAAATATGTAGTTACAAAGGGAACTCTGGGACGCAATTTAATGCTTTAGTTTTTAACACCTTCATTCCTCAGGCATTTTTATGAGATGTTTCAGAAAAGAAAGCTCCATAGAAAAAACTGTCAAAAACGCTTTTTTAAATTATTGCAGTAGTTATTGTTACTACTAACACCGATTTACCACTTTCCAATGAGTTATTCATCATTTTTCTGGAAAGCCCTTTTAATGACTACCTTTGTAGTCATTATCGGGAGATGAATAAAAATAGATTTATTAGATAGATTTATTAAAAAGCTCTCGAGATAAAATAAAAACCATTTTAAGCAAGTGGTAAGGCCGTGTTAATATACTAGATCTCAAAAGTAATGCAACACGAAAAATGTTTTTTATTAATTTTGTGTCGTATTGTGTTGCGTTTTCAAATATTACTAAAAAAAAATGTGTTGCTCGGCCGCGGTTATTTTACTCTTTAACTAAGCAAACATAGATCGAAGCAAGTGTACCCAAAAACACTGCAAAAATCCAAAACAGTAATGTCTGGAGGAAAAATTCATGTCCTTTTGCTCTATAGAGTTATAAGAAAAATTAAATTTTTATTCAAGCTTGTTATGCAATTTCACTTGTTTTTCTATTTCATGAAATTATTAACAACCAGCTTATATGCAAATTATCGTTAGTATTAAGAATTACTAGAACCAATTCAACGAAAATCAGTACATATATAAAATTATGGTTGTATCTTTAAGAAGGGTTGCATAATTGAGAAGTCTTGGACAAACCATATTATGTAAAAAATACAATACAGAAAATTCTCTAGTGCTCATTTTTCCAACATTACAGTCCGTCTTTACCACATTTTATGTACACAAGCAGTGATATAATTTGGCGTCTAGAATAAGCAATGTCATCGATTCCTTACAAAATCTCATATCTCCCAGCGATTCAATCGAAGCAAGTTAGATTCCATACACATGCACAAAACCTCCTTTTTGTTCTTTCTTTTTTCAAAGTATCTCTAATATAACGCCACCAAAATGCTGTATCTCAGAAAAAGGTTAGAGGTAAATTTCATTTTACTTAAATCCAAACGTTTGAAAAAGATTTTTGAGAGAACAAAAGCTGCGAGAGCACACGCAATATTACAGTTGCAAACTGCCGACGTATGTCTCATTAATATTTCTCTGTTTCTATTTGTTGTTTTGAAGTTATACTAACTTTTCATGTCTCCAGCAACCGAGACTGTTAACAACTGAGTAGTAATCCGACTAGAATAGATCCAGAGAACTTTACTCGTTTTTTGTTGTAAATCTTTTGTAAATTTCAATACGCAGAATTATTACAAATATAACGCAAGGATTCCTAAGAGCAACTCTAACTTCATAAATTGTCACCGCAAAAAATAAATAAGCGCAAGGAAATAAAACGCTTTATTAAATAAATTATTAAATAAATTATAAGAGTAAAACCATTTGAAATTGCAACAGTTAATAGATTTATCATTAATCCAGCGATTTAGGTTCTTTAATTAAAGAGAGCATAGTAAGCAACTTCTATATAATAAGCTATTCTAATCAAAACTAATTGAATATGATACTAGTACGTCCCGGCGGCCATTTTCTTTGAGATAGGTTAAGAATAAGTTTCGAAATATAACTGGTTTTACATGCAAGCACTATAAGAGAAATCACGTTGTCCAACGAATTGTATGAGTTTGGGTGTGTATTAGGGTGCTTCATTTTTAAACATTTTTTTTTTCTCTCTGCTACCCGAAAATCTGATACTTTATATAAAATAAACAATTATGCCGCCGGGTAAAAGGCTTTAAGTGCAATAGCGGCTTAGCTCATTTAAAAATTCAATTTCCTATCTAAATAACATAAAAAAAATTTTTTTTTTCGGTTTCAACTTGATTTTTTGACGTAAAAAATTTTTTTTTTGGAAAATTGCGTGTATAGTTTCTGTAGAGCATAAAATTTGCTATAAAAAGTTCCTTAGCGTAAATTCTCCCCAACCAACAGCTTTTGAGTTATACAGCTGCGAAGATAAATGTTTATTATATTTCACATCAAATCATTTTTAAATCAAGATATAATATTTTTACATTAAATAATAATTTATTATAGACAAAAACACGCTTTAGTTGAGTCATTATATGATGCAGGTTTCTAATTTCAAAAATTAAACGAAAAATTAAATTAATTCATTATTATAAACGATAAAAATGTGGTATCACCCTTTTTCACTAGGACAAAGCATCAAAACACAATTTTTTTTAGAATCTAAACCCCCGACCTACACCAACAAAAGCTGAAGCATGACGTCATCCGCATCGCAGTCAATATAGATATTGTGAAAATAAATTCATTATTTCTGTCAGCCTACACGAAAAAAATAACCAGGCGGCCTACCACCGACTCGTGTGAGATTTCTCACTGATGAGTTTTGTCACAAAAATGACATCATTTTAGTGAGAAGTGCTAAAACCCTACCATTGACGATGTGACTTTTCTCATCGATGACAAAACTCGAACGCGCGTGAGTTTTCTCATGCGCTTTATTATGAGTGAGATTTGACATTTCACCCAAAATGTGACAGTTGGCATCGTTTTTTTTTAGGTTAAGCTTGTGGCTTGTGCTCTGGGCCTGGGCTTGTGGTGTGGTTGCAAGTGAACTGTGAATCACATTTTTTGTTAGTTTGCTAGTGGCAAAGTGGCATTGTTCTAGTGGTCTGACAAACAAACTTGTGAATAAAATGGACGATTTAATGATGCTTAATTTAATTGATGATTTGGAAGAAGAAGGTTGTGAAGCTGAAGAACCGTGGGGACTGGCAGGCACTGAAGTCACCGAACGAATTGATGGAGATGGAGGATTAGGAGGATGATCATAACTAGGAGCATTCAAAAAAGTTACTTCTGGGGTGGGAATATCCAAGCCTTGTACAGCGACTGGTGTCAACACTGCAGCAATAAACTTCCTAGCTTCCCTTCTATTTGAAGCACTTTTTTGTTTAGTTCTGGCGCACAAGTCTTGCCTTGTCTGTATAAATTTAAATAAAATGTTGAAATTAAGCCTTTGTTATTTTAATAGTTTTTGAAGCAATTGAATTGTCTTCAAGAGTTTTCAGGTGGGTGGCCGATTATGTGAAGCATGTCGCTTGCCGAGTGCTTCAAAATAGACTGGGCACATGAAAATTATGAAAAAAACATTGATCTTAAGTTTTGGGGTTATGTTTAGTAGATGTAAAATTAGGTATACAAATTGTAAAATTTGTATATTTAGTTATATACCACTTTGAACGTTATGTATCTAAAACAACAAATATGACAAATAACCTTTCTCCACGCTTTCCAGTCTTTCTGTGGCCCGATTGCGCTATTCAACGTTTCCCCAATTTCTTTCCACAAAGCTTCACCATCTTTTTTGGTGAAGCTACTAGAAAATTTCCCAGAAATTAATTCTGGGCGAGTTTGCATAAACTCGACCAGCAGAATATCTTTTTGTTTCTCTGTCACTTTCATAATAATTTCAAAAATTATTTTGAACGAGAGTTGGGTCGCGCACCCTCCGGGTGCTTACCCTACTATCTTAAGTAGAGGGTTGCCTACGGCAACGTGTATAAACCTAGAGGCGTTGCCTTCGGCAACCGTAAAACAAACGCACTTTTTTTTTTATTAGATTATTGTTTATTTATTTTTTTATTGTAATGTATTTTTATTTATTTTTTTTTGTACTTATTCTACTTTCTCATATCAACGTTTGCCTTTGACAACATTTATATAAACCTATCCCATTATTATTTATCTTGAAATTTATTATTATTTATTTAAAAAATTTTAATTAGATTTTATTAATTATACTTATTTCTTTTTCTTTTATCTTTCCCATCTTTTTTTTATAATAAAGGAAGCATATTACCATTTACTAAAATTTTTGATTTTTTTTTTTTTTGTACTTGTTCTACTCACTCGTATTGAATGTTGCCTGCGGCAACATATATAAATCTATTATTATTTATTTTTGAAAATACTTTTACTATTCATTATTATTATAATTTTTTTATTTTTTTCTCATTATTTAGGTGGCGAACAGTCATTTTCTGTTATAAAAATTCTTGTTATAACATTTGAGATCAGATTTAGACATAACATTTTCATATTAATATTACTTTAACATTTAAAAATAATATTACTATCTATCATTATTTTATATTATTTTAGAAGAATAAAAACTATAATATATTATAATAATTTATATGAATTTTTTCTTATTCTCTTCTAAAAAAAGTCTTTTATTATTTTTTTTCAAAATTAAAATTGTTATTTTATATATTTATTTTTGTTTCTATTATTATATTTTTTTATTTATTCCTCCTTTTACTTACCTCACTTTCTTATATAGATAAGGTTGCCTTAGGCAACCATAAAACAACCATATTTTATTTTTATTAAAAAGGTTCGTATTACATTTTATTAATTATATACTATATTCTTTCTTTTTTTTTCTATTTGTTTTCTTTTTCTATTTTTCTCCTAGTTTCTATTTAATTTTTTCAAAATATGTAATCATTCAATTACATAATCATACATAATCTAAAGAAAAAATCAATAAAAATTATTTATATTTTAGTTATATATCATATATCAAATTCAAAAAAATAACTACTCTATAGAAATTTGTACATTGAAATTTTTATTGTCTCTTTCTTTTTATTCTTTTTCTTTTTTATCTCTTCAACTTTTTTTTTCGAACTCTTTTTTTTATTTCTCTTCACTTTCTTCTTTTTGATTCTATTTGTTCCTATTTTTATAATGTATTTACTTAATTTTAATTTTTTTTATTTTCTTATTATTTCTCTCTTACATTTTCTTTTTTTGTGTATTTTAATTTTTTTTTATACTATTCTTTTTTTAATATTGTATTATTCATCTATAAACTCCTGATATTTTCACATTTTTTTTTTCGTATTTATAATATGGTTTTCCAATCTAAACATTTTCTTTTCTATAAATTTTTTTTCGATTTTTTTTATTCTTTACTTAATTTTATCAATTTTTATTTTTCTACAAATACCATAATTTTGTTTTTCTATACTACTTAAATAATCTTTTCTTTTTTATTATCAACAAATTTATAATTTCTTTTAGTTTTTCTTAATGCTTTTTTCACTTAAATCATCGCATATCTTTTAAAATTAACATTTTTTTATTTTTAATTTTTTGCAAATTTTTTTTTCGCATATTTGATTGTCGGAAATTAAATAACAAAGATTTCAAATTTTTCTTGTATAATTATTAATTAGAAACATTTGTTTAAAATTAATACAATCAAAAAAAAACATTTTTCTTAATAAATATTTCATTTGGCAACACTTTTAAAAAAAAATTTTTAATTGCCTAGTTGCAACAATGTAACCGAAAACGTTTGTTTCTTGACAAATATTTGACGTAACTTTCATAAAAAAAAAATTAGGTTATATCGTAGCGAACACATTGACATATTAATTTCAATATATATTTGTTGAAATTTTCTTATAAATAACGTTTTCACAACTATTTTTATGAAAAAATTTATAAATAATTATTTTGTTTGTTTTACTAAGAAACGAATAAATATATATGTCAATTTAAAAAAAAAAATTGTAATTATTGGTTGCTATAAACAAATTTGTTTATAGCAACAAAAAAAAAATTTGGGGCTCAATTTTGGAAGACCTATTAAACAAAAGCTTTTTTTTCAGCCATAATAACCTTTTCCAATATAAAAAAGCATTTCAATTAAATTGGGGCTCAATTTTAGAAGAACTATTAACCCAAAATCTTTTGTTTCAGCCATAATAACCTTTTCCAATATAAAAAAGCATTTCAATTAATTTAGGGCTCAATTTTAGAAGAACTATTTTAACCCAAAAGCTTTTCTTTCAGCCATAATAACCTTCTCGACTTTTTAATCTTTACTTTTTCTATTATATTAGCTTCACCTCTTTGACATTTCGGGGGGCATGCTCTATCAATATAAGATTTTAGTATTTAATAAAAAAAAGCCAAAAAACCTACCCAGAGCTTTTCTTTCTATTATTTCTTCTATCTTTTCCAATATAAAAAAGCATTTCAATTAATTTGGGGCTCAATTTTAGAAGAACTATTAACACAAAATCTTTTCTTTCAACCATAACAAATTTATAATAACCTAAAACTGTCAATTTGACAATTTTTTTTGGGAGCTTTTGATATTTTGACCGAAACCAAAAAAAAAAAACCCTTTCGCCTTTTCGATCTTTGCTTCTAACTTTTTGGTAAGTGCCAATCGTTTATTTAACCAATATTTTAATTGTTTTGAGCTGTATTTACGTAGATTTTCCATTACATTCGCTTCACTTATTTGACAGTTTGAGGCACTAATTTTTCTCTAAAAATGCCTTGAAATCTTTTAAAAACCAAACCAACCTTTATGAATCGTTCAAAAATAGCCTTTAAACGTTGTTTTCATTTGAAAATTCATTGTAATTTCTATTATATTCGCTTCACTTATTTGACAGATTGGGGCACTAATTTTTCTCTAAAAATGTCATGAAATCTATTAAAAAGTAAACCAAACCTATGCAAATTTTTATCGGTCGCTTCAAAATAGTTTTTAAACAATGTTTTTTTCATTTAAATATTCATTGAATTGTTCTCCCATTAAATTCACACTCCACTCTATTGACAGTTTGGGGGGCTACAATTTATAAAACCTTCTTTCTTGACGAAATTACATTAAATCTCTTGATGGGAAATCTTTATAAATAAAACCCCCATGTTTATTTAATAGATATTTTATAGATTTAAGCTGTATTTTGGTAGATTTTTGTAAAATTACAATACGACTGACAGTCATTTAAATATCATTGAATTGTTCTCCCATTAAATTCACACTGCACTCTATTCACAGTTTGGGGGGCTACAATTTATAAAATTTTCTTTCTTGACGAAATTACATTAAATCTCTTGATGGGAAATCTTTATAAATAAAACCCCCATGTTTATTTAATAGATATTTTATAGATTTAAGCTGTATTTTGGTAGATTTTCGTAAAATTACGATACGACTGACAGTCATTTAAATATTTATTGAATTGTTCTCCCATTAAATTCACACTCCACTCTGTTGACAGTTTGGGGGGCTACAATTTATAAAACCTTCTTTCTTGACGAAATTACATTAAATCTCTTGATGGGAAATCTTTATAAATAAAACCCCCATGTTTATTTAATAGATATTTTATAGATTTAAGCTGTATTTTGGTAGATTTTCGTAAAATTACGATACGACTGACAGGTTAGACACTGACAAATGACATTTGTTGAAAAAGTCCTTAGTGATATAGAATCTACCCATAGTACGTTCAGACGTTATTATCGCGATTTTGACACATTCCATCCTTTTCTCAAACTCTGTTTGTGGTACCTCGTTCGCTCAAGGGGGTTATCAAATTTTAAAAAAAATTTTAGAAATTATTAAAAAAACATTGTAATTTTAAGGATAGCTACTTTTTCCTACAAAATCTCATTTAAAACAAAAAAAATTTTTGAAAAGCTAAAATTTGTCCGACAGAGATGCGGCTAACGCGTTTTATTATTATTTAACGAGAGTATGGTTTCGCACCCTCCGGGTGCTTACCTACTCTCTTGAGTAGAGGGTTGCCTACGGCAACGTGTATGAACCAAGAGGAGTTGCCTTCGGCAACCGTAAAATAAACGCACTTTTTTTTTTATTAGACTATTGTTTATTTATTTTTTTATTGTAATATATTTTTATTTATTTCTTTTTGTACTTATTCTACTTTCTCATATCAACGTTTGCCTTCGACAACATTTATATAAACCTAGCCCATTATTATTTATCTTGAAATTTATTATTATTTATTTAAAAAAATTTAATTAGATTTTATTAATTATACTTATTTCTTTTTCTTTTATCTTTCTCATCTTTTTTTTATAATAAAGGAAGCATATTACCATTTACTAAAATTTTTGTTTTTTTATTTTTTTTTTGTACTTGTTCTACTCACTCGTATTGAATGTTGCCTGCGGCAACATATATAAATCTATTATTATTTATTTTTGAAAATACTTTTACTATTCATTATTATTATAAATTTTTTATTTTTTTCTCATTATTTAGGTGGCGGACAGTCATTTTCTGTTATAAAAATTCTTGTTATAACATTTGAGATCAGATTTTGACATAACGTTTTCATATTAATATTACTTTAATATTTAAAAATAATATTACTATCTATCATTATTTTATATTATTTATATTATATATATTTTTTTATTCCTTCTTGTTCTTACTATACTCTCTTATATGTAAAAGGTTGCCTTCGGCAACAATAACACAACAATTTTTTTTTTATAAAAAAATTTTGCATTACATTTTGTTTAATATAATTGATTTTTATTCTTCTTTTTTTCTCAAATTTTCTTCTTTCTTTTATTTGTATTTTTTTTTCTTCGTTTTAATTTTTTTTATTTTTATATTAATTTTATTACTTGAATAATAATTGTTATTAAAATTAGAAGAATCAAAACTATAATATATTATAATAATTTATATGAATTTTTTCTTATTCTCTTCTAAAAAAAGTCTTTTATTATTATTTTTCAAAATTAAAATTGTTATTTTATATATTTATTTTTGTTTCTATTATTATATTTTTTTATTTATTCCTCCTTTTACTTACCTCACTTTCTTATATATATAAGGTTGCCTTAGGCAACCATAAAACAACCATATTTTATTTTTATTAAAAAGGTTCGTATTACATTTTATTTATTATATACTATATTCTTTCTTTTTTTTTCTATTTGTTTTCTTTTTCTATTTTTCTATTATTTTCTATTTAATTTTTTCAAAATATAAAATCATTCAATTACAATCATACATAATCTAAAGAAAAAATCAATAAAAATTATTTATATTTTAATTATATATCATATATCAAAGTCAAAAAAACAACTACTCTATAGAAATTTGTACATTGAAATTTTTATTTTCTCTTTCTTTTTATTCTTTTTCTTTTTTATCTCTTCAACTTTTTTTTTCAAACTCGTTTTTTTATTTCTCTTCACTTTCTTCTTTTTGATTCTATTTGTTCCTATTTTTATAATGTATTTACTTAATTTTAATTTTTTTTTTTAATTTTTTATTTTCGTTTTATTTCTCTTTTACATTTTCTTTTTTTGTGTATTCTAATTTTTTTTTATACTATTCGTTTTTTAATATTGTATTATCCATCTATAAACTCCTGATATTTTAACATTTTTTTTTCCGTATTTATAACATAGTTTTACAATCTAAACATTTTCTTTTCTATAAATTTTTTTTTCGATTTTTTTTATTCTTTACTTAATTTTATAAATTTTTATTTTTCTACAAATACTATAATTTTGTTTTTCTATACTACTTAAATTATCTTTTCTTTATTATTATCAACAAATTTATAATTTCTTTTAGTTTTTCTTGATGCTTTTTTTACTTAAATCATCGCATATCTTTTAAATTAACATTTTTTTATTTTTAATTTTTTGCAATTTTTTTTTTCGCACATTTGATTGTCGGAAATTAAATAACAAAAATTTCAAATTTTTCTTGTATAATTATTAATTAGAAACCTTTGTTTAAAATTAATACAATCAAAAAAAAAATTTTTTTTAATAAATATTTAATTTGGCAACACTTTTAAAAAAAAAATTTTAATTGCCTAGTTGCAACAATGTAACCGAAAACGTTTGTTTCTTGACCAATATTTGACGTAACTTTCATAAAAAAAAAATTAGGTTATATCGTAGCGAACACATTGACATATGTCAATAATGTTGTCAGTGTTAAAGATGTGTCACACACACATAATCAATATTAAGTTGTTGCCATTGTGCACTTTTATTATGAAATTTAAGATTGCCAACCCAAACACTACTAAACGTGCTTAATAATGATTTTTTAATTGGCAATACTTTTTAGAGACTTTTTTATTGCACCTATCTGCAACACTGTAACCGAAAACGCCGTTCCTATTGCCTCTTGTCAACAATTTAGATAAACACAAATTCGCAATTTTTTTTATTACAATTATCAATTATAAACATTTTTTTTTGTACAACATAATCAAAAAAAAAAATTAAATCTCTTGATGGGAAATCGTTATAAATAAAACCCCCATATTAATTTAATAGATATTTTATAGATTTTAGCTGTATTTCGGTTGATTTCCGTTAAAATTACGATACGACTGACAGGTTAGTTTTATTTTGATATTATTGATTTTTTAATGTCAAAAATTTGAATGAAATTAATTTATAATAGCCTGAAGCTGTCAATTTGACAGTTTTTTTTTGTAAATTTTTGATATTTTGACCGAAACCAAAAAAAAAGACCCCTTTCGCCTTTTCGATCTTTGCTTCTAAACTTTTTGGTGAGTGCCAATTGTTTATTTAACCAATATTTTAATTGTTTTGAGCTGTATTTACGTAGATTTTCCATTACATTCGCTTCACTTATTTGACAGTTTGCGGCACTAATTTTTCTCTAAAAATGTCTTGAAATCTTTTAAAAAACAAACAAACCTTTATGAATCGTTCCAAAAAAGCCTTTAAACGTTGTTTTCATTTGAAAATTCATTGTAATTTCTATTATATTTGCTTCACTTATTTGACAGACTGGGGCACTAATTTTTCTCTAAAAATGTCATGAAATCTATTAAAAAGTAAACCAAACCTATGCAAATTTTTATCGGTCGCTTCAAAATAGTTTTTAAACAATGTTTTTTTCATCATTTAAATATTTCATTGAATTGTTCTCCCATTAAATTCACACTCCACTCTATTGACAGTTTGGGGGGCTACAATTTATAAAACCTTCTTTCTTGACAAAATTACGTTAAATCTCTTGATGGGAAATCTTTATAAATAAAACCCCCATGTTTATTTAATAGATATTTTATAGATTTTAGCTGTATTTTGGTAGATTTTCGTAAAATTACGATACGACGAACAGGTTAGACACTGACAGGTTAGACACTGACATTTGTTGATGAAAATTCTTGGTGATATAGAATCTAGCCATAGTAAGTTTAGACGTTATTATCGCGATTTTGACACATTCCATCTCTTTCTCAAACTCTGTTTGTGGTACATCCTACGTTCAAGGAGGTTATCAAATTTGAAACAAATTTTTAGAAATTATTAAAAAAACATTGTAATTTCAAAGATAGCTACTTTTTCATACAAAATCTCATTTAAAACAAAAAAAATTTTTTAAAAATCTAAAATTTGTCCGACAGAGATGCGGCTAACGCGTTTTATTATTATTTAACGAGAGTATGGTTTCGCACCCTCCGGGTGCTTACCTACTCTCTTGAGTAGAGGGTTGCCTACGGCAACGTGTATGAACCTAGAGGGGTTGCCTTCGGCAACCATAGAACAAACGCACTTTTTTTTTTATTGGACTATTGTTTAATAATTTTTTTTATTTTAATAAATTTTTATTTATTTCTTTTTGTGCTTATTCTACTCTCTCATTTAGATTATTACCTGCGGCAACAATTTGGTATTATTTACCTTTAAAATGAATATTATTTATTATTATATTATATGATTTTTTATTATTTTGTGTTTTATATTACTATATTTTTATTCAATCTTTCTTATGCTTACCCTACTCTCTTACATGTAAAGCAAACATAAAACAACCATATTTTGTATTAAAAATCTTTTATTATATTTTATAAATTATACTTATTCCTTTTTTATTATTTTTCTATCTTTCCCATCTTTTTTTTGTTGTAATAAAGCAAACATATTATTAATTACGATTAAAGCTTTTTTTTTATTTTTATTGTAATAGTTTCCTACGGCAACATATTTAAATCTATTATCATTTATATTTAACAAAAATTTCACTATTCATTATTATTTTATATATTTTTTTCTCATTATATTTTTTTATTTATTTTTTTTTGTATTTACCCTACTATCTTATACGTAAACGGTTGCCTTCGGCAACCTTATTTGGATTTTGTTAAAAAATTTTATATCAAATTTTCTTCATTATATTTGTTTTTCTTCCTTTTTATTTTTTTAATTTTCATATTAAATATACTACTATAATTTTTAAAAATAATATTACTATTTATTATTATTTTATATAATTTTTTTCACTTATTATGTATTTATTTTTTATTTATTCCTTCTTTTGCTTACCATACTCTCCAATATTTTTGCTTACCATACTTTCTTATATGTAAGATGTTGCCTTCGGCAACAATAAAACAACAATATTTCTTTTTTATTAAAAAAAATTGCATTATATTTTATTTGATATACTTAATTTTTATTCTTTTTTTTTCCTATTTTTTTCTTTCTTTCTCTTCTCTTTAATCTCTTCTAAAGCAAGTCTATTTTAATTTTTTTTTCGAAATAAAAATTGTTATTTTATATATTTTTTGTTGTTTCTATTATTAAATTTTTTCATTTATTCCCCCTTTTGCTAGCTTACTTTGCTCTCTCATATATATAAGGTTGCCTTAGGCAACAATAAAACAACCATATTTTATTTTTATTAAAAAAGTTTGTATTACATTTTATTAAATATATACTTTATTCTTTCTTTCTTTTTTTTTTCTATTTGTTTTCTTTTTCTAATTTTCTTAATTTTTTCCTATTTTCTATTTAATTTTTCTAAAATCATTCAATTACAATCATACATAATCTAAAGAAAAAATCAAAAAAAATTATTTATATTTTAGTTATATATTATATATCAAATTTAAAAAAACGACCACTCTATAGAAATTTGTACATTAAAATTGACAGAAAAACGTTTCATATTTCATGTTAGTTATAAAATATAAATCATTAATATTAAGTGATCACTTTGTATTTTTTAATTGATTATGTTGTAATAATAATTGACAATTGACATCGTATTTTTTTTAAATATTTAATTGCTTATTTAAAAATATAAAAATAAGTACGTACGATTGAGAAAAAAATATATATTCTGTATAGATACTTTTCGAAAATAATTTTCCACTTCTATCTGATTTTAATTCATTTATATAAATCTTCTTTCATCGATTGGTCTCAAACACAACTTATTCTCACTTTTCGTATACATAATTATAAATTTTCCTACAACCACAGTTCTATATCTTATATAATATAATCAAAAAAACTCTTCTAGCCATTCGTATTATATACCCATATTGTAATAAAGGAAAAAATGTAAAACAGACCAAAAAATTAGATGCCTCCTCAAAAATTTTCATCAAATCTTATCTAAAAAAAAGAATTATAGACAATGAGATTAAATAATTATTAAACCTACTTTATTTTAAGCTTTTCACTTATATTTTGCAAAAAAACAACACTTTTACACTTAATTTTGTAAAATATGTAAATACTTTTTGAAAATTCTAAAGATAATTAATTTATTATTATATTTTTTTTGTTGCTAACAACAACGATGTCAAAAATATTAGAGTGGTAAATTTAAAATTGTCTTTCATTATTTTCTTTTCAAAGACCACTTTCAGGCATGCTCTATCAATATAAAGATTTTAGTATTTAATAAAAAAAAGTCAAAAAACCTACCCAGAGCTTTTCCTTCTATTATTTCTTCTATCTTTTCCAATATAAAAAAACATTTCAATTAATTTGGGGCTCAATTTTAGAAGAACTATTAACACAAAATCTTTTCTTTCAACCATAACAAATTTATAATAACCTAAAACTGTCAATTTGACAATTTTTTTTGTGAGCTTTTGATATTTTGACCGAAACCAAAAAAAAGACCCCTTTCGCCTTTTCGATCTTTGCTTCCAACTTTTTGGTGAGTGCCAATTGTTTATTTAACCAATATTTTAATTGTTTTGAGCTGTATTTACGTAGATTTTCCATTACATTCGCTTCACTTATTTGACAGTTTGGGGCACTAATTTTTCTCTAAAAATGCCTTGAAATCTTTTAAAAACCATACAAACCTTTATGAATCGTTCAAAAATAGCCTTTAAACGTTGTTTTCATTTGAAAATTCATTGTAATTTCTTTTATATTCGCTACACTTATTTGACAGTTTGGGGCACTAATTTTTCTCTAAAAATGTCTTGAAATCTTTTAAAAACCAAACAAACCTTTATGAATCGTTCAAAAATAGCCTTTAAACGTTGTTTTCATTTGAAAATTCATTGTAATTTCTATTATATTTGCTTCACTTATTTGACAGATTGGGGCACTAATTTTTCTCTAAAAATGTCATAAAATCTATTAAAAAGTAAACCAAACCTATGCAAATTTTTATCGGTCGCTTCAAAATAGTTTTTAAACAATGTTTTTTTCATCATTTAAATATTCATTGAATTGTTCTCCCATTAAATTCACACTCCACTCTATTGACAGTTTGGGGGGCTACAATTTATAAAATCTTCTTTCTTGATGAAATTACATTAAATCTCTTGATGGGAAATCTTTATAAATAAAACCCCCATGTTTATTTAATAGATATTTTATAGATTTAAGCTGTATTTTGGTAGATTTTCGTAAAATTACGATACGACTGACAGGTTAGACACTGACAAATGACATTTGTTGAAAAAATCCTTAGTGATATAGAATCTACCCATAGTACGTTCAGACGTTATTATCGCGATTTTGACACATTCCATCCTTTTCTCAAACTCTGTTTGTGGTACCTCGTACGCTCAAGGGGGTTATCAAATTTTAAAAAAAATTTTAGAAATTATTAAAAAAACATTGTAATTTTAAGGATAGCTACTTTTTCCTACAAAATCTCATATAAAACGAAAAATTTTTAAAAAGCTAAAATTTGTCCGACAGAGATGCGGCTAACGCGTTTTATTATTATATAATTAAAGCTCAAGGGGGTTATCAAATTTTAAAAAAAATTTTAGAAATTATTAAAAAAACATTGTAATTTTAAGGATAGCTACTTTTTCCTACAAAATCTCATTTAAAACGAAAAAAATTTTTAAAAAGCTAAAATTTGTCCGACAGAGATGCGGCTAACGCGTTTTATTATTATTTAATAATTATATCAACAACAATTGTCAAAAATGTTTATTATACAAATGTCAAATCCTATGTTGCTAAGCAACGAGTGCGAAAGTGCGGCGTTGCGATGTCTAACATGTGACAAAACGCATCGGTGAGATTTCTCATCTCACTTAAAGTCAATAGTAGCGTATTTAAAAAATCAGTGACAAAATGCACGTGAGTTTTGTCACTGATGAGAAAACTCATCAAAGTCGGTGGTAGACCCACAGATATGATATCTATGTATAAACTTCTCATTGGTTTAAAATATTTCACAGATGTACAGACTACAATCATTTAGTAGTTTTACCTGGAAAGTTTTCCGGGAGTTTTAAAAATTAATAATTTTATAGATTTCGATGTGCTCTTTGCGAATTTCTACTTGGCCACCTCGTATTTTTGCCGTTTGCGCCGCCATATTGAAAAAATGGCGTCTAAAAACAGTTTATTGACAATATCTCCTTTCCGAGTCTTATTAATTAAACTAGAGAAAATTTCCTATAATTTTAGTAATAACTTTTTTTTTGAAAAATCAAGAGTTTTAGCGTACGAGCGCCGCAAAGTCTACTTCAACATTCGTTTTGACCAAAAACTCATTTCCACACCACTATGCGATAGAGTAAGGGACGCATTTTTTAATATTGGTATCCCAGTAGGCCTAATCTACACTTTTCCAAAATTTAAGGCATTCACCTCCGTTTGCTGTTCGCGATGGACCAGGCGGCCTACCACCGACTCGTGTGAGATTTCTCACTGATGAGTTTTGTCACAAAAATGACGTCATTTTAGTGAGAAGTGCTAAAACCCTACCATTGACGATGTGACTTTTCTCATCGATGACAAAACTCGAACGAAAACGCGTGAGTTTTCTCGAGCGCTTTATTATGAGTGAGATTTGACATTTCACCCAAAATGTGACAGTTGACATCGTTTTTTTTAGGTTAAGCTTGTGCTCTGGGCCTGGGCTTGTGGTGTGGTTGCAAGTGAACTGTGAATCACATTTTTTGTTAGTTTGCTAGTGGCAAAGTGGCATTGTTCTAGTGGTCTGACAAACAAACTTTTGAATAAAATGGACGATTTAATTGATGATTTGGAAGAAGAAGTAGATGTACCATTGAGGCGAGCTGCTGGAGATCATTTGCGGGAATTGCCAGAAAGGCAATTTGTCAAGCTTTTTCGGGTGTCCAAAGAATTATTTAATTTTATTGTTACTCTTGTGGAACCTTATATGCGTCCTAAAAGAAGACCCAGTGATTTATCTATCCATCAGTCACCGAACGAATTGATGGAGATGGAGGATTAGGAGGATGGTCATAACTAGGAGCATTCAAAAAAGTTACTTCGGGGGTGGGAATATCCAAGCCTTGTACAGCGACTGGTGTCAACACTGCAGCAATAAACTTTTCGGTTTTTGATAAGGACTGAAAATTGCCCACACCACCTCCTGTTTTATTAGATTCCCTTCTATTTGAAGCACTTTTTTGTTTAGTTCTGGCGCACAAGTCTTGCCATGTCTGTATAAATTTAAATAAAATGTTAAAATTAAGCCTTTGTTATTTTAATAGTTTTCGAAGCAATTGAATTGTCTTCAAGAGTTTTCGGGTGGGTGGCCTATTATGTGAAGCATGTCGCTTGCCGAGTGCTTCAAAATATACCGGGCACATGAAAATTATGAAAAGAACATTGATCTTAAGTTTTGGGGTTATGTTTAGTAGATGTAAAATTAGGTATACAAATTGTAAAATTTGTATATTTAGTTATATACCACTTTGAACGTTATGTATCTAAAATAACGAATATGACAAATAACCTTTCTCCACGCTTTCCAGTCTTTCTGTGGCCCGATTGCGCTATTCAACGTTTCCCCAATTTCTTTCCACAAAGCTTCACCATCTTTTTTGGTGAAGCTACTAGAAAATTTCCCAGAAATTAATTCTGGGCGAGTTTGCATAAACTCGACCAGCTGAATTTCTTTTTGTTCCTCTGCCACTTTCATAATAATTTCAAAAATTATTTTGAATATCAACAATAATTATCAAAAATGTTTATTATACAAATGTCAAATCCTATGTTGCTAAGCAACGAGTGCGAAAGTGCGGCGTTGCGATGTCTAACATGTGACAAAACGCATCGGTGAGATTTCTCATCTCACTTAAAGTCAATAGTAGCGTATTTAAAAAATCAGTGACAAAATGCACGTGAGTTTTGTCACTGATGAGAAAACTCATCAAAGTCGGTGGTAGACCCCCAGGTGTTGTGAGTTCATCCTCTTCAGGACCGATCGAAACGTCACAAGTAGAAATTTCTTCCGCTTTATCCGCAATAGAATTATCGGTTTCATTATAATTTTTTTGGTTCTTCATCGTAAGTTTGCTCGAAAACAGTCTTCGTTTCTTCCTCTTCTCGAGTGTGGTGACAGAAATTAGCCCATTCTTGCTTTTTTCCATCCTTATTGTTCTGCATTTAGTTGATTCCCATACCACTGCAGAACTTGGTGACAGGTTCGGAACTATTGTCGTACTGCTGCGTCCTTTTGGTGGTAGCGATGCATTATTAAATTGCATACCTATAGATGTTTAAAGACATATTTGTCATAGTTTTCACATCACTGTAACTGCATAATTAAAGAAGGAAGCGTACTCCAGCTGTAGCAATGATGCCAGGATCAGCGTTTGGGTTTTTAAATACCTGGATAACTTCGTTCAAATCTTGATTAAACAATACTGATGTTGTATCGCAGCCACTAAAGGCGTGCAAGAATAATCCGTGATCTGCGGCTGTTTTACCTATGTGCTTTTTGTTAATTGTATTTTTTGCAAAATTTTTCCTTTTTTTAGTTTCAGCATATATACCTATGTTTAAACGCGTAGATAAAGCCGTCACAAGAGTAAGAAGATTTTCATCTTCGCCGACAACTATTACGGAATCGAATGTCGATGAAACTAGTATTGCGGTATTGATTATTAATGTAATGTCGTAGCTTGTTTGACCAAAGTTCTCAGCTTCAAATTTTATCTTCAACATTTCAATAAGGCGTTTGTTGTTTGCATCGTTCGCCAAAAATTTATTTTGTGTCACAGTTAGGATCATTATCTCGTCAAAAAGTATGTCTGCTGAAACAGTTTTTTTTGAACGTCGGATCGCTCCGCATATTTGGTACTACGATTTGCTACATCTTCCGGATATCCGTCAAATACGACAATGGCTTTAGATGTATAGTTCAATCGAACAAATGCAACGTAATAGCATAGGTACTTTTATACCTGCGGAAGATCCTACAATTCGAAATTGCCAATTTCTCGACGCTTAGTAAAATACTTTTCGTTAATATACGAAGAACACGTGTTGCTGTAGATGCATAATGGTTTGCGGCGCTCGTACGCTAAAATTTTTAATTTTACAAAAAAAAAAGATGATGACATAAATTATAGAAAGTTTTCTATTTTTATCGTACAATAACTCTGATATGAGATGTTGGCAAAAAAAACTATTTTTAGACGCCATTTTATCAATATGCCTGCGCGAGCGGCAAAGATACGAGGAGGCATCGCAAAGAGCACATAGAACTATATAAAATCACCTATTTTCAAAACTTCCGGCAAACTTTCTAGGTAACCATATTTTTTAGCACCAAATAACTGTACAATTAACCTTTTAGAGTCATTTGTATAAACCAATGTAATTTTAAACACATCTCCGAAGACAAATCTGCAAAGACTCTAAATTAAAAATTACGCAATCTGTTTGGTACATCCTTAGTGCAGATCCTCCAAATAGTCTATTTGCTCGAGCAAGTCATAATATTGAAAGGCCCTGGGTTGTGTACAATATATTTAGTTAAAACAATTATAATAAACACTTACCTATGCAATTTTAACTTTCATTTATACCAGTATAGTTTTTTCCAGTGTATAAACAACTGTTTTTAAAAAACCTTATATAGCGCGGAGCTTAGAACGTGGTTCAAGTACAAAATGAATAAAATCGTGTATAACAAGACTGCTATTTTGTATTTCAATCTGAAACCATTGACAAACATTAACGTTATCAGCTATTATCTTTACAACGAGAGTATGGTTTCGCACCCTCCGGGTGCTTACACCTACTCTCTTGAGTAGAGGGTTGCCTACGGCACCGTGTATGAACCTAGAGGGGTTGCCTTCGGCAACCATAGAACAAACGCACTTTTTTTTTATTGGACTATTGTTTAATAATTTTTTTTATTTTAATAAATTTTTATTTATTTCTTTTTGTGCTTATTCTACTCTCTCATTTAGATTATTACCTGCGGCAACAATTTGGTATTATTTACCTTTAAAATGAATATTATTTATTATTATATTATATGATTTTTTTTTATTTTGTGTTTTATATTAATATATTTTTATTCAATCTTTCTTATGCTTACCCTACTCTCTTACATGTAAAGCAAACATAAAACAACCATATTTTGTATGTATTAAAAATCTTTTATTATATTTTATAAATTATACTTATTCCTTTTTTATTATTTTTCTATCTTTCCCATCTTTTTTTTGTTGTAATAAAGCAAACATATTATTAATTACGATTAAAGTTTTTTTTTATTTTTATTGTAATAGTTTCCTACGGCAACATATATAAATCTATTATCATTTATATTTAAAAATACTTTTACTATTCATTATTATTTTATATATTTTTTTCTTATTATATTTTTTTATTTATTTTTCTTTGTATTTACCCTACTATCTAAAAATATAATTACTATTTATTATTATTTTATATAATTTTTTTCACTTATTATGTATTTATTTTTTATTTATTCCTTCTTTTGCTTACCATACTCTCCTATATTTTTGCTTACCATACCTTCTTATATGTAAGATGTTGCCTTCGGCAACAATGAAACAACAATATTTCTTTTTTATTAATAAAAATTGCATTACATTTTATTTAATATACTTAATTTTTATTCTTCTTTTTTTTCCAATTTTTTTCTTTCTTTCTCTTCTCTTTAATCTCTTCTATAGCAAGTCTATTATTTATTTTATCGAAATTAAAATTGTTATTTTATATATTTTTTGTTGTTTCTATTATTATATTTTTTTATTTATTCGCCCTTTTGCTTGCTTACTTTACTCTCTTATATATATAAGGTTGCCTTAGGCAACAATAAAACAACCATATTTTATTTTTATTAAAAAAGATCGTATTACATTTTATTAATTATATACTTTATTCTTTCTTTCTTTTTTTTTTCTATGTTTTCTTTTTCTAATTTTCTTAATTTTTTCCTATTTTCTATTTAATTTTTCCAAAATATGTAATCATTCAATTACAATCATACATAATCTAAAGAAAAAATCAAACAAAATTATTTATATTTTAGTTGTATATTATAAATCAAAAAAACAACCACTCTATAGAAATTTGTACATTAAAATTGACAGAAAAACGTTTCATATTTCATGTTAGTTATAAAATGTAAATCATTAATATTAAGTGATCACTTTGTATTTTTTAATTGATTATGTCAACAATAATAATTGACAATTGACATTGTATTTTTTTTAAATATTTAATTGTTTATTTAAAAATATAAAAATAAGTACGTACGATTGAGAAAAAAATATATTTTCTGTATAGATACTTTTCGAAAATAATTTGTCACTTCCATCTGATTTTAATTCATTTATATAAATCTTCTTACATGAATAGGCCCCAAACACAACTTAACCTCACTTTTCGTATACACAATTATAATTTTCCACAGTTCTATATCTTATATAATATAATCAAAAAGGCTCTTCTAGCCATTCGTATTATATTCCCATATTATAATAAAGTAAAAAATGTAAAACAAACCAAAAAAATTAGGTGTCTCCTCAAAAAATTTTATCAAACCTTATCTAAAAAAAAAAAATTATAGACAATGAGATTAAATAATTATTAAACTTACTTTATTTTAATCTTTTCATTTATATTTTACAAAAAAAAAACACGTTTACACTTAATTTTGTAAAATATGTAAATACTTTATGAAAATTCTAAAAATAATTATTTTATTATTATATTTTTTTTGTTGCTAACAACAACGATGTCAAAAATATTAGAACGGTAAATTTAAAATTGTCTTTCATTATTTCCTTTTCAAATACCAATTTCAGGCATGCTCTATCAATAAAAGATTTTAGTATTTGATAAAAAAAAGTCAAAAAATATACCCAGGACTTTTTTTTCTATTATTTCTTCTATCTTTTCCAATATAAAAAAAAACATTTCAATTAATTTGGGGCTCAATTTTGGAAGACCTATTAACCCAAAGCTTTTCATTTCGCCCCAAAATACTTTTTAAACGTCGTTTCGTTTAAATATGCATTGTAATTTCTATTATATTAGCTTCACCCCTTTGACATTTCGGGGGGCATGCTCTATCAATATAAGATTTTAGTATTTAACAAAAAAAAGTCAAAAAACATACCCGTGGGCTCTTCTTTCTATTATTTCTTCTATATTTTCCAATATAAAAAAGCATTTCAATTAATTTGGGGCTCAATTTTAGAAGAACTATTAACCCAAAATCTTTTCTTTCAGCCTTAATAACCTTTTCCAATAGAAAAAAGCATTTCAATTAATTTGGGGCTCAATTTCAGAAGAACTATTAACCCAAAATCTTTTCTTTCAACCATAACAAATTTATAATAACCTAAAGCTGTCAATTTGACAATTTTTTTTTGTGAGCTTTTGATATTTTGATCGAAACCAAAAAAAAAGACCCCTTTCTCTAAAAATGTCATGAAATCTATTAAACAAACTAAACAAAACCTATACAAACTTTTATCAACCATTCCAAAATAATCTTTAAATGTCGATATTTATTGTAAGTTCCACATTATATTCTCACTCTACTCCGTTGACATTTTGGGGCACTTCTCTACAAAATGCCTTGAAATCTTTTAAAAAATTAATCAAACCTTTATCGGTCGCTTCAAAATAGTTTTTAAACAATGTTTTTAATATAAAGTAAAACATGATAGCGGCATCTCTGTCTGACAAATTTTAAATTTTTTAAAAATTTTTTTTGTTTGAAATGAGATTTTGTATGAAAAAGTAGCTATCCTATCAATTACAATGTTTTTTTAATAATTTCTAGAAATTTTTTTAAAATTTGATAGCCCCCTTGAACGTAGGAGGTACCATCTGCAGAGTTTGAGAATAAGACAGAATGTGTCAAAATCGCGATAATAACGGCTAAACTTACTATTGATAGATTCTATATCACTAAGGATTTTTTCAACAAATGTCATTTGTCAGTGTCTAACCTGTCAGTCGTATTTAATTTTGACGAAAATCTACCCAAAATACAGCTTAAATTTTTAAAATATCTATTAAATAAACATGGGGGTTTTATTTATAAAGATTTCCCATCGAGAGATTTAATGTAATTTCGTCAAGAATGAAGGTTTTACAAATTTGTAGCCCCCCAAACTGTCAACGGACTGAAGTGAGAATATAATGGGAGAACAATTCAATAAATATTTAAATGAAAACATCGTTTAAAAACTATTTTGAAGCGACCGATAAAGGTTTGATTAATTTTTTAAAAGATTTTAAGGCATTTTGAAGAGAAAAATTTGTGCCCCAAACTGTCAAATATGTGAAGCAAATATAATGGAAATTACAATAAATTTTCAAATGAAAACTACGTTTAAAGGCTATTTTGTAAGGGTATTAAATAAGATGTAATGCAAAATTTTTTTAAAAAAAAAAAAATTGTTTTATTGTTGCCGAAGGCAAATTTTTACATATAAGAGAGTATGGTAAGAACAAGAAGAAATAAAAAAAATATATACATAATAATTGAAAAAAATTATATAAAATAATGATAGATAGTAATACTATTTTTAAATATTAAAACGATATTAATATGAAAACGTTATGTCAAAATCTGATGTCAAATGTTATAACGAATATTTTTATAACGGAAAATGACTGTCCGCCACTTAAATAATGAGAAAAAAATAAAAAATTTAAAATAATAATGAAAAGTAAAAGTATTTTTGAAAATAAGTTGCCGCAGGCAACATTCAATACGAGTGAGTAGAACAAGTACAAAAAAAAATAAATAAAAAAAAATTGGTAAATGCTAATATGCTTGCTTTATTATAAAAAAAAGATGAGAAAGATAAAAGAAAAGAAAAGTATAATTAATAAAATCTAATAAAAGTTTTTTAAATAAATAATAATTGTTATGTTGGTTATATAAACAAACTTATTACGCGTGTCAGAGACAAACGCGTGCGCACCGGAACGACAGTCAGAGGAAGAAAAGGAAGAGACCATGTAGTACCATGAGAAGAAGAGCAGTTAATTTTAAGTGAAATAAACCTAATGTATAATTAGAAGACAGTGTGTTATTTCCCTACCGAAAGGTCCTTCCAAGATACAACAGTGGCGACGAGGATAAAAGAAAAAATAAGAACGACAAGTGGAACAACGGGAAAGGCCGAAGATTCCAAAAATTACACGCAAAGTTGAAAACAGGACAAAATGGCGGAGCAAAAAAGCGTTGGGACAATAGGCCACGTGATGGAGTTCAACGCAGAAATAGATGACTGGACAATTTACCAGGAAAGGTTAGACCAATATTTTAGTGCAAACGGGATAGAAAACCAGCAAAGAAAGGTTGCATCATTAATTAGTTTAATCGGAGCACCGACATATAAACTGCTTCGGGATTTGTGCTACCCAATTTTACCCAAGGACAAGACCTACGGAGACCTGACAGACATTTTGAGACAACAATATAGTCCACAATTGTCCGAATGGAGGGAAAGAACAAAGTTCTACGACATGAAACAGGAGGAAGGCGAAACAGCTAGCGATTGGTATGCTAGGATAAGGAGTGCTTCAGTTAATTGTTCATTTGGAGAGCAATTAACAATTGTACTAAAAGACAAATTTGTCACTGGATTAAGAAAAGGCAAAATACTGGATCGTCTTTGTGAAGAGCCCGTTAACCGTGATTTAATGGAGATAATAGCAATAGCCAACAAGAAAGAAACAACATGTCAGTTAGAAATAAATAAAATTTGGAAAAATAATGGAAGCGGGAACAATGGCGGAAATAGTACCAGCACCCCAAGAAAAGATGGCGTGGGAACCAAACACAACAGCTCCAGTAGTACCAACACCAACAATCGATGGAAAGATGGCGGGAGCGGCAGTCAACATGACGTCAACAGACAAAGATGGAACTACAACAAACAAGGTCAAACTTCTAATAGCGATAATAGAATAAAAAAAAATTGTAAACACTGTGGTAAAATACACGGAGGCAACTGTAAGTACTCTAATTATTCCTGTAATATTTGTCATAAGATAGGGCACTTATCTAAAGTCTGCCATTCAGCTAAAAGTCATTATGTAGAACTAGAGCCGGAATTGTATACGATCACACAACATGTAAATCACATTTGTAATCCTTTTATAGTTAAGGTAGAAATAAATAACAAGATGTACCGAATGGAATTAGACAGCGGTGCAGCTATGAGCTTTATAAGCGAGAAAACTTATAATGATAATTTTTATGATATACCGTTGTTGAAAAATTCATTAAATTTTAAAAGTTATACGGGACATTCGATAAGTCCTTTGGGTTACATTAAAGTAAATGTGACGTATAAAAATTGCACAAAGCATGTAAAGTTTTATGTAGTTAAAAATGGAGGACCTTCATTATTAGGCAGGGATTGGTTAGAATCTTTCAACATCGGATTTAATTCAATTAAGGTTAATAATAGTATAAGCGAACTTACTAATAAATTTCCAAATGTTTTCAGTGGCAGGTTGGGTCTGTATAAGCATTCGAAAATTGCGTTAGACTTGAAAGATGGTGCAAAACCAATATTTTGCAAACCCAGAGCGATACCATTGGCTTTAAGAGAATTGGTCGACAAGGAACTGGATCGCATGTTAAACGATGGAGCTTTGAGTCCAACCGAATCAAGCGAGTGGGGCACACCATTGGTGCCAGTATTAAAAAACGACAGAACGGTAAGACTATGTGGCGATTACAAAACAACAGTCAACAAATGGTTAGTGGAAGTAAACTACCCATTGCCGAGAGTAGAAGAACTTTTTGCTAAATTGCACGGTGGTCAACAATTTACGAAGATCGACTTAAATCAAGCTTATACGCAATTTGAGCTTGATGATGAAGCAAAAAAATTACTCACATGGAGCACCCATCGTGGATTATTTACGATGAACCGGATGCCTTTTGGAATAGCACCAGCTAGTGCTAAATTTCAAAAATATATTGAACAATTATTCATGGGGATAGAAAATGTTGTGAATTTCTTAGATGATATATTAGTCACAGGGCCAAACAGGGAAGAGCACATGAAAACGTTAGAAGTCGTTCTGACGAAATTGAATGATGCTGGATTGACAGTAAAGAAGGAAAAGTGCAGATTTTTCCAGGATGAAGTAGAGTACATGGGTCACATTATTGATAAGAATGGATTAAGAAAAACTAAAGAAAAAATAAATGCCATCATTGAAGCGCCCCAGCCCAGAAATATACAGCAGGTACGTTCGTTCTGTGGAATGGTCAATTATTATTCGAGATTTACACCGAATCTTGCCATGAAGCTGAAACCAATTTATAATCTCTTGACAAAAGAAAATACTTTTAAATGGACAAAAGAATGCGAAAGAGCTTTTAACGAAATCAAAGAAGTCTTAGCTTCAGACGATTGTTTAGTTCATTTTGACCCCAAGTTACCAATAGTTATGACGACCGATGCTTCCAATGAAGGAATAGCCGCAGTTTTAAGTCACGTAATAGATGGAAATGAAAAGATGATAGCATGCGTATCAAGGACCTTAATGCCAGCAGAGAAGAATTACGCAACAATTCAAAAAGAAGCGTTAGCTATTTATTATGGCACAATAAAATTTTATCAATATTTATGGGGACAAAAATGGATTTTGAAGACCGATCACAAACCTCTTGTAGCGTTATTTGGAGAGAACAAGGGCATTCCTATAATGTCAGCAAATCGATTGCAAAGATGGGCTACGTTTTTATCAGGTTTCAATTATAAAATTGAGTACATTACAGGCAAACCTAACCCTGTAGCGGATTGTTTTTCGAGAGTGCCGAGAAAAATAGAAACAATCTCAAGCGAGTTCAAAAACGAAGGGAATTACTTGAATTTTGCAGCGACAAGCAAGGAGTTGCCAATCAACTTAGATGACATCAAAGAAGCCTCAGCTAAGGATAAAGAAATCAAAAGAGTAATAGAAAAGATCAGAACAAATTGGAACACTGAAAGTGAAGACAGCTTTAAACCGTATTTTAATAGGAAAAACGAACTAAGAGTGGAAAATGAAACTTTAATGTGGGGTTTCAGAGTGGTCATACCCAAGGAATTACAAAGGAACATGCTAGATGAGCTGCATTCAACCCATTTTGGCATGACGCGTATGAAAGCGCAAGCAAGATCTTTATTATGGTGGCCAACATTAGACAAAGATATCGAAAATCTATGTAAAAGTTGTTTACCATGTTTACAGACCAGACAAGATCCACCTAAATCTATGAGTTTGTGGCCGAAGACAAAGGAATTTTTTGAAAGGGTGCACATTGACTATCTTGGACCGATAAAGGGTAAAACGTTCCTAGTGTTGACAGATGCGTACTCAAAATGGCCAGAGGTGTACCAGGTAAATTCGATGAGACCGGAAGAACTTGAAGAAAAGTTGAGAGATACATTTTCAAGATTTGGTTTACCAAAAACACTAGTATCAGACAATGGAAAGTCATTAGTATCAAAAAAGTTTGAGACATTTCTACTCAAAAATGGGATCAAGCACATCACCACACCACCTTTTCATCCACAAAGCAATGGAGCAGCAGAAAATTCCGTGAAAACTTTTAAGAATAAAATGAAAGCGTTATTATTGGATCCTAAAAATACAACAGAGAGTGTTAATACACTGATATCAAGATTTTTAATCGCATATAGAAATACGGAACATGCTACAACAAAAGAAACACCGGCAAAACTATTGTTAGGGAGAAATCTAAGAACAAGATTAGCAATACTGAAAGAAATGCCGACAACCGAAGAGGAAATAGATAAAATTCAAACAAACAAATTTCTGATAGGGGAAGTAGTTATGGTTCGAGACTACAGAAGAATTAACAAGAAAGAGTGGGTGCAAGCCGAAATCATAAAGAAAATGGGAAGTAAAATGTACATTTGCAAAATCCCAAATGGTCAGCGTTGGAGAAGACATGAGAATCAGCTTTTGAAGACAAACATCAAAGTAGAAGACGAGAAGGTCGCAATCAAAACAAAACTATCTAAAGTAGGTTATGCACAGTCGTTGGAGTCTAACGTCACGTCGATTGCTTGTACACAGCCCAATTCTGTAGTTGCAGACGATAATAGTTTAAGTAATAGTAGACCTCAGCGATATAAGAAACCTGTGTCTAGATATGGTTTCGAATAGCTTACTTACAAAAGCAATAATTTTAAGTTCAGATAATTTTATTTTATATTTTGGATATGTTTATATTTAAGTGTGAGGGTGTTATGTTGGTTATATAAACAAACTTATTACGCGTGTCAGAGACAAACGCGTGCGCACCGGAACGACAGTCAGAGGAAGAAAAGGAAGAGACCATGTAGTACCATGAGAAGAAGAGCAGTTAATTTTAAGTGAAATAAACCTAATGTATAATTAGAAGACAGTGTGTTATTTCCCTACCGAAAGGTCCTTCCAAGATACAACAATAATAATAATAAATTTCAAGATAAATAATAATGGGCTAGGTTTATATAAATGTTGTCGAAGGCAAACGTTGATATGAGAAAGTAGAAAAAGTACAAGCAGAAATAAATAAAAATTTATTACAATAATAAAATAAATAAACAAAAATCTAATAAAAATAAGGTGCGTTTGCTCTACGGTTGCGGAAGGCAACCCCTCTAGGTTCATACACGTTGCCGTAGGCAACCCTCTACTCAAGAGAGTAGGTAAGCACCCGGAGGGTGCGCAACCATACTCTCGTCATTTAAATATTCATTGAATTGTTCTCCTATTATATTCTCAGTTCACTTCGTTGACAGTTTGAGGGGCGACAAATTGTAAAACCTTTATTCTTGACGACATTACATTAAATCTCTTGATGGGAAATCTTTATAAATAAAACCCCCATGTTTATTTAATAGATATTTTATAGGTTTTAGCTGTATTTTGGTAGATTTTCGCCAAAATTAAATACGACTGTACTGACAAATGACATTTGTTGAAAAAATCCTTAGTGATATAGAATCTATCAATAGTAAGTTTTTCCGTCATTTATCATGATATTTACACATCCCATCTTATTCTCAAACTCTGTTTGTGGTACCTCCTACGTTCAAGGGGATTATCAAATTTCAAAAAAATTTTTAGAAATTATTAAAAAAACATTGTAATTTTAAGGATAGCTACTTTTTCATACAAAATCTCATTTGAAACAAAAAAAAATTTTTTAAAAATCTAAAATTTGTTAGACAGAGCAACTACATCAGGTTTTACTTATTATTAATGTTTTACACAAATTTTCATATTTTCACCTTTCCCGAACTTTTACAAAAATGTACGTTACGACGTTACTCCACTGCTTCAATTACTGCGCTTATATTGAAATAATTGACAATTAAAATTCAAAACTACTTGATAAACATTTCTAGAACGCCCAATTCTACTAAGAAAAAAGTTTATCATTTCAAGGAATCTAAAGCAATTTTCCAAAGTAAAAACCATTTAAAAAAGTGACAGGTTCAATCATCCAGACAAACAGCATAGCGCAATACCAATTTCGAGCTCGTTATTCTTCGCCAGTATGTTCACTGAATATTTAGTTTCATTCACCAACAACTTGATGATCTCTCGTGGTGTAGTAATTTTGGAATTATGGTAACTATCAAAACTATGCTTCATTCTTTCTACCACATCAACAAAATTAAAAACTGTTTCTTTTCAAAAGTGTAAACTAATTTTAGACTCAAAACCGCAGCTATCAGATTTCAGAGAAATTCAATAATCCTTATAGGAAACTCATTCAACAACCATGCCATCTATTTCAGATTAATCATAAAATCTTATCCATATTTAGACGATCAATGCGTCTTGAATGAATATCCTGCAGCAGTATTATCAAAACAGATTACTTCGTCCGTCTACTCTAATTGAATAACATCCTCATCATAATCGCCTTCTATTATTTTTTCTTTTCATTATTCTATGCTTGAACCAACGCTTCAAAACATCCAATAAGAATTAGCAGTTTTCATTACCAACGTTTAATCCGCTTAAACGCAGCATCGCCCCTCTTCTTTTATCCTTACACTTCTGACATGCAACGTCATATGTCACTAATAAATTATTCCGCAGCAAAAAAATTCTGTTCGTTATAAAATTCTGAAAGAAAAAGAATAAAAATTCCGACAAAAAACAGAAACCAGATATTATTGATAATTATGTTAGCTATGATTAAAATATTAAAGTTTCGCAAAGTTTAGATGCCTTGTGTCGCGCCATCTACAATGTATAACATTCTTCTTTTATTTTAATTAAAAACTCTATAAAGAGTTTAAAAGGATGCTTTTCAGAGAATAAATAGCCAATTAAAATTTTAATTTTATGTTTGAAGAGAAGAAGAAGGTTACAAATAATTGTCGTAAAAAAATCAATCTTTACTCCCCGCTTTGTGCTAGCGATTTAAATACGCCTAGTTTTAGAGCAAGATGTTAAATAAAACTTAATAAAGGTAATTTTCTTAAATCCTGTTAGACTTTGGTCGATACGCCGAGCGAAAAGATTCTTAAAATCTTACACTAAAGTTATAAAGGCAAAAGATTTACATATTTGTATGTAACGAATAAATTTAAAAACATGCTGATAATGTGCCTGTTGAATATTGATTGACCCTCTGGATAAACATGCAGTTAATCCGTGTTGCTGTTGCTCTGAATGCAAATGTGAATCTTTTTTCTCGGATTTGCATCTGAAAGTACTGTTTTTTTTTTTAAAGATAATCTTGCCAAATATTCTGTAAGAATAATGTGTTGAGTTTCAAAGTTTTACTCAAAAACCTATGAGCTTTTGAAAGAAATGCAGCCGTTTTGACACCTCTGAGTTCGCAAGACAAGTTTCAACTGAAAACCTCTGAGCTTTTGAAACAAGTGAAGTCGCTAAGAGACCTCTGATTTCAGAAGACAAGGTTCAACCAAGACTGAACTTTTTCACCAAGTCTGTTGTTGTAATGTTAATTTTCCTTCAACTTTTATTTGCAGTGAATGTTTTACGCCTTAGCTTTTTGTATTATAAATATGATGCTGTACTCGGTAGATTAGATAATTTTTTTGTAAAAAAAACCTTTTTGGTCTTAAGTAAAGAATTATGAACCGAGTACAGCATCCTAAATTGAAATCTTTTTGTTAATTTCTCAATTCCGTAGCTTAATTCTTGTAGGATTGTTTGGAAGAAGGTCAAGTCTAATTCTTGGAAAATGTATTTTGAGAACTAAATTCGTACCAGGCCGGCCGTGTTAGCGGTTTTCCTGCTAGATAGTTCTTCCATTTTTCCTGTTGGATTCTTTTCCTGCTGAACTATTTTCCTGGTGACGATGTCATGATCCAAATTTATCAGAAAATTATCGATATTTAGCAATATATATGACAGTTAATTGTAAATATTTGTATAAATTTGTAAATCATATTTTCAAGTAACTTACGTACAACGTACAATGCCTATGATATGTGTTATGTGTACATCAGCAATCACACCAACAGTGCCGGGGCTGAAATGTTTTTTGTGCAGCTCCACCTACCACATTAAGTGCATAAACGTCAGCAAGGCTCATTATGATGTCATAAAATCAGCTTCAGGAATGGAGGTGTATGGAATGCCAAAAGGCAGATAAAATAGGTAATCGTGGTTGTGATTGTGGAAAAACCATTGCACTTTGATACCAAGCTATCGAAAAGTTAAACGCTACAGTGGAATCTCTGCAAAAACAGATAACACTTATCGCCGAAAAAACGGCCGCCTCTGATATCAACCATGAAGAGATAATTCAGGAAATTGCAGACCGGAATAATCGTAGACAAAATGTTATTGTCTTTGGGGTACCGGAGCAACACTCTAATGTACCACCTATGGATCGCTCTATTTTGGACAGAAATTACATAACTGAATTCTTGAGTCTACTAAAGTATGATGACCTCCCCGCGGACACTGCTTGCTTCAGATTGAGCAAATTCAATTCTTCTGCTGGCCCGAGACCCATTAAAATGCAACTTAAAAGTGATAGTCAAGTTACTCAATTGCTTCGGAATTATAGTAAGCATCGTTCCAAAATAAGCGATGATAACACTTTTAAGAACGTCAAGCTCGCTTCAGACCGCACACCTAAGCAGGCCGCCTATTTCCGGAAAATAATAACGGAACTTAAAACGCGTACTGATAATGGAGAAGATGGTCTTGCACTGAAATATGTCAATGGTGTCCCTAAAATTACTACAAAATCTTTAAACAACTAATGCCCAACATTTCTAATAACAGTTCAACTAGAATGTTAAATAAACTTTCAATTTACTATCAGAACGTACGCAGCGTTTGCAACAAAATTAATGACCTTTACAATGCTACGTGTGCATTGGACTTCGATATCATATGTGTTACAGAAACATGGCTGAAGGACTCAATCTCTTCTTCAAAATTTATATCACTCGACTTGTACAATATGTTTAGATGCGACCGAAATCTGGACTTAGCGATGATGAACAGAGGTGGGGGTGTTCTTTTGGCTAGCAAGCGTACGTTAAACGTTGAAATGTTAGACGTAAGTGAGTTACAAAATAGCTTAAATTTAATTGAAGTAGTTGGGTGTAAATACATCCTAGGGAAAGAGTCAGTACTAATTTTTGTTGTATATTTTCTTCGTACGCCAAGCATAAATGAGCTCGAGATCTTTTGCAGCTTTTTTGAAAACAAGTATATTAACTGTGATAACATTTTAATCTTGGGCGATTTTAACCTGGCGCTATTTGCAGAAGACGTAAACAATAACATTGTAACTTTACTTATTAACTTCAACAATCTATTAAACTTGACTCAATGTAATAATATCAGAAATGCATCAAACAAATCCTTCGCGTAATCTTGATCCGTTTGTCAAAGAAGATAGTCACCATCCAGCCCTTTCTATTACAGTTAATATGACTAGCTCAAACTATAATTTCCCATCAAACAACAGCGCTAAAATATGTAATTTTAAGAAAGGTAATTTTATCGGACTGTATCAGGATCTGTTACTCACAGACTGGACCTTCCTTGAACAGTATGAAGGTGTGAATATGCGTCTGGACCAATTCTATCATTACTTGCAAGGACTTCTAGACTGTTATATTCCAAGCTTTTCACAAAAAACTAAGACAGATCGTTTTCCATGCTGGTTTAATTCTACAACAATTCACAATATTAGATTAAAACAAAAGTTTCTAATTAAATTCCGGAACTCGCATGATGTTTTTTACCGGAACAAATATAATGAATACCGTAAGCTCGTTAAAAGACAAATTTCTAAGGCACACCTGAACCATATAAGAAGCATACAAAACTCTATAGCTAATGATACTCCAAAGTTCTGGTCATACGTTAAAGCGAAGAAAGGTGAAACCCGAATTCCAGGACGAATGACCTATGAAGACACCATCTTAGAAACACCACAGCAAATAATAAATGCTTTTGCAAAATTTTTTCAAACCGTGTTCGTCCCCCCCAATGACATTACATTCAATAAAGCGCATGAAATCTGTGGTATCCCCTTTACGATAAATAAGGATAACAGAATCGGATGTATTGTCTGCTTGCATGTCTTTAAAAAGCTCAAACACCGCGGGTCCAGACCAAATACCAAGCTTTATGGTAAAAGACTGCAGATACGTATTAACTGAGCCACTCACACTAATATTTAATGCAGCCCTCGAACAAGGCACATTCCCACTTCGCTGGAAGACGTCCAGAGTTACGCCCATTTTTAAGTCTGGAGATCACTATAGTATCATTAACTACAGACCAATTTCGCTCTTATCAAATTTCTCGAAGGTATTTGAAATTGTGCTACACTCTTATATTTATCCGCATATAAAGAATTATATCACACCGCAACAACATGGTTTCATCGATAAACGTTCGTCTGTTTCAAACCTTGCCTGTTTTTCTCAATTTGTAGCTGAGTCACTAGATAGCAACTCTCAGGTCGACACCATTTACACAGATTTTGCGAAGGCGTTTGACAAATTAAACCATAAAATGGCCATTGATAAATTAAGAACTTTCGGCTTTAGTGATAAAATAATTATTCTACTTCGTTCCTACCTCTCGGATAGGCAACATCTCGTCAGTTTCAACGGGTTCATATCTAACACCTACAACGCTGTGTCCGGTATTCCACAAGGATCAAATCTGGGTCCACTGTTATTCACGGCTTTTATAAATGATCTACCCTCTGCTCTAAACTGCAAAGTCTTACTTTACGCAGACGACGCAAAATTATATGATGTTGTCAATAATCTTCCTGATGCCTTAAATCTCCAGCAAAACCTAAATGAGTTATTAAAATGGTGTGAGTCTAACAGATTAGCACTTAACATATCTAAATGTAAAGTAGTATCCTTCTCCAGAAAAGTATCAACGTTTGCATTTGATTATAAACTAGGAGATCAAACCATTGAACGGCTTAAGATCGTTAAAGACTTAGAAGTTTTTTTTGACAGCAAATTTACTTTTGATCATCACATTCACGTTATTACAAATAAAGCTCTAAACCTTTTGGGTTTTATTACAAGAAACTGTAAGGATTTTAGCAGCATTGAAATATTCAAACTTCTGTACATGACCTATGTCGTGTCGCTCATTCAATATGCCTGTCTTATTTGGAGCCCCGTGTATGATTGCTACATTAAAGAAATAGAATCGGTTGAAAGACGATTTCTGCTGTATCTGCATTTTAAGATTTACCACTTCTTTCCCCCACTTGGGACGCATAACTACACGCTCCGTGAACAGTTTGGTTTTATTTCGGCAGAACATAGGAGACATCAATCAATTCTAATGTTTTTATATAAGATCATAAATAATCGTGTTGACTGCGCGGAACGATTAAGCAAAATAGCTTTTTGTATCCCTCGAATCTGCAACAGAAATACTGTCACTATTTATCTAGAGAAGCCTCGTACCAATGTCCTACTCAAATCTCCTCTTCATATGATGTCAAAATTATACAATGCATCCTGCAAAAACATTGATGTGTTCCACGTTAGTTTGCGCAATTTCAAGCTGTACTACTCGACAATAGATGCCAGTTTACTATAATTAAAACATATCTATATATATATCTATATTCTGTACCTTTTAGCTAAACGTAGCTTGTTAACTTTTTTTTTCTTCTTTTTTTTGCTACTTTTGTGAGTTATACCTATGTATGAGCTTGGCTCTGTTATTGGTTCTAATTTTGGAACTGTTGGGCAATAAAGATTATTATTATTATTATTATTATTATTATTATTATTATTATTATTATTATTATTATTATTATTATTATTATTATTATTATTATTATTATTATTATTATTATTATTATTATTATTATTATTATTATTATTATTATTATTATTATTATTATTATTATTATTATTATTATTATTATTATTATTATTATTATTATTATTATTATTATTATTATTATTATTATTATTATTATTATTATTATTATTATTATTATTATTATTATTATTATTATTATTATTATTATTATTATTATTATTATTATTATTATTATTATTATTATTATTATTATTATTATTATTATTATTATTATTATTATTATTATTATTATTATTATTATTATTATTATTATTATTATTATTATTATTATTATTATTATTATTATTATTATTATTATTATTATTATTATTATTATTATTATTATTATTATTATTATTATTATTATTATTATTATTATTATTATTATTATTATTATTATTATTATTATTATTATTATTATTATTATTATTATTATTATTATTATTATTATTATTATTATTATTATTATTATTATTATTATTATTATTATTATTATTATTATTATTATTATTATTATTATTATTATTATTATTATTATTATTATTATTATTATTATTATTATTATTATTATTATTATTATTATTATTATTATTATTATTATTATTATTATTATTATTATTATTATTATTATTATTATTATTATTATTATTATTATTATTATTATTATTATTATTATTATTATTATTATTATTATTATTATTATTATTATTATTATTATTATTATTATTATTATTATTATTATTATTATTATTATTATTATTATTATTATTATTATTATTATTATTATTATTATTATTATTATTATTATTATTATTATTATTTCTTATCAGATTGTAGCTTTTTCCTTATATGATGTAATGCTTACGCATTACTAAATCCAACAATGTTTCTTGAAAATGTTAATAGTTCGGTGGTGTTTTATGCGATAAAAAACCTAAAAAAAACCTACTGACATCGATGAATTACCTACAAGTATCTTTAAACTTATTGCTAAATTTATCACACAGCCTTTAGTTTTTTTAATAAATAGATCTATTAAACTCACCATTTATCTATTAAACTCACCATTTTTCTTAACTGTTTAAAAACAACTCGTGTACTACCAATCTACAAAAAAGGTAAAACAACATGTGCAAAAAACTATAGACCAATTTCTTTGCGGTCCACCCTGCCAAAATTGTAGAAAAAGTACTCTACAATAAAATTACTTCTTTCAGTACACGCTTTAAAATTCTTAATAATGCTCCGCATGGTTTTAGACAACAGAGATCAGTGCCATGTGTGATTTTATGACAAAATTAAACAAACAAATAAATATGAACAAAAAATGTATTGAACTGTTCACAGATTTAAGCCAGGCTTTTGACATGGTAGACCATACTTAGCTACTTGACAATATAAACAAATATCGCCTTAGGGGTAAAATAAATTAATGACTGCGGTCTTATCTTACAGACCAGGTGCAGGTTGTTGAAGTGAATTCAATTAAATCTGTAAAGTGTAACGTAAAATACGGAGTACCGCAAGGATCTGTACTTGGACCCTTGGTATTTGTCTTATATGTAGGCATATAAGACAATACCGGCATAAGTCGTAAAACGACTTATGCCGGTATTCATAGTCTTGAGTTCAAGCTTGAGTCCGTCTCAAGCAAGGACTCCGGCAATGCTCGGGAAATCAAGCAAGGACTTCGACAATGCTCGGGAAAGCGTGCGTCTTGCGGAAGTCACCAAAGTAGTCATTTTTGTGTTGTTAAGTTTAAAATTTAACATTTTGACGCATGACAGTCATTCTCCGTGTTTATATAAAGTGACAGGTCAAGAAATAACTCGATGCCGCAGGGGTTATATCAAAAGTGTTTTGTGTTGTTTTTGCAAAAAAAAAATGACGGGTGAGTACATGTCTACTGACAGAATACGTGTATGGTAACTTCATAAAATGTGCATTATAAACGAAAAAGCTGCGTATACACAAAAAGCAAAACCCTTGTAGTCCCGCATGAACAACTCCAATAATGTGGAAAGGAATACGACGGATGCCGCAATAGTGACCGATCCGGACCATTATTACGTTCTCCAACGTCAAAAGATGCCATAACCGGCGAATGGCGTCTGGAGTCGAACTTGAGACAAGTCGAGGCCTTGCTTGAGTCTGACTTGAGATAGACCCAGTGCGCTTGCTCATCAAGCAAAAATCGCCCTTATTCACACCGTAATGTAATATTTAAATCTTGAGATTTGTCTATGGATACCGATCCGGACTTGAGGTCGACCTCAAGCTCAAGATATGAATATCAGATTTCACGATCATTGCCGAAGTCCTTGCTTGAGATGGAATCAGCGATAAATCTCTTTCAAAACGCATGCAAACGCTTTCCCGAGCATTGCCGGAATCCTTGCTTGAGTCCAAGCTTAAGCTTGAACTTGAGATGCGACTATGAATACCGGCATTAGCAGATTGCGATGATATGATTACTATATTGGCAGATGACAATAGTAGCATAAGTTTCGAGAATACAGTTACAGAAGCAGCCAATGCAACTCAGAAAACTGCAGAAAGTTATGTAGAATATTTCAGCAAAAACAATCTTTTTTTAAACGTGATAAAAACTGTTTTCATTAATTTTATTCCAGCATTAATCAATCTGGGAGGAACTTATAGAAATTGATAGCAATCCTTTAAAATAAATAAATAGCGTAAATTTTTTGAACTGCATGTGGGCGTCAATTTAAAATGAAGTACTCATTTAACTAATGTCTGCAAAAACTCGGTTCTGCATGCTACGCACTATATGAGTTACGAATCATTGTAGATCAAGAAGTACTAATGTCCTATTACGACATGGTACGACAATATGATGGCCGTACATCATGTCTTACCATATTTAAAAAACTCCAAGTATTACCTGTTCCATGTATATTATGAACTCTTAAAGTACATTAGGCAGCATAAAGACAGCTTCAAGTTAAATAATTATTATCATGATTATAATACACAAAATGCAAACAAGATCATTATTCCTGCCCATAACTTAACATGTTATGAGAAGAGTTATTTTTACATGAGAATAAAAGTTTTTAACCGGTTACCTTTGTCAATCAAAATGACTTCTTTTAATCAATTCAAATTGGTTATTCGCAAACATTTGCATAAAAACGGTTTTTATACCATTGAAGAGTACATGACTACCCCATTTTGTGAATGTGTTGTATCACATGTATTTACTGTTTTTATGGTGACGTGTCTAATTTTGTATATGTACAATCAAACAGCCTAAATAAATATCTATGGTGGTAAAGAGTGGAAAAGCAAACAGAACTGGTGTCTTCCTCGGGTGATAGATCAAACAGTTATCAGCTCTTATATGAGATAGATTACGTCATCTTAAGCATTTATTTATTTATTTATTGTACCTATAATTATTAATTTTAGTGCTGTTTTCAATATAATTGTGAGTGATTATTGTATTTGTTTATCTTGCCTGTTACATAGATGTAAATAGACATAAATTTATTATAACAAGATACAGCCATGCACTGCGATAGTCCGCCAAGACGTACGTACCGTCTATTGCCCTCACTCTCGACTGCATCAGTATTCGATAGCGCTATCCTTTAGAGGGGTTCCTACCAATAGCAAAGCAGAAATCAGTAGACGCAAAGTACGCTACGTCAACATGACACTAGAATTATTTTGACGTTTCTTGTCTAATTTTTCTAATCAGATAATTTCAAGAGAAAACTTAGTTCATTCACTTAAAAATTCCAGTTGTGGGTTTGCAAGCTGATAAAAGATGAAGCGGATAATAAAGTTTACGTGCGTCTGACACAACTAAAAGTTGGTGAAATTTTGAAATTGGGATAGAGTTTTGTTAAAATAATTAAGAATCAGTAGCACTGATGACAAGACATTTATTTACCAATAATTATTCATTCCAAAATAAAATTAAATTTTAAACTAATTTTAGTGTTTTATTAAATTGTGTATGACAAATGTCAATAACTTGACAGCAAAGCCTTGCGCCGTTGGTTGTCAACTAAAATCGTAGATATTCGTGTCTGTTTAGTCACTATAGACTCATTGACGACATACGACAAATATGATGAAAAGGATGAAAAAGGTGTTTCCTTAAATATAGAATGAAATGAAGAGATGTACCAATTTCGTTGAAATGATTTTTAAGAACCGAAGTATGTTTACCAAGTATAGCTATATCTAGTGTAGTAAATCTATGTAAATAGAACGCAGATAGCATCATCTAGAGCAGATTAAACTTATCGCATATTGCAGTGCACTACGCAAGCGACGCTGTTTTGGTCGAAATAACAGCTTGGATTTTAACATAATTGACACCGACAGACCCCATTGAGAGTTGGCACAGGGTCTGATAAAATCATTGAGACAGCTTATCTGTTAATGTATTTCTGATCACAGTTTCTGACTTTCTGCCACTTAAAATCTGCTCCCCAAACTGTTTCCTGCTTCTAGTCTCTGCTTTATTTTTCCGCGGGCGTTTGAACCTTGTTTCTTAGCCGTTCCTCGGTTCTGTACTCTGTTGTGTAGTGTATAGAGCAGAGTAGCCATGACCATAACCCAGCAGGAAGAGGGTAAGGACATAGAAACTAACCCACTTAAAGTGAATAAACTCCTAAATGTCTTTTGCAGTTAGAAAGTAACTTATTTATAAAAATGATCAGCGCGACAATTATGAAAACCCGGCGGAGGCCATGGGCAGCCAACAGGCTGCGTTTGCCAACTTTAGAAGCCTTTGCCCTCCTGCGGTAGAAGTAGCAAGCGTATCTGAAATTCAAATATAAATGTGCGTGAAGAGTACGATATATTAAAGGACAACAATCAAATTAAATCCGAACACTATGTCCGCTACAGAATGAATTCGAAACCAAACAACACAAAAATCGTAAGAAAAAACAAACACATCTCTCCTCCCGCCATCGAAATAAGTTACTCAATAACATGTGATTGATTGCATTATTTCACCGCATGCTGGTAAAGTAATTAAAAAAGATAATCCTGTGGAAAAAATTAAGATCGAGTTAATTAATTTAATTTTAGTTTTAATTAATTTAATAAAATGACAACTAAAAGCAAGAAAAATTTTAAAAAGCTTTTTTAAAATTACGATTGCAACTGATAGAATTTGACCAGAGTCTTCTCAGAAATATTTACTTCAGTTGTGATGCTTATATGAAAAAATTTCAAGATCTATTAAGTAGCCTTGTAGTCAGAAACTTTTATATTAAGAAAAATAGCAATCCTACGAAAAAAACAGCCAGTGTTAAACCCTACCAACGTTATGAGAGATAATTAGAACCTGATAAATCATGAAGGTAAGAGATATCAGAGAATACCACGAGTAACTATATCAGACCAATATAGCTTCTGATGTCATTGCTAGTAGCAGAGCTAAATAAACTAAAAAAAAGTGAATTAATTGACACAGTAATGTCTAAAAAAGTGTCCACGGAATGTGATATTAGTCAAAGTGCTATTTCCTCAATAAATTCTCTATTTTCAAAGTGTAATGAAGACTATCACAACATTTCGTTTATCGCAAACATCAGAAAGTCAGAGCATCACAGCAATGGCGCCCTAAAACCTTGTAGGCAAGCTACAGCAAGAGCTACCACAGGAATTAAGAAGTAATAATGCAATTCTTAAAAACAATGTAAGTTTACTCAAAGATAAAATTATGTGGCTAGAAGAAGGCCATGGGCCTAATCTTAACTCCAAAAAAATCTGCTTTAAAAAAAAAGATCTTCAAAGTCAAAACCAGCTACAAATCAACAATCAAAATCTAAACATGACGGCTGATCTATCTTCGCACATTAGTCAATCCAATTTCAAAAACACTTCAGACAGAATGATTAAACAACCAACGGCGAATGAGAAAGTTCAATCACTTGTTGATAAAGAATCCAACAAAAAACCTCAAATAATTGGAACAAAAACTGGGGATTCCCAATGCCAGCTGGTTGCCGCAGATAAAATGCTTTCTATACATATCTCTCGATTAAGCACCACATCTACAAAGGACATGGTTGATAGCTACATGAAAAATTGTTTCCCGAAAGAAAACTTCTCTACTGTGGAAGTGAATGTTAAATCAGACAAATACAAATCGTACAGGGTAGACGTAAAAGAGAGCTTGTATGACAAAATTATAAATGGCGATTTTTGGCCTGTTGGAGTTCGCATTCAAAAATTTCAGTTTTTTCGAAAGAGATGGTTTGAGAATGCATCGACAAATTTCTCACAACAACAAAGAACTCAATCAACATCACATAATTAAATCAGCAAGTGAGGATAACCATTTAAATTTTTCCACACTGGAAAATTCTGACAAAAATAAATTTTATCCTAACATGATACTATGAAATATAAGAAGCATTAGTTTTGAAAAAATTAACCAACTTAAAATTGACATAATCTCACTTAAATCAATTAAATTTATTTGTTTAACAGAAACGTGGATGCAAGAGATGTCGAGTAATCATTTTATTATAAACGGTTTCGACTTGACAACACGTTATTGCAGACAAGCTTTTAAAGGTGGGGGTGTAGCAATATGATCTTCTGCAAATTTAGACGTTCAAAAGATAGATTTAAAAGATTATTGTGTCGATAGGGATTTCGAAGTGTGTGGAGTATTATGGAAATCTGGAAAATACACTACCATTATACTTAACTGTTACAGATCTCCTTCGGGAAATGTTAATGTGTTTCTTGATAAACTGAATGATGTTCTAAATTACTATTTTAAGCGTAATATAAATATTGTAAATTGTGGAGATTTTAACATTAATGCTAAAGCGGTCTCTAGAGGTGATATTATTATTTTGTTTACCATCAAAATCTTTCAAACTATAGGACTTTAAAAAAAAATAGTGTCAAGAAATCAAGCTTATAGCCTAACAACAAAGTCCGGATTGTAATGTATGTAACAAAGGCTTCATACAGATTAAAAACAAACTATTAGAATTGAACAATAAAATTTTAAGAGACTTTGGATTACCTTCTCCGAATCTCTCACAAAATGTAGTTGATGCCATACCGTGGCGTACATATAATATTAACAAGTTGTCAGTATTTGTCAACAGAAATGTACTGAAGTTAGTGGCGGATCAAACAATAACGTTCGATGCCTATAATTGAATGTGTGGAAAATAACAATAGGCAAGTATTTTTTTGAACGCGCCTTGCAGCGCAACTAAAACCTTTCCTGTCAATTTAGTATTAACAAAAGTACGACAATGTGAAAGACAAGCACTGGCAATGACGTCTTCTGGAATCCCTGCCACCCTATTAAATGATGAAAAAACAGCTCACTCTAACTTTAAATTACCGTTGACTGCGCCTTTAGAACAACAGTCTATATAGTCAATCATGTAGAAGCAGTGGACCGCACATTAAAAGACATCAGAAACTCAGGCAATATAGAACGCGTAACTTTTGTTTTCGATGAAGACTTCGCCAAAAACTACCGGTTATAAAAAAGATTGGCAGATTGGCAGATTGGGACGGGGTCGTTTGGCGTTTTCCACCTTACAGAACTGCGACCAATTTGATCTATTGTTCTAGAAACCCTACTTATTTTCCCTAGAAATTCTAGGTTTGTTTTTGACTTCGGCAGGCGTTAGTCTCGCACTGTACAGAGGAGTCTGCAGTTCTCACCGGGGACCGGGGTTTGAACCGGGGACCTCTCGATCTGCAGTCGAATGCTCTACCACTGAGCTATATATCCCCTTTATATAAAAAAGATACACATGACGATGTTATTAAAACATCCCACAAATCATCACTTTAGTGCCAAAAAAAAAAAAATAAATTAATGGTGGAAACTGTGAAGCGTTCAAAAACATTAAATTAAAATTTTTTTAAAGTGAAATTCAACTTTAGACATTTGAACAAATTGAGTCAATAATTAGCCTGATTAATACAAATAGATGGTAACCTTTTTATCAAAAATTAATCAAAAAACATTAGAAATAAATTTTTTAAAGAAGTTGAATTGGGTATTTATGAAGAGCGATCATTCACATGTATTAAGAAAGATCAATTTTTCCAGAGGCTGAATGTTTAACTTTCGCTATTCAGGATAGGGTAATTAAAGCTAAAAATGATCGTTAGTTTTTAACTAAAAAACTATCATTACTTGACAAAGTTGTGATAGTGATACAAAAAGAACAAATTACGGGCATCTACCCCTAATCCCAAGAAAATGAAAAAAATAATCATTGAAAGTGATCCCTGAATAGCAAATAATGTTGGCGATAGTTTCTCAATAGGGAGGTCTGTCAAAAGATTGTCCCTACACCTAACAAGAGGGAGTGTAGTACTTAAGATGTAATAACAAATTATCTTTAAAGAGTTTACAACTATCATTAAAGATGACATCCCACCTAATATTAAATTGTTGAATCGGAAATCTAGATATCCTGATAACTATAGCTCTTTAAAATTGACTTGGATTCGACATATGCTGATAAACTTCTCAATCCTGAGTTTTGATTGCTGTTAGAAGATTTTTTAATCTAATGCTTCTTCACAAGATCAAAATTTTTGAATAAATTCGACTAAAGCTATAACTCTGACATAAATGGATCTACTGCATCTATTTATCAAAATGTTCGTAGAGTACGCACCAAAACCTTTAACCTTTTTTAAAAAATTTAGATGTAGATTTTCCTATTATGATTTTGACGGAAACTTGGCTGACTGATGGTTTCACAAATAGGGAACTAATTGACGGACGCTACTGTGTATACAGAAAAGATGGATCGACTGAATCTAGTGGAAAATCCTGAGGTAAAGGCGTATTGATTGCAGTGCTGAATGATCTCCGTTCTTTTTCAATGAATGTTGACACTAGGTGTCGGAAGGGATTATAGGTTGACGTGGCTTTAAATGGACAACATTTAATTCTTTGCACGGTTTACATTTCACCCAATTCAGCAATTGAAGTATATCCTGATCATTGCGCACCCCTTGAAAGTGTGTCGTTTTGTAAATCTGATTCAGTTATCTGCGTTGTAGGGGATTTCAATCTACACAGCATAAAGTGGCAGCATTCCAAGGTATGTGTGGTCTTCAACCCATTTTTGGCACCATGGATTGATATTGAATATGTTAAAAAGTCTAGTCAATTTCTTAGTAATTTTAAAGCTGCTAATTATGATGATGTCAATTATGGTCTAACTAAGCAATTATACCCTAATCAAAAATGTTTTTTATAGTTAAATTTTCATTATTTTCAAAGCTTTCATGTAAATTTCAGTTGCCCACTGTTCAAAAGATAAATAAATTGGTCCTCAAACAATCAAAAAATTATTAATTCCGACCGCTCCTACAGCATTGAATCCCCTTTAGAAAGATAACCACTCTTATAAAAACCTCTAGAACAAATTCTTTTGTCTGTATATACTGTATGTCCCCTTTTTTCTCTTGATCGCTATGTTGTAGGCTGGAAAGCACCTCAAATTGGCTGTGTTTGGCAATAAATAGCGGCAAAGAAGAAGATTCCGCAGCCGAGAGGTGTGGCCTCTCCAATCGATTTCGCCGTAAACATTTCTGGAGCAAGACGAGAAAACAAAGCCGTCTGATGCAGAGGACCTTCATCGAAATTCCAGCTTGTCCCCATGCCTTCTTCTTTATCTCCATTCGATCATTGATATTTCGCTTACTCCTGCCTAACCACTAATTGTGTTATTAGTTTTGATCCAACAATTCCTAATTGCCATTAAAAACCATCAGGGTTAATAATTTACAGGTCAACTATTTCACCTTTTAGGAAATTTCGAAATGTAAATTTCCAGTCGTTTAGAGCTTTAGGTGAAAATTGAAATTAGTAGAGGCGTTAATTATCATGCAGAATTAAGTGCAAGTCAAGAAATCATTCTTTGATGCACTTACCAGTTAACTCTTAATTGAATAAGTTAATTGTCAAGAGTGTCTGACCTATGCAAATTTTATTTGCCAAAAGACAGTAATTGTTCAACGTGGAAAAATATACAGAATTCACTTAGACGTTCCAGCTTTAGAGTATGATGTGATAAAAATTACCGCCTGGCTTAGAGATAAACCTAGGTGTGCAGACTAGCGCACAGTAAAAGTTTCACAAGAAAAAAAACACATTACTGTCCGCAAACAAAGCTTACAAAATATTTTTCTTGAAATTTAGCAGCGTGTAACAAGCCTTCGGTTAATTGATAGCAGCTTTTTGTAAAAAGTTAAAATTTTTACTTTCATACTTCGTAGAACGTCAGAATTATTGTCTGAGCTTATGTGAAAATAAAAATATTAAACATTTGATGTTCCAATAGAAATGACAAACACTATACTGTCTATTAATCTCCCGGAACATATTGAAGAAGTACACCCATCCAGGTTGTCTTATATACTACATCATCATCATCATATCAAAAAACAAAACCGCAAAAATGACAAATTTTAGTCATTCTAATTGGTCTACATAATATTTAGATTAGCTATAATAAAAATGATCTGAAAAGTCCAATGGCAACATAACAAAAAAAAATATGTTGCTATAGAAAATTCTACATAATATTTTTTGTGCCTTGCGCCTGCAAAACATAACTTTCAACGTGTCCTAAGCGGCCTGAAACGGCGTCTTGCCAGCCTAGGCTAGAAAATGATTACTATGACATTTGCTGTCATTGTCAATTGTCAGACATTTATCAACGACAACTAACGAACTAACGGTTTGTATTGTATAATGTTACAATTAATGTATAGCCCCCCAAAGTTCCTAAGCCGTAAGCCACAAGCCCCTACCCGTAAACCCCACGCCCCACAGACGCCGTGAGTGTCAATTCGTTGGTGTGCCCTTCGAAGAGCCGAGCCCAGGGCTTGCTGACGGGCTTTCAAAAACCATTCCCTCGTTAATCATTCTAGTATGTAAAAACCTTTGAAATGTCAAAACAAATTATTTTTTTTTAATAAACAGAAGATCTGAATTTTCTACTTAGCGTTGCCAACATGAAAAAAACTTTTAAATATTTTTTTTTTATTTTTTAAAATAAAAAATCGGCAGCAGCACAAAAAATCTTGTAAATCACACCTCCGAAAACGCTTTTGCAAGAGCTCGTAGTTTCGGGGCTTCGACCTTCGGCCTTGGCCCCAAAAATCACTCGCCTTGCAAAATGCTTGTTTCCGGCCTTGTGATTCAAATAACTATAAAGTAACTATAATAAAAATAATCACTTATAATACCACAAGAGCTTCAAAATTATCGGGTATTTCCCGATAGGTTCGTTGCAAACAAATTTGACAGGAGTCAAGTTTTTCAGGTTAAAAAATCACGAGCGCGAAGCGCGAGTGATTTTTTCTTAAAAACTTGACGACTTTATTTGTTTGCAGGGAACCTTGAGGGAAATGCCAGATAATTTTGAAGCTCGTGTGGTATTCGGGGGATTATTTTTCCGTCCCAAATGTCGTTTTCATGCAAAATCTCCAATTTTCACAATTGAATTCAACCTGTCAGTTTGACGTAGCAACTACAAGAGAAAATAATCAAAAAATTATCAGTATAATACCATGTAGGTTGTACCACGTGACGTCGAATGGTGCAATTCTATTGGTCGATATTTGGGTCGGAAAAATAATCTGAGAAGTCCCACGGCAAAATTACAAACTAATATATGTTGCTATAGAAATATTTGTGAAAAATTTAAAGTACATACATTCAAAACTACAAAATTTATTTGTCAAGTAATGTCATTTATTTTAGGAATTTGAACTTTTAATTTTCATCTTTATCAGATGTGGAGGAGGTAAATAACTTTTAAAATTTATTAATTTGGTTCCAAAGTAGTGATTTTAGAGAAAAACCCATAATTTAGATGGCGCGAAATTATATTTTAAATTTCATATCATTTTTTGTTCGGGAAAGAGATTAAAGACCCTCAATACCGTTCATAAAAGTCAAAAACTTGGCTTACAAATCTCAAGAAAAACAGTGACAAGGGTGACAAAAGAAAGAAAAACAGCAAATAGGTATTTTACGAAATTTATATTAAGCAGACAACCCCATAATGGCACTACCTTAGAACTTAATGGAAGCCAAATTGAAAGTGTCTCTAAGTTCAAATGCCTTGGTAGCATTATTACAGAGGATCAATAAAGTGCCGAATAGAGATTTGCTCGGGCAACTTTTAATAATTTAAGATCCCTTTTTGCAATGAGAACCTCAATCTGAAATTAACACAACGCATGGTCGGAATACTATATAAGTCGATATTGCTCTAGGGACTAGAGACGTGGACTCTGAAGGTCAGGACGATGAACCAACTGGAGGTATTCGAAACGCGGCTTTACAGAAGAATGCTTCGTATTCCGTGGACCCAACATGTTACAAACGAGAATGTACTACGAAGAGCTAATAACATCGAAAGGCAACTCTTGAAGACCGTAAAATGTCAAAAGACATCATAGGACATATTTTGAAAGGTGATAAATATCGTCTGTTACAGCTCATACTGAAGGGTAAGATTGAGCAACACCGTGGAGTTAGAAGAAAGCAAAAGTCGTGGCTCAGAAACATTCGGGATTGGACCGACATAAAAGAGTTCATCAGGGAAACAGGAGAAGGCACATGAAAGAAGAAGAGCTATCAAAACAGCAGCTGTCAAAACAATTAATACTTTACTAATTGTTGATGAAAATACCACTGGATCTCAAATTGAACAAAAAGTTAAATCTAAATGTAAACTAAGAGAAATTGAAGCTAACGTAGACAGCACAATAACTACAAAAAATGGATTGCTTGTAAAGTGTAGCAATAATACAGCGGTAGAAAAACTAAAATCCCCATTGATCGCCAAAATAGACTCAAAATCAAAGTCAGCTTATTGTATTTAGAATTAAACAGACATACATTACGCTACGTTGTTTTCACTCTGTAAAACTTTGTAAAAATAATTTAGTAGGCACAGAATCAAAGTCTTCTGGCTCACATAATCACAACACTTGTGAATCAGATAGTTTAAATTGTTTTAATTGCAAGCAGTACGATAATAAATTTAACCTACAAGATTATGGTAAGTATATGATAACTCGAGTCGGTTGAACTTAAAAACTATCCAAATAACTCATAAAAAAAAAATCTTGGATTGCAGATAGCACTAAATTAATAATGAAATTGTGCAAGTCTGCTCTCAAAAAATCCAAAATAAGTAAAGTTCTCATGCACTAGAATTATTATAGTTTTCTTCGAAATCTGGTTTTAAAAAGAAATATTATGAATGATTGTGAGGAAAATAATATACATACCTTGACGCAATGTTGCATTTGTCTCAAAATAAAGTTTACATCGACGCTTCGCGTCTCGGCCAACTTTTGAATTTCTCGACAGAAATGCAATACTTTTCTGTCAAGGTATGTAGTGTACTATGAATGACTGCCTGTATCTCCATTCGTAACAGATGGTGTCGGAAGTGGCAAAACGTTCGTATTACAGTTGCTTGTTACACAAATACTTGTCAAACTAATTAGCCTTCTCAATACAATTTTAGATAAGAAAGATAAAAATTTTTTAACATATAGGATTAGCTTTTTACAAGTAAGTGTCTTCTTTTCTACCAATTTTTTCAGTTCCCTGGAAACTGATAAGCGATAAGGTCCAACACAACAAACGAAAACGCTTAAGTTTAAAAAAACATCTAACAATACTTCAGAAGATACGAGGTAATAAAAAAACAAACATACAATTACGCGCGAACAACTTGAATGTCGGTTAAAAATAATATCAATAAACAAGTAAAAATTAAATTTCTTAAAAAGATGTTGAAAATTCTTCAAGAGAATAGAAAGCTTCTCTTAAGTCAACAGCAAATGCGCAAAAATGATTATGAAAAAACATAAAACGCGTTTGTTACACGAAAAATAACGTCTTTTCTAAAACTACTGTAATGATTGTGAAAAGCACGGTCTCTTATCACTTGTCATACATCAGTCACTTTTTTTGTAGACAATAGCAAAACAAGCGATACTAATTTCCAAAAAAGGAAATTCGCAACACATCTTCCCTTCATTGTATGCACTGCACAGAAACATAAGAAATAAATCACTTTCAAAGGCTGTAAAAGCATGTTACAACAGCTTGTTTTGCATGTTACGAAAATTAGATAATCAGAAGGAAAAAGCGCATTATAATAAAGGTTAAAAAGTACCAGTCTTATTAAAAAAAAGCATGTTATCATAGCCAACAAATCAACCATACGACAAAATGCACTCATTTTTTTCTACAAAAATCTTCTAGATTTCGGAGTAATTTTTATATTTTCCAAGATATAAGAATTGTGCGTCACTTTTTAGACACGCTGCATACCTATAATGCAAAACTGATTAACAACAAAACCAAACAAAAACCTTTAGCTTTAATCTCTTCTGACAGTGCACAAGTAACTAATCTTCTTTAAATACAATAACATTCCATTTTTAATACAATAAGAAAGCTTTATAAGTTCGAATTAATCTTTTAATCAATATTTCAAAAATAGCAATCATATAAATTTCAATCTTTATAAATTTTCATGCTTTGAAAACACATAAATACGGAACAGATCGAACTAAATTACAAAGTAAAAATGTCTCTTTATTCAGCTGTACTAGTGTCTCTTATATTAGGCTATGTGTGGACTTCACCAATACAGCCCTTAGCTTCTGACGAAGATGCTTTCCTCTCTGTCGTAAGTACATATAAGCTATTTTAATACCTCCAATCTTGAATTTAAAATATGATTTTAGCCTGAGCTGATTACCAAATATGGTTATCCAGTAGAGGAGCATTTTGTTACTACTTGGGATGGATATATTCTTCGCATGCATAGAATTCCCCATAGAGCAGTTTCCAGTGCAGCTTCCAAAGGAGTAGCTTTCTTAATGCATGGTCTGTTATCATCTTCCGCAGATTGGATAATAACAGGTACAACTCATGGGCTGGCTTACATTTTGGCAGATGAAGGCTACGATGTATGGATGGGCAATGCAAGAGGCAATGCTCAATCTCGCAATCACACTAATTTAAACCCTGACAAAGACACATCTTTCTGGCAGTTTAGCTGGCATGAAATCGGAGTTACTGATTTACCAGCCATGATTGATTACGTTCTTCAGGAAACTGGACAAGAAAGTTTAATTCATATCGGACACTCTCAAGGAACAACCACTTATTATGTTATGACATCAGTCCATCCAGAATATAATGCCAAAGTTAAAGTCCACTTTAGTTTGGCGCCAATTGCATATATGAATCACATGACAAGTCCACTGATGCATATCATGGCATTCTGGTCTGGCGGATTAGATCTCTTGCTAAAAGTTATAGGTGTAAATGAGTTTCTACCAAGCACCGACTTTCTAGGCATGGCAGGGGGTCTCCTATGTGGAGATGATTCTATTGCACAATTTCTTTGCAGTAACGCCCTCTTTGCCATTTGTGGTTTTAGTAAAGCCGAAATGAATGCCACTATTCTTTCAGTTTTAGTAGGACATACACCAGCCGGTTCTTCCGTCAAACAATTTTTGCACTACGCACAAGAAATCAATAGTGGAAACTTCAGACAATATGATTTTGGTCTAGATAACATGGGTCACTATGGATCTCTAACACCTCCTGCATATAATTTAGGTGCTATAACAACGCCAATTTATCTGTTCTACAGTCAAAATGACTGGTTATCAGCAGAAACTGATGTTTTAAAATTATGCGATGGCCTAGGCAATAGTTGTCAAGCAAAATTTTTAGTTGCCGATAAAGGGTTTAACCACTTAGATTACATGTATGGAATTAGAGCACCGGAATTAGTCTACAACAATGTAATTGGATTAATGAGCCGTTACCAATAAAAAATTCATTATCGCTTTCATCTATTTCCCCTTCTCAAATAATATTGAAAATAAAACGGGTTATTATTGTACTTTAGCATAAAAACTATAAATGAGCAACGACGGTTCTAAACTCAACCGCAATATACAAAATAGAAATTATACAAAATAAATATTTACATAATGTTTACGATTGTAATATGCTTATGCATCGTTTTTGTACGCACGTAAGAATAAGGTAAAGATAAAAAAAATTAACCGTTTCTGAGAATTTAAGTAAAATCTAGGAAAGTTCAGTTTGGTGAATATACAACTAGGGTGAAAAGGTCAATGTCAAGTGTAAGCTCAGCTACAAATTTTTCATTCATAGATTGACACTGTTGACAGTGGGAAGTACATTGCGCTTACGCACACCATTACAGTTTTACGACTAGATACGCTCATTGTCAACGTAAGCGTTTCATAAAATTTATTTGCAAGAAATTATTCCTTCCTATTTATTCCTTTTGTATTTATCACGCTTATGTCCATTGTGAACAAATACTATGCAATAAATGAGATTTGAGATAATGTAGGTAAACAACGATGTGGCTTTAGGCATAAAGTTCAAAGCATGGCATTAGATACGTAACTGCCACAAGCAAAAAAGTATTTCAACGTCCATGCAGTGTATTAAAACAAAAAAAAGCTTTATTTACCTAGTTTTGAGCTCTCTTTAAAAATTTCCGGTTACACCCTCAGCGGTATGGCCCTGAGAAACCGCCCAGATCAACGCACCTAAATTCAATTTTGGATAGAACTAACACATGTTTTGGTTGATTTAATAGTGTAATAATTCATCTTTATTAAATCTTTGTTATCAAAAAAACCAATTATTAATTCCAATTAGATTGATATTATAAAAGCAGTACAACGTTTTGAAATAGTAAGAACTCAATGTCTGTGACTCTAATTAGGGTTGTATTTATAGTCAAAGTTTAAACTCAAGTTTGTCTCAAGCTCCAGTTTCAAAATTTATAAATCGACTTTAATTTCTAGAAATTAAAGTCAATTTATAAATTTTAAATTTAGATCTTGAGACAGACTTGAGTTCAAGCTTTGACAACAAATACCATCCTAAATCTTTCAGGTTATGTTAGCTTTAAGTTTTAATTGAAAACTAACAAGTTTAGTAATAACAGTAATTGGTTTGAGTATGCATAATACTGATGATATAATATTTATTCATGCCAGTTATGTAAAAACTACATTTTGATAAGTCAATAAGATATATAATATAATATAGCAAAACTACATATCGCACCCCGGCAAGAACAGTGACACAACTCAAAAACACATGCAGTAGTTCAAAAATCGCAAAAAGCAGGAAACTCTTAAACTCATATTGAGATTAAGAGTTGTTTTTCCGTTACAGATAACTATCTTTGTCAGTAAATTCAATTTTATTCTGAAGAATTAATATCGCAACAAGCGAGATATTATAATGTATTTTTTACTGACATAAAGCTGAAAATTTACATTTTTGAGTTGTGTCACTGTTCTCGCCGGGGTGCGATTATCTTTAGTGTAAAAACACATAGATTAACAGAAATATTGCAATTTCACAATAGGTAGGTACATTACAATCGTCAAAAAGATACAAAATGCAAAATTACATAAATACAAAAATAAAATAGGAATCCGGTCAATCAAATATAATCACGGTTATTTTTAATATATTCCCCACAAGGTAAAAGAGAAGATGGAAGATCATTTATAAAAATCAAGAAGAGGTCCAAAAACTGATTCTTCAGTACACCAACATTGAGTCAATTATGATAAATAAAAAAATAATGTACTTAGTACCAGTATCCTGCTAATCCTGAAGACAGTGCTGATTCCTTCTTATTAAAAACTCATCAGATTTTTACAAGAATAAATTTTAGGCGATATCAACTGCTATAATTTATCATGTGATATAAATTCAAAATTTAATATGACCGCTTCAGGTAGAATATATTTAAAGTAAAAAAAAAACATTTTTTGTCTGAGATCAGGGTGTAAATCTTTAAAAGCGCTAATTAGGTAATTATTAGAATACCATATTATCCTGTTAGATGCTAAATGAGTGGAGCGTCGGTTGAGACCTATTGGCTCGTGTAGCTTAGATGACTTTTAAAAAAAGTCCTATAAAGTTTTTTTATTTAGTGGTAAGAAAATGACTTACAGATCCTTAGAAAATGTAAAAAAAACAGACCTATAAAGTAGATAGATCGCGTTAGATATCGAAACAGCAATACTCCTACATTTCTCTGGTAACACAAATCTGACAGTTTTGGCAGCAAGAGTGACCGTGCGAAAAGATTAAAAATGAATAAAAAAAAACTCAACGCAAGCTGAAAAATCAACATAAGTAACCAATTAAACGAGTCAGTTTTTTTTATTAGAGGTTCAACCCGATGCTAAAGAAATACTGTTTTTTAATCGGATAAAAATCTTGCAGCGTTTTCTTAATGACTTTTATTTTATTTTTATCTAATGACAAGTATCACCAAACTTTTCTCTTAACTTTCTTAAATTACACAAATAATATATATTTTGTAATGCTGAAAAAAATTGTATTAAACAGTAACAGACTCTGGCTGTGTTTAAGAACGATGAGAAATCGGTAGAGTTGAGCCTGCCACTCGTCTGCAAATTAAGAAAATGCGGCCTGGTATAAGCCACATCCAAGTTGCTTTCAGAGGTGAATTCGAATTTTCCTTCGTCTGATTGTAAGACAGGTCTATAGAAGAGAATGCATCAGTGAGAATTGCCAAAATTGTAACAAATGTCAAAAAGTTTAATTCAATATACAGTGACAAAATACCGGTGCAAAAAGAAAAGATCATAAATACAAATAGCAGCATGTTATTACAGGACTGACTTCAACCGTTGAGTGAAAAGTTTAAATTTTCACTCAACGCTTCAACAATGTCAGGTCAGGTCATAAAGTAATACGTTGTGACATTACTCCCCAACTAAATTAGTACAATATTAAGTTTCAATTTTTTTAGTCCAAGTTCTCCTTCTATTTCAAAAATAACCTAAGTCACTCCATATAGTATAAGCCATCTGCCAGTAAAAATCGGTCCAGCCGTTTTGGCTAAGCAATAAAAAAAAATTGTTTTTTTGTTATAGCTACCGTAGAATATACATAAGAAATGGTATGCCAACCCCGGATGTTTTCGTCTAAAATTAACAAGGCAAAATAATTTTTAGCTGTAGTGTCAATTATTACTAGTAGATTGTGTACGACGCTACTAAAGCGAAGGACTGTCGCTGAGCTAAAGTTTCTAATTGAAGTGATGTATGTCAAAGCTACTGTGCGCAAAACTGTCAGTGAATTATGAACTCATCATCAGGCACGAATTTTGACTCGCAAAATGTCGATAGACAGATAGCGCTATGCATTGTCCTGGTCCTTTAGAAACCCTGCATAATATTGCCTTTAAAGTTCTCAGATTTCAGGAACTATTTTCCGCGCATAAATTAAACCAATCAAAGCTTCACTTTTCAAAAATCATACAATCAGAGATAAATTAAGTAATAAATGCCCTGGTGCAAATTATTCATACTTTGTTAATTTAATTACAATTTTTTTATTAGTTACGTTACGGGGGGTATAACATTACCATGAATCAAAAACAGCCGTGCTTTTTGCAGCAGGTCTTAGATCTGTTCGTACAAAAATTAAGTAAAATGACTACTCAGCTTGCATTTCTTGAAGACAGATTAATCGAACATTCTTCATTTTCTTGCCTTATTCCATTTCAAAAATAACACTGATTAATTATAAGTGCTGGTAAGCTAAGCTGGTTTGGTAGCGGGTAGATACTTATCTGTGAACCCGACAGATAACAGATCTACTTCAGGGATGCGCCCCTGCCAGACGCTAGCCTTGGTTTATCTCCCAATACCATACGGGGAAAACCATTGTTCTACCCTCAGCTCCTTACCAAACCTATACCATTTGCTCTAAATATTCCTTACCCCCTATCAACCCGCCTGGCCAGCGTGATAGGAAAAGGCTAAAAACCTCGTATAAATGATGTCACAAACTTTACCACGGCCCTCAGTCTCCGGCAGCATGAAGATCCCCGGTTACGGTAGCAATCGGACAAGACAGAATGCAGAGGGTGCGAAGAATCCCCGGAGTAGATCAGGCTACCACAGTAGACGAAAATTGCTAATAGCCACTTACAACACTAGAACACTTGGATCGGATCAGAAAATACTAGAACTAGAAAATGAACTTTCTCATATAAAGTGGGATATTCTAGGCCTGTGCGAGACAAGAAGAAAAGGTGAAGCAGAGATGACACTGCAGTCTGGAAATGTGCTGTACTACAAAGGCGATGAAAATATGTCGGAAGGAGGCGTAGGCTTTTTAGTTCACAAGAGACATAAAGATAGCATAGTGCAGTTTGAATATGTTAGCCTGAGAGTCGCATTTATGGTACTAAAACTGAACGATCGATACAGTCTTAAAATAATACAAGTCTACGCTCCAACATCCACGCATAGTGAAGATGAAATAGAGAACTTTTATGAAGACATCACCAAAGCAATAGAAAAGGTTCGCACGCACTTTACTTTTATTATCGGAGATTTCAATGCCAAGTTAGGACATAAGGCAGACGACAACGAAACAGCGATGGGGTCGTTTGGATTCGGTAACAGAAACGATAGAGAAACTATGCTTTTAGACTTCTTATTGCAGCACAATCTATTTGCAATGAACTCCTTTTTCAAAAAAAAGCCAAATAGAAAATGGACTTGGGCAAGCCCAGACGGTACTACCAAGAATGAGATAGATTACATCGTCTCGGATAATAAGCATATTGTGCATGACGTCCAGGTTCTTAATAGTATCTCAATTGGTAGTGATCACAGAATGGTAAGAGCAAAAATAGAAATCAATATAAAGAGAGAAAGATCTAAGCTGATATCGAAAGTACGAAACCTAAGATGGAATCCCATAAATAATTCCGATGAATACAGAGAGGCTCTAAAAAATGACTTAGACGGTATTGAAAATCTGGGAAACGACGTTGAGAACTTAAATGAAAAAATATGTACAGCCTTGCAAGAGACACGTAAAAGATATGAACCAAAGAGAAGAGAAAAAGAAGAAAAACTGTCTAGAGGCACAAAACAGCTACTAACGAAAAGAAGAGAGCTAAAGAACAAATACACCACAAACAACGAGGAACTAAGACAACTAAATAAAGAAATATCAAAGGCTATAAGAAAAGATACCAGAAAATTTAATACAGAGAAAATAAATACAGTGATTGAAAACAACAAGAGTCTTAAAGTTTTACGTAGAAATTTAAAAGTGGGAAAACACAACATCTGCAAACTAGAAAATAAGGCAGGGCAAGTGACTACCAACAAGGATGAAATTGTAAAAATTGTCGAAGACTTCTATGAAGAACTTTATAGAAAACCAGATGAAGAAGAGGTACCTATCCCAAGAATACTGAACCAGGGCTCTGAAGATGTACCAGACATAACCTACTGTGAAGTAAGAAAGGCGGTGTCTGAGATGAAGAATAATAAGTCACCAGGAGAAGACGAAATTGTTATAGAGGCAGTAAAGGAAGGTGGACACATAGTTATTAAAGCCCTATGTAAATTATTTAATGAATGTCTACATCAAGGAGTAACACCTTCAAAGTGGAACAACGCCACTATAGTAATAATGCACAAGAAGGGGAACATTGGTAATCTAGCAAATTACAGACCCATTAGTCTCCTATCCCACTTGTATAAAATATTTATGAAGATCATTGCTAAGCGCCTAACTCAAAAATTAGATTTTTACCAGCCGAAAGAACAGGCAGGATTTCGAGCAGGGTACGGTACAAATGACCATTTACATACAATCAAGACCCTTATAGAAAAATCAACAGAATATAATAAACCTCTCATCCTTGTTTTCGTAGACTATGAAAAAGCTTTTGACTCAATCAGCCAACAACATATGCTCAAATCATTAACAGAATGCAGAATTGATTACAGGTACATTGCACTGATTAAGGGTATATACGAGAAAGCAACGGCGTGTGTAAGATTACATAAAAACACAAGAACATTCCGAATAGAACAAGGTGTACGTCAAGGAGATACCCTCTCTCCAAAGCTGTTCACCACACTGCTCGAATATGTCTGTAAGAAAATCGACTGGGGGGAAATGGGCCTAAATATAGACGGTGAAAGATTAAATAACTTAAGATTTGCAGACGATATCGTCCTTATCACCGACCGTATAGATCAAGCGTCCATGATGTTGGAAAAATTATACAATGCTTCAAGGGAAGTTGGCCTAAAAATTAACTTTGCAAAGACGCAAGTCATGACAAACCTAGTCCCCAGTAAAAACATAACTATTGGAAGCAAATCTATTGAACAGGTCACCGCCTACAAATATTTGGGTCATGAGATCCGAATAGGACGGGACAACCAGACGTGCGAACTTCTCCGGAGAGTAGGCTTGGGGTGGGCATCCTTTGGAAGATTAAAGTATGTTTTCAAGTCGGATATTCCCATCAGTCTAAAACGAAAAGTATACAATCAGTGCATATTACCAGTGATGACATACGGAGCCGAAACATTGACGCTTACAAAAAAGTCAGCAAAGAAACTGCATGTCACCCAACGGGCGATGGAGAGGGCTATTCTGGGTATCTCCCTCAGAGACCAAATACCAAATGAGATTATTCGCCAAAGAACAGGTGTTATAGATGTAATCGAAAAAATAACAACTTTAAAGTGGAACTGGGCTGGCCACGTAGCTAGAAGAACTGACGGAAGATGGTCTGAAAAACTATTGGAGTGGCGTCCGAGGCACGAAGCTTATCGTAGTAGAGGGCGCCCCCCCACACGATGGACCGATGACATCAAAAGAATCTGTGGAAATTGGATACAAATGGCTCAAGATAGAGCAGAGTGGCAAAATAAACGAGAAGCTTATGTTCAGCAGTGGACTACTATAGCTGAGTGATAATGATGATGATGATGAAGCTAAGCTGGTATTGCACGTGTTTATTCACAACTGACATTGACATTTGAGCACAGTGCCGAAGATAAATGCTAGACCGCAGACATTTGCGTCATTTTATCATAGTGTACAGTGAGATTTTTGTTTTACTGAAACATAACGTTATAAAACGCATGTTCAGTTTAAAAAAAAACATGTCAATACATTGTCGCTAGGTAAGCAATCAAATTAACAAATGTTTTATTTTGACACTTGACAGAACAGAACTCTAAAATTTTATTCATAAATACATATTCTTACATAAGGTAAGAAAGGTTATGTTACGTCTTAATAACAAGTATAAAAAGAAACTTTTAATCAAATTAGTTTAATAAATGTTCAAAGTGACCACCTTCTTGTTCCAAGCAATACGCCAAACGATTGTAAAATGCTTGTACAGTATTTTGTAAAAAAACTGAATTTATTTCGATAAATAATTTTTTTATTTTTATTTATTTTGACGGGAGAAGTTCTTCTTTTTTGTGTGGATTTATTACACAACCTTCACCATTAAATTTTTTAATTATGCTGTGAATAATTCCAACAGATGGTATTAGTCTCTCGAGATAACTTACAGCAAACAGATCGCGTACTTGTCTTATGCTATTATTGCAATTGTACCAGCGTACAATGGCAAGTTTTTCCTCTTTTAAATACATGCTCTACAAATGCAAAAACTTTGAAAATAATAATTTTGACACTTGTCAATGACATTAATGGCAATTTTTTATTAGAGGCTGCTTTGATTCGCTTTAATTGCTTGTAATCAAGGAGTAGGGATAACTCCTTGCTTGTAATGCATTGACTCGATTTTTTTAAAACTGAACATAGGATGTTCAGTGTTCAGTAAAACAAAAATATCACTGTATATAATAGTATATTATGCAACTCGCACAAAACAGCAATTTTTCACTCGTTTGAATTGCAACACCCGCCACTTTCAAACTTGTGCAAAATGTACATCATTTTGTGCTTGTTACATAATATACTATTATATTAAAACTGTAAGAAACAATTGCAAAAAAAACTTAAATAATCTGCCATACGCTAGATAAAAATTTTTTTTTCAATTACAAAAATGATAAAAAAACAAAAAAACTACTAACATATTTTCATAAATGAAAATAATTTTTTTATTGATTTATATTTATTAAATTTGACAAGATGTCAATCTTCTACAATTGTTAGCTTGCAAGATTCATTTAAAAACACTATACAGAGTAGCAACAGCCAGCTACATTATCATCAACAATCTACTTCAACTCACCCCTTTACATTCATTGTTATAGAAACGCTCGAATGGTCAGACGGATCGATTGGGCGACACTGAAACATACTTACACATTATGTACCTACCAATAATATGTCTAAAGTAACCCACCGGAAACTTTTCTCTCGCAGAATTCTCGTGCTCCTTTCGAAGAACTGCTAGTGGCAGACATCACCAGGTCCATTGAACTATGACAACCACTTCATGGGCTCGATTGACCTAATCTTCACCCATTTTCTTAAGCCTCGTGTTCTCAATAATGTTTTCATTGTTTCGGTATCTAGTTTGGAAGCCACGTGGACGGTGTCGCTAGGCCTCAGTCAAATTATACAAAATAGAATGTCCAAGAATAATGCGTAATAGGAAAAGGTATAAAATAAAGATTAATAAGTGAAGAACCTAAGGACATTACGCAATATTATATCATGCCAGCAAAAAAGAAAACGACTATTTATCTGACAGGAACATAACCGTAGGGGTTGACAGGCTTAAGCCCACCCCTCTACCTCTTCGCAACTTTTCGAGAAAGTAGAAAGCCAGGATAGAAATCTGTAAATGCCTACAGTCGTCATGGAAGTACAAACTCAGCCTGAAATGTCATGCCACATAGACAGCACTCCAAGTATAAACTATTGTTTCTGCCGTAGATGTTTCATATTAACATTTTCAATACATTATCAATAATCAATATTTATGCTTATCAATAATACCTTACTCATTATTCCTCTGAATTCAAGAACTCAGCACTGAATTCACAATTATAGCACAAAACAACACATGATCAACAAGATCAACATGTTAACAATATTTCTCTTTTAATAAACAATTAACAGTTCAAATATCTTTAACCCTTTCGGTACACTGACCGCCATCGCCAGAGATGTTAAGACCAATTTCTTCCCTTCTCTTTAACTTAAGATGCCATATAGCCTTCATCGAGGTCATTCAATTGTACAAGTTATTCAGCGCTTATTGACGTGTTTTACTTTAAACATAACTATAAATTATTATAAAATTTATAACTCTCACACTACATTAAAAATATTTAGATAAAATAGTATAAGTAATAATAAAATAAACTAAGAGCAAAAGAGAGAAAGCTAATTTAATAAATAAAATAAACTAAGCGCTTACTATAATTCTTTCTACTGTTTTTAAAAGTTTTTGTTTACAATACATGCCAAAAAAAGACATGAAAGAAAAATGAAGAGAAATTAGAAAAAAAAAGAAAAGAAAAAAATTTAAAAAAAGAAAAGTAAAGAAAAGGAAAACAGGAAGGAAAGTAGAGAAAAAGACGAGTGAGAAAAAATCAAAAAACATATTAAAAAAGAATTTAAAAAAATAGAAGAAAAAGGTGAAGAAAAAAGAGAAAAACCAAAACAAATGAACAGATGAAAAAAACACAAAGCAAACAGAAAAAAATGCAAAAAATAAATAAAATTAAAATCAAGTAAAATTAAAGCGCTTGCTTTACACAAAGTTTGCCGAATGCAGCCCCTTCAGGTTTACACATGTTGGCGCAGACAAGCCTCTACCAAAGAGAGGAAGGTAAGTACCCGGAGGATGAAGACAGAAGTCTTATTTTAGAATCAGTAAAATAAGACTCGTTTTCTGAAAATGTCATTTTGCAAGACAGAAAAATATATCAGTTTTTATTACGTCTCCTAATTATTTTATGACTATAAAAGTAGAACGTCAAAAATTATCAGCAATAACGATAATAACATTGTTGCATTATAGTAAAAACAAATAATAGTCGGGCAAACAACCCTTCCTCAATTACACTAACAAATCAGCTAAAGTATTTAAAAACGTGTAATAACGCAATAGCGGTCTAATAGAAAAAGGTAAAAAAAAAGAAAAGAACACAAAATTCCATTTTAGAAAAAAATTTAAATAGTTTTTGAAATTATGACATATTTAATAAAAAAACGCAAGTAAGCTTGGAGATATGTTCTTCAAATTTATATGATATGTTTTTATGTCCTTTTGGTAATAAAAATTTTAAGGTGGTGCCCTTTTTTTAATTGAATATCAGCGTAGCGAATATGAAATTTCCCTCGTTATCTATAATAATATTTTAAATGAAACATAGAAATTGGTTAAAACTTACCGTTACCAATTTTTATTGACACCAACAAAAATTTCGAACAAATTAAAAAAAATACGTATATTATTCCATTGTCAATAAATCTAATGTACCTATTAAAAAGAGCCACGAACTGTACCGGGTGATCCACAATTATTGAGATAAGACGAGGCTATGAATAACAAAATCAGACTGTTGATTGTTAGCTTGATTCAACGCGTTTAATTTGACATTTATTTCTGGAGTTCTGTCATGTCAAAAAATTAACAACGCGGAATTAGGCAAAGACTCTGTTTTATTTTCCACAGTCTCCCCTTATCTAAATACTTATCTAAATACTTGTGCATCGATATCATACGGCATTTATACACTTTTGTACATCTACATAGGAAAAATAATAATCCAACAAGAATCATCTACCCTGATTTTTACGTCATAGTTATTAAGAATGTTGCTTAAAAAGCTCCGCAATTTTTCAATTTCGTCAGCAAAATTATTTGCGGTAAAAAACGAAAAATACCACAGAACGGTTTTATAAGCAATAAAAAAAGACAAGGTCCTTCATAAAGAAATCAAATTTCATAAAGCAGAAAGTGACCCATATATTTATCATCACTACCTATCACTGATAGAGCCATAAAAACGACCCATAAACAAACTATATGCTTAACATTATGTTTGGAGAAAGTATTGAATAAAACATGTTAATAATAATTGATTTCATATTTAAATAATTAAGTGCATCCTTATCACAGCTCATTGACAGGGTGTAAAACATGTATGTACGTAGTTGGCTTTTTGGTGTGGGGACTTTCAACTGTTTTTATAATATAGATAGGTGACTAAAGTAAAAGTAAAAATTCTTCACAAGGTCGATTATGTAAACAAACTAAATAATGTGAAATTTTTTTCCATTAAAAAAGAAAGGTCTTTTATGGATAATGATAAAAACATATAACGCACCTAATTTATCGATAAGAACAGGTAGGTACACATTGACTGTACCTACACCGGCTCGCTTTACACGTTGAATCAAGTCACGCCCACTCTGTTATTACAAAACAACAATGTTTGGGAGCCCCCAAATACCGTCAAGCTTCCGAATTCCCCTAAATATTTGTACGGCTCCCGAATTAAAGGGCGACTTACCAATTGCAGAACGGTGTTGACAACCTCCCGGTTTGATACCTGCCCAACTTCAATAAGTCCTATTAAAACAGCAAATTTGAGGCTATCGTTCATTGCCATTCGAACCACTTCTTCGGGGTGTTTTATATCGCTCAAAGGCGGTTTTGATAGATCTGCCATCGCGTTTATAAAGGGGGGAAACAAGTCACACACAAAACACTCAATTTGACACTAAAATAAACACAAACACGAATTTTTTACCGTCACATTAACACAGTGCACGACTACTTCTGCCATGTTTAAAAATGACAGGCCGGCTGTCGAGTTAGTAGTGGTTATCACCGAATGGGGTTTTCACGCGAGAGGGTTTAGAGAAACGTCAACTGTCAGCTGATTGTCAAATCGAAAAGCCTCTAAAAGCTACTACCAACCATTTAAATATAAAATTACAATTTAAACTACCCACATAGCTCCATGCGACAATCAGATATTTTTTATTATTTATATAATACCTGTTAAATGTTTAATAATTTTATTCAAACTTAAATTATTTATTATTTTCTATAAATATCCAGACTAATTACGTTACAGTTTGACCAAAAGAGTCTTTACTGTCTTTGACAGATGAGAGAGTTTTTAAAGTAGGTAGTTTGTGCTGTCTTTGTCTTACTGACAGTTTGTTTATTTCTCACTTTCTCAGGTTTCCTTCCATAAGTAATAAAATATTCAAAATAATTAAACTTATAAATATATGACAGTTTTATATTTTTAAAAATATAAAAGTTTTAAGTGCCGTCATAACGTGTGTCTTTTGCAAATGGTTCCCAATTTTTACGTGAATTTATATGGGATATTAATGTTTTTACTCGTTTTAATGTAAATTCCAATGTCATGATATTATTTTTTTTTACAGGAAGGGAATCCTTTATGGACTTCGGCAAGTTTGAAAAAGCCAGAAGATAGTCTGGGACTCGCTAAATTCTGGTATACCCACTAAACCGTCCCTTCCAAACTTTCAACAGGGATAGAACCCCAATAAAAGAGCGTTGAAGCAATAACGAGAGAAACATAAAACAGAAATCTTTTTTTGAACTCATAAAAGAAAATAAAATAAGAATAAAGGAATAAATAACTAAAAATACAATGCGCCTAACTATATATTTTTTATAGACCTAAACGTGTCAACATAAAAGTCAAAATTTGCCGAATTTACCAAGCGGCCATGGTACTTATTTTTTGATGTGAAACGCAATCCGTGACGACGCATTTGAATTTACTCGGTTCGGCTCCGCGTTATCTCGCTCGCAACATCAAGTCTTGGATACGTTAGTTGTTCAGTTATTATGGACTAATTGTTACAGTAATACTGCCAGAAGCAGCATTTAATATAACTGTAGAAAATTTCTTTTTATAAAATTATTAAATTTAATTATTTATGTTTAAATAGGCTTAGTAGTATAATTCATGAAAAGAGGAGTACTTAAATAGAGATTGCGCAGAGCGTTCAGCTGAGGGGTGAAACAGTCTGCCGGAAAGGTAGTTAACAAGTGAATACTCTGAACAGTGGTCAGCGGGTAGTACTGATGGAAGTACGGTACTCGTGTATAGTCCAATCTGGATCTGTCTTGTGACAGCTTCTACTTTCGTCTAACAATGTGGCTGGTTTGGCTATGGCAGCTAGATTTTGTGAGTACTGACAAAACTAGCTCTAATCTTGGGAAAAAAACACATGTAAAACTTTATCACATGATATTAGTTATTTTTATGTAGACACGTCTATGTCTATATTGACATACTGGCTTTATTTAGAGAGCATGTAGAAATTTTTGTGTTCAGATTGACACCGTTGCTAATTGTTTATTATTGCTCTTTTTTTTTGAGATGTTTAAAACTGAAAACTTATGGCAGAGAACTTATTCTGTGCTTGAGCCTGTCTTTATCATAATTATTATTTTTTTACGTTGCTATTATTTAGCTCTTGACGCCGATTACACATAATGTTTTGCAGTTGAGATCTAGCTTCTCAGATTTCTTTAGCGTTGGAGAGATCTTTGAGGCTAAATCTGATGCTGCCGCCAAGGTTGGTGCTTTGTTGCTTAAGAAGGTTGTAGTGTTATTCCAATTGCGACAATGGAAGGTTGCAGTGTTCTTAGCTTTCGATTCCTTCAAGTTTTATCGCCGCAAACTCTGTAGCCAATAGCTATCTAGATTTAATTATCTGGGTGCGGGCTTGAAAAAGTCTCTATAACTAAACTTCTTGTAGGGGCCGAAAACAGAACATCTAGGTAAAAGTTATCAAGACGCAAATAGTAATGGTAGAAGTTATGGAAAAGCACATGGAAATAATCAAAACCCATGAAGTTTAATCCATATGATATATACAGCAAAGCCACCGTAGCAAGGGATGCTCTTTACAAGGCTAGGATGGAGGAACATTGTCTTGCAGTGAGTTACTTGATAAGTATTATTGACAGGCACATTATGTGTGAATGTGTTCCATATATTGCTAATCTAATCCGTTCAAGGCGGTTTTTTATAGACGGCCACAAAGGGGGTGAGTAGATCGTTGATAATAATGTACTCTGTTAATTTTGTATTTATGCCGTATTTAAATTGTATTTATATCAGAAAGAGAATATGGTGAAATAATCTGACAATTATTGTATTTTGAGTGAAACTAGGTAATTAAATTATATTATTATAATTATCCTTGCGCCTTCACCATTATTTTTATGCAAATTGCTTCAAATAATTAGCTCTTACATAACCGATAACTAAAGAACGGATTATTTTAAATTTGCATATCTAACAGTTTAGAAATGACAATCGAACTCTTTGTTACTTTTACGAATTAGGTAATTTGAAAGCGATTGACGCTAAATAATTTTTGCATATTTTGCATATTTTTAAAAATTTTGTAATTCTACAGATATTTTGGTTTTTTAGCATGTTTAGTATATATCGGCTGTCGGCTCCTTGTCTTTTGGTGCACCCGTTATAACAATAAAGTAATAAACTTTGACCATTTTCTAAGACCGACTCTAGGCGGCTTGCTAAGAGGCATGGTAATTAGCTTAAACAATTGATCTTAGAATAAGGAAACGAGTTTGACTCGGCGGCTATTTTTAATTACCAAGAAATTTTCAAGAAAAAAGCTTTACAGGGTGAACTAGCGTTCATTATATCTAATTATAATATTGTTTCTAAAACGATGACTATTAAGAATTGATTCTGCTCCTTTAACTGAGTCTGATAAATTAGTATCCACTTTATGAGAAAAATTTAGTAAAGTGCCAGGATAAAACGAAGAACTAGTTAACAAAAAAGTCAAATATATTTTTGAAAACAGTTTAGGTTACAATGTATTAGAAAAATACAGTTCAGTTTTGAGTCGGTAATATGCTATTAAATTAGAATTAAACAATGATTTAAGAAGTGCGTTGAAATATGCACTAATTACATCGGCCGATATTGAACACAGTTTTTCAAAATACAAGTGTAACAGATAGAAAACAAAATTGTTTAATGGCAAATTTAGAAAAATATATTGTAGTAAATTATAACATCTTAATTTTATGGTTGATATAATGTAATAAATATATAAACAAACTTGTTTCTTTATGTAAAACTAGCTGACCCGGCGAACTTCGTACCGCCTTAGCGTAAATTTGATGCACTACTTTATTTTGTATAGCTGACCTATCTTATGTATGCGTACCTATTCAATTTGAACTGGAATCTATAATATCCTCCATATAAAAATGAATACCTATTTCCCTGGTCTCGTCATACCCGAGAAGGACTTTACAAATTTTATTAAATTTTGCCCCCCCAGTGCCCCCTCCTCCCCGCCCGCCGCGATGCCCGGCGCGTTTTTCAGACTGCATCGCAAACAACGGCCACGGCGCTATGGCGGTTTTGTTTACTGTTTGAATTTTTTAATTCGTAATATCTTTTGAATGGAAAGTCCAATTTAAATAATTTAAAAACTATTTTATAGGTAGTTAAATGGTCTTGACCATAAAATAATTTATTTGGATAAGGATTAATATAAACACATAAATAGCATGGTTTGAATTTGGTTAGCATTTTCATTAATGTTTAAAATGAAAAAAGTTGTTGTAGTGACATAACTACAATAGTTGGTCATATGCTACCGCGGAGTTTTTTGTAGACATTATGATGTTCTTCAATATTGTTGTACATTCATGTACATACATGTACATTTTGTTCTATCGCTATAAGTTTCGGCAGCGCATTCGACGAAAGACATTTTAAGACTCATTTTTTTACACCTTCGGTTACATTGTTCAAATTTTACCAAGAATCCCTAATTTTTTTCAAAATGAAATGTATCCTATGTCAAATAGGAAGAATGTAGTATTCTATTGGTGAAAGAATTTTTTAAATCGGCCCAGTACTTTTTGAGCCTATTCATTACAAACATACAAACATACAAATCTTTCCTCTTTATAATATTAGTGTACATATAGATATATTATAATTTCATGTGTTGAGATTTTTCAGTGAGGCATCCGATGAAACTTTTTTACTGATTAAGGTCAGATTTGAGTTGTAATCTATATATTTGCATAAAAGTGTGCATATTTTTTCAATAACTTTTGAACTTTTGAAATATTATTGAACCACTGATTACTAAAAACCGGACAAATAAGCACAATTTACACGAAAAAAAGCGATTAAAAAAGCACAGCGTTTTACAAAAAAAAAAGCACAAGCTATGCAAAAAAAAAGCTGCAAAAAAAGCAAAAAATTAAACAAGTTTTATCAAAACTTGGTTTATAAAATTAGTTTTTATTAAAACAAAGTGATCAGCAATTCCCATTTCTAAAAATTGTCTCTTAGACATTTCGTACTTTTGCTAATAGAAAAACTACCAGGTACAAATTGAATGTTTGATGTCAGTGCATTTTTAAAGTAATGCCAGTGCCGTTTGTAGTATGTCATAAAATATAATATCCTGAAAACATAGTTTTAACAGTTTAAGACTGTGATAAAAATAATTTATAAAAAAAATTTAAAAACCCAAAGTAAGTTCAAAATAAGTAAAAACAGCAAAAAAAATCCAAAAATGCATACAATTATAAGAAAAACAGAAAAAGCACGAAGAAACATTCTTTAAATAGCTATTTTATATAGGATTTGTCTACGCTTAGAACCCGGTCTTTTCTGATTACTTTCACTAAATTTGTTTTAATTTTTGTATTTAATAAAAGTTAATTATTATTATATTAATAGTCATTAATTTCAGGAAAACATTAGTAAATTATATTCTATTTTTTTTAATAAGCTGTTTTATTAATTTTATTTCCGCCGTAATCTGTTCTTTTATGCATTTTGTTTACTTGTACAAAATAATTTTTGTGCTTTACATCTGCCGAGCGTTCCGTGACGAGTCACATTGTTTTTTCTCTGTTTATAAACATATATAGCTTATTACATGACGCTAGAAACTCAAATTGACAAGAATTGTGTGAAGTGAAAAAATAGCAAATATAATTTAAAAATATGTTTTGCTTTAAGTTTATTTTTCTACCAGTTTCAACAAAATGAAAAGTTTCAAATCAATGTTATATTATAAAATTGCACGAAACTGTTACACACAAACATTAATGTTTTCTGATAAGGTTAGTATTATTTACCTTAAAACCATGAAAACTCTATAAAAGTTTATTAAAACAATTTCTTCCTGAAGTAATAGCTTTGAAAACACTAAAAACACACAACGTACGATTGATTTTATGAGAAAGTATAACATCTAAAAGTCATAGTAACGTCAACTGTTCAAAATTTTGTAATATTAAATATTGTTCAACTTGCCAAGTACAACCTAACCTAGTCTGTCGTGATTAGTAAGTATACCTATTAATTATTTGCAAACAATAATTCAAAAAAAACAGACGTTTATATTTTACATTTTTATGTAGCGCAGCTTATGCCAACAAGATTTTGCTAGTCTAATTTTTATGAATTAGATATAGCAAATTGATGAATTAGCTACAGTTAAATGCAATAAATTTTGGTCGTATTTTAAGATTTCAAAAAATACATGAATATATTTATAATATTTAACATCGATGGTATAGATGACACAACCATAAATATGTAAAAAAACAGATTATTCAGGAGCTACAGATAGCAAGCATAATATGCTAAAAAAATAAAAAGAAAAGAGAGAAGAGATATAAGAAAAAATAAAAGTAAAATTAATAAACAATAAAACTAATTAAAAATTTACAGAATAGGCGTTAATCATATCAAGCAAAACAAAGAATATTGGCACAAAGACGCAGCAAGTTATCATCTAAAGTGATTTTTATGTAATTTACTTCCTAAAGTTTCTTGTTTTTCATATGGTTTTCAATAAGAACAAAACAACGTTCTCCTTAGAAATATCTATATAAAAAATTTCATATTTGCCATATAACCTCTATGTATTATAAATTTAAAACCGTTTGCTATGTGTCAAATCACTGAGTAGTTAAATTGTGCATACAAAAACCAGTTGCTGATGATAGAAAATGATGTAGGTATCTAAATAGTTTGTGTTTTAATAGAACTCTAATCTTTTTAACACATGTCTAAAAAATTTTATAATTCAAAAATAGTGCACAAACTCTCAAATGTTTTATTTTCCAAAGCAGTTGTACAACTAATTTGAAAGCCTTCGAAGACGATACTTTAATGTTTCACGTTGAGACTTATGTAAGCCTTAGAAAAGCAGTAAAATAATTGCAAACATGGTTATAAAATAGCCCAGAACAATTAATAAGATCAAGATTGAAGCTTTATTTTTTCAGAATCCATCGAGTGATACAATTACGTAAGTTACAAAGTTTATACACGTTTAAAGTCATACTTAATATACATCAGATCAGCAGAGCAATATTTACAAGTGCAAACAACACATTTTTTGCAAATTCTTTTAATTTTAGTAACTAACATTCTAGTCTAACGGTTAACGTTGTAAAAATGGAATGAATAAAATCCGAATTAATTCTTACTAGTCTTTTGTAGAATAATTTTATTCTTTTCAATGGTAACCTTAGCCTGTGGGGATCTATGCAATTGTCTTGGTATAGATTCTTGAGTGTATCTTGTGAATTTAGCAATAAACCTATTACTTTTTTCAACTTGTTTACTACCACCAGCAACTTGCATAGTAACTTGTTTAGAACCCATTACTCTTGAAAATCCTCTTTCACTGTCGCCTTCGGTAGTTAAATTTCTCAATACTAAATAAAGTTTGTCCTCATGTTGCTGCTGCAAGGCAACTATTCTTCGTTCAGCGTCCGATCTTACCAACTGTAAAGTGTGGCTTAGATTTTGTACACGATAAGCAAGATTGTCATGTTGACCTTCAACTTCTAAAATTTGCATTTCAAGTTTTTTACTGCTACTTCGCAAGTCCAAAATCTTTTCAAAATATTTATGCAACAGAATCCGCATTTCGTTTTCGCTGAGCTTTAGAAAACGCTCCATTAGCATTTTATCACTGGACTCTTCAAGAAGTTTGAACGGTTGGTGACCGCAGATTATTGAATTTTTATATTCAATTATCAAATCTATAGCTTCAACAGCTTCTTCGTACTGTAGCAATTTTCGTTCATCCATATCGTTCAAGATTCTTTTATTTTGTGACTTGAAATCAATTTTATATCGCTGCTCCAATAAATAGTCGCGTGTTTTACGTAAATTCCTAATTTCATGTCGCATTGATTCAAATTCCTCATTATTAAATGATATGCTTGAATTAATTGTAATATTTGATTTGCTTAGTAACGCTACAACTTGAATATCAGGCGATTTTTTATTTTCGAGACTATCACAGCTTGATTTATTACCCATTTTTCCTTTTTCTTCTTTTATTTGTTTTTCATAGATACGCTTGAATTTCTCTTTTTCTTCTTTATATTTTTTAAGTTTCTCCAATTGCTTTTTAGACGTATGCAAGCTGCTTTCAAGCTCAAGCAATTTATTACCATCTTCGGTTATATTTTTTAGAGATTCTACATCACGCAGTTTTTCGTCTAACAATGTAACTTCATTTTTGTATTTTTCTTCCAATATATAATTTTTTTGGAGCCTCGCTTGAATAAACTTATGCTCAGCGTTTTTATGTTCTTTTCGTAATTGTTGGCATTTTTGTTGAATTTTGTTATGAGCACTAGTTTTTGTGTCTTTGTGCTTAAGTAATCTTTCCATTAAATTCTCTTTAACTCTAATCGTTTTTTCTAGATCTGATATCTTTTTTTGGTTCAGTTCCAAAGCTGTGGCTATTTGTTTCAGCACTTTCTTTTTAGCATCATATGACAGCGGAGAGTTTTCAATAGATTTTGGCTCGCGTGCGTTAATAACGTCTTCGTTCAATTTTGGTGTATTAAGAGATGTTGCTGGGTGGAACTCTTCAGCTGAGTGAATGCTACCGCGACGTCCTCTGGCTCCTTTTAGATGATACTCAATATTAGAGCTACTCACGCTTTCTTTGGTAGAAGCATCTAAAGTTAAATCAGTTCTATTAGCGTCATCTACTAATCTGTCGGTACTAGTTCTAAAATTATCCATTAAGTTTTGAACTTTGTCCATTATATTATTGTCTTCCTCTTCAACTACTTCGCTTTCACTGCTATAACTATCTTCAATCTCTTCCTCAATTCTTTCTAGTGAACGATGAGGCTCTGAGTTTTCGCTAAGACAATCTTCACACTCCTGTTTCAACATCAACCATTGAGAAATTTGTTGTTGCTCGCTTTTTGGAAGAAACTCATTAGATATCAATTTTTGAAATAACTCTTCCGCATTTGAAACTAACTTTAAAAGTTGATTAGCAGCAAATTGTAATCCAAAAACATCACAATTTTCTTGTGATGTCTCGAAAGTTGTGTATGAGTTAACCGTAACGTAATTTTTGATCATTTGAGCTCTGAGTGCCAATTGCAAGGTATATAAAGTCTCAGTAACATCCGGCATTAGTGGAGAAACACAGCAAAAAAGTAAAGTTTTCGCTCGTCCACCAAAAGAATCTTTTAGTAAAGTTGTCAAGACTGATTGTGTGTAAGGAACAAAATTGTATTGAGAATTACAAGTCTCTGATAAAGTCATTATACACCGTTGCAAAGTTTGTATTCCCAAATCAGCTGGGATGGTTTGTATCATACCGTTACTGTCATAAACTAAAACTTTTTCTGAGCTTGCCAAATCTGCAAAGCTTGCTGTTGATACTCGATGTTGAATAGTTGCATCTACCATCCATTGCTGTTCCAAAGTTAGAGTAAACAGAGTATGTGCACATTTTGGTGCTATATTACTCATTCCCAGCTGAATCAATTGAAATACATCACATATATTCCCACATTCGACACTACCAACTCCTAAGAGGTCTTGGACATTTTCCTCACAAATCTGTGACCATGTAATATGCACCGTCCAGTTTCTATCTCGGTTTTGTTTCATTTTGGTATAAATTTCCCGCACAAACCGTGGAATTACTCCATGCTCCGCTTCACTAGATGCACAATGAAATCCTGGACCCAGCAAAGTATAAGATTTCCCGGTTCCTGCCTGACCAGTGGCAACCACCGAAACGTCGCAACCATCCATTAAATAATTGAGTAAAGACATACATGTCGTTGTAAAGACCTGATTCTGGCAGGAGTCTATTGGAAGTGCGTAATTGACCGGGTAGCTTTGAGAATTTCCAAGATGAATACTGTTACTAACTGGGTTAGACTGCACGCAAACCATGTCTGAAGTAAATGACACAGGGCAAATCCGAACCGCAGTCTCAATATTGAATTCCATAGCAGGCGAGTCGTTCCTTAACATAACCTAAAAATCTTCTAAGTCCAACATTCTACAAAATTACATCAAAATAATAAAAGCATTATTTTTAAAATGTAAGGTAATACCTTAATTTTTATTTATTTATCCAAAACCTAAGCATTTAAACAGCATATCGCCCCTCTAGCTACAATTCTCATTTTTGTTTAATATTTGACAGTTTTATTATTCTATGGTTTTATTTAACACATCTGACAGGACAGTTTTGACACTAACAACATATTGACACTTTCTATAACGGCTTGAGATCATTGAAATACCAAGCGATCAATTAAATTTTGTAGTAAAATACATTTTTAAATTATAGAAATACATTTAGAACACTAAAAAAAAGCGATTGGACATTCCGCTGACATTAAAATGTAAAATAAATATTAACGTTCACTAGCCTCACACTGTCATTTTGACACAAATTGCAAACCTATTAGAACACTTACGTACATTTGTTATATACTTTTTGATTCAGCAGGGTTACGTTCATAAATGTTAGGTGTTCGTGGACCGTATTACACCCAGAGTAAACCGATGTACGTCAGAGCGATATAAAATTTTTGAACGATACAGTGCGTTCAAGAATGTGCATTTTCGTTTGATCGACAATAATTATTATTATAGGTTAGGTATTCGGTATTACCCATGGGTATTACAATATCATGAAACAATAATCTTTTTTGTATGAACAGAACAAAGCAGGTTTTGAACATGGCAGAGGTTATGGACATAGCGATACCATGTATAATGGCGACACAATTATTATTTGATATTCCAATATGAAGTTCTGTCTTCTAGAGGGAAACAAAAAAACAGAGCTATTAGAAGAAGAATTCTTTTTCATCCACTTTACACTTACCTGTATTTTGTAATATTGCGACGTTTTTTTGTTCGTCGACTCCGATAATTTCCAATGTCACTTCTTATTTTAGTAACTAGATATAAAGAATTATCTCACTTATTTGAAAACTCTTCTCGATTTTACACTTCTGCGCATGCGGAGCGTTTCTCGCCGGCCACTGGAAAACGGCGTTTTTGGTGCGGTCATGGTGTTTGCACAGTGGTATTTTTGAACGCTTACTCTGGTGAACTATGACGTCATTAGATGGTTTATGAACGACTTTGTGCGACATGGCGCGCTCGAGCGATATTTATGAACGCACTCCAGTATGTAACTGTCTCTCAATAGCTTGATAACGATTTTTATGAAAAGTTTAAATTTTAACATGTATACTTCGATAAATGTGGATGTTATGTTTACTCAAAGCAAAGTATTCTAAAAGATAATAAATGACACTACAACAGACAAAAAATTACTAGGTAAAATATGACGATGCTAAAATATGTAGTAGTGCTGAAATAGAAATGACAAAAACTAAACAAATTTTGTTAAAACGTCACTTATAATAGAGAGTTATTGCAAGCATGCTAGGAGTCTGTCCTTTATTACAGGATCCTTTAATAAAGTAGCCTGTAAGTGTGTGTCATAAAGAGACTTATTGCTCGTGGCATATTATTAGGGACTGTTTGTCTTTATTTTGACGTTTCTGACACTTGACCTAATCTAACAAATAACTTTGTTTTTTGTGTGCTGTGGGTCCTAATCCTAAATCAATTAGTTATTATGGAAGAACAATTACAAGTTGCTATACTGTTAGGTGCAAATGAGGAAGAAATTGAACAATTACTTCTGCACGCTTTCTTTTCAAATCACTAGCCATTTCAACAACACAGATGAACACAATATAATGAGCAAACAATCAAAGAATTGCACTCTAACCTTACTCTTATCTGATTTGCAAAGTTAAATGTCAAAATAAGGGCGCCTTAAAGAAAAACCTCCTTTCCTGTATTTACATTAAATACAGGCGGCCTGTATTTTAATAAAGGTCGACTTTTAACGGCGTGCATTATGCGCTTGCGTACATGTACAAAATAAAGGAATTATTAACAAAAACAACTAAAAGTAAACAGAAACAGGTACTCTATCTCATTTTATTAGCAAAAAGAAAACCATAATCGTATAAATACGTTTTAAATGTGAAAAGTACTTAAAAACACATAAAATATAACTCGGTTTATCACTAATCTATCACTACCAAACAGTGATTTTTATGAATTCTACCAACTTAAAGTTGTCAAAATATAAAATTCTTGTTTTTACTATACCACTAAAGCTCGTTGCTTGCTTTAGTGCAATTATGACATTGTCGTCGTTAAAACTTCACAACAAATTATTTAACTTTCACATCGTTTTTGTCTCAAACAAAATTCTAAAAAATCATAGATTAAATAAAGTTTTGTGCATCGGATTATTCTTAAAGCGATAAAGCTATAGTAGAAATGCTGGCCCGCAGTTGACACCGGAGACAGCCTGTTTTAAAAAAAGTAAATGCAGTAATTTAGAAAATAGTGTACAGTCTTTAAAAAAATCATAATTATTATTATCCAGCTCAGAGCTCACTGGCAGTTGAAAATTTCCAGTATTGCTTTTTTCTAGTTTAGTATGATCCTTGAAAAAATAAATACCGTATTTTTTTTAAATACATATTCAATATTATAATTCTGTCTAAATGCAAAACCTTTGCAATAATTGAAAAATCGTATTTTTGTAACTTTTTAAATAGGGCAAATATAAAGTCAGTTTTGGTGTAAACTCTAGATTCTATTGTGCCAAATTTTATTCCACCGGCGTTCCTAAAGGTTTCTCTTGTATTATTATTTAATTTTTCCAAAGTGAACTTAATGAGAATTTTTGGAAAAAGACAATACCAATGCTAAACAAATTTTATTTAGATGCCATGTTGCCGGAGTTTTTATCAAATAGATAATTTATTTAAGTGTAAACTTTTTCAGTCACGTTGGACAATATTTAGATGAGAAAAATTTTCGTTCATCCATATCGTTCAAGATTCTTTTATTTTGTGACTTGAAATCAATTTTATATCGCTGCTCCAATAAATAGTCGCGTGTTTTACGTAAATTCCTAATTTCATGTCGCATTGATTCAAATTCCTCATTATTAAATGATATGCTTGAATTAATTGTAATATTTGATTTGCTTAGTAACGCTACAACTTGAATATCAGGCGATTTTTTATTTTCGAGACTATCACAGCTTGATTTATTACCCATTTTTCCTTTTTCTTCTTTTATTTGTTTTTCATAGATACGCTTGAATTTCTCTTTTTCTTCTTTATATTTTTTAAGTTTCTCCAATTGCTTTTTAGACGTATGCAAGCTGCTTTCAAGCTCAAGCAATTTATTACCATCTTCGGTTATATTTTTTAGAGATTCTACATCACGCAGTTTTTCGTCTAACAATGTAACTTCATTTTTGTATTTTTCTTCCAATATATAATTTTTTTGGAGCCTCGCTTGAATAAACTTATGCTCAGCGTTTTTATGTTCTTTTCGTAATTGTTGGCATTTTTGTTGAATTTTGTTATGAGCACTAGTTTTTGTGTCTTTGTGCTTAAATTAAATACAGGCGGCCTGTATTTTAATAAAGGTCGACTTTTAACGGCGTGCATTATGCGCTTGCGTACATGTACAAAATAAAGGAATTATTAACAAAAACAACTAAAAGTAAACAGAAACAGGTACTCTATCTCATTTTATTAGCAAAAAGAAAACCATAATCGTATAAATACGTTTTAAACGTGAAAAGTACTTAAAAACACATAAAATATAACTCGGTTTATCACTAATCTATCACTACCAAACAGTGATTTTTATGAATTCTACCAACTTAAAGTTGTCAAAATATAAAATTCTTGTTTTTACTATACCACTAAAGCTCGTTGCTTGCTTTAGTGCAATTATGACATTGTCGTCGTTAAAACTTCACAACAAATTATTTAACTTTCACATCGTTTTTGTCTCAAACAAAATTCTAAAAAATCATAGATTAAATAAAGTTTTGTGCATCGGATTATTCTTAAAGCGATAAAGCTATAGTAGAAATGCTGGCCCGCAGTTGACACCGGAGACAGCCTGTTTTAAAAAAAGTAAATGCAGTAATTTAGAAAATAGTGTACAGTCTTTAAAAAAATCATAATTATTATTATCCAGCTCAGAGCTCACTGGCAGTTGAAAATTTCCAGTATTGCTTTTTTCTAGTTTAGTATGATCCTTGAAAAAATAAATACCGTATTTTTTTTAAATACATATTCAATATTATAATTCTGTCTAAATGCAAAACCTTTGCAATAATTGAAAAATCGTATTTTTGTAACTTTTTAAATAGGGCAAATATAAAGTCAGTTTTGGTGTAAACTCTAGATTCTATTGTGCCAAATTTTATTCCACCGGCGTTCCTAAAGGTTTCTCTTGTATTATTATTTAATTTTTCCAAAGTGAACTTAATGAGAATTTTTGGAAAAAGACAATACCAATGCTAAACAAATTTTATTTAGATGCCATGTTGCCGGAGTTTTTATCAAATAGATAATTTATTTAAGTGTAAACTTTTTCAGTCACGTTGGACAATATTTAGATGAGAAAAATGCTGTGCTACCAAAATGCGTTGCCAATATGTCCGCATCAAATACAATTAGAAAACAATTATTAATAGATTTTTTACGTTAAAAACAATATTTTTGGCGAGTAGTCCAGTCATTTCGTCCGAAAAAAAGGCAAATAAAAGAAAATGAATTTGCGCTTCTAATTTTTTAATATGTTGTAGGGAATACCTAGAAAAGCTTAACTTGAGATTGTCGACCAAGCTTTCCTAGGAGCTTTCGCCGCCATCTTGGAAAACGCTTAAAATTTGTTTTTCGGCAATAACTCGGCTATCCGATGAGATTCGAAAATTTGTGTAGGACACTTTTTGTAGCTTTCTTTGTGCTCTACAATAACGCCCAAACGTTTTATTTTTAGCGTATCATGCATCGTTATTGAGATATCGATCGATAAAGTCAAAAATTTAAGACACAATTTTCGTTTTTTGCTTTTTTTTTCTTTGGGTCTTATTAAATATGAAAAATTGTGGAATTCAAACTTGTAGAGCATATTCAGACCTACAATTTCCTTCTTGGATTTTTTTATGTTGGACAAAAATTACGATCTCCAGCGCGCCGCAAAGTCGGTGAATCCACGCTCAGCGTCAAGCGCGCTCAAGTTAGTATATCGTATTGTAGGAGCGCAAGAAAATTGAGAGATTGTGTGTGTGTGTGAGTGTGTATGTATTAACAAATGAAGGGTGAATGAAAAAAAAAGACAAGCTGACGAGGCTAGCAGCGGTCGTTATGAAAAAATAACAGTCAGTCGTTGTTTGGTTCGCTAAAAGAAACATTGTTCCTCTGTTCTCCATTAATCCCGTTAAAAAAAAAATGCAAACCTTTAATCATATATTGAACAGAGTCGACATTTTGCTTGACGACGACGACGATGTCTGTAACGATGATGATGACGATGCTCTCATCGAATCAGCATCATTTCCAACGTTTCAACATACACAACAACTCGAAGAGTTTACGGAGGACGAAGATCTTCAGCCTGGACCATCCAAGCGAAAAAAAACATGAAAAAAGTCCATCGTTCGTGTCTCGAGTGCAGAAAAAAATATTTTTTCTTCATACCTCGGTCGAAAGTACGTACTTTCGTCCCTAATAACAGAGACAAAAGTTTAACTTTTAGTCCCTGTAAGATGAAATTCTTTCTTCCCTATAATAGCGGGAGAAAGAATTCATCGTGTTTATTTATACTCGTAACTATGTTATATGACCAGCAACAATCGCTTCGCTCGTGCCGCAAATGTCGCGGCAGGCATCAAAAACTATCAGCATTTAAAGTTAAAAAAATAAAATTAAAAATAAAAGTACGTACTTTCGACCGAGGTATGAAGAAAAATCGTATACACGACGCGGGACAGAAGTTGAAATCTCGGTCCTGCGCGCCATGATGCCCTCGGCGCGCGCAGGGTCGAAAATTCAACTTTTGTCCCTTGTGGTGTAATATATTATTCTTTCCGTTTATTTTGTTTTGTTTATTTTGTATTGTAAAAAAATATTTTTTTTTACTGCACAAACAAATTATTGGTTTAATAAATTACTATTGTGTGATCCTTAATTTGTTGCTCTATGTACTTATTTTTTATCCCCTCAATTTCCTGAACAATTTCCCATTCGATTCGACATCCAGACACAACCGAGCGAGCAGCTCGCTCGACGCTGAGTGTGGATTCACCGACTTTGCGGCGCGCTGGAGATCGTAATTTTTGTCCAACATAAAAAAATCCAAGAAGGAAATTGTAGGTCTGAATATGCTCTACAAGTTTAAATTCCACAATTTTTCATATTTATTAAGACCCACAGAAAAAAAAAGCAAAAAACAAAAATTGTGTCCTAAATTTTTGACTTTATCGATTGATATCTCGATAACGATGCATGATACGCTAAAAATGATTTAAGCGTTATTGTAGAGCACAAAGAAAGCTACAAAAAGTGTCTTACAAAATTTTTCGAAATCTCATCGGATAGCCGAGTTATTGCCGAGAAACAAATTTTACCCCTTTTTTCAAGATGGCGGCGAAAGCTCCTAGGAAAGCTTGGTCGACAATCTCAAGTTAAGCTTTTCTAGGTATCCCCTACAACATATTAAAAAATTAGAAGCGCAAATTCATTTTCTTTTTTGAATGTACGTAATGACTGGACTACGAGACCGTTATTCTAAATTGATTTCTGTGTTTTTGACAGAATGTAGCTAGTAAGTTTAATGAGATCGGCTATGTAGTTAGGGCGTAACTGTGTAAATTAGAAGATAAATGATATTAATATATTATGTTTTTAAATATTCTCAAAAAAAAAAATTTAACTTCTACTAACTTTTATGAGAATTGATTATACTTGTGTATCTCTAAGCACTAAATAATCAAAACGAGTTTTGAATTTGTATCACTCGCTCCACGGGCGATTGCGATTTGTAAGAAGTAGATCGGCGTCATTAACAAGTTAATTGAGACATAACGGCTCACGTGATCCAATTAAGCTTATCAGATTTTTAAATTAAGGCGTTTATTCACAATTAAATATTTTGTAATCGATTTCAAAGCGGAATAAAATAAAACTCTTATCAAATAAACAACGTCTATTTCCACTAATATATTTTGAATTTATTTAAATTTTAGAGACATGTTTCTGGAATATAACGTTAATTTTAAATATTTTTCAATAAGATCGTCTCCACGCGACTTCTAATTTTATAAATATCTTTTATAAATTTTTTGAAAATAATAAATGATAAAATTATTAGGCTAAAAATAAGCATGATGCTCAAAACAATTCTCTATATTTTTTTTCTAATCTACTATTTTTCTAGTTCACCTGTCAATTCAATTCAAAGAAGTTTTTAGAAATGCTAAATAATATTTATACACTTTTTTCAAATTTATTTTAAAAATGGTGTGTATTGCCTATGCGTTGATTTGGTAGAATAAAATAAAAATAGTTGCAGTTACTATATATACATAAACGATATAATAATTACACACAATAAATTATACATGCCTACACAATTATATACATATAAATCATAGTATTAAAACTAACACAATATTTGTTATTCTTCATGTGAATCTGAGACATCAGCACAACATAATTTCAATTTGCTATTCACATTTGCCGTTTTGCAGGATAATATTCTTGTTTCTCCATTTTTCTTTAATTCGATGCGGGAGCTCCGCTCTTTTCTTCTACGCTCATTATTAGTTTAATTTTTTCGACTACTCTAGTGTGGGCTTCCTGGTCCAATCCTTTTAAAAAATGCATTATGCTGTCATCCTCAATGTTTCTTTTTGTTTCTTCATCAATTGATAGATCTTCTTCAGTCGCAATCTTTTCTTCAACAAACTTCTTAATTTCCTCCTGATGATAACTCCTAATTTGGGATGGTTCTTTCTTCAACAAGTCTACCACAGTATCTGTAACATAGTTAGTACCTCTCCTCTGCTCATACATACATACCATGTGTATGTGTTTACACATGATATTTCTCACTGCATGCTCCGGACATTTACATCGGTATACTTGCAGACTCTACAAAATAGAGTCCTGCACTCATTTTCACATATCTCATTGTAAAATACTTGATAAAATTGATTACCTTTGGATGACTTTACCTTAAACTGTCCAAAATTTTCTTCAATTATAGCTGCTGTGCTCATCATTGCTTCTGCAGTTTTATGAGCTTTAATAACCATCCTATCTTGATAATTCCCCACATTTGGCCGCTCAATGCTCAAAATCCGATGCCACATTTTGATGTCAACAAGCTCCTCTATGCTGTCCAACAGTTTTTCTATTGTTACTTTAGTTCTCCTCTTCAGTTGATCGCTCTTCAAAAAATTATTCAAACTTTCTACAGCCATATTGGTATTAACTCCAGCATTTTTTCTGTAACAATGGGCCCACATCTGAATTCTCTCTTCATCTATAAATTAGTATCTAAAAGCATAGCAAAATATAAAAAAATAAAAGGTTAGCAGATTACAGATTCAAATATTTCAAATTGACAAGCAAGGTGACCAAACCTAGTGACTTTTTATTTTCCCTCTCTAAAAGTTTCATTGGCAATGCGGAGACACCGGCGCTTTTTAGTGTCGTCTCAACTTAGTGATCATTTATTCGTGCGCCGTGCGACCAACAACTCAGGACTCAGGTAACTCACAACGCCAAAAGTGTCTAGTGCCTAGTGAAACTGAATATAAATAAAAGTGTGATATGTGCAGAGTCAGTCGTACATTTAATAATAATATAGTATATTACGTTCTAAGGCCAGAAAGTTGGATTTCATCATATCACATACGCCAGGGCATCCAACTTTCTGGCCGTAGGTCGTATTAGTTATTTGTTTTACAAGTGTTGAAAAGCGAATTTTTCATGCAAGTGTTTAAGTTAAGGCCGAGTGTGTATTAACACGAGTATGAAAAAAGCTTTTCACACGAGTACAACACAATGTTTTTTCTACGACCATTCAATAAACTACAACATTTAACAAAAGAACCAATTTATTACATATTAAATCATCACAACTAATCTGTAATTAAGTAATTCATATCATATATGTACTAACTATTTATAATAATTATTGATGTTAATTGTAATGGTCTTCTGACTATTATTAAATTCTAATTTTGGAGCAACTTCATTCTTAGAGTTAGTAATACTATCTATTGTATCAGAAGTCAGGTTGTTACTTGTTAGGTCTTTTGGAACAAGAGTTTTCAGCATGTTGGTAAGAAATTGCTCTGTCACAATTTTCGATTGACTGTAATATCTTGTTCGCAGTTTTAAGTTTATAATTAACTGAATCAGTTATGTAACTTTCAGCACATTTGCTGGAGGACCAACCTCCATGCCTTTTGATTCCTACTAAGTTTTCACCTGAATCTGCCAAGATGGTTGTGGAGGTCCTACGAAAACAATGCCCTGTATATTTTTCAGGCTCAGGGAGCTTTAAAAATTTAGCAATTTGCATGGGCAGTGAGTCCAACTTATTGATGCCCACAACTTGTCTCGTACACTTTCCATTTTGTAGATTTAAAAAAAAAACGTCTTTCAGGGTGATTGGGAGGACGAAGAGACATATATTGCTTGCATAATTCATACAATGAGCCTGTTATTGTAAACTGACGTACTGAGTTAGTTTTAGTGTCTGGTAATGTAATAAGAAAAGCAGAATTTAAGTCTTTAAAATCATCCACTTTCATTTTCCACAATTCATCGCGGCGACAAGCCCCGCTAAGGGCAATAGCCATTGCAACCTGGAAATTATTTCTGAATGAGTCATATGCTGAGTTAAACATGATAAAATTACTTTGGTGAATAAATATTTTTTATTCGGTGCTTCCTGCATAAACTTGTTGATCTTTTCTGGAGTTAGTACTTTGGACTTTTTTGGCTGATAGTGGTCGGAAGATCGTTTTAATAACGCAATTAATTTATGATACTGTCCAATATTCACATTGTGCTTTATTTTCAGAGTAGCTTTTAACATTGAAAATTGGGACCACAATGTTGACGAAGCATATTTAGACTTTAGGTTATTAAAATAAGCCAACAAAACCGTCTCAGATAACGATGTAACACTATTTTTCTTCTTCCACACTGTAAATTTCTCGTATGCGTCTGTCTTCGTAACGTTTTTTTGATGTTACCGGCAGAAGATTTTCAACTGCTGCCTGCGCCGCTGCTTTAACCTCTGGTGGGGTATAAGAAATGCTTATTTCACTCATAGCAGGTGCTGTAAATTACAAAATATTTACATTTGAAGCAAATCTGATCGATTTATTACCGTAATCATTTTATCATGTCACTTGTCAAAAGAAAGATGCCAATCATAGCGCCAACGAGTGTTCTGTGGCGCCAACTTTACTAAACAAACGAAACTTTTTTCACTAGCGATTAGGCAACCCACAATACAATATGTTGTTTTCACACGGAACTGCCATTTTTCACACAAAAACGTCACTTTTCATTCGAGTTTTGCGTTAGCAATGAAAAGATGAACTTTTTATAGCAACAGGGATATACATATGTAAAGCGAGTTTAACATAGTGGTTGTAGAAAAACTATTTTTCTTGCTCCACCCACCGAATTTCTTTTAGTTTAACAGTTCTGTTATAATGACTTTTGTGGTTGTGTTGCTATGGTAGCGGCTAGAAAATGCAGGCCATGAAAAGTCGCTTTTTCTGGCGTAAAATGCGACCAGAAAGAGCGTACATTCAGCGGGTGGAGCAAGAAAAGAATATTTATTTAGTGTTAACAAAACATATTGTATTTTACACGCGTCCAGACAATTCAATACCTAATTACATATTACAATACATATACTGACATTTTATTTACACCCCAATAAAAATAAATTAGCAATATTTAAGAGTCCAAAATATTCTTAAAATTACAAGCTAAATATTCTTCACATGAATAAAACGAGTTAGTTATCAGATATTTTTTAATTCTGTTGAGCAATGCAGTGTTAGGTAAACTTTTAAATTTTAGTGGCAAAATATTGTAAAATCTATAATAGCATGATAATTAATACCATGTTTCGATCTGGTTAATCGCAGCATATCTGTAGCAATATCATCATTTCTGGTACCATGAGAGTGATGTGAATTCAGTAGCGCAACTAGGGGGGGTTAAAAACCCACCCATGGTGAATTTCAGTGTTTAGCGCTTTTTTCAGAAATTAATATTTTGTGAAACATCTGTTGCGTATAGATGCTATATTATTCGTTTTCAAACAAAAATTAATCTTTTCTTTTTCTATTTACGCGTTGGAGTAATTGTCTCTCAAATTTGTTTGTAAAAACTTCTATTTATTCGTATATAACTTCGTATATTGACAAAAGTACAATAAAAAATAGTGCGTTAGCTAGATGTTAACACACCATTAACAATAATACAATACACAAAACAATATAATGCTATAATAGAGTTTGTTTTTGTAAACAATAGCCCATGACAGCAATGACTCATTATGCCCTCGACATTTATTTGTAAATGTCGGGGGGGTTAAATCTAAAGTGAAGAAGTGTTTACAAAAACGAACAAAATATAATATAGCCATACAGATATGCTAAGTAAAAAAGCCATAAAAATAAAGTAGTTATCAGACATAATGACTCTAACACTTCAACAGCAATTGACACTTTAATTTTTTACAACTTTTATTACCGTGAAATTCGGTCAACTTCCGCAGTGCGCTAAATTCGTAATATGGTGCTTGTTGCGTCTTGCTGACGTCACTCAACCCTCACGTTGTCACCCCACTTTCAAATATTATATGTAACAAAGTGGGGACCGCAGCGACCAGCGAGAGAGGGAGGCTGAGACGCCTCATTCCAAAATATTCATTCATTCAATCTTGTCCTGTGTATATATAGTGTAAATAATATTAAACTGAATTATCTACACTCTTGTTTTGTGGAATCCCCAAAACCTAAGACGTTTCGTACCATAGCTACGAAACAGTGCCCATCTACTTCAAACACATAATCCTGTGGTTACACACTTTTCTGCGTATCACAAACAAGTGCGGCTAATTTATTTGTTCCTTGATCGCATACGGATGATACAACCGTCAACCAAGCTGCGTTTACGTTCCATAATTACATCAACAGTAATTGTTTTTAGCGTAAGGGCTTTCATTTAACAAGTAATATGCAAGTAGTTGGTTCCAATTTTTAAAAGTGTCTCGTAGGCTTACAAACATATAAACTACATAAGTTTTGAAACTTTTCGATTCATTATACCTATTACCAGAGCATGATTAGCTATTCTTAAATAGATCTTTCGTGTCGAAGATCTATAAAACCCTCAATGTGCAGATTATACTGCAAATGGAGTTCTATCGACATCTCATCAAATAGTAGCGTGCAGTATGTGGTATTTTTGTTCATTTTTGTGATAATGTTAATTAAATAAAAAAATAAGTTGTAATGATAACAAAACTTATATTGAATATCGAGAACATTCGAGTAAAAATAAATAATGTTTGAAAACTTCGCAAACGGTAATCGAAAATGGTAATGGTCCAGAATTACTACGAGTTGCACTCGCAGTATATCTTCGTCTATCTTCGATCTTCTCTCGTGAAGATCCGTCTGCTGATTCATCATGTCAGTGATTCCTCTAGTTCTGGAATCCGGTAGTGACGCATAATGACACATGATGTTAACACGGCCTTTCCTGACCACTGGACGTCCTCGTCCTGGTTAAACAGGATATATTCCGAATCCAATTTATCACTGAAACATTCAAACTATTTCACAACTTTGCGACAACAAACAAAATTAATTAAAACAAAGAAATACAATTTTAGATGAACTTCTGGACCAGGCAGCTTGTGAGCTAAGCTAAACAAAACAAAAGAACAACAGTTTGGCCAAACTTGTGACAACACAATTAACAAAACATAATAAAACCATGCTAGCATAACTATTAATAAACGTGACATGTACTAATGTGCACCCATGTTATCAGGATGATGTCGTGCGTAACTCTCAAAATTGTGGCACAAGCATCTTTTTACACTACGCAAAAATATGCAAGGCAGACAATCCCACAAGTTAGACAAAACCATCAACCTACATAGTTCTGCGCACCAAGAGCACATTCACCTGTGCACTCATGTTATCAGGATGATGTCGTGCGTAACTCTCAAAAATTGTGGCACAAGCATCTTTTTACACTACGCAAAAATATGCAAGGCAAACAATTCCACAAGTTAGACAAAACCATCAACCTACAAACCCTGTACAATCTTTGTACTACATTGCATTGCAATACTGTCTGTTTCGGGACCTTATTCCTCGGTATAAGTGATCTAAGGTTTCATAATGAGCAATGCGTTGTACCATATCCTCACGAATTTTGGTAACGTCAATTGAAGTAGGCAATCCACTACCATGAAGAGGATTTGTTTGGACACGAAAGCCCAAAAGCGCCTCACTTGGAGTAACACCAATTGTTGCGTTTACTGTCCCATTGAAGCCCAGTTGTATATTGATGATGTTTTCATTCCAACAGTCGTCATCTTTATTGGCACCCATAACAGCCAATGATTGAAGAAGTGTTTTATGATAACGTTCTACTTGACCGTTGCCTCGGGGCAGATTCACAGCATTGAGATGATGATTAATATGCCAATCTCTGCAAAAGTTTTTCATAATTTGTGAGGTGAAGGAGGTACCCTGGTCACTGATAATACGTTTAGGAGTTCCAAACAGCTTGATGAGTTCCTACAAACAACTAATAACATACCGACTTTGGGTGTTCTTTACGGGGTAGATTAAAATAAATTTTATGAATGCATCCACGATGGTTAAAATGTGAGTTTTACCAGATCTGGTTTTTATAAAAGGCCCTACGTGATCTATATGAATAGTGTGAAACGGTTGCGCAATTTTTGTTTTGGTATAGGGTGCAAATAACCTGGTGGTTTACCTGATGGAGTTTAAAAAAAAACGCAATGAAGACAATTCTTGACATATTTTGCAATAACATGACGCATGTGTTTAAACCAATAACTTTGAGCCACAAGCTCAAAAGTTTTATCAATCCCAAAATGCCCAATGTCATCGTGAAGCATACGCAATAGTTAAAATCGCGCTGCTTTTGGGACTACCCAACGTAAGCCATTTTTAGTTATTTGATATATTTTACCGCCTTTTAGAGAATATGTAGAAAATAGTTCTTTATTATTATCTAAATCACCGGATTCTAAAAGATTTTTAATTGTTTGAATTTCTTTATCAGGTTGTTGCGCTGCTAAAAGCCAGTCAGCTTCCTCCATAATAATATTAATGCTATGTGTGTGGGTAGCTGGATTACGGCTTAGAGCATCTACATGTTTCATTCGCTGATTACCTCGGTGGATAACGTCAAAACTATACTCTGATAATTGGAGTACCCAGTTTTCAATACGATTATTAACTTCTTGTTTAGAAAAGGCTTGACGGACTGCCGCACAATCCGTAATAACAGTAAATTTAAGTCCTAACAAATAAAATCGAAACTTTTTAATAGATTCCACAATGGCGAGAGTTTCCAATTCAAAAGAATGAAATTTCTTTTCATTGGGTCTGGTATCTCGACTGTAATACTCAATTACAAATTCTTCATTATTCAAACACTGAACACCAGCTAACCCCAGGTGACTTGCATCGGTGTACAATTTTGTCTCTAAAGTTGGATCATACAACCGTAAGACCGGTTCAGAAACTAATATGTTTTTCAATAAGTCGAAAGAATTGATTTGATCGGCGCCCCATTGCCATACGACGTCATTCTGCAATAATTGACTGAGATATTTTGCTTTAATAGCATATTGAGGAATATATTTACGAAAATATCCCGTAAGATCCAAAAACTGGCGAACTTGATAAATATTTGTAGGCACGGGAAAGTCTCGTACTGCCTGAATTTTTCGGGGACTTGGTTTGATCACGGAGTTAGATATTATGTGACCTAAGTATTCAATTTGCTGTTGGAGAAAGCTACATTTTGATAGACGCAAAGTTAATCCATTTCTTTCAAAGATAGTAAGAATTTCATGTATAATATTTAAACAATCTTCAATAGTATGTGCAGGGATGAGTATATCATCTATATAGACAAGAACCTTGGTAAAACGAAGTTGACCCAAAACTGTATTCAACATACGCTGAAAAATAGCGGGACCATTTGTTAAGCCAAACGGCATACGCAAGAATTCATAATGACCATCCTGGGTCACAAAAGCTGTACGTTCAATAGAATCAGGTGCCATTGGTATTTGATAATAACCAGAAAGTAAATCAAGTGAAGTGAACCACTCGAACCCAGACAAACGATTTAGTTGTTCGTTAATTAAAGGAACAGGATATTTATCAGAAACGGTTATTTTATTGAGTGGACGATAATCGATGCAAAGCCTCATATCACCGGTTTTCTTTTTGACTAATAAAACCTGAAATGCGTAGGGTGATTTTGACTCTCTAAAAATATTATATTTAAGAAGTTGATCAACCAGTTCACGTATCTGTACACGCTCCACCTCTGTATACCGTCGAGGGCGACAAGAGATTGGAACGTCAGATATCAGTTCAATCTTTGCATAAGTATTTGTAACCTGCCCAATTTGCTCAATAGTATTTGTGAGACACCTTGGATGTTGATTCAAAACATCCAGAAGTTTATCAACATCACTGCTAGCGATTGAGCCAATATTTAAATCATACTTTTTATGGGCACTAATTGAGTGCAGACCGCATGTATTGTAAAATTTTAAATTATTACTACACTTTATATATATTACGTCATCGAGTTCAGTGAAATTTTGCCCAATTAATATCTCCACATCCCGCACATGTTTATCGACAATCAATAATTCGATACATTTTGTAATTCCATCTAAATTACAGTCCACATAAACAGATGACGTCACAGGAATTTTGTCTGTACCGATTGTGGTCAAATAAATATTAGGAATACGCAATGTGGCTGATAACTGAAGTTGTTTAGCCAAACAAGCTGTTATTAATGAACATCTCGCTTCCAAAATCAACAAAACATGTTCTTGTTTGATTATTTATAATTATTGGCTTAAGAAATTTTTTATTTGGATTTTGTTTTGAAGTTATTAAATTAATATTTTTATACTCAATAGCGAGAGGTTTTTTTGTTGTAGGGCAAAATTTGCAAATATGACCATATTTATTACAAGTATAGCATTTTGTTTGCGAGAGATTAGTTGTTGATGTATATATTTTCTCTGGTTTGTTTATACAAGTAGAGTGGTTTAATTTGGGAGAGCTGATTTTATGACCCTGAAAATTGTTACCAGAACGTGTTAAATTGATAACATTTTTATTTGAATTATATGATATATGTATTACGCAAATGATTAGCTAAAATATGGGGTGACGAAACTCCTGCAGTTGCAACTGTAAGACAGTACAGAATAGCAACAAACAGCTACATTATCATCAACAATCTACTTCAACTCACCCCTCAATATTCATTGTTAGAGAAACGCTTGAGCAGTCAGACGGATCGATTGGGCGACACATGAAACATATTTACACATAACGTACCTGTCAATAATACGTGTAAAGTAACTCACCGGGGGCTTTTCTCCCCCTCGCAGGATTCTCTTCCTCTCGAACTGATAGTGGAAGACATCACCAGGCTCATTGGACTTTGACAACCACTCCATGGACTCGATTGACTCAATCTTCACCCCTTTTCTTTAGCATCGTGTTCTCAATGATGTCTTCATTGTTTCGGTACCTCATTATTCCATCACAAGGCTCATTGGACTTTGACAACCACTCCATGGACTCGATTGGCTCAATCTTCACCCCTTTTCTTTAGCATCGTGTTCTCAATGATGTCTTCATTGTTTCGGTGCCTCATTATTCCTCCAAATGCACAGCACTGATTTCACAATATTTCACCGAATTCAGGGAGACAGCACTGAATTCACATTATTCCTCCAAATTCAGGGAGACAGCACTGAATTTACATTAATCCACCGAATTCAGGGAGACAGCACTGAATTCACATAATTCCTCCAAATTCAGGGAGACAGCACTGAATTTACATTAATCCACCGAATTCAGGGAGACAGCACTGAATTCACATTATTCCTCCAAATTCAGGGAGACACAACTGAATCCACATTATTCCACCGAATTCAGGGAGTCACAACTGAATCCACATTATTCCACCGAATTCAGGGAGTCACAACTGAATCCACATTATTCCACCGAATTCAGGGAGTCACAACTGAATCCACATTATTCCACCGAATTCAGGGAGTCACAACTGAATCCACATTATTCCACCGAATTCAGGGAGTCACAACTGAAATCACATTATTTCACCGAATTCAGGGAGTCACAACTGAATCCACATTATACCACAAAACACATATGATCAACAAGAACAACACGTTAACTATATTTCTCTTTTAATAAACAATTAACAATTGTTAATTGTAAATATTCATAATACTGCCCGTCCGACCGCTCTCTGCCGTTTTTAATCAACATTCTTACTCTCGCCCGCTTAGCTGACTGCCTCGACTCTACCCTTCCAGGGATGCTAAGCCCATCTTCTCCCTCTTTTACTTAAGATGCTATATGGCCCTCATCGAGATGATTTAATTATACACGCGATTTAGTGCCTTATTGGCTTAATTTTACTTAAAAAAATAACTATAAATTATTATAAAATCAAAAACTCTCACAATTCATATAATGATTGATTCGCTTTGGGTGTGCAATTCATCATTGTTTCTAAAGCTGTGTGCAAATCTCTTTCAGCTTGAAAATTCTCGAGTAACATCTGCCTCCACTCAGGCCATGTAAACATATGGGTCGGTAACCCACGATACCAAATTTCTGCAGGTCCTTTAAGTTTAGTCAGGGCTAAATGTGTAGTTAAATAATTATCGGACCATTTATACATAGTCGCAAATTCATCAATAGAATTCAGCCAAGTGCTGACGTCATGACGCATAGGGTTGAACTCTGCTATCATATTGAGCAATAACGAGGTACTAACACCTACCTGGTGGGTGGTTCTGTCCTCTTGCAAGGATTTATCTTGCAACTTACTTTCCTTTATACCTTGCACGATAGCGGAAGATAACTCAGACGCGGTTAATGACAGCGTCGGGTTCCTGTCTTTACACTCGTGACCATCCCTTGAGGATGCTGACTGACCTGGTGGACTTCTCCAGCGATTCACTTCTCTACCTGGCGATCGACAAAATATCTGCTCGTGGGAGCGTCGGTCGCTAGCATGTCGGTGTCGGTCTTCCACCACTGTTTTATGTGTTGGAGGCCTCGCCCTCGACCTAGACTCGTGGTGCCTTCGATCTCTAGGTCCTGGGGAGCAACTCTTATCACTTGCACTACGTGAGCAATAGCGTTTTTCACGTCGATCAGTCGACGATTCCCTTACACGACTTCGGGAGCGTCTCGGCATTTTTACAAAAATGTCCACTGAGTCACTTTATAATCAGAGGCGCGTGAGGCGTAAATCCCACTATTCTGATGTAATAATGTTAATTAAATAAAAAAATAAGTTGTAATGATAACAAAACTTATATTGAATATCGGGAACATTCGAGTAAAAATAAATTATGTTTGAAGACTTCGCAAACGGTAATCGAAAATGGTAATGGTCCAGAATTACTACGAGTTGCACTCGCAGTATATCTTCGTCTATCTTCGATCTTCTCTCGTGAAGATCCGTCTGTTGTCGCTGCTGATTCATTATGTCAGTGATTCCCCTAGTTCTGGAATCCGGTAGTGACGCATAATGACACATGATGTTAACATTTTGTTTACAGCACCTTTAAGTGGTAAGGAGAATTCTTGTTGTCAACATTTTTTGTGATGTTATTCTTGCATCACAAAAATCGGTTTCCGAAGGTCACACATCAGCGTCTCTAAAATTTTAGCAATTTTGGTCCAAAACCCCACATAGCGTATATCACAAACACAACTGCATTTGTTATCAATTGCGACAATACACACTTTCGCAAAATTTTTATTAATATATTTGCAAAAAAATGCAAATGGCTGCGCCTTTTCCGGTATATGATGTCAATTGTCAGTCTGCAAATTGACAAGAGACACATTTATATTAGGATTACTTGATTCTGACGTCACAGTCTTAAAATCAACATGCAAAAATGGCAAAAGCAGGTAATAGTTATTTACGTTATTAGTGCGGGAAGTTTCATTTTACAGCGCAAGATTTTAATTTTGAAGCCCGACGCTCTGCGGAGATAATGATGAATGATTAACGCACGAAAAATGTATTCAACTTTTTAGCCGGAAACTCAATTTTGCCTGTTTTAGAAATTCTGATTATTTTCAAAAAAGTGATTACAGTCGACTCTCGTTAATTCGAAACTTGAGGGACTCTTAAAATATTACGAATTATCGAATGTTTGAAATATCAAATGGTTCGAAATTTGTGAGAGAAAATAAATAAAACTTCGAATTACTAAGTATTGATCAATAATTATTTATTAACTGCTATTTTATAACAATGAAAAAAGTTTAGAGTGTACACACATACATGAATGTACCTACATTCGTATACTATTCATTATGTAAATTAATTAATGTTTCGAAAGAACTCTGTTATACTGGTTATACTAATCATAACAAAAACAAAGGCTCGTGTATGTTGATACAAGTTTGAACTTGTCGCAAAATGTACTTACATTACACTACACTAATCATAACAAAAACAAAAACTTGGAATTGTCGAGTGTTGGACGCTGATGAGTTCGAATTAACGCCTCATTTTATTATATAGCAATGATTTTTTCGTTCGAATTACCAAGTGCATAAAAATGTATTGATTTAGTTCGAAATATAAAGAGATTTTGTAGGGAACTCGTGATAACTTTGAATTATAGAGAGGTTCGAATTATCGCAGGTTGGAATTAACGAGAGTCGACTGTATTTTCAACCACTGGCTTTGCGTGGTAATTAGAAACAAAATCACGGTGGTTAAGAGAAAAAATAACGTTTGGATTTAGTTCTTGACGGTTAGTTTAGTTTTTCAATGTTAAAATTAATGCAAATCCGTGAAAAAATGACAAATTGGTACATACTGATTTGGTTAATAATTATAAACAGTTTGTTAAAATCGCAATTAAATTGAAGATTGGAGCTGAATATGCAAAGACGGACTTAAAGAGACGCATCGAATTTTTTTTAATGACCGAAAATGCTTTTCGTAAGCTTTACCGTATGCAGGGTTAAAGGTGAGAAAAAAATTGTACTTTAGTACTTTACATCTTTTATAATTTGTAGCTTCTGACGACTTTGCACCTGCTCGCACAAGGTTCATACTAAAGGGTTTATGGAAAAATTAAGGTATCTGTCCCTGTTTTGGATGCCAATTAGTACAAAAGAACTCCATTAAAAAGTGTTTATTGTCGAAAAATAAATAAACAAATGTGAATCCACTTTTTTTAATACTCAACTCAAAGAAAAAAATCGAAAATTCAATTTTCTTGTGGCCCTTGTAAATTATTAATTAATGAAACCGCTTGCTGCCACAACTTATTTGCTTCGTCGGTTTTCAGAGGATGGGGCTTATTGACAAAATGAGTTAATTTTCTAGCCGAAAAACCAAATCTGTTAGATTTAGATTCGTAGGACTCAAGTTTCAGGTTCAGGCAGTACCCAACCAAACCGAGGGCTTTTACTTGACTTCATGTCCCTGCATAAACATAAATTAACAATTGGCAGAGAAAGCCAAAGTGCGATTCGATCCGAGAGGTATAAAAAAAGATAACAAAAAAGGTACTGAGAATTTCCAAGGGCGGCAGGCACAAATGTGCCCCACATGTTGGAAAAACTCTTTTATTTTCCGGAGTTCGATTATCAGGACTGCAAAATGTATGGTTATGTTATGACAGTTTTGACGTATATTTGACAGACGACAGCTATATTGCCTATATTTGACGAGAGCTATAAAATTTTTGTCGCAGCCACCGTCATTATGATAACAACTGCCTTAACCACGTTTTTACAGCAGCTATGAATAACTATATTAGCGCGAACAACCGTTTAAACGTAATTGATTTTTTTAAATATAGTTCTATGTTGGCGTTAAACTGAATTTTTCAGTTTCCGCGACGACAATAATTTTTATTCAAATTTTGAAATGAAGTTATGTGTCATTCTTTTGTGTTTACTAAGCCTCAGCTGTGTTTGGGGCTATTTATATCCTTTGAGTTTAATAAAAGGTTAGTTTGCCCACAGATAACAAATTTTTTAACTATTTTTAGGTGATACATCTTGTTTGGAATATTTTACATTGCACAAATTATCATTTTACTCAAGAAATACTAAACAAGTAAACGATGAAGACTCAGAAAAAAACAATGTTAATGCAAGATTTAATTATTTTCGAGAGAATTTGTACCATCTATATTTTGCTTGTAAAGATTTTTCTAGTTTTTGGTTTAATAAATGGAATATTATGGTAGACTTTTTATTAACAAAATTTGATACAAGATTTTTACAAAAAGAGCTTAAAATTGTACTTAAACGATATTTTTACTTATTTATCTATGTCATTTCAATTTCAGGAATCGGCAAATGCTAGAACTTATATTCTATTTATTATAACATGTTTGATAACGTATTTGGTAAGCATTTTGTATGTCATTTAAGCTTTCTAATTTTATCCTTTCAGATTTTATATATGTACTTTATGTCAAAATTATTTTCTTACAAACTGCACACTAAAGAAAATCGTTATAAAAAAAATTTAAAAAAATTTTTTTAAAACTATAATTAAAACTTATATGGTCTTACATTAAAAAAATTTCTAAATCCGTTGTTCTTATGAGATTAATTTTAAATCCGTGGAGTTGTCTAATGGTTTATTTATTTTTGAATTTGGTTTGTATTGTGTAATTAAGTAGTTTAAATATTTTTAATAAATAATATAAAAAAATGTAAACTGGTTGAATTTTGGTTTATTTAAATAAATTATATTTTCGTTGTTGTGAAATCAAATTAGAATTGTTTGATTTAACTTTATAATTAAAACATGTGTTTTAATTATAAAGTTAAGTTAAACACTTCTATTTTGATCTCACAACACCAATTCAATGGGAAAAAAGCGACAAAATTACTAGCGGGTACATTTAAATTTGCCTGCCACTAATTTAGTTTGCCACAACATCGCTGTAAGCGCTGGCTGTCGTTTTCGTTGCCAGCCATTAGCATAGAATAGAATGTTTCATTTCTTATAATATAACAGTGAGGTTGAGGACAGTCATTTTCCGTTATAAAAATTCTCGATATAACATTTGACGTCTGATTTTGACATAACATAAATACATTTATACGGTATAACTACCTCAGTGTTTCCGCTTTCGGCTCGTATTTCTAAAAATAGCGGAGCCAATCAGAATTTAATTTCTTATAAAATCTTCTTATCTCCTCACTGTCATTGTCAACTGTCGTTTGTCATTTATCATCTCAATAAACGCTTTTTATTGTTTTTATAACAGCATGGATGAAATGGATGTTTTGCTTGTAGAGCTTTTTGCAAAAAACGATTTATCAAGAACATTTTCCACACTATTTGGTTCAAATACATCTACATAGTACAAGTCATCTGTCATCATAACGTAATGTTTATTTTTATAATAGCGAGGTTGCGGACACGCATTTTTCGTTACGTTATAGCATATCATTTTTGCTTATAATATAACGTAACGTAAATATATCAAAACACACTTGCGGTTAACGTCAACTTACTATATACTTGTACTATATAGTTGTATTTGAACCAAGTAGTGTGAAAAATGTTCTTAATATATCGTTATTTACAAAAAGCTCTATAAGCAAACATCCATTTTCTTCATGTTATAAAAAAAATAAAAAGCGTTTATTGAGATGATAAATGACAAACGACAGTTGACAATTACAGTAGGGAGAAAGATTTTATAAGAAATTAAATTCTGATTAGCGAGGTTGCGGGCACGCATTTTCCGTTACGTTATAACATAATTTTTGCTTATAATATAACGTAACGTAAATATATTAAATATACACTTGCGGTTAACGTCAAATTATAAAAATAAACGTTACGTTATGATGACAGAAGACTTGTACTATGTAGTTGTATTTGAAACAAATAATGTGAAAAAAGTTATTGATATATCGTTATTTAGAAAAAGCTCTAAAAGCAAAACATCCATTTTCTTCATGTTATAAAAAGAATAAAAAGCGTTTATTGAGATGATAAATAACAAACGACAGTTGACAATTACAGAAGGGAGAAAGATTTTATAAGAAATTAAATTCTGATTAGCGAGGTTGCGGGCACGCATTTTCCGTTACGTTATAACATAATTTTTGCTTATAATATAACGTAACGTAAATATATTAAATATACACTTGCGGTTAACGTCAAATTATAAAAATAAAAGTTACGTTATGATGACAGAAGACTTGTACTATGTAGTTGTATTTGAAACAAATAATGTGAAAAAAGTTATTGATATATCGTTCTTTGCAAAAAGCTTTACAAGCAAAACGTCCATTTCCTCCATGTTGTTATGAAAACAATAAAAAGCGTTTATTAAGATGATAAATGACAAGCGACAGTTGACAATGACAGGGGAGAGACAAGATTTTATAAGAAATTAAATTCCGATTAGCTCCACTTTTATACCGTATAAATGTATTTACGTTATGTCAAAATCTGACGTCAAATGCCATAACGAGAATTTTTAAAACAAAAAACGACTGTCCGCAACCTCACTAATGTCTCGCCGCAACCTCACCAATGACTGTCTGCGTTGTGCGACAGCGACTCAGGACTCACTAATGAGTATGAGTGTTCGGTGTTGTATGTTCTGTGGTTATATTCTTATTAGTAAGGTTATATTATAGGACTTAACTTCACTTTTATGTATTTTTTAAGAAAATTTAAAATCATGAGCAAATTGGGGCTGATTTTAGCTAGAACTAAACATTATCGAAATTTCTACAAGTTTAGTGCTCTTCGAAGTCAAGATTTTTTTGATCCTCCATATCTTGAGGTTCTTCAATAACATAATTTATAATATTATGAATGAGCAACTTTTTCGTTTTTAGGCCATGAAACCAAAAACTCCTCTATATGACATCTTGAACATTCAACTAAGAAGTTATGATTTTCCAGTAGTCGAAAGTTACCAAAAGTTTGTGCATAATATGCTTAAAAATATAGGTATTGATGTTGAAGATGGCTGGGCGGCCCCACATCAAGAGTTGCAAATTACAAATTTGAAACTTCGTAGTGAAATTGTTCAAGCGCAATATAATCTTAAAATTTACGAGAGAACGCTACAAATCACTGACGTGGTGTCTTCACAGGTGATCAACTTTGATTTTCAATAGTTTTCAATACTTGATGCTGACTTGTGAAGGTGTTCCATCTTTTTGACACAAAATGGGATTGTAATAATTAATTGTAAATTAAAAAAACACAATATCTTCCCATAGATGCATCTATGGGAAGATATTGTGTTTTTTTAATTTACAATTACTTGATGCTGAATTAAAAGGAGTTTATCTTTTAGTTGGCAATAATCTTGAGGGCTTTAGAAGCTAGTACTCCAGCCGGCGTCACAGTCCAACTAGTTCCTCACGATGCGGTGTATGAAGAAGTCAGATATGTTCCAGATACCGACCTTATATCTTTAAAGCAAGAATTAGAAGACATTGGAGGGCCTTCGAAAAAGAAATAAGATATTTTTATAAAATATTTAGCTGTTGTTTACAGTAGATTAAATTGTGGTTAAAAGACATTTTTTAATTAAAGCCAAGATCTAATGCTAAGCGGACCGGAGGCTTGTGGCTGGATTTTGTTTTCAATTACCTAAGAATGCGTTATATATGTTATTCTGGCAGGTGTCTTATTTGCTCCACTCGTTACTTTTAACATTTAATATTATTTGATTCGAGTAAAAAATTTGAAAAATTAAAAACAGGGCTTTCTAAAACGTTAATTCTTGAGGTAGAATCTGAATTGTTCAGTATTTTATTTTATCTATAAGCGTCGTAGTTAAGAAGTTTCATATTTTTTTCACTAAAAGTGCGGCTTGACACTTCGGTTTTTTGCTATTTTTGGACAGTCCTAGTCAAATATATGGCATTTGCAGCAAGAGGAACTGAAAAGCACCAAATTAATGGGTATTACCATCTGTTTGAAATAGATCTGATTATGTCCAATATAACGAGAAATAAATTTTGTAACATCAGAAATTTCTATTTTTCATTAAAGCAAAATTAAACACTTAAGTTTTCAAGTTTTTGTACACGTAGGTATTATTGAGTTACAAAAGTCCAAAAATATAATAAAATAATAATTACACGTTGTTTGAATAAAAAATCAAAAATATTTAGTTTTTATGCCAAATAAAATTCCAAGAAGTCATTTGTTTTAGAGTTATGAATGACGTCATCAATATTATTTAAATAAAAACCTTTTTATTTTTTTCTTGATTCTAAAAGCCATTGTAATTGTCTGAACGACAGTATGAAAATTTTGTCATCTTACATAAGGAACGTTTTTAGAAAAAAAAACAGTGGAAGCTAAAATTTATTCTTTTTTTGTTTTTCTTTTGTCGACACAAATTTTCTCTGCTGCTTAATATTTTTATTATGCGGAATGGTAACGCTTACTTTCTGGCTTATTCCAGAAAATTCAAGTGCTGCTAATGTGGGTTCAATAGACGCAATAGACTTTTTCACTACTTTTAGTTCTGATGGAAGAGTCACTTTTTCTAACAATCTGGTAAACTTTTCTGATATTTTCCTTTTCTCTTCTTCAAAATTGGTTTTGTTTACGAGCAAATTTGTAGATAATTCTTTCAAAATGGCACTCGATTCATCTTGATATAGATCTTCTACAACTACAAGTTGGTTCTCTTCCGATATATCTGTTGGGAAATAAATAGTTTTGTTAGGAAAATCAAAACTAAAAAGCAATATAAATGCATAAACTATTAATTTAATACTTCTCACACCTATTAGAAAAAACAATTAGGAACAGATTGAAATAAAAAACAATATATTACAAAAGTTGAGAAAGATCATTTCATAGCCACCTAAGACCATTCACCAAGTAGCGTCCTTACACCTGTCACCTGCATTACAAAAAGCATATAAAAAATAAAGATTACCACCATCAAACGGCAAAATGATCAGAGCAGCTTTCCTGAGATGGACTTGTAGATTACTGAATTTACTAAAATTATGTTAAAAAAAAACATGTAAGTATAGGAGTCCAAGTATTATAAGGGTTTTATAATAGACCCCATTCAATGCATAAAAGTTAAAGGGTGTATAGTGTAATATAATAATGTGTATCTTTTGTGGCAATAAGTCACAAAAGATACAAATAGCTTTACACTTTACAACATGGAATTGACAACGGTCTTTGTATTTATATATCTACACAGGAGATGTATATGTTTACACATATTATACTTTATAGATGAATCGATACAAGAGCATATAAATTGATGAAGACAAGTGTTGCATTCTGTACAAATTAATTTGCAATTGCATTGTGCTTTATTTTCTATAATTAAATATAAATCTGAGAGTTTGTTTGAAGGAACATTCCACCCATTTTCACACTCTACAACTAAACTGACATCCTGGCTAACAGCATTTCTATGACGAGAACGTATTAAATTAAGCTTTGTAGATAGCTTTCCTTTGGTCTGTATTATTAAGCGATCAATGAATTTATCTCTCAATAAGCGCATGATGGCAGTTATGCCTTTGTCCAGCCGCTTAACACTTTTACCTTTCAGGTAAGTGTATTTCAATGTTTTATGCATCCTTTCTAAATGGATGTTAGTGTTGATACCAGCTCCAGTTCTGTAGCAATATGCCCAGCATTCTGTATTGGTCATGTAATAATCTTTAAAATATTTTGCAAAATTGCTAGTATCGTCATCTGAGTTTAAGTCGGTGAATAATTCGTTGATCATAATTTTAAAAGAGTATTCGTCTTGTTCTTCTAAAACTAATCTCAATTTTTTATAAACCAACGTCTGCAAATAAATTATTCTCATTCAACCAACAAGTACGTTTATAAAACAATTACTAGTTACTAGAATATTTGATTTCACGAGGAAAGACGAGTGTGTAAATTCTTAAGATTACCAATCGCATTTTGATGTAAGAATTGGAAGAGCAATTAATTTGTAAAGTTGTTCCATCTTACTCTCAAAATGGGATTGTAATAATTAATAATAAGTAAAAACAATATCTTTAATAAAAACAATATATTACATTTATGGGAAGATATTGTTTTTACTTATTATTAAAGCAATTAATGTCTGTTATTTAAAATGAAACATAAATTACATTTTTCTAAATGATAAGCTGCAACTAACATTTTGACTTTATGTTTTGTTTTGATTGATTTGTTTGGTTCCTATGATAATAACAAAAAGTCTTTATTAATAAACGGTCGGCAAAAAACAAATTTAATGTTAAATGATTTTGTGTACATCAGTAACGCCTGTAAATACACGGCCGACGAATTTTTTTACATTTGCAATTAATTAGATAGATACATAGCTGTTTTTCCTTTGTTTTAATTTTTGATAAATTTTTACGCCAAGCCCGATCTACATGCCATGTACAATATAATCTGAAATAAATGAAGTATATCATTAAATTGCAAAAGCAGAGTAGCATACTTACCTAAATTTTGGTGGCAGCATAATCTCTAGCCATGCGTTGAAAAATGATTCTGCCATGTCAGTCATAAACACTTTGGGCTGAATTGGAACACCAATGTTAATTTTCACATAGTGAAAAAATATTTTCAGTACGTCTTTATCCGACCGATTTGAAATGAAAAAACTACATGGAAATCCCTCTCTAATATCGTCAACAACTAATAACGTAAACTATTCAAAATCGTAACTATTAGTACCATGAGTACCGTCTATACATATACAGTCCGACCCATATTTTTGCAGCATTTCACTTTGAGCGTCGGTCATTATAATTAAAAGAAAATCATTTTCTTTTAATACAGGCCACTCTTCATTAGTATTTCCTTGGGGCTTGTAAAATAAAATCGCGTTTCCTTTGTTACGCATATCGTTGATCCAAGACTCTACACTTATTGAATCATTAGAGTGTCTTGATGAGGTAAGATTAAAAGATTTCTCTATATTGAAAAGATCTTTTTTTGTCAGTAAATGAAATCTCTTTAAATTTGAGTCACAAATTGAATCACGTACTTCATCGAGAATATCTTCAAATGGAATTTTTAATGCAATCTTTCCAGCTAATTTTTCTCTTTCCAATTTTGTTAAATTTAAATGACCAATATCGTTCTCATGTCCAATATGCGTTTCGGTGACAGATACTTCACACTTACCACCAGAAAATTGTCTAATTCTAATACTTGCAGGACATAATGCATTAAGTTTATTGCTTCCCTAGATTTTTAAGTGCCGTAGACCCTGTCCTTTCGGAACATAGCGTCCAGAACGATGGCAAACAAAGTTTACAGTTGTATAGCTTTTACGCACTTTTGAAAATTGCTTCACAAACTTTGAACTTTTGGTTTTCAAATTTGTTTTTATAACTTAAAAACTCTTCGTTGCTTTCAAATGAAATTTGTTTTATTTTTATTGAAATTTCATGGAATGACGCGTAATGAGCCATAACAATTGTTTTATTTCCGCTGAAGTTCTTACACAGACTACAATTAATAATTTTGTTGTTTATATTAAGGTCACTTGATAACTGTTGCTCTCCATGAGTTTTCATATGGAATCTCAAATGTTTTTTATACGTGAATCGTTTGCAGCAATAATTACAACAAAAATCGTAATCTTTATTATTTTGCACTTGTAGCGATTTGAAGTACTCTTCTTCGTTAGGATGAAATTTTTTCACATGCATTTTTAAATTAGAGCTATTACTAAATTTTCGTTTACACTGCTCAAAAATGATTTTTGAGTTATTAATCTCTTCCATAATTATTATTATATAAACAAATAAAAACGGGTTAAAATTAAATCAAGCGTTAATGGTCAAACTAGCGTCTCCCGGCAAAGCCGGTCACAAACGATTATGGTAGTGGGGAGATGCTCAATGCATTGACATTTGACATCTGTGGCATTGATACAAAATTCAAACTTTTTAAGCTTTGTTTTATTGATTTGAACCGTTAATTTATGTTTCATTTTAAATAACAGACATTAATTGCTTTAACAATAAGTAAAAACAATATCTTCCCATAAATGTAATATATTGTTTTTATTAAAGATATTGTTTTTACTTATTATTAATTATTACAATCCCATTTTGAGAGTAAGATGGAACAACTTTACAAATTAATTGCTCTTCCAATTCTTACATCAAAATGCGATTGGTAATCTTAAGAATTTACACACTCGTCTTTCCTCGTGAAATCAAATATTCTAGTAACTAGTAATTGTTTTATAAACGTACTTGTTGGTTGAATGAGAATAATTCATTTGCAGACGTTGGTTTATAAAAAATTGAGATTAGTTTTAGAAGAACAAGACGAATACTCTTTTAAAATTATGATCAACGAATTATTCACCGACTTAAACTCAGATGACGATACTAGCAATTTTGCAAAATCTTTTAAAGATTATTACATGACTAATACAGAATGCTGGGCATATTGCTACAGAACTGGAGCTGGTATCAACACTAACATGCATTTAGAAAGGATGCATAAAACATTGAAATACACTTACCTGAAAGGTAAAACTGTTAAGCGGCTGGACAAAGGCATAACTGCATCATGCGCTTATTGAGAGATAAATTCATTGATCACTTAATAATACAGACCAAAGGCAAGCTATCTACAAAGCTTAATTTAATACGTTCTCGTCATAGAAATGCTGTTAGCCAGGATGTCAGTTTAGTTGTAGAGTGTGAAAATGGGTGGAATGTTCCTTCAAACAAACTCTCAGATTTATATTTAATTATAGAAAATAAAGCACAATGCAATTGCAAATTAATTTGTACAGAATGCAACACTTGTCTTCATCGATTTATATGCTCTTGTATCGATTCATCTATAAAGTATAATATGTGTAAACATATACATCTCCTGTGTAGATATATAAATACAAAGACCGTTGTCAATTCCACAGTAGCGAATGAACAAGGTAATAACAATATGTTGTAAAGTGTAAAGCTATTTGTATCTTTTGTGACTTATTGCCACAAAAGATACACATTATTATATTACACTATACACCCTTTAACTTTTATGCAATGAATGGGGTCTATTATAAAACCCTTATAATACTTGGACTCCTATACTTACATGTTTTTTTTTTAATATAATTTTAGTAAATTCAGTAATCTACAAGTCCATCTCAGGAAAGCTGCTCTGATCATTTTGCCGTTTGATGGTGGTAATCTTTATTTTTTATATGCTTTTTGTAATGCAGGTGACAGGTGTAAGGACGCTACTTGGTGAATGGTCTTAGGTGGCTATGAAATGATCTTTCTCAACTTTGGTAATATATTGTTTTTTATTTCAATCTGTTCCTAATTGTTTTTTCTAATAGGTGTGAGAAGTATTAAATTATTAGTTTATGCATTTATATTGCTTTTTAGTTTTGATTTTCCTAACAAAACTATTTATTTCCCAACAGATATATCGGAAGAGAACCAACTTGTAGTTGTAGAAGATCTATATCAAGATGAATCGAGTGCCATTTTGAAAGAATTATCTACAAATTTGCTCGTAAACAAAACCAATTTTGAAGAAGAGAAAAGGAAAATATCAGAAAAGTTTACCAGATTGTTAGAGAAAGTGACTCTTCCATCAGAACTAAAAGTAGTGAAAAAGTCTATTGCGTCTATTGAACCCACATTAGCAGCACTTGAATTTTCTGGAATAAGCCAGAAAGTAAGCGTTACCATTCCGCATAATAAAAATATTAAGCAGCAGAGAACATTTGTGTCGACAAAAAAAAAACAAAAAAAAAATAAATTTTAGCTTCCACTGTTTTTTTTTTCTAAAAACTTTCCTTATGTAAGATGACAAAATTTTCATACTGTCGGTCAGACAATTACAATGGTTTTGAGAAATAAAGAAAAACATAAAAAGGTTTTTATTTAAATAATATTGATGACGATAATATGATGACGTCATTCATAACTCTAAAACTAATGACTTCTTAGAATTTTATTTGGCATAAAAACTAAATATTTTTGATTTTTTATTCAAACAACGTGTAATTATTTATTTATTATATTTTTGGAGTTTTGTAACTCAATAATACCTACGTGTACAAAAACTTAAGTGTTTAATTTTGCTTTAATAAAAAATAGAAATTTCTGATGTTACAAAATTTATTTCTCGTTATATCGAACAATATTTTCAAGATTTTTCTGATACAGTCTACCCTACATAAATTAATAACAATAGATTAGCTATCTATCTCCAGAATTTGTTTGTTTTTAAAATTAGTTTTTCCATGTTTATAACTCATTGTTATTTTCAAGTAGAATTTGTTTTTTTAATTAAAATTTCAAGAAATAATTTTTTTAAACATATTACAATTAATATTGTTTATTTATAGTATATTAAGATCATTTATTATCTGCTGCTCTCCATGAGATTTCATGGAATCTCTAATTTCGTTTATGCGTGAATCATTTGGACCAATAATTGTAACAGAAAGCGCAATTCTTCTTTCTAAATACCTACATGCGCTTTTAAATTAAATGTATTTTGAGTATTTAATCTTATCCATAATTATCATTATATAAACAAATGAAAACAAATCAAGCGTTAATGGTCAACGGTTCAACTCAATAAAACAAAGCTTGTTAACGTTTAAACGTTTGAATTTTGTATCAATGCCACAGATGTCAATGCATTGAGCATCTTCCCACTACCATAATCGTTTGTGACCGGCTTAGCCTGGAGACGCTACTTGTACGGAGACGTAAGACGAATTCTACAGTGCCTCAAGCTTGTTGTTCAACGACGTCTAAAAAAGTAAATCAATAACACAAGTGTACAATATAAAAAACAGTTGCCTTTTACTTACTGGCTTTAGGAAGAAACTTTAAGCTCGATGCTACATAATCACTCTAACACTTGAACAGCAACTGACACTTTAATTTGTTATAACTTTCATTGACGTGAAATTCGATGAACTTCCGCAGTGCGCTAAATTCGCAATATGTTGCCTATCTACTTCAAACACATAATCCTGTGGTACCACACTTTTCTGCGTATCACAAACAAGTGCATCTAGTTTATTCGTTCCTTGATCGCATACGGATGACAACCGTCAACCAAGCTGCGTTATTACGCTCCATATTACATCAACAGTAATTGTTTTTAGCGTAAGGGCTTTCATAGCACCATTTAACAAGTAATATGCAAGTAGTTAATTCCAATTTTTAAAAGAGTCTTGTAGGCCAACAAACATATAAACTACATAAGTTTTAAAACTTTTTTATTCATTATACCTATTACCTATATATCCTTAGATAATTCTTTCGTGTCGAAGATCTATAAAACCCTCAATGTGCAGATTATACTGCAAATGGAGTTCTATCGACATCTCATCAAATAGTAACGTGCAGTATCTGGTATTTTTGTTCATTTTGTTTACAGCACCTTTAAGTGGTAATGAAAAGTCTTGTTGTCAACATTTTTTGTAATGTTATTATTCTTGCATCACAAAAATCGGTCTCCGAAGGTCACACATCAGCGTCTCTAAAATTTTTTCCTATCGCTGCAATTTTGGTCTTGCCAAAACCCCAAATAGCGTATATCACAAACACAACTAAATTTGTTATCAATTGCGACAATACACACTTTCGCAAAATTTTTATTAATATATTTGCAAAAAAAAGCAAATAGAGAGTTATTGCAAAGCAAATTTTAAGTTCCTTTATTAAAGGATTCCTTTATTTTGACATGTACGCAAGCGCATAATGCACGCCGCTAAAAGTCGACCTTTATTAAAATACAGGCCGCCTGTATTTAATGTAAATACAGGAAAGGAGGTTTTTATTTAAGGCGCCCTTATTTTGACATTTAACTTTGCAAATCAGATAAGAGTAAGGTTAGAGTGCAATTCTTTGATTGTTTGCTCATTATATTGTGTTCATCTGTGTTGTTGAAATGGCTAGTGATTTGAAAAGAAAGCGTGCAGAAGTAATTGTTCAATTTCTTCCTCATTTGCACCTAACAGTATAGCAACTTGTAATTGTTCTTCCATAATAACTAATTGATTTAGGATTAGGACCCACAGCACACAAAAAACAAAGTTATTTGTTAGATTAGGTCAAGTGTCAGAAACGTCAAAATAAAGACAAACAGTCCCTAATAATATGCCACGAGCAATAAGTCTCTTTATGACACACACTTACAGGCTACTTTATTAAAGGATCCTGTAATAAAGGACAGACTCCTAGCATGCTTGCTAACTCTCTAATAACTGCGTATTTTCCGCTATAGCATATCACCATGTCATTTGTCAAATGTCAATTGTCAGTCTACAAATTGACAAGTGACACATTTATATTAGAATTACTTCATTCTGACGTCACAGTCTTAAACTCAACATGCAAAAATGGCAAAAGCAGGTAATAGTTATTTACATTATTTACAAAAGTCAGAAAAATTTCACATTACTGAAGAGGAGCTAAATTGAAATACGAGGCACTTTGTGCCGAGTATTTTAAAGCTCCGAGTCAAGTAAGAGATTTTACTGACGTGTTTTGTATTAAATTTTTTCGGAAATCGTAAAAAAGACGAAATTTACAAATTTTAGAATGTTGTTTCCAAATTCCACAAAAATCAAGTTTGTCAATTTTGTTGGCAACTATATTTACTAGAGTATCTTTTTTATTTTGCGTCTTGTAAAGTTTCAGTACTAGTCCGGAAATAGTTATTTACGTTATAAGTCCGGTACGACGGATATTACGGACGAATAAGCAATTAATTCGGACGAGGCGACCGAGTCAGAATTTGTTTGCGCAATGAGTACGTAATATCCTAGTACCGGACGAATAACGTAACGTACTTTATTTAATAATAATAATAATAATAATAATAGCCTTTATTGCTCAACAGAAATCCATTTACAGAGCAAATTTAATGTATAAAAAGAAATATTAAAAATAAAATGTACAAATAAAATACAAAAATACATAGTTTTGAACTTAAATTGAAAATAGTTATACATAATATAATATTCACATACTTACAAATTATATAACACTACTTTTAGAGAGTTATACGTGCTATCAAATATGTCGCATGCATCAGAAATCTTGTTAGCGTTTGCCATCATGACGTCAATTGGTGCTTTCAGCAGCAGGTTGGTATGAGGGTTGTTGCGTAAAAATGTAACATGATATCTAGACGATAATCTTGGCACCATAATATTTATGCAGGATAATAGCTGAATACAATCAATCTTATTGTTTAGTAGCTTATGTAAATATAAAACTGAAGCTATATTTCGACGTTTTTCTAAAGAAATAAAATTAAAGTCAAGCAGCAATTCGACATAATTGCATCCTCTTTGAGGATATAGTACAAGAGTTTTAAATGATAAATATTTTAAGAATGATTTTTGAACTTTTTCAATAACTAGTTTGTACTTGGTGTAAGTTGGATTCCAAATAAGGCTGGCGTATTCTAATTTAGTTCTAACCAAACTACAAAACAAACTTGTAAGAGCAGATGTATCATAAAAATTTTTACAACTTCTAAAGATAAAACCTAATGTTCTAAACGCTGAGTTAACAGTTAACTCGATATGATAATTGAATGTCAGATGAGAGTCAAAATAGATACCCAAGTCTTTGACATTATCGCATCGTTCAAGAATTACAGTATCAATCACGTATTGAAAGTGAATGGGATTGCACTTGCGACTAAACGATGTAACTCTGCACTTGCTTACGTTTAAAAACATACCGTTTGCTAAACACCAATTATATAAAATATTAATCTGTTTTTGTAAAACAATACAATCATTAATTTTATTTATAGAAGAATACATTTTTAAATCATCGGCAAACATCAAAATATTGCACTCTAAATGATTACAAATATCATTAATAAAACACAAAAACAGTAGAAGACCTAAGTTAGATCCTTGTGGAACACCGCTTGTTATTGAGTATGTGTTAGAACAAAATCCATTATAATAAACATATTGGTCACGTTGACTTAGGTAAGATCTTATTAGTTTAACATAATTGTCAGTAAAACCTAACTTTGAGAGTTTGCTAATTAATAGATCTTAGAATAGAATTGATCTTATCAAAAGCTTTGGAAAAGTCGGTATATATAGTATCAACTTGCCCTCGACTGTCTACATTTTCACACAAAAATTGACTAAAAACCGCTAAGTTGCTTACAGTAGATCTACAATTCATAAAGCCATGCTGAAAAACAGATATTTTATTATTTACTGCTGCATATATGCGACTGTAAATAATACTCTCAAAAAGTTTGGCTACATTATTTAAGATTGAAACAGGTCTATAATTTATAATGTGAGAACGATTTTGAGATTTATGTACTGGACATACTTTGGCAGTTTTCCATAAAGTTGGAAAAACTGATGTTTTTACAATTAAATTAAATATATTCAGCAAAGGATATACTAAAACTGTCAAGCAGTCTTTTAAAATGAAAGAAGGAATTAGATCTGGACCTGCAGTAAAGTTATTTTTCAATTTCTTTCCCGTCCTTAAGATATCCGTTTTAGTTATTGGTTCATCACTAATCTCTATCACATTGAAAATGTCAGATTTTAAATTGGAAAATTCATTATCAGGTGGTTTGAAATCAGAATATACACTTTCAAAATGTTTTTTAAATGCATTTACTATTGATGCGGGGCTATCACACACATTACCATCATATACCATGTTTCCCGGAATTCGAGAAATTTTGTGCTTATTCTTTATAAAACTCCAAAAAGATTTCGGTTCTTTTTTTAGATTAGCTTGAACATTTTGCAAATATTTAGAATAGTCATCTTTTATTTTTTGTTTAACTGTTAACCTAAGCTCCTTAAATTTGTTAGTGTAAATAGATGTTTTATTTTCACCTGACAACTTACGAAATTTAGATTTTAATTTAATTAAACGTATCAATTCACTCGTATACCAAGACGGATATTTGTGACTATAATTTTTGTAAACCGGCACATTTTTATCTAAAATTTGGTAAACCTTATTATAAAAACGCTCAATTACCTTATCCACATCACTACAATTTTCTAGAAAACTCCAATTACAGTGCATAAAATCATTATATAGAGAGTAATAATTTGCTTTCCTAAAATTATAAGCCTTATTGCTGCTGTTTATGACAAAATTCTTATGTTTTAAAAACAAACCATCTAATTCAATTGATAAGGATGGATGATGAGCATCTGCAGGTACCAATGTTACATCTTCACGAGTGACTTTACAACTAAAATTACTTATTACTAAATCTAATTGTCTGTCGTTTTTGTTTAACACCTCACTGAACTGTGTCATGTCTAACAACGCCAGCAAGTCCTTGATGATGCGAGATTTACGGTCATCCAAATAATTACTTGAAATAAAGTTAGGACAATTAAAATCTCCTACATACATTATTGTGTCAGAATGAGAAATATCCCATTCTCCAATAGTTTCTAAAAACTATTTCAAATGATAGAAATGGCGGTATGTATACAACACCTAGATAGAAAGTTTTATATTCAAATGAGCATTTGACTACTAGAAAATCAATTTCAGGGAACTGGACATCGAATAAGGAAGTATCTACAACTGTAGATTTAATAGAATTGTTGATAGCCAACAAAACGCCGCCACCAGTTACCAAGTTTAGAACACTGAACTTACGATCACTTCTATAAACATTATAAATGAAATTTATTTCATAATGAAACACTTTCACAATTTCATTGTTAAGAAGAACCAAAAATGCATTTGTTCAAACGTGCGTCAAGCAAAAATGAACAACTATATCGTGGTTAGCGGGGTTGCTATGGACGGTAGAGTTGTTTGTTTACAATTGCGATCAGTCGAAAAAGTAAAAATGTGTGATGAAAATTTGAAGAAATCTGACAAAATTTTAGAAAAAAGTAAAGCAGCTACAGCAAAACTTATTCCCCTCAAGTCTGAGGAGCATTACAATAAAGAATACAAGGTATTTAATGAATGGCGGGTACAACATGAAGTGAAAATAATTGATGAGGAAGCTATGAGTTCCGTAAAAATTCTACCGTACCGTAATAATGTGTTTTACTATCGACTACACCATACCGTAAAACCCAATATTACAGTACAGTATGAAATAAACTCAATTTTCCTGCGCGTAAATAAGCAGGAAAATGTTGTTTCTAAGACGATTTCCGTAAATAGTATATTACACTACAAGGGCAGAAAGTTGAGATTACTGCACTGCGCGCCATAATGCCCTCGGCTCCGCCTCGGGCATTATGGCGCGCAGTTCAGGGCTTTCAACTTTCTGCCCGTGTAGTGTATACTAGTTTTCTTGCTACTCCAGTCGACAGTACGTAGTGTCGGCAGCTGTTCCACGGCAGCAAGTGCAGGACCTGAACTGCGCGCCATGATGCCCTCGGCTATTTACTCCCACTAAAAAAAGAAGGCGCGCGCATAGCTCTACCAGTGCATGAAAGATACACTTTCAGCCGTGGAATCGCAGCCGGAACCACGTACTTTCGACTGGAGTAGCAAGAAAAAGTTATTAACCTAACGACTTCTGCAAGACGGCTGAAAAGAGTTCTGCATTAGTGCTCATAGAAGCAGCTTCTTTCCGAAAAAGTTAGGTACAATTTTTTTTCTAATTATATACAAAATATTTTTTTCAAACATTCTACCATAGATTGGGCAACAAAGTTAAAACAAAAGTGCGGGACAATCGTTTTATTTCATTGGAATGAATCGAAAAACACCGATCTTTAATTGTAATGAGTGCAAAAAAGAAATAAAGGTTGCATACGGGGTTAACTTTTTCAACATTCTTTACTAATTGTTTTAGGTATCCTGCACTATCACAAACACTTTTTTGTTATTTACAATTCTATTGTTTCTATGACGCAACATAACTTTTGTATGTGACAACATTAAACTTATACGTCATCACTTAAGCAATCTATTGTTTTTTCCTGTGGTTTGTCTACGTGTGTTGTCAATTGTGAGAAGTGACATATCGCTTGCCAATTTTGTTGTTTTTGGATCCTTGTTGGGGGATGTTCTGGTTGGGCAATATTACTTATGCTTCTATAGCGTAGCTATAGGTTATCTATGGCATGCTCCACACTAGCAGCTCGTCCAATAAGCATAGATAACCTAATAGCTACGCTATAGAAGCATTACTAATATAGCCCAATCACAATCAGAACATCCCCCACCACCAACGGAGCCAAAAACCACAAGATGTGACAAGATTGACAAGCGATATGTCACTTTTGACAATGACAACAAACCTACTCTATGCACGTACACAAACCACAGAAAAAAAGAAATAGACTACTTAAGTGATGACGTATAAGGTCAATGTTTACACATACACAAGGTATTTTACGTCATAAAAACAATAAGATTTTTAACAACAAAGTGTTTGTAATAGTACAGGATACGTAAAACAATTACTAAAGAATGTTAAAAAAACTAGTCTCGTATGCAACTATCATTTCTTTTTAGCACTCATTGCTTACAGATCGTTGTTTTCCGATCGTTTCCAATAAAATAAAAACAATTGGTCTGCACCTGGTTTTTACTTTGCTGCCGCGTCTATGGTCAACTGTTTGAAACAAATCTATTTCATAGCATTTAAAAAAAATATTTTATCTTTGCGGAAAAACATTTACTTCATTATGCAGTACTTTTTTAAGCCTGCTTGCAAACAAAGCGCTCAAGTAGAAACGTTTATTTTTCGAAGTCGTTAGGTAAATAACTATTACCTGCTTTTGCATGTTGCTTTTAAAACTGTGACGTCTAAATGTTGTACTACTAAGCGCAATGACGTGGCAACTGTCACTTGTCAATAAGTCGACTGATGAAAAGCGCGCGCCACATGCGCGCCACCCACACGGCTACACGCCATTTTGATTTGTGCAAGTACAAATTGAAAGCTTTGAAATTGTTTGTGTAAACTGGTATGACATCATCAACCATGTCTACTTATCAGTGGCGCCATTTAGACGGCCCAACAGCAGATAAGGCGCGGAGCAGCTAGAGAGGAACCACCGAGTTAGCAGAAATCGAGGAAATTGGAATCAAGGGAAAAGACGTCATTCTAGATCGAGCCGTGGAAGTAAAAACGAGGATAATTAATTTTATAAATTGATAAATGCTTAATTGTATTCTTTTTATAATAAACTTATTTAAATAGATTATATCAGAAGTGGTTAAAAAAACCTGTGCGCCAAAAATTGTTATTTTTTTTTAGTTCAGGAATTCTGGACTTTCCGGGAAGTGTGAAAGTGTTTTTTTTCTTTTTTTTAGTTTTTCGGTTTTGTGTGTGTTAACACTATTTTATAGGATGGCCGAGGGTTATCGCAGTACACCTGAAAGTAACTCTGAGCGCAGTTACACTCCACCATTAGTTGGCTTGACACCCCTTCGCCAATCTGCGGAACAGCATCAGGTCAGAGGTGGATGCAGAGCGGGCGAAAGGCATCATCTTCAGCTTTTTCAAGGTGAAGATATTCCCGTCGCATGTCAGCTTCGTGGAAAGATGCATCCGACGATGCTGTAATTATTCGAGCAGCGCGTACACACCCGCCGTTGGCTCCTGTAAGTAACTTTATTAATCTTGTTCCGGAATTTAATCCGGCAGTGGGACACTTGGCGACGTATTTACAAGTTTTTGATAGTGTTGCTCCACTTGACAAAGTACCGGTCAACAAACATATGCCAAATTTGAACAATAATTTGAAATCCCTAACTAAACCTTCTCGTCAGTTTCGATATGCATTCGCTTGTTTCTATTGCAAGAAAGAGGGCCATAAACGCGCTGATTGCCCTTCATTGAAATCTAGAGAAAAGAAAATTTCTCCCGTTTGAGCGCTCAAACAAAACCCTTGCGATTGAATACCCCTCGCATAACAATAAAAATGTACATTTTCTCACTTCTACAGATAATGCCTTTCTTAAGAAAGTTCAAATAAACAAAAACTATTATACAGGGTATATTGATTTAGGAAGTGATGTGTCTCTCATGTCTACCAAATTGGCAAACACTTTAGACTTACCAATAACTGAAATACCAGTGGTAAAATTGCATCATTTAGGCGATCAGGTAAATGAAACACAACTGCAAACGTCAGCTGTTATCACTCTTGATGCGGTCACAATGCCTCTCGATTTTTATGTCCTAGATAAATGTCTCCCTTTTGCCGATCTTCTTATTGGCCGGAATTTTTCCGAAAATTCTCATGTATACTATGAAAAAACTCTGCAAGGTATTTATTTTTCTCTTCAATCAATGAAAGTAAATACACTTTTAGCGGGAACGGTAGATAATACTGTTGAAAGTCAAATTCACCAATTAATAACTGAATTTGACCCTTGCTTCGCTAAGGACAATGTTGCTGATGTTGGTGATTGTCAATTGGCAATGAAAATTGAATTAACCTCTGATAAACCAGTGAATCGCAAACCCTACAGGTTAGCTCTCGTAGAAAAAGAGGCTTGTCAGCAGTTAGTCAATGAACTTTTAGCAGCAAATATTATCAGACCTTCTACATCTGCTTACAGTAGCCCTGGCCTTTTAATTAAAAAACCGAATGGGCAATATCGTCTCTGTATTGACTATCGTCAGTTAAATTCAATAACTATTCCTCAAATTTTCCCGTTACCAATAATTGAAGATTTGATCGATCGTTTGGCGGGATATTCATATTATACCAATCTAGATTTGGCATCTGGGTATTATCAATTTCATCTTACTGAGGATTCTATTCTTAAAACTGCTTTTTGCACTAGTGATGGTTTGTTTGAGTTTCTAAGAGTGCCTTTTGGTTTACGTAATGCCGTTGCTTTTTTTCAAAAATCAATAAGTCACATTGTAGAACCTTTGAAAGACAAAATTATAGTTTACATGGACGACATTGTCGTCCCTTCTCATACAATCTCTGAAGGACTGCATCTTTTAAAACAAGTTTTACATCTTTTCCGACAATACAATCTCAAATTACGCCTTAATAAATGTCAATTTTTTTTAACTTCTATTACATATCTAGGTTTTGACATCGGTTACAATGAAATTCGACCAAATAAAACTAAAATTGAAGCAGTTGACAAGTTTCCAGTCCCTACTACTCTTACTCAACTTCGCCAATTTTTAGGTCTCACGTCGTACTTCCGTAAATTTGTTCATAACTTTGCTCTCAAAACCCGCTCTTTGACAAACTTGTTGAGATCCAATGTTCCCTGGGTTTGGGGATCTGAACAACAGATTGCGTTTGACAATCTTAAAACTGTCTTAATTAATAAACCAATATTGTCTTTTTTCCATCCTCACCGCAAAACTCTTTTGTACACTGATGCTTCTACTCATGGCTTTGGGGCTGTTTTAATTCAAATAGTGGACGGAAAGGAGCAACCTGTTGCTTATTCCAGCTGTCAAACTAGCCCAGCTGAGTCGCGCTATCACTCTTTTGAATTGGAAACGTTAGCAGTCATCAAAGCTGTTAAAAGATTTCGGCACTATTTGTTAGGGAACCCATTTACCCTTGTTACTGACTGCAATGCTTTAAGAAATGCTCTCTCCAAGAAGGAGTTAAATGCTCGTATTGCTCGTTGGGTTCTCTCACTGCAGGAATTCACATTTACAACAATCCACAAATCTGGTGTCACTTCAGCATTTTTCGATGCTTTAAGTCGCAATCCATTACCGAGTCCCGTATACAACGTTCAAGTTTTAATTTCTACTCCAGATTGGATTTCTGCGGTTCAAACCTCTGATAAATCGCTAATGGAATTAACTAGAATTATCCTTTCTGGAGAACGCCATAAATATCCCGCAATTTTTCACGATTATTCTGTGAAAGGTGGTAGACTTTACTTTAACACACTGGAAGGTCAAAAATTAGTCATTCCACCTGCCTGTCGTTGGCAACTTTTGCGCATTTTTCATGATGATTTGGGGCATTTTTCTTTTGACAAAACATACTCTTTTATTAAAACCCTGTTTTGGTTTCCCAAAATGCGTCGTTTCATCCACAAATACCTTAGAGCTTGTATTCCTTGTACGTACCACAAACTAAAAGGGGGCAAACAACCGGGATATTTACATCCTATCAATAAAGTCGCACTGCCATTCCATACTATCCATCTTGATCACCTGGGGCCCTTTCCTGAAGCGCCAGATGGCTCCAAATATATTTTTGCTGTTATAGACGCCTTTACCAAGTTTATCATTCTTCGGCCGGTCTCCAATACTCAATCTATTCATGCTATCCGAGTTCTCCAAGAAATTATTGCTGTGTTTGGGGTCCCAAGCAGATTAATATGTGATGCTGCTACGTCCTTTACTTCACAAAAATTTAAATCTTTTTGCTCGTCGATTGGTACCCGGCAGTTTCTCAATACTATCGGTATGCCTCGAGGTAATGGGCAAATCGAACGTTATAATCGCACTATTCTTGAAAGTCTCTCAACTTCCTGCGCCGACTCACCATCTTCCTGGCCAACAAAGTTACAAAATGTTCAACTAGCTTTGAACAATACATTAAATCAATCATTGAATTCGTCTCCTCAGAACCTACTGATGGGCTATAAAGCACACACACCCGGCACTCTTTTATTAACTGCCGATCTTGACAAACAAACTTGTGATGTGGCTAAACTTCGTGCCGCGGCTTCTGCCCGTCTTTTAAAGCAGCAACAATATAACAAATCTAAATTTGATTTGAAACGCACAAAGCCTTCTGTGTATAACATTGGTGATTTGGTCGTTGTTAAAATTGCAAGTATAATCACTCAAGGTGAAAGTAAGAAACTCTTAGCAAAGTGGAAAGGTTCGTTTAAAATCTCAAAATGTTTGCCTAGAGATCGCTATGAAGTGACGGAACTAAAAACCTTGCAACCATCTCGCAAATATACAGGTGTTTATGCTGTTGAACATATTAAACCTTGGTTTTTGTGTAATTTTGACTCTGAGGAATCCGATAGTTAGTTAAGAGTTAAACAAAAAAAAAATGTTTTTCAGGATCATACTTGTTGTTTTGTCTGTGTCAGGATCCCTTGTGATGCCTGTGTCAGAAATCGGAGCTCATTGTCAGGATCCCCTGTGGTGCCTGTGTTCAGGATCCCTTGTGGTGCCTGTGTCAGAAATTGGAGGTCATTGTCAGAAATTGGAGGTCATTGTCAGGATCCCTTGTGGTGCCTGTGTCAGAAATTGGAGGTCATTGTCAGGATCCCCTGTGGTGCCTGTGTTCAGGATCCCTTGTGGTGCCTGTGTAAAATTAATGTTGAACGTTTTGTTTTTTCTTTTTTTTGTTATTTTGTTCTTTGTTTTTTTTTGTTTTTTTTTTTCGGCACTTCTTTTTTCTACCCAATTTTATTTTTGTATTAGTTTTTCCCTGGTTCTGTTGTAGTCAGGAGCACGATACTCGTGTGCCTGTGTTCCTCTCCGTTTCAGATTTTTGCGCTGTCGTGGACGCCAGCCTGTCAGAATGGCCGTGTAAACTGGTATGACATCATCAACCATGTCTACTTATCAGTGGCGCCATTTAGACGGCCCAACAGCAGATAAGGCGCGGAGCAGCTAGAGAGGAACCACCGAGTCAGCAGAAATCGAGGAAATTGGAATCAAGAGAAAAGACGTCATTCTAGATCGAGCCGTGGAAGTAAAAACGAGGATAATTAATTTTATAAATTGATAAATGCTTAATTGTATTCTTTTTATAATAAACTTATTTAAATAGATTATATTTGTGTTCTTTTTACAATAGACGATAAATTGAGTTGTGTTTTTGTAACTATTACGCGGTGTGTGTTTTGTTGCAAAAGCCAGCAAAGGTACTTGTCTGTGTAAGTTACACATGACACTATAAGTTTTGCCACAACACGTGGGTCTTGTTGTGGTTTGTGTTAAGAAGACAACGAGTAGCGTTTGGAAGACACCCTCAGGGACGCAGATATGATTTAGAATAGAACCCCATTTGCACTATTATCAGCACAAAGATTATGTTGAGGAGTTTGAAGAGGTTGGACACGAAAAATCGTTAAAAATTGCTAATCATGTTCAGGTAATAAGTATGATAAAACGATAAATGGTACAACTAATGTAGTTAATATGTTTGCAGGTGTTTATGTTACGAGGCGTTTATAAAAATTGGAAACAACCAGTTGCATATTATTTTGTAAATGGCGCTATGAAAGCGTTTAGACTGCAAAAAATTATTATCGATGTAATAAGAAAAGCAAAAGAAGCTGGGTTGACGGTTGTATCAACCGTATGTGATCAAGGAACAAATAATAAAAGTGCTATTGATGCACTTGTGCGTGATACGCAGAACCTTGTGGGAACACAGGATTATGTGTTTGAAGTAGATGGGCAACGTATCATTCCTCTGTATGATGTGCCACACCTTCTAAAAACTATGCGAAACACACTGTTGTCGCGAGACATCCACTTTACAAATGCAGAAGGTGTTGCTAAAGTAGCCAGATGGAAAGACATTGAAAAAGTTTGGGAACTTGATTATGTGAGTCCCGAATTCAGAAATCTACCGAGGCTGACCGAATTTCACGTTAATAAAAGCAGAATGAAAAAAATGAAAGTGTCGATTGCTGCTCAAGTGTTAAGGCATTCTGTACCTGTTGTCCTAAAGCTACTTCATACTTCAAGTAAGTGCAAGGCATCTTTTTACATGTTGTACACTTTTGTTTTTTTTTTCTTTTGTAGACGCCCTTGAACCACAAGCTTCAGGCACTGTAGAGTTTATAGAGCTAATGGATAAGCTGTTTGACAGTGTCAATGGATCTGCTAAGATTAACTTAAAGGGTAAAACGTTACGGACCGCAGTGTCAATTGGAAACCCAGACAATGAACACTTTGGGCTGTGGAAGACTGCATTGCCAATATTGGCGAGCATGTTTGTTTACGATAACCTAAAGACAAAACGCATGCCAGCTTTTAAGAATTGGGCTATTACTATTAAAGGGTTTCACCTTTTAAGTGCCCAGCTGCACAACGATGGATTTACTTACCTCAAAACACGCAGTTTCAATCAAGATCCCCTTGAAAATTTTTTTGGAAAAATTCGACAACGGGGTCTGCAGGCGAATAGGCCGACAAGCACTGCCTTTACCCAATTTTACAAATCTTTACTTGTTAATGGGTTTGTATCTAGGCATTCGGTTGGGGCAAATTGTCACAACATTTAAGCAAACAGTGGCTCATAATGGGGAAGACTTGCGGAACAAGGTCTCGCTGCTCTCTACGCTTTCTATGTAAGAAGACGTAGTGCTTTTGCTGAAGAATATTGTTGGATTGTACGACTGTAACGCTACTACCACTAAGGAGAGTAATATAACCCTATATAAATTTTTTCAATAATAAATACTCAATTATATACTATTATAACTTGCTATGTTTTTACCACTGCCATATGTTTTGTATGCATACATACTTTTATACAATGCACTACACATATTTTACCACAAATGACTACTCGGATATGTTTACAGGGTCCCGAGTACAGTCGTCCAGATGCGAGATGAGAAGACCCTTAGGAAACAGTGCGAAGGCAATACATAACACTATATATTTTTTCAGTTTTATTGCATAATTCTAGCGTGCCGTTAATACTATATGTTGCAATTGTATATTGCTTATCTGTATAAATGTTTATTGTATTTTAACCTGCCAATTATATTTGTGAGGCTATGCTATTTGTATTTATAATTTTTTTTTTGGAAACAACTACTTTTTTCGATTTTTATAAAATTATAGCATACATCTGTGCCGTTAATACTATGTATACATTGTATTTTTATAGTTTTTTATTTATGTTTTTGTTATTTAATTTGCTTTCACCATTTATATCTATTAGGGTTTTACTTAACATTTTGATTATGTACTTTTAGCATTTATATTTGTGCCTGATAACTACTTTATTTTTATGGCTTTTTTACTTAGCATTTCTGTAATTTTATCTGTATGGCTATAATTGTATTCGATTATGTAAACACTTCTTTACTTTAGATTTAACCCCTCGACATTTACAAATAGATGTCGAGGGCGTAGTGAGTAATTGCTGTGATGGGCTATTGTTTACAAAAATGAACTCTATTATAGCTTATATTGTTTTGTGTATTGTATTATTGTTAATGGTGTGTTAACATCTAGCTAACGCACTATTTTTTATTGTACTTTTGTCAATATATATATTTTTTTGATGAACAAATTATTCCTTTCAATATTCAAAAACAAGCGGTAAACGCTTGAGACCGAGTACGACCGAATGGTTCCGAAGCTGAGCCAAAATGCAGGTAACGCCACTAGACTGTTACCGGTTGGTACCATTGAGATTACATTCTATCGAAGATAGGGTTTTGTATGCCAATAAGCATGTATTCATTCCACAATCACAATCTAAATTCCCTTATTGGCTTCAATTTTTTAAATTAATAATTAAAGCACACTACTCAACTCTTTATACTATTCACATAATATGTCACGTCAATCTGCACATTGACAAGTGACACATTTGTTATGTGCTTTGGTTTTTTTTTTTGGTGATGATTTTATTACGCAAGTACCTGTTTTTCTACGGAAGCCTGGTTGGCTCATCGATGACTTATAAGAAAGTGGCGCTACACTCGCTTATTGTTAATTGTTTACATGTATACTACTAGTCCGGTCATTTTAGACAATTGAAATAAAGAAAATTCCGACAGAACCAAATCTTCGTAGAGATCTTAGGTTTACCACAAGGAATAAAGTGTCAAAAGTCCCCATCAGTCCCATGTGAGCTTAGGGACTTATTCGGGGCCCAAGGTCAAAATTTTAGGTTTTTTGGATTTTTCTCAAAAACGGTAAGTTTTATCGAAAAAGTACTTCAAAGCAAAGTTGTAGATTCTAAAACTCTCTATAAAAATGGTTCCCATGATTTTTTTTCATGATTTCCCATGATTTTTCTCCTATCAAGACACACTATTTCCCAGATATTGCGCTTGTAAGAATCATGTTCTACATAGTATGCACACATATGCCGACATAATGTTTGATGAATTTATGACAGTTCCAGTAAATCAACATTTTTTTGCAAACATTAATAATAAATCTCGTTTTATTTCTATGTTGAGTAACAAATTAACAGCTGAAAATATTGTCGTGAAACAAGCTCCGAATGACGCCGATGTCCTCATAATTGAAACAGCAATAGAACAATTTAATACAAGAAATACAACTATTGTAGTGGGTGAAGATGTTGATTTATTAGTACTACTCACTGCAAGAACTCCATCTGATAAAATTATTTACTTTTTAAAACCTGCGAAGGCGCAGCAACGAACAGAAATATATTCTTCTAAAAGTTTATCAGCTTATCCAAAATGCCAAAACTTTATTTTATTTTTACATGCGATAACCGGATGCGATACTAGGTCAGCAATGTTTAGAAGGGGCAAAAATTCAGTATTAAAATTATTTGAAAAAAAATGATTTGATTGACTGCGCAAAAGTATTTACAGAAATTAATTCTTCACCTCAAATACTAATTACTAAAGGAATTCGGTTTCTTCTTGCGGTTTATGGAGCTCCAAAAAAAATTGATTGCATAGATACGTACAGATATTTAACATTTGTAAAAAATACACGAAACAAAAAGCAAGTACAGCTATCTTGTCTTCCTCCAACATCGGCATCTGCTACTCAACATTTGTTTCGAGTATACTATCAAGTTCAGACATGGCAAGGCAATGAACTGAACCCTGAAGACTGGGGTTGGAAATTGATAAATAATACTTTGGAACCGATTCGAACTTTACTGCCCCCTGCTCCAGAAAAACTTCTTAACACTATTTTTTGCAATTGCAAGAAAGATTGTAGTGCCAAATGTGGCTATAAAAAAGTAGGGTTACAGTGTTCTCCAGCGTGTACCAATTGCCAAGGTGTCTCTTGCTCAAATGTTCAATTAAATACAAGAGAAAAAGATTCATGTGATTTTGATGTAGAGACAACTGATTCATCTTCATTTGAACAATTTCTAAGCGTTCATCAACAGGAAGGAGAAGAAGAAGAACAAGAAGAAATTGAAGAAAACATGATTGTTGAAGTTGAATATGAAGAGTATGAGTCAGATTAAAGTAATAAAAAAAAGTTAGAACGACAGTTAAACTCAGTAACCCATACTATCAATAATTTTCATACTATTAAATAATTATTGTTACTAAAAATAACGTCATAAAGGTTCGTGGAATAGGCCTACCGGGGATACGACGTTAAAAAAAACGCGCCGAGTACACTACCTCACAAGTGGTGTGGAAATGTCTGCATATTATGTAGAACGTGATTCTTACAAGCGCAATATCTGGGAAATAGTGGGTCTTAGAAAAAAAATCGTAGAGACCATTTTTATAGAGAATTTTAAGATCTACAACTTTGCTCTAAAGTACTTTTTCGATACAACTTACCGTTTTCGAGAAAAGTCTAAAAAACTTTGACCTTAAAAATTAAAAAAGTAAAATTTTGACCTTGGGCCCCGAATAAGTCCCTAAGCTCACATAAGACTGATGGGGACTTTTGACACTTTAACCTTGTGGTAAATCTAAGGTCTCTACGAAGATTTGGCTCTGTCGGAATTTTCTTTATTTGATCACTATTTTTATGTCTAAAATGGCCGAACTATACCCATAAGTATAAAAATAACTAGTAAAAAAGTCACTAATGCACTTCCAACTTGTGCACTTGTTGATCCAAAATAGAGACAAAATGTCGTCATTTCTCAGTCATTACTCACATGTGTTCAGATGCAAAATAAAAACATCAACAATTAAAATATAAATAATATTTTTTTAATGGTAGTAAAAGAAAATTTTCAGTTAATTACATAAAAATGACTGATGAGAAAAATTGTTATCTATGGTTTTATTTGTCATATTTATAATTTATTTTATGTTGGTAAAACTGACTTTGACAAGCACAGTTTGAAGGTTGTCGTTTGTCGTGTTGATTTTTGGTTCATGTCATAGATAATGACAGGTTATCTTATATTCGCTGCACTAAATTAAATACTGCAACAATACCGAGGCTTCCGGTGATTTGGAAAAGACGATGTGGAAAACATGGTTTTTCACATCTTGCCTAGTGATTTCTTTTTTGCCGTCTTTCGGACTTCCAGATGAGGGAAAGTTTGATTATAATATAACAGAGGTGAGGGATGTTTGTGAATTTTGAAATGGGGTGGTAGATGTCATTTGTTTTTTTTTTACCAGAAAGACTACAGATTTGTGGTGGCGAAGAGTTTGTATCGAGCTGCCCAAGTCTTCATACAGAGTATTCAACGGGGTATTTTTAAATGTGACATTTTTTAATTGTTTGTCTTTTAGTTAATTGTGAAACGCATGATGCTGATATAACTGTAACGTTTGTCATCGTTCCTTCACCGTGCTGGGATTACACTAAAACTGTGGATGATGCTAAAGAGGTAAATTTTCACAGAATTGCTTACAGACAAGGAAGGTATAAATTCTCTTAATGAATGGTTATGTGAGGCTCATCCTCTCACCACTGACGAGCCGTCACTGAGTCAGATGCGGCCGTTGTTTACTTTAACTGTTCTAACAATTTCGTACTTCTAATTATGCTTTTTTAATGAAATTAGGAGCAGCACTTTTTCATTTTTGATTTCCGGAAGTTATAGAAGGTTTAAGATGAATAAATTGTTTGATTTTTATCGGGAATAATTAAATGATTTAATATATATAATAACAATTAATTTATAATTTAATGATCCGTCATTTCATTCATGAAATAAACTAATTAATAAAATTAATTAGAATCTTAAAACGAATATCAATAGAAAAAAGTGAAATACGTTGATTTATAAAAAAAAACAATTTAATATATGCAAAAATCTTCAGTATTGAAGATTTTTTTATAATGTTTAATTGTTTAAAGCAATTGCATAAAAGTTTTCACTGAGCAACGAGTTTCGGTGTCGTTTTGGTTTGAAAAAAATCGTTTTCAAATAAATCACACGTCAATAACATTGATATTGCTGTCATTGAAATGAATGTTATGTTATGGTTGTTATCTTATACAAACAATGCTTATACCAACCTGAGAAAAAAGTCACTACATGGATTTTTTATATTTTCATAGTTTTAATATTGAATTGCACAATACTAATAAAAGAAATAGAAAAAATAGCATGTTATACTCGTTTTACAAGACAGGTTTGATGCGCTTATTTATTTGAACCACTTATTGGTCCGCAACTCATGCTTTAAAGCCATGCGTGCTACAAAAAAATGTCTTGTGTACTCGTTTAACAATATACTATTTACGATTTCATGAAAATATATCGCACTCACGCTGTGTGCGTTAGACATCAAACGCAAAGGAAATGAAGGATAGGTTGGAAATGACGACTAACACACACCATTTGACTGGGTGGAGTCGTCTGTGTTGAAGCAGGCATTTTCAAACAATAGGATGAAAATAAGTTGCGTTTTAAAAAATATGTTTCAAATCAAAATTAAAAAAATTTATATAGAAAAACAATTTTTTAAGACTTGTGTAAATGCATGACAATTTTTGTTTCAAAAATTAAGATTTTTTGATAGGGGTTTATGATAGAGTTATGAAAATTAAAAATAATATATACTTTGTAAGGTTCTTAACGTAATAAATTGAAATTCTCATTCTTCGTCTGTAAGTTTTTGATAAATAATGGTTTTAATAAAATTAATTTACAGCTTTTGCGACATCCTCCGAAAAAACCTAATACGACCGTTAAATATTTCCACAAGTCCTATCCATGTGGAGATCATGTCGTCTTGGAGAGTGTTGATCTTAATAAAGCTGAATCATCGTTGCATTATACAAGTCCCGTTTTTGTTACTTCACACGATGGCGTTTATGTTCTATTGTTTGAAATTTCTTCAAACGTCCCCAAATTCAATGTAGGTGTTCATGTGGAAATGCGTAGCGATTATGGGTACCTATCAGCCGCCGACTGGTCACTATTACCTTTTTATGGCTTTATGTGCATTTTCTATGTAATTCTGGGAATTGTATGGCTGTTAATGTCTTTTCTCCAATGGCGGGATTTATTACGTGTGCAGTTTTGGATTGGAGGTGTTATTTTGTTGGGAATGCTAGAAAAAGCCACATTTTACGCAGAGTTTCAAAGTATCAATAATACTGGAACTAGAGTTCAGGGTGCCGTACTTTTTGCTGAATGGGTTTCGTGTGCGAAACGCACTTTGGCCAGAATGTTGGTAGTTATCGTCAGTTTAGGTTTTGGAATTGTTAAACCTAGATTAGGCTCAACTTTGCACAGAGTTGTGGGTGTAGGATTTTTGTATTTTTTTTTGGCGGCCAGTGAGGCTTATTTGAGAATAATGCGTCCCAAAAATGATCAAAGCAGAGACCTGCTTGTTGCTTCGGTTCCTCTGGCTGTGCTAGACTCAGCTATTTGCTGGTGGATTTTTAGTGCACTTGTCAACACCACTCGAACTTTACGCTTACGCCGAAATGAAATAAAGTTATCTCTATATCGACATTTTACTAATACTTTAATTTTTGCTGTGATTGCATCCATTTGTTTTATGTTATATTCTATAAAGACTCATCGAATGGTTGAGTGTTTAGTTGTTTGGAAAGATCTTTGGCTTGAAGAAGCTTATTGGCATATTCTTTTCTCTGCATTGCTTTTAGTAATAATGATTCTTTGGCGACCAACCAACAACAACCAACGATATGCATTCGTTCCATTATTAGATACTGGCGAAGATGAAGAAGAAGAGCAGTTAGTTAACGATGCTTATGGTGTGAAAGTACGAATACATCATTCTAAACCTTCTTCTCCTCGCTCAAATTCTGTAGATGATGATCTCAGATGGTTGGAGGAAAATGTTAAAAGTGATCCTGCTCTTCCTATTTTAGATTCTGATGAAGAGCTGGTTAATACGAGGTTTGAGGTGTCGAAAATGCAGTAGAGCGTGCCATAAAATGGAGCGAAAATTTAAGTATTTTTTCTTGTCAAGAATGAATGTACTATGTTTAAAGCATTGTATTGGCTGGCTGTTCACTGAAAACACCTTCAAGATTTTCAGTATTATCTGTTATGACGTGGTTTTGACTGTTATGTAACTTAGGTTCTATCATATTTATGATTTAAAGCGTTTTTAATGTATATATTCTACTTTGCACAAAAACTTAAAGGTATTCAATGTATGTACATACTTGCCATGATTGCTTTTATTTCTAAGTACTTTTATTGAAAATAAATCTTCTGTTAAACGGCTTGTTTTATTTACTTACAATTAATAACCCGTGGTATCTTTTTTGATCATAGGCAATAGATCATATAGATCGCAGTGGTACATTCCTTGGACTCTACCCTACTTTTACTTCTGACTATAATAATAGCTTGACAACGTCTTGGCATGCGTGAATGAAACTTTGTCAAGTAAGGACTATCCAAATTTTTTCTCTTAACCAAGGGAAGCTCTATTCAAGAACCTGAAGACTTCTTGGCTAAGCTAACTATGAAGTTGGAAAAAAGGCTTTTTAGTGGCAGCATAGACTAAGTAGCCACGCTTATGGGAGAAATGTAACACATTTAGGTTGTTGGTAAGACGGGCGCGAGGATGAAAGAGGTAGCTTGAGAGCAGGTGGTACCCATGGGCAAAATGCTGAATCTTCAAAGTGTGTGAATTGTTGTAAAAAAATCTGTTATATTATGGAAACGGCCTTCACTCATGCATGGAAATTGATAAGGTTTTGATGGGTATGAAACCTGAAACCGAATAGATTTGAAGTGTTTGTTTTTTCGGGCTGAGTAGCGAGACGTAATAAATAAATGTGTAGTATTAGCAAAGATTAAATACTATCAATTGTCTTGTATCTATTATTGTAATGTACTAGTTGAGCCTTATATTTAATGTTTTGAAAAATAAAATATCAGATAACAAAATTAAATTAGTACCAGTGAAATAACGTATTTTTAAAGTGAGGCCACAGTAATAATAATTAGGCCGAGTTAGGCGTAATTTTAAGTCGAAACATAATTTTTATTTTAATAATTTTTTGCCTCATACTTTCACCTTGTATCCATAGTATTCTAATAATAATTATTATTATTGTAAGAGGTAGATTATTTAATTACTTTTTTATCGTTTCTATAAATAACTCGGTTGAAACACCACTCTTCTCTAATGAGATAAAATTTTGATAAGTCAACGAAACTTAAGCCCGTATATAAGTGAGTCATTTTCGATAATCATGTGAAGAAAATACCATATGACGTATCAGTAGAAATGTTTCAGTTTAATTCAGATTGTGGTCGAGAAAAGTGAGTGTTTTCTGCCATAATAACCTTTTGTTGATTTTACTAGGAAATTGATCTTCTCATCCTAGCTCAGTTTTCTCACAGAGCAATACAATTCTGAGAAAGGAGGCAGTCTATGTTTAGGCTTAGAGCAGAGCGGTTGTCGAAGTAGAAGTGTGCATTGTACTAATGAACTGTTATATTGGATTGTGGGTTGTATTCTCCCTTTATCATCAGAACTGGGATTTAATTTAACGCAATTTTTTTTTGTTTTTGTCTTTTTTTTACTAATTAACCTGTTGTGTTTCATGTGCTTGTCGTTATGTCACAACGAATGTTATCGAAGAGATCCATTAGTCTTGTTTATTTATATAAGCTTGAAATGTTGATAAGCGCACGGACGAGCAAGACGGTGGAGCATGGAGAAGGGGAGTCATTCATGTAGTAGCGACAGCGCGGGGTCGAATGAAAAATCTTACTTATTTTATGTTATAATCACTTATTATTATATGTATTATTAAAAATATACCCCTAACAGTGTCAGAAGTGGGATATACCCCAAGATAAAGACAATAAGAACTTTTAGCAATCTGAATAAATATAGTCCGACATTTATAAAGCGGCCGTGGCTGATAAAAGTGATCGTGTACCCGGTGTGTGAAAGTGTTAGGTGATCAGACTTTTTGATTAGTGGGTTCATTTTGATCATAGGCCGATCCCGACATGACCGGCATTCGTCGACGAAAGGGTCGACACCGCCACATCCCCATCATCGTCGAAGTGTAGTGAGGAGTCGACGATCAACTAGTATCTTGGAGCTGACTCCGATGCAACCAACACGAGAGGATGCAGTTTCACAGGAAACTGTAGAGGACCTGAAAAAGGAGTTGAGGGAGCTACAAAAAATTGTGAGTACACGTGCTCCTGTTACTCATTTGGATGAGTCTATCATCCCCATATTTGATCCAACGGCAGCCACTAAATATAAATGAGTGGATTCGCAAAATTGATGACTTAGTCGTGCATTATAGCTGGTCACAAGAAACGGTACTGAAACTGGCTACAAACCGAATGCAAGGCAACGCGCGAAAACTTTATGATTTGTTATCTAACCCTTGCCTAACTTGGTTAGAGTTGAAACAAGTATTACGCGAGAATTTTTCCGCTCTTCTTAAATTCGGAAAATTGTTACTTGAGGCGGCAAATTATCGCCCAAATGCCGGTCAGAATTTGGGTGATTATTGCTATGAAAAAGCAGCCAAGCTAAACAAATTAAAGCTCGAAATACCGGACGAATACATTATAGATAGTATTGCGAGAGCCGCAAATTTTCGAACTATTGGTACTTTAGCTAATTACTTAAGCAACATTTCGCATGTAAAAAAATCTGTGTCAAAAATAACACACTCAAACTTACATCCCCACAATGAACTTCACATACAAGAACCTTTTAAGAAAATAAAAAAATCTTTTATACCAAACAAGCTTCATACTAAAAGCTTGAATTCTGTTGCAAAAATGGCTTGTTTTAATTGTGGAGGCAACCATAGCGTACGTTTTTGCAGAAAACCTATTATTAAATGTACCCTTTGTACTCTTTTAGGACACACTCATAAAGATTGTTTAAATCAAACTATAAATAAACGAGACAAGCAAGTCAACATGATCGGGAATAATTGTAACGCCGAGAATATGTTTATTAAAACCGCAATAATTAATAATCTGAAGATCAAATGTTTATTAGATAGTGGCAGTGACTGCACACTAATAAAATTGTCAACTGCAAACAAAATTAAAGCCGTTCTTCTGGAATCCGATAAGAATATGTCTCTTAAGTGTTTTATGGGTAATTTAATCACCACCAATAAGACGTGTGAACTAAAAATAAAAATTCAACAAGCGGCTCTTCAAATTACAGCAATCGTATTAGACGATAAGAATTTGAGTCATAATTTAATCATCGGACGGGACTATCTAACAAATAAAAATTTAATAATTCAAAAAACAGAAAATGAATTGTTTTTAAGAATGTTACCACCATTAACTATAAATATGATAGATATTTATGATGAAAATCGCTCATCCAACTTTGAGTTAAACTCGTTGAACCTTGCGGATGACTTGTCGGAAGGTTATAAAAAGGCAATTTTTAAGTTGTTAAATAATTACAGAGATTGCATTTCGTTTTCGTTTGATGATTTAGGTAAAACAAATACTATACAAATGCAAATTAAATGCACTACTGATGAGCCTGTAGTTTATCGAACTTATCGTATGGCAGTTTATGAGAAGAAGATATTATCAGAAATTATTCAAGAATTATTAGATAACGATATAATTAGAGAGTCAAGCTCACCTTAAGCCAGCCCTATTTTACTTGTGCGTAAAAAGACGGGTGATTACCGGATGTGTGTCGATTATCGACGACTAAATGCAATAACAATCAAAAACAAGTATCCTCTTCCTTTAATTGAGGAACAAATAGATAGTCTAGGAGGCGGAAATAGATTTTTCATTACACTTGACTTAGCCTTGGGCTTTTATCAAGTACCTATGGCTCCTGAGGCAATTGAGAAAACCGCGTTTGTAACTCCTGATTCGCATTATGAGTTTTTAAGAATGCCTTTTGGCTTGTCAAATGCATCCAGTATCTTCCAAAAACTAATAAACAATGTTCTAGGGAACTTGAAAAATAAAGTAGCATTTCCTTATATTGACGATATTATCATACCATGTCTTTCTATTGAAGAAGGATTAAGTCGTCTTAAAGCTGTATTAGATAAATTGCGAGAACATCATCTGACTCTAAAACTTAGCAAGTGCGTATTTTTTCAAAGAAAAATTGATTATTTAGGAAGAGAAATAAGTGCTGATGGTGTTAGACCCGGAAGTCGCAAAATAGAAGCAGTTCTACAAATGAAAGATCCTACAAACGTTAAAGAGATTCGACAGTTTGTCGGGTTATCTGGATACTTTAGAAAATTTATTAAAAATTATGCACGAATAGTAGAGCCATTAACTCGATTAACTAAAAAGTCTATGCGTTGGTTGTGGAATAAAGAACAAATTGATGCAGTCAATAAAATAAAATCTGTTTTAACAACTAAACCTATTTTAGCATTTTTCAATAGTGCACTAATGACAGAATTGCACACTGATGCAAGTGCTCTAGGGTTTGGAGCTATATTAATACAAATTAATGATGAAGAACAACGAGTAGTCGTGGAATATTACAGTAAACAAACATCTCTAGAACAGCGCAAATTTCATTCTTACGAACTTGAAACTTTGGCAGTTGTCCTTTCTTTGCGACATTTTAGAGCATATTTATTAGGGCTCAAGTTTAAAGTCGTAACTGACTGCAGTGCGCTGAAAACGGCAGTTAGTAAAAAGGACTTAGTTCCTCGTGTAGCACGATGGTGGCTGGAAGTCCAGGATTTTGACTTTTCTATAGAACATAAACCTGGTGCTTAAATGAAGCATGTAGATGCTCTTTCTAGAGACCTTGTAACAGACGTAAAGTGTATTGCACAAGTAGATATTACAGAAGCTGAGTGGTTACAGGCTGTCCAATTAGAAGATGAGCAGGTAACAATTATACGTGAAATTTTGCAAGATAATATCAAAAACTCTCAAACAAAACAATATTTCAATGATTATCAGTTAAAAAAAGGCTTAGTGTACAAAAAATTACATGATGGTGATAAGCTTGCATGGTTGGTGCCACGCAATGTGCGTTGGCAGATTTGTAGACTTTGTCATGACGACATGGGCCATTTTGGTTTAGAAAAAACTGTTGAGAAAATTCAAGAAAATTATTGGTTTGCCGGTATGCGCAAATTCATCAAAAAATATGTTCAGTCGTGTTTAAAATGTCAATATTATAAACATAACTCTGCAAAAAAACAAGGGGCACTCAATCCTATTGAAAAAGTTTCGATACCATTTCATACAGTACATTTGGATCATGTAGGCCCTTTTGTGACAAATCAAAAAGGAAACAAGTTTTTACTGGTTTTAGTTGATGGATTTATTAAATTGGTAATTATTGAACCTGTTAAAAACACGAGAACTCGCTCTGTTACTAAAATTATTTAGACGTTTTTTATTTATTTGGGGTACCTACAAGGGTCATTACTGACAGAGGCACAGCGTTTACATCTCAAAGTTTTAAAATCTGTTGCGATGTTTATGGGATAAAACACATTCTAAATGCAGTAGCAACCCCACGTGCCAATGGGCAATGCGAAAGATATAATCGTACAATATTGAATGCTAGGCATGCAGAAGACGAATGGGATAATTTTGTAAAGCCAATCCAAAGTGCACTAAACTTTACACTTAACAAGGGCATTGGAGCGACTCTAATGGAGGCATTGGCTGGGTATAAGCCACGTCATGTAGCTGATTCAAGAATTCTTAGTGGACTTGCTCAAGAAAATGTGGAAGGAATAGACTTACCTAAATTGAGAAACGAAATTAAGAACCATATTACCAAAGATCAAAAAGCTCAGAAGGAACGCTATGATAAAAAGAGAGCGAAAGCTATACGATATGCCAAAGGGCAGTTGATGATGGTAGCTAATGCAGTACAAAGTACTGGGGTGAGTCGAAAGTTAGAGCCTAAGTTCAAAGGACCTTTTCGTATTAAGAAAGTTTTGCCTAATGATCGATATGCTGTCCAAGACCTAAGAGAAGGAAGTTCTCATGTTACAACTGTAATGGCAGTCGAGCATATGAAACCTTGGGGGGTCTTATCAGGTAAAAATAGGAACCAATAGTTAGCAATAACACAATTTATGGTTGGCAATGGCCAATAGTTATTGGCAATGGCCACTAGAAGTCTATGGTTGGCAATGGCCAATAGTTATTGGCAATGGCCACTAGAAGTCAATGGCCAATAGTTAGCAATAACACAATTTATGGTTGGCAATGGCCAATAGTTAGCAATAACACAATTATGGTTGGCAATGGCCAATAGTTAGCAATAACACAATTTATGGTTGGCAATGGCCAATAGTTAGCAATAACACAATTTATGGTTGGCAACGGCCAATAGTTAGCAATAACACAATTTATGGTTGGCAATGGCCAATAGTTAGAATTTATGGTTGGAAATGGCCAATAGTTAGCAATAACACAATTTATGGTTGGCAATTGCCAATAGTTAGAATTTATGGTTGGAAATGGCCAATAGTTAGCAATAACACAATTTATGGTTGGCAATGGCCAATAGTTAGCAATAACACAATTTATGGTTGGCAATGGCCAATAGTTAGAATTTATGGTTGGAAATGGCCAATAGTTAGCAATAACACAATTTATGGTTGGCAATGGCCAATAGTTAGAATTTATGGTTGGAAATGGCCAATAGTTAGCAATAACACAATTTATGGTTGGCAACGGCCAATAGTTAGCAATAACACAATTTATGGTTGGCAATGGCCAATAGTTAGAATTTATGGTTGGAAATGGCCAATAGTTAGCAATAACACAATTTATGGTTGGCAATGGCCAATAGTTAGAATTTATGGTTGGAAATGGCCAATAGTTAGCAATAACACAATTTATGGTTGGCAACGGCCAATAGTTAGCAATAACACAATTTATGGTTGGCAATGGCCAATAGTTAGAATTTATGGTTGGAAATGGCCAATAGTTAGCAATAACACAATTTATGGTTGGCAATGGCCAATAGTTATTGGCAATGGCCAATAGAAGTCTATGGTTGGCAATGGCCAATAGTTAGCAATAACACAATTTATGGTTGGCAATGGCCAATAGTTAGCAATAACAATAGTTATTGGCAATGGCCAATAGAAGTCTATGGTTGGCAATGGTCAATAGTTAGCAATAACAAAATTTATGGTTGGCAATGGCCAATAGTTAGCAATAACCACTAGTCAATAGTAGCAATGTAAGATTGATAGTAAATAAGAATTAAGGAGGCTTTTGTTCTATGATTATTTAATCATAGAACAAAAGCCTCCTTAATTCTTAGTTTAGTTTTAGTTTAGAAATTAGTTTATTTAAACTAATTTCGGTTCACATTCTTGCCAGGGAAGTTTGTGAATTAATCATATTACCTCTTGTCTATGTTAAATAAACTTTGATTGTTTCAGATTGTCATTCTGGGACAGAATAAGGTTGACCGGATGGCCGAATGTTATCGAAGAGATCCATTAGTCTTGTTTATTTATATAAGCTTGGAATGTTGATAAGCGCACGGACGAGCAAGACGGTGGAGCTGAAGGGGAGTCATTCATGTAGTAGCGACAGCGCGAGGTCGAATGAAAAATCTTACTTATTTTATGTTATAATCACTTATTATTATATGTATTATTAAAAATATACCCCTAACACGAAGTTACACACCTCTTCTAATTGCGTCCCCTAACGCCCACTTTTCTCTTCCTGCCGGAACTCACCATGGATTGGGGCGTAATCCATCGAGTTTCTCGGCGAATGCATCTGGGTTGGAGGTTCGGATTCCCGATAATTCGTTGCAGGAATCATTTTCGAATCTTCAACGAGTAAGGGTATCCAAACAACCTGTAAGTACTCTTTTATGTACCGCTGATATACCATCCTTTGATCCATCGGTCGACCAAATTGATCGATGGTTGAATAAAATAAATCAGTTGTCCGCAATTTATTTTTGGAATGACCAGGAGACCACGATTTATGCATCACGTCATCTCCGTGGCGCCGCAAAGATTTGGTATAGTGGCTTATCAACGGTTGTTTACACATGGATTGAGTGGCAAAAGCTCCTCAAAGATACATTTCCCAGTAGTCGTGATATTCATGTTTTGCTAAACGAAATGCTGTCTTTTACGGCAGACAAAGCGGAAAGTTATTATACATACACATTTAAAAAAATGGCTTTAATTTCTAATTTGAATTTAAATTTTTCTACTACAGACGTCTTAAATTTAATTGTCGGTGGTATCACTGACCCTCAAATAAAATTTGCAGTAAAAATGTCGAATATAAACACAGCTGGTCAGCTCGCGTCTTATCTCCGAACATTTGATTTTAATAAAGAAAACTTTACTAATACTGATATTACGAAAAAGCCACGTTCCCATGAAAGTAAATCATAAACCCTTGTATAAAATGTTATCACTGCAAGCGTCAAGGGCATATGCGTCGACATTGTCCTTACAATTCTAAAAACTCCCCGTATTCCCAACATTCCTCTGGTAATATTAGACGTCCACCCTCAGCGCAGTCGAAACAACTTGCAATCGAGTACCCAGATAAGGCAACTAAACACAGAAAAGTACTTTTTGTTGAAACCATAAATAAAACTCTTTTCAGCTGTTGCCACTCCAGTAGGTACTGTAGAATAAAACGTAGAGCAAGAGGGTTGTTCGTAGCGTATCTTTTATTTTAATTAACATCCTGTATCTATAGTTCAATTTACTCTATTATTATATTTGTTAAGTTTTTTTCCATCGTTGGTTTTATTATCCGACATACAATCCCTACAGTTGTAATAATTTTAATTTTTTTGTTTTTTTTTTTGATTATTAAAGTTATGTTTGATATACCGCCTTTTTATGGGTCGATCTCGTTTGGTCGATGCGCTTTAAGATCTTTGATGTTCCACACGCCTAACGACTTACTATTTCCATCTACCAGTTCGTATGTCCATGGATTTAGTTTTTTTAATATTCGAAATGGTCCTATGTATGATGGCGCAAGTTTTGACGAAAAATATTTGGCTGCGTCTGATAAAACATAGTTTCTTTTCCAAATCCTATCTCCGAGTTCAAAAGTGTACGACCTCTTCCGTAAATCGTAATATTTCTTATTTTTATTGTTCGCTTTTTGAATGTGCGTTTTAACAAACTTAAATATATTAGTAAGAGCGTTTGCTTTCTCAGAAGATGCTAATGGTTGTTCTGTGTTGAACGGTTTATCATATTGAGATCCAGACATTATAATCTCTTTTCCAAAATTTAAAAAAAACGGTGTGTAACCTGTGGTTTTGTGCTGTGAATTCCTAATAGCACATCCTATTTTTGATAAATCTTCGTCCCACTTTCTTTGATTACCTTTTGCTTTTTCTAAAATGACAGCTCGTATCATTGTTTTCATTGTACGGTTCACGCGTTCGGTTGGGTTTGCTTGAGGGTGATATGAAGGATTGAAACATATCTTGGTTTTATATGTATCTATTAATTTTTTGAATTGGCTGCCTCTAAATTGTGGACCTTTATCTACTCTAACACCTTGTGGTACTCCAAACATATGGAACACATTCTCTTCTATCACTTTTGAGATTGCTGGTGCTGTTGCATTTCGAAGTGGAAACAGAAGAACAAACTTAGTTAAAGAATCTACAACAACTAATATATAATTATATCCTTTAGTAGTTCGCGGAAGCGGTCCATATAAATCAGTTGAGATATATTGCCAAGGTCTTTCAGGTATTGAATTTGACGACATTTGTCCCATTTGTTTGTTTGGATCGGTTTTAACTGCCAAACAAACTGAGCATTTTCTTATATACTTTGCAATATCTGTCTTCATTCCTGGTCAAACATAGTTTTTTGAGATGCGGTACCATGTTTTCTGAATACCGGTGTGTCCAGCAAGCGAATTATTGTGAGCCTGTCTAATAATATCTTTTCTCTCTTCTTTTGGAATTAACTGTTTCCAATGATCGTCATTTCTCAACGGATCAAGGTTGAAGCTATATCGGTACAGTTTATTATTGTATATTCGAAAATTTGGATATTTTTCTGGTTTTTCACTTACCATTTTCCATAGATTCTCGTACCATTTGTCTTGTGTTATTTTGTGTTCATTTAATTTTGTGCTATTTAGCAGGGGTACAAATCTTGACAGTAAATCTGGAACTACATTATCTTTGCCTTTTCTATGTATTATATGAGAGTCGTATTGTTGTAATCGAATTGCTCATCTTGCAAGACGTCTTGTTGGGTCTTTAAGATTGTGCAGCCATTGTAGACTATGATGATCCGTAATCACAGTAAATGGGATGCCTTTTAAATACGGTCGTAGTTTTTCTATAGCCCATAATACAGCTAAGCATTCTTTCTCTATTGCAGAATATGATCTCTCACATTTATTTAACGACCTAGATAGGTAACAAACTACTTTTTCACCGGAATCGGTTTCTTGGGTTAAAACTGCTTCAAGACCAAAATCGCTTGCATCCGTTTGAACGAAAAAAGGTTCACCTTTTGCGTAATTTGGACAAGTAAGAATCGGTGTGCTAATTAAATTTTCTTTCAATATTCTCAAAGATTCATCATTTCTCCTGACCAAATAAATTTTGAATTTTTCTTTAGTAAAGCAGTTAACGGTGCTATGAGCGTTGAAAAATTTGGTATAAATCTTCGATACCAACTTGCCATTCCAATTATTCGTCGGACTTCTTTTGTTGTTTTTGGTATTGGGATTTTCAAAATAGCTTCGACTTTTTCTGGGTCTACAGATAATCCTTTTCCATTAACTATATATCCTAAATACCGTAATTCTGGAACAACAAAATTGCATTTTTCTTTTACAAAGCCTGCGTCTTTTAATCTATGTAGCACTTTGTTCAATACTTCTAAATGTTTTTCAAACGTTTCGCTAATAATTATAACATCGTCTAAATAAACAAATACATTTGGTTCTAAGTCATGTTTAATAACCTTATCTATTGCGCGTTGAAACGTAGCTGGTCCGTTATGCAAACCAAACTAATCGATTGAATTGGAATAGGCCTCTATTAGGCACAGTGAATGCCGTGTATTGTTTTGCAGATTCTGCTAAGGGTATTTGCCAATAAGCAGATTTAATATCTAGTGTTGATAAATATTTAGCATTTTTGAGTTTATCTAAAGTGTTTGAGATGTACGGTAATGGGTAGCTGTCTTTAACTGTAACGCTATTTAATTTGCGAAAATCTATACATAAACGATATTCTCCTGATTTTTTCTTTACCATTACTATTGGACTAGCCCATGGGCTGTTAGACTCTTCTATAATTCCTAGTTCTAGCATATGATTAAGTTCTTTATCAATTTCTTTCTGGATTACTGGTGATACAGGGTAATAGCGGGATTTTATAGGTGTTGCATTTGTAAATTATCTTATGTGCAACTGTATTTGTGCACCTTAATTCAGATGAATCTTGACATAGTCATCAAGCAATTCTTCCAGTTGTTTAATTTGTTCGACTGATAGTTTTAATTCTGGTGTTTCTAAAGTTGCCAGAAGATCTTCGTTTGCAAATTCTCAAGTGTTTTTATGTAATTGTGGTATTATTTTCATCGCTTTCCAAAAATCTATTCCTAAAATTAAATGATCTGGTATTCCATCTACTACTTACTAATGCTTCAATTAATGTAATTTTTCCTTCAAGATTTATAGGAACTGTGCAAGATTCCCAACTTTCACATAGACTTTTATTGGCCAGCTTACAATGTGTTGTTGTTTTCTCTCTTCAGTCGTTCTCTCATTGCTGAGAATCGTGATCATTTTTATGATTCTCCTAGGGAAATTTTTTAATTGGAGTGGTTTTCCGTTGCCTTCTCCAATTTTGCTGGTAGCAGAGCGTCCGTGGTTTCGAACCACGGACCTCTGGGTTGTGGGCCCAGCATGCTTCCACTGCGCTAGTGGAGCCATTAAAGTGGAGTGGTTGTTGTTTTATTGATCAATAAATTTAAATCTTTTAATCTTTCCCAGCCTCGTTTTCCAATTATGGTTCTCGACGCTCCGGAGTCTAATAATCCTAACATTTCTTTTCCAAAAATAGTTGTTTTTAAATATGGTCGACTGTCATTTGTACTGTGTTGTATAATATAAGATAGAATTGTAGTTATGCTGTTGTCATTATCATTTTTGGTTTGAGTAGGTTTTCTAAATTTTTCCCGCACTATGCTACTCTTCACATGCGGTTTCTTTCGTTTCCCGAACAATTAACACATGAAGGTCTTGTCACTCCTAAGCAACCACATCCATAACATTTTTTTTCTTTACGTTTTGTACACGACCGTACTAAATGCGAAACATCTCCACAATTAAAACATCTTAATTTTGAACTTGCTGTGGTTTTTGATTTAGTTTCTTGTTTTGCTGTGTTTAGATCTACAGAAGCGTTGCTGACCAAGTTACAATAAGCTAAATCTGGCTCTAGCCATTTTTGCCTTTGATTCGGTGGTATAAAATTTTGTACAGCTCCTTTCCGTGCTTCTAATTTTTTCCATAAACTTCTAAACTTCTCTGATTTATTGAATCGATATCTAACAAAGCTAATTGCGACTGGTAAAACGGTTAAATATTGTCCAAAACAATTTTCAATTTAGCATCTTCAGTTATCGAACATGATAATCGTGCAAACAGTGAGTTCATATTATCTAAAAATGTTCCCACGGTTTCATCGGATCTTTGTGTCCGTCTTCTAATTTCTGCAAACAGTTTTTCATCGTATAGTTGAGTGGTTGAAATTCTGCTTTTAATTCTTGTCTTAAATGATTCCAATTTAGCAAATTTTTCCTGTTGTTCCGAAACCATTTAAGTGCGTTCCCTTCAAACAAGTCTAAAGCTGACATAAATATTTGACTTTCATCAACATTTCGGGCTATCGTCAACTCATCAACTCTTTCCAAAAATGCATTTACTGAAGTTATTCCGTTGAATTTTATGCCCCATTTGTATACCGGCACCATTTTCATATTTCCTAAAACGTTATTTCCAGCTATTGGAGTTGATGCTTGGAGGTTTTGTTAAGGAATGTTTGGGGTTAAATTAACTGCCAGATTTAAGTTTTGACACAATCTTTGTTCTAACAAATGTAATTCTGGTGGTTTTCTCATTCTATCTCGATCTGCTTTAAACTGATTTGTCATGTCTACTAAGGTTTTTAAAAAATCGGTTCTTACATCGCTATCTTCTGACATTCTTAAAATTCTACCAGTTGTGTGAGCAAGTTTCGATTCAATTTTCTTTAAATTTTTTTTCAAAATTTCTTTATCCAATAATGTTGCTAATTCTTCTATCTTTTTGGTTATTTCTTCCTCGTCTTGTTTCGTCGTAAATGAATGTTCTGGATAAGACTTTACTATATCTGGATCCAACTTTTTGTTTTGTAACGCTGTGGCCAACTTACTTCTTATTTCGTCTACCGTACCTATAGCTAAATCCCTAGTATTGTGCTCATAAATTAGTTCTTCTTTAGACAGCCAACTTGGTGTTATTTTAATAGACATTTTGCAAAATTTATCTAAACTGTTCGCCAATCTTGATTTTGATGTTACCCAAAATGTTGCTAGTTTGCTTATAGATTACTTTAATAATTTTACTAATCACTATTCGATTTCTAAGTGTCCGATAATAATTGTTTTATATATAACTAACCTAATGGCAGTTCTAATAATAATTATTTTATAACTATTTTATCCAATGTCAAATGGATTATTAATCCTAAAAATCTATATAACCTAATTAAATTTATATCTATCTGATTATACTGTTAAATCTCGCTGACTAATCATTCTATAATATATTCTTCTTTACATAAATTATTCTATTCACGTTGGGCGCCAAATTGTAGCGTTATTCCGAAACGAACAACAGAACATACATTAAAAAAAAAGAAAGTTTTCCCAATTATTGCCAATCACTCTTAAAATAACGTGTAGTATTCTAGTAAGTATGATAAGTTCGTAAGAAATTGAGACCTTCGGTATAAGCAAAAGTACATAATTATATAGTTATAAAAAAATAGTAATTTCAAAGAAACTCAATAAATATGGGTCCTTTTGCAATTATTAAAGTGATTTTTCTTTTCTTTATAATTAATCAACGAAACCAAGAATAAATTATATCGGCAGTTGTTTTTGAGCCACTGCGATTGTTCCTTAGAATGTTTTTTTTTCTCTCACTTTGATTAAGTTTTTTTTACACCCCGTAGTCAAGAGCAAAAAAAAAACATTCCAACTAAAGAAAACTGGGTACTTGCCAACGCGCCAAGGGATGATGTAACACAGGTTTTTCTTTTTCTCACACTAGTGACTAATGTAAGAGATATTGAAATGTACCTGGGTGCTCACAGTTCCAGCTTCTCCCAACCAATTTGTTTTCCGCTAATGTCCAAAGGACCTTCTTAAAAATTGTAGCTCAGTTTTCTTTTTGGGTTGGATAAAAATGTCTTCAACTTTTTAGACAAACCATAATCCACTTCCCATGCCAACAATAGTTTCCACATGCAAAAATTATCCGGCTCCTATCATAAAAGATGGAATAATGCCGTTGCTTTTATTGGGTTGCCGTTTGCAATTTCCAATAAAACATAGATTTTCCCATACGGTGATTATCCAACATACGTTGTCGATTCGAGACAATTCGAAACAATACCAAATTGTATTTGAATCTTATAATGATCACCCGTCGAGATTCTTGCAGTGTCTTTTTCTTAACTTATCGCTTCGTCTTTTTGTACTAATAATAAGCTTTATTGTTGCCTATACCGGCTTACATACTCTATCTACACTTTATTTAATTTTCTATTCTACCCCCCTGTTCTTCCTTTGTCCTCCTTTTCCTTCTCTCCCATACTTCTTTCATCCACTTTATCTCCGCTCCATTTTCTTTCAATATTTCTCTTCTTTCTGCTCTTTCTCTCTCCCTCATATCACTGCATTCATTCCACATGTGCTCTATTGTCTCTCTTTCCTCATAGCAGATTCTGCACAGTCTCTCTTCCTTTTCCATCCAATACCTATTCTCTCTCTCCTCATTTCCGCACCTGAACCTCGCCATTATTTTCCTCTCTTTCGCACTTTCTCTTCCCAGGTACACCGGAATCTCCTCTGTCATACATTTCTCATAATTCCTGTTGTACCTGGACTCTTTGATTTTTTCTCTTCTTTCTTGCTTATCTACAAACCTGTCTCTTTCGCTCGTTTCTGCGTTCATCCACTTGCCTTCTGTTCTTAATCTTTCCACTTCTTTACTTGCATACCCATTTCTTCTGTAATATTTTTCTCTTTCGTTTATCTCCAAATTTTTTTTCTTTTCTCTCCAACATTCGTTCAATATTCTACATTCTTGCCTTCCATTCATCCTATCCTCAAACTTAGTCGCTCTTTTCCCCGCTTTCACTCTCAGCTTGTTTCTCTTACATTCTTCTCTTACTATATACCCAGGGGTTTCTCTGTCCACCCCAAGGACCCACCTCAAATACTTCACTTGTACTCTCTCTATTTCCTCTTGTTCTTTCCACCCCCAAATTTCTGCCCCATACATCAATACGCTCTCCACCAAGCTCTCAAACATCATTATTCTCCTTTTAAAATCCCCTCCCCACTTCCTCTCTCCTATTCCCCATACACATCCCACTATCTTGTTTGCTTTCCTTGCCAACTCTCTGACATGCGCTTTGTTCGTAGCTCTTTCATTAAACGTATACCCTAAATACTTGAACTCTTTTACTCTCTCTATTTTCTCTCCCTCCCATTCCCAATCATTCTTTTCTTCTTTCCTCTTTTTTTTGTTGAACACCAGCATCTTTGTTTTATTTACATTCACTTCTAGCTTTTTTTTCCTCACATACTTTTTTAGGTTTGTCATCATTTCTCCCATCTCCCTTTCGCTTTTTGCTATTAATACCACATCATCTGCAAACGCTAGACTCCACACTTTTTCTCTTCCAATCACACATCCACCAGCTTGCGCCTTTCTAAACATTTCTTCCATATCCGCCATGTAGGTTGTAAACAACAAGGGGCTGACAGGACACCCTTGTCTCACCCCTTTTGACGTTTCAAACCACTCACTCTCTTTCTCCCCTGCTCTAACTTTGCTTTTTGTTTTTACATAGATCTCTTCTACCTTTCTCACCAGCCACTCGTTTACTCCTCTTTTTCTCATATTCTCACACATTTTCTTTCTATCGACCTTATCAAACGCTGCTCTAAAATCTATGAAAAGTGTATACAGCCTTTCTCCCTTTTTTTTCATCTCGTTATTCGCTATGTGGTCCAGGATGTATACATTATCCATAGTTCCCCTTCCTTCTCTAAATCCCGCTTGGTTGTCTGGTATTACCTTCTTTTCCTCTATCTCTTTTCTCAGCCTTTCATTCAGTACTGACGCATACAATTTATACCCTGTGTTAAGAAGAGTTATTCCTCTGTAGTTTTCTACTCTATTTTTGTCTTCTTTTTTGTGGATAGGGCAGATTATGCCTTCTCTCCAACCTGTCGGGAATCCCTCTCCTCTCCACACTCCATTCATAACCTCTACCAATCTGTCTATCACACCTTTCGTCCCATACATCCAGTGTTCATTCTGTATTCCATCCCTCCCCGGTGCCTTCTTCTTCTTCAGCTTCTTTATCTGTCTCTCTACCTCCTCCCTTGTAATTTCTGTTCCTAATGGTGCTGCCTGGTTCGTTTGCATCGCTGGGTCTTCTATATCTACTTCTCTTTCTCCTTCCAGAAGATCTTTGAAAAACTCTTCCCATTCCTTTATTGTTATCTCTTCACTCGCCGCTTCTTTTCTTAATCTTTCTCTGTTTATGTACTTCCACACCTCTCTTTCTGTTTTAATAGCTTTTATTTCTTTATCTTCTTCTTCTCTTTTCTCTCTCTTTTTTTCTATACATCTTTTTCTATATTTTCTTTTTGCTTCTAAGAAGACTCTTCTATTTACTTGCTTTCTTTTGAATTCCCTTAGCGCTTTTGTAGCTTTTTTCTTTAGCTGGTAGCATTCTTTATCCCACCATTCATTTCTCTTTTCTGCTTTTTTCCTTTTTCTGCTTACTTCTGTTGTAGTCGTTGCCTTTTCTAGTATTTCTTTTAATTCCACTTCCATCTTCTCTGTCTCTTGCCCTTCGAATTTGACGTTTTTCAGCTTTTTCCTGTATTCTTTCACGCCTTGCTCGTTCCACACTTTAATTATTACCTTCTTCTGCTCTACTTTTGTCTTCTTTTTTTCCTCTGTTTGGCTATTTCTTCCTTCTAGGCTTATTTCTATTGGAAGGTGGTCTGACTCTATTCTGTCCCCTATTTTAAAGTTCTCTACTTTTCCCCACGCCTCCTCATTTGTTATTCCGTAGTCTATCACCGACTCCCCCCTACTATCTACATACGTCCACTCCCCTTCTTCATCCCCTTGTTTATTACCATTCAGTATCTCCCATCCCTTTTCTTCTAGCCATTCCATCAACTTTTTCCCCTCCATATTTTCTTTTGTGTCTTTGGTTTTCCTTTTCCCATCTCCTTTTTCTTCCTCCCAATTTCTCGCTCCTCTTTCCCCAATTCTTCCGTTAAAATCTCCTCCCATAAGTATGCATTCTTCTGTGTTTTCTTTCACTGTTTCATCTATGTTTTTTATTGTCTTTTTCATCTCTCTGCTGTATATCGTCATTATTTTCCACCATCGTTTGTCTAATTCGATATTTCTCTCCATGAGTCCCTCTATTTCTCCCATAGAGACAAACCATAATCCACTTCCCATGCCAACAATAGTTTCCACATGCAAAAATTATCCGGCTCCTATCATAAAAGATGGAATAATGCCGTTGCTTTTATTGGGTTGCCGTTTGCAATTTCCAATAAAACATAGATTTTCCCATACGGTGATTATCCAACATACGTTGTCGATTCGAGACAATTCGAAACAATACCAAATTGTATTTGAATCTTATAATGATCACCCGTCGAGATTCTTGCAGTGTCTTTTTCTTAACTTATCGCTTCGTCTTTTTGTATTAGCCTAAAAAAACAGATTCCCGGTTCTCGCTTTGCTTGCTCAAACAAAAAGTGCCCTACCTTTTTTTTTATTTTTTTTATCAAGAAAAAAAACTTATCTCTGCATTGCTTATATTTATGCTGACTATACAGAGTCTTATTAATAATGTTTAAATAAAAAGATATTCCAAAGCGTTACAGTTCTCAATCATATAGCGCCTGTTACCTTGTTACACCTTGGTAACCACACAACGCAAACATCGCTCTAAACTAATGTGACCGTTGAAATTGACAAAGTGGTAAAATGTCTTTATTTTTTCGTTGTTGATAAATGCATAGATACTGTTGAAGTAATTATCGGACGTAATTTCTCCGATCAAAGTGATGTTTATTATGCGAAAGGTCCAAACGGCATAGTTTTTTCTACTGCAGTTTATCAATTGAATACCACTGTATTTACTGGTGAAGTAATAGCTTCGGCTCGTGATCGTGTACAAAAATTATGTACTGAGTTTTCTCATTGTTTTGAGAATGATGAACGGACTGATATTGGCAAGTGTAATGGAGTCATGACAATTACGTTGACGACTGAAGTTCCAGTGTCTCGAAAGCCACATCGCTTAGCGTTAAAAGAGCGCGAAATTTTACAGAATACAGTTCATAAATTATTGACGGTCAATATAATTAGACCATCTACTTCTCCATACAGTAGCCCCGCCTTTTTGGTAAAAAAGGCAGATACCAATAACTATCGTATGGTAATCGATTATCGTGCATTGAACAAGATCACAGTTCCACAGATATTTCCATTACCCTTAATTAACGACTTGATTGACCGTCTTGAAGGCTTTGTGTACTTCAGTAAAATAGATCTGACTTTAGGTTATTACCAGTTTCGCATGAATGACCATTCCAGTGCCAAAACTGCATTTTCTACACCGGAAGGGCATTATGAGTTTCTTCGCATGCCTTTTGGCCTGCGCAATGCTGTTGCTGTTTTTCAAAAATACATAAATGAAATTTTTCAACCTTTAATCATCTCATCTCATCAAATCGTTGTCTATATGGATGATATTCTGATTCCTTCTAAAACAATTGAAGCTGGTTTCACTACGTTGCAAATTCTTTTTTCTCTTCTAAATAAAAATGGTCTTAAAATGCGTTTAAGCAAATGTTTGTTCTTTTTAACTAGCTTAACTTTTCTAGGCTATGAAATTTCTCATCAGGGAATTCAACCTACTTCTCAAAAAATAACGGCAGTTCAAAACTTTCCTACGCCTACAAATTTAAGCCAATGGCGTCAATTTTTAGGACTTGCGTCCTATTTTCGCAAATTTATTCTTAACTTTGCTCTTAAGACAAAATTACTTACTCAACTCCTTAAAATTGGTACTGAATGGACATGGACAAATGACCATGATAAAATCTCAAAGAAATTCTTACTTCTAAACCAATTCTCACATTATTTACTCCTAAAAATGAAACTATACTTTATACAGATGCCTCATCGCTTGGATTTGCCGCTGTTCTTATTCAACTTGTTGATAACAAGGAAAAACCAATAGCCTTTTATAGTACTCAAACCACACCGACCGAATCACGTTATCATTCCTTTGAGTTGGAGGCCTTAGCGGTGGTCAAAGCCTTTAAACGGTTTAGACATTATCTCTTAGGTATTCCTTTCAAACTTGTAACTGATTGTAACTCCTTAAAGGAAGCTTTTGAAAAGAAAGATATTAGTCCACGTATCGCTCGCTGGATAGTGGACCTCCAAGAATATAACTTTACTGTAATCCATAAACCTGGCTAACAAATTAGTTTTGTTGGCGCTCTTAGCCGCAATGCAGTACCTTCTAAGTTGAATGTTCACATGATTATTGATTAGTCATGAAGACTGGGTTATCTCTGTGCAAACGCAGGATAAATTTGTGACAGAAACTATGACAATTTACTCTCCGGCGATCAACATAATAATAAAGACATTTTTCTCAATTACGCTGTGCAAAATGGTAAACTGTACCGTCTTCCAGATAAAGGCCAGCGCTTGGCTCTTCCCAAAAATTGTCGTTGGCAAATTTTACAAAAGTTTTATGATAATAATGGCTATTTTGCTTTTGATAAAACCTATGCCTCTATTGCATTTTCTTTTTAGTTTCCTAAAATGCGTCGCTTTTTTTAAAAATACATAATTTCTTGCATTCCTTGTACTTACCATAAATTGAAAGCAGGAAAACAACCAGGCTATCTTCATCTCATCAACAAAATTGCAATCCCTTTTTATACTATCCACATTGATCATCTGGGGCCTTTCCCTCGCAATTCACAAAACAAAACTTATCTTTTTCTAGTTATTGACGCCTTCACAAAATTTATACTGATACGTCCGGTTCAGAGCACTAATACTCACCAAGCTCTTACAGCTCTTAAAGAAATTTTTGCCATATTTGGGTTTCCCACTCGCATAATCTGCGATGCAAGCACCTTTTTTACTTCTCAAAAATTCAAAGATTTCTGCACTACTATTGGGGCTCATCACTTTATCAACACCGTTGGAGTGCCTCGCGGCAACGGTCAAATTTAACGCTATAATAAAACCATAACAGATAGTCTCGCTACTTCTTCTGCTGATTCTCCGTCTGATTAGATTTCTCACATTAATCAAATCCAATTGAGTACTCCCCAAGAACTGTTAACAGAATATCGTGCGTGTACGGGTGACGGTATTCGGTTGCCAGAATTGCCTTCTTCACTTGATGTTAATAAACTCCGTACCGCAGCAGCAGCACATGTCAAGGCACGTCGAATTACTACAAAAAAAGGTTTGATAGAAAACGCGCACGTCCACCTTGTTACAACGTTAATGATTTAGTTGTTGTCAAAATCTCCAGTATTATTACTAAAGGAGACAGTAAAAAACTCTTGCCTAAATGGAAAGGCTCTTTTAAAATTACAAAGTGTCTCTCTTATGACCGCTACGAAGTTCAACAACTTAAAACCATGTTTAAAGCCCGCCACTACACTGGTGTCTATGCAGTTGAGCATATTAAGCCTTGGTTTTCATGCTATTTGTCGTCTGATGAGGACTAGTCATTCTTCTCGAACGATTTGGTAAAATTTTACTTGTCAGAATAGCCGAACAAATTGCTACTTGTAATTGTCGTGTCTATATGTTGTAATGTCTGTAAGTCAGAATTACAGAGGGTGTTCCTTTGGTTTGACGTCAGAATTGGCAGTCTTATGCCATGAGTAACACTTGTATAATTAAATCATTAATTTGAAATATTTAGTTTAGAAATAAATATTATAATTGTTATTGGGATTGAATAAAATTAAAAAAAAAAGAAAAAAACTTGCAGAACCATTATTAAATATTTTAGTAAATGTCTTTGAGATAAAGATTCACACGACACCAGACAAATAAATCTATAGACACCATAAAGGGCCAATACTTGAAAGATAAGATTAGCACAGTACCTAAGATCGTAACGATGAGACAAAGCAGATACGCCAATGAGGAAAAAAATAGACACGCCGAAGATGACAAAAAGCAGAAACAAGACGGTTAGAAACCACCCCCGATTACCCCTGCTACGCAATTTATAAAACTTGTGACTACAATATTAAATTAGCTATAATTATCTTTTTTATTTAGTTAACAAAATTTAGTATAATCAATTAATAAGTAATCAAATTTAATTTGATATAATTCTGTGAATTGGAAATACAGTAAGATCGCGATTTCAAGTTTAGAACACCTGCCACATGACCGTGAGCGTTAACACCTGTTGTCTTGATCTTGGAATATTTGCATTGACCGTTTGCGCGTGCGCTTCTCACTAGCCTTAGTTAATCAATCGCACAGCTCCACTTGGATATTTGTCTCCAATGATGATTAACCATTGTCACCTTGATATGATGTGTTCGTAAAATTTATTTCGCAAGCGTCACATATAATGGCGACCATAAAACAATAGCGAGAGCTATCAGTTAAAAAAATGTAAATTGTGCGATACCAATAATCAAACACTAATCAATCAATAAGTAATCAATAACCAATCAACGACCGTGAGCGTTAACATCTGTTGTCTTGATCTTGGAATATTTCCTCAGCTCCATTTGGAATTTTTTCTCTGTCGATGATTAAGCATGATTTTTTTTTCTACGAGATATGATGTGTTCTTAAAATTGATTGCGCAAGCGTCACATATAATGGCGATCATAAAACAATAGCGAGAGCTAAGCTAAACTTTTTCAGGTAAAAATGTAAATTGTGCGATACCTACCAATAATCAAACATGTAAATTTTGAAGCTGGGCTCTCAATAGAAAAATATGATAATGACGTCACTATCAAAGTTGACTCATAAAATATAAATGTATGCTCCGCTTATACAGAGTTTTACTATTTAATTTTTTTTGCTTATTGGTAAACCGCGTAGTTTAGAAGTGAAAACAAAAGAATTATTAATAAAATGTTTTTTTATTATTAGTATTTATTTATTTGTATCGTGTACATGTTTCGTTTGGTATACAGCTTTTATATGTCGTGCAAATTGACAAGCAATGCATTCTGAAGCAGCTATCTCTGTTTCTCCGCCATAGTTTATACAAGTATAATTCACAGGAATGGGCATTTTTTATTTGCAAGTTTTTAGTTGTTTTACAATAAAGAGTTTGATGGACAATACAGTTAAAAAATAATGGCTGTCATTTTTATATAAGATTTTGCACAAAAACTATATAATTATAATATATAAGTACAATTTACAAACATTTATTCTATTACTTAAACAGTAAGTATAAACAAAGTGGTTGCATATAAGAAACTAATCCACATCAAAATAAACTGATTAGATTCATTAATCTTTTGAGTGAATACAGTATTATGAAATATAGATTGATTTAATAAGGCAAACGCACAATCCGGTGAAAATTTTAAATGTTCCTGCTGTACTATATCGGTGGATTTCTAGTGTCCTAAGTGAAGCTTGCAGCCAAAGCATAACTGTATCGAAGGAATTTGTGTATTTTATTACTCCATGATGGTGTGTAACCTTTTTTGAACACACTGCGGCGCTTACTCACTCGGAGCTTATCTCCAATTTTAAATTTTGGTTTTTTGACATCAATACCTTTTAGATGGGTATAGGCTTTCTGTAATATCAATTTTTCATTCTGCTCATCAACATCACATGGTTTATATCCAGTTGTCCTATGTTTTGTGTTATTATAATTAGATATTTTATACTGTGCAATACTGTGAATGCATGTGGTGTTTGCTATCGGGTGAATTTCTGCAGTTTTGTGGTGTTTTTGAGACTTTTTAAATCGCGTTTTGGTGAGATTCTGCCTTGCTAAGGTGAGTGCACTGTTTTTTTGGCTGTTTGGAGTTAGGTGAATTGTCTAGTTCCTCTATAAATGCTATAAATGCTATAAAGGTCACGGTTCCAATTTTTTCTTTATCAGTGGCCTCACTGATAAGGTGTCAGCTGGCGCTGATAATAATTGGCTGTGTTCCAATTTCCTAATTGTTGCTAATTTTATTAATATCGAAAAACTGATATTTAATTTTTCTGAGATAATTTTTGCTCATTCAGCATGACTTTAAATTGTGGAATTTGTGTAAATGAACTTAGATCTACCAGTACTTATCTTGTATGCAACGGTTTATGCAACAAAAAATTTCATTATAAATGTGCAGGCATTGATGTAGGCTTGCAGAACTATTTTGCTAAAGTTCCTGGATTATCGTGGAAATGCAGTGATTGCATCTCTAAAATGCCTTCTATAGATTTGGATAAATTAGATTTATTTCTAGAACAAAAATTTGATTCGTTTATTTCTAGCTTTCATCAAACACTTGCTGATTTAAAAAAAGATTTGCTGTGCTCGTCCACCTCAGCACAACCTGTTGCTGACTCCAATAAAAAATCTATGCCGAGTTACTCGGAAATGATAAAAAACAAATGTCGATCTGCAGTCATTATTGAACCTAAAAATAATAAAGATGCGGCTTCTGCCGATACTAAAAACGTTGTTGCGGCCTCTATTAACCCTGTGGATATGGGATTAAAAATATCAACTGCAAAAAATACAAAAAAAGGGGGCGTTTTAATAGGTTGCTCTTCTAAAGAGGATAATTCAAAATTAAAACAAATTGCTGTAGAAAAATTATCTAAAAATTTTTTAATCAAAGAAGTGAAAGGAATTAAGCCAAGGCTAAAAATCGTTGGTCTTTCTCAACACTATACTGCTGATGATCTTAATGAGCTAATGGAACACGTTATAGCTATCAACTCGAATTCTTATAATTTAAATGCTGAGTGCTCGGTTATAAAAGTGTGGCCAACTAAGAAGAAACCTAGTGTTTTTCAAGCGATTCTCCAAGTTGATAAAGAAACTTACAACTATCTGATTTCTTGCGGCAGTATTTTTGTAGGCTACGACTACTGCGCGGTGTATGACGCAATAAACATTGATCGTTGCTTTAACTGCAATGCTTTTGGGCATTCCTCCAGAATTTGTAAAAGCACTTTAGCTTGTCCCAGGTGCAGTGAAAATCATAGAGTTGCCGATTGCAAAAGCGATGTTCTAAAATGTTCTAATTGTTCTGGAAAGGCTGGAACAAACATCACTAATCATGCGGCATGGGATCCCTCGTGTCCCACTTTTATTGCACAGCAAAAAAAAATAGTTCATAACATCTTGTCGCAATAGCAACTATCTGACTACAATTCTCTGCCCGATCATTGCAATTCAAGTGCATCTTCGTCACTTCGCAGCAGCAAAAGCAATTCCATATGTGTCTACTATCAGAACGTTAGAAGTCTAAATTCTAAATGTTTACTACTCTATAATAATATTTTAACATCAAATTACGACTTAGTATGCCTGACTGAGACTTGGCTTAATAATACCGTACACAATTCTGAATTCTGCGACGATTCATTTTTGGTTTTCAGACAAGATCGTTCTTTTGACACCGTAGGCAGGTCTCGCGGTGGGGGCGTTCTTATTGCCGTCAGAAGCACGTTCCAAGCTGTTTCGATAGAAATTCCACAAGAAGACTTAGATAAAATTCCTTTAGTTGACATTGTCGGCATTAATGTTCATTTAAACCATAGATCACTTTTAGTTTTTTGTATTTATATTCCTCCTTCTTCAGGAGAGGACTATTACAATACCTTGTTTGACATCTTGGAATCAGTCATAAGTAAATTTAAGAAGACACCAGAAGTTCTTATTATGGGGGACTTCAACATTCCTAGATTTATCAATCTTAAGTCTGATGTAAATCAGGCGTGTTTGTCAACAAGAAGCTTATTGAATTTTTTAAGTTTTCTATCGTACGTTCAATGTAACAAAATTCTCAATAACTCAGATAAGCTGTTAGACCTGGTTGTCTCAAATAGACCGTTTGACGTCTACAGGTCAGATTTTATTCTTGTAGATGAAGACGTTCATCATCCGGCTTTAACTTTTGACTTCAGCACTAAAACCATCAACAAGAAACACTTCCAACCTAAAGCAACAGCCGCTTTTAATTTTAAAAAAGCTAACATGCTAACTTTGAATGAAGCGTTACTTACTATCAATTGGACTTTCCTTGACAATTGTCTAAACATTGACGCAGCTTGTGAGTATTTTTATAACACACTTGAAAAGACTTTTGTCTCTCACGTGCCTGTCTCCCATTCAGCCCAGTTTCAGCGTTACCCGCTATGGTTTTCATCTAAAATTATTACGTTAATTAAGGCAAAGTACAAGGCTTTCTGCAAGTACAAGAAACATCGCCGGCAAACAGACTATTCTAAATTTACTACGTTGAGGTCAAAGGTGAAAAAAGAAATCCATCTTAATTTTGCAAAATTTTTAGCAGATTCTCAAGATAAGATATGTCAAAACCCTACCAACTTTTGGAAGTATATTAAGCTGCGACGACATGCGTCAGGTGTCCCACGCAACATGCGGTATAATAACAAAACGATTTCTGACTGTCAAGAGATTGCACATAAATTTGGTGAGTCCTTTGTCGCAAACTTTTTAACCTCCAACAGAATTTCTTTAAATGAAGCAGAATCCACATCATCAAAAAATTTTATGTTTAAGTTTTTTGATGAAGTAACTGTTCAGGAAAAGCTTCTTAAACTAAGTTCTAAAAACACTGCAGGACCTGATCTTCTACCTTCTTTTCTATTAAAAACTTGTGCTCATGCTTTTGCTATCCCCTTATGTAAAATTTATAATCTTTGCATAAAACTGCATTCATATCCAAAAATTTGGAAAGTTGCCAAAGTTTTTCCATGTTTTAAATCTGGAGACCGTGATCTTTTCCTTAACTACCGGCCAATTTCAATTATAAATAATGCGGCAAAAGTTTTTGAGTTTGTAATGCACGAGCAGCTAGAATTTGAACTGCGAAGTCAACTGTCTGACAGCCAGCATGGTTTTGTTTCAGGGCGCTCTACAGTGACAAACTTGTTTGTTCTAACTCAACATTTATGTACGCAGTTAGACAGTGGTTTGCAGGTGGACGTTATATATACAGATATGGCTAAAGCATTCGATCGCTTGGATCATGATCTCTTGTGCTCTAAATTGCTTCAATCCGGTCTTAGTGTCAATGTAGTAAAGCTTTTTGCAGATTATCTGACCGACCGCTCTTTTTTTGTCGAATGCTTTGGATATCATTCTTCTAATTTTAATATAAGCTCAGGCGTTCCTCAGGGATCTGTGCTGGGGCCCTTATTTTTTAACGTTTACATCAACGATTTAATAGCTAAATTGCCATGCTCTGCATTGTTGTATGCTGATGATCTGAAGATATATTTACCTGTCAAATCGATTGATGATTGTCTGCTTCTTCAAAAATCTTTAGACGTAGTTAATAATTGGTGTCTTCATAATAAGTTAGCTCTTAATGTCGGGAAATGCTTTATTATGTCTTTTTCTAGAAAAAATGCTACAAACAACTTTGACTATAGCGTGAACTTTCAAACACTAAAAAGAGTTAAAATGATTAAGGACTTGGGGGTTACGTTTGATGACAAACTGACGTTCGTTACACACGTTAACAATGTAATTTCAAACTCATACAAGCTACTTGGTTTTGTTCTACGCAACTCTCGTGAGATTCATAATCAGCTTGCGATTAAGCTTATATACTTTGCCTTGGTGCGTTCCAAGATAGAATATGCCGCTGTAATCTGGAAACCTTTTTATCAAATACACATTAATGCTCTTGAAAACGTGCAGCGACGCTTCTTAAAATATCTGTTTTATCGTAGCAAAGGAGTTTATCCTTCTAGAGGAATTCCCCAGAGGCAGCTACTGCTCAAATTTGAATTTCTAAGCTTTGAAGATCGCACTAAATTAGCGTACTTAAAAATGTTTTACAAAGTTGTAAACTCTACAATTAAATGTCCTAAAACTTTGGAAATGCTGCGGTTTCACTGCCCTAGACTTTGTACTAGAACCGTAGCTGTCTTGTATCTGGATAAAGCAAAAACTAATATCCTGCACTTTTCGCCTTTGCACAAAATGGGCCGCTTAGTAAATTCGGCAAGTTTCGATTTTTATGCCGATTCGTTTAGGTCTATAAGGAAAATAGACTTGAGTGCTTTGTCCTTTTAGGCACCTAATTTCTTCTTTTATTTTATGCGTTTTCAAAATTTTTTCTTGTTTTCTGTTTTCCTTTTGCTCGTTTTTCTTTCAACTCTCTTTAATTGGGGATTGTTTCCTGTTGAGAGTTTGGAAGGAGGGGTTTAGTGGGTATACCATTAGGAATAGGTGAGTCCCACACTCTCTTCTGGCGTATTCCAACTTGCCGTAGTCCATAAAGGATTCCCCTCCTTGTAAAAAAAAAAAAAAAAAAAAAATGATTTTAGGTAAAATGTTTAACCACTTATAATTTCCATGCATACTAAATTTCTTGTACATTTAATTTTTTATTGTTCGATTGACTCGTTCAACGACACTAGCTTTTAGATTAGAATATGAACTATAATGATTTATTTTATGCTTTTTCATGAGTGCTTCAAACTCATTGTTATAAAACTCTTTACCAAAATCTGTTTGCAAATTTGGGGGGGTATGCTTTATTTGACTTAAAAATTGTTTGAATGTGTGCACTACTTCCTCTGCACTTTTATTTTAAATTGGATAGCTCCACACGTATTTTGAAAATACATTTATTATCATTAAAATATATCTATATCCTTTATTGATTCTAGCATATGGAATCATTTCAACTAAATCATATTGATATAAATCATTGAGACCCTTGACAATTACACGACGTCTTGGATAATTAACTCTAGCAGGCTTATGTAATTCATTGACTATATCTCTTTTTAACGACTCTTTCATAATTAAAATTTAATAATTTTTGACCTTTTTAACTCGTTAATAATATAATTAATATCGTTCTCATTGTTTGTATTTCTTGCTAATTTTGATGCAACCAACGTTTGAAGGCGCTTAATTAGTGTGTTTGGGTCTTTATACGGAACAAATTGCACTTTTTTGTTAGTTAAAATTAGCGTACGTAAAGATTTTCCAATTTTTGAGATAGAACTCAAATTTCTTTGTTTTACGCTAGGTAAACTTCCTGTTCGTGGACGTTGTTGGAAAAACGGTGCAGGTTTTTGAAAGTCTTTTATGATATTTTTATATTTGACGCCTATATTACCAGCAATTTGAAAGTTGGGGTTATACTGTTTTCTGTTGGCGGCTGTTCGCTCTACAATATCACGGTATTGTGTGAGATCTGATTCATTATATCCTTTAGGATCTTTTTTAAACAGTAACTCAAATAAACCTGGTCTACCTTTGTAAAGTAATTTTTTAATATACAAATCATTGCCTTTAAAATCAATTTCTGAATTTCCAATAAAATATTTGGCAGTTTTTACATCATGTCGCACACCATACTGTGTGTCATAAGACCCATCGACGTCCTTTATAAGTCCTTCAATATATTGATGAGGAAGGCCAGACCACTGATCCAAATAGTCTTGAAATCCCGCTGTTTGACTTAGATTTTCATCATCTATCGGATTTGTTGTTATATTCTTAGTGTCATCATGTACAGCTTCTGTTTCGACGTCTGGTGTGAATTCAAATGTTTTCATAGGTGGAAAAATTACAGAATTATGTTGTGGAGTCATAATGGGCTTTCTACTTAGTGCGGTCTTATGACCTTTAATATTTGGAGTTGATGAAATATGTTCAAGCACTTCATTTTTTATATGCGGCTCTTGTTTAATTTTTTTATTTTGTTTTAATTCAGTTATCAGTTTGTGGATAGGTTCAGAAATAGGTTGTAATTTTTTTTCAAATTGAAGCTGGGATGTTTCTAAATCAGTTTGCAAACCACGCAACTTGCTTCTCACATTTTTTCTAGCTTTCTCTAGTTGTAGAGATAAATCACGACGTTTATCCATGTTGAATGATTAAAGCTGAATGCAATGTTTATCACTGCTTATGGTATAATAAAACTGTCAAAGTCTTTGCGATATCGACCATTAGTTATTTCAGAATCTTTATCAACAACTAAAAAACCATAAGAATCTTTCCAACAGTGTGTACGTACATATGTTTTGAAACTTTTCAAATGACATATCCACATTTACGTGATCATTAAAAATATGTTTGAGGTTTGTGACATCTTGTAGAAAAATTATAATAAAATTAGTATTATCACGAATAGGTTGCTTTGGTACGGCTGAATAGGTTTGAGCTAAATAAAAGCAATCGACATAATAATGTCTTCCAAAACAAAAGCAATCACGTATTATGCTTTGATTATCACATATGACATCATCAAAAATTATGATTGAAAGTGGTTCAGCTTGTTGTGGTGTTAAAACATCTTTACTATCTATACTCTATATAAGAGACTTCTTTTATAGGCTCCAGAACTGTTTTTAAAAATTGATATTTCGGTTGATCCAATGTTTTGGAATATAAATAAATATTCGAAAAACGTAAACCGTTTTTATGAAGTAATAAACTTAGTAAAGCATTAGTTTTTCCAGACCCGGAGCTTCTAATCACTAGTCCTCGTTTTACTGTAGGACCAAAGAGAGAATTGCGTTTTTTAAAGGAATTAGTAACGCTACAAAAGTCATGATTTATAACGTGTAATGAATCTTTTTGTTTTACAATCTTCATGCTTTGTACAAATTGTAAGTATTAACTAAATATTCTACATAAAATCTAACATTATGTACTATACTATAAAAATACTCATTTATTCACAATATCAGATATTTTTCAAAACTTCAAACAATATGTCAAAATTTTTTTGACGTTCAATATCATAATGCTCCCATGCTAAAGTTTTATTAGAACCTTGTACTACGTAGCGTTTATCATCAACTGCTGACAATGCAACTTTATGACGCAATTCGGTGTATATGTCGTGCAAATAAGATTTAAATATTGACATACTACAATAAACTGATACATTATTAATTATAACATTTTGATAATTTGCAATTTGCAGTGTAGTTTGTACAACGTGTTTACTTACACCTTTAGCTTTTTTATCAGTGTGGTCGTTCAAGTCAATACAATATGCTTTGGCACCAGTACCGTAAAATGCTTTAATTAGAGCACCTGCATATTCGTCCTTCATTTTACCAACAACTGAAACATTCAGCTGTATTCCATGACTATTAAATTTTGAATAATTGGAAAAATCAAATCTATCATTATGTTGTTTTATATCTTCATAAATATTTTCAGTAAAGACTTCTAATATTAAAGATCCATGTGTAAAAGAGAAATATTATTCCGATATTTAGGTTTAAGAAAATCGTAAAAAAATTCATACATGACAGTTTTTGCTAACTCTAAAATGCAAAAACTTACATAAACCGGTTTGTCATGCGTTACAAAAACTTTATTCATTTCAATTGCTATCAAGTTTTCCGAAAAAATTGCAAAATTTTTAAAATTTGGTTTGGCAAGCCAGGTTTCTGCACCAAATTTACGAGTTTTTTTTGACCAATGAGTTGCAATTTTAATGCTAATATATTTATCAACATTCTCCATAGTTTTACCAAATACGCTGTTATTGTATAGTTTTCGCAGATCTTTTTCTGATTTGGTTTTAGCTTCCGCGCGGTATTTTGAATTTAGGTCGATATATTTTTCAAGCCAAGCAGATTGTTTAAAAGCTAATATTCTATGAATTTTTTTTAAATTTTTAATCCATGTTTTAAGCATTGCTGTAAAGTGATGTAATGTATGATATAATTTGATTTATTATTTAAATTTGGTATTAATTTTGGCAATTTTTCACTTGGTGGTGCAATATTTTCTGGACAAAAAAGTAAATCGTTATGGTAATCATGTAATTCTTTTGGATAATCTAAATCTTACTTCAAGTACATACCCGTCTTCTGAACTATAAGATATTTCAAAAATTTTAAAAGTAGTTATTTCATTTTCATTTAACCATCTAAATTTACCAGTGGGTAAATATTGTTTCATTGCCGATCCGGATAAATTAGTAGCATCCAAATATAAAATGTAAGATAAGGGATCTTTTGATTTATAATTATCTATCAGGGGGTTGTTTGCTTTACAAATTCGCTGAACACACGTACTAACACCACTTCAAATACCTTTTTTAAAAAAATGAATCATATCTATATCTGTTAAAAGTTCTAGTTCAACCTGTGTATATTTTAGCATAGCATCCCAACTAAGAGATGGTATAGTAAGATATTGCGCAGGATCTAAACCATACGCGTTTAAAGAAGCTTCTCGAAAGTTTTCAAAAACATCGCAAAGTAATAAAACATTGGATTTTAAATAAATATCTGAATAATCACCTAACGTCTTACATTCAAAAGTTGACCACACTAATTGAGCGCGCTTGTATGACTCATCAGAAATATGTTCATTTTTAATTTTATCGAAAAAATCTTCTTTATTGGGTAATTGCTGTAAATCTAGTTTATCCCAATCGTCTACATATGAATAAGGAAGCACACCTTTTTGTCTAATTAAGCAAAATTGTTCGTCAAGTGGAAAATATTTGTTGATTTCATTACATTGATATGCTTCTAAAGTATCAGCTAAAGTCTCTAAAGAAGATGACAAAAATCGATACGAATCTATAAAACGTAATTTGAACTTTTTTTTTACAATTTGTCCGTTTTTATTTTTGTATTCGCCAACATCAAGAATTTTAGTTAGCGCAATATACTTTTCTTTAGTTTTTCCAATAACTTCAATATTTTCGTGATGTAGAGCTAACTGCTTTACAAACAAGTGCGTGTCGTAATTTGTTAAATTATGAAAAAAAATTGGAAAAAAATTCGGAACTTTAAAATTTAAATTACATGCATTATGGCTTGGGCCCCGAGAAAAGCCAGTTGTGTGCGAATGCTCTCGAACTTTAACATCCGTTTCCGTAAATTCTTTTTCACAAATGTGGCAAGATTTATCAAAATAAAATTTAGGCTCTAAATATTTATAATACAATTCTACTGCATCAGTTTCTAACGACGTTAAAAATTCTTGCGCACAATTTTTACCTCTAAAAGTTTTAAAAAAAGATAAGTCATTGTTAAAAGCACATTCTATATAGTATGCGCATGAGTAAGGTTGCTGCAAATGTGTTTTTACATGAAAACTTTCTGTATTTGACTTAGAATTAGGTTGACAAGTAGCTAAAGGCAGAAGTAAACACTCAAAATCAGCATATGTAACAAATGGAACTTTATATTTTCTTGGAAATTTTCAAACTGCAAAATATTTGATGGAACTAATTTACCGAATTTAGTTATTCTCATCTCTGTGCTAGGATTTTTTACAGCTACTGTAGTACAATCGTTTTCACAATGTCGTTCCAATATATCTTTAGTAGTAAAATATTGAAAGCAACCATCACAAAAATGCTTTTTTGTTTTATGATTTGAAACTTGACTTGCTACTAATCTCGATAAATTCTTAATAAAACAATAATGCTGGTTGCCAGATTCATCATCAACCAATAATAAATTAATATGAACATTTTGTTTGAATTTTGAAAAATATAGCGGGCCAACTATCTCATATCGTTTTTTGTTATTATGAAAAACAAGTTCTAAACCGTAAACATTGACCGAGATATTATTATTTTTTTCAAAAATTGCAATACTTTGGAAAAACTATATCAGAAAAATTACACACTTGCTTTAAATCAGGATATGACAGTGGACTGTTTTCGGGACCATTTGGCTTGATTAGTGCTGCCACAATACTCCAACCAAAACACTTGTTGTCATTATTTTGAACATTTATAATGGCTTGTTTTCTACTGATGCATTCTGGTAGTTTTATGTATGACGATGCTCGAAGAGGATTATACTTATTTATATATATTTCTAAATATAAAATATGTGTTTAGACTCGCGGTTGGTTTACCGTAAGCGATTGTTGTTACGTGCAAGACTTGCAATAAGTTTTGCACCAAAAAATATATTCAAGATTTAAGTGAACAAGTATTTTATTTTTATGCGACTGTTCGCTGGAAGAATTCTAAAGTAAGTGATCTTACAATAACTTTACAATATTTACAATATTTAAGAGTGGGAATCGAGAAATAGGAAGAGGAAGATTGGCAACGAATGGCAAGTAGGTCAGATGACCAGAGGGAGGAGTAATTAACAAGGGAAGTTTTTTTTGGGAAGGGTAGGCGGCGAAAGAGGCCAGGTGGAAGGTCTGACGTTATTGGGTCCAAAGACATACCTGAGGACAATAAATTAAGCTAACGGTTGGGCTGAGCCATAATGGCAATCTTTACCAAGAATATCCAACTGTACAATAATTTATGGTTATAAAGGGATAAGCCGGAATACCCATCTCCTCAGCTGCAAATAATTTAATATTTTCTAACATATAATATCTTAATGACCGGAAAAAACCCAGCTTACTTGCCGACAAACTAATATAATTTTTAAGCCTAAGACTACAATAAACAGATAAACTTGAGTGCAATAAAATTTAAGTGCTTTTAAGAAGCATGAATTTAAATTATAATTTTAAACAAATGAATTTAACTCTAAAGTCTAGACAAAAATAATTATTTTAAAATATAATAAAAATATAAATTTAAAAATATATAAAATTATAAATGCGACTGAACATGCCGCCCCCCTTGAACGGCCTGGTTCAATCAGATGGAGTGAAGTCGTCATCTTCTTCATCTATGGGAAGAGGGCAGAGCTTCTTAACACATCGCTGGTATTCGCCGGTTTTGGTCTTGAGTGTAACTACTCTAACGATACCATCCTGGCCCGGATGCACGGTGACGATGCGTCCTAGAGCCCATTTTAAAGGAGGCAAATTCTCTTCAAAAATGAGAACTAAAGATCCGACCTTGAGATTTGGTGGGTGTGATCGAGATCCGCTGAATTTGATAAGCTGCTGCAGATACTCCTTGTGCCAACGTGTCCAGAAGTGCTGCTTAAGCTGCTGAGCATGCTGCCAGGCTGACAAACGGTTAGCTGGTTTGCTCGAAAAGTCAATCTCGGGAAAAGAAGTCAATGGACTACCTATAAGGAAATGGGCAGGAGACAATGGGAGAAGATCGTTGGGATCAGAAGACATAGGAGATATGGGTCGAGAATTTAGTATTGCCTCTATTTCAATAATATATGTCTCTAATTGCTCAAAAGTAAGCAAGATATCACCTACGGTACGGACGAGGTGATGCTTAAATGATTTGACTGCAGCCTCCCAAATCCCTCCAAAATGAGGAGACCTGGGAGGAATAAAATGCCAAGAGATTTTCTCCTCATTACAAAAATTTAATATAGCGCTCCGATGCGCTTCAGAATTGAACATGATATAGAGCTCGTTTAACTCATTTTTAGCTCCAACAAAATTAGTAGCATTGTCGGAGTGAATTTCCACGGATTTTCCCCGTCTCGCAAAAAGGCGCTTCAGGCTTGCAATAAAAGCCTCTGTTGTAAGGTCGCTGACAAGTTCTAAGTGTACAGCCTTTGTGCACATGCATACATATACCGCTACATAAACCTTTATGCGACCGCGGTTTCGATGTCGCTTTTCTTTTATATAAAAGGGACCACAATAGTCTACACCAACGCAAAGAAAGGGCCTCGAAGAGGTCACACGTTGAGCAGGTAAAATTCCCATACGATGATCCAAAATACGTGGCTTAGCCCGATAACAGGGCACACATTTATGAATTACGCTCCTCACAGTACTCCGGCCGTTTATAGGCCAATATACCTGGCGCACAGAATATAGAGTCGACTGTATACCAGCATGCTTAAGCCTTATGTGCTCTGCTCTTATGATTATCTTTGTAATGTGATGCTGGCTCGGCAATAAAATAGGATGACGCTGGTCAGAAGCTATAGACGCATGTGCGATTCTTCCTCCAACACGCAAGATGCCACAATCATCCAAAATTGGATTCAATGGAATTAATTTACTAGTAGCAGGAAGCTGTTCTCCTCTACTTATTAATTCGATATCCTTTTTAAATGATGATAATTGGACCATTTTAATAATTAAATTATAAGATTGTGAAAGTTCATCGGTGCTTAATGGACCCAATTTGCGCTGATTATTTGATTTGGCGTTGTGAATAAAGCGTATTATGTATGTAAGAACTCTCTGGAGTTTGCTGAAGGAGCTATATCTTTCAATAAGATTATAACTGTTAAGTTCAATTTTCATGCAAACTATTTTGGGAATTATTGGCTTTAACTCAGGAATGTCGATAGCAGTGAGATCTCCGTTAGGCCATAATGAACTTTTCTGCAGTAGCCAAGATGGACCCTCAAACCAAATGGAGCTCGTCAGGAATTCCGATGGAAGCTGACCACGCGATATAAGATCCGCGGGGTTGTCCTGAGAAGAAACATGACGCCAGTAGCAAGACGCTGAAATTTCTTGTATTTCTGCTACACGATTAGATACAAAAGTTTTTAGACGATAAGCTGGAGTATTTATCCAATGCAGCACGATCGTTGAGTCAGACCAAAGATATGACTCATTAATGTCTTTCAATATAGTCGGCTTTACAATACGATAAAGTCGAGCAAGCAATAGCGAAGCACAGAGCTCTAATCTAGGCAATGTTAGAGGTTTGACAGATGCAACGCGTGATTTCGAGCAAATTAGGCGCATATGGACTCGTCCCTGAGTGTCAGTCGAGCGCAAATATAAACAGGCGCCATAAGCCTTTTCACTAGCATCGCAGAAGCCGTGCAGTTGCACATTAACAGCATTAGCCATTGTCACTCCTCGATTAAAACGTAATTTTTCAATTAATGATAGCAGGTCTTGATACGCAGACCACGATGAATGAATTTCAATCGGGATTGATTCATCCCAAGCAACACCAGCCTTCCACAGTAGCTGGATGAGAATTTTGGCGTACACAATAATAGGACCAAGAAGTCCAAGAGAATCAAAGAGTTTAGCTATTTGAGACAAAATAATCCTTTTAGTTATGGTCTCACGAGGTGTAATAATTAATATGGAGTCCCATGAAGCTATGGGCTCCTTCAAAGCCTTGAGAGCACGTAAATGCTTCTGTAAGCTATCCAGGAAAGATCGCACTGATAATTCCTTGGATAAAGAAGGCATATCTATAATGGCTTTGATATGACAATCACGTATGTAATTACGATCATCATATCTTTCTTTTAGAAGTTCCCAAGCCACTTCGTAATTTTTCTCAGAAGCCTCAATGGCCTCAATTATCTCAGCTGCTTCACCTTTCAAACAACCTTTTAAATAAAACAGCTTACGCACAGGTGGGATATTTAAATCTTTATGAACAAGAGAATTAAACAAATCATGAAAACCCAACCAAGTGTCATAAGTCCCCTTGAAAGTTGGCAACGAAATAGTCGGCAATCCGGATGCAGCATTTGCATAAGGATCATTAGAAAAGCTATGCGAAACTTGAGGCATTAATTGCGGTTGATTACGAGGATTCAAAACACGAGAACCTTCAATCTGCTGACCAGGGTCAGGTTGCGCAGGAAGACCTGGCTCCTGGCTTCTTAAAATCGCGGCAGGCGGGTCAAACACCTGATTATTAATTGAAAGCGTTGAGTTACTGGTATTTGCTTCCGTATTATTAGGATCGATATCTTGTGGCTGTGGCGCGATATTTTGAGACGAATCTTGCGAAGGAGCTGCAGGTGTCGCGAACTTTTTCGAATACTGCGCCAAAAGCTTAGTAGCGTTACCATATGCATTATAACAAATTTCATCAAATTCAATACGATGTGCAAAAAGCTCATCAGATTCATCCTGTAAGCCTTCAAGATCTTCTTGAAACCCAAGGAATTTAATACGCACTTTCTCTATTTCGCTAAACCTTTTTTTGAGAACCGAGACATCACTTTCTGGTCCAAATTTAGCCAAAAAATTAGAATAAGCAGTCAAAGATCTCTTGGCACCAGCCCGTTTGGTGGTCAATGATTTAATAAGAGCTTCCGTCATAGTGAGATAGCAAATCTAATGTAACAATAATATAAAAACGCGAAAAAATCAAAATAAAGGCAATAATCAAAAATATTCAAAGATGGAATAATATAATTAAGAAGTGTAAGGAAATTGGTAGTCAATTGACTTACTTTATCAACTGGTTGATGATTGCAGAACGTGATGAGAACGCACTGGACTCTGGATACTAGAAGTTGAACAGGAACAGCCGATGTCGTTTCCACTGGAGGACAATTGTTGAACAGGAACAGACGATGTCGATGTATTCACTGGTCGAAGCTTGATAATGCAAACTCTGATTGCACTTAAATCTTGTTGAGCACGCACTGACTCGATATTAATAAAGCTGCGCAATTGCAACGTAATTATAACACAAAAAATAGAAAATGCCACTGGAAAGTTAATTAATTTTAACTAATCCGGCTCGAAGGACCAATGTTTAGACTCGCGGTTGGTTTACCGTAAGCGATTGTTGTTACGTGCAAGACTTGCAATAAGTTTTGCACCAAAAAATATATTCAAGATTTAAGTGAACAAGTATTTTATTTTTATGCGACTGTTCGCTGGAAGAATTCTAAAGTAAGTGATCTTACAATAACTTTACAATATTTACAATATTTAAGAGTGGGAATCGAGAAATAGGAAGAGGAAGATTGGCAACGAATGGCAAGTAGGTCAGATGACCAGAGGGAGGAGTAATTAACAAGGGAAGTTTTTTTTGGGAAGGGTAGGCGGCGAAAGAGGCCAGGTGGAAGGTCTGACGTTATTGGGTCCAAAGACATACCTGAGGACAATAAATTAAGCTAACGGTTGGGCTGAGCCATAATGGCAATCTTTACCAAGAATATCCAACTGTACAATAATTTATGGTTATAAAGGGATAAGCCGGAATACCCATCTCCTCAGCTGCAAATAATTTAATATTTTCTAACATATAATATCTTAATGACCGGAAAAAACCCAGCTTACTTGCCGACAAACTAATATAATTTTTAAGCCTAAGACTACAATAAACAGATAAACTTGAGTGCAATAAAATTTAAGTGCTTTTAAGAAGCATGAATTTAAATTATAATTTTAAACAAATGAATTTAACTCTAAAGTCTAGACAAAAATAATTATTTTAAAATATAATAAAAATATAAATTTAAAAATATATTAAATTATAAATGCGACTGAACAATATGTTTTAAGCCCATCCTAAAAATTTAAACTGTAATAAATGTACGTATGAAAAAATTTCTTACCTAAGTTTTTTTCAGCAAATACTTCTATTTTATACTTAATATTTTCTTTAAATGTTAACAAAATCTCATCTAGAGATGAACCAGGTGTGATTATTTGGTTTGGTGTTTGCATTAGAACAGTTATAAAAACCGTAATAAACATTAAAAGACTACTATATAGTGTGGCTCAAAACAAAATTAAATTGTTTATTGAAACGATTTGATGTCTGTCAAGTTTTTAGATTCAATAGTGTATAAACCATGTAATTCCACATTAACTTTAAGTGTAATCATTTTGTCCAATTCTTTTTGAAGTAAGTCGAAGATTTTTTCTTTTTCATTTTCAAGAAAGTCCAAAATATTCACATATTCTTCTTCTGGAATCAAACGATAGGTCGCAATTTGTTTTTGGAATGCTGTAGCAACAGTAAAAATATTTGCACCCAGTGGTGTAACACAGTTATTTTTATGATGCCGACTTGATTGATGACTTTTTAAATGATGGCTATTAATAAAACAATCACATGGTTCACACTTGACCAAATTTGCAAAAGGATTTTCAATATAGATTAATTTTCCAATAATTTAAATTTTACCATTCGATTCTGACATTTTTTGTCTTTTGTTTGGAGTGCATGACTTGGTCATGTGTCGATTTTTATTATACACTGTGGAGAACTGTTTACAACAAAAATCGCAAGTAAGCTTGTTCTGAAATAAAAAATATTTCAAATTACGTCATAACTAATCTGCTTTATTTACAACTTAAGGAATTTAAAAAAAAAATCAACTTACGTTTGGCACTGGATGACTGGCCATTATTACACTAAAAAATTGCAAAAAAATAAAACTGCACCGTTATCGACAAAACACAAGTGAATAACAATATAAACTGCTGTATCACTAACAAAATGGAAGTGATTGCCACGTATCAAATTTTCTTTTTTATCTGAAAAAAACCGGAGTAGGCTCTACCTATGCGCATGACCTTCTTATATTTTTCAAGGCTTCGTTATCACACAGCTGCAGCTGACACCTGTTGATACAAATTCTTAACAGGTCAACACCTCTTATTTATTGTCAAGGTTTTCTTGCAGAATAAAAATTTATAAACTCTTCATTATCGTCAACAATCTACATAAATTATACTTTATAACTTATTTTTCAATCTTGATAACAAATAATTTATTTTTTAACTAGAGTTGTTAGGATCTATATAGGAAGACTCATATTATGTTAAAATGTAATTTTATTTCTACTTGATTACATGTCAAATTTTGGAACACATTTACATTATTGCTGTTAGATGCAGTACTAGACTTTAGTACAAAAACAATATAAAATACGTTTACTTATCTTTAAACTTAACTTGAATAATTTATTTTCCAATTTTCCAAATTGATTCTAAAACTTTTACAGTTCTTAAACTACAACGGCAACGCGCTGAAGAATGGAATAAACAACTGGGTGTATCTAGTTTTAATGATGGACTTTCAGGTAGTTCAATAATATTTTTATTTAAAATTTTTTCTAAATAAAAAGCCTTTTCTCTGCCTTTAACATAAATTTTTTTGACATCATAAGTACAACTTTTCAATATATCTTCAAACTTTTCACATTCAATTTCGGCTTTATTCCACTTTATACAATGATGATTTTTCATCAACCAATTTGCTTGTGCTTGATATTTTGCAGGTAACTAATCGAACGGAAACGGTGGTTTAAACACAAAATGTGCAATTTTTTTGTTTTTGATTACAGCTAATTCTTTAACAATAAATTGTTGATGATCTACTTTAAATAACTGTATATCTACAACCGCATTCATTATTACATTTGTTTTATGGCTTGTGTTTGGAGATTATATGTGAAGATACGATCGCTAATTATAATAGCATGAGCGGTTGTATTATTTGGAATAATAGAATGTGTATCAAGTTCTATTCTTAATACTACGGCTTGAGTTTGAAACCCGAGTTTTTGATAAGAACAGTCGACGATTATCAAAGGAAAGTTAGATTTAAACTGAGCTGGTGTTATTGAACACTCAGTTTTATCTTGATAATAGTAAGTTTTTCGAAACTGTGTAAACATTTCATATAATGTAGCAAATTGATTGTTATTGAAAGATATATTTAGGTTTTCATATGGATAACGTTCGTTGTTTAAAAATACGCGTATATTGGCGAAATCACAATGATCAAATTTACTCATATCTTTTTTCAAATCTCCTTCTCTATTAGTTTGAAAACCAAGTATAATATAACGTGGCGATTCAAGTTTGGTAGAACTTTTCACAGACCAAATATGTTTTGTGGTATTTGGTAACGACGGATAACTATGTAATTGCCGAAAGGATAAAATAACATCTTTTCCTTTTTCAATTTTTTTTGTAAGTTCGACTTCTTCTCTCAAACCAGGAGCGATATGTGGTACTCTCCAAACCATTTTGTCTATCACTACTTTTGGTTTTTCATTCTCGTTTACTACGCTTAAAGCATTGTTGTCTGAATTACTGCGAATCAATATCAATTCTTGAGCAATATTAACCATCACTTCTGTATAGTCTTCGGCAAAACCCAATAACATCTTAAGAGGAATGCAAACGTTAAATTTTCCATTTTCCACTACAGTGCCTTCTCCATTCATAAACGACCCGGCGTTCTGATATCGTATACTTTCACTATGATTAAAAGATGCTAGTGCTTTCATTGTACTTGTTATTCCTGGTTTTGTATTAATATCTATTGTTTGTTCATATACTTCATATCTTATTTCACTAAATAAAAATGTCACACCGTTATTAACAAACTGTGCTTGAGATGCAGTTATGTTATCGTCTTTAACAATCCGCCCTTGTATAAACAAGTAGCTATCACTAGGCCTAGTACATAGGTCTTCAGGTAAACGAATTCTTATTTCATCATTATTTTCATATCGCGATGTATAAGCTTCATGACTATAAAATCTGTAGCTAACAATAGACTCGTCTATTGATGGTTTTTCAGCAAGCTCAAACATTTTTATATAATTTAAAACCTAATGACTCAAGAAATTTTTTATTTTTAGCAGTTATCCCCTTCACGTTTCTTGTCTTACTAAAGCGATTTATACACACTTTACTTAATTTATTTGTTTTTTGATTGAAGTTAAGACCCATCTCTTTTTACATGTAGACCTACAGTGACGGTTTCGTTTTCGAAATTGATTAAGTTTCCATTTTGATCCACTATTTTAAGAGTTATATTTCGAATGGCGTCTACACTAATAGGTAAATAAATTATATGATCTGGAGCTTCTACAATTTTAAATCTAGGAGGTACATTTGGAAAAAATTGATGGATGATGTGAGCTGGTCTATCATTTCGAAAACTATTAACAGCGATATTGCATTCAACACATATCGAGTTTATCTTCATTATATTGACAATCCAGTCTGATTCACTTACAACATTTTTTTTAAGATTTTTTTATTAAATCCTAATATTGGTCCAATTGTATTTGGTTTTTTAAAATCAATTTCTTGTGTCGCTTTTATCTGAGTATGTGAAGTGTTTCTATTGGAGCTAATTACCAAAAAATCATGTTTAAAGTATTTTTGTACTTTTTTTTTGTAAATATTCATTTATATCTACTAGTTGGTAACATCCTGTAGGTATCGTAAATTCTTTTTTTCCAAAATAAAATGTATTACACCCTTTTTCTATGTTTGGTATAGAATTATCTACTTCAAAACTCGTCAAACCTATCACATATTTTTTATCACTTATATCAATAGGTGAATTATAATCACTTGAAAGAACGGATGAATTTCCTGTTAGAACAAACATTTTTCTTAGGAAGAATGTTTTCAACTGTTTTTATTTTTCAATTGTAAACATATAAAAACTTTAAACAAAGATGACCACAATTAAATGTGTAAAAGTTTTGAAACCTTTCTATATTATATTGAATTTGGTTGTTTAAATTATCACTCTTGAAATATGTGATTAATTCTAGAGGTGGTTTTAAATCACCCATACTATCAAAATAAATAATTTTTTTCTCTTTTTTTATATACGCAGTCCAATGTGCACCAGGGCCGAATTTATCATCCATATTTATTATACCACATTCATTTTTTCAAATTTTTTTTGGTGTGGCATTTCTCATATACACACCACGAAAGCCTTGAATTTTTAATTTCTTAACATATTTAATTAGATCGGTATTAAATAACGCACGCTTAAGTAGTGCTATTGGTAGTTTTTTTGCTACCATTGACTTGGTCCAATAAATAAGCCTTTTCCTTTCTTTTTTTTATGTACAGGACGTTTTTTTCGAAAATCTTTTCCTTTAGCATTTACTTCCATAACTTTGTTATGACGTTGAGTTTCTTCTAATAATTTTTTATCTGCTTGCGCCTTATTTACAGCGGTTGCAATTCCAGCTACACCTCCACCTAAACCTCCTAACATTCCTAATAATGGAAGCAGTAGCGGTAAAAATCCTCCACGCTTTGGAGCTTTTAATATTCGTTTTTTCTTTAATTTTTTTTTCCGCAGTTCCATTCCTAACTTTGTTTTTGCTCTCATCAATGCGATGACTATTGCTGCTGCGGCTTTTTCTCCAAGTAGTGTATGTTTTGCTTTTAAACTTTTTTTTAGCTTTTGTTATCAATAATTCGTCTGCTTTGTGACGTTTGTCTATCTCTTTATCTTTAGAATATGCTATGTCGTGTTCCTTACAAGCTGAATCTAGCAGATTTATTCTACTATCCCCTCGTTCTAATCTTTTTTCTAACTTTGTACCAGGACCACAAAATTGATACCCAGGTGAATGCAATTCTACAGGTAGTTTATTAATTAAATTATTAATAAATCCGGTACCTTTCTTGCAGGTGTTTACACTAGAATTCAGCTTTTTGTTTTGGTTTCTGTCTTTATATATTTTCATTTCTACATACAAACAAACAGAACTACCTACAAACTAACTTGCAATTTAATTTACACTTTTCTTATATACTTTTTTTAAGGCTGCTCTAACTATACTCGTCCAACAATATTTGGCTGTCGTCATTGTTTTCAAAAATTTATCATCTACCTTTATATTCAAGCATACGACTTGATACATTTACTATTACTTGATACAGAATTCTCATTTATATTTTATGAGTCAACTTTGATAGTGACGTCATTCTCATTTTTTTCTATTGAGAGCCCAGCTTTAAAATTTACCGTAGTCATGTTGATTGATTATTGATTGATTATTGTTTGATTATTGGTAGGTATTCCACATTTTACATTTTTACCTGAAAAAGTTTAGCTTAGCTCTCGCTATTGTTTTATGGTCGCCATTATATGTGACGCTTGCGCAATCAATTTCAAGAACACATCATATCTCGTAGAAAAAAAATTCATGGTTAATCATCGACGGAGGAAAAATTCCAAATAGAGCTGCGCGATTAGCTAAGGCTAGTGGAAAGCGCATGCGCAAACGATTATGGCAAATATTTCAAGATTAAGACAACAGATGTTAACGCTCACGGTCGTTGATTGGTTATTGATTATGTTAAAGAATATGTGCAATGTTCTGCATTTGGATTAGTTGGTAGTGTTTGTTTGTTTCTGTCACTAAGGTGACATTTGGAGTGTGCTCTCTAGTAAATTATTCTATGGCACAAGTGTGTGACGTTTAAGTTAAGAATCCTTTTTAGTTACGTTAAAATTAATAAAGCACAGCTTGATTAACCAAACGAACTTGTTCTTTTATTTAAAATAACTTTAGGTTATGGGTCCAGACACATAATCCTGTATTAGTTAGTTGAATCAAGAAAGGTTTGGTGTTAGTAGTTACTCATCAGAAAAAGAAAGTGAGGTTGGGTCTTACGGAAAGCACGTGGTGTAACGTGGTGTATTCCCAACTAAGGATAACTTGTTCTGGATCGTAGACAAGGTTGGAAAATGGAGAGTAACATTAATATGAACGTGATCAAGCTGGAAGGTTCCAGAAATTGGAATATCTGGAAATTTCAGACTATGGTGCTGTTTAGAGGTCAAGGGTTGCTGGACGTTGTAGAGGGCAAATGTGTTAAGCCCGTAAATCTAGATGAAATAACCAAATGGGAAGCTAAAGATGCCAAGGCGCAGACTTTGTTGGTAACACGGATGATGGAAGAGGTCATGTTACACATCATCACATGCACGACTTCTGCTGAAATGTGGCGGAAACTTCAAAGCGTGTATGAACAGAAGTCTGAAACTAGTATACACATTATACAACAACGTTTTTTCCAGTACAAATATGAAAAGGGCATTGATATGTCAGTTTTCTTGTCTAAAATCCAAGAGATGAGAAACTTGTTGAAACAGATGGGCGAAGAGATATCTGATAAGTTTGTTATAATAAAGGTATTAATGTCATTGCCTGACCAATATAAGCATTTTGTGTCAGCGTGGGAGTCTGCACCTGACGATAAACAAACTATTGACAACTTGGTTGCTAGATTATTAATTGAAGAAGAAAGGGTCCAAGACAAGATGGAAAAGTCGCATCAATCTTCATCTTCTGCGTTTGTTGTAAAAAATACAAGACAAATGAAGTGCTTTAAGTGTGGCAAAAATGGGCATTTTCAAAGTGATTGCAGACAAAATAAAAATGGCAGTGAAGAAAACGTAAATAATAAAAATTGCTTTTATTGTGGAAAATTTGGACATTTCAAGGCGCAGTGTAGGTTTCGTACACAAAAATTTACTAAGACGGAGAACAAAACGAAGAAAAATGCATTAGTAGTGTCTAGTTTGTCACATGAACTGCATAAATCAAAGTGGTTAGTAGACTCAAGCGCTAGTGAACATATGTGTAGAAATCGTGCCTTGTTTAGATCATTCACTCGTATCACAGAAGAATCTGTGGTTGTGGTAATGGTGAGACAATTAGTGTCCTCGGCTGTGGACAGGTGATGGTGCAAGTGTCGAACGGATCTGAATGGATTAATACGGTCATAGACAATGTTCTGTACGTTCCGAAACTAAATAATAATCTGTTTTCAGTGATTCGCGCCATAGATAAAGGTTATGTGATGACGACAGATGTCAGGTCATGCAAATTCTACAAAGATAACCAAGTTATGGTGGTGGCGGAAAGAATTGGCAATTCTTATTATTTGGAATTGCGGTATAAGAATAATTACGAAAAGGCAAGCTCTTCAACACTAGTGAAGAATGATCTAAATGAGTGGCACAGAAAACTCGCGCATCAAAACTTTACTTACGTAAAAGATATTTTGCAAAAACATAATGTTGTTGTTAAACAAACCACTAAACCTGAGTGCGAGAGTTGTTTAGCTGGGAAGATACATCGATTACCGTTTAGTAAAAGTGAGAACGTGAGTACAAGGACTTGCGAGTTGATTCATGCGGATACTTGTAGACCAATGGAAGAAACATCTATTGGAGGAGCGAGGTATTTTGTTATACTGAAGGATGACTATTCGAATTACAGAAATGTATACTTTGTTAAAACCAAAAATGAGATCAAAAACTGTATTGAGAACTTTATAAATAAGGCCGAAAACACAACAGGAAACCAAATGAAAATGTTTAGAAGTGACAATGGTTTAGAATTTATAAACAAAGAAGTGAAAGTGATGTTTTCAAAACGTGGAATAACACATCAAACAACTGTACCCTATACGCCGGAACAGAACGGAAAGGCTGAGAGAGAAAATAGAACATTGGTGGAAGCAGCAAGAACAATGTTACATGAAGAAAACTTTCCAAAGAAACTGTGGGCAGAAGCAATAAATAATTAAATACGGCAGTATTTGTCTTGAATAGAACTGGGAAAAGTCATGAAAATGTAAGGTCACCATTTGAAGTATGGACAAACAAAAAGTTTGACATTCACCAGTTGAAAGTCTTCGGCACGGAAATGTATGCTCACCTTCTGAAAGAACGAAGAAGGAAATGGGACAAGAAAGGTGAAAAGGGTTTGATGGTGGGTTATGAAGAAAATGTGAAGGGGTATAGAATTTATTTTCCAGAAACAAACACAGTGGAGATAAAGAGAGATGTTGTATTTCTAAATCAAGATGATAAGAAAGAAAATCTTCAAGTGGAGGAAAGCAAAGAAAAGGAAATTATAACATCAATAAACCTAGAAGAACCAGTGGTAGATAGTAATCTTGAGACAGAAATTCACCCTGTGAATGAACTTATTACTAACGAAGATGAGACAATGGAGGAAACCCATACAAGTAGTGCTAAAAAAGATGGATCAGACAATGACTGTGACAATGAGTACTTACCATGCAGTGACGACGAACATCTATTGGATGAAAGTGATTTACCCAGAGATGGAAGAAGCAAGCGGCTAAGAAAACAAACATCTTTCTATAAATGCAATAATGTGCAGTTAGGTGTCAGTGAGTGTGAACCAACTACATACAGTGAGGCTATGAACAGAAGTGACGCAAGCAAGTGGAGTGAAGCCATTGCTAGGGAACTACAGACTCTTGAAGATAATGGCACTTGGGAATTTTGTGATATACCAGTAAATAGAAAAATAGTTAGCAGTAAGTGGGTATTTTAGATAAAAAATGTAAAAAATGTGTTACAGTATAAAGCTAGGCTTGTTGCCCGAGGGTTTGAACAACAAGAATCATTTGATTTGTGTGATATTTATGCGCCAGTAGCGAAGTTGCCTACATTTAGACTATTTGTAGCAGTAGCAACAAAATTAAATGTGCCTATTTATCAAATGGACGTTACGGGGGCTTTTTTAAATGGGGAGATTAAAGAAGAAGTGTATGTCAGTTTACCTAAAGGAGCTTATTTAGGAAATAATAATATAGTTAAATTAAAGAAATCTTTATATGGATTAAAAAATTCTCTAAAGTGTTGGAATCAAAAATTTAATACAGTAATTACAAAAGCAGGTTTTGCGAGATCAAAGAGTGACTCATGTTTGTATACAAAGTATAATGGCACAGATAAAATTTTTGTATTAATTTATGTAGATGACGTGTTAATTTTTGGTACAAACAAACAGGAGATTTTAAAACTAAAAGGTGTATTAAATAAGGAATTTAAAATGAAGGATTTAGGGTTAATTTCAGATTTTCTAGGAATAAATGTTAAGCAAAATTTGCAAAAAAGTACAACTGTATTATCACAAAGAAATTATTTGGAAAATGTATTAAAAAGATTTAACATGGAAAATTGTAAGCCAATGATGACTCCTATGGATAAAAATTTTAACAGTAAGATACTTGAATCTAATGTAGGATGTGATAAAAAGTTTGAAAAAACTTGTAGGGAAATAATTGGCTGTCTTATGTATGCGGTTTCAGGCACTAGGCCTGATCTTTGTTTTGCCATTTCTATGTTAAGTAGATTGTTTCTGTCACTAAGGTTGTAACGGTTGAATTGCGGCACACGCCAAAAATTACGATAAATAAGCGCCTTCTTGCCATTTTGCGGTAAACTACTCATTGCATGACGCTAGTTTGTGCACTATCGAATTCGCTGTCATCGATTTAGTCTAGAACTGCGAAGACCCGACGCCTTTAAGACAATTTATGTCTTTCGAGTAACTGTCTTTTCTGAACACTCTGTATATAAAGTAAAGCAAGCTAACTTTTTTTTATTGGCCAGGGAAAAAACCCAGGTAGTTTTTAACGGATAGGAAAAGAATAATCCGATAGTAAAGCAGAATTTACCAGATTTTAAGCGGGAAAGATACCGACTCTATATATAGAAGTGGTGTTAGCGCCCATGTTGCATTTTTAAGTCCGCCACCGTACGTAGTGTTAGTGTACCCTTCTACGCCAAAGTAGTGAGTCAAATAAACCCGGTAGTGGGTATTACGTGTGTTCACGACTTTTTTGACAAGAAAATTGGTACGGCTTTGAAGCCACGTTTTGATAACGACTTTACCATTTTCGCGATTACGTGACGTTAGAAGGGGTAAGTTAAACAGTCTCATTAATTCCACCACTAACGGTTTTACTTCGCGGGTCATGTAGGGCTAGGCGAGTCTAGGGTCAAAAGACGACTCAATTGCGGCACTCGATCTCTTTTCCTCCTGTTATCCTGCTATCTACCATCGAGCTTCCGAGGACTAAAGCACCGCAAAACAACCATCTCCAACGGAAACAGCAGATAAGGTTAGTTCAAGGTCTATGAAAGGTCGAATGAATGTGTGAACGTTAGAAAGCCTTTGAACGACACCTTTAAAGTGGAAAAAAAAAAACCTTCCTTATATTATATTTTGTTTCATCAACTTATTGCCTTTATTGTTTGTGGTAATCAGGACAACCTGTAAGGGGTGCTTGAGTTAACTACAAGGGAATTGTCTTGTCTAACTCAAACTGCATCGAGTCCTGTCTAATTGTGTGAAAATTGTGATAAAATTTTATTTGAATTATTTAGAATTAATTAATTATTTGAACATTCCGGATTTATTTGTTTTTTTTTTTTTTATTATATTTTATTTTGAGGCCAATATCACTTATTGCTATCAGTTAGTTTTTTTTGTTTGTTGTATTTTCTTTTATTTATTCAATATATTAATATTATTTTACTGGAGCTTTTGTTTAGCCTGCAGGTCTTGACCCCTAAAAGGCTAAAGGGAGGTTAATTTCGGCTATTGTCTGTGCTAGGTTGAGTGGCGCTATATCCACCACCTGTGTTCTTAGATTCACGCCTCTACGGCTGAACTACCGGGCAAATTTTGAACAAGGTAAAGCTAGCCGAGATTAGCCTGTCCTCGAGTTTTTCTATTTCCTTTATTCCCTCCTCTTCTTTTCCCCTTGTGTAACTTCACGGTTACATAATTGGCGCACAAACGTGGGGCCTGATTTAAAATTCCCTAATTATTAATATTTAAATTTGTTTTAACTTTCCATTATTAGTGAATTGGCAATTTAATAGTAGAGTAATTTAGAGTAATTTATCTTATCAATACAAATTTTATCACAATTTATTTTAGGTCGATAAAAGAAGGTTTTTTTTCACTACTTTTGTTTTTTTGTATTATTTTACACAATATTGCGAATTTGTACTCTTGGAATTATTCAGCGATAACAGGAAGGTCGAGTCGTATTATTATTACAGTAAAGTTGTAACATACTTTGTAATTTGTAATTGATATATTTTTTTCATTCTCGAGTTGTAAATTTCGTAGGATAAAACTTTTCTGCTTTTATCTACTGATAAGAAATCAAATAACCAGTTAGAGTGGGTCAAGTTTATCGAATCATTCTTTTGTCTTATCTGTTTTAAATTATTATTAAAGATATCTGGGTCAAGCGCGTTCATTGCCCTTGTGTTTTTTTTGTTAGCTTGAATTTGTTTTATTGTCTTGGAGTAGCGATCTAATTTTTTTTTTACTTGTCTTCGCATGTTATAAGTCGTTTATATATTTAAGGGTTAGCTATATTTCTTTTTTATTTTTAATTATTAGTACATAGTGAGTTGCGTAATATTTCGACATTATGGCTCAAAATTTAAAGTTTGAAATAAATCGTTTGACAGCGGACGAGCTTGTGTATGAACTCGCGATCCGTGGGGTGACTGAATCTGCGCCAGTGGACGAGATGCGAAAAACATTACGCGCTTTTAGGCGATTAGATAAATCGGTATCACCACTTAGTCTTCCAAACTACCCTTTCTCATTTGAGGACGATCATAACGCATTATTGGATCGCATTACGGAAATCGAGACTTTGTTAGCCGACTTCGACGGCGATAGGTCATCGTCTGCTTGCGCTAAATTAACTAGCAAGTTAGCTCATGCGTTAGGGCGTGTAGAAAAAAGCAAACCCGTATCATCCGCCGATAGTGCAGCAAAATCGCGGCTTTTAGTAAAACTAGTCACATTGCATTCAACGGTCGAATCAAAGATTAAACGACGTGAGAAGAGTTTGGCCAATCAGACAAGTAATATACCTGATCTAGGATTGTTGCAATTAGATAGTTCAGAAGAAAGCGAAGACTCTGGAGCAGAAGAAGCTAGCGCATTTCCAGCTGTGCCTATAGCAGAATCTAGCCGTATTTATCATGGGAAGGTAAATTCATTTCCCGTTTCAAAGTGGAACCTTAAATTTTCCGGTGTCGCGAGTGAAATGTCACTTAGCGCCTTTCTCCTTAGAGTTGAGGAATTGAGAATAGCTCGTAATGTTACAAAGACTGAATTGTTTATTAGCGCAGTAGATTTATTTAGCGATAAGGCTTTGATATGGTTTAGAGCAAATCGAAAACACTTATCAGATTGGAATTCGTTGGTTCTAGAGTTACGTAAACAATTTCAACCGGTAGATTACGACGATAAGCTCTATGAAGAAATTAGGCAACGCACACAAGGCAGAAATGAGAGTATGGGAATTTATCTTGCAGTAATGGAGAATCTTTTTGACAGACTAACCATTACAATTCCAGAAAAAGTCAGACTCAAGATACTGTTGAATAACATTACTCCGTTTTACCAAGCGCAGCTAGGTCTTACTAAGATCAATACTCAACAAGAACTGCTAGAATATGGAAGGTTGATTGAATCACGGAAAACTTCAATAGAGTCTTTTGTCCCGCCTGCCACCCGAAAGTCGCATAAATTCTTAGAGTCCGATTTATCCTATATTGAACCTGAACCCAGAAGCTTTTATCATCGTACGCAAATAGCTGAGGTTACTACGCAGCATCAACCCTCTTCATTAGGCAAGAAAGATATGCCCTGTTACAATTGTCAGAGACTAGGTCATTTCAGTCGAGAATGTACGTTACCCAGAAAGCTCGTTTATTATAATTGCGGTAAGCACGGCGTCACCGTTAACACCTGTCCACAATGTCGGCACAAAACAAACCAACAGTCAATAAATGCCGCTTTGCGTTTGAAACTATCTGAAATGGAGGGTCGTTTAAAAGATTTCAATTCTACGGTACATGGGCTGCAAGATCGAGTGGCCTTTTACAAATCAAAAGCTATTGAATGTGAACGGTTAGCCGATGAAAATGAAATTTTAAAAGTAAAAATTCGTAAAATGGAAACATTGCAAACTGCAGCGAGCGGTACCAGAGAAGAAGCCAACGAAGCGTTTAAAAATGTAAGTAATCGAGAAAGTCTTTTAATCATGTGCATGACTCTTACAAAGACGTTAGTAGAAGCTCAGAAAACCAAGTCTGCATTGGAACACAAATTTAAATCTGTACAAAATGAACTCACCAAGCATCGCCGAAAAGCAGCAAATTTACAAGCACAAAATAAAGAGTTAAATCGAGCCTTACAAACTTCTAAGAATAATTGGGAACAAGAGAAAACCCACTTAACTAATATGCTTCTGGAGTCACAATCCAAGAAAGTAAAGGAGGGTATAGCAGATGTTAAACGAATTATTTTAGAGAGTCCAGCACCCGTTCCGAGAAAATCTAGACCTAGTAGTGAAGTTGATACACCTCCTGTGGGAAAGCAAGTATCAACACTTCTAGGATCTGATTCTCCTTATTTGCCTGTAAAATCCAATGCCTCAGGCCTACCTCAATTACAATTTTTGAAAGTAACAAAACAACTTCAGAAAAGGGGTTGTATTTTAAAAGGGGCGTTAAATAGTTTTGATCATATCGACCTGACTAAAGGTGACGAAGTTGCGTGTGACGGTTTAGGGGGGCAAAGTAAGGACGAAAGTCCATTCCCATCGTCAAACAGGGATAAATATTTATCTAAAAGAACAAGGGGTTGTTCTAGTTTGTCATCTGCAATGGAGACGGAAAAGCGTCTTACAGGATTTAAGGCTATGTTCCAGAAAATAGCAACTAAGGTTAGGGACGCGCACGAGCGTAATAAAAACATTTATAATCTTAGACGCAGGCCGGTTGATTACGTGGTAGGACAACAAGTTTGGAGGAAAAATAAGTCTTTGTCAAATGCCATCAAACATTATAGTGCCAAATTAGGTCCTAAATTTATAGGCCCTTTTATAGTTTCGAAAAAGCGTGGCACTTGGACTTATGAATTAGCAGACGATTTAGGAAATTCGAAAGGAGTATGGCACGTGCAGGACCTTAAGCCTGTCGCGCCTGATTTTGAGCCACCGTAGACTCATGTTTTAGGTCACTTCCGTTTTAGTCTATGGTTATGTAATTAACGAATTGTTATAAAAGTAGTACTTTGGCGAAAATTTTGTGTAGTTTTGAGCATTTTGGAACTTCTAGGACTTGTGTTTTGATTGAAAGTTTTTTGATAATAGTCCAGGAGCTTGTATAGAATCTATTCTATTTGTATAGAATTGTAGTCGATTAATTACATAATTAAACTTTTGTGCGGACCGTGGCTAGAGAATGATACCTTTTGGCCTTAGAGATTTTATTTTGCCCTATTGGAGGGGTGGACGAATACTTCAATGACTCACTGTCGACGGTAAAAGGCCGTCAAAAGATCTTTCGGTGTAAACAATAACTTTTCGTTTCACGCCAGAGTTTTTTTGCCCTATTGGAGGGGTTGGCGAATACTTCAATGACTCACTGTCGACGGTAAAATGCCGTCAAAAGTTCTTTCGGCGTAAACAATAACTTTTCGTTTCACGTCAATTTTTTTTTTTCTAGTTCTGGCCAGTTAGTGGCAACAGTGTGTCTTTTGTTTATATTGTTAGGTACATTGCTCGTGTACTCTTCGGGACTTTTGTAGTTTGGTATAGTCCGAGAGGGACAGAGAATGTTGTTTTGTGATGATAGGAAAGTAGTGACGCACCGTTGTTCATTTAACTGTAGTCGACTAGAATCGCGTTGCGGAACGGTCTGCATAGACCAACGTTTTTTTTCTGGATGTTTATGTATTTTATTAATACAGAAGTATTTGATTTTTCGTTTGTTGTTGTGCTAGAAAGCATATTTGAGAACTGGTTGTTATTAGCGGTGGGTGGGATTGCTTTGGGCACCCTACTGCTGTTGCTGGCAGTACCCTCGGGACCTGCTATTCGGAACGCTCGGAGAGGGTTTACGGATATCTAGGGGCCTCAACGGAGTGGGTAATGTCGGGAGCGCTCTTCCCACACGCGACGTAACAATTCAGGTTTCTCCGAGATTTTATTAGTTTGCTGATAATTGCTTGCCGGTAGGGTGGCAATGCCTGTGTCTTGTTCCTCTTTTTGTTTGAATCGTTTTTTTTTGTTGTTTTTTTGTTATTTTTTTTTATTCGGTGTTCAGGCAAAACACCATGACAGGCTAGTCCTGGGACACAGGCACCCATCATGTTAGCCCAGTACGGCTTTATGTACTTCCCTTAAGGATTACTCTTGGACCCTTCAGGTCAATTTGTCACAGATCCTTCTGATCTTTTTAGTTTTTTTTTCTCTATTTTCTTTTCCTTTTTTTTTTTTTAATATTTGCTGGTTTGAATTAGTTTTCTTTTTGATTTTGCGATCTAAACATTAGCTTTTCCTATTCTTGGTTGCGCCACGTTCATTAAGTTCGGTTTTACTATAGGTTCGGGTTGGCTAACAAACTCTCGTGCGTCATTCCGGTAAATGGCGAGTAAAATTGTTTATAACAATTTTACTTATGTAAGGAGAGGGGTGTTGTAACGGTTGAATTGCGGCACACGCCAAAAATTACGATAAATAAGCGCCTTCTTGCCATTTTGCGGTAAACTACTCATTGCATGACGCTAGTTTGTGCACTATCGAATTCGCTGTCATCGATTTAGTCTAGAACTGCGAAGACCCGACGCTTTTAAGACAATTTATGTCTTTCGAGTAACTGTCTTTTCTGAACACTCTGTATATAAAGTAAAGCAAGCTAACTTTTTTTTATTGGCCAGGGAAAAAACCCAGGTAGTTTTTAACGGATAGGAAAAGAATAATCCGATAGTAAAGCAGAATTTACCAGATTTTAAGCGGGAAAGATACCGACTCTATATATAGAAGTGGTGTTAGCGCCCATGTTGCATTTTTAAGTCCGCCACCGTACGTAGTGTTAGTGTACCCTTCTACGCCAAAGTAGTGAGTCAAATAAACCCGGTAGTGGGTATTACGTGTGTTCACGACTTTTTTGACAAGAAAATTGGTACGGCTTTGAAGCCACGTTTTAATAACGACTTTACCATTTTCGCGATTACGTGACGTTAGAAGGGGTAAGTTAAACAGTCTCATTAATTCCACCACTAACGGTTTTACTTCGCGGGTCATGTAGGGCTAGGCGAGTCTAGGGTCAAAAGACGACTCAATTGCGGCACTCGATCTCTTTTCCTCCTGTTATCCTGCTATCTACCATCGAGCTTCCGAGGACTAAAGCACCGCAAAACAACCATCTCCAACGGAAACAGCAGATAAGGTTAGTTCAAGGTCTATGAAAGGTCGAATGAATGTGTGAACGTTAGAAAGCCTTTGAACGACACCTTTAAAGTGGAAAAAAAAAAACCTTCCTTATATTATATTTTGTTTCATCAACTTATTGCCTTTATTGTTTGTGGTAATCAGGACAACCTGTAAGGGGTGCTTGAGTTAACTACAAGGGAATTGTCTTGTCTAACTCAAACTGCATCGAGTCCTGTCTAATTGTGTGAAAATTGTGATAAAATTTTATTTGAATTATTTAGAATTAATTAATTGTTTGAACATTCCGGATTTATTTGTTTTTTTTTTTTTATTATATTTTATTTTGAGGCCAATATCACTTATTGCTATCAGTTAGTTTTTTTTGTTTGTTGTATTTTCTTTTATTTATTCAATATATTAATATTATTTTACTGGAGCTTTTGTTTAGCCTGCAGGTCTTGACCCCTAAAAGGCTAAAGGGAGGTTAATTTCGGCTATTGTCTGTGCTAGGTTGAGTGGCGCTATATCCACCACCTGTGTTCTTAGATTCACGCCTCTACGGCTGAACTACCGGGCAAATTTTGAACAAGGTAAAGCTAGCCGAGATTAGCCTGTCCTCGAGTTTTCCTATTTCCTTTATTCCCTCCTCTTCTTTTCCCCTTGTGTAACTTCACGGTTACAAGGTGACATTTGGAGTGTGCTCTCTAGTAAATTAATCTATGACACAAGTGTGTGACGTTTAAGTTAAGAATCCTTTTTAGTTACGTTAAAATTAATAAAGCACAGCTTGATTAACCAAACGAACTTGTTCTTTTATTTAAAATAACTTCAGATTACTTATTGATTGATTAGTGTTTGATTATTGATATCACACAATTTACATTTTTTTAACTGATAGCTCTCGCTATTGTTTTATGGTCGCCATTATATGTGACGCTTGCGCAATAAATTTTACGAACACATCATATTATCAAAATGACGATGGTTAATCATCATTCGAGACAAATATCCAAGTGGAGCTGTGCGATTAACTAAAGCTAGTGAGAAGCGCATGCGCAAACGGTCAATGCAAATATTCCAAGATCAAGACAGCAGGTGTTAACGCTCACAGTCATGTGGCAGGTGTTCTAAACTTGAAATCTTCATCTTACTGTATTTCTAATTCAAAGAATTATATCAAATTAAAGTTGATTACTTATTGATTGATTTTCGATTGATTATCGATTATTGGTTATGGATTATTGATTATTGATTATTGATTATTGATTATTGATTATCGATTATTGATTATTGATTATTGATTATTGATTATTGATTATTGATTATTGATTGACTATTGGTCGATTATTGTTTGATTCTTGGTATTGCAAAATTTACATTTTTTTTATTTAAACACGTCTAGCTTTGCTCGCGCTTAATGAGTGAATGCTCCAAAGTGGCTATCACAATTTTCGAAAAAAGTGGTGTGGGGAAAGAAATGTGGTGGGGGGAGAACAAAGTAGTGGGAGAGCAAATGTACACAACAGGTGTTCCATGGTCGTTTCAAGGTTCAAGGTCAAGGACATTCCAAAGTCCAAGGTCATATGACGTAAAAGTGATAGTGGGAGCCACTGCACCCTCATTCTATATCTACTAGTGCCAAATTATAGTCAATTCCTTAAATAATTTTATTATTGTCAAATAATGTTTTCTTTAAAATTATGTTATTATTGGCAATTGTTTGGATAATTAATTACACTAGTTAATAATTGAATTGCAACATAAAGGTTTAATTAAAGTAGAAACAAATCTACAGGACAATAACTTTATCAAACTTAATATTTGCATTATGCTATGGTCTATCATTTTATAAACAGTAAAAACAATACTTTTAGTTGATAAAATTAAATAATTTAATTAATAATTTAAGAATTTAATTAGTCGAATTTATGATAAGCATTATCTCAAAGTTTTACATTTTCTTCCTTTACTATACAAGCTGCTCGAAATAAATTAATAATTTAATTAAAACGTTATCTAATTAATTACTCAAAAGTTTGATAAACATTTATTTAAATTTGTTACAATTATTTCTGTTGTTTGGTTACATTGCCATTAATAATATATTGAAAATTGATTGGTCAATAATTCTATTTTTGTAACCGCTGCAGAGCACCAACTTTCTTATAATTTGACAGTGGTTAAATATCGATATTTTTACAGAATTCAATTTACTTGTATTTGTTTGAATAAATTAAGTTTTACTTATGACCGGTTTCACAAAGCGTTGTTAAAATTTGGCTAACACGTTGTTAGCTAACATTGTGTTAAAATTAACACGTTGTTAAAATAAGAACGGGTTTCACAACCGATTTTTAACACGTTGTTAGTTAACAACGTGTTATCTCACAAAATCGGGTAATATCGGCAATAAAATTCAATAATTTTAGGTTATTCAACAAAACCACCTGTCATCTGTCAAATCAGATGCCAAATACAAAAATTCAAAGTTATTAAATTGGGGCTATTCTGTGGGGCTTTATCTTTCCTCACCGTCTTTTGTCACACTAATCTCTCTAAAATTATGTGTTGTTTTTTTATTTAAATTGAATCATGATTGTTAAGATGGATAATAATTTGCAATCGGGTAAACGAGAAAGAGGAAAAATTTCACGGAGGAAAAGTGTTGTGTCTTTATGAACCGTATAGCCAGGTGGGAAAAATAATTATACTTATTACAATATTAATAGATTTGTTAAAATCATATTTTATTTTTGTAGATATTCTATATAGATATTCAAATTTTTATCTCGTTTTACTGATTTATTAGATTTTGTTTCGATGAAAATCAAATCACAAATTATCGTAGTAGTCCAGTCATTTCGTCCGAAAAAAAGGCAAATAAAAGAAAATGAATTTGCGCTTCTAATTTTTTAATATGTTGTAGGGGATACCTAGAAAAGCTTAACTTGAGATTGTCGACCAAGCTTTCCTAGGAGCTTTCGCCGCCATCTTGAAAAAAGAGGTAAAATTTGTTTCTCGGCAATAACTCGGCTATCCGATGAGATTTCGAAAAATTTTGTAGGACACTTTTTGTAGCTTTCTTTGTGCTCTACAATAACGCCTGAATCATTTTTAGCGTATCATGCATCGTTATCGAGATATCGATCGATAAAGTCAAAAATTTAGGACACAATTTTTGTTTTTTGCTTTTTTTTTTCTTTGGGTCTTAATAAATATGAAAAATTGTAGAATTCAAACTTGTAGAGCATATTCAAACCTACAATTTTCTTCTTGGATTTTTTTATGTTGGACAAAAATTACGATCTCCAGCGCGCCGCAAAGTCGGTGAATCCACACTCAGCGTCGAGCGAGCTGCTCGCTCGGTTGTGTCTGTAACGATGATGATGACGATGCTCTCATCGAATCAGCATCATTTCCAACGTTTCAACAGACACAACAACTCGAAGAGTTTACGGAGAACGAAGATCTTCAGCCTGGACCATCCAAGCGAAAAAAAACATGAAAAAAGTCCATCGTTCGTGTCTCGAGTGCAGAAAAAATAGTATATTACACTACAAGGGACAAAAGTTGAATTTTCGGCCCTGCGCGCCATAATGTCCGAGGTGAAGCCGAGGGCATCATGGCGCGCAGGACCGAGATTTTAACTTCTGTCCCGCGTCGTGTATACGATTTTTCTTCATACCTCGGTCGAAAGTACGTACTTTTATTTTTAATTTTATTAGGGACGAAAGTATACTTTCGTCCCTAATAACAGAGACGAAAGTTTAACTTTTAGTCCCTGTAAGATGAAATTCTTTCTTCCCTATAATAGCGGGAACAAAGAATTCATCGTGTTTATTTATACTCGTAACTATGTTATATGACCAGCAACACTCGCTTCGCTCGTGCCGCAAATGACGCGGCAGGCATCAAAAACTATCAGCATTTAAAGTTAAAAAAATAAAATTAAAAATAAAAGTACGTACTTTCGACCGAGGTATGAAGAAAAATCGTATACACGACGCGGGACAGAAGTTGAAATCTCGGTCCTGCGCGCCATGATGCCCTCGGCTTCACCTCGGGCATTATGGCGCGCAGGGCCGAAAATTTAACTTTTGTCCCTTGTAGTGTAATATACTATTCTTTCCGTTTATTTTGTTTTGTTTATTTTGTATTGTAAAAAAATAATTTTTTTTACTGCACAAACAAATTATTTGTTTAATAAATTACTATTGTGTGATCCTTAATTTGTTGCTCTTTGTACTTATTTTTTATCCCATCAATTTCCTGAACAATTTCCCATTCGATTCGACATCCAGACACAACCGAGCGAGCAGCTCGCTCGACGCTGAGTGTGGATTCACCGACTTTGCGGCGCGCTGGAGATCGTAATTTTTGTCCAACATAAAAAAATCCAAGAAGGAAATTGTAGGTCTGAATATGCTCTACAAGTTTGAATTCTACAATTTTTCATATTTACTAAGACCCAAAGAAAAAAAAAGCAAAAAACAAAAATTGTGTCCTAAATTTTTGACTTTATCGATCGATATCTCGATAACGATGCATGATACGCTAAAAATAATTCTGGCGTTATTGTAGAGCACAAAGAAAGCTACAAAAAGTGTCCTACAAAATTTTTCGAAATCTCATCGGATAGCCGAGTTATTGCCGAGAAACAAATTTTACCTCTTTTTTCAAGATGGCGGCGAAAGCTCCTAGGAAAGCTTGGTCGACAATCTCAAGTTAAGCTTTTCTAGGTATCCCCTACAACATATTAAAAAATTAGAAGCGCAAATTCATTTTCTTTTTTGAATGTACGTAATGACTGGACTATAGCGGGTGATTTCAATATTGACTTCTTGAAATCTAGTCCTCTCAAAAACACTTTACTTGATATTGTCCAGTCTTATAACTTAAAATGTCTTGTTAATGAACCAACTAAAATTAACATAAAATCAAAAACGTGCTACGACAACATAATAACTAATTTATCAGTAGATTATAATCTTAAAATTCACCCGCATAAGTTCGGTGATCACTTGGGTATCACCCTGTGTTTTGATTCATTCAATGCTCCACTATCTGATTATGCTCTCACAAAATATCGACCGATAAATTCGGCAAATTTGCTTAAATTTTATGAATCTGTTGCTAAATTGGATTTTTCGAATGTTTATAAAAATACTGAACCAGCTGAAGTAGCTTTCAACTCTTTTCACATTACCATAGTGGATACTTTCAAAAATTGTTTTCCTGAAATTACATCACACAAAAAGATAAACAGAAATAGAAAACTCAACTGGTTTACCGAAGACTTACGCAAGTTGAGGTCAAGAGTTGATGCCATGGACGTTGTACGCCGAAACACAAATTCGGAAGTATTACTTAAATATTTTGTGTCAGTAAAATCAGATTATAGACGCATGCTTATTCAAGCCAAAAGAGATGCAAATGATAAATTCATCAACAACGCCGTAAACAAAAGTAAAGCTGTGTGGCATCTAATTAATTCTGAATTGAATATTAGTAAGAAGCAGTACCAAAAAAATAATTTTAGTGCTGATGAATTTAACATTTTCTTCACTGAGGTAGCTCATAACATTGTAAAAAATCTACCATCCAAAAACAACAACAGTAGTTACGCATTTCTAAAAAACTCGAGAAAGTCTCCAATAAACTCATTCTACTTTGAACATACCACTGATTCTGAAGTTATACACCACATTTTATTAAAAAATTCGACCAGTCGTGACACTTACGGTCTCAACGCTCAAGTAATCAAACATATAAGTCTTATAGTAAGCAAACAACTATCACATTTAATAAATAGGTGCGTAGACGAAGAAGTTTTTCCGCGTTGCCTAAAGATAGCGAAAACTGTAGCTTTGTTCAAGATAGACGAAATAGGAAACTACAGACCTATTTCAATACTACCTATCTTTTCTAAAATTTTTGAGTCTATCATCAAAGATCGGTTATCAAATTTTTTTGAAACAAAAAAACTTTTTGCATGTGAACAGTTTGGTTTCAGAAAGATAAAAAACACAACACAAGCAGTATCTGATATTGTTGACACAATCATCCAAGCATTTGATAATGGTGAGTCATCCTGTCTAACACTAATTGATTTATCAAAGGCGTTTGACTGTGTCGACCACAAGATTCTCTTAGATAAGCTTTACTACTATGGCATAAGAGGCAATACACACGGCTTAATGCATTCTTATCTTAGTAATAGAGCTCAAAGTGTTTTTGAGAAAAACTCAAAGTCTGATGAAATACAAATCAATATCGGAGTACCACAGGGTTTAATCTTGGGGCCATTACTCTTTTTAATTTTTATTAATGACTTACCGATCAATATCAATGAATCAAAATCTGTTTTATTTGCTGACGACATTAACCTATTAAATGTAGGTAAAGATGAAGAGGTACTAAAAAAAACCAAAAAAACAAGTGTGAAAAAAACAAATGAATGGTTAACTGCAAACAAATTAGTTATGAATACTTCCAAAAACAAAACAATTTTATTTTCGCTAAAACCGGAATGCAACTTAACATATACTGGCAAGCTATTAGGTATTACCCTTGACACCAAACTTACATGGAAGCTTCATATTGATGCCTTGGCCTCAAAATTGAACTCAGTTCTCTACCAATTAAAAAAACTTACCATTTACTGCCAGCCTAAAACGGCTTTAACATTTTATCATTCTAATTTCAAAAGTCTTCTAACCTATGGTATTATGTTGTGGGGTGATTCAAGTCATGTTATTAGAGTTTTTGCCATTCAAAAAAAAGCAGTTAGGGCTCTATCTGGATGCCACGATCAAACTGTTCACTGCAAACCTTTTTTCAAAAAATTAAATATATTGCCTTTACTATGTTTGTTTAATTTTAGTATTTTGCTTTATGCACATAGTAACATGTGTTTATTTACCAAAAATTGTGACAACCTAAAACAAACTAAAATAAACTAAAATAAACTAAAATAAACTAAAATAGACTAAAATAAACTAAAATAAACTAAAATAAACTAAGATAAACTAAAATAAACTAAAATAAACTGAAATAAACTAAAATAAACTAAAATAAACTAAAATAAACTAAAACAAACTAAAATAAACTAAAATAAACTAAAATAAACTAAAATAAACTAAAATAAACTAAAATAAACTAAAATAAACTAAAATAAACTAAAATAAACTAAAATAAACTAAAATAAACTAAAATAAACTAAAATAAACTAAAATAAACTAAAATAAACTAAAATAAACTAAAATAAACTAAAATAAACTAAAATAAACTAAAATAAACTAAAATAAACTAAAATAAACTAAAATAAACTAAAATAAACTAAAATAAACTAAAATAAACTAAAATAAACTAAAATAAACTAAAATAAACTAAAATAAACTAAAATGAACTAAAATAAACTAAAATAAACTAAAATAAACTAAAATAAACTAAAATAAACTAAAATAAACTAAAATAAACTAAAATAAACTAAAATAAACTAAAATAAACTAAAATAAACTAAAATAAACTAAAATAAACTAAAAAAAATTAAATAAACTAAAATAAACTAAAATAAACTAAAAAAAAATAAATAAACTAAAATAAACTAAAATAAACTAAAAGAAACTAAAATAAATTAAAATAAACTAAAATAAACTAAAATAAACTAAAATAAACTAAAATAAACTAAAATAAACTAAAATAAACTAAAATAAACTAAAATAAACTAAAATAAACTAAAATAAACTAAAATAAACTAAAATAAACTAAAATAAACTAAAATAAACTAAAATAAACTAAAATAAACTAAAATAAACTAAAATAAACTAAAATAAACTAAAATAAACTAAAATAAACTAAAATAAACTAAAATAAACTAAAATAAACTAAAATAAACAAAAATAAACTAAAATAATCTAAAATAATCTAAAATAAACTTGAATAACCTAAAATAAACTAAAATAAACTAAAATAAACTAAAATAAACTAAAATAAACTAAAATAAACTAAAATAAACTAAAATAAACTAAAGTAAACTAAAATAAACTAAAATAAACTAAAATAAACTAAAATAAACTAAAATAAACTGAAATAAACTAAAATAAACTAAAATAAACTAAAATAAACTAAAATAAACTAAAATAAACTAAAATAAACTAAAATAAACTAAAATAAATTAAAATAAACTTAAATAAACTAAAATAAACTGAAATAATCTGAAATAAACTAAAATAAACTAAAATAAACTAAAATAAACTAAAATAAACTAAAATAAACTAAAATAAACTAAAATAAACTAAAATAAACTAAAATAAACTAAAATAAACTAAAATAAACTAAAATAAACTAAAATAAACTAAAATAAACTAAAATAAACTAAAATAAACTAAAATAAACTAAAATAAACTAAAATAAACTAAAATAAACTAAAATAAACTAAAATAAACTAAAGTAAACTAAAATAAACTAAAATAAACTAAAATAAACTAAAATAAACTAAAATAAACTGAAATAAACTAAAATAAACTAAAATAAACTAAAATAAACTAAAATAAACTAAAATAAACTAAAATAAACTAAAATAAACTAAAATAAATTAAAATAAACTTAAATAAACTAAAATAAACTGAAATAATCTGAAATAAACTAAAATAAACTAAAATAAACTAAAATAAACTAAAATAAACTAAAATAAACTAAAATAAACTAAAATAAACTAAAATAAACTAAAATAAACTAAAATAAACTAAAATAAACTAAAATAAACTAAAATAAACTAAAATAAACTAAAATAAACTAAAATAAACTAAAATAAAATAAAATAAACTAAAATAAACTAAAATAAACTAAAATAAACTAAAATAAACTGAAATAAACTAAAATAAACTAAAATAAACTTAAATAAACTGAAATAATCTGATATAAACTAAAACAAACTTAAATAAACTAAAATAAACTGAAATAAACTGAAATAAACTGAAATAAACTAAAATAAACTAAAATAAACTAAAATAAACTAAAATAAACTAAAATAAACTAAAATAAACTAAAATAAACTAAAATAAACTTAAATAAACTAAGATAAACTAAAATAAACTAAAATAAACTAAAATAAACTAAAATAAATTAAAATAAACTAAAATAAACTAAAATAAACTAAAATAAACTAAAATAAACTAAAATAAACTAAAATAAACTAAAATAAACTAAAATAAACTAAAATAAACTAAAATAAACTAAAATAAACTTAAATAAACTGAAATAATCAGATATAAACTAAAACAAACTTAAATAAACTAAAATAAACTAAAATAAACTGAAATAAACTTAAATAAATTAAAATAAACTAAAATAAAATAAAACAAACTAAAATAAACTAAAATAATCCAAAATAAACTAAAATAAACTAAAATAAACTTAAATAAACTAAAATAAACTTAAATAAACTGAAATAATCTGATATAAACTAAAACAAACTTAAATAAATTAAAATAAACTGAAATAAACTGAAATAAACTAAAATAAACTAAAATAAAATAGAACAAACTAAAATAAACTAAAATAAAACTAAAACAAATTTAAATAAACTAAAATAAACTAAAATAAACTAAAATAAACTAAAATAAACTAAAATAAACTAAAATAAACTAAAATAAACTAAAATAAACTAAAATAAACTAAAATAAACTAAAATAAACTAAAATAAACTAAAATAAACTAAAATAAACTAAAATAAACTGAAATAAATTAAAATAAATTAAAATAAATTAAAATAAACTAAAATAAACTAAAATAAACTAAAATAAACTAAAATAAACTAAAATAAACTAAAATAAACTAAAATAAACTAAAATAAACTAAAATAAACTAAAATAAACTAAAATAAACTAAAATAAACTAAAATAAACTAAAATAAACTAAAATAAACTAAAATAAACTAAAATAAACTAAAATAAACTAAAATAAACTAAAATAAACTAAAATAAACTAAAATAAACTAAAATAAACTAAAATAAACTAAAATAAACTAAAATAAACTAAAATAAACTAAAATAAACTAAAATAAACTAAAATAAACTAAAATAAACTAAAATAAACTAAAATAAACTTAAATAAACTAAAATAAACTTAAATAAATTGAAATAATCTGAAATAAACTAAAACAAACTTAAATAAACTAAAATAAACTAAAATAAACTAAAATAAACTAAAATAAACTAAAATAAACTAAAATAAACTAAAATAAACTAAAATAAACTTAAATAAACTAAAATAAACTAAAATAAACTAAAATAAACTAAAATAAACTAAAATAAACTAAAATAAACTAAAATAAATTAAAATAAACTAAAATAAACTAAAATAAACTAAAATAAACTAAAATAAACTAAAATAAACTAAAATAAACTAAAATAAACTAAAATAAACTAAAATAAACTAAAATAAACTAAAATAAACTAAAATAAACTAAAATAAATTAAAATTAACTAAATTAAACAAAAATAAACTAAAATAAACTAAAATAAACTAAAATAAACTAAAATAAACTAAAATAAACTAAAATAAACTAAAATAAACTAAAATAAACTAAAATAAACTAAAATAAACTAAAATAAACTAAAATAAACTAAAATAAACTAAAATAAACTAAAATAAACTAAAATAAATTAAAATAAACTAAAATAAACTAGAATAAACTAAAATAAATTAAAATAAACTAAAATAAACTAAAATAAACTAAAATAAACTAAAATAAACTAAAATAAACTAAAATAAATTAAAATTAACTAAATTAAACAAAAATAAACTAAAATAAACTAAAATAAACTGAAATAAACTAAAATAAACTAAAATAAACTAAAATAAACTAAAATAAATTAAAATTAACTAAATTAAACAAAAATAAACTAAAATAAACTAAAATAAACTGAAATAAACTAAAATAAACTAAAATAAACTAAAATAAACTAAAATAAACTAAAATAAACTAAAATAAACTAAAATCAACTAAAATAAACTAAAATAAACTAAAATAAACTAAAATAAACTAAAATAAACTAAAATAAACTAAAATCAACTAAAATAAACTAAAATAAACTAAAATAAACTAAAATAAACTAAAATAAACTAAAATAAACTAAAATAAACTTAAATAAACTAAGATAAACTAAAATAAACTAAAATAAACTAAAATAAACTAAAATAAATTAAAATAAACTAAAATAAACTAAAATAAACTAAAATAAACTAAAATAAACTAAAATAAACTAAAATAAACTAAAATAAACTAAAATAAACTGAAATAAACTAAAATAAACTAAAATAAACTTAAATAAACTGAAATAATCTGATATAAACTAAAACAAACTTAAATAAACTAAAATAAACTGAAATAAACTGAAATAAACTGAAATAAACTAAAATAAACTAAAATAAACTAAAATAAACTAAAATAAACTAAAATAAACTAAAATAAACTAAAATAAACTAAAATAAACTTAAATAAACTAAGATAAACTAAAATAAACTAAAATAAACTAAAATAAACTAAAATAAATTAAAATAAACTAAAATAAACTAAAATAAACTAAAATAAACTAAAATAAACTAAAATAAACTAAAATAAACTAAAATAAACTAAAATAAACTAAAATAAACTAAAATAAACTAAAATAAACTAAAATAAACTAAAATAAACTTAAATAAACTGAAATAATCAGATATAAACTAAAACAAACTTAAATAAACTAAAATAAACTAAAATAAACTGAAATAAACTTAAATAAATTAAAATAAACTAAAATAAAATAAAACAAACTAAAATAAACTAAAATAATCCAAAATTAACTAAAATAAACTAAAATAAACTTAAATAAACTAAAATAAACTTAAATAAACTGAAATAATCTGATATAAACTAAAACAAACTTAAATAAACTAAAATAAACTGAAATAAACTGAAATAAACTAAAATAAACTAAAATAAACTAAAATAAAATAAAACAAACTAAAATAAACTAAAATAAACTAAAATAAAACTAAAACAAATTTAAATAAACTAAAATAAACTAAAATAAACTAAAATAAACTAAAATAAACTAAAATAAACTAAAATAAACTAAAATAAACTAAAATAAACTAAAATAAACTAAAATAAACTAAAATAAACTAAAATAAACTAAAATAAACTAAAATAAACTAAAATAAACTAAAATAAACTAAAATAAACTAAAATAAACTAAAATAAACTAAAATAAACTAAAATAAACTGAAATAAATTAAAATAAATTAAAATAAACTAAAATAAACTAAAATAAACTAAAATAAACTAAAATAAACTAAAATAAACTAAAATAAACTAAAATAAACTAAAATAAACTAAAATAAACTAAAATAAACTAAAATAAACTAAAATAAACTAAAATAAACTAAAATAAACTAAAATAAACTAAAATAAACTAAAATAAACTAAGATAAACTAAAATAAACTAAAATAAACTAAAATAAACTAAAATAAACTAAAATAAACTAAAATAAACTAAAATAAACTAAAATAAACTTAAATAAACTAAAATAAACTTAAATAAATTGAAATAATCTGAAATAAACTAAAACAAACTTAAATAAACTAAAATAAACTAAAATAAACTAAAATAAACTAAAATAAACTAAAATAAACTAAAATAAACTAAAATAAACTAAAATAAACTAAAATAAACTTAAATAAACTAAAATAAACTAAAATAAACTAAAATAAACTAAAATAAACTAAAATAAACTAAAATAAACTAAAATAAACTAAAATAAACTAAAATAAACTAAAATAAACTAAAATAAACTAAAATAAACTAAAATAAACTAAAATAAATTAAAATTAACTAAATTAAACAAAAATAAACTAAAATAAACTAAAATAAACTAAAATAAACTAAAATAAACTAAAATAAACTAAAATAAACTAAAATAAACTAAAATAAACTAAAATAAACTAAAATAAACTAAAATAAACTAAAATAAACTAAAATAAACTAAAATAAACTAAAATAAACTAAAATAAACTAAAATAAACTAAAATAAATTAAAATAAACTAAAATAAACTAGAATAAACTAAAATAAATTAAAATAAACTAAAATAAACTAAAATAAACTAAAATAAACTAAAATAAACTAAAATAAACTAAAATAAATTAAAATTAACTAAATTAAACCAAAATAAACTAAAATAAACTAAAATAAACTGAAATAAACTAAAATAAACTAAAATAAACTAAAATAAACTAAAATAAACTAAAATAAACTAAAATAAACTAAAATCAACTAAAATAAACTAAAATAAACTAAAATAAACTAAAATAAACTAAAATAAACTAAAATAAACTAAAATAATCTAAAATAAACTAAAATAAACTAAAATAAACTTAAATAAACTAAAATAAACTTAAATAATCAGATATAAACTAAAACAAACTTAAATAAACTAAAATAAACTGAAATAAACTGAAATAAACTAAAATAAACTAAAATAAAATAAAACAAACTAAAATAAACTAAAATAATCCAAAATAAACTAAAATAAACTAAAATAAACTAAAATAAACTTAAATAAACTGAAATAATCTGATATAAACTAAAACAAACTTAAATAAACTAAAATAAACTGAAATAAACTGAAATAAACTAAAATAAAATGAAACAAACTAAAATAAACTAAAATAAACTAAAATAAAACTAAAACAAATTTAAATAAACTAAAATAAACTAAAATAAACTAAAATAAACTAAAATAAACTAAAATAAATTAAAATAAACTAAAATAAACTAAAATAAACTAAAATAAACTAAAATAAACTAAAATAAACTGAAACAAACTAAAATAAACTAAAATAAACTAAAATAAATTAAAATAAACTAAAATAAACTAAAATAAACTAAAATAAACTAAAATAAATTAAAATAAACTAAAATAAACTAAAATAAACTAAAATAAATTAAAATTAACTAAATTAAACAAAAATAAACTAAAATAAACTAAAATAAACTAAAATAAACTAAAATAAACTAAAATAAACTAAAATAAACTAAAATAAACTAAAATAAACTAAAATAAACTAAAATAAATTAAAATAAACTAAAATAAACTAAAATAAACTAAAATAAACTAAAATAAACTAAAATAAACTAAAATAATCTAAAATAAACAAAAATAAACTAAAATAAACTTAAATAAACTAAAATAAACTTAAATAAACTGAAATAATCAGATATAAACTAAAACAAACTTAAATAAACTAAAATAAACTGAAATAAACTGAAATAAACTAAAATAAACTAAAATAAAATAAAACAAACTAAAATAAACTAAAATAATCCAAAATAAACTAAAATAAACTAAAATAAACTTAAATAAACTTAAATAAACTTAAATAAACTTAAATAAACTTAAATAAACTAAAATAAACTTAAATAAACTGAAATAATCTGATATAAACTAAAACAAACTTAAATAAACTAAAACAAACTTAAATAAACTAAAATAAACTGAAATAAACTGAAATAAACTAAAATAAACTAAAATAAAATAAAACAAACTAAAATAAACTAAAATAAACTAAAATAAAACTAAAACAAATTTAAATAAACTAAAATAAACTAAAATAATCCAAAATAAACTAAAATAAACTAAAATAAACTTAAATAAACTAAAATAAACTTAAATAAACTGAAATAATCTGATATAAACTAAAACAAATTTAAATAAACTAAAATAAACTAAAATAAACTAAAATAAACTAAAATAAACTAAAATAAATTAAAATAAACTAAAATAAACTAAAATAAACTAAAATAAACTAAAATAAACTGAAACAAACTAAAATAAACTAAAATAAACTAAAATAAACTAAAATAAACTAAAATAAACTAAAATAAACTAAAATAAACTAAAATAAACTAAAATAAACTAAAATAAACTAAAATAAACTAAAATAAACTAAAATAAACTAAAATAAACTAAAATAAACTAAAATAAACTAAAATAAACTAAAATAAACTAAAATAAACTAAAATAAACTAAAATAAACTAAAATAAACTAAAATAAACTAAAATAAACTAAAATAAACTAAAATAAACTAAAATAAACTAAAATAAACTAAAATAAACTTAAATAAACTTAAATAAACTAAAATAAACTTAAATAAATTGAAATAATCTGAAATAAACTAAAACAAATTTAAATAAACTAAAATAAACTGAAATAAACTAAAATAAACTAAAATAAACTAAAATAAAATAAAACAAACTAAAATAAACTAAAATAAACTTAAATAAACTAAAATAAACTAAAATAAACTAAAATAAACTAAAATAAACTAAAATAAACTAAAATAAACTAAAATAAACTTAAATAAACTAAAACAAACTAAAATAAACTAAAATAAACTAAAATAAACTAAAATAAACTAAAATAAACTAAAATAAACTAAAATAAACTAAAATAAACTAAAATAAGCTAAAATAAACTAAAATAAACTAAAATAAACTAAAATAAACTAAAATAAACTAAAATAAACTAAAATAAACTTAAATAAACTAAAATAAACTTAAATAAACTGAAATAATCTGATATAAACTAAAACAAACTTAAATAAACTAAAATAAACTAAAATAAACTGAAATAAACTAAAATAAACTAAAATAAAATAAAACAAACTGAAATAAACTAAAATAAACTTAAATAAACTAAAATAAACTAAAATAAACTAAAATAAACTAAAATAAACTAAAATAAACTAAAATAAATTAAAATAAACTAAAATAAACTAAAATAAACTAAAATAAATTAAAATTAACTAAATTAAACAAAAATAAACTAAAATAAACTAAAATAAACTAAAATAAACTAAAATAAACTAAAATAAACTAAAATAAACTAAAATAAACTAAAATAAACTAAAATAAACTAAAATAAACTAAAATAAACTAAAATAAATTAAAATAAACTAAAATAAACTAAAATAAACTAAAATAAACTAAAATAATCTAAAATAAACTAAAATAAACTAAAATAAACTTAAATAAACTAAAATAAACTTAAATAAACTGAAATAATCAGATATAAACTAAAACAAACTTAAATAAACTAAAATAAACTGAAATAAACTGAAATAAACTAAAATAAACTAAAATAAAATAAAACAAACTAAAATAAACTAAAATAATCCAAAATAAACTAAAATAAACTAAAATAAACTTAAATAAACTTAAATAAACTTAAATAAACTTAAATAAACTAAAATAAACTTAAATAAACTGAAATAATCTGATATAAACTAAAACAAACTTAAATAAACTAAAACAAACTTAAATAAACTAAAATAAACTGAAATAAACTGAAATAAACTAAAATAAACTAAAATAAAATAAAACAAACTAAAATAAACTAAAATAAACTAAAATAAAACTAAAACAAATTTAAATAAACTAAAATAAACTAAAATAATCCAAAATAAACTAAAATAAACTAAAATAAACTTAAATAAACTAAAATAAACTGAAATAAACTGAAATAAACTAAAATAAACTAAAATAAAATAAAACAAACTAAAATAAACTAAAATAAACTAAAATAAAACTAAAACAAATTTAAATAAACTAAAATAAACTAAAATAATCCAAAATAAACTAAAATAAACTAAAATAAACTTAAATAAACTAAAATAAACTTAAATAAACTGAAATAATCTGATATAAACTAAAACAAATTTAAATAAACTAAAATAAACTAAAATAAACTAAAATAAACTAAAATAAACTAAAATAAACTAAAATAAACTAAAATAAACTAAAATAAACTAAAATAAACTAAAATAAACTAAAATAAACTAAAATAAACTAAAATAAACTAAAATAAACTAAAATAAACTAAAATAAACTAAAATAAACTAAAATAAACTAAAATAAACTAAAATAAACTAAAATAAACTAAAATAAACTAAAATAAACTAAAATAAACTAAAATAAACTAAAATAAACTAAAATAAACTAAAATAAACTAAAATAAACTAAAATAAACTTAAATAAACTAAAATAAACTTAAATAAATTGAAATAATCTGAAATAAACTAAAACAAATTTAAATAAACTAAAATAAACTGAAATAAACTAAAATAAACTAAAATAAACTAAAATAAAATAAAACAAACTAAAATAAACTAAAATAAACTAAAATAAACTAAAATAAACTGAAATAAACTAAAATAAACTAAAATAAACTAAAATAAACTAAAATAAACTAAAATAAACTTAAATAAACTAAAATAAACTAAAATAAACTAAAATAAACTAAAATAAACTAAAATAAACTAAAATAAACTAAAATAAACTAAAATAAACTAAAATAAACTAAAATAAACTAAAATAAACTAAAATAAACTAAAATAAACTAAAATAAACTAAAATAAACTAAAATAAACTAAAATAAACTAAAATAAACTAAAATAAACTAAAATAAACTAAAATAAACTAAAATAAACTAAAATAAACTAAAATAAACTAAAATAAACCATAAACTAAAATAAGCTAAAATAAACTAAAATAAACTAAAGTAAACTAAAATAAACTAAAATAAACTAAAATAAACTAAAATAAACTAAAAAAAAATAATATAAACTAAAATAAAGTCAAATAAACTAAAATAAACTAAAATTAACTAAAATAAACTACAATAAACTAAAAAAAATTAAATAAACTTAAATAAACTAAAAGAAACCAAAATAAACTAAAATAAACTAAAATAAACTAAAATAAACTAAAATAAACTAAAATAAACTAAAATAAACTAAAATAAACTAAAATAAATTAAAATAATCCAAAATAAACTAAAATAAACTAAAATAAACTAAAATAAACTAAAATAAACTAGAATAAACTAAAATAAACTAAAATAAACTAAAATAAACTAAAATAAACTAAAATAAACTAAAATAAACTAAAATAAACTAAAATAAACTAAAATAAACTAAAATAAACTAAAATAAACTAAAATAAACTAAAATAAACTAAAATAAACTAAAATAAACTAAAATAAACTAAAATAAACTAAAATAAACTAAAATAAACTAAAATAAACTAAAATAAACTAAAATAAACTAAAATAAACTAAAATAAACTAAAATAAACTAGAATAAACTAAAATAAACTAAAATAAATTAAAATCAACTAAACTAAACTAAAATAAACTAAAATAAACTAAAATAAATTAAAATAAACTAAAATAAACTAAAATAGATTAAAATAAACTAAAACAAACTAAAATAAACTAAAATAAACTAAAATAAACTAAAATAAACTAAAATAAACTAAAATAAACTAAAATAAACTAAAATAAACTAAAATAAACTAAAATAAACTAAAATAAACTAAAATAAACTAAAATAAACTAAAATAAACTAAAATAAACTAAAATAAACTAAAATAAACTAAAATAAACTAAAATAAACTAAAATAAACTAAAATAAACTAAAATAAACTAAAATAAACTAAAATAAACTAAATTAAACTAAAATAAACTAGAATAAACTAAAATAAACTAAAATAAATTAAAATTAACTAAACTAAACTAAAATAAACTAAAATAAACTAAAATAAATTAAAATAAACTAAAATAAACTAAAATAGATTAAAATAAACTAAAACAAACTAAAATAAACTAAAATAAACTAAAATAAACTAAAATAAACTAAAATAAACTAAAATAAACTAAAATAAACTAAAATAAACTAAAATAAATTAAAATTATCTAAAATAAACAAAAATAAACTAAAATAAACTAAAATAAACTAAAATAAACTTAAATAAACTAAAATAAACTTAAATAAACTGAAATAATCTGATATAAACTAAAACAAACTTAAATAAACTAAAATAAACTAAAATAAACTGAAATAAACTAAAATAAACTAAAATAAACTAAAATAAACTAAAATAAACTAAAATAAACTAAAATAAACTAAAATAAACTAAAATAAACTAAAATAAACTAAAATAAACTAAAATAAACTAAAATAAACTAAAATAAACTAAAATAAACTAAAATAAACTAAAATAAACTAAAATAAACTAAAATAGACTAAAATAAACTAAAATAAACTAAAATAAACTAAAATAAACTAAAATAAACTAAAATAAACTAAAATAAACTAAAATAAACTAAAATAAACTAAAATAAACTAAAATAAACTAAAATAAACTAAAATAAACTAAAATAAACTAAAATAAACTAAAATAAACTAAAATAAACTAAAATAAACTAAAATAAACTAAAATAAACTAAAATAAACTAAAATAAACTAAAATAAACTAAAATAAACTAAAATAAACTAAAATAAACTAAAATAAACTAAAATAAACTAAAATAAACTAAAATAAACTAAAATAAACTGAAATAAACTAAAATAGACTAAATTAAAATAATCTAAAATAAACTGAAATAAACTAAAATAAACTAAAATAGAGTGAATTAAACTAAAATAATCTAAAATAAACTGAAATAAACTAAAATAAACTAAAATAAACTAAAATGAAATGAAATTAGGTAAAATTAACTAAAATAATCTAAAATAAACTAAAATAAACTAAAATGAACTGACATAAACTAAAATAAACTAAAATAAACTAAAATAAACTACAATAAACTAAAATAAACTAAAATAAACTAAAATAAACTAAAATAAACTAAAATAAACTAAAATAAACTAAAATAAACTAAAATAAACTAAAATAAACTAAAATAAACTAAAATAAACTGAAATAAACTAAAATAGACTAAATTAAAATAATCTAAAATAAACTGAAATAAACTAAAATAAACTAAAATAGACTGAATTAAACTAAAATAATCTAAAATAAACTGAAATAAACTAAAATAAACTAAAATGAAATGAAATTAGGTAAAATTAACTAAAATAATCTAAAATAAATTAAAATAAAGTAAAATAAACTAAACTAAACTAAAATAAACCAAAATAAACTAAAATAAATTAAAATAAATTAAAATAAACTAAAATAAACTATAATAAACTAAAATAAACTAAAATAAACTAAAATAAACTAAAATAAACTAAAATAAACTAAAATAAACTAAAATAAACTAAAATAAACTAAAATAAACTAAAATAAACTAAAATAAACCAAAATAATCTAAAATAAACTAAAATAAACTAAAATAAACTATAATAAACTAAAATAAACTAAAATAAACTAAAATAAACTAAAATGAACTAAAATAAACTAAAATAAACTGAAATAAACTAAAATAAACTAAAATAAACTAAAATAAACTAAAATAAACTAAAATAAACTAAAATAAACTAAAATAAACTAAAATAAACTAAAATAAACTAAAATAATCTAAAATAAACGAAAATAAACTAAAATAAACTAAAATAAACTAAAATAAACTAAAATAAACTAAAATAAACTAAAATAAACTAAAATAAACTAAAATAAACTAAAATAAACTAAAATAAACTAAAATAAACTAGAATAATCTAAAATAAACTAAAATAAACTAAAATAAATTGAAATAAACTAAAAGAAACTAAAATAAACTAAAATAAACTAAAATAAACTAAAATAAACTAAAATAAACTAAAATAAACTAAAATAAACTAAAATAAACTAAAATAAACTAAAATAAACTAAAATAAACTAAAATAAACTAAAATAAACTAAAATAAACTAAAATAAACTAAAATAAACTAAAATAAACCAAAATAATCTAAAATAAACTAAAATAATCTAAAATAAACTAAAATAAACTAAAATGGACTAAAATTAACTTAATTAATCTAAAATAAACTAAAATAAACTGAAATAAACTAAAATTAACTAAAATCATCTAAAATAAACTAAAATAAACTAAAATAAAATAAAATAAACTAAAATAAACTAAAATAAACTAAAATAAGCTAAAATAAACTAAAATAAACTAAAATAAACTAAAATAAACTTATATAAACTGAAATAATCTGAAATAAACTAAAACAAACTTAAATAAACTAAAATAAACTGAAATAAACTGAAATAGACTAAATTAAACTAAAATAATCTAAAATAAACTAAAATAAACTAACATGGTCTAAAATTAACTAAAATAATCTAAAATAAACTAAAATAAACTAAAATAAACTAAAATAAGCTAAAATAAACTAAAATAAACTAAAATAAACTTAAATAAACTAAAATAAATTGAAATAATCTGAAATAAACTAAAACAAATTTAAATAAACTAAAATAAACTGAAATAAACTGAAATAGACTAAATTAAACTAAAATAATCTAAAATAAACTAAAATAAACTGAAATGAACTAAAATGAACTAAAATAAACTAAAATGATCTAAAATAAACTAAAATAAACTAAAATAAATTGAAATAAACTAAAATAAACTATAATAAACTAAAATAAACTTAAATAAACTAAAACAAACTAAAATAAACTAAAATAAACTAAAATAAACTAAAATAAACTAAAATAAACTAAAATAAACTAAAATAAACTAAAATAAACTAAAATAAACTAAAATAAACTAAAATAAACTAAAATAAACTAACATGGACTAAAATTAACTAAAATAATCTAAAATAAACTAAAATAAACTAAAATAAACTAAAATAAACTAAAATAAGCTAAAATAAACTAAAATAAACTAAAATAAACTAAAAGAAACTAAAATAAACTTAAATAAACTAAAATAAACTTAAATAAATTTAAATAATCCGAAATAAACTAAAACAAACTTAAATAAACTAAAATAAACTGAAATAAACTTAAATAGACTAAATTAAACTAAAACAATCTAAAATAAACTAAAATGAACTAAAATTAACTAAAATAATCTAAAATAAACTAAAATTAACTAAAATAAATTGAAATAAACTAAAAGAAACTAAAATAAACTAAAATAAACTAAAATAAACTAAAATAAACTAAAATAAACTAAAATAAACTTAAATTAACTAAAATAATCTAAAATAAACTAAAATAATCTAAAATAAACTAAAATAAACTAAATTAAACTAAAATAAATTGAAATAAACTAAAATAAACTAAAATAAACTAAAATAAACTTAAATAAACTAAAATAAACTTAAACTGAAATAATCTGAAATAAACTAAAATAAATTAAAATAAACTAAAATAAACTAAAATAAACTAAAATAAACTAAAATAAACTAAAATAAACTAAAATAAACTAAAATAAACTAAAATAAACTAAAATAAACTAAAATAAACTAAAATCAACTAAAATAAACTAAAATAAACTAAAATAAACTAAAATAAACTAAAATAAACTAAAACAATCTAAAATAAACTGAAATAAACTAAAATAAACTAAAATAAACTGAAATAAACTAAAATAAACCAAAATAAACTAAAATAAACTAAAATAAACTAAAATAAACTGAAATAAACTAAAATGAACTAAAATAAACTAAAATAAACTAAAATAAACTAAAATAAACTAAAATAAACTAAAATAAACTTAAATAAACTAAAATAAACTTAAACTGAAATAATCTGAAATAAACTAAAACAAACTTAAATAAACTAAAATAACCTGAAATAAATAGAAATAGACTAAATTAAACTAAAATAATCTAAAATAAATTAAAATAAACTAAAATAAACTAAAATAAACTAAAATAAACTAAAATAAACTAAAATAAACTAAAATAAACTAAAATAAACTAAAATAAACTAAAATAAACTAAAATAAACTAAAATAAACTAAAATAAACTAAAATAAATAAACTAAAATAAACTTAAATTAACTAAAATAATCTAAAATAAACTAAAATAATCTAAAATGAATTAAAATAAACTAAAATAAACTAAAATAAACTAAAATAAACTAAAATAAACTAAAATAAACTAAAATAAACTAAAATGAACTAAAATAAACGAAAATAAGCTTGAATAAACTTAAATAAACTTAAATATACTGAAATAATCTGAAATAAACTAAAACAAACTTAAATAAACTAAAATAAACTGAAATAAACTGAAATAGACTAAATTAAACTGAAATAGACTAAATTAAACTAAAAAATTCTAAAATAAACTAAAATGAACTAAAACTAACTAAAATAATCTAAAATAAACTAAAATAAACTATAATAAACTTAAATAAACTAAAATAAACTAAAATAAACTAAAATAAACTAAAATAAACTAAAATAAACTAAAATAAACTAAAATAAATTAAAATAAACTTAAATAAACTAAAATAAACTTAAATAAATTGAAATAATCTGAAAAAAACTAAAACAAACTTAAATAAACTAAAATAAACTAAAATAATCTAAAATAAACTAAAATGAACTAAAATTAACTAAAATAATCTAAAATAAACTAAAATAAACTAAAATAAACTAAAATAAACTAAAATAAACTAAAATAAACTAAAACAAACTTAAATAAACTAAAATAAACTAAAATAATCTAAAATAAACTAAAATGAACTAAAATTAACTAAAATAATCTAAAATAAACTAAAATAAACTAAAATAAACTAAAATAAACTAAAATAAACTAAAATAAACTAAAATAAACTAAAATAAACTAAAATAAACTAAAATAAACTAAAATAAACTAAAATAAACTAAAATAAACTAAAATAAACTAAAATAAACTAAAATAAACTAAAATAAACTAAAATAAACTAAAATAAACTAAAATAAACTAAAATAATCTAAAATAAACTAAAATAAACTAAAATAAACTAAAATAAACTAAAATAAACTAAAATAAACTAAAATAAACTAAAATAAACTAAAATAAACTGAAATAAACTAAAATGAACTAAAATAAACTAAAATAAACTAAAATAAACTAAAATAAACTAAAATAAACTTAAATAAACTAAAATAAACTTAAACTGAAATAATCTGAAATAAACTAAAACAAACTTAAATAAACTAAAATAACCTGAAATAAACAGAAATAGACTAAATTAAACTAAAATAATCTAAAATAAACTAAAATAAACTAAAATGAACTAAAATTAACTAAAATAATCTAAAATAAACTAAAATAAATTAAAATAAACTAAAATAAACTAAAATAAACTAAAATAAACTAAAATAAACTAAAATAAACTAAAATAAACTAAAATAAACTAAAATAAACTAAAATAAACTAAAATAAACTAAAATAAACTAAAATAAACTAAAATAAACTTAAATAAACTAAAATAAACTAAAATAAACTAAAATAAACTAAAATAAACTAAAATAAACTAAAATAAACTAAAATAAACTAAAATAAACTGAAATAAACTAAAATAGACTAAATTAAAATAATCTAAAATAAACTGAAATAAACTAAAATAGACTGAATTAAACTAAAATAATCTAAAATAAACTGAAATAAACTAAAATAAACTAAAATAAACTAAAATAAACTAAAATAAACTAAAATAAACTAAAATGAAATGAAATTAGGTAAAATTAACTAAAATAATCTAAAATAAATTAAAATAAAGTAAAATAAACTAAACTAAACTAAAATAAACCAAAATAAACTAAAATAAATTAAAATAAACTAAAATAAACTATAATAAACTAAAATAAACTAAAGTAAACTAAAATAAACTAAAATAAACTAAAATAAACTAAAATAAACTAAAATAAACTAAAATAAACTAAAATAAACTAAAATAAACTAAAATAAACTAAAATAAACTAAAATAATCTAAAATAAACTAAAATAAGCTAAAATAAACTAAAATAAACTAAAATAATCTAAAATAAACTAAAATAAACTAAAATGAACTAAAATAAACTGAAATAAACTAAAATAAACTAAAATAAACTTAAATAAACTAAAATAAACTTAAACTGAAATAATCTGAAATAAACTAAAATAAATTAAAATAAACTAAAATAAACTAAAATAAACTAAAATAAACTAAAATAAACTAAAATAATCTAAAATAAACTAAAATAAACTAAAATGGACTAAAATTAACTTAATTAATCTAAAATAAACTAAAATAAATTGAAATAAACTAAAATAAACTAAAATAAGCTAAAATAAACTAAAATAAACTAAATGAAACTAAAATAAACTAAAATAAATTAAAATAAACTAAAATATACTAAAATAAACTAAAATGGACTAAAATTAACTAAAATAATCTAAAATGAACTAAAATAAACTAAAATAAAATAAAATAAACTAAAATAAACTAAAATAAGCTAAAATAAACTAAAATAAACTAAAATAAACTAAAATAAACTAAAATAAACTAAAATAAACTTATATAAACTGAAATAATCTGAAATAAACTAAAACAAACTTAAATAAACTAAAATAAACTGAAATAAACTGAAATAGACTAAATTAAACTAAATTAATCTAAAATAAACTAAAATAAACTAACATGGACTAAAATTAACTAAAATAATCTAAAATAAACTAAAATAAACTAAAATAAACTAAAATAAGCTAAAATAAACTAAAATAAACTAAAATAAACTTAAATAAACTAAAATAAATTTAAATAATCTGAAATAAACTAAAACAAACTTAAATAAACTAAAATAAACTGAAATAAACTGAAATAGACTAAATTAAACTAAAATAATCTAAAATAAACTAAAATAAATTAAAATGAACTAAAATGAACTAAAATAAACTAAAATGATCTATAATAAACTAAAATAAATTGAAATAAACTAAAATAAACTATAATAAACTAAAATAAACTTAAATAAACTAAAACAAACTAAAATAAACTAAAATAAACTAAAATAAACTAAAATAAACTAAAATAAACTAAAATAAACTAAAATAAACTAAAATAAACTAAAATAAACTAAAATAAACTAAAATAAACTAAAATAAACTAAAATAAACTAAAATAAACTAACATGGACTAAAATTAACTAAAATAATTTAAAATAAACTAAAATAAACTAAAATAAGCTAAAATAAACTAAAATAAACTAAAATAAACTAAAATAAACTAAAATAAACTTAAATAAACTAAAATAAACTTGAATAAATTGAAATAATCTAAAATAAACTAAAACAAACTTAAATAAACTAAAATAAACTGATATAAACTGAAATAGACTAAATTAAACTAAAATAATCTAAAATAAACTAAAATAAACTAAAATGAACTAAAATGAACTAAAATGAACTAAAATAAACTAAAATGATCTAAAATAAACTAAAATAAACTAAAATAAACTAAAATAAATTGAAATAAACTAAAATAAACTATAATAAACTAAAATAAACTTAAATAAACTAAAACAAACTAAAATAATCTAAAATAAACTAAAATAAACTAAAATAAATTGAAATAAACTAAAAGAAACTAAAATAAACTAAAATAAACTAAAATAAACTTAAATTAACTAAAATAATCTAAAATAAACTAAAATAATCTAAAATGAAGTAAAATAAACTAAAATAAACTAAAATAAACTAAAATGAACTAAAATAATCTAAAATAAACTAAATAAACTAAAATAAACTAAAATAAACCTTAATTGACTTAAATAAACTAAAACAAACTTAAATAAACTAAAATAAACTGAAATAGACTAAATTAAGCTAAAATAATCTAAAATAAACTAAAATAAACTATAATAAACTAAAATAAACTAAAATAAGCTAAAATAAACTAAAATAAACTAAAATAAACTAAAATGAACTAAAATTAACTAAAATAATCTAAAATAAACTAAAATAAACTAAAATAAACTAAAATAAACTACAATAAACTAAAATAAACTAAAATAAACTAAAATAAACTAAAATAAACTAAAATAAACTAAAATAAACTAAAATAAAATAAAATAAACTAAAATAAACTAAAATAAACTAAAATAAACTGAAATAAACTAAAATAGACTAAATTAAAATAATCTAAAATAAACTGAAATAAACTAAAATAAACTAAAATAGACTGAATTAAACTAAAATAATCTAAAATAAACTGAAATAAACTAAAATAAACTAAAATGAAATGAAATTAGGTAAAATTAACTAAAATAATCTAAAATAAATTAAAATAAAGTAAAATAAACTAAACTAAACTAAAATAAACCAAAATAAACTAAAATAAATTAAAATAAATTAAAATAAACTAAAATAAACTATAATAAACTAAAATAAACTAAAATAAACTAAAATAAACTAAAATAAACTAAAATAAACTAAAATAAACTAAAATAAACTAAAATAAACTAAAATAAACTAAAATAAACCAAAATAATCTAAAATAAACTAAAATAAACTAAAATAAACTATAATAAACTAAAATAAACTAAAATAAACTAAAATAAACTAAAATAAACTAAAATAAACTAAAATAAACTAAAATAAACTAAAATAAACTAAAATAAACTAAAATAAACTAAAATAAACTAAAATAAACTAAAATAAACTAAAATAAACTAAAATAAACTAAAATAAACTAAAATAAACTAAAATAATCTAAAATAAACGAAAATAAACTAAAATGAACTAAAATAAACTAAAATAAACTAAAATAAACTAAAATAAACTGAAATAAACTAAAATAATCTAAAATAAACGAAAATAAACTAAAACAAACTAAAATAAACTAAAATAAACTAAAATAAATTAAAATAAACTAAAATAAACTAAAATAAACTAAAATAAACTAAAATGAACTGACATAAACTAAAATAAACTAAAATAAACTAAAATAAACTACAATAAACTAAAATAAACTAAAATAAACTAAAATAAACTAAAATAAACTAAAATAAACTAAAATAAACTAAAATAAACTAAAATAAACTAAAATAAACTAAAATAAACTGAAATAAACTAAAATAGACTAAATTAAAATAATCTAAAATAAACTGAAATAAACTAAAATAAACTAAAATAGACTGAATTAAACTAAAATAATCTAAAATAAACTGAAATAAACTAAAATAAACTAAAATGAAATGAAATTAGGTAAAATTAACTAAAATAATCTAAAATAAATTAAAATAAAGTAAAATAAACTAAACTAAACTAAAATAAACCAAAATAAACTAAAATAAATTAAAATAAATTAAAATAAACTAAAATAAACTATAATAAACTAAAATAAACTAAAATAAACTAAAATAAACTAAAATAAACTAAAATAAACTAAAATAAACTAAAATAAACTAAAATAAACAAAAATAAACTAAAATAAACCAAAATAATCTAAAATAAACTAAAATAAACTAAAATAAACTATAATAAACTAAAATAAACTAAAATAAACTAAAATAAACTAAAATAAACTTAAATAAACTAAAATAAACTGAAATAAACTAAAATAAACTAAAATAAACTAAAATAATCCAAAATAAACTAAAATAAACTAAAATAAACTAAAATAAACTTAAATAAACTAAAATAAACTTAAATAAACTGAAATAATCTGATATAAACTAAAACAAACTTAAATAAACTAAAATAAACTGAAATAAACTGAAATAAACTAAAATAAACTAAAATAAAATAAAACAAACTAAAATGAACTAAAATAAACTAAAATAAACTGAAATAAACTTAAATAAACTAAAATAAACTAAAATAAACTAAAATAAACTAAAATAAACTAAAATAAACTAAAATAAACTAAAATAAACTAAAATAAATTAAAATAAACTAAAATAAACTAAAATAAACTAAAACAAACTAAAATAAACTAAAATAAACTAAAATAAACTAAAATAAACTAAAATAAACTAAAATAAACTAAAACAAACTAAAATAAACTAAAATAAACTAAAATAAACTAAAATAAATTAAAATAAACTAAAATAAACTAAAATAAACTAAAATAAACTAAAATAAACTAAAATAAACTAAAATAAATTAAAATAAACTAAAATAAACTAAAATAGATTAAAATAAACTAAAACAAACTAAAATAAACTAAAATAAACTAAAATAAACTAAAATAAACTAAAATAAACTAAAATAAACTAAAATAAACTAAAATAAATTAAAATTATCTAAAATAAACAAAAATAAACTAAAATAAACTAAAATAAACTAAAATAAATTAAAATTATCTAAAATAAACAAAAATAAACTAAAATAAACTAAAATAAACTAAAATAAACTAAAATAAACTAAAATAAACTTAAATAAACTAAAATAAACTTAAATAAACTGAAATAATCTGATATAAACTAAAACAAATTTAAATAAACTGAAATAAACTGAAATAATCTGATATAAACTAAAACAAACTTAAATAAACTAAAATAAACTAAAATAAACTGAAATAAACTGAAATAAACTAAAATAAACTAAAATAAAATAAAACAAACTAAAATAAACTAAAATAAATTAAAATAAATTAAAATAAACTAAAATAAACTAAAATAAACTAAAATAAACTAAAATAAACTAAAATAAACTAAAATAAACTAAAATAAACTAAAATAAACTAAAATAAACTAAAATAAACTAAAATAAACTAAAATAAACTAAAATAAACTAAAATAAACTAAAATAAACTAAAATAAACTAAAATAAACTAAAATAAACTAAAATAAACTAAAATAAACTAAAATAAACTAAAATAAACTAAAATAAACTTAAATAAACTAAAATAAACTTAAATAAATTGGAATAATCTGAAATAAACTAAAACAAACTTAAATAAACTAAAATAAACTGAAATAAACTGAAATAAACTAAAATAAACTAAAATAAACTAAAATAAAATAAAACAAACTAAAATAAACTAAAATAAACTAAAATCAACTAAAATAAACTAAAATAAACTAAAATAAACTAAAATAAACAAAAATAAACTAAAATAAACTAAAATAAACTAAAATAAACCATAAACTAAAATAAGCTAAAATAAACTAAAATAAACTTAAGTAAACTAAAATAAACTAAAATAAACTAAAATAAGCTAAAATAAACTAAAAAAAAATAATATAAACTAAAATAAAGTCAAATAAAGTCAAATAAACTAAAATAAACTAAAATTAACTAAAATAAACTACAATAAACTAAAAAAAATTAAATAAACTTAAATAATCTAAAAGAAACCAAAATAAACTAAAATAAACTAAAATAAACTAAAATAAACTAAAATAAACTAAAATAAACTAAAATAAACTAGAATAAACTAAAATAAACTAAAATAAACTAAAATAAACTAAAATAAACTAAAATAAACTAAAATAAACTAAAATAAACTTAGGTAAGAATAAAATAAACTAAAATAAACTAAAATAAACTAAAATAAACTAAAATAAACTAAAATAAACTAAAATAAACTAAAATAAACTAAAATAAACTAAAATAAACTAAAATAAACTAAAATAAACTAAAATAAACTAAAATAAACTAAAATAAACTAAAATAAACTGAAATAAACTAAAATAAACTAAAATAAACTAAAATAAACTAAAATAAACTAAAATAAACTAAAATAAACTAAAATAAACTAAAATAAACTAAAATAAACTAAAATAAACTAAAATAAACTAAAATAAACTAAAATAAACTAAAATAAACTAAAATAAACTAAAATAAACTAAAATAAACTAAAATAAACTAAAATAAACTAAAATAAACTAAAATAAACTAAAATAAACTAAAATAAACTGAAATAAACTAAAATAAACTAAAATAAACTAAACTAAACTAAAATAAACTAAAATAAACTAAAATAAACTAAAATAAACTAAAATAAACTAAAATAAACTGAAATAAACTAAAATAGACTAAATTAAAATAATCTAAAATAAACTGAAATAAACTAAAATAAACTAAAATAGACTGAATTAAACTAAAATAATCTAAAATAAACTGAAATAAACTAAAATAAACTAAAATAAACTAAAATGAAATGAAATTAGGTAAAATTAACTAAAATAATCTAAAATAAATTAAAATAAAGTAAAATAAACTAAACTAAACTAAACTAAAATAAACCAAAATAAACTAAAATAAATTAAAATAAATTAAAATAAACTAAAATAAACTATAATAAACTAAAATAAACTAAAATAAACTAAAATAAACTAAAATAAACTAAAATAAACTAAAATAAACTAAAATAAACTAAAATAAACTAAAATAAACTAAAATAAACTAAAATAAACTAAAATAAACTAAAATAAACTAACATGGACTAAAATTAACTAAAATAATCTAAAATAAACTAAAATAAACTAAAATAAACTAAAATAAGCTAAAATAAACTAAAATAAACTAAAATAAACTAAAATAAACTAAAATAAACTAAAATAAACTAAAATAAACTTAAATAAACTAAAATAAACTTAAATAAATTGAAATAATCCGAAATAAACTAAAACAAACTTAAATAAACTAAAATAAACTGAAATAAACTGAAATAGACTAAATTAAACTAAAACAATCTAAAATAAACTAAAATGAACTAAAATTAACTAAAATAATTTAAAATAAACTAAAATAAACCATAAACTAAAATAAGCTAAAATAAACTAAAATAAACTAAAGTAAACTAAAATAAACTAAAATAAACTAAAATAAGCTAAAATAAACTAAAAAAAAATAATATAAACTAAAATAAAGTCAAATAAAGTCAAATAAACTAAAATAAACTAAAATTAACTAAAATAAACTACAATAAACTAAAAAAAATTAAATAAACTTAAATAATCTAAAAGAAACCAAAATAAACTAAAATAAACTAAAATAAACTAAAATAAACTAAAATAAACTAAAATAAACTAAAATAAACTAGAATAAACTAAAATAAACTAAAATAAACTAAAATAAACTAAAATAAACTAAAATAAACTAAAATAAACTTAGGTAAGAATAAAATAAACTAAAATAAACTAAAATAAACTAAAATAAACTAAAATAAACTGAAATAAACTAAAATAAACTAAAATAAACTAAAATAAACTAAAATAAACTAAAATAAACTAAAATAAACTAAAATAAACTGAAATAAACTAAAATAAACTAAAATAAACTAAAATAAACTAAAATAAACTAAAATAAACTAAAATAAACTAAAATAAACTAAAATAAACTAAAATAAACTAAAATAAACTAAAATAAACTAAAATAAACTAAAATAAACTAAAATAAACTAAAATAAACTAAAATAAACTAAAATAAACTAAAATAAACTGAAATAAACTAAAATAAACTAAAATAAACTAAACTAAACTAAAATAAACTAAAATAAACTAAAATAAACTAAAATAAACTAAAATAAACTGAAATAAACTAAAATAGACTAAATTAAAATAATCTAAAATAAACTGAAATAAACTAAAATAAACTAAAATAGACTGAATTAAACTAAAATAATCTAAAATAAACTGAAATAAACTAAAATAAACTAAAATAAACTAAAATAAACTAAAATGAAATGAAATTAGGTAAAATTAACTAAAATAATCTAAAATAAATTAAAATAAAGTAAAATAAACTAAACTAAACTAAACTAAAATAAACCAAAATAAACTAAAATAAATTAAAATAAATTAAAATAAACTAAAATAAACTATAATAAACTAAAATAAACTAAGATAAACTAAAATAAACTAAAATAAACTAAAATAAACTAAAATAAACTAAAATAAACTAAAATAAACTAAAATAAACCAAAATAAACTAAAATAAACTAAAATAAACTAAAATAAACTAAAATAAACTAAAATAAACTAGAATAATCTAAAATAAACTAAAATAAGCTAAAATAAACTAAAATAAACTAAAATAATCTAAAATAATCTAAAATAAACTAAAATAAACTAAAATAAATTGAAATAAACTAAAAGAAACTAAAATAAACTAAAATAAACTAAAATAAACTAAAATAAACTTAAATTAACTAAAATAAACTAAAATAAACTAAAATAAACTAAAATAAACTAAAATAAACTAACATGGACTAAAATTAACTAAAATAATCTAAAATAAACTAAAATAAACTAAAATAAACTAAAATAAGCTAAAATAAACTAAAATAAACTAAAATAAACTAAAATAAACTAAAATAAACTAAAATAAACTAAAATAAACTTAAATAAACTAAAATAAACTTAAATAAATTGAAATAATCCGAAATAAACTAAAACAAACTTAAATAAACTAAAATAAACTGAAATAAACTGAAATAGACTAAATTAAACTAAAACAATCTAAAATAAACTAAAATGAACTAAAATTAACTAAAATAATTTAAAATAAACTAAAATAAACTAAAATAAATTGAAATAAACTAAAAGAAACTAAAATAAACTAAAATAAACTAAAATAAACTAAAATAAACTTAAATTAACTAAAATAATCTAAAATAAACTAAAATAAACTAAAATAAACTAAAATAAACTAAAATAAACTAAAATAAACTAAAATAAACTAAAATAAACTAAAATAAACTAAAATAAACTAAAATAAACTAAAATAAACTAAAATAAACTAAAATAAACTAAAATAAACTAAAATAAACTAAAATAAACTAAAATAAACTAAAATAAACTAAAATAAACTAAAATAAACTAAAATGAACTAAAATAATCTAAAATAAACTAAAATAAACTAAAATAAACTAAAATAAACTAAAATAAACTAAAATAAACTAAATTAAACTAAAATAAACTAAAATAAACTAAAATAAACCAAAATAAACTAAAATAAACTAAAATAAACTAAAATAAACTAAAATGAACTAAAATAAACTAAAATAAACTAAAATAAACTAAAATAAACTAAAATAAACTAAAATAAACTAAAATAATAATAATAATAATAATAATAATAATCTTTATTGTCCTACAGATTTTTATCCATTTACAGGACCAATACAAATCATCGTGCATCCTAACACAAACATGAAAGCTAACAGTAATAATAAAATAAAAATAAAAGTAAAAATGAAAATAAAAATTAATTAAATAAAACTAGAAAAATCATGCACAAAAATTTTAAATATCTAAACAATAATTGCCTGCTCAATATGTTGCAATAATTGATTTTTGGTACACACATTAATGTCACACAAATGCGCTATTTTGTTGTAGTATGATGTTAATGTGTGTACCGGCGCCCTTTTGCCAACATTAGTCCTACATATAGCATTTGAATAATACTCAGATTGTCTTGCGTTTAATCGTGGTACATGCAGACATATTTTGTTGAGCAATTCGGGGCAGTCTGATACATTGTTTACTAAATTATAAAGAAAGGTTAGACATAAACAGTACCTACGATATTCTAGGGATACTAAGTTAAACCTAGACAACAAACTTTCCTGATCTATACGATGCTGAGGAAAAGTGCCTACCACTCTGTAGTGTAGTTGCTTTAAAAATTTACGCTGTATTTTTTCAAGTGCTATTTTATAATGGTTATAAAATGGTAACCAGACCAAAACACAATATTCAAGCTTGGATCTTACTAGAGCATAATAGAGTGTTTTCAAAGTATCGATGTTAGAAAAGTCTTTAGTGTTTCTAATTATAAATCCCAGCATTTTGCTGCTGCTACTGATAATAGTGTTAATATGTTCTGCGAATGACAGTTCTTGGTCAAACCATACTCCAAGATCTTTGATTTTTGTATCTCTCGAAATTGTACAGTCATTAATTCTATACAAAAATGGTTCAAAAGTTCGTCGTTTTGTATACGTTACTACCTTACATTTTTTGACATTAAGCTCAAGCTTGTTCTTTATGCACCAATTTTAAAAACTTACCACATCAGCTTGTAACGCTAAGTGATCTGAGAGATTTTCTATTCTTTTAAGAAGCTTAAGATCGTCTGCATATAGCAGTACTTTAGAATTGCTTATCACTTTAGTTACGTCGTTGATATATATTGAAAATAGTAGTGGGCCTAGGTTTGAGCCTTGGGGTACACCAGAGGTAGGATAGAAAGGTTTTGAGCAATACCCGTTTATTGTTATAACCTGCTCCCGATGTGACAAGTAACTCAGAAACCATTGTCGCAGGTCATCAGACAGCCCATAATGTTGCATCTTATCAAGAAGTATTTTGTGATCAAGCTTATCGAATGCCTTTGTAATATCGGTATAAATCACATCCAATTGACCATTTGCGTCTATGGTTTCTGCTATTATTTGACTGGCGCAAGATAAATTTGTCATCGTCGAGCGTCCTTTAATGAATCCATGCTGATGCACGTTGATGACATTTTTTATTTTTGAATACATTAAATTGTGCACAGCTCCTTCAAATATTTTTGAAAAATTATTAAGTATCGCAATGGGTCGATAATTTAAAACCAAACTTTTCTCCCCAGATTTGAAGATTGGACAAGTTTTTGCTTTCTTCCAAATGTTAGGAAAGACACATGTTTTCAGAGACAAATTGTAAATTATAGACAGGGGTTCAACTATTATATGACGGCAGCCTTTAACTAAAAACATTGGAATCTCGTCATTGCCAGCTGTATTTGCAGATTTTATTTTGTTAATTGACTCCAAGATTGTTTCGCTAGAAATTAGGTTAATTCTAATATCTGGCCACAAACAGTTATTATTGCTCAGGCTTTCCAAGTTAACGCAATTCACTGAAAAAGGAGATTCTTTATAGATGCTTGAAAAATAATCAGAAAATGCATCGACTACATCTTGGGGTTTTGTGTGGATGACATTATTGTAATTAACTGATGGTGGGACTGGCGAAAAGCCTTTTATAGACTTTGCAAAAGACCAAAATTCTTTGGGGTTTGACTTTAAATTGTTTTCGGTTCGTTTAATATATTGGACGTAATCACTTTTAATGCGAGTTTTAACTAATCGCCTGAGAGTTTGGAATTGTTGATAATGGTAAGGGTCTTTTGTTAGTCGATATCTTCTTAAGTAGTAATTTTTTGTTTTAATGTTGTCTTTTACCTCTTTAGAAAACCAAGGTGGATATTTTCGCTGTCTGTATTTATGCTTAGGAACGTAATTATCAAGCAGGTTATAGAGTTTAGTGTAAAATGCATTGCAAGCAGCGTTCACATCCGTATACATGCGTAAAAATGACCAATCCACACCACAGAGAGCACTATACAAACCCTGAAAGTTTGCCCTCTTAAAGTTATACCTTGTATGCTGTGAATGTACTGGAAAAGGTTTACTCACGGAACACTTAAGTTCAATGTCTACGCTCAATGCTGGATGATGTAAATCCTCTCCAACTAATGTAACTGAGTCATGCGTTACTATGCATTTTGACAAGTTGGTGCAGACAAGGTCTAGTAATGTGTTATTAGAATTTATTACATCATTACATTGTGATAAATCTGAAAAACTAAGAAAGTTTTGAAATAAATAGCACTTTGTATCCCAAGAATCTTTTGTTATAAATTTGGCCATGTTAAAATCACCAATCATAATAACGTCATGACATAATACATTTAATTCAAGAAATAAGTCCAAAAATAATTCATAATGCGCTGTACTCAGATCAGGAGGAATATATACAACAAACACATAGATAAACTTATTGTTTATAAATAACCTGCAACCGGTAATATCGATTAAAGGTAAACATTCAAATAATTTTAAATCAATAGCTTCAGCATGAAACGAGCTCTTTAGTGCTAGTAGAACTCCACCACCTTTGCTTCTGTTAGCACGCACAAAATCACGATCTGACCGATAACCAAAATAAACTAAAATAAACTTAAATAAACTAAAATAAACTAAAATAAACTAAAATGAAATGAAATTAGGTAAAATTAACTAAAATAATCTAAAATAAATTATAATAAAGTAAAATAAACTAAACTAAACTAAAATAAACCAAAATAAACTAAAATAAATTAAAATAAATTAAAATAAACTAAAATAAACTAAAATAAACTAAAATAAACTATAATAAACTAAAATAAACTAAAATAAACTAAAATAAACTAAAATAAACTAAAATAAACTAAAATAAACTAAAATAAACTAAAATAAACTAAAATAAACTAAAATAAACTAAAATAAACTAAAATAAACTAAAATAAACTAAAATAAACTAAAATAAACCAAAATAATCTAAAATAAACTAAAATAAACTAAAATAAACTATAATAAACTAAAATAAACTAAAATAAACTAAAATAAACTAAAATGAACTAAAATAAACAAAAATAAACTAAAATAAACTAAAATAAACTAAAATAAACTAAAATAAACTAAAATAAACTAAAATAAACTAAAATAAACTAAAATAAACGAAAATAAACTAAAATAATCTAAAATAAACGAAAATAAACTAAAATGAACTAAAATAAACTAAAATAAACTAAAATAAACTGAAATAAACTAAAATGAACTAAAATAATCTAAAATAAACGAAAATAAACTAAAACAAACTAAAATAAACTAAAATAAACTAAAATAAACTAAAATAAATTAAAATAAACTAAAATAAACTAAAATAAACTAAAATAAACTAAAATAAACTAAAATAAACTAAAATAAACTAAAATAAACTAAAATAAACTAAAATAAACTAAAATAAACTAAAATAAACTAAAATAAACTAAAATAAACGAAAATAAACTAAAATAATCTAAAATAAACGAAAATAAACTAAAATGAACTAAAATAAACTAAAATAAACTAAAATAAACTGAAATAAACTAAAATGAACTAAAATAATCTAAAATAAACGAAAATAAACTAAAACAAACTAAAATAAACTAAAATAAACTAAAATAAACTAAAATAAATTAAAATAAACTAAAATAAACTAAAATAAACTAAAATAAACTAAAATGAACTGACATAAACTAAAATAAACTAAAATAAACTTGAATAAACTAAAATAAACCAAAATAAACTAAAATAAACTAAAATAAACTAAAATAAACTAAAATGAACTAAAATAAACTGAAACAAACTAAAATAAACTGAAATAAACTAAAATAAACTTAAACTGAAATAATCTGAAATAAACTAAAATAAATTAAAATAAACTAAAATAAACTAAAATAAACTAAAATAAACTAAAATAATCTAAAATAAACTAAAATAAGCTAAAATAAACTAAAATAAACTAAAATAAACTAAAATAAACTAAAATAAACTAAAATTAACTAAAATAAACTAAAATAAACTAAAATAAACTAAAATAAACTAAAATAAACTAAAATAAACTAAAATAAACTTAAATAAACTAAAATAAACTTAAACTGAAATAATCTGAAATAAACTAAATCAAACTTAAATAAACTAAAATAACCTGAAATAAATTAAAATAAACTAAAATAAACTAAAATAAACTAAAATAATCTAAAATAAACTAAGATAAACTAAAATAAACTAAAATAAACTAAAATAAACTAAAATAAACTAAAATAAACTAAAATAAACTAAAATAAACTAAAATAAACTAAAATAAACTAAAATAAACCAAAATAAACTAAAATAAACTAAAATAAACTAAAATAAACTAAAATAAACTAAAATAAACTAAAATAAACTGCAATAAACTAAAATAAACTAAAATAAACTAAAATAAACTAAAATAAACTAAAATAAACTAAAATAAACTAAAATAAACTAAAATAAACTAAAATAAACTAAAATAAACTAAAATAAACTAAAATAAACTAAAATAAACTAAAATAAACTAAAATAAACTAAAATAAACTAAAATAAACTAAAATAAACTAAAATAAACTAAAATAAACTAAAATAAACTAAAATAAACTAAAATAAACTAAAATAAACTAAAATAAACTAAAATAAACTAAAATAAACTAAAATAAACTAAAATAAACTAAAATAAACTAAAATAAACTAAAATAAACTAAAATAAACTAAAATAAACTAAAATAAACTAAAATAAACTAAAATAAACTAAAATAAACTAAAATAAACTAAAATAAACTAAAATAAACTAAAATAAACTAAAATAAACTAAAATAAACTAAAATAAACTAAAATAAACTAAAATAAACTAAAATAAACTAAAATAAACTAAAATAAACTAAAATAAACTAAAATAAACTAAAATAAACTAAAATAAACTAAAATAAACTAAAATAAACTAAAATAAACTAAAATAAACTAAAATAAACTAAAATAAACTAAAATAAACTAAAATAAACCAAAATAATCTAAAATAAACTAAAATAAACTAAAATAAACTATAATAAACTAAAATAAACTAAAATAAACTAAAATAAACTAAAATGAACTAAAATAAACTAAAATAAACTAAAATAAACTAAAATAAACTAAAATAAACTAAAATAAACTAAAATAAACTAAAATAAACTAAAATAAACTAAAATAATCTAAAATAAACAAAAATAAACTAAAATGAACTAAAATAAACTAAAATAAACTAAAATAAACTAAAATAAACTAAAATAAACTAAAATAAACTAAAATAAACTAAATTAAACTAAAATAAACTAAAATAAACTAAAATAAACCAAAATAAACTAAAATAAACTAAAATAAACTAAAATAAACTGAAATAAACTAAAATAAACTTAAACTGAAATAATAAACTTAAACTGAAATAATCTGAAATAAACTAAAATAAATCAAAATAAACTAAAATAAACTAAAATAAACTAAAATAAACTAAAATAATCTAAAATAAACTAAAATAAGCTAAAATAAACTAAAATAAACTAAAATAATCTAAAATAAACTAAAATAAACTAAAATGAACTAAAATAAACTGAAATAAACTAAAATAAACTAAAATAAACTTAAATAAACTAAAATAAACTTAAACTGAAATAATCTGAAATAAACTAAAATAAATTAAAATAAACTAAAATAAACTAAAATAAACTAAAATAAACTAAAATAAACTAAAATAAACTAAAATAAACTAAAATAAACTAAAATAAACTAAAATAAACTAAAATAATCTAAAATAAACTAAAATAAACTAAAATGGACTAAAATTAACTTAATTAATCTAAAATAAACTAAAATAAACTGAAATAAACTAAAATAAACTAATATAAACTAAAATAAACTAAAATAAACTAAAATAAACCAAAATAAACTAAAAAAAACTAAAATAAACTAAATTAAACTAAAATAAACTAAAATAAACTAAAATAAACCAAAATAAACTAAAATAAACTAAAATAAACTAAAATAAACTGAAATAAACTAAAATAAACTTAAACTGAAATAATAAACTTAAACTGAAATAATCTGAAATAAACTAAAATAAATCAAAATAAACTAAAATAAACTAAAATAAACTAAAATAAACTAAAATAATCTAAAATAAACTAAAATAAGCTAAAATAAACTAAAATAAACTAAAATAATCTAAAATAAACTAAAATAAACTAAAATGAACTAAAATAAACTGAAATAAACTAAAATAAACTAAAATAAACTAAAATAAACTAAAATAAACTAAAATAAACTAAAATAAACTAAATTAAACTAAAATAAACTAAAATAAACTAAAATAAACCAAAATAAACTAAAATAAACTAAAATAAACTAAAATAAACTGAAATAAACTAAAATAAACTTAAACTGAAATAATAAACTTAAACTGAAATAATCTGAAATAAACTAAAATAAATCAAAATAAACTAAAATAAACTAAAATAAACTAAAATAAACTAAAATAATCTAAAATAAACTAAAATAAGCTAAAATAAACTAAAATAAACTAAAATAATCTAAAATAAACTAAAATAAACTAAAATGAACTAAAATAAACTGAAATAAACTAAAATAAACTAAAATAAACTTAAATAAACTAAAATAAACTTAAACTGAAATAATCTGAAATAAACTAAAATAAATTAAAATAAACTAAAATAAACTAAAATAAACTAAAATAAACTAAAATAAACTAAAATAAACTAAAATAAACTAAAATAAACTTAAATAAACTAAAATAAACTTAAACTGAAATAATCTGAAATAAACTAAATCAAACTTAAATAAACTAAAATAACCTGAAATAAATAGAAATAGACTAAATTAAACTAAAATAATCTAAAATAAACTAAAATAAACTAAAATGAACTAAAATTAACTAAAATAATCTAAAGTAAACTAAAATAAATTAAAATAAACTAAAATAAACTAAAATAAACTAAAATAATCTAAAATAAACTAAGATAAACTAAAATAAACTAAAATAAACTAAAATAAACTAAAATAAACTAAAATAAACTAAAATAAACTAAAATAAACTAAAATAAACTAAAATAAACTAAAATAAACTAAAATAAACTAAAATAAACTAAAATAAACTAAAATAAACCAAAATAAACTAAAATAAACTAAAATAAACTAAAATAAACTAAAATAAACTAAAATAAACTAAAATAAACTAAAATAAACTGCAATAAACTAAAATAAACTAAAATAAACTAAAATAAACTAAAATAAACTAAAATAAACTAAAATAAACTAAAATAAACTAAAATAAACTAAAATAAACTAAAATAAACTAAAATAAACTAAAATAAACTAAAATAAACTAAAATAAACTAAAATAAACTAAAATAAACTAAAATAAACTAAAATAAACTAAAATAAACTAAAATAAACTAAAATAAACTAAAATAAACTAAAATAAACTAAAATAAACTAAAATAAACTAAAATAAACTAAAATAAACTAAAATAAACTAAAATAAACTAAAATAAACTAAAATAAACTAAAATAAACTAAAATAAACTAAAATAAACTAAAATAAACTAAAATAAACTAAAATAAACTAAAATAAACTAAAATAAACTAAAATAAACTAAAATAAACTAAAATAAACTAAAATAAACTAAAATAAACTAAAATAAACTAAAATAAACTAAAATAAACTAAAATAAACTAAAATAAACTAAAATAAACTAAAATAAACTAAAATAAACTAAAATAAACTAAAATAAACTAAAATAAACTAAAATAAACTAAAATAAACTAAAATAAACTAAAATAAACCAAAATAATCTAAAATAAACTAAAATAAACTAAAATAAACTATAATAAACTAAAATAAACTAAAATAAACTAAAATAAACTAAAATGAACTAAAATAAACTAAAATAAACTAAAATAAACTAAAATAAACTAAAATAAACTAAAATAAACTAAAATAAACTAAAATAAACTAAAATAAACTAAAATAATCTAAAATAAACAAAAATAAACTAAAATGAACTAAAATAAACTAAAATAAACTAAAATAAACTAAAATAAACTAAAATAAACTAAAATGAACTAAAATAATCTAAAATAAACTAAAATAAACTAAAATAAACTAAAATAAACTAAATTAAACTAAAATAAACTAAAATAAACTAAAATAAACCAAAATAAACTAAAATAAACTAAAATAAACTAAAATAAACTGAAATAAACTAAAATAAACTTAAACTGAAATAATAAACTTAAACTGAAATAATCTGAAATAAACTAAAATAAATCAAAATAAACTAAAATAAACTAAAATAAACTAAAATAAACTAAAATAATCTAAAATAAACTAAAATAAGCTAAAATAAACTAAAATAAACTAAAATAATCTAAAATAAACTAAAATAAACTAAAATGAACTAAAATAAACTGAAATAAACTAAAATAAACTAAAATAAACTTAAATAAACTAAAATAAACTTAAACTGAAATAATCTGAAATAAACTAAAATAAATTAAAATAAACTAAAATAAACTAAAATAAACTAAAATAAACTAAAATAAACTAAAATAAACTAAAATAAACTAAAATAAACTAAAATAAACTAAAATAATCTAAAATAAACTAAAATAAACTGAAATAAACTAAAATAAACTAATATAAACTAAAATAAACTAAAATAAACTAAAATAAACCAAAATAAACTAAAAAAAACTAAAATAAACTAAAATAAACTAAAATAAACTAAAATAAACTAAAATAAACTAAAATAAACTAAAATAAACTAAAATAAACTAAAATAAACTAAAATAAACTAAAATAAACTAAAATAAACTAAAATAAACTAAAATAAACTAAAATAAACTAAAATAAACTAAAATAAACTAAAATAAACTAAAATAAACTAAAATAAACTAAAATAAACTGAAATAAACTAAAATAAACTTAAACTGAAATAATAAACTTAAACTGAAATAATCTGAAATAAACTAAAATAAATCAAAATAAACTAAAATAAACTAAAATAAACTAAAATAAACTAAAATAATCTAAAATAAACTAAAATAAGCTAAAATAAACTAAAATAAACTAAAATAATCTAAAATAAACTAAAATAAACTAAAATGAACTAAAATAAACTGAAATAAACTAAAATAAACTAAAATAAACTTAAATAAACTAAAATAAACTTAAACTGAAATAATCTGAAATAAACTAAAATAAATTAAAATAAACTAAAATAAACTAAAATAAACTAAAATAAACTAAAATAAACTAAAATAAACTAAAATAAACTAAAATAAACTTAAATAAACTAAAATAAACTTAAACTGAAATAATCTGAAATAAACTAAATCAAACTTAAATAAACTAAAATAACCTGAAATAAATAGAAATAGACTAAATTAAACTAAAATAATCTAAAATAAACTAAAATAAACTAAAATGAACTAAAATTAACTAAAATAATCTAAAGTAAACTAAAATAAATTAAAATAAACTAAAATAAACTAAAATAAACTAAAATAATCTAAAATAAACTAAGATAAACTAAAATAAACTAAAATAAACTAAAATAAACTAAAATAAACTAAAATAAACTAAAATAAACTAAAATAAACTAAAATAAACTAAAATAAACTAAAATAAACTAAAATAAACTAAAATAAACTAAAATAAACTAAAATAAACCAAAATAAACTAAAATAAACTAAAATAAACTAAAATAAACTAAAATAAACTAAAATAAACTAAAATAAACTAAAATAAACTGCAATAAACTAAAATAAACTAAAATAAACTAAAATAAACTAAAATAAACTAAAATAAACTAAAATAAACTAAAATAAACTAAAATAAACTAAAATAAACTAAAATAAACTAAAATAAACTAAAATAAACTAAAATAAACTAAAATAAACTAAAATAAACTAAAATAAACTAAAATAAACTAAAATAAACTAAAATAAACTAAAATAAACTAAAATAAACTAAAATAAACTAAAATAAACTAAAATAAACTAAAATAAACTAAAATAAACTAAAATAAACTAAAATAAACTAAAATAAACTAAAATAAACTAAAATAAACTAAAATAAACTAAAATAAACTAAAATAAACTAAAATAAACTAAAATAAACTAAAATAAACTAAAATAAACTAAAATAAACTAAAATAAACTAAAATAAACTAAAATAAACTAAAATAAACTAAAATAAACTAAAATAAACTAAAATAAACTAAAATAAACTAAAATAAACTAAAATAAACTAAAATAAACTAAAATAAACTAAAATAAACTAAAATAAACTAAAATAAACTAAAATAAACTAAAATAAACTAAAATAAACTAAAATAAACTAAAATAAACTAAAATAAACTAAAATAAACCAAAATAATCTAAAATAAACTAAAATAAACTAAAATAAACTATAATAAACTAAAATAAACTAAAATAAACTAAAATAAACTAAAATGAACTAAAATAAACTAAAATAAACTAAAATAAACTAAAATAAACTAAAATAAACTAAAATAAACTAAAATAAACTAAAATAAACTAAAATAAACTAAAATAAACTAAAATAATCTAAAATAAACAAAAATAAACTAAAATGAACTAAAATAAACTAAAATAAACTAAAATAAACTAAAATAAACTAAAATAAACTAAAATGAACTAAAATAATCTAAAATAAACTAAAATAAACTAAAATAAACTAAAATAAACTAAATTAAACTAAAATAAACTAAAATAAACTAAAATAAACCAAAATAAACTAAAATAAACTAAAATAAACTAAAATAAACTGAAATAAACTAAAATAAACTTAAACTGAAATAATAAACTTAAACTGAAATAATCTGAAATAAACTAAAATAAATCAAAATAAACTAAAATAAACTAAAATAAACTAAAATAAACTAAAATAATCTAAAATAAACTAAAATAAGCTAAAATAAACTAAAATAAACTAAAATAATCTAAAATAAACTAAAATAAACTAAAATGAACTAAAATAAACTGAAATAAACTAAAATAAACTAAAATAAACTTAAATAAACTAAAATAAACTTAAACTGAAATAATCTGAAATAAACTAAAATAAATTAAAATAAACTAAAATAAACTAAAATAAACTAAAATAAACTAAAATAAACTAAAATAAACTAAAATAAACTAAAATAAACTAAAATAAACTAAAATAATCTAAAATAAACTAAAATAAACTAAAATGGACTAAAATTAACTTAATTAATCTAAAATAAACTAAAATAAACTGAAATAAACTAAAATAAACTAATATAAACTAAAATAAACTAAAATAAACTAAAATAAACCAAAATAAACTAAAAAAAACTAAAATAAACTAAAATAAACTAAAATAAACTAAAATAAACTAAAATAAACTAAAATAAACTAAAATAAACTAAAATAAACTAAAATAAACTAAAATAAACTAAAATAAACTAAAATAAACTAAAATAAACTAAAATAAACTAAAATAAACTAAAATAAACTAAAATAAACTAAAATAAACTAAAATAAACTAAAATAAACTAAAATAAACTAAAATAAACTAAAATAAACTAAAATAAACTAAAATAAACTAAAATAAACGAAAATAAGCTTGAATAAACTTAAATAAACTTAAATAAACTGAAATAATCTGAAATAAACTAAAACAAACTTAAATAAACTAAAATAAACTGAAATAAACTGAAATAGACTAAATTAAACTGAAATAGACTAAATTAAACTAAAATAATCTAAAATAAACTAAAGTAAACTAAAATGAACTAAAACTAACTAAAGTAATCTAAAATAAACTAAAATAAACTATAATAAACTAAAATAAACTAAAATAAACTAAAATAAACTAAAATAAACTAAAATAAACTAAAATAAACTAAAATAAACTAAAATAAACTAAAATAAACTAAAATAAACTAAAATAAACTAAAATAAACTAAAATGAACTAAAATAATCTAAAATAAACTAAATAAACTAAAATAAACTAAAATAAACCTTAATTAACTTAAATAAACTAAAACAAACTTAAATAAACTAAAATAAACTGAAATAAACTGAAATAGACTAAATTAAGCTAAAATAATCTAAAATAAACTAAAATAAACTATAATAAACTAAAATAAACTAAAATAAGCTAAAATAAACTAAAATAAACTAAAATAAACTAAAATGAACTAAAATTAACTAAAATAATCTAAAATAATCTAAAATAAACTAAAATAAACTAAAATAAACTACAATAAACTAAAATAAACTAAAATAAACTAAAATAAACTAAAATAAACTAAAATAAACTAAAATAAACTAAAATAAACTTAAATTAACTAAAATAATCTAAAATAAACTAAAATAATCTAAAATGAATTAAAATAAACTAAAATAAACTAAAATAAACTAAAATGAACTAAAATAAACTAAAATAAACTAAAATAAACTAAAATAAACGAAAATAAGCTTGAATAAACTTAAATAAACTTAAATAAACTGAAATAATCTGAAATAAACTAAAACAAACTTAAATAAACTAAAATAAACTGAAATAAACTGAAATAGACTAAATTAAACTGAAATAGACTAAATTAAACTAAAATAATCTAAAATAAACTAAAGTAAACTAAAATGAACTAAAACTAACTAAAGTAATCTAAAATAAACTAAAATAAACTATAATAAACTAAAATAAACTAAAATAAACTAAAATAAACTAAAATAAACTAAAATAAACTAAAATAAACTAAAATAAACTAAAATAAACTAAAATAAACTAAAATAAACTAAAATAAACTAAAATAAACTAAAATGAACTAAAATAATCTAAAATAAACTAAATAAACTAAAATAAACTAAAATAAACCTTAATTAACTTAAATAAACTAAAACAAACTTAAATAAACTAAAATAAACTAAAATAAACTAAAATAAACTGAAATAAACTAAAATAGACTAAATTAAAATAATCTAAAATAAACTGAAATAAACTAAAATAAACTAAAATAAGCTAAAATAAACTAAAATAAACTAAAATAAACTAAAATGAACTAAAATTAACTAAAATGAAATGAAATTAGGTAAAATTAACTAAAATAATCTAAAATAAATTAAAATAAAGTAAAATAAACTAAACTAAACTAAAATAAA